>JAGFBE010000008.1:0-2565147 GCA_020226115.1 Colletotrichum viniferum
ATAAGTATAACTTAAAGTTAGCTAATATTCTACTTAAAAATCTTAGTAGCTTAAGCTTTTATAGCTTTATAGCTATTTTAATTCTTAAAGTAAGTAATAATAGCTTCTTAATTAAACTTACTATCTTATTATAATAAAGTAATAATTATTTAGAGGATAAAAAACTTATTATTTTAAGGTCTATAAGAATAATATTTTTAGAAGTATTAGATTAAGCTACTTCTTTTATTAACTATTTTTTAAGGATAATAGCTTTCTTTAAAGTTATAATCTATATAGTCTATATATTAGTATTAACTATATAAGTTATAAGGGAAAAGCTTAAGATTTTCTTTATTAATTTTAACTAAATAAACTAAAGCTAAATAGTAGTCTTTTATAACTAAAAAAGAATAAATAATTCTTTTAGTAGAGATTTTCTAGTTATCTATTATTTTCACTAAATTAGAAAGTTATTAGTTTAAAAACTAACTTTAGAAGTTTTTAACACTTTAGTTAAGCTTAGTTTTATTTCTTTTAGCTTATAGAGGGGGAGAAGCTTCCCTTTTTAGTATTTTTAGAAGTATAAGAAATAGAGAATAAATAGAAGTAGTAATCTAAAAAGCTTACTTCTAAGTAGCTTTAAAGTTAAACTAATTTATTAAATTAATTTTAAACTTATTAAAATCTTTTTTTCTAAATAACTTATAAATATTAATCTCTATAAGTAAAACTATTCTATTTAAAGCTAACTAATTAAATCTTAATATAGCTATATAGATAATTTAAAAGCTAGTTATAATATTAAAATTATATCTTATAGCTTTAGTTTAAATATTATTAATCTTTTATAGAAACTATATAGCTATTTTATAGTTTAGATTATCTATTATTAGAGTTATAGAAATAATCTAATTAATCTAGTTATTTAATAATTTCTAATAATCCTTATTTATAGCTTTATAGCGCTAAATAAAATATATTTTTACTTATAACTAAGTTTTCTTACTAAGTTTTATTTAATTATTAGCTTAGAAAGATATATCTATATAGAAAATAATACTTAATACTTTTAAAGTATTAGGTATTTCTACTACTTCTACTATAACTTTATAGTTTTTAAGAAAGTCTAAAATATTATTTCTAATAAAAAATAATACTCTAGCTATTCTAAGTTATAGTATTTTAAATCCTTAAAGTCTTTAGTTATACGCTCTAAAAACTTTTTAATAAGATTTAATAAAGTTTAAATAGCTTTATATACCTTTTTTTTTAAAAAATCCTCTCTAAACGTTATATTTATACTAGAAGCGCTACTTTTAGAAGCTATTACTTTAAAAACTTTAGCTTCTATAATTACTTTAGAACTTTAATCTAAATCTAAAATTAAAAGGGATTTCTCTTATTAAAGTTAATAAAAAGAAAAACTTATAAAAAGACTTACTAAAGTATTATTAATAACTAAGTTAGCTTTATTATCTATTAATTTTAGTTTAAATTATTTATTTTAAATTAGAGTTAAAGTTTTTAAAACTTTAGAGTTTAGTAATACTATTCTAAAAAATATATAAATAAATTAATAGAAGAAAAAGTAAAAGAAAGTTCTACTAAAGAAAGCTAAAGTAAAAAGATTATATAAAACTTAAATAAAGCTAATAATTTATTAATAGAAGAAGTAATAAAAGAATTCTTATAATATAGGTTTAAAAGAATAATAAAAAGTAAAGAGAGAGATAAAAAAAGAAAAGGATATTTTTACTATTATTTCTATCTTTATTCTTCTCTTTTATTTAAAAAGTATATATATATTTATTATTTTTCCTCTTTTTTATTATCTTAATAGTGAGGTTATTTTATACCTTAAGTTTCTTTTTCTTCTCTCTATAAGGGAAATCTAGCTATATTTAGTAGTATCCTCTATAGCTTTACTTTATAACTCTCCTCTTCTATAAGTTAAATTCAAAATTTAATAAAGTTTATAATAAAACTATAGCGTTAATTATAGACTTTAAAAAAAGTATTTTACTCTAACTACTTATTTACTACTTAAAAATATAAAGGGAGAGAAATCTAAAAAGATATATATATTTCTTTTTCTATAGAGTTAGTATAAAATTATTCTTAGAAAAGAGAAATACTTTTAGTTAAACTTAGAAAATATTCTCTTCTTTAGTTTTTAAAAAGTTAGTATAGTTATGATATTTTTCTTTTTTAGTTTTTTATACTTTTATACTTATAATATTTTATAATTTAAAAAAATTAGATCTTAGTATTTCTATATATAAATATAATTTAGATCTTAAGTTTTTAAGCTTTTTAGTATTTCTCTTTATTAGTTAATATATTATTAGAAACTTTCTAATAAATTTAAGTAAAAAGAAAGTTTTTTTTAAAATAGATTAATTAATTTTATCTTTTTTAAAGTTTATAAAAAAGATAAAATAAATACTATTATTTTTATAATTTTAGTTTTTAATATAAAAGTAAAATAAGTTTATTTTATTTTAGTTACTCTTAAGTTATTATTATAATAGTTTATAATAAAGTAGTATATAATAATTTTAAATAGGTAGATAATAAGTTAATAAAAGAGATTAACTAAGCTTATATAGAACCTTACTTACTTTCTTCTACTTAGCTAAATATTCTTTTTTTTAAGGTTTTTTAGATTTCTATAGGTCTAATTAATTTTTAATTCTAAATATTTAGGTTATTACTCTTTACTTTAAAGAAAAATAGAAGTTAAAAATATATTAACTAAATTTTCTTTTAATATAGTAATATTTAAATTACCTCTTTTTCTAAACTTTTCTTATTTTAGTTTAGTAAAATATTATAAAATAACTATAAAAAAAACGTTTTATAGTAGTTTAGCTTATATCTCTTTATACTAATTACTAATTTTATAATAGAGTAAAAGAGAAAACTTATTAATTATACTAAGTATTTTACTCTAAATAGAAAACCCCTAAAAATACCCTAAATACTTATATATTAATTTTCTAAATAACTATAAGAGATATAAAAGTAAATATATAAATATAAGCTTAACTAATTTATACTTTATTTATATTTTTTACTCTTTTTATATCTTAAATTATATAATCTCTTAAGAAAAAATAAGCTATTAAAAAGAAGTTTAGTAATATTATCTCTATAGTATTCTACTCTATTATCGCTTTAAATAATTAAAGAAGTATAATAAGAATTAAGAGAAGGGATAAAAGTAGAGCTAGCTAAAGCTAGAGAAACTTAAAAATACCTATTTTTATTTAATTTTTAAAAAGTAAAAATTAATAGGTTTTTTCTATAAACTAAGCTAAAAAATCTTAAAAGCTCTTTTAAAAAAGTAGTTACTAAAGTTATTAAAGGAAAATAGGAAATTATATAAATATAAGTATATTTCTTATTTATTTACTTAGTTTATTTCGTTATAAGCTAACTAGGCCTCTATCTACTTATATAAGCCTTTTCCTCTTATAATAACGCTTAACGCTTATAAAAACGCCTATTTAACCTTTTACTTTTAGGTTAGAATTACTAAAAATTCTAAGAACTCTACCTTCTTCTAATACTTCTAAATAAAGTAAAAAGGTTTTTGCTATTTTTAATAGCAGTTTATAGACTAATATCTTTTAAAAGAGTATTACTAAGTAGTATAGAGTTTTAATAATACTAATAAGAATAAGTATATAGATACTATCTCCTGTATAGCGCAGTGGTGTGCGCCTGGCAGGCCTGTGCGTTACCCAAACGCATAGGCGTCGGTTCGATCCCGGCTGCAGGAACCCCTTTTCCTCTCTTCTGATTGGTTAAGGACCCGCTGCAAAAAGTGGGTCCCTCCCTCGAGGGACCCACATGCACAGTGGGGCACCAACGGCCTCTAGCTAATTATTATTATATAGTATTGTGTACGCATCGTCTGCCTAATTGTGTACTGCAACGCGGCCTGAGTTTTCTTCCCATAAAGGGTTTCTCAGCAGCGCATTGCTTAGTATTGAGTATTAGTATAGAGTATTAGGGCCTTAAGCCCTCTAGTATAGAGTGAACAGAGGGGGAAGTACCCTCATACCTTCTAACATAGATACTATCTCTAGAGGATATAAGTAAATTCTTTTTTATAAGTAGTAGTATTACTTTTTATTAAATTACTAGTTTTAAAGTTCTAATTAACTTTTTTATTATAGATAATAACTAGATAGATCTTATAGCGTTAGTATTACTAAGAAAGCTATTTAGTATTTAAATACTACTAACCTAAAAGTATATTATGAATTTAATTTATATAGTAATCTATATTAATAATATAGCTATATATATACCTATAAGCTTTACTTATTTAGGAGTAGAGGAAAATATAGAATATTTTTTCTCTAATTAGTAAAACTATAAGAAAGTTTTAGGAGTAACTAGCTTTCTAGAAAACTAAAGCTTAGTAAGACTTCTAGAGGTCTAACTAGAAGAGGTTTACTTAGATTAAAATAAGCTTATAAAATATATATTAAAGATATTATAGATAAAAATAAAAAGTACCTAATAAAGGCTAACTAGCTTAAGCTAGTACTAAATAAATAGCTATTTAAACTAGAAAAAGATAATAAAGAAGTAATTCTAATTATAGATATAGCTAGAGAAGAAGCTTTTACTTTTATAGTAAAAGTAGAACTTAAACTTTAGTTAGTAGCTTTATATATAGTAGTAGCTTTAATAAGTAAATATAGAGATAATTATATAAAATACTACCTAAAAATATATAATATATCTAATTAGAATAATAATAAAACCTCTAGTATATAAGTTTAGCTAGTAATATTTCTAAATAAGTGAGAGTACTATATAAAAGAATAAATAAAGAAGAAAGTAGTTAAAATAATTACCATATTATCCTACTAGTTTAACTATTTTTTATAAAAAGAAAAGCTTAAATTAGGTAAAAAGTATACACTACTACTTTTAAGATTAGTAAAAATCTTTATAATATATAAGCTAAAAGTAAAAAAAGTTTATTTAGTAAATAATAACTTAATAAATAGATTAATACTAAAAAGTAACCTCTTCTAGAAAGTAAAGAAAATAGAAGCTTTAAGTTTAAAGAACTACTATTAAGTTAGTAGATTTAAAAAACTTATTATACTGAAATTTTTAATAATTATAGAAAAGTTCTACTTAATTAATAACTACTTAATAAGTATTCTTAATAAATATATCTATTTTTAGCTAGAAGAGAAGAAACTACTATAAGCTATTTTATTTAATAGAGAAGCTACACTAATTTAGGAATAGACTAAAACTAATTAATTTAATCTAGTAATAGCTTCCTTATAGTAAATCAAAATAGTGCTATATAAGGCTTAATAAGTAAAAAGAATTCTAATTCTAGGTGTACTTAAGGATAAAGTTTTAGAAATATTATATAAATAGATTAAGAGAGGTATATTAGAGGAGAGCTATATAGTTTACTAAAATACTTAGTTTCTAGTATAGAAGAAGAATAGTAATTATTAACTAATTAACTTAGTAATAAAACTTAATATAGTTATTATTAAGGATACTTTTATTCCCTTAAGTATAGATAAGTTTACTAAAAAGTTTAGAGGCTATTTTTTATTATTACTTTTAGATTTCTTCTTAAGATATAATTAAGTCTTATTAGATAAGAAAAGCTATAACTATATAATATTTACTACCCCTCTTAGCTTTCTTTAGTTCTATTTAATCTTAATAAGGGGAATAAACTTAGTAGTATAATTTTAATAGATTATAATATAAATCTTATATAATTTAATTTTTTACTACTATAAAGCTTTTTTAGATAATATTATAATTAAAAAGCTAACCTTATACTATAATAATAAGGAACTATTAACTTACTCTAGAATTAAAAAGTTTATTTATAAGTACTTTTAAAACTTAGATAAAGTTTTAGTTAATATTAAGCTTTTAAGCTATATAGTTTTAAGAGAGAAGTTATAGTAGTATTAAAAATCAGTAGTTATTATTAGCTATCTATATAGACTTAAAGAATACAGTTTAGATTAAGCTAAAGTTTATAAGATCTAAGAATAGCTTCTATATAAAGATATTAATAATATTTATTTCTTCCTAAAGATTATAGTCCTCTACTAAATATAAGTAGAAGATTTTATAGTAATTATACTATCCTTTATAAAGCTTTTATAAAAAGCTACTTAATTTATATAGAGATCTATATAAGTAGAAGTAATAGAACACTTAATAAAGGCTTTTATAAGTTTACTAGTTTTAATTAAGTTTAATTATAGCTTAAATATAAAGATTATTATTATTTATATAGATATAAACGTATAAAGTTAAGGTATAGTATTATACTAAATAGTTAATAATAAATAGGTAGTAGCTAAGTATAAAAGTGAGATTTAGAAGGGTTTAGAGCTATATTATAATATAAGTAAATTAAAACTCTATATAGTCTTTATAGTACTAAAAAAGCTTTAAATATATATCTATAAAGTGTATTTTAAGCTTAAAATAGATATTTAAGTTCTAATAGTCTAGCTAAATAGTACTACTTCTAATATACTAAGCGCTCTAATTATATAGTAGATTATATAAATTTAACTTTTTAACTTTAAAATTAAGTA
Organism: Colletotrichum viniferum; assembly: GCA_020226115.1. Lineage (NCBI taxonomy): Eukaryota > Fungi > Ascomycota > Sordariomycetes > Glomerellales > Glomerellaceae > Colletotrichum > Colletotrichum viniferum. The sequence goes on from JAGFBE010000008.1 coordinate 6,600, forward strand.
TATTCCTAGTAAGTTAAATACTACTACTAATAATCTCTTAAGAAAAGCTTTAAAGCTATTAGATTATAAAGAATATAAAGCTTTTAAAAAGATTAAAGAGTTTATTAATATAAATATTTTCTATATAAAGATCTATATAATATAGTTTTAGTATAACGTTTTTAATAAGATAATACTATATATAATATTAGTAGAATAGCTATAAGCTAATTAGAAGTAGTTTTAAGATTTCTAATAAATTATATATTATCTAAAGATATTATTATACTTATATAGTATTACTTAGCACTAATTTAAAAAATTTAAACATTAAGCTTAGAGGTTTTTAATAAAGAATAGCTTATTATTTAGATAGCTAATAAAGAAGTACTTATAGCTAAAAAGAGTAATTAATAAGAAGCTACTATAAAAGCGCTTTATTAAAGCTATTTATAATAAGTTAAGATACTATAGCAAAAATATAACCTTTTATTACTTATTTATATACTATTTTTAGAATAAAATATATAAAGATATTTAAATACTAGTATAAAGATATTATATCTATTAGAAAGCTTAGCTAGTTTATTAAGATAATTAGTATATTATAGTTTACTTAGAAGTGATATCCTCTTTAAGGATTTTAATAGATATTTAATAGATTAATAGGTTTACTTTAATTAAAAGATACTATAATTTAATAAAGTAGCTAGAAGTATAATAAAGTGTAGTTATAAACTTAGATATAGTAGTAAAGTTTATATTTAAAGATTTTACTTACTAATATAGAGTTTTTAAGTATTTAGTAGTAGATAGAGGCTTAGAAAATATAAAAGTAATAGATATCCTAAATAGGTAGTATAAAGTTTAGAAAAAGGTTATTTTAGTATATAATATATAAGTAAATAAACTTAAAGAGAAAAGCTATTAACTAATTATATATATAATTTTAGTTTAGTTAGATAGAAGTTATAAGGTTTAGAGGCTAATACTTCTAATTACTTTTTTTACTAACTAAATAACTATAAAAACGCTTATTAGATTTATATTTTTTATTTAATATATAGATAGAAAGCTATTACTCTAATTAAATAAAATATATTAATATAGTAAGTACTAGTTTGAAATAAAGTATAGACTTCTAAATAGAAGTATTTAATAAAAGTTTAAGCTTTTAAGTAATTAGATTAAAATAAAGAAGTAGCTATATTAGCTATAGTATAAGTTTAATAAAAGAGGATAGATTAATATAATATAAGATATATAAAAACTTTATAAAAAACTTAGCTTAATATAGGAATATTAATATTACTATATAATAAGAAATATATAATTAATAAGAATAAGAAAAAAAAGCTTTAATACTATTAGAAAAGCTTTTTTTAAATATAGTTCTAACTTAAAACTATCTCTTTATATATATTAGAAACGCTTAGAGGGAAGCTAGTTAGTAATACTTATAGTAGCTATTAGTTAAAGCTTTTTTTTAAGAATAAGAATAAACTATAGAAATTAGAAAACTCTAACTAAGCTATAAAAGCCTTAAAAGATAAAGTATAAGCTATCTTTTCTATTTAAAGCTAAGTAGTAGAAGATAAGGAAGATTAAGAGCTAAATAAACCTAAATAAGCTAATATAGTATTTTTAATCTATTTATAGGCTAGAGAAAAGTAGTTATAAAATAAGAATATTAGATTAGAAGAAGAATTAAAAAAGTAAAAAGAAAAAGAAAAGTAGATTAAAGTTATACTACTTTAGATACTATTAGAAGATTATAATTAGTATTAAGCTTACTAAAATATCTAAGTAGTTAGTTATTTTATTTAAAAGAAGTTTTTATATTTTAAGTATATATAATATAAAGATAATTTGAGGGAAATTTAGTTTAAATTAAAAAAGATCTAGCTATATATTTATCACCTTCTTAATAGAAATTAAAAAAAAGAGAAAAAAGAAACTAGATTAGTAGTAAAAAAAGAGCTAGAAGTATATATAACTCTATTTAATCTTAGTATTAATAACTATATATTCTCTCTTTTCTTTTTTAAAACTAATACTTTTTATATTTTCTATACTTTAAGTAGATTAGCTTAAATATTATTAGTATAGTAGTTAAAAGTTTTATAAGAATAAAAAGTTCTAAAAGAACTAAAGTTTTAGTTTACTACTTTAGCTAAAAAGATAATAGGTAGATTATTACTATAGTTAATAGCTTTAAACTAATTAGAGCTAATATTAATAGTATAGTAAAAGTTAAAAGTTATTAAAAAAGAAGTATTAATATTACTAGAAATAATAAAAAGAAGTTTACTACTATTATTATAATAATTATATTTATCTTTTTAATTAGATCTATAGTCTTTTTATATAGTTTAGCTTATTTTAAAATTATAATAGACCTTAGAGTATAAATAGTTACTATAAGAATTACTCTAAATACTAAATAAAGAGATATATTTAAAGTAAAGCTATATTACTTAAGTTTAATTAGAAGTATTATTACTATACTCTTTATAATATTTAAAGTAGTAAAAGTAAAGAGATTAGTTATAAATACTATAGACTTAAACTAGAAAATTAATTAAACTTAGTAGTTAGTTTAGCTTTTAGTATAGAGAACTTTAGAAGCTAGTATATAAGTACTTAATAAAAACTTAGTATACCTAAAGTAAACTAAAAAATAAGCTAATACTAAAAGCTACTTTTATATTACTAAACTACTTAATAATATTCTTAAAGTTAGTAAAAGCGCTCTAAAGCTATATATTTATATTAATCTAATTATATTAGAAGTTAGAGCTAACTAAAACTAGTTTATTATAAAGCTCTCTATAAAGGTAGTTAAGTTATTTCTAGCTAGTATATATAGTAAACTAAAATATAAGAGGAGGTTAGTAGAAGGTTTTAAAAGAAGATTAAGAAAAGTTTATATAAATAAAGTTTATATTAATATAGCTATACTAACTAGCTAACCTTTATAGGATAAGCTTAGTAAGATACTATAGCTTTTTAGTAGTTTTAAAGTAAGTAATAAGATTATAAACTTTATAAAAAGGTATAGTAATAAAAGCTTAATTAAGTAAAAAAGAGTTAAACTATAGAAAATAAGTAGTAGTAAAACTAGTAAATTAATAAAAATAAAGAGAGAGAGAAAAAGGTTTTTTAAATAGACTAAAAACTAATACTAGTTAAATAAGAGAGTAAAGATATATTATTATTTACTTTCTCTATATTAAATTATATTAGATAATATAACTAACTAGTAAATAATAAGTAAGAATAATAGCTAGTAGTAATATAATAGCTATTTTTTCTTAAATAATTATAATAAAGAGAAGGTTATATAGAGATACTATTTTAACTAAAATAAGTTTAATAAAGCTTTAGCTTAAAGGGAGGTAAATTACTATTTTAAGAATAGAAAAGTAGGATCTTTTTATCTATATCTATCTAAATAATAACTATATTTACTATAATAATCTTATTTTTATTTAAACTAATAAACTACTAGTGCTAGTATTAACTACTAGTACTTCTAATAATAGCTACTTCTAAAGTATAAAAAGGAGGGCTTTTTCCTTCTAAATAGCTAGTTCTTAACTTAATATTATTATAATAACCTATTTTATAAGTTAATAACATTTTTATATTACTTTTAATATATTAAACCTTCTTTTCTTATAACTTTACTTAATTAATATCTAAATAGCTTTTACTTTTCTTCTTTAGTTATTATACTATATTTAGGCTTTTCCTCTACTACTCTTATTTATATAGTAGCCTCTTTAGCTAATATATAGACTAAGAAGATTTCTATTATAAATATAATACTTCTATAAGGTGATTTTAACAATAAGTAAGTGATCTATAACTTCTCTAAAGCCTAAGTAACTATAACTACTAAAAACCTTTAGTTTTATACTCTAAATAGTAAGTAGGTGTTAATTAAACTGCTCTAGTTTCTATTAAACTTCTATAAGTATAAGGTATTTACTAACTAGACCTCTATAAGTGTAAAATATAGTATTATATATTTTATAAGTTCTAGTAAAGTAATATATTATTATTATTTAATGAATAATAAATAATTAATATTATATTTAAATCTATATTTAAGGTTTTTATAAAACTCTAATTATACTAAAAATAGTATATTATTCATTTTTAATAATATTTACAAATAAATAATAATCTATTTTTAGTATAATTACTATTAATAGTCATAGTTTAGCTTACTAACTAGCTTAGTAAAACGGATTAAAAGTGGGGAAATCCGCCTCTTAAAAAGTATTTAAGGAGCTAGAATTCCCTTCTCTTTTTCCAAGAAATTAACGCTTTTAATTCCCTTAAAATTCGCCCCTTAAGACGCTATTTAATTAACAATAAGTATATCTAATAGACTACTTTAGCTTATAGTAAGAAGTAACCTTAATAAACTTCTAATTAGATAAGCTTAGAGTAATAGGTTTAATTATAATAGTATTTAGAATAGACTTCTAAAAGTATAAGCTTTAAAGTATATTATAGGCCTCTATAATTTTTAGAGTTATCTCTAGTATAAGGACTAAATTAATATAGATAAGATATAGTAAGTAGTTTACTAGTAAGTTAGAGATATTAACTATTATTTACTTATTATAGTCTATATTATATTAAAACTTTAGGATATCTCCTCTTAAACTTATACTACTTTTAACCTTAATTTCTTTTTACTAGCTAAATAGTATAACCTCAAATATACTAATTATATACTTATTCCTCTATTTAATATAAGTTACTACTACTATACTGTAATAATTATAAATTCGTAAAATAGTATAGTCTGCTAATATGATTTTATATAGGATAGGGAGTTAGAGAAGTACTTTATTAGTAATATCTAAACTTTTAAAGCGTTATATAAGCACTTTAGTGCTAGTAATAATACACTTTATATTATTAATCTAACTACTTATGTAGTTAATAGCTTTTAGTAGCTATAAGAGTAGAAATATAGGCTTATAGTATATAAGTAGTTTAGATTAATAACTTAGGATAGTTAGTATAACTATTAGTTTATAAAGACCTAGAATAAGCTAAATAATATAATAAGTGATCTTTATAGTTTCCTAAAAAGTATATAGATCTACTAGATTAGAAAGATTTCTAAAGAATTCTACTAATTTAAGCTAATTAACTTTACTTTATATAGATAACCTATTTAGACTTAAGATTCTTACTACTAGTTATAGTAACTAGTTATTATTATAGATAATAACTTAGAAATAGAGATTATTAAGGACTAGTTAGTAACCTCTATATAGCTTATCTTTATATTAGCTATACTTATACTACTTATATTTATACTATAGGATTTGCTAATACCTAGTTAATTCTCTAGTTTTTTAGATAATAAAAATAGTTAGTAAAAAATTATCTTAAATAATAAGAATAAGCTAACTAGACTTTAAGGTAATTATACTTAGTGTACTAACTAAAGTACTCTAGTATAAAGGGTTAGATATTTAGCTACTTTAATATTCGATCTAAATATAAGTTTAAAGTCTTTAATAAACTTAATCTCTAGCTACTATAAAAAAGTAAAATTTAGTCTAACTATAGATAAAGTAGTAGTATAGAAAAAGAGTGAAATAAAGCGTTTTAAAGCTATAGAAAAGTATTTTACTAATAAAATATATAGCTAATTAATAGGTAATAAGCTTCTAAGAGAACCTTTTAAATTATAGCTAAGATAATTAGGTTAAACGCTACTATAATAAAGTTACTTAAGTTACTATTTAAACTATTTAATATAGTCCCTTTTTACTACCTACTATAGCTTCTAACTTTAAAAGTTATATCTACTATAGTATCTATTAGTAATAGCTAGCTTTATAAGCTAGTTTACTAAATATACTTAATAACTAATTAGCATCTTTATATTAATTATAGTATAAGAACTATTATAACACCTAAGGAGGCTATAGTTAGTAATTAGAAGAAATAAGTAATTAGGAGGCTTAAGTATTAGAGATAGTTTTGCTTATAAAGAAGGGTTTTCTAGAGGGTTTTTATAATGAATTTTATTAATGCTTTTTTTTCTTTTTTTTATTTAGATTAAGTAAGATCTTAGGAGCTAATAGCTATAATTTAGGGGAATTATACATCTTACTATAAGTTCTTTAATTTATAGTATAAAGTACTTAGTAAATTAAAGAAGGGATAATTAGAATAAAGTAGTAGTCTATATAGAGTTTTTATATTACTTTTTTATAATTTTATATTTTAGTTAGTAAGGAGTTATTTTAATTAGGTTACTTTAATAAAAAAGCCTTAACTTTAGAAGAGATAGTAGATTAAGTAATATACTACTTTTCCTTATACTTTTTAGGAGAGTACTTATAAGTTTTTAAAATACTTCTTTAGACTTCTTTTTTTAGATTAGTTTAATTAATAAGTAAATACTTAGAAAAAGATCTATTTATTTAGTAATAAGAGTAACTTATTAAACTATTTAGTAGTAATAAAATACTAAAGTAACTTTTTAGCTTAAGCTTTAGAGGTTTTTATTTTAAACTTTTAGCTATTTAAGAACTCCTTTAGTAGTAAGTTACTTTTAGTTAGATAACTAGGAATATATAATATATATAACTTAATTAAAGTAGTATAAGAAGTATTAAGTAGTTAAACGATAGTAGTAATAATAATAATAGTACTTATTAGATCCTAAGAGATAACGATAATACTAATTAAGGATAATAGATACTAGAAAAGAGTAATAATAATAACACCTTCTCACGTTTTCCCCTAAGATTAAGCTCCTACGTTGTTCTAGTATCTTTTTAAGTATTAAAAGCTTTTCTCTTAATATATTATAGAGGAAGTTTTAAAGTAAAAATATTTTTTAATTAGAAGTATTATACTTAAAGTAGATTTTATAGTTTATACTAAAGTAACTTAGAAGTAAAAGATATAATTTAGTAAACTTAAAGAACTTTATAAATATATTATAAGTATATTATAGTAGTTTTTTTTAAATAGTTTTCTAGTTCTTTTATTTTAAATACTTTTTTAATATCTCTTAAACTTATAGTTTATATTTCTATAGCTATTTTAGATATCTAACCTCTACTTACTTTTTAGTAGATTACTATAAAAAAAGTAGTATTTAGTTAGTAAGTTTTTTAGATTTCTTTTACTTTTTAGAGTTTATTTTATCTTTATAGAGTAATAATAACTTCTACTTTTTTATAAAATACTTATTTTCTTACTATATTATATATAATATTATTCTATTCTATTTATAGCTTTTTTAGAAATAATTTAGTATTTAACCTCTTTACTATATAAATAAAAAGCTACTATGTTAGACGGGCTGAGGGTATACCCCCTCTATTAGCTCTATACTAGAGGGCTTAAGGCCCTAATACTCTATACTAATACTCAATACTAGGCTACGCGCTGCTAAGAAACCCTTTATAGGAAGAAAACTCAGGCCGCGAGCGCGGTACACAATAGGGCAGACGACGCGTTCTTAATACTATAATCCTATTAGCCAGAGGCCGTTAGTGCCCTACTATACATATAGGTCCCTCGAGAGAGGGACCCCACCTTTTATAGTAGGTCCTTAACTAATCAGAAAAAAGGAAAAGGGGTTCCTGTAGTCGGGATCGAACCGACGCCTGTGCGTTTAGGTAACGCACAGGCCTGCCAGGCGCACACCACTGCGCCATACAGGTATAAAAAGCTACTATATATACCTTCTAATTTTAAAATATAATATAGCTATACTTTTTACTTTAGTTTAAGCTAAGTTATTAGTAAAACTATATAGTTACTATACTTAGTAGTTAATATATAGTAAATAGAAGTAGTAAGTATATTAGTAGTTTATTATTATATAGATATTATAACTATAGTTTATTAAAGTATTAGTAGAAATACTTTTATTAATTCTAATTATTAATATTATAGAAGGTTTATTTATACTATATTCTAACTAAAATTAGTTCTATTTAGCTTACTCTTTTTTTATTATCTCTAATATCTAAGTTTATACTAAAATTACTTATTTCTTAAGTTAGAAGTATCTTTTTCTTTCTTATCCTTTTTTAAGTTTTAATATAGCGCTTTTTTAATAGCTTTTACTACTTTAAAACTATTTTTTAATCTTTTTAACTTCTAATAATCTCTTTATAAATAGTTAATCTAGTTATATTTAAAATAATAGTATATTTCCTTTTTAAAGCTTTTATCTATTCTATTATATAAAGTATATACTAATTTTATTATCTTAGTATCTCTATTTATATCTACTTTAGTAACTAATAGTCTTATTCTAAAGGTTATAAGTTAATAAATAACGTTATAAATATAATATAATCCTTTTAGTTTCTATATAATATCTTATATAAAGCTTATATATTTAGTATACTTATAGGGGGTTAAGTAGTTAACTAAGTAATTAAAAAGCTTATAAAATAGTACTTTTTATAAGTAGTTAATTTAAACTCTATCTAGCTATACTATACTACTTACTTCTATAATAGTATATTTAAAGTAAAGTAAAAATAAAGTGAAAAATTTATTATACTTAATTTTAAGCTCTAATAGCTTTCTAAAAGCTTTATTCTTAATATCTAAGTTATTATAAGTGTAGTCTAAACATACTAAAAAGGTATCTAGTTTAAATAAACTATTATTACTACTAGATTTCTAAAAAACTATAATTACTAGCTATACTTTTAGTTTTAAATAAATATTAATTAAGTATTAAGCTTTTTAGTTATTTAAGTAGAAAGCTTAATTTATTTTAATTTTATTATATATTTATTATAACTACTTCTAAATTTTAAGAAGTTAAAGAGAGGTTTTAAGTATTAAATACTATTTATTTCCTAAATAATATCTAGTTTTAAAAGTAGTAGTACTAATAGTAATACTAGTAGAAGTACTATAAAGTATAATACTAGTAGTACTAAAGTATTACCATTTATTACTATTTATATTAACTTTATAACTAACTTATTAATAACTTATAATAAAATTAATATATTATTAAGTTAGTTATTTAGTTTAGTAATTATAGTATAAATTAATTTAAATACTCCTATATTTCTTAATATTACTTCTAGTTTAGCTATTTTAGACCTAGTTAGCTCTATTTCCTACTTACTATTTATTATACTATATAATTAATAAAATAAACGTTTAATAGAAACTTAGATATATAAGAAACTAGTTTATAGTTTATTTAACTTAGGAGTACTTTAATTATAGTAATTTAAACTAAAAGAGGGAAGTTTCTAAAATACTCCTTATATAGAGGAAAAATAGGTATAGGGCGCTTATTAAGTAAACGTAGTTACTAAGAGTAGAATTCCTTTAGATCTATAGTAATACTTAGACGTAATAAGTAGGTGTAGCCTATAATATAATACTAGTTAAGTTTTATAACTTAAGTAAAAGATCTAATAAAAAGAAAAAGAGAAACCTTAAAATATAAATTAGCTTTTTATTAATTCTTACTATAGAATCTTCTTATTAATAAAAAATAAATAAAAGAATAGTTAGAAGTAATAATAAAACTATAAAATCTTATAGTTTTAACTTTTAGTAACCTCTTAAAAATAAATCCTACTATATACTATATTTAAACTATTTATAATACTATAAAAAGCTAGTAGACCTAATACTAATATTAATATTAATTTAGCTACTAGTATTACTCAACTAATAGCTACTAATAAGATATCTATACTTTCTATAGATATCTATTTTACTATAGTATAGACTTTTATTAGAAGTTTCTAATTAGCTATTAGAAATATATAGCTTAAAGTTAATACTACTTTAAGTTCTAATTAGATTTAATAGAATATTTAGCTTTATTTAGTAGTAGCCCTAAATAGTAAATTTACTTTAGTTAAGCTAAATCCTATAGTAATATAGCATTTTCTAGCTAAACACTTATAAAAAATAGAGCATTAAACTAGTTTTTTATAAATAGAATATTCTTTATTATAAGGAGTTAGACGTTTAGATCTTTAACTTAAATATAAAGATTTATATTGTAAACGTAGAAACAGAGATTATAAGCTATTAAAACTAACTATTTCATAGAAGTACTTTAAGCTAATAAGAATACTACTTAAGATAAAAAGAATATTAGTAATATTTTAATAAGAGATATTATAGCTTCTAAAATACTATCTATAAATATTTTATTTTAACTTAGAGAAAATTAATATACTAGATCTAGAAAAATAAGTTTACTATAGATAACTTTACTTATAATATAAACTTTTATACTTTTATTTAAAACTACTTTAAATATAAATATTCCTAAATAAGCTTTATATTAACTACTATCTAGCTATTAATAATTCTTTATAGCGCTTTTAACTTAGAACTCTAGAGACTTTTTAATAAGCTAAATATTTATAATATAATTAAGAAATATCTCACTTTTATAAAGAGAACGTATAAAATAGTCTAATATTAGTTAAAAATACTAATTATAATTAACTATATTTTAGATCTAAAGTCTAAAAATAATATATTTTAGAGTAGCTCTAAATAGAAAGAAAGTTTATAGTTTTAGTATAACGCTTAATAATAAAAATAAGAATAGCTTTACTAGTAATATTAAGATAAAGCCTCTTACTTTTATAACTTTTAACTAAAGTATAATAATTATAACTAGAAAGACAGATAACTTTAGAATAGCTTATAAAAAGATATAAAGAACTAAAGATTTACTAAGTATAACTACTTAAAATAGTTAGATTTAAATACTTACTATATTTAAGAAGATATTAATACAAATAATAAAATTAACGTTTTAGTTAATAGTAACTATACTTTTATAAATATTACTAAAGTTCCCTCTAAGCTATTATAAAGCTTGCTACTAAGCTTTAAATAAGTAGAAAATATAAGCTAAATAGTAGATTTCACTTTCTAAGTATTAGAATAGATATTAGCTAAAAAAGACCGCTTATCTTAGCTAAAAGCTTATTATAATTACTAGTAATACTTAGTATAACGTTAGTTATATGGATAGTTTTATTAGAGTTATAAGCTTTAGTAAACTACTTTAATCTTTATTTAAAACTAGATAAATTATAGACATATAAGTTAAACTAATAAAGAGAATAATACTAGTAAAGCGTATATATCTCTAATTCAGTGTTAAATCTAATAATAATAGCGTAATAGAGGAGGTATATATTAATACTAATATATCTATAATATATATTAACAAAGCTTAAATAACACACTTTATATATAACTTAAAATTCTAAATAATAAAGCTATAAAAAATAGATATAGTTAACTTAACTTTCTAAGTTATAAAATAAGTAGTATTTAATTTCTATATCTTTGGTATAATTAATAATATAGATATTAATACTTATATTATTATTATAGTCAAAGTTATTAAAACCTTAAAAGCTAACCTGCTCTTAAGAACCTATTTTTATAAAGATTATAAAATTATTATTAATTTTAATAAAAGTGCTGTGAGATTTTAGTTAGTATATAATATAATAAACCTTATCTAATTTAGATAGCTATATATAATAACTTATAAAGTAAATAATACTTATATTATTATTACATCTCTTCTAACTAATATTTTTATTATTACTATTTATTTAAACTTATTTAATAAGCTTAGCTAGTATAATAAAGTTTAGTACTTTTAAGTAGAATATAATAATACTATAGATATAATAATAATTAGTAATAACTAAAAGCTTATATTAGTATAAAATAATATAGTTACTTTATTTACAATCTTAAAAGATAGGTAATTAGAGTATACTATTAAAATAAAGCTTAATAAAATTACTAATCTAATTAAATATATAGATACTATTACCTTAATAAGTAATTAGCTACTAGAAAAAGCTAGATTCTTAGTTAAAAAGTTCACTTAAGTTATAATAGATAACTATAATTTTATCGATTTCCTTAACTAGCTAACGCTTTATAAACTAAGCTTATTAATTATTATAGATAATATACTCCCTATATAGCGCAGTAGTGCGCACCTAGTAGGTCTATGCGTTGCCTAAACGCATAAGTGTCAGTTTGATCCTAGCTATAGGAACCTCTTTTCTTCTCTTCTAATTAGTTAAGGACGCTTTATATATATAGTAAGGTACTATAGCTACTAGCTAATTAAAATCATATATAGTATTAAGTACCTATATTGCTTATTTTATTATATACTATACTTATAGCTTAAGTTTTCTTCCTATAAAGGGTTTTTTAGTAGCGTGTAGCCTAGTATTAAGTAATAATATAGTGTATTAAGGCTTTAAGCCTTCTAGTATAGAGTAAATAGAGGGGATATACCTTTAACCTATCTAATATAGATAATATACTTTTCTATAATATCTCTAAGCTTATTAATATCTTAGTAATCTTTAGTAAGTATAATATTAAAATTTATAACTAAAATGTAATATTTATATAATACTTTAAAGAAGTGCTTAATAAATAAGATATTTACTATAATAAGAGGATTATCTTTATACTAAATAAATAGTATATAAGAATTAAACTTATTAATAGATAATAGAATTAGAAAGCTGTAGTAAAGCTACTAAGAGCCAGCAGTTAGAGGAGACTGAAGAGTTTATGAAAAAGCATGTATTATTTAGAAGGAAGTTACCCTCCTAAGCGTCCTTAAATCATAAGCTTACGAGGCCTGTGCTAGTCATATAACCTGCTCCCTCAGTGAGGCTCACTGAGGGGGCTGTATAAGGCAGAGGATGTATCATGAGATAGATCGTCACAAAAGCTTTACTCTCTAAGTATAGAAGATCTTAATTTAGCTAATAATATCTATAGTAAGCTCTATATTAATAGTAAGATATATTAGAGAGATAGCTTTATTTTAGTTATTTACTTAATATTTATTATATAGAGAACTATTAATAGTATAAAAAAAAGCTATATCGTTATAGATTTCTACGTATTTAATTACATTATAGTTTTAGATATATATCTAATATTCAATTAGAATAATATTATAATTACTTTTAGAAGTAAAAGGTATATAATTATAATAGATACTACTAGCTTTTTCTATTAACTACTTATTTATTTAAAGTATTATAATAAAATAGTAGTAATTAGCCTCTATAGTATTAAGATCTCTAATATAGCTTTTATAAGTTTTAAAAATTCCTTAGTATATACTTAAAAGTTTATATATAGGCTACTATATAACTATTAACATTTTATCTATATATATACTAATAATATTATAATATTTAGTAATAATAATAAAACCTATTTTAAGTATATTAATATTATACTTAAAATCCTTAAAAATAACTAATTTTATATCTTAGTAAAGAAATTATTTATTAGATTTCTAGAAGTTAGACTTTTTAGCTATATTATAAATAATAGTAGAATTTAATATATTAATAACTAAATTATAGTATTTTATAATTTTAAATTCTCTAAAAATCTCTATAACTTCAAGAAATATTTTAAAATAGCTAAATAGTTTAAAAATAATATACTATAATTTAATATTATTACTAGCATTTTATAGAAAGAAAATTCTATTTTAATATAGAACTTTATAAATAGAACCTTTTTTTATAAAGCTTAATAAATTAGCTTATATATAGAAAGTTTAAAAAATAACTTTTAAACCTATAGATATTAAATATAAGTTTTAGAACGCTCTTTAAGAGAACTTCTACTCTTAAATTATAAGATATTACTATAACTTTAATAAACCTCTATTCTTTGAGGTAAATATTTATAAAAAAGGTTTTAAACTTATAGTATTTTAACTAAATATCCTCTAGAATAGAATAAATATTCTAAAATAAAATATTATATTAAAAGTATATCTTATTTATATTCTTTTATTTAAAGTAATATCCCTTTCTAAAAAGTAATATTTTATAATAGAAGTAGAAGTTATAGAAGTTATTTAAATAATAAAAAAACTCTAGAAAGTTATATAATTTAACTACTATTTTGTTTAAATCTTAGTAAATTATATAACTATAAAAGAAATTCTCACTTATATATTATTATAAACTATAGATTTAAATAAAACTAATTTAAAATTAGCTAATACTACTAAGTATTTCTCTTAATTTAACTCAAATATTATTTATATTTAAAGAAACTTAATATAGTATTTAATATTTTATCTTACTTCTTAATCTTATAAATATCTAGAAATCTTAACTAATTTAAAGATAAAAATATCTTTTTAGAGATTATTTATAGAGATAAAGATAACCTTAATAAAGCTATAAATACTACATTTCTTTGAATAAAACTTAGATTTTAGATATTACTTTAAAGATCTTAAAGGAATTTATTATTAAAACTATTAATAATTATAAAAATAATAAAAAGTATAATAAGATCTTTTAATACTTAGATTAAGTTAAGTTAGCTTTAAACTAATAATAGTTATTTATATAAGTAAGTTTAGAAAAAGAAAAAACTAAATAATAATAGTAATTACTAAACTATTATAGAATAACACTATAAAGTTACTTAATAGAAAGATTTCTCTTTTATTACTCTATAAATAATATAAAAAAAACTCTATATTCTATACTATTTAGTAAAAATAATTTTTTATTTTATATATAATAATAAATAATACTTTAGTACTAATAGAAGAATAGCTAAACTTTAAACTTTTTAGTTTAGTAGTATATAGTCTTTTATTAAAAGATATATATTATACTATAGCGACTATAAAGAAAACTAAATTAATTAGATAAAGTTATTAAACTTACTCTAGCTTATTTAGTTATAGATATATTTTATAATACTATAATAATAAACTTTATTATAGATATACTAAAGGTTAGTTTATTTAGAATAATATAGATATTATTTAATTTCTCTAAACTAAATATATTAGTAATAGTTATATATAAGTTTTCTAAAAACATATTACTACTTATTAGTAATAATATATATAAAATAAAAGAATCAGTGAAAATACTCTTTAGAGGTTTTTAGATTACTAATTAAAGTATTTCTTACTATATTATTAGTAATAAAAACCTTAAGTCTATATCTACTATCTAAATAGTAATATTTAATACTCTATAAATAAAACTTCTCTTATTAATAGTATATTACTTTTAGATAGATAGCTAAAATAAATAAATAAACTAAATAGTTAAAATTGCTATTTATTTCTATATTTCTAAATTCTTTAATATTTTATAGACTGAGATATTACTCTCTTTATAGTATAATCTTAATAATATCTTTATTATAATTATTAGCTATTTACTAAATAAAGTTATATTAAGATTTAAACTTTAAAGTATTTTTAATATTATTATAAATAAAGATATTTTAGAAGTAAATATCTCTATTTTATAGTAAGTATATTAAAAAGAAGCTTTATTCTTATTTAATATAGCTAATACTATGTATAAAAAGCATTATGATAAGCGCTATATAAATATAAGTTTTTATAAAAGTAATAAAGTTTAAATAAAACTTAAATAGAAATTCTATCTATTAGAGTAATAAAATAATAAATAGACGTCCTATCGAATAAGTCTATTTTATATTAAATATTATTAGTTCTCTAGTATATAAAATTAATATATTTAGCTATTAGAGAATATACTTAGTCTTTTTAATTATTTAGCTATTTAAGCTAACTTAAAGAGAAAACCTATTTTACTAGGAAATATTACTACTAAAGCGTATAAAGATAAATAATAGTCAAAAATAAAAACTAAACTATATTATTAGTAGTAAGATTTTATATAGAAATTACTAACTTTAAGTAGAATATCTTATTTAGTAGAAAAGATTCTCTACTAAAGATAATATCTAATAGACTTATAATTTACTACTTCTAAATATAGCTAAGATTATTTATAACTATAAAGTAAATCTCTTTAGTATAATAGCTAGTAGACTTTAAAGAAGTTATCTATCTAACTAGATATAACTAGTATATTATATTACTTTTAATAAATAATACTATTATTTAAAAATCATAGTCTATTATTAATTTTAATATTAAAGAAGCTTTATTTTATAATTATATACTTAAAACGCTTTCTTATTATTATCTCTTATTTAACTTTAGTATTTTAGAAACAAACCTTATAGTTAATAAAAAGAAGTAGAAGTAACCTCTTTAAACTACGTTTTCTTTAAAAATAATGAAAAACTCATTTTTAACTACTTACTTTAAAAATCTCTAATTAATATAGGCTTATTATCTTTTTTTTCTCTTATTACTACTAATTTACACTTATATAATAACTTTTATAATTACTTTATAAGAATAACTATAATCTTAAGTTAATAATAATAATTTCTTTTTACCTACCTTTTTATTAATAGCTATATTGCTGCTATATCTAATTTTTCTCTCTATAGCTAGTACTTCTAGTTTAGTGATAAGATTACTACTACTAACTCTAATAGTAGTAACTTTATTAAAGGTGCTACTACTAGTAAAGATGTTAAGATAACTAATAATACTACTAGTAATAATACTATTAAGACTAGCTTTAGCTTTATTAGCGTTATTAACTATAGTATATCTTTAGATAATATTAAGGTCTTCTACAGCTTATATTATACCTTTATGCTTACTAATACTAATACTTATAGCAGCGCCTATAAGAAATATGCTATTAACTTTAAGCTTAATAAGTAGGCTATTTAGACTGTAAATTATATTAATAATAAAGCTACTTATAATACTACTATTAAGACTATTAGTAAAACTACTACTAATACTATTAGTATAGCTACTAAGATAGATATTACTAAGAAGACCTATAGATAGTATTATAAGGAGCGTAAGGCTACTAATAAAGCTACTAAAAAGGCTGCTAAACAAGCTACTAAGAAGGCTAGTATTAAAGCTGTTACTACTTCTACTAATAACTTTAGTAATAAAGATAATAATAATATTACTATTATAAGTATTAAGGCTTCTAAGACCTTTATTAAGTTTAAAAAAGCTATCTTTAAGAAAAAAGTAGCTACTACTACTCATAACATTAATAATAATAAGAGTGAGGCTAGCTATACTTCTTATAAAAAAAAAGCTTATTATTATTAAAAAGGTTTTGTACTAGTAGTTAATTAATAAAATAATAGTTTATACTATCTTTATATTTACCTATTATCTTAATATAATTCTTCTCTTAAAGATTTACTTTATTATTAAGACTATTAATAGTATTAGTAATATTTTATTTAATATTTTTATTCACTATATCTAGGATATATTTAAGTATACTCTTAAGGAATATAATAACATTAATAGTATTACTACTAAGAATTAGGATAAAGATATTACTACTAATCTTAAGAAGCTATAGAGTAACTACTTCTCTAGCTATATTTATATCTTAGCTACTTATTTCCTTAGAGAGCGTAATAAAGTTAATAATACTATTACTAGTTATTTTATAAAGCTTAACTATTTTAACTTTATATCTATCGCCCTACTTATCTATATTAGTACTATAGCTACTACTAACGCTTACGCTTATAAAAACCTTATAAAGGCTTACTAGTATATTAATATTTTTACTAATAGCTTAGAAAACACTATCTTATTATATATGAAGAATACTAAAAAGGCTATTAATAACGCTACTATTACTACTAATAATACTACTATTATAGCTAATAATATTAATACTGCTATTATTAATAAGCTTTCTTTTTATATTATTAAACTTAAGATTAACGCTATAACTAAGTAAGCTATAGCTAATAAGATTTATACTACTATAGATAAAGTTAACTAGACTGAGGTTATTACTTTTTACGCTAAGATTACTACTTTTTACACCTCTATTACTAAAATATAGAAAACTATAACTAAACGCTTTACTACTATAGACGCTAATACTCCCTTTATTAAGTATAGTTATATTTTATCTATATTTAACTAATTAATAAGTTAGTGAGGAGGATAATAGAATAATTATAGAGGAATATAATAAGAAGGGGATAAATAGCAAGGAAAACGTACTTATATATAGTTTAAAAAATAGTTAAGATAACTATTTCTAAAAGAGAGGTATATATTATAAGCTTTTCTACTTAGGTTAGCTAGATATATAGATAATTATATATTTATAAGGACTTTTAACATATTAGATATAAGAGTTTAAACCTTATAAATATAGAAGGATATCTTTTTTAAATTATAGAATACTAAACCTAAAGATTAATTACCTTTACGTTCTTATTATTATTATTCACTTTATTTATATACAGCTTTAGCTGCCTCTGCTATAGCCTCTAGCTAGCAGAAAAGACTGTGATAGATAATAAAGGTATTAATATATTATAATAATTCCTATTAATATAATTAGTAGGTTATATTCTTTAGTAAGGAAAAGTGAGGGGAAAGATAACCTAAAATATAACCTACTAAACTACTAATTATATAAAGTGCTTATATAAGTATATATATTATATAATTAATATTGTAGTTATAAAGTATAATAAATAGAGTATTTTTATATAAGGTTTTATACTTTAAATGTTATTTATTTATTTATTATAAAATATTAAAATAAGTTAAGCGTTATTATTATTCTTATATTATTATTATTATTATAAAAGAATATTATATATTAATATCCCCCCTTAAGGTATATATAGTTAGTTTATAGTATATAGCTTACTTATCTAATATATATATATATATATATTATAAGTATAAAAAACTTAAAGCCCTATAGGGAAAATAAGAAAAATATTCCTATAATATATATAATATGTTTATACCTAGTTAAAAAGACTCTTATAAAGTAACCTTATAAGTAAAAAGGTTAGAGAAAAACTAATACATTATTTCTTTAATATAGTTATTATTATTATATATGTTATAATTATTTTCTTTATTATTATTATTATTATTATTTACTATATTGAATATATTATTAAATATAACTTTATTTGAAGGTTTAGTTAATGTATCTATAATATGAAACTTTATATCTATATGAAATAATATTATATCTTTATTTAATAAAGATTCTCTAGTAAAGTAATATTTTATATTAATATACTTAGATGTTTTATGAAATTTAGAATTTTCAGTTAGCTTTTTAGCTGCTAAATTATTTATAAAAATCTCAGGCTTATTTAAAGTTTTAAAACCTAGATTAGTTAAATTAAAATTATGGTTATTATATAGACATAAGGCTTTTTTTACTACTTTAGTTAAAGCTATATATTTAGCTTTATAAGTAGATAATATTACTGTTTTTTATTTTATAATACTATAAGATATTATATTATATAATCCCTAGTAAAATATTTAAACTAATATAGATCTTCTATTATCTAGGTCTTTAGCCTAATTAAAGTCTAAATAAACTTTTAAATCCTATATTATATTATTATTATAATTATAATAAATTCCTCTTTTAGGAAAATTATTTATATATCTCTATAAATAATCTAAAGCTAAAAAATGCTCTTTTGAAGGATTTATTATATATCTTAATAATATTATAACTACTAAAGCTATATTATATTTAGTCTTTAGAACTAAATATATTAGAGCTTTAATCTACTACTAAAATTATAATATTTCTTCTTTTATAGTAGTATATTTATTTATATCTAGTTTTATATTATCTCTTATAGGAGTTAGAGATAGGGTTATATTAGTTTTATTATATTTATTTAATATTCTTTCTATATATTTAGTTTAATATATAAAGAAAGACTTATTAGGTTAATCTATTTTAAACTTATAGCTTAAAAAGGTATTAAGATCCCCTAATAGTTATATTTTTATATATTACCTTAGTTTATTATATATATAGTTACTAATAGTAGTATAATTAGCTACTAAACGTATATTATCTATATAATAATAAATTATAGCTTTATAGTTATTTTTATTAAGTATAAATACTACTTTATTATAAAGTGAAATAATAAATCCTAATTTTATTAATATAGTTTTTAAATAGTTATATTATAGTCTAAAGCTTTATTTTAACCTATATAAAGCTTTAAGAAGCTTAAAGTAATATTTATTATTATTAGACTTATAGTTATAATTAGAATTAAATTCTAACTTATTTATAGTTTTATTATTTAAAAACCCTATTAGTAATATTATATATATATCTATATCTATATTAGTATATATAAACGCTATAATAATATTATACTATAAAAAGGTTTATTCCTTTTTTATAGTAAATATAACTATAAACCTATAGCTTTTTAGTTTATAAGTAGTAGAAAAAGGTTCTAAATAAGTAATACTAATATATTAATTATAACTTTAAGTAACTTATTTTACTTTATATTTATAGATATTATTTATTTTATCTTTTAATTTTATAATATATACCTATCTACTACTTAATAGATAAATATTATCTAGTCTTTATATAAGTTCTCAAGTTTCTATATCTTCTATTTAAATTACTTCTAGTTATATAGTTTAAATCTAATTATTGTTATAAAGAGAATTTAAAACGTACTATATATTAGAAAGCTTATTTAATATAATAACTAATAGTATATAAGAAACTTTATTAATAGTATTAGTTTTAGTAATACTATTATAATTAATTAAAACGTTATTATTTATTCTAAAAATACTAAAAGTAGAACAATCTACTATAATAAATAATAGTATATTTTTAGTATTATAAACTATATTATTAACCTATTAGTAGTCTTTTTTAGCTTCTTCTAATAGAGGGAAGATCTCTATTAATAACTTAGAGTTTTATTTATTTATCTTTCTATTATTAATACTGGTAGTTTTTATATTATTATTATATAAACTAATTATATTAGTATTAATATTATTATTACTAGTATTAATATTATTATTAATATTACTTATATTATTCTTATTATTATTATTAATATTAGTCTTCTTATTTAGATTTATAAGAGCGTTACTGTTATAGAAATATCACTACTTATAATAAGATTATTCCTATAAGAGATAGATTAACTAAAAATATCTCTTTATAGACTGTTTTAAGTAGTATTATATCTATTATTATTAAGTATAACACTACTATTAATATCTTTATAGTAAGTATTTATATTTAAAAGAAGCTCTTTATAATAAGAAATAAAGGTATTCTCTAAGATTTTAATATTTTAAAACTATAAAGCTCTTTTTAGTTATATATCTTAGATCTTATACCTATTAGATCTATAATTTATTATATAACCTTAATATACTTATACGTTTAGTTTTGTTATAGAAGGATCTTTACTTTTATAGTAGTAAATATTACTTTATACTTTTATATTATTTATATTAAGTTTTATATTATTCTTTATTTTATAAAATGTTTTATACTTAATAAAGCTATAAGGAGTCTTATTATATATATAAAACCTAATATAAAAGGCTTCATTTTATAAGTAATATAGTAAATTTAAATTATATAGTATTATTCTTATTTTATTAACTATAGTATATATAGTACGTTCTATAAAACTATTAAGTTTATATATATAAAGAGGTCTTTTATTATATATTATACTACTTTTAGTATATATAGCTTTAAAGCGATAATTATTAAATTTAGTATCTATTATATAAGTAATAGTTAGGGGAGACTAAAGAGTTAAATAAAGGTGTGTCTTTTCTAAGAGAATATTACGCTCTTAGCGTACTTTATATCCTAAGCGTAGTAGGCTTATATAGCTTATGTGATCTACTCCTTAGTAAGTGCTTACTAAGGCTCCCTCGTAAGGCGTATAGCATATTACTAGATACCTCGCTATAGTATTTCTATTAATAAATACTTCTTTTATTCTTTTATTATTATTATTATTATTTACTTTAGCTTAAAATTTTAAAAAAGCTTCACTAATAGTATACTTCTTTTTATCTTTAAGTAACTTTCTCTATATAAAATAGGAATATTTATTTATAAAGATAATAAAATAGATATATTTATTGTATATAGTAGGCGTTATTAGCTTATATAAATCTAAAGCTATATAATTGAGATAATTTTGATTTTTATTATAAACTTAAGGTTTACTAGCCTTTATTGTAAATTTACCTTAAAAACAGGCTTTATAAGGCTATAATTTATTATTATTTATATTATTATTTTTTATATTTATATTTATAGTTATATTATCTTTTATTTTTAAAGGAGTCTATAAATATATATAACTAAGACGTTTATGCTGTTATTATTATTATTATTATTATTATTATTATTATTATTATTATTATTATTATTATTATTATTATTATTATTATTATTATTATTATTATTATTATTATTATTATTATTATTATTATTATTATTATTATTATTATTATTATTATTATTATTATTATTATTATTATTATTATTATTTGTAGTATTATATATATAGTTATGATTATTATTAGTAGGAAATTAGAAGAAATTTAAGTTATTTCTCTTTGCCCCTATAGCAATAATATAATCTTTATTAATATTATATAAAATAGGTTATTTCTATGCAATAGAAGTAATACCTAAAGAATCTAACTTAGATTAACTAAATAGATTAATACCTAGTTTAAATATATAATAAATATCTTTAAGTATTATATTATTATGATTTAGATATATTATTAAATCACCTTTTATTATAGAAGTAAGAGTCTTTACTTCTCTCTGTTTTATTATTTTATTAATTGTTTTATAGTTGTTTAATAAGTTATAGTTATTAGTAATATGAATAGTAGCTATAATATTAATATAAATATTAACTATATTTTTGTTCTTATTATTATAACTTTTTAACTTTCTTTTTTCTTTAATAATAGACTAGTTAATTAAATAACTAAAAGAAAGATTATTAGTATTTTTTATAATATTATTAGAAGCTATATAGCTTATATTTTTAAAAAGAACATCTTCTTCTTTTTTATTAGAAAATAAATCTATTAAATCTATAGGACTTTTAGAATTATTTATAGATATATAGGGGGTAATTTCTTCTAAAGTAGTTATATTAACTACTTCCTTTTTTTTATCCTTAGTACTAATAGTACTAATAAAAGGGTTTTTCCTACTAGTTAAGTGCTTTTTTAGAATATAGAAAAGCGCAGTTTTCTTTAGTATAGTTTACTTTCTTATAATATTTATAGTATAAACTCTTCTATTTTTTTAAGGTTTTGTATTAATTTTATTTTTGTTTTTCTTATTATTATTTTCCTAGTTTTTATTTTGGTTTTTATTCGTTTTATTGTTACCCTTAGTAGTATTATTAACTACTTTATTACTACTTTTTCTCTTATACTTATTTATAAAACTAATTCATAAAGAGTCTAAATTATAAATAATAAAGTTAGTCTTAAGAGACTAAGTTATAGAGGTTATAGAAGCTGTATAAGTCTTATTTAGACTATTAAATATATAAGCTATTACTACTTAATTCAGTAGTTTTAGCTTATTATAAGATAAGATATTTATAAGGTTTTTTATTTTATTTATATTTTTTCTACAGAATTAAAATTATTTAAAAAAGTATTGAAAAACTCTTTATAGGTTAAAAACTTATTTATAAACCTTATAAGCTTATATAAAGCTTTTAAATCTTCTTAAGTAGTATAGATATTTTTATTATCTTTTATAACCTATAGAAGCTTATTATTATAAAATAACTATACATAACTTAAAGCTTTATAGTTTTTATTTTTATTAGTAGAAGAAATAAGCTTAATAAGGTTTATAGTAATAATATCTTTACTATATAGTAAGGTTTTAATATATATAGCTTATACTTTATAGTTCTCTAAGCCTATAGGTTTAGAGAACTAGACCTTAAAATTAGTTATTGTTACTTTAATAGAATATAGTATATAATCATAAGCTTTATAAAAGATTAATAATAGTAAAGTTATTAACTAAAGAACTATTATATATATAGTATAGTAGTTTTTATAGTAACATTATAATAGTTTTAAACTTAGAAGTTAAAAGTTTAACTTATAAAATAAAAGTAGTTTTTATTCCTCCTCTTTAACTAATATTGTTTTTAGTTAGATTAATATCTATTTAAGAAGATATATATTCTATATAGTAGATTAGTTAATAAGAAATCTACTATACTATAAATATAAGTTTGAACTAAATTAGTAGTAAACTAAACAAATAATTTAAAACAATAATTTAAAGGATATAAATCAAATAAAGTAGTAATAAGAGCTTATCTATTTAAACAAAGGTTAATAGAGGTATGATTAATTTAAATAAAGTTTAATATATAGATTTAAAGAAAATAAATTTTATAAAACTAAATAACTAATTTAGTTAGTGTTTCTAGTTCTATAAAAGTAGTATAGATAAAAAACGTTTAAAGGATTAATTTTTAGTATATATAGCCTTTAAATAGAAATAGGATTTTATAAATATATAAAAGAGAAGTAAAAAAGTAGTAGAAATAGAGGTTATTTCTAAGCTAAACTTATAACTTATTAATATAGGTATAAGTATATATAAGGGCGTAGTATATACACCTATATAGTATAAAGTTATAAATAGATATATATTATAATAAAAGGTAATAATCTTAAGTATTAATAAGTATTTAATTATATAGATAATAATAAAGGTATTAATATATTATAATAATTCTTATTAATATAGTAAGTAAGTTATATCCTCTAGTAGGGAAAAATAAGGGGAAAGATAACTTAAAACGTTACCTATTAAACTACTAATTATATAAAGTGCTTATATAAATATATATGTTATATAATTAATATTATAGTTATAAAGTATAGTAAATAAAGTATTTTTATATAAGGTTTTATATCTTAAACGTTATTTATCTATTTATTATAGAATATTAAAGTAAGTTAAGCGTTATTATTATTCTTATATTATTATTAGTATTATAAAAAAATGTTATATATTAATAAAACTACTATTTACTCTAATAAGCTTTTAAAATCTTAGCGTAAGCTTATAAAGCTCTACTATACGCCTTTTATAATAAAATCACTAAAACTTTAAATCTTCTCTTAGTAGATATTATTTATATATTATATACTACTTTAGGCTATACTATTATTCTATGCTCTACTTCTATGAAAAAAAGCCTTTTTTAAGTCAGTAGAGGAGATTTATAAAGCTATGAATACTTAATTCTTTAACCTCTTTTAGAAATAATATAAATATTTAGTTAACTAGGTACTTATAGAAATCTCTAGCTATAAAGATAATTTTAATATTATAGTTATAAATAAAATAGTTAAGATTAATGCTTTTAAATCTACTAAGCTGCACTTAGTATAAGCTTATTTAATATAGAAAAACGTAGACTTTACTATTTAAATTTAATTTTAGATTATTATGTTACTTTAACTTTATAAAAATATTAAATAGCGCTTTTTTTTATAAATCTATTTACACCTATTTTCTGTTAGAGAAGAAATCAGCGCTTATATTTTACTCTAATAAATATTAAAGATATTATATTAGCTATTTCTATATTAGATCTTATTATTATAACTAGTATAGCTAAACTAACTACGCTAATATTAATTTAACTTTAACCTATTTAAATAACTTTAAGTTTTTAAATTATTATAAAACTTTCTCTATAAATTATAGTAACTATACTATTTACTTTACTTTAAAAAATAGCGCTTAGATTGCACTTTTAAAGCGTTAGTTATAGAAAACTTAATAGGTTATTTATAGTATATTATTTACGCTTAGGCCTAATAGCTTTTTTAATAGCTTACTTTTAGCTACTTTTACTTCTTTAGGTTAGCTTAAAACAGCTTAATTAATAATTATTACTAATAAGGTAGCTTTACTTAATTATAAAATAGCTAATATCACTCTAACTAATATAGTAGATAACCTTTTTATTTTAAACTTCTCTTTAGAAGATTTTAAGCTTAAAGAAACTAAGACTAAGATATTAAATACTCTTTTAACTTTCTATTTCTACTAGAAGTAAGCTTATATCTTTAAGTTTAGTAATATTATTTATACTATAATATACTAAAAAGATATAAAATAAGAGGTTTTTAGAGAAAGCTTAAGAAATAATAACTTATTCTAGCTTAATCTCTTTAAACTTAAGAAATCTATAACTTTATAAATATTTACTTCCTACCCCCCCTATAGCTTTATTTATAGTAATATTTTATATACCAAGGAACTGAGATATTATTATAACTTATAATAAATCCCCCTGTTTAAAAATAATACTTCGCTATAAATATATTTAAAAACGCTACACTAGAGGCTTATATATTATATAGTATAATATTAAGTAAATAAACTTTAAAATTTATATATTATTATAAAGCTATACTAAGAGGTGTATTAATATAGTTCTAATATAAAAGCTTTATACTAATAAAAAGAAAAAGAGGTTATTTTTTATAAATTACTCTTTCTATAAAGTATTCTACTCTATTAATTCCTAAAAATATTATAACTTAAATACTATTTCTTAAGTAATTATATATATTGTTAGAAGGTATAAGAGTACTTCCCCTTCTATTCACTCTATACTAGAGGGCTTAAGGCCTTAATACTCTATACTAATACTTAATACTAAGTAATACGCTACTAAGAAACCCTTTATAAGAAGAAAACTTAGACTACGTTACGTAATACATAATTAAGTAGATGATACGCGTATATAATACTACGTAATAATTAGCTAGAGGCCGTTAGTGCCCTACTATATATATAGGCCCCTTAGGGGAGGGACTTACTTTTTATAGCGGGTCCTTAACTAATTAGAAGAGAGGAAAAGGGGTTCCTATAGTTAGGATCGAACCGACGCCTATGCGTTTAGGTAACGCATAGGCTTACTAGGCGCACACCACTACGCTATACAGGTGTAATTATATATATTAAAAAAGGCTTAAAAACTATTTAGACGTAGCTTTATAAAACCTATAACCTTATTTAGGTATAGATTTAAAATATAATTATACTAAATATCTATAAGCTTAGTATAATAAATAATAATACTACTATTTATATTTTTTAGTATTTTATTTTATTTTACTTTTTTATTAGTAGTAATTAGGATATTATAAACTTTTTTTAAGCTTCTAGTATAAGAATTACTAATAGTAAATTAAAGATTAAACTTTAAGTAAATTAAAATAGTCTCTCTTTTCTAAATAAGCTTAAAATACTTATATATAATACTAGTTATATTATTAATTTATTTTAGACTAATATTCTACTTATTTTAATAGAAATAGATCTCTCTTTTTACTTTAAAATAGATTATAAAACTATTCTAGCTTATATCTCTATTCTTTTAGCTTTATAATTAAGCTTTTTAGATTAAATATAAGTATTAAATAGTAAACTTAAGTACTTTATTACTTTCTATAAATAGAACCTACGTTTTATTATTACTTTAAATATAATATTAGTATAATATAATATTTCTACTAAATCTATTTTCTTCTACCTCTTATATATAATAAATATTATAACTTATCTACTTTAATATATTTTAAACTTAGCTATTTTAGCTTAGTAATTATCTAAATATTAAGATACTAAATAGAGGCTATATAAAGCTTAATATATTTAATCTTTAAGTTATAAGTAGTATTTATACTTCTTTTACTCCCTCTATAAGAGAGAAAAACTTATTAATATAAACTTTTAGTAAGCTATTAATACTTATAAAATAGCTTAGTGTTATAATAAAGTTAACTATATAGTAAATATCTTTAACCTCTATTATATAATAAAATAGTGTTAAGTGAGGTTTAATTTCTACTTATTACTTCTAAAAATTAGAGATAGAGTAATTAAGTCTCTTACTATAAAAGTATAAACTTTTAGAAAGGTTTTACTTAAATAGTTTTTAGCTATAAATAATATTTAGGACTTAGATAGGGTTTAAATTTCCCTTTACTTTAATATCTTATAAGATATTTCTATTTTTTTCGCTTAAGTAGTTATTATAATACTTACTATAAATATTACGCTTAGAGTTAATAGTATTATTATATATATATTTTAAGGTACTTAGTTAGCTATAGCTCAATCTATTTAGGCCTTTTTTAAGCTTATTTAACCTCTAGATATTATTTAGAGATTCTTAAAAAAATTAAAGTAGTTTTTATATTTAAAGGAGAGAAACTTCAAATTAAAGTCACTTTATACTATTTTATATTTTTACTCTCCTATTTTAGAAAAGGCTTAAAGCGTCTATTTACTTAGTATACTACTTATATAGTATTATTAGCTTAAATTATTAGTATTTAACACTTTAGAGCTCTTTTTAAGTATAATATAAGTAATTTTACTACTTATATAACTTATAAAATTAAAGCTACTTTTAAAGCTAATTTAATAGCTTTTCTATTATACTTAATACTAAAAATATCTTTAATATTATTCTCTATAACTATTGTTTTATTAAGTTATATAAGTAAAAATAGCTAAAACGTTTTATCTACTATATTAAGTTATTTATAACTAGATATTAAGCTTAAATTTATATTAAAAGTATTATTTTAGAACTTTTTCCTTTTTATTATAGCTTTATTTAAAGCTTTTCTACTTTTTCTATTTTATATCTACTCTATTTTATAAAGCTTTTATTATAGAACTCTAATTTTCACTTTAAATATATTAATAATCTCTTAATATAAACTAAGTCCTTTTCTATAGAGAAAAACACTAAGCTATTTATAGCTAATATTACTTATATTCTATATTAAAATACTAAGAATAAAGTCTTTTTTAAGCTAAAAAGGAGTAAAACTATATATATCGTATATAAATATAAATTAATAAATCCTCTAATTAAAGCTAATAGCTTAATAATAACGCTTTAAATATTATAAAATAGCTTAAGGTTATTTTTAATTATAAGTTTATTTTTATATTATACATTTAGATTTAAGCTAATATTATTTTAAAATATATTAAGGTTTTATATAATTTTAAAGTAGTTTATAAAGGTTTTTCTCTTGTTTTTATATATAAAGTTATTTTTCTTAATTATTATTCCTATTATTATTTATAGTATAGAGGTTTTATTTTTAAGCTTTTAGAAGTATAATTATATCCTTTTTTAGTAATACTTTAGTACTACTCTAATTAAACTTTTCTACTTTATTAACTAAAAAAGAAATTTCTAACTTATTAATAGAGCGATTTATATTAATATCTAGAAGGTTCTATTTATATAGTATATTACTTTTATAGTTATATTATATTATAAGTTTAGTATCCTTTTTATAGATATTATTTTTAAAACTTATTAACTTTATTTTATTATAAAGTTTAGTTATTTTAATTTCTATTACTTATTAGTTTAATGTTTATATATTTACCTCTCTAACCTTTATTATAAGCTTATATAGCTATAATAAACTATAGTAATACTTTCTTACTACTTTTATTTTCTTTTAATACTTTTATAATCTTAAAACCTCTTTTATTTTCTAAAAAAAGTAGCGATAGCTAAATTTAAAACTTAGTTTAAAAATATCTCTAGAAATAATATTATTACTTATACTAATAGATCTAAACTTAAGTTTAAAGAAGTTAGCTATAGCTATATTATATTTTTAAGTAAAAGGAAAAGAAAAGAAGAAGACTAAAACACCTCTTATATAAAGCTTTTAGCACTTAAGCTTTATTAAAATCTTTAATATTAAAACTAAAGCTATAAACTTTAAGCTTTATATAGTAATATACTTATAAAGCTTAATAAGTACAGTTTATATTTATATTAATAACTTTAATATAGTTAACGCTTTAGAAGGATATAGTAATATATTTTTATTTTTATAAGTAATTATTCTTTAAGCTAGAGAATATATCGCTTTAATAACTTCTTTTATTTTTATTTACTAAGTTTCTAGTTATAAAGATATTCTTAGAAATAAACTAGTAAATATATTTATAAACTAAAAAGCTTTAATGGCTTTTTTTAATCTTATTTTATTAGCTATAATAGTTATTATAGAATATCTAATATAAAAAGAAATCGCTAAATATTACTAAAAATAATAGTATATAAGTAAAAAACCTTAATATTATACTTATAATAACTTTTAGCTAGCGTTTTAATACGTTTTAAAGCTAAAGCTTTTATAAAAACTTTTATATTACTTAATTACTATTTATTTAAAGTATAATAACTTTAAAATATGTTATAAATACTTTATTTAAAAGTAATAAAGTATTTAGAAATATAAATATAGAAAATAGAAATCCCCTATATATATAGTATTCTATTATTTACCCTATCTAAAGAGGTTTTAATAGTTTTAGCTATTAATTAATAATAAGCTAAATCTATCTCTATTAAGAAACCTTAAATATTACTAAAGATCTATAATTAATAATCTAAAGTAATTTAAGAAGTTTAAAAAAATTATAAGTTTTTTTAATAATTAAAACTACTAAATGGTCTATTTATATAGACCTTTTACCTAATAGCTTTTTTTAAGTTTTATTAAATTTTATTTTATTTTAATGTTTGAGTTTAAATAATTTAAATTATTATAAGAGAATATAAAAATTAACTTACTAATTTCTCTAAGAAAATCTTAGTTTTTCTAATAAAATATAATAAACTATAAGTAATTTTATTTCTCTAGAGGTTTATAAGTAGCTTAAGCTTTAATTTTAGTTACTAACTAGAGGCTCTTTATTTAGATTTTATAATAATATTAGCTTTAGTATAATAAAGCTTAAACCTCTATAGTATTAGCTTTAGCTAAATAATATAAACTAGAAATAGAGGATATTTATATTATAGCTAGAATAGCCTTTAAGTTTAGAAATAATATATATAAAAAGCGATTAACTAGAAGATACTTATTCTAAAGAGTAGGAATAGTGTATAGTAGATTTAGTTAGATATATAGGCTTACTCTATATAACGTATACCCTAGGGAGCGATCTGAGCCTAGCTCTAACGTCGATAAATAGAACAATAACAATAATAACAACTCCTTCCCTCTTGCCTCCCATTTGAATCTCTGTGGTCTCGTTAATGACGTATTCAGGTTCAGAAGGCCCGTGGCGTATACAAAGGCATTGTCGCTTGAAAACTTTAGTATGCAGACCAGTGATCTTTCTATTTTGGAGAATATGCATGGCGGCATCCAACCCGGCCTTCGTGGCCTTTGGTTTCTTGCTGACGTCGGGCGACCGCGTAGATCTGTCTATAGTCGTTGAGAAGCCCGATGAGGCGCTTGAGGCATGGCGGTAGCAGCTTCCATGCGTTCCAGGGTGTGCCTGGAGCGCAGGACGCGGCTTGGGGTGGTATGGGACTTGGCGACAGCGATGTTCTTAGTTAGGTTCAACGAGTCGCAGAAATTGAATTAGATTCGGACGGGGGGATTGTTCTTTTCGTGGCGGACTGCTGGAATTCTCATCGTTTGGCCTTCGGCGAGGATGATGGCAGAGAAGGAGACCTCGCCGGTTTAGGGACTCTTGTCAGCCATGTTGGATATCGGAGCAGAAAGGTGTATTTGCGAGAACGCTCATGGAAAACAATACTTCGCATAAGTAAGATGTGAAACAGATTTCAAGCAAGTTTCAGCAGTGTTGCTAGATTTTCTAAGACGTAGGAGGCCCCCTTGCGGACTTTTCAGAGCGTCAGGAAGGTGGTGGGGGAATCTAGTCCTTCCCAAAGGAAAAAGAGGGCCGGGCGCTTCCAAGCCCAGGCCGTGCCGCTCTCTGAACTGCGTCTTGTTCATAATCAATGATAAAAACATCTGGAAAAAGCGAACAAGCGAGACATATACTGATTGGATGAGTGAAACTTGAAGGAGCCAGTAAGACTGCGTATTCTATCTCCGTTTATTCGGCGATGTTGAAAACTGACCTGGACCATTCAACCAATAACAGGATGTGCCCATCTCTGCCGAAGATATTGCAGAAAATTCACCTAGACAAACATTCTCCATTTAGAAAGCCGGAGCAAACTAAGAGTTGAAGCGATCGCCGGAAAGGTATGCCCGTCCGCCTGCATCAGACGATCCTCAAGAGCGACACCTATCTAACAACGGCAGGCAACATGGACTCAATCTCCCGCCAGTTCATCCAGAAATGGCGCTGCATTCCCACCGATAAACGCATCAGCGACGCCGCACTTGCTGCGCATATTGGAAAGCGCAACGGCAGGTCGTCATCTGTCGAATTATGCGAGGATCTTGAGAACGCCAGGTGGGCTCGACACATGCGACACAAGTATGGCCCACGAGCTGAAGCCGCAGGCCTCACCGACGACCTCTACGCGGCCACGTCCTACAACGATTTCACCGCCCCCGAAAACTACCGTGGTTTTCTCGAAATCTTGAGATCCCATCTGAACGGCCCTAGAATGAATGCAAACGACATGGTTAAATGGGGAAAGGTGGCCCGAGAATGGATCGAGAGAGTGCTGAATTATCTTCTTAAGATCAAGGAAGGCAGATTCGTTGTAGAGGAACACGAACGGGATGTCTACCTGATGGAGGCGGGTGGAAAAGACGTAGAAGACTTGCTTTGAAACAAGGGCTTTGCTGTTACTGCTATCCAAAGGACGAGGTTCTATTTACTAAAATTTCATTATGCCGGCCCCTGCTATGCTCATCGTTCAGGTCATGGTCTCTTCTATCGTCATCTTCATCGCCCTAATTATCCGCCTGGATCGAAAAGCTCTTAAAATTGGAGTCTAAATACCGAAGATTGTCCACAACCTAAGATCAATCCTAAAGGCGGCAAAAAGAAATGGGATCAGAAGAACAGCAAAGTCCTCATTTTAAAAACACACTATAACAGAGCTCACTCTTAAATTGAGGACTGGGTAGATATTATAAGTATTCCGTTGCTGACCAAATAAAAGGTTACGATTCAGATTCATCTCCTAGGTATTTGGGACCGTCTGCTTAGTTTTGATCTAAGCGAACAATGTCGCCACCGTGACCTTATACCACCAACCATCATCAGTATGTATCACAGTTTTCTTGGCGCCACATATACTAGTCATACGTGCAGCCATAAACAACTGTACTTGCCATGGTATATGTGCGGCCGGAACCCTCCTGGTCCTCCAGATATCGTTTTTCAGATGGATTGATCTTCGTCTTGTGCCAAAACTGGGACCTCAAAAGCTGGACAGCACGTTTCGCATTGTCGGCTGTGAGCAGAGGAACCGTCCCAGGTTTGCGTTGGTGGATAGCACGTACAAAAGCACCGCACAAATTCTGATCCGAATGTTCATACCAAAGCCAAGGCAATGGTATGAGCGGTTGGTGACGCAGCCATAGTTTGGTTGACAGTGCCAACTGAGCCAGAACTGTCCTGCATGTACTTGAGGAATCTTGCCATCGAATGGGTAGCCAATCATTTTGGCCCCAATGGGTAGTCAGAAACCATTCAAGTTGGGCTTTGGTAGCTTGTTTGATGTTGAGGTCTAGCGTTGGCTCCTGTGGGTGGCAGTGGATGATTTCGGTGTGTGTAAAGTAATCGCCAAGACCGTTGTCACCGGTGGCATAGCTGGATGGACTACACGATGCCCCTTGTTCCTGACGATCTCCCTGGCCAGCTTCATTTGAATTCAAGACCGTATCCCACCATGAGGGACTCGAAAGGCTGCTTTTCTCATGGTAATCGTAGTAATCATGCGCCGAGCTCGACATGTTTCGGGGTAATGAACGTTGACAGTGACTAGTAAAATCTGGGGCTTTCTACTGAAGAGGGTCCGAAGGCTATATCGGTACGTTGGTGACGATGTGGGCTGAGTCTCGGGTGTGTTGGGGAGCGAGTGAAGGCGTAAAGAATAAAACGCTTGTTGAAAGCTACGGGTAAGACGCGAGGTTTTATGAAGACCAAACGAGAACATTTGGAAATCCTCGTATTGACAAGATGCACCAATGCGAGCCCGATTTATCGAGCGAAAATGGGCCACCTGCGATGTAAGATGAAAACGAGGCTCTGGCATTGACTTCATTGGTCGATTTGTTGTCTCTTCCTCCCTGTTCAAGCGGCAACGTAGCTGAACAGAAGAATTCAACATGTGGTGCGTAATTGGACAGAACTCGAGACGAAAGAGTCTCTTTTCTCGCTTGGTTGAACGCGACTATTTCGGAGGCATCATGTCTTACAGCATTAGACCTATCGGATCCAGCTCCGCGAGCTAACTTTTCAACCAGTCAAATGGCGACTAAGTCACTCCTGCAGAACGAGGGACTATAGATGAGAATGTGTGTGTTTCAACATGACGAAGTGGGAAGGTTCGGCGATGGAGACCAAGTGAAGACGGCCTGCTCGCTACTTTCGGCGAGAACAAAAGATCGGCCAAAATAAGCAACTTTCCACTACCCTACCAAAGGACTGGGAGGAACCCGCCGGAGGGAATGGATGAGGTTACACAACATGCCACGCTCACACACAAACCACCCTTGCGGGTGGTGCTTGGCTGTCGCGCTGTCCGGTAATAATCGATGGCGAGGCTTGAGACACACCGCTGAGACCTCCAACTCCCTCTCCGCTATCCGGCACTGAGACACCTGATCCGCCAAAAGAACGCCAGTAACCAGTGCGTGATGCCTTGGTTCAAAGCATAAGTAGGTGCAGCAAACTGCTACCAGCTATTTCCGGCTTATATACAGCTTGCCGTGGTAGTAATCTTATGCCTGCCGGACCTGCGAGCTGATTACCTTGTAATTCTCATCACCTTGGGATGTTTTGACGAGAGATAGCCAAGACTTCAAGTCTGGCTATTCATATGGTGACGCGTCATCAACACAATTTTACTCGTCTAAATTGTAACAGCAGTGGTATTTCCAGCACCGATGGATATGCTTGACCAAAGACGAAGCAATGCCCCAACCCTTACTATATTGGCCGCTGCCTATACGAAGCCATTCTAGCTGGTCGCGGGTCTTGATAACCCTCATCATCAGGGCAGCCGTCACTCAAAAAGCTATGAGCTGAGGCTGGTAACAGGTAAATATGTTCGCTAGCTACTAGCTACACTTCTCTCCCCTGAGCTTCTTCCTGCTACTCTCTATGATGTTGTTATTATTGTTATTCTATTTTTTAACGTTAGAGCTGGGCTTAGATTGCTCCCTAGGGTATATATTATATAGAGCGAACTTATATATCTATCTAAAACTACTATATATTATTCCTACTCTTTAGAATAAATATCTTCTAGTTAATTACTTTTTATATATAGTATTTCTAAGTTTAAAAGCTATTCTAGCTATAATATAGCGTAGATACTTTCTATTTTTAATTTATATTATCTAGTTAAAGTTAATATTATAGAGGTTTAAGCTTTATTATACTAAAGCTAATATTATTATAAAATCTAAATAGAAAACCTCTAATTAATAATTAAAGTTAAACCTTAAGCTATTTATAAGTTTCTAAAGAAGTAAAATTACTTATAGTTTACTATATTTCCTTAAGAGAACTAGAATTTTCTTAGAAAAATTAATAAGTTAATTTTTATATTTTCCTATAGTAATTTAAATTATTTAGACTAAAAAATTAGAGTAAAATAAAGTATAGTAGAGTTTAAGAAAGTTATTAGCTAAAAGGTTTATATAAATAAACTATTTAGTAGTTTTAACTACTAAAAAACTTATAA
Organism: Colletotrichum viniferum; assembly: GCA_020226115.1. NCBI lineage: Eukaryota > Fungi > Ascomycota > Sordariomycetes > Glomerellales > Glomerellaceae > Colletotrichum > Colletotrichum viniferum. The sequence goes on from JAGFBE010000008.1 coordinate 42,165, forward strand.
TTTTTTTAAACTTCTTAAACTATTCTAAATTACTAATTATAAATCTCTAGTAGTACTTAAGATCTCTAAATAGAGATAGATCTAGTTTATTATTAATTAGTAGTTAAAGCTACTAAAATCTCTTTAAATAAGTTAAATAATAGAATACTATATATATAGAGGATTTCTATTTTTTATATTTATAACTTTAAATATCTTATTACTTCTAAGTAAAGTGTTTATAGTATATTTTAAAATTACTATACTTTAAATAAGTAGTAATTAAGTAGTATAAAAGTTTTTATAAAAGTTTTAGCTTTAGAAAGTATTAAAATACTAACTAAAGGTTATTATAAGTATAGTATTAAGGATTTTTACTTATATACTATTATTTTTAGTAATATTTAGTAATTTTCTTCTATACTTAATACTTTATAATAGCTATAGTAACTAATAGAATAAAATTAAAAAAAGCTATTAAAGCTTCTTATTTTATAAATATATCTACTAACTTATTTCTAAAAATATCTTTATAACTAGAAATCTAGTAAATAAAGATAGAAGAGGTTACTAAAGTAATATACTATTTAGCTTAAAAAATAGTTATTTATAAAGATAAAAATATTTTACTATATCTTTTTAAAATATTAATTTTACTAAGGTTATTAATATAAATATAAACTATATCTATTAAGTTCTATAAGTATATTACTATATAAAGTCTAAAGTTTATAGCTTTAGTTTTAGTATTAAAAACTTTAGTAAAGTTTAAATACTAAAAACTTTATATAAGAGGCGTTTTAGCTTTTTTCTTTTTTCTTTTTTTACTTAAGAATATAATATAGCTATATTTAACTTCTTTAAATTTAAGTTTAGATCTATTAGTATAAATAATAATATTATTTCTAAGAATATCTTTAAGCTAAGTTTTAAATTTAGCTATAGCTATTTTCTTTAAGGAGTAAAAAAAGCTTAAAAGTTATAAAAGTACTAAAATAAAGTAAAAGTAATAGAAGAGTATTACTATAGTTTATTATAGCTATATAAGTTTATAATAAAGGTTAGAAAAGTAAATATATAAACGTTAAACTAATAAATAGTAGAAGTTAAAATAGCTAAGCTTTATAGTAAAATAAAGCTAATAGACTTTAAGAATAATATTTATAAAAGAGATCTTAGATTTATAATATAGTATAGCTATAGAAGTAGTATACTATATAAATAGAACTCCTTAGATATTAGTATAAATCGCTCTATTAATAAGCTAAAAATATCTTTTTTAGTTTATAAAATAAAAAAGTTTAATTAGAGTAATATTAAAGTACTACTAAAAAGAGATATAATTAGACTTCTAAAGGTTTAAAAACTAAATTTTTATATTATAAGTAGTAGTAGGAATAATAATTAAAGAGATAGTTTTATATATAAAAATAGAAGGAAAACCTCTATAAACTATTTTAAAGTTATAAAAGATTTTAGTATACTTTAGAGTAGTATTAGTTTAGATCTAAATATATAATATAAAAATAAGTTTATAGTTAAAAATAACTTTAAGCTACTTTATAATATCTTTAAGTATTATTATTAAGCTATTAGCTTTAATTAAAAGATTTATTAGCTTATATTTATATAAAATATGTATAGCTTTACTCTTTTTTAGCTTAAAGAAAACTTTATTTTTAGTATTTTAGTATAGAATATAAGTAATATTAGCTATAAATAGCTTAGCGTTTTCTTCTATAAAAGGGGACTTAGTCTATATTAAGATATTATTAGTATATTTAAAGTAAAAGTTAAAGTTCTATAGTAGAAGTTCTATAAAATAGAGTAAATATAGAATAAAAAAAATAGAAAAGCTTTAGAGAAAGCTATAGTAAAAGAGGAAAAGTTCTAAAATAGTACTTTTAATATAGATTTAAGCTTAATATTTAGTTATAAATAACTTAATATAATAGATAAAAGGTTCTAACTACTTTTATTTATATAATTTAATAAAAAAGTAGTTATAGAAAATAGTATTAAAAGCGTCTTTAGTATTAAGTATAGTAAAAGAAGCTACTAAACTAGCTTTAAAAGTAGCTTTAATTTTATAAGTTATATAAGTAATAAAGTTAACTATACTATACTTAGAGAGAGCTTTAAAGTATTAAATATTAATAATTTAAGCTAGTAGTACTATATAAGTAGTATATTAAGTAAATAGATACTTTAAGCTTTTTTTAAAGTAAGAGAGTAAAAATATAGAATAATATAAAGTAATTTTAGTTAGAAGTTTCTCTCTTTTAAATATAAAGACTACTTTAGCTTTTTTAAAAATCTTTAAGTAGTATTTAAAAGTTAAATAGGCTTAAAAGAAAGCTTAAATAGATTTAGCTATAGCTAGCTAAGTAGCTTAAAGTATATATATAGTAATACTATTAACTCTAAGTATAGTACTTATAGTAAGCGTTATAGTAGCTATTTAAGTAAGAAAGATAAAAGTATTCTATAAAATATTAAAATAAGAGGAGATTTAAATATTATCTAGGTTTTAAATATTATCTATAGCTAAAAATATTTAAATAAAGCTTTTTTAAAAGCTTATATCTTTATAGTAGGAGATTTAATTACTCTATTTTTAATTTTTAGAAGTAGTAAGTAGATGTTAAGCTTTACTTAGTGTTATTTTATTATATAATAGAGGTTAAACATATTTATTATATAGTTAATTTTACTATAGTATTAAGCTGTTTTATAAATATAAATAGCTTACTATAGCCTCTAGCTGTTCACTGTGATTTTACCTACTTAGAGCGACAGACCTCCTAACTCTACACCTCCTAATAATACACACAGCCTTCAGTTATATAATCGTAACTCTTCTAACCTCAGCTATACTTATATATACACGTTAATAACCTCACAATCTTTAACTTCACTTTAGTAATAATATAGTTTATAATTACTTAATTACTATAGACTACTAAACTGTTAACCTATCCTCTCTCTTGTATATTACCTATGCTACTATTAAATACTATCTCTATTACTGCTTCGCTATCCGCTATTAATCTTCTTATTTAATTAGGCCAGCTAACGCCTTTATAGCTATACTATCGTTAGCAATATTCTCTCTATTTAGCATAAAGCGCACTTACTAATATATCCCTAGAGGGCTACCTCTACTTTAGTATTATAGAAGGCCTGTTTAAAAAAGAGCTACTCTATAGGGTATATAAGTACCCTACTTACTTCTACTACTAAGTTTATATACTTACTATTAATTAAGTTATATATTATAAGGTCCCCTATAGAGGTATTAATAAAAGCTCTTTTAAGCGTTATTCTAACTATATACTCTCTATATATCTTAGATTATACGAAGAAAGAGCAGGTTTTATTAATCTAATTAATATTAAACTTTATAGTAAGCCTTTATATATTATTTATATTAATAGGCGTACTAGGCTTAAGGTATCTATATATAGGGTTAGGTGCTAATATTATAAAGGTTTCTTATAGGTTATAAGGATAGGTTATTAATATAAGTTTAAAAGTAAGGAAGAGGAAGAGGGATAGATATAAAGCCCTACGTATAGTAGAGCTTTTTATACTTCTAGCTATAAGAACCTCTTACGATAACCTCTTTAGTTAAGGAGTTATCTCTTATATAGTAGCGTTACTAGGCTATAAGAGCCTCAGTAACCTGTTTAGCTCTAATATAATTAGCCCTACTATATATAGCGCTACTACTACTAGCTCTACGCTACGTAGCTAGCGCTATTACTGTTCTACTAGTCTATTTAGCTAGGGCGTGCGTTTAACTTTATATAAGGGTTTGCTTACTAGTAGAAATATATAGGGTTTTTATACTGTTTTTCTTAATTAGTAAAGAGCATAGGTTAAAATGCCTATATAGTGTTTCTAGAATTATACCTGCATATAGGGTGAATTTTGCTGTAGTCTTTTTACAGGGGGGCTGCGTTATAACTACAAACTTAATAGCTTACTATAAGTTTATATTAATAAGCTTTTTCTTTTTATAAAGAGAGTAAAAGAAGTATAAATATTATTTATAGTCTAAAGATTAAGTATATTAAACTTTATATAGCTTTTATTTAGTATTTTAATATTTAAGTAACTATTAAGCTAAAATAGCTAAGTTTAAAGTATATTAAAATAAATAAGTTATAGTATTTATTATTTATAAAAAGTAGAAAAAGATATATTTAGTAGTAGTATTATATTATATTAATATTATATCTAAAGTAATAATAGAAAATAGATTCTATTTATAGAAAGTAGTAAATTACTTAAGTTTACTATTTAGTACTTATATTTAAACTAAAAAGCTTAGTTCTAAAGCTAAGAGGATAGAGATATAAGCTAGAATAACTTTATAGTTTACTTTAAAGTGAAAAGAAAGATCTATTTCTACTAAAGTAAGTAGAATATTAAACTAAAATAAATTAATAGTATAGCTAGTATTATATATAAATACTTTAGGCTTATTTAAAAGAGATAGACTATTCTAATTTACTTAAATTTTAATTTTTAATCTACTATTAGTAAGTTTTATACTAAAAACTTAAAAGAGGTTTATAACGTTCTAATTACTACTAATAAAAAGATAAGAGAAAATAAAATATTATAAAATATAAATAGTAATGTTATTATTTACTATATTAAGCTTATACATATTTAATATAGTTATACTTTAAATCTATACCTAAATAAAGTTATAAGTTTTATAAAGTTAAGTCTATATAGCTTCTAAGCTTTTCTTAATATATATAATTATTTAAAGAATAATATTTAAGTTATAATATTTCTAGATATTAATAAAGTAGAATATCTTATAGAAAGAGTAGTTTATAAAGAATAGCTTCCTCTTCTTTTTATTAGTATAAGGTTTTTATACTAAAACTATATTAATATACTTCTTAGTATAGCTTTATAGTAGTATATAAGTTATAAAGTTTATATACTTAATATTATACTATATAATATACAAACTTTTAGTATAGTACTTCTAAGCTTACTTATAATAAAGTGTTATTTTTAAAAAGGGGGATTTATTATAAGTTATTATAATATCTAAATTTTTTAGTATATAAAATAGTACTATAAATAGTATTATAGGGGGGGTAAGAAGTAAATATCTATAGAGTTATAAACTTCTTAAGTTTAAAGAAGTTAAACTAAAGTAAGCTACTATTTCTTAGGTTTTCTCTAAAAATCTTTTATTTTATATCTTTTTAGTATATTATAGTATAAGTAGTACTACTAGACTTAAGTATATAAGCTTATTTCTAGTAGAAGTAGAAAGTTAGAAAAGTATTTAGTATTTTAGTTTTAGCTTTTTTAGGTTTAAAGTTTTCTAAAGAGAAGTTTAAAATAAAAAAGTTATTTACTATATTAATTAGAGTAGTATTAGCTATTTTATAGTTAAATAGAGGTACTTTACTAGTAATTATTATTAATTAGGCTATTTTAAGCTAGGCTAGAGAAGTAGAAGTAGCTAAAAATAAGCTATAGAAAAAGCTATAGAAGAAGCTATTAGGCTTAAGTATAGATAATATACTATAAGTAACTTATTAAATTTTCTATAGCTAGTATTTTAAAGAAATAACCTAGACGTTATCTTTTAAGGTAGAGTAAGTAGTATAGTTACTATAGTTTATAAAAAAAGCTTTATAGTAGTTTAAATATTTAAAGTTATTTAAGTAAATTAAACCTAAGTTAATATTAGTATAGTTAGTTTAGCTATACTAGCTATAGTAGTAGGATTTAATATAGAAGTAGCTAATATAATATTTTTAATATCTATTAAAATAAAGTATAAATATCTATTTCTTCTCTAATAGAAGATAAATATAAATAGATTTATAAAAAAAGCACTATTTAATACTTTTATAAAGCTAAAATAAGATAATAATCTAAAATTAGGTTTAAGTAGTAAGGTTTATACCTTTCTATATTAAGTAAGCTTATATTAAGTATAGTTTAATAGATTTAAAAGGGTTAATTTTAACTATTTTATCTATAACTATAATTATAAAGTTATCTAAGTAGCTAGAAATTTCTATAAATACCTAGTTAACTAGATATTTATACTATTTCTAAGAAAAGTTAAAAGATTAAATACTTATAGCTTTATAGATTTTCTCTACTTATTTAAGAAAAGCCTTCTTTATAAAAATAGAACGTAGAATAATAATATAGCTTAAAGTAGTATATAATATATAAATAATATTTATTAAAAGAAGGTTTAAAGTTTTAGTAATTTTATTATAAAAAATATATAATAAGGCTTTATAAGCTTATACTAAGATTTTAAAAGCTTATAGAAGTAAATAATAGTTTATAATAAGCTTTAGTAAAATATAAAGTTTCTATACTTTATATAATTAAACTAAACTAGTTATTATATTTTATTTAGTAGAAGTTATTTTAAAAGAAGATATAATATTATTTTAGCTTTAGAGAGAGGTTTTTATAGTTATATTACTCTAAAAGAGCTTAAAAATAACTATTTACTAGATATAAATAATAAATTTCTATATAATACTACTAAACGCTTTTTATAAAGATCTTTTATAAGTTTTTACTAATTAATTAAAATATACTCTAATTATCTAATAAGTTTACTAATAAGTATTAAAAAACTAAAATAGTTTCTATATTTTAATAATAATAGTTATACGCTCTATTCTTTTAAAGCTATTAAGAGGGAATAATTCTACTATAGTAAGTATTTAGGAGTATAGATATAATAGCTTAGTAGAAGTAGGAGAGGGGGGGGGAAGTTCTAAACTAGTAATTTAGGCTTAGGTTAAGTACTTATAGCACTTATATGTAGCTATAAAGCTATTATAATAAGCGATTGAGGGCGTTAATAGTGGTGTTTTATATACGTTAAGGGTTTAGTAGGGTACGCTGCAGCTTACTAACAGCAGGTCGCAGTAAAAAGTGTATAGGAGGGAAGTTGCACTCTCTATGATGCTTTCATTACCCTTTCGCTAATCAACTCGAGTATCGCTCATATTCTAGCAGCTGAGAAGAAGGATGGGATTTGAGGGGACAAAGGTCAGGAAAAAGGCGGTTGCTTTAGTCCGATGTTTTGGGTCTTTGATTTCAGTTAAGGGGTATGCTCAGTGCACTGCGTCTACTTAACATTCGTGTCCTCAAGCTGAACCAATCATTTCTTGGCAGGGCACCACAGATTCTACCCATCTGAATGAAAATTTTCAATGTTATTGCTTCAAATGCGACTGTTTGACATAACCAATGCCTCCTTTGTAATAATCTCCGTTCTGAACGAAATATTTGTAAGAGCACATTTGTGGATAGTTTTGCGGGCTTGAATGATCATCGCTCGAAGGGATCAACAGGTGCAAACAATACAGAATCGAATCTCAAACAGCCGCAAAAAGACAATACAAGGAGAGAAAAGAGAAAAGAGGAAGTCTGCACGGCTATAGCGGCGCTTCCCAGGTAATCTTGACCCTGGCTCAATCATAGACCCTTCAAGCAAAAAGCCCCTTTAAAAAGAGGCTTGCCCGTATTTTCAGCTCCGCACTCTTTTCTGTGGTCAAAAGCAATAGTGCAGAGGCACAGACATGTCGTAGAGCCCCGCTTCGTTGCCTGCGGGCTGAGTTGTGTCTCATCTAGTCCCTCATCAGTCTTATCTCAGCCAAGAGAAGCCTGAGATTGGGGCCGCGCTCCCCACTGGAAATGAAATGTCGCTTCTCGCCCTTGTTTGGCTATTGCTCGTACTCTGATAGCCAAGATTACATATCTCAAGGGCTCAGCTACATACCACTCGGTATGCATCAGTTAGTCATCCGATCCCTGCAGTGCCAAGTTTTCACATGGATCGTTGACTCTTCTTGGGGTTCCCGATCGGCCTTGGTACTCTGTGTTGTCTTGGCCGGTCAAAGCGAGCAGATCCAAGGCATTCGATAACTGGATAGCCATTTCTGTCATAGTTTCATCACCAACGTTCACATCATTTTGCAACCCAATATCATTCATCTAGTCTTAAGGTAAGGTGGGTTGCAGTCTCTACCGAAAGCTCTCTTCCAGCAAATGCTCCTGCCTCCATGATTTGTTCATCTGAGTGAGAGACTTAGTTGGCCTTGCCCTTCGCAACCCCGAATTGGATGCAGTACTCCTCCCACTCGTCACCGCTAATGTGCTTGGCAGCTGACTTGCAGACCTGGACGTCCTTGTCCTTGACACCCTATTGGTTCACGTTAGCTGGAGTGTTATTCAACGTGTCTGGATGACAGTACTCACGATCTCGCAGTCGGGGCAAATGTCCCATTGCTCATTTCCGGTGTGCCGTTGCTTGTACTGGGCACAGGCAGCCTGCGTGGCGTCGGAGTTCTGTGATTGTTAGTCTCAACACAATCTCACTCAGAGGGTGCGTCCATACCTTGGGGTCGTTGTCCTGGAGACCGTGGGTGACGCACCAAGCTTGAGTGTGAAGGTTTGCAACGGCGCTTCATATTGAAGTTAGTCGCTATCCGCACTAGGTAACTTCGTGGCTTGTAGCTCCCAGTTCAGTGTGGTGACTCACCCAGTGGCACAGGCGACAGCAGCAAGGAAGATAGTAGAGAACTGCATTTTTGTGGTCTTGAAGGTGTCAATTAAGGAATAGAGATCTGAAAGAGAGTGAAGGCTTGGGGTGAATAAACGAGTTGGGACTATTGATTGATGAATGAATGTGGGTGAGTGAGTGAGGTGAAGAAGATGCCATTCAGTTGGCGGCAAGCCTCTCTATTTATACAAGCCCTCCTGGTGTCTTTTTGCGGGCTATGTGAAATCATTGTTCTATTGACTCGCGAACATCTGAATAAATTGCTTCAGCCTCCGACGCATAGCTCTTTCTCTTTCTGAACCATGAATAATTCGACTCATGGTCGTGAAGTTCCACTGACCCACCGGACTCTCTCCATTCTACCCCCATTGCATGGCTGGAGATCTCCGGGTCGAATGAGACCCTAAAAGGGAGTCAGAATAAGATGCTGTTGACTGAGCCTCATGTACAACTCAGGGCTAACTCGCTCGATCTGGGATACTTATGGGGTGGGCAGGGGTCCGTCGCGAACTGAGGCTGGTCCACAAGTTCGAACCCAGCTGGACGATTCTTGACCCTGGCATTGACATCTCTCCACGAAGACGTATGGGAGACGCACTCCCAGCATGCAGAGGCCCATACTGGCTGTTCATACGGCGGACATGCCTACGGTAAATCTCCTGAACCACTTCGTAACAACGGTGTCTAGAGACTATGGTGGCACGGTGGTAACATAGCCGCAATTGGTGGTACCATGTCATGAAAAGGTGGGCGTGTTTGGGATGTTCGGGAATCGTGGGGTACACAGGGGTGAAGCAGTCTGCTGCCCTTCCTTGGCTAGACAAGATCGAATGAGGTAGGGTTAATTCTTCTTCTTTCTCGGATCCATCACGTCTTGTCTGGATCATCGTGAAGGCATCATGTGGACGTGCGGGTAGACATCAGCACTATTCTTATATTATACTCGACGGCGATGGATCTCCCTCTTTTGGTTTTATCTCCGATTCTCGTTTGTTTGTTTGTAGGGCTACTGCGGGTCAAAACCGAGAAACATCTGACCCGACTATCTGAATAGACTATATTTAGTGTAGGGCCATGCGTAGAAAGGCGCCAGAATGTTCGAATGCCGGGCAACGGCAACGAGACCCGCGGCCCCCGTCTCCGCCATTGTGGGACCCGAAGACCGGAATCACCGCCTAAAGAAGTCACTCCCGCATCCGTGAGCTACGGCATGTGACGCGTCAAACGGTATGTGGGATTGCGGCCCTGAAACGACAAGGCCGACTCGGTGCTTGCCGATTGTGACCCGGGAATTGAGATTACGGGTCATGCGAGAAGTTGTCGATCCCGCGTTGGCATGCTCCACAGCGGAGCCGATGACGCTACTCAGGGACAAGAACAATTCGCGCCCTTCCGCGAGATCATCAGCTGACTTGCAGTCTTCGACCTTACTCGTGGACTGGTGATAGCTTAATTAGCGGCCGGCATCAGCACCGTCCCAGGAACTAGAAGAGACGAGCTACGTGTGTCTCATCGGAGAATCATTGTATCGCCACGGGGGCTCGTACAAGCATTGCTGACTCTTGCTAACTGATGAGATTGTGGAAAGCTGATTGCAGCTTATCACTGGTAAAAGAACTGTTCAAAGCTGAAGTCTCTGACGAAGGCGGCCAATATCACCTCATGAAAGCATTCCACAACAACCATGGACAGCCTTGTGCCTGACTGAGGGACATTTTTAGAGACGTCTCAGGACGGTAGAGGCTTGTACACTTAAGTAAACGACCTCTCAAATCTCCACGACATCATGATCCGTTTATCCAAGCCAAGAGGCCCTCATCCCACCATGGTCAAATCCCCTGAAGCGCTGCGCACAGCTCGACCGTCTCCACTCGGGCGAGAACTGTCATATTCACTCCGCAAGACGCTCCCTCAGCATCCTGATATGCATCCTCAGCCTCTCGTCTCCTTCCTGCAGTTCGATATCTTCTAGATCTTGGATGATAGCAGAGATCTCTGCGGCCGTGAATACAACGCTGCCGAGTAGGCTCTGGGCAGCTGCTGTCGACGTCAAAGCAGGCGAGCTGGAGCTTTGGACGGCATCGCAAAGTTCGAAGTTTGCGGTGGGAGAGGAGAAAGACGGAATCTCCGGCTCCGCCATCACGTCATAGATGTCGTAGTCCCACGGGCGTGCATCTTTTGTGGGAGTACTCTGGGAAGGAGGTTTGTCATTGAGGGACTTCTTGACCGCCGTAATTTTGCGCGGGTTCTTTGCGGAGGCCTGGAAGAGTTTTAGTGACAAAAAAAATGTAAAAGCCAATTGAATAGTGTGCTAACCCTAGAGTTTCGCGCATGGCCAGAATGTCTTGCATAGCGGGTGGGGGTAGGCGATGCGGGCGGATCACGCAAGAAGATTGAAGAAGTTGATGTGGGCGCCGTGAGAAGGGTCGTGCGACGCCTCTTGCAACTCGAGGCACATTTCGAGGGACCGCCAAGCGTGACACGGCTGGTGGCGATTTCATCCTCTGACGAGCACTCAATCAAGGCGTGATCCTTTTGCGGACTGGGCGCAGGGGTAAGTTTAGCGCTGCCGGGCGAAGTCGCATTCTCAAGAGAGACCATTATGGATGGATTTGAACTCGGTGAATGGTATGAAAAGGAACGGCAGTGGTTGAGGTATCGTAACGAGCAGAAGGGCTGGCTTTCTGAGGGTGTAATAGGCCTTGTGTGTTGCGGGTAGAACGAATTATCCAACTCTTGGACAATAAAGTTGTTTTTATCTCGTTTCTTTTCTGCACTTGACCTTTCTTGTATACCCAGTTCACCAAAGCAATGGTGTGGGAGCAAGAGTTGGTTTCCGCACTGATGACTGAGTGTCTAGCACTAGCAGCACTTCAACTTCACCTGGCCCAACTACCTACCGAATCAAATTAATACGAGCCTCCTTCATTACGTATAGAACATACGGAAAGACGCTCGCGGGATCCTGCCTAGCGCTGGTTTCTTTTATCTCAACAGCACTTCTCATGCAAATGCTCAAAAATAATTATAGTGTCACACTGCAGGCGTGAAATGATTTCGACTCAATCTTGCGATTCGGAAGATGAACAAATTCTCGAGCACAACGACATCCCCATGTAACAACGCCCAGACCACCAACCCTGCAGTTCAGCTGCCCATTAAAGACCTGCTATCATGTCCTCCTCTTACGTTTATCAGGAGTTCGCTGCCGCGCCGCCATCGTGGCCCTGAGCCACATTCTCTCTCTGAGCACGCTTCCTTCTGCTGACCAACAGAAGATCGATGTTCTTACGGTTCTTGGCGATCAGCACCGTCCTTAGCAAGCTCTGAGGAGGTTTCTTGGCCCGTTTCGACCGGTGTCCGCGTGGCCTGGTGGTTCCGTGAAGAGTTAGCATTTGTCGTTCCTGCAGAAATAAGTCGATACCGACAGTGCTTTGATATCCCGATTGTCAGCTGGCACAAGCGAGGCAACCTGCTTCTCGGGCCTCGCAGGCTTCTTTTCATGTTGTTTCTTAGGAGATGTCTTCCTCTTGCGGCGGATTGCGGTGATTCTTGCTTTGAGCTCACGTCTTCGACGTTGGAGAAAAGCTTCTGCTGCTTTGGCCTTTTCGACATCGTCCTCCCACTTCTCCGTCCACTTCCCGAAGACACTGCCGCTGGTCTCCTTCATAACAACGTTGTGACTTGCTTGGATCGTTCGAAATTGGTAGGGTTGGATACATGTAGCGATAGTGCTAGTTGTGGGGAACTTATGGGAAGGAACTTGGAAGTCCACGACTTTCGACGTATTTGGGAGGAACACAAAAGATGGGTTAAGACATTTGTTATGCGGCGACTGCTCGTATGCGTGGGTTGCAATGCCCAGGAAGAAGTCGAAGAAAATCAGAGAGGAAAATAGATGAGGTTTGAAATCTGAGAGGGGAAGATCTTGAGATGGTCCGTTACGCGTCCCGCTGGTCGTTTGACGGGGAGGTGGGAATAGCTTCAGTACAGTAAAGGCAAGTATACTGTGCACTGTGCAAATATCCCTGGGTCTAGTGACTTTGCTGCAGATCTTGAGACTGCCTGATGAGCGGCGGAGGGTGCCTGTGTAGGTAGGCACCGTACTCTTTAGAATCCATCACCTTAACCCACAGTGCTAGAGGAGGCAAGTGACAATGCACTAAAACGCAGATCAGGAGAGAGAAAGAAGCCTACTTGGAGAGGAAGGAGCGACCTGTGTCGTGTCCTCGCTCCTGCCCCCGATTGGCATTGCCTTCATGTACTTCACTGAATCACGTCACTCACGTCACTCACGTCACTCACGTCACTCACGTCACCCACTTCACTCCAGCCTCCAGGTCGCTCGCAAAGTCTCGCTCAGATTCCACTTCCATCATTTTACAAATCCGTCAACATCAGGAAGGCAAGCTGGAAAACAACCGGCGGCAGATATGCCAACGACAACATCATCCCTAAACAGCATCCTCACTCGAAAAACATCAACATGGTCCGTCTCATCACCGCTTGCGACTCCTCTGATGACGATTTCGTCTTGATCTCATATCAAGACCACGAGAGTTCCTTCCGGCAGAAAATTCAATGCCCGGGAAGGTGAGAGAACATCCCAATCCATCCGTCTCTCCGAACTTTTCTGATGATAGTCAGGTCCAACTACGCATATCCATCCCTCGACCCAGATAAGAGCGACTTCAACAATCACCAATACAACAGCGCAGAAGGCAACACTGTCAGTCCCTTTGCAAGGGCAATTCAGCTATCCAAGGCTCTGAATCAGAACAGCATCACAGCACTTGCGCACCCTGCACTGACCGTCACTCAATTCCTTCAAGTTGTCTCAAGCATGGCTTGCAAAATGCGTTACGGCAACAAAGACGAGGACATCTTTGATGATGATGAAACAGACTACGATAGTATCTTTGAGCCAGGCCCTTTAGTTCGAGGCCATTCTGGTCTCCGCGGCTTGTACTTGCGCCAGAGGAAGCCACTGGACCCCGCGTGCGACAACGGAGATGTCACTGGCCCAATGGTCACCCCACAAACCCCGACGCAAAGCAAGTTCAAGCAGACAATGAGGAAAATGAAGGACTTTGGTTCAAGAAAATCTCAATGCTAAGTGCCGCAAAGCATTCAGTCGATTCTCGATTGAGATCTGGCAGGAGACGTCGGCTTGGTCAGAGGGTTAAGGGATTCTGCTAAGGACACCTAGATTGATAGTTTCACTGGACATTGGGAGCTGGAGTCACCCTTTACATTCAACAGGGGGATTTGGACCGAATGAGTTGTCTCTCGGAGGCTGGTTGCATCACTGAAGTAGTTTCTCCCAAGTTCTAGATAATTCATCAATGGTCACTGATTGACACTGAACCTCCCTTTAGAGCCCCATACTGAAACCGCCAGTGACCTATTTTGCAAAGAAATTCACAGCTGAAGCATCCCCATTGCCGAGGTAAAACACTAGACCGATTTCACCTTCATCACCTGGAGCTGCATCTGGAAGCTTCCATCCCACGGATCCAAGACTACTCCCACCACATCCTTGAGTATAGCTTATTAACACATTTCCAGAGCGTGTGTTGAAAGCAACGACTTCTTTGCGTTCTTTGGCCGCTCTTGTCCGCAGCAGGTCGCAAACCTCTCGGAGATGTCGCTCCACCCGAGTCGAGGTTCCAAACATGGTCTTGTGTAGACGTGTCAGTTATCAGCACATTCAGACTTTGAAACATGCGAGAGGAGGGTACAATCGTACCTCATCAGCTACCATAGCCATTCGTGTTGTTATGACGTGGTCAGTAAATGACTCCGAGTGCTCAATCTCACGCAGACACCTTCGCTTGTAATGCAACGCTTGATGTGTGAATCCTGACTTCCAGCCCGGAGCGCGGTCAGCTATATACCGACAGGTCAAGAGAAACAAGCTATCGAGCATGCCGCTGTCCCAGAGCGCCGTTTGAACCCAGTACATAGTGACGCAATGCCAGAACCTATCGAGATCTGATATATACGACATCTTTGGATCCGGAAGGTATGACATGGCTTTCAGCACTCGGTGCTGAACGACTAGACCGTAAGGTTAGAGGAAATAAGCCCAGGTTCATCCTGAAACTGCCACTTACAAACCCTGATCAGCTTATCCTCATTTGGAGCCAGTGATCTAAGAAACGAATCGAAAGGGTCGAATTCCTTCGGCCACAGTATGGATTGAAAATATTGTTGGGGTATTGGCCCTCGTTGCTTGACCAGGGTCATCGAATGTGGCTTTTTGTCATCCGAGCTGTCACTCTCGGGACGAGGATGGTGACGCTTGACGGACTTCTGCCGACGGGCATGGACGGTCCGAGCTGCGTGGGAACGGATCGTGGTAGCGCATGCTGTTATCTCTCCAGGATGAGAAAGAGATACAAAGACAAGGTTATTGGCTAGGTTCGCTGACGCCGCATCCTCGCTTCCAAGGGCAGGCATGGTGGAGATCTGGCACAGCTCACAACTCGCTGCTCACTGTGTGAGTTGGTGTCAGCGTTTGGCGTTCTGGGCAGACGAGCGCAGGAAGGGATGTCAAGTGGTAGGTTGTTGTTCGTCGGACCGGGCAATCTTATCCACCCGTTCAGCCGACTTATTAGTTGGGGCTTCGCTTTCAATAACCAATGGGCAGGCCTTTGATTGTTCAGTTGTCAGGGAAAGCCAACCTGTTTCTATATCCGGACTCCAAGAAGGGGTGACTGTGCCGCTCTGCGACATCCTGGTCTTCTCAGATTTCTGTTGGTTGGCGGTTAAAGCGGACATATCCCTGCACTAGCTGCATACAAACCATAACAGGAAGTCGCTCTGAGCAATCAAAACGCCGTGTTACCCTCAATATAGCAGATGGACCTATCTGCGACCAGTGTCAAGGTTCTGGGTGGTCTCGCGACATGTCCAGGCGCCCAACGAAAATTTTCAGTCAGGTATTAGCATCGGTCATTGGACACGCCACCTCTTTGTAGTTTCGTTCGGGGGTTTGAGGTAAAGAACATCGGCATCTTTGTGCCCACTGGACTGCGTTCGTGACAAGAATAGGACAGATCCGGAACAGCGGAATGAGCAAAGTTACGAAGACACCACGGTAAGCAATGTCGAAGTGGCAACAGAGCAAATGATCCACGATAAGTATCAAATGAATTAATTAGAGCAGTCGGCGGGTCTGCATAAAGAAGCGACTCGCGTGATTTAGCGGCACTAAATGTGACCGTCTTCTAATTTCCTGAGCCTTGACATTCATCGATGATTGCGAATTCCATGGAAGCTCCACGACATTATAAACCACCAGCCAACCAGTTGCACATGATCCCCACTTCATTGAAAGAGGTCAATGGGAGTTCTGTGTTGATCACTGATCAGCGACTAAACTTAAAGTCAATGATTGGGCATATACTTACGGTGAAAGGATGCATGAATCAGTCCATCTCAAAGAGATATCTTTCCTCGCAGTCTTCGCATAGCTCCAATGACGTAATGCGTCTGCTGGCGTTGCAATTGGCGTATTGGTTGACAAGCGAGCACACCCGACGCATGTTTATCTCGTCGTTGAGCGTGGGCTGTTCCCACGGTCGGCGAGCATGTTGTACTACGAGCTGGATGATGCTCTGTGTCCCCCCGGGGGCATGCCACAAGGAAGTATGTCTCCGTTGAAGCTGGTGAAGCGCGCACGTTGGACAGCCCTTGTGGTCGGGGATGAACGAAGTCACGGCGGGCGCCGATGTGGATGCCGGCAGCGGTGACGGAGCGAGACCACCTCCAGTCGCTGGCGAATCCGGCGCCGGTACCGGAACCGGAACTACGAGCGACCGAGGGGCATCGGGGCTAGAGCCCGGGCCGTGGCGGGAGACGGGCCGGTTGGGTGAGCACTTGAGGTCGTGCAGCGGGGTTGCGGCGTTAGCTTCAGACGGTATGAAACTGTCCCTTCTCTTGGTCTGTCCGCGAGTGGAAAGCTGCTCGTTCTCTAAGCGTCCCATTAGAGTCAATGGCCGGAACCTGCTGCAAAGGCAAAGCAAACGACTGCAGGAAAAAGTTCTGGAGGTTGAGAGCACATTGCCCCTGAGTGCAGTTGGGTCCACAAGTAATCTCGCTTGTAAGCATTCGTCTTCCTTCTTGACCCACCCCATTTCCTCCGCGAGAGCCGAGTAGGGATTGTCCCTGGATTTTGGCCAACGATTCAAGTCCGATTGCCAACAGTGACTGACAAGTACGCATACTAGGAGGATGCCGCTATAGCTTTGAATTTGAATTGAAACTACCTGTTGATATGCTCTTCCTTTCTTTATTTGGTTTTCGTATGTTGTTTTTCACTATACTTCAAGAAGAGTGGGGTGAACATGGACCGTGGATATCTCCAGGTACACGACCTATGCGAGTTGAGTGAGCTTTCTAGGATGGCATGAGGCTTGTTGAGTACCAACTTACTTGGGAAAGTCCGGAAGGTACTCGCCAGACCCGACTCACTCTCATGACGTCCAAGCGCATATCTCAACAACAGATGATGCATGCTGATCATCCAGTAGTACCTTTGGCGACCTCAAAATTTCTTCGTATATCACGAGCAATGAATAGACTTGCCTTTTTTGTTCCGAAGCCTGGGCCCCAAGATCTGGGACAGGGATGTGTAGGACGGTCCAGCGTACGTCCCGCGCTCTTCAAAGCCGGCCAGGATTCGGATCGGCTCAGTTATGGGGCAAGGCGCTTCAGAAAGCCCCCAATCTCGGGTGTCTCCTCCGACTTGACGGCCCGGAAGCCCGGTGGATCGATCGGCGGGCGATCGCGCACTAGCCTTGGTGCTGAATGCTGAAAGTGCTGCTCGGCAATTGACCACCAAGGGTGCGTGGGCGCAGTGCACGCTAGTACCGTAATCTAGGCAAGCATTGCAAAGGACTGGGCAGGAAAGACGAATAAAGCATTGTTTTCATCTTCACGTCTCCGAAGCGAGCAAACGACTGAGGTATGGTACCTAGGTACCTAATGAGGGTAAGGTACCACGACCACGGTACCTCCCTCCGTAAGTGTCCCGTCTGCAGCGACTCCGAGTCGGCCCCCACGCAGCCGAGCCAATCAGTGTGGCCCGGACTGTCGCGCTATGGCACCTTATCATGGCTCAACGTCACCTGCCCTTTTCGTCCATTGTTACGCCCACGAGCTTCATCTCCGCCGGTGCCGGACAGCCGCCGTGTGTATCACGCGAACGCGACGCCCTCATAAACCCCGCGCGTCCATGGTTCTCAATTGCGCCAAGAGTCGAGCCACTGTATTCCCGCATCATCTTCACCCTCGCTCACCATGTCATGCGCAGGGAGCCGTCTGCTGAGGGCCCTTGTGGTCGGACTCGCGACGGCGGCATCAGTCTACGGCACCGTTCTGCAGGCCCAGCCCGCATCGCAGCATGAAGCCAGATTCATCGGTTCCCGAACCCCCGCCAAAGAGAATCGTTTGGCCAGAATGGGGAGGCTTGCCTACGAGATGGATACCGCTGCCGCTGCCGCTTCCGCCCTCGCACCGGCCACGGCGCCCCTGCTGGAGTGCTTCCAGGTTGCCCAACCTGTTCTTCATGCCGAACGCGAATCTGTCACCATAACTCTGATGGATCACCAGTTCGCCAACAGCTACGGCTCCCCATTCGTGGGCGACTACACGCCCCCTGACATTGAGTTCGACCGCGTCGTCATCAACTTCACTGTCGAAGTCAAGGGTCGCCAATTCGACCGATGGGGCACCGTGTATCTAGACAATGTCAACATTTTTTCGACTTCCACCGCCGAGCCCACCCAAAACGGCATTACCTGGACTTGGCGAAAGGACGTCACCCCGTACCTCTCGCTGTGGAGGGAACCCCAGACGCTGATTTTCCAGCTCGACAACGTCATCACCGACATCTACACTGGCTTGTTGAACTCTACCCTTACCGCAACATTTTTCGAAGCCGACTTGGAAACCGAACAACCACCCGCAGACTTAATTTTGCCCGTATCCGCCGCGAAGAGCCCTGTTACCGCAAGCTTTTGGACGTATCCCGAGGAGAATGCCAGCGTCGCCCTGAATTTTCCCAGAAATGTGAACAGAGCTGTGTTTTCGGCAAACGTGAAAGCTCAAGGCAATGACGAGTTTTGGTGGAGCAACGTACCACAGTCTGCCGTTAACGCATTCGAGCCAGACGTTGGCACGTACCCGGGATACTCGCCGTTTCGAGAAGTGCAGATCCTGATTGACGGAATGCTAGCAGGTGTTTACTGGCCGTACCCAACCATTTTCACCGGCGGTGTTGTGCCGCAATTACACAGGCCCATTGTCGGTATCGATGCGTTTGACTTACGGGATCACGAGATCGACATCAGTCCCTGGTTACCGCTGCTATGTGACGGAAAAGAGCACACTTTTGGCATACAGGTTGTGGGGCTCAGTGATGACGGGAAGACGGCAACCTTGTCCAACACCACTGAAAGCAGCTGGTATCTCGTCGGCAAGGTCTTCTTGTGGCTCGATGACGAAGGAAGCATAACAACAGGCGTTCTGGGCAAAGCTATTGCAGAACCAACCATCGGCTTTCAGCAGAGCCTGAGCCAGAACTCAACCGGCTTCAATCAGACATTGGATTACACGATTTCCGTCAAGAGAGATTTTGAAATCTCTTCCGCACTGAAAACTCAGAAAGGAAACAGCACATCCACATGGTCTCAAAGCTTAGAATATTCTAATGCGGGTGGATTGTACTTGAATGGATACGGCGGTATCAATACCTTTCTAATCACCGGGAAAGAAGTGGCAAAGTTGACGGGTCGGCAATATGAGACGAGCTTCTCATACCCGCTATTTTGTAACACAACGACGCAGTATCTTCCGGCGGGCAACCTAACCCTATGGGCCCGGCTTGACCAAGGCCTCAAGATCGAGATGAGCGGGGATGGGGTCTTTCCCACTGGTGCCGAGGCCTTCAAAGGCGCTTGGGTCGGAAGTGTCCTGGAAACAGAGAGAAATGGAACTGCCAACTACTCCCGGTATGGTGACAATACTGTCACCACCGGGGTTGGGCAGACCAGGCAGCTTTTCGGCTTTAGTGGCTTGGATGGAAAGACAACGAAAGAACTGTACTTTAGAGATGTGAGCGCATTCAACAATACTGTGACAGCAAACCATGAAGTAGTCTACACGTAGCTCATAGAAGGCAATTGGGCTCCTCACTATCTACTTACGATTGCACCATTACGTACTCGTCGCTCACACCGTTCTTCGTGTTGGTATGAGGGCCAAGGTGCCAGAGTCTGCGAAGACCAAACATGGTCTGAATCTCTCGTAATAACCAGAAGCGTCAAGCCGCAGCTATCCCAACTGCGACCGCAGTATGGGAGCCTGATAGTCACCATCTCTTTGTCTCTTGGAGGGTTTCGAGCGCCAGGAAGCGTCGTTCTCATCGCCATCCTCGATCTCTGGGGTGCTGTTCCCGGGCCACTTTGCAGGGTTCTTGTTGTTCCTGTCGTGGACCTAGACGTCAGGTTGCGATATGTATTTGCGGCGACCGCCTGACCGGCGCTAACAGTAGAACACGGTTGTCGCAGTTACCTGCAGGGCGACTTCCCGCTCCTAAGTTGTCGCGTTATCGGGATGGAGGACTTCAAACTTGAATTGGTCGGATCTGGTGCTTCACTTGGTCTTGAGACGTCGATGGGACTTGGTCTTGATCACACCCGGTGGTGCGCTTTGCAGAGCACAGTCGCCGCCTTCTCGAGAGATCTGGTTAGCATTTCACGCAAACATTAAAAGAAAGCATGGAGAAAAGTAACCTTTGTTAGGTGAGTTGTTGCCAATTGAGCTGTGCATGTTGGCGGCTCCTAAGGGGGAAAGACGTTGGGAGCAACAGAATGGTTGCAATCGAAAAGAGACGCGTCGCATTCATCTCAGAACAGATGGACAGAGTGATTAGGGACTCGATACTGACAGAAATATGAATACTTCGAGCAGGCAAAAACAAAGAGGGCGCAGAGGACGTGGCCACCGGCTCGGCCATGCAAGGCTCTTTTGTTTGCGGACGCAGGCTTTTCAAAGAACCTGCTAGATTGCCTGATGCCGCCACGTTGGCACTGAGGACGATCACTTGCCGCTCTGGGGGATACACAAGGCATTCTGTAGCTGAGAGTCAAGGCTTGCTGTCGGTCGTGTCCATGAGAAAGTTAAGCAACTGGCACGAAGCTCCCCAATCTACTGGAACCAGATGCGTGTGGTACTGCGTAGGTCCACGGGCGGCCGCACCTGAATCCAAAATTGCTGGGCCACCATCCTACCTGTCTTCTTTTGGGACTTGTCGACTGTGAGGCAAAGTACTGAAGAAGATGGGAAAAATCGATATGTATTACTTGCTCTTAAAATGCACGCTACACAATATGTGTCCCTCGCAATCCTGGCTCCAAGCACAAAAAGCAATGGTCCTCCCAGCCCTGCCACTCCCATGGATGGTCATACAGTCTGACTAATGGCTGTTCTCCGTCTTCTTGTCGTCACTCCCCGGGACAGTCTCGGAGTTTGTCGTTGCTGTTGTTGTTGTTGTTGTTGTTGTTATTGTTGTCGTTGTCGTTTCTGTGGTCTCCTCGTGCTGAGAGCCTGTCAGCGAGTTTGTTGTAAACGTTGTATCGCGAGAACATACGGGTTGAATAGATATTTCGGTCGTGACAGTGATGCCGGATAATCCGGACAAGAATCCTCCTCCGCTGTGCTGGTGCTCCGATTCATCCGCAGCGTTCTCTTCGACGTGGGTGGTCCAGCAGCGCGACCGCTCCTCCGCGCGCGTGGCCTCGTTCACGGGGGTGGTGGACATGATGGGCGGAACTCGCAGGTCGCTAGCTGATTCTGTTAATGCAGCTGCTCGTGCGTTGTGGCGGAGTCTGGTCTCACGGATTCTGCTGGTCAACTGATGAGTGCGATTCGGCAAGGACACGTCGGTCAAGTCCACAGTCTTCCCGTCTGTTCAATAATGCGTAGGTCGGTAAGGTAAGGTAGGTAGTGTCGAGGACGATGTTGACAGGTTTTTCAACAATCGCGGCTTCTCCACGGGAGCTTGATCGGCAACGGTTTTTGGCCCCGGCCCGTCAATACCCTTGCAGATCGAGCACGCAGCGACCGCCGCGAGGTTCGTGTCTGGCCGTTGGAAAGGGAGAAGCCGCTTTCAGAAATTCCCACCCGGCTCCATTGCCAAGTTAGCGAAATGAGTTTCCAGTCTCAACCCCTGATCAGCAGCAGAGAACCCCCGCAAGTTATCTCGTTACCATCCACTCAGACACACTGGAGCTGCGGGCGGATTTGATCCCAGCCAACATTTCCCAACGGTCGACGTGCGGCACCAGCATTTGCGGAGTTGAGGCTCCGCCGCAGCTGTTTGTGTGTTTGTGGTTGGCCGCTGCGATGTCGAAATGGGGCTCTCACTCCCCACTTCCGGGCCCAGAGCCATGGAAGGGTGGGTGTCCAATGACAGCGGGGCGCCCTGTCTTCAAGTCTTGGAACCAACCGCCGGAGATGATTTTTTTTTTTTTCTCACCGAACGAAGCCAGGCTCGAGACGGGAACAGTTCCGAATCTCCGGCCAGAGCCAGGGCATCCTGTGAGGTTCCGCAACCTCCCGACTAGCTTCGACATCCTTGCTGCTGAAAGCCGCCCGGGGTTTTCATCTTAATTACGTGTGCTCGCCACGAGAAACTGCCGCAGTGCATCCGTAGATTACATATATCTCACCTGAAACAAATGTATCCTCATTCCTATTTGAGAAGCCGAAGCAACCTGGCTTGGCGCCATCGTCTCCAGCTACTTATTACAAAGGTTTGCTTCAAGTTTGCTTGCGTCGCATCCCGTCAGACATCTCGCACTTTGATGCTTGAGTTTGCCGAGGGAGCGGCTAGTCCCCTTGGGTACTTGACAGTGGGAATGGGTAGGGGTCGTTGGATGAGAGTAAATGAGTTCTGACCAAACAAGACACCGCCGGCGGCAATATAGACTTTACAATTACATGACCGAAAGCTTCACCGCTACATGGCATCAAGTCGTCCTCGTCGCCGCTTCCCCTGGCTGAGCCGCAGTTGCCATGTTTTCTTTGCGATTGACTGCCACCCTGTCATTGAAACGGGCCTTGAGTATGTGAATACAGCGCAATGCCAACTGCTTGTTTCCTGGCGTCCATTTGCAGGCGAGCAACTGACTGAGGCAGCTCCTGTCAGCCCACTCCGTGGCGAGGACCATAGCTACTTCATCCCAGTGAAGATGGATCGCACGCATGAGTGACTGGTCAGCGTCGCATTCATCCCACTTCCACTTGAAGTACATGTCGGCACCAGCGCGTATCAGCTCGGACACCACGTCGGCTGGAGGCGCACTGTGAACCCTGCCAGCCAGTGCCCATCCACGTCGATTGTTTAAAAATCACCCAAAAGTTGGAGGACCGACATCAGACTCGATGGGTCTCTTGGCAGTGACGGGATGATGAGCTAAAATCAATCGAATCAGCTCCAACTCTCCCCCATCCAAAGCCAGTTCCCGTCCACGACCAATGGATGTGCCGGCTTTCAGAAGAAGAACTGCATTATTTGTTCTTTGGGAGGCGATTGCCAACAAAAACTGAACCACATCGTCGGCGCCAGACATGGCAGCGGCATGAAGTAGATTGATTCTGGCATTCCAAAATGCTCGATTGACATGGGTCCTCGCTCTTTGGCTTCGCTGCATGTTGAAACATGATAGTGGTTCCAATTCCGCAGTATACATTTCCGCAGCGACAAAGACCTCTAGACTTTCCGCCAGATATCGGTTTCTCATTTTCAGCGTAGTAAGAACTACTTGTTGGATATGGGCGGTTGCGCCTTCCAACCCGGCGGTGCCACTGGAATCAATAAGGCAAAGGACAAGCCGTGGCAGCATGTAGGAGAAGAAGAACTTCCTCTGCAAGGCGGATCCAGAGAGTGCTTGGAGGCTTCGGCATGTCCGCATGGTTGATATCAAGTTCGTAGATTGAAGGCTATCCAGGACATTTTCGATCAGTTCAGGCGGCATTTGCTCAAGGGATGTTCTGATGCTATCAATAATTGTCTTAGGATGTCGCGAGCTCACACGCAAGTGATAATGGTAGAATATGGACCAGGCATTATGGCAACAACTCCTGGGCTGTTGATGGCAACCTCCAGAACGGGGAGAGAAGAGGAATGGGAGCGGGGGAACTACGTTTATCTAGCCCAAATTACCAGCACATGACATACTTGCGTTACACAACGCAATGATGTAGAAAGCAACACATTTCTGCCGTAAGTTTTGAAGACAACAATGCAGACTGGCCTCTGTATGTCTTGGCTGTCTCGGAACAAGGGCAAATCGGAAAGCCTCGTTCTTGGAGCCAGACACTAGTTGTGCTGTGCAACAGTGCTAGGCGAATATCGAGAAACAGACATACAGCTTTATGCCACCTAAGGGATGATCAGATTGCCGACGAGCAGCAGTAAACAGCTGTCAAAGCGCTGACACCACGAGTGAGCGATTTGTTTTCCGCAAAGAGCTGAAGTTTTGGGCATGTCTTGATCTGAAGAAGTAAGTAGCAGCAGATCAACCTTTGAAAGTCCGCCGTCTCTCTTGGAACCTTCCAGGGCTGTTAACGCTTTCCTTTTCCTTTTCCTTTTCTTCTCGGGCCTAGGGCTGTTTGCTTGCCAGCACACCTGCCATCTCTGAAAATTCGTCAGGGAGGTAGGCTTGGATGTGGCCCCACAATTTCAAGATCATCTCCCGCTGCGGTGGTTTCGATTCTTTCATCTGCGATCTAAAATACGCCAAAGTCGTCGTCAAAAAAGTGCCTCATATCCAATTTCCAGGCTTTGGGACTGTACCGGCCGCGTTTTGGTACCGTCAATTGCCACCAAAAATTCCACAGCACGCGCTGTTCTGTCTGTGGGTTCGAGCAGCGGCATTGACAACATTCTATTCGTAAAGCCCAGTTCTCGGCAAGCCAACAGCCTTTCTTCTTCCTACACGACCTCGCCTATCAAGCCGAGTTCGAGCTTGCCCGCTAATTTCATTTTCGTCAGGCGGCTTTGGAACGCCGTACCTCAAACCCCCACTTCCCAATCGGTTATCACCAAGGCACTTCGTACAATGTCATTCAGCCTGCCTTTGCGCAACGAGAGAGCAAAACAAGACTCGGGAGTTTCGTCTTCCAGGGCTTGTAAGGAACCGGGGAAATTTGACGACTCAGCGAAAATGAAGAAAGCATGGGTCACCCGAAGAAAGAATCAAGCAGCCAGAAAAGCCAACGCACAGGCTACTTTGACGACTTCTCAGTTACAGTGTAAGTTCTACCGTGCTAAATGAGTAGTTTGCTAACTTTGGATAGCTGAACAAATTGGAAGCATGGGGGAAAGCGACAAAGAGGCTGACAGCACGGCGTCCGATATTCAAGAACCGGCTCGCCTAATGGTCACATTCAATGTCCGGGAGATCATGTCAAGGATCCAAGCCCGATGCAACAGCAGCAGTGAAGCAGAACAGCCTCCACAGATCTTTGGACGAGAATCAGAGATAGAAGTGCGTACGCCTTCGTTTCATACTAGGTGCAACGCAATTGACACAGGCAGTTCCCAGCGGAAATAGCCCAAGATCGAGTCGGTGAGCGCCGCAGAGGCTCTCAAACTTTGTGGGATATTCTCAATCGAGGGGTCGACGTCATCGACTCTATCGCCTCTCATCGCATCGTCTTTGCTGACGGAGCTCACAACATTCAGCTCTACGCCGTTATCAAAGGAAACCACCTGTACGGAACTGGTTGGAAGACGGAGCTGGAGCTGAGTTGGATCGCCCTGTCTGAGGTTACTGCGTACTGGGCTTCATTCCCTGGAGGACGCGATGGCGCTATCAATTCAATCAGCCCCATTCTCCTGAAGAAGCAAGTTCTCGTGGTTCTTGGCCATCGCAAGAGACGCTACGGCCGGCTTGAGCTCAAGGTGCTGTACCAAGGTGTGGCTCCAAATCCCATTTGGGTGGAGGATTGGAAGGTGCAAGTTGGTCAAGAAATGGACCCACGCACTATGGATGACTACTGGAAGGCCATCGCCGTACAGCCTGGACCGTACGGTTTGCAAGAAGTTGTGGAGGAAACAACGCTGGAGCTCAATATTCAACCAGACTGGCCGATGACCATGGGGTCTTTATAAGGTGGAGGGTTCAAGGGCATCTGTGCGTCTTGTCTTCGCATATACCGGGCAAGCAATTCAGAAGCACGATTTTGGCGGAGCTTGTAGAGCATCACACGACATCGGCTGCTCAAAGGTCGACTTTGCTCGCTTGCCTCCCCATCAATAGCATTGCCTCTCCGTAGCAGTGCAGAAAAAGCTCACAGGGCTCGGCTCGAGAGCATTCATACTTGGTCATCCTAGGAGTGCACCGTCTTATTGCGGAAAGAAAATTCGATTGCTTTATTCGTAATGCGCACGCATCTGGCGTCATCGACCCCATTGACAGATCATCCAGACCTTGTGCCGGCGTGGCACGCATGAAAAAGCTATCACTATAATAGGTCAGTTCGGGTGTCGAGGAAACTAGCCTTACAAGCAGGTGTGACTCACTCCCAACAAATTTCAAGCGCGTATCTTTGGAGCGACTCATTCCACTCGGCTGGATGGAGATTGGCAGACTCTGCACAACTGCCGACAGACAGACGCTTGCTAGCCCGTGCCGCAGGTGCTCAGTTCAGTTTGCGATCGCCGGCCAGTATGGCGACCGTACGAGCGGCACTGGAGAAGACTTCCAAGGCGCTGGCGAAAGCCGGCTCGGTGTCCTGCAGGAAGTCGCTGTCGATGCTGGCTTTAGCGGCCATGCGCGCGAGTTTTACCAGCTTCTCGGTAGCTTGATCCATTGCCATCACTGTCAATATGTCAAATACTTGCTTGAGAAGGGGTGATTGCCTTACAAGAGCGCATCGTTGAGTCAGATGCTTGGGAGGAAGGGCTCGGAGGAGCGTCGTCGACAGCCGCGGTGGATGCGACAGGGTCGTCCTTGTCCTTGTTTTTGGACTGCTTGTTGGTACCGCGATCCATCGTCAGCTTTCAGGTTTGCGGCAGCTGTTGTTGAGAGATGTCTTCGGAGTGACTCTGGTGTTGAAAGCAGCAGAAAGCGTGATAGTCAGCTGTCGCAAAATGGCGGAAGGGAAGTCGTTGGATCCAGGTTGCTGGCAATACAGGAGTGGGTTCAAGGCATTGGTGAGAGCTGGGTTCCATAGCCTAGGGTCCCGTCTGCACAGTTACCACTTCAGCCCTTCGAGTCTGATCGGGAGGAGACACCCCGCTCCAATCAAATCTTGTACTGTGGAAGAAGTTAGCACCTCGATGCAGGGCGTCATGTCATGGTAGCTCGTGCTTTCATAGTATGAAGTTCCAAAAGAAACCTACTTAGTTCTATTCTGAAAGAACTCCCTCCTGGTTTGATCACACAATGAGACAGAACTCACAGAAATATCACTCATTCGCATGACGTCTTCGTTGTCCTGATGTATTGACTTTGAAATTAGCCATTTTATCTCCATGCAAAAGTTATTTCCTAACCATTCAAGCGGAATTTCGGGATTTGCTCTTAAGCTTACTATTCGTGTTCCTCTGGAAATAATCGGAATGGTCGTTTGACATGGGTGCTAAACACGACAGGCCCGCGGATTCCACGGTATGTAGTCACCTTGCCAATGCAAAGCCGGCGAGTCTAAGCCGATTCCAACTCAAAAATAACCGCGACACGTTAGGCGAGGATCGGCGACTGCTGCTACACTTTCAATCACCCCTTGGCAGCAATACATCGCACTCCTCTTGCATGGGGCAAACCCCCCAGACCTACTGAGTGTTCTGTTTTCGACAGCTAAACATGTTCTTCTGGCAGACGGATGTACGCGTGATGCCCGCAGAATGCCCGCCGAATACGATGTTACGTCAGACAATCTGTTTGTTTTTGTAGTCAGACTCACGGAGTTTCCATTCAGCGATTGTAACTACTGGGTGGGGCTTGTGCTGCTATTATGAACTATGCTGAGTAGAATTTCTTGGAACTCGAATCATTTTCTCTTTCATCTATTATCGTCTGCTAGTCATCAAAGTCCGAAGCTCTGCCGTATCTTCGTAGATCATTCAAGGTCGTTGTGCCAAAGTCGAAGTCTTTAAATTGCTCCTCCAGTGTGCGGTGGGCGGGACGTAGTTTTCTCAGCTGGTCACCAAGGTCGTGGGCCTCGGCCATTTGCACCGTGAGAGTCCCTTCCGTACTTGGGTCAGAGTCCTTGACATTCTTGTCGGACTTTTGCCCGGAACGTTCTCTAGTGCGATGGAAGCTAAACAAAGGACGGAGTGTTGGTAGGCAGCAACATATCACCGCACTTGAATAACTGGTCAATAGGTTCCACCCACGTTGGCAATTGAGCTTGTACACATACCAGTATGCCTCCAGACCTGTCCAAATCATAAGATCGACTGTTCCCCAAGTCGGATCTTTGTAGTCGAATGTTGTGACTTTGACTAGACGGATAATGGTTATAAAACAATTGCTAACCCCTATTATTAGAAGCCGTGTAGAAGAGCCAACGTCAAGTTACGCGCTGAGCCAGACAGGACTTACAAGCCGCCAAACACAAAGGACATCAACAAAAGCATCTTTTTGTACCATGACATCCGCAATTGTGCCGCATAAGGCATCGGAAGGATGATAAGAATGAAATCGGTGATGATACTGCCGACCGCTATGCTGATGTAGAGTTTCGAAATATCGATACAGTTTTTGTGGTTTGTCCAGAAGTTCGAGACGGGATTGCAGGCCAGAATCAGCGGTAGTGTCTGACATAACCTTGTCAGCGGGCTTCCTACTCATCGCTAGCCAGCCACTCCAATTGTATCCGCTAAAGGGTGTGTCCTTGAGGGTTCGTGAGCAGTACAACATTGTTACTTACAGCGTAGATTGCCCAAGCCATGATGAAGGCCATCAAGCCGTATAAGTAGTATCGGGCTTTAAAGAGCCCAAATATTCGATGGTATAACACCACGAGAGATAGCCTCGCAGTCGCCAGTCCAAACGGATACAAGATCTCGTTGGCGAATATTGTTTGGTAGAAGTAGATAATATTCATCGGATCCTCCTCCTTGACCACGACTTCGTGTCTGCCGAGACCGAACCGTAGCCAAAGCATCGTCCCGGTGAACACACCAGCGATGAATACCTGTGACTCTTTGGTTAGTTATGTTCCAGTTGAAGCCATTCAAGTCATCCCATCACAGGGAAGCAGTGTGAAGTTTCGACCGCAGTGGACCGAGAGGTCTTCGTCGGGCAGAAGAACCTACCAGGCTTGCTACAGCCAGCCAATCATCCCACGTAAACCTCCTCCCCGACACCCTTGCCGCAGCTAATCTCGCCAACACGGAGATAATTGACAGAAGGAAGAACGTCAGATGTATCGCATAGACCTCATCCGCTCGACTTTCGGCTCTGAAGGCCGAATCCTCCTCCGGGGTCATGGAAGGCATGCCTCAGCCGCGTCCAGTGACCGATAGAGGCAATTGGATGGCTGAAAAATCCGGTCACCATGAGGGACGCTGTTGGATTTCAGTTTCGATGAACGAGCGGATGGTCTATGGGTAGGGGAGCACTAGAAAACCTCTGGAAGAACTCCTCGTAGTTTTAACACATGGAAACGTCGGTCTGAAACGGCTTTCCGGTGGTCTTTGCTGGTTTACATGAGCAGAGTTTGGTCAAGGCATTACCTTCATACATAAATGGAACTTTCCATCCGAGTCTATCCCAGAAAGGTATGTCATAACAGTGCCCACAATTCATGAACCGACTTACCCCAAGAAATTATTTGACGGGGTTAGGATTATACATGCATTTCAGGGTATCCGGCAATGTTAAGGCAGACACATGCGTTCCAAGCCACGGTATTTTAACTCGCAAGCCACTCGGAATATTCGTTCTTCGTCATAGCTCTCTTCCCGGCAGGAAGGTTCCAACGGAGGCCGACTAACAAAGGATTACCCCTGTCAATGCTGAGGGGTTGACTTGAAGGTTGCTGACTTCAGAATTTTGTTTTATCAATGATGCGCGCACCAGCCCTACTCCACGATTCATTCGAAGAATAATCCACTAGGATTGAGAGGATGCCGTGAGAAATCATGGCACGGAACGGAGAAACTATTCGATTTTACGCTTCTACGGTCAACCAGAGATGACCTTTGAGACTAATTCTGAGACTCGCTTCGGAGCGACCAACCAAATTGGTTGTCAAATTCGGCAAACATTTCGCTTCTGAGCGACAACCCAGTTATCAAAGTGACCAGCGAAATTCACATAGCTGTAGCCTTGTGAAAGGACAGAACAAATGCAATGGTGTTTGCTAACACTTCATCACTCTCAGTTGTAGTGAGAATCCTAGAACTCGAAAACGCGCGAAAGATTGAATGCATTACGAGAGCTTATCATTGTTAAGGCCTCCATGGGTCAGCTCTGCATCGTCCAGTTTATTACCCCGCACCGGCATTGTCTCGTCTGACACGCAACAATAGGCTACGCTACAGGTATAAGATCTCAATACTCCGCAACCCTCGCCTACGTGAGGCAAACGACAGTTTTCCGCAAGTGGCTCTTACTACATCATATACATATTCTGCAACGCAGACTTTGAATCGAAATAGCTACATGTAAGACAAGATCATGCGGTAGTCAGAGCCGCAGCCTTTTGCATTTCAATTACCTTATTGGCCATGGATTCCAAGCACCTCCCATGCCTCAGCAATCACTCGAAGCAATAAGAAACTGCAATTGCCCGTCTTTGCCATTCTTACATGATGCCAACAGGTGGTGCAGTCTACTGCTGGGGGTTGATGATTCCTAGTGGCAGCAACAGTAGCAACATGCAGAACTTAGTCCCTGGTTATATGAATTGATTCGATGGCCTTTAGAATTCGTCGATCGCAGCGGATCAATCACTGCATTGCCTTTTTTCTTCCTTTGATAGACTCGGGAATTGCAACGGGTTGTTAAGTCACCAATTTTCCCCGCAATTGAGAGATCCTCACCCCAGATGTGTAGCTGTGCCGCGTGCGCCAAGTGCAAGTCCCAACAGCATATGGTGGTTCGAAACCCCGCACCCCAGGAACATCGGCTCGAGCGTCGGCAAACCCCTAGTCCAAACTCGGCTACAAAAAGGCGCTGGATTCTCATGTCTCTCATCCTACACACAGTCATAAAGATTGGAATGCGGAATACAGACGATCTCGATACCCAGATGTCGGCAATTAAGTTTGAAGGATGGCTAGGCCTGAGTCCGGACTCTGCGAAGGGAAAGATGCAATGGGGTTCTTTTGAACCAAAGGCTTGGACCGAAAATGACATCGATATTCAAATATCCATCCCACTGCGGAATTTGTGGGTCTGACTTGCACACACTCCGTTCTGGCTGGGGCAAGACTGACTATCGTAAGTCTTCCGCGTCTTTGAAAAAGCAGAGAACATCCTCTTCTAAATTTCTTCCAGCATGCTTTGTCGGTCATGAAATTGTTGGGAAAGCCGTTCGTGTCGGCTCGAATGTGCGCCACATTCGTCTTGGTGATCGCGTTGGGGTTGGTGCCCAGGCCCGGAGTTGTCTCCGGACCGATTGCCCAGACTGTTCTCGCGGAGAGGAGAATGCCTGCGTTCGAGAACGTGTCGACACCTATGGGTCTATCTACCCAAATGGCGAAGGGAAGTCTATGGGTGGTTATGCGGACTATAACCGCACCAACGGCCGCTTCGTATTCAAGATTCCCGATGGCCTGGCATCTGAGGCGGCGGCACCAATGCTATGTGGCGGTATTACAGTCTACGCACCTTTGAAAAACCACGGATGCGGTCCCGGAAAGACGGTGGGTATCATCGGGCTTGGCGGATTAGGGCACTTTGGAGTCCTTTTTGCCAAAGCTATGGGCGCCGACCGAGTGGTAGCAATCTCAAGGCGACGATCGAAAAAAGGCGATGCACTCGCGCTCGGAGCGGACGAGTATATTGCGACTCTTGACGATGAGAAATGGGCGAGGAAAAACAGGAGAACTTTGGACCTTCTGATTTGCACAGTCTCAAATTCTGATATGCCTCTTCAGCAATATCTGAGCTTGTTGAAATGGGGAGGATCGTTCGTTCAAGTCGGGTAAGTCTACTTCGAATGCACGCAATAGAGTGAAAGAGCGACATTTGGCCACCTTTAACTAATACGTACTTTTCAGATCTCCCGATGGAGGGAAGCTGCCCGAAATCAGTGCCTTTACACTCATCATGAATAACATTCAGGTCGGCGGCAGCAACATTGGGTCTGTGAGTCAAATCCAAGAAATGCTAGAGTTTGCTGTTAGGCAAAACGTCAATCCTTGGATCCAGACGAGATCCATGAACGATGCCAACCAAGCAATAGTGGACATGGAGGATGGAAAAGCGCGATACAGATATGTGCTTGTCAACGAAAGGAATTTCGGAGTTTCAGTTGCCTGATGTTCCTGAGACTTGCCACGATGAAGATCTGCTTCTCAGTCCTCAAGCCTAAAGGTCAGATCCGCGGCGAAAAGAGCTTCAGCCAATGCATGTTTGACAACATGATCAGCTTTCAACGACAACGTTAAGAAATTTATATAGACTCATCCGTAAGGGTAAGAAAGACAATTTCCGTCACCTTTTCAAAATTCCCCGCGCACAGAATCCGTGGTTCAACGTCGTTCATGCGTTCTCGTCGTCTGGCGCTGGCTACACAGTCGGTGTATCGACGTTTCATCTGTCATATTTCTTGGAACTAAACGAGCTTGTTTTGGTAGTGGGGAATCTACAACTGCGTACCGGAGAAGCATGGAAGGCTTATCGCCGTCTGCTTCAACACCATATGACTACTAAGGTCCTATATGAAGTAGTCTTCCCGATCATTTATACAACCTTTACCCGACTGTTATATCTATGGGCACTGAATTTGACGTTGCTCCCAGGAAGCTCTCAAGCGTTGGAAATCACATCTTCTGTGCAGCCCTCAAAGCTGTCTTTGATTTTGGGTCCATGAATTCCACGGTGGGAAGAGCACTTATTCCACCGACTGGAAACCTCTTCACAATAAATGACGAGTACAAACAATAATTTAATGAGACTACTGTCAAGTAAGATTTCATCTTGTTTCTGCCAGCATCAACTGATCCAGCATTTGAGGCCACATTGAAAGCAGCAGAAAATGTCACAGGAGTGACCTTCAGCGGTTCTCCCGACATTGCCTGGTGGTTGGTCGGCCTGGAGCCCAGCGTGCAGCAAATGAGAAGGGCAAGAGATACCTTTCACAGGACTCAAATACTGGAGGCTGCCAAACGATATCAGACACAAGAGATGAATGCTAGCAACGTGGCGAGAGAGCAAGAAAGACAGCCGGCGTATTAATGTCAGACTTCGAAAGACTTAGACGTCGATCGTCTAGTCACTTGAACAAACGTTGACAATATAGAAGGCTTTAGGCTTCGTCATTACTGGCCATGACACAACAAATACTACTCTCTGTTGGGGCGTCAATCTTCCCGCAGATAATTCGGCAGGTCAAAGCAGACTTCGAGCTCATCTACGTCAATTTCATTCTTTGGCTATTGCTGAGACTTGTCTGCCCTCCCATGAGAAAGTCACACGTCCAGCCATTTGATATCTAGATACTGTTACTGAGGAAATTTTGCACCTTCGTACACCGCTATCGCGTAAGATCTGCAATGCAATGGAGTTAATAGTCCTGGGTCACTACACCCCAAAGGGCCCTAAAGTGTTCATTGCGAGCAGGGGCCCGAGCTTTATAGAACCTGGATGAGATGTTGAGGAGAGAATGCGAAGCTCATCATGCGGAACTGCCGCTAAAGAAAGCGGTATCAGAGTTTGAGAGACGGATGGTATGAAAAGTTTCTGTCTAGAAAGGTGGCTTGTAAAGGGCGATCTGGGAGACGAGCTGCACTTGCTAGACCTGAGACTCCATTAGATCTCAGTCTAAAAGACTGCTTTAGGCGTAAGATAAAACATGCTCTATAGTTCTAGTATATATAACTATATATATTATAATATAATTCTAAAGGTATAAGAGTTAGAGATATAATAAGGTTAAGCCTTTATATAGACAGCTTATTAATGAATATGCTATTTATAATTACTATAGTTATATTAATATCTTTTATTATTTATTCTATATAGATAAAGAGAAGAAATTAACTAGTTAAACTTCTTAATATATATTAACCTTTAACAGCAAGGGCTTACTGGGGCCTCCTTCCACATGACCTATTTTAATTATGCTTAGAATAAAACGTTAGAAAAATAGAAGGGCTAAGTAGCGTTGTAAATTCCTGTTCTGGTGCTCTGTTCTTCTCCCGCCCTTCTTTCTTCCACAACTACATCTTTTGCTTTCAGTCAGGCAACAAGTGGCCAGCCTATCGTCACAACAAATACAACAGCTGAAGAGGGGAACCTCAGGCACTTCACCTCCCCTCATCATCAGATGTCAAAGTATTAGCTCGTTGATTTTGATTTTCAGTCTTGAAGTCACTACGCTCAGGTTTCACGACCCCTTGCAAAGACACCACATTGGCGAAGTGGGTGCGCCTGGCGGCTAGCCACCTTGCCTACCGGGTATTGCCATCGTCATCATAAGGAACCCTTCCGACGCCAGTCGCCGCGACACCTGCGCACCTGAAATTATTGTCTTCACACCATCGTCAAATACGCCAAGATGGGTGGCAGGAGGACGCCCGCCGGAAGTAATCGTCGTCGGACCGTGGAGCGTTTTCACCCATACCAATCACCGACTTCGGCTCAGACGAACCGCGAACCCTCCAGACCACCTTCTACGCCTCGCCGCCGCCTCTTCCAATCGACTTCATTAACATCATCATCAAGCTTGACGCCTCGACAGCGACGCGCGGCAGAAGCAGATGCGTACCTTGCTGATTTTCTCGTTGGGAGTAAGTATCCATCCATCTTTCCCTTGGCTTTGCCGGAGGCCCAAGTTCCAATTTCTCTACTGACACGCATAGCAGCTCCAGAAGAGGGCCATTGCGAGCTGGCGGGTTACGACCAGTTCTTCGCTATATCCGGCCCGTCAGCATCAGAAAGCTGTCATGAAACCTCGGCAGCCCACAGCCCTTCTTCTAAAGCCCCAGCATCGTCAGCCACGGTTCGCCGATATCACTCGGCTACCTGGTCTGTTCGTTCTCGCGAAGAGTACATCACCAAATCAATGGTAGACAGGATTCAAAGGTTTACGCGGTTCGTGTTCCATCCAGCCTCGGTGCGAATCACACGCACTCCCGGCGATGGCATCATAGAGCACGGCGTCCCTCAGGCGGAGACCAGTATGTACAACGGGATTGATGTGGCTCTACAGGGACGATGGGTCATCACCGAGGACAAAGTGTTGAGAGTAACCAGGTTTTTGAGAACGTTGACAAATGGGTGCGATGTGGAATGTTTAACGAGGGACATAGGTGTTGGTGGGGAGGAACTTGGAGACGAGGTTTGAGTACGTTAGTTAGGTCATGCCCGTGGACTCGCTAAACACATGAGGTGCACCCATGATGCAACGTGCCTGGCTCACTGTGCATGTCATGCTGGGCGCGAGACATGTGAGGCACATCTGTGCCGAAGCAGAAGCTTCTTGACACGGGCTGGGACCTGTCGAAGCTGGAATCAAACGGACGGCTGAAGGTTCCCGGCGGAAACCGCGTCAGCGAATGGTGCTTACCAGCCAGATATGTCAACCGGTGAGTGCGTTGCTGCATTGCCAAGGGTACATGCAATGCATGCAAGGCCCGGGCGTGGTGTCGGTGACTGCGGCAATCTCGGTATGCCGCCTTCCATTGACTGATTGAGGTGACAGACAGACAGGCCGGCTGGAGGTGAAGATGGCTGGTCGTGGAGGGCATTTATTCTTCGCGTCGCTGTATTCGCGTCGGTTTGCGCTGCTTTAATCACAATCCGAGCATTCCGCAGAACTGCACCGGCTATGACGGCAGGGAAATCGCACTTGGACACTGCGCGTCGCGGGTTGTGTGGTGGGCATCTAAAGTGTGTACACTACCTTCCTTACCTTACCATCCCGTCATTGTCTGCATCGCAGCGTCTGCCAGAAAACCGACTGACCCACGTGCACCTAGAACGCAACATGCCTGGGATCCGCGTCTGCCTCGGCGATACCAGCGACTTCGGACATCAAGGGCAATTTGGGCGGCGTGTGCTTCTAAGCCGCGCTCAAAGAAGATGTTACAGCTGGTGGTGCGTCTCCGCCGGCGTTGGCCTGGGCTAGTCACTATCGAGGCTCGGAAAACCCGCCGCTTGATGAGGCGCCGGCTCTCCTGGAGGATCATGTACGGCTGGGCAATGAAGGTTGTCGGCGGCGGGTTGGGGGTCGAGTACGTCGGTGTCGGGGATTCTCTTCCATAGGTGCCTACCTACCTTACCTACCTACGTGCCTAAGGTACATACCGGGCTACTTCCATTGGATTGCATGGTGCGTGGGTCGGTCCCCTGAAGACGCCCGGCCTAAAGCGCATCGTTTTCCTCTACACCACCACCAAGTGTACCACCACCGCCGCTACCCTTTCGCTCTGCATCCCCACTCGGCCCAGCTTCCGTCACCACAAATGCATCGCCTCTCTGCTCCGTATTCGTACCATCTTCTCCTTCCGCTGCTGCATCTAGTCGTGTCTTGGGCGCAACCCCTTCCCGCTGAACAGACGCATTGTTCGAAGCCGAACTAGCCTCGGCGTCAGAAACAACCGGGCTAGAGGGGCCACCAGAGCCAGTCGGGCTTGATGGGCTGCCAAATCCAGTCGCAAAACGAGCCCTCTTTGGCGGTCGGCGAGGTGGCGTCTCAAGGGGACGAAGAGGGCTCGGCTCCTGGGCCTCGAGCCCGGCAGCGGCTCTGGACCGGCGAGGCCGCCGTGGCGGGGTCTGGAAAAGGCGCCGCAGAGTTCCCGGCGTCTGCTCTTCAGTCGTCGGGATGGTCGGGGTTGCGGGCAGCGCGGGCAGCGCGGGCAGCGGTGTGGATGGTCCTGGTCCAGGTCCAGGTCCAGGCCCAGGTCCAGGTTTAGGTCCAGGTGCCGTTTCAGTCGAGCGCGCAGGCGTGAGACCGGTCTCGTCCTCGGCCCGAGTGCCGGAGGTGGGCTTGGTGGGTGTGTCTTGCCCATCGTCCATTGCGCAAATAGGGCAGATGGCACAATGTCTCTTTGCTTCGTGTTTGGTCTCTGCTCGTGCTCGGCCGACTCTGCAGAGTGATGCAACTTTCGTCGACCATTGGGCGGGCGGGATTAATCATTGCGAGGAGGATGAGCTCCGCGAATGCCGATCCATATCCGATGCAACCTTGCCCCGCACGCGTTTCTCCCGCCGCGCTTTCCTGCGCGCCATCCGCGTCTGCGGAAATTAGTCGAGTGATTAAATAACCAGCAACTTCAACATGTGGCTTTGAGTGCACCGAGCATGAGGCGTTGGACTGCGTTGATGTCATGTTTGCGCGCGAAGCAAGACAGCAAAGGGGGCGGAGAGGCACAGATAACTAAGTTTCATTTATCGTCCCATTCATTGCCGTTTTCTTCCACCGCCAATTACAGTCATTCTAACACTGATCTTGTCCGTCAAAGCAAAGTAAATAAAGCCCGTCCACCACTTTTTGAATCCTTCTTACATAGTCGAAAGAACCGGCCAATCGAGTGTAAACCCATCCTCATCGGTGAAGACGGTGTCATCGACAGTAATCTCTTTACCATTTCTGGTGGGCAGGAAGACGTGTCCGTCGAAAACATCCTCCAAGCATACTGTCTCTAGTTGCTGGCATTGCTGGAAAAGCTCCACAGCATTGATTATCAGATCCTCCTTGAGGGGATGTGTCTCGCGAAGATCATCAATCTCATCGAGGAGTCTGTCGTCGAAAAGACCTGGACGGGGATAGACCTTGGGAACAGTGGTCAGAGCAAGATATCGCAGATTGTTGAATTGCTTGAATATGGGGATGAGCGCCTGATTCTGTTAGTTTCGGCTATTTTGGCGGAACTTCAGGACTCACTGGGACTCTGGTGTTCTTCAGCTCGCCGTCAACGAGAAGCTTCGAGACTTGAGGGAAGAGTTCGAAGATTTCCTCAACGTCTTCAGTCGTCCAATTGTCCTGCTTGAGCTCGAGGACCTCTAGCTGCAATTTCGTCGAGGCGGCTTGCAGTCCAGGCGTCTTTTTGGGAGATGTCTTGGCGGTGACACTGAGCACACGTAAGTTGATGAAAGTACTGGGGACGAAGTTCATGGTAGATGTGTTGCCAAAGGTCAAGATTCGGATGGATGCTAAGACGATGTTCTTATCGAGAAGTTCCTTGCGAAGAGGGCCTGATAGAGTCTTGTTGCCGTAGCGGAGTCTGAGTGAAAGCTCCTCGAGAGTAATCATCTTTTGCAGAACGGTTGCCAACAGAGCAGGGGTTGCTGCAGGACAGGGACCACTGGCGGAGTCAAGAAAGTCCCAGCGGGATGCAGGTCTGTTGGGGCCGTCGGATGAAAGAGAGAAATGTCTGCAAATATCAGAATCGATGTATTAGGGTAGAAGGTGAGGGCAGCGACGCACTGGACGGCAGACAGGATGGTAGGGTTCTTCTCGATGACCTGAAGGCTGTCAAAAAGCTTGTCCTCGTTGATCCACTTTCTCATCCGCCGGAAGATGTAGGGAATCGTCAACGAGCGAAGCTGTTTATTGACACGGGAGAGAGCTTTGCGCGTCTGGCAGAGGTTGATGATTTTGAGGACAAGCTCATTGGGGAGTTTGATGAAGTGGTTGGTTGAAGATTGAGGATCCTTGCTGGCGCGATCGCACAGCGACGCCTGCAGCGACTCCATGTCGGTGCTCGGTGTTTCGATCAAGCTGGCAAGAGAGCGTAACGGATCGGTCAGACGGGCATACAAGCTTTTGGCCATAAAAGCTTGGGGGTTGGGTGGCCACGTTGGGAATTCTTGGGAATTTGGACAATCTCGATGGAAGGGAGGAGGGAAAGGGCGAGTTGTCCACCTGCAAAGGTGGATATTGTACTTCTGAAATCTGAATGGGAGATGACGGACCTGGGACGGGCAACAAAAAAAAGAAGGAGCAATGCATCCTGGGTACCTCTCCTCACCTTCCTTGCCTTTGCCAGCTTCCCAAAGAGAAGGCGCAAGATCAGAAGCCATTAAAGCAGGTAGCACTTGCCAGATCCGTATTGATGAAAACCATTCATGTGAATTAGCTAGAAACTAGGTAATTTCTCAGTGGCTGTTGTTTCCCAGTCCTTGTAATGCAGAAAATTGTTGTGATTCAGGCTTTGAATGAAGTAACTAAGGCAAACAAGAAAGTTCTGCAGTCTCGCCCTAGTATTGTGATACATACTCTAACCGCATGCTGCCCCTTTGGAAAGCCTCCATGTAAGTCCTGGGCCAACTGCAGAACTTTCACTTCCTGGGTCGCACTAGGATATGTTTCGTTGGGTTTGGTAGAATCTGCAGCGTTGAGAGTCAGTGGGATGTCTTTGAGCATTGCAGTTGAGTAATGCATCATGACACATTGTAGAAAATTATTCACATACATATTGACCTGAGTGAAAATCTTGATATCTTTCACTCGCTCCGTCTTCTGGCCGAATTTCGTATTTAGCCAGGAGTTTGATGAGAAACATTTTGGCAATGGAGCATCCAGCCCATCGGCCAGGACACATGTGGGAGGCATAACCAAAGTTGACATCGTCTCTGGTTGCTGTGCCCCAGTCATACTTATTGGCGCCAATACCATTAGACATCTGTTGCCGCAGCTCGTGGTATTGCCGCCCGTTCCATTTGGCCGGGCTGTCAAAACCTGGGTTGGACAAATGTGCTGCCGTCATGACAACTTCGAAAATTGTCCCCGCAGGAAGAACGACTCCATTCGGAAGCGTTTGCGTCTTGTGAATCTTTTTCATCAGGTTGGCTATCCACGTCAGTCAGCACGTCCCTGCGCAAATCCACCCCATGCTGTGCCTTACATGCAGCCGTCGGGTGGTGTTTGTGTGTCTCTTTGCAAAAGCTGTCCAGCAACGACAGCCTCCGGAGACTATCCCGTGTAAAGTGCCAGATATCCACCTGTTCTCCCAAAACTTGGTTTGCCTCCTCGAGCACAAGTTTAGTGTAGTCAGGACGGAACGCAAACTCATACACAATCTGCGTCGTCGACGGTCCCGGAGAAAACACGAAGGTGAAAGCAAAGCCAATTAAGACGTTGGTGAGGTACTTGGAGTCACGCCTTTTTTCTTCGGGTGCCATGCGAACCAATTCTTCTAGCCAATCGTTGTTGACTGAACTCATGTCCAAGCCTTGCTCCAAGGCTTGGGCACACTGCTCGAAGAGAGGGGTGAAAAAAGCTGTCACCCTCTCCAGCTGAGCATTGACCTTACAAACGTCACTTGAGAACGCCGCGGTAATTCGAGCTATGATGGGTCGCTGAGCCTTGAGAGCTTTCATGACGGGAATGAGTGTTGCTGAATAGCTTTCAAAGATATCCACCACCTCGGGACTGAAGTTGTTGCCAAGAATGACCCGCAATATTACATGAGAATAGACGTGTAAGATTTGCGGCTGCATGATAACAGGCCTGCTGTCTATATAAGTGGCATTGTTAGCAAAACACCCGTCTGCCTTATTTCGACAGCTTCTTGCTAGACTGGTAAGTCTATTTAAGCTTAAAACTACTCTTTAGCCTAAACGCTTATATCTATGCTATTTATCATACAACCTCTAAATAATTATAATAAACCTACTATTATGAAATCTACTTAATAGGCGCTATAATAAGATAATCTTCTACTTATATTATAGGCTAGTAAAGTTATATAAGGACTATACTTTATAAGACTACTTTATAATTAACTAAGCGCCCCTTTATAGCTTAAGTATAATAAAGTATTTATAAAACTAACTACTTATTATTCTACTTTATTTAGCTATTTTTATTCTAAATATTTATTATATATATATATATTTTACTTTTCTTAATTCTTTTAAAGTTTTTATTTCTTCTTTTTAGTTCTTTAATCTTTTTTCTTTTATTTCTAAAAGATTTAATTTCCTTACTTTTATTTTTATTTTTCTTTCTTTATTTTCCTTTTCTAATTTTTTTCTTTATTCTTCTTTCTTTATTTTTCTTTCTTTATTTTCCTTTTTTACTTTTTTTCTTTACTTTTCTCTCTTTACTTTTCTCTCTTTACTTTTCTCTCTTTACTTTTCTCTTTTTACTTTTCTCTCTTTACTTTTCTCTCTTTACTTTTCTCTCTTTACTTTTCTCTTTTTACTTTTCTCTCTTTACTTTTTTATTTTTATTTTTATTTTTATTTCTTTTTAAAACTATTTCTTAAAACTACTTTTTTAAATTTTATTTTAAAGAAGATATAAAGAAGATTTAAAGAAGATTTAAAGAAGATTTAAAGAAGATTTAAAGAAGATTTAAAGAAGATTTAAAGAAGATTTAAAGAAGATTTAAAGAAGATTTAAAGGAGACTTAAAAAGAAATTTATTTTTAAAAGTTATTACTTTAAGATATATAGCTAGGAAATATGTAGCTAGGAAATGAGCGGCTGGGAATAGATAGGAAATGTGCGGCTAGGAAATGTGTGGCTAGGAAATGAGCGGCTGGGAATGGATAGGAAATGTGCGGCTAGGAAATGAGCGGCTGGGAATAGATAGGAAATGTGCGGCTAGGAAATGTGTGGCTAGGAAATGAGCGGCTGGGAATGGATAGGAAATGTGCGGCTAGGAAATGAGCGGCTGGGAATGGATAGGAAATATGCGGCTAGGAAATGAGCGGCTAGGAATGGATGGGAAATGTGCTGCTAGGAAATGAGCGGCTGGGAATGGATGGGAAATGTGCTGCTAGGAAATGAGCGGCTGGGAATGGATAGGAAATGTGCTGCTAGGAAATGAGCGGCTGGGAATGGATAGGAAATGTGCGGTTAGGAAATGAGCGGCTAGGAATAGATGGGAAATGTGCTGCTAGGAATAGATCTGATAATAATACTAAACCTAATGATGATGATGATGATGATGATGATGATGTTCACAAAACGTATGCTAAATGACAATGTTACAGAAGACGGAGAGAACGCATACAAAACTAGCAAGAGAGAAGAAAAGAATAAGAGGCTTGCCTCGTTGGAACTGGAGAGAGCAAACTGCCAGAGGCACTTGGAAAGAGGGAGCTTGATTCGAATTGCTCGGTCGGCCAACATTTATGGGCAGGAGGTCTATGCAAACTTTCCGCAGGATGTGCAAGACAGAATGCGTGATGATGACCGCGTCGGCGTGGGTTTCTTTCTTCCCTTCTCAGCTTTTCTTCGCAGTTTGCCGCCTGGAGGCGCACCTTGTCCCGTAGTCGGCGTGGGTTTAAGGGGCACGTATCATTTATCATGCCGGCTATGGATTGATCAGGATCAACCAGAGAACGTCCAAGTCTAAGCCAAGGATGCAGTGAATAATGACTGGAAAATCTGTTTGACCGCTCGCGCAGAGAAAGCTGCCTTGCAGGTCGCAAAGGTGCTAAAGTAGCCAAGGCGCAGCATTCGTCGAATAATAAATATCAGTCAAGCAATTCGAATGTCAAGCGCAAGGCCAACAGACTCTCACTTAGTATACGGGAATGAAGACACCCTTTTGGGAGAGTGACGCTGTTTAAATGAGTGTCTCTCCTTGAATGTGGTCGCGTCAAATCACAGGTCAGTGAAGGGATGTTCGCAGAGATGCGACTCCTTCGGCAAGGTTGGTGATAATGGCATTGAGCAATAAGCTAGGGTAAATGCCAATTGCTTCGGCGACGTTTGCGATAGTTGATGCAGATGGGACTCAATAAGCGAATCGTTGTGAAGATGCACGTCAGTTGTCTGGTTCATGGTCAGGTCTTGTACCACTCACATTCTCAGAGAAGCAATTGCGGAACAAGAAGTAGTCTCGAATTCTATTTCGGAATCATGCATTCATATGTTGCCTCCATCATCCAATTTGCGGCCTGTCTTGTTGCACAAGGCACCACGGGCTAGCCACCACACCTACCACCGAGTGAGTAGTCGAAACCCTCGCTGAGAACGCTCGCGATTCCCTCATCTAAAGCCTCGGAGATGACCTCCAGGTGTTTATCTTTCGATTCAAAGCATATTGTCAGCTCATCATCTTGTCTCATACCTGGACGCCCCCACCTACCAAAACCCGGCATGCGGGAAGCTAGATAACGATACAGATATGGCTCTTCGAAAGGGACACCATGCAAATCGCAGAGAAAGAACTTGATTCGTTAGCTATCACCCATCCTGTATGATTACACTGATCATGTCATACCTCTTTGCGAGCGGGTGCAACTTCGTCATCCTTCTTCTTGCATATCGCCAACCAATGTTCGGGTGCCAAAAGCACCAAATCTGATCCTGCAGCTGGTGAGTCTAGGACGATTGACATTCAGT
Source organism: Colletotrichum viniferum (assembly GCA_020226115.1). Taxonomy (NCBI): domain Eukaryota; kingdom Fungi; phylum Ascomycota; class Sordariomycetes; order Glomerellales; family Glomerellaceae; genus Colletotrichum; species Colletotrichum viniferum. Next base: position 85,232 of record JAGFBE010000008.1, read on the forward strand.
CATGGGTTAATTGAATACCATCCAAAGCTGTGACTCGAAAAACGCCGCTCTTTGCCTGTTTGAAACCTTTCTCGATGATCTCGACGCCATGCGCAGCGAAGTCCTGCCTGCTTGCAAACCAAGACTTTGAGCTTGTGATCTTTGGAATTCCGCGATCTGAAGCCATCCATCTGACCAATATCGGGCTTGAAATGGCTAGAATCAACACGGTTGCGAGTGCTGAGCTGTCTCTCAGCAAACTCACTAATTGAGGGGGGGGGTTGAATGGGGAGAGCGGTGGAGTTCATGACGAAGGAATCGTTTGCCTATGGCAGAAGCGCACAATGCCTCAGACAAGTTGAAGTTGAAAATCGAAAATCGACGAATTTCCGGAGGCGAATTGTGCTAAATTCCGCGAATATTCTGGACTCTTTCACATGGGCTACATATACATAAATGCCGGTACATGCGGCTCGTGGCACGGTTGAACGGCTGAACTGTAGCTTTGCCAGAGATTCGGTATTAACTTCTGGAATAAGACACGGATCGCGAGTGCGGAGAAATGGGGGAGCAAAATTGGGATGTAACAGCCTTCAGATATCGAAATGTGGCTATTTTCAGATGACGGTTGGCAGACTTGACTGTGGAAACGTGCTTCTCTTTGTTGCTTTGGGTGCTCCCTGGGTTCCGTTGTAAACCTTTGTGATCGTATCCGCTACTTCCGACCGGACAGCTCCAACGAAACCGAGACTTTCGGCTTAAGCTCCCGGCTCCGGGCTTGAGGCTTACGAGTCGGGCTGAAAAGCTAAACATACGGCTATTGTTAATTATAACGATTCAAATATCTCTAAGTAGACAATCTGGCTTTACAAACTAGGACCTAAAGGGGCAGATGGAAAGCCTAGATCGCCACGGCCGCCTCTGCTGTCTTGGATGTCTCAGAAACATTATATGTAAGACATCCTGAGGGTTGGTGTGACATGATGCTGACTGCCTTCTGGTACGGTAAAAATGAGCCTTGATGAGTGATACGCAACTGGGGCTCCGTGATGTCTTGTTGAGCCTCGCCTGCTTCGTCCATGTTGGCGGGCTGAAGATGTTTCAAGTTCTTGTCCAGAGTGCCTTGTCCTGAGGGCTCCAGTATATAAGGCCAACGGTCTGCTATCGGGTGGGTGCTGTATCATGCACATCTGCCCTTTATCCCGAGTCCATTACTTTGTTCGTTTTGTGCGATAGCCTAATTTCACAAGTTTCATACCGACCCCAACCACTCTCCAAAATGGTTATGTTAACAAAAGACTTCTCTCCTAGGCAGGAGGACACGCAATTCTGGTGGGAAGAGCTCTCCCATCCTCTTCTGTCTCTCATGCGGAGTGCCGGATACTCTGCTGAGGCTCAGGAATAGTATACCGAGTTCGTCCAATAACTTGTCATCCTGTCACTGGGACCTCGTCTAAAGACCACGAAGTCTGGCGCTCGTCTGCCTCATTTCGACAGCTTCTGTTCTGACGACTTCTCTCCCGCAGAGCTCAGCTGGAATGCTGGGCTGAAGAGGTCCAAGATCCGAGTTGGCTCTGAGCCGATCGGGCCCTTGGCTGGTACGGCAAAGGACCCTTTCAATCAAGATGAGCCCGAGGTAGTCATGTCGCGCGTTCTGCGCCATGCTGCTGAGAACAGCCCTGTCGATGGAGAACTTTGGGAGTTCTTTAAGAAACACCTGCATGTCGACGCGAAACATGCTAACAATATAGTCTCCAAGATGGCTCCAAATGAGCATATGACAACAAACACTATCTTGTTTGACCTTGAAGGCGAACACCCTGTGCTTAAGGTTTACTTTTATCCTATCCTAGTTTCCCTGCTTCAGGAGAATCACGCTGGCGAGATCATCACTGATGTTATTGGTCAGCTCCCGCTCAATCTCATGCCTGCTTTCGACTATATTTGCAACTTCGTCTACTACTATAAGCATTAACGTGACAACTAGAACATTCTGCGCTTGGAGTTAATTGCATTTGATGCGCTGCGTCCAATTGATGCGCGATTCAAGGTGTGCCTGCGCACTAAAGAGACTTGTCTCGCCTGGGTGGAGGAAGTGTATACCCTTGGACATACTCTTGGGGGTTCCGAAATTGATGCCGGTGTGGATTTGGTCCGGCTATTCTACCTTCATGTACTCGGTTTATCTGCCCCCGAAGACGATCTACCTCGCAGCATGCACCGCACGGCAGGCATTATCTTTAACATGGAATTGAAGCATAACTCAACTGCGCTAGTACCAAAAGTGTACATTCCCGTTTGACACTATGGGGGAACTGATCTTCGAATCGCGCAGTTACTAGGCAGCTTTTTCCGAGCAATTGGGCTGAAAACGTTGGCCGACACATACGTCGACGCGGTGTAAAAGGCTTTGTAAGTACTTTTGTCCAACTTGGATTGTTTTGAGCTTCAAGCTAATATTCTTTGCAGCCCTAAGCAGGACTTCTCTAACACAATTGGAAGGCACTCTTATGCTGGCTTGTCATACACGAAAGATGGGCTGTACGTGACTTTGTACTATAACATAATGACGTTCTCGGCGGGTAATGAGTGGGATGATAGAGGCAGACTTGTTGGGCCCGCAGCGTGGAAGCAGCGGCACTTGCTAGACTGATAAGTCTGTTTAAGCTTGAAAGCACTCTTTAGTGAATTCACGAACTGCATATCTGTATGGGCGAAGTTTAACCATCTGATATCATCGCGTGTAGGATTAAAGTTTATCATCATGCGTGATGTGAAAAATTCAAACCTCTTTAACGTACACTGGCTGTGACTGAAGACTCCAACTTCTCACATCTATGTTGTGATTGTTGTAGTATTCCAAACGCCGTGGACCGCTTAGTCACTGTTCACATCGAGACGCATATATGTAGTTTCCTATGCTACTGAAGCTCCAGCCTACTCCCGAACCCGCGAAACTATTGACAGAGTGTCATAAGCTGACGTAGGTCAGACGTAACTTAAACTTGGTTAGTTTTAGCCGTTCATTCTGCTAAACCCCCACAACTCACCGTGACTGTGTCAACGCGACAGGGACAGTTTCAGAACTCTCATAAGAGTCTATTTTTCTCTGCTTGTACTGCATAGAAAACAATGCTTCGGGTCATCAGACCGGACGATGAAGGGGAAACCGGCCGGATGATGAACATAAAGCCATCGGATCAATTAGTGAAGACCGACTTCCATATCTGGTGACCGTTGAGAACGAGCTCAAGCGAGCGAGCCCGAGAAACACTTACCGTTGAGGAGTAAGATCAGCCGAGTTTTGAAATCTGTACCGATCCGGGGGAAATGGGGAGGGGGGAGAGGGCGCTTGGATAGGGCAGAAGATGCGGAGAGTGCACTGAGACTGGCCAGGAGCTTATCACCTGGCTAGAACAGGTAAGTAGAGCGGATGACAAAGGAATATGAAATACAGTGGCCTTGCTTTCATTTCGCAATAAACGTGTCAACAATGCAAACTGGGGGCTACCATTCTCGAAGCTCCCCGTAGGTATGTATTCCGTGGATGTCCGTATTCTTAGAGTATATGAATGTGTGTTACTCCTCACCCCTCATTATTTTGGACGAACAACATATCTTTGGTCATTATGGAGAGGCTCGAATCCATTCTCGCGATTGCTCTCAGCAAGACCGCTCTGGCGTTTGCAGCGGCCGGTGTTCTCACGCTGTGTTTCCTCTACCGAACCCTGCTCCCTCGTCCGCTTCCTGGTATTCCTTACAACAAAACGGCAGCGACATCGCTCTGGGGTGATATGCCGGAAATGATAAGCCATGTCAAAAAGACTGGCGAAATGTATGACTGGCTTGGGGCTCAGAACATCAAACACCAATCCCCAATCATCCAAGTCTTCGGGCGACCATTCAGCAAGCCACGGGTCATCATTTCAGACTTCCATGAGACACAGGATATATTGATTCGCCGAGGCAAAGAGTTCGACAGATCAGAGTTTACTGCTGACGTCCTAGCCGGCGTCATTCCAGAACACCATAGTAGATGGAAGACAAATGACGAATGGAAGAGTCGTCGCCGACTTATAGGGGACATACTGACCCCGACTTTTCTCAGCAAAGTCGCTGCCCCCCTCCTCCACGAGAGCACCTTGCGCATGACTGCTTTGTGGCAAGAAAAGTCCCGGCTAGCCAAAGGTCGCGCTTTTTGGGCTTTGAAGGATATCAGCCACTGTGCCCTAGATGCCGTTCTTGGGTTCACTTTCGGTCCCGGTTTGGAAGGGCTCAGCGCCACTCAGCCACAGGTTGACTACCTAGCGTCTATGTCCTCATTACTACACGCAACAATGAAGGATACCAATTATTCTCTGGTGGACTTTCCTGAAACCCCGCCGAATCCCGTTGTTGAAGCGTTACTCAAACTTTTGGACAGCCTCGAAACTTCCATGAAGTCGCTATTCCCTGTTCTTGCCTACTGGGTGCTTCGACAACGTGCATACATGAGAACCGCAATCTCACTGAAGGAAGACCTGTTAAGACGCTAGATAGATCTTTCTGTTGCTCGAGTTCGGGTTGGGGAGAATGTGGTGCGGTGTGCAGTAGATGAGATGGTTCGCAGGGAAACCAGCCAAGCATCGAAGGACCGGCGACTGCTAAAGTACCACGCACGCAAATTTAACGACGAGGTAAGCCTATGGCCGTCCATAATCGATCACAAGGCCCAATGAGCTGAGATTCTCAAAACAGTTGTATGGATTCACCCTTGGAGGTCACGAATCAACATCCAACTCAAATCAATGGGCCGTCAAAACGCTAGCGCGCCATCAGCAGCAACAGAACGAATTGCGGGCCAGTCTACGTGCTGCTCTTCCCGAGGCAGTATCAGAGAGGCGTGTTCCAACGGCCCAAGAGATCATGCAGATACGCTGCCCATACTTGGAGGCCAGCATCGAGGAATTTTTCCGCACATCACTGACAGCGCCAATGTGCGTCCGAAGTTCGACTCAAGACACGCAGATTCTTGGTAACCACATTCCAAAGGGAATTGTGGTATTTCAGGTCTGGAATCAGGCAAGCTATACGCAACCTGGCTTCTTCATTGACGATAGGCTGCGGACTCCAGCGGTTCAGGCGTCAGCGAAAGGGTCTGGAAACGGTGGCGAAGACTTTGGGTTTAGGTCAGCGGATTATGCGCCTGAACGTTGGCTAGCGAAGTCCGGGGACGGCGGTAGAGATGTTTTCGATGCGACGCGAGGGAGGAACATGATTTTTAGCATGGGACCAAGGGGCTGCTATGGGCGCAAGCTGGCATATGTACAGAGGAGGATGCTCGTAGTGTTGATTTTGTGGGGTTTTCAGCTTGAAGAGTTGCCAGATGAACTTAACACGACGGGCGCGTACGACAAGCTTACTAGGGAGCCCCACGACTGCTATGTTCGACTGACCGCCCTAACTATATAGCCCTTCAACTTTTCGATTTCTTGATATTAGATTGGATAGATTGAAAGTCCCCTTTCGTTGAATTTAGTTACATGCGATGCTTGCCTCTGAGCTTGCAACGCATTCAAATCTGCGTGACGGAACGCCCATAAGGGGAAGATCTATTAGGGATGGGCTGGCCAAGGCCAGCCCGGCTATATACGGGGGGCGGAGCGGGCATACTATGCCCTAAGCCGGGAATCCCAGCTCGCACCCCCCTATAGCTGCGTGCCCACCGGGCTCCCCCTAGAGAGGGCACACAGAGCATATAGCGTGAAGCGAATAGGAAAAATATACGAAAAACCCCCCTTTATTCCTATTAATCTAAATACTCTAGCCTCCCTTTTTTATATATTATAGTCCTTATACTTTATACTATAGTTTACTTATAAGTTCTCTTCTATAAATATAACTTTATAGTAGTTTAGCTATTAAAACTTACTAAGGTTTAGTAATAGTTTATTAAACTTACTTAGGTCTTATATTAAAAAGTTAAAGTAGTAAGTAGAAAGTATATAAGGGTAAGTAGTAAAGTTATAGATATAAAAGTTAGTATAAGTACTAATAAATAAGGATTTTTATAAAAACTTTATAGTATAAAGACTTTTAATTTATAGCTATAAAGCTACTAAAAGTATAAAAAGATAGTATAAGCTAATAAGAGGACTAATAAAAAAGTATATAAAGCTATAAAGACTAAAAATAGCCTTACGTTATAAAGTATACTTAGAAAAGCTATATAGTAGTAGCTTTAATATCTAAGTAGCTATCTTAAAATAAGCTTATAGCTTCTATTAGTAGAAGTACTGTTCTTTTAGCTATCTATTTAGCTAGTACTATAATAGCTAATTATAGATAATATTATAAATAACTAAAAGAAAGGTTAAAAAAGAGCTTATAACTTATATAATAGAACGCCTATAAAGAGAAGATCTATTAGAAATAGGCTAGCTAAAGCTAGCCTAGCTATATATAGAGAGCAGAGCAAGTATATTATGCCTTAAGCTAGAAATCCCAGCTTATACCCCCCTATAGCTATATACTTACTAAGCCCCCCCTAGAGAAGGTATATAGAGCATATAGCATAAAGTAAATAAGAAAAATATATAAAAAACCCCTCTTTATTCTTATTAATCTAAGTACTTTAGCCTCTCTTTTTTATATATTATAATCTTTATGCTTTATATTATAATCTATTTATAGGTTTTCCTCTATAAATATAACTTTATAGTAGTTTAGCTATTAAGACTTATTAAAGTTTATTAATAGTTTATTAGACTTATTTAAGTCTTATACTAAGAAGTTAGAGTAGTAAGTAGAGAGTATATAGAAGTAAGTAGTAAAACTATAGATATAGAAGCTAGCGTAAGTACTAATAAGTAAGGATTTTTATAAAGGCTTTATAGTATAAAAGCTTTTAACTTATAGCTATAAAGCTACTAAAAGTATAAAAAGATAGTATAAGCTAGTAAGAAGGCTAATAAGAAGGTATATAAGGCTATAAAGGCTAGAGATAGCCTTATACTATAAAGTATACCTAGAAGAGCTATATAGTAGTAGCTTTAATATCTAAGTAGCTATCTTAAGATAGACTTATAGCTTCTATTAGTAGAAGTACTATTCTTCTAGCTATCTACTTAGCTAACGCTATAATAGCTAATTATAGATAATATCGTAAATAACTAAAAGAAGGGTTGAAAAAGGGCTTATAACCTGTATAATAGAACGCTTATAAGGGGAAGATCTATTAGGGATGGGCTGGCCAAGGCCAGCCCAGCTATATACAGGGGGCGGAGCGGGCATACTATGCCCCAAGCCGGGAATCCCGGCTCGCAAAATCCTTATCAGAGAGTGATTGCCTCCGCGCCAAGAGACGCCCGTTTCTTTGATATCTTCACAGCTTTGTATTATTCCACAACCCAAGGAGGCAATGGGTACCAGCTACTTTGAGACGTCATGGATCGGCAGCAAACGACTCAGGTGAGCTCCCATCGACCATCGCCGGCGACGCCCCATCTCCGGTTTCGCCCAGCTGGCATCGCTTTTTCGTCGAGGTATTTCCTACCGACGGGTCTTCACGAAGGCGAACTTCGGAGTTGGAGATTCTCCTTCAGAGTTCAGATACGACAGCGAACCCCGAACCCTACCATTCAGGGCCTTAATAGTATTCTTCAGTAGATGGGATGAACTCAAGCGGACATCCGCTGGGCAACTAGCGCCGAACTCTGCATAGAACTCAATTCCGCAACGAACGTCTGAACACAGCTGGAACGAAAACCCGAGGACACGAGTCCATCGAAATAGCATACCCCAAGGCAGACAACCTTTTAGCCGGAACTCTCCACTTCGGGACCCGGCCCGGACGACCGCACACAATCGGGGTTCTCTATGAACAGACTCCAGCCTGACTTTCGCATCTTGCTGCCGCATTTTCAGTGAGTTGGTAAAGAAATCGAACTATGTGCTTCTGATTAATTGGGTTGTTGAAGAGAGTCGCATTGATCACCCATGAATGCTTCTTACACCACATCAGTGAAACCAAGTTTCCTATCAAGCTGCGGGTATGATTGGTTTCCTTCTACTTCTACATACGTAAACTGTGCCCACTATTTTCCCTGGGTCTAAGTCTCACCTCTTCAGTCTCAGTGGATTGATTGAAATTCCGCGGAAGAGGCCCATTGTCGAGGATCCTGTCAACACGCCCCCCCCCCCCCCCCCGCCCGGGCACCCCCCAAAGCAACCTCTACAAAGCTGCGTCTCAATGGCTAACACACCAGACGACAATCTTTTGACGTTCAAAGAAGTGATTTGCTTTGAACCCCTCTGCTAGGCAGTGCGCACTTGGTCTTCATCCTCATCTTATACTCAGGGGCTGGGCTCGGCCCTCCCCTGTACCACAGACCCCGAGGCATCTTGTCTCCCGCAGATCTATTTGTAAAATATTCTTTGTCCTTCATCTCGTCACTTTCAACCCACTGGCACCTTGTGAATGAAAGAATCAGTTCACTGATACTGAAGTTACCTCTGTTATACTGCTGCCCAAGGACAGGGACGATGGCATTGGTCGCTTCCCGGGCGTGGTAGTGGGGGATCTTGGAGAAGAGATGGTGAACGACATGGTCCGTGGAGATATTGTGGAAGAAGTGCACCCCTATAAAACCCCATGGCCATGAAAAGTACCGATCCATGGTGGCGGTTGCGCCCAAGACGAATGTCCACTCTTCAGAGGTGTATTTTGGGATATCAGGATGGGTGTGGTGGAGGTAAGTGATCATGACTATCAAATATTGCAGATGAGCTAGTGAAGGTCGTCTGTTTGCTCGACTTTACTTACCAATCCAGTGATTAACCCACATCCATGGCGCAATCCACAGCCAGAAGACATCTGAAAATGTTCCGGTGTACTTGTACAACAGCCAAAGGCCGACGAGCGTGCTGAAGCATCCAATATCGGAAATAATGACGGCGGTGACTTCAGAACTCCTAAACAAGGATCCCCAAGGATCCAGGTGACTATGCCGCCAGAATGGCATTCCTGGTTTAATTACGGCAGACGGCGCGCACGCGATGTTGGTCAGGACATACCAGACCCAGCCGACAGTTTGTTGCAGTACGATTCTGAAGAAAAGCCAGGCAGGTGCATCTTCGCCAAGCTCGTCTAGCTTTCCAGGCTCCAAGCCGAGCTTGGCTGCGTACTCATTTCGAAGAGGCGGCACGTAGTTGTGATCTTTCTCCATGTTTCCAGCGTAGATATGGTGACGGCGATGAGTCGACTTCCAGGAGAAGTACGGGGCAAGGAGAAAGGAGTGAAGAATGAAGCCAATGATGTCGTTCAAGGCGCTTATCGTGGAAAAGGCGCTGTGGCCGCACTCGTGGGCAATTATCCATAGGCCGGTCCAAACTAGGCCCTGGACAAAGCTGTGAGTCAGAAGCACGAAATACTTGATGTACAAGTACGGCGCTTCCCAGCCGAATTCCGAAATCTTTGCATAGAGATAACAGAGCAGTGTTGCGTAGGAAAGATCGCGGAGGAGGTAGAAAAATGACCAGAAATGGTTAGGCTTGAAGCAATGAGCGGGTATGGCCTGTCGAAGCTCCTTGATCCCAACGTGGGCTTTCACCAATGGTTTCTGAAGTGAATGTCAGTGAAGGACGCACAGATAGCGTTCATTTATTTCACCTCCGCTCTATCGGACAGAAACTCAGTGGGATGGAGTTCTTCGGCGGTGTCAAAGCCGGTCCTCTGCGGCTCTTCGGAAGGGAACATAATAATTGTTGAAAACAAAAACGTTGCAACAGGCTGAAGGTATTCACAGCAGCAATCAAGCCAGCTTCCCAAAAGTTGGTTCGCAAGATACGAGAGACAGCAATGCTGAAAACTAATTGCATTGGAGGCATTGAGAATTATGTCAACGTTGGCGATGATTCATTACTTATAGTACGTTCACCGCCCAAGGATATCTGTGGAGCAAGTGCCGGATTGATCGTCTGATGGCCCGGTCAAAAGGGGTTAATACGCGAACGTCAGCTAACTAGGAATACACGCAAGGCAAAACCCGGATATGGGACTACATAGTGGAAAAAGCAGACATCACATTTGTCAAGTTTGCTTCCAGAGTGGGTTCAGGTTGAAGCAGGAAGTAACCGACACACATTTTTGGTTGGGCCGTCTTTGCTGAGTCTGGTGTCTATTGGCTTGAGATTTTGTTTGCTTTGCCCAATGACGGCTGATTGTAGGACCTTTGCCGCTTTCCAGCTTTCAACTACATAGCGCAACCCAGGTTGAAAAGCGGCAAATCTTGGTCCTATTCCCTGCGATCGCAATTTTGTTTGCAGCGCTGGTAACCAAAGAGACCTGGCAGTAGTTCTTTTCAGCCGATCCAGTTCAGCCGATGGATCTGTTAAGCGGCACATAGTCATCACAGCACCTACCGTGTGTTGTGGGGCTCGTTACACACTTGGTGCGGCACAGGCAGTCCAAATGGGCTTCACTGTTCCCGAAAGCGACATGCTGCTTGAAGCCGCCACACCATGACTAATATGCGCTACAAACACCTTCTTACCAATCATCAAAATCTCAGGAAGTAACATACAGTACGGAGATCATACGCAGTCGTTTTTCTCACCTACTTCATGGTTGTTGGTGCGGCTGTTTCGGTGGCATTGCCCTGTTGGTTTCTTCCGTTGGTGGCTCCATGTAGTCGCAGGGAAACTGTACCAGGGGTGCGACGGGTGCTTCTGAGCCGACAATCACTCACTGTCACTCAACTTGCTACTTGGCTCGGTTTACTCAGGAACCAAACATCAACGCGGAAGAGCAGGGTTCACTTTTTAACCGGTTGAGAAACCGCATGTCATTGCGTGCAGGGAATCCCAAATCTATCTACCTATCTAGTGAGTACCCGGCCCTTCTCCCTGACAAGATCGTCCGTCCCTTTCTACCGGTCGCTGGAACCAACAAGTTTACCTCCAAATATCCCTCGCATCTAGAGCTTGTTCATCTTATCAAGATTGTGATCCAGCCTGCTCGCATTGTTGTGGCAGAAAGAAGATGTTCCTTGGGGGAAACAACCGCATCCATCTATTTGCCCTTAGTGCCGATTTCGTCCTTCACATCACTGATCTCGTCCTTGGGATAAGTCATAGCCACCTGGTAGCATCCATACTTCTTAGCCCTGCGTTCAATTTCCTCCTGCAGGTCAAATTCCGGTTCACCAGGCTTCAGGTTGTGGAAAGAGTCTACCAGCTCCTGCATCTCTTGGTTGATCTTGGCATGTTCCTCGGGCTTTACCGGCTTGACGAAGCGCTGGAAAACAACCTTGACGCCAGAGTGGCGAACTAACGCATTGGTTTGGCCGGAGTAGGCAATGCTGCCACGGGCCCAGATGTACTGGTTCGCATCCAACCAGGGAATGAGACCGGCCGAAATGGTGTCTTGCTTCTTCTCCAGCTCAGCCCTGATGTTTTGACCAAGCGTCTGCTTGCCCGAGATCATCCACTCATTGAGCGTGTCTCGGTCGACGCCACAGGTAGTTATGAGATGAACATAGATGTCGAAGAGCTTGGCGACGTCGTCTCGGTGACAAATGACCTCGAAGCCGTAGCCGCGGAAAGCCTTGGTCACCTCAAAACTAGGACAGGATCCCTTCTTGACTACGGCGATGAGCCCATCAGTGACCGACTCGTCCTTTCCAAAGACTTCCTCTGCAACTTCCTTGGCACGAGCCCTCATGAGCTTGGCTGTCACTTCGGTGTTCATACCGGACGGCACGGACTGAGCCGTCATCTGCTGCATCAAGAGGCTCTCGAAGCTTTGGCGGTCAGGACAGACCCTCTTGAGCTGGTCAAGCAGCTCCTTGGGCAGACGGCCAGGCTCAGCTTGGGTGTCTCCATCTCCTAGGGAAGAGTCCCAAATGTACTGGTGGTTGCTGAAGAAGTCGATGAGGTGGTCGGGGACAACACCAGGCTCAGAGTCGAGACGAGCCTTTATCTTTGCAGCGAACGCCTTGCCCCCCTTGGAGCGCATGGTGTTGAGTGATCTAGCGGTGATGCGGTAACCTCCAATGAAGGCCTCGTAGAACTCCCAAAGCTTGCGAAAGTCGACAAAAGAGTTGGTTCGGTCCATGAAGAAGTCCTGGAGGGCAGCACGGTCCATGGGGGCGTCGCCATTCTCGACGATTGCATCGATGATGATCTCGGCAGAGGTCTTGCGCGGCATCGTGATTGTTGATGTACGTTATCTACCATTCAATCTGTCAGTTTATACACAAGACCTAGCTTGATCAGTGGCACATACCGAGAGGATTTCTCTAAGATCTGAGGTGGGTTATGAGTGGGCGTCGTGGCTAAGACTGACTAGAGGTGGAAAGTCAGAGAGTGGACTTGTGTTGTATTTAAAAGCTGGAAGAATTCGTGGACGGAATGGTGGGATGGAAAGAACAGGGAGGTAAATTCTTTCGTGGTAGAAAAGAGGGCAAGAGCAGAGAGCGGTGGATGGAAGTCAAAAGGCGGTAATGGGAAATTGTTCACGCGGACGGAAGTGCAAGCAGGCCAAGAATGGTCTGTTTGATGCATACTAAGAATGAAGGCAGGCGCTGGCTCAATCGCACACCTGATTCTGTGATCTACCTGCATCTTCCCGATGCCGTCCAGGAAGGGCCCGCCTTGGAGGTTTTTCGTTGCTTCCCCCCTTCATACCTCTACCATGAATATGTACTGTGACACATTTGCTCAAGGCTCCAGCCCTTCATCCAATCATCTACTTTGTCATTTGGACATGTGAATTGAAGGTTTGGCGAGGTACTCTGCCTGTTGAAGCCGACTGCTTTTCTTTGTCTTCTGCTTGGCATTTCTTTTTTCCTCTTCCTTCTCATATTTGCCTGAGTCGCTGCCAATCGAAAAACTTGTTGTCCACCTGGTATGTCCTGGTTGTCTACTTTTTCGTTCATGGATGAATATCGTCACTGGTGCCTCTGCCACTGATGTCTCATTTTGCTGGCGATTAGTATACAATCAACTGAACTTGCACCACTGTGCCCGAAATCCCCAAGAATGTGGGAGTCCATTATCTTGTTTAGCAATTATTGTTATGTCCATAAGACTAGGCTGTGTCTGCAGTACACGACGTCAATGAATGTTCAAGACCTTTGTTCACATGCTGCGTTCCCTTTCTGTGATTAGTCCCTCGTGATACTTTGATACACTAGGTATTTCTTCAATTCCTCATTTAAACCGTCTGCGGTGACCCACCCACCTTTGAAGCCCACGGTTCCCTCGGCGATATCCAGATGCAATGTTTCTAGGCAATACTCCAATGTACCTTTGGCCTCGTGACGCTTCTAAAAGGACGAGCGATATCTCGAAATGCAATGCGTTAAGCAACCGCAAAGGCTGACTCTTCCTATCCGTAGACCTTCCCCAGTCGTCTTGCTAGTATCAGGCTGCGATATCCCTCAATCTGTCCGTTGTGAGGACGGTGCAGTGTAATTGATCTTTTCTCCATCGCTCCAGCTTCTAGAGTGAAAGTCACTGGCGAACCAGAGCACTATGCTACTAAAAGCCCTACACATCCTATTGCTCTCTTAAAGGCGTTCTAGCTTACTCTTATTCTCGCTCTGCAGTTTATAAAGGATTCTTTTGTGAATTTTTATATAACTAGGAGTATATAAGAGGTCTTTCTTACTCTAACTACTCTTTATATATTTAACTACTTTTATTAACTACTATTTTATTAAACTATAGTATTACTTGAAGTTTTATTAAGAAACTTTTTTATTTTTAATAGTTTAATTAACTTACTTTTAAACATTAATTATTAATCATTTTATTAATATTAAATATCTTAGTAATATTTTTAGATTTATTAAATATTTAAAAATAAGCTATTATAGTTGTATTAATAGAGGATAATATATATTAATATATATTAGCAGTCTAGTTAACTTATATAAGTAGGTATTATAGTTCACTCTATATTCTTTTTTATAGTATTAAAACTTAATAGTAGTATTTTAACCTATACTTAATTTTAATAAAGTAAATAAATAAATCTTTATATAATTAGTTATTAACGCTTAGCTTAACTTATTTTTAGCTGTATAGAAGAGGGTAGGTAAGTAGGTAAGTAAGTAGTAGAGTAGTAAAATATACTAATAAGAGCGTTATTTATAATATAGCTAGAGCTTAGCAATAGCTTAAACTTATACTTAAATATTATAGTCTTTTTATTAGCTAGAGGCTATAGTATAAATAACTAAGACTATATATAAATAATATAAATAATAATAATAGGAATATAAAAGTGATTAATCTTTAGGTTTAGTATTATATAGTCTAAAAAGAATAGCTTTTTATATTTATAAGGTTTAAACTTTTATATCTAATATATTAAAAATCTTTATAAGTATATAACTATTTATATACCTAGCTAACTTAAATAGAAAAGCTTATAATATATACCCCTTTTTTAGAAATAGTTATCTTAACTATTCTTCTAAACTATATATAAGTATATTTTTCTTCTATTTATTCTCTTTTTATTATATGCTTCTATAATTATCCTATTATCCTCTTTACTAACTTATTAATTAGTTTAATATACATAAAGTATAACTATATTTAATAAGAGGAGTATTAATATCTTTAGTAATAAGATATTCTATTATAGTGTTTTATATCTTTATAATAGAGATATAAAAAATAGTAATTTTAATATAAAACGTAATAACTCTAATCTATTTAATTTTATCTATAGTAGTATAAACTTTATTAACTATAGCTTATTTAATTATAATATTAGTTTTAAACTTAATAATTTATAAATATAAATATTAAGAGTAGCTATAGTATTAATCTAAATAAGTAAAATAATAGATATAAAATTAAAATAATTAAGCTTTATAAAGTAATTAGTAATAGTATTACTAACCTTATTATATTTTCTAAAAAAGTTAATAGCTAGGATATAAATATAGCTAGAGAAGTAGTTACTCTACAGCTTTTTAAGATTAATAGTAATATCTTTATTTTAATCCTTAATAGTAATACTATTAATATTATTATACTTCTTAAGAATATATTTAAAT
Source organism: Colletotrichum viniferum (assembly GCA_020226115.1). Taxonomy (NCBI): domain Eukaryota; kingdom Fungi; phylum Ascomycota; class Sordariomycetes; order Glomerellales; family Glomerellaceae; genus Colletotrichum; species Colletotrichum viniferum. The sequence continues at coordinate 100,264 of JAGFBE010000008.1, forward strand.
ATATCTTAGATATAATAAATAAAAGTATTAGATGAAGTGTTATTATGTTATTAATAGTTTTAATAATAAAATAGATCTTTTAGAGAAAAGCTATATTAAAGTAGTAAGTAAGTATAAAAATAGTATAAGCTTTTACTTTATTAATATAATAGTTTATTTTATAATATATCTTTTACCTTATATAGCCCTCTTAGTGAGCCTTATTAAGGAAGCAAGTTATATAACTAGTATAAGCCTTATAAGCTTATAATTTAAGGACGCTTAGGAGGAAAACTTCCTCTTAAGTAATATTTACTTTTTTATAAACTTTTTAGTCTCTTCTAACTATTAGTTCTTAGTAGTTATAAGCTTAACTTATTAAAATCTTAATTTTACTTTTTATTACTACTAAAATATCTTATAGAGTGAGTAAGTTTCTTTTTTCTCTTTTTATACTTTTATTTATTTATAACTATTTTTTTATACTTTATAAAATATCTCTCTCTTTTAGTAAAGTTTTTAAAATTAATTTTTATTTTAAAACTATATGAATTAAGTTAAGAACCTATAGAAATTAGCTAATTTAGTTTAACTATTTTAAGGTTATTTTTATTATAGTTAATATTTAAGATTTTATTAATCTTAATAAACTTAATATATTTATTTTTAGAAATATAAGTAAAATAAATATCTTATTTCTTAAGGATTATATTAATATATTTAATAAAGAGAAATAGAATATTTATAAAAAAGATCTTACGAAATAAGAAGTAAATAGAACTTAAGAAAAAAAATAGTTAAAAGTAAATAACTCTTAATAATAATAAAAATCTAGTAATAATAAAGTTTCTTAAGTTTTAGGTTTTTTTATATTTATATATTCTTTAATATTTATATATTTTTTTATATCTTTATATACCTCTATATTTTTATATCTTTAATTTTTTTTTAAACTTACTAAGCTAATACTAATTATACTTAAGGATCCTCTTTTTTAAATTAGATCTAAAATATTTAATAAATAATAATCTATTTTAGTAGCTAAAACTTAAGATAACTAAAAAAATAAAGAATAACTTTTAAAATAGATTTAAAACTGAGTTTTTATAAATATTAATAAGAAACTTATAAATATAATAAAGTTTTAGATTTTAAATAGATTAAATAAGAATTATATTTTATTTAAGCTTATATTAAAATAAAAAGTACTATTTTATTTAAGGTATATATTTTAGATATTTTTAAGTTATAACAAAATATAAATCTTATTTTAGTAGTTTTTGTTTTATAAAAACTTATAAATTAAACTATTTTAAATACTAAAAATAGTAAATTATTCTCTCTTTAAATAGTAATTAAACTATTTAAAGGTAGACTTATAAAAAGCAATTTAGCTATAAAGACTATTATAAAGGAGAACTATTTAAGGATTTTTTATAAAATTAATAATATTAATATCAGCTTAGTAGACTTCTATAATAAGTAGATTAGCTATTACTATTAAATATTAATTTATAAGATTTTAAAAGTTTAAAAAGCTTTTATAGTTAAATAATTTCTATAAGTTATTAAAGTTTAAATTACTTCTAATTAGATATAAAAGATAATTTAAAATCTTATTATTAATAAGAAGTCATTTTAATTAATTTTTAATTATAAAAACTATATAAAGGTTTTAAAAAAGATTATCTATTTAAACTCTTAATAGAAGAAGCTTAAAATTAGTAGAGTATTTATAATAATTAGAAATAGATCTAATGACTTATAAACTTTAAACTTAACTTTAAGAAGATCTAATTCTAAAAATTTAAAGTCTAAAAGTAAGAAGTTTTAAAAGTCTAGAAATATTCAAGAAGAGGTTAAAGAATATTTATACTAGGAATTTATTAGTGAAGAATAATCCTTATAATATATCTAGTTTTTTAAAAATTATATAATAATTAAACTTATATTAATAAGTAAAATAATTTACTAGCTAATTCTAAAAGTTATTACTAAAATCTAAAATAATATTAAAATGAAGGTTTTTTTAAAGAAATAGAAACTAATCTATTAAAACTTTATAAATAAGAGATAGTTTAAACTAGAGAATATTATAAGAGTAAAGAGGTATATTACTAAAAGTAAATTATATTTTAATAATATAGTTACTATTATATTCACTTTATTATATATAAGTTTAGCTACTTTTAAGTAGTTTAAGAAAAGATTTAGGTTTATTTTTAATATAAATAGAGAGACTTATAGCTTTTTATAGCTTTCTATAGTTTATAATACTATAGTTTTAAACTATTTTATTAATAATTTAACCTACTTATAAGATTATAAACTACTTAAGAAAGTTAAGAAAATTACTATAGAAACTTAAGTGTTTATAGTTTATAATATAAATATAAGAGTATCTCTTAATACTTTTTATAAATTTAGTAGAGAACTAATAGAGGATTTTATTTTTAAGAATATATTTTATATTAAGAGATTTAAAACTAATATTATTTTAAAATCCTCTCTTAAAAGTACTAATATTTAGCTAAATAAATATATTAATAAAATCTACTATAAAGAAGCTAGAACTTTACTTTAGATACTTATATATATTAATAATATCTTATATTTTAAATATAAACCTCTTTCTAATTACTTTATTTTGTTTTTACTATAAACCTATTTTAATATAAGCTATTTAGAAGTTATAAATACTATTTAATTAGTAGTAATAACCTCTTAAAAATAACTTTTTTATAACCTTAAGCTTATATATAAAAACAATATTTATTTTTAATATCTATAGGCTAGATATTTTAGCTAAAGTGCTCTTAAGTATTTAGTTTAAAATACTTAGGGGGTGAGGATTAAAGGACTAATTTATTTAGAATATAAAGATTATTTTACTACTTATATATAATAAGTTATTTTATAAGGACTATTTAAATCTAAAAGTAGACGCCTATATTAGCGTATTTTCTAGGATCTATTTAACTATTTAGAAGTTTACTTAAGAGCTTTATAGCTTCTTATAATTAGAGATAAGTATATAGAAAAGCTTTTTAGGTTTTATTTTAGGAATAAAACTTATTATAAAGTCTTCTAAGTATTATAAACTTTTAAAAATTAGGTTTTTAAGTAAAAAGAACTCTTTATTTATAAAATAAAATAAGATATTAATAGATCTATTATTATAACTTAAGGAATAACTAAATACTAGTAATAGGCTTAAGAGAATAGTACTAATATTAAGCTTTCTCTTTTTTATGTAAAAAAGCTAGTTAGTAGGGGAGAGAAAGTAAGAAAAGAAGTAATTATATAAAGTATATAGATACTAAACTTAATAGGACTTCTACTTAAGTTATAAGATAAATTAGTACTTATAGGTATTTTTTTATATAATATAAGTTTTTATATATTAATAAACTAGAAGTTTCTTAATAAAGTTAAAGAGAAATAGTTTAAAAATATCTTAATATATAAGCTTTAGCTTATAGTATACTATAAAACCTTAAAACCTAACCTTACTAGGGAGAAATATATATTTATAGTTATAGAGTATATATTTTTAAGAGAAATAAAAAAGAGAAATAGAGAGAAGAGAGTTTAAAGTAGTTTTATATAGCTATATTAGATATCTTCTAAAGTATATACTAAATATATATAACCTCTATAAGATCTAAGTTCTAATACTTAAAAGAGTTATTATTTTATAAAACGTTATATTTAATAAAAGTAAGTTCTATTTAAAAAAAATACTAAGGAAAATATAAAATCTATCCTTATAAAAGCTATTATAGAGGATATAAAGGAATTATCTTTAGCTTTTAATATATTTATAAGCTTTAGTATTTTAGATAAAAATGATTTTATAATTAATAAAGGAATTATAGTATATTAATTACTATAAAGTGTAAAAAATAAGAAAATAATATTTAAGATTATTTAATATAACTTTCTTACTCTTAAATAGTCTTTTAAACTTAATAGTTAGTTATTTAGAAATACTCCTCTTAGATAAACTTTAGAACTTTTAAGTAATAAGAGTTTTTAAAGTAATATTATTATTACTACTCTAGAAATTTAAGAAGGGCTAGAAATAACTAGTAGAATAGAGTTTATATTAAAAAATATAAAAAACTTTAAACTAATAGATATAAATAGCTTTTATAAAAATTTACTTCTTTCTAAAGATTAGTCTAACTTTAGAGATATATAAAAAGAAACCTCTAAGTTAAAATAAAAATACTTATATATAAAGAAAACTTATACCTAAACTTATTCTTATTAAGGAGGTAGTTTTTAGAGTAAACTAAAAAGTATTTTTACTATTTATATTAATAATATTATTAGTATAGAAGATAAAGACTTTATAACTAATAAATAGAAATAGAATAACTTTTTTATAACTTTTATATTAGAAAAATAGAAAGTTATTAGAGAAAATAAAAGGTTTTACTATATATTTTATAAAATAGTAGAAACTAAAACTACTAAACTTTTAAAAAATAAAGCTTATAAGGGATTAGTTTTAAAATCTCTTTTTAACCTCTTTTTATAATCTAATAAGATATATTATACTTAATTACTACTATTTTTAAAAACTTAGAAAGAAATTAAAAAGTTTTTTAAATAGCCTTAGAAGTTATTTATTACTATATATAAGGGGCTAGCCTATAGTTTGTTCAACTTAGGGGTGCTTTAATTATAGTAATCTAAGCTAAAGGAGGGAAGTTTCTAGAATACTCCTTATACAGAGGAAAAATAGGTATAGGGCGCTTATTAAGTAAACGCAGTCGCTAAGAGTAGAATTTCTATAAGTCTATAGTAACGCCTAGATATAATAAATAAGTATAGTCTATAATATATATCCCCCCCTTTAGCTTTTATATAAATATAGGTTAAATATAAGCTAAAAGTAGTTAGTATAAGCTAAAAGTAGACTTAAAGCTTTATTAATTTAAACTACTAACTATATTATACTTTATAAGTAAATAACGTAATAATATAATTTTTTATACTTAGTTTACTTCTAGTTCTTTTTTCTCTTATTAATTTATATAGTAGTAAGTTATTTAGTCTTTTTATACTATTATTTAACTAACTTATTATTATTATAGCTATGTTTTTAGTATACTTCTAGTCTATTTATTTTATAAATTAGTTAGATCTTAATTTTTATTAATTACTAACTTATATAGATCTAGCTACTACTTACTTAGTTTCTATAAATAGTATTACTTCTTATATATTATTACTTATCTTTCTCCTACTATTTTATTATAATTAACTTTATATAGTTTACTTTCTCTAACTTTAATAAAGAGATAAAGTCTTCTCTTTTTATTAACTTTAAAAGCTTACTCTCTAATTACTCTAAGTTTACTAGCCTTTTTAGCACTAAAGAGCTTATTTTTAAAAACTTTAACTTTAAGAATAACCTCTTTTATAACCTCTTTTAATCCCTCTTTACTTACTCTACTATATAAAAGCTTACTATTATATATCTTCTAGCTATATACTTATTACTTTTCTAATATTCTACTAAAACTTTTATAAATACTAGGTTATATTTAGTAGTATTTTCTTAGATAAAACCTAAAGACCTATCTACTAAATCCTCTATTTAAAGTATATATTTACTATAGCTAGAGCTAAAATATCTAGCGATATTATAGCTTACTATAATATCCTTAAGTAAAATATATTAGTTAGTTACTTTTTAGTTATTATAGAACTAACTATTCTTTAAGTAATATTATTTACTATATCTACTATTTTAATAAGTCTATTAAGTCTACCTATATTAATATATATACTATTTTCTTACTATTTTAATCTTATAAAGTTAACGTTCTATTAGAGTAATAAAAGTGTTATCTACTACTATAAAGAGTTTACTTTTCTTAGCTATAACTATTTTACTTATTATAGTATTAATAAGCAAATTTTAATAAGTTTCTATTATTTTACTATTTTAGTATAAATATTAACTCTTCTACTAGCTTCCTCTATAGATTAAAGCTTATATAAAGCTTCTTTATACTATCTCTATCTAAAGTTTTAAGATCTATATTAAGGCTAAAGAGAAATATATTACTAAAGTTACTACTAAGGTTACTATTAGTATTAATATTTTCTCTACGCTCTCTACTAGTTCTCTAGCTACTTCTATCTTTAGTACTTTTATTACTACTACTACTTTATTATCTCTTTTAGTTAAACTTAATAAAGCTTAATTATACTATTTTATTTAAATTTATCTAAATATAGCTAAAGTTTTCTATAAAGTTTATTACACTTCTATTCTATTTCTATTTATAGATTCTAACTACTTTTTAGCTTATTAATACTACTATTACTATTTATACTAAGTAAGAGAAGTAAAAAGATTACTTCTAAGGTTTTTATTCTATCTATTATTTAGTTATCCTAGGTTTATTTTAGCTTTATTATACTTTTTTATAGTTTTATACTATAATATAGTTTTTTTTATTTTTCTTTAACTTTCTAATTATAACTTACTTTATTATTATTCTTATATTTTACCTCTATTTACTTATTATTATATATTTATAACGTTATATACTAGAGGTTACTATTATTTTTATCTATAGAGCTATATTTCTCTTTAAATTTATTAACTACTTAGTTATTCTATAAGAATTATAGAGGTTTCTAAGTAAGTTAGCTATATTCTATCTATTTAATTAATACTTTATAATACTTTTCTCTACCTACATACTTTTATTATGTTATTAAGATAGACTTAGCTTCTTATTTATCCTCTCTATTTTTAAAGATAGGTAGTAGTTAGAAGTTATTAACTTTTTAGCTTAAGACTAAGTTATTTATAATATAATATAATAAGCTAATATAAAAATAGTTATAGACCTTACTTAAAATATTTAATTTAACTATAGTTAGTAAGATTACTTTAGTTACTTTATACTTTAAGTATAACTAATCTAACTTTTTATAAAGCTATTCTATATAGAAATTTACTAATAATAACTAAACTTTATTACTTATTTTATAACGTTTAGCTAGTATTCTCTTAGTATTTACTAATTACTCTATTATCTATTAAGCTACTATAATAGTAGCTTATACTAGCTTTATAGTTAACTTAAGTTTATTAATAAATTTATTAGTAGCTAACTTATATAAGTTTACTAGCTTTAGTATAAGCTAAATTATAAGTATTAAGTTAATATAATATCTATAAGTGAAAAAAAAGAAGCTTATTTTAATTATAACTATATTATAGCTATTAATTACTAATTAAATAGAAAGTAAGTAAATTTCTTAGTTATTCTAAATAAAATTAACTATTATTTATAGAACTATTTAGATTTCCTAGTTAAAGTATTTAGTTATTTTATTTATTTATAGGTAGAAAGTAGTACTTATGTAAAATATAGTATTATATATTTTATAAGTTCTAGTAAAGTAATATATTATTATTATTTAATAAATAATAAATAATTAATATTATATTTAAATCTATATTTAAGGTTTTTATAAAACTCTAATTATACTAAAAATAGTATATTATTCATTTTTAATAATATTTAGAAATAAATAATAATCTATTTTTAGTATAATTACTATTAATAGTTATAGTTTAGCTTACTAACTAGCTTAGTAAAACGGATTAAAAGTGGGGAAATCCGCCTCTTAAAAAGTATTTAAGGAGCTAGAATTCCCTTCTCTTTTTCCTAGAAATTAATGCTTTTAATTCCCTTAAAATTCGCCCTTTAAGACGCTATTTAATTAACAACTTAAGTACTATTTAATCTTTATAAGTATATAAAACTATTATTAAAACTAGCTTATCTAGTTATTACTTCTATTATTAATAATAGACTTTAGTACTTTATAAAACTAATAATAATAGTTAATAAAGCGTTCTATATATACTTCTATATTTATAGATATTATTTCTTCTAAAATTATTATTTTTAAAAGTCTATTTACTATTACTTAGAAGTATTAAGACTTTATATTTACTATTTATAAAAGATCTATTATAAAGTTTATAGTAAAGTTATAATATAGTTATTCTACTACTAATAGTAGCTAGAGAAGTCTATATTTTATTTACTACTATATTATTCTCTTATTATAGCTATTATAGTTCTTTATAAATTAGTAAATAGTTAATAACTTGTTGTGACCTTATAGCTACTAAAGGTGGGGTTAGTGATGTGGGTGTGAAAGTCTCTGTCTTATGCTCTGCCTGTCTAGCTGTCTGGCTAAGTACGCAGTAACTTAGTCTGTGTATACCTCGCGTATGTGCAAGTTCTATGATAGATACCCCTTCTTATTTCGAGAAGGTAAGCTGTCCTCAGCTAAATATAGGCAAGTAGAATAAACTACTCTTATTATAAATAATAAAAGAAATTATAAATAAGTATGTTAGTTTTTATATCTAATCTATAACTGTATAGTATATAATATAAGAAAGGAAAATAAAAAATAGGTGTAGTGGTTTTATATTAAATTTGCAACTATACGATATAAGTACTATAACTGCAAAACTTTAGTTTCATCAAATAATTCTAATGTTCTCCCTTATCTATTTTATTCTTAAGACTCTATTTTAATTTATCTTCTATATATCCCTTTTATTGTGAAAAGCTTTTTAGTTTTAATTGTTTTATAGTTATTAGAATAGGTTAAGATTAGGTTTATTAGTTATTAGTTTAGAGTTTTCTACTTTTAAGGAATTTATTTAGATATATATTTTAGTGTCTAGTAAGTATAGCTACTATAGCGAAGAGGATATTATAACACTATATAAATTTAGTTTTTATAATTATATCCTCTATATTAGCAGCTTTTATTTATTTTACAATATAAGCAACTTATTAAGTGAAGGTTTAGTATATATAACATTTTTGTTAGTTATTAAGGAGGTTAAAGACTTAAAAATAAGTATTATATATATATACTGCTTGTATAATATATCTAAATATATTAAGCTTAGTGGTTTGTAATTTGCTATATTTATAGATATAAGTTGCAAATACTACTAGGTTTATATTGCTGTTATAACTAATATATTTTTATATTTAATTATTATGGTTTTTAGAGATATATGCTAATCTATTTGTATATCTTTTAACTGTATTTATAGTGTTAATAAGGTTATATTTATATTTGTTGTTATTATTTGCAACCTATTTTTTAGTATTAGTTTTAGTAGTAATCGTTTGCACCTTTTTCTTAAGGCATCTAGTCGTCTAATAAGTGTATAATCCTCTTGTAGTAAATATAGTTTTATAGGTATACTTTATATATATATAGTAGTAGTTAGTTTTTATGTGAACGAGGAAATCGTTTAGTATCTAATAAATCTTTTCGTTCTTTTAGTATCTATATAGGTAGTAAGTTCTATTTAATAGCAATTATGCGTTAGTTAAATGTGTTATTATAGCTGTGTGAATATACTTCTTAAATTCCTTTATAAAATTAGTAAGTTTATTAGGTATAAGTGTTATTTAGATCTTAGCTTCCTCTTATCTAATATAGATAGCATCTATTATTCTATTAGATCTATAGATCTTATAATATATTACTTCTAATGCTATAATAAAGAGTTGTTTTTTAATTGTTATTATTATCTAGTTATGCTATATAGTTGCTATTAAGTTAAGGTTATTTTACTATCTCTTAGAATTTATATTAAGCTAGAGAATAAATAGGTTTTAGATATCTTTAGTAAAGTAAGTTATTATATATTATTGTGAAGCTTATAATTTTTAAAAGTTGCTTTTAAAGTATTTATTATTTTATTTAGCTACTTATTAGTTGTAAAACTTATAGTAAGTAGTATTAGGATAGGTAGCTATAATATGTGCATTTAGAGCGTTATTATTTTAGAATAGCGTTAAGTAGATATTGCACTTAACTCTAGTAGGTAGTAGTATATTCTCATCCTAATAGTAGTGTTATAGTTATATAAGAGACTAAAGTAGTAGTGCTAGCTTATCTTTACTATCCTTATTAGTATTATAGTTCTTAATATTAGCTAAGTAGTATTTATAGTGCTTTTTTGCCTAATATATAGTAATATTTTTAATATTAGGGAATATTTGCTGATAGATACTATAGACTTCTTTAAAGTTATTTAAATATTTATCTAGCGCGTTAGTATTTAATATTAAGGTTATAAGAATATTGCTAGTATGTTGCTCTTACTAGTATATATATACCTCTCAAATAGGTGTTTTGCTTTTAATAAGTTCCTCACAGAGAGCATAAGGGAAATCTAAGCTATTTTCTAGCTATATATCTTCTTAGTTAAATTTAACGTAACGCTTTTTTTTAGGGGCTTAGGTATATTAGTTTTATCTTCCTTATAGAATCTCTTCTATTATATATTATAGACCTATTAGGTGTGAGCTTTATAGTTATCTTTATGCTAGTTAGCTACTAGAGATATATAATATAAGATATTGCTATTATTGCTATAATAACTGCAAGATATAGGTTTCTAAATGTTTTTCTATATTATATATTAGATCTAATTGATGTTATACGTTAGAATAGCATCTAGTTAGCTAAGTTCTTTTATATAGCGTCTCTCTTAGTGCTAATATATAGTGTCTTAGGTCTTAGCGTGGAGATTATAGTTAGAATATTTTAGTAGGCGCTTAAGTAGAAGTAGTTACTTCTTTAAATCTATTAGAACTTTATTATACTGCTTGAGGATTATAATATAACGTCTAAAAGTGGTCTTTAAGAATATTATAGTTATAAGATCTAATATATAGCCTTCTAACTTCTAATATTAAGTTACTTGCTTTTATAAGTTAATAGGAACTATTTTTTCTTTTTAGTAGCAGATTAGGCAGAAAATGTCAATTAAGTTAAATTTATTAATAATATAGATGCTGCTTTTAAGTCTAGTGAAGGCTTTAGTAGGCTTAATGTTGCTTTATATGCTTATAATAGTGAAGTTAGCTATTATGTAGTTTATTCTATTAATTAACTTATCAGCTAATATGCAGAATTTGTTGTAAGATATTGCTATCTTATTGTTGCTAAGGGTGAAATTGAAGAAGTTTTTCTTATTAATTTAATATTACTTAATATTTATAATAGAGCAGATATTAGTGACCTTAGTGTTTTAGTATTAAGCAGGCTTAGTGTTAAGCAGTTTCTATTTTGTAGTAGGTTAGTAATTATTATTATAAAAAGCTTTAATACTATCTTTAATTTATAAGTTAAAGTTAGTGATGCTGTTAAATTTAATGTCTTTTTAGTAAGTTAAAATGTTTATAGAGGCTAATTTAGGCTTATTAATTAGGATATATATGTGGAATATAATAGCTATTACTAGTTTGATGTTTGCTATAGTTATAACTATGAGATTATAGTATATTTATAAATAGCTTAGTTACTTAGTGCTATATTTGCGCAGTTTCTATCTGATATTGCTAGTAAGTTAGGTGAATCTCTTTCTAAGTATACCTATAGCTAATTTCTTAATCATTATTACTATAATAGTTATATATTTGTAGATTGCTATATTATATTTATATCTGTTCTCAAATTAATTACTGTAATTATATTAGCTTTTTGAGGGTGATTTTTCAGCTATAGTGGTATCTATCTCACTTATATTAATGTTAGGAGAGAAGGTGTAGATTTTAGGAGATAATACAAATTAAATAGTTTTCTTAGAAGTAGGTAATACTTTAATGCTTAGAGATAGTTACTATAGTTTTATTTTAGGATTAGTTGCAATTTAAGTGCTTATAGTGAGTAAAAGTTATTATAGAATTATCTATAAATTAGTATCTAAAGACTTTAGTTTTTATTTAAAGGTAATATCTTCTTATATAACTGATTTGCATTTAATAGATCTATCTGGAGATAGTTTCTAGTAGATAGTCTAATTAATAAACTTATAGTTTAAGAACTTCATATTAGTATGTTTATTCTCTCGCTAAATTTATCTGTTTTTATAAGTTATATGTTTTACGCTAGGGATCTTATGAGTAACTAGGACTTAATGCTACTCTTAAAGAGGTTTCTTTGCAAATTTATGCTTAAAGTATATAATCTATAGTAGTATAGGTTTATTTAAGTTATAAGTAATAAAGCTATTTAGTTTATAAAGCTAGTGAAGTCTATAGTTTAAAAATATCTTGTTCACTAGGTTATAATTGATATCTATATAGTTAAAAATAGGCTAGTTTTAGAATTTATTTAGTTTTTAAATCTTACTTTTTAACTTTCTAACTTTAATAAATTATAGTTTCTAAGTTACTAGGATCTAAAGCTAGGTCTAAATAGGTGTGTTTTTATACTATTTTTAGATAATATTTATAAATGCCTTTCTTAGTATTATAGGTTACTACAGACCTATAGTAATTATAAAGATGTTCTATATTAATTATATAAAGTAAGTTAAAAGAAAATAAAAAGGTTATAAAGGTAGATAGTTAGTATTAGAGGGATTTTATAGGTAGTATAGTTACTAGAAGAGAGAGAGGTATTGCAATGGGGTAAGAGAGAAAACTTATTGATTATGCTAGGCACTCCACCTTAGGCGGAAAAACCCCTGAAAATGCCTTAAACACTTATGCATTGATTTTCTAAATAACTATAAGAGATATGAAGGTGAATATATAAATATAAGCCTAACTAACTTATACTTTATTTATATTTTCTACTCTTTTTATATCTTAGGTTATGTAATCTCTTAAGAGAAAATAGGCTACTAAGAAGAAGTTTAGTAATATTATCCCTATAGTATTCTATCTTATTATCGCTTTAAATAATTAAGGAGGTATAGTAGAGATTGAGAAGGAGGATAAAAGTAGAGCTAACTAAAAGTAGAGAAGTTTAGAAACATCTATCTTTATTTAATTTTTAAAAAATAAGAATTAATAGATTTTTTCTATAGGCTAAGCTAAAGAACCTTAAAGGCTCTTCTAGAGGGATAGTTACTAAAGTTATTAAGGGAAAATAGGAAATTATATAAAAATAAGTGTGTTTCTTGTTTATATATTTAGTCTTTTTCGTTATAAGCTAACTAGGCTTCTATCTACTTATATAAGCTATTTCTTCTTATAATAACGCTTAACGCTTAAGAAAATACCTACTTAAACTTTTACTTTTAAGTTAAAAATACTAAAAATCCTAAGATCTCTACCCCTTTCTATATATCCCCTAAGTTTTCTATATACTAAAGAGAGGAAGACTTAATTAATTTTATTTTATATACTTAATGTTCTGTCTAGCCTTTAAGCTATATCTTCTACTTTTCTAGCTAATAGCTAGTCTCTCTACTAATTCTTTCTTAACATAGGCTTAATTATAGTCTTCTCTCTAGATCTCTTTAGTTTGCTATATACTAGGTGCTATTTATCCTTTTAGTATAGTTAGAACTAGGAAGGTGTCTTAAGGTTATATAGCTTAAGCTATATCTTTAATTAGGTTATCTTAAGTAATGAGGAATTGTTTTAAGGTTAAGTTACTAAGCTTGTTTACTATAGATAGCTTAAGCCTTCTAACTTTTCTCTTAATTTTTGTATAGTAAAGCTCTTTTTACTTGTTCTCTATTTTAACCTATATATCTTTAACCTTATTTAACACTTTCTTAGAGCAGTCTTTTTTTTTTATATTAATAATGAAGGTTATAAGATTAGGGTTATTATTATAGACTATATTTTCTATCCTATTAGTTTCTCTCAGAGAGGCTAGGTCTTTAGCTTTAACTCTAATTAACTCTTAAGTGATTAATATCTAGTTAGATATAGCTTCTCTAGAGCTTATATTTACTTTATCTTCTTATTATTCTTTTTACTTCTTTCCTTTTAAAGCTTTTAGCTAGTTTTTAAACCTAGTTTTAGGTTTTAGTCTTAAGCCTTTAAGTGAGGTGTAGAAGCTAAATTCTTTAGTAATAAGCTTAACCTAATAGTTGAAAAAGTTCTTATAAAGATCTAAGTTAGTTTTTTAAGCTTTAGTAGCAGTTTTTAAATATAAAGTCTTAATACTAAAGATATCTTATTAAATAATATATCTAATAAAGTCTATAGTATAGAAGCTGTATTTCTATAGGTTTTCTTTTAATTTAATTTAGAGTTATAGGATAATAAAAAAAGTATAATTAATAAGTTTTTAAGTTTCTACTAGTGTTTTATAGATCTTATACTAATTATAAACTAACTTAACTATAGTCCTAAAAGAGGTTTCTAACTTATTTAGGTTACTACTATTAGTAACATCTTATACGCTATCTAAGTAGAGGTATAGGCTGTTTCTTTAATTAATAATTAGGCTTATATACTTTCCTCTACTATTATGTTACAAAAAGATAATAAAATTGCATAAAACAAGCTTATTAGCTAGAACTCTATAATGTTTTACTATAAGGTTGTTATAGAAAGGGACCTAAATAATAAAAACCCTTATATATTATTCTTTAATAATGTCTCTAATAGTTAGATTATAGGCTGCTTTAATGTAGCCTTCTAGGAGGGGATTACTTTAATATAGGAACCTTAATATATTATAGAGGTTAAGAAGAACTCTTACTTAAATGCCTTACTTTTAGATTCTTTAAGTTAGGCTTTTACTATTATTATAAAAGAATTTACCCTACTAGCGTCTAGTTAGAGTTATATTAGTGAGGTTGTTATTAGTATTTATCTATTTAGGTACTAGAAAGGATTTATTTTAATTAGGCTTTAGTGCTCTATAGGGCCTTTAAGGTGTAATAGGGGACTTAATAAGCTCTATAGTTTTAAAGAGGATTCTAGGGAGTTTTTCGTTAGATTATATAGACTAGATATATCTAGTCTTACTTAGTTTAATATTCACCTCACTAGAGTAGTTAAGATAGAAATTAGAAAGTTATAGGAGCTGTTTTCTTTATAGAGGTAGAGCAGATATATCTACTACCTATAGAGTCTCACCTTAAGAAACTAATCAGTTTTTATAAAGGTATATAATATAAATTATAAGCTTTTACTTAATCCTATTAATCTAGTTAACATCCTATATAGTTTTATAAGCCTTCTAGGACTTAGGATTATAGTTTCTAGAGGAGGAAGACTAAGGGGTAGTAGGAGTAGTTTAGTAAGATATTATGTGAAGTTTTACAGTAGTTTAAAAGAAAGATTATTAAGTTATAAGTATATAAAATTAAATAAATAGGCTTATATTGCTATTTATCTAAGTTATAGCAATTAAATATTTTAAAAAGAAGAAAAAGTTAAGAAGGTGGATTTATAGTAAGTAAGAGGGCGTTAATTATAATATTAATAGTTTTTATTGAAAGTTAGTAAAAATAAGTAGGAGGGAAAAGAGTATAATTTTTAGGTTGTATAAGTGTTAGTTAGTTTTATTTAAAGTGTTATAGTTAAATGTGAAAATGTCTATTAAAGAAGAGTTATTATTATATGTGTAGATATGTGAAAATATTTAGTGGAGGGTTAGTAGTTTGAAGTGCCCCTTTTTGTAGATATTATAAAGGTGAATTTAGTACTAATAGTTAATAATCTTTCTAAAAATGTAATCTTTAGATAAGGAAGGAACTGGTTAGATGTATAAAGTGGTCTTTTTTAAGGGTAAGATTTAAGCGATTACTAGATATAGCTAGTAATTAGATAAAAGTGAAGTTAGGTACTGAGGATAGTAGGTAGAAGAAGGAATAGTAACTAGTATGATTTAGTAGTAAGAAAAGGAAGGATATAGTTATAAACTACTTAGTTAGACTTATAATTATATGTTTTTAAGGGGAAAGTTAATACTTATAGCTATAAAAGAGGTGAGGTTTTTTATGATTTAATTACAAGATATATAGAGTTAAAAGCCTCTTTTTTATAGATAGTAATGTTTTAATTAATATGCTTATTTTGCTTTTACTATTAAAACCTAAATAAATGCGTTCTTTTTAGTTTAGTTAATCTTAGATTTGCAGTGAAAGGTTCTTTAAGTTATTCTTTTTTGTTTTATTAATAGGTTGCTATAGTAAATAAGCTTCTAAGTTACTGTAGTTGCTATTTTTAGTGTTAACTACCCCTCTAGTTAGATATAAAAGGGTGTATCTCTTTCACCTAGCTATATCTCTTCTTTTTTCCTCTTAATATATCATTCTTTATAATCTCTAGCCTAACTAACGCTTTATAATAATAACTAGATAACTTCTAAGCAGTATAATTATAGATATTGAAATCAACTTAAGTTACTCTCATATTACTACTTTAAACTAAGTATATAAGCTCTTCCCCTTCTCTCTTATACTAGCTTCTATAAATTATAAGAATAAAGAAGGAATTATTTATTTATTTAGACTTATTATATTACTATTAGTTATAGTAAGTTATCTTTCTAAGACTATTTAGACTACTGCTAACCTATATATAGACTTCTCTTTTTCTTTTTTAAACTCCTATTAAAGGTCTTATTAGTTAGGTTTAATATAAAATAAACTTTATCTATAAGATTACTATTAATAAAAGAGTTAAAGAAGTTACTCTGAGGTTTTAATATTTACTTACTAAGTTTTTAATAATATATATAGAGCTAATTAATAAGAGAGAAGTACTAAAAAGGTTTCTATTTTTCATAAGAGAGGTTTATATTATAGAGGGTTATATTAGCCCTTAAGGATAGCTATACTAGAAGATAGATAGGTTAGAAGTAGTTAAAGCCTTACTAATTTATACGTATAGTACTTAGAATCTCTTTTTATGCGATAAATACTTTAAGCGCTAAGTAAAGATATCTTTTGAAGCTAGGTAGAGTAGCTACTAAGTTACTATATCTATTCTTTTCTAGAAGTATATTTCCTACTAAACTAAATAGAAAGAGGTTTGTTCTAACTATATCTACTATAAGAAGGGCTTCTTATACTTATATAAGTTTAACTATAACTAAGAAACTACTAACTAGATTAAGTATATTAAGAAAGGTAATAAGAAGAAAAGTATTTCTAATAGCACCTTTTGTGAAGAAAGTAGAGGTATTAATATAATACTTTATTTTAAGTATAAATATCTTAGAGGTAAGATTATTATACTAGTATATAGACTGTTAATTAACTAATTTACTAAGTTAGCTTTAGAGCATAAATTTAAATTATAGTAGCATTTTTAGGCGGTTTCTTATGAGATCCTTAATAAGGATTCTTATAAGTAAGTTAGCTTTTTAACAGCAGAAGTGAGGTTAAAGCGTGAGAATAAAAAGAAGAAAAAGGAGGCTGCTACTTATTATACTTAAAGAAGTAATTAATCTATCTTAGGTTTGAATTTTTTTAGGAGTAATATTAGTTTCTTTTGAGTTTTTCAGCATTTTTCAATCTTTTTAGTATTTATTAATTTTTATTATTATGCATTTCCTCTTCTTTTATAATAATATATATTAAAAGCAAAAGAAGCAATATAAATATATAGTTAATATAAATTATAATATAAAAGTAATTAAATATAAATAGATAAAATGTTGCTTTTCCTGCTAAAAATAGATAAAATTTAATAATTATTATAGATTTAGCTATCTTTTAGTTCCTCTATATCTCTATAGTAGCTATTAAATTCTTTATTCTTTATAGGGATACTTACTACGATTTCATTCTTTTTCTACTAGGTGTTAACTTCAGCTTATAATATTTTGTTTTATTCTTATAATTGCTTAATTTGCGTTTTTATAGCGTTAAAGTTATCAGTCTCTGCTTCTTCTAGTGTAGATAACTTATTAGGATCTAAGATTTCTACTAAACTAAGCGTATTAGGATCAGGTTAATTTATAGTAGGAAAGACCTTATTAAGAGCTTATTTAAGGTCTAGTTAAACTTCTATTTTAGAGATATTATCTAGATAGCTATCTTTATTTATTATAAATTTCTTTAAGTAATTACTAGCTATAGTCTACTTAATAGGAATTCTAGTAAGAGTTTTAAGTAAATAAGATGAAGTTTAGAGAGATATCTACTAGATATAAAAGGGGCCTAACTAGCATATACTAAGCTTACTAGAAGAGCTTTTGTTAATAGATAGCTTTACGTTATAGATGAGAATAATATCTCTAATTTATAGCTTTTTATGTTATATTCTATATTTATTTCTTTAGTTATAGTCTTTAGTAACTTAGTAGTGCTGCTTTATAACATATTTAAAAGCTATCTACTAGTTAGAATTAAGTTATTTAAAGGTTTATATATATAAAAGAAGTTTAATTTTAGTATTTCTAACTTTTAACTAGTTTAGCATTTACTAAGTAATACTTTTAGTCTTAATTAGGGTAATTAAGTTATAACTGTAAATAAAATAAAAAGAAGAGTATTTTATAGAAGATCTAACTGATGTTTAGTTAGTAAATAGAGCTATATAAAGGACTAAAATCTAGTTCTTTCTGCTAAAGTTTAACTAGGTTATAAAGGTGTAAATAAGGGGTTAATATTTTTTTTCAATAAATCTATTAGCTTTTAAATTATATACTGAGATAATAAGGTGTTATCCTCTATAGACTTAATTAAGCTTTTTGACAAACCCCTTGTTTTCTAGTCCCTTATTAACTATGAGAAGCCTATAGATCTTATAGTAGTAGATTATATCTTTTTAGATAAACTTAGCTATTATCTTTAAGTTAACGTTCTTAAAAAGTTAATAAGCCTCTATATAACTAGTAAGCGTATTATAGGCTTTAGCTAGAGAGTAATTACTAATCTTCTGAATATTAATATAAATATGCTAAAATAGGATTACTAGAAGTATAGAAAAGGTATAAAGGTTTTCAAATCGCTTTAGTTAGGCTTATATATAGGGTAGATAGCTCTTTATTTTATTACTTATTATTTAATATATATTTTCCTAGGTATATTACTCTTAGAGTTTAGTATATATTATATTATAGCCTCTATACTCTCTTTCAGTATATATATACTAGATTAACTTCTTCTACTCTTCTTTATTATTAACTATTTATTTTAGCGTAAGGTTTAACTTTATTCCTTTTTAAAAGAGAAAACTATCTTAAAGTATATACTTTGCTGTATATAACTTAAATTTCTTAAAATTGATCTAAGAAATAGTCTTTAGGTATAATAATAAAGCTAAGTATTTAGTAATTTATTATAATTATTAAGACTAAGTTTATTTAAAGCTTAGTAGATCATTTGCTCTAGGTCTAAGATCCTCTTCTACTTTAAGTATATAGATAGAGTTATTAATTATTTTATCTAAATCTTCTTTTTATTTAGCTTCTCAAATATTAGATTCCCCTACTAGTTTATGCAAAAGACTATCTATAGCCCTATTCTTTATACTAAGTATATAGCAAATATTAAAATTAAACATTTTAATCTAAGTGATCTATTATATAAAAACTACTCTAAGTAAATCTAAAGTAGTACTACTAATTTAGTCTATAAGGATTTTTGCGTTAGTTTTAAAAGTGAATTATATACTATATAGGTAGTTTCTAAGCCTCTTAAGAGCAAGTAAAACTAATTAAAACTTAAGCTTTCCTATGTTATAGTTAAAGGCTACGCTAGTCTAGATTCTACTTTTATACTAAGTAATATATCTTTTACCCTAATAGTATTGTCTAAGTATAGCACCCTACCTCTTAGTACTTATGTTAGTAGATAGATAGATTTTACTAGCTTCTTTTTTATAATTAATAGGTTAAAGTAATAGAGGGCTAACTAAATAAAGCTTAAGGATTTCTATAGCTAGCTGCTATTCTAGCTCCTACTTAAAAAACACTCCTTTTTAAAGAAGTCTTACTAGTAAAATAGAAATAGTTCTATAATCCTTAATCTATACTTAATAAAACTTAATAATACTAAGAAGATTTTTAACTACTATAATATTATTACACTTTTCCTACTTAAGGATTTTAATAACTTTATTCTAGTTAGACTTATATCCCCTACTGCTTACTATATAACTAAAGAGGTTAATAGCAGACTAGTAAATCTGAGATTTCTCAAGAGAAATTATAGCGTTAGTAAGCTTAAGGTTCTAAAGTACTATATCTAGGTTTATAAAGTGCTTAAAGACGTATAAATACACCTCTAGAAGCTTAACTATATAGTTACTATTATATATTGTTCTTAGTCCTCTAATAGGGATGTTATTAAAGAAAGGTTAGTAAACGCTTAGAATAAAGTTATAGAGGATTCTTATTACAACCCTTATAAACTAAGTAATTAAATTTATTGCTCTTTAAGGTAAAGTATATATTCTAAATAGCCTTAAGGGTGTGGTAAACGTAGTTAGGTCTTAACTTAACTTATTAAGTGAGACTTAATTATATCTAGAAAATAGGTTTAAAAGGCTTATGATCTTATAGTTAGTAAAGTTTTCTGAGAATTTATCAGCCTCTAGAGGAATAAAGGTATCTCTAATATTAATCTTATTAAGTTTTATATATAAGTTAATTAGCTTTATATTACTATCCTTTTTAGTAATAAGGAACTAGGAGTTCCTATATGATTTATAGGATTCTTTTAAAACTCTTTGTGTAACTTTCAATCTAAGTATATTAATAACTTTCTCTTATAAGACTTTAGAGATAGGAATCCCTTTCTCTTACTATATAACGTGTGGGATAGTTCTAATCTTCTATAGTAAAACTATATAAGGGTTAATACGCTTATATTTTGTGAAATCCTATACTAACGCCTCTTTTTAATTTGTGAGGATATATTTAAGTATTTTGATCTCTCTTAGTAAAAGGTGTAGCTAGATAATTTTAAGCTTTAAAAACCTTTTTAAGGTAAAATAAGTTCTTTAGTTAAACTATATAAATCATAGATATATATAGCTAGTAAAAGAGGAGTTAGAAAGCTAATAATAGCTCTCTACTTCTTAAGTTAAGATCTTCTTCTAGTCTTTCTAACTATTAAAAATAGAACTATCTAAAAGTAGATTGTTAACTAGATAAACCTTTTTGTCTTTACGTTTATATATTATATAGATACTAATAAAGCTTTAGTTAGACTTAAAGTTTTTCCTAATTAACTTAAAGAATACTTAATCTTTTAGGACTTTAGGAAGGTTTTACTAGCTTTTAGTATTCTTAAGAAGACAGGCTTAAATAGTTTTTATAATTAGAGTAATTACTGCTTTAGTAATAGTTTTTAAGATATTAAGTATAGCTAAAAGCAAAATTAAAGTAGAGTACTAATTAGTCTTAGAAACAGCTTCTTTTTGTTTAAAAAGGTTAGCTTCCTTTCTTTTTTAAGTAAAAAGACGCTCTTTTTTATAGTCTATTATAGTATTAATATAATAAGTTTGAACTTTATTATATATATTACTAAAGTCCTAGTTAGTTTTAGGTTAGCTTTTAGTAGCTTTAGAGGTGTTATAGACGTCTTTTATATAGTTTTCCTATTTAGAGAAATAGTACTAAATCTGACGTAAAGAATCTAATTATATAAGACCTACTAAAATATTAATCTTCTAGAATTTGTCGCTTCTGCAGTTTTTTGCTTTTATTATAGTAGTAATAAAGCGTTTTGAATATTTAAAAGTGAGTTCAGTAGAGATAATAAAAAGAAGTCTAAAGAGTAAGTTATAGTTAATAGTTTTAAGGTTTACTACTATTATAGTTATTATAATCTTATAGTTATTAATCTAAATAGGTATATAGTATACTCTAATAAAGTATAGCTTTAGGTTACCTTTAGCTATTATTTTTATTATTAAAGTAGTAGTAGAAATTAGAATATTATAGTCTAAGACGTATTAATAACTTATAAAACTAGATTCTATACTAGTATTAATTACACCTTATATAGATAAGTAGTTATTAAGGTACTTACTACTAATAGAGATCTTTAGAATAAGTTATAATATAATAATTATTAAAGCTATTTAGTTTATAGTTATTAGGATAATAGCTTTAACTAAAAAAACTTTTAGATAGTTTTAAGTTTAAATAGCTTTATTATATTTAGAAATCTAATTAATCTATTAGACTTTTTCTTTTAAAGTTTTAGTGAAGTCTATAAAGTCTATAGAAATAGGTATATAGATAACTCCTTTTAGATTATCTATAAAAGTATATATCCTTCTAATAAACTTTTTTTTATATTCTAGCTAAATCTTATAGATTTTTTTAACTAATAGACTAATTAAACTATAAAGTTTATATGAGATAAGTTTATTAATAAGTTCTTTATTTTTAATAGATTTCTGATTTTTACTATTAAGGAATGTAGCTAGCTAGAAGTTACTTTTTAGAAGAGATAGTTTTAGAATAGGTTTTAGAAGAGGAATCTTAATAACTTTACTAGGCGTTACTTCTCTTTCTATTCTAGATACTCTTTCTAGTTTTAGAGTATTAGTAAGTATAGAAGCTAGTTTAAAAAAGCTTTCTTCTTCTATTTTAATATCTAAGTTTTCTTTTTATTTTTCTTAGTTAAGAGGTGAATTCTTCTCTATAACTGATTTTTTTAGTAAGTCTAAATAACTCTTAAAATGAGGTTATAAAGAAGAAGGTCTCTTTAAAATAGTTAGAGTGTTTTTAATATCTTATATAGTAAAATAAATTTTCTTAGAAAGAGACTTTAGAACTTTCTTTTTAACTTTTCTAAGATTTAGCAACTTTAGCTTTTTCTATAGAAATAGGTCAGCTCTATATGTTTTTAACTAAGTAATTATAAAGCTTAATACTAAGAAATTAAGCAAATTATCTTTAGTTAAGCTATTAGGTTTTACTAGATTATATAGATAAGAAGACTAAGCTGAGTTTTTATATTTTTAATTACTAATAGCTAAAACTTAAAAAGTAGAAGTCTAACTAAATACTTCATCATCTAATATAATACTTCCTTTTTTTATAAATTTATAGAAAACCTTAATTAAGTTAAAGTTATTGCAGTTTTATAGAATACTAATAAGTATAAACTATAGTTAGCTAATATTCTACTTAAAGATTTCAGTAACTTAAGCTTTTATAGCTTTATAGCTATTTTAATTCTTAAAGTGAGTAATAATAGCTTCTCAGTTAAGCTTACTATTTTATTATAATAAGGTAATAATTATCTAAAGAATAAAAAACTTATTATTTTGAGGTCTATAGGAATAGCATCTTTAGAAGTATTAGATTAAGCTACTTCTTTTATTAGCTATCTTTTGAGCATAATAGCTTTCTTTAAAGTTATGATCTATATAGTCTATATACTAGTACTAACTATATAAGCTATAAGAGAAAAGCTTAGGATTTTCCTCATTAACTTTAACTAAATAGACTGAGGTTAAATAGTGGTCTTCTATAGCTAGAGAAGAATAAGCAATTCTTTTAGTAGAGATTTTCTAGTTATCTATTATTTTTACTAAGTTAGAAAGTTATTAGTTTAAAAACTAGCTTTAGAGGTTTTTAACGCTTTAGTTAGGCTTAGTTTTATTTCTCTTAGCTTATAGAGGGGGGAAAGCTTCTCCTCTTAGTGCTTTTAGAAGTATAGAAAATAGAGAACAGGTAGGGGTAGTAATCTAGAGGGTTTACCTCTAAGTAGCCTTAAAGCTAAGCTAATTTATTAAGTTAACTTTAAACTTATTAAAGTCCCTTTTCCTAAATAACTTATAAATGCTAGTCTCTATAAGTAGAGCTGTTCTATCTAAAGCTAACTAATTAAATCTTAATGCAGCTATATAGATAATTTAAAAGCTGGTTATAATATTAAGGTTATATCTTACAGCTTTAGTTTAGATATTATTAATTTTTTATAGAAACTATATAGCTACTTTATAGTTTAGATCGTTTATTATTAGAGTTATAGAAATAATCTGATTAATCTAGTTATTTAGTAGTTCTTAGTAATCCTTATCTATAGCCCTATAGCGCTAGATAAAGTATGTTTTCACTTATAACTAAGTTTTCTTATTAAGTTTTATTTAATTATTAGTTTAGAAAGATATATCTATATAGAAAATAATGCTTAACACTTTTAAAGCATTAGTTATTCCTACTACTTCTATTGTAACTTTATAGCTTTTAAGAAAGTCTAAAATGTTGTTTTTAGTAAAAAATAATACTCTAGCTGTTCTAGGTTATAGTATTTTAAATCCTTAAAGTTTTAAACTATACGCTCTAAAGACCTTTTAATAAGATTTAGTAGAGTTTAAACAGCCTTATATGCCTTTTTCTCTTAAAGAATCCTCTCTAAGCGTTATATTTACACTAGAGGTGCTACCTTTAGAAGCTATTACTTTGAAAACTTTAGCTTCTATAATTGCTTTAGAACTCTAATCTAAATCTAAAATTAAAGAGGGTTTTTCTTATTAAGGTTAGTGAAAAGAAGAACCTATAAAAAGACTTACTAAAGTATTATTAGTAACTAAGTTAGCCTTATTATCTATTATTTCTAGTCTAAGTTATTCATCTTAAGCTAAAGTTAAAGTCTTTAGAGCTCTAAAGTCTAATAACGCTATTCTAAAGTCTAATAACGCTATTCTAAAGAAGATATAAGTAAATTAATAGAAGAAGAAGTAGAAGAAAGCCTTACTAAAGAAAGCTAAAGTAAAAAGATTATATAAAACTTAAGTAGAGCTAATAATTTATTAATAGAAGAAGTAATAGAAGAATTCTCACAATATAGGTTTAAAAGAATAATAAAAAGTAAGAAGAGAGATAAAAAAGAAAAGAAATACTTTTACTATTATTTCTATTTTTATCTTTTTCTTTTATCTAGAAGGCGTATATATATTTATTATTCCTCTTTTTTTCTACTATTCTAATAGTGAGGTTATTTTATACTTTAAGTTTCTTTCTCTTCTCTTTATAGGAGAAGTCTAGCTATATTTAGTAGTATTCTCTATAGCTTTATTTTATAACTCTCCTCTTTTATAGATTAAACTTAAGATTTAATAAAGTTTATAATAAAACTATAGTATTAACTATAGATCTTAAAAGAAGTGCTTCACTCTAGCTACTTATTTGCTACTTAAGAATATAGAGGGAGAGAAATCTAAAGAGATATATATACTTTTCTTTCTATAAAGTTAGTGTAGAATTATTCTTAGAAGAGAGAAATACTTTTAATTAGGCTTAGAAAATATTTCTCTCTTTGTTTTTCGAAAAGTTAGTATAGTTATAATATTTTTCTTTCTTAGCCTTTTATACTTTTACGTTTATAATATCTTATAATTTAAGAAAATTAGATCTTAATATTTCTATATATAAGTATAACTTAGATCTTAAGTTTTTAGGCTTTTTAGTATTTCCTCTTACTAGTTAACGCATTATTAGAAACCTTTTAATAAGTTTAAGTGAGAAGAAGTTTCTTAAAATAAATTAATTAATTTCATTCTTTTTAAAGTTTATAAGAGGGGTAAAATAAATCCTATTACTTTTATAACTTTAGCTTTAAAAGTGAGAGTAAAATAAGTTTACTTTATCTTAGTTACTTTTAGGTTATTATTATAGTAGCTTATAATAAAGTAGTATATAATAATTTTAAATAAGTAAATAGTAAGCTAATAAAGAGGTTTAATAAAGCTTATATAAAACCTTACCTACTCTCTTCTACCTAATAGAACACTCTTTTTCTTAAGGTTTTTTAGACTTCTATAGATTTAATTAATCTTTAATTCTAAATGCCTAAGCTATCGCTCTTTACTTTAAGAAAACAGAAGTTAAAAAAGTGTTTTAAATAGGTAGATAGTAAACTAATAAAGGGATTTAATAAAGCTTATATAGAACCTTACTTACTCTCTTCTACCTAATAAAACACTCTTTTTCTTAAGGTTTTTTAGACTTCTATAGGTTTAGTTAATCTTTAATTCTAAATACCTAAGCTATTGCTCTTTACTTTAAAAAAATAGAAATTAAAAAGGTATTAGCTAAATTTTCTTCTAATATAGTAATATTTAAATTGCTTTTTCTTCTAAGCTTTTTCTACTTTAGTTCAGTAAAGTAGTATAGAATAACTATAAAAGGAACCTTTTATAGTAGTTTAGCTTATACTCCCCTATATTAGTTACTAATTTTATAATAAAGTAAGAGAGAAAACTTATTAATTATACTAGGTACTCTACTTTAAGCAAAAAAACCCTTAAAAATACTCTAAATACTTATATATTAATTTTCTAGATAACTATAAGAGATATAAGAGTAAATATATAAATATAAATCTAACTAACTTATACTTTATTTATATTTTCTACTCTTTTTATATTTTAAGTTATATAATTTCTTAAGAGAAAATAGGCTACTAAGAAGAAGTTTAGTGATATTATCTCTATAGTATTCTACTTTATTATCACTTTAAATAATTAAAGAGGTATAGTAGGGATTAAGAAAGAGGATAAAAGTAAAGCTAACTAAAGGTAGAGGAGCCTAGAAACACCTATCTTTATTTAATTTTCAAAAAGTAGGAATTAATAGATTTTTTCTATAAGCTAAGCTGAAGAACCCTAAAAGCTCTTCTAGAGGGATAGTTACTAAAATTATTAAGGGAAAATAGGAAATTATATAAAAATAAGTATGTTTTTTGCTTATATACTTAGTCTTTTTCGTCGTAGGCTGACTAGGCCTCTGTCTACTTATATAAGCTATTTCCTCCTATGATAACGCCTAACGCCTAAGAAAATGCTCACCTAGGCCCTTGCTTTCAAGTTAAAAATGCTAAAAATCCTAAGATCTCTGCCCCTTTCTAGTATGTTAATAGGTTATAAGATTTAAAGTGAAATTTTCAGATAGTCTGTATATATTATATATATAGAAAGAGGTTACTTATTACTTTAAGGTTAGTTCTTTCCTTAGTTAGCAGTCTATATAATACTGCAGTAATCTATATTATTATCCTTTTAAGCTAGCAGCTAAACCTTAATATTTATCTAAGTGCGTTTTTTAGTGACTGCAGGTGTTTTATCTAATTGCTTGCTAGTGAGTTTAGTAGGTTTAATAGGTTTATACTTATTAAAATCTAAGATTAAGTTGCTTGTGTTCTGTATTAGAAGCTTTTGCAGATACTATTTATTATCTTTAAGTCTTTAGCTTTTCTATTATATGAAGTATTTAAGTATTAGTTTACAGTCTATCTAGGAAGTCCTCTATTTTATTAACTTTTTGATTTTATATAATTGCTATTCTTTATTATCCTCTTCTATAAATATTAGGCTGAGGTATAGTTTTTAGCGTCTATAGGGATCTATGCTTTTTAGTGTGAGTTTGAGCTGTGCTATAGATACTACTAGGTAAACCTTCTAGTGATTTAGGAAATTAAGTCTGTAAGCTAGGTTTCTAACTTTTTCTAGTATATAGAATAGGTTTGTTTGTTGTTATAACTATTTATAATGTGGTTTCTTAGGTAAGTTATATCTTTTATATAAGTAGAGGTAGACTTTATTGCTAATTTATATATCTGCTGGTTGTTTTGTTTTATTATATTAGATTTTTATAGCTACTGCTATGAGGACTGCTAAGGTGTAAGCTTTTTATGCATAGAGGTACTATAGTGTTTTTAGCTGTTTAAAAGTTATTAGTTTAAGGTTAGGATTATAAAGATTAGCTATAATATTAGGGTGGAAACTATAGATTATTTTGTTTAGTAATTAGTTAAGTGTAGTAGTAAAGGCTTAGTTGAAAGCATACTATAGCGTAAGTAGTATTTCTATCTATAAGGTATCTATAGTTGAGATATGATATCTAATTGCAATTTTAATTTTTTAGTTTTACCTCTTAGTAGCGCTATCAGTTTAGGGATAATAAGTAGTAAATATTGCTAGTTTTATAGCTATTATATTAAATATTATAGTCTAGAAGTTTAATAAAAACTTAAGGTTTCTATTAGAGATGATTTATAATAGCAAGCTTTAGTTATAAAACTAGAGCATTCTTAGCAGTATTAAAGCCTAGTCTTTTATAGTATATATTATATATTTAGCGAGAAGAAGTAAGTATTTATTAAATTTATAGGTAATAACTAGTAATATATTATATTTAGATATAAGGTTTAATATGATTTACTAGAAGCTATTCTTTACTAGTATAGAGGGCAATCTAATAATAAAGTCTATAGTGAGGATACTAAATAGTTAAAGTAAGTACTATATTAGTTATAGTTTACTAAGAGGTTTCTATCTATCTATAGAGTTATTAAAGCAATCTAAGTACTATTTTATATAGTTCTAGATATGCTTTACTTTGCGCTAAAAATGAAACTTATTAAGTATATAGACTGCTTTCTAACGTTTGAAGTGGTATATCTTATTATATACTATATCTATTATATCTTTAATTATAGAGTTTAGTATTATAAGTTATTATCTTCTATTAACTTTAATATAATATAAAAGCCTATTATAGAGTATTATTAGTAATTTAAGTTTTTAGTTCTATAATATCTATATATAATAATTATTATTTAGTTTAGCAGTTTCTATACTAGCGTATTTATTGCGTTTCTTAATAGCTATTAGTATATTTTAATACTATTTCTTATTTTTATAACTTTTCTTTATTTTCTCTGCAGTTTTATCTAAAATATAAACCTTATTAATAGAAGGTTTAGAGAGATATATAGTTTTGCTATTATTTTAGATGTTATTAAGTTTGCTTATTATCTTAGGAGTAGCTTTTTTATTAATAGCTTTTTTCTTTCTAGCTTTATTATTCACTCTTAGTAGTTTAAATGAGTTGCTATCTTCTATAGTAGGGAGATAGGATAAAGCGTTAAGCATTATGTTTATATATCTTAGTTTATATCTGATATTAAAGTAGAATTAGCTGAGAAAAATAGAAGAGTTAATAAGCTAGAGGTTTATTTTTATAGTATCTATAGTTTATAATAAAGTCTGTTTAATAATACCTCTTATAGCTTTATAGTTAGTTAATATAATAATTAGGTGTTTTATAGATTATAGTTATATCTTTAGCTTTTTATATATCTATATGAGGTATATAACTTTAAGTTCTATTACGCTATATATAGACTTTATAGGTATTAGTTTTTAGCTTAAGAATAGAATTAGTTATATTAAATTTATAGGAATGTAGTTACTATTTTAGTTGCTAGTGAAGTGAAATATAAATATGCTGAATCTTTTACTGCTAGTATTAATGTTAAAGAACATAAGCTTTTTAGGTTAATAGTAATATAGTATTATTTTTATTATTAGCTAGTTTATAAGCAGTTTAAATATATTTTGCTTAATTTAGGTTAGTTAATACTATATTACTGAGGTATATATAAGCTAGGCTTTCTTAGATTAGTTATTTTTTAGTTTGCTAGCATCTTTACTTTTGTAGAAAAGCATTATCTTATGCTTTTAGAATAGGTGTACTTTATATTAGTACTAAGGGATAAATCTCTATAGAAAATCAGTTTTCCTAATAAATATACTTAAGTCTAATAAGGTTTTAGAGTAGGCGATCTTCTATAAAGCTTCTATTCTATCCTCAGTAGTATATATACTGAGAGCATCTACTTTGAATCTAAGGAGCTTAATAGAGTTATAACTATAGAAGCTTTTCTTTAGGTTAAGTATAAGTCTTAAGCCTTTAAAGATTATTAAAACTTTCTCTAAGTATTAGATATATTTCTCAAATATATTACTAAAGATAATTACATTATTGATATACGCTTAGATAAAGTGTTTATATCTTTATAACTTCTAGTCTATAAACCTTTAAGTAAAAGCAGCAGAATTATAGAAACCTTATAAAGCTATATTAGACATCTTTAATCCTCTAAGACTAATAATAACTATTTAGTTATAATAATTAGTAAATATAAGTAGTTAGTAAAAAAATCCTAAAGCATTAAATATTAAGAGCTATTTCTTACTATATAAACTACTAATAATATTATCTTAAGATAGGATAAAGTAAGTATTAGATATAGTGATATAGTTAAGTTTATAGAGGTTAACTATTATATAGCTTTTCTTTTTACTATTAATAATCTTCTAAGTAATAAATATAAAGTAGCTAAATAATATCAGTTTAAGTATTTAGTTAAACTTATTTTTAATATGTAGTTTTCTATATATTTCGTTAAGGACTTTAAGTTTTTTAAACTTAAATAGGTATAAGTATACGCTTAGGTTTTCCTTTTATTATCTCTTAACTAGTTTAATCTGCATTTTTTCATCTTTAGGCATTAGAATAATTCTTCTATTACGCTAAATATTAAATTTATTTAGTAGCATTTTGATGATATTTACTTTAATATAGTCTTTAGCTAATATATTTACTCCTTTATCAGTTTAGATTTTAAGTATACCTTCTAGTTGTCTTAAGTTTAGTAAAGTCTGTATAGTAGTAGCTTTATAAGTAGCTTTTATGAATTCTTTAATATCTTCTTCTAAGGTGTTAAAGATAGCTATAACGCATTTATCTAACTTAAATTTCTATAGTAATTATTTGTCTGTAAAGTTAAAAGCAGTTAATTTTATAACTGTTATGTGTTTTTAAGATAGTAAGTACTTACTATTATAGTTATACGTATAGAGCTAGCTAAGTTTCTAATACTATTTGATATTAAGGGGTTTATCTTTAGTATTAACTATAAGTATAATTTCTAAGGTTTCTATGTTATAAATATAGTTAAGAGCTATTTTGTGGTCAGCTTTAAATATATAATTAGTAGGTATATAGGGTGTACTATGAGGAAGCTATAAATACTATATAGGAACTTATACTATAGCTTCTATAGGTATTATTATGTTGTCTTTAGTAGTAATATATTAGCAGACTGGTTTTTTATATAATAGGAAGGTTATTAAGGTTGTGAGGCTATAGTAGCAGGTAAAGCAGACTTTTTGTATAGGATATCTTAACTTAATACTATGCTTATAGAGAAAGTCTATACTAAATAATAACTTTAGCTTTAGATTATCTATAATATATATAGTAATAGTAAAGTGGCTGTATATAAGGATAGCTCTATCTTTTATATTAATTATACTTATAACATAGAAGTCTAATATAGCTTTCTCTTTGATTTTAATACTACTTATGATTCTATCTATATTATAAGGTTTGATTTTATAAATTATTACACCTCACAGGTTAGATATTAGCTAGTATTAATTAACTATAACTAGAGATGTACTAAAGTTAAAGTAGACCTCTTTATTTTATTCTTATAGATCTCTATAAATATTTATTTAGCAATAAGTGTTCTTATAGAAAGAGCTTAATTTAGTGTTAATTAGGCTGGATTTAATAACTTTACTAGGTTTAAAAGCATAGTTTGCTATATTATAGGGTTTATTATCTTTTATGCTTTTCTTATGTTCGCTTAAATCTCTAAAAAATACAGCTTCTATATTAGTAGGGGTATTAGTAGCTAGTGCTCTATATAAAGATGACTTCTATTAGTCTGAGATTTAATCTATTGCAGAGTATATATTAGAGTAGATATAGCGCATAAGTATGTTCTCTAATAGGAATATATCTCTGCACTTCTAACATATATAGATATATAGTTTAGGTAGTATTAGTAGTAGTACTTTTAATTTTGATTTCAGTATTAACTTCTGCTATCCTAATATTATTATTGCTAGTAGCTAGTTACATAATAGATATAGTATTTATAAAGGTGTAGTTACAGTAGGAGAAGTAGTATAAGTATTAAAAGTGTCTATATTATTAGCTATAGCGTTATTCTCTATAAGTAAAACTTCTTCTTTACTTTCACTCTTATAATCCTCACTGCGTTTATAGCTATTATTCTCTAGCTTAGTATATCTCTCCTCAAAGTTAGTGTTATCAATATAGATATAGACAGATTAGCAAAAGTTTATGTTGCTATAGTAATTGCTTTATCTGTAGTTTCTATTATAGAAGTACTGCTAGTAATGATAGTAGTAAGGTTAGTATAACTAGTTATACTAAATGCTGCTATAGCAGAAGCATACTCTAGGGCTGTAGCTATATATAAGGCTTATATAGGGGCAGTATAACTAGTATTTATTATTACAGTAGCTATTAAATTAGTTATTATAATTGTTCTAATAATTATAGTTGTTATCAAAATTAAAGTAGTAACTGTTGTTATTGCAGTAACTATTATTATTGCAATAACTATAGTTATTCTGCTAGTTACTATAATATCTACTACATTAGTAGGAGTTGCCTTAGTAGCTTTAGCTGAAGCTGCTGTAACTGTAGTTACTGCATTAAGGTTAGTTGTTGCAGTTAAAACTAGCATATGCAGTTTTATTGTAATAGTTAGTTTGCTTATGCTCTAAGGCGTTATAGGCTGTAATAGCTAGGCTGTTAAATATATTTTTATAGGAACTAATAGGCATTATGCCTCATATTGTATCTTATGTAGCTTTAACCTTCTTAGTGATATATTTGATCTATAATGTGAGATTGTAGCTATTAAGCTTATTAATAATCTATTAAATAGTAGGGTTAAGCTTCAGCTAGATCTTATTGAGGGTGTCTATAGCATCACGCTTGCTATTATACGCAGTTACCTTATAGAGGCAGGTGATATCTATTACCTAAAAGCTAAAACTATAGTTATCCTTAGCGTCTTTAGTAGTATACTGCATACTACTAAGCTTATTCTAGGCGTTAGTTGCAGAGATACTAAAATAGGTTTATAACATTTAAAACTAATAGCTAAGTGATACCTTTATTTATTTATATTCAGTTTTAGTTAGACTAGAGTAGTACTACTTACGTATAGTATTAAGCAGTAACTAATTGAAGTTAAGCTATGCTATATTCTTCTTAGTAGAGGTGTTATAGTTATTAGTAACTAAACTTATAAATATCTCTATATCTTACTAATATATCTAGCTTTTAGTTATACTGAGATTATTAATTACAGTAAAGTAAAAATAACTACAGCTAGTTAACTTAAAAGCATTAGATAGGCTAATAGAGCTAAACTATATAAGCAGTATGTTAAACTAATTATTAGATATAGTTATAAGAGGTATAGATGATCTACTGCTACTAAAAGCAAGCTTTATTTTAGCATAGAAATTAGATATAGTAAGAAGTTTAGATATATCTAGGGGGTTTTTATTAGGCTATATGCTATCTAAAATCAATAATATATTAACATCTAAAGTATTAGGTAACTAGCTAAATTTAATAAAGAACTTAGAAGATAGAGGTAGTAATAAGCTAGAGGGAGGTGATAGCAGTAATACAGTCTATAAGGCTTAAATATAGTTCTCTTATAGCATAGTAGACATCTAAGACTAAGATAGAAGCAGAGGGAGTAGCTCTATAGAAGTTACAAAAGTATATAAGAGTGAGTTAGTAGAAGATAGTATAGTTTATTAAAATAATAGAGGTAAGGCTATATATAGAGAGAGGTTAGAATAATGTGGTTTTTAGTAATCTATAGTTCTTATAAGCTACTGTTCTTAGTTAGTTTGCTTTTAGGTCTCTACTTTCTTAATTATAGTAGCTTTAGCTTTTACTTATATAGTAACCTAAGCGTTAGTTTATTATTATTTTTTTAGGTATTTCTTATATTAATTATAGACTAATATATTATGCTTCTCTTAGGTGTAGACTTTATAGCTTACTACTTTAAGTTAGCTATAAAAAGCAGTAATATTAAGTGTCTAGTAGGGTAGATAGGTTAGTAGGGGAGTATTCTTATTATATCTAGTTAGATAGCTAGTAAGATCTAGAGGAATAATAAAGTTAATATATTTGTAGATAAGGCGTTTAATAATATTATTAATGCTAATAATAGTAGAGTTATTAGGATTAAGTAGAATAAACTAGTTAACCTCATATAGTTTGTAGTCTTTAGTACTAGTTTAGAATATCTTCTAGCACCTTAGAGGTGTATTAGTTATAGTATACTAAGGTAGGGTTAAGAAATACTTAATATGCAAAGTAGAGCTTACTTATCTGAAATTAGGTTAAGTAGCTATAACTAGAGTAGTATAGTTAGTAATAAGTAAGTAGTATAGTAGGAAATAACTAATAGTTCTAGTTAGTAATAATAAGGTTATTAATAATAAGAAGTCTATTAATACTTAGAAATATTAGAAACGTTAGATCTATATAAGTTAATACTAGAGATTATAGTAGTATAGTTTTTAAGATAAACGTTATAGCTACAGTAATGTAGTTAATAAGGATAAAGTTAAGGTTAGAGGGGTGCTTAATAGTTAGCAACTAGTAGTAGGAATAGTGAGAT
Organism: Colletotrichum viniferum; assembly: GCA_020226115.1. Classification (NCBI taxonomy): domain Eukaryota; kingdom Fungi; phylum Ascomycota; class Sordariomycetes; order Glomerellales; family Glomerellaceae; genus Colletotrichum; species Colletotrichum viniferum. Next base: position 134,330 of record JAGFBE010000008.1, read on the forward strand.
AAGATAATAAGAAAAAAGGTGATCGCTTAGTAGAGTTTAGTAGTAAGAGAAGAGAAGCAGAAAATGAATTTAGATATAGTATAGTTAGGTTAATAGATAACTAGTGTTGTGCTACTAATTATTATAACCTCATAGCTACTAAAGGTAGGGTTAGTGATATAAGTGTGAAAGTCTCTGTTTTATGCTCTACCTATCTAGCTATCTAGCTAAGTATATAGTAACCTGGTCTATGCATACCTTATGCGTGCGTGAGTTCTATGATATAACTACTCTAGCTAAAAGTACTATTAAACTAGAATAGCTAGTATATTATTCTAACTAAAATAGCTTATTATTACTAAATTATAGTATTTCTAAATTAACTATATTTAGAAAGTATTTTAAAAGTAGTTTTTATTTATTAATCTTAATACTTAGATTTAGTTTCTAAATATTAATTAGTTAAGAGTATCTATACTATACTTAGTAATCTATAGTTTTAAACCTAACTAAGAAAAAAAGCTTTAATCTCTCTATTTAACTATTAAATAAATATTTTAATATTAAGTATTATCTACTTATACTTTATTTTAAGTATACTATAAAACTAGATCTTTAAATACTATTATAGTAAGAGCTTTTATTATAGTTAACTTATATATTTTTTTAAGAGTAAAGTTAGAGATTATCTATATTACCTTTCTTTTTTTTATTTCTTTTTCTAACTTTTTAAGGCGTTTTAGTTATAGCGTAAGAGTATATTAAGTATAGCTATAAAGTAGCTTAATTAATATTCTAAATAGAAGTTATACTTTAATAACTATTCTACTTAATAACTCTAACGCTCTATTAAATATTACTTTTATATAAAGTATTTAAAGCTTTTATAGTTAGTTAAAACTTTAAACGTAGGATAGTTTCTTAATTTAGTATTTTATATACTTAAATACATAATTACTACTAATAGTTTTTTATTATAGATTAAGTAGTTATATTAAGTAGAAGTAAACTTCTATAAATAAAAAGTAATAAGATAGTATTATCTTTATATATCTTTTTAAGTTAATATACTTCTTAAGGTAAACCTTAAGTAGTTTATTTTAATAGTTATTAAAGCTTATAAGTTAAAATAATATAGTATAATATAGTTTAAAAGTAGTACTTAAATATTTAGAACACTTCTTTCTATTCTTTACTCTAAATAAATAATACTCCCTTATTTATAAAGAAAGTGAGAAGTTTTATAACTTCTAAATACTCTAATATGAATATTTAGTAATAATTAGTAAACCTTAAGAAGCTTTATAACCTTTTTACTAAAGTAGACGCTTTTTACTTAATAATTACCTATATTTTCTCTATATTATAAATAATACTTTTACTTATTTTAGGATAAATCCTATATACTTTACTATTTTTACTAAGAATTTATACTTTATAAAGTTAAAGTTAAGGTTAGCCTCTCTAAAAGCTTAGAGAACTTTATAAACTTTCTATTTATAGTCTACTTAAAAGCTACTACTATAGACTAATATATCGTTAATATATATTATTATAAAGTTATTAAATAACTCTTAAAGTATATTATTAATATACTACTAAAATATTACTAAAGCCCTACTTAGTTTAAATAGGTAGATTAGTTACTTAAAAAGCTTATATTATATATAAAAAGTAGTTTTCTCTTAATACTTTTCTACTATATAAATCTTATAAAAAGTAGCTATAATATCTAACTTTATATACTATTTTACTAAACTAACTTTCTAAAAAATCTCTTAGATTAAAAGTAAAAAGTAGTAGTTCTACTTAGTAGTAATATTTAACACTTAGTAGTTATAATAAAACTATAATCCTCTATTTAGTTTTCTAATAAAGAGTATTAATATATTAATAAGAGACTTATTAGTTTAAATAAATCTTTTATTAAGTAAATTAGTAAGTATCTTTTTAAATACTAGAAGCTTTTCTCTTAATATACTATAGAGAGAGCTCTAGAGTAAAAGCGCTTCTTAGCTAGAAGTATTATACTTAAAATAGATTTTATAGTCTATATTAAAGTAACTTAAGTATAAAAGATATAAGTTAGTAAGCTTAAAAAGCTCTATAAACTTATTATAAATATACTATAATAGTTTCCCTAAATAGTCTTCTAGTTTCTTTATTTTAAGTACTTTCTTAATATCTCTTAAACTTATAGCCTATTTTTCTATAGCTACTTTAAACGCTTAACTTCTAATAACTTTCTAGTAGATTATTATAAAATAAGTAGTATTTAGTTAGTAAGCTTCTTAGATTTCTCTTACTTTTTAGAGCTTATTTTATCCTTATAAGGTAATAATAACTTCTACTTTCCTATAGAATACCTATTTCTCTACTACGTTATATATAATACTATTCTATTCTATTTATAGCTTCTCTAGAAATAAGTTAGCATTTAACCTCTTTACTATATAAGTAAAAAGTTACTATATATAGCTTCTAGTTTTAAAATATAATATAGCTATACTTTCTACTTTAGCTTAAGCTAAATTATTAATAAAGCTATATAGTTACTATACTTAGTAGTTAATATATAGTAAATAGAAGTAGTAGGTATACTAGTAGTTTACTATTATATAAATATTATAACTATAGTTTATTAAAGCGTTAGTAGAAGTGTTTTTATTAACTCTATACTAATATTATAAAAAGCTTACTTATACTATATTCTAACTGAAATTACTTCTATTTAGTTTACTCTTTTTCTATTATCCCTAATATTTAATTTTACACTAAAGGTATTTATTTACTAAGTTAGAAGTATTCTCTTCTTTTTTATTTTCTTCTAAGTTTTAGTATAGCGCTTTTTTAATAGCTTTTACTACTTTAAGATTATCTTTTAATTTCTTTAATTTCTAATAATCTCTTTATAAGTAACTAATCTAATTATACCTAAAATAATAATATATTCTTTTACTAAAGCTTTTATCTATTCTATTATATAAAATATATATTAACTTTATTATCCTAATATCCTTATTTACATCTACTTTAATAAGAAATAATCTTATTCTAAAAGTTACAAGCTAATATATAATATTATAAATATAATATAATCTTTTTAGTCTCTATATAATATCCTATATAAAGCTTATATATTTAGTATACTTATAGGGGGTTAAGTAGTTAACTAAGTAGTTAAAAAGCTTATAGAATAGTGCTTTTTATAAGTAGTTAACTTAAACTCTATCTAGCTATACTATGCTACTTACTTCTATAATAATATATTTAAAATGAAATAAAAATAAAGTAAAAGATTTATTATACTTTATCTTAAGCTTTAATAACTTTCTAAAAACTTTACTCTTAATATTTAAATTACTATAAGTATAGTTAAAATATACTAAAAAAGTATCCAGCTTAAATAAGCTATTACTACTACTAGATTTATAGAAAACTATAACTACTAACTATACTTTTAATTTTAGATAGAAGTTAATTAAATATTAAGCTTCTTAGTTACTTAATTAGAAAGTTTAATCTATTTTAATCTTATTATATATCTATTACGCCTAAGTAGTATACTTATTATAACTATTTCTAAACTTTAAAAAGTTAGAGAGAAGCTTTAAATATTAAATACTACTTATTTCCTAGGTAATATCTAGCTCTAAAAGTAGTAGTATTAGTAGCATTAATAATAAAAATACTATAAAGTATAATACTAATAGTACTAAAGTATTACTACTTATTACTATTTATATTAGCTTTATAACTAGTTTATTAATAGTTTATAGTAAGGTTAATATATTATTAAGTTAATTACTTAGCTTAATAATTATAATATAGATTAATTTAAATATTTATATATTTCTTAATACTACTTCTAGCCTAGCTACTTTAGGCTTAATTAGTTTTATTTCTTACTTACTATCTATTACGCTATATAACTAGCAAAATAGGCGTTTAATATTAACTTAAATATATCAAGGGCTAGCTTATAGTTTATTTAACTTAGAGGTGCTTTAATTATAGTAATCTAAGTTAAAGGAGGGAAGTTTCTAAGATACTCCTTATATAGAGGAAAAATAGGTATATGGCGCTTATTAAGTAAATATAATCGCTAAGGGTAGAATTTCTATAGGTTTAGAGTAACACCTAGATATAATAAGTAAGTGTAGCTTATAATACTATATATTATAAAGAGCTTAAGAAGATTATAAACTTTAAAACTTAGAAGGTTTTAAACTACTTAATAGTATATTTAAAACCTCTCTTCTTAAAATAGGTTTTTATTTATAAGTTTAATATAAATAGGTATTTTATAAATATAAAAGTATAGATTATTATAAGGGGGGACTTCTAACTAAAGAACTTTAAGAATATCTATACTATAACTTTTATTTTATAAACTTTTTAAGTTATAATAACAATTACTATATAATTTAACTATAAAGTATACTAATGTAATATATTTAATATATTTTTAAATATAAAGTGTAAAATATAGTATTATATATTTTATAAGTTCTAGTAAAGTAATATATTATTATTATTTAATAAATAATAAATAATTAATATTATATTTAAATCTATATTTAAGGTTTTTATAAAACTCTAATTATACTAAAAATAGTATATTATTCATTTTTAATAATATTTAGAAATAAATAATAATCTATTTTTAGTATAATTACTATTAATAGTTACAGTTTAGCTTACTAACTAGCTTAGTAAAACGGATCAAAAGTGGGGAAATCCGCCTCTTAAAAAGTATTTAAGGAGCTAGAATTCCCTTCTCTTTTTCCTAGAAATTAACGCTTTTAATTCCTTTAAAATTCACCCCTTAAGACGCTATTTAATTAACATAAAGATACTAAAGAGGGGAGATCTAGTTACTTATAAAATACTATAAAGTATTCAAAAACTTATAAAGTATTTAGATTTTCTTACTAGTTATATTATTAACTAGATAGAGCTTTATATAGCTTTTAAAATATATTCTTTCTAAAAGATAAAGAATTTAGCTTTATTCTTAAGAGATTTAGTTTATAAAGCTTAAAAGAAGACCTCTATCTCTTTTAAGACTTTAACTAAAAAGTTATAGTTATTGTCTATATTAATAACGTTTTAGTCTTATTTTATAAAGATAATAAGAATAAAACTTTAAAAAGTTATTAATAGGATTAAGAAAGAGTATAAAATTAAAAAATAAGAAGATGTTAAATAGTATTTAAGAGTAAAAGTTATAAGGGATTAAAAAGCTTAAAAGATCTTTTTAGTCTATAATTTATATTAAGAAAGTTACTTAGAAGTTCAACTTATAAAATATTATATATTTATTAATATTTCTTTTTTAAATAGAATTTAAGAAGAATAAAAAGTAAGTAATACTATAAGAGGTTAAAGTTTTTTAAGAGATAGTTAGATTAATACTTGATATAGTTATATTTATAAAAGTAGATATTATATTTATAGTAGTACTTTAATTTTAATTTCTTATAAATCTATTTAGAAGTATTTAGCTACTATAAGATATATCATATAGTATTTATATAGAATTCAATATTTTGTAATTTATTTAAATATCTTAGAAGGTAAGCTTATAAATACTTAAATCTTATTTATAGCTATAGATGCTTTATTTATAGATAATAAGATTATATAATAATCCTTAAAAAGATACTTCATAATACTATTTAGAGGACTAATTTAATAAAAGATAATTAGATAAATAATAGTTATAACTTTAACTACTAAAACAGAGCTTTTAAGCTTAATAGAGATAATAAAAAAAATAGTAGCTTTCTAGAAGCTATTTAGAAATATTAAATTTAAGCTTAGTGATATATAGAGTATTTACTATAATAACTAGTAGATAATTAGACTTAATATAAATAAAAGAGAGAGAATAAGTATTTACTTAAAGTATATTAATATCTATAATATATAGTTAAAATAGAAGTATTAGAAAGAAAGCTTTTAAATTACCTCTATACTAATAAATAAAATATCTATAGATAGATTTATAAAAAATCTCTTATAAAGCAAGTTTAAATACTTTTTTTCACTTCTAAACTTTATAGATATAATATATATAACTATAATATATTTATAAGAACTATAGAAAGTAAATAGGTTTTTCTTATTTAATATAAAACCTAATAAAAACTATAAAAATTTAAAATAATTTTATAAAATCTAACTTTAATAAGTTTTATAACTAAAAAAGATAGCTTATGAACTAAACTAATATTATTCTATAAAATAGCTTATTCTATAAGAATATTAATATCCTCTTAAATATTATTTAAAGTAATACTAGTAATATTTATTTTATTAATAGATATATAAATAGATTATATAAAGAAGTTTTTTAGAGTATTAGATCTTATAAAAGAGATAAGTTTTATAAAATTAACTTTAGTAAAAAATAAATTATATAAATTAAGCTTATTATAGAAAACTTATATAAAGTTATAAGTAGTAATCTCTTTTAAAAAAATAGAATCCTCTTGAGAGAGAGGTATATCTCTATAGATAAGAGGTATAAATAAATATTTAAGAGGGGATAAGTTAATAGGACCTTTATAAAAGTTAAGTTTTACTTTTTTAGTAGAACTTATAGTAGATCTAAGAGAAATTAAAAAATAGTACTTCTAAATTTTAAGAATAAACTTCTAAAAAGAAGAGATATTTAAAAACTTATAATACTTCTAGAAAGATATAAATAGAGACTTATAAGAAGTTTATATTTATTATACTTTATAAAAAAGCTAGTTTATAAGATTATTCTTTTTATTTAAATTGTTAAAAATATAAATCTCTTAAAGAGTAACTTTTTAGAGAAATATCTTAAAAGTATTCTTATTTATATTTTTGAAAAATAAACTAAAAAGCGTTTAAAGAAGAGGAGTTATATAGTAAATACACTATTTTTAAATAGAAGTTTTAGAAGTTTCTATTTCTTATAAGATTCTTTTAGCTTTTTGCTCAAACTTTTTAACCTTTATATAGATCTTAATAATAAAATTATACTTCTTATGAAATTTAAATACTTTATAAGTTTTAACCTTATTTATAAATTTAGTTTTATTACTATATTTAGATTTATATAACTCTTAAATAGGTTTCTAAGTAGAATATATATTCTTAGAAGCTTTTTTATAAAGTTAAATAGATTATAAAGAAATAAATAAAGAAAACTTATTACTAAAAAATTATTTCTCTACTAACTAGCTAATAGATCTATAAATTAGTAGACCTTAATATAAACTATATTTTCTAAAGGTTTTAGTTTAAGAGAGATAATATAGTAAATATCATAAGATATTTATTTATACTAATCATAATACCTCTTATAAGATAACTAAATATAGAAATAGTATCTATTTCTTTATAAGTTACTAATAGTATATATAAAGTATTAATATTTATAAACCTTATTCTAATAGTAATCTTAGTTAATATTATTAAGAAGGGGACTATAAATACTTAAGAAAAGATTAGCTCTTAAGTAAAATATAGCTTCATAAGATATATTATTTTTCTTTAAAAATAAAAAGATATTATTTTTATAATTAGTCAGAATAACTTTCTAAGGAGTTATGATTATTAAAGAGAAATTAGTTTTACTTATAAACAGGAACTAATAAATTTATACTTAGTTTTATACTTTTATTACTAGTAAAGAGAGGAGATCTTAGTTATAATTTCTAAAATATTAGGATTTAGCTTTATATCCCCTATAAATAAGAGCAAGATTTCTATTTCTTAATAAAAAAAGACTTTTTAAATCTTATTCTACTCTTTAAGAGAAATAAAAGAAGATTTAAGAGTATTATTAGAAAAGTAAAAAAAACTATTATTAATATCCTCTTTATTATTAATATTAGGCTTAATAGACTAGATATTTACTTTATAAGAACTATTAGACTAAATAGTAGTAGATTTCTAAATAAGCTAATCTTCTAAAAACTAGTTATTATAAATAAAGAGAAGCTTTTTAGTATTTTTAATAGTAATAATATTTTTATAAAAGTAAAAGTATAATTAGATAAGAGAAGATAGTTTATAAAAATCTTAGTTTATAATAAAGTCTCTTAAAATAATACTACTTGAAGTAGTTTAATATTTAGTAGTATTAATAAAAACGTTATTATTAGAACTTTTATAAAGTTTCTTTTAATATTTCAAAGAAAAAAAAGTTAAAGAGGTGTTTTTTAATAAGCTTTAGTTTCTAAAAAGCTATAAGTAGTTAGTAAAATTCTTATAAAGTTATAGCTTAGATACTTATGATCTCTATATTTTCTCTTAAGTTTAGTAATAGTTTATTAAGTAGTTATTTAGATATATAGAAAAGGTTTATACTATTCCTAAAAAGTATAGTTTTTAAATAATACTAGAGATAGCTTATTACTATGAGTTTTCAAAAGTATTTTAGGTATATTTATAAGAGATAATAAGAAAGAAATATATAAAGGGAGTATTTTTAAGAAGTAGTATAAAGCTTTATAAAAGTGTTCTAAGTATTATTATAAAAGATAAAGAGGAGAGTAAATGAAATAGAAGTTTATAAGAAATATAAAGAGGATATATAAAGAAAAAAAAGGATTTTATATATAGCTTTTAAGAAAATTTTCCTCTTTATTTATTTTTTAATTAGATAGCTACTTTTACTTATAAATATAAGTATATAAGTTAGTACGTTTTAAATATTTATAAAGCTAACTAAATATATTATAAGTTACAGAGGCTTATTAGGGTTGTTTTAACTATACTATAGGAAGTAAGCTTTCAAGCTATTCTTTTTTAAGAGGGTATTTCTAATTTTCTATATATAATTAGTCTTTATATATTATTTTTAGTTTCTAAGTATTTTATATATATATAGGGTATTTTTAGCTATTCTTATAACTAAGGGGGTATATAATAGTTTATTTTATAATATATCCTCTACTTTATATAGTTTTCTTAGTAATTCTTATTAAGAGAGCAGGTTATATTACTAGTATAAGCCTTATAAGCTTATAATTTAAGGACAGTTAGGAGGGAAACTTCTTTCTAAGTAATATATACCTTTTTATAAACTCTTTAGTCTCTTCTAACTGCTAGTTTTTAGTAATTAATTAACTACTAATAGAGGATTTTTTTGGTAGTAATAAGCTTTTTCTTTTTATAAAAAGTATAGCCAGTTTTATTATTATTAATATTAGTATTATAAGTAGTAATAGCTATTTTCTTTTTAAAAGTAGCTTTTTTAAGCTTAATATAGGTTTTAAAAGCTTTAATACCTATAATAGTAATATTATTATTATTTTTATTATTATAGTTATAAATAGGAGTAGTAATAGTCTTAATAATAGCTTTCTTAGTAATTCTTAATAGCTTTCTTAGTAGCTTTATTAATAGCTTTATACTCTTTATAATACTATTTATAAAACTTCTTAATAATATTAAGCTTAATAGCTATAGTAGTAGTATTAGTAGTAATCTTATTAATAGTTTTAGTAATAGTATTATAAATAGCTTTATTATTAGTAGGGTTTATAGTTTAAATAGCTTACTTATTAAGCTTATGTGGCGAGGTATCTAGTGATACGCTATACGCCTTATAAGAGAGCATTAGTAAGCGCTTACTGAGGAATAGATTATATAAGCTATATAGGCCTACTATATTTAGGATATAAGGTGTACTAAGAGCGTAATATCCTCTTAGAAAAGATATATTTTTATTTAACTTTTTAGTCTCCTCTAACTATTATTTATATAATAGTTATAGGCCTAGCTTATTAAAAATTTATATTTTTTTACTTCTATTTTTACTAATAGTATTATAATTACTTATAAGAGTAAGTAAAACTCTTTTTTTCTCTTTTTGAACTATTTTCATTTAACTGACTATTAAGATATTTATTTTTATTATAAACTAACTCTTAAGTTTTAAGTATTTCTTAAAAATTTATAAGAACTAAGATAGCTAGATTATCTTTCTTAAGTTTAATTACGGTTTTATAGGAGTTTAGAATTATATTAACCTAAACGTTCTAGATATTTTAAATCTCTTTAAGGATTAATATAAAAGTTTTTCTAATATGATTTCTTTTATAGAGGGGGATTATATCTGATATACTAATAAATATTTAGAATATTATTATTACTAAGTTATAGAGAATTAAAGTTCTAAGGGGATTTTATTTCTCTTTTTCTCTCTTAAATTTAAATATTATATAAACCTTTTAATTAAAGATCTAACATTTTTTAATTACTATAAACTATATTTTTATATACAAGAGATTGAAACTAAATATAAAAAGAATATTTAAATAATATATTTTTATAAATATTGAGAAATTTAGAACTAAGTTATAAAGATAGTTAATAAAGATCTCTTAAACCTTATTTAGCTTAAACTTTTAACAAAAACCAAACTTAAATAAAACACTTAAAGAAAGTTTTTTAGAACGTTTTAAGTTTCTAGAACGTTTTAAAGAATATTTATAACTTAGGAAATAGTTATAACTTATAATAAAATTTAAGCGACTATTATTTTAGTATTTAATAATAAAACTTCTTATCATACTCTCTGAATAGTAACTTATATTTTTAAAGAATATTTTATAAGAAGAGTATTAGTAATTATTATAACTATAAGAGAGGAATATTTTAATATAGTTAAGAAAGTGTCTTATTTATTAATTAATCCTAAGGATTTCTATATATTCTAGTTTATAGTTTCTAATAAAGGTTTAAATTATAGTATTCTAAAAGTATAGAGAGTATTTATAGTATAGAACTTCTTTTAAGTAATTAAGGTTTAATTTACTTCTAATTAAGCTATTTAATACTTTTAGAACTATATAGCTTTTAAAGAAAATAGTTAGAAAATACCCTCTCTTAAAGAAATAGAAACTCTATTTAAAGGAGTTATAAACTTATAAATATAATGTAAAAAGAGTATTTAAATAGCTATTTTATAATATTTAGAGGAAAACCTAATTTATAGCTAAACTTAGTTTATATTAAGATATATTTTAAACTTTAAAACCGTTTAACTAATATTGAGAATTATCTCTATTTTATTTATATTAATATAGATTTTAAGGTTTAATATATTTAGTTTTTTATAAAATAAACTTAAATAAAGTTCTCTTTTATAGGAAAATATAAATGTAGATATATGTTTTAATTTATTTAGTAGTAAAAAAGTGATATTAAAAATAAACCTTTTATTAAGAAATATAAACCTTTTTATAAAGCTTATATTAAGAATATATAAGCTACTACTAAAGAGATTAATAAGTTAAAAAAAAAGTTGTTTTTTTATAAGTATTTTTTTAAATAGGTTTATTACTAGAGCTATTCTTTAGTTTATTTTAAATTTTCCTCTCTTTTAAAAAGAGAGAGAATTTTTAATTAAAACTTTCTCTATAAGTATTATTAATTCTATTTTTTTTTCAATATTTAACCATTTTAGATATTAAGGTATTTATTTACTTTCCTAATAATTTTAATCTTTTTAAAGATTATTATAAACTAAATAAATTAGATTAAGTTATAGCTAGTTTATAATCTCTCTATATTAAAAAAGTAAATATTAAAGTTTTTAAAAACTTTCTAAATAAACTAAAAGGAGTTAGTATAGAGAATTATACTGTAAAGAATTGAGTTTGTAGTTATAACGCAGCCCCCCTATAAAAAGACTATAGTAAAACTCACCCTATACGTAGGTATAATTCTAGAAACACTATATAGGCATTTTAACTTATACTTTCTACTAATTAAAGAAAACAGTATAGAAACCTTATACGTTCTTGCTAATAGGTAAACCTTCGTCTAGAGTTAAACGCGCACCCTAGCTAAATAGACTAGCAGAATAGCAATAGCGCTAGCTACATAGCGTGAGGCTAGCAGCACTACACATAGTAGGGCTAATTATATTAGGGCTGAATAGGTTACTAAGGCTCTTATAGTAACGCTACTATATAAGAGATAACTTTTTAACTAAAGAGGTTATTAGAAGAGGTTCTTATAGCTAGAAGTATAAAAACTCTACTATACGTAGAGCTTTACGCCTATCCCTCTTCCTCTTCCTTACTTTATAACCTATAATAAATCCTTTATAATATCTATACTATAAGAGATATATAAGAATACTAATCCCCTATAAAGTACACTTTTTTATAAGTAAATAGCTAAAGGTATTACTATATAGAATAATATTTATATAATAAATAAAGTTTTAAATTTAGTAAATACTCTTCTATTAATTAGTAGTATATCGTTAGGGTAGCTATAGCTAGAGCCTTTATAAATACCTTTAGAGGGGACCTTCTCTATGCTATAATTAAGGCGATAAACAACAGCTTCAAACGCCTCTATGCAGACGCTATATGCGTTTCTAGCTATCCTAAAGTTACTCTAAAGAATATCTTTTATATAAAAAGTTTTTATACTAACTTAATCTCTAAATACTATTTTAAGATAGCTAGTATTTAGTACTATAGAAGTATTAACAAGCTTTAGTTTAGAAATAATAAAGGTTTTACTTTTTATAAGCTTATCTAGAATAATAAAAAATACTTTTTCTTTAAATATAAGCTTTTTTCTAATTACTTTTCTATTTTTAACTACTTTTTATTTTATATTAATCTAAGTTATTCTAGAGAAATTAATTTTATTTATATAGTTATATTTAATAAACTTTTATAATTATCTTTGAAGCTAAAATCTATATATAGTAGTTCTATTTAATTATAGTATTTTTATTTTAGTTATTTTAAGTTTGATATTTTTGAATATTTAGTCTAAAACGGTTAAGAGGTAAGAATTAGAAGCTTAATATAGTTAGAATATAAGAAATATATAATAATTTATATATAAAAAGTAGTCTTAAAAGGACTTTTAGAAAACTATAGGTTATGTTTATACTATAGAATACTATAAAACCTTTTTAACTACTTAGTTACTTTATTAGAAGCTTTTTAGCTTCTATTTATTAAAGATAAATATGTTAGAAAACTTTATAGCTTCTATTTTTATGTAACAACACATTTTAAAGTATTTTATATAATTTCAATATTTAAGAACTAAGTTTTTAAGTAGAAAAGAATATCTAAAACTACTAAGTTCTAACTAAGTACCTCTTAAAGGTGAATTCAAATGAAACTAAATATAATACCGCTGTAAAAGAGATATAGCGCTGCAATTACTAATACTAATATAATAAGTAAAACTATACTTAATAATTAAACAACTAGCCGTATGACTATTAATTATATATTAATATAACTAAAACGAATAAAGTAACTATAACTTTATCTGATTAAATTAAAAAGTATAATCATATAAATTACCTATTATAGTAATTTATATAATTAACTAGAACAAATAAGAACTATATATTAAGTTAGTTACTATAAGAAGTATATATTAACAGAATAACAGTTTCTTAAAGTTAATAATATAGTTATTATTAACTAAAGTTGATATTAAGTTAAGATTTAAAACTAAAATAATAGAAACTAATAATCTATAATAATCTAATAAACTATAACTATAATAATACTATAGATCTAAAATATCTAAAACAGATAAAATAAAGCTATTAAAACTAACTTTATAGTAAGATTTTTATAATTCATTACCTATTATAGTAATTACTTAATTAAATAATTACCTAATTAAGTAAGAGTTTATAAAACAAATTATATTATATATATAATAGATTTTTAAAAAATAAATAATATAATAGTTTTATCTATTTAACTACTACTACTTACTATTTACTACTTATTATTACTACTTATTACTATTTATTACTATTATTAGTATTATTTCTTTTATATTAATAATAACTATTTATACTACTTATAAATAGCTATTATTAAATATGATAAGGTTTATTATAGTAACTAATAAAACAAACCGTTTTCTACTTTGATTATATTAAATACTACTTCTACTCTTAATAATATTACCTCTATTATATATGTTTTCATAAATTATAAACTTAGAGGTTTTAATTCCTTAAAATATAATAAAATATCTAATTATATTACTTATTCTTACTTTATATTTAATTAAGATTTATTAAAAAAAGAGGATTTTGAATTTTATTATACTATAAAACCTAAGTTCGATAAAATCTTATATTAAGAATTAAAAACATATTTTTAAGAACTTTTATTTCTATTTTATAATTTTAAAAAGACTATTTATTTAGAAATAAATAATTTTTAATAAAACCGTTTCTAACTTTTATTTAAAAAATAACTCCTATTATAAAAGATGTTTATTTTTAATAGTAAAAGATTAAATAGAATTATCAATATCTATTAGTTTTATAATTCTTTAAAAATATATATCCATTAGTTATATTTTAACTTATTTATATAAAATTAAATAGCTTTTTATTTTAGTATTAATAATAATAAATATTACTATTAATATTAAAAATAGACTTTTTTAATGAAACATCTTTTTCTATTTCTAAATTAAAGAGTAATATAAATTATACTACTTAGGTAGTTAAAATATAAGCTTACTTAATATTATAGCGCTAGCGCTATGCCTACCTCAGAGCGCGTTATACGCTTAGGCATATAACCTAAAGTGAGCGCTAGGTGCGCCTATAGAGCCCTCGCGCGCCTGCCCCTACTTCTAACTGTTCCCTTCTATAACTTAATATTAATATCTCTTTATTATTTAATTTTATACTTTTTTTAGTCTTATTAATAACTTCTTAAGTTTTATCTTTATTATTCTTATAAAATAGGATAAAAAAGTTATTAATATAGAAAATAACTATAACTTTTTAGTTAGGGTTTTAGAAGAAGTAGAGGTCTTCTTTTAATCTTTATAGATTAAGTCTCTTAAAAGTAGAGCTAAATTCTTTATACTAAAAGAGAAGTGTATTTTAAAAACTATATAGAGTTCTATTTAGTTTAGTAATATATCTAGTAGGAGAATCTAAATACTTTATAAGTTCTTTAGTATTCTATAGTATTTTATAAGTAACTAGATCTTCCCCTTCTAGTATTTTTACGTTTAAGAATATATTAACTATATTATATTAATATACTTTATAGTTAAATTATATAGTAATCACTATTATAACTTAAAAAGTTTATGTAATAAAAGTTATAGTATAGGTGTTATTAAAGTTTTTTAGTTAGAAGTTCTTTTTATAATAATTTATACTTTTATATTTATAAGATATCTATCTATATTAAGCTTATAAATAAAAACCTATTTTAAGAGAAGAGGTTTTAAGTATACCTTTAAGCAGTTTAGAACCTTCTAAATCTTAAAGTTAATAATCTTTTTAAGCTTTTTATAATATATAGTAATAAATAACTTCTAGAACTACTTAAGAAGCTTTTTAATTTCCTTTTAAGTTTTTAGAAATAGTAGTAATTAAGTATAATATATTTTACTAGATTATAAGAAGGGGTTAAAAAGAGGTTTTAAAACTAGTTTTTTATATATTTTATTTTTTAAAAGTTTAGTAGTTTTAGGTTTTACTACTTTATAAAATATATAGTAAACTATTTTACTTTCTTTAATAGTTTTCTATTTTCTTAGTATAAAAGTTATAAAGAAGTTATTCTATTTCTATTTATTAGTTATATAGTCTTTATCTTATATATTAACAGTGTTCTTAATATAAGTAGTAAAAATATTTTTTAGTTTACTCTAGAGATTACTTTTTTTATAAGAGTAAGTCTAAGTATAAGTCTTCTTTATATATAAATACTTTTATTTTAGCTTAGAGGTTTCTTCTTATATATCTCTAAAGTTAAGCTAAGCTTTAAAAAGAAATGAATTCTTATAAGAGCTATTTATATCTATTAATTTAGAGTTTCTTATATCTTTTAATATAGACTTTATTCTATT
Organism: Colletotrichum viniferum; assembly: GCA_020226115.1. Lineage (NCBI taxonomy): Eukaryota > Fungi > Ascomycota > Sordariomycetes > Glomerellales > Glomerellaceae > Colletotrichum > Colletotrichum viniferum. Next base: position 150,188 of record JAGFBE010000008.1, read on the forward strand.
AGTTATTTCTAACTTCTCTTAAGTTTTTAAAGTAATAGTAGTAATATTAGTTTCAAAACTTCTATTACCTAAAAGCTTTAGAGTTTATTTAGGAGGGGTACTTCTAAGAGACTAACTATTAGGTTTAAAAAACTACTTAGGAGTAAGAAAGCTATACTAAGTAGTCTTAAGTATAGTCTTTTTATTTACTATACTTTATAGTAACTAATATACTGTGATTTCTTTATTAATTATAAAATCGTTTTTATTTAAGATACTAAGGTTTATAAGTATATTAGAGGTTAAGGGTAATTCTGCTATATCCTCTATAATAGCTTTTATATTTATAAGTTTTATACCTTTTTTAGTATTCTTTTTTAAGTAGAACTTACTTTTATTAAATACAACGTTTTATAAGATAATAACTTTTTTAAATATTAAAACTTAGATCTTATAGAGGTTATATATGTTTAGTATATACCTTATAAGATATCTAATATAGCGATATAGGATTACTTTAAACTTTCTCCTTTTTATCTCTCTTTTTTTTTTCTTAAGAATATATACTTTATAACTATAAGTATATATTCCTCTTAAGTAAGGTTAAGTTTTAAGGTTTTATAGTATATTATAAGCTAGAGCTTATATATTAAGATATTCTTTAAACTATTTCTCTTTAACTTTATTAGGGGATTTCTAGTTTACTAATATATAAGGACTTATATTATATAGGAAGATACCTATAAGTATTGATTTATTTTATAACTTAAGTAGAAGTTCTACTAAGTTTGGTATCTATATACTTTATATAATTACTTCTTTTTTTACTTTCTCTCCTCTACTAATTAACTTTTTTATATAAAGAGGGGGAAGCTTAATATTAATACTATTCTCTTAAGCTTATTACTAGTATTTAGTTATTCTTTAGATTATAATAATAGATCTATTAATATTCTGTTTTATTTTATAGATAAGAAGTCCTTTCTATTTAAAAACTTAGTTCTTAAAGGTTTTATAGTACTTAGAAGACTTTATAGTGAGTTTTATTCTTAAAATAAAACCTAAAAAGCTTTTCTATATATTTATTCTTAATTATAAAAAGCTAGAAAGCTTCTAAGTGAACTTCTAAGTAGTTAAATAGGTCTTAAGAAATATACTAATGTAGACGTCTACTTTTAGATTTAAATAGTCTTTATAAGATAATTTATTATATATAAGTAGTAGAACAATCTTTATACTTTAAATAAACTAGTTATTTAATTCTCATTTTTTGAGGATTTTAAACTAAATACTTAAAAGCTTTTTAGCTAAAGTGTTTAGCTTATAGATACTAAAGATAAGTATTATCTTTATATATAAGTTTAAGGTTATAAAAAGGTTACTCTTAAGAGGTTATTACTATTAATTAAATAGTGTTTATAATTCCTAAGTAGCTTATATTAAGATAAGTTTATAATAAGGGTAAAATAAAGTAATAAGAAATAGATTTATATTTAAAAAATAAGATATTATTAATATATATAAACGTCTAAAATAAAGTTTTAGTCTCTTTATAGTAAATCTTATTAACATATCTATTTAGCTAAATATCAGTACTCTTGAGAGAGGATTTTAAAATAATATTAGTTTTAAATCCTTTAATATAAAATATATTCTTAAGAATGAGATTTTCTATTAGTTCTCTATTAAGCTTATAAAGAGTTTTAAGAAAAACTCTTATATTTACTCTATAAACTATAAGAATTTAATTTTCTATAGTAACTTTTTTAGACTTCTTAAGAGGTTTATAATTTTATAAGTAGCTTAGATTATTAATAATATAGTTTAAGGCTATAGTATTATAAACTATAGAAAACTATAAAAAGCTATTAGTTTTTCTACTTATATTAAAGATAGATCTAAATCTCTTTTTAGACTACTTAAAAATAGCTAAACTTATATATAGTAAAGTAAATATAATAGTAACTATATTACTAAAGTATAATTCACTTTTAATATTATGTTTTTTTACTTTTAAAATATTTTTTAACTTAAGCTATTTCTTATTTATAAGGTCTTAGTAGATTAGTTTCTATTTCTTTAAGAGAATTTTAGTCTTAATATTATTCTAAATTTTAGTAGTAACTTTTAAAGTTAGCTAATAAGTTATTTTATCTATTAATATAAGCTTAATTCTTATATTATTCTTAAGAGACTAGGTATATTATAAGGCTTATTTTTTACTAATAAATTCTTAGTATAAGTATTTTTTAACCTCTTTTTAAATATCTTTAAACTTTTATAACTTTTTATTTTTAGACTTTAGTTCTTTAGAATTAAATCCTCTCAAAGTTAAGCTTAAGCTTTATAAGTCATTAGATCTACTTTTAATTATTATAAGTACTCTATTAATTTTAAGCTTTTTCTATGAAAAATTCAAGTAGATAGTCCTTATAAGGACCTTTATATAGTCTTTAGAGTTAGAAATTAGTTTAAACTTCTCTTTATAAATAATAAGATCTTAGATTATTCTTTATACTTAATTAAAAGTAATTTAAACCTTAATAGTTTATAAAAATAATTTAATTATAAAAGCTTTTTAAACCTTTAGAATCTTATAAGTTAATACTTAATAGTAGTAGTTAATCTATTTATTATAGAAGTCTACTAAGTTAATATTAATATTAATAGCTTTATAAAGGATCTTTAAGTAGTTCTCTTTTATAATAGTTTTTATAGCTAAGTTATTCTTTATAAGCCTACTTTTAAGTAGTTTAATAACTATGTAACAAGAGAATAATTTATTACTTTTAGTATTTAAAATAGTTTAACTTATAGGTCTTTATAAGAGAGATACTACTAAAATAGGATCTATACTTTCTTATAACTTAGAAGTATTTAGAGTATATAATTTAAATAGAAATAATGTTTTATATTTTAGTATAAGTTTAGATAAAATATAGTTTTTACTTAGTTTATTTAAGATTTAAAGTTTAACTATATTTATAAGTTTCTTATTAATATTTATAAAGACTTAGCTTTAGATCTATCTTAAGAGCTATTCTTTAGTCTTTTAGTTATTTTAAGTTTTAGTTACTAAAATAAACTATTATTTAATAAATATTTTATATCTAACTTAAAAGAGAGGATTTTTAGGTATAATTAGTACTAGCTTAGTAAGCTTAAGAGGAGGTTAAAGGTATAGAGGTGTAGAGGTATATATAAATATAGTAGAGTATATAGATATTAAAGAACATATAGATATAAGAAAAACTAGAACTTAAAAAACTTTATCTTTATTAGATTCTTATTATTATTAAGAGTTACTTACTTTTAATTACTTTTCTTTTTAAGTTCTATTTATTTTTTATTTCTTAAGGTTTTCTTTATAGGTATTCTATTTCTCTTCATTCAATATATTAATATAGTTTTTAAGAAATGGAATATTTATTTTATTTATATTTCTAAAAGTAAGTATATTAGGTTTATTAGAGTTAATAAAATCTTAGATATTAAATATAATAGAAGTAACTTTAAGATAGTTAAATTAGACTAGCTAGTCTTTATAAGTTCTTAACTTAATTTATATACTTTTAAGATAAAAGTTAATTTTAAAAGCTTTAGTAGAAGAGAGAGATATCTTATAAAGTATAAAAAAAGTAGTTATAAATAAATAGAAATATAGAAAGAGAAGAAAGAAACTTATTTACTTTATACGATATTTTAGTAGTAATAAGAAGTAAAGTTAAAGTTCTAATAAGTTAAGCTTATAACTACTAAAAGTTAGTAGTTAGAGGAAACTAAAAAGTTTATAAAAAAGCGTGTATTATTTAAAAAGATGTTACTCTCTTAAGTATCTTTAAATTATAAGCTTATAAGGCCTATACTAGTTATATAACTTATTCTCTTAGTAAGGCTCACTAAGAGGGCTGCATAAGGTAGAAGATATATCATAAGATAGATTGTTATAAGTAGTAAGCTTTAAAAGCACTTAAGTTATAGACTTACTATTTAGTTACTGAGTATATAACACCTTTAACTTAAGCTAGCTATAGAAAGCTAGTAATAACCTACTATTAAGATAGTATATTATACTACTACTACTTATTAAATATACTAATAGCCTTAAGTTTAAGATTAATAAAGTTATATAGTTATAAATTTATAAGTAGAAACTATAATACTATATTAATTAGTTAGACTATAATAGAGACTTTAAATAGTATAATACAGAAACCTTTAAATATATCTTTATAGTATTATAAGCCTTCTATAATATATACCTAGCTACTAAAAGCCTACTAAAGAACCTATAGTTATAGCTAAATACTACTATAGTAGATAAACAGCTCCTTATATAGAATAATAATAATATAGCTATAGAGGCCTAATATATATAAAAGGATAAAGATAATAATATTATATAATATATAAAGGTTTAAAGTATAATAAATTAGCCTCTATATCTATATATAAGTATATATATACTAAAAGGATCCTATATTATATATTTGAAAGAGAGACTAGTATTTACTATAAAAAAAAGGGATTAATAAGGGATAGGTAGTTACTATTTTATACCTACTATAAAGTCTAAAACTATAGTAATTAAGCAGCTATATATATATAGAATAGTAATAAATAGTAGTAAAATATAGCGCTTATATACTATAAGTATATAGATCCTACCTATAATTACCTTAGTACCTATAATACTTATAACCTCTAACTACTATAGTAATAGATATACTCTTTTATTACTATAGAAGAGAGAAAATAAACCTTAAGATAGAGGATTTTTTTACTTTTATAATATATAGTAAGTAGTTTCTATAGATAGAAACCCTTTAGAAAGGGGGGGGTATTATTATAGCACTAGTGCTAAACTTACCTTAGAGCGCGTTACATACTTAGGTATATAACCTATAGTAAGCGCTAGGCCTACTTATAGAGCCCTTATGCGCCTACGCCCCTACTTCTAACTTTTCCCTTCTATAACTCAATATTAATTAATCTAGGTTAACACCTATTGCGCATTAGCTATCACCAGGGTTAGCAAACTAGTCAGCTAGTATTTAGTCAGACTAGTGACTTAACTAGTCTAGTCAGACTTAAGTCAGCTAATTTAGTTGACTTAACTTAACTAGCCTAGTCTTAGTCACTATACTGACTTGACTAGCCTAGTCCTAGTCAAATTATAGCTAACTAGTCCTAACTAATTAAGTTATATATAAATTAATTAAATTAATATTTAATTAATTAATTAACTAATAATAATAACTATAAGTTATAATATATATTATAATTAGTATATATATATACTAATAAATATAAGTTAAGTAGGTTTTATATATATAATAAGTATAAATTTAATTTAATATATATAGGGTTAATAACTAGTCTAACTAACTAGTTAGTCTGACTAGCTAGTCTGACTAGCTAGTCTACTAGTCTAGTCAAGTTAAGTCAGCTTATTAAGCTGACCTGACTTGACTAGCCTAGTCTTAGTCACTAGGGTGACTTGACTAGCCTAGTCCTAGTCAGCCTGTTGACTTAACTTGACTTGACTTAATCCCAACCCTGGCTATCACTTATCTGTTACACTTAATTACTAAAGATTTAAACTATATTATTAATAATGATAATAATAATAATAATAATAATAATAATAATAATAATAATAATAATAATAATAATAATAATAATAATAATAATAATAATAATAATAATAATAATAATAATAATAATAATAATAATAATAATAATAATAATAATAATAATAATAATAATAATAATAATAATAATAATAATAATAATAATAATAATAATAATAATATAAAATAGAGAATAGAAATCTTATTATTAAAGAAATAAAAAAGGCTTTTAGCTTAATATTATTATATACTAAAAACAGTCCTTTTATATAAATTTAATATATAGAAACTACTAAGTCTAAATAGAATATATTAAAAAAAACCTATAATCTTAAAGAATTTACTTTTAATAATATATTATTTTAGAATTTCTTAAACAATAAGTTATCTAATTATAATAATATTAAATATAGCCTCTAGCTGTTCACTGTGATTTTACCTGCTTAGAGCGATAGACCTCCTAACTCTGCGCTTTCTGATAATACATATAGCCTTCAGTTATATAATCCTCTCCTAACCTCAGCTGCACTTATATATACACGTTAACAACCTCACGATCTTTAATTTCACTTTAGTAATAATATAGTTTATAATTACTTAATTACTAACTACTGAACTATTAACCTATCCTCTCTCTCGCACATCACCTATACTGCTAATACTATCTCTATCACTGCTTTACTATTTACTATAGTGGCTTCTTTAGAAACAAGTTATCACTATTATTGTTTTCTTTTTTGATTAGGCTAGCTGACGCCTTTATAGCAGCTATGCTGTTATTAGTAACATTCTCTCTATTAATTAGCATAAGGTGTACTTACTAATAAGCTTTATTAGGCTTAGGCTTAGGCTACCTCTACCTTAGTATTACAGAGGGCTTGTGTAAAGAAGGGCTACTCCTTAGGATAGCTAGAAACGTATATAGCCTCTATATAGAGGCGTCTAGGGCTATTATTTATCGCTTTAATTACAGCGTAGAGAGGGTCCCCTCTAGAAGTATTTATAAAGGCTCTAGCTATAGCTACTCTAATAATATACTACTAATTAGTAAAAAAGTATTTACTAAATTTAAAAGCTTTATTTATTATATAAATATTATTCTATATAGTAATACCTTTAGTTATTTATTTATAAAAAGATATACTTTATAGGAGATTAGTATTCTTATATATCTCTTATAGTATAAATATTATAAAGTTTTAGGATTTATTATAAATTAGTAAAGAAGAAGAAGAGGGATAAGCGTAAAGTTTTATATATAGTAGTAGAGTTTTTATACTTCTAGTTATAAAAACCTCTTTTAATAACTTCTTTAGTTAAAGAGTTATCTCTTATATAGTAGTATTTGTAGAACTTTACTAGAAAGTTTAGTAAAGCTATTGCTAAGCTATAAGAGCCTCAGTAACCTGTTTAGCCCTAATGTGATTAGCTTTGCGCTATATAGCTAGCGTTGTTGCTGTTCTACTGGTTTATTTAGCTAGGGCGTGCGTTTGACTTTGTGATGTTTAGAGGGTTTGCTTGCTAGTAGGAACGTATGGGGTTTCTATACTGTTTTTCTTAATTAGTAGAAGGCATAGGTTAAAGTGCCTATATAGTGTTTCTAGAATTATGCCCGCGTATGGGGTGAATTTTGCCGTAGTCTTTTTATAGGGGGGCTGCGTTGTAACTACAAACTCAATAATATTAAACATATATTAGAAAAATTAAAAGAAATCTTATAAACTAAAACTTTAAAAATTAAATATTTTTAAAAACCTATTAATAACTTAAATTTTAAATGAGTTTAATAATGATATATTAGATAGGTTAAAAGTATACCCCCTCTATTTACTCTATACTAGAAAGCTTAAAGCTTTAATATACTATACTATTACTTAATACTAAGTTATATATTACTAAGAAAACCCTTATAAGAAGAAAAACTCAGGCTATAAGCGTAGTATATAGTAAAATAAGTAATATAAATACACCTATATAGCGTAGTAGTATACACCTATATAGCGCAGTAGTATACACCTAATAGGCCTATGCGTTGCCTAAACATATAGGCGTCAGTTCAATCCTAGCTACAGAAACCCCTTTTTCTCTCTTCTAATTAGTTAAAGACCTACTATATATATAAAACACTAGCCCTATATATATAGTAAGACACTATAACTACTAACTAATTATATATATAGTATTAAGTACTTACATCACCTACTTTATTATATACTATACTTATAGCCTAAGTTTTTCTTCCTATAAAGGGCTTTCTCAGTAGCGTATAGCTTGGTATTAAGTAATAGTATAGCATAATAAAGCCTTAAGCCCTTTAGTATAAAGTAAATAGAGGAGGTATACCTTCAACCTATAAAAAACAAAAAAAGAAAATTAATAATATAAATACTTAATACTATATATTTAACTAGCTAGTAGCTATAATGCTACTATATATATAAGGCTAAAGCCTTATATATATAGTAGGTTTTTAACTAATTAAAAGAGAGGAAAAAAGGTTTCTATAGCTAGAATTAAACTAATATCTATACGTTTAGGCAACACATAAGCCTACTAAGCGCACACTACTACGCTATATAAATGTTTAATAATAATTCATTTAAGGTTTTATATTTAATATTACTTAATATCTTAGAAATAAATTAGATTTTTATATTATAACTATTTTAATCTGTAGTATTATAAATAAATCTAAAACAAATTAATTCTAAAGAAGAAGAAATAAGAATATTAGTTATTAATTATACAACGTATAAAAAAGGGAAATATTATAATAATAATAACTCTAATAATAAATCTTATACAGTAACTAAAGATAAGAATACCTAGAAAAAAAACTAAAAAATTATAATATAATAACTATAAAACTAATAGCTATAATACTAATAAATACTTTTATTTAAAATTAGTTTTAGTTTCTAAAGATTAAGATATCTCTAGAGATCTTAATAATGAAATTAATAACTACTTATTAAATAAAGCTTTTATTATTAGAGATTTTAACACTAAAGCCTCTATATTAGATTTTAATTTAAAATCTAACAAAACTAATAATTATAACAATTTATTTAATTATTTAAAAGATTTTAATATAGCTATTAAGGTAAATTCTCTAATTAATATACTTAATATTATTATAACTAATAAGATTAATAGTAGTAACATTATTAAAAATAAAGATATATATATAAATAATTTTATATCACATACTACTATAGAAGTATATATTATAACTAATAAAGACTGTATTGAATTTTTAAAAGTTTTCGATAAATAATTTAGCTAGAGGAAGATAAACATAATCAATATTAAAGAATATAGAGACTATTATATTAAATTTATAAATATTTATATTAAATTACTCTTTAAAAACTACTTATATATATCTTAAATTAGTATAAATTTAATATAAAAGGTTCTTAGTACTTAGAATAATATAACTACTATTTTTACTAAAACTAATACTTTTATTAAAAGGAATAGTTAAATTATAATTAAAGCTTATAAAAAGAGCAATTTATACTATTTATTTATTAAAATATTGGACATAGACAATACTAATCATATAAATATATTAAACACCTTAATGAATAAAATATCTATATGTATTAGACTAAAATATATAAGTATTAACTACCTAAATAAACTTAATAATAATATAATAAGCTTAAATCTACTATTTAAACTTAATAATTTCACTATATATAAAAGTTATATTAAATCTAATTTAACTAATACAATAGATAAAATATCTAATAATAATAAAAATACTAAATATTTATAAAAAATTTATAGTGATTTATATAGACCTATAAAACTTAAAACCTATAATAATTAAAGATATTTTATAACTTTTCTAAATAATTATACTAAATATCTAGAAATTAAATTATTAGTTATTGAAAATAAAGCTTTTTAAGCTTTTAAGTGTTTTTAATTAATAGCTAAAATAAATAGCTTTAATAATAAACAAATAACTATTTTAAATACTAATAATAGTACTAAATATATTAATAATAGATTTATAGCTAAATTAGCTAAATTAATTATAATATATCAAAACTTTAGCTTTTATATATTAAAACCAAATAATATTATAAAGAGAATAAATAGAAGTTTACTTCATAAAGTTAGAGCTTTATTATATAATAGTTATTTATTTTTAGAATTCTAAAGAAATATTATTTATATTATAGTTTACTTATATAATAGAACTTTAAATAGTTCTATTAACTATAAAACCCTATATTAACTAAAATATAATAAAAAACTTAATATCTTATATTTAAAAGTTTTTAAATCTTTAGTTTATTATAAAACTAAAACTAGTAAACCAACTAAATTATTACCTACAAATATTGAAGGTATTTTAATAAGTTCTAGTATAAACGTATTTCAATACAAGGTTTTTGATATAGAAGCTAATAAACCTTTATAGGCTAAAGATTTAGTTATTATTAAAAATACCTTCCCCTATAAGAATATTAATAGTATAGAAAATACTAATAATAATAATACTATTAATACTAAAGTAATAGATATAGACCCTATATCTAATACTCTTAATAATCCTAGTAATAGTAATAATATTACTAATAATAAAAATATTAATACTAACTCTATAGATAAATTAGCTATAGAGAATTAGAATATTAATATTAATAATAATAATAGTAATAAATCTACTATTAATTATTATAATGATGAAGAAGATGAATCAAATAATATATTAGTACTAAATATTAATACTAACAATCTAAATACCTATAAATAAGCAATTAACTTATCTAATAAACTAGATTGGGAAAAAGCTATAGATAATGAAATTAATAAGTTAATAGCATAGGAACGTGGATTTTAACTGATTTACCTAATAATAAAACCCTACTTAATACTAGGTGGGTATATAAAAAGAAAAAAGATAAAAATAGAAATATTATTAAATATAAAGCTAGATTAGTAGCTAAAGGCTTTAATTAAATTATAGGTATTAACTACTTAGATACTTTTAATACTACTTATAGACCTAAAACCTATAAGCTGTTAATAATTATAGCTTTAAATAAAGGCTATATAATACGTTATTTTGACGTTAAAAATGCTTTTATATATGCCTCTATAGATAAAGAAATCTATCTATATTAACTAGAAGGCTATGTTAATAAAAAATACCCTAAAAAGGGATTAAAACTATTAAAAGCTCTATATAGGCTTAAATAAAGCCCTAGACTATCGTATGAATTTCTAGCTATATAACTAGCTAAATTAGGATTTATTATATTTCCTTATGATAATGGCGTTTTTATTAATACTATAACTAAAGTTATATTATTATGCTATGTTGACGATATTTTAATATTAGGCCCTGAAAAAGAGGTAGAAGAATTAGGTATAAAAATAGCTAATTTGATGAAATTAGAACCTATAAGTGAAGTTAGTACCTTTCTAGGCTAATAAATTAATATTAGTAAAGAAAAAGAATGTTTTACTATATCCTTATATAATTATACTAAAACTATTATTAAAAGCTTTAATAAGGAAAATATATATAAATGTACTATACTAGTAGATTTAACCTTTAAATTAACTAAAAATAAAAATTAAGCTACAAAACAAGATATATAGATAAATTAACAAGAAGTAGGCTTTTTAATCTGGCTAACAATGAAAACTAGGCTGGATACAGCTTTTGTAGTAAATTAAGTAGCTAGATTTATATTAAATCTATCTAATACCTATTTTAAAGCTTTAGATAGATTTAGGGTTATCTAAATTATAATACTAATTATATATTGATTTTTTATTATAATATTCCTATTGTAAGAATACATAGGTTCTCTGATTTAGATTAGAGTAATTATATACTAGAAAGAAAATCAGTTACTGGTTATATATCCTTTTTAAGTAAAAATATAATTAGCTGGAATACTAGTTTACAAAAAAGCCCTACTACTAGTACCTGTGAAACTAAATATATAGCTTGAAAAGAAACCACTAAGGAGGCTATTTATTTAAATAATATTCTTACTAGTATTAATAATTTATTAAGGTTTAATTATAACCTAACTATTCCTAGTATAATTATAAATTCTCAATCAGCTTAATATTTAGCTGAAAATCTAAAATTTCACAAAAGAACAAAGCATATAGATATAACTTATCACTTTGTTCGTTACAATATTATTAATAAAAAAGTATTATTAACTTATACTAAGTTTAATAAAAATATTACTAACGGCCTAACTAAGGGCCTAAATAAATACTACTCAATATAGGCAATTTCTCAAATGTTTAGGCCTATATAACCCTACTAATCTTTCTGAATATTAAGGAGAATTTAAGTAAAATAAATATTACTTAACTTCTGGGGCCTCTAAAACTACTAAGTTCTAACTAAGTACCCCCTAAAGGTGAGTTTAAGTAAAACTAAATATAACTAGCGCTATAAAAGAGATGTAGGGCTAAGACTGCTAATATTAATATAATTAGTGGAACTATACCTAATAATTCAATAACTAACCTTATAACTATTAATTATATATTAATATAACTTAAAGGAATAAAGTAACTATAACTTTATCTAATTAGACTTAAAGGTGTAATCGTATAAATTACCTATTATAGTAATTTATACGACTAACTGAAACGAATAAAAAACTATATATTAGGTTAGTTACTATAAAAACTATATATTAATGGAATACCAGTTCCCTAAAGTTAATAATACAGTTATTATTGACTAAAGTTAAATTTAAGTTACGATTTGAAACTAAAACAACGGAAACTAACAATCTGTAACAATCTAATAAACTATAACTATAATAATACTATAGATCTAGATTACCTGAAACGGATAAAATAAAGCCGTTAAAATTAACTTTATAATAAGGTTTTTATAGTTAATTACTTATTATAGTAATTACTTAATTAAGTAATTACCTAACTAAGTAAGGGTTTGCGAGGAAAAAATGTATTATATATACGATGGATTTTTCTACTTAGAATAGATTTTGAGGAAGTAAGCAATTTAATACTTTTATCTATTTAACTACTACCTATTATTACTACCTATTACCTATTATTAGTATTATTTCTCTTATATTAGTAATAACTATTTATACTGGTTATAAATGGTTATTATTGAATATAAGGAGTTTTATTATAATAACCAATAAAATGAAAAGTTTCCCCTTTTTATTACATTAAATACTGCCCCTACTCTTAATAATATTACCTCTATTATATACGCATTTACATCTACTATATTAGCTTCTTTAGAAATAAGTTATTACTATTATTATAGTTTTGTTTATTTAATTAGGCTAGCTAACACCTTTATAGTTATACTATTATCAGTAATATTCTCTCTATTAGTTAGTATAAAGCGTACTTACTAATAAGCTTTAAAAGGCTCCTTCTATTTTAGTATTATAGAAAACCTATTTAAAAAAAAAGCTACTCTATAAAGTGTATAAACATTTTACTTATTTTTATTACTAAGTTTATATACTTACTATTCATTAAGTTCTATATTATTAAATCCTATATAAAAATATTAATAAAAGCTCTCTTAAGTGTTAAACTAACTATATACTCTCTATATATCTTAGATTATATAAAAAGAAAGTAGGTTTTATTAATCTGATTAATATTAAACTCTATAATAAGCTTTTATATATTATTTATATTAATAGGTATATTCAGCTTAAAACATCTATATATAGGGGCTGCTAGCCTTATATTGTGAAATTTAACTAGTATTAACTGCAAAAGCTAGACTGGTCCCCTCACCCTCTACTAATAACCTATAACAACAAAGGTCTATTATAATCGTTATATGTATAGGAATAGAGGTCTAAAATCTATTAATTATTCAATCTGAACTTATATATATTAGAGGTAATAACCCCTTATATAGTAATATAGTGTAGAACGTCACTATACTAAATATATACGCTTTCTATATACTAATAACCTATTTCTAGCGTACTTCTTATATAATATACATCTTAGTAGTATTATAAAGCATTTAGCGCTTCTAGTAGTATTATTATACTTCTTCTCGCTAAAGAGGTTCTTATAAACTTTTACTAACTTATAAGAATATTACCCTTAGTAATTCTAAAACGTTGCTTAATCCTCTACTAGAGAGGTAAATATTATTAACTTTATTTAGTCTCTTAAATACTTAAAAGCTATTCTACTAAGTAGCTTTATTAAGAGATCTATAACGTTATTTAAGGTTTTAATATATATAAAGTTAACTTTATTATATACTACAACCTCTTCTATATAATAGTAGTTAACTTATATATATTAGATATAATTTCTAGTACTTTCACTATTCATAAGAGTTATTATATTTATATTATCTATATAGATTAGGATTAAACCTCTAAGGTTCTCTCTAACCTCTTCTATAAAGTATTACATCTATAATACTTTAGAAGTTACTATAGAAGTAGTATCATATTCAGCTTCTATAAATAACTTTATAATTATTAATTATCTATAAAACTTCTATAAGATCAGCCCTCTAGCTATAAAGAAAATCTATCTTTTAGTTAATCTAAATATAGCTTTACAGTCTATAAAATTACTATTAATATAGCTATATAAACTTAAGTTATTTAGGTTACTTTCTTATAAATATAATTTATATCTAATTAATAAGCTTAAGTTATCTTGATAATACTAGATAATTCTATCTACTACTTTACTATAAGAGCTACTAAGTAAATAGCTAAAATATACCTATAAACCTACTCTAAATAAAATATCTAGTCTTATTATTCTTATAGTAAATTACATATATCTTAATAGTCTTTAATACTACTCTTATAAATATCTATTAAGGAGCTTTTCGCTTAGAATAGCAATATTTAGTATACCTATAGTAACTAAGGTATATACTATATATATCTCTTTTATAAATTTCTTTATAACTTCTTCAATATATATATCCTAACAGATTGTAATAGCTTTATTTATAAATGATAGTTTTATACTTAGGAAAAAATCTAATATACTTATATTAACCGCCTTTATAAGCTCTAAAAGTCTCTTAAAGACGTTAGTAAAAGTCTTCTCTTTTCTAGTAACTAAAACGTTATTAATATAAATTATAAATATAACCTTAAGCGACTTATTATAATAAGTTATTTTATTATAATAGAGGGATATAAACCTAAATAACTTTAGAACACTCTAAAGCTTCTTTTACTATTAGTATCTTCTTTATTAAAGACTATAAAGCGCTTTTTAGAAGTAGATAATTTAGTTTTTATTTATATTATAGCTGCTCTCTTAAGTAAATTTTTCGCAATATACTTTATCTTTAAAGAACTTTTTAACTATAAGAAATAGGAGTATAAAAACTATCTCCTCTTAATTTCTATTTAGATATATTTCTATAAAGTTCTACTATTAGACTATAAAACCTTCTTATCTTATATATATAAATAATAGTCTCTTAGAAGCTATCTATATTATTGAAGCAAACGTTTTAGTAAAATCCTTATTATATATTTATAGAAACCTCTTTACTATAACTTATACTTTTTGCTTAAGAAGTACTTTATAAGTTTTTTTATACTTTAAAACCTATTTTATTATTAAGCGTACCTCTAAGAGCATTTCTATAATATCTATAAAACTTAAAACTTTATAGTTAAAAAGTAATTATATTTTAATAAATATTACTTCTTTCTAGTTATCCTAATTATTTACTAATCTATTTTAAGCCTCTTTAATAGTATAAAAGCTTTAATATATTTATAGCTAGGTAGATAAAACTTCTATAGTGAGAACGCTAAAGACTAAACTACTTTCTTTTTATATCTATTTACTATTTTTAGTTAACTCTCTAAAAGTTAAACTTATTAACTTTAATCTATTAATTACTTTATATCTATATTAATATAACTAAAAGCTTTAGCTAGATAGTAATATTTATAATATATCTAGTAAGATATTTCTAATAAGCTTAGAAAAAAATAACATTTAAGGAGATAATAATCTGCTTTTCCTCTAATAGCTATACTTTATAAGTTTATTCTTCTTTATATTTAATAAGAATTCCCTTTTTAGCGTAAAGTGCTATCTTATCTATAGTGATTTAGGTTTTTAAGTTAAAATTAATAAAGTAGAAGCTTCTAATTATCTAAAGTTAGCTAAAATTAGAGATATAATCTCCTTCTAGCTTTAAGTTATTTATCAGTATTTAGATTAGTATTTTCCTATTAACTACTATAGTATATACGTAATTTATAATATAAATTACTACTATTAGGAGATATAGTTATAACTTAGCTAGTAAATCTAAATTAATATAAAGACATTATATAATATTTATAATTAGCTTAATAGATCGCTCTATAACACTATTCTGCTTATATATATAGTAATAATATTTCTATTACTATACTTTTATTATATAAGACTATTTATAGAAAAGTTACTATAAACTGCTTTATATTATCTATATATATAACTCTAATAGCCTCTCTAAATATAGCTTTTTAACTTTATAAATATATTTAAAGAACTTTTATAAACTTATTTTTCATATATCTAAGTATAATTACTTAAAAATAGAACTTATTATTAGTTACTAGTAAGAAATAGTAGAAATACTTATTAAATTTAATCTCTTTAATATTAGTATAAAGAACGTCTCTTAAATATATAGCTTATATATATAATATTTAAAGTAAATATTATAAGCTCTTTAAGAGATTATAAGTCTTATAAAGCTATAGAATAACTAATTCTAACTACAGTAAGTAGCTCTTTATAAGCTTAATTATCTTTTATATCTTATAGTAGCTAGAGTACTTAAAACGTTAATACTATAACTTTATATCAGATTTCTCTTATATAGTAAATATTATATATATCTCTATTAACTTCTCATAGTTAAATACTTTCTTAAAAGCTAGCTAGAAACCTTATTTAGCTATATTAAGTATATAAAGAATCTTACTATTTAGACTAAAAACTTTATTATACTTAAGATACCTTCCTATAGTATATAGCTTTCTACTACTAAAGATATTCAAAGAGAATTCATAGATATAATAAGTATTAATAAGTATAATTACTTAGCTATTAAGTACTCTTAAAGTGATACTACTAATATACTTTAGGTGTATTATACCTCCACTAGTTTATATAAAAACATTCTATATAGCTACAAAATAGATATTAAGGTTATAGAGAAACTTATCTATAATAATATAAATATCTACCTTAATATTATAAAGCTAATCTGAAATATCTCTATTATTAAATAAAGTTATTATTACTAATAGCACCTTTTTTAAGCTAATTTTTATATTTATAAAGGTTACTAAATATAATTACTACTTTTTAGGCGTTTTAAAAGCTAATTTTAACTTATTTTTATATATTTAGTATTTAGTATATATAACGCTCTGTTTACTATACTTCTAGTAAGTAATCTTATATTTTAGGTTACTATTTTACTATATTAATAGCATTTCTATACCTATAACTTTAC
This sequence comes from Colletotrichum viniferum, assembly GCA_020226115.1. Taxonomy (NCBI): domain Eukaryota; kingdom Fungi; phylum Ascomycota; class Sordariomycetes; order Glomerellales; family Glomerellaceae; genus Colletotrichum; species Colletotrichum viniferum. The sequence continues at coordinate 167,321 of JAGFBE010000008.1, forward strand.
ACTTTATTACTTTAGCCTCATCTTAAATATTAAATCAAAATTCTTCTAAGGCTAAAAAGGTTATATCAATAGCCTTCTACTAAGTATAATTATATTTAGCTTACTTTAAATTAGAATTCTCTAGTAATTAAATAAATAGTTATTAAATCTTATTTAGTAATAGTAATCTACCTACTTACTACAGTTAGGTCTAAATCTTATTAAACTTACTAATAAATTACATAAAATCTCTATTCTTATATATAAATATATATAACTAATCTATTAACTTACCTTATAAGGTAAATCTTAATTCTATATATAATTAGTCAAGCGTTTTTATAACGTCTTTACTATTATATATATAAGCTATAAATATTAAAACGCTCTTTAAAAAGATATTTTTAAGCTTATTTCTTCCTATAGAATTCTCTTTAAATATAAAATCCTTAGCTATAATAACTTTTCACGCTATAAAGGCTACTTTTATTTATACTAACTAGATAAACTAGTTAGAAGCCTCTTTTAATATATATTCTTTTAGAAACTTTAACTTAAAGCTTTATAAATGCTCTAAATTTACTAATCTATATATAATAAATTTAACTTTAAATAGAGAAACATTTCTTATAAATATATCCTTATTTTTAATTATTAATCTTATAGCTACTAATAGAGCTATTACTAGAGGGTAGGCTTTATTAGTAAAATTCTCTAGTAAAACTATAGTCTTATTAAAGTTATTTACTAAATATAATCCTAAAAAGCTTTCTAAAGTTTTTTATTCGTTCTCTCTAAGTCTAGAAACTATACTTTAAAGCTTTTAAGAGCTATAACTAAGGTTTTAAGCGTTACTAAAGGCGTCTCACTTCTATATTTCTTATAACTTCTAGATAATATCTTTATTAATAATAAAGAGTACTTTATAATTACTATTTAAATAGATTTATATATATAAGTAAAAGTTATACTACTATATAATAACAAAAGTCTATTATAATCGTTATATATATAAGAACAGAAGTCTAAAATCTATTAATTATTTAATCTAAACTTATATATACTAGAGGTAATAACCCCTTATATAGTAATATAGTGTAGAATGTTATTTTACTAAATATATATACCTTTTATATGCTAATAACTTGTTTCTAGTGCGCCCTTTATATAATATGCACCTTAGTAGCATTATGAGGCATTTAGCGCTTCTAGCAGCATTGTTACACAACCTTTAGGTTATATGACTTTCAGAGTTAGACGCAAAGAGTCATACTATTAAGTTTACACCTTTAAGTGTAGGCTTAAGCTATCGCTAAGCTCCAGCTAATGTTATGGCGCTAGCACTGTGCCTGCCTTAGAGCGCGTCACATGCCTAAGCATGTGACCTGTGGTGAGAGCGCTAGGCGCGCCTATAGAGCCTTTGCGCGCCTGCGCCCCTACTTCTAACTTTTTCCTTTTGTAACTTAATATTAATTGATCTAAGTTAATACCTATTGCGCGTTAGCTATTATTTATAAAGCCTGCTGTTATAGTATATTAAGTTTATTTATTAATTATTAATTTATCTCTAGTAATAGAAGTATAATATTAACTTTCTCTAGAAGTACTGATTGCTAATCTATAGCGAAAAACCCTATTATATAAACCCTATATATATAGCTAAGAACAACCTAACTAAAAACACTATAAGTGTAGTTAATAACATACTTTAATTTATTATATACCTATTAATTTAATTAATTATATACCCCCCTATATTAATTAGAGATAATATACAAAAGCGAGAAGAATAAAGATAGCTTAACTAAGTACTACTATAGCTATAATGCTATAAACAGCTTATACTTTATTCTAAATATATAGAAGGTGCTTAAGCCTCTAAAGCAGCTAAAAGAGTACTAACGCTATATATATAAGATACTTGAGAATACTTAAGGCTTTATACTAGAGATTACTACTATAGACCTTAACTATTCTATTTATATTTAGCCTATTAAGGACCTTCTACTTAAGATTATTACTATAAACTGTATTTACTATATAAAAATTACTTATAAGTAGTTTAAAAGCAGCAACTTTATTATTAAGAACTCTAACTTCTTTAGTAATAATAATAAGTATATATAGGACTACTAAGTATTTAAGAAAATATATAAGGATAACCTTAAGAACCTCTTTACTTAAGTTACTAGCTAAGTTAAGTAGTATACTATTTAAAGCTAGAAAGCTTAAATACTTTATACTAATTTTATTTATATTACTAATAATATTAAAGCCTTTTATTAATATGCTACTTAACTTAAGTTCTATATAAACATCTTTAATAAGTTTATAAAAGATATCTCTTATAAAGGTGCTGCTAAAGAAGCTTCTCTGTAGTCTAAAATTAAAGCTCTTTAGTCTATAAATAACGCTTTAAACAGCAAGATAACTATACTAAAAGCTAACTATACTACCTAAATATTTACTAACCTCTTTAGCGTAGGCAGCTACTGTGAGGTTGCTACTTTTAAAGTTTAAAATAGTAACCTTTAGCACTAAGTTAATATACTTATTATAGAGAAGACTGCTCTTTAAGTCTAAATTATAGAACTTAGAAAGTTTAATAAGTAATTATTTATTAAGCTTATTATATATTCTAATATCTCCTCTAAATATAGCTGATTTTGCTTATTTAGATATTTATTTAATTATTCTAATATTTTAGCACTTTTTAGAAATATAACTAATACTGTAATTACTATAATTACTTGCTACCTTCAGTTAGTTAAAGATGATAACTGTTATCTCTATAAGGGAACATTTATTTTAACTATATCTAATAAGATTTTCTCTTTAGTTCTATTTAAGCTAGTATAAGTTTCTATTTTTATTAGTATTTAAAATAGATATAATAGTAAGAACTTTATGTTTAACTTCTAGCTATATTATATTAGAATATATCTTAAGGCTATAAGTGACTACTTTAATAGTAAGAGGTTGGATTATATTGCCTTTTATATTAGTAGTAATACTGCTAACCTAGTGTTACTGCTATTTATTTATACTAGTGTAATCTAAATAGCTGAAGCTTTAATTAAGCAGCTGAAGAATAACTATATTAGCGCTATATATATTGAGGATGCTTGCTGTAATTTTAATAAGATTATAATCTTATATAGTAATATCTAAGCGTAGCGTAATATCTTTATTTAGAAGGTTTATGAGGCTGAAGTATATAAAGACTACTAGTGCTATATATTCTATAATAAGTTACCTCTATAGATTTAAAATGCTATTATTAACTAATATCTAGCTAAAGAGTAGTATAACTTCTATTAATACTTAAATTATATTACTAAGGTTGCTAATATTATAAATATTAGCTATAAAAAGAATAAAAGTTGCTTTAGTATAGTTTATACTGCTTTTAGTATTAGTTTATACTTTGTTGTAGCTACTAGCTCTAGTTCTAGTACTATTAGCACTAGAGGAATGTATACTAGTATAGATAAGACCTAGACCTATATAGATACTAAGCTATATAAAACCTTAAAAGCCTCTAGTATTTATTATAGTTATAGTAAGATAGGATATTAGTCTAAAGAGTATTTTATTAGAAAGGCTGTTATAAATATTATAAAGCCTGAGGAACCTACTAAAGGTTACTATAATAGCTTAGAAAACTAGAGCTTTTAGTTAAAATAGACTTTTAGCTAGAGGAGGATAACAGTATATAAGATATATACCTCATGCTTTTATCTATTAACTTATAATATCTAATAAGTAGATAACCTCTTAAAATAGAACTTATTATAGTATATAATAGATATAATATTCTTATATATATATTACTTAATACTGGAGTAAATAGCTATAGATTTATATATTTATACTTATAAATACTACTAAAGAACTTTTACTAAACTTCTTAGTATATACTAGAACAGCTTATCTCTATATTTAGATTTAATAGAGAATAATTAGATACTATAGATATAGTGTAGACTATTAATTTATATATTAACTATAAGGTATTTTTAAAGATACTTCTTTTATAACTGAATATTAAGTAATATAACTTAATATTTAGCTATAAGTAGTTTAAGTATTATAATATATTTCTAAATATATACTATTAGCGCTTTAGCTAGCTAAACGATATACTTCTACTTAGAGATTTTCTATTAACTATTATTTAGTAGGTAGAGGATCTACTTACGCCTAATGAGATAGATCTAGACTACTAACTTAATGTAGAATACTATTAGAAGGCCTTTAAAGTAAATACTATAGCTTATAATAAGAAGATAGTATTCTAACTAGTTAAAATACTTAAATAGTTTAAGCTACTGTTCTATATATAATGTAAGGATACTGTTAAATTTATAAATAAAATAAAGCGCGCTCTATAGAGTAAAACTATTTAGTATAAGGAAAAACACTTATTATAGCTATAGGACTTAGCGCTATTTAAAGCTGTGCTTATTAAGCTAATACTAAATCTGATTATTAATATGTTATCTTTTAAACGCTAAATAGGGTATAAAGCTATAGAAGTTAGTATTATCTTATTATATAAACTAAATAAGCTGATTAATAATAAGAGGGCTGAGAAGTATACTATAGAGGACCTTTTATATAATAACACAGAAGAAACCTAGTATCTAATTAAAGAGAAACTACTACTAGAGCTATAACTATAAGTAGATGTTTTTAGTAAAGCTACTAGCGATAAACTAGCGTTATACTAGCTATATAACTATAAAATTAAGCTTATAGAAGGTAGCTAGGATAGGTTATAATACTTACTACTCTATAAATAATTACTAAAAGAACTAGAGATAACCTAAAAGTACTTAAAAGATAACTTAAATAAGAGGTTTATTACTATAAGTAATACTCTTTAAACTTTACTTATTCTATTTATCTGTAAATATAATAGCAGCTTATAGTTCTATATTAACTACTACTAACTAAACGCTAAAACTAAGAAAGATTAATATTTATTACTACTAATTAAAAACATATTTATACACCTATATAAGGCTAAAATCTATATTAAGCTTAATATTAGATAAGCTTTTTATAAGATCTATATTACTAAAGGCTATAAAGACCTTATAATATTTAAAACCTAACTTAGCGTATATAAGTACTTAGTGCTACTTTTTAGGCTTTATAATAGCCTTTTAATATATTAGCAATATATAAATAAAGTTCTAATAGAATACTTTAACGACTTTTATATAGTATATATAGATAATATTCTAATCTATTTAGACGACTTAGTAGAGTATTATAACTATATTACTAAGGTATTAAACTAACTATATAAGGTAGAATTATAAGTTAACATTAAAAAGTGTAAATTTAGTATCACCTAGATGAAATACTTAGGATTTATTATATCTATAGAGGGTTTATAGCTTAACTTAGAAAAGGTAGAAGTTATTAAAATATAGTAGCTACTTAAGAATATTAAAGGCGTATAATTATTTTTTAGGTTTTATAACTTTTATAGATAGTTTATTAGAAATTATAGTAAAATAGCTTAACTACTAAACTAGCTTATAGTTAAAGGCGCTAAATATTAATAGATTAGTAACTATAAAAAAGGTTTTAAGAGCTTAAAGGCTGCTCTATCTTCAGCTTCTATTTTATAATATTAGAACTTAGACCTATTTATATATATAGAAATAGATACCTCTATTTCTATTTATATAGAGGCCCTACTATAATAATAGCTTAATAATAACTTTTAGTACTTTATAGCCTTCTTCTTTAAAACTATAAGCTTAGTAGAAATAAACTATCTAATCTATAACTATAAGATACTTATAATTATTTTAGTACTAGAGAAATAGTATATAAAACTAACATCTATATTATAATATTTTAATATAATTATAAACTATTAAGCTTTTCTATTTTTTATAACTAAGTAGCTTTTAAATATAAAATAAGCTAAATAGATAGGCCTACTATCTAATTATAATTTTATAATTTAATACTAACTAGGCTGGGAAAATATATTAGTAGATATATTATCTTATAAAATAGAGAACTTATATACTTAGAAAGATATTAAAGATATTAGTAGGATTTAGGTTATACTAAAGCCTTTTATGTTATCTCTAAAGGTTATAAAAAAACTATAATAAATACTAACTACTATATTAACTACTTTAGAACTTATAATTAGCATTTTTAAGCTTATAAGCAAACTATAAAGCTAGCTACTAGTTAAATATATCTTATAGCTAAATAGAAACCTAGAGATACTATCCCTTAAAGCTTACTATAACCTAATAAGTAAGAACTTAAGGTACTAAATAATTAAAGAGGGAGAAAGGTTACTACTAATAGATAGCTATATAGTAGTGCTATTAGAAGAAAATCTCTATATATATATTATATAAGAAGTTTATAAATAGCAGTCTTTAGCACACCTAAGTTATAATAAGACTACTAAGATTATTAAAAGCTAATACTACTAATAAAGTCTAACTAAAGATATTAAGCAATATATTTATAACTGTTATATATACTATAGAGCTTAAAAACTAAGAGATATAACTCTAAAAGAGCTAAGACTACTGCTAATCCCTATATAACCCTAGCAGTTTATTATAATAGACTTTATAGCTCTACTAAAGGATTACTATAGTTTTAATACTATCTAAATTATGATTTACTACCTTTCTAAACGTCTAGTTTCAATCCTCTACTATAAAATAGTTATAGTAAGAGATATAGCTTAGATGTTTTTCTGCTACATTTTCTTATATTTTAGTTTCCCTAATAAGATTATATCAGACTATAAAGCTTAATTTATCTTAAAGTTCTAAAATAAACTTTATAAGATTGCTAATATATAAATCAGCCTCTCTATAGTAGAATACCTATAAATAGATAGATAAATAGAAGTTATAAATTAATATCTTTAGTAATATTTATAGGTTTTAGTTAATAAATATATAGATAACTAGAGTGATTTATTACCTATAGCTAACTTCACATAAATTTATCTTCCTAGTAAAACTATAAACCTATTGCTATTTGAAATTAAATAGGGCTATAAACTAAAGATAAACTATAACTAAGCTAAATATATAATAAGACTTAATAACACCTATAATAAACTGAACTATAAAGATATTTAAACTATAATTAGCTAAATATATAACGCCTAGTATGTTATATTAAGGTAGATAGCTATTACTTAGCGCTAGTATATATATATAGCAAACTAAAGCTACTATTTAGATAACCTTACAATAAGTAATTTAGTTTAAATATTAATAAAAAGCTAGCGTTCTCTAACTTAGTTAAAGTTATTAATACTTTAGAATAGATTATATAAAATTAAAGCAGTAAGCTTTAAAAGTACTTAGGTTATAGATTTACTACTTAGCTACTAAATATATAACACTTTTAACTTAAACTAACTATAGAAAGCTAATAATAACTTACTATTAAAATAATATATTATACTACTATTACTTATTAAATATACTAATAGCCTTAAGTTTAAAGTTAATAAAGTTATATAATTATAAATTTATAAGTAAAAATTATAATACTATATTAATTAGCTAGGTTATAATAAAAACCCTAAATAATATAATATAGAGGCTTTTAAATACACTTTAGTAGTATTATAAGCTTTCTATAATATATATCTAGCTACTAAAGGCCTACTAAAGAACCTATAGTTATAGTTAGATACTACTATAGTAGATAAAAAGCCTCTTATATATAATAATAATAATATAGCTATAGAGGCTTAATATATATAAAAGGATAATAATAATAATAGTATATAATATATAAAAAGTTAAGGTATAATAAACTAGCCTTTATACCTATATATAAGTATATATCTACTAGAGAGGTCTTATATTATATATTTAGAAGAGAGATTAGTATTTACTATAGAGAAAGAAAAGGATTATTAGGGGATAAATAGGTATTATTTTATACTTACTATAAAGTTTAAAACTATAATAATTAAATAGCTATATATATATAGAATAGTAATAAATAGTAGTAAGATATAGTTTATATATATAGTAAGTATATAGATTTTATTTATAATTACTTTAGTATCTATAATATCTATAGCTTCTAACTACTATATTAATAGATATACTCTTTTATTACTATAAAGAAGAGAAAATAAACTTTAAAATAGAGGATTTTTTGCTTTTATATATATAATAGGCGGTTTCTATAGATAGAAACCCTCTATAAAAGGGGGGAGTACTGTTATAGCGCTAGCACTATACTTACCTCAGAGTATGTTATATGCTTAAGTATATAACCTGTAGTGAGAGCGCTGGGCGCGCCTATAGAGTCCTCGCGTACCTGCGCCCCCACTTCTAACTTTTTCCTTCTGTAACTCAATATCAATTAATCTAGGTTGACACCTATTGCGCGTTAGCTATCACTTGTGAAGCTTGCTGTCACACTAATAATAGCGTTATAAACAACACTCTCGCTAGTACGTTTTGCTGCTCTGCTGCCTACTTACCTGCCCTCTTCTACTAGAGATAAGCTAAGCTAAGCGTTAATAACTAGTTATACTGAGATTTATTTATTTACTTTATTAAAATTAAGCATAAGTTAAAGTGCTATTATTAGGTTTTAGTACTATAAAAAAAAATATAAAGTGAACTGCAATACTTATTTATATAGGTTAACTAAACTACTAATCTATCTATATATAGAGTTAAGTATTAATATTATAAAGGTTTTTTATAAATTAGTAAAAAAAAGAAAAAGAGATAAGTATAAACCTCTATATATAGTAATAGAGCTTTTTATACTTCTAGCTATAAATACCTCTTATAATAACTTCTTTAGTTAAAAAGATTTTTTATATAGTAGTATTTATAGTACTTCACTAGAAAGTTTAATAAAACTATTATTAATTAAGCTATAAAAGCTTTAGTAACCTATTTAGCTTTAATATAATTAGCTTCACTATATATAGTACTACTAGCTTTACACTATATAGCTAGCGCTATTACTATTCTATTAGTCTATTTAGCTAAGGTGTGCATTTAACTTTATATAAAGGTTTACTTATTAGTAGAAATATATAAGGTTTCTATACTATTTTCCTTAATTAGTAGAAAATATAAGCAAAAGTACTTATATAGTATTTCTAAAATTATACTTATATATAAGGTGAGTTTTGCTATAGTCTTGTTATAGGGGGGCTATATTATAACTATAAGCTTAATAATACTGTGACGGCAGGCTTCACAAGTGATAGCTAACGCGCAATAGGTGTCAACCTGGATTAATTGATATTGAGTTGCAGAAGGAGAAAGTCGGAAGTGGGGGCGCGGGCGCGCGAGGGCTCTATGGGCGCGCCCAGCGCTCTCGCCACAGGTCACGTGCTTAGGCACGTGACGCGCTCTGAGGCAGGCACGGTGCCAGCGCCGTGACAATACTATAATATAGGATTTAATAAGTTATTTAGACTTTAATTAAATTAGACACCTAAATAATAGAAGATCTATATTAGCTTATATATTTTACTAAGCATTATATAATATAATATCTTATAATACTATAAAATAAAAAATAGTAATACTATTTACTTATAAAACTAAATATATAGCTTTAACTAAAGTAATAAAAAAAGCTTTATATCTATATAATAATTATAATTTAAATTTAACTAATTTAGGTTTTAAAGCTATAAATAAGCCTAAGATTTCTATAGATAACTTAATAGCTAAAAAGTGCTAAGAGCTAATAGTTAGAGGAAACTAAAGAGTTTATAAAAAGGTGTGTATTATTAAAGAGGAAGTTATCCTCTTAAGCGTCCTTAAATTATAAGCTTATGAGGCCTATATTAGTTATATAACCTGCTCCCTTAGTGAGGCTTACTAAAGAGGCTATATAAAGTAGAAAACGTATTATAAAATACACTATTATATACCCCCTTAGCTATAAAAATAGCTAATAATACCTTATATATATCAAACGCTTATAAACTAAAAATAATATATAAAGACTAATTATATATAGAAAATCAGAAGCGGTTTCTTAAGAAAGAACAGCTTAGAAGCTTGCTCTTTATAGTATAATTAAAAAAACCTTAATAAGCTTCCTTAACTTATAATATATTTAGTTAGGCTTATAAACATATAAAATACGCTAATTTATATAGTTATATTTATAAGCAAAAATAGCTATCTAATTAAAAAGTAAATAAGAAGGAAAGATTTCTTAGAAGCTATATATAAAATCTTATTTTTCTTTATATATCCTTTTCATATTTCTTATAAATATCTATTTTATTTACTTTCTTCTTGATTTTTTATAACTATACTTAGAATACTCTTATAAAGCTTTATACTACTTCTTAAAAATATCCTCTATATATATTTCTTTCTTTATATATTATTATTACTACTTCTTATAAAGATACTTAAAATACCTCCTAAAATTCTTAATAATAAGCTACTTCTAATATTAATTAAAAAGTATACTTTTTAGAAGTAGTATAAAACCTTTCTATATATCTAAATAATTACTTAATAGATTATTACTAAGCTTAAGAGAAAGTATAGAGATTATAAATATCTAAGTTATAATTTTATAAGAATTTTACTAATTATTTATAGCTCTTTAAAAACTAGAGTTTATTAAAAACTACTTTTTAAACTCTTTTTTTCTTAAGAAATACTGAGAGAAGCTTTATAAAAGTTCTAATAATAACATTTTTAATAATACTACTAAGTAATAAACTAACTTAGGAGATATTATCTCTAGAAGCTTTATTATAAATTAGAATTCTTATAAACTATTCCTTTCTATCTAATTATCCTTTCACTTTTATAAAAATATTATTACTATTAAGCTTTTTAAGAAACTTCTCTTTATCTATAATAATTAGTTTCTAAAAGACTAGTTTATTTAAAAGTCTACTATTACTTAAACTAATAGTTTTTATAAAATAAGTATTTAGTCTATTAAGTCTAATATTAATAATAAAGAGGATATTAATAGTAGTTTAATTTACTTTTTTAGTAATATTTCTAAGTCTTTTTTTATTTTTTCTCAAAGAATAAAACTAGATCTAAGAGGTCTTTTTTTATTAGAACTTAGAAATCTTTCTCCTATTTATCAAAGATATAAAACTAAATCTTAATATCTTAAGAACTATTATTAAAAAGCTCTCTTTCTATTAGTAGTAAAAATATAAGGCTAAATATAAATTTATTAGTTTTTTCTTATAAATAAAACTCATTCCTCAGCCTCTAGCTGTTTACTGTGATTTTACCTGCTTAGAGGGATAGACTTCCTAACTCTACGCCTCCTAATAATATATACAGCTTTCAGTTATATAATTATAACTTAACAACCTCTTGAGGCTCTAACTACCTCTCCTAACCTAAGCTGTACTTATATATATATATTAGTTAATAACCTTATGATCTTCAACTTTACTTTAGCAATAATATAGTCTATAATTACTTAATTACTAACTACTGAACTATTAACCTATCCTCTCTCTTATATATTACTTACGCTACTAATACTATCTCTATTACTATTTTACTATCTACTATTCTTTTTGTTTAATTAGGCTAGCTGACGCCTTTAGTATACCTTACGTTATCTATAAGTAAAGTAGTATACTGAGCTAATAAGTCTAGCAGTAGCTATGCTGTTATTAGTAACATTCTCTCTATTAGTTAGCATAAGATGTACTTATTAATCCCTAGAGAGCTACCTCTACTTTAGTATTATAGAGAGCCTATTTAAAAAGGGGCTACTCTATAGAGTGTATAAATACCTTACTTACTTCTACTACTAAGTTTATATATTTATTATTAATTAAGTTATATATTATTAGGTCTCCTATAAAGATATTAATAAGAACTCTTTTAAGTATTATTCTAACTATATACTCTCTATATATCTTAAATTATATAAAAAAAGAGTAGGTTTTATTAATCTAATTAATATTAAACTTCATAGTAAGCCTTTATGCATTATTTATATTAATAAGTATATTAAGCTTAAGGTATCTATATATAAAGTTAAGTGCTAATATCATAAAGGTTTTTTATAGGTTATAAAGTGAGGAAGAGGAAGAGAAAGAGAGATAAGCGTAAAGCTCTATATATAGTAATAAAGCTTTTTATATTTCTAGCTATAAGAACCTCTTATAATCTTATGAGTTATGTATGCGCAGGTTTTAAGGAATAAAAGGTGTATTGTAGAAGAAACTACTTAGAAAGGTGGTTTGCATTGCAGGTTAATATCTATATGTACAGCTTATATAATACTACACATCATATAGTAAGTAGTAAGGCTATAGCTTAGATTGAGGGTATTACAACACACCTCCTTAGATATTATAGATAGCTGAAAAACCTATTCCTCACTACTATATACCTAAAAACCTATTTAAATTTATTATATAAAACATATAAAAATAGCTTTTAAAGTAATAAAATAAATAAATAAATAAAATTAGTATTTATAGTTATATTTATAAAATATAAGAGTATTTAATAAAGTTACTTAGTTATTAAAATAAGTTATAAATATATTTAGAATTAATAAAATTTCCTAATTTAGTTAGTATAAGTTGTTAGGTATAAGTAGTAGAAGTAAATAAAACCTTTTACACCTTTTTATAATTAAATTTTTCTTCTTTAGACTACTTATAAGTTATAAAAATAAGTTTTTAAAAGTCCTAAATTACTTACTATAACGCTTATATATTATTAAAAATAATTATTAGATCACTTAATATAATTATTAGAACCTTTACTAACTGTTTAATAGATAGAATTTATAATACTTATCTCTAAAAAAAAAGCTACTACTTATACGCATAAGGCGTATAAATATAAAAAAGCTACTACTAATACTACTACTAGTAGCCTCCCCTCTATCTCTAACAATAATAATAATAATAAGAAGCTTAATATACTTTCTAGTCCCCTTATACCTCCCCCCCTCTATCCCCCCTATTTTATTATTAAAGAGGTTAAAGATAAAGGTAAGTATAATACTTTATATATATACTATTTAGAGCGTTTTAGTTATTAGAAGTGTTATACTGATTATTTAGAAATAGCTTTTTAAAAACCTCTCTACTATAAGGTTTTTTACGAGGAGTACTTTAGGTCTACTTTTATAAGTAAAACCTAAAATTACTATTATAACCTTATACTTATAGCTACTAGTACTTCTAGTATAAAGCGCTATAAGAAGAATTAGTATATATTATACGCCTCTACTTCTTATAGCTACTTCTATATCCCTCTAGTGCTTATTATAATACTTTTTACTTACTACCTCTAAGAAGTTATAAAGTCTAACTCTACTAGCTAAGCTATAAGTATAATGCTTTTTTAGAAGTATTTTTTAATTTTAGAGGCGTTTTTTAAGTTTTAAAAACCTTTTTTAATTTATTACTAATTTTAAATATAGAACCTTAATTACTAAAGAGCTAATATTTAGTATACCTTTGCTCTTACTTAGAGTAGTATTACTAAAACCTCTACCTCTACTATACTTACTCTTATACTTCTAGCTACTTTTACTTTTATACTTACTCTTCCTCTAGCTTCTACTATACCTATTACACCTATTACTCCTCTTACTACACCTACTACTTTTAGTATTATACCTACTATTTTCTCTCTACCTAATAGTAAATAAGAAGTCCTCTTTAGCTTTACTATAGCTAGTAAACTCTTTATAGCTACTTTAGCTTAATATTAGTAGAGCTAGTTAGATATATTTACTACTACCTTTTATATTTATTAGAGCTAAGCTTTATTATTAGGTTTAAGGGGTTTTTATATATATTTAAAGCTTTAGCTTAAAATAACATTTGCTTTTAAACTTTTTAGATTTACTTTTAAGCTTTTATAAGCTAAATTAGGCTTTCTAGCTATAAGGCTAAATATAGACTTTCTAGCTGTTATACTACTTTATTTCTTATTATTCTTACTTTATATCCTTTATAATAAATATATATATATCTACTAAGTTTAGTAATATATAAAAATATTTAAACTTACCTTTAGAAAAGTTCTTTATAAAACTATTAGTAGGTATTAAGTCTATAGGTATATAAGCTATATTAAAACTACTCTTTTAGAACTTCTATTATAACTATATATTCTAAATATCTATATAATAGAGATATATTATAATATACTCTCTATTATTAACTATAAGTTATATTATCTATTAATTATTATAGTTAATCTTCTAGGTGTCTTTTTTTATATTTAGTACTATATCTTAGAAAAGTTTTTTAAGTACTATTACTTTTTTTATAATATTTTTAAGGCTTAGAAACTTTGTTTCTATTATAGATATTATAATAGTATTTTAACATATAGCTTTCTAATATATTATACTTCTAAAGAGAAATATAATATATCTTTAGACTAATCTCTATGTTTCTTTATTATTAGCAAATAAAGTATCACTTATAATTTAGAGAGCTTATATACTCTTTATATCTCTAAAGTAAAAAGCAAAGAAATATATTATATAGAGGTATTAGATTATCTAGTTAACTACTACTATATAGGCTAACAAAAGATTTATAAAGAACTATAAAAGATATTTAGCTATAAAAGTTATACCTAGACGTATTATTATTACTAAATAAAATATAAAACTAACTTTCTTCTAATATTCTTTTATATATATAAGAGAAACTTATTTCTTATTTTTTTTAAGTTTCTTAAGAAGTAATAAAGTTATAAAATATATATTTTTTTTAAAATTAAAAATACTTAATAACTTTCTTAATATATAAGTTATATACTAAATAAACCTTTTAAGCTATATAATCTCTAACTACTTAGATCTTAAGATAATACTTAATAGTACCTTAGTCCTTAAGTTTATATTTAGCTTTTAGTCTATTAATAATTTATTTTACTTTAGAGGAGTGATCCTAGTAATATAAAATAAAAATATTATCTATATAAAATAAAACTAAAACTTAATATTTAAGATCTTAGAAGAGATATACTTCTTCTAAGCTTAAAGTAAATTCTAGCTTCTTTAGAGTTACTAAGAAATACTTATACTAGAGAAGAGATATATTTTTAAAACTATATAAAACTTTATTAAGCTCTATACACTTTTTTTTATATTTAAAACCCTCTAGGAGTTAATAGTAAATTAGAGGTTTATTTAGATTTCTCTCTATATTTATGAAAGTATTATCTATATTAAATTACTACACTTTAAGATTAAACTAAGTAGCTAGAGCTATTATAATATAAAACATTTTTATAGTAAAAATTACTATATATATATTTTCTAGAGTACTCTTCTTCTAAAGGTCTCTTTATATATAGATTCTAGCCTTAAAACGCTTTAGATTACTATTTATATTAACTTTATATATAAAAACCTATTTTAAAAATAAAGGTCTTAATTATATGAATTATTAGTTAATTTCTCGCTATATTCTTTTTTCTCACAGTTTCTTAATTTTAAGCTTTACTACCTCTATAAAGCGTTTATATAGATGTTTTAAGAACGTTAAAAGTTCTTTCTAGCTTTAAAGAGGTAATTAGAGCTTAGATATATATATCTCTTATTCTAAATCCTCGTTATTACGCTCTTATTTCTAACTTTCTAATATAACTTTATATATATAAGTGAAGCGTTATATACCTAGAAGAACCTTCTTCTACTACCTTTTTTACTTCTAGTATAAATATTATAAAAAAGGCCTCTTAAGTATACTAGTCTTTAATAAAGATAACCTTTTTCTAATATTTAATCTTAGAGAACAGCTGTTCTAATTTGTTTTTCTTATTAATTATATTAGAATAAGTCTCTAAGATGTTATTAATAAATAAAATAAAATCTCTAAATTGCTCTAAAAGCTATTAATTACATTAGCTTAAATAGCTTACTTTTCTATAATCCTTCTAATTATAAGCTCTTTTTAGAGCTTCTTCTAAGCTTTTTACTTTATATATTTAGTTTATAACTCTATATATTTTATCTTTTAATTTAAAAAGGTTTTTAAGAGGTATTAATACTGTTTTTTTCTTATTTATATCTAGTACTAATATTCTAAGTTAAAGTTAAAGTCTACTATCTTTACTCTAACCTTTATTAGAAGTAGTATAAATACTATTATCCCCTTCTAAAACGTCTATAACTTCCTCAGTTTATTTATAAAATTTATTATTAAATATATTTAGTGCGTTAGCTTCTTTTCTCTAGCCTCTAATTATAACTTAAAGTCTTAAAGTTTCTTTAGAAGTAAGAAAACCTCTTAAAGGTCCCTTTTAAGTCTTCTTATATATTATAACGTTTTATAACTATATAATTAAAGTCTCTTACTTTTTAAAAGTATCTTCTATTATATTATTAGCCTATTTTTATACACTTAGAAGTTTAAGTATTAAATTTAAAAACAACTTAAGTTTTAGTTTCTCTTTAATAATATATTATATAATCTCTACTAGTATTACTATATATTTATCCTCTTTTAAGTAGAACTTTAACTTATTAAATTATATATTATATATAATAACTACTCTCTTAAATATAGATATCTAGATTCTATATAAGTTATGTATATTATTAATATATCTAACTAGATATCTAATATATTCCTATAGAAATACTTTATAGTATATCCTTTTTTATCCTTTTTTATGCTCTTTTTTAAGTAAGTATACTTAATAACTATATATATATATCTATCTCTAGTGTAGCTAAAGGTCTCTTCTAATTATAGATATATAGAAAGAGGCTTACTAATAAAAGTGTTAAATATACTATTCTTCTTTAACTTAATTTAGTAACTTCTAATTAGTTTTTTACTATAGAGATTTATTAAAAAAATAAATCCCTATAAGAGTTAATTTTAGTTATATTTCTAAGAGAAGATTAATACCTTCTTATATCTTAATACTTCTTAAGATTACTTTTAGCTAGTACGCTTTAAACTACCTATAAGCTTTTTTATATCTACTAGGGGTATTTTAATTATAATTTTATTATTCTTTACTTAGCGTGAATATTATATGCTACTATTAATAGTAATTATAGCTATTTTATTATTCTAGTAGATAATATAAATCGCTAATCTATATTACTTTTTAACCTACTATTTAAAGTAGAAAAGTATTATAAAGACTTCCTTAAGTATATATTATATTAGAGGGAAACTTTATAGCTTACCTAAGTATTTATCTTTAATAATTAAGATATAGAGAGCTCTTAAGATTACTTTAAAAAAGTAATAAAAGATATTTTAGAAGATATAATAATATAGTTAAATTATTCTATTTTCTAACTTTAAATATAAAATAACTTTCTTTATATAAATTCTAATATATATTTTGTATTATATCTATATTAAGCTTTATATCTTCACTTCTTAAATGTTTTTAACTATATATTTAAGAGTATTAAGATCTAAGTAGCTAGAATAAAAATACTAAAGATATATATTATCTAACTGATCTCTATAATAGTTATATATATCTTATCTATAAAAGGCTTTTACTAGCTAAATTATAGTAATAATATATATAAAGTTTATTAGTATATTTTTAAGAAGGTATAAAGAAAGGAGGTTATATTTAAAAAAGACTAAATTATATTTTTAGATTAAAGTTATAATAACTACGCTTTAGATAAGGTTTCTTATACGTAAAGTATAGTTAAATCTATAAAACTAGATTTTCTATACGTTAAAGCGACTTTTAGATATAATATTAATATAAAATCTTTTAATATAAGTAATATTTTTAAGTATGAGGTTGCTTAACGTCTATCTATTTTAATCTTTAAAGATCTTTTTAAAGATATAGATTTCTTAGCTTAAAACTAAAATCTAAGT
This sequence comes from Colletotrichum viniferum, assembly GCA_020226115.1. Classification (NCBI taxonomy): domain Eukaryota; kingdom Fungi; phylum Ascomycota; class Sordariomycetes; order Glomerellales; family Glomerellaceae; genus Colletotrichum; species Colletotrichum viniferum. The sequence goes on from JAGFBE010000008.1 coordinate 185,163, forward strand.
TATACCTACTTCTATAACATCTTTTAAGCTAAACTTTATATAAAAGTTATTTAGTAATAGTAATTTATTATTAACTAAATATATAGCACTATAGTTATTATAAACTATACTATATAAGAAGATATATAGTAGAGTAGAAGTATTAAGTAAATATATTACTAGTATAATTACTTTAGAAAAGCTCTATAGATTAATTAATATAGCTATAATATTAAATAGAACTCTAGTATTTAACCTATAGCTAGATCTACTATTCTAACTACCTTTTTTATTATAATTTCTATATTATTAGCCTCTTCTACTATATAAACTACTTCTTTTGTAATTAGAATTATTTATTTAATTTAAGATCTATCCCTTATATATAATAGTAACCTTAATATTTACTTATTTATTTTAACTAAGCTTAGAAAGGATTTTCTAAGCTTTATTATTATCTATAGAGATTTATTAGAACTTATAAAACTTTTTATAAATATACTTTAGGTATTTATATATTTTAGAGGTTTAAAAGTGTTCTTTTCTATATAAGTAGCTATTAAAATGTATATTAGAGAGGCTATTAGATCTTCCTCTTAAAGTAGTAAAAAGTATATTTAATCTCTAAGAGCTTTTAATAAGTAAATTCTCTTAAATAAAAGCTAAAAAGATAATTTTATATTGTTCTAAAGTATATATAGAAAACTTTAAACTAATATTTATTATAAGCTAGGTTAGCTTAATATAAAGTTAATCTAAAGTAAGTTGATATTTAACTATTTCAAAGAAGTTTTATAAAATAAGTTTCCTTTAAACTTCTAGAATATTAAGTCTCTTTACTTCTATATAGTAGTAGTATTACTCTATATACTAAATAGAAGGGTTAATATTAGAATTAGCCTTCTTAAGGAAATATAAATAGTTCTTATAAACTATATTAATAACTATAAGTATAATAGATATAAACTATTTTTTAATTTTATATATAAAAGCTTATAATATTACTTCTAACTATATCATATTATTTAGAATAGTTAATTTAATGTTAGTTAGAATAAGGTTTAAAACTATTTTATTAACTTATATCTAGAGGTTAAAGTGATATATTAAAAAGGTCTATTAATCTAAAGAGGTTACTATATAATCTTTAATTACTATATTATAGTCTAACTTAATATTTTTATAAATAGTAGTTTAAAGTATCTATAGAGACTCTAAGAAAGAGGATAATCTTATTACTTTATTAGGAATAACACTTATTTTCTCTTTACTTTCTTAAGTTTCTATAGTTAGAAGAATATTCTCTAGTATATTTTTAGTAACTTTTACTAGACTTTTAGCCTCCTCTAGGTATATTTTTACCTACTTATTAAGTTCTTCTTAGTGTTTTATATTTAAAAGAGTTTAGTATTTAGTAATAAACTTAGTAATCTTTAAAGCTTTAAGTATTTAAAAAAAGTTAATATAATTATCTATATCTAAGTTAATATAGTCCTAGAGACTTTATAGATATATATAAAACTTAAAATAAGTATACTATATTAGCTAGGTACTTCTAAATATAAGAATATCTTCTATAAGAGGAATTTTATTATTAGTAGAAGATATAATTAAGAATAATAGTAGAGGAATTAATAAAAAGGATTAGAATAAGTTTTTTATATATAACTTATAGTAGAGGGGTAAAATAAGCTATTAATAGAGCTAAGCTTATAACTCTTATGAGTTATATACGTATAGGTTATAGAGAATAAAAGGTGTATTATAGAAGAAACTACTTAGAAAGGTAGTCTGCATTATAGGTTAATATCCACATATGCAGCTTATGTAATACCACACATCATATAGTAGGCAGTGAGGCTGCGGCTCAGATTGAGGGTATCGCAATATATAATAACCTCTTACTAAAAGCTAGTAGTTAGAAGAGACTAAAAAGTTTATAAAAAGGCGTGTATTGCTCAGAAGGAAGTTACCCTCCTAAGCGTCCTTAAATTATAAGTTTATAAGGCCTATACTAGTTATATAACTTAGTCCCTCAGTAAGGCTCACTAAGAGGGCGACATAAAGTAGAGGATATATTATAAGATAGATTATTATATACCCTCTTAGCTATAAAAATAGCTAAAAGTGCTTTATATATATAAAAAATGCTTATAAACTAAAACTAATATATAAAAACTAATTATATATAGAAAATTAAACGCGCCCTCCTAAAAAAGAATAGCTTAGAAGCTTACTTTTTATAGTATAGTTAAAAGAACTTTAATAAGCCCCCTTTAATCTATAATATATTCAGTTAGCTTTATAAATATATAAAACGCACTAATTTATATACTTATACTTATAAGTAAGAGTAGCTATCTAATTAAAAAATAAATAAAGAGGAAAAATTTCCTAGAAGCTATATATAAAATCCTTTTTTTTATATAGCTTTTTTATATTTCTTATAAATATCTATCTTACTTACTTTCTTCTCTATTTTTTATAACTATATTTAAAATACTTTATAAAGCTTTATACTACTTCTTAAAAGTATTTCTATATATATTTCTTTCTTTATATATTATTCTTATTATTTTTTATAAATATCCCTAAAATACTTCCTAAGATCTTTAGTAATAAGCTATTTTTAGTATTAATTAAAAACTATATCCTTTAGAAGTAATATAAAACTTTTTTATATATCTAAGTAATTACTAAATAAATTATTACTAAGTTTAAAAGAGATTATAGAGATTATAAATACTTAAGTTATTATTTTAAGAGAATTTTACTAATTACTTATAGTTCTTTAGAAGTTAAAGTTTATTAAAAACTACTTATTAAACTCCTTTTTTTTTAAGAAATACTAAGAGAAAACTTATAAAGGTTCTAATAATAAAGTTTTTACTAATACTGCTAAATATTAGATTAACTTAAGAAATACTATTTTAAGAGATCTAGTTATAAACTAAAATTCTTATAAGCTATTCTCTTCTATCTAATTATACCTTTACCCTTATAAAGATATTATTACTATTAAATCTTTTAAAAAGTTTATTCTTATTTATAATAATTAGTTCTTAAAAAATTAGCTTATTTAGAAGTTTACTACTACTTAAACTAATAGTTCTTATAAGGTAAATATTTAGTTTATTAAGTTTAATACTAATAATAAAGAGGATATTAATAGTAGTTTATTTTACTCTTTTAGTAATATTTTTAAATATTTTTTTATTTCTCTTAAAGAGTAGAACTAAATCTAAGAGGTTTTTTCTTATTAGAACTTAGAAATCTTTCTCCTATTTATAAGAAATATAAAGCTAAATTCTACTTTAGGAGTTATTACTAAAATACTTTCTTCTTATTAATAGTAAGAATATAAAGTTAAATATAAATTTATTAGTTCTTTTTTATAAATAAAATTAATTTCTCTTTAGTAATTATTACTTTTTAAAAAGCTATTTTAACTAATTATAAGAGTAATATCTTCTTATTATTAAAGAAAAATAATATATTTTATAAAGCTATATTTACTTAAAAGCTAATCCTCTCTTAAGTATTTATAGCTCTCTTCTTATTAGTATTAACTAGGATTACTATTAAAGTAAGCTTTATAAATACTAATACTTTATATATATTATTAGTAACTTATAAAGAAATAAATACTACCTCTATATTTAGTTATATTATAAAAGATATTATAATTAATATAAATAAATATCTTATAATCTTTATTATATTATTCTTTTTAAACTAAAACTTTTAAAAGATATAGTTTATACTAAGATCTACTATCTTATAAGTCTATTAATTAGTTAGTAGAGAGATAATACTCTAATAACAAGTTCTCTTTATTTATTTCTTTATAATCTATTTAACTTAATAAAAAGTCTCTTAAGGATATATATTCTATTTAGTAACTTACTTAGAAGTTGTATAAATTAAAATATAGTAATAAGATTAAGCTTATTAGTAAAGTTAAAGCTTATAAGGCATTTAAAGCTTATAAAGCGTCTAAAACTTATAAAGCGTCTAAAGCTTATAAAAAGTATAGTTTAATTAAAGTTTAAACTAACTTTATTAATAATATAGCTTATAAAATAAAGAACCTATCTCTTTTACTTACTAAAACTTATATAAAGCTTAAGATATCTTAGTATTAATCTAAAAAGATCTTATAAGAGACTAAAATTTCTAATCTCTCTACTAAAGAGTAGTATATTTACTATATAACCCTTTCTCTCTAAGTGCTTTTTAGTTTAGCTTTTAAGGATTTAGATATAGATACCTCTAAAATATCTCTCTAAAAAGTTACTCTTTAAAAGATCTATACTTTTAAGGATTTAAGTAAAGAGAGTAATCTTATAAGCTAGCTTCTGTATAAAGTATAGTAAATATAAGCTTCTTATAAATCTCTATCTATTTCTTACTAGAAGTATTATAAGTTTTTAAATACTTCTTTTGTTTTAAAAATTTCCTCTTAAAGCTTAGAAGTATTATTCTTTAGTTTCTCTTAAGTTTACTAAAAGTTCTACTAAAAAAGTAAGATTTAACCTTTATAAGGGTTTTATTAATTTATTACTTTTTAAGAATGTATTTATATTTTCTACTTATAAGGTTGTACCTCTTTTTTAAAAAGATTCTATTTACTTAAAAAGAAGTACTACTTATAACTTTATATAAGCTTTTTATAATAAGCTTAACTTATATAACTTATCTCTTACTAAAGCTAATTTTATAAGATTTATCCCTCTTATAGAATCTAGTTCTCTAAAGAACTTCTTTATATAATCTATTTATATATTTATTAATAAAGTAGGTATTATAGGTATTACTCTTAATAATATTTAAGAAGATATAGAAATCCTTATAAAATAGGCTATTTTATAAAATAGTATTAGTTTACTTTATAAGCTGTTCTTTTTAGTATTTAGATTTACTAAAGTTAGATCTTATAAAATTATTTTAAGTTTTTATAGTTTTTATTAGGTTTTATATTAAATAAAAAAAACCTATTTACTTTTATAATTCTTATAAATATATTATAATTATATATACTATATCTATAAGGTTTAAAAGTAAATAAAAATATTTAAACTTTATTTATAAGCGGTTTTTTATAAGTCTATCTATAGGTATCTTATTTATTAGTATATAAATAACTTAAAAACTTCCCTTTTAATACTTCTATTTTAACTATATATTATAGATATTAATATACCTTAAATAAGTATTTATTCTCTCCTTTTTACTTATAATAAGTCTAACTATTTACTAGTTATTATAGTAAATATTCTATATATTACGAAGCTTAAACTTAATATCTTTAAATAGCTTCTAAAGAGCTACTATTTCTTTTATTATTTCTACTAAATTTAAGAACTCTACTTTAGTAGTTAAAATTATAACTCTTATTTATCTAATTACTTTCTATTAGATTAGTTCTCTAAATAGCATTATAAAGTATTCTTATAAGGATTATTATATAATTTTATTATCTATAAATAAAGTATCTATAGCTATAAGTAAGATCTATATACCTATAAGCTTACCTCTTAAAATACTAAAGTAAATTATAAAATATTAAGTTCTATATAGGTACTATATAATATATCTTATAGTAACTAGATACTTCTAAAATAGATTTATAAGGAATCTAAATAAAAATACTACTATAAATATAATATCTATCTTTATAAGTATTACTATATAAAGTATTAATCTAACTATTTTTTAAAAAATTTTAACTTCTTGTAGTATTACTTACTTTTATTCTTTTTAAGTTCTATTTAATGAAAAGGTGTTAATAGATATATAGTATCTTATAAGTTAAACTTTTAAGTAACTTTTTTAATATATAAGTTATAAACTAAAAAGATCTTTTAAGCTTTTTAATTTTTTATAACCTTTACTCTTAAGTACTATTTAATATTTCTCTATTCCTTAATTTTATACTCTTTTTTAATCCTATTAATAACTTCTTAAACTTTATCCTCATTATCTTTATAAAATAGAATAAAAAAGTTATTAATATAGAAAATAACTACAACTTTTTAGTTAGAGTTTTAAAAGAAATAGAGGTCTTTTTTTAATCTTTATAAATTAAATCTCTTAAGAGTAAAGCTATATTTCTTATACTAAAGGAGAGGTATATCCTAAAAATTATATAAAGTTTTATTTAGTTTAATAATATATTTAGTAAGAGAATCTAAATACTTTATAAGTTCCTTAATTATTTTATAATATTTTATAAATAACTAGATCTCCTCTCTCTAATATCTTTATATTTAAGAACGTATTAATTATATTATATTAATATATTTTATAGTTAAATTATATAGTAATTACTATTATAACTTAAAAAGTTTATAAAGTAAGAGTTATAATATAAATACTCTTAAGGTCTTCTAATTAGAGGTCCCCTTTTATAATAATCTATATTTTTATATCTATAAGATATTTATTTATATTAAGTTTATAAATAAAAACCTATTTTAAGGGGAGAGGTTTTAAGTATACTTTTAAGTAATCTAAAACTCTTTAAGTTTTAAAATTAATAATCTTTTTAAGCTTTTTATAGTATATAGTATTAAATAACTTCTAAAGCTATTTAGAAAGCTTTTTAATTTTTTTCTAAATCCTTAGAAGTAGTAATAATTAGGTATAATATATTTTATTAAATTATAAAAAGAAATTAAAAAGAAGTTTTAAAACTAATCCTTTATAGACTTTATTTCTTAAAAGTTTAATAGTTCTAGCTTTTACTACTTTATAAAATATATAGTAAAGTTTCTTATTTTCCTTAATAATTTTCTATTTTCTTAGTATAAACGTTATAAAAAAGTTATTCTATTCTTATTTATTAATTATATAGTTTTTATTTTCTATACTAATAGTATTATTAATATAAATAGTAAAAATACTTTTTAGTTTATTTTAAATATTACTTTTTTTATAAAAATAAGTCTAAGTATAAGTTTTCTTTATATATAAACATTTTTACTTTAGCTTAGAGATTTCTTTTTATATATCTTTAAAGTTAGACTAATTCTTAAAAAGAAGTGAATTCTTATAAGAGCTCTTTATATTTATTATTTTAAAGTTTCTTATATTTTTTAATATAAACTCTATTCTACTAGTTATTTCTAGTTTTTCTTAAGTTTCTAAAGTAATAATAGTAATATTACTTTTAAAACCTTTATTACTTAAAAACTTTAAAGTTTATCTAAGAGGAGTATCTCTAAAAAACTAATTATTAGGTTTAAAAGACTATTTAGGAGTAAAAAAGCTATACTAAGTAGTTTTAAGTATATTCTTTCTATTTTCTATATATTATAGTAACTAATATACTATAATTCTTTTATTAATTATAAAATCATTCTTATCTAAAATACTAAAACCTATAAATATATTAGAAACTAAAAGTAATTCCTCTATATCTTCTATAATAGCTTTTATATTTATAAGTTTTATACTTTTTTTAGTATCTTTTTTTAAATAGAACTTACTTTTATTAAATATAATATTTTATAAAATAATAACTCTTTTAAATATTAGAACTTAGATTTTATAGAGGTTATATATATTTAGTATATACTTTATAAGATATTAAATATAGCTATATAGAACTATTTTAAACTTTTTCCTCTTTATCTCTTTTTCTCTTTTTCTCTTAAGAATATATACTTTATAACTATAGATATATATCTCTCTCTAGTAAAGTTAAGTTTTAAAGTTTTATAATATATTATAAACTAAAGTTTATATATTAGGATATTTTTTAAATTATTCCTCTTGAATTTTATTTAGGGATTCTTAGTTTATTAATATATGAAGATTTATATTATATAAAAAGATATTTATAAATATTAATTTATTTTATAGCTTAAATAGAAGTCTTACTAAGTTTAGTATTTATATACTTTATATAATTACTTTTTTTTCTATTTTCTCTCTCTTACTAACTAGCTTTTTTATATAAAAAGAGAGAAGCTTAATATTAATATTGTTCTCTTAAACTTATTATTAGTATTTAGTTATTCCTTAGATTATAATAATAGATCTATTAATATTCTATTTTATTATATAGATAAAAAGTTCTTTTTACTTAAAAACTTAATTTTTAAAAGTTTATAGTATTGAGAAAACTTTATAGTAAATTTTATTCTTAAAATAAAATCTAAAAAACTTTCTTATATATCTATCTCTACTTATAAGAAGCTATAAAGCTTCTAAATAAGCTTCTAAATACTTAAATAGGTCTTAAGAAATATATTAGTATAAATATCTACTTCTAAATTTAGATAGTTTTTATAAAATAATTTATTATATATAAGTAGTAGAATAATTTTTATATGTTATATAAGTTAGTCTTTTAATTCTTATATCTTAAGTATTTTAGACTAAATACTTAAGAGCTTTCTAGCTAAAATATCTAACTTATAAGTACTAAAAATAAGTATTATCTTTATATATAAGTTTAAAGTTATAAAAGAGTTATTTCTAAAAAGTTACTATTACTAATTGAATAGTATTTATAATTTCTAAATAGTTTATATTAAAATAGATTTATAATAAGAATAAAATAGAGTAATTAGAAATAGATTTATATTTAAAAATTAAAATATTATTAATATATATAAATATTTAAAATAAAGTTCTAGTTTCTCTATAGTAAATCTTATTAGTATATCTATTTAGCTAGATATTAACACTTTTAAGAGAAGATTCTAAGATAATATTAGTTTTAAATCTCTTAATATAGAATATATTTTTAGGAATAAGATCCTCTATTAGTTCTCTACTAAGCTTATAAAAAGTTTTAAGAAAAACTCTTATACTTACTCTATAAACTATAAAAACTTAATTTTCTATAGTAACTATTTTAAGCTTCTTAAGAGGTTTATAATCTTATAAATAGCTTAGATTATTAATTATATAGTTTAAAACTATAGTATTATAAACTATAGAAAACTATAAAAAGCTATTAGTTTTTCTATTTATATTAAAAATAGATCTTAATCCCTCTTTAAACTACTTAGAAGTAGCTAAACTTATATATAGTAAAATAAATATAATAGTAACTATATTATTAAAATATAATTTATTTTTAGTAATATATTCTTTTATTTTTAAAATATTTTCTAGTTTAAGCTTTCTTTTATTTATAAAGTTTTAGTAAATTAGTTTCTATTTCTTTTAAAGAGCCTTAGTTTTAATATTATTTTAGATTTTAGTAATAACTTTTAAAATTAGCTAGTAAGTTATTTTATTTATTAATATAAGCTTAATTCTTATATAATTTTTAGGAGACTAGGTATATTATAAAGCTTAATTTTTACTAATAAATTCCTAGTATAAGTATTCTTTAAGTTCTTTTTAAGTATTTTAAGACTTTTATAACTTCTTATTTTTAAACTTTAGTTTTTTAGAATTAAATCCTCTTAAGGTTAAGTTTAAAACTTATAAGTTATTAGATCTACTTCTAATTATTATAAATACTCTACTAATTTAAACTTCTTTTATTAAAAGCTTAAATAAATAATCTCTATAAAGACTTTTATATAGTTCTTAAGGTTAGAAATTAGTTTAAATTTCTCTTTATAAATAATAAGATCTTAGATTATTCTTTATACTTAATTAGAAGTAATTTAAACTTTAATAGTTTATAAAAATTATTTAATTATAAAAGCTTTTAAGACTTTTAGAATCTTATAAATTAATATTTAATAGTAGTAGCTAATCTATTTATTATAGAAGTCTATTAAGTTAATATTAGTATTAATAGTTCTATAAATAATCTCTAAGTAGTTTTCTCTTATAATAGTTTTTATAACTAAGTTACTCTTTATAAACTTACTTTTAAATAGTTTAGTACTTATTTAAAGAGAGAATAATCTACTATCTTTAGTATTTAAAATAGTTTAACTTATAGATCTTTATAAAAGAGATAATATTAAAGTAAAATCTATATTTTCTTATAACTTAGAAGTATTTAGAATATATAATTTAAATAGAAGTAGTATTTTATATCTTAATATAAACTTAAATAAAATATAGTTTTTATTTAATCTATTTAAAATCTAAAGCTTAACTATATTTATAAGTTTTTTATTAATATTTATAAAGATTTAGCTCTAGATCTATCTTAGAAGCTATTTTTTAGTTATTTAGTTATTTTAAGCTTTAGCTACTAAAATAGACTATTATTTAATAAATAGTTTATATCTAATTTAAAAGAGATAATCTTTAAGTATAATTAGTACTAGCTTAGTAGGTTTAAGAGGAAGTTAAAAGTATAATAATATAGAGGTATATATAAATGTAGTAAAATATATAGATATTAAAGAATATATAAATATAAGAGAAACTAGAACTTAAAAAACTTTATTCTTACTAGATTTTTATTATTATTAAGAGTTACTTATTTTTAACTACTTTTTCTCTTAAGTTCTATTTACTTTCTATTTCTTAAGGTTTTCTTTATAAGTATTTTATTTCTCTTTATTAAATATATTAATATAGTTCTTAAGAGATAAGATATTTATTCTACTTATATTTCTAAAAATAAATATATTAGGTTTATTAAAGTTAATAAAATCCTAAATATTAAATATAATAGAAATAACTTTAAAATAGTTAAACTAAAGTAACTAATCTTTATAAGTTTTTAATTTAATTTATATACTTTTAAAATAAAAGTTAATTTTAGAAACTTTAGTAAAAGAGAGAAATATCTTATAAAATATAAAAGAAATAGTTATAAATAAATAAAAGTATAGAAAGAGAAGAGAGAGATCTATTTACTTTATAAAATACTTTAATAGTAATAAGAAATAAAATTAAAGTTTAAATAAGTTAAGTTTATAACTACTAAGAGTTAGTAGTTAGAAGAGACTAAAGAGTTTATAAGAAAGTATATATTACTTAAGAAGAAGTTATCCTCTTAAATGTCTTTAAATTATAAGCTTATAAGGCTTATACTAGTTATATAACCTGCTCTTCTAGTGAGGCTTACTAAGGGGGCTATATAAGGCAGAGGACGTATTATGAGATAGATTATTACACCTCTTTAGTTAAGAAGTTATCTCTTATATAGTAGCGTTATTAGGCTATAAAAGCTTTAGTGATCTATTTAGCCTTAATGTGATCAGCCCTACTATATATAGCATTACTGCTACTAGCCTCATATTATACAGCTAGCGCTGTTACTATTCTACTAGTCTATTTAGCTAGGATATGCGTTTTACTTTATATAGTAATACTTAGAGGGTTTACTTATTAGTAAGAATGTATAGGGTTTTTATACTGTTTTTCTTAATTAGTAGAAGGTATAGGTTAAAGTGTCTATATAGTGTTTCTAGAATTATGCTTACGTATAGGGTGAATTTTGCTATAGTCTTTTTATAGAGAGGCTGCATTATAACTATAAACTTAAAACTAATTCCTCTTTAGTAATTATTACTTCTTAGACAGTTATTTTAACTAATTATAAAAGTAATATCTTTTTATTTTTAAAGAAGAATAGTATATTTCATAAAGCTATATTTTGCTTAGAAGCTAATCTCTTTTTAAGTATTTATAGCTCCTTTTTTAATAATATTAACTGAGATTACTATTAAAGTGAGCTTTATAAATATTAGTACGTTATATATACTATTAGTAGCTTATAAGGAAATAGGTATTATCTTTATATTTAGTCATCTTATAAGCGATATTATAATTAGTATAAATAAACGTTTTATAGTATCTACTATATTATTCCTTTTAAGCTAAAGCTTTTAAGAGATATAGTTTATATTAAGATTTACTATTTTATAGGTTTACTAACTAGTTAGTAGAGAGATAATACTTCAGTAATAAGCTTTTTTATTTATTCTTCTATAATCTATTCAACTTTATAAGAAAGTTTTTAAATATATATATTCTATTTAGTAATCTACTTAAAAGTCATATAAATCTAAGTATAGTAGTAAAACTAAACTTATTAATAAAGTTAAAGTTTATCTTAGTAATAAGCTAAGAAGATCTTATAAGAGATTAAGATTTTTAATATTTCTACTAAAGAGTAGTATATTTACTATATAACCTCTTCTCTTTAAGCGGTTTTTAGCTTAGCTTATAGAGATTTAGATATAGATCTTTTTATAGTATTTCTCTAGAAAGTTATTTTTTAAGAGATTTATATTTTTAAGAGTTAAAATAAAGAAAATAAATTTATAAACTAGCTTTTTTATAAAATATAGTAAATATAGACTTTTTATAAATCTCTATTTATTTCTTACTAGAAGTATTATAAATTTTTAAATATCTCTTCTTTTTAGAAACTTATTTTTAAGGTTTAAAAGTATTATTTTTTAGTTTCTCTTAAGTTTATTATAAGTTTTATTAAGAAAATAAGGCTTAACTTTTATAAAAGTTTTATTAATTTATTACCTCTTAAGTATTTACTTATATCTTTTACTTATAAAGTTCTACTTCTCTTTTAAGAGGATTCTATTTATTGAAAAGAGATTACTATTTATAAGTTCTTATAAGCTTTCTATAATAAGTTTAACCTATATAATTTATCTCTTACTAAAGCTAATTTTATAAAGTTTATTCTTCTTATAGGATTTAGTTTTCTAAAGAACTCTTTTATATAATCTATTTATATATTTATTAATAAAGTAGATATTATTAGTATTATTTTTAATAGTATTTAAGAAGATATAGAAATCTTTATAAAATAAGCTATTTTATAAAATAGCGTTAGGTTAGTTTATAAGCTATCCTCTTTAGTATTAAGATTTATTAAAGTTAGATCCTATAAGATTATTTTAGGTTTTAATAGTTTTTATTAGGTTTTATATTAGATAAGAGAAGCTTATTTATTTCTATAATTTTTATAAATATATTATAATTATATATATTATATTTATAAGGTTTAAAAGTAAATAAAAATATTTAAACTTCGCTTATAAGAGGTTTTTTATAAGTCTATCTAGAAATATTTTATTTATTAATATATAGGTAATTTAAAAGCTTCTCTTTTAATACTTTTATTTTAACTATATACTATAGATATTAATATACCTTAAGTAAGTATTTATTCTCTCTCTTTTATTTATAATAAGTTTAATTATCTATTAGTTATTATAGTAAATATTTTATATATTATTAAGCTTAAATTTAATATTTTTAAATAGCTTTTATAGGGCTATTATCTTTTTTACTATCTTTATTAAGTTTAAAAACTTCACTTTAGTAGTTAAAATTGTAATTATTATTTATTTAGTTACTTTTTATTAGATTAGTTTTCTAAATAATATTATAAAGTATCTTTATAAAGATTATTATGTGATTTTATTATCTATACTAAGAGAGAGGAAGTAGTAATAGATGTTAGTTCTATAATAACTAGTATAAGTAAGAGTAACAGTAGGTTTCTCAGTATAGCAAAAAGTAATAGTAAAGTATAAAGCTATAGAAGTTACTATTATATTAGTTATTTATATTAACTATTCTAAGTTGTTAGTAAGGTTAGAGAGATAGGTTAGTTATTATATAGACGTTATTAACCTATACTAATCCCTATAAGGTTTAATAGGTATTTTAGTCTATTTAGAATAACTAAAACTAGTAAGCATACTAGTAATACTAGCTTATAAGCTAGTTTTAGCTTTAACCTTTATATATTAAGTTAGTATAGTGTGACGATCTATCTCACAATATATCCTCTGCTTTATATAGCCCCCTTAGTAAGCCTCACTAAGGGAGCAGGTTATATAACTAGTATAAGCCTTATAAGTTTATAATTTAAAGATACTTAAGAGGGTAACTTCCTCTTAAGTAATATATACTTTTTTATAAACTCTTTAGTTTCTTCTAACTACTAGTTTTTAGTAATTATAAACTTAGCTTATTTAAACTTTAATTTTACTTCTTATTACTATTAAAGTATTTTATAGAGTAAATAGATCTCTTTCTTCTCTTTCTATACTTTTATTTATTTATAACTATTTCTTTTATATTTTATAAGATATTTCTCTTTTTTACTAAAGTTTCTAAAATTAATATTTATTTTAAAAGTATGTTAGAAGGTATGAGGGTACTTCTCCCTCTGTTCACTCTATACTAGAGGGCTTAAGGCCCTAATACTCTATACTAATACTTAATACTAAGTAATATATTACTAAGAAACCCTTTATAGGAAGAAAACTTAAGCTACGTTATGTAATATATAATTAAGTAGATAATACGTATATATAATACTATATAATAATTAGCTAGAGGCTATTAGTGCCCTACTATATATATAGACCCCTTAGGGGAGAGACTTACTTTTTATAGCGGGTTTTTAACTAATTAGAAGAGAGGAAAAGGGGTTTCTATAGTTAGGATTGAACTGACGCCTATGCGTTTAGGTAATACATAGGCCTGCTAAGCGCACACCACTACGCTATATAGGTTTATTTTAAAAGTATATAAATTAAATTAAAAACTTATAAAAATTAGTTAGTTTAGTTTAACTATTTTAAAATTATTTCTATTATATTTAATATTTAGGATTTTATTAACTTTAATAAACCTAATATATTTATTTTTAGAAATATAAATAGAATAAATATCTTATCTCTTAAAAACTATATTAATATATTTAATAAAAAGAAATAAAATATCTATAAAGAAAACTTGAAAAAATAGAAAATAGATAAAACTTAAAAAGAAAAGTAGTTAAAAATAAGTAACTTTTAATAATAATAAAAATCTAGTAATAATAAAGTTTCTTAAGTTTTAGTTTCTCTTATACTTATATATTCTTTAATATCTATATAGTCTATTATACTTATATATACTTCTATACCTCTATATTTTTAATCTCCTCTTATATTTACTAAACTAGTATTAATTATATTTAAAGATCTCTTTTTTTAAATTAAATATAGAATATTTATTAAATAATAATCTATTTTAGTAGCTAAAGCTTAAGATAACTAGAAAACTAAAGAATAGCTCTTAAGATAGATTTAAAACTAAATCTTTATAAATATTAATAAAAAACTTATAAATATAGTTAAGTTTTAGATTTTAAATAAACTAAATAAGAATTATATTTTATTTAAGTTTATATTAAAATGTAAAATACTACCTCTATTTAAGCTATATATTTTAAATACTTCTAAGTTATAAAAAATATAAATCTTATTTTAATATTATCTCTTTTATAAGAACTTATAAACTAAACTATTTTAAATACTAAAAATAGTAGATTATTTTCTCTTTAAATAGTAGTTAAACTATTTAAAAATAAGTTTATAAAAAGTAATTTAGCTATAAAAACTATTATAAGAGAGAACTATTTAGAAATCTTTTATAAAGTTACTAATATTAATATTAGTTTAATAGACTTCTATAATAAATAGATTAACTACTACTATTAAATATTAATTTATAAGATTTTAAAAGTTTAGAGAGTTTTTATAGTTAAATAATTTATATAAGCTATTAAGGTTTAAATTACTTCTAATTAAGTATAAAGAATAATCTAAGATCTTATTATTTATAAAGAGAAATTTAAACTGATTTCTAATTTTAAGAATTATATAAAGGTCTTTATAGGGATTATTTACTTAAACTCTTAATAAAAGAAGCTTAAACTTAATAGAGTATTTATAGTAATTAGGAGTAGATCTAATAACTTATAAGTTTTAAACTTAATTTTAAAAAGATCTAATTCTAAAGAACTAAAATCTAAAAGTAAGAAGTTTTAGAAGTCTAGAGATACTTAAAAAGAAGTTAAAAATATTTATATTAGGAATTTATTAATAAAAAATAAGCTTTATAATATACTTAGTATTTTAAAGATTATATAAAAATTAAACTTATATTAATAAGTAAAATAACTTATTAGCTAACTCTAAAAGTTATTACTAAAATCTAAAATAATATTAAAACTAAGGTTATCTTGAAGAAATAGAAGTTAATTTACTAAAACCTTATAAATAAGAGATAATTTAAGCTAGAAGATATTATAGAAGTAGAAGAATATATTATTAAAAGTAAACTATATTTTAGTAATATAGTTATTATTATATTCACTCTACTATATATAAACTTAACTACTTCTAAATAATTTAAAAAAGGATTTAGATCTATTTTTAATATAAATAGAGAAATTAATAGCTTTTTATAGTTCTCTATTGAGTTTATAGTTACAACGCAGCCCCCCCACAAAAAGACTACAGCAAAATTCACTCTATACGCAGGTATAATTCTAGAAACACTATATAGGCACTTTAACCTATACCCTTTACTAATTAAGGAAAACAGTACAGAAACCCTATATATTCCTACTAGTAAGTAAACCCTCGCATAAAGTCGAACGCGCGCCCTAGCTAAATAGACTAATAGAACAGTAATAGCGCTAGCTATACAGCGTAGGGCTAATTACATTAGAGCTAAACAGGTCACTAAAGCTCTCATAGCCTAGCAACACCACCACATAAGAGATAACTCCTTAACTAAAGAGGTCGTTATAAGAGGTTCTCATAGCTAGAAGTATAAAAAGCTTTGCGCGTAGGGCCTTACGCCTATCCCTCTTCCTCTTCCTCACCCTATAACCTATAACAAATCCTAAAGCTTCACAATATCTACACTACAAGAGATATATAAGAACGCTAATCCCCTATAAAGTACACCCTTCTATAAGCGAATAGCTGAAGGTATCGCTATACAGAATAATATTTATATAATAAATAAAGCCCTTAAATTTAGTAAGTACTCTTTTACTAATTAGCAGTATATCATTAGAGTAGCTATAGCTAAAGCCTTTATAAATACCTCTAGAGGGGACCTTCTCTACGCTATAATTAAAGCAATAAACGATAGCCTTAGATACCTCCACATAGAGGCTACACGTATTTCTAGCTATCCTGAGGAGTAGCCCTTCTTCGCACAAGCCCTCTGTAATACTAAGGCAGAGGTAGCCTAAGCCTAGGCCTAATAGGGCTTAAACATCAGTAAGTACGCCTTATACTAAACAGAGAGAACATTGCTGACGACAGCATAGCTATAAAGGCGTCAGCTAGCCTAATTAAACAAAAAGACAACAATAGTGACAACTTGCTTCTAAAGAAGCTACTATAGTAGATAGTGAAGCAGTAATAGAGACAGTATTAGCAGTGCAGATGATATATAAGAGAGAGGATAAGTTAACAGTTTAGTAGTCTGTAGTAATTAAGTAATTATAAACCACATTATTACTAAAGTGAAGTTGAAGATCGTGAGGTTATTAATATACATATATAAGTGTAGCTGAGGTTAGGAGAGTTACAATCACATGACTAAAGGCTGTATGTATTATCAGGAGGCGCAGAGTTAGGAGGTCTGTCGCTCTAAGTAGGTAAAATCACAGTGAACAGCTAGAGGCCTTATAGTTCTCTATAGTTTATAATCTTATAGCTTTAAACTATATTATAAATAATCTAAGCTATTTATAAGATTATAAACCTCTTAAGAAGCTTAAAGATTACTATAAGAAATTAAGTTTCTATTGTTTATAGAGTAAGTATAAAAGTTTTTCTTAAAACTTTATATAAGTTTAATAGAGAACTAATAGAAGATCTTACTTTTAAGAATATATTCTATATTAAAGGATTTAAAACTAATATTATTTTTTAATTCTCTCTTAAAAGTATTAGTATTTAGCTAAATAGATATACTAATAAGATTTACTATAGAGAAGCTAGGACTTTATTTTAGATATTTATATATATTAATAATATTTTAGTTTTTAAATTTAAACTTATTTCTAATTATTCTATTTTATTTTTATTATAAACCTATTTTAATATAAACTACTTAGAAGTTATAAAGACTATTTAATTAGTAGTAGTAACTTCTTAAGAGTAACCTTTTTATAACTTTAAGTTTATATATAAAAATAATATTTATTTTTAGTATTTTTAAACTAAATACTTTAACTAGAAAGTTTTTAAGTATTTAGTTTAAAATGCTTAAAAAGTAAAGATTAAAAAACTAACTTATTTAGAGTATAAAAATTATTCTACTACTTATATATAATAAATTATCTTATAAAAAGTATCTAAATCTAAGAGTAGATACTTATATTAATATACTTTTTAGAACTTAGTTAACTACTTAAAAGCTTATTTAGAAGTTTTATAATTTCTTATAATTAGAGATAAATATATAAGAACCTTTTTAGGTTTTATTTTAGGAATAAAACTCACTATAAAGTTTTCTAAATACTATAAACTTTTAAAAACTAGGTTTTTAAGTAAAAAGAACTCTTTATTTATAAAATAAAATAGGATATTAATAGATCTATTATTATAATCTAAAGAATAACTAAATACTAGTAATAAGCTTAAGAGAATAGTATTAATCTTAAGCTTTCTCCTCTTTATATAAAAAAGCTAGTTAGTAGGAAGAAGAAAGTAAAAGAAAAGTAATTATATAAAGTATATAAATATTAAACTTAATAAAACTTCTATTTAAACTATAAGATAAATTAGTACTTATAAGTGTCTTTTTATATAATATAAATCTTTATATATCCCTATATAGCGCAGTGGTGTGCGCCTAGTAAGCCTATGCGTTACTTAAACGCATAGGCGTCAGTTCGATCCTAACTATAGGAACCCCTTTTCCTCTCTTCTAATTAGTTAAGGACCTGCTATATAAAGTAGGTCCTTCTCCGAGGGGCCTATATATATAGTAGAGTACTAATAGCCTCTAGCTAATTATTATATAGTATTATATATACGTATCGTCTACTTAATTATATATTACGTAATATAGCCTAAGTTTTCTTCTTATAAAGGGTTTCTTAGTAGCGCATTACTTAGTATTAAGTATTAGTATAGAGTATTAAGGCCTTAAGTTCTCTAGTATAGAGTGAATAGAGGGGGAAGTACTCTCATACCTTCTAATATAAATCTTTATATATTAATAAACTTAAAGTTACTTAATAAGGTTAAAGAAGAATAGTTTAAAGAATATCTTAATATATAAACTTTAGCTTATAGTATATTATAAAACTTTAAAACTATACCTTACTAGAGAGGGATATATACTTATAGTTATAAAATAAATATTTTTAAAAGAAAAACACAAAGAGAAATAGAGAAGAGAAAGTTTAAAGTAGTTTTATATAGTTATATTAGATATTTTATAAAGTATATACTAAATATATATAACCTCTATAAGATCTAAGTTCTAATATTTAAGAGAGTTATTATCTTATAAAATATTATATTTAATAAAAGTAAGTTCTATTTAAAATAAGATACTAAAGAAAGTATAGAACTTATAGATATAAAAGCTATTATAGAGGATATAGAGAAATTCCTTTTAGTTTCTAATATATTTATTAGCTTTAATATCTTAGATAAGAATAATTTTATAATTAATAGAGAAATTATAGTATATTAGTTATTATAAAGTATAAAAAATAGAAAAACTATATTTAAGACTACTTAGTATAACCTTTTTATTTCTAAATAATCTTTTAAACCTAATAGTTAGTTTTTTAGAAATACTTTTTTTAGATAAACTTTAGAGCTTTTAAGTAATAGAGGTCTTAGAAGTAATATTACTACTACTACTCTAAAAACTTAAGAGAAGTTAGAAATAACTAGTTAAATAGAGTTTCTATTAAAAAATATAGAAAACTCTAAACTAATAGATATAAATAGCTTTTATAAGAATTTTTTTTTTTTAAAGATTAGTTTAACTTTAGAGATATATAAAAAGAAACTTCTAAACTAAAGTAAAAATACTTATATATAAAGAAGATTTATATTTAGACTTACTTTTATAAAAAGAGTAATTTGTAGAGTAAACTAAAAAGTACTTTTACTATTTATATTAATAATACTATTATTATAGAAAATAAGAATTATATAACTAATAAGTAGGAATAAAATAACTTCTTTAAAACCTTTATACTAGAAAAATAGAAAGTTATTAAAGAAAATAAAAGATTTTACTATATATTTTATAAAGTAGTAAAAGCTAGAACTACTAAACTTTTAAGAAATAAAATCTATAAAAAATTAATTTTAAAACTTCTTTTTAACCGTTTTTTATAATCTAATAAGATATATTATACTTAACTACTACTACTTTTAAGGATTTAAAAAGAAATTAAAAAACTTTTTAAGTAGTTTTAGAAGTTATTTATTACTATATATTATAAAAAGCTTGAGAAAATTATTAACTTTAGAACTTAAAAGGTTTTAAATTACTTAAAAATATATTTAAAACCTCTTTTTCTAGAATAGGTCTTTACTTATAAGCTTAATATAAATAGATATCTTATAAATATAAAAGTATAGATTATTATAAAAGAGAACTTCTAATTAAAAAACCTTAAGAGTATTTATACTATTACTTTTACTTTATAAACTTTTTAAATTATAATAGTAATTACTATATAATTCTATTATA
This sequence comes from Colletotrichum viniferum, assembly GCA_020226115.1. NCBI lineage: Eukaryota > Fungi > Ascomycota > Sordariomycetes > Glomerellales > Glomerellaceae > Colletotrichum > Colletotrichum viniferum. The sequence continues at coordinate 205,578 of JAGFBE010000008.1, forward strand.
AAGTATACTAATATAATATAGTTAGTATATTCTTAGATATAAAGATACTAAAGAGAGGAGATCTAATTACTTATAAAATACTATAATATATTAAAAAACTTATAAAATATTTAGATTCTTTTACTAAATATATTATAAAACTAAATAGAGCTTTATATAGTTTTTAAGATATATCTCTCTTTTAGTATAAAGAATTTAGTTTTACTTTTAAGATATTTAGTTTATAGAACTTAAAAGAAAACCTCTACTTTTTCTAAAACTCTAACTAAAAAGTTATAGTTATTTTCTATATTAATAACTTTCTGATCTTATTTTATAAAAATAATAAAAATAAAGCTTAAAAAGTTATTAATAAAATTAAACTAAAGTATAAAATTAAAGAATAGAGAGATATTAAATAATATTTAGAAGTAAAAGTTATAAAAAACTAAAAAACTTAAAAGATTTTCTTAGTTTATAACTTATATATTAAAAAAGTTACTTAGAAGTTTAACTTAGAAAATGTTATATATCTATTAATACCTTTTCTTTAAATAGAACCTAAAAAGAATAAGAAGTAAATAATACTATAAAAAGTTAAAAAAATTTAAGAAATAGTTAGGTTAATATTCTATATAATAATACTTATAAAAATAGATATTATATTTATAGTAGTATTTTTATTTAGATGTTTTATAAATCTATTTTAAAAATATCTAGTTATTATAAGATATACTATATAGGATTTATATAAAACTTAATATCTTATAATTTACTTTAGTATTTTAAGGGGTAAGTTTATAAATACTTAGATCTTATTTATAGCTATAAATACTTTATTTATAAATAATAAGATTATATAATAATCCTTATAAGAATACCTTATAATACTATTTAGAGAACTATTCTAATCGAAAGTAACTAAATAAGTGATAGTTATAATTTTAACTATAAAAGTAAAGTTTCTAAATCTAATATAAATAGTAAAAGAGATAGTAGCTTTTTAGAAGCTATTTAAAGATATTAAGTTTAAGCTTAGTAATATATAAAATATCTACTATAATAACTAATAGATAATTAGATTTATTATAAGTAAAAGAGAGAGAATAAATATTTACTTAAGGTATATTAATATCTATAATATATAGTTAAAATAGAAGTATTAAAAGGAAAGCTTTTAGGTTACTTATATACTAATAAATAAAATACCTATAAATAAACTTATATAAAACCTCTTATAAATAAAGTTTAAATATTTTTATTTATTTTTAAACTTTATAGATATAATATATATAATTATAATATATTTATAAAAATTATAAAAATAAATAAGTTTCTCTTATTTAGTATAAAACTTAATAAAAACTATAAAAACCTAAAATAATCTTATAAAATCTAACCTTAATAAGTTTTAATACTAAAAAGGATAGCTTATAAACTAAACTAATACTATTTCATAAAATAGTTTATCCTATAAGGATTTCTATATCCTCTTAAGTATTATTAAAAATAATATTTATAATACTTACTTTATTAATAGATATATAAATAGATTATATAAAAAAGTTTTTAAGAGAATTAGATGTTATAAAAGGAATAAGGTTTATAAAATTAGCTTTAGTAAGAGATAAATTATATAAATTAAGCTTATTATAAAAGGCTTATATAAGGTTATAAGTAGTAATCTCTCTTAAGTAAATAGAATCTTTTTAAAAACAGAGGTAGAACTTTATAAATAAGAGATATAAATAAATTCTTAAGAGGTAATAGGTTAATAAAACCTTTATAAAGGTTAAACTTTACTTTCTTAGTAGAACCTTTAGTAAACTTAAGAGAAACTAAAGAATAGTACTTCTAAGCCTTAAAAGTAAGCTTCTAAGAAGAAGAAGTATTTAAAAACTTATAACGCTCCTAGTGAGAAACAAATAGAGACTTATAAGAAGCCTATATCTACTATACCTTGCGAGGAGGCTAGCTTTAAGCTGCATTATTAATAAGGTCAGCCTAAACCTTAACTAAACTGCGCTTCTTATAAGCCTTAGACGCCTTATAAGCTTTAAACGCTTTATAAGCTTTAACCTTACTAATAAGCTTAGTCTTACTATTATACTTAAACTTATATAACTTCTAAGTAAGTCGCTAAGTAGAATATATATCCTTAAGAAACTTCTTATAGAGTTAAATAGATTATAAAGAAATAAATAAAGGGAACTTATTACTAGAGCGTTATCTCTCTACTAACTAGTTAGTAAACTTATAAAATAGGAGATTTTAGTATAAACTATATCTCCTAAAAGCTTTAGCTTAAGAGGAATAATATAATAGAGATTATAATATACTTATTTATATTAATTATAATATCCTTTATAGGATAACTAAATATAGAGGTAGTATTTATTTCTTTATAAATTACTAATAGTATATATAAAGTATTAATATTTATAAAGCTTATTTTAATAGTAATCTTAGTTAATATTAGTAAAAAGAAGGCTATAAATACTTAAGAGGAAATTAGCTCTTAAGTAAATATAGCTCTATAAAATATGTTATCTTTCTTTAAAAATAAAAAGATATTACTTTTATAATTAGTTAGAATAGCTTTTTAGAAAGTAATAATTACTAAAAAAGAATTAGTTTTATTTATAAAATAGAACTAATAAACTTATATTTAACTTTATATTTTTACTATTAGTAGAGAAGAGCTATTTTAGTTATAACTTCTAAAATAGAATTTAGCTTTATATCTCTTATAAATAAGAGAAAGATTTCTAAATTTTAATAAGAAAAAACCTCTTAGATCTAGTTCTACTTTTTAGGAAAAAAAGAATATTTAGAAGTATTACTAAAAGAGTAGAATAAACTACTATTAGTATCCACTTTATTATTAATATTAGACTTAATAAACTAAATATTAATTTTATAAGAACTATTGGTCTAAATACTAATAAACTTCTAAGTAAGCTAGTCTTTTAAAAACTAATTATTATAAATAGAGATAAACTCTTTAAAAGACTTAATAGTAATAATATTTTTATAGAAGTAAAGATATAATTAAATAGGAGGAGATAGCTTATAAAAATCCTAGTTTATAACTAAGTCTCTTAAAATAATATCTCTTAAGTTAGTTTAATATTTAGTAGTATTAGTAAAGATTTTATTATTAAAACCTTTATAAGATTTGTTTTAGTATTTTTTTAAAAAAAAAGGGTTTAATAAGTAGTTTTTAATAAGCTTTAGCTTTTAGAGAGCTATAAATAGTTAGTAAAATTCTCTTAAAGTAATAACTTAAATGTTTATAATCTCTATAATCTTTCTTAAACTTAGTAATAATCTATTTAGTAGTTACTTAGATATATAAAAAGGTTTTATACTACTCTTAAAAAGTATAGTTTTTAATTAATACTAGTAGTAGTTTATTACTAAAAATCTTAAGAGATATTTGAAGTATACTTATAAAGAATAATAGGAATAATATATAAAGAAAGAAATATATATAGAAATACTTTTAAGAAGTAGTATAAAACTTTATAAAAGTATTCTAAATATAGTTATAGAAAATAGAGAGGGAAATAAGTAAAATAGACATTTATAAGAAAGATAAAAAAAAAAAGGATTTTATATATAGCTTCTAAGAAACTTTTTATCTTTATTTACTTTTTATTTAGATAGCTACTTTTATTTATAAGTATAAATATATAAGTTAGTATATTTTGTATATTTATAAAGCTAACTAAATATATTATAAGTTAAGAAGAGCTTATTAAAGTTCTTTTAGTTATACTATAGAGAGTAAATTTCTAAACTATTCCTTCCTAAGAAAGTGCTTCTAATATTCTATATATAATTAGTCTTTATATATTATTTTTAGTTTATAAGCGTTTTATATATATATAAAGTATTTTTTACTATTCTTATAGCTAAGGAGATATATAATAATCTATTTTATAATATATCCTCTACTTTATATAGCTTCCTTAGTAAGCCTTACTAAGGGAGTAGGTTATATAACTAGTATAGACCTTATAAGCTTATAATTTAAGGATGCTTAAGAGGGTAACTTCCTCCTAAGTAATATATGCTTTTTTATAAACTCTTTAGTCTCCTCTAACTGCTAGCTCTCAGTATATAGTACTAGACCTTTAGCTTATAGGCTAGTTTCAGACTTATCTCTCTTAATAAGTAAGCCTAATAGCTAAGTTGTTAATGCTCTTACTTTCAATCCTAAAGGTTGAAGGTTTAAGTCACTATTAGGTTATTAGTTTTTATAACTTATCAGACTTAAAGTCTTAGTTCTATAAATAAAATATTTATAGCTATAAATAAAATTTAAATATTTATTAGTTTATCCCTTAAGATACTAAAGTAAATTATAAAATATTAAGTCCTATATAGATATCATATAGTGTATCTTATAGTAGCTAGATATTTTTAAGATAAATTTATAAGGAATTAAAATAGAAATACTACTGTGAATATAATATTTATTTTTATAAGTATAGTTATATAAAATATTAATCTAATTATCTCTTAAAAGATTTTAACTTTTTATAGTATTACTTATTTTCTATTTTTTTCAAGGTTTATTTAAAGAAAAGGTGTTAATAGATATATAGTATTTTATAAGTTAAACTTCTAAATAACCTTTATAATAGCAGGCTTATAAGTGATAGCTAATGCGCAATAGGTGCTAACCTAAATCAATTGATATTAAGTTATAGAAGGAAAAAGTTAGAAGTAGGGGCATAGGCGTATAAGGGCTCTATAGGCGCGCCTAGTGCTTTCGCTATAGGTTATATACTTAAGTATATAACGCGCTTTAAGGTAGGTATAGCGCTGGCGCTATAATAGTACCTCCCCCTTCTTAAAAGGTTTCTATCTATAGAAACCGCTTATTATATATATAAAAGTAAAAGAAATCCCCTATCTTAAGGTTTGTTTTTCTCCTCTATATATAATAAAAGAGTATATTTACTAATATAGTAGTTAGAAGCTATAAGCGTTATAGACATTAAAGTAATTATAAGTAGGATTTATATACTTATAGCGTATAAGCGCTATATCTTACTACTATCTATTACTATCCTAAATATATATAGTTATTTAATTATTATAGTTTTAAGCTTTATAATAGGTATAAAATAGTACTTACTTATCCTCTAGTAATCTTTTTTTCCTCTATAATAAATACTAATCTCTTTTCTAAATATATAATATAGGATCCCTTTAATATATATATACTTATATATAAGCGTAGAAGCTAGTTTATTATACTTTAAACTTTTATATATTATATACTATTATTATTACTATCCCCTTATATATATTAAGCCTCTATAGCTATATTATTATTATCTTATATAGAGAGCGTTTTATCTATAATAGTAGTATTTAGCTATAACTATACGTTTTAATAAGCTTTTAGTAGCTAGATATACGTTATAGAAGGCTTATGATACTACTAATATATACTTAAAAGCCTCTATATTATACTCTTTGAAGTTTTTATTATAGCCTAACTAATTAATATAGTATTATAGTTTTTATTTATAAATTTATAACTATATAACCTTATTAACTTTAAACTTAAAGCTATTAGTATATTTAATAAGTAGTAGTAGTAAAATATACTATCTTAGTAATAAATTATTACTAGTTTTTTATTACTAGTTTAAGTTAAAGATATTATATATTTAATAGCTAAGTAGTAAATCTATAACTTAAATACCTCTAAAGCTTACTACTTTAACTTTATATAGTTTATTCTAAAGTATTAATAGCTTTAGCTAAGTTAGAGAACGCTAGCCTTTTATTAACACTTAAACTAAATTACTTACTATAAAGTTATCTAAATAGTAGCTTTAGTTTATACTAAGAGCTAGTAGTTAGAGGAGACTGAAGAGTTTATAAAAAAGCGTGTATTGCTCAGGAGGAAGTTACCCTCCTAAGCGTCCTTAAATTATAAGCTTGCGAGGCCTGTGCTAGTTATATAACCTGCTCCCTTAGTGAGGCTTACTGAGGGGGCTGTATAAAGCAGAGGACGTATTATGAGATAGATCGTTATAGTTTACTATATATATATATATATTAGTGTTAAGTAATAGCTATCTACTTTAATATAATACGCTAGATATTATATATTTAGATGATTATAGTTTAAATATCTTTATAGTTTAGTTTATTATAAGTGTTGTTAAATCTTATTATATCTTTAGCTTAGTTATAGCTTATTTTAGCTTATAGCCTTATTTAATTTTAAATATTAATAAATTAATAGCTTTATTAGGTAGATAAGCTTATATAAAGTTAGTTATAGATAATAAATTACTCTAGTTATCTATATACTTACTAACTAAGACTTATAAATACTACTAAAAGTACTAATTTAAAACCTCTATTCATCTATCTATTTATAAATAACTTATTATTAAGAGGCTAATTTATATACTAATAATCTTATAAAGTTTATTCTAGAAACCTAAAATAAACTAAGTTCTATAATCTAATATAATCTTATTAAGAAAACTAAAATATAGGAAAATATAATAGAAAGATATCTAAGCTATATCTCTTATTATAACTATTTTATAGTAAAGGATTAAAACTAGACGTTTAGAAAAGTAGTAAATTATAACTTAAATAGTATTAAAACTATAATAATTCTTTAGTAAAGCTAAGAAGTCTATTATAATAAACTACTAAAGCTATATAGAGATTAATAGTAATTCTAGCTTTCTTAAAATTATATCTTTTAGCTTCTAAGCTTTATAATATATATAGTAGTTATAAATATATTATTTAATATCTCTAGTTAGATTTTACTAGTAATATTAACTTTTAATAATCTTAGTAGTTTTATTATAACTTAAATATATTAGAAACTGCTACTTATAAACTTCGTATATAATATATATATAGAGATTTTCCTCTAATAGTATTACTATATAGCTATTTATTAGTAATAGCTTTCCTCTCTCTTTAATTATTTAATACTCTAAGTTTTACTAACTAAGTTATAGTAAACTTTAAAAGATAGTATCTTTAGGTTTCTATTTAGCTATAAGATATATTTAACTAATAGCTAGCTTTATAGTTTATTTATAAGCTTAAGAGCGCTAACTATAACTTCTAAAGTAGCTAATATAGTAGTTAGTATCTATTATAGTTCTTTTAAAACCTTAGAAGATAATATAAAAAGTTTTAGTATAACTTAAATCTTACTAACGTCTTTAATATCTTTTTAAGTATATAGGTTTTTTACTTTATATAATAGTATATTTATTAATATATTTTCTTAGCTTAGTTAGTATTAAATTGTAAAATTATAATTAGATAGTAAGCTTATCTATTTAGCTTATTTTATATTTAGAAGCTATTTAGTTATAAAAAATAGAAAAGCTTAATAGTCTATAATCATATTAAAACGTTATAATATAGATATTAGTTCTATATACTATTATTCTAGCGCTAAAATAATTACTAGTATCTTATAGTTATAAATTAGATAGTTTATTTCTACAAAGTTTGTAGTTTTGAAGAAAAGGCTATAAAGTACTAAAAAGTATTATTAAACTATTATTATAGTAATACACCTATATGAATAGAAATAAAAGCGTCTATTTCTATATATATAAGTAAGTTTAAGCTCTAATATTATAAAATAGAAGCTAAAAATAAAGCTATTTTTAAGCTTTTAAACCTTTCTTTGCAGTTATTAGTCTATTAATATTTAGCACTTTTAACTATAAGCTAGTTTAATAGTTAAGCTATTTTACTATAATCTCTAATAAACTATTTAAAGAAGTTATAAAACTCTAAGAATAATTATATGCTTTTAACGTTCTTTAGTAGCTACTATATCTTAATAACTTCTATTTTCTCTAAGTTAAGCTATAAACCCTCTATAGATATAATAAATCCTAGGTATTTTATCTAAATAATGCTAAATTTATACTTCTTAATATTAGCTTATAATCTAGCTTTATATAGCTAGTCTAATACTTTAGTAATATATTTATAATACTCTACTAAGTTATCTAAATAGATCAGAATATTACCTATATATACTATATAAAAGTTATTAAAGTATTCTATTAAAACCTTATTTATATATCGCTAATATATTAAAAAGCTATTATAAAGCTTAAAAGGTAGTACTAAGTATTTATATATGCTAAGCTAGATTTTAAATATTATTAGGTTTTTATAGCTTTTAGTAATATAAATCTTATAAAAAGCTTATCTAATATTAAGTTTAATATATATTTCAGCTTTATATAAACATATAAGTATATTTTCTATTAGTAGTAATAAATATTAATCTTCTTTAGTTTTAATATTTAGTTAGTAGTAGTTAATATAGAACTATAAGCTACTATTATATTTATAGATAAATAAAGTAAGTAAAGCTTAAAAGGTATTACTTATAGTAATAAACCTTTTATTTAGGTTATTTTTTAAGTACTTTTAGGTTACTTCTAGTTCTTCTAGTAATTATTTATAAAGTAGTGAGTATTATAATCTATTTTAGCTACTTTCTATAAACTTAATCTTATAGTTATATAGCTAGTATAACGCTAGTTTATTAGTAGTAGCTTTACTAAAAATATCTACTTATAATTATAATTTTAGTAGCAGTTTTTCTCTAATGAAGTATATTAGCAGTCTAGTTAACCTATATAAGTAGGTATTATAGTTCACTTTATACGTTTTTCTATAGTACTGAAACCTAACAGCAGTACTTTAACCTATACCTAATCCTAATAAAGTAAATAAATAAATCTTAGTATAACTAGTTATTAACGCTTAGCTTAACTGAGCAAGTAAGTAGGTAGCAGAGCAGTAAAACATACTAGTAAGAGCGTCGTTTATAACGTTATAAAGGCGTTATTTATAATATAGCTAGAGCTTAGCAATAGCTTAAACCTATACTTAAGGGCGTAAACTTAATAGTATAACTCTTCGCTATGATAGCTAAAAGGGTTCTTATAGCTATAGTATAAAAACTTAACTACTACTTTAAATAAAGCCTTAAACCTGTTCCTCACATCCTCCTATATATATAATAACCTTATATAATATCTTTCCCCCTTATTATATCTATACGTAAGCTAAGTAAAGCTACTCTAAATAACTTAATCTATAAAACTAAAACTAATAAAATTAAAAACTCTAAGTATAGTAACTTTTTCTATACTACTAAGAAGACTCTATTTAAATTCACCTAGAAGTACTTATTTAAAACGGCTAATAAGTATAATATATTAGAGTTATATAACTTTAAGATTTATATAGATATAGTTAAAGCGATTAATAATAATCTTAATACTTATAAATACCTTATAAGCTTCTTAAAGATAGCTAAGGTAGCTTAAGTAAAATATTAGTAAGTTAGAAAGGGTGAATATAGTGAGAGTATAGCTAATAATAGTAGAGCTATTAAGACTATATAGTAGGGCAGAAGACGTTATTTATTATAGCGTAGACGTCTAAATAGCAGAGGAGATAATAGAAAATAGGCGTAGATTAAATATAGCGTGGAGATAGAGGCAGCTAGAGGAAGGCAGTTAACTTAGCTTATTATGATGTTTGAAGTTAGAGGAGCGTAGAGGCGAAGATGATTTCTAAGTCTAAAAGTTATATAATGCAATAGGGCAAGGGAGAAAACTCATCAATTATGCTAGGCACTCCACTCTAGGCAGAAAACCCCTAAAAATACCCTAAACACTTATATATTAATTTTCTAAATAACTATAAGAGATATAAAAGTAAATATATAAATATAAGCTTAACTAACTTATACTTTATCTATATTTTCTACTCTTTTTATATTTTAAGTTATATAATCTCTTAAGAGAAAATAGGCTACTAAGAAGAAGTTTAGTAATATTATCCTTATAGTATTCTACTCTATTATCGCTTTAAATAATTAAAGAGGTATAGTAGGGATTAAGAGAGGGGATAAAAGTAGAGCTAGCTAAAGCTAGAGAAGCCTAAAAATACTTATTTTTATTTGATTTTTAAAGGGTAAAAATTAATAGGTTTTTTTTATAAGCTAAGCTAAAGAACCTTAAAGGCTTTTCTAAGAGGGTAGTTATTAAAGTTATTAAGGGAAAATAGGAAATTATATAAAAATAAGTGTGTTTCTTATTTATTTATTTAGTCTTTTTTATTATAAGCTAACTAGGCCTCTATTTACTTATATAAACTTTTTCCTCCTATAATAACGCTTAATATTTATAAAAATATCTATCTAACTTCTTATTTTTAAGTTAGAATTACTAAAAATTCTAAGAACTCTACCTCTTTTTATATATCCCCTAAGTTTTTTATATATTAAAGAGAAGAAGACTTAAACACTTTTACTTTATATATTTAATATTTTATTTAGCTTTTAACCTATATTTTCTATTATTCTAGCTAGTAGCTAGTCTCTCTACTAATTCTTTCTTAATATAGGTTTAATTATAGTTTTCTTTCTAGATCTCTTTAGCTTACTATATACTAAGTACTATCTATCCCTTTAGTATAGTTAAGACTAAGAAGGTATTTTAAAGTTATATAGTTTAAGCTATATCTTTAATTAGGTTGTCTTAAGTAATGAGAAATTACTTTAAAGTTAAGTTATTAAGTTTATTTATTATAAGTAGCTTAAACCTTTTAACTCTTCTCTTAATTTTTATATAGTAAAGCTCTTTTTACTTATTCTCTATTTTAACCTATATATCTTTAACTTTATTTAATATTTTCTTAGGGTAGTTTTTTCTTTTTATATTAATAATAAAGGTTATAAGATTAAAGTTATTATTATAGATTATATCTTCTATCCTATTAGTCTTTCTTAGAGGGGCTAGGTTTTTAGCCTTAACCTTAATTAACTCTTAAGTAACTAATATCTAGTTAGGTATAGCCTTTTTAAGGCTTATATTTATCTTATCTTTTTGTTATTCTTCTTGCTTTTTTCTTTTTAAAGCCTTTAGTTAGTTTTTAAACCTAGTTTTAGGTTTTAGTTTTAAGCTTTTAAGTGAGATATAAGGGCTAAACTCCTTAGTAATAAGTTTAATCTAGTAGTTAAAAAAGTTCTTATGAAGATTTAAGTTAGCTTCTTAGGCTTTAGTAGTAGTTTCTAAATATAAAGTTTTAATACTAAAGATGCTTTATTAAATAATATATCTAATAAAGTTTATAGTATAGAGGCTGTATTTCTATAGGTTTTTTTTTAATTTAATTTAGAGTTATAAAATAATAAAAGAAATATAATTAATAAGCTTTTAAGTTTCTACTAGTACTTTATAGATTTTATACTAATTATAAACTAACTTAATTATAGTTCTAAAAGAGGTTTCTAACTTACTTAGGTAGCTACTATTAGTAATATCCTATATACTATCTAAGTAGAGGTATAAGCTGTTTTTTTAATTAATAATTAGGCTTATATACTTTTCTTTACTATTATATTGTAAAAAGATAATAAAGTTATATAAAATAAACTTATTAGCTAGGACTTTATAATACTTTATTATGAGGTTATTATAGAAGAGGATTTAAACGATAAGAACTTTTATATATTATTCTTTAATAATATCTCTAATAGTTAGGTTATAAGCTACTTTAATATAGCTTTCTAAGAGGAGATTACCTTAATATAAGAACTCTAATATATTATAGAGGTTAGAAAGGATTTTTATTTAGATACTTTATTTTTAGATTTTCTAAATTAGGTTTTCACTATTATTATAAGAGAATTCACTTTACTAGTATTTAGTTAGAATTATATTAGTAAGGTTATCTTTAGTATTTATCTATTTAGATACTAAGAAAGATCTATTTTAACTAAGCTTTAGTACTTTATAAGGCTTTTAAAGTATAATAAAAAACTTAATAAGTTCTATAGTTTTAAAGATAATTCTAAGGAGTTTTTTATTAGATTATATAGATTAGATATATTTAGTTTTACTTAATTTAGTGTTCACCTCGCTAAAGTAGTTAAGATAGAAATTAGGAGGATATAGAAGTAGTTCTCTTTATAAGAGTAGAGTAGATATATCTACTACCTATAGAGTCTTACTTTAAGAAACTAATTAGTTTTTATAAAAGTGTGTAATATAAATTATAAGCTTTTACTTAATCTTATTAATCTAGTTAATATCTTATATAGTTTTATAAGTTTTCTAAAACTTAAGATTATAGTCTCTAGAAGAAGGAAACTGAAGAGTAATAGGAGTAGTTTAGTAAAATATTATATAAAGTTTTATAGTAGTCTAAAGGAAAGATTATTAAGTTATAAGTGTGTAAAATTAAATAAATAGGTTTATATTACTACTTATCTAAGTTATAGTGATTAGATATTTTAGAAAGAAGAAAGAGTTAAAAAGGTGAATTTATAGTAAGTAAAAGGAAGTTAATTATAATACTAATGATTTTTATTAAAAGTTAGTAAGAGTAAGTAGGAGGAAAAAGGTATAATTTTTAGGATATATAAGTAATAGTTAGGCTTAGTTAAAGTGTTATAGTTAAATATAAAAGTGTCTATTAAAAAAGGGTTATTATTATATATGTAGATATATAAAGATATTTAATAGAAGGTTAGCAGTTTAAAGTGCCTCTTTTTATAGATATTATAAAAGTGAATTTAGTATTAGTAGTTAATATTCCTTCTAAAAATATGATTTTTAAGCGAAGAAAGAGCTAGTTAAGCTATAAAGTAGTTATTTTTAAGGCTATAATTTATAAGATATAGATAGTAATTAGATAAAAGTAAAGTTTAGTAGTAAGAGTAGTAAGTAGAAGAAGAAAGAGTAATTAGTATAATTTAGTAGTAGAAAAGATAGAATATAGCTATAAACTACTTAGTTAAGCTTATGATCTTATATTTTTAAGAGGGAATTAATACTTATAGCTATAGAAGAGGTGAGGTTTTTTTTTCTGTAATTTAATTATAAGATGTGTAGAGTTAAAGACCTCTTTTTTATAGATAGTAATATTTCAATTAATATATCTGTTTTGCTTTTACTATTAAAACCTAAATAAATGCGTTCTTTTTAGTTTAGTTAATTTTAGATTTATAGTAAAAAGCTCTTTAAATCGTTCTTTTTTATCCTATTAATAGGTTACTATAGTGAATAAGTCTTTAAACTTTTATAGTTACTATTTTTAGTGTTAACTAACCCTTTAGTTAGGTATAAAAGGGTATATTTCTTCTATTTAGCTATATCTCTCCTTTTTTCTTTTTAATATATTATTCTTTATAATCTCTAGCCTAACTAATACTTTATAATAATAACTAGATAACTTCTAAATAATATAATTATAGATATTGAAATTAACTTAGGTTACTTTTATACTATTACTTTAAACTAAGTATATAAGTCTTTCTCTTTCTCTTTTATATTAACTTCTATAAATTGTAAAAATAAAAAAAGAACTATTTATCTATTTAGACTTATTACACTACTATTAGTTATAATAAGTTATCTTTCTAAGACTATTTAGACTACTACTAACCTATATATAAACTTCTCTTTCTTTTTTTTAAACTTTTATTAAAAGTTCTATTAGTTAAGTTTAGTATAAAATAAGCTTTATCTATAAAATTATTATTAATAAAAGAGTTAAAGAAGTTACTCTAAGGTTTTAGTATTTACTTATTAAGTTCTTAATAATATATATAGAGCTAATTAATAAAAGAGAAATACTAGAAAGGTTTCTATTTTTTATAAGAGAGGTTTATATTATAGAAAGTTATATTAGCTTTTAGAAATAGTTATACTAGAAAATAGATAGATTAGAAGTAGTTAAAGCCTTACTAATTTATATATATAGTGTTTAGAATCTCTTTTTATATAATAAATACTTTAAGTGTTAAGTAAAGATATCTTTTAAAGCTAAATAGAGTAATTATTAAGTTATTATATTTATTCCCTTCTAAGAGTATATTTCTTATTAAACTAAATAGAAAAAGGCTTATTCTAACTATATCTATTATAAAAAGGGCTTTTTATACTTATATAAGCTTAATTATAACTAAGAAACTACTAGTTAGATTAAGTATATTAAGAAAGATAATAAGAAGAAAGGTATTTCTAATAGTACCTTTTATAAAGAGGGTAGAGGTATTAATATAATACTTTATTCTAAGTATAAGTATCCTAGAAGTAAGACTATTATATTAGTATATAGACTATTAATTAACTAATTCACTAAGTTAGTTTTAGAATATAAATTTAAATTATAGTAGTATTCTTAGGTAGTTTCCTATAAGATCTTTAGTAAGAACCTTTATAAGTAAGTTAGCTTTTTAATAATAGAAGTGAGGTTAAGGCGTAAGGATGAGAAAAAGAAAAAAGAAGCTACTATTTATTATACTTAGAGAAGTAATTAGTCTATTTTAGGTTTAAATTTTTTAGGAGTAGTATTAGTTTCTTTTAAGTTTTTTAGTATTTTTTAGTCTTTTTAGTGTTTATTAGTTTTTATTATTATATATCCCCTCTTTTTTTATAATAATATATATTAAAAGCAAAAGAAGTAATATAAATACATAGTTAATATAAATTATAGTATAAAGGTAACTAAATATAAATAGATAAAATGTTGCTTTTTCTACTAAAAATAAATAAAATTTAATAATTATTATAGACTTAGCTGTTTTTTAGTTCTTCTATATTTTTATACTAGTTATTAAATCTTTTATTTTTTATAAAGATACTTACTATAATTTCATTCTTTTTCTACTAGATATTAACTTCAACTTATAGTGTTTTATTTTATTCTTATAATTACTTAATTTATATTTTTATAGTATTAAAGTTATTAATCTCTGCTTTTTTTAGTATAGATAACTTATTAAGGTTTAGGATTTCTATTAGATTAAGCGTATTAAGATTAAGTTAATTTATAGTAAGAAAGACCTTATTAAGGGCTTATTTAAAGTCTAGTTAGACTTCTATTTTAGAGATATTATCTAGATAGCTATCTTTATTTACTATAAATTTCTTTAAGTAATTACTAGTTATAGTCTACTTAATAGGAATTCTAATAAAGGTTTTAAGTAAATAAAATAAAGTTTAAAGAGATATCTACTAGATATAAAAGGGGCCTAACTAATATATACTAAGCTTACTAGAAGAGCTTTTATTAATAAATAGCTTTATATTATAAATAAAAATAATATTTCTAACTTATAGCTTTTTATATTATATTTTATATTTATTTCTTTAGTTATAGTTTTTAGTAACTTAGTAGTACTACTTTATAATATATTCTAAAGCTATTTATTAGTTAAAATTAAGTTATTTAAAGGTCTATATATATAAAAGGAGTTTAGTTTTAGTATCTCTAACTTTTAATTAGTTTAGCACTTACTAAGTAATACTTTTAGTTTTAATTAGAGTAATTAGGTTATAACTATAAATAAGATAAAAAAGAGAGTATTTTATAAAGGATCTAACTAATATTTAGTTAGTAAATAGAGCTATATAAAGAACTAAAGTTTAGTTCTTTCTACTAAAGTCTAACTAAGTTATAAAAGTATAAATAAGGAGTTAATATTCTTTTTTAATAAATCTATTAACTTTTAAATTATATATTAAGATAATAAGGCGTTATCTCTTATAGACTTAATTAAGCTTTTTAATAAACCTTTTATTTTCTAGTCTCTTATTAACTATAAGAAGCTTATAGATCTTATAGTAGTAAATTATATTTTCTTAAATAAATTTAGCTATTATCTTTAAGTTAATGTTTTTAAGAAGTTAATAAGCCTCTATATAACTAGTAAGTATATTATAAGCTTTAGCTAGAGAGTAATTATTAATCTTCTAGATATTAATATAAATATATTAAAATAAGATTACTAGAGGTATAAAAAAGGTATAAAGGTCTTTAAATTATTTTAGTTAGACTTATATATAAAGTAAATAGCCTTTTATTTTATTACTTATTATTTAATATATATTTTCTTAAGTATATTACTCTTAAAGTTTAGTATATATTATATTATAGTTTTTATACCCTCCCTTAATATATATATATATTAGATTAACTTCTTCTACTCTTCTTTATTATTAACTATTTATCTTAGTATAAGGTTTAACTTTATTCCTTTTTAAAAAAGAAAACTATTTTAGAGTATATATTTCGCTATATATAACTTAAATTTCTTAAAATTAATCTAAGAAATAGTCTTTAGGTGTAATAATAAAACTAAGTATTTAGTAATTTATTATAATTATTAAGACTAAGCTTATTTAGAGCTTAGTAGATTATCTACTCTAAGTTTAAGATCTTTTTCTATTTTAAGTATATAGATAGAGTTATTAATTATCTTATCTAAATCTTCTTCTTATTTAGCTTCTTAAATATTAGATTCCTTTATTAGTTTACGCGAAAGACTGTTTATAGCTTTATTCTTTATATTAGATATATAGTAAATATTAAAATTAAATATTTTAATTTAAGTGATCTATTATATAAGAACTGCTCTAAGTAAATCTAAAGTAGTGCTACTAATTTAGTTTATAAGGACTTTTACGTTAGTTTTAAAAGTGAATTATATACTATATAGGTAATTTCTAAATTTCTTAAGAGTAAGTAAAACTAATTAAAGCTTAAGCTTTTCTATATTATAGTTAAAGGTTATATTAGTTTAGATTCTACTTTTATATTAAGTAATATATCTTTTACCCTAATAGTATTATTTAAGTATAATATTCTACCTCTTAATATTTATATTAGTAGATAAATAGATTTTACTAGCTTCTTCTTTATAACTAATAAGTTAAAGTAATAAAAAGCTAACTAAGTAAAGCTTAAAGGTTTCTATAGCTAGCTATTATTCTAGCCTCTATTTAAAGAGTACTTCTTTTTAAAGAAGTCTTATTAGTAGAGTAGAAATAGTTTTATAATTTTTAATTTATACTTAATAGAACTTAATAATACTAAGAAGACTTTTAACTACTATAATATTATTATATTTTTTCTACTTAAGGATTTTAATAACTTTGTTTTAGTTAGGCTTATATTCTCTACTACTTACTATATAACTAAGGAGGTTAATAGTAGGCTAGTAAATCTAAGATTTCTTAAGAGAAATTATAGTACTAGTAAGCTTAAGGTTTTAAAGTATTATATTTAGGTTTATAAAGTACTTAAAGATATATAAATATATCTCTAGAAGCTTAACTATATAGTTATTATTATATATTATTTTTAGCTTTCTAATAGGGATATTATTAAAGAAAGGTTAGTAAACGTTTAGAATAAGGTTATAGAGGATTTTTATTATAACCTTTATAAACTAAGTAACTAAATTTATTACCTCTTAAAGTAAAATATATATTCTAAATAGCCTTAAGAGTGTAGTAAATATAGTTAGGTTTTAATTTAACTTATTAAGTAAGACTTAGTTATATCTAAAAAATAGATCTAAAAAGTTTATAATCTTATAGTTAGTAAAGTTTTCTAAGAATTTATTAGCCTCTAGAAGAATAAAGATATCTCTAATACTAATCTTATTAAGTTTTATATATAAGTTAATTAGCTTTATATTACTATTCTTTTTAGTAATAAGAAACTAGAAGTTCTTATATAATTTATAGAATTCCTCTAAAACTTTTTATATAACTCTTAATCTAAATATATTAATAACTTTTCTTTATAAAGCTTTAGAGATAGGAATTTTTTTCTCTTACTATATAATATATAGGGATAGTTTTAATCTTCTATAGTAGAGCTATATAAAGGTTAACGCGCTTATATTCTAAGAAATCCTATATTAACGCCCCTTTTTAATTTATAAGGATATATTTAAATATTTTAATCTCTTTTAGTAAAAGGTATAGCTAGGTAACTTTAAGCTTTAAAAACCTTTCTAAAGTAAAGTAAGTCTTTTAGTTAAACTACGCAAATTATAGATATATATAGCTAGTAAAAGGGGAGTTAGAAAGCTAATAATAGCTTTTTATTTCTTAAGTTAGAATCTTTTTTTAGTTTTTCTAACTATTAAGAATAAAACTATTTAAAAGTAGATTATTAACTAGATAAACCTTTTTATCTTTATATTTATATATTATATAGATATTAATAAAGCTTTAGTTAAGCTTAAAGTTTTTTCTAATTAACTTAAAGAATACTTAATTTTTTAGGATTTTAGGAAGGTTTTACTAGCTTTTAGTGTTCTTAAGAAAATAAGCTTAAATGGTTTTTATAATTAAAGTAACTACTACTTTAGTAATAGTTCCTAAGATATTAAGTATAGCTAAAAGTGAAATTAGAGTAGAGCATTAATTAGTTTTAGAAATAGCTTCTTTTTATTTAAGAAAGTTAGCTTCTTTTTTTTCTTAAGTAAGAAGGTGTTCTTTTTTATAGTTTATTATAGTATTAATATAGTAAGTTTAAACTTTATTATATATATTACTAAGGTTCTAGTTAGTTTTAAGTTAGCTTTTAGTAGTTTTAGAAGTATTATAGATATTTTTTATATAGTTTTTCTATTTAGAGAAATAGCACTAAATTTAATATAAAGAATCTAATTATATAAAACTTACTAGAATACTAATCTTCTAGAATTTATTGCTTTTATAGTTTTTTACTTTTATTATAGTAGTAATAAAGTGTTTTAAATATTTAAAAGTGAGTTTAATAGAGATAGTAAAAAGAAGTTTAAAGAGTAAGTTATAGTTAATAGTTTTAAGGTTTACTACTATTATAATTATTATAATTTTATAGTTATTAATCTAAATAGGTATATAGTATATTTTAATAAAGTATAGCTTTAGGTTACTTTTAGCTATTATTTTTATTATTAAAGTAGTAGTAGAAATTAGAATATTATAGTTTAAGATATATTAGTAATTTATAAAACTAGATTTTACGTTAGTATTAATTATATTCTATATAAGTGAGTAGTTATTAAGGTACTTATTACTAATAGAGATCTTTAAAATAAGTTATAGTATAATAATTATTAAAGCTATTTAGTTTATAGTTATTAGGATAATAGCTTTAACTAAAAAGACTTTTAAATAGTTTTAGGTTTAAATAGCTTTATTATATTTAAAAACTTAGTTAGTTTATTAAGCTTTTTTTTTTAAAGTTTTAGTAAAGTTTATAAAGTTTATAGGAATAGGTATATAGATAACTCTTTTTAGATTATCTATAAAAGTATATATATTTCTAATAAACTCTTTTTTATATTTTAGCTAAATTTTATAAACTTTTTTAACTAGTAGACTAACTAAGCTATAGAGCTTATATAAGATAAGTTTATTAATAAGTTTCTTATCTTTAATAGATTTCTAATTTTTACTATTAAAGAATATAGCTAGCTAGAAGTTATTTTTTAGAAGAGATAGTTTTAGAATAAGTTTTAGAGGAGGAATTTTAATAACTTCTCTAGGTATTACTTCTCTTTCTATTCTAAATACTCTTTTTAGTTCTAAAGTATTAGTAAGTATAAAAGCTAGTTTAAGAAGGTCCTCTTCCTCTATTTTAACGTCTAAGTTCTCTTTTTACCTTTTTTAGTTAAGAAGTAAATTCTTCTCTATAATTAACTTTTCTAGTAAGTCTAAATAACTCTTAGAATGAGGTTATAAAGAAGAAGGTCTTTTTAAAATAGTTAGAGTGTTTTTAATATTTTATATAGTAAAATAGACTTTTTTAGAAGGAGATTTTAAAACTTTCTTTTTAACTTTTTTAGGATTTAGTAACTTTAGCTTTTTCTATAGGAATAGGTTAGCTTTATATATTTTTAACTAAGTGATTATAAAGCTTAATACTAAGAAATTAAGTGAATTATTTTTAGTTAAGCTATTAGGTTTTATTAGATTATATAGATAAAAAGATTAGGCTAAGTCTTTATATTCTTAATTACTAATAGCTGAAATTTAAAAAGTAGAAGTCTAACTAGATACTTTATTATCTAATATAATACTTTTTTCTTTTATAAACTTATAGAAAACCTTAATTAAGTTGAAGTTATTATAGTTTTATAGGATACTAATAAATATAGATTATAGTTAGCTAATATTTTACTTAAGGATTTTAGTAGCTTAGGCTTTTATAGCTTTATAGCTATTTTAATTTTTAAGGTGAGTAATAATAGCTTTTTAGTTAAGCTTACTATTTTGTTATAATGAGGTAATAATTATCTAGGGGATAAAAAACTTATTATTTTGAGGTCTATAAGAATAGTATCTTTAGAAGTATTAAATTAAGTTACTTTTTTTATTAGCTATTTTTTGAGGATAATAGTCTTTTTTGAAGTTATAATCTATATAGCTTATATATTAGTACTAACTATATAAGCTATAAGGGAAAAGCTTAGGATTTTCTTTATTAACTTTAACTAAATAGATTAAAACTAAATAGTAGTCTTCTATAGCTAGAGAAAAATAAGTAATCTTTTTAATAGAAATTTTCTAGTTATTTATTATTTTTACTAAGTTAGAAAGTTACTAGTTTGAAAACTAGCTTTAGAGGTTTTTAACGCTTTAGTTAGGCTTAGCTTTGCTTCTCTTAGTTTATAGAGGGGGGGAAGCTTCCTTTCTTAGTACTTTTAGGGGTATAAGAAATAGAGAATAGATAGGAGTAATAATCTAAAAGGTTTACTTCTAAGTAGTCTTAGAGTTAAGCTAATTTATTAAGTTAACTTTAAACTTATTAAAGTCTCCTTTTTTAAATAACTTATAAATACTAGTCTCTATAAGTAAAGCTATTCTATTTAAAGCTAACTAATTAAATTTTAATATAGCTATATAGATAATTTAAAAGTTAGTTATAATATTAAGGTTATATCTTATAGCTTTAGTTTAAATATTATTAATCTTTTATAGAAACTATATAGCTACTTTATAGTTTAAATTATCTATTATTAAAGTTATAGAAATAATCTAATTAATTTAGTTATTTAGTAGTTTTTAGTAATTCTTATCTATAGCTTTATAACGCTAAATAAGATATATTTTCACTTATAACTAAGTTTTCTTATTAAGTTTTATTTAATTATTAGCTTAAAAAGGTATATCTATATATAAAATAATACTTAATATTTTTAAAATATTAGTTATTTTTACTACTTCTACTATAGTTTTATAGTTTTTAAAAAAGTTTAAAATATTATTTTTAGTAAAAAATAATACTCTAGCTATTCTAAGTTATAGTATTTTAAATCCTTAAAATTTTAAACTATATACTCTAGAGACCTTTTAATAAAATTTAGTAGAATTTAAATAGCTTTATATACTTTTTTCTCTTAAAGAATCCTCTCTAAGCGTTATATTTATACTAGAGGCGCTACCTTTAGAAGCTATTACTTTAAAGACTTTAGCTTCTATAATTACTTTAGAACTCTAATCTAAATTTAGAATTAAAGGGGGTTTCTCTTATTAAAGTTAGTAAAAAGAAAGATTTATAAAAAAACTTACTAAAATATTACTAGTAATTAAATTAGCTTTATTATCTATTATTTTTAGTCTAAGTTATTTATTTTAAACTAGAGTTAAAGTCTTTAGAGCTCTAGAGTTTAGTAATACTATTCTAAAGAAAATATAAATAAATTAATAGAAAAAGAAGTAGAAAAAAGCTCTACTAAAGAAAGCTAAAATAAAAAAATTATATAAAACTTAAATAGAGCTAATAATTTATTAATAAAAAGAGTAATAAAAGAATTCTTATAATATAAGTTTAAAAAAAAAATAGAAAGTAAGAAGAGAGATAAAGAAAAAAAAAAACACTTTTATTATTATTTCTATTTTTATTTTTCTCTTTTATTTAGAAAATATATATATATTTATTATTCTTCTTCTTTTCTATTATCTTAATAGTGAGGTTATTTTATACTTTAGGTTTTTTTCTCTTTTCTCTATAGAGGAAGTTTAGCTATATTTAGTAGTATCCTCTATAACTTTACTTTATAACTCTCCTCTTTTATAAGTTAGACTTAAGATTTAATAAAGTTTATAATAAAACTATAGCGTTAACTATAAACCTTAAAAGAAATACTTCACTCTAGCTATTTATTTACTACTTAAGAATATAGAAGGGGAGAAATCTAAAGAAATATATATACTTTTCTTTCTATAGAGTTAGTATAAAATTATTCTTAGAAAAGAGAAATACTTTTAATTAAGCTTAGAAAATGTTCTCTTTTTTATTTTTTAAAAAGTTAGTATAGTTATAATATTTTTCTTTTTTAGCCTTTTATACCTTTATACTTATAGCGTTTTATAATTTAAGAAAGCTAGATCTTAGTATTTCTATATATAAGTATAACTTAGATCTTAAGTTTTTAGGCTTTTTAGTATTTCCCCTCACTAGTTAATATATTATTAGAAACCTTCTAATAGGTTTAAGTAAAGAGAAGTTTTTTAGAATAGATTAATTAATTTTATTTTTTTTAAAGTTTATAAGAGGAGTAAAATAAATCCTATTATCTTTATAATTTTAGCTTTAGAAATAAAAGTAAAATAAGTTTACTTTATTTTAGTTACTCTTAGGTTATTATTATAGTAGTTTATAATAAAGTAATATATAATAATTTTAAATAAATAGATAGTAAGCTAATAAAGGGGTTTAATAAAGCTTATATAGAACTTTATCTACTTTTTTCTACTTAATAGAACACTCTTTTTCTTAAAATCTTTTAGACTTCTATAAGTTTAGTTAATTTTTAATTCTAAATACTTAAGCTATTGCTCTTCACTTTAAGAAAATAAAGGTTAAAAAGGTGTTTTAAATAAGTAGATAGTAAACTAATAAAAAGGTTTAATAAAGCTTATATAGAACCTTATCTACTTTCTTCTACTTAATAGGATACTTTTTTTTTAAAGTTTTTTAGACTTCTATAAGTTTAATTAATCTTTAATTCTAAATACTTAAGTTATTGCTCTTTATTTTAAGAAAATAGAGGTTAAAAAAGTATTAGCTAAATTTTCTTTTAATATAGTAATACTTAAATTACTTCTTTTTTTAAGTTTTTTCTATTTTAGTTTAGTAAAGTAGTATAGAATAACTATAAAGGGAACTTTTTATAGTAGTTTAGCTTATATCCCCCTATACTAGTTACTAATTTTATAATAAAGTAAGAGAGAAAACTTATTAATTATACTAAGTATTCTACTTTAAGCAGAAAACCTCTAAAAATACCCTAAATACTTATATATTAATTTTCTAAATAACTATAAGAAATATAAAAGTAAATATATAAATATAAGCTTAACTAATTTATACTTTATCTATATTTTCTACTCTTTTTATATTTTAAATTATATAATCTCTTAAGAAAAAATAAGCTACTAAGAAGAAGTTTAGTGATATTATCTTTATAGTATTCTGCTCTATTATTACTTTAAATAATTAAAGAGGTATAGTAGGGATTAAAAGAGGGGATAAAAATAGAGCTAGCTAAAGCTAGAGGAGCTTAAAAATACCTATTTTTATTTAATTTTTAAAGGGTAAGAATTAATAGGTTTTTTCTATAAGTTAAGCTAAAGAACTTTAAAAACTCTTCTAAGAGGGTAGTTACTGAAGTTATTAAGGGAAAATAGGAAATTATATAAAAATAAGTGTGTTTTTTGTTTATCTACTTAGTCTTTTTTATTATAGGCTAATTAGGCCTCTATCTACTTATATAAGCCTTTTCCTCTTATAATAACGCCTAATGCCTATAAAAACGCCTATCTAACCTCTTGCTTTTAGGTTAGAATTACTAAAAATTCTAAGAACTCTGCCTTCTTCTAATAACCTGAAGGTTATTAGTAGAGGGCGAGGGGACTAGTTTAGCTTTTGCAGTTAATACTAGTTAAATTTTATAATATAAGGCTAGCAGCCTCTAATTAGGTATTAGGTTTCTTTTATATCGCTATATAAAGGGTTCTCTATAGCATACTTCTTAGCCTTCTTACTATTAATTAGCTTATTTAGTTTATATAGTAGTATAATAGTAACTTCTATAGCTTTATACTTTATTTAGCGTTTAAAAGATAATATATTAATAATTAGATTTAGTATTAGGTTAATAGGTATAGCTTTAAATAACGCTAGATCTTATAGCTATAATAAGTATCTTTCTTTATACTAAATAGTTTTATTTTATAGGGTATGCTCTATTTTATTTATAAATCTAATAGTATCTTCACATTATATATAAGATAGTAGTTTAAACTATTTAAATACTTTAACTAGTTAGAATACTATCTTCTTATTATATACTATAGTATTTACTTTAAAAGCTTTTTAATAACACTCTATATTAAGTTAGTAGTTTAGATCTATTTTATGAAGTATAAATTTATTTTCTATTTCCTAAATAATAGTTAATAAAATAACTCTAAATAAAGGTATATTATCTAGCTAGCTAAAGAGCTAGTAGTATATGCTTAAAAATATATTATAAAATTTAAACTATTTATAGCTAAATATTAATTTATATTATTTAATATTAAGCTATAGAAAAAGTGTTTTTAAAAATACTCTATAGTTAATATATAAATTAATAGTTTATATTATATCTATAATATTTAATTATTCTCTAATAAATCTAAATATAGGGATAAGCTCTTTTAATATATACTAAAAGGCTTAATAAAAGTCTTTTAGTAATGTTTATAAATATAAATATATAAGTCTATAGCTATTTACTTTAATATTAAGTAATATATATATATTAAAATGCTTTATTTATTATATACTATAACAAGTTCTATTTTAAAAAGCTAGCTACTTATTAGATATTATAAATTAATAAATAAAAGTATGAGGTATATATTTTATATACTATTATCCTCTCTTAGCTAGAAGTCTGCTTTAACTAAAAGCTCTAGTTTTCTAAACTATTATAGTAGCCTTTAGTAGGTTCTTTAAGCTTTATAATATTTATAGTAGCCTTTTTAATAAAATACTCTTTAAAGTAACATCTTAGCTTACTATAGCTATAGTAAGCATTAGAAGCTTTTAAAGTCTTATATAGCTTAATATTTATATAGATTTAAGTTTTATTGATATTAATATATATTCCTCTAGTATTAATACTAAAACTAAAGCTAGTAGTAGTAGTAAGATATAAATTAATATTAGAAATAGTGTAAACTATATTAAAGTAGCTTTGATTCTTTTTATAGCTAATATTTATAATATTAATAACCTTAATAATATAATCTAAATATTAATAGAAGTTATACTGCTTTTTAGCTAAATACTAGTTAATAATAGCGTTCTAAATTTATAGTAGTAACTTATTATAAAATATATAGCGTTAGTAGTTTTTATAAACTTTAGCTTTATAAGCTTTCTAAATAAAGATATTACGCTAATCTTAAATATTACTATATAAAATAGTAATTTTATTAAGATTATAGTAAGTGTTCTTAATATATATAGCGTTAGTAAAGTTATTTTTTAGCTACTTAATTTATAAGCTTAAGCGCTTTAGATCTTACTAAAATAAATAAGTAGTAGTAATATTAGATTAATAGTATTACTACTAATATAAGAAGTAATATAATTGAATTTTTAGTTATTAAAGTAGTTATGTATAGTTTTAAGATATATTCTAATATAATATAGTTAGAAGCTAAATATAAGGTTTTGCTATCATATCTATCTTAAATATTAATAAAGATAGAAATTTCAGCCAGCTTAAGTAAAGCTAAAGAGGAAACTTTATTAGATATAATTAAAATAAATATTCTTTTATAGAAGTAATAATTATTATTTTTAACTAACTAAAAGTAGTAAGTAACTATAGTAATTATAGTATTAGTTATATTTCTAGGGGGCGCTAAAGTATTAAAGTAGTTAGATAGATATCTAAGTAAATAAAACTAACTATATTTAGAAGAGATATTAAGGTATGTAGTAAGTTTAATAAATAATTACTTATTATACTTTTTAAATTTTATAACTTAAGCTTAAAGAGTAGTTTTCTCTTTAATAAGTATATTAATTTAATATTGAAAGTTATTATTCTAAGTTTCAAAAATAATAACTTTATACTAGCTACTTATACTAAATAGGTTTATAAATATCTAAATAGTATATTTAGTTTTCAGTATAGTTGTTTTCTAGCTCTAAATAGTATACTATTTAATCTAGCTAGTAATCTAAATAAAGAGGTTTCAAGGTTATCCTTATATACCTTTTTAAATATCTAGTAGTTCTATAGATATTTATTATTATTACTAAAGAGATTAGAGTTTTTAATAATAAAGTTATTACAATTAAACTACTTATATATAATCTTTATATAATAAGTATAGTCTATAGTAGTAATTTTAAATAGAAAGTCTTTAATAAACTAAGCGTAAATAGAATAATTAAGGTTTATAGTAGTAATTTCTAGTATAAAGCCTTAAGTATTTTTAAATATCTTATATATACAGCGTTAGCGCTTTTTTAGCTACTTTAAAAGCTTAAGTACTTCTTATATATTTAAAATAAAGTATAAGCTACCTATAGTACTATAGCTATAGTAATATTTAGCTAAACTATTTTTATTCTTCTCGCTTTTATATGCTATTATTAATATAAGGAGTGTATAATTAGTTAGATTAATAAGTATATAATAAATTAAAGTGTGTTATTAACTATACTTATAGCGTTTCTAGTTAAGTTACTTTTAGCTATATATATAAGGTTTATATAATAGGGTTTTCTACTATAAATTAGTAGTTAGTATTTCTAGAGAAAATTAATATTATACTCCTATTACTAGAGATAAATTAATTAATAAATAAACTTAGTATATTATAATAGTAAGCTTTATAAGTAATAGCTAACGCGTAATAGGTACTAACTTAGATTAATTGACATTAAGTTATAGAAAGAAAAAGTTAGAAGTAGAGACGTAGGCGCGCGAGGGCTCTATAGGCGCGCTTAGCGCTTGCTACAGGTTATATGCCTAAGTATATAACGCGCTCTAAGGCAAATATAGTGCTAGCGCTATAATATTAGAGGAGACTAAAGAGTTTATAAAAAAGTATATATTACTTAATAGGAAGTTACTCTCTTAAGTATCTTTAAATTATAAACTTATAAAGTCTATACTAGTTATATAACCTGCTCTCTTAGTAAGACTTACTAAAGAGGCTATATAAAGTAGAAGATATATTATAAAACAAACTATTATATACCTCTTTAATTATAAAAATAGCTAAAGATACTTTGTATATATATATAAAACGCTTACAAACTAAAAATAATATATAAAGACTAATTATATATATAAAATTAGAAGGGCTTTCTTGAAAGAAAATAACTTAAGAACTTACGCTTCATAGTATAGTTAAAAAAACCTCAATAAATCCCCATAACTTATAATATACTTAGTGAGCTTTATAAATGTATAAAACGCACTAATTAATATATTTATACTTATAAGTAAGTGTAGTTAACTAATTAAAAAATAAATAAAAAAGGAAGTGTATATAAAATCCTTTTTCTTTATATCCTCTTTATATTTATAAAAGCGTATATAATAGAGGTAATTATTATTAAGAGTAGAGGTAGTATTCAATATAATAAAAGGGGGAAACTTTTCGTTTTATTAGTTATTATAATAAAACTCCTCATATTTAATAATAACTATTTATAACTAGTATAAATAGTTATTATTAATATAAGAGGAATAATACTGATAATAGTAATAGTAGGTAATAGGTAGTAATAATAGGTAGTAGGTAGTAAGTAGTAGTAGTTAAATAAATAAAACTATTAAATTACTTACTTTCTTAAAATCTGTTCTAAGTAGAAAAATCCATTGTATATATAATATATTTTTTCTTTATAAATCTTTACTTAGTTAAGTAATTACTTAATTAAGTAATTACTAATAGGCAATTAATTATAAAAACCTTATTATAAAGTTAATTTTAACAGCTTTATTTTATCTATTTCATATAATCTAGATCTATAGTATTATTATAGTCATAGTTTGTTAGATTATTATAGATTATTAGTTTCTATTATTTTAGTTTTAAATGTTAACTTAATATTAACTTTGTTTTTATAATAACTAACCTAATATATAGTTTTTATTCATTTCAGTTAGTTATATAAATTACTATAATAAGTAATTTATATGATTACCCTTTTTAGTCTAATTAGATAAAGTTGTAGTTCTTTTATTCTTTTTAGTTATATTAGTATAGAATTAATTATTATAAGGTTAATTATTTAATTATTACGTATAATTTTAGTAGTTATACTAAAATTAATAATCTTAGCCTTATATCTTTTTATAGCGCTAGTTATATTTAGTTTTACTTAAATTCTCTTTTAAAAGGTATTTAGTTAAAACTTAATAGTTTTTAGATTTTTACTATATAGTTAGGCTTTAATATATATAGGTTATATTTTATAGTTCTTTAAGCTAATCAGCTTAAAGAATTAAACTTTAGGATTAATTATTATTACTTTAATAAGATATAGTATGTAATTATAAGTTTTATAAAAAATAAAAAATAGTAAAGTTATTAACTAAAAGCTAATATATATAGTATAGTAGTTATTATAGTAATATTATAATAGTTTTAAACTTAGAAGTTAAAAGTTCAATTAATTAAAAACGTAGTTTTTATTTTTTTTTCTTTAATTAATATCTTGTTTAGTTAGACTTCTATCTAACTAAAGAGATATATTTCCTATATAGGAAATTAGTTAAAAAGAGATATATTATATTTTAAATATAAGTTTAAGCTAAATTAGTAATAAATTAAAAAATAGTTTAAAGAGATAATTTAAAAGATATAAATTAAATAAAGTAGTAATAAAAGCTTATCTATATAAAGGAAAGTTAATAAAAAGATAATTAATTTATATAGGATTTAATATATAAATTTGAAGAAAATAGATCTTATTAAACTATATAAATAGTTTAGTTAGTATTTCTAGTTCTATAAAAATAATATATATAGAATAATATTTAAAAGATCGATTTTTAATATATATAGTTTTTAAGTAGAAGTAGAGTTTTATAGATAAATAGAAAAGAAATAAGAAAAATAAAGTAAATAGAGGTTACTTCTAAGTTAAACTTATAACTTATTAGTATAAATATAAATATATATAGAGGTGTAGTATATATACTTATACAGTATAAAGTTATAGATAAGTTTATATTATAATAAAAAGTAATAATGTTAAGTATTAATAAGTTTTTAATTATATAGATAATAATAAATGAAGTAATATATTATAATAATTCCTATTAATATAGTTAGTAAGCTATATCTTCTAATAGGAAAGAGTAAGGGGAAAAGTAACCTAAAACATAACTTACTAAACTACTAGTTATATAAAGTACTTATATAAATATACGTATTATATAATTAATATTATAGTTATAGGTTATAATAAATAGAGTATTTTTATATAAGGTTTTATATCTTAAACTTTATTTATTTTTTATAGAATATTAAAGTAAGTTAAGCGTTATTATTATTCTTATATTATTATTTTTATTATTATTAAAAAAGAATGTTATATATTAATACTGAGTGTTATTTTTTATAAACGTATTTTTCTTTTTTTCTTTTTATTTCTATAAATTATATTAAAAAACCTAAAAAAAAGAGTAAAATCAGAACGTTATACTCTAAAATTAAATATAAGTCTAAAAATTATATTTCTCTTTTTATAGTATTATGCTATAACTATTATTAAAGATAATAATAAAGTTATAGAAAAGAAAAGATATAAAAGATTTTTTTTTTTAAATTATACTATTAAGTATTATAATCTTTTATTAGTTAAAAGCTATAGTAAGAGTAACTAAAACTATATATAAATAAGGCAAATAATTATATTAGTGTAGCGAGGTATCTAGTAATACGCTATACACTTTATGAAGGAGCCTTAGTAAGCACTTACTAAAGAGTAAATCATATAAGCTATATAGGCCTACTATACTTAGGATATAAGGTATGCTAAAAGCGTAATATCCTCTTAGAAAAGACATACCTTTATTTAACTCTTCAGTCTCCCCTAACTATTGCTCACATAACAAATAGATATATAAATATAATCAATATTTAGGTTTTATATCTTATAATTTAAAAAGAATAGCTTTTTATATTTAGAGAGTTTAAACTTCTATATTTAATATATTAACAGTTCTTATAAATATATAATTATTTATATATCTAGCTAACTTAAGTAGAAAAGCTTATAATAGATAATAAAAGAGAAGTAATAATAATATAAGAAGAGTGATAAATTAAATATATAATTATATTTTATTTTTTAAAAAGACATAAAAAAAGATATTAAAAAGAAATTAACTACTAATTTTAAAAAATAGGTTATTAAATAAATTTAAGAATAGGTTAGCTACTAGCTTAGAAACAAAAGATATTATAAAAGCAAAAGTAATTAGTTAAAAACTAGAGATAGTAATTTAAATATAGATATATATTTAATAATATAAATATAACCTATATATAAAGCTAGTAGAAGTAGTAACTATAGAGCATTTTGAAGCTATATTTATTTTTAAAAATAAAGTTCTTACAATAAAAGTATTTTATGAAAATTACTAAAACTAATTAAATATAAAAAGAGGATAATAAAGAAGTTATAAAGTTATATAGAGAGAGTATGATATACTTTCTATAGAAAGGAGGTAGATTTTAGTAATCTACTTTTTAACCTCTAACTATAGTTAGCCTCTGTGAGCCTTCACCTTATGTTACACACCTATTAATAATCGCCTAGCTAGCTGGGAACGGCCTGTGATTGCTGGAGAAAATAATCCCAACTAACGAGCACTAGCTCACGATCACTAAGCATCTGGAGACCAACTCCCAGCTTAAAAGCACTATGAGCCGGATTTTCTCTGTTCGTAGGAAGCTTCTGAAAGCGACCCAAGGTCTTGTCTGGTGCCGAATTGGACATCCACTGGAACAGCTTGACTCCCACTGAGAGGTGCATCACCATGGCATCCGTTGGAGATGGAGCTGTCTTCTCCAACCCCGTGATTCCGGGCTTCAATCCAGACCCGACTGTATGCGTCGTTCCAGCCACAAACTCCACTCCGACGACGTTCTTCCTGTCCACCTCAACTTTCGAGTACTTCCCTGGATGCGCCATCTACTCGTCCACAGATCTGATCAATTGGAAACATATTGGTCATGCACTTACACGCCGAAGTCAAATTGAGATGCGAACAGTTGAGCCTGGTGCAGGTAGCTGGGCAAGCACTCTGCGCTATCGGCCCAAGGAAAAGCGCTGGTACTTGGCCAATGGTCTTTTTCAGAGATATCGACCGACAAGCGACGTGAGATCCTCTGTTATCACTGGCGGCGGCTCATCTGATCCATTCATTCGTAGGAACGCATCTTCCCAAGGGGCTTCTATGTTTGGACGGACAACATCTGGGATGACAATGCCTGGTCAGACCCTGTTTACTTTGACAACCCTGGATTCGATCAGGATGTGAGTCCCAGTCCCCGATATTGGTATGTTATCTCTAACGAGGAGCCCAGCTGTTCTGGGATGACGACGACAAGGTTTATCTCTCTACCACAGTGCGTATGAGCAAGCGAACGCCAGGACTGAAAATGAAAGACTTCGCAATCCACATCTCGGAGATTGACATCACTACGGGGAGGACACTCACACCCCCTCAAGTCATCCGTGAGTCTCCGCACGGAATAGCTGAAGGTTCCCACATCGTTCGCAAGGGGAGGTACTACTACCTGTTCACCGCCGAGGGCGGCACCGAAGCGGGCCACCAGGAATGGGTTTTCAGGAGTGACATCGGCCCATATGGTCCATGGGAAGGGCAAGGACAGGCTTTGTGGTACAACGGCCCCGAAGAAGAGGTACAGAGAACCGGCCACTGCGACATATTTGAGGATGGTGATGGCAGATGGTGGGCGGTGATGCTAGGTGTTCGGCCCGTGAAGTACGAGGGCAAGTATATCGAGCCCCAGATGGGCCGTGAGACATTCCTCGTTCGGGTCGATTGGGTAGATGACTGGCCCATATTCGACCGGGGTCGCAACATCACTCTCCGAACTGTCGGCAGGGAGCTCGTCCAGAAAGCACCAGTGGCAAAAGCAGTCGGGGTGAGATGGAAGGCGGACCTATCAAAGTCTAGCCTCGAGCTTGGTTGGTACCATAAGAGTATGTGGTGTGCATCAATCGCACTGGAGTGCCGCAGTTGACACATTTAGACACACCTATAAAGCCTTGCTACAGCCTCACTGAGCGTCCGGGGTATCTCAGGCTATTCGGAAACTGTTTCGACCTCAACAGCCCAGAGTCTCCTGCGATGTTGCTCAGGAAGCAGACGTCATATAACGAGTCGTTCAGGGCGGAGATGCTTTTCAAACCCAGCAGAGCAGGATATGAGTCTGGCATCACCGTCTGGTGGAGCCAGTATTCATACGCTACCATCGGAATTGCGGCGGTGCGGGAGGATGACGGAAGCCCGGCTGTTCCGACAATTGTGACAAGAGAGCCTACAGGCAAGGTCAGCGAACTCAAGGTACAGAGTCCCGGAGCATCGACACTTGTGGCCGTTGCTGATGACTACAGGTTGGTTACCCTGTTCTTCGATCCAAGACCTCGGCATGCCCGGGACTGGACTTAGATCACCATGTGCAGCTGGCGATCGCCGCGCAGCCGACCAAATACGAGATGAGTCTTGACATCGGCGGAATCACGGCAAACGTATCGTTCAAATCTGAAGATTTGACCATATATCCTCATGTGGGTGGAGCATTCTGCGGAGTTATGTTCGGGGTGTATTCGTGTGGTCAGAGCGAACCTGTTCTTGACCCTTCCGACTTCACGAACATTGAGATCCTTGAAACGAAAGAACAATGAATGAAATGTAGCAAGGATGGATGGCCTGAGCCCACAGGAACTGGCTCAAACCTAGCATGGGCACTCCATGTGGAGTGAAAACTTGAACAACAGTCTACTCTCATGTCCCTTACCACGCAAATTCGAGACAATCCAACCTCTGTGGTTGAAGAGCACTTGAAATGTTCACTCAATGATCGACGCTACGACCGAGGCCTCGACATCGCAACCGTTGCCGTCCGGACTGCGGCTCATTAGTCAGAACATCTGTGGTATCAGTCTCACGGAAGTCCTGAACTCTAACATGCTCAGACCTCTACCATTCAGGCCTTTGCTTACCCGTGGGAACAGGGCTGCATTGACCGCCGAGCTGTCGCAGCCACATCATCCGCTTTGCCAGCCAAGCATATGAACCAGAACCTGCTCTGAAGGAGACAAAGGGGTACCCCCAATGGGCTGTCCATGTCTACGCCATAGACCCAACCAGCGACGGTCTGCTATAAACCCTCACGCGGGCCCTCGACGTGAAACGACCAGACACCTATCCAAAGAACACTCCGATCTCACCATGGCGTCCTTCATCAAGTCAGAACATTACGAGACCTATCCAGGGGTGTCACCAACTCTAGTCCGGGAGGAGTTTTCGGGCAAGACGGTCTTGTTGACCGGAGGTGGCTCAGGAATCGGAACAACCATGGCCTGTTCATTCGCCGAAGCCAACGTGGGCGAGCTCGTTCTCATGGGTCGAAATGAGTCTACGCTAAGGGACACCGCTGAGAACCTTGCGGCGGAGTTTGTCAATCTGAGGGTATCATACCATGTGGGGAGCGTATCAAACCAGGACGACGTCGCAGCCGCCTTTTCCAAAATGGAACGGTCTCCAGACATTCTGGTTAACAATGCTGGATACCTCCCGCAGCCAGATATTTTTGTCGACGCGGATTTGAAAGACTGGTGGCAGGCGTTTGAGACCAACGTCTTCGGTACAGCTGTTGTCACACAGGCTTACCTCCGACACCGCAGAGGACACAGGGCCAGAACTCCGGGTGTCATAATCAATATCAATACCAGAGCGGCGCACGATACAAGCATGCCGGGCCTGAGTGGCTATTCATCGAGCAAAGCGGCGATTCTGCGGATGGCGGAAGTCATCGCCATCGAAATACCCGCGTCAGAGGCGCGCGTCATCTCACTCCATCCCGGGGCGGTGCAGTCGGCCATGCTAACCAAGTCCAAGCTGAACAGATCACAAACTGATGTGAAGCTTGCAGCAGACTTCGTGGTATGGGCAGCCTCGGAGAAGGCTGCTTTTCTGAACGGACGATTCGTTTGGGTGAACTGGAACGTGGACGAGTTGGTCTCGTGGAAAGACATGATTATCGAGAGGGACCTTCTGAAGACCTGTCTCAAAGAGACGTAAGGAAATGTATGGCTCATTCGAGGAAGCCGTGAATTACGTACGAGGCACGTAGCTGGGCGAAAGTGGTGATGTCGGGAGAAATTCGCTGGAGAAGAAGGGCTGGGTGGCAAGGCTGCATAGACCACTGAGGCACCTGCGGGCAGGTGCCACCACAAGTCTAGCTACTGGAGCTGAAAATCTGATGTGCGACTTTGAATGGAATAATGGCGAGATGCTTCGCCAAGGAGACGATTGAGTGCTTGACACGGAGGAGCTGCTCTGGCTGCACTGGTCGGAAGAGCCTTTTCGTTGAGGCGGCGAACGCACCGGTTTATCGGACTATCCTCGGTATGACATAAGCAGACACCTACCTAGGTAAGTGACGTCTGCGTGGGGTGACTGACGCTCAGCCCCAGTAACTCAGGCCCCTGGATGAGCCACGGCGGTCACTGCTATTGCTTGCGTATTCATCAAAACAACGCCCCCGCTGTAAGAATGACTTGAAGTCGGTCGAATTCGAGAAAGCCCATTGCAAAAATCCGTTTCCACTGCCTCTACCTACCTTCGAACCCATTGCCACCGATCTTTCCGATCATGTCTCGTTTCTCCCGCTACGACACGGACGAAGAACGGCTGCCAGACGGCATGCAGCGAGTGGGCTACGATGCCGACACGCAGATATATACATACCGTGATGCAGACGGCAGCTACTGGGAGGGTGCCCCAGGCAACGAATACGGCCAGTTGACGCAGGTTTCGAACGGCGGACGACCCTCGCGCCACGAGCCCATCGACGCTGCCCTCAGGCACTACATGTGGGAGGAGGAGAGAAAGAATTGGCGACAGGGCTGGCAGCCGTTGCTCAACTTCTTCCTTATCATCGGGGTATTCCTCATGTTGCTTACCTGGTGGCTTTACCGGACGCCTTCGGAGCAGTTGCCGCAGTGTGGTGAACAGGCGGCACCGTACAAGATCCACAAAGGTGATACGTGCTGGGCTATTGCAGAGAAACATAAGATGAGCGTGGAGGATCTGATCAAGGCCAACAACAAACTCAACTGCGACAAGCTGCAGATTGGGAGCTCAATATGTGTGCCATCGGTGATATAGATGGCGAGGATTGACTGGCGAGGATTGACTGGCAAGGATTGACTGGCGAGGATTGGATGCGCAGTGCTATAGGATACCCGATCGGAAGAGTATGTGCATATATCTCGAGCCTTGTCTTCTCTCCTGATTCGAAATGGGTTGGATAACACAGGACGGCTCTGAGGCTGGACCTGAGATTGGCTGTCGGAGGAAAAACGAAGGGTTGGGTTGAGGGCACTCGATAAATTGTGCAATTGTGAGGGATAGCAGCGGTGCTCGAAATATCCGAATGGCCGGAGTTCACGGTTGCTTCGCAAAACTTCTTTCGGCTTATGTATGGTGAAAGTGATGCTGGGACGACCATCTTGGTTGAGGCTCTAGGGGTCTGCGACTCCACTTCACATGTAAGAGAGCAAGGTATCTGGCACTTGGTGTTGACTCAACATCGCGAAAGGAGCCAAACCTGATGCCTGGCACGCCATATGGTGGCTGAAGGGGGGTTCTGCCACCTGACCCCATTCGGCGCGGGCTGGGCGACGATCCAACGCAAGCTTCCCGGAGGTACCGGCACATACCCGGACCCACTCTCTATTACTTCCATCCATTGGTTAAAGTACCGCTCCATGCTGCGTCCAACCCATATGTGTACGAAAACTTTGGTTGGGTAATTAGAAAACAAAAGTGGCAGGTCAGGTAGGGGAAGAATCGTTTAATGAACTGATCTTTGCGGTCGCCATCAAAGGTCACCGCCGCAGACCCTCCCTCATTGCGCGAATCTGTTCCCGGGAATTGGAGGCACGTCCTCAGCATCAAAGTGCACAAGCTGGGACTGCGTCTTGCTTTCCGATTGATTGTGAGTCCACATTGTCAGCATCACTGACACGACCAGGCGGGTGGACCCTGAGGGGGGCGGGAGGCGCGGTGCCCAGTGTCTCCCGCTGTGCCGCTGCACCCAGCTGTGGTGCGGCGCGGGTATCGGGACCACTGGGGGGCGCGCTGGGGATCCTGTGCGCCTTCGAGGTTTAGCGCTGTTTTCCCCGGAATTACAGCGTCTGGGGAAGTGGGTTTCAGGCGGGTCCCCTGTTGCTAATCGCCCCACAGCGGTCGTGTGTTGGCGCCGCCGTGCCTTCTCCCTGCCCGTCTTTGTTTCCATTGGCTGCAGCCGGCTCACCTCAGCACACCGACACCTTCAGAGTCCAGAGAAAGCGGCATGTCATTCATGCAATTGAGGGACTGTTTTCAGCACGTCGCCTCGGACCTTCCTGGCCTGGATAGTTCGTGTGGGGTGGCCTCCTGCTGAGTGTGCCTTTCCTGCGGGCGCTTTGCACTTTGGGGAGACACATCAGAGTCCCCTCGGTTGTGTTTGTTTCCATTCTAGCAGTCGACCCGTCTATCTACTTCTACTTACCTTATCTAGGGAGACGGGTCGAATCCGAGCTCGAACGAGAACCCACGGCAATGGCCAGTTTGGACAACATTCTGGTGTTCCAGAGGTGGCATGTTCGCTGAACCACCGCCAGGAGGTACACGCCGGTCAACGGTATCCGAATCGCTATTGACCAGGCCATGCTTGCGTCACTGATCTGCCCACACTCATGTCTGTAGCGTTGCACCAGGCGACTGACCTACACAAGCGCAGACAAAGGCATCGCCCCTGGTATGCTTTTCGACCGGGTGTGCGTGCGTCTCCTCGCTCTGCTTGGTTTCCCTCGTTTGGACTCAACATACTCTCCTTGCCCCTCTTCCCCTCGCCTCCTCGTTGGCCTGCGACGTATGGCTGGCTGTCCGCGTGATGATCTGGCTTACCCCGCACGCTCAAGACGGGTAGATGTCGAGGCGCTGCCCCTGAATCCGAGATTCTTTTAAGAGGACGCCATCTGCCTCACAGCATCTGCCCTCGGGGTTTCGCTGTCCGACATTGTCTTCATCCATCTAATCATCTCATCCATCTTTCAGACTCATTCAACCGCTGCATCCATTAACTTCAAGAAACGCATCAACCAACGCTGAGCCAACTGCAACGCTCAAGAGACCCCAACCTCTTCCCACCAGCCGTAGTACTTGGGCGCCTATTATTATTATCCTTTCTACGCGTGACACATTGAAAGGTACGAACAGCGTGGCTTTCCTTGGTGCATCCCTTGACTCTACATCGTTGACTTTGGTCACCCACTACCCGTCATACACTGTACCAATACCACCTGTCCTTCTGGCTTGTTGTTAATTCGACTTCATTTCCTGCAGATTTCACAATGGCTCCACGTATCCCTGCCGCAAAGTCCACCGAGACTCTCTGCTACGGTGTCGCCACTGTCGGTGCCTTTCTCCCCATCTACCTCATGCTACCCGGCGCCGAGCAGCGTCTCGCCATGCAGACGACAAAGTGGGCTCCTCGCTGGGAGCGAAACATCTCGTACTTCACCCCGGCTGCTGAGAGGGGCATCAAGCGTGTTGAACCCCCTGTCTCCCGCATCGTTAAGCGCATCGATGACAGGCTACCTCTCGAGAAGATGGCCAAGGGAATTGACAAGCGCATCAAGAATGGCATCGAGCGCTTTAATAGCACTAAGTAGGAATCTAAACATATTGGTGAAGGGGTAGCCACGCAGAAGTCAAACCAAAGAATGTCTGTGTGTTTGCATGTGGGGAAAGGAACAGTAGAGACACCGGCGAGGGGTAGGACGATACCACATCTGGCTCTCGAGATACAAAGGATGCATTGGAGATCTCATTAAAATCTCGGCAACAAGTAGAGAAACAAACAAAAAGAAGGTCAAACACTCACCCGCTTTCTCTTGTGTGGTTTCGCAGAGTGCCCGGCGTAATCGGATTAAATTGACGGCAACGCCCAGCCCAATCGCATACTGTATGCCGCCGTAGGGAGCCGTAGTTTCATGGATTGACTGTGGGCATGGATACTTGCATTTCACTGCTACATCAATCTGCAGATGATCAGGCCATGATGAACAACTTGGACGGAAGGTGTCTCACTTACCCGAGCGGGGTTTCCCTTGATCCCCAATTATTTTCCTCCTCCACCGCGCCATTGCTCGAAGGTTAGCATTGCATTGTTGTCGGTAAAGGATAGGAAAACAATGTGGTGATTATACAGGGGAATATGCAGCACCCAATTGGGCCGTTTGCAACTACGCAGACTCTCAAGCGAACTGCAATCGCATCTTGGTGGCACCATCCTCAGCTCGACGGCATGCGTCTAGGCCGTTCGGTACTGCAAAAGTCTCTCGACAATTGCCATGCAACACCTTGAGGGATGACCAGATCGACGCGATCTCGTTTCATTTATGACCCCGGCCTTCCTGCTGCCGTTTCGTTGCAACTCTTTGGCAATACTGGGCCTGTACGCACTTGCATATAGGGTAAAATCCCCAAAGAGACGTCAGAAGCCCTGGTGCTCGATTCTGAACGCGCAATGGCGCCCTCGTGGAGACGCTGAAAGCAGTTTTTCACCCCCGGCCGATGATACGGCATCTCCGTAGGTAGAAAAATTTGTGCCTGAGTTGGGCGATCATGGTATAAATCGCCTTTGCCGTCCTGCTTTCAAATTTCGGAATTGCCAAAGCCCAAGCAGTGTGCCTTGTCGAGGGCCGATCGAAACATCGATGAGCGATGGTCACTCGCGGCGTCGCCTAGACAGCCTATAAGGCCCACAAGAGGTATAAAAAGCCACTT
Organism: Colletotrichum viniferum; assembly: GCA_020226115.1. Lineage (NCBI taxonomy): Eukaryota > Fungi > Ascomycota > Sordariomycetes > Glomerellales > Glomerellaceae > Colletotrichum > Colletotrichum viniferum. The sequence goes on from JAGFBE010000008.1 coordinate 244,531, forward strand.
GAATTCTGCTCAGGCAAGCACTGCTGGTGCTGGTCTTTGACCGAGATGTAGTAGAGAGATGCTGAGTAATGCCAGACTTCCGCGGTCACCGTCAGCCCATGTACCGAGCAAGTCGTGAGTATCTCTCAATCATCATGACAAGATCCCTCACCAACTAGGTTATTGAGGCTCTGCACCTTTGCAAGTCAGTATACCTAAGGCGCGAAGCGGAGAATCTACCCAGTACCAACCTTTGTGCCACCACTTGCCGGCAGGTACCGTCAACTGGCCGAAAAGCATTCCGCACTGGACTGGGCCCGACGAGGGTGAGCGGGAAAAGCCTCAAAAACATGACCTTGCCAGCTAATATCAAATAACGTTCCGGTGGCCAGCTCCCTTGTATGGGACTTATGACGTTCCCAGCCGTGCATCGTGGAGGACCTGCTGGAGATGCTAAGAGCGAGAACCAGACTCCAACGCTGGCAGCACATGCGATTGCCTTGGCTGTTTCCTTGTTGCAAAATTCCCACAGCTGTACGTGCTCGTGTATATGCTCGTCCAGCATGTGGTTATCTGAGCTTTGGAGGAGACCCCCAACTAGGATAGCACGTCGTTGACATTGACTTCCTCAAGCGTAGAAGCCTTGATAGCTCGTGACGGAAAAACCTGATCCACCTAGGTGAGGTACTGCTGTCCAGTGTGCGATAAGCACGGCACCACCTGGCACCAGCTGCGTCCAAGGATCTGGGTGTCCATTTTGATGTCAGCGACATTTCTGGCTTGCCGACAATCTCCAATGCATGAACCATCACGACGCGAACGCGCTCTTTCCCGAGCTAGAGTCGCATTCTGCGCCCTTAATGCCGATCTGTTGACGGCGCAATTCAATTGACGGCACCACATCCCTGTCCATTCTTCTTCGTAGAGCGAGATGACTCTTCCGGACCGAATGCGAGGAGGAGAAAAATTGTCGAGCCACACCAACCGCGCTTTGAAACGAAACATCGCCGGCAACCTTGTGATCTTTCAGCTATTGTAACGAGATTCTCACCATGGCTTTAACGACTCTCTCTCGATCGCTCACGAGCACTACCTGGCGTGTTTTTGCTGCTCAGTCGACGGTGACCCCGCGTCGTGCGGGGCTCCTAGCGGAACGATGCTATACGACTCGCGCAAAGACAGCCACGACTTCCAGGACCGCGACTGTCGCTGTCCCGAAGACCACCGCGGCTGCAGCGGCAGCCAAGAAGACGACGACGACAACGAAGAAAAGTGTCAGCACTGCGGCTGCCGCGACGAAGAAGCCCATTACCACAGTCGCCGCGGCCTCTAAGACAAGCGCTGCTACTACGGCGCTCAAGACCGCCACGTCCACGAGCACAGCTGCGAAAGCCACGAAGATTGTGAAGAAGACGACTGCACCCGCTGCCAACCTGACTACGAAGACGGCGACGAGGACGGCGGCGAAGACGACGACTTCAACATCCGCGACTGCGCCCAAGAAGGCGACCGCCGCGAAAACAGCCACCGCTGCGAAGGTCATTACCTCGAAGCCTGCCGCCGTTACAACAAAGCCCAAGATCGCCACGTCTGTGGCCGCTGCAGCAACATTGGTTAAGACACCTGCTACGACACCCTCGGCCCCTACAACGGCGGCACCTATCGCAAAACCCACCGTTCCGTCCGCGTCAACCATGTCTAAGGCTGCCCCGACAGCAATTCCCACGCCGGTCGCGCACAGGATTACGCCCACAATTGCCCCTGCGCGGCCTGAAGCTCGTCAGACCACTCTGCCCTCTTCCGCGGCGACGGAAGCCCCCAAAACACCGGCTCCAGGCAGCAAAGAATACCGTAAAGCGTACGGCTCGGCGGCGAGGAAGTGGACCGCTACCATGGTCGCCATGCCCATCCTTCTCGTCACTTCATACTTCCTCTTCGATAGGCGTTAGTGTTATCCCTTTTCCAGCTAAGGAATGCCAGATTATTGACTGACGTTGATGTAGTTGCTCTGGGGCACGAACCCAAAGTAATGCCGGATTTTGACAAAGCGAAGAAGCAGAACGCAGAACAGGCGGAAGCCGAGACGGCCTAGAATCCAGCTCAATTATGATGGTCTTGATAAATACCCACTACCACTTCACCTCTCCGATCAGATGGCCTCTTCTGCGACTCCGCCTCGACTCCATACGATGTATGTATCTCTTGGTCGCCTATGTTCTGATTCCCCAAGCCTGTGACCCCCCCTGGCAGCTCGATGAGGCGAAATTTCGTGGCAGTTTGACTGCCAACCCATCCACTGCATGTGTCCCGGCGATCATGCTTGGGTGTTCGTCTGTGAGGTTGGCTCAATACCTCGAATGAAACATTTCCCTTTTCTTCCAACTACCAAGAGTTCTTAAGTGCAAGGTGGACGGCCAACCCCATGAGTGCAACAACGCATACGCCACCGACAACTATACCAGCAACGGCTCCTCCGCTGACGTACCCTGTGTTTGGCGTGCTGGTTTTCTCTGCAAACACCCCAGCGCCCAGCAAACTCCATACCAACAGCAGTGGCAAGATTGTGCTGACCATGATGTCTTCTGGAGCTCGGGAATTGTGAAAGTGGTGTCTAAGGCTTCTGTGTCCGCATTTGTGGTCGTTTGTGTGTGGCTTTATAAGAGCGGTGACGAGACCGTTGCTGTTTTCTGATTCACGACGTGCAGTAAGCACCAGACGAGCCCCTCGTCGACTGTCAAGACATACCTGGGAAGTCACCGCCTTTGATTCATCACCCAGTGAACGTCACGATTAAGGTGAAGGAAAGAAGCAGATTGTTGCAATGTCTGATGCATAAACAGAACGCTATGTAAGTTGCTCACTTACAGCTAGTATTGTGTCATCGCTGAAATTGCTCAGAAGCAGTAGTTCTCTCCGACACAACAACCATCATAGGCGGGCCATCTCTTTAGCCGGCCCAGGCTCAGCGTCCTCCGGCTTGCCACTGAAAGAAACAAGACTTCTACCCTTAACCGATCCGCTCCTAGTCAGAATCTTTCGCTTTCCGGCGGTGGTCAGAGGTGGGTCATCATCCTTGTCCCTGATGTAGTATGCCCAGTCCGAGGTGTCATCAAGCTCCGTCTGAGAGTACCCATTGCCCAACCACGAAAAGCGATTGCCGGCGTACTTCACGTCGAGGTCGTCAAATCGAACTTCCTTGATAGCTTCAATGTAATGAAGTGTCGAGCCGGGCCACAACGCCACAACAGGCCCATCGGCCCGCGGCTTGTACCACGAACGGCACGGGTCTGCCCATACCGTCTTGGTCATGAACCACTCCTTGTACTCGACAAAGTCCCGCACAGCCTCCTCCTTCGCAGCGAACTCGACAATGTTGTTCGTCTGGTACCGATCCACAATCTTGAGCATCCAGTCGGCCTGTGCCTCTATTGCGGACAGGACGGGGCCGTTGCCTATGGGGCAGTTGGGGCCAAGCATATGGAAGTAATTGGGGAAGCCAGACGCGGCCATTCCAAAATACGATTCCGGATTGACGGCCCATTTATCTTGGAGGTTCTCACCCGATGGAGCGACAACGGGGAAGCGCGGCTTGAAGGATGTATCGAAACCGGTGGCGCAGATGAGGATGTCTACAGGGTATTCTTGGCCGTCGTCACTGACGCACCCGCGCTCAGTTACCTCGGTGATCTCGCCGTATACCACTTCGACATTGGGCTTTGTGAGAGACTCAAGGTAGTTCACACCAGGGGTGAGACGGCGGCAGCCAACGCTCCACTCGGGGATGAGTTTGTCTTCGAGGTAGGGGCTGTTGAGCTTTTCCTTCATCTGCTGAAGCATGTAGGCGTGCGTCTCCTGATTGATCTTATTGTTCTTCAGAAAGATCCCGAACTGCCCGTTGAGCCCAGATTCAATGTTTTTGCGATATTCCATCAACGCTCCAGGCTTCTCGCGGAAATCTTTCAGCTCCTCGGGGCTGAACTGGTGCTGCTCGAGTCCTTGGACAGGAGACACCCACGTCGGTTCGCGAATGAAGGTCGTTACCTTGTGACACTTGTCGCGTATTGCGGGCAGTACCTGAATACCCGAGGATCCATTGCCGATGAGGCCGACATGCTTGCCTTCCAAGGAGACGGAGTCATCCCAATTGGCTGTGTGCAGGAGGGTGCCTTTGTACTTGTCGAGTCCAGGGATGGCAGGCCACTTCCAGTTGTTCAGGATGCCGCCAGCATTGACGAGGATGTCGCAATGGTCGACGATAGTGGTGCCCGTCTGCGTATCCTTCACGTGGACGTCATAGCCCCCTTCCTTGGAGTTCCAAAATGCCCCTACTACTTGGTGCTGCAGCTTGATATACTGGTACAGCGAGTACTTCCTTGCAAAGCTCTCGAAATACTCTCGAATCTCTGGCGCCGGCGGGTATACGGCTGACCAGTCCAGCTTAGGCTCGAAACTCCAGGTGTAATTGTGCGAAGGTACATCGCAGGCACAGCTGGGGAACGTCCAAAATTAGTTGATACTTCAAAAGGCGATGGTGAGAGTTGCCAAACCCTGGATATCTGTTTTCAAACCATGTGCCACTGACTGCCTGGTTCTTTTCGTAGCATACTAAGGAGTAGTTGTGGAAGTGTTTCTGCAGCTTGTACGCCATCAACAAGCCGGAGGCGCCGGCGCCCACGCAAATTACCCGAACATGGCGTTCGCTATGAATGGGCGCCGATAGCCGTCTAGTCGCATCCCGATCTCCGGGTTGCGCGGTCTGAGGGAGCAAGAAGTCTCCCATGGTTGAACCACCTTTCGGCGAGTGAGCGTGACGGGAGTCGACAAAACGGAAGATGCCAAGGCGAACGAAAACTGACAGAAGTCAAAGAAAGAAGTTTGATGGATCGGAGCATGGTCTGTCAAAGGACGGCGAGACTAAAGGGTTAGCTGGATGGTTGCTGACATAGGTCATCTGGGAGGTTCGGCATCGCATATCCCAACGTCATGACCGATGATTGCACAACATTTTCCGGCAGAGAACGCAATAAAGCCAGTGGTATCTGGAAGAGTAACATTCTCGGCCTCTCAGATCCTCGACGCAACGAAAGAACCGAGAGAAACTACGGAACATGACCCACAAACGGTTTCCAGACAGACGGAGTGGACCACTTGTCCTGGGCGGGGCTGCTGGGCGGTCTGGAGGACGGCCGATTGCATGGCCTGCCGCATGTGTGCGGGCTCACTTGGGCGTGTGACTGGAGTGTGAGTAGCAGGTTGGATTCGCCGCCATCGGCATTGGTAGCGATCTCAACCATGCATCTCGAGTCAGGGGATCTCGTGAGAGAACATAGCTCTGGTCAGGCCAACAAGCCACCATGACTCAGTGGGAACGAGACTTGGAGTGAAAACAAGTCATGTTTGAGGTGATGGCACCGCTTGGGCCAAGATTTCCAGAGACCAGACGAAGGCCCCAAGGCTTAACTGTGGCCGATTGGCATTCCGACCCTACAGTAGCAACTGCAGGCCTACCGCATCAAGATCCTACCGTGAATGCCACCGGTATGATTGGGAGGCTTTGACAAGGCGGCAACAATGGAAGGCATGGGTGAGATGTTCCTCGGCAGTTAAAAAGGGGGTGTTTGCAGTAGAATGCATGGCGGCTTCCCGGGATGGAATGTTTATCCCGTAGCGTGGCACGCGACGATGAAGCCAGGTTGCTGGAGATAGAAACCCCGGGCCTGGTCCCCGTCGCTTTAGTGATTGACTTTCGCGAGACTGTCGTCGAGGATGCGGATGAAGAGGTGCGGAACCGGCAGAGCGGGGGCGGCAGGTCTTGGGCTAGGCAGCAAAAGCAACGGGACGCAGCCGGGAAACCTCAACCGGAGGAGCTCGGGCCAATATGGAGAGGCGATGGACACTTGACGTAGTAATCAACATTGGATGCTACCCGTTGGTTCCAATGCACATCCCATGTCAGATAGGCCATGAGTTCAGACGGGGTACGGGGTCTGTCATGCTGCTAAATCCGAATCTCGCCTTCGGTGAGGGGTCGCATGTCACAGCTGTCCGTTGAGTTACCTAACATCAACGTTGACGATCGAGGCGACGAGTTGCTTCCCCGGGCGATTTAGCTGCTCGTGAGCGTCGCTGCTTGGGTTTGACGGCTGGTCTCTAAAGGCCCTTCATCAAGCAAGAGCTAGTGTCTGCACGTAATCAATACCCAGCGCACCATCTGAAGGTTGATTGTAGCGTCTTGACGATTATTGGCAAGGTTCTAGACAAAACACGTCGCTATGCGTGGGGTTACACAAAGATCTTGCTGTGTCCCTGGAAGCTTAGGAACACAGATATTCTACAACCTTGCTTTGGCGCTCTTCGTATATGCCAGTGCCGCAGCATCCCTCTTGGACCATTCCCGCATAGTCTTCCTCTGAATCTTGCCGCTTGCAAGTTTGGGCACTTCGTCCACAAACGCAACGCCGCCCGCTAGCCATTTGTGCTTGGAAACCCGGGGCTTGACCCACTCCTGTATGTCTTCGGGCTTGACCTTACCCCTGGACGCCTCCTGTACCGCCACGTAAGCCTTCGGCCATTCGTTGCCATCGCTGATTTGCGTTAATGGTGTTTCAAAGCTTCAGGAGACATTATTCAGACGTACATGACAATTCCAACGACGGCCGCATCTGCAATGTGCTCATTTTCGAGAAGAACGGCCTCCAATTCTGCAGGAGCGACCTGCAAAGCATTGACTTTGATGAGCTCCTACTTTCTTGTCAGACTGAACACCGGATGAGATTTTCCAAGCCATGGTAACACTTACCTTTTTGCGGTCTACAATCCAAAAGTAGCCATCTTCATTACATATGGCGATGTCACCCGTCTTTAGCCAACCCTCGCTGTCCAGCGCCTCTTTCGTGGCAGCCTCATTTCGCCAGTAGCCCAGGCACACATTCGGTCCACGAATACACAGCTCGCCCGGCAGACCAAATGCTACCTCTCTGCCTTCTTCATCAACCAACTTGCATTCGCAATTGGGATCGAGCCTGCCGACGCTGCCTGTATCATCTCTGATGCCGCCAGGCACATGGATAGCGCCGCACGTCACCTCCGTCATGCCCCAGCCCTGATTTATCTGAATTTTGAACCTCCGTTGGCACTCATTCTGAAGCTCTCGAGACAATGGGGCTGCTCCGCAAAGCACCTCATTTACGCTCGAGAGGTCGTAGCGAGCCGTCTCAGGCCGCTTGGAGAGCATGACCAGTATTGGTGGCGCTACCTGCAGGCTGGTAATTCTATACTTGCCGATTGCGAACAGGAAGTCTTCATATCTGAACTCCTTCATAATGTAGACGGGGACATGGAGTTTGACGGCCATGAGTATGACGTAGAGCTGACCATAGGCATGGTATAGTGGAAGAAAGCCAACCCATCTCTCCTGAGGGCGTGCTTCAAAGGCGTAAGGTTTCTCTGCGTATCGCATGAATATTGTTTGTTCGACATTGGCGATGAGATTGTGGTGCGACACGCATACTCCTTTGGGAAGACCGGTTGTCCCGGAGCTGTAATTGATCGTGGCCACAGTCTTGGTAGACTCTTCAGGGCTCAGCTCCGGCCATTGATACGAGTCCGCCTCCGTTGGCGTCCCAATCATGTGCCTCCAGTCGGGAATGCCACGCCTGGTCTCGTTCTCGGCGTCAGAGAATTGAAAAATCCGGCTTTTTGAAACTCCGGCTTTGGCTGCTGCCTCAAGCACCTGTTCGAGGTGATTGGGATGTGCTAGGATGAGCTTGGCGGTAGTGTTGGTCATCTGGTGAACGAGTTCTTTCGATGTCAGCTCATGCCCCTTTCCGCGTAAAGGGGAGACCCACCAGACACTGTGTAAGCCGGGTTGGCACCACTGAAGACGCATCCCACCCCTACGATCCCAAGGTATGCAGCAGGCACATATATCTGGTTTGGAGTGCAAATCATGACAGCATCTCCTTGCCGGAGGCCTAGTCGTTCTAGGCCAAAGGAGAGGCGTTTTACCCACTGTTCCATTTGTCTGGGGGAGAGGCTGATACCCTCATCTTTGCAGTCGATCCACAGGGGCTCGTCCGATAACACCCCATCACGAGGGAACAAATACGACAGTAGGTTTGTCTTGGGTAATTCCAAAGATGGGTAAGGTGACGTGATGACCATGTTGAATCGGTGCTTGCTCTGAGGAATCGAAAACCCGACCTTGTAAACTGGATGGCGATATTAAAGTTGTCGGGGGGCGGGCTTGTGCGTCTTCAATTGAGGGAGCTGGTTGACGGTCTGTGTTTGTTTCACCCGATAAGAAGGGAATTGGGAATTATCCTGATACTAGAGAGACGGCGTCAGCATGGCAAGCCGTCATCTTGGCCGTGTGTTCCCTCGGGATGGTGTCGGTAGCGGGATTGCGGGGTAGTAGTTGGGGAAGTCTGGGGTAGCTACCCCTAGATCCTCCTGGGTACTTGGGGAGCTCCCTTGGGATAAACCCGACGTGGCCGATGCTAACCACGGAAAAAGGTCTGGCAAGCCGAAGAGCACCGCATGTTTGGAGGCCCCATGCTGACAGACCTCATATTGCGAGGGTCTTGACCGTGAGAGTGCCTGGGCGATCACCCTTGTCTCTATCCAGAGACTCATGCTCGTTCGCTCTCTCCTCGAGCCCTTCAATCTGCAGAGACTTTGTTCCCAAAAATCATGTCCGAACTCAAGAACCTTAGATCCGCCTTCTCCCTCCAAGGGAAGACGGCGCTGGTCACAGGCGGATCTCGCGGCCTTGGCCTCCACATGGCCACAGCATTCCTCCTTGCGGGATGCTCTCAGGTCGTGACCACGGCTCGAAAACGCGGCGGCGATCAAGGCATTGACCAGGCAGTTGAGAAACTGAACAGAATTCCGGGAATTGAAGGGAAGGCGACAGGCATAGCCGCCAACGTGGCTGACTCGCAGGACATCGTTCGATTGACTGGTGAGGTCAAGGACATCGTTGGTCGCAAAGGCCTGAACATTCTGGTGTGCAACGCCGGAGCAGCCTGGGGATCCAAGTTTGAAGATGCTCCGCCAAGCAGCTCAGTCAAAATCCTAGACCTGAATGTGCGAGGCGTGTTCGAGCTGGTGCAAAAGTGAGAGCGAAGAATCGGTCGACGAAGCCGGACCGGCTTGCTGACATGGCGACAGATCGCTTCCGCTGCTCGAATTAGCGGCGTCGAAAGAAGATCCGGCTCGGGTGCTGATTGTCAGTTCGACGGCGGGGAACAATGTGCCGCATGTAGGGGAGCACGGCACTATCATGTATTCCACTTCCAAGGCGGCTGCGAATGTGAGTTGGGTATCTTATCTGACCACGATGAACTTTGCTGATGTGTGATTGCCGCAGCATCTCGGTCGCAACCTGGCGGTTGAGCTCGGGCCGAGAAACATCACGTCCAACATCATCGCGCCCGGCTTCTTCCCATCGAAGCTGGCGCAGGGCCTCATTAGCAATCTGGGCGGGGTGGAAGAGCTCGGCAAGGACAATCCTCTGGGCAGGTTGGGTGAGCCCGATGACATAGCAGGCGTGGCAGTCTTTCTCTGCTCGCCTGCGGGCAAGTACGTGTGAGTATTCGTGCCCCTTCTGGCGATGGATGACGAGATTCGGACGGGCAGAAGAAGCTGATGGATGCTTAACAGAAACGGCGTCGACATTCCGGTTGACGGAGGTGCACGATTGGCGGCAGGGAGGATGTCCAAGATCTGACCCTACCTAAGGTACGGATACCTACCTATCTTCGGGAGGCACACCTCAGCATATTGGAGACGGGAACACGTACCGTACCTAGGTAGGTAGGTACCTATATACCTAACTGAGGGCGGGTGCGTGGGTTTCTTCAGTTCCAGCCCCGTCGGTCGGTGCATTGGGCGGGGTCGAGTCGGGCCTCAAAATACAGTGTGAAAAGAATATTATGGCCAATCCCAGAGTAAATACACACGGTACAATTTCGCCTCTGCTACCTGGGCTTCCCACAATGAAGGCAACTTATTACCTAAGGTAGGTAGGTACAGTGTAGGTAAGGTATGTTTTGAGGTGGAAATCTCCACTGAAACCTGAGCGACCAATTCCACCATTCTTTCATCCAATTGATTCATTCATTGCACCGTAACCAAGCACCCTTCCATCGGGCAATCAGTACGTCAAGTTCACCATGACCGTCTTCGGCTCTGTGAAGGCTCGCAACGCGTTGATGGCGTTCTCGCGACCCTGACCGCTCTGCTTGCTTCCGCCGAAAGGAGCCGTCAAGAAGCAAAGGCTGACACAATTGATGCCGACCATGCCGCTCTCGAACTCGGACGCCACTCTCAGCGCCTTGTTGATGTCCTGCGTGAAAACGCCAGCCATAAGCCCGTACTCCGTGTCATTGGCTTTGGCGAGCACTTCCTCTTCTGTCTCAAACTTGTGGATCACAGCCACCGGCCCAAAGATTTCCTGCTTGTTGATCTCAGCATCCTCTTTGCCGGCCTCAAACACGGTCGGCTGCACAAAGTACCCCCTCTCGCCGACCCGTCCCCCTCCAACCAGCAGCGTACCCTGCCCCTGTTGGCCTCTCTCGATGAAGCCTCGCACTCTCTCGAATTGCGCTTTGTCAACAAGGGGCCCAATCACAGTTTCCGCCTTCTCGGGGTCCCCAACAACCTTGATCTTCTCCTCCATCGCCTTCTTGTAGCCTGCCAAGAACTCATCGTATATCGGTGACTCGACGTACACACGGCTGGCCGCAAAACATACCTGCCCAGTGTTCATGGTAATGGCGTTCGCACACCAGGTGATGGCATTCTCCATGTTGCAGTCTTTGAAAACCACCGCCGGGGACTTGCCGCCCAGCTCCAGTGTGACGCGCTTCAAATTGCTGCTGGCTGCCAACTTCATGATCGTGCGCCCCGTCGTCGTCGATCCTGTGAAGCTGACTTTGCGCACTTTCATGTGGCTAGCGAGAAGAGCCCCGGTACTGCCGTCTCCTGCAACGACCTGGAACACACCAGGTGGAAAACCAGCCTCTTTGATTAGACTGCCGAGGGCCAGGGCCGCAAAAGGCGTCTTTTCCGATGGCTTCAGGATGAAGCAGTTGCCAGTCGTAAGTGCCGGACCAGCCTTCATACCGATGTTTCCGATGGGCCCGTTCCAGGGAATGATGCCGCAAGTTACCCCAAGTGGTTCGTTGCGCACGATCTTGAGGAACCCGTCTTCTTGCGGATATGTCTCTCCGGCAAACTTATCGGTCCAGCCGCCAAAATACTTGAGGCATTCTACTGACAGTTGGAGTTCAAAGGTGCCGAAGGACTCAAAGGGTGCCCCGAGCGTGAGCCTATTCATCTCTGCCAAAGCCGGTCCGTTCTTCTCGAGCAATTCCGCGAGTTTGAACAGCATATCGCGGCGTTCGTTCGGTGGTGTCTTCTTCCACTTCGGAAAGGCAGCCTCTGCTGCTGCTACTGCAGCATCGACATCCTCTTGCCCACCGAGAGCGACGTCGTTGGCAACGAGAGACTCGTCCTTTGGGCTGAAAAGCTCCAGCTTCTTGCTATTCTTCGAATCCACGTACTGCCAATGTCTCCGTCAGATGCATCGGCCTCAGGGGCAAGCGCCTCTTACTTCATTGTTGATGAAATGTTGCTTGGGAAGATTGTCTTTATTCCAAGAGAATGCGGACTTCTGGCCACCCGTGGCTTCATTCGATGAAGACGTGAAAAGAGCCATGTTGAAGAGTGAGTCAAATGCTTTCTACTGTGAGCCAGTTGATTTGTTGACCGACGAGAAGCATGAGATCCAGGGTCGGGCGTCAGCGATATTTCCAAGGACCACAGTGGTCGTATGTCTTCCTGTTTTCCTACGATGCGGGCAAGAGTTACCGACTGGTGTGAATGGGGAGCAGATGCATTCTCCTACGTGCTTATTCATTCCAGCTCCTTTACGAAACCTCTCGTTGCACCCGTAGTGAGGGGCCTGCGCCTTCTGATGTGATACGGAAGACATCCGGCTGCAAGACGAACTTGGCGCAGCGCGAGGTCGGCTTCTCAGGTACTGATGGTTCCACGGTAGTCCGCGGCAGACGTTACCTACCTAGGTCCGTGACAGCCAACGGCCGTCCAACAGCACAGTGAGACGACTACAGGCATCATGAGCTGGCTATCAATATCCTGTTGAGTCATGAAGCCAAGAGAGCCTTGTCAATCTGACTCGGGGCTCGGGCGTGATGAAGCTCCCGCGACGATCAAGCGATACCCAGTACCCCGCATGGGCTCCCGCTTGAGGTGGGGCATACAAACGTGGTGGAGGGGGGTGTATCTGGAGACCAACAGTGCAGAGGCGTGTAGCAAAGTTCCATCACTAGCACCCCGCGGAAGGATGAGATATGGCCCACTGTCAGCACTCTAAGTCCGCGACCGATGGATTGTCCAGGAAGAGGTGTTCCGGCGCAAGCATTCAGTGCTAACATCTTCCAGGTGAAGCTCTGCTGAAGTGGAAGATGGCACTGGCACGGCTAAGCATTACTTGGAGGTGTGTCTTGCGATAATAGACATGGTGAGTGATGCAGGTTAAAGCACATCGTCCAGGCTGTCGTACCTCTGGCTCACGAGGACCATCCACCGAGACTAGTAAGCTCCTAGTCAAAAATCGAGACCAGCTTCTATCAAAATGGGTTGCATTCAGCCACAGCCTCCTAAGACCATGAAAGCAGGACAATGGAATCCCGTAAGCACATATATGGCTTCGGATAGCAGATGTAGAATTTTCGCTAACATTCCCTGCAGGAATTGCGAAAAGTAGTTGTAAATGAGATTCCCGTTCCAGAACCAGGCAAGAATGAGTTCCTTGTCAAAATCAGATCGGCATCATTGTGCCATTCCGACGTGCTGGCCATCCAACAAGCGGAGAAGACCGTAACGCTTGGTCATGAGGGTGTCGGTCACATCGTGTCGATGCATCCTTCAGCGGAAGAAAGGGGTTTCAGTCTTGGAGACGCTGTAGGGTTTCTGTACATCCGAGGTTGTTGCTTCACGTGCTCCGGATGCCAGGTTCACAACCTGCACTGCGAGACGGGCAAACAGCTTCTCCAGGGCTTTGTTGTCGATGGCTTTTTTGCAGAGTATGCGCTCGTGGACTACCACAACGCCATCGTTCTCGACGAAAGCAAGTGGAACATGGATGCTGGTTCGGCTGTGTTCTGTGCTGGTATTACCGCATTTCACTCTGTCGACAGCTGCGAGCTTTCACCGGGAGACTGGTTCGGTGTAGGTGGCTGTGGTGGTCTCGGCCAACTTGCGACACAATACGCCAAAGCCATGGGACTGAAGGTTGTGGGCATCGACGTCGCCGACGCGAATCTCGAGGAGACCAAAAAGCAAGGCGCTGATGTTGTCTTCAACTCCATGTCAAACTCGGAATGGGCCCAGGACATCAAGAGGTTGACGGGTGGTGGCGTCCAAGCTGTTGCTGTGTACACCAATGCACCGCCCGCATTTGCTTCTGCTACCAGCTGTCTGGCCTTAGGAGGCACATTGATGATTATCGGTGTATCGAAAGAGCCTATCAAGATTGACGGATTGGATCTTTTGCTGGGGAGATACAAGATCAAGGCAGACAGCACAAGTGTTCCTCAGCGCATGGAAAAGGCTGTCGAGTTCACAGCCAAGCATGGTATCATGCCCGTAGTGGAGATACGGGACGGGTTGGAAGATCTGGCGAGCATGGTGGAAGATATGGAGAAGGGAAAGGTCGCTAAGAGGCAAGGAATCGCCTTCAGATGATTTACCGATGGCTTCTCACGCGGGCTCTATGGGTATACGGTGTGGAATTCACTCTCGTTTTGTATATATTGATGACATGACAGACTGATGATGAAAAACGACTGGAGCGACCACTAGCTGTAAGTGATAAACTTCTCTCCGTACATGTCTGCGAACTCCTTGTACCTTTCCGTGTAAGACTGGTGTCGTTTTGCGACCTCCGCTGCCTTCTTCATCTCTTCTCTTCCCACTTGATGTCTATGAGCTGCGTCCGGTCCATCAGCAACCCTCACGAAACGAGCATAAGTCCACATCTCGGGAAGAGGGGTGTGCTGCGTGAGGCCCTGGCCGCCAAACATTTGCATGCACTCATCGATAATCTTAGTGGCCATTATAGGCACAAGGATCTTGCTCTGAGCGATAGCTCGCTTGCCCGCCTTGTTGCCGAGAAGATCCATGGTGTCGGCAGCGTTCAGGACAACCAAGCGGGCAGCGTCTAGCTCAAGACGCATTTGCGCAACGCGCTCAATGTTAGAATCGAACTCTCCAATGAGCTTACCGCGAGGCCTCTTGCGAGCATCATTGCATCGAATCAGCGCAAGCTCATAGGCACGCTCGCTCTGTCCAATCAGACGCATGCAGTGATGAATGCGACCTGGCCCGAGACGGCCTTGGGCAATCTCAAAGGCGCGGCCCTCGCCAAGGATGACATTTTCTGCCGGCACGCGTACATTTTGGTACAAGTATTCGCCGTGTCCCTCCGGAGCGTGATCATATCCCATGATGGTAAGGTTCCGAACTTGCGTGATGCCGGGTGTGTTGCATGGCACGATGATCATCGAGTGGCGGGACCACTTGTTGGGATTCTCCGGGTCGGTGCAGCCCATGAGGATGTAGAAAGATAGCTCTTTGTTCCACAGACAATTACCGTAGAGCTTTCTGCCGTTGATGACGTAGGAGTCTCCATCACGCTTGATGCGGATTCCAATCTGTGTCGCATCTGAGCTGGCAACATCTGGTTCGGTCATGGAATAGGCGGAAGAGGCCGTGCCATCCAGAAGAGGTTGAAGCCACTTGTTCTTCTGCTCCTCATTGCAGTACTTAGCCAGAAGCTCGATGTTGCCCGTCTCGGGAGCGTGGCAATTCATGGTCTGGTAGAACAGTGTCAGTGTAGTCCCGAATGAGGATAACTAGGTCGAGCCACGCGTACCTGCGCTGCCCAGTAACAGCGACCCATGATCTCTGCGCAACACGAGTATTCCAAGTTTGTCAATCCGGGACTTTCTTTGAAGTGGTTGGGCAGAAACAGGTTGAACAGGCCGCGTTCCTTGGCTTTATCCCGTAACTCATGTATCAACCGCGGCGTCGTCCACCGCCGACCCTCAAGCTGTGCCTTGAAAATCTCTTCTCTTGGGATGCACTCATTCTCAACCCACTCATAAACGGCCTCAATCTTTCCGATGGCCAGAGGAGAGAGTTTTGCTTTCACCCATGGCGGGAGATGATTGAAGGCTGGTCCATGCAGGGCTGCGGTGTCCATCTTCAGGGGCGACAAGATGGTGTTCTCGACTCAAGCGTCAAATGCAATTGAGATTTCAGTGACCAAAACCAACAAGTCCCTGTATCTTCTAGAGTAGGCTCTTTTTGAGCAACTGCTGCTGTGAGAGTGTAACCGGTGGCGGGAGTCTTGTTCCCTCGCCGTGTCGAACCACGGCACGAGAGCTGGAACGACGCCCCCGGCACGAACACAGGGCACTATGGGGAACCACACAAACCGTTTCGCAGACAACGGCCGGGAATATTAAGGCGCTAATGATTCATTGGGGTACTTTCAGCCAAGAATGGGGTGTGATCTCCCTCTCCTGGCCATGTTTGGGGGAACCTTGACCTCGGTCTCCTGCGGCTCCCTTGTGGAGGCTGCGGGGCTCGCGCGGGGTAGCTACCTATGCGCCGCCATCCCTTTGACCCCCAAATGTGTATTTTAGCGCGGTTTTTCTCGCAGCGACGATCAGAAGCGATTCGGCTAATCAGAGAGCAGTATTCTTTAACACTATACTTATATAATTATAGTAATTTATTGTATAAATCGAAAAGACCTTATTTTTGGCCTTTTTAGCCCTTACTGCGTTAAGTGCTAAGTATGTTAGTAACTGCCTTCCTTATAGAGGGCTACGTTATACTGCTAGTAGCTATAAGAAGACCACTTAACCTACTATACGTTAGGATTTCTTAGCGTGAGAAGGCTTCATAGTATTGTTTTGCTAGCGTAGCTAGCGTAATATTACTACTTAGGCTTTTACGTTAAAGTATAGGTTTAAAGCTTAACTCTAATAGTGTCTGTAATTATAGTATTTATATAAAGAACTTTCTAAGCTTTTTTCTATATACTGTTTAAGGGCTTATAATATATAAATAGAGACTTATAAAGTACTTAAATCTATTTAAATTTAGTTTTAGCTTTTACTTATCTCTCTATAGCTAGATAATTTTATTAATAGATAAAAATATTACTTATAATAATGTTAATTTTAAAGCTATAAATTAAGGCTTATTAGCTTCTATAATAGACGTAGTGGTTCTATATATACTGCTTATATAGTTAATTACTTATATTAACTCCTCTCTTCTTTTTGTTATAAAGTGCTGTAAATAGTAGGTATAGTAGGTTTTTTTTAGTATAATATTTAATAGTCTATTTTTTATACTTATTTAGAATTATTTATTAAGATAGCTAAATATTTTATTAAATATCTATTAGCTATAAAAGTAATTATAAGGTAGTTTGCCTAAGTATAACTTTAAATAATTAATATGCTTCACATAGGGTAAACGTAGTTATAGTAATATATGTATTGAGAAGGTTGACTACGTTCAAGGCCTTAGGCGCGTTAAACGCCCTAAAGGCCTTAAGGGCCTTTACTGCGTTTAACGCACTAACCGCATTAATTACGTTAAGTATAGTTGGGGCGCCTATCGCGCTAAAGGTAGTAAACGCCTTCACTACGTTATATATTAATTACTATAAACGAAAGAAAAGAGCATTATCTATAATAATAGGTATAATTTTTATTTATACCTTATTATAGCTAATATAACTATATATAACTTAAACCTTACTTCTACACGCTTTATTCTATAATCCTATTCTTACTAATATAGCTTATAGTTAACTCCCTATCTACTTATCTGAACATATATATTTTAAAGAAGATATTCCTAGCGTTAAACGCTATTTAGATAGTACTGCATTTATTAAAAGTGAGAACATCTAAAGCCTCCTCCTCTTTATTATTATCCTTAATAATAATAACGTTATAGAAAAAGTTAGTAATACTAATATTATAAGCATTAGCTAGTTTATAATTATTAGCAAATACCTTAAGGTAAGTAGCTTTAGTATTAGTAGTAACCTTAAGGAAATATTCAATTATAGAGTCCTTAATCACTATAATAGAGGTAGTAAGATTAGTAACCTTAGCGTGGAATATATTTAAGTTTATACCTTCATAGCGCTATATAAGTAGTATAGCTTTAGCTTTATTGCTATTAACATTAATAATACTATAGGCTGCTTTTAAGTTAGTATCTAACGCTTTAACTATATCTATAGTTAAATGCTTAGTAGTATAGATAGCTGAGAATTTAACCTTTAGTATAACCTTTATTATAAACTAGAGGTTAATAGAGCTAAATATAGTATTAGTTTTAATATAATTCTCAATAAACACCTTAAGCACCTTAACGAACGTATAAAGGCTAAATATAACATAGGTGTTATAAAGAAGTATATATATCTTATTAGTAGTATAGGGAATAAGGTTATTAATAGTAATAATAATAATATTATGCTAATACTTATAGAACACCTCTTAGTTATTAATAGTAGTGTTAAGCGCCTTAGCTAATTAATAGTAACTACTAGCCTTAAATACAACATTAAGGTCTGTAATAATAGCGTTTATAAATACATTAGATATCTAGCCTATTCTAGGCGTAGTAGGTATCTAGGCGTTATTAATATTTATAGTAGTAGTAACCTTCTTAGAAGGTATAGTAATAAAAAGGTTATTAAAGTTAGTAGTAGATATAGTATACTTATATTTGAGGAAGGTGTTAAGGCCTATATAACTAGGCGTTAGGTTAACTATAAGCTTAGGTATAAATGCCTTTATCGCCTTATTCTTAGTATTAATAGCGTTAATAAACTTAGTAACATTTATGCTAACTTAGTTAAAGTTATTAGTGTTATTAGATACTATTAAGGCGTAAAGCTTATTATAGGCTTTATGAAGGCCTTTAAGTAAAGTGGCAATAGTGTTAATATATTCACTATACGCCTCTAAGGTCTTAGCTATAGACGTAGGAGGTATAGCGTTAGCTATCTTAACCTTACTAGCGTTCTTTATAGTAATAGCAGGCTTTATAGCGCTAGTAACTTTAGCGTTAGTAGGTTTAACTATATTAGTATTAATAGAGATATTAATAAACTTAATACTAGCATTATTATTATTATCTAACTTATTACCTTTAATATTAGAGAGGTTACTACTAGTAATATCGCTGTGGTTTTTAATATTAATAGGTTCTATAGAGGAAAGATAGCGTTAAAAGTCTTAAGAGGTAAGGTTAATAGCATATTGCTTATAAGGACTAATAGCTAAAAAGAACTTAGTGTAAAAGTAGCAAACTTATATAGGTATAGAATAGTTAATAGTGTTAGTATTACTACTAAGGTAGATAATAAAAGGCTTTAGTAAGATATTACCTACCTATATTTAATAGTTTTGCTTACGTTTAATAGCATATTTAAAGATAGAAAGGTTAGTAATTATATAAGTAGGCTTAATATATTTATTCTCAAGGATATTAAAGGAATAGTAATAGATATAATCTAAAGTATATAGTAAATAAGGATCGTTATTATATATATATTAACTACTAAGGTTATACTATATATTAAGCATAAACGTATTACATAGTAATTACGCTTTGCTGTTTTTTAGAAGTAGTGATTATATTAGATAACTTAATAGGGATGATTAATATTAATAATAATAATTATAAAGTAAAGTAATAAAAGCAATAAAGGTTGTTTAGCGTAATATAAGTGTAAATTGTAAAGGTATAGTATATATAAGAGAGAAGGATAGTAATACTATACTAAGTGGGATAATAGTAATAAAGGCAGTTATCGCTTAGTAATACTCTCTTTTTTTTTTATATAAGTAACTAGTTACTCTAATTTTTGCTATTAGCTAATAGTTTAATATAGGGAATAACTTTTAAGTGAGAATAGTAGTTAAAGTTATAAAGGTTTTTATTTATATTTATTATAGTGAGAATAAATATATAAGGCTATATATAGCTTTAAAGTGAGCGTAAATAACTAATTATACAGTAATAATAGAGATCTTATACTATATTTTATAGCTATAAAGATTGAATAATACGCTTTGAGCGTTAAGCGCTTTATCTTAGGCTACAATCTTATTGATCCTATCTTTAGTTTGAATTCTTTTTTAGTTTTCCTCTTTTATATACTAGTTGTTTAGGTCTTTTTCTTAGTTTAAGAGCTTATTCTTTAAGAATAGCTACTAGCCTTTATACCTAGCTTTATTAGTATAGTTATTCTATTTTTTATTTATATTCCTTAAAAGTAGCAATAAGTTTATCTACATTTATTACATCTTTATCTATCTAAATAGTGTAAATAGGTAGATAACCTTTCTATTTAATTAAGTATTAAACTTTTCTATAAGTAGTTATTTGCTTTTTAAAAATATTTTTAACTTCAAAATATTTATATACTTCTAGTTAATATAGGTTTTTATCTTTTTAGACCTTAACTAGACTATAATAATCATCCTATTAGTTAAATAGATTAGTACTTAATACTAGCATTATTATTAGTTAAGTTACTAATATTACTAAGTAGATATTTATATTTAGAGGAATATCTAGATAGTATACTAGTTTACTAACTTAGTTAATAACTTTAAAAGGAATATATTAATAGCTATACTTTAATATTAAGCATCTTAGTAGGAAATATCCTAATCTTATTTTGAGGTATACTTAATCTCCTAGTTTAAATATAATAGAATAGCGTTTTTTATTATATTATTCTTTTATATAGAACTAGGCTACTATAATTGAGATTTTTGCTTCTTCTTAAAATATTTTATAGTTAAGCTCTAGGTTTAAGTTTTTTAATATACTTAAGGTATTATTAGTATTTATTCTATAGAGGATTTAATTTAGTGAGTAGCTAATTATTTAAGAATAGATATTATTTAGATTATACTAAAGATTAAGAAGTAAGTTTCTCTAGTTACTATCTATAATATTTAAGAAGTATCTAATTACTAGTTTAATTATTTAATTTTTTCTTTTTAATATTCTATCTATTTATAGATAGTAAGTAGTTAAAAATTTCAGCTTAGTATTTAGTTTAGTCTAAAGAGATATCTAAAATTTTAATAGGAACTTTTGATTGTAGTCTAATATAATTACTTTAGGAATTCTCTAATTTCTATATTAGAGTTCTTAAAGAAGTAGTTATTTTTAAATCTTAGTAGTATATATTAAGTACTTTAGAATAAGTAATATTACTTTTGAGAATTTATTATTAACTATAAGGATACTATCTAGTAAAGGAAAGTTTTTCTATTTATAATTAGAATATCTTAATAGTATTTTAAGAAGACTAATAATAAAGTTTATTATAATAGTATAAAATAGAATAAATAGTATTAAGATTAGTTATATAATTCTTAATAGTAGTTAATAATTAGTACTAAGTATTTTATAATAAGAATAGTTTTAAATATATATTTTTACTTAGCGATATAACCTTTAAATATAAAAGTTATTATTTAGTGCTTTCTATATTTATTGCTCTCTGAAATAATAATAATTATTATAAGCCTCTTTAATTAATAGTATTACTATTTCTTTTAGTATATAAAGTTATTACTTAAGGTTATAGCAATTAATATAATAAAGGAAGCTATTATATATAATAAAGTTAAGCTTAATATTATTTTACTAATTGCTTAATATATTATATATTTTCTTCTATAATTTTGATTTTTTATATACTTAAATAAGTTTAGTTTTAAAATTATTATCTAATAAAGCTTTAGTTATAAAATTAACTTTTATTAGTATATTATTCTATATTTTATTAAGTTTACTAACATCTTCTATTAGTACTTTAGTAGTTAGTAAATATAATAAAGTGTCTGCTATAATATTAGATGTTCCTAAGATATAGTAGTATACTAGTGAGAATTAGCTGAGGTATTTAGATAATAAAGTAAGATATAGGTTTAACTTTATTTTATCTTTAGTCTATAATAATATTTGCTTAATTATATTATAAATTGCTAAATAGTTAGTAAGAATAATTATAGGTTTATTATAAGATAATTATATTAACAGTTTGGTCTTCTTAACTACTTATACTAAACAGGCTACTTTAAGTTTAATAGGCTAATACTTTTATTTAGCTATATTAAGCGTTTTATTTAGGTAAGTAATAGGCAGTATGTCTATTTATTTAATAGTATTATAAGGTTTCTAAATAATACTATTCTTAAGTTAGAAAATTAAAGCTAAATATCTATATTCTTTTAAGGAATTAAACTAAATAAATAACTATTTATTAGGATCATAGTGAAACACTATATTATTATCTATTAAGGCGTTCTTAATGTTATTAAAGCTTGCAATTTCTTCTTTAGTTAGAATAAAATAAGTGTTTTAGCAGAATATTTTTCTAGCTGCACTTTTATCTTTACTTTATATATAAGTTTATGCTAGTAATAAGGTTTTTCGTTTTTATAGTAGTTATATATAATTGCTATATTATAGTATAATATATTAAAGAAATCCTATAGCTTTAATCTAATGTTTAAGTTAATAAAGGTTATATAGGTATTTTATTTTTATAATAGCGTTAATATAGTCCTATATATTAAATAGGCTAAAAGTGTTAATAGTAAATCCTAATAATTTAATAGATAGATATCTAATAAATAACTTTTAGGTAGATAGCAATAGACTGACGTTTAAAAACAGTTTAAAGATAGTATTAAGATACTTTAAGTAGCTTTTAAGGTTAGTTAATACTATTATAATATTATTAATAAAAGCATATATAAAATCTTTATAGGGCTATAAAAGCTTATCTATAACGCGTTAAGTATATACTAGAGAGTTATAAAAGCCTATAAGTGCGACTTTTAACTGCTCTTAGCCTTAATAACTAATAATTATAAAGCGTTCTCTATGTTCCTTTTTGATAAGAAACTAATAAAAGAATAATTAAGCGTTAATAACTATAATTTAAGCTTTTCCCTTTAAGCGTTTAATAACATCTTGCTAGAGGGGTATTAGATATACGTCTAGAACTACTACCTTATTTAAAGCATATAAATTAACAACTATTTAGCTTTTATATTTACTATTAATAATATACTATATTATAAATATAGAAGTTTTAAATGAAGTAGGTTTAGATTTTTCTTATTTTATCTAGTTTTAAGTATACAGCTTATTAAGAATAGTGTTTATTAATTTCTTATCTTCTTTACTTACTAGGTATAGACGTTATCCTATATTTATTTTTTACTAACTATTAATAAGTTTAATGCATAAGTGTTAGTCTTTTAGAAGATTAATTAGACTTTAGTTGATTTAAACCTTAGGATAACGTGAGATTACTTTTTTAAGGTGTTATATAGCTTCTTTACTATAATTATAGATATAAACGCTTTTATTAGTAATAATAGTAAGTAGGCTTTTCAGCTTAGTAATACTTATCTTACTATTTATATTAATAGTTCTTTTATAAATATCTCTTTATTTTAGCATAGGATTATTTTTAGTGTTATTTTAAGCTACAAAAGATTTACTTAAGTTAGAGGCTAGAAGTTAGCTCTATTTAGCAGCTAACTGCTTAGGTAATTAGACTAAGGTGGCTAGTTTTTGATCTATAAAGTAAAAAACAGAATAATATATTAAGTATTTATTTAGTAATATTAATATAGTAGTTTATAAATAATTATAAGTTTATAGTTTAATAAAACTATTAGATTTAAATAGTAATAATGTTTTAAGTTTTATCTTATATTTAATCTTCAAAAGGTAAGAAGCGTTATTAATAA
The DNA here is from genome assembly GCA_020226115.1 of Colletotrichum viniferum. NCBI lineage: Eukaryota > Fungi > Ascomycota > Sordariomycetes > Glomerellales > Glomerellaceae > Colletotrichum > Colletotrichum viniferum. The sequence goes on from JAGFBE010000008.1 coordinate 267,432, forward strand.
TAAGAATAAATAGTAAAACGCCTATATATATAAATATATACTTTTTTTACTTTAGGCTGAATAAAAGGGATTTTATTTTAATTCTACTAGTATAGTAATTTAAAGAGTTATCTAATTATATAGTAGTATTACTACGTTAGTAGTAGTATATATAGTGAAAGTCTTTATTAGTACTTTAGAATAAATCTATAAAAGTATATAAAGATTACTATAAGATAGAATGTGAATATAAGATTTAAAGTTTAAAATATTAATATTATTTAGAATATTGAAGTTTTACTCTATAAGTAAACTAGCGTTAAGGTATAGTATTAGCTAAACGCTTATTTGTAGTTTAGCTATTACTATATATCTACTTAGTAACTAACTATAAATAAGTATTAAAAAGGTAACTTATGTAATGATCTTTATACTTCTTACTTTTTATAGCTTAAACACCTTAGATTACTTAGTAATAATGTGAAATTAATAGAGATAGGTCTTATTAATTATAGATCTATCTACCTTAGTATCTATATAAATCATAATTAGTAATCTATTTTAGAAACCTTAGATAATAATTTTAGCATAAGTATACTTATAAGATTAAGTATTATTGTAATATTAAGGCTTAATAGGACTAATAATAGTAGCGTTTAGCTATAGCGATGAAAGAGTTTAATATAAGAAGATGCTATTAAAATCTAGATATAGCTTTATATTATGTAAATAAGTATTATATATATAGATTTTAAGGTTAGTTAATATAGAATTTAAAAATAAAGTAGCGTTAAAGAGAGGGTATTTATTATTATAATGAGGAAAATATCCTAATATTTTTAGAGTGTAATTTTTATTTAATTAGAATAAAATATTAGCTTAATCTGTGCTTTTAGCATTATAATTGTTTTTATCTTTATTATCTATACTAATAACTAAGTTCTTATTATAAACTTCTAAAGTATTAGTAGCTTTATAGTATTAGATATAGTTATAATTATTATTATAAGATAGGTTATTACTATTAGTATTATTAATCTACTGTTTAAGTTTAGAGGTAGTATATATAGAAAGATATCCTAGCGCTTTTAGATATTAACTGTGTTAATTATAATAATTAGGTTAACATCTGCATTTAAATTATACTTAAGGCTTTTTAAATTACGCTAATTTGTTATAAGTTAATAGTAGTTTAACTGAGATATTTATAGTAGTTCTTATATTTCTAGCTAATATTAGACTAGAGACCTTAGACTCTTTTAGTTTTAAATAGTAAAGATAACAGCTTAAAGAGAACTTAGGCGTTATTTCTAATATTAAACGTAAAGATATTATCTCTATATACCTGCTTCTAGTAGTTAATAGTAAAAGGTTATACTATAATCTTTTAGTTACTATTCTATACTAGCTTAGCATTATGCTTTATAAGCTAGTTATAAATTTATTACAGTTAGTTAATCTATTAAGCTTTAGAATACTTATAATAAGCTTAGCATCTATCTTATTATATATTATAAATAATATCTTTACTTTAGACTCTTCTATATTATAGTAAAGTTAAGCTATTTTAGTTATTTAGTAGTAGATATTATAATAGTTATAAATGTCTCCTAAGATATATTGTTTCTTAGATAACTACGTTTTAGTAAGTTTATATAGAAGGTGAAATCTTCTAAGTAATAATTCCTTCTATTATTTAATTCTAACTTAAGGGTTTCTTAAAGCTAACTTTTCTTTAATTATTAAGTTAGTATAATATTAATCTAATATATAATAAAGTAATATTTAATAGAAGTTTAAAGCTACTATAGCTAAGTTACTATTATTAGATTTAATATAGCTATTAATAGTATTAATAAAGCGATATACATTTTAGTAAACTATTTTAAAACTTCTATTAATATAGATATTATTAACTTTATTATTATATAGAGGTAGATTAAATAAGCTAATTATATCTATTTTAAAACGTAGAAGTAAACGTCTTATATTATTTATAGGAGAGCTAGATAGTATATAGATAATATAGTCTCTATCTAAAGTAATAAGTATAGATAGAAAGTTATAATTAATAGATATTTTATTATTAGACTATTCTAGCTTAATAAGCTTCTATTAAGCTTTAGAAGAGTAGTAGTTTAGTTAGTTTCTATTACTTCCTCTTTTACTATAATCTTTATTTTTATAGTTCTTTTTATTATTAGGATTACTTCTATTATTATTATTACTTAGATCTCTTTATAGAGCAGAGATCTATTATATATTTTTAGTTTACTTTTAGATATTATTATTAAATATAGGCTCTTTTCTTTTTAGTATAGTTAATAAAGTAGGCTAAAGTTTAAAATAGATAGGCTAAAACTATCCTTAACTATAATAACTTTATATATTACTAGATTTTAATATACTACTTTAGCTTTAGCTAAAAAGAAGTTTAGTTATATAATAAATAGTGTCTACTATTATAATAGTTAATTATTCTAATAATGCAATTAAGGTCTTAGTAGTTAAGTTAAGCATTAATAGTTAATTATTTAGTATTTCTAACTTTAGAAGTAGAAATCTTAAAGTATTTAAGAATTTTCATTTAAAGTTAATATATTCCTCTAAAGTTAATAAAACTGCTATTAATTCTTAATCTTAAGATAGAATATTAACTAAATATTGAGGTTTTAAGCTTTCTAGTTTCTCTATATAGCTAGTATTTAAGGTCTTATAACCCCCTATCTTTCTATTATTACTAAAGAGTAAAGTGAGGTTAAGTTCTTATCTTAAGGCGTTTTTAATTTTAATATATCTTATACGATATAGCGCATTAAGATAATACTATTATTTAACTAAGTTAGTAAACATATTAGGATTATTTCTCTAAGTTTTTAATATTTAGCCTTTAAGTTTTATAGTGTTAATATAAGCTTCTCTTTTTAGGTTTATAGTTTAAATTTATTTATAGTAGTTTGTTATATAGCGTTTAAATCCTTTATAAGCTATAGCTGAAATTATAGCTTATATATTAAAGTTAAGTAATAAATATTTAGTTAGAGTAAGTATTCTATAAAACTTCTCTAAGTAGTTTTTATATATAGCTTAGAAGTTAGTAATTATTATATAGCTAATAGGTTTAAGTAATTTAGCTTTAAGGTTTTCTACTACCTTAAGATTAGTTAATATTATCTAAGGTATAATAGTGAGGTTTTATATCTTTTTAGGATGTTTCTAATTAGAGGAAAAGTTTAATGTGATATTATTATTATTTAAGCTTTATAGGATTAGCTACACGCTAGAACTTAATTATTAAACTTAATAGGGTTAACTATTAATATAGAGTTAGCTGTCTTTCTCAATTTAAGGGAGGTAAGCGACTGTTAAGGTTATGCTACTAATTAATATGCTTTATGTAGGGTAAACGTGGTTATAGTAATATATGTATTGAGAAGGTTGACTACGTTTAAGGCCTTAGGCGTGTTAAACGCCCTGAAGGCCTTAAGGGCCTTTACTGCGTTTAACGCGCTAACTGCGTTGATTACGTTAAGCGTAGTTAGGGCGCCTATTGCGCTGAAGGTAGTGAACGCCTTCACTACGTTATATATCAATAATATTTAGGCTGTCTTAAAATATATAGCTAATAGTTTTAGAAAGTAATAATAGTAAAGTATAAAGGGTTTTTTGCTAGTAAAGTAAATTAATATAAAAAGAGCATAAGAGAGGTTTTTTTAGCTAAATTAGTTAACTTAGTAGTCCTCTATAGAAGTAGTATAGAAGGTTCTCTATAGTAAGTAGTTAGCCTTTTCTTTAGCCTTTTTTATAGCTATAAGAGGTATATAAATACTAGCGTTCTAGTAGTAAATACTTATAGTAGTAATATAGAGGTTATTATATAGTATATATAGAAGTTAAAGGCTGATAAATAAGTTATTAAGTATAATATAGTAGAAGCTATAGCTACGTAGAAGTAGGTATGTTACTAGCTTATATACTACCTTCTAAGTGTTATTAAGGGCAGCTTTTTTAGATTACTAGAAGCCTTAGAGGCCTGTAGTATAAGCGTACTATAGCTATAAAGTTAGAAAGCTTCTATTAGAGATACTCTATATTTTATAGCTTATAGGAGTAGGTTTAGACTTAATAGTAGTTATTTTACTAGATTAGCCTATATATCTAATTATACTTTTATTAATAACAACTATTAATAAGAGGAATAGTAGTAACTATAAAACTTAATAGATATAAGCTACCTAAAGCTTAGTATAAGTAAACACTTTAAGTAGTGAGAAGTTAGTATTATTAAGATCTTAGTAGTAGAAGTAGTATAGTAAAACCTCAAAGCAGCTCCTTAAGATCTATTAGGTAAATAAGTAGTAAGCATTAAAGTAGCTAGTTAACTAGTAGGTGTAGAGGCGTTTTTTAGGCTTAATATATATATATAGTAATATACCTATAAAAAAATACAGCTTATTAACTAATATTAGTATAAAGTGTTACTACTATTTAGTAGGTGCTACTAGGTATATATTTATCTATATTACCTAGTATATAATAAGGTTAATAAGAATAAAAAGCTATAGTAAAGTAAGTAGTAAGACTAGTAGTAGTGAAAATTAATACTTAACTTTATAGATTTAGAGGTAGTTAAAATAAGTACTTTTTCAGCCTAGTAGGGCTACTTTTAGGCGTTTAGTTCCTAGGTTACTAATCTCCTAAGCTGAGGTTTTACTAAGAGTACTTAGTATATTAGTAGATATAAAATTAGGTTAATTCTACTTATAAACGAGCTAAAATTGTAATATTATTACTACTAGTTAATATATTATGCTTATCTATAAATAGTGAGGATATTATAATTATTTATGTTATTATAGTGAGTCCTAATTAGGTAGGATTAGCGTGGTGGACCCACATCCAAAAAAACAGCGCTAAAATACACATTTGGGGGTCAAAGGGATGGCCTATGGGTATCCGTAAGGTAGGTAGGTAGGGAAATCAATCACTCCCGTCAGGGTTTGCGGGGTTTGGGGACAGCTGGAGAACTAAAGGGTGCTCGTGTTTGGCTGAAAGACCACAGAGTACCTTATCTACAAGGCCCCCTCCTGCCCATCACCATCCAGTACCTGTCCATCTGCATACCCATTGCCCCCAACGATCCATCCAGGAACTTCCTATAACTACCTAGTGGATGATCCTAGCCTTCTTGAACCTGTCCAAAGTGGTATACCAAGACTGCCTTGTGTCAATCTCCTCCGTGCTGGAACCCCACATCTCATGACACTTGGAAAGGTCAAGCTGCCGATCGAAGTTGAGCATGGTCATGATGAAGCTTGCGAAGCCACCGAAGCTTCGGTCGTTAGCAACGCGGCCGCTAACGAGACCGTGTCTCTGCTCCAGCGCTTTCCATTCGTCAATGTGGTCTGACAGGTACTGCGTTGGTTGGGGGGCCTGTCCGTCCGCTGGAGGCGACGTTCCCCTGAGGCCGAAGTACTCGCAGATGACTGGCCATTTCTTGCTCCATGATAAGGGCTCCGAACTGTCCGCAACATTGTATCGTTGCTCAGAGGTAAGTTCCGGATGAAGTGAAGCGTAGATGCACACTTTGGCAATGATGTCTTGGTTGCACTCGCTGCTCAAATTGTTCCAAGACTTCTCGCTTCCGGGGAACGGGCATTCAGCCCCTTTCCCATGAAGCTCCGCGAACAAATTGAGATACGTGCCAACTGTCTGTGCAAGGCAGTAGATGTTGTTATTGGGCACGAAGCCAATGATATTGTCAGGTATGATTTCACACCAAGTCCAGTCTTTCCCTTTGGCCATCTGCGACAGCATGTCGGTTTGGTCATAGTAGAACATTTGGGACGCGAAGGGCTCTGGGATTCGCGGCAGAGTCTCGTGTAGGGGGACGTCCTTGGGGAAGGGAAAATGATCCAGCAAGTGAACTCCGTAAGCTTTGGTGCCGGTTGGCAAGACAACAAACTTCAGGTTGGGGGAGAGTGCCTCGACAGCGCTGACAGCTCGTCTGATGAGCTCCTTGTTGATGTCGCATTCCTTCGCAGGGTCGGTGTCCATAATGTATGCTTTCAACACCGTCAGCACACGATGACCAACGGGAAATGAGAGATAGGTCCCTACCAAAGAAATAAACGTGGCTGATGCGACTGATGTTCTTGACTTTTGCCTTGAGATCGGCCTCGAGGCCTTCCACGCCTTTCGGGGTCATGATATCAACGCCACTGGCGACCTGGAGCTGCGGCCTCTCAGGCTTAGGCCACAGGGCATCTTCAGTGTTCAGCGGTCGGTTTGTGAGAGCCGTGACGGAGGCGAAAGTGTCCTCGGTTGGGTAGCCATTGAGAAGTGCATTGGTGATAGACCATCCCGTAATCCCGCTTGCTCCTAGTTGTTGTCAGCACTGAACCTGAAGACTATCGCTCGAATGTACTGCATACCGTAAATGAGGGCGTGATTTTCTGCCATTTTTGCAAGCTTAAGCTAAGGGAGAACAGACGAGGATATGGTGTTGAATGAGAATCGAAAAAGTAGCATAGAAATTTGTCAATGAAGGACACAATGTTCACGCAGGATCGTTGAATAAATGCATCATGCGCTCGGGTGGGGAAGCAGACCAAGTCACTCCGGTGCGGTGTCCCTACGGGTATTAGAACGCAGAGAGGCAGCAGCTCCCTCCATTACCTACGCACTGTTGCTTGAGTTTTGGCACAGGAGAAGGTCCAGACGGGCCACCCCCTTTCAAATTCTTCCATCTTTTGGTCATGTAAGTCAGATTTCCAACAATGCTACTCTGACCGCAGGCACGTAATCAAGCCAGGCTTGGTTGAAACCCTTGACGGGCGCAGCTCAAAAATCACCACACATCAGGTACAGCCTCGCACTTCATTCGCATATACCATCGTGAACCTTGATGTTGGAAAACCCTCCAACAAGTCAAAGGGGCGCAAAGCTCCGAGCCGATGGAGATTGCGCCGGGCGTGCCTCCCGGCCAGGTACCCACTCATCCCGACTCAGTACGTACCGGATCCGGGCAGTGTACCGGCCTCAGATGCATTCTGGAAAATCTTACCCAGCTCTGGTACCAAGGAGAAGCTTGCCACACGACCCTTAGAACCAACAAACGCAGCCCAATCATTTGGTAGCCTGACGGGCGCCGTGCTCGGCTGTTCACCGACAGACGTGTCGCCCTAGGGGGAACACGAAACCACCAATTGCGTATTAGGCGCCGGCTACTTATCCGTAGCTTTCGATGCGAGGCTCTACTCCTTGTAAGCCATGCATACGTACCGCATCCAGGCTGGCTGTCCTATTTACCCTACGGCAGGAAATGCACATCCCGGACATGAATGCCACTGTGCCTGCTGTGTGACGCCCGTTAAACGGTCGAGCTTGGACTGCTTCCGTCGGCCAAGATGAAATCCTCTGAAGATCGATACCCGCGCCGGAAACTCACTTGCGCTTTTGAACGGACCCAAGACAACCGCAATGCGTCTGCCGTTTTCCTCATCACGCCAGGAGCCCGCCATTATCGCCTCAGAAGTTGCACTCGCAACTCAGCCTGCTTGGCCACAACTTCATATCTCCCATCAGGAGAACGACGTCTCATTCTTGAAATCCAGTCTCATAGCCGTATCGATTCCCCCAGATTCATACCCGTGGCTTCCAATCATCGTCTCTTCGTGAAGGATCGTTTTGGCACTCCGGCATCGATAGGCTGCAACAGCACACCATGGCTCCTTCAGCAGTGCCGACCGCTGCGAATCAAGAACTTGTGAATGAAAGTTTTGATGGGCATGGCAATGGACATACGAATGGAACCAACGGTCAAACCAAAGACAGCGCATCTGACTTCTCATACCCTCCCTCTATTCAGCCTGATGCCCCTTATCGAGTTCTGAAGCAGTACCACTCAAAGCCTACAAAGCTACGAGTGGCATGCATCGGAGCTGCCGTCTCAGGCATGTGCCTGGCTTACAAGATGGAGAAGCAAATGGTGCCTGGCTCCTGGGAGTTGACGCTGTAAGCTTCATCCTGAAGATGTGGACGTTGCTGTCCTAACTCGCTATAGCTTCGATAAGAACCCGAGACTAGGCGGGACATGGCTCGAAAACACGTATGTTTCGCCGATGGGTACCGACGCTACTATGGCTGACTCTCGATGGTAATAGATACCCTGGTGTCGCCTGTGACATACCGTCCCACCTCTACACGTTCTCATGGGACCCCAAGCCCGATTGGACCGAGTACTACGCCAGCGGGAAAGAGATCCTCGAGTATCTAGAGGATTTTGCCGATAGACATGGCTCTAGGAAGTACATGAAACTCAACACCAAAGTCGTCGAAGGTCGTTGGGATGAAGAGAAGGGGCTGTGGTGCCTGACGCTCGAGGATCAGATCACCAAGGGGACGTGGCAGGACTGGTGCCACGTGCTGGTCAACGGCAGTGGTATCTTGAACAACTGGAAATGGCCAGACATTGAGGGCCTGCATGACTTTGCTGGGCCCAAGATGCACTCTGCCAACTGGGATCACTCGGTCGACTTCACGAACAAGAACGTCGGAGTAATAGGGACTGGTAGCACATCGGTCCAAATCGTTCCTGCGCTTCAGAAGATTTGCGACAAGGTCCAGGTGTTCATGCGCTCGTCCACTTGGATCTCGCCCCCATTCGGCGGCGGTGTTTTGGAATCGGAGCTGCGCAAGGACGGTGATCCAGAACACAGGCAGTACAAGTTCACGGAAGAAGACATCAAGAGGTTTCGAGAAGATCCGGAATACCACTTGATGTTCCGAAAGCGCATCGAGGCCGAGATCAACTCATTGTTTGGCATGTACCAGCGAGGCTCGGAAATGTCGGACCTGATGAGAACCGTCATAACCGATGAGATGAACCGGCGTATTGGCGATGGGCCTGGGAGCGGGGAGTTGAAGAAGTTCATCATTCCTGACTGGGCACCTGGTTGCCGGCGAATCTCACCCGGCGACGGGTACCTCGAGGCCCTGGTCCGACCCAACGTCAAGCCCGTCTTTGGTAGAATCAGGAAGGTGGTCCCGGAAGGAATTGTCACAGACGACGGCGAGACGCACAAGATGGACGTGCTCGTGTGTGCGACTGGCTTCAAGGTTGCCTTCCGACCCGCATTCAAGCTGATCAACGGAAGCGGGCAAACACTTGACGAAGATTGGGGCGACAGCGTCAACCTTTACTTTGGCGTATCTGCGCCGCGGTTTCCCAATTACTACACCATCGTGGTAGGTGGCCATGATGCGCTGCTGCATGCAGGTGTGGACTAACAAGACCCACTAGGGCCCCGGTGCAACATGGTCATCAGGCACTCTCCTGCCGTCCATCGAGACAACCATCGAGTATTCAATCAAGATGATGAAGAAGATACAGCATGACAACATCCGGTCAATCGATGTAAAGCAGGAGGCTGTAGACGACATCTACGGCCACTTTGACGAGTTCCACTCCAACACGGTCTTCCAAGAAGGGTGCCGAAGCTGGTTCAAGGACGGCAAGAAGAAGAACCGGATTTACCTGTGGCCTGGCTGTGTAAGAATAAGACTAGATCCGCGTCTCGCATGATTTTGATGATGAAATGGGTACTGATTTCGGCGGCTCTAGACCATCCACTTCCTCAAGACAATCAAGGACCCTCGGTTCGAAGATTACAACATCCGATACCGGTACGGAAACCGGTTCGCCTTCCTTGGCAACGGTGAAGTGAAGGCGAACACGACCAAGGATGTGAAGGGGTTGAGCACATATGTGCGAGACGGCGATGACGATTGGACGGTTGAGTGAATGGACAGCTTGGAGAGCAGCATCCCGCCGGGCAGCCAGATGCGGGGGTGGGATATGACGATGCTGTTGTGTCTCGGCCAGATATTGCTCGAGAAGAAGCAGGAAAGTTGAAAGGGAAAGGGACATGAGGTAGGTAGGTAGGAGTGGGTGCTGCGTGTGGGGGGCACATGTGTCACACACATCTGTGGCCTGGTGGCTTCACTTGAGCAGGAGTCAACCAGGCCAATGTGCAGCCTGATGAACACATACTTAATTTCAATACGATTCAATCACACAAGATACATCTCGAGTGCTACAAGAGAACTTTCTCGTCAACTAAGAGGGGTAGAGCAGACTCACCTAGTTAGGTCGGTAGGCGAACGAGGTAAGGTAAGGTAGTGAGAGAGTGGGTGACAACACATATGCTGTAATGCGAGAGACGGATACGAACGACGGACCTCTCAACTACCGGCATATCATCGGGCGTAAAAGAGGACGGGCAGCAAACGAGTGGTGGCTGCGAGGCAGCACTTTGGTTCAGTGATTGCGCACTGCTGGCGTCGGAGACTCAAGAGTAAATAGGTTGGTTGCATGAGGTGATGGATGGACGGGATAAAAACCGCGACGCGACGCGGAGGTGGTGAGTGTGGGCGGGGACGAGCGCCCTGCAACACATTTTGATTGGCTCAACAGCCAATGGTCGGAGTTCAGGGTCCACCTGAGTCAGGCCCTTCGAAGTTCGAGGTCGCATCTCGCTCCCCTCCTGACTGGAGGAGATAGAACGGATTTGCGCCGGGTGGGCCACGTGTCTGATTGGCCCCAACGTCTCAGAACGAACCCCACCCCACGACTACCTGAGGTATTAGTGTCAGTGGAGGTTGCCTTTTTCGACCTCAGCACCTCCGCTCGTTCGCTCTCAGCTCCCGCAGTCGTCAGTCGTCAGTCGTCAGTCGTCAGTCGTCAGTCGTCAACTCTTCTTCGACTCGCACGCCGCAGCCTTCATCGAGGGTAGTTAGGTGGTAACACAAGTCTGACTGACAGGGACCGCCTTTGAGGCCTTTCAGCCAATCTATCCCAACCAACCAATTCAACTCCCTTCCCCTGGGCCACCTCACTCATCCAGCCGACGGCTGCCCCTTCCCCCCTTCCCTCCCCCCCGTTGCTTGGAGAAAAGAGCCGGGGCAAAACCTCACTACCGCGGCCATCTATCGGCAATCCTCCTCGTCTCATTTGCCCTTTTCCTTTCCACGATACCGGTCAATACCTGCACTTTTCTAGTTCTGGAGGAACAGGTGGATTGAGCGACCACTTCCCCGCACTCAACGTGCCCTAAGGTAGTTAGTAGTGTCCCTCCCCCTTCCAGACCTTTCATCCTCTCATCCCCATGCAGCAGCCATGTCCATTACCTTTACCTACCTGTCTACACAGAACCATCCCCCTCTCCCTCATCTCGTTTGTATCCCCCGTACGACCGGTCCAGTATCATAGCGCCCTCATGATCCACTCATCCCCAGACCATCCGCAATGGGGGCCATGTCAGACTGGCCTTGCTCCTCGTTGAAATCCGGGGTAACAGCAAGGGTTGTTTCCCTTAGTCGCGTTCCAGCCTCAATCCTTCGATCCCCACTCCAGGGACACTTGACAGAACCAACAATACGTAGTCAGGTCTAGCTCTGCTCCGAAACCCGAGTCTCATTGCCTTAGTCGGCCTGGGGGAGTGCCCGGAAGTCGGAGCCTCCCCGGTGCCCTGTCTGCTCCGAGGACATCAATCCAAGAAACAGGCAGCCCACCCAGCCCGTCTGGAGAAGCAGCTTGTCTCACAATCTTTTCTGCTCATGCAACTACGTCTGCACCAGCCCCATCCCACCGCATCTTAGCTAGTTCGGGGTCCCCAGACTTTCCGCCTGCTCTACTACCTACGCCGGCAACCCTCTCTTGGGATAAACAAGTGGAGCGAGCCATGGGGGGCGAGGAGGGGCCGCATACGTGACGTTTCCACAGGTACCGCATGTTCGTCGTCACAGCGGGGGAAACCCGCCACACCCAAACATTCTTTTCATGCTGGACCTGAGCAACTCCTCTGCTCCTTTTGTTGGCTCTTCAATTCCACCTCTGAATCTCTCATTCAAAACAGTTCCTGAATCTGTATCCTCTCTTTGCCGCCCGGCTTTCTAACCTGACGCCTGCTGACCTGACCGTCTCTCACACCCTCTAAACCTGGCATCGATCGCATGTGACTGCACGAATAGGCTCAAGTCCCCGCCGAGATCAAGCTGCGTGACCATGGCAAGTCCGAAGGGAGAACGAAAAACCTCCACGGAAGAGGCTGGCGTTGCTGCGCAAGAGAATGTCTCACAGCGTACGCAGTCCTCCCGTCAGGCAAAGAAGCAACAGGTGAGGCATCGGGCATCTGTTGCCTGTGCATCATGCCGCGATAGGAGAATCAGATGCGTCGTACCCAAGGGCGAGTCCGAGTGTGTGCAGTGCAAGAAAGCAGGGAATGAGTGTATAATCAAGAATGACGATGAGAGGAGAAGGTGCGCTCAACCATCCAATATATGACCACTGCCAGAATATCCTTGAACCTAACCCATGTCCAATAGGCCTATATCCAAAGCCTACATGTCTTCCTTGTCGGATCGCATCTCTATGCTGGAGGGAATGTTGCTGGAAAAAGGAGTCGCACCTCCTCCTGCCGCCCACCCCCCCAAGACAAGACACGACGCTCAACCCAAGACCTCCGAAGAGGAGCGAAAGCATCATGGCACACAACAGAAGGCTCGCGAGTCATCCGAAAGATCACCTCAAGCAGAAGTACCCTCCCCACCAGACTCTGCTAATGAGGACTACACGATGCAAGACAGTGACCGCGCAGATAGCGCTCATGCCGACGGACCAGTCTCTGCAAGCCAGATCTTCCAACCGCTGCCGAAGGAGCAGTCTCCATTCCGGATGCTGGACCCAAAACAAGAAGACATTGTCCATCGCCTTCTCTCAACAAAAGGAAACCTCTCATTCGATCAACTGTCTGGGCGGCTACGTTTCTTCGGGCCCACTGCCAACCCACATGTATACGCAGAGCCCTCAGATCAGTTTGATTTCCGCGAACCTCCAGAGCAAGTCCGACGAGCCGAGCGCATGATCAGGTCCATCACGGCAGAAACTCACGATTATCTCATGGACAATTTCTGGACTCATTATAATTCGGTGCTGAAAGTCATACACCAGGAGGCTTTCGATGCCGACAGAGAGTCGCAGAACCCAAAGTTCTACTCTTCGTTTCTTCACATTTGCATCCTTGCCATGGCGTTTCGTTTCGCAGACGCCGACAGGGATGACATGAAGAGAATTGCGTTGGGCGGTCGAGAGAGTACGCTGCATCGGGAGGCCAAATATATGCTCGATATCGAGCTCGAACGCCCCGGCGGCATCCCCAGCGTGCAAGCCCTCCTGCTCCTCGGCGATCTGGAATGCGGTGTCGGCAGGGACAACACCGGCTGGATGTATGCTGGTAAGTCAAACGCGATGCATCTTGCCAGCACCACGGACTAATGTGCTATGAAGGTATGGCGAATCGTCTAGCATTCGACATCGGCCTTCATCTTGACTGTCGTAACACTGGGATCAATGAGCAGGAAGTTGACATTCGTCACATGGTCATGAGAGCCTGTGTTATTTACGACAGATACTGGGCATTGTTTCTGGGTCGACCAACGAGTATCAAAAACCAGGATATCGGAATGGACTTGCTTTCACGCCGCTTTTCTCAATTGACATCGTTGATGGGTGGGCCTGGCGCTGCTCACAAGAAGAACATCGCTGCCGAGGTTTACGACCAGCTGATAGAGTTGATGGAGCTTGCGGGACGAATCGTTGAGACTCGAGAAGTACGGAACAAGCAGCGGGGAGATGGCACAGACAATGTATTCAACACCAACGAAGGCGAAGATAACGCATACTTGCACGCTATAAATCTCGACCGACAACTTCAGAATTGGTATAGGCGGCTCCCTGAGCATCTGCAATGGAAACCATCAGCTATCAAGAGCGCGCCTTTCAGCTATTTCCTCTTACATCAACAGTACCACGTCTCCATGATCCTACTGCATCGTCCTTGGGCCAAATACGGAGCCATCGCTGGCGACGGCACCAGCACAGGATCGCATCCGAGCCCAGCGTCCGCCTCCGAACCCAAAGATGTCCTCGACCAGCACCCCTTTTCTCTGCCCATCAACTCCCCGGGGATGGCAGATCCTCATGCTATGGTGGATGACAGCAGAACAGCACTGTCACGCAGCATCTGCACACAGCAGGCGATTCGTGTGGCACGCATTTTCTGGCAGCATCGCCAACGGTTCGACGGCCGCAAGATCTTCGTCACCGGGATTCAACATGCCGGTACAGCTGCGATCGCCTTGATAGCTGCGCTAGCCTACAATCACAGCGAATCAGATAGGCGCACTTATCTTGGGTATCTCGAAATTCTTTCGAGTGCCGTCAGCGATATGAGCCATACGTACCAACCAGCATCCCGCATGGATGACCTTCTCAAGGCTGTTTTGGTCCAACTTCGAGCTGATATTAACGACTACAACGATGGGATCCAACCACCAATTACCTCGTCGGGTAGCGATAAGAGCCTGCTATCCAGTTCAGGGTGGAGAGGAAATATGGATACAATCTACTCCATCTTGCCAGCAAGGCGTGAAGCGGACGCTGGCAGTAGCCAGTCTCACAAAAGGCGCCGTCCATCCACAACCAGCCGCAGGGCATCGGAGTTCACCCGTCCACCACCGCCGTTCTTCCTTACCCAGTCAAATACAATAACATCGCGGGCTTCGGGCCATCGGTCGGCCGGTCAGCATCCCCCAATCGACCCAGCAATGTACTCCTTGGGTAGCGGTGACATGCAAGGCTTCAATTTGGATTTCCTAAACGGCTCGGCGATTGAGGCTGACCTTGATGGTGCCTCGGATGGCATGTTGAAACCATCTGAAGACTTCGTGCTCGTTGCTTCTCAATCAGATGGATGGACACTCGGCGAGTTGAACGCAGAGAACACGGCCCAACACGGCGAAGCTACGTATGACGGGACAGGCCTGGGCGAATGGGCTTCAGGAACAACTAGACCGAACGCAAGCTCCGCACTCGGCGGTTCAGATGCCGTCTCATCGGCTACACGTGACAACGGGCGGGGGGATGGCGGGGGAAAAGAGGGCGGCGCAGCTGTTCCGCGGGGGCTCTTGAGCGAGAAATTGAATCAAGGTTCATCTGTAAGTACAGGAGACGAGGCTGACAAGTCTCAACCTCTCAACTCGGTTGACTCTGGACGCATGGATTGGATGGGCAGCGAAGGTGGACTGAACGCGCTGAGTCCAGTCAGCTTGAGTGGATTGGTGCAGAGCGCAATGCCGGATAAAGGAGAAAGCGAGTCTTCTGCGGTCAACAGAAACCATGAGCTAGACTTCTTCAGTTTTTGATGCGACGGGCTCATGCACGCTAGCAGTCTGGCGATGTTTGTGTACGGTAACTACGAGTTGTGTCTCGCAGACTACGGTTGGCTTGTTATTTCATCTGTTTTTCAATGGGTAGGGGTTTGGGAGGTCCGGCGTATCGAGGGGGTTTCCAGGGATTCGAACATAGGCAAGAGACGTGTTTTCTTACACCATGAGAGACGTGATCTGAGTTCCGAGAGCTATTGGACCGTAAACCCTCCGTCGACCACCAGGCCGGCGCCTTGCATAAAGCTGCTCATATCAGAAGCAAGAAATGTGATGCAGTCTGCTATTTCCTCGGATTTCGCCATGCGGCCCAAAGGTGTTCGGCTGATATCTCGGGCAAGGGGTGATTCGGCATCCTGGGCCATTGTTTCAAGGACAAGCGGTGTTTCGACGTAGCTATTGGACCTCATTAGCGCCTGACCCATCAAACGACTCGTCTTGGACCTTTTCACCCTGGGCAGATTGCGTTGATGCGGATTGCTTTTGGACCGTATGTGCTGGCGTCAGCTTTCGTCAAACCAAGCACTCCTGAGAGAACGCTTCATTAGTAACTTTGAAATATAGCATGGGAAAGAGCGCGACTCACCATGCTTTGCGGTTGTGTATGCTGTATGCGACATGAATCGAGACGGCGATATGATGCCAAACATGGATGCCACGTTGATGATGGTACCACGACCTTGACGGGATCCCAAATCTCTGTCACAGACACCACAAATTTAGTATTGGCATTGGTATTCGAATCTGTAAGACTTACTCTTGGTTTAGCATGGCATTGATCTCTTCTTGCTGGCAACGCCACACGCCATGCAGGTCGACATCGAGAACTTTTGTAAACTCGGCTTCATCGATCTCATGAGTGGCGCGCCCACTGCCTCCAATGCCGGCATTATTTACAGCAATATCTATGCGGCCGAAGGCGGAAATGGTTGCGGCAATGCCAGACCTAATCTCAACGGCGTTTTGAACGTTGAGGGATAAAGGGAGAAGCTTGACAGCAGGATAGCGGCGGCGGAGGAGATCAGTGGTGACGCTGAGGGTCGCCTGGTTCATGTCCGCGAGTGCCAGGCGATTGATGCCGTGCTTTGCAAAAGCCAATGCTGTATGCTGGCCGATACCTATGATGCTTATCAGTATGAAGTTATTCGCTCTCAAGACCCAATGATGGAGCTAGCTTACCAGACGCAGCACCAGTGATGAATGCGGTGCCGCGGAGAAGAGATGCCATTTCCAAGGTGATTGTTCTGCTGAACGAACCTCGTGCTGGAAGAGGCGCGTCCGAGACCAAGACGTCTTAAGAGCACTGACACCTTGACGGGTGCTCACACCCGGTTGCTTGCTCCCCTCCCTTCAGACATCCTTATGGGTTGTTTGGAGCAATGAGACTTGCACCAATCAATTTCACTGCAGCTGAACTGAGGTCGGATTCCTGGGCTGAGACAAAAACGTATCGGTGGATTTGTGATCCGGATGGACTGCGGGGTGGGCAAAGGCATCGGGTGAGGATATCCGGAGGAGGCCGGGCTCCGGGGCCCGGGTCTTCGGCGCCGCAAAGTCATCGATAGTTATTGCAGCTATTTGTACGGACCGTGGATTTTACTGTGTATCTCCTGGTCGAATCTCGCAAATCCCAAGTCAAACCACCACAAGGGATGCACATCGTCTAATGAGATGGTTGGGGGTACAGATGGCACGGCTTATGCACCAACGGGGCAATACGAGCTGGTGTCACATGCTCTGGGCTTTTCCATTGCGCTTTCCCCGTATCTGGAGCGACGGAAACAGCGTGTGCATGGGTACACCGCCAAGTTTCGAGACGAAAATAATTGAAGTGAAGTAGAATGAAAGAAGCTATCAGCAAAAAGGAGACATCTCTCTGGGCTGTAGGGAGGACCCCCAGCTTCTTGCCGTGATAGACTTTGTACTGTGCAGCTGCATTACGCCCGTCACCTCCCACCTCCCTGGGCAGGCACAGTGCTGCTGGACCAGCTCCCCGGAGCTCTCTGCCCGGTGGCCCACTGTATGCGGGCACGTGGGGTAACGAGGTGCTGCACAGACAGTGTGAGGTCATACCCTCAGTCAACGGGCAAGCATTGGATGCCTTCGCCTTTCTTTGGCTTCACCATGCCATGCCGTGCTCACCTTACCTGCCTTACCGTGCCTCGCCCTGTCTAATGTTTTGGCACTGTACTCGTGACACCTCGCCGCCGACGACAACATCGACAGCAACAACAACCATAGCTGAACTGCGCTTCCACAAACAACCACACACAATACTACGGTTGCAGGCCAAAGTAAAACCACCCTGTCAGGTATCTGTGGGGCGCCACCACCTCGAGACCGCACCCCCTAACTAACCCCGATTAGGACGACGCTAGGCCTAATTAGGCAATTACTGCCCTCACCGCCTCAGCCCTCTTTTTTTGCCGACCGCCCTTAAAGTTAGGAACTATTCTGCCCTCTTTGCGACCTTTGCGTTAACTTCAACCTCTAACTACTACGTCAAACTACTCTTTTTTACCCTCTTTTTTACTATAACTACGATGCCTAGCGGTAGGCCTAAAGGAGCCTATATAAAGTAGTTACTAGAGGCTAAAAAAGCTTATATTTATATACTTTATAACGATATTAAGCTTAGCTATATAGATATTATTAAAATTATTAGTTTTTTGAGGGATTAAGTCTATAAGGTATATACTACTACTTCTGCTATACTTACTACTTATAGTAATTACTCTAAGTTAATAACTTCTAAATAGAAATAGTAGTTAGTTAAGTATATTACTTCCTCTAAGTAGAGCTGTTATACTATTTTCCTATAGTTATCTATAGTACTTTTTAATATAGTTTTTAGGGTTTATACTATTTAGGTAGCTTTTTATTAACTAGGTTATAAGCGCTATATTACTTACTATAAGCTTCTAATCTCTAAAGAAAACTAATAATACTACTTTACTTAGGCTTATAAGTATTTTAACTAGACCTCTACTTAATAGTACTATATCTTATAGTTTAATAAAACCTAGATTATTAGTAGCTACTATTATAAGTAGTATATTATATAAATACTTAGTGAGGAATAAGATTCTATTTATATTATTAAAAAATATTAATATAAGTATAGTTAGATGTTCTAGGGCTATTTCTATAGTACTAAGAAAAGCTTAGGTATCTTTTAGGAGAAGGATTAAAGTATTATCTATACTAATACCTACTAGGAATGTATTATTCTAATTATTAATAGTTAGTTTTATTTCTACTATTAGATATTTAGTAAGGACTTTATTTTTATATAAGATAGTATTTTAGCTTATACTACTTATACTATAAAGGAGGAGTTTAAAGCTAGAGGTATTTATATTATTAAATAGCTACTTTTCTTATTTAACCTTAACTTTATTAAAAGCTATTAGAACTAGATAAAGGATTATATTAAAGATAAGTATAGGATTATTAAGAAGCCTTCCTATATATAGTTATACGTATAGGTTAAAGAGGTGTAGGAAGCTTTTCTAGAATCCTACTTCTAAGAACTTCTTAAGACTATACTAATACGTTACTAAGTAGTTATTAATACTAATAGGATATATATTAAGTTCTAAGATAGTAATATAAAAAAGTCTATTTTTAATACTTAGCTATTTTTCTACCGAATTTGCTGCTTTTCGCTGTTATTACCGCTTGGAATCTCATTGGTTGGTGCCCCCTGCCATATCCCCCTGCCTGTGGAGAACTACACGCCCAGGGCGTTTTACTTACCCATAATACCATAGTACCTACGCGTCCTTCGCATCTCCACCATTGTCGCTGTGCCCCTGTCCGCGTCCCTGACAACCAGCGCACCGACCAGACACCGACCGCGACGCCTTCACTCTCCACCGCACCTGGATACGTCGAGTACTTCAATCTTACGCCTTCCCCCCCAGTCGGCCATGGTTCACGCCCTTTTGCTGGTCTGACGACCTAGTATGACAACCAACCTGACCGAGTCACAATGTCGCTTATACCATACCATCCGCGCGAGGGCCGCGAAATCGTTCTGTGAGTTTCTCTTCCGCCTTAGGCGGCATGTCTTTGCTGACGTCCGTGTTAAGCCGTCACCGCAATGCAATAGTAGTTCGCGACCCCTCTTCCCAGCGACTCGAGATTCGAGGCCTCTCCGAATGTCCTACATGCCGACAACCTTTGCGCTCCTCCTCCCCCGATCGTCAGTTCGACAGTGCGCGCCACCACGATTCCTTCGTTGACCCCAACTACTTCCGCATGCTGCGAGCTGGTCACCACAGTGTCCGAGCCGAACATCCACCTTCTAGCCCTATCCGCAGATTCGTGCAGCCTATTCTGGCGACTCCCCAACCCGCCGTTTTCGAGGACACACAAGATGTTGAGTTCATATCAAGCACACCCGCCGTCCAGGAAGGAAGTCGCATCCGCCGCGAAGCCTTCAGTCCGAATTATTTCAAAACCTTCTTCGTCGAAGAGAAAGAGCTTGGCCGAGGCGGAAAAGGAGTTGTCCTGCTCGTTCGTCATGAGATTGATGGCTGTCACCTAGGTACGATGTGTTGCTCACGGCGATTCAAACATGACAGTCTAACTGCTCTTAGGCCACTTCGCATGCAAGCGTGTGCCAGTCGGAGACGACCATGCCTGGCTCGAAAAGGTGCTCATCGAGGTTGAGCTGCTTGCCAAACTGTCCCACCCAAACCTGGTTTCCTACCGCCACGTCTGGCTCGAGGACGTTACGTTGACGAGATTCGGACCCAGCGTGGCATGCGCCTTTATTCTTCAACAGTATTGTAACGGTGGAGATCTGCTTCAATACATCATCGGCGAGCAGCCAAAGGAGACTACGAAAGAGCAACTCAAGGCTCAAATGCGTAGGAAGTCCAAAGGTCAACTCGAAATTCCACGCGATCACTTCGCCTCTCAACGGCTCCTTTCTTTCGAAGAAATCTTCTCCCTTTTCAAAGACATCACATCTGGACTGGCCTACCTTCATGCAGCCAACTACATTCACAGGGACCTCAAGCCGAGTAACTGCCTGCTACATCGTGAGGGGAGTGGCATGACCTGCCTGATCAGTGACTTTGGCGAGGTTCAGTCCGAGCACATGGTTCGCAAGTCCACCGGCTCAACCGGAACCATCTCCTACTGTGCGCCGGAGGTCTTGAGGAGGGACTCTGTGGGACGCTACGGCAACTTTACAACAAAATCCGACATATTCTCTTTAGGAATGATTCTCTACTTCATGTGTTTTGGCCGGCTACCCTACCGTAGCGCCAACACTATCAACGAGGAGTTAGAAGACATTGACGCCCTGCGCGCTGAGATTACGGATTGGCAGGGCTTCCAAGATGAGCGCAGAGAGCGTCCTGACCTTCCCTCCAAGCTGTACCAACTTCTCAAAAGGCTCGTCGCACTGGATCCTTCTCAACGCCCAAGCGCCAACGAAGTCTTAGCAGCCATGAAGACCGAATCCACCGTTGATAGCGTCCCTCGAGGCAGAAGCTCAAGTCCGCCGGTGGGTCTTCACAACCGCCGCATTCAGAATCTCGATTCTCCAGTACCTCCTAGTACACCTGTCCCAGGTTCGTCATCCACGGCACCATATTGATCACGCTTTCTATCGAACTGACTTTGTCACAGATCCTCAAAAGCAGTCCAGATTCTCATCCTCTCAGGAAGGCTATAACATTCCCAGCAGGGCTGCAGAAAATGGCTCTCCCCGTCCAAGCCTACAGACAGGTATGCAAAGGCTCTCGGATCCTAGCTCACCGCGGCATCGTCCCCAGGCCCAGACGATGGTGGCCTCGCGCAGCCAGGACAGCTTTCCTCGTCTGTCTCCGGAAATTGCTGTGTCCGAAGGAAGCGCCGAGTCTGTCAAAGATGAGCCGTTGGGTTCTCCACCGTTGCTGATGCCACCCCCTCCCGGCACAAGATTTGCCGCCTTTCAACACAGGCTAATGGTCGGATGGCTCCGAGCAGGTCATCTAATCCATCACAATGCTAGTCCTCTGCTGGTGGTCACTCGTCTTGGTCTCTTTCTCAGTAAACTTTACAGCCTTACGCGTCCTTGTTGGCCTTACATGGTGGACACCAGTGTAGGGGCGTTTCTGGTCGTAATTGCTGCGCTTGATCTCGGTCTCGCGAACACCGACACGTCGCGGGAGCTGAGATACCGGCAAGATTTCAGGATACACAATGGGCTGCCATGGGCTTGGGGTGTACGTGGTACCGTGCTCCTTGCGGTCATACACCTCGTCGTCCTGTGGGCTGCCGGCCACTGGAATGCTCTGTGCACAACAGGCGGCAGCCGCTCGTGGAGCGTCCACGACGACAACCTGTTGCCATAGAACATCCGCGTATATGCATTTCTCGATGTTTGGGGGTTGAGGCAACGAGTCCAACATTCAGAAGCTCACAGTATATTCTGGTGCATATTCCGCTCAACATCAGGGCGCACATCTCGACTGGTTCAATAGCAGATATCTGTTTGCGATCTCATGTCACGGTGACAAGCGTCAACCACACCGGGCCCTTCAGCGAATCGGCACATTTGATAACGATTATGTTGATCACTAACAGGGGGTATACCTATGGCTACCTTCCGAGTAGTCTGGCTAGCACGGTGGTGTTCCATTATGAGTTTAATTCAGTATGGCGTTAGAGAGACAATCAAAAGTGGACGAATTCTCGAGAAAGATGCCAAATTGGTTTCTATAGGCGCTTGTATTAACGGACGTGGCATTTATGGACAGGCCGGCTCTAAGATGCATCGCACATGTCTCCCCGCCTTTGACCCCCATGTTGTTACGAGAGCTTCTAAGGCTCCACCAGTCCGACGGCAACAGCCGCATCGTACGAGGAGGTACTTTTGCAGTTGCCATTCACGACGTCAAAAGGCAGCAGCGCACTGCCGGCGACCTACCCCGTGCCCAAGGCTTATGGCTTTTGTAGGGTAGGATGAACGAACGACAGTTCCTTCCAGGTGTCGAACCATGGACGCTTTACTCTTTTAAGCCCACCACAATCGAAGCTGCGTTGGGTTGAGTTGTTTGGCCAGGTGACTTGTCGCCACCGCCCCCAACATGTACATGGTAGTGACAACATTCAAACGCTTCACCTCTCAGCCAAAGAAAGCATGCAGCATAGGACAGTGAGACTCAGGATCTCTCATATGAATACAGGAGCACAGCCCCCATGCCCCGCCAGCGCAGCATTAATGTGTCTTCGCAAAGTCTTCATTCATCACCGGTGCGGCCACAAGATCACCGAGCTCCTGGAGCCGTGTGATGGCATCGACGGCTGTCCTGGCGTCGTAAACAAGCCCGCCATTACCAATCAGTACACGTGCATCATACGGAGTTGCATCTGGTATGGACAGTTTTGAGGGTCTTGATCCGGAAAGCATCTGCTAATGGTGAGTTTCGCGGCGATTTCACGATCTTGGCCGGTCGACCTGATGATGTGATGATAGTATGTACCCGGGTGGGAATATCAAGTTTTCATGTGCCTGAGTTATTTTGTAAGGTAGCTGGGCCCCTGCATTAGCGGCCTGCGCTGCGAAGCCAAAAGACATTAGGAAAGGTGCTCATCTTGAAAGAGGGATGATCGCATAAGCCACTGATAGCAATTTGCTCAGTCACAACTAAGGTATATGGTTTTGAATCGTTCAATGTATCCTAAGCACCTGTCTAGTATTCTTCGGGGTATCAACACAGTTTAGACCATGGCGTTCAGGGGTATTGCCATTCAATGCTCCGGACCTACTCCCAACACCTTCTGCGCCCTAAATCAAAATCAACAGTAAATCAGCGTCTTACGTGTGAAAGAGCCAATGCTAGGCTATGTCTCTCTCGTGGAGAATCTGCCACTTGGTGTGACAGGAGTTGATGTGCGCCGCCAACGACTGTGACGAATCATACGTCTCCGTCTGTCCGCTTGAAACACAAAGAATACACCCATAGACGTCCTTGTCGGAGTGCGACTTGGCAAGAAATCGGTTCGACATGCAGAACCCCTCCTTCAGCACAATAAAGTCTTTCTTCTCGGGCAGTACTGGCTTCCAACGGTAACCGCACGTACAACTCTTATACTCTGGAATGGGCTTCGACAAGTCAACCTGAAGCACCATTGCCTTGGGGCAGAACATACTGAAGACGCTGACTTTGGGACGGAGGACTGCCGATGCATCACCACCACCACCACCAGCCTCTGAGGGCGCCAGCGTTGACGGGGCAAAGATGGATGCCACATCGCTGACAATGAGCTTGGAGTCTGGCGGGGTCGGCGGAGGCGAAGGCGGCTCCGACTGGAAGCGGGGTTGATCGGTACAGATGGTCATCTTGTCGTCATCATCGTTGTTGGAATCGATAAAGCTTCCGGAGCGTCGGGACAACAAGCTACTTTGGCGGGACCGAGGCTTTGGGACAGGCAGGTGTTGAGGGATAGAGCGACCCACGGCCATGCGGCCGTAAAGGTCCGTTAGTGCCTTGACTGAGGCAATGCGGATAGCCTCAGATGTTTGAAGGACATCGGCGATATTCAGCGTCGCTGTCAGGCAGGTGGCGTCAACAGCCCGGCGCAAATGGGAAACGCGACTTTTGAGGTTGAACAACTGGTTGCAAAGAAGATCCGTACAAGTGACTGTGCAGTTCCGATATTAGACAAGTCCCTGGTTGTAGTCATGAGGACGATACACACCATCTCCTTTGGAGAAATCGGGCCCTACAATGGAGAAGGCAATATCAAACGTCTCTTTGATCTGTGTTTCGGCAGCGTCAAGAGATGTAGTCAAGGCGCAGGTAACGACGCCCTTCTGCCCAGCGGGACCCGTCCTCCGGTAATGGTTTTGCCGGGATCGTTTTCTTTTCCACAGCGTGTAGTGTTGCGCGCCCTCTGCGAAGAGGTCGGTCAAAGCAGACACGCATCCGATGACTGTGGTGGGTTCCATTTCAGTTGTCACCTCGACAGCATGATGGAGTTGAGAGGATTGGGAGGGTTATTGCAGCATACACAGCAGAGTGCGACACAAAGACGATGGGATCGAAAATGAGAAGAGTCGTTGAAGGCGAGAAGAGAAATGGGAGCGCGGGCCAGGCCGGGGAGGAATGTCGGAGAGAGAACAGAAAGTGGCACAGCAGGCAAACATGCAATATAAGCTGAAAATTGGGGGTTGAGCTGAGGAGGGCCGGTCTGGTCTGCGGCTGCCACGCGCAGAGGGTGCAAACAAAGTGCTTATCTCCCGGAGAGGGGAAGAGGCGTCCACGACTCAAGGCAGGCTTTTGGATGATGGGGTCAGAAGCGAATTATGTCTTGGTTGTGTGAGAAGAATTGGCTTTGAGGCGGATGCTAGGTCAAGTCCCGGCTGGCTGATCGACAGCAGCTAGGCGCCCTAGCACCTGGGTAGCAATGGGGAAGCCGGCTTGGGAGCTGGGGCTGGGGCTGGAGACAAGACAAAGGGCACCTCATTTTTGGTGGGCAAAGGCAGGTCGACTGGAGGGAAAGTGTGGCGTTGGTTGGTGGACGCCAACGTGATGGGCGAACGCCAAACGGGCGCACGGGAAGTTGGGGGGCGGGTAGCCGACATGACATGATGCATGGCATGGCGTTGGGGCGTGGGAGTGAGCAGGGACAAGGACAAGCGTTGCAGTCGGCTGTTGGTGAGAGTCATGTGTCCATGGACACCACCATCTCCGATTCCTCTAGGCTCTTGCTGGCGAAGATGCTACTGGTGATGATAGTGATGCAGCGGGCAGAAGATGGCCGATGGATGATGGTGTGTGTGGACGAACGGCGGCTCGGTACCTTGGATCCCTTGCCTACTTAGGTATTGCCTGGGTATTACCTACCTTACTGAGAGGGTCAGTTAATTAGGTGCCAGGCTAGGTATCTAATGAGATGCAAAGACGGACGCAGGGCGGCTGAAGGACGGAAGGATTCCAAGGTTGTGGTTCACTAGGTAGCTGGACGTTTTCTGCGCTCCTGGATGCAAGGAGTCAAAGTCGTAGTGGAGATGTCTCGGTGTTTCGTGTCATTTTCGAGGCAGTTGGGACAAACATGTGTCAAAAAGTAGTGCCTGCAGAAGTTCGGACGGTCCACGAGGCCGGTGCGATCGATGACGGTGGCATCCGTGCTCCTGGGGATTGAAAGACATCCACACGTGGAAAAGACACACCAACGTTCGAACAACAGAATCAGAAGTGAGGAGAAACCTGGTGGTGTTTTGTAAGGCAAAAGTGCATCCATACTCCGTACCTATCTAGGCACCCTCCGTAGGTAAGTTAGGTACCTTAGGGAGAAAGTAGAAACCATGATCCATGCAATTGATTTTGGCGAGTCTGGCGGGCGCTACGGCACGCTAGAGAGGCTCCACTAATGTCGATCCGCCAGCGCCGACGCCGAAGGTGACGGACAAGTCGAGTACCCGACCTACCTCCCCAAAAGTATCATACACCGACATGCCTCTTGCTCCGCGCAATCGTCAGGCATGCGACAGATGCCACAGCCAAAAGCTACGATGTCCGAAGCAGGCCGGCTCTGCCGTATGTGCCCGGTGCTCCAAGGCCAGCGTTGCTTGTGTCTACAGTCCCGCTGGTCCACGTCCGACGACTCAAGACTTCGCCATCCTGGAAGCCCCTCTCGTCGCTGAGACCTCAGCTTTGGACTGGGAACCCTTCTCTTTTGACCAGCTGGTGACTTCTCAGCCAATATCCCAACTCAACAACCCTCTCAGCGAAAACACTCGCGAAGCCCAACTTGATCCGAGAGCCCGATGCTTCGAACAGTTGTCCGCCATGATGCTCAAGCTGAACGAAGCTTTCAATGGCCTGCCTCCAGTCTCGAAGCTGCACGTTGCCGCTTCCGACTTGAACTTGTTCTGTACCCAAGTCAACGAATCGTACGGCTTGCGCCGCTCACTCGAGTTGATGCTTGGCCAAACCCAGCAGTTGATCGAATTATATCCCGAGGCTGTTCGCTTGGCCGTCGCGTACGATGCAGCCCCTGAATGCATCCTTCCCAATTGTGTCCATACCTTCAAGTGTCATACTGATTTTGGATCAGACCCATTTGAGGCGGCCGACCGCTCGTCAAGCGTCGACTTCACCTTGCTCAACCAGCTAATCTCATGTCACTACCGCCTTCACGACATTACAGAACTTATATTCTCGCACGCTCAAGTATGCTTTAAAATATCTGCCGCCTCCGCAGAATACGACGGCGTTGAGAACCATCGATTCGATGTACCCGAACTTCGCATCGGTTCCTTCACTCTTTCCTCTGGATCCTCGCCTTCTGTCATGTCCGCCATCCTGGTTGATCTTCAGTCCTCCCTAGCCCGCTGCGTCCCCAAGATTCAAGCCTCGTTAGAGGGAAGGGCCGGCAGAGAGTGCCAGGTACTGTCTTTGCAGTGCGACATGTTGAAAGAGCGTGCAGACTCCATTGTGGATCGCCTCACGAAACTCAGGGCCGCCGTCATCGAAGCCGGCATCATAACATGAAGCCCGCACTCCATTCATCACCTGCACAGCTCCTCTGAGATGCCCCAGAATCATCCAGGTTACTGGAGATACACCAAGAGAGCCTCGCTGGCCCCAACGCTAAGGGTGACTTTACCCCCCGAGACCGCCGCTGTCTCGAATGTCTCCGTGCCGCCGGTAATGCAAGTGCCGTTGTTGAAGTATTGGCCGCCGATCGACGCGTTCCCGCCTCGATCTTGTCTTGCTTCGGCGCTGGCCGCAGTAACCCGCTTGGACCGGACACCCGTCGCTGACAGCCCGCTGAGAACGAAAGACTCGACAGCTCGCGTGCCGGAACCGCTGTAATAATTGGAATTGTACAGAAGAACTCGAAGTGGGGCTCCCGCGGCGTCATAGGTGGCATACGCTGCAAAGGCAGACTTGCCATCATCCAAGGCGGCGACGTGCTTAGCCCCAGCCAGAAAAGCTGTTGCTGTGTATGCGCCGACATAGGGGTTGCCCATGGAGTATCTTCCAAAGAAGCTGTAGGGGTTATTGCCAATGGTTCCGTGATGGAAGTATACGCGGGAGACGTTTGACGTGGCTAGGCGCACCGCATAGTCCATCACCCACAAGGCAGCCCCAAACGTCGGGGACACGTTTGCCGCACCTCCTCCAGCGACTGTTCAGAGGTTAGCATGTTCAGTGGCTCAGTCAAGGGGAGGGCGTCATCTCACCTGAGTTGGTCTCTCCAAAGACATACGGCTTGTTCACCGCCAAGGCACTGGCGATATCGCGATCGAATCTTACACCGTTCAGCATAAAGGCTTCGACGCATTTGGGCACAGAAACTTACAAGTGGATATTGGTTGCAATGTTCGCGTGAGACATCAAGCTGGATACGGTGCCGCCGGGGTAGTTGTGGTGGGCATACGTCTTCACATACTCCCTCACCGTGGCATTTCCGCTGGCAATCAACTCTTCGGCCCCCCACGTGGGAGGAAGGGAATTCGAGTTTCCGGCTTGGATGATATTCTTCTTGCCAATGGCATTTCCGACGATGATATCCCAATTATTCTGCGACGCGGCATCCACGGCAGGGTTCCACGTGCCAGAAGCAATCGGCTGGACTCCCGACCAATCTGAGATAAACTTTGTCAGTTTGATTAAGAATGGATCCCGGACTTCGAACTAACACTCAGGCTCATTTCCGAGTTCAATCGCATAGAGATTTTTCATCTCTGCGACGGCGACCTTGGCTGCTGCAATGGTGTTGTCGATGTTGTTCTTGCCTCTGTTCAGTCCCAGAGTCACGTCGCCACCGTATGTCGCAGCCAGCTTCATGAAGTTCGGCCCGAAGGTCAGAGTTGCGGGCGCATCGTTTGGGCTCGCAACAGTGTACACAACATACGCTGACGAAGAGGCATCATAGGAGGCTCGGTCCTGGGTTGTCCCGCCGATCCGGATAGGTGGCCAGGCACCGCTCAGCGTCTTGAGGTTGGTCAGACATTGGTTTGTTGCGGTGACGTTCTGGAAGTACGAGGGGAAGGCAAAGAACTCGAATCTGGACGGATATCAGCAAACTAGCATGGCGCAAAATTCAAGTGGACTGACGAGATTCCGACGGGTGCTGCTTCGAGAGGCGCATAAGAGAGGCCGCCGGTGTTCACTTTACTGGGCACAGTGAAAGTGGCGGCCGAAACAAGTTGCCCCGTTGACGCCAGAAAAGCGAGCGAGGGACCAGACAACATGGTTGGAGAGCCTATGGGCGCGACTGAGCGAGTTCCAGCGATGATTGCGCGATCATATGTCCGGCGTTACAGTCAACGTCTTCGGGGCCTTCGGAGCTACTTATACTACTACTCTGATCTCGCCAGCCAGCATGCAGATAAGCCATGCTACAAAGGATCTGCCCATCATCAAGCCTTAATTTTTCCACCACATTAATGAGGTCTTTTCATGACAAGCGCAATATTTGACGTGCCTCAGCCGATAGCCCTTGCATAAGCGCTGGCCTCCTGCCGGTCCGGCCCCCTCATCCCAGAAAGATTGAGCTTGACTCGAACAACACGTATTACGAGCATCTAGGCTCCGACACCCCCTATTGGAGCTTTTACCACATGCCGTTTTGCTGAGAGGTCAGGGTTCACGATGTCTGCCAGGAGGGCGGCGAGGGGCGCAAGGCCACAAGCTTTCCCCGCACCTTAACCCGTCGACTTAAGTAATCAAGCTACTGTAGTGGGTTACATCGTGTCCTTCGCCACGGAGATCAGCTGAAAATGGCAGGATAGAATTTCTTCACCTAGCCGCACTTGGCTGCGAAAAGCTCTGGCTGCGAAAAGCTATGGAGATGACTAGTGTTGCAGGCTCCCTTCGACCTTGTTTGAACAGGATGAGAATGGGCTCCATATTCTGCTAAGTGTAGCGCCCAGATTCTATCAAGGAAGCTGACAACAGGCGGGGTCTGATTTCTCGATATTGCACGTTGTGTCGCCCTGGCTCGAGGACCCACAGATATCAAGAGCACAACAGTTATCACATCAGAGTTCGGGTCTTGAATGTGACGCGAGTATCATACAACTCTGATCTGATGTCTCCCTGATATGGCTAACTAACCATTGTCTCTGAATTCTGGGTGCTATTGGACGATTTGAGGACGTCAAAATGCCCTTGGCTACACCAGTCGACATTCTTGCTCCCTTTGGGAAGATCTGAAGACTGCAACCTAACACACCAGTGGATCGCCTCCCGGGGTTTTGTAGTTTTGGGGAACGGGGTAATAGATGTTCACGACGAGACCCGGGTCGTTGGGGCTATATGCGCCAGGGAACGACATCAAGTTAGGCTTGTACGTGCCTGTGCCGCCGCTGACACGGAGCTGGGCGCAAGAGATGTACAATTGAGCGCCGCCGACGCTACTAGCGCTGTGAAGAGCAATGTGTTCGACGCGGAGGAAGTACTCGCCATCTGCGAGGCACCTGGGAATCTGGACGTTAAGCGTCGTTTTGCCTG
Source organism: Colletotrichum viniferum (assembly GCA_020226115.1). Classification (NCBI taxonomy): domain Eukaryota; kingdom Fungi; phylum Ascomycota; class Sordariomycetes; order Glomerellales; family Glomerellaceae; genus Colletotrichum; species Colletotrichum viniferum. The sequence continues at coordinate 297,167 of JAGFBE010000008.1, forward strand.
GGGCATAAATGTTAACACGCGCGAGAGAGGCACAACAAGAGATGAAGGTGCTTGCCTGAAGTGGGCCAGGTCAGTCCGTTAGAGGTGACTGTCGGGCCGTCGTTGTAGACCTTGAACCACACTTTTCCGGAGCCATCGAAGTTTGTGATGGAACCAGAAGGCGCCTTGGCCATGTAGAAATTGACTGGTCCGGGATGGGAGACGGACGCCTTGGCGTTGTAGCCTTTGAGAAACTGATTGTCAGCGAGCTTGCCTTTGATCGTGAATGCCAACTTGAACATACCAATCGTGGATCCTGCAGTCACATCCAGCACCGTGGCACCCTCGTTACCTGGGGCTAGCTGGTAGCATGTCATCTGCTGGGAGGTCACGTCCGTGACCGGTCCGTTGGACTGGTAATTCGTCGTCTTGCGGACGACTTCCCAATCTTGTGTGGTCTTGCCATTGTAAGTGACGGATGGAAATACATCTGAGAGGGTCAGTAAGTAGCACAAGGTGCCCCCAAGATGATAGAAATGTCGTACAGTGAGCAGAGGTAAGGCTGGCCAACGCGACAACCACCGAGGCCTTCATAGTGACGCTTAGGGGCTGTTGTTAATAGGTGGCTTCGAAAGAGGAGCAGCAGAGGATGGAAGATAATGTCCATCAATACGCGCAGGAGTTTCACCCGAACCCGTCACTAGATGCTGAACTTATACCTGTGAAGAGCTACAACGCAGATCCTGAACAAAAGGGAGAAAGTACGGCATCTACATATCAAATGACCAGACCTAAAGCACACGTACCATGGTTGCGATGCTACCGGCGATAGAACAGCCGGCGGGTAAAGTCGCTCATCCAGTCAACAGTGACCTGCAATATCATCCGAGGTGTCCTAACAAATTGATCCAGCCGGCAGTGGCATTCTATATTGCTAATATCTGACTGGAGGTTGCGGGCAAGACGCATGGAGGCATGGGATTTGTTGAACTGGTTTTCGTGTAAACGACATTTGGTTTGGAAATTGATCCCGACGCCCGACAGCCAATTGTGATGCAAACTATCTTGAAATTCGCGCTTCTTTCTTGCGCATACCCTTTCTACGAGAACGCCGGATAATATACAAGTCTTGTGTCCCTCCTGTTTGCTAATGTAAAGCCAATCTGACTATGCAGGACCGGCCACTTTAACTCGTCAAACATCTTGTGACGCTGTTTGATCAGTCATCGTCGGTGTATCTAGGCCCGCTGGCCGCCGGTGTCTCGGGCGCGCCATAGGCAGCAGGGGTGGGGGCGCCGTAATAGCCAGAAGAGGAGGCGAAACCACTGGCCGCCGGAGTGGGAGCGCCGGCCGCTGGTGTAGGGGCCGAATCAGCAGCCCAGCCTCCTTGCCATCCTCCACCAGGAGTCGGAGCACTCGCGGCCGCTGGGGTGGGTGCCGAATAGGCACCCGGTGTGGGAGCATTGAGAGCACCGGGTGTGGGTGCACCCAGGAGGTTTCCACCCGGCGTCGGCGCGTCGTAGCCAGAGTTGCCTGGGGTGTATCCCCATGAATCACTACCGCTGGCGCCGGGCGTGGGTGCAGAGCCTCCATAGGCAGGCGTCTTCGAGCCTGAGCCCCAGGCATCGCTCCCGCCGTAAGCTGGCGTCTTCGACCCCAATCCAAAAGCGTCATGTGCAGGTGTCTTTGCGCCTGACTGCCATGCCGGAGTCCTTGAACCTCCGCCATACGCGGTTCTGTTACCATCGCCATAAGCAGTCCTTGAGCCGTCAGCCCAGGCGGGAGTGCGAGAGCCGGATCCGTAGTCCTGGCTGCTAGACTTCCAAGCAGGTGTTCTGCCGCCAGTCGGTGCAGGAGCTTGATTTATATTAGCAAAGTAATCATGGCATCTCGTGTTGGGCATTGACTCACTCCGTGAACCCCACGCGGGCGTCCTCTCCGCGCCGCTAGAGGCAACTGGTGTACGTCCTCCTTGCCAGTCTCCACCACGCCCGCCTCCAGGAGCGCCGCCTTGGCCCGGTCTTGGACCCCGTCCATTGATGTCGATCTTGGCACCGGTATTCTTGTCCTTGAAGCTAAGATGGTCCTTGGGCACCGTGATGGTCTTGCTCTTGGTGTGCAGCTCAACACGGGCGTGAGTTTCCGTGGCATCTTTGACGATACCCAAAAGACCCTTGTAACCACCCTTCCGAATGATGACAGTTTGGTTGATAGAACGATCACGGCCGAAGGTCTTGGGAGGTGCCATCTTGCTCTCTGCGCCGCCAGGGTTGCGCTTCATCGCCGGGTTCATTTGATCCAAGTTGGGACCCGCTGAAAGCACGCGTCCACCCTTGGCAGCGATAGTTGTGACATTGCTAGCCTTGGTAACGAACACACCGGCGTTCTCGTTATTATTGTTGCTGTGCAAGAATACGTATGCGCGGTGGATGTGAATGATTTTGCCCTGCCGTTGTTGGGCGCCATACTCCCTGACAACATCATCGAGCCGGATCTCGGAGCCGTTTCTATCGGCAGCCACAGCAACCTTTCTCTTCGGGAGTTTATTGGCGATTTGGGATGGCATGACCTGTCTAGTGTCTCCGTTTTGATCGAGCACAACCACTGACTCGCGATCGACCTTAACGATGCAGCCCACAGTGGTCGGGTCCAGCTGAACGAGGTCAAAGAGCTCGTACTGACCCAACGCACCTTGGCCGCCAATATCGCTGGCTTCACGCAGATCTTTGCTGAAGACCGTGACCTCCGTGTTGGTTTGGTCGGTCAAGAAGGTTACTCGGTCTTCGGAAATCTTGACAACCATACCAACTTCGTCGCGGAATCGGCTGCCGCTGGTAACCTTGACATGATCTCCGATCTTGAATCTCTTTCTCAAGCCCTTGGTAGGGACCTCAATGACCTGACCTACGAGGTCTCCCTCCGTAACCTGCATCGTGACGATGTCGCCTTGGACGTTTGTTGCTTTTCCAACGACGCCCTTTTGCTCACCATCGTAGACTTCGATGACATCGCCTGGAAGGTAAGTGACGTTGATGTTGCTGTCCTTGAGGCTGGCAGCAAGGGCTTTGAGATCGAGATTTTCGGTACCATCCTCAGCGCCGGAAGCGAACCTAGTGACTTCCTCTAAAGTGGGGTTGACGTCCGTGACAACTAGCTGCTGGATCTTGATATCCTTCACCTGGAAGCCGTTCTCAAACTCATCACCCATGTATGTCCAAACCTTGGTCGTCGGGTTTCCTTGGATATGCCGGGGGTGACGTTTTCGGGCCTCTGTCTCGTTGAATAAACGCTGTGGCGGTCTTGGTCCAGGCACGCCAACGGGGCGCTTCCGTTTGCCATCAGAGGTAAGGGCGGCAAGGGCATCATCTCTCATGCCGTAGTCAAGACGCGGGATGAAGCGGACTCGGGCTTCAAGACCATTTTCGGTAACGTCAATGACTTGCGCCAGGTCACCGGCGTGCTTGGCTGGCTTGCGAAGCCGGACCCAGGCACCGGGCTCGAGAGTGGGCGTCTTGGTCACACGGAGCAAGTCGGGCATGTCCTTGATGTCGACGAGAATCATCTTTGACCGAGGGTAGACGTTGAACATGCCGTCTAGCGCAACCATGATATCCGTTGAACGATTGGCCTCGACGTAGATGTAGCCTTTCATGACGGAGGTTGGGCCGCCACGTTCGAAAGCCGAAATGATAGCCAACTCATCCTTGGTGCCCATCCGCTCATCGATACGCTTCATGATAGAGTAGACGACTTCTCGCTCCTTGCCCTCCTTGCACCTAACAGCCCAGATCGTAGGATCCTCCACACTAGGCATCAGGAGGCGCTTGGGGACAACAGTGGAATCGCCGAAGCCCTTGTTGGGGCGACGGTTACCGTAGCGCTGTCGAAGAATTTCGGCCTGCTTTTCAGCATCCATGCTGGACTCCATCTCGCGTCGGCGATCCAGCTCGCGGTGCCTTCGGTCATCGTCGAGGCCTCCACTTTCGGCAATGTCGTCAGGATGAGCGTTGTCGATGAAGTCCTCTATCTCTTCACCGTCTTTCTCCTCATCCTCGCCATCTTCTTCGTCCTCGACCTCGGCCTCAATATCGAAGAAGACGGCGCGACGATCCCTGCGACGCTTGCGACGATGTCCCTGTAGAGTAAAGAAAACATTAGCAGTGTATCAATCTGCGGAGGAGACGCAGAACAAGTCGGCCAGATGCTCGAAGCTTGACGTATCCCCCTGTTAAAAGGAACAAGGAAAGCGAACTGCGAAAGCGGAAGGCTTACCTGCTGAACATCATCCTCGTCTTCTTCATCCTCGTCGTCCTCTTCGTCATCGTCGTTTTGGCCACCCTCCTCATCGTCTTGCTCATCATCCTCATCGTCATCTACTCGTCGAGATTTGGGGGCAGCGGCGACGTCGTCATCGTCAGCAGCAGGGCTGCTCTCTCGCGCATCGCTACCCGCATGTCGCTGACCAGAGTTGTGGCTAGGTTCGTCGTCAGAGAGATCGGCAGGCGCAGGGTTGAAGTCATCCTCGTCGTCCGAGTCATCGTATCGATTGTGGTCGTTCGAAGCCATCTTGAAGGCAATTAGAAGGAGCGAACGTTGTTGGCCTCAAGTTTTTGGATGGCGACGTCAGGCGAAGACAGGTTTCGTTTGGCTCTGCTGGCGCAGTGTTGTAGAGAAGAGAAGGCCACTTCGAGGCAGGCACTCTTCCAAGGGGTTCGTTTATATTAAATATTTGGACGTAAGAGAGGACAACCGAGGGGAAGGAGCTACCATACAGTCGACGGCTAGGTTGGGAAGGCAAAGGATTGAGAATAAATTGTAGGACGAGTCGAGGACGGAAAGCTCAGCCATGGTTACCTTCACGCGAAGGAGGCCCAGATTCCGTCTGAATACGGTTTAGCGTCAAAAGACACCTGAGGCAGGCCGGTTGTGGTTCGCCTGTGCAGCGTGCTGCAGGCAATCAAGGTGCCCCACAAAGGTCCATGGGAAGAATAAGTGCTGAGGTCGGTATTCGTACCTTACCTTAGGTAACGCACCTGAGTACGCGTCTTTAAAGTAGGTAAGCCCAGCTGAAAAAGCGCCGCGAGCACCTAGCAAGGGATACCAGGGGGGATTTACCGAACCACAGGTCGTTCTCCCCGATACAGTCAGTCTAAGAGAGGTTGAGCCGGCCCAAGCCTCGGCCTCTTTATGTCCAGCAGCAGTGGGAATCTTTCAAATAGAATAGCGACCTCCGCACGAGGATGCTGCGTAAAACTTCCCCAGTCTCGAAGCTTCAATCACTGATGGCATCTTAATGTTCACTGCCGGTTTTCGTTCGATATTTCAGTGTGCCATTTCTCCCCGGATACTACTAGTTAAGGTAGTTTTTGTAGCAAGCCTGTTATGTCGCCAAGTCCAAACATGAAAGCGATAGTAATCAACGACTTTGTCAAGGTCAGTGGGTCGCCCACAATGTTAACAGACCAGACTGATCGAGTTCAGGACTTTGACGAGATCACGGTCGCTGAGGTCGAGAGACCTGTTCCCAATTCGAATGAGGTGCTCGTCCAAGTGAAGGCTGCCGGCATCAATTATGTGGATACGCTCTATGCATGTGCTTCCCTTCAAGTTGCTGTACCCATCGACTAACGGGGCCGCGTGCAGGCGAAAGGCAAACATCAGAATAACCAATCTTTGGTCCGGCCACCATTCATATTGGGTCTTGAGTTCTCGGGAGTAATTGTCTCGGCACCATCGGATTCGGGCTTCCGCCCTGGCGACAAAGTCTTTGGAGCGCACACTGGCTCATACAGCGAATTCATATGTCTTCCTCGTTCAGATTCTCTGCACCACATGCCAGCCAAATGGACGTTTCCGCAGGCTGCTGGGTTGGCAGCGACGCTACCCGTCTCTTTCGCCGCACTTATGCAAGCCGGCATCAAAGCTGGCCAAACAGTTCTCGTACACGCTGCAGCAGGCGGTTTGGGCACCATGGCTGTCCAAATTGCTGCCGCTCTGGGTTGCCGTGTAATCGGTACAGCTGGGTCCCAAGCCAAATGCACCGTGGCTACGCGGTGCGGAGCTCATGCTTGCGTAAACTACCTCGAACACACGGCATGGTGGGAGCAAATACTAGAATTGACTGGTGGCAAAGGAGCTGATATTGTTTTTGATCCCGTCGGCCTCGTTGACCCTAGCTTGAAATGCATCGCTCATCGGGGGAAAGTGTTGGTTGTTGGTTTTGCAGGTATACAAGACAACATGGAACGAGTAGCTATGAATCGCGTTCTTCTGAAGCAAGTCTCGCTCATTGGCTATGTGGGTTCCTCCTTTCACTCAAGCATTGTCCGTTTGCTGATAGAGGCACGCAGCGGTATGGCGAAAGTTCTCGTCGGTATCCTCAGGAGCAAAAGGCTACCTGGGATGGGCTTCAGCCGTTGATGGAAAGCAGGAGTATACAACCCGTGGTTTACGACACGCATTATGATGGGCTTCATAGTGTACCTCGGGCGCTGAGAGACATGGTGGATCGGAAGATTTGGGGCAAAGCCATCGTCACAATGGCCAGCGGTTCACCACTGGCAAGGCTTTGAAGTCCGGAAGTGCTTTGCAACATTTTTTGTGCAGGAAAGACACCGCACAATGATTATGACATTTCAAATCCACCTCCTTCCTTTCCCCTATGCCCGCCGGTATATAGCCATCCGCCATTCCAAGATTTTGTTTCTGACCACCAACCGAGAAGCCGTGCTGAGCCGGGGGGCAAGATTCTTCGTCCGCACTATGAGAAACCGTAAGGTACGAAGCTCCGACCACGGTAGCATTCCTCCCACAAGTGGCTCAGGGCCCATTCCCAAACGCCAGGCTTCGCGATGCATATACCACAATTGACCAGCCAGATCTATGAACAGGGTAGCAAGACGGCCAGATGATGCCACTCTTCGTCATCCCGCTCTTCAGACACCAGACCGTCCGCATGTCTTGACACCCCAAAGACCCCTGCCTGCGCTCACTCCCAACCACTCTCCTTGGTCGCTGGAGAGATGCGGTACCCACGCAAGGTTGCCGACTTCGTAATCACACTGCCAGCTAGCGAATGGGCTTCGTGTGCTATCGGGCTGGCCGGCGCCATTGGCAGCAGGACCGCCACCGAGGGAGTGGTTGTTGTTGTAGACATCCCAGAGCAAGACTTGGCAATCGTCTCCTCCGGAAGCCAGGACGCCTCGCTTAATGGGCGACCATTCGATGCTGTTGAGCGCACCGCCGTGGCCGCGAAGTTCCAACAAGGCCTGTCCAGGATGGCGCACGTCCAGAATGCGAATAACGTTGGAGTCCTGCGCAAACGTAGCCAGCAAGTGAGTGTCGTGAGGCGACGTCGCCAGTCTCAGCAAAGGAGGAGGGTTCGACATGGTCTGCTGGGCCAGGGTAGGACTGATTCGACCGCCATTGGCATCTGTGAAATCGGGTTAGCAAAGGCGCGAGGTGACTCTGTAATTCACACGGCGTACCTCGGTCATCCTTGCCCGTGGGCTCGTATATAATTGTGCTATGCTCAAGACTGCGCAAGTCGAACATGCGGACACTGCCGTCCTGTCCACAGCTCACGAACACATCCACACTATTGGCACAGAAGCGCACGTCATATACCTCCTTGTCATGAGCGATCAATTGCGTCTTCGCCGTCAATGAGGGGATATCCCAGATTGTGCAGGTCGTGTCTATGCTCGAAGTAATGATCAAGCTTGGGGAGACCGTGTTCCAGTCCAATGAGGTCAGCGGCGCAGTGTGGTCCGGGGTTTTGGAGTTGGAGAGAAGCGCCAAAGGGGTGAGCTTTGTGACGCCGGGATCCCTGCCTTGTCGGTTGATCGAGTTGCTCTGGGACACAGGGCTTTCCGAGGGCAAAGACCACAATCGGAGGTGATCGCCGGACGTCGCAAGGAGATCGGTGGATTGTTTCTGCGAAGAGGGCGGTTCCCATAGGAGGCGGGTTACGGGGTACGAATGTGTGGCTTCGGCAACCTTTGAGAATTCGAGGTTGAACTTGGGAGTTCCGGGCTGGTAGACGTCGTTGGGGGTCGGCACCATTTGGGTATCGAGGATTTGAATCTACGACAAAAAGTCAGCATAGTCCTAGGCTGGCCAATGGGGTAAATCCAGGCCCTACAAAATTGTGTCCGTCCTCCAGATAGCTACCGACGGCGAGCTTGCCGGCTCCGTTGCCCTGAGGCGGCCACTTGCACCAGTCAAAGGCATAGAGTGCCCAAGGAGCAAGATAGTTGCTCGTGCCGGGCTGGACATTGGCGAGATCGAAGGCGGTGCTGCCAGGCACGCCATCCGACATACCAGAGTCGGCACGGGGCCGAATATCAGCCAAGCCTAGCGGAGTGTTCGAAATGTTCCGCTGAGAGCCGGGAGCATTGTATTTTTGATCTGGCGGCGACATGAATTGAGAACCGGATCCGCTGGGGGTCGTGGGGGTGTAGGGCGCGAATGTTGCGGCGCCTTCGTAGTTGGCAGCGGGGGAGGAGCGCGAGTAACTGTGGGTGAGACTCAAGCTGGGCTTGGAAGGGGTCTGGTAGTCTTGCGACTGCTGAGGCATTGTAGCCATGGCCGGGGCGGTGGTTGCGGTGATGGCGGGGGGACGGCCACCTGCACCGCCGGGTTGCAGTACGTTGGGCACCGACGATGTGCTCTGGAACTGGGGGGCGTTCGGAGAGGCCTGGTCCAGCTTGATCTGGGGAGCGGCGGGGGCGGCGGAGGAGGACGAGTATTCGCGGGGCGATAGCTGGCCGTGCTGCATCATGCCAGCAGGCATGTGCAGTTCGTCGTGCTGGGAGCCGTATGTGTTGGTTCGACGCGGGGTGGCCGAGGAAAACTGCTGTTGCTGCTGCGGCGGCGGCTGTTGCTGCTGCTGAGGTGTCGGTTGTTGTTGCTGGTTCATGGCCGCGACGGAGAAGGACAGCGCGTGGGAGGACGAGGAGAGATGGGTGACGGAGGGGGAAAGGCCCGGCGGCCCTGATGTCTCAGTCGCAGTGGGGTGTACAGGCAGCGAATAGGTCGAATCGTGGTGATGATGGTGGTGCAGCTGGTGGCCATGGACCGGATGCAGCGCGGCGGGAATGGAAGCACGCTGCTGCTGCTGCTGCTGCTGGGAATATGAATGAGAGCGGGAGTGATAGGAAGGGGAGTGGGAGTAGGAATAGGAATGGGAGTGAGTGGGCGAATGCGAGAGGTCAGAAGAGTGCGAGTAGGAGTGGGAATGGCGAGGCTGGAGGGGACGGGAGGAAGCGGAGTCGGGAGCGGCAGCGGCAGCGGCGAGGGGAGAAGGAGGGGCGGCAGCGGCGTTGGCGATGTTGAGGCCGCGGTCGTGGTGATTCAGGTGCTCGGCGTCGTCTTCGTAGTAGAAGTTGGCGACGGCGTGTTTTTTGGGCGCAAGGGGCCCGGTCGCAGTCGCAGTCGCAGGCGCGGCTCCTGAGGCGAATTGAGGAGATGAAGTTGGAGAAGGAGAGAGGGTTATGGAAGGAGGATGATTGGGGTCGCGGTTGGGCGACAGATGCCGCTGATGCTGGTGTTGCTGGTGGTGGTGGTGGTGGTGCTGCTGAGCCTGCTGGTATTCGGGCTGCAGCTGGTACTGTAACCGCGGCGACTGCTGCTGTTGCTGAGAGTGGGATGTCAAGGCACCAGAGGGCGAGGGTACCGGATTGGGCAGCGAATGGTGGAGGGAATCGGTGGCCGCCGTAGCGTCGTCCATGTCCATGCTGGCGCTGACGCTGAGGCTGGCCTGGCTGTGGCTCCGGCTATGGCTACGGCTCTGGTTCTGGCTCTGGCTGATGGCGTTGGCCGCAGCAGTGCTGCTGGCAGGGGCCCCAATGGAGCCCAAGGCCTGGGCCGCTTGCCAGAGCGCCGAAGTTGCGCTGAGCCGATGGGAATGTCGCTTGTGCTGTTGTTGTTCCTCCTGCTTCTCCTTGTCGCCGACGCTCTGCTGCGACGCCGACCGGCGATGGCCCAGGAAATGCATATTTTCTGGTCAGGGCAAGTTGCCGTGATGTATGCAGAGTACCTAGATAAGGAAAGGTAAGGTATGCAGGTTGCGTGGAGCCTCCAGCACAGGGCAAAACGGACGAGAGCAGAACAAAAACACCTGCTTGTCCAAGGAGCCCGGAATGACACGGCACGCGGCGAGGGACAGACCAGAGCAACACCAGCCGATGCCTGCGTTCGAGTAAGTCAGGCAAGGTACCGTGCCTCAAGTCGGCGCACAAGACACGAGGGTCCTGATGCTACGTACTTGGCTGTAAAGAGTCAAAGTACTCTGGATCAAGAGGAGCAAGAGAGTAATGAGACAGACCATGGGCAAGACTGACGACGAACGGTGGTGATGTCTGGACGCTCCGGAACACGAACACACAAACTTTGTCTTGGCCTCCGTCCGCGCGCTCCGCGTCGTCACTGCAGGAAAAATCGCTCTTCTACGGCATCACTTCTGACTAATAAAACGGCCTCCCAGTTGACTTGTTGGCGCTGGACAAGGAGACGGGGGCCTTGGACGGGACGGGGGCAGATGAGATAGGGATGCGCGTTGTTGCGAATCGTTTGGGATGCCGCGTATGTACTCTCCAATGTCTCGTCTCGCACAACACTCATTGCGTGAAGCTTGCCCTCTCCCCTGATGGCTCCCTCCATGGAACTAACGGTTCAATGCCAATAAAGCTGCCAATGCTGCCAATTCCACATGGCCGCACCTGATATGTCCCTGGCTTGAACTTGCCTAACCTTGTCTTGCCCAAGATGGCGCACAACACTTTGCCTTACCTGACTTTCCGCTCCTCGCCCACCAGCCGTGCCTTGCTTGAACCAAGTGCAACAAAACCTCTTCCTTGCTGGTGGGTTGAAATATCTGCACCGGCTGCCTGACTGGCTCTTCCTCTTGCGCCAGAAATGTGAGGCTAGGCGAGACTCCTTCCGACCGGTGCCCAACCCGTAAAACAAAGAAGAAAACACATGGGAAACAAGGAAGAGGTGCCTTCAAAAAGTCACATTGAGGGCCCATCCCCAGCTAGGTAGACCCAGTGGAATGGAAGTTTGTGGGAAACAAAAGACTGGAGACTTCTCTCTGCTGTGTTGGGTTGGACCAAGCTTGGGCTCTGAGTAATGACTGACATTACATAAGCCACTAGGTACTCCACAAGCATTTGCTCCAGTGAATCATTGCTTACATGCAAGTCACCTTTATAAGCTTATCGGGTTTCTTTCCGATGGATATTTCTTCCAGGTTGCGATAAGGAGCTAAGTCCAGTGACGTCTGTAGCTGGAGCAGAAAGGGTTGCCTCGTGCCGAACCGTGGCACATGCTCGGAGCTCGTGAGCTCGACACATTTACCTTCAGTTGCTGGCTTTCGTGACAAATCTTTGCCGTAGCCCATAGCAGCCCGTGGATTCTCAAGCCGTGCCGGCCCATAGACTCCCCCATATCATCAACTTCGCTTCCGCGCCCGACAACTTGCTTACTCGTACATCTTAGCTGTCATCATTCATAGTATTACGCCATTCCACCCCATTTCTGCCGATTTGTCGCTCAAACAGCCCGACAGTCCTGTCGGCATCGTCCACGTGTCTTGATGGCCCCAGACTCCCCAAGATTCTTTGATCGGCTCTCGCTGAGCCGAAACAAATCGCCTCTCCTGCCGCTGCATATCTCTGCCGAAAGACGTGCAAACGATTACGATCTTGACGAACTGTCCCCACGACCGCACGACGCTCTGCTTCCAGAGTCGCCGCGAACACCCATTACGATGTCAAGACGCCGCTCTCCGTCTCCTGTGGACCAGTGGGATAAAGATGTTTTGGACGAAGACCCCCTCAGTCCCGCTGGGTCTATCTCCAAACTGAAGCCCAGGGCTAAGGCCTTGTTCGCCGGCCCTCCACCGCCGATCGCCGCCTCGATTCTGGTTCAAAATCCACCGCAGGGCAGAAGAAGTTCTAGAGAAGGTTCCAAAGCCGGTCGCAGTAGTCATGCGGCTGGGGGCATGGCCCCGAGCCGAGTCAGTTTCGGGAGCATTCTGTTCGATCAGAGTTCGCGCGGTTCAAGCTCCTCGTCCAGAGGTGATTCAATATGGCGCAACCTACAACATCGGGAGCGAGCGTTGCAGAAGGAAGTACAGCAATTGCTGGACATGCAGGCCACAGGACTAGCGCCTAGCAATGAGTCGACAGACACCATTGCCACAGGTGGACAGGACGCCTGGAGTGACTCAGGGAGTAGTACGCCCACGGGGACATTCTATTCTACAGCATCATCAAAGTCGCGGATGATGGCATCGCTTGATCCACCAGTGCGCGCGACCGCTCGTGGCGACATCATACCTGTTCGGCAGCCGAAGACCTCGGGGCCTCAAGGCCTTCAGACCGCACGCAAAGGCCTGCGGCGTGCTCTAACGTACTTGACTGACTTGAAGTCCGAAGAGAACTCCTACATCGAATCCGCGCTGTCACAGCGCAAAAATGCACTGTCGCATTTGGGCAACCTTTGCAGTCGTAAAGAAAGCATCTCTGCCGAGCTTCGTAGCCTTGCAGACAATGAGGAAGAGCCGCTGGGCAAAGAGCTTCGAGGCCTTGGCGACCAGCATGAATCCTTGGGCCAGGAGATTCGTGAGTTAGAGGAGAAGCTCGTTGGCATGAGAAACAGGCATCGATGGCTCGAACGTAAAATGGCGGATGTCCGCAATCGCCGAGAGGCCGGCTTGAGCGGGTACAGAGGTGCGCTGAAGGAGGTCGAGGGCGAGGTTGCGTCTTTACTCCACCGGCCCCCCATTGAGCCTCTCGATCCCGACGTAGTCGAGGCTGTATCACGTACTGACCCTGGATCATCTTACGGGGCGAACGATTTGCCTGGGGGCGCTGATTTCTTTCGCATGATACCCGCCCGGCGTACGCTTAGCATGGCAAAAGACTGGTGGGAAAGTGAGGTCGACTTTTTGGAGCGACGGAAGGCCCAGGTTGACAAGGATCGTGAGGCACTCGACCAGGGCACGGCATTGTGGCAGGAAACCGTCGACCTCATCACCACGTTCGAGGCCGACCTGCGGAAGTCACTAAGCAGCGGCGTAAATGAGAAGGGCAAACAGACCCCGCGGATGCAGGAAGAGGCCGTTCAGTCGATGCTACCCAGGATGGGCAAGGTGATCCTGGAGCTCGAGGAACATATGCGGACTGCGGAGAAGAACAGCTGGAACCTCCTGATATGCGCCATCGGCGCTGAGCTCGAGGCGTTTAGAGAAGCTGAGCGCTTGCTTCGTAGCAGCCTCCCGCAACCCAGGGCGGAGGTTGGTGATGTCGAGGAACCCTGGCCAAATGATGAAGGCCAACAAGAACGCAACGAGAAGGATGGCGATGCCGTCGAGACGAATTCTGTTGGTAGCCACCACGACGAGAGTGACAACGAAGTACCGCCTGATTTGCTCGTATCGCACCTCGAAGAGCATGACGACGCACAACCACACGCCAAGCCCATTGGAGCTTCCTCGAGACGAGACAGCGACAACGAAGTGCCGCCAGAGTTCTTGGCTGAGCACAGTCTGTAGATTGTCTTGTTGGCCGGATTGAGGGAGCGCTGATGGATCACATTCGAGGGACTTGCGGTGACTGGTCGAGAGCACACGGCATGGATGATGAGTTGCGGGGAGGACCCCTAACCACGAATGCATTGGATTACTTACATTATGGCAAACGGCATTGGATAGGACAGGGCACGTAGGACAGGATACCCCACGAATAGTCAGTTTGAACGGCGTTTATCGGAATGCCTAGGAAACGATTTGCATCAAAGCCCACAGTTCGCCCGTCCCCATGTGCTCCCCGTCACGAGGCAATTTAGGTAAAGTCGCGGGTACGTACAAGTGAGCTGCAACTGTAGCGCACTGGATTGGTTGGTAACCTCGGCTATATCTGTGTTTTGCGACGAGGACGATCCCGAAAGTGGGGTCTGAAGGTCCGGTGGTAAGGATACACGGGGGAGCCTGCGCCAGAGGCTTTTATAAAGAAAAGCTGGGCGACGAGAACGCCGTCTCGTCCACCATGCCCAACGACATTGGATAGCCCCCGCAGCACGATTCCAGCATCGCACGTTACATCTTCGGGGAGCAGAGTTTTGTCCGAAATCGAGAACACCGACCGGATGCCCGCCGAGGCGCCACGCCCCGACCACCCGACCCTCGCCGAGCGTTCACCCAGGTGCCGAATCCCCCACGCAGCCGCCGAGCATTGCCGCGCCAATATTTGCAAGAAAAATGGCCGAATAGACGAGAAAATTGGAATGTTCGTTGGAATAGTCGTCGCGCCGTCGAAATTCGTGAAAAGGGGGAGGAGGAGGAGCAGTCATCGTCGTCCATCTACCGCGTACGCTCAAACCATCCGCTGGAGCCGGCGATCGCAACCGACTGGTCCATCACCCACTCGCCGACACCGAGATACTTGTCAATCCACTTCGACATGTCTTTGTTCTCGCCCGCGGCTCTGTCAGTCTTGAAACTGGGTCTGACGATTCCCAGAATGGGCACTTGTCAGCTGCCACGCATTCTCTTGACGCAGATTTGCACCTGCGGGTGACAGTTCTGTCCCGTCCAGTTCGGATCGATACTCACGTAAGGCCTGTCGAGCGCTTCATGCCAGCGAGGAAGGCGGAAACTGTAGGTAAAAGCATCAGCCGGTTGTCGTCCGACGGATCGGGGCGGTAAGAGAGAGAGGGGGGGCAACGAACTGAGAACCGCATCGAATGCGTAGTGAGTCAGACGCCCAAACTTCGACCACAGCCCCAGAGTCAGCAAGTTGAGGAGCTACACGGAGGTTAAGACTGCGCAAGCAAGTCGAAGACGAGGCAGCGAGCGAGCACGCACGAGGAGGACTCGCCGCGCGGCCGGAAACGGGGGAAGGAGGTGGTACCAACCATCTTGAAGATTCAGGTTTGTTGTTTCTGTTTCTTTTTTTGGCGTCGTTGGTTGAGGAGTTTGCGTGTTTCTATTCTCCTTTGCGTTTTGGGTTTTGTTGGTGTCGAAGAGGCGGTATCGTCGCTTGGGTTTTGGAGACAAAGGGTGTTGTCATGGGACAAGGCTCGTCTGGCACACCACCAGGGTGGACACTTTTCGCACCTGAGAGGACCCCACGGGAGGAGGCTGGGCTGGCGGCGACTGGTGCAGCGAGTGCTGTGCCTGGCCTGAGGTGGTCGGTGAGCGGTGCAGAGCTCGCGTGGACTGTGCGCTACTGCGTCCGCTTAGGTACCTGACAGGCCTCAGGCTGCCGGGCCGCCGCCGAGGGTGGGTCGTTCATGTTCATCGTGGCACGACTTTGGGAGAAGTACCTCTCTGAGACGGCCAAGTACCTCACCTCGAGGTACGTACCTCGATACGGAGCTCGCGTTTCAGTGGAACCAAGCTTGTCAAAGTCACGTGGCCCTGAAGTCAGCTCCAAGTGGGGTCGGGTCGCTCTCATCAGTTACCCGACGAACTCTGTTTGTTGCATATTTCTCCCTTCGAGTCTTTTCGACGGTTTTCCCCTCTTTAGCCCCCTCAACGGTCTGCCCGTAGGCGCTCCCCTGCCTGGACGGCCGATAAGCGACGGCGCAGGACGCGACTCGGTGCATGATACCGTTATCGGGATAATTTGATTCGCGTCACGACGAAGAGGGGAATGGGATTGGGCGATCCGGTGCGGACCTTGGACCTTGTGCCTTGGGTCTTGGAGGACTTTTCCTCCTCCGCGGTTCAGATTCAGTGCCCCGTCGATTCTGGAGGGCCGGAGCTACCAATTATCTTTTTGACGAGGGCATTGGACACTCCGCGGACAGGCCAGGAAGCACCCCAAGTGGACCAGGGGACCTCTCCACTGCGACGCTTTCCCTTTTTTTTTTAGCTGGTGGGGAGCCCTGCTGGAGAGCCAAGGTGCCCAGCCATGGAGGGGCTTGGAGGGGTCGGGCTGGCGCTGCCGCACCCGTTGGAAATAGCTGTGTGTCAAAAGCATGAGCTCTGGTTTGTTGAGTGTTTGAGGCTTTATGGCCCAGCGCCCAGCCAAGGTCGCCCAAGGAAACGGAGCTCCGTCCCAGAGTGGGAGGAGGGACAGCAGAGATTGGACACTGCCAGGAACTCGTGGACTTGGACAGAGGCAGAGAGGACGCGACCCGGACCAAATGGCCGGAGGCGAGCGAGGGATGGGACTGTTGAAGGGGAACTTGGGAAGGGAAGGTGGGAAGAAGAAGAAAAAAAAAACACGAAAGAAAGGCCGAAACTAACAATGCTATTGAAATCCCTCACATCCCATCCCGTCCATGCTCCCCGTTCCGCCATCCCCGCCGGTGTCTTCTACTACCTCCCTCCTCCCATTACTACTGTTCGCGGGGTTCCCTCTCTTGCAGTCTTCTCTTCATCATTTATTTTTATTTTCCGCCGCACCGCTTCTGAATCACTTCACGTTGGACAGCATCACGCTCGAGCGTCGACGAGAGAATAAATAGCTTGGCTCAGGTAAGTGGAACGAGTCGCATCAACACCAGCACCAGCACTGCATCCCACGTCTACAACCCTGCCAGTTGTGTTTCTGCGTCTGGTCCTGTTTCTGTTTTCTCTCCCAGTTCTGCCTGGCACTATCACTGGCCTGACCTCACCTTACCCGACCTTGGGTCTCGCGTCACCCTGTTCCGGCTGGGCATTCTATTTACGTGTACTGCCGGGTTTGCGCCGGTGTGCAATGTACACAGAACGTGCGTGCCGAGCAGTGGGAAGACCAGAGAAAAAAGGTGAGGTGAGGCGGGAAAAGGGCAAGTGCGCACATACCAGAGGATGGGCATGAACAGGGTCCCCGTCAGGGAAAGGTGAGGTGAGGAAGGGACGAGGGTGCTGTCACAGCACCTCATGTTGGTGGGGCTCCCCGGTGGTGCTGGGTGCCCGGCGCTGCCAAAGCTGCTGGGTTCTGTTAGCAACGTTGGCTGATTGCTGCCACTGCGTTGAATTGAGGGGCAGTTTTCCCACCCGACCCCAAAAAGTCAATGGAAACCAACGAGGGGCAGCAGCACCGCACCAAGGTCCAGCGCCAGCCAGCGCTACCGGGAAACCGCCGACGCCGACCACCACCACCGCAGCAGCAGCGGCAATCTTCAGACGGACAGCAAGCAGCTTCTTCACTCGGTCTGGGCCAAGCAGCAAATTATTTCTCTTGCTCCCACCTCGTGTGTCTCGTCTGCCTGCCCTGTCCTGACGTCTGTTGTCTCTGCTCTGTCTTCCCCCCCGTCCTTCAACAAATACCCATCTTGGTTGAGGCTCCCTGTCTGCATAAATCTTGTACTTTAGGGTCTCACCCATCCATCAGCCATTAGATTTTTTTTTTTTTTTTTTATCTCTCACTGTCCTCCCATTCCCACTCTCCTCACATCATCCCTCTTCCTCCTCCAACCCTCCACTGCCTGTCGACCAAGCAGGATCTAATAGCTGCCGCAGACCAGAGATTGTCACGACGCCAGCTTAACCACCTCTTCCTTCGAAATCGATACCCCGCCGTCAAATCTTCACAATGGCTGCTACTGCTCAGGACCACCTTGATGTAGGCGGAAAGATCGCCTGGCTCTCCAGCCTCGACACTGCCTACCAGCCCGAGAAGAACTACCGCCGCTCTTCCATCATCTGCACCATCGGTCCCAAGACCAACTCTGTTGAGGCCATCAACGCTCTGCGCAAGTCCGGTCTGAACGTCGTGCGCATGAACTTCTCCGTGAGCCACCCCGCTGCCTCTCCCTGTTTGACGGCCATCGGCTAACATGGTATCCACCAACAGCACGGCAGCTACGAGTACCACCAGTCCGTCATTGACAATGCCCGCGCCGCCGAGAAGGCCCAGCCCGGCCGTCAGGTCGCCATCGCCCTCGACACCAAGGGCCCCGAGATCCGCACCGGCAACACCAAGGACGACGCTGATATCCCCATCTCCGCCGGCAAGATCATGAACTTCACCACCGACGACCAATACGCCACTGCTTGCGATACTGAGAACATGTACGCAATATCCCTGCCTCACCAAAATTCTTTCGGCCGCTAACACTTCTGCGCAGGTACGTTGACTACAAGAACATCACCAAGGTCATCGAGCCCGGCCGTATCATCTACGTTGACGACGGTGTCCTGGCTTTTGATGTCATCAAGGTCGTCGATGAGAAGACCGTTCAGGTCCGCGCCCGCAACAACGGCTTCATTTCCTCCAAGAAGGGTGTCAACCTGCCCAACACCGATGTCGATCTTCCCGCTCTCTCCGAGAAGGACAAGAACGACCTGAGGTTTGGTGTCAAGAACAACGTCGACATGGTCTTCGCCTCATTTATCCGCCGCGGCCAGGACATCACGGACATTCGTGACATCCTTGGCGAGGAGGGCAAGCACATCCAGATCATTGCCAAGATCGAGAACCGTCAGGGTCTCAACAACTTCGAGGAGATTCTCCAGGAGACCGACGGTGTCATGGTCGCCCGTGGCGATCTCGGTATTGAGATCCCCGCCGCCGAGGTCTTCGCCGCCCAGAAGAAGATGATTGCACTGTGCAACAGGGCCGGCAAGCCCGTCATCTGCGCCACCCAGATGCTCGAGTCCATGATCAAGAACCCTCGCCCTACCCGTGCCGAGATTAGCGATGTTGGCAACGCCATCACTGACGGTGCCGACTGCGTCATGTTGTCTGGCGAGACCGCCAAGGGTAGCTACCCTAACGAAGCCGTTTCCGAGATGCACGAGGCCTGCCTCAAGGCGGAGAACACGATCCCCTACGTTTCGCACTTCGAGGAGATGTGCACTCTGGTCAAGCGTCCCGTCAGCGTCGTCGAGTCTTGCGCCATGGCTGCTGTCAGGACTTCTCTCGACCTGAATGCCGGTGGTATCATCGTCCTGTCCACTTCTGGTGACTCCGCTCGCCTTCTCTCCAAGTACCGCCCTGTCTGTCCCATCTTCATGGTCACAAGAAACCCCTCTGCTTCCCGCTACGCTCACTTGTACCGTGGCGTTTACCCCTTCCTGTTCCCCGAGGCCAAGCCTGACTTCAGCAAGGTCAACTGGCAGGAGGATGTCGACCGCCGCATTAAGTGGGCTGTCGAGAACGCTCTGGAGCTCAACATCGTCAGCAAGGGCGACACCGTTGTCGTTGTTCAGGGCTGGAAGGGCGGCATGGGCAACACCAACACCATCCGTATTGTCAAGGCCGACCCTGAGCACCTTGGTCTCGGTATGTTGAACTAAATTGCATGTGAGGGAAATAGAAAATGCTGTTGGCGTATGGGAGGAATCAAAGTACCTAGTTAAATCCTGATAGACGATGGTGGGCCACGATGCCCTTTGACGCGAGTATGAATTACACAAATGAATAAAGCAGATATCACCTTCCAATCGTTCGATCTATATTGATATCTTGATCCCAACTATACCATCCAGTCTTGACTGAGTTGCGGAGTAGTCGGAGTCGCAAGGAAGGGATGAACTCACATGGGTGCTCTGTCCAAGTCTGATGTATGGATGCGGAGACCAGTGAAGAACGGCTTTTGACCATTTCAACTTCACATGCAATGTACGTCTCTCGCAGCCATCGAACATTTCCTTAAATTTACAAGTTCTTCACCTCGAAGTTCTTCCGAAGATATTCGCCATACTTTATGATCAAGAACGGCACGGGCACTAAAGCTGCCGCAATGAATCCAAGAACACTGTTTCCCCAACCCACGCCCAAATCCTCATACATCTTCAGACCAGCAAGAGGCAGAACAGCGCCAGCCACGGACCGCACGACTGCATTCGCTGCCAGCGCGGAAGCCGCATAGATGGTAAACGAGTCAACCAGATAAAGCTGCAACGCCATGAAGATGATGAGGTTGCCGACGCCAATGATGGAAGTGCCAAGGATTGGTACGATCCAGTGCACACCGTACTCCGCTGTCCAGCCATAGATGAAGAGGCCTGCGGGAAGGAAAAGGGCGCCGGCCGGAAGCGAAACCAGCCGGTACTCGGGCTTCATTCCCTCGCGAGCTGCTCCAGCTTCGTCTGCGGCTGCATCGGCCTCGGCCGCTTTCTTTTTTACATACTTGTCTGAAGTGATGCTGAAGAATACCACGCCGATCATGGAGCCAACACCTAGACCGAGGAAGGCCAGACCGGCTGTACCGGCGCTAAATTGATACTGAAGCATGAAGACGGACGTAATGGAGGTGAACATGAGGTACAGATATCCGTATACGACGGCGATGTAGAAGCCACTGATATGAAGGGTCAGCCAAGTATCAAGGGGGCGGGTATGGATGAGCCTACAATATTTGAGTGATTGGCGAGAAGGCGATCATTTTGAGAGGTCTAACGATACCGCGCTTGAAGTAATCTGCTGATGAAAGACCAATGTCAAGCTTCGATCGCAGCATCTTGTTCCCCGTCTCCATTTGGAGCCGACGAACCTTCTTGTCCAGAATGACGGCCGCATACGTCTCCTTGAGGAAAATGACCATGATGATGCTAATGACGCCTGACACGATCGAGAGTAATCGGAACGTCCAGCGCCACCCCGCGCTTTCACTCAAAAACCCACCAGCAACCGGGCCTACGATCGGACCGAGGAGAGGTCCAATACTGAAGACGGACATGGCGACACCACGCTTCTCCTGACGGATCATGTCGGCGATGGAGCCGCCCCCGTTAGTGATGGGGCACGAGCCGAAGATACCTGCGAATAACCGGAATACGATGAGAGCGTTTAGGGTCGGGGCGAAGGCGGCGCCGATATTGAAGCATATGAAGCAGAAGTTGCAGACATGGTAGACTATCGTGCGGCCGTAGATCTCGCTGAGAGGAGCGCACAGGAGGGGTCCTGCTGCGAAGCCGAGTACGTAGACTGGAACTTTCTGTTGGCCTGATTTCTGCTTATGAGCGAGGGGATTGTTAACTGACCGGAGACGACGAAGGACGCTAGGTAGGGGCTGTCATTTTTAAACTCTTTCATGAGTTCTGGGACACCTGGGGCGAAGATAGCTGTGGCAGAAGAATTAGTTTTCGCTGGAGATAAGGTCGGAGAAGAATCATACATGAAGCAAGGGGGGTGACGAATGTCATGGCACTGATCAGTGTGCATGTCATGACTTTCCTCCAGGTTGGCCAGTTGTATGGGTTTTGAGGATCGTCGTCGCCATCCCACCAAACCACATTGTCGTCCTCTGAACTTTCTCCATCGTCTGGCTCGTTTGTTTGAGGGCCCTTCTCAATATCTTCATGCCTATGGTTGCTCGTAGTTGATTTCCGCGCGTCTGATGCCCGTCTGTGTCTTGCTAGGGATCGTCTTCTTTGCTGTTCGCCGCGCTCATCGAGTACATAGCCCAGACTAGAGGGGATATCGGCGTCGTGACCTTCTGCGTAGGCCTCTGCTGTCTTCTCTTCTCTTGTGGGCTCACGTTTCAGTAAGTGAGGTGGTCCAGGGTCCTCGTTGTCACGTTCAGTCTCTCGAGTCGATGCGCGGTCATCTGTTGTGTGGCCAGTCTCCTTTTCTGATGGATCTGAAGGCATATCTTAAGAGGTCTACCGAGCTGACAGTGAGTATTAATACTGATGTATGTGGTTTGAGGACTTTTAGATGTGTATCGAACGGAATAAAGGGTGTTTGTATGTGCATGCTATGCGATCCGTCCCGAGCCTTGGCAACTCGTTACGCTATCCACACGCGCTTGGTTTGACCCTCACCTGCTGAGGATTCATACGATAGGCTCGCATACGCAGAAAGGGAGTTTGAAGTGATAGCTTGGATTCACTTACAAATGGTTCAAGTCCAGCATACAAATCTGTAGCAAATGCAAAGTAGCTGATCAAATATCACCGCCGAGCTCGAATCTGACACACAAATATGTAGTGATGGTGAAAATCAAAGGAGGTTCTGGAGGTCAAACGACGGGCAGTCAAGCTATGAATGAATCAGGTTTAATGAGACCCATGGGTATCGAGCAATCGATGAAAATAGAGTGGCCTGACAACTTCAGAGCAGGGGCAATCGCCGGACAACAGTGAACAGAATGTGAAGCACACCGGAAGAAAGACAGTCAACGGGGCTTAGAGTCATACAGCAACTCTTCCACTCTTTAAGGGAATGATCCAAGCCTTTCTCGGGTTCTCGGTCCCATCATGCAGCCCCCATCCCATCTGCGCGAACCGTTGAGATGGGATTGAGCAGTGTCATACGTATTGACCAGCGGAACCTGATCACACCACCAACTGAGCACCGTACCATCAAGCTAGTCGGCCTCCCTGACTAGATCGGCGGGGAGAAGAGAGGGGAAAGGGAAGTCTGGGGTCTAGCGCAAGAATACGGCAGCTACAACTGTTAAATCCGCCCCGAAACCCGTGCGGTTAAGGCTGGTCCGTTGGTTTGGAGTAATTGGAACTTCTGCACGGTTTTTACGCGAGGCAACGAACCAATCTTGTTGCCGCAAAGAGCTCACTGCCGCCAAGACATCGGGGTGAGTCGGCCGATTCTGCGCCGTTGCAAGTCGTTGTGTCTCGGCGCCCGATTTTCTTGGTGAGATCTCTCCCACCCTACCTGCGATGTAACGTATAAGACGGAGCTGGTGCGGCAACGAATGAGAGCGGATGTTTCAAGGCCGGCTATCTCCGGTCATTTCGCTAAAGCCGTTGACCCGAATCATTGCTTCTCTCAGCAAGGGATTGAACCCCTTCAGCTATGAATGCTCCCTCGTACCAAAATAGGCACGGCAGCAAGCGCGTTTTGATTCTAGACACATGTAATCTGAGTATGGGGTTCCTCTGAAGAATAAGGAAATGCCTTTTAGACTTTCGGTTCTGCAAGACATGGGTAAGGGCATATGAGGAGGGCTATCATGTCTTGCAATTACCTGTGCTGCCAAAAACGGCGTATGAGGCCGGCTCCGTGTATCGGGGCCGATGGCCCACTTATCGCCGAAGAATAACGGGATCCATGTGTCAATACCACTACCGGAAACTTCGCGAATAATGGCCCAGATCAAGAAACCAAGGCTTCAGTTTCAGTTAAAGAATTGCAGCCAACTCATTATTGAGTAACCCATGAGGACGGGGGATGAGTTGTCCCTATCGTTATGTTTCTCCATCGTCTCCGTCGTCTTCATCGTCCTCATTCTCGTCTTCACTTAGTAATGGTCCTCAAAGATCTGCCCAAAAGAGAGAAAGAAAAAAACCAGAATTATTCAAGAGGTCATCTACAGGGGCCTAAAGCGCTAATATTCTGTAAAAGGCCAAGCTGAATATCGTGTCGTCTTCGCAGAGTCAGAAGCCACAGACCCCTGCGTGGAGGGGCTTTATGGGACCGCTCATTCCTCACATCAAGACCGACTCCAGTACGAGGGTAGCTCTTTTGAGGATCAGATAGAGTTATACTGCCCGGTGGACAATTTTCTAAGGGATTGAAGCGAAAAATGGGGTTAGATGAAGCCTGGAGGATAGCGAAAAGTTTACTCGAATGAGAAGAACACTGACCTTCAGATGAAAAGAGGCGGCGGTGACAGCCGTGACGGCAACCACATCAAGAAGGTGCAATTCAGTCTAAGCATGTATGGAATTTCTCAAAATTCACCAGGTCGGTCGCAAAGAAAGTTAGGCGCATTCTTTCACCTCGCTTGACGCACCGGCAAAGGCAGAATTTCGATCGATGCTACCACAAACAATCCTCACTTGAGGTACCTACCTGCCTTATTGACCAGGACATAAAACGCTCCCACAAAGCCGCTCTTCTTGGTTTCACCACCCAAACAATCTTCAGTTCGGCAAGAAAAAGAAACCCGACAACTCAAAGAAATCGAAGGGAAAAAATCCCCGTCAAAGAAGCGCCCAGAGTCTCGTCTAGGAACATCACAAGAGCTTCTGACTCAAGACACCACAAGTATGCCTCACTTTCCTCCGCCAGGAGAGGCTGAATGCTCAACGCCTCGAAATTTCTCGTGATGATGCTGACTCGATGGCAGTGGATGGACCGACGCTGAAGAATAGGGGATCACTGCCTCAGATGAGCCATATCTCGACGCCTTTGCCTCATCCTTTCCCCGCCGCACTGCCTCCCAAGGCAGCCCGCAGGTTGATGGAACCCCCCAAATCAGGATGGCCAGATGCACCACGCAAGAACTTACCTCCCTGGGACCGAGTCGTTGATATCGTCTACCACAAGTACCGTCGTGGAAAGAGGCCCAACGTGGAAGATTTCGCCTTCGATCAGTCCGTCGCCATGTTCTTCGTTGAGCGCGGTCGAGCCCCTGACCTGGATCCCGTATCGCCATTCTTCAGACTGCCCGCTATAGCCCGCTTCAAGATCTGTCAAGATGTGATCATAAGCCACAGCTCGGAGCTCCCGATCTCTCTCACCAACAGCCGCTCGACGAGAGAAGTCTGGAAGGACGACGAGTTCACCTCTCTTGCTAGCGCCATGGAGCCTTTGCAATCGTACTTGCAAGTCTCTTTTGCTCTCCGCGCCGGCATGATGGTTTCCTTCTTGATGACCGAGAGGTTCCATGTGACGTACTCTCCGTTCGTCAACGCGTACTTCGACCCCCTGGCCACGCTGTGGTACAACAGATATGGTGCTTTCATGCAAGACATCATTCTCGAGCTCGACATGACGCGATTTGGCTTCGGCCCCGGCAAGCAGGCTTACAAGCTTCGTGCAGGAACGATAAAACTTGACACCCTAATCAAGTTGTTCGTCGAGACACAACTAAAGCGCTCTTCGTCGCTCAAGAGCCTCGTGCTTCTTTGTCGAAGGTTTTACGGCCAGCGCCCAAAGATTTGCGCTCCGTTGGGTGCTGCCAACTCGACGCCGGACGACCTGATCGAGGTAGATGAGCCAGAGGGTTCTCTGGCGGTGCAGAAGGTGGACGACGCCGTGTACTACTGCCCGGACGAGGAGCTCAAGGTTTGTGAGCCGCTGGTGCGAATGGAGTGGATGATCGACTCGATGCGTCTGGCTGGCTTCAGCAATAAGTACACGCACTCCCTGATCCGTCGAATTTTTCCGATTCCCGACGATGCAGACTGCCTCAAGCACCATTCTTACAGAGTTGCGCCATCCTCAGTGTGGCCGCGGATACCTGGACAGTCTTCTTGGATCGATGCAGGACGTGGAAAGTTGAAACTCGACGACCACTCGAGGGAGTATCTTCGCGGTCTTTACTCTCCCGAGGGCGCAATTCAGCTGCCGCCACCCTACTTTGACCCGGTCACCGGCCACATGTCGATGCGCCCGCCCAGTGAATACATTGAAGAACCATCTGCTGCTTACGACATGTATGACCGACCCGAGACCAGAATGACCACTTCTGGAAAGAGTATCAAGAGCTGTTCGACTCCTTCTGACGCCGGTAGCCTGGAGCGGAGAGTGCAGGGAGTCATGAACAAGCTTCGGAGCATGTCCCGATCAAGCCGTGGGACTGAGGCAAGATCCTCGCTGGAACAACACCTGCTTGATCGAGAATCATTCGAGAGCACACCATTCGAGGCGAGGTCTGCGTGTTCCGATGGCTACAGACGCAGCCCCGTCGGACAGGTCTACATGGGAGGTGATGGCACGAACATCACAGTTCAAAGACCAAGGAGCGAGAGAGCCTCCAGTATGGCCAGCAAGTCCCAGACGTACTGATGTGAAACGTGGGTGAATCTCGAGAAACAGCATCCATCAAGGAGGATTGGGCGAAGGGAGTTTTGGAGTTGGAGGTCGTGACAAGGTTGGAATTTTGACCATTAGGAATGAGTCTCACCTCGGTGAACCTTCGGTGAGGAAACTTTTGTGAGGTGAAGGGGATGTGGATACCCGATTACGTATTTGTAGGATACCTTGCAGCACAGTGTATTGACGTCAGTGCACCTTGCGCGCTGAGCAAAAAAGAAAAAAAAAAAAAAAAAAAAGAAAAAGGATGTGCATAGAAAACGCCTTAGTGACCTTCAGAGAGCATGTTGTAGCATATCCTTTGGGGCTCATCCGTGGAAATCTCACAATCTTGCGGAAACCAGAAGATTTAAGATATCTCGGCTTGGCTAGTAGGGTGAAGGAAGATCCTGTCGTAATCAATTTCTTCATAAAAGAAAGTAATTGGGAAGAGAAAAGAAAATTGGAGTATATCCATAAGGCACCTAAAGCAGGGAAACCCCGCGGTTGTGCTGTGTGGTGCTTTGATCTAATCGGGCTGCGAGTACCCCACCATCGATCTTCAAAGCTTTGCCAAACAAACTACTGCCCACGAACCTCTCCTTGCGCCCGATTGAATCTGCCTACGTACAAGCCGTATCACCCGACATAAACCCGTCGCAAAAGATATCAAGATGTCTATGCAACAGGTTCCCAACAACTTCAACGCCGAGGAGGCTGACAACCTCGAGGATGTAAGCCCTCAATCCATGGACATTCATTCCCCAGATCAAATAAGCGATGCGCTGACTCCTCTGCTCTCATGGTCAGATCGAGAAGCAGTTCGCGGTCAAGGGCACGTAAACCCACGTTGTAAACGCACTCCGAGCGAGAAAGAAACAAGCTAATTCGCTCCTGTCCGCAGTCGTCCAGCACATGGAAACATACTGGAAAATCCTTGAGAAGGTCAAGGGCTCTTCGCTGCGCCTGACCAAGATCGACGACGAGATCTACGAGCACCTCCAGACGGACTTCCCCGAGTTCGACCCCGCCGCGACCATCAACGAGGATGAGATGAAGAGCAAGAACGGCAAGGAGCGCTGGAGGAAGTTCATGATGGCCTACGAGAAGAGGGTTGACGACTACAACTTCGGTACAATGGTTCGCTCCAAGCCTGACGTCGAGTACGGCCAGCACGACGTCATTTTCGGTAGGTCTTTTCGCAGACGCTGTCTGCGCTGTCTGAGTGCTGGAGGGCATAAGTTGACTAGAGATTCAGTGCCCCGCATGCAGTTCTACGCCATTGAGATTGCCAGGTAGGATCAGCCAACCCATTTTACCCTACCAAAGCCAAGGCTGACAACTTATCTCAGAAACCGCAAGGGTCTGAACGACTGGATCTACGAGAAGGCTCAAGCAGGCAAGGTCTAAAGTACGTTCCGAACAATATCAATTTGTCAGGCTATTGCAAGCATCCGAGTGAATGAGCCGTCAAGATGTTGAGCCACCTTTGTGGCTAACGCATTGCAAGCGAAGGGGATCCTGTCAGTCGCCTCAGACGGGTATCACGAGGCGTTTCCTGGTCTTTTAGAAATGAATTATGAGGGAAGAACCGCGAGCCGGTCGCTGACTGCATAGCATCGCACTCGGCTCTGGATCGCTGCCATGAATTGGAGTTTCGCTCATATACAGCGGACGGCGGATGGGATACATCCCGTCCAAGTCTTTTTTTCACTCTCGACCTTCTCGGTCAAGTTTTACGTCAAGCAAATATCAACAAGAATCTTTCACATTCGATGCTGCTCTTTGCCATTGTGACGACACAATACATTGTGTTTTTGGCGCTCTTTCACAACGGGAGATGCCACGTGTGTACAAGACACGGCTTGAGAAGTCTGTGCATCAAAGAACTCTCTGCAAGGCTGATGCGAGTTCGAGAAACTTCTGTAAAGGTCATCACTCATGGTTCTGTCTTTGATTCAAAGATTCCCGAAACTCAGGACTGTCTCCCTGGCTTTCAAGAACATTGAACGAGACCCCAGCTCTCTGAAAGACATGTTAATGGTCTAATGCTATTGCTACTGATCGCGGAGAGTTCCTTTGATTCGTTTCCTCTTTCATCCCCAAATCCTACTTTCGTTGCCCTTGTCATGGACTCGGAGATTCTCAACAAAGAATGCCTACAATGCAGCTTCTTACCTACGATTCAGAATGACAGCCGAGTGCTACTTCAAGAGGATACGCTTGCACATAGGCACACAGGCACACCTAGCTGGAGTCCACGATGCAGATATCGTCCAGCCACAAAGAAAGTAGCAGGCACCATATGCGCATCTTCTCCCTCCAGCAACCCACATCGAGA
Organism: Colletotrichum viniferum; assembly: GCA_020226115.1. Taxonomy (NCBI): domain Eukaryota; kingdom Fungi; phylum Ascomycota; class Sordariomycetes; order Glomerellales; family Glomerellaceae; genus Colletotrichum; species Colletotrichum viniferum. The sequence goes on from JAGFBE010000008.1 coordinate 325,133, forward strand.
ATCACTACCCTCGAGGGTAGCACCGACTCGCCATGCTCCTCAAGACCAGCCCAGGTCTTTTCTGCCTGTTCTTCCAGTGAATCTTTCCTTCTAAGCTCTATCTAGAGATTTCTCTCTTCCATCATCTCTGGCACCCCCAAAATCCTGCATTTTCCTAGGCCACAGGACAATCCCATCACCATGGATCAGGATCCCGATTCACAGCCCCGGAAAACGGCTACCTGGAAGCATCTCTTCACTTTTACGGAGTGGAAGCACTTGTCAATCCTGGTTCTTGCTGTCGTAGCTGCCTGCATTTGCGCTGCAGTGAAGACAGGGTACGCGCTCATCCTCGGTCAAATTTTCCAGGTCATCGCAGACTACGGCAGTGGCATCTTGGACGACGCCGACGCTTTATCCCAGACGTCAAGATGGTGCGTTATCCTCTGCTGCGTCGGATTAGGAGCACTGGGTGCCAACGCCTCACTCATGTCGTCTTGGATCCTCTTTGGCGAGTTCCAGGCTAGACAGGCTAGACAGAACATATTTCAGGATCTTCTGCATCAGAGAATGTCATGGTATGACTGCCAGGCCGATGGAACGCCTGGTATCCTTGTTCGGGTCGAATCGTGAGTCGTCATCCCGTGAAGCTCCTGCTCCTTGCTGACATCAACTAGACAAATCCGCGATCTACAGACGGCAACGTCTCAAGTCTTCGGTTTCTTGCTTACAGATATCTTCTCATCCATTGCCTGCATCACTGTGGCTTTCGCACTTTCTGCGAAGCTGACTCTTTTCTTGATTATGACGGCGCCCATGACTGCGGCCGTCATGTATGTGGTAAACCGCAAGCTGGGTCCCGCGATCGAAAAGCAACGGCAGCATCTCGGTGACGCTTCTAAGCAAGTCAACGCCTCAGTCAGCGGTATCGACCTGGTCAAGATTTATAACGGCTTCAACCAGGAGGTGTGGCAGTATCACAACACCATCAAAGCCTCGAAGGAGCAGCACATGATTCAGGCTCATTGCAATGCCATTCAAATTTCCTACATGCAATGTTGGATCTCTTGTCTCTTCGTGGGCGGCTTTTGGGTCGGTCTTTGGCTGGTGACGCTCGGCGCCAACGCAGGACAGATTCTTACGACTTTCTACGCGACTTTGACGGCTTTTCAAGGAATAGCGAATGTCATCCCTCAATGGCTCATCCTCGTCAAGGGTATGTCCGCCGGCCAGCATCTCAAGCAGACGACAGGAATCTCTCCCGATAGACGACCGCAGAGAGCGAGTCAGGCCTTGGTCACCCCGGAGACCTGTCATGGAGATATCAAAGTCAAGGAGGTAAAGACGAAGTTCCCTCAGAACCATATCATGGGTATTTAAGTAACATCTTCAGGTGACCTTTGCATACTCGTCGAACCCTCAACACATGATATTCAGCAGAGTTTCGCTTCACTTTCCCGCTGGACAGACATGCTTCGTTGTCGGCAAGAGTGGCTCCGGAAAAAGCACTCTCGGCAGCCTCCTGGTCAACTTCTACGACACCTGGTACGGAGATATACTTGTCGACGGCCGTAACATTGGCACACTGGATAAAGAATGGCTCCGCAGGAATGTCACCCTGGTCCAGCAGTCTAGTGTCATCTTTCAAGGCACCCTTCGCGACAATGTTACCCTCGGTCACCCTGCACCCAACTTCGTCTCCATGGAAGAAGTTAAGCAAGCCTGTGACATGGCACTTCTGCAGTCTACGATAGCAACCTTGGACCAAGGTCTAGACACGTTGATCGACTCCGTCGGCAGCGGTCTTAGCGGTGGCCAGAAGCAGCGTCTTGCCATTGCGCGAGCCAGGGTCAGAGATCCTCCGGTTCTCATTCTTGACGAGGCCACTAGTGGACTAGATCAATCCACCAAGCAACTCGTCATGGAGGCGGTTCGCTGCTGGCGAAAAGACAAGACGACAATCATCATCACCCACGACTTGTCTCAGATTGCGGACAACGACTTCGTCTACGTCTTGGAAAACAGAGAGGTTATCCAGCAAGGCACTCGGAAGACATTGTCAAGAGCCCGAGATGGCCTATTTGCACGAATGGATTCAGGACCAAACGAAACTTGCATGGAGATGAGTCCAGAGCAAGCCGATATGTCGATGGGTGAAGTCAACGATGAAATGACAGAGTCCCAGATTCAGCACATCCCCATTGGAATCGAAGGGTTGCACTCTTTCAGAGACTCTCGCCAGGCTCGCGCTACCAAGAGATCTACTTGGTGCAACTCCATGGAGCTCACCTCCGCCTACACAAGCAAATGGGGTATGAATGCAGCACGTCCAAACTCGTTGACTGGGCTCAGTAGGGCTCTACCTCTTTCGGAGAGCGCTGATACTTCGACCGAGTGGGAGAGTATCAGAGGTTCTTTCTACGACCAGGCCCCCTCCCATCACGATTCTGTCCAAGCTCCGAACCGGTCAAGCATAGCCGCCGTTCAGATCGCAGGTGACGCCACACGGAACTCTCGCGCAAACTCAACTCGAGTACATCGCCAGCCAAGTGCAACCCAGTTCGTCACCTCTGACGATGCCGAAAGTCATGGCACCCAAGACCTTGGCCAGGAGACAAACATGGAGATAGCCAAGCCTTCATGCACCAATGTCGTGCCCCTCAGTTCTGTCCTTCGCAGTGTTTGGCCAAACTTGTCAGGCAAAGAAAGGTCCAGACTTATTGTTGGCCTCTTTTCCTGCGTCATCGCCGCTGGATGCAATCCTGCTTTTTCCTACTGCTTCGCTCGACTCCTCGCCACTTTCTGGGAGGATGGGAATAGACTGGCTGCCAGCAAAGAGTGGGTCATCTACACGATCATCATTGCAGTCATCAGTGGTGCTTCGATGTACCTTGAGCGATATGCCATGGAGGCTGTTGGTCAAGCCTGGATCTGCTCTCTTCGCCTCGAGGGACTGAAACGCATCCTTCAGCAGCCAAAGGCATGGTTCGACGGAGACACGAACTCCGCGCGGCGCATCAGCGAGTCTCTAGACCGCGATGCAGAGGAGATGAGAAACTTGGTTTCTCGCTTTGTACCAATTGTTCTGATGGTGACTGTCATGGTCGCGGTGTCGACACTCTGGGCTCTAACAATCTCTTGGAAGCTGACGCTTGTAGCCATCGCCACGACACCAATCATCCTGGCAACCGTCAAGATCCTTGCTTTCACCAGCGCCAATTGGGATTTGACTTGCGATGAAGCTGCGAGCAAAACGGCATCTTTCGTGAGAGATGTCCTCGTCAATATCCGCGTCACCCGAGCTTTTACATTAGAGAAGCACTTCAGTCAGCGGCACGCCAAGTATATCAGGACGATTTACGACTTCGGAAGTGAAAGAGGTTGGAGGATAGGCGCGCTGTTTGGTCTCAACCAGTCCATGAACTACTTCGTCATTGCCCTCGTCTTTTACTATGGCATCTACCTCTCGGCTGATCAGACTGAACTGTCGCCTGCCAGCCTTCAGCAAGTCGTCAATCTACTCCTTTTCTGTGTCGGCCAGGCAGGCTCGATGGTCAACTACATTCCGCAACTCTCAGTCTCGCAAGCCGCCGCATCACGCATGATCCGTCTTGCTACCTTGCCATCCGAGAAATCCGAGACAGACGATCGCCGAGTTCTCAGCACCCTGTTTCCAATCAATATGCGCAACCTCGAGTTCTCATACCCATCGCGCCCCGAGCACCAAGTTTTGCACAATATTTCTCTGCAAATTGACCAAGGAACTTACGCGGCTATAGTCGGGCCTTCAGGATGCGGCAAGAGCACCATTCTTTCTCTGCTCCTGGGAATTTATCAGCCATCTCGATCGAATTCTGCCGGCCAAACCCAGATGGCTCATTTGACCTACGCAGGAGTCGAGTTCAACCGAATCAGCAAATCTCAACTTTGCTCTCTCGTCTCTTACATGCCGCAGACGCCGTTCCTCTTCCCAACCTCGGTCTCGGAGAACATGGTCTATGGCCTTGCAGATGCATCAGACCTGCGCCATCCCAATAACTTGCAAAGAGCTGCCCAGGCCGCGGGCATCCACGACTTCATCATCTCACTCCCTCAAGGTTACAATACGATGATCGGCGATGGTGGACAAGACTTATCTGGAGGTCAGGCCCAACGCATCTGTATTGCAAGAGCCATCGTCAGAAGACCACGTCTATTGATCATGGACGAGCCCACTAGCGCGCTGGATGGACAAACTGCGGATTTCATCAGACAGACTATCGGAAGAGTGTTGAAGGATCAGGTAAACGGCGGTACGAGTGTCATCGTTGTCACACACAACAGAGAAATGATGCGCATGGCTGATCGCATCATTGTTATGGAAGAGGGTCAAGTGGTCGAGGAGGGCGGATACGATGAGCTGCAGCTCAGGGGTAGTGTGTTTCCCAGACTCATTGAGGAAGACCTCTAGATAGAGCCAAGAGTCTTTTGCAACTTGCAACTTGTGTGTATATACAGTTTATAGTCAACATCACTCCCGTCCAATGTGTTCCCCTTGCCAAGGTGTGTTTCTGGAAGCTTTCCTTCTGTACATCCCCATCTTCTGATGCATTCAGAGAACCTACGTCCGCAAAGCACCACCCCCTTTGTCGCATACAGTTCACAGCCGCACATAACTCAACGCAGTCTAGCCTGTACATCGTGATGAGTCGCCCACCTCAGTCCTCGCCCTCATCGGCCAATGACACGTCCTTCAACCACCCACCCATCCCCCACGCTCAAGAGGCCCTAGAAGAAGTTTTTTCCTTCCTCTTCCGCCACTTGAAGAAGGAAAGAGCAGGGTAGTTACCGCTTGAGCAGCTTCCTCAAGGACTGAAGACGCGCCCCTGACCGCTCCGGCTTTTCATCCCAAGCTGTTGAAGCGAGAGACGAGACGCGGCAGAACGCCTGGGTTGAACAATATTCACCGACCCTGCCTGAGAAGCAAACTTTTCTACCTCCCAACCCATCCTCACTCGCTTTACCATCGACACTTCCCCATCCTCTCTTCTCTCCTTTGCGTCGCTACATTCGCTATCTGTGAGCGAGATCAGCTAGCTCTCACTCTGAGTTTGACTATATCCTGTCGAGCTGTCTCCTTTTCAACAGTTCTCAGGTTTCCAATATTACCTGCGAGTTCCAATTTCTCACGGACTCGTCCTTCACTTTACAATCGCCAGTACAGATCGTGAGTGCTGCCCTTCACCTTCATATCTCTCAATTTAATCTGACATCAGAAAAATGCAGGGAAACTTTCATCTCTTAAGTCTGTTCAAGATGGAGAAGATCAATCAAAGCGGTCTTGCCGACAGCAAGACCATGGGCTACATTGCCATGGTTACGGAGACTTCCAAGCCTGGCCGTCAGCCTCCCCCATCAGCTTCCAGTGAGTCGGCGTGGAACTCGGGCGGCGCAGTTGCAACCCGCGGAAGGAAGAAATTGAGTAAGTTCAGCTTCAATACGATTTGACTTTTTGAAGCAAGTCACTTACATGAGAAACTAGCCACGGCCACTGCCGAACCTGCTACCACGAAGACTTCCAATGTTGCGACTTCTGCTACCGCAAAGTCCACGAAGTCCGCCGAAATCACTTCGTCATTCAAGACAGTCACTAGGCCTACTACAGGTGGATCAACTCTGTGGTTCACGGAGCCGACTGCTTTCGCCACGGCTTCGGCTTCTGCTTCACAGACGGCGACCAGCGGGCTTGCATCCCCCACCAACAGCAGGGCGCCAGCTCCGGAGGCCAGTGATAACAGCGCGCCCAACCCGCAGTTAATCATTATCATCCCCAGTGTCGTTGGTGGAATCATTCTTTCGCTCGTCGCCATTGCCATTCTCAAGGCATGGTATCGTAGCCGTGAAGCGGTCAAAGATGGCAACGCTCGCCTGGCTAACAGCGGCCTTGGTCGGTGGGAACCTACATACGGCGAAACTGCGCACTCGCCGTCCGCGGACGAAGATGCCTTCCCTTTTGGTCATCGCGCCCCTTGCCCACTTCCTCGTCCGGAGGGCATGCAGAACGGAAGCGCTCAACAGAACCAAGATGAGTACCAGCTTCAGGACCTGACCCCGACTCAGTACGGCGGCGGAACGCAGACGGAAATCTTTCCAGCCTATCAGGATCGTGGTTCGCGTTCTTATCCTCAAAGCACCGTGGGTTCCCAGCGCAACTACATTGCCTACCAACCTCACCCGCAGCACCAAATCCAGCTTCAACCGGCCGAACTGCCCGGTGACAGCTATATTCAGAGTCCGACTACTGCTGGACCATCTATCCAGAGTTCTCCTTCGGCAACAACTTACATCCAGCCTACTTCTACTACTGGATCCCCCGACCAGGCTACTCCTACCGATGCCTACCCTCAGAACCCGCCCGCTGGCACGTACCACCAGACCTCTCTCACTGGCACTTACATGCAGGCCGTCAACCATAACTAAGAACATGGTTCGCAGAAAGACCGGCATTCTTCGTTCATCCACCAGCGAACTACCGGCATAGGAAGGCTGACGAAGAAAAGGCGATGAGCTGTTGGATTGATTCGACCGAGCGTACCAAAAGTCCTCGGTACAATTTGTTGGATTACACAAAAAAGGACACGGACGCGCGCAAAAGAAGTTTTTGTTTTCAGTTATTCCAGGTAATGGCGGGGACAAGGGGATGAGGGGAATGGAATAAGAGGTTCTGAGGTTTGGTCAAGAAGAGAGGATTGGTCAGGGCATTGTAAATAGCCAACAAGGATCAAGGAATTCTCACCGACGCCGTGGAGCAGCGGGAATAACAAGGGTTTAAAAAGGTCATTAATCGCGTCTACTCCACGTAGGCTTGGCACATCCAACGTGGATGTGACTTTGATTTTGGGTCTTTGCCGACATTTTGCCATCTCGGTGATCTCACACTAAATCTCACACCGTGTCTGTGTCTGCTTCAATCGGCTCTCCAACGGTAGGCTCCCCAGACCAGACTGGACCAGATCAGACCGGACCAGATCAGACCGGACCAGCTTAGCATCATCACGACTCCATCATTCAAAGGCTAGGAATAGCCGGTAACCGATGCACCACTCCGTCTCAAGATGACGCCGTCTCTGCGGCTACTTGAGTCTTGCGCATTCGCCCAGACCACCCGGGAATAGGATGGGAACGAAAAAGAGTCGAGACGTAGATGCCGGTTCATTCCCAGATTGGTTAGAGATGGCGGGGACAAACGGACGGACGGACGATTCAGGCACTTGTCAAAGCAGCTCGCTTGCTCATGGCCATGCGACCACCCCAGATGACCCCCGGGGTCGACTCTTGGCAACGAGACGACCCCGTCACTAAACCCGCGCGGGTTTCCATGCCCGTGGTTTGGTTTCGGTCTGGCCCTTGCCAGCATCATGAGAGAAGCAGCAGCCGCAGTCTGTCTGTCTTCGATGTCGATATGCCAGTTTGAGCGAAGTGGAACAACCTGGCAAGCCGTATATGTGACGTGACATTGGCGGTATGGATGGTCCGTCTGTTGGCGATCTGCGACTGCATCTACCATCAATTTTTGGTTCCCGCCATCCCCTAGACCGGGACAGCAGCATCAGGCAGGATGACGAGCGATGACAACCCGAGTCCTGAGCGAGCTAATTAGCAGCGACCCCGAGACGCGCCCTCCCTGACTGAGGCTGATGAGGTGGTGTCGCTGCACGCGGGCTGATCCTCCCCGCGTCGCTTCGCTTCGCTTCCCTCCCCTTCCCTTCGCTCCGGCAAACGGCAAACACGGCCGGGTCAGCACAGCACATCATGTCGAGATCCGTTTCGCTGAACTCGATATTACCAAGATTCGCGGGGTACCGTCCACAACTGCGCGTCCGAGGCACAGCACAGCGGACCGGGATACGATTTGCGTTGGCCTGTCGCACGCAGACGGCGGACGAGGTCGGAGACCGGCCTTCCTCCCGCCTCGAGTTGGGCTGAGCTGAGCTGCCAACAATCGCATCTCCCATCTCCCATCTGCCATCCGGCATCTGGCATACTCGTTCTCCAATCCGCAGTCTCCAATCCCCATCCGGGACCCTGACCGCCTACGAATACGGATAGGTGCCAGCGGTGCCATGCTGCCAGGGGGGGAAAGGAGCAAGGAACCAGTCGTGTGCAGATTGACCAGGCCTGTGGTAGGGCACAGCCAGCCCGGGTCCCTCTTCTCTTATTCCCGCTCACCTGGCCGCATATCCGGTCCTATAATATAACATCCTGCCACGCCCTCGATGCAAACTCCAGGAACGTCACTTGCCTGCTTCTCTCGGCTTTTGCGCACCCTCTTTTTGGATCTCATCTGTGCACCGTGTGGAGGCCGGTCATGGATTCTGGAATTGACAGCAACTTGCCTGCAGATACTTAGGTTCCTGATCAGGCCGCTGCCGCCGCCTTCGATATAGCCCGTCGTCTTTGCACTTCCTCACACACCTCGGCAACAATGACGAGCTCAAGCCACGATATCGAGAAGGCGCCCCAGGGCTCTGGGGCAACAGGGCAGTCACCCTCACTCCTCCAAACCTCTCTCCAACCTGGCTCGGAAACCCCTCCTCTTGACGAGAACAGCCCCATCACCTACCAATACCTCACCTTCGAATCGGTTATTCCTGAGCCAGCTTTTCTCGAGTCACCAGAGTCACCACCGCTTCCACCGGCCCCGGATCTCAACCACTTCTCCAATCCTCTGCAATGGCCTCACGGACGTAAATACCTAATGTTGGCCCTATCATGCATCGCCACCTTCTTGACAGCCTACACTGCTGGATCCTACTCGCCCCCGGCCTCCATCATGGCTGCAGACCTGGACACAACTCGTCTGGCAATGCTTACCGGTATCACCACATTCTGCATAGGTTTCGCCCTCTCGCCCATGGTTCTGGCCCCCCTGTCAGAACTCTGGGGTAGATATCCCGTCTTCATCATATCCGGTGTGATCTATGTCATATTCCAAGCCGTCTGCTCCGTGGCACCAAATCTTGCCGCTATGCTCATTGCTCGCTTTCTGGTGGGCGTGGGCGGCTCCGTCTTCAGTTCTGTCATTGGCGGCGTCATTGCGGATCTTTGGGCAAAGGAGCAGAGGAATACGCCGATGGTATTTACCGATTTCCCGTGCCCTAGGTTCATATTACTAATTTATCATCACCCCAGGCCATCTTCAGCGGTGCAGTCTTGGCCGGGACGGGGGCAGGTCCATTGGTTGCTGCCATCATGACCAAGCGTATGGGAGCCACTGACCCGACCATGGCATGGGTTTGTCTCCCGGCTGTTTCTGTTACACCATACACGTGCTAACCAATATCAATCTAGAAATGGATCTTCCGGCATCAAGTCATCATCGACGCGGTTCTCGTCATTGCTCTTGCTGTTCTCTTCAAAGAAAGTCGAGGCTCGGTCATTCTCTCCAGGAAAGCTAGGTTCGTTAACCACTGGTACGAGCAACTCGAGACGGCTGGCTACTACGGCGTGTGGCTAGAGGACTTGACGAACAATACCAACAACACCACGACGGATTCAACATCGGATACTGATACCCAAGGAGGCTCATGCTCCGGGCAAGAAAAGTCATCTACAACGTGTCGCTCAAGTCCACGATGCTCAACACAGCTGTCGCCGCAAAGACTTCGCTGGCTCGTAAAGGAGGACGAGGAGAGAGCTTCTGTCGCCACGATGATTTCCGTCTCCGTGTCCAGACCATTTCTCCTCCTTTTCACGGAACCTGTCGTCTTCTTCTTCTCCCTCTGGTGTGCTTTTGCCTGGGCTGTCTTGTACTGCACATTTGGCAGCATCCCACTGGCATTCTCGCGAACGAGGAATTGGGATATTGAGCACTCTGGGTACTTCTTCAGCGCCATGATCGTTGGCTCCGTGGTAGCCACCATCGTTGGAGTCCTGCAGGATGAGCTCCTAAAGTTGCCTCAGTGGCGTGCCCATGTTGCCCCAGACAATTTGTCTTCATTCTGGCTCTTCATGCGACGACGCTTACCCGCCGAGGCACCTGAGTCGCGTCTTTATTTCACTTGCATCACTGCCACCCTGCTACCCATCGGTCTCTTCCTCTTCGGATTCACTGCTCGCCACGAGGTTCATTGGATCGCTCCTGCAATTGGCATTGCCTTCGCTACGTGGGGTATCTATTCGGTCTACCTGGCGACATTCAACTATTTCGCCGACATTTACCATAAGTTCGCCTCCTCGGCATTGGCGGCGCAGTCCTGCTGCCGTAACATCTTGGGCGGAATATTCCCCCTTGTGACCGGTGCACTATTCCGAAATCTCGGCGAGGCTCGTGCTGGGGCACTGCTCGGCGGCATCGCCACGGGCCTGACACTCATTCCCTGGGCGCTTGTGTTTTTCGGTGAGAAGATCCGGGCCAAGAGCAAGTTCGCCATCGTGAGTATTCCTCATCCTCCTGCTTCTGAAATGTATGAAACTAACTTCTTGTGAAAGAATCTCGAATCTCAAAGATGAAAAGCGTGACTATCTACTTGGATGATCATAACGACAATTTGGTCATAATCGGCACCATACAGGTATGTCGCCGATTTAAGGATGTGATTTTGCATAAATGTAAATGAAGATACCCAAGACGAGATTTCAAGCCATCTCGATCATCTGCACAGCAACGCATTTTCTATAACACCATCATTTACACCAATTTTTCATGCTGCATACCTTCCATGTTTGTGGGCGAAAAAGTCCTCAGGCATTTCGAACCAACTTCATGAGATCGGGTTCTCCGCCTTACAGACCAGATGCGAGTACTAGATAGACCCATACATAGATCCCGATAATCCAAAGCTTCTCTGTGAATGCCATACAGGTGTCTAGGACTGTTCAAAACCACTGCTCAATTGTGTTTACTCTACGAGCGCCTGAATCACATGCATTGTCCTCCAACCCATATCCACGAATCGCTCAGTCCACATCATCAGCATTCGTATCCGCCTCTTGCGGAACCGGGCCCAAATGCTTCTTGGCCTCGTCGAGAGCTTTGGTTTCGTCATGGGCGTCCTGTTGCTCCTTGTCGGGCGGCGGCAAGTCTCCGGCCTTGGGCCCATCAGCATCCGCCTTGAGCGTCCCGTCCTCGTTTACGTCGGTCTTGTAATGGATGGTGAAGAGGACCACGAGGTAGACGTCGCCGGTGGAACGGTTCCGGAGAACATATCTGAGCTGGTGTGAGCGCTTCGGCCCTTCTTCCCTGCAAAGAAGTAAGAACGACATGAGAAATGAACATAAGAAAGGTTTCCTCGTTTCCAGGAATGGCGTGCCATGGCGTAGTGTCGCTGAATTCCGATCCCAGCTCCAATTCCAAAGTCACCCCCAGGGGAAGGGACTGAGTACCATGAAAGAATCAAAGTGGGGGTAAACTCGCAGGTAAAACACACAAGAACGGCCAAGCCTGGAAGAGAAAAGGGGTAGTCAACTCACCTCAGTCCCTGTCCGTCCCAGTACTTCATGATGGCAAGCTGAAAACCGGGCAAGCGAAGAGCCAGGTTGGAGAAGTCCAGGTACGGGTTGAAAAAGTCCATGCCGTACGTCTTGCCGTACTCGAACACCCACTGCTCCTTGCTGTCTTTCCTCAGCGCCCACTTCATGCGCTCTTTGGACGTTGCGGGCGCACCGACCGTCTCCCGCATCTCCAACCCGTCCTCGTCGCCTCCCTCCTCAAACCAGAGTCCTCCCTTCTCCTCGTCGTAGGTGCCCGCACCCGCATGGATTACGTTGAAGGAACTCAGGGCGGGCCCGTAGAGGTACGGCGTGTCCGCGTAGGCGTCGCCCTCCAGGCCGGGGTCGATCCACCACTTGACGATGTTCATGGCCGTGTTGAAGCCCGGCGGCAGACGGTCCCTGATGGGGTGGTCAAAGTCGTTGCCGAACTGGAGGTCGGCGGCGGAGATGCCCTGCTCCGAGGAGCCCTCGGGCTTTTTGGGCGTGAAGCGGAAGGAGATGCTGTACTGGTCATTGTTGCTGGAGTGAGGCTCCGTGGAAAAGTAGGATGAGGTCGTTGGTGATTTGCGGGGGAGGCCGGCGTAATTCTGTATGCGGACATTGAGCTCAATGTCGGCGAGTGGCGTGCTGATTTTGACGGGCTTCGGGGTGTTGACTGGGACTTCGGTTTGTGAGTCTGCGTCGTAGTTCGGGCCGGCCGTCACCCGTAGGATGTACTTGTCTGACATGGTGGGTGAAGGGAAGGGGTCTTATTTTCGGGTAATGAGTTTGATCCTGCTCTCCGCCGTAATCAAAGGTGTTTGCTGATACTGACGGCGACGAAAGTGAACGCAATCTCAGTCCGGACGGGGATGTCGTCACAAGAGAAAACGTGTGAATCCGGGGACTGTGCTGTAATGTTTCAGGATCCCAACCAGAGCAAGCCTGAAGTTTGCTGTCTCGGTCCGTGACCTCAATGAGCAAGTCAACAGCAAGAGTAGAATTCAGCCGCGTGCTGCTATCGTGAATGAAGTCGCGATTGGGACGAGGTTAAAAAAGTAAAATAGGTGTCGTCCCAAGATGCGGAACTTTGGCGGCAGACAAAGTTCTGAAGGCGGGTTTACAGCTGGGTGGTTCAAGGGTGAAAGTCAAGCAACGCCCGAATCCTTGCTCACCACCACCACTTTTTTAAGGCGGAAGGATGCGCCAAGTTTGGTAAGGCTTAAAAAAATGGGGGGAAAGCGAGCCGCAATGACGTTGAGATGAGAGACTAAGGGACTGCCACTTCGCGTACCAGTAGAGAAATGGACCGTCTGGCTGTTTCCCGCCTTACCTCATCCAACCAGAATAATTGCATGTGAAACAATGAGGGATGGCGTTTTGAATGCCATTCGAGCTGGACAAGATTGTAAAGTTTTCGTCATTACGTCGGATAAAAGCGGGAGCAAAGAAGCGAAGAAAATCAGCAGGAAATAAATTCTCGCATGGCGCTAATCTCACTCAACATGTGTTTTGCGGGGTGGGGTGGCGGGGTCGAGGTCAAGCTGTTTAGCTCAGTTCACAACGACAGATTGCGACACTAATCCTGGGTAGCAAGCTCTGTAGGAACGACCTCTATTTGAGCGCGAGAGCTGACAAGCATACCGTATTTTAGAGGCGTTACTGAGTTATTCATTCCCCATCTCTAGGCTGAGATGTGTAAATCTGTAACGTTCGCATCAGCAGCGAAGCCCGCCAACTCATTACACGGACACAGCACTTCCACGTCTTCTTCGATGCCATGACTCTCAACAATCTTCCGCCTGAGGCTCACGGTGTAATGAACTCGTCGATATTAACCCTTTCAAAGAAACTTATGTGACCAAATGTGACCCAGTATTGCGCAAGTCTGTCATGGGAAATAAGCATAAGCTGGGACTCAATGTATCTGTCTGGAATGCAAAGAGCCGTTAGCATATATTCATCGACGGAGTGAGGACGCTGGCACCAACCTTCCATGAAACCGGTTCCAGCCACGTGTCCCTTGCTCTTCACAACTCGTGTGCCCTGGAAGGGAGGTTCCTGGGCTAGCCCTACAAAGCCTGCCTCGCCGAGGTCGTCTGCAACGAAGGTATACTCTCCCCTGGGCACATTAGGGTCCCCGGTGAGCTTAATTGCTTCCAAACGGCCTCGGTGTACTCTCGCATCCGTACGTCGGCGTGTCCACTCGTCGTCCGACTCATCAGCAGAGCGCACCAGACCAAGCTCCTCGTCAGATACTTCTTCGTCGTCCGGTTGGTTGATCAACAAGAACTCGCAGCCGTGACCGCTGTAGTCGCCTACCCAAATGCCGCGCCATGGCTTGAGCGGTGTCGGCGTGTAGACGATGGGATCCAGCGTCGAGTAAGTGACAACCTCCTCGCCGATATGCACTCCTGGTAGGCCTCGCGCCGAAAGATTGGCATGAATAGCCCGTATCAGGCCGGCAGGACCCGCGCCGACAAACAGCCCCGCTGCCGGGGCACCGGCCATCTCCATCCAATGTCTGATGCGGAAGGCTTGGTCAGAAGCCTCGGCTCTTCGAGTCGGCAGATCTGTTGGCGTGAGGTCGTCACCGTGCAGTCCTGAGACAACGCCTGCCACACGATGGCGAGCCGGAATCGCTGGAGGAGGCCAAACATTGCCATATGGGAAGAGCGTTCCCATTCTCGAAGTGGCCGTGGCTGCATCGAGCGGCCGAGCCAGCAGGAAATTGCTGAACATGGCATCGGACCGGTCGTTAATTACCATGGGAACTTCAGCGGCAAAGCGATTTTTCATCGCCTCATAAAAGTTGCGCGACTGCTCTCGGTAATTCGGGTAGAACTGGAGTACCGGTTTGTCTAAATGGAGCTTGACTTTCGGCTCGAACGCATGGATCATGACGGTTGTATCGGCAGGCCAGTGCTGGTATGTAGTGCGATTGCTCATGGCCAGCAGCTGATACCCTTCAATGCATCCTCTCCGCGGGTCGTACCTCACGACAATCATCTTGCCCATGAGGTCGCGGTCGCAGAACCAGATCTTGTATTTGGGTAGAAACCATCTTGGATCATGGGCTGTGTACAGCTCGCGGTAGGTACTACACGGGTACGGTGTGTCGAGTTTTACGCCCGGCACGTTCGTTTGCACCCTTTGATACCAATGGACGTCGGATGCGGCGTGGGCATGGAGGCTACGACAAGTCTCGGAGACAATGGCCAAATCGCAAGGCGACAGGTATGCGAGGATTGAGTCTATGAGTTCAGAGGGCAGTGAGAGAAGTAGGCAGCCGTCGGCTGGCGGAGGATAAATGTCTAGCAAATGAGTTGCAAGTCAGATGGCGGTTGGACAAGGAGACTAGTGTGAAAGACAGCGTACCGGCAGGCGTCACGTTATTAAGTCCAGTTGGAAGCGGGTAGTAGTCGGTCTGAGGTGATCCAATTGTTTTCCGGCGGTCCGTAACATCGCTTCGCAAACCTTCGTCGGATACGTATGGTAGAATATAGAGGTTCGACTCAACTTCCGGGTCGATGCCGCCGTAGTTGCTACTCGGATTTGAAGTGGTACTAGGTGCTGGGGCAGCGTCGTCGGAGGCCGAGCTGGAGGCGGGAGGAGTAGAAGCCATCTTGTCGGATGTGACCATGTCTGGACAGGGACAAAGCAAGGCAAGGAGTCGTGTGCCACACAGTCGGCAACCGTTGCCGATCAGGGCGAACAGCGTCGTGCGATGTCCAGGGCAGGAAGAAGGTTGGCCAAGTAGGTGTTATGGCTTTCCTTGCCGGATGGACTAGGCACAGCTTTATGGGGACGACCTTGGAGGCGAGACCAGCCAAAAGTGGGTGCTGGGCGTTCGTTGGCTTTGGTGGCAGGTTGTTGAGGTAGGATGGTGCAGGTCGTCGGTTCGATCGGTCGGTCGGGCGTGGTTCGAGGACGGGTGGCTTATCAAGGTGTCAAGTCAACAAGTCATGGAGGACGTGGTCGGGCAACAATGATGCGTGGGAGGCGTGGAGTCGTCAGTGTTGGGGTCATGACTCCAGACTTTGTGTCTCCACGTCTCCGTCGCCGTCTCCGTCTCCGTCTCCGACGAGCCGGGGTGAGGGTGTGAAGGTGGCAGTCGTCGTCGCGGTCGGACCAGAGGTTCCCTTGGTCTAGCAATCGGTGGTGGTTGCTGTTGCAGCAGCTGTGAAGTCCCGGTTACGGCATGCCAGGAGCCTGGTAAGGTGTGCAGCTGTTGTCGGGGCACGACTAATGCAGTGCCCGGCGGATGGGATCTGGTTCTCGGAAGAGGAAGGCTGCTCGGGGCGTTGCATGAGGTGCAGCGGTGCTAGCTGGGGGTGGTGGATATGCATGCCGGTGGTGCTGCTGCTGCTGCTGCACCTCTCACTCACTGGAAACCAGCCCGGGAGGATACGTTCCCGTCAGCTCCTCATCGGGCTGGGTCACAGCGCACGGGGCACCGGGAGCCGGGAGCAGCAAGATTGCGGGGAGCCTTTTGGCCATATTGGATGTACGCACATGGTTGCGTTCACACCTTACCTACCTACCTACCTAGTACCCTACCTGCGAATACCTAGCCGATACTATTGCCGGTAGGCGTACGGGAGTATGCCGGCCTCCAATTGAGGTACGTGAGGCTTGAAGTTTGCAATCGGGCGTTGAGCTGCCCCTGACAAAACTGCCCCTGACAAAAGAAACAAGCCCCTTGCCCCCTTTCCACACTTCAATCTCAACCTCAGCTCATGGCTTGAGTACCCTGTGAGCTCTCGCTTATCGGACGTTATGCCCGATAGATACAACTGGGCCTAGCCCGGCGATAACGCCATCGATAAGCCTGGTCCTGTGGTCCTCTCGCGGTGCATACAGCAGCTTGGAGCAACACCACGGTGCCTGTTGCCGCCCTTCAGGTTGCCATTTGGAGACTTGCTCCCAGCATCCAGCAGACTGAACGAACATCTCCTTCTTATCTCGAGCCTGGATCCTGTTCCATCTGGTGCTCGTGCAGCTGCAGCCAGCCAGTCGATCCACAACCTCGGCGTGGCCAAGCCGGCGGTTCTCTTGTCGTGCAACCAATGCATCGTCAAAAGGCCCTGGCCAAGCCTGGCTTTAGGGGAACCTTTGCGAGTGGAATCTGGAGAGGAACCTTTGCTGAATGGGAGTGAGAAACATCCATTGGTCCATGTCGAAACCGGCCCAGTCGCTCCTGTTGGTCCATCAGAGATGCAACTACAGACGTATTGACACATAAGGGATCAGCCCCTATGCATATATATGCATCTAACAGTGTGCATACAGGTCAGCGAGAATGTTCACCAGCCTGCCCCATTAGGTAGGTAGGCACCCAAGACATGGCGCGGCTCCCATCCACGTCTCCTTCCTCTTACCACTACGTCGTCCGCTACGCTACGGCTCACTTCATTCCAATTCCCTCAGATCCAGCGAATCTCGACCCTCGACCCTAACCACTTTCACCTCAATCCAAGGCTACCTGACCTTAACCTTGCCTTACCTCCCATTTGAAGCCTCGCTTCCCACCGGCCCTTGGGTTTTTGTGACCAGGCTTAATTACGCTTATCCTTCGTCCTGGGAATCACATCATTTTCCCTAGCCTCGCCCCAAAAACATCCACACCACGCCCCTCACTTGGCAACCATATCTGAACCACCATCCAACGTCAGAATCGACTACCGTCTGGCAGTCATCATCCGCTGTCAACGTTGCCGTGCAGTCGGCCTCGCCGCTGGCTCTCCCCACCACAACACCTCCTTCACGACGGACGCGCCTTGCTCCAATAGCTCAGCTTGCTTGAGCACCTTGTCACATCGTCTCGTCTCGCATCAACGCGTGTGACACTCGCAATCCGATTTTCTCGGGGCTACCATAAGTCATTTAGCCAGCAATATAGTCGCTCAGTGTCTTGGAATCCCGGCCATTCGCTGTAGCCGTTGCCGGAGTGCCCACTTCACCTCCAAGACCGCCCAACGTCTCCTGCCTACTTGGTGATAGCTTCCGTCCGCCACTGGAGGGCTGCCCTACCAACCCCGACCCGACCTCTTCCTGTCTCCGGAGCGCGTCAAGACGACACGCCTGAACTTCCAGACCGCTTTCTGCAGTTCCGACCTTGGAGGACCACCAGAACCTTGGAATCCCGCCTGACCAGCATCCTGCAGGAGACCATGTCGTCCTTGATCCCTCTCATCAGCGACTTGCTTCCCATGATCATCTCCTCCTCGGTTCACATCACAAAAGCAACAACGCTACGCGCGCCCGATACAACTCCAGAACCAGGTCCCGCCAAAGAGGCCGATGCCATTGTCAGCAAAAGCGATAAGCTCTGTGCTTCTGGTATGTTACACCCGGCCGGTCCAGCCTGCCTCTCCCCCTGCCCAACCAGCACGCAACATACTTCCTCACTGATGGCGCTCCCTGTGTAACTATTTTAAGCAGTTTTGACTCTCCAACCGCAGACTACATCCTCTGTGCGTCATCACGGCGAGCAAGGTCAGAATCGTGCCCCCGTTTTATCCCCTCTTTCACGCCCCCAACCTGTCACTGTACTGCCCTCCCGCCCCCTTGTGATGGGTCTCTAATACGTGCCAAGATACCATTATTTACACAACCTCCGGCACCGGAGTTCTACTTGTCAGCCCGGGCGCGGCGCAAGAGGTCAAGCGACATGATATGGAAGCCGGAGACTTCGCATTCGTTCCGGCTTGGACGGAACACCAGCTGCTTAATGAAACAGATCAAGAGAATGCGTGGGTCATCACCCGCAGCGGCTCGCAGCCGGTGGTAGTAGGCCTAACAGACTGGGGTGGTGAGCGAGCCAAATGAGACCGTTTGCGAATGAAGTTGGACTGCCTTGACAGCTGGCTTCATGTGGTGTCACATGGTACAACACTCCGAGTTTAGGAGTCACCACTGAGAAGCGAATTTCCCTTTCCCGCACGCAAGTTCATTTTCTCCATGGTGTATTTGCCGAGCCGCTTGCCTGTCATTTCTCGCAGTATCCTCGTACGACATCGACAATACGCCCTCTGTCCTGCACTGAATCAAACGCCTGCGCATGGTCCCTGGAGGGGAACCAGAGCACGTCTATGTCCGACCCAGCTGAATGTCGATGCTCGCTTTCCAAACCAGTCACTCCGGCAGCATTGCGCCGACCCTGCTTCCCTTCGCCCTGCGCACATGCGGGGTCGCTTGACTTCCCGTCTGCCAAATATTTGGCGACAGCATGGCTGTCAACTATCAAATCCTGCCCCGATAAGCAGACGGTGATCTTCCTTGTTGCGGTTCGCCCACCGCTCGTTGATCCGTCAGTTCGAACCGCATTTTCCAATTCTGGATGGTGTCCTGCGAGCTCCTCGGCCCAGATGGCATTCTCCCTCCAGAAGAAGTGTCTGCCGAGGCAATGGGCAACCCCTGGGTCTGTACTCGCAAAGTACCATAGCTGCCACTCATTGGCGCGCTTTGGCTGACGCCGTGTGAAGTTGAATGCCACGTCGGGGAGATGGAGCAGTATGCTCACGGGATCGATGAGCACCGCTCGTGGGATTCTCGCCTGCAACTCCGGACAGCGCAAGACATGCGTTGTCAAAACAGACCCATATGAGTGAGAAACAAGAACAAATTTGTCCCACGAATGACGGTCGAGAATATCGGTGAATTGTTCGAGAAAGGCGTCCTTGCCCAGAGGAGGCTTCGTCAACCGGAAGGATATCGGCAAAATCTCGAGAGCTATGACCCCAACCTGGCCATCCCCTCTGATTTTACTGGCACTGATTTCAGCGAGAAAACGAGCGTACACCCAAAGCCCTATGCCTATGCCGTGGAAGAAGATAATAGGAAGTCGATCAGATTGTTGATGTGGGCGGTGCCAATAGCTCAGCCTAGTCGAAGAGCGACGCTGGGCAGCGAGTTGTTGAATTCGTGGTGGGAAGACGGCAAGGGTGTCTTCTCTGCTTTGAGCGTAGTATTCAAAGCCATTGAACATGAGGAGAACATGGGTGCCGGCGTCCACGACAGCCATTATGACGTACCACCAAAAGCTGCGATACTTGGTCTCGATGTCGTCAATAGTAAGCCGTAGACTTTGCGCAGGGCCACGACCGTCCTCAAATGATCTACCCAGCAATTGTTCAGTCCGGCTGATGTACCGGCCCACTTCCTCCTCAACTTCGCTTGAAGTAGGTTTATCCTCAGCGCCCTCGTCAAAGAAGGCCCAGAGAAGAAACTCGTGAACATTGTCACGGCGAATGTCCTTGATCTCTGACCCCAGGAACCACCCACGGAGGTAAAACTCCGGGTTCGGAACTGTGGCCATGCATCGTTCAAACAGTGCGCGTCTCGCTGCCGGCGACAACGGGGCTGGATGTTTCGCGGCTTCCCCAAGGCGGATCTTGTACGGTGTCCAGACGAATAAGGCATACGCTAATTCAACAAACATGAAGCCGACAACCCATAAAGCAGCGGCCGTCCATCGCGGGTCTGGTGAGCCGAGCTTGGGACCCAGGAGGCAGACGGCGAGAGCGGATGCGTATGTAATGATGGGGTATTGCAGGAAGAATATGCATATACGAATGAAGATGAGTTCGTGCAGCGTGTGTCCGAGCATTTTGGCTTGGTGTTGTGTCGTTTGCGATCAAACTGAGAATAAAGCTGTCGACGTGATGACGAGCGGCAACAATCAGCGACGAACGGCGACAAATAACAAGGGCGGTAAGAAGTAATTGAACACAGTGACACAGCGTCGAGAATACTTCAAGAGCACCCCAGCTTGTTGGGCTTTTAACCAAGCTCGCGAGCCCGATGTTGATAGACATGTGATTTATTGTTGGGATTCGCTTGTTTCGCTGGGGCCTTGGGCGTGCCTGGTATTCTTTCAGACATGCACGTGTCATACGAGAAAGACTGGGATTGAAACCGAAGAGCTCTGCTGATTGGGTTTTCAGCTCAAATCAGCGCGTTGAATCCTCACGACCTGTGCATCCGAATTCTATGGGTCCTCAGAATGATGAGATGAGTTATCCGTAGGTGCGCATGAGGTCGGTACGTACCGGACTCAAGTCGATAGCTGTTTCAACCGACCCCGAGAAAGGAATCCATGTTCGATGCAATTCGACGTATTCCCTTCAAGACAATATTTCGTGTATTCAGCCTCTCTATTTATCTTGGGGCATTGCTGTAGAAATGCCGGCGGATACCATGCATATCGAACTCAAGTGATGCTATGCCATCGCAATTCGCTCCTGCATGGATGGCCGACGTACGTAATCTTGCCTTGCCTCGGTCCTCAACAGTCATGCTCAAGAAGTGTCAGATAAGGGCCATGGAGGCGAATTCCCCGCCCGAGGCTGGACACCCTATCATATGAAAACACTTTGTTCCGTAAGTCATGCTACAAATATCCTCACTAAAGCGTTACATGGCTGCAGAATTCAGCCGGCGCAGATCAAAGCTCGACAGAGTGTTTGACAGATTAGCCGACCCTGAAAAGGTAATCCTCCCTCCGATATGTCCGAGTTGGGATTGTCGGCGGTGGTGTACATATTAAAAGGCATGTTGTTGTCTAGCTGTCGGCGGGGAAGGTGACGGCAGTCAATTCCACTTGGCAATGAGGTGCGTGTTCAGTGGTTGAATCTTCCCTCAACGTCTAAAGGCTGTAAACATAGCCGCCGGTTTTCGATGGCAAGTAATTCTTAGCTTATAGGATTGCTACAGATCCATGCGTCTACGAGAAGCTCATGCTACTCTCCCCGCGTGGGTACTTCCATTTCTCCGGGCCTCTGTCGGGGGTTGGAAGATAAAATGGCCCTTCTAGAGCTTGAAACCACGATGATTGTCTCATCAATCCATTCGGAACCGGACCCTTCCGTCAATTCCAATCTCTCTACCTCTCGACAATACAAAATGGCCCTGCGTCTCGCAGTCACACTGCTTGCAAGCTCTGTTCTGGCATTGCCTGCCGGGGACTTGTTCGAACGCCAAGCTGACTGCAGCAAGGCGAAGATAAACGTCCCAGCAGTCAACGATGCAAAGCTTCCAGACCCCTTCACGTTCGCAGACGGCTCCAAGGTCACTACAAAGACCGACTGGGCCTGCCGGCAGACCGAGATTCAGAATGCCTTCAAGCAATACGAACTCGGAGATTTCCCTGGGCCTCCGAGCAAGGTCGAAGCCTCGCTTTCAGGCAACACGCTCAATCTGAGGGTCACCCAAGGCAGCTCTACTATCAGCATGAGCGCCTCCATCCAGAAGCCCTCTGGAAGCGGACCGTTTCCCGCCATCATTGGCATCGGGGGAGCAAGCATCCCTATTCCTGGCACTGTCGCCCAGATCACTTTCAACAATGACCAGTTCGCTGCTCAGAACGGACAGTCCAGTCGTGGCCAGGGACTCTTCTACAACCTGTTTGGAAGCGGCCACAGTGCTGGGGCGTTGACTGCCTGGGCTTGGGGAGTTGGTCGCATCATCGATGGCCTCGAACAACTCGGTACTGCGGCCACTGGCATTGATACCAAGCGTCTTGGAGTCACCGGCTGCTCGCGCAACGGCAAGGGTGCCTTTGTTGTCGGTGCATTGGAGAAGCGTATCGCCTTGACCATCCCTCAGGAGTCCGGCTCAGGAGGCGCAGCCTGCTGGCGCATCTCGGACAGCGAGAAAAACAAGGGCAAAAATATCCAGACCGCAGGCCAGATCGTTGGAGAGAATGTTTGGTTCTCGCCGAACTTCAACACTTGGACCTCGAGGACATCTCAGATGCCAGAAGACCACCACTTGCTGGCAGGATTGGTGGCGCCGCGCGGCCTGTATGTTGCGGAGAACGACATTGACTGGCTGGGCCCCGTGTCGACCACAGGATGCATGAAGGCCGGAAGACAGATCTACCAGGCCCTTGGCGTGCCCGAGAATATGGGTTTCTCTTTGGTTGGCGGGCACAATCATTGCCAGTTCCCGAGCAGCCAAAACTCGGAGCTCACGCAATACATCAACTACTTCCTCCTCAACTCAGCAACGAAGCCATCGATCACTGAGCGTAGTACCGTTAACGTCAATCTGCAGGATTACGCCAGCTGGACGGCTCCAACACTCTCTTAGCCAAACTGCATGACAGGCTTCAGCCTTGTACATAGGAACCGGGGAAGTGCAGGCCTGGGGGGGAAGGAGTACACTCTTTAACTAGGTACCTCGCAAGACGTGCGAACAAAGAAAGCAACATGGTAAATACTGAAAATCTTCGTGGACGAGTCTTGCTTGTGTGTTTATCATCCTCCGATGAAGCGCTAATCTGCACCGGAACCCAGCCGGGCTTCGGCCGGGACCACACCCCACCGAGCCGGGTCCGGGTGGATCTGACAAACGGGATGTCGTAATTATGCACACGCGCATAAGGTAGTGATACAGCATGCTGTTGGCTCGTGCTTATGCCTTCTCCACTTCCAAAAAAAATGTTAAGCGAGTGCCTGCTCCTGGCCCCTGCGTGGAACGTCAGGAGTTCCTTGCCCCCCCAGTCGTTCAACTAAACACAGCTCTGAGCCAGACGCGGCAAGGACGCGGTTACGCGACTCCACGATCTTTCCCGACGCGATTCCCAGCACTGCCGGGGCACGGCACTTGCTGCAGTCCCAAAAAGGTACACACTCACCCACACCTCGGATCTTCTGCCTTCTCGCTCGTCTTTCCAGAGCTACCGTCGAACGCGGCGTTCCCAAGTCGACTCAAGAGCTCTCGAATCTGTCAATTGACCACTCTTCTTTCCACCAATTACTTTTGTCTAACCTTCCTTTATCCCAACTAGACCGGGAACACACCGAATTCCGATTCTTCTTCCTACACGACTGACTACCTTCGTTTGACCTACAACCTCACTTTCACCAATCCAACTCGCCGTCATGGCGCCCAAATCATCACCAGCGGCTCGCACGCCGGCCAAAACTCCCTCGCTGAAGCGCCAGCCGTCGTCGTCTTCAGGAACTCAGAAGACTATAGTACAGTTCTTTTCCAAATCTGCCTCCAAGCCGACCCCCAAGCCCGCGGCCAAAGGCCTCGACTCATCGCCATGCCTCAGAGAGTCTACCCGAACGAACGAACTCCCCAAGGTCAAGCAACCTCCCAGCATGACCCCCGTCCCCAGCAGTGACGCCATGGAGCCCTCGAGCTCCCAGGAGAATATGGAGGGCACAGGACTCAAGGTAGCTCAGGACTCCTTGCCATCACCGTCTACTCCCGCTGAGATTGTGACCCCGCAGGTGTCTCGTAGCAGACCTGTTCTGCCTTCCTCTAGCCCTACACGAAAGGTATGTTTGCCACGATGCTAGTTCTCCGAGGCGGCATGCTGACTGGGCGTCTTCACAGGGTAGAAAGGCCGTCAACTACGCTGAGCCGTCCGATGACGAAGATGATGACCCGTTCGATCGCATTAGAGCCGCAGGCACGCGTCGTCGTACTAAGACACCCGTTGTTCCAGCTGATGATGGCGACGATTATGAGGATGCCGCCGGTAATGATGGACCCGACGAGGACGAAGGTAAGGATGAAGTTCCTTGCACAAACCCTCCATGTTTCTAATGCGATGTAGAAATGGACGACTTCGTCGTATCCGACGAGTCGGATGCTCCCTCACGCTCTAAGAAGCGCAAGCGCCCCGAGACTACAAAGAAGACACAATCAAGGAAGAAGACAACAGTCTCTTCGCCAACCAAGGAGGAAGAGACCGCAGACGAGGACGAGATGATGGAGGAGCTGCCTTCGACTTCTACTGCCCAGCAATGGCGCTACGATCCGAACAGCGTTGCCCCCTCTGCTCCTCGTTCTGCTCAGGGCCCGGCGGTTCGTCGACCAGCCGCTTCTAAGCGGAAGGAGAAGGCTCACGCCACCGAGCCCGAAGCCCGATATCCTTGGCTGGCCAACATTCAAGACATTAACAAGAACTCCCCTGGCGATCCCGAGTACGATCCCTCCTCAGTCTACATTCCTCCAGGAGCGTGGAACAAGTTCTCTCCCTTTGAGAAGCAGTACTGGGAAATCAAGCAGAAACTGTGGGATACCGTTGTCTTCTTCAAGAAGGGCAAGTTCTACGAGCTGTATGAGAACGATGCCACTATCGGTCACCAACTCTTCGACTTGAAGCTCACAGACCGTGTCAACATGCGCATGGTCGGTGTTCCTGAGAGCTCCCTCGACATGTGGGTCAACCAGTTCGTTGCCAAAGGTTACAAGGTTGCTCGCGTTGATCAGATGGAATCCGCCCTTGGCAAAGAGATGAGAGAACGAGGCGATACGTCTGCCAAGGCGAAGAAGGCGGACAAGATCATTCGTCGAGAGCTAGCCTGCGTCTTGACTGGCGGCACTCTGGTGGATGGTAGCATGCTGCAGGACGACCTGGCGACCTTTTGCGCGTGTATCAAGGAGTCCGTCATTGACGGCAGCCCCGCATTCGGCATCACGTTTGTGGATTGCGCGACTGGCCAGTTCTTCATCTCGGAGTTCGAGGACGATGCCGACTTGACCAAGTTTGAGACATTCGTTGCGCAGACCAGCCCCAGAGAGCTCATTCTGGAGAAGTCGAGAATTTCAACCAAGGCTCTTCGCATCCTCAAGAACAACACTTCCCCAATGACCATCTGGAACTACTTGAAGCCGGCCACTGAGTTCCTTGACGCGGACATGAGCCGCCGGGAAATATCCAGTGGTGGCTACTTTGCCAACGAGGACGGAGAGGAGACATGGCCTGATGCTTTGGCCCAGGCCAAAGACAAGGACCTGCTGATGTCTTCTTTGGGTGGTCTTATCCACTATCTCAAGTTTCTGAAGATTGAGGGTAGCCTGCTGTCGCAAGGCAACTTCGAGTGGTACACTCCCATCCGCCGTAACGGCACTCTCATCCTAGACGGTCAAACCCTGATCAACTTGGAGATTTTTGCGAACACTGTGAATGGCGGCCCCGAAGGCACGCTCTTCACTCTTCTGAACCGATGTGTCACTCCGTTCGGCAAGCGACTCTTCCGTCAGTGGGTTTGCCACCCGCTTTGCGATATCAAACGCATCAATGAGCGACTCGATGCTGTCGATATGCTCAACTCTGATCGAAGCGTCCGAGAACAGTTTTCGTCCCAGATGACGAAGATGCCGGACTTGGAGCGTCTCATTTCCCGAATTCACGCAACGCTCTGCAAGCCCGAAGATTTCGTCCGTGTCTTGGAGGGTTTCGAGCAGATTGAGTACACTACGGGCCTGCTGGGTGCCTTTGGCGGCGGCAACGGCCTCATCGATCGCCTTCTCGCATCCATGCCTAATCTCAACGAGCCACTGTCGTACTGGAAGACTGCTTTCGACCGGAAGAAGGCCAGAGACGAGAAGCTTCTCATTCCGGAGCGTGGCATTGAGGAAGACTTCGACAACAGCCAAGATCGCATCGAAGAGATTAAGGAAGAATTGCAATCGCTTCTTGGAAGAAAGAAGTCGGAGTTGAAGTGCAAGACAATCAAATTCACGGATATCGGCAAGGAAATCTATCAGATCGAAGCACCCAAGGCTGTCAAAGTGCCAAACAACTGGCGCCAAATGTCGGCGACTGCAAGCGTCAAGCGCTACTATTTTGAAGAGCTGACAGACTTGGTCCGTGAACTTCAGGAAGCAGAGGAGACACACTCTCAGATCGTCAAGGAGGTTGCTACGCGCTTCTTTCAGCGCTTCGACGCTGATTACGACACGTGGTCGCAGTCGATCAGGATCATTTCTCAGCTCGACTGCCTCGTCAGTCTTTCCAAGGCTTCGTCATCGCTGGGTGAGCCCAGTTGCCGCCCGGAATTTGTGGACGAAGACAGGAGCGTTGTCGAGTTCGAAGAACTTCGCCACCCCTGTATGCTTAACACAGTGTCTGACTTCATCCCCAATGATGTCAAGTTGGGAGGCGATTCTGCCAAGATCAACCTGCTGACCGGTGCCAACGCTGCTGGCAAATCGACAGTTCTGCGAATGGTAAGAATCCTGTGCTATATGTTCCTAGGCTAGATGCTGACTTCATGACAGTCTTGTGTTGCTGTCATCATGGCGCAGATCGGATGCTACGTGCCCGCTGTGTCTGCACGACTTACCCCCGTTGATCGAATCATGTCACGACTTGGTGCTAATGACAACATCTTTGCATCTCAATCAACATTCTTTGTCGAACTGTCGGAGACCAAGAAGATATTGTCGGAAGCCACACCACGGTCTCTGGTCATTCTGGATGAGCTCGGACGCGGTACCAGCTCCTATGACGGTGTCGCCGTTGCGCAGGCCGTTTTGCATCATGTTGCAACCCACGTAGGCTGCGTTGGCTTCTTCGCGACTCATTATCACTCTCTCGCCACTGAGTTTGAAAACCACCCAGAGATTGTGCCTCGTCGTATGCAGATTCACGTTGACGAAGAAGAGCGTCGTGTTACTTTCCTCTACAAGTTGGAGGAAGGTGTTGCGGAGGGCAGTTTCGGAATGCACTGCGCAGCGATGTGTGGCATTTCCAACCGCGTAATCGAGCGAGCTGAGGTGGCAGCCAAAGAATGGGAGCACACTAGCAGGCTTAAAGAGAGCCTGGAGAAAGCCAAGTCGGGTTGCTACATCCCTCTTGGTGTGCTCAGTGATGTGGCGTCACTGCTTAATGGTGGCGATGAGGTCGGGAAGAGGGGTGTTGAGGTGCTTTTGAGAGCCGTGGAGGCTCTTTAAGTCGGTTTATTTCTTTGGGAGTGAACATATCGGTGCGAAGCTATACCGTGGCCAACGATGGCTACCTGTTGTTATGATAATGTCGAAAGGGTTTGGCGTCGGAGGAGTTTTACATGGTCGAAGGATGGTCATACAGGAATGCGCATGTAAAGATAGAGGCGTGTTGCTCGTAACGTTGCTTGGCATTCTGGTCTTTGCAAATAAATAGGTTGTTTCTAAGTTCGACCTACACTCGGAAGCGTGTCAGATAACTTGCATGAACTTCATGATGCTGCAATGATGATGGATAGGTAGGAATCGGTTGGCCTGGGCCCGTATGTGTTCCGGAGCGCAATCCAAACCCTCGTCACACAACATTGCCAGAAGGAAAGAAGGCGTGGCGGAGAGTGAGTCGATGAAAGTTCGATGTCACGCAAGCTAACCATGGCAAAGAACATGAATCTGGCATCGATTAGACGGGACGAAGACCTTTTTGCCATGGGGCTGATGAATTTGGCTTTACCGTATCCTACGACAAGATACCTATGGGCGTATGCTGTGTACCGTCAGAAGGAGCGAGCTGAAAAGCTTCCGCCCCTGGGCCAGCAAAAGGGGACTCTGCAGGACCTTCGCATATCGCACCCGAAAACGGATCCTTTCCGGCAAATGCTACCTATTAATCCAACCAACCGGGACGAAGACGCGGCGACTAACGCAGGAGGACACCCCTGGGAGGCGTTGGACTTGAAATGTTGATGTGGCCGAGGCTGTCTGCGAGGTTGGAATTAGCCGGCGGCGAGATGCAAGTTCGCGGATTGCCCGGTCCGGGTTGCTACACGGCAGCACGCCGGGCTTGCGGCGCACGAAACAGGTCCTCCACCAGAGGCAAAATGTCCAATGGCTTATAATACAGGGGTTACACAATTCCTTTGCGTGAGCCGGATCTTTTGATCTGGCGCGACAGAACGGGTGGCGTCGGTGAACTCGGTGAGGCGGGAGACTAGGGTTCACGGCACGGGCGAGAAAGGGAGCCGGGGGACGGACTCCGATTCCCCCACACCACCGGTATCGATTCCCAAGTCGTCTAACTCATTGGTGCAATTTCCATGGTACATGAGCTGTCGCATGCGCCGTACGCTAGATGATCTAGCAGCATTGAGAAGCCCCTAGGGTTTGGGAGATGTCTCCCGCCAGGGACGTATGCCAGAAGCAGATCTGTCCGCAGACGAAAATGGCCAATTTTGTGCCCATGCTGATTTATCCCGAGATACGACGTCTAGACCGTTTACCAGAGCCTACAAGCACAAGCTGGCATGGCTGATTGTCAGCGAGGAATGGA
The DNA here is from genome assembly GCA_020226115.1 of Colletotrichum viniferum. Lineage (NCBI taxonomy): Eukaryota > Fungi > Ascomycota > Sordariomycetes > Glomerellales > Glomerellaceae > Colletotrichum > Colletotrichum viniferum. The sequence goes on from JAGFBE010000008.1 coordinate 353,583, forward strand.
CTTATCCCGTCAAAGCACGGCGAATGTGGATTTGTACATTCTCCAAGACACGCAGATTGTCTTGCCTCTCACCAGGAGCCCTGTCAATGTCGTCTTCGATGTCTGTGTAATCCAATGGAGCCCTCAGCCGGAGTAGTGCCTGGATTTGTCTTGCAGAATTCTTCGGGAACATCAGGTTGGCCGCTCACAGAGCCCACCACTACCATTGCTGCCAACGAACTTGCGCGCCGAGAGAAGATCGGCACCCTTCGATAAGAAGACAGCCACTATTTTCTGCTGCCATGTCTCAGGGCGCCTGGGGCGAGGGATTTGTGCAGGGGAGGGGCACAACCCCCATGATGGCAGTGACTAGCACACGACCATCATCGGCTAGTATCAATGACGGGAACCATCTTCCCTCCAAAGTTTCGCCGTTCTTCTCTCCCCCGCGCGGTCGACAGTGTGGCTTTTGAGGCTGCCTGGGCGCCGAGACAGCCTTTCGTCCGACGGATGCACTGGATCGAAAAATGAAGGCGTCGATGCAAGATGGACCTGGAGATTCCAAGGCCCTGTCAAGTTGCCAAGCCGTTCAGATTGGTCGCTGATCGAGCACTTCATCCCCGGTCAGGGCAATGTGTCTGGGGTTGAACCTCGCGGGGGAAGTACATAGTAGAATCAGTGGAGTAGTGATGGGCATTAGTGGCGGGTTCGTCCCAGTTCAGTCTGGCTTATTCGAACGTTGAGGGGTTGTTGGCGACAGAAGACTGCCGGACGGGAAACCGGAGGAGAATCCAAAAGGATGGAGCCTGTGGGTGTGGACGTGCGCAAAGAAGTGGGAGGGAACCGAAGAGGACTGCAGCAGCAGCGAGACTGGAGAGTGCTCACCGTCCAGAAGACTGGGGGAGGGGAGATGGCGTCCTGTTGCCAAGAATCGCCAAGCCATTTCATGTTGTTGAGTTTGGAGAGTCGACGTTGGTTCGCTGACCCATGCTGTCCCCGGTTACCCCATGAGCCCCCCGGTCGGGACAGACGCGTCCCTGTGGATATCCTGGTCTCGTGCAGGGCAGGGAAGCACATCCATGGTCGAGGTCGGGTTGGATGCAGATATGGTGTTCTGTCACCTGTATCCGTACGTACAGGGCACCGGACGCAGGAGCGAACGAGAGAGTGAGGGCTCTCCGTCAGCGTCGTATCAATGACTTTCTGATCTGTATTTCGTCAGCAACCAAGCGACCAGCCAGATCCTCAGCCAGTCAACGCTGGCGCCGTCAGAAAGTATCCAATCACGGCCAGGAAGCGCAGCCATGCATCTGGGACGGGTCCTCGGTTCGGACACGGCAGCGACCTGAGGTTGGGTACTTCGGGGTTGCAGTTCTGCATCTGGACCAAGTTGGCGAGGTGAGCAAGAGGTGGTTGATGGTTGATACCTTAGTAGGTGTGTACTTTGTAGGCGGCGGCGGCAGGGTGCAGATGCCGATGGTGAAAGCGAGGCGTTTTCATATTGGCAATTAGGGTCCCGAATAATGCTTGCTGGACCGGTTTGCTGCCTCGAGGAAGGAAGGAAGGAAGGTGTGAGGGTAGGGTGCCCAAGGTGTGGATGTAATAGGATGGATTGTGGCTAGGAGACCTAAGGGGTCGATGTAGCTATGTACATGCCATATCGCTTATATAATAGGGTAACCATAGGCCAGGCTCACAGTATACCCCCCTTTAAAAATGCTAGTACCCTCACTAGTGCTATTATCCCTACTAAATCCATTCTAAAGCTATTTCTAGATATCTAAATCCCATTCTCTCTTCCTCTATTATAATCTATAGTTCTTATAGATTTATAGTAACTATTAATCTATAGTTTCTTTATAATCTAGTACTATTCTTATTAATAATAAGCTTAGTAGTTATAGTTCTATATTAAGATTAAGTTATTATAGGTATTTATAAGTAACTTAATAAAATTAGGTTAGTATATCTATTAGTAGTAATCTAGTCTAAAATATCTATAGAATACTAAATACTATTTACTTAACTTTATATTATATTTTTATAGGATCTTATTAATAATAAGGGATTTATCTTTAGCTAAAATTAGTAAGATTAGAGGTAGTTAGTAACTATAGGGATTTATATAGGTTATAAGTTCTAAGTAATTAATAGAGATAATATTATAAATCTTAAAATATAGTAGAAACATAAATTTATAAGTAGTATAGCTAATATATTTAGTAATAGTAAATAAACCTATATAATATTATCTATATTTTAAACTTAAAATTGCAGCTTTAGAGATATTATAGCCCTTATATAGTTATAAATATATCTTATTATAGACGTTAAAAAACTTAGTTATATACTGATAATTATAATGCTACTTTATTATAAGTATAAAGATTATAATAGCATTATAAGTAGAGATTTTAGCAGATAGAAGCTAGATTATATATAGTTATAATTCGTAAAATATTAATAATAAGATGTTATTAAGTGTAAAGCCTTTAATAATCTCATTAAGTAATAACTAAGTTAATATAGATTTTATATAGTTAAACTTAAACTATAATTAATCTAAGTAAGTTAGCTACAACTTAAAGCTTAAGAGTAAATAGAGGTAATACTAAAGTGCAGATTTAATAGTTTAAATTATATATTTAGTTTAGCTATTAATTTAGAGATAGTAAGTAGTTATATAGAGTAAGGTTATACTAGCTTCATACTAGATCGATTTCTATATTATAAATAGAAACTTTAGATCTTAATCTAATATAATTACCTTAAAAAAACTCTAGTTAGAAGATATCAATTAGCATCTAAGTTATATATCTTATTTCTCTATAATATCTATTATTTTATTTAGGATAATAAAGATTTCCTTAGATATTTTATAAACTATAACTAAAGCTATATTAAAACCTTCTTTAAACAGTAGTAATACTAATATAAAGTTAATTAAGATTATATAGTAAGAGTAAAGTAGTAGTAAGATAAATTATAAATTACTATAAGCCTTATAGCGCTAGATCTAAAAAACTTAATATTATAAGTAGTTAAATAAATACTTTTACAGTTTTTTAAGACTATTATAGATACAGTATTAAGATATAAACTCTAATAATTTATTATAACTAAGATAATTACTATTATAGATTAAGTTAAAGATATCACTTAGATAAAATTAAGGAATACACAGTTAAAAGATATAATTAGAATTTATCTTCTAAATAAGGCTGCATTTAATCTAAAATAGTAATTTAACGCAGTTATTAGCATTAAATTTCATATTCTAATAGATCACTTTGAGGATCTTCTACTAAACTAAATCAGTTTTATAGCTAGATTAGATCTTAGCCTTAAAGGCTAGTAAAATCTCTACTATTATAAATACTAGTTATATAACTAGGTCTAGTTTTAATAGAATACTAATAACTTTAATTAGCTCTAAAAGTAGGCAGTTAAATTCACTAATAAGCAGAAGTTAAATTAGATCTATATAGATCAAATTACAGATAGATAGATATTAATTAGCTTCAGCTATAAAAATAAGATCAGTTAGATAATCATCTAATAAGATATTATAATAGGGTAAGAGAGAAGACTTATCAATTATATTAGGCACTCCACTTTAAGCAGAAAACCCCTAAAAATACCCTATACACTTATATATTAATTTTCTAGATAACTATAAGAAATATAAAAGTAAATATATAAATATAAGCTTAACTAACTTATACTTTATCTATATTTTCTACTCTTTTTATATCTTAGGTTATATAATCTCTTAAGAGAAAATAAGCTACTAAGAAGAAGTTTAGTAATATTATCCCTATAGTATTCTACTTTATTATCGCTTTAAATAATTAAAGAGGTATAGTAGGAATTAAAAGAGGGGATAAAAGTAGAGCTAACTAAAGCTAGAAGAGCTTAAAAATACCTATTTTTATTTAATTTTTAAAAGGTAAGAATTAATAGGTTTTTCTTATAAGCTAAACTAAAGAATTCTAAAAGCTCTTCTAAGAAAGTAGTTACTAAAGTTATTAAAAGAAAACAGGAAATTATATAAAAATAAATATATTTCTTATTTATCTATTTAGTCTTTTTTATTATAAACTAACTAGACTTCTATTTACTTATATAAGCTTTTTCCTCTTATAATAACACCTAATACTTATAAAAATATCTATCTAACTTTTTACTTTTAAGTTAAAATTACTAAAAATTCTAGTTTCTCTACCCCCTTCTATATATCTCTTAAGTCTTTTATATACTAAAAAGAGAAAAACTTAAACATTTTTACTTTATATACTTAATATTCTATCTAGCTTTTAACTTATATCTTCTACTATTCTAGCTAGTAATAAGTCTTTCTATTAATTCTTTCTTAATATAGGCTTAATTATAGTCTTCTCTTTAGATCTCTTTAGTTTACTATATACTAAATACTATCTATCTTTTTAGTATAATTAAAACTAAAAAGACATCTTAAGATTATATAGCTTAAGCTATATCTTTAATTAAGTTATCTTAAGTAATAAGGAATTACTTTAGAGTTAAGTTGCTAAGCTTATTTATTATAAATAGCTTAAGCTTTCTAACTTTTTTCTTAATCTTTATATAGTAGAGCTTCTTTTACTTATTCTCTATCTAAACCTATATATCTTTAACTTTATTTAATATTTCCCTAAAATAGTTTTTCTTTTTTGTATTAATAATAAAAGTTATAAGATTAAAGTTATTATTATAAACTATATTTTCTATCTTATTAGTCTCTCTTAGAGAGGCTAAGTCTTTAGCTTTAACCTTAATTAACTTTTAAATAACTAATATCTAGTTAAGTATAGCCTTTTTAAAGCTTATATTTACTTTATCTTCTTATTATTTTTTTTACTTCTTTCTCTTTAAAGCTTTTAGTTAATTTTTAAACTTAGTTTTAAGTTTTAATCTTAAGTCTTTAAGTGAGGTATAAAGGCTAAACTCTTTAATAATAAGCCTAACCTAGTAGTTAAAAAAGTTCTTATAAAAATTTAAGTTAGCTTCTTAAGCTTTAGTAGTAGTTTCTAAATATAAAATCTTAATACTAAAGATACTTTATTAAATAATATATCTAATAAAGTCTACAGTATAGAAGCTATATTTCTATAAGTTTTCTTTTAATTTAATTTAGAGTTATAAAATAATAAAAGAAGTATAATTAATAAGCTTCTAAGTCTCTACTAATACTTTATAGATCTTATACTAATTATAAACTAATTTAACTATAGTTCTAAAAGAGGTTTCTAACTTACCTAAGTTACTACTATTAATAACATCCTATATACTATTTAAGTAGAAGCATAAGCTGTTTTTTTAATTAATAATTAGGCTTATATATTTTCTTTTACTATTATATTACAAAAAGATAATAAAATTGTATAAAGTAAGCTTATTAGCTAGAACTTTATAATGCTTTACTATAAGGTTATTATAGAAAAGAACTTAAATAATAAGAACCTTTATATATTATTCTTTAATTATATCTCTAATAGTTAGGTTATAGACTACCTTAATATAGCTTTCTAAGAGGAGATCACCTTAATATAGAAACCTAGATATATTATAGAGGTTAAAAAAAACTCTTACTTAGATACTTTACTCTTAGATTCCCTAAGTTAGGTTTTTACTATTATTATAAGAGAATCTACCCTACTAGTATCTAGTTAGAGTTATATTAATAAGGTTATTATTAGTACTTATCTATTTAGGCGTTAGGAAGGATCTATTTTAACTAAGTTTTAGTACTCTATAAAGCTTTTAAAGTATAATAGGAGACTTAATAAGCTCTACAGTTTTAAAGAGGATTTTAAGGAGTTTTTAGTTAGATTATATAGGCTAGATATACTTAGTTTTATTTAGTTTAGTGTTTACTTTATTAGGGTAGTTAAAATAGAAATTAGAAAGCTATAAGGGCTATTTTCTTTATAGGAGTAGAGCAGATATATCTACTACTTATAAAGTCTCACCTTAAGAAACTAATTAGTTTTTATAAAAGTGTATAATATAGATTATAAGCTTTTACTTAATTTTATTAATCTAGTTAATATTCTATATAGTTTTATAGGCCTTCTAAAACTTAGAATTATAGTCTTTAGAGGATAGAGATTAAGAAGTAATAAGAGTAGTTTAGTAAGATATTATATAATATTTTATAGTAGTCTAAAAGAGAAGTTATTAAGTTATAAATATATAAAATATACTAAATAGGCTTATATTACTGTTTATTTAGGTTATAGTAATTAGATATCTTAAAAAGAAAAAAAGAGTTAAAAAGGTGAATTTATAGAAAGTAAGAGGGTATTAATTATAATATTAATAGTTTTTATTAAAAGTTAGTAAAAATAAGTAGGAGGAAAAAGGTATAATTTTTAAGATATATAAGTAATAGTTAGGCTTAGTTGAAGTTTTATAGTTAAATATAAAAATATCTATTGAGGAAAAGTAGTTATTATATATATAAATATATAAGGATATTTAATAAAAGGTTAATAAGTTAAAGTGTCCCCTTTTTGTAGACGTTATAAAGGTAAATTTAGCGCTAGTAGTTAATAATTCTTCTAAAAATGTAATTTTTAGATAAAGAAGGAACTAGTTAGATATATAAAGTGGTTTTTTTTGAGGGTAAGATTTAAGTAATTGCTAGATATAGCTAGTAATTAGATAAAGGTGAAGTTAGGTACTAAGGATAATAAGTAGAAGAAGGAATAATAACTAGTGTGATTTAGTAGTAAGAAAAGGAAAGATATAGTTATAAACTACTTAGTTAGGCTTATAATTATATATTTTTAAGAGGAAAGTTAATACTTATAGCTATAGAAGAAGTGAGGTTTTTTATAATTTAATTATAAGATGTATAGAGTTAAAGGCCTCTTTTTTATAAATAGTAATGTTTTAATTAATATATCTATTTTACTCTTATTGTTAAAACCTAAATAAATGTATTCTTTTTAGTTTAGTTAATCTTAGATTTATAGTAAAAAGTCCTTTAAGTTATTCTTTTTTTTATTTTATTAATAAGTTACTATAGTAAATAAGTTTCTAGGTTACTATAGCTACTGTTTTTAGTATTAACTACCTCTCTAGTTAGATATAAAAAAGTATATCTCTTCTACTTAGCTATATTTCTTTTTTCTTCCTCTTAATATATTATTCTTTATAATCTCTAGTCTAACTAATGTTTTATAATAATAACTAGATAACTTCTAAGTAGTATAACTATAGATATTAAAATTAACTTAGGTTACTCTTATATTACTACCTTAAACTAAATATATAAGCCTTTCCCCTTCTCTCTTATACTAGCTTCTATAAATTATAAAAATAAAAAAGAAACTATTTATCTATTTAGACTTATTATACTACTATTAGTTATAGTAAGTTGTTTTTCTAAAACTATTTAAGCTATTACTAACCTATATATAAACTTCTCTTTCTCTTTTCTAGACTTCTATTAAAGGTCTTATTAGTTAGATTTAGTATAAAATAAGCTTTATTTATAAGATTACTATTAATAAAAAAGTTAAAGGAGTTACTTTAAAGTTTTAGTATTTACTTACTAAGTTTTTAATAATATATATAAAGCTAATTAATAAGAGAGAAATACTAAAAAAGTTTCTATTTTTTATAAAAGAGGTTTATATTATAGAGGGTTATATTAGCCTTTAAAGATAGCTATACTAAAAAATAAATAGGTTAGAAGTAGTTAAGGCTTTATTAATTTATATATATAGCACCTAAAATCTTTTTCTATATAATAGATACTTTAAGTGCTAAGTAAAAATATCTTTTAAAGCTAAGTAAAATAGCTATTAAGTTACTATATCTATTCCTTTCTAGAAGTATATTTCCTACTAAACTAAATAAAAAAAAGCTTATTCTAATTATATCTACTATAAAAAGAGCTCTTTATACTTATATAAGTTTAACTATAACTAAAAAACTACTAATTAGATTAAATATATTAAAAAAAGTAATAAAAAGAAAGGTATTTCTAATAGCACCCTTTATAAAGAAGATAGAGGTATTAATATAATGTTTTATTCTAAGTATAAGTATCTTAGAAGTAAGACTATTATATTAATATATAAACTATTAATTAACTAATTTACTAAGTTAGCTTTAAAGTATAAATTTAAATTATAATAGCATTTCTAAGTAGTTTCTTATAAGATCTTTAATAAGAACTTTTATAAGTAAGTTAGCCTTTTAATAGCAGAAATAAGGTTAAAGCGTAAAGATAAGAAGAAAAAGAAAGAGGCTACTATTTGTTATACTTAGAGAAGTAATTAATCTATCTTAAGTTTAAATTTTTCAGAAGTAGTATTAGTTTTTTTTAAGTTTTTTAGCATTTTTTTTAGTCTTTTTAGTATTTATTAGTTTTTATTATTATATATCCCCCCTTTTTTTATAATAATATATATTAAAAGCAAAAAAAGCAATATAAATATATAGTTAATATAAATTATAGTATAAAAGTGACTAAATATAAATAGATAAAATGTTGTTTTTCTTACTAAAAATAAATAAAATTTAATAATTATTATAAATTTAGCTATCTTCTAGTTCTTCTATATTTTTATACTAACTATTAAATCTTTTATTCTTTATAAAAATACCTACTATAATTTTATTCTTTTTTTACTAAATATTAACTTTAGTTTATAGTGTTTTATTTTATTCTTATAATTACTTAATTTACATTTTTATAGCGTTAAAGTTATTAGTCTCTGCTTTTTTTAGTATAGATAACTTATTAAGGTTTAAGATTTCTATTAGACTAAGCGTATTAGAATTAAGTTAATTTATAGTAGGAAAAACCTTATTAAAAGCTTATTTAAAGTTTAGTTAGACTTCTATTTTAAAAATATTATCTAAATAGCTATCTTTATTTACTATAAATTTCTTTAAGTAATTACTAGCTATAGTCTACTTAATAAGAATTCTAGTAAAGGTTTTAAATAAATAGAATGAAATTCAAAGAGATATCTACTAAATATAAAAGAAGCTTAATTAGTATATATTAAGCTTACTAGAAGAGCTTTTATTAATAGATAGCTTTATATTATAGATAAGAATAATATTCCTAACTTATAGCTCTTTATATTATATTCTATATTTATTTCTTTAGTTATAGTCTTTAGTAACTTAGTAGCGCTACTTTATAATATATTTAAAAGCTATCTACTAGTTAGAATTAAATTATTTAAAGGTCTATATATATAAAAAAAGTTTAGTTTTAGTATCTCTAATTTTTAATTAGTTTAATACTCACTAAGTAATACTTCTAGTTTTAATTAGAGTAATTAGGTTATAATTATAAATAAAGTAAAAAAGAAAGTATTTTATAGAGAATCTAATTAATATTTAGTTAGTAAATAGAGCTATATAAAAGACTAAAGTTTAGTTCTTTCTACTAAAGTCTAATTAGATTATAAAAGTGTAAATAAGAAGTTAATATCCTTTTTTAATAAGTCTATTAGCTTTTAAATTATATACTGAGATAATAAGGCATTATCCTTTATAGACTTAATTAAGCTTTTTAATAAACTTTTTATTTTTTAGTTCCTTATTAACTATAAGAAGCTTATAGATCCTATAGTAGTAGATTATATCTTTTTAAATAAACTTAGCTATTATCTTTAAGTTAATATTCTTAAGAAGTTAATAAACCTCTATATAACTAATAAGTATATTATAAGCTTTAGCTAGAGAGTAATTACTAATCTTCTAGATATTAATATAAATATACTAAAATAAGATTACTAGAGGTATAGAAAAAATATAAAGGTCTTTAAATCGCTTTAGTTAGACTTATATATAGGATAGATAGCCCTTTATTTCATTACTTATTATTTAATATATATTTTCCTAGGTGTATTACTCTTAAAGTCTAGTATATATTATATTATAGCCTTTATACCTTCTTTTAGTATATATATATTAGATTAACTTCTTCTGCTCTTTTTTATTATTAACTACTTATCTTAGTATAAAGTTTAACTTTATTCTTTTCTAAAAAAGAAAACTATCTTAGAGTATATACTTTGCTATGTATAACTTAAATTTCTTAAAATTAATCTAAAAAATAGTCTTTAGACGTAATAATAAAGCTAAATATTTAGTAATTTATTATAATTGTTAAGACTAAGCCTATTTAAAGCTTAATAAGTTATCTGCTTTAAGTCTAAAGTTTTCTTTAGTTTTAAGTATATAAATAGAGTTATTAATTATCTTATCTAAATCTTCCTCTTACTCTACTTCTTAAATATTAGATTCTCCTACTAGTTTATATAAGAGACTATCTATAGCCTTATTCTTTATATTAGATATATAGTAAATATTAAAATTAAACATTTTAATCTAAGTAATTTATTATATAAAAACTACTCTAAGTAAATCTAAAGTAGTGCTACTAATTTAGTCTATAAGGACTTTTACGTTAGTTTTAAAGGTGAATTATACGCTATATAGGTAGTTTCTAAGCCTCTTAAAAGTAAGTAGGACTGATTAAAGTTTAAGCTTTCCTATATTATAGTTAAAGGCTACGTTAATTTAAATTCTACTTTTATACTAAGTAATATATTTTTTACCCTAATAGTATTATCTAAGTATAGCGTTCTACCCCTTAATGCTTATATTAGTAAATAGATAGATTTCACTAGCTTCCTCTTTATAATTAATAGGTTAAAGTAATAAAAGGCTAACTAAGTAAAGCTTAAAGGTTTCTATAGCTAGCTACTATTCTAGCCTCTACTTAAAAAGCACTCCTTTTTAAAGAAATCTTACTAGTAGGATAGAAATAGTCCTATAATCCTTAATCTATACTTAATAGAACCTAATAATATTAAAAAGACTTTTAACTACTATAATATTATTACATTTTTCCTACTTAAAGATTTTAATAACTTTATTCTAGTTAAACTTATATTTTTTACTACCTACTATATAACTAAAGAAGTTAATAATAGGCTAGTAAATCTAAGATTTCTTAAGAGAAATTATAGTATTAGCAAGCTTAAAGTTCTAAAGTACTATATCTAGATTTATAAAATACTTAAAGATATATAAACATATCTTTAGAAGCTTAACTATATAGTTATTATTATATATTATTTTTAGCCTTCTAATAGAGATATTATTAAGAAAAGGTTAGTAAACGCTTAAAATAAAGTTATAAAAGATTCTTATTATAACCTTTATAAATTAAGTAACTAAATTTATTGCTCCTTAAAGCAAAGTATATATTTTAAATAGCCTTAAAAGTGTAGTAAATATAGTTAGGTCTTAACTTAACTTATTAAATAAGACTTAGTTATATCTAGAAAATAGGTCTAAAAAGCTTATAATCTTATAGTTAGTAAAGTTTTCTAAGAATTTATTAGCTTTTAGAGGAATAAAGGCATCTCTAATACTAATCTTATTAAGTTTTATATATAAGTTAATTAGCCTTATATTACTATCCTTTTTAGTAATAAAGAACTAAAAGTTTCTATATAATCTATAGAATTCCTTTAAAACTTCTTATATAACTTTCAATCTAAATATATTAATAACTTTCTCTTATAAAGCTTTAGGGATAAGAATTTCTTTCTCTTACTATATAATATATAGAATAGTTTTAATCTTTTATAGTAGAGCTATATAAGAGTTAATATACCTATATTCTAAGAAATCTTATACTAACGCTCTTTCTTAATTTATGAGGATATATTTAAGCATTTTAATCTCTCTTAATAAAAGGTATAACTAAATAACTTTAAGCTTTAAAAACCTTTCTAAAGTAAAGTAAATCTCTTAGTTAAACTGTATAAATTATAGATATATATAGCTAGTAAAAAGGGAGTTAGAAAGCTAATAATAGCTTTTTACTTTTTAAGTTAAGATCTTTTTCTAGTCTTTCTAATTATTAAGAATAGAACTATCTAAAGATAGATTATTAACTAGATAAATCTTTTTATTTTTGCATTTATATATTATATAGATACTAATAAAGCTTTAGTTAGACTTAGAGTTTTTCTTAATTAACTTAAAAAATACTTAATCTTTTAGAACTTTAAGAAGGTTTTACTAGCTTTTAGTGTTTTTAAGAAAATAAACTTAAATAATTTCTATAATTAGAGTAACTACTACTTTAGTAATAGTTTTTAAGATATTAAGTGTAGCTAAAAGTGAAATTAGAGTAGAACACTAATTAGTCTTAAAAACAGCTTTTTTTTATTTAAAAAGCTTAGCTTCCTTTTTTTTTTAAGTAAAAAAGCGCTCTTTTTTATAGTTTATTATAATATTAATATAGTAAATTTGAACTTTATTATATATATTACTAAGGTTCTAGTTAGTCTTAAGTTAGCTTTTAGTAGTTTTAGAGGTATTATAGATGTTTTTTATATAGTTTTCTTATTTAAAGAAATAACGCTAAATCTAACGCAAAGAATCTAATTATATAAAACCTACTAAAATACTAATCTTTTAGAATTTGTTACTTCTATAGTTTTTTGCCTTTATTATAATAGTAATAAAGCATTTTAAATATTTAAAAGTGAATTTAGTAGAAATAGTAAAAAAAAGTCTAAAAAGTAAGTTATAGTTAATAGTTTTAAAGTTTACTACTATTATAGTTATTATAATCTTATAGTTATTAATCTAAATAGATATATAGTATACCTTAATAAAGTATAGCTTTAGGTTATCTTTAGCTATTATTCTTATTATTAAAATAGTAGTAGAAATTAGAATATTATAGTTTAAGATATATTAGTAACTTATAAAACTAGATTCTATACTAGTATTAATCACACTCTATATAAATAAGTAGTTATTAAGATACTTATTACTAATAGAGATCTTTAGAATAAGTTATAGTGTAATAATTATTAGAGCTATTTAGTTTATAGTTATTAGGATAATAGCTTTAACTAAAAAGACCTTTAGATAGTTTTAAGTTTAAATAGCTTTATTATATTTAGAAACCTAGTTAGTTTATTAAGCTCTTTCTTTTAAGGTTTTAGTAAAATCTATAAAGTTTATAGAAATAGATATATAGATAACTCTTTTTAGATTATCTATAAAAATGTATATCTTTCTAATAAACTCTTCTCTATATTCTAGTTAAATCTTATAGACTTTTTTAATTAGTAGACTAATTAAGCTATAAAGCTTATATAAAATAAGTTTATTAATAAGTTTTTTATTTTTAATAGATTTCTAATTTTTACTATTAAAGAATATAGCTAGCTAGAAGTTACTTTTTAGAAGAGATAGTTTTAAAATAGGTTTTAGAAGAGGAATCTTAATAACTTTACTAAGTATTATTTCTCTTTTTATTCTAGATACTCTTTCTAGTTCTAAAGTATTAGTAAGTATAAAAACTAGTTTAAAAAGGCTTTCTTCCTCTATTTTAATATCTAAGTTTTTTTCTTATTTTTCTTAGTTAAAAGGTAAATTCTTTTCTATAACTAACTTTTCTAGTAAGTTTAAATAACTTTTAGAATGAGGTTATAAAAAAAAAGGTCTTTTTAAAATAGTTAGAGTGTTTTTAATATTTTATATAGTGAAATAAACCTTTTTAGAAGGAGACTTTAAAGCTTTCTTTTTAATTTTTCTAAGATTTAGTAGCTTTAGCTTTTTCTATAGGAATAGGTTAGCTTTATATATTTTTAACTAAGTAATTATAAGCTTAAATACTATAAAATTAAATAAATCACCTTTAGTTAAACTATTAAGTTATACTAAGTTATATAAGTAAAAAGGCTAGATTAAATCTTTATATTTCTATTTACTAATAGCTAATATTTAGAAAGTAGAAGTTTAACTAGATGTTTTATTATCTAATATAACACTTTTTTTTTTATAAACCTATAAGAAACCTTAATTAAGTTAAAGTTATTATAGTTTTATAGAACTCTAATAAGTATAGACTAAAGTTAGCTAATATTCTACTTAAAAATCTCAGTAACTTAGGCTTTTATAGCTTTATAGCTATTTTAATTCTTAAAGTAAGTAATAATAGCTTCTTAGTTAAGTTTACTATTTTATTATAATAAGGTAATAATTATTTAGAGGATAAAAAACTTATTATTTTAAGGTTTATAGAAATAGTATCTTTAGAAGTATTAGATTAAACTATTTCTTTTATTAGCTATTTTTTGAAGATAATAGCCTTCTTTAAAGTTATAATCTATATAGCTTATATACTAGTACTAACTATATAGATTATAAAAGAAAGGCTTAAGATTTTCTTTATTAACTTTAACTAAATAAACTAAAGCTAAATAGTAGTCTTCTATAGCTAGAAAAGAATAAGTAATCTTTCTAGTAGAGATTTTCTAGTTATTTATTATTTTTACTAAGTTAGAAAGTTACTAGTTTAAAAACTAGCTCTAGAGATTCTTAATACTTTAGTTAGACTTAGTTTTATTTCCTTTAGCTTATAGAAGGAGAAAAGCTTCTCTTCTTAGTATTTTTAGAAGTATAGGAAATAGAGAATAAGTAGAAGTAGTAATCTAGAGGGTTTACCTCTAAGTAGCTTTAGAACTAAGCTAATTTATTAAGTTAACTTTAAATTTATTAAAGTCCTCTTTTTTAAATAACTTATAAATACTAGTCTTTATAAGTAGAGCTATTCTATTTAAAGCTAACTAATTAAATCTTAATATAGCTATATAGATAATTTAGAAACTAGTTATAATATTAAGGTTATATTTTATAGCTTTAGTTTAAATATTATTAATCTTCTATAGAAACTATATAGCTACTTTATAGTTTAGATTATCTATTATTAGAGTTATAAAAATAATCTAATTAATCTAGTTATTTAGTAGTTTTTAGTAATTTTTATCTATAGCTCTATAGCGCTAGATAAGGTATATTTTCACTTATAACTAAGTTTTCTTATTAAGTTTTATTTAATTATTAGCTTAAAAAGGTATATTTATATAAAAAATAATACTTAATACTTTTAAAGTATTAGTTATTTTTACTACTTCTACTATAGCTTTATAGCTTTTAAGAAAGTTTAAAATGTTATTTCTAGTAAAGAATAATGCTCTAGCTATTCTAAGTTATAGTATTTTAAATCCTTAAAATCTTAAGCTATATACTCTAGAGACCTTTTAATAAGATTTAGTAGAGTTTAAATAACTTTATATACCTTTTTCTCTTAAAAAATCCTCTCTAAGTATTATATTTATACTAGAGGTACTACCCTTAGAAGCTATTACTTTGAAAACTTTAGCTTCTACGTTTACTTTAGAACTTTAATTTAAATCTAAAATTAAAGGAGGTTTCTCTTATTAAGATTAGTAAAAAGAAAAACCTATAAAAAGACTTACTAAAGTATTATTAGTAACTAAATTAGCCTTATTATTTATTATTTCTAGTTTAAGTTATTTATCTTAAGCTAAAGTTAAAGTCTTTAAAGTTTTAAAGTCTAGTAATACTATTCTAAAGAAAATATAGGTGAATTAATAGAAAAAGAAGTAGAAAAAAGCTCTACTAAAAAAGACTAAAATAAAAAGATTATATAAAACTTAAATAAAGTTAATAATTTATTAATAAAAGAAGTAATAGAAGAATTCTCATAATATAGGTCTAAAAGAATAATAGAAGATAAAGGGAGAGATAAAAAAAAAAAAAGACATTTTTGCTATTATTTCTATCTTTATCTTTCTCTTTTATCTAAAAAGTATATATATATTTATTATTCTTCTTCTTTTCTATTATTCTAATAGTAAAGTTGTTTTATACTTTAGGTTTCTTTCTCTTCTCTCTATAGAAGAAGTCTAGCTATATTTAGTAGTATCTTCTATAGCTTCACTTTATAACTCTCCTTTTTTATAAGTTAAACTTAAGATTTAATAAAGTTTATAATAAAACTATAGCATTAACTATAGACCTTAAAAAAAGTACTTCACTCTAGCTACTTATTTATTATTTAAAAATATAAAGGGGGAGAAATCTAAAAAGATATATATACCTTTCTTTTTATAAAGTTAGTATAAAATTATTTTTAGAAGAGAGAAATACTTTTAATTAAGCTTAGAAAATATTCCTCTCTTTATTTTTTGAAAAGTTAGTGTAGTTATAATATTTTTCCTTTTTAGCCTTTTATACTTTTACACTTATAGTATCTTATAATTTAAAAAAGTTAGATCTTAGTATTTCTATATATAAGTATAACTTAGATCTTAAATTTTTAAGCTTTTTAATATTTCCCCTTATTAGTTAATATATTATTAGAAACTTTCTAATAGGTTTAAATAAAAAGAAGTTTCTTAGAATAAATTAATTAATTTTATCTTTTTTAAAGTTTATAAGAGGAGTAAAATAAATCTTATTACTTTTATAACTTCAGCTTTAGAAGTAAGAGTAAAATAAGTTTATTTTATCTTAGTTACTCTTAGATTATTATTATAGTAGCTTATAATAAAGTAGTATATAATAATTTCAAATAAGTAAATAGTAAGCTAATAAAGAGGTTTAGTAAAACTTATATAGAACCCTATTTACTCTTTTCTACTTAATAAAATACTCTTTTTCTTAAAGTCTTTTAAACTTCTATAGGTTTAGTTAATCTTTAATTCTAAATACCTAAGCTATTACTTTTTACCTTAAGAAAATAGAAGTTAAAAAAGTGTTTTAAATAGGTAGATAATAAGCTAATAAAGAAGTTTAGTAAAACTTATATAGAACTCTACTTACTCTTTTCTACTTAATAGAACACTTTTTTTCTTAAGGTTTTTTAGATTTCTATAGATTTAGTTAATCTTTAATTCTAAATACTTAAGCTATTGCTCTTTACTTTAAGAAAATAAAGGTTAAAAACATATTAGCTAAATTTTCTTCTAATATAGTAATATTTAAATTACCTCTTCTTTTAAGCTTTTCCTATTTTAGTTTAATAGAGTAGTATAGAATAACTATAAAGGGAACCTTTTATAGTAGTTTAATTTATACCCCCCTATATTAGTTACTAATTTTATAATAGAGTAAGAGAGAAGACTTATTAATTATACTAAGCACTCTACTCTAAATAAAAAACCTTTAAAAATACCCTATATATTTATATATTAATTTTCTAAATAACTATAAAAGATATAAAAGTGAATATATAAATATAAGCTTAACTAACTTATATTTTATCTATATTTTCTACTCTTTTTATATCTTAAGTTATATAATCTTTTAAGAGAAAATAAGCTACTAAGAAGAAGTTTAGTAATATTATTTTTATAGTATTTTACCCTATTATCGCTTTAAATAATTGAGGAGGTATAGTAAAAATTAAAAGAGAGGATAAAAATAAAGCTAACTAAAACTAGAAGGGCCTAAAAATACCTATTTTTATTTAATTTTTAAAAAGTAAGAATTAATAGGTTTTTCTTATAAGCTAGGCTAAAGAATCCTAAAAGCTTTTCTAAAAAAGTAGTTACTAAAGTTATTAAGAGAAAATAGGAAATTATATAAAAACAAATGTGTTTCTTATTTATCTATTTAGTCTTTTTTATTATAAGCTAACTAGGCCTCTGTTTACTTATATAAGCCTTTTCCTCCTATGATAACGCCTAACGCCTATAAAAACGTCTATCTAACTCCTTGCTTTTAAGTTAAAATTGCTAAAAATTCCAGCTTCTCTGCCTTCTTCTAATATCTAAAGCGCTAGATGTATTAGATGCAATAGCATTATCAGTAGGAAGTTTACTGAGCGCATCTAGTACTAAGTGATCTTTGCTAGGTTTATAAATAATATAGAAATCAAATTATAATATATATTCTATTATGCAGACTAGCTTCTTATTTGCAGTTATATATACTGTTAAGTTAGCAATATTATTAACTTAATAGGATTAGATGTTAATAATAGCCTTATAATCAGTAAATAAGATTACTAGTGCTAGTTGCATAAATTAGATCTAATATTAAGTCTTCAAAATAGTTTAAATATATCTAGTAACCTTAAGTTCTATTAACTAATATCTCTTTTCTACAGTACTAAAGGTGTAGAAGATAAATAAGATTAGTTCTATAGCATTCCTAGGTAGATATTACCTATCTATAAAGGTTATAGTAACTAAGTCCTTAATGTGAAAAACCTACACTCTAATACTATCTCTAGAAGTATCAAACTTAATATATAGTTATTGCTTAGGTGAGAAGTACATCAGAATTATATATAATATAAAAGCTAACTTTAATATTATAAAAGCATTAGATTCTTTAGCGGTTAGCATTAGTATGTTAATTGCAGTCGCCTAAGACTTATAAGCTAGTTTTAACATCTTACTAGTTTTTATAGATCTATTAGAATTAAGGCGTTAATAAGTGCAAAGTAGCATTATCTTCTAATCCTCTAATAGTTCTATAATCGTTATATAGCAGAGGACATAGTGATATAAACTAGATTTAAGTCCTAAGAAGTACTTAAGTAAATATAAAGTAGTTAGAAACTTAATAGCTTTAATAGCTTATAACTTAGTTATAAGTATGCTTAATCTAAATAAGTTAACTAGCTTGCTAAAAATAATAGCTATAAGGAATCTAGTAAAGGATTTATCTAGTCCTAAAGAGATATTAATTTTAGAGAGAGCTTAAAAGATATTATGAAGATTGTAGATATAGTTCTTAAGGCCTTTAGACGTAATAATAATGTTATTATAATATAATACTCTATTAGTATTTGCTAAAATAAAGTCTATTTAATGCTAAACGTAGATATTATAGTTTTTATATCTTATTACTAAATATCAAAAAGTGAATTAGCCTTTATAAGTGATAATTATAAATACCTATTATAAGCTTAAGTGTATACACTATTAGTAGTAGAAAGCTATAGTATTAAATGTAGATATATAGATAGTATCTATGCATTTCATAATAATCTCATTTTAGGTTTTTATAAGATAGGTATTAGTTAAAGTTATATTATTAAGAGGGTAGATATTAATAACTATTTAGCTTTTATAATCTTTAGTAAGTATAGTTCTAGTTATTATCTTAGAGCTGTTTCTATCTAGATCTAGTTTAAGATTAGGATCTATTTTAATCTTAGGATCTATCTAGGTTTTAAGATCTATCTTAATCTCCTTTTCTCACTAGATGATGAAAACTAAGAATGCAAAAAGAACTTATATAAGAGTGTAGTAGAGCTTTTCACTTAGTTTATCAATAGTGTGATTAATAATGCCTTATTTTAGACCTCTAAGTAGGTAGATCTTATATTTATATAGTATCTATTTATCCTAATCTGGTTTGAAATAAACTTATATTTACTGATCTTCTAGAATAATAGTAAAACTAGATTCCTTAAAGATATATTTAAATTCTATTAGAACGGTCTTAATACTATCAGTATTAGGTTAGCAATTATAAACTTTAACGCTAGTTATATAGGTGTAGGTTTATTTATTTTAGATTAGAGCGGCTTTAATTATATATTTCTCAAGCTAGTGTAGTTCTTTAAGTGCAAATTCTAATATAGCAGCAGATTTAAACTTATTAATATACTACACTTAAGCAGACAGATTAATAGAGATGAGGTGGCTAATAAATTAGTTTTAGTTGAAGATCTAATTAGAATCTAAATTATTGCAAACTAAGATATCTAACAGAGAGACGTTAGTTATTATAGCATAAGTTATAATAAGGAGATCTATAGGTTTAAAGAGTATATTCTATCTAATATTAGCGTTTAAGATTAAATAGTAGACTAAAACTAGTGCAGTTAAGCAAGCTAAGATAATTATTTTAGATTTAGCTATAACTCTCACTTTATAGTAGTTTTTATTTTACTATGCTGCTATAAAGATCTTAACACTATAAGATCTAATAGTTATGAAACCTTTGCTATTAATAATATTAAATTATTTTAGACCTAAATAATTTATACTGATTAGTATATTTATAAACAGATTGTCCATAATAGATAGCTTGTATTAGATTATAGTAATAGCTTTTTAGCTAGTAGAGATTAAAGTATTATAAAAATATAGATCTAGAATAACATATTGATCTATATAATATGAGGATTTACTAATACTTTTAACTATAAGGGGAACTAATCTAATGTAAATCTTAGCTATAGGCTAGTATTACTTAAGTGTAGTTCTATTAAATAGTAACAAAAAATAACCTATATCTCTATAGATGTTAAGCTGTATAGATAGATCTCAATTTAAGTTAGAAGTGATCTAATATTATAAGTAGAACTATAAGTAGAATTTAAATCTAGTGCTAACTTAAGTTAATAAGTCTATAGATAATCTCACCTAGATAGACTAAATTAAGCTACTTAGGGTAGCAACTAATAGGTTATAAGAACTGCTATAATATGAGGATGATTTACTAAAGAAGGCTGTAGTAATTAGATCTAAATTAGAGGTAGTAGAGTTATAATTTTTACAGATATACTTATAGAGCTAGTTATTACTAAAGAATAGTTGTTTATAGAACTAACACTTCCTCTAAGTTATAAGGTGTAGTTTCTCTAGAGGTGTTATAGTAATAAAATAGATATCCTTATAGTTATCTTCAAACTATATAAAATTAAAGTCTCTATTAAGCTTAATTTATTTAAGATTAGTAGTATCTATAATTTAGTTATTATAAAATAACACTTAAGGCTTATCTATATTATTAGTAACTAATAGAGAGCAGTAATTATTTAGTTTAAAAAGTAAGTATAAGGCTGATCTATCTAGAGATATTAGGGTTTTTAAGATTATAAAACTAGTATTACTATAGTAGGTAGATTATATTAGATTAGCCTTAATACTTAGATTCTACTTAAAATAGTAGTTCTCTAGTATTAATTTGAATTATACTGTATTTAGCTATAGATTAAGATTAGATTATCTATTATAGAACTAGTATAATATTAGGAACTAAGTATATTAGTTTAACTAGTTCTATTGAGGTTTAAAGCTAGTTAGATTCTAGTTTTACTACTACTAATATAGGCTGATAAATTAGTTCTTAATCTAAAGCTTATTATTCTAACTAAATCTACTATTAGGTGAATTCTAAAGTTAGTTAGTATTAAAGTTTTAGTTAAAAGTAATAGGTTAACCTATCTAGTTATATAAAATATATATATTAATGTTCTTATTTACTAAGTTATAGTTAGAACTATAATAATAAGTCTATAGTAACTATTTAGATGCTAATATCTTTATTATAGATTTTTATTAGTAGATAGATTAGAAGAAAGCTTTAAGGGTAGTTATATTATTAAGAAGAGGAATAACTAATTTAATAGCACTATTAAAAGATTTATAAATTATATAGAGTTAGAAAGTAACATTATTTATGCTATAGGCTTTTATATTATAGATTATAAGTTATAAATAGACTATAATATCCTTAGTACTAATATTAGTTAATCTATAAGATAAAGACTTCTAATAGGATATAGTATTATTATAATAAAGTTTAAACTGCTTAAATAGCTTAGCTGAGATAGTAGATATAGGTGCAGATTAGAGGAGTTTTTAATTAACTTCAGTTAGAACCTATAAATACTATATTAATATAGATCTTTATAGATACTAAGTTTAAATCTTATAAACTTAAGCGTTAGATCTTATTATAGCTAGATCTTTAATATAATCTATAAAGGTGTAAATATTAATATAAATAGTTATTTTACTATTTAATACTATATCTAACTAGTATAGATCTTTAAACTTAGGATTAAATATATTAATATCTATAGATTTAAAAGACTAGTTTTAATTATTATTACTATTGCTATTACTGCTATAATATAAGTTTAAAGTTAATAATAAGTTCTATTAAGCTTAGTTCTATTAGAAAGCTTTAGCTATTATAGTAGTAAAATCTTAGTTAATAATATACTACTAATTCTATATTATAGCGTTTATTATTATAATTATAGCTTTTATAATAAGTACTTAAAGTATAGTTCCCTTTAAGTTATTAAATTTAAATATCTTATCCTTATTCTATCTAAGTTTAGATTAATATAGATCTTAATATAGTTTTTTAATATTAGAGGAAGGTTTCTACTTAAAAATAGATTCTAATTTAGTATAAAAATAGATAGTCTTACTCTTAAAACTAAAGTTAAGAGGTCTAATATATAGCTTATTAGATAGACTAATTAGGTTTTTATAGAGATTAAGCTTACTAAAGCTATTAGTTAATTAACTAATATTTTCTAGTAAGAATAGCATAGATGTAGTTTTTATTAAGGCTAGTAGCAGTAAACTAAGTAGCTTTATAGCTTATACTACCTTTTAGATCTATAATCTGTTAAAAATTAATATTTTATAGCGCTAGTTATAAAGAAAAGCTTTAAAAATACACTTACTATTTTAATTTATTAAGTAGATAATAATAAGTTATAAAATAGGATTAATAGTTATAATTCTATAAGTAATAACTAGATCTTTATTTATAATCTAATCTAATTTTAAAGCTTCTATAAACTATAATAGATATATTAAATCTTATTTAAAGTTAAGATCTATTATAGTTATAAAGCTAAAATAAAACCTAAGATTATTAAGGTCTAATCTAAGTTTAAATTGATATAAAATCTGATAATATCTAAGAAATAAAGGTTATATAGATAATCTAATATAAAAAAGTAGATAAAATAGATTAGGATTTAATAGAATCTAAAATCTAAAGGTATAAGAAATAGTAAAGTAATAATAATAGTAGAAGTAGAGAGGTATAATTAGGAGGAGAGGTTATTAAAGTAAGTAGTATTAGAAGTAAAGTAAATACTACTTCTAGGTATAAACTTTAGTTAGTAATAAGGCTTAATAACACTAGATTAATTAAAATCAGAACTACTAATATAACTAGTTTTATAATTTAACGATATTTATATCTAGTTCTTTCTGCTAATATAGTAGAAAAAAATTAGTGCCCAATTTGAGGCTATAGATATAAACTTGTTGTGCTACCACTGTGAGGGTAGGGTGCCTAAGGTGTGGATGTAATAGGATGGATTGTGGCTAGGAGACCTAAGGGGTCGATGTAGCTATGTACATGCCATATCGCTTATGTAATGGGGTGGCCATAGGCCAGGCTCACAGAAGGAGCCATCCATCAGCAATTCAGCCGTGCGAGTTGCCGCAGGACGAGGAGGACACGCTCGACCCAACGTGCCTAAACCTAAACCTAATCTGGCGGGGCGGCACCAGTCAAAATCTTGGGACAACGATACGTACCTCCATACCTATGTATCTTATCTTACCTACCTACCTAGGTAGGTACCGTCGTACACCATCCACCTCTCTCACGTCTGTGAGCTTCAGGTCAATTCGTGCTTCCGTCGCCATTCTCAGTTACACCACGGGCAGTTGGTCCTGTCACCAGCAAGTGTGGCGGACGCTAGGGCCGAGGGAGCCTCTCTCTGACTCGGCTACCTAGCATACCTACAGCACTGAGGGCATGTGTGTTTAACCTGATTTACGTTTCTTCTCCCGTATCCGCTGCGACAGCCAGCTGAAGCGCCTTCATCAGCCACGTTTCCCTGACCCAAGCTTCCCTGTTCGTATCCAATGTCGTTCTTGTCTTACCGCTGATCAGTCAGCTACAACAACGCGGTACATACTAATTAAGGTGCCTACCGTAGGAAACGAGTCCAAACCAGCATCGGGCAACGGCCCCTCCCCCATATTTTCCATCTCCAGACCTCCTCCACTGGCCCCGAATCCCCAGGAAAAGGGACCTCAGGTTTCCAAAGCAGCCCGCGAAATGCGAGCGTACCCCGTGTCCTGTCAAAACATGTGCCTGGCCCTGCTTTGCCTGCGCAACAGTTGGCGGGGAACGGTGGCGGAGCAGGCTAGTCTGTGCCAAGCTGTCGGAAACTCGGTCGTGCTGCCTGATTTGGCTCGATTCGTCCGGGGTCCTGCCAGCCAAGACTTTTAGACGACATCAACGACCACGTCCTCATCCTGTCCTCATCTTTTCCCGTCCAGGTCCACGACATCTTCCACCGCCTTACCTCGCAGCCATCCTTCTCTTCCATCGCCGCCGACATCCCGTCCCGTCTGCGCCTAGCAACGTGCCTCATGTCTCTCCCGCCTTGACTGCATTCACCAGCTTCATTCCTCGTGGCGTCTCCCCTCCCCTCGCTACAAGCCTGTTCCCTTACCCGCCCATCTCCCTGCCATCGTGCGCCCCCAAATCTCTTGTCCATGTATCACCAAGTGTTGTTGGCTTTCTGATTGAGGATAGTATTCCATTCGACCGGCGCTAATTCTCTCTAGCAGTCCGGTACACGTGGCTGTAGGTTCAGCCAAGAACTGTCTGGCATGCCTCTCATCGCGACGGAATACTGCCCGTCGTCTGTGTAACTCTTGGTGTCTTGGTGGCTGCCAGCACGAGAGGGAACGTCTTTGTCGTCTCGGTGGAAAGGCACCATGGCATAGACCCTCTTGGCTGCGGCATCCCGTGCTCTGGGATCAGGAACCGTGTCCTCGAAGCTTGAGCTTAGAAGCATCCCCAATATCCGGATACCGAGACTCTATGCCGTCACACACCCACATATGGCGAAGGCATTGTCATCGCAGAGAACATCGCGATGGATGGAGTTTCAGAGGCCAAGCTAGGTGGCACTGCAGCCTTGGCTCGCGGAGCGGAGAGTTCGGATGCTCGCGTCTCTCGTAGCACCGTCCAGGCCCATGTCTCTCGCGCATGCCTGCGTTGTCTTGCATTCGACATTTCTGGAGCTTAGGATGTCTCAACCAAATACTGCTTTCCTGGCTATGGCGAATTTGAGGAGCCCACAGGCCAATGTTACCCTCCGGGCTGGATAGCCGCATTCCGAAGCCTGTGAAGTCCTTCTGTCGCTTGTGAAAAATCCGGTTGCATATACGGTACCATAGATGCAGAACCGCGTCCATGGCCAAAGGAAGGAACAGTCCGATAATATCATGGGGATTGGGTAGCACGCCAGCTGCTTGGGCCCTGACATATGCTCTGTGGAGCATGGGATGGGATGGGATGTGGGCAAGGGAGAAGGGTTCTGCTTGTGTTCGTTGAAAACGCTTTGGCCAGCACTACTTCTTGTGAAGGAGACTAGCGACAATCTTGCTCCAAAAAATCAGATTGGTATGCGGGGGAAAGATTGGATGCGGAGCATGCCCCCATAGATTATTCGGGGAAGCTGGGACTGCCAACCCAGGGACTTTGGCGGGACACTGACTGAGTGGATGAACGGGGCAGACAGACATGGGATGGGTGGCAACGATGCGGCCGTTGGCTTGCTTTGGATGTGGATGTGTGACTCTTCTTCCATGATTACACTGTTCGCACCCCAGAGAGACCTGAAGCCCTCGTCAACTCCGCACCAGACTATGTATGTGTGACACAGCTGACGGCGCTATTCTGGTTGATGGATTGTGAACAAACGGTCGTGTCCGCCGGTGATTGTCCAGATATCTTGGGCAAATCTATGATTATCTAGAACGCACGCTACTGCTGCGCGCCCACCGCATGCTTCGGTGGTCATCAACGTCGTCGCGCCGTATCTTGTGCACAGGTCGTGGTAAGACAGGGTAACGTATAGCAAGTACCTAGGTAAGTTAGGGATACATGGCCTCGACGGCAGGACTGTCTCAGCTGCACTAAGGCGAGATAGGCGTGGCGCGCGGGTGGTGTGCGGCGCCGGGCAGCCTATGACTGGCCCGGACGCGGCCGCTCAAGAGCCAAAACGGGATAAGCTGACAGGATCCGAATCCTGAGAAGCGGCAGAGTAGCAACGCTCTAGCTCGCAGTCTCGGGGATGAGGTAGCGAACGGTGCATGTACATACGTGCAAAGGTACCACGCCTTACAGAATGACCGCAGAAATGAACAGGCCTTGGGCTGCTTCACATACAGACACAGGGAAGGGACAGACAGGCCCTGGTCAGGCACCTAGGTAGGAAGAAGGTAGGGGTTGCTTGTAACCAGCCCGGCGAGACATCCGGACCTTTTTTTTTGCTATTCTCTTTACTTTTTTGCTTTCCCACAACCATGAATTTTGAGCAGTTTGCCAAGACATTAGACAATATGGATATATGGATGGGGTTGGTGCCATCGGATTCATTTAAAGAGGAGAGCTTCGTCCGGGGTCCTATCTTGCTCTCACGGATCTCTCCTGCCTTTCTTCTTCTTTTCTTATGCTCGATCTGCGCCGCTCTTGCATCTGCACCTGCTTTCGCATCTGCTCTTGTAACTGATCGCCCTGTTCGTCTCTCTCGCGATCAAGGTCAAGTGAGACAGAAGGAAGACGATAAGTCTCGGGCTTCATCCTTTCCCCTCCGCCATCCCTAGGCCGAGCCGCCCTTCTCAACAATACCAACGCCTCGTCTCATTTGGCCAGAGTGCCAGTATTGTAAGCCCAAAGCTTGCATCGCTCTAGAGCCCCGGATAACTGCAGCGTCCCTACTCAGCTGCATTCTCGTCACCTGAAGAGGCGCTCCCCCGATATTCTGACGTCTCGCTCGTCGCAACCTCATCTTTCAAAACGTTGCGCCTCTGAACAACTCTCAAAATGTCGTCAACTTCTGAGAAGGACATCAAAACCCAGGGCGTCATCGACCCCTCGATCGAGGTCGAATATGTCAGCGATCCCGAGAGGAGCGGCTTTGACCAAGCCGCTACCAAGAGGCTGTTGCGCAAGATGGACTGGGCTCTCATCCCCTTCCTCGCTCTGCTGTACTTGCTATCTTTCCTGGACCGTACCAACATCGGAAACGCTCGTCTTGCCGGAATTGAGACCGACTTGGGCATGAAGGGTCTCGACTACAATGTTGCACTCTCCGTCTTCTTCCCCTGGTACGTGGCCGCTGAGATCCCCTCCAACTTGGCCATGAAGCGTTTCCGCCCCTCCATCTGGATTCCCTCCATCATGATTGCCTGGGGTATCTGCTGCACCCTGATGGGTCTCGTTCACAACTACGCTGGTCTCCTGGCTGCGCGCATGGCTCTCGGTCTTGCTGAGGGCGGTCTGTTCCCCGGCATTACTTACTAGTAAGTGTGAAAACACTCCAGATTCCCCCAAAACTCATCTGACGAAATGATCCCCAGCATCACCATGTGGTACCGTCGTCACGAGTGCGGTTTCCGCATGGCCATCTTCTTTTCCGCTGCTACCGCGGCCGGCGCATTCGGAGGCCTTCTCGCTCGCGGCATCGTCGAAATGGACGGCGTCGGCGGCAAGCCTGGCTGGGCCTGGATCTTCATTCTCGAGGGTATCATCACCCTCGCCGTTGGTAAGCACCCTGATTCTTTCTTCCCTGGTTGCTCCAAGACTGACAAGGTTGCTCTTTCCCAGCCATTGCTGCATTCTTTATCATGAACGACTACCCCGCTACAGCAAAGTTCCTCACCACCGCCGAGAAGGAGGAAGTCACCCGCCGCCTCGAGCAGGACCGTTCCGCCCTCGCCGACGAGTTTGACATGGCTTACTTCTGGGATGCGCTCAAGGACTGGAAGATCTGGGTTCACATGGTGAGTAGTAGTTGTCGCAGAAGCTTCAATCTTTCTGGGTCGCATGGCTAACCTATGGTCTCCTCATCAGCTTATCACCATCGGAATTTACACTCCCTTGTACTCCTACTCTCTCTTCCTCCCGACCATTGTTCAGGGTCTGGGTTACACCAACAACACTGCGCAACTCATGGTAAATGAAACCCTCCAGCGATACAGTTGACACTTACTTACCATCTGTAGACCGTCCCTCCTTACGTCGTGGCGTGCGTCTGCTGTATCAGCGGAGGCTGGCTGGCTGATCGTCACCGACAGAGAGGTATCTACATGATCTTCTTCTGCGCTATTGGGTAAGTTGCGCCTCAGTCCTCTGGTATCACACACCAAATCCTAACGCTGTCAGCATCATGGGCTTTATCATGCTTCTCGCATCTCAGAGCAACGGTGTCAAATACGCCGGTTGCTTCTTTGCTGCCTCTGGCATTTACCCCAACGTGCCCCAGGGTGTTGCCTGGAACGGCAACAACATTGGCGGCTCTGTCAAGCGAGGTGTCGGTATCGCCATGCACGTTGGCTTCGGCAACCTCGGCGGTGCCATCGCCGGTTTCCTGTACCAGGCCAAGGACAAGCCTCACTACTACCCAGGACACGGCACCCTCCTCTCGACCATGACGATGTCCATGATTCTCTCGACGTTCATGACTATCTACCTGCGCCGCGAGAACGCCCGCCGAGACCGCGAGTACAAGGACCCGAGTCAGTACACCGCTGAGGAGAAGGCTGCCGAGCGGACCAAGGGTGACAACGCCACCTTCTTCCGTTACACCGTTTGAGAAGGCTGTGTTTGTTGTTCGATTTAGCGAGTATTTGCTTTGCAAGTTGGTTGGATTCTCATCTACTCTTAAATGGAGTTGTGACCGATGCGACGGCAGCCTACATGCGAGGGAAGGGAGGGTTATGAGTGAAAATGAAAGATAATCGAGTACCCTCAGTGGCTATAGAATTGCATCACAGGAGATAGAGGAATATCCACGCCGAATGAGCTCTTGATGAACACGAGTTCTTACTTGTATCGACCTGTTCTGAAGTCAACCTTCGTCTCCACCCACCGTGCGTTCTACATTCACTCATGCCATTGGACAAGTCTCCGTTGAACTCTATAGCGAGCGGAGGATTGACCACTAACATGCCATGGAATACCTTTGTGAATACACCCCGAAGACGAGTTCTTCCTTTCCAGCAGCAGCCTCTGTCAACACCACTGTCTCTTGCTGTCGCAGAACCATCAAGAAGCCTCCTCATAAGACAGAAGCATGTCCTAGTGCGGTGAGGATGGGAATCGAGGCATGCTAGTCACATGAAGTTAATACAACCCGCGCCAGTGGCTGAGCCACAACCCCTACTTATGGTGCTACCCGATGACGCCCTGCAAAACAGAGCATGGCCCCGTTTGCTAGTGTCCTCGACGGCGTCGTGTCTGTGAGTTATGCTTAACTCTTGGCATCTAACATCCGTTCCCCCGAAACGTGGGGTTGACGGGGGCAGGTGGGGTGCGGTAGCTTCGACGCAGGCACTAATTTCGGCCGCTTGGCGCCGGAGGAAGGGGAGGCCAATTCCGTGGACCTGGGGCCGGCCGACTTTGGTTTCGGCTGGCTCTTGACAGGTGTCACGCATACATGTGTGCGTCAGGCAGTGTGCTGGATCTTGCTGCCCACGCGCGGAATCTGGCGGATCGTGCAGTGGTTCTTCTTTGACAGGCCTCAGTGTTTTGCGGGGTGAACAGGGTGGTTCCTTGTCTCTGGCTGGGGGTGGAGGAGGATGGGTGCAGAGGGATCTGGTCTGGGCCGTGTAGCTTTTGATGGCTGGCTCCGGATCCAGGGACTCGGTATTTTATCGTATTATGATCGCTGTTCGAGCGGTGTCACCAACGTCATTTCATGTACCTCGCTTTGAGACCTCGGGGCTACACCATCACCCCGTTTATGTTGCAGTCCATCATTTGGTCATTTCCGTTGGCGTTTCGCACTTGTTATTTCGATCTATTGAATCCAAATGTGACTTGCATAATATGCCTCTAGTCATAGGCGCTGTCCTAGCCCAAAGATGTGGGCAATCACATCAGGTTTACGAGCGAGTTGGTCTCTGCCGCAGGGTGGAAGCTTCTCTGGATATTTGATCAAACTCACTACGTGGATGAGAGAATCAGATATCGCTAGATCGATTGGTGGAAGACAAGATGTCTTAGGCGTAGAAGGCGACCAGCAATATGAAGTATTTTTAAGGCACGATTATCTCTTGACCATTATTCGATTATCTGTCATAAGATTTCCCCGGTGAAAAGAAAACAAAACGTCTTCGACAGAACAACCAATTTACCTGGTGGTTAATTCTATCGTGGTATTCAAACATAAGTTTTCCACCCATCCTTACTTTGAAAAGCTAGAAGATTACACAGTGTGATAGACAATTATCTATACACGCCTTTCACTTCTCGCCGTTCGTCCCTGAGATCAATCCACTCTCGCTGTGCTGAACAGTGGCCTTTGGCTGCACGTCATGGTGCTCGTGATGATCATCAACCTCGTAAAGCGCCGGGAAAGGAGGCACATCCCGTCGCAACAAGTATTTGTTCACGTACCAAGGCATCTTGGAAGTGTAATACTTTGCATGGTCCCGGTTGCGCACCGAGAAGACGCTGTCGAGCTCCTCCAACGTCAGGTTCTTCGTCTCGGGGAGGAAGAAGTACGCCACGACAAAACCAAAGAGGTTCCAGCAGGCGTACCACAGGAACGCGCCCGTCGGGGTGAAGGCCTTGGACATGGACGGCCAGGAGAAGCTGATGATGAAGTTGAAGCCCCAGGTCACGGCCGTGGCGCTGCTCATGCCGATGTCGCGGATGTGCAGCGGGAAGGCCTCGGCGCAGTACGTGAACGGGACCGGCCCGGCTCCGGGGGAGTACACGGCGGCGAAGATGTAGATTCCGGTCGCGATGCAGGCGAGCTTTGCGGTTCCTTCGGGGATGTAGAAGCTGAAGCCGGTGAAGATGAGGGAGAGGGACATTAAGGGGAAGGTGACCAGCAGGAGCTGCGTGAACGTTAGTAATATGTCTTCCAGACCTAGAAATGAACTTACGTTTCTTCTTCCGAATGTGTCAATGGTGTAGAAGGCTGGAAGGGCGAAGAGCCAGTTGATGAGGCCCATGCCCATGCTGGTGAGCAACGCCTCAGACCTGGTGAAGCCTCCGTCCTGGAAGATGGCCGTGCTGTAGTACATGCTGTGGGTGTGTTAGCTGTATGATCTTTTATGTCCTATACTCGAGCCGTGAGCGCAGCAAAATAGATTGCTGTCCCTGGAGCAGGTTGCCCCGGGGTTTCTCGGATCAACGCTCCGCCATCGGCCCCATTACCGGCGCCGGGTGGGTCACGCCATCGGCCCCATCGGCTTCTGAGCCCCGGCTCCATATTCTGAAAAAGGATACGAAAATATTAAAAGGGTAGGAAAGTACTAACACAACATTGATTCCACAGAACTGTCACATGATTCGTTAGCATGAAGACTTTGGCAGTGCTGATCCATCACATACCTGCTGCATGAACATGACAAAGTAGGAAAACGTCGCAGCGCGTCTGTTTCTCCGGACGGTGAAGAACTCCTTCCAGTTGCGGCCACTACGGGCCTGGGTCTCGACTTCAAGGAGCTTGTGCGCGTAGTACATGTCTCGGGTGGCCTGGATGACGTGCTTGCGCAACCGGCGTACAGACCTGAAGGCCTTGTCGTACTTGCCCTTCTCCATGTACCAGCGCGGGCTCTCGGGGCAAAAATAGACCTGTTGGTAGAGAGTCAGAAAGGGAAGATGTACACAGATGGAGGTTAATCACCTGGCACATTACAAGCAATGGGGGAAGAGATGTGCTTCCAAGCATCCAGCGCCACTGCGTGTCTTCTCCGAGGAAGTCGGTATGTCGGAATGCGACTGAGACGATCAATCCAAGGGCAATTCCGAAAGCTTCGACGTGTTAGTCAAACATACTTTTCGAGATTGCGGTGGTATCTGTACCTGTCCACATTTGCCACATCATGGTCAATGCCCCACGAATGGTTTTCGGTGTACTTTCAGCGCTGTACACAGGTGTCGTGCTGCTTTTTGCGCCAACTGCGAGACCGAGGCCGAGGCGAGCGATGAAGAGATTGTACCATCTGTGACTTGTGTTAACGGCAAGCAATGCTTCCAATTTAGAAAAGGCACACTCACGTATCGGCGGCAGCCATCCAGAATCCCGTCACGACGGAAAAGAAGCATGAGATGAAAATGGTTCCGCGCCGGCCAGTCCATTTGTTGAGATAAGGACTCGTCCAACATCCGAAGAGAGCACTGCAAAGGTAAGGGGCTACGTGGGTTTGTCAGAACATGTACTACTCAGCATGGTTCGTCTGGAAGCATACCGCCGTTGATCAGCCCCTGCATCAATGGGTCTGTAATGTTGAATGTCGTGTAGTAAAACTCCTGGGCTCCGTTGACTGCCGTCTGGTCCATACCCTGCACAATGGCCGATCCGGCGCACAGGGAGCAGAGGAAATACAGCATGAACGGTTGATCCCAGCGGTGGTTGACCTCTCTCCGGAGCATTGCCTTTTCTTCCTCGTTCAGAGCCGTGATAGTCTCGAAGCCATCGGGGCGGTTGCTGGCCTGGGCAACCAGGGCGCCCTTTCGGAATTCTTCCTTGTATTCGGTTAAGCCGTACTTATCGGTGAATGTGTCGACATCTTTGATGAGCTCGTCGTGACTCAATCCCACCAAGGGGTTCCGGAGCAGAGCGGCGGTGGAGCTTCGTGCGGCTTTGTCTGGAGGGCCATCACTCCCCGACGTGCGAGTGCCGGTGTGGAGGTCGTCCGCCGGAGGGGACTCCGTGTCTACTACCTTGGAAGGAGGCATTGCGACAGATCAGAGGACTGTGTACCAAGCAATATTGCAGAGATGCAAGTCTGTTTGGTGGGTCAAGTCTTAGGAAGCAACAATGATCATGTAGGAGCAGAAAAGAGGGGAGTATGGAGAAGAGGAGGGATGAAAGGTGTTTATAGACATCCAACCCCATGGGCATTGCCCTCCTCATGGTATCGACAAGACGTTGCATGTGGGCCCCCTGTGCTCCAAGATTGAGGGGTCTTTCTTGGTTCATGATGGCATACACGGCCGGGCACCAATCTCTGCGTTCAACGAGGATGGAGGAGTGGAACGTCCAAGACTGGAGTCTGGGGAGTCGGCGGTCAAGTCGAGGCTGCATACTGGGCCATCTGACCATCGCTTGGTCGAATATGTGCGGGAGTTCTGTCCAAGCCAAGGAGTGTTTAGTGGAGCAAGGCGTTGCCTCCTGCACATGGACGACCTCGACGGCGGAAACACCGTGTAACATCTCGTGCTGGTTGACCACCAGGAAAGGAAATGTGGTGGGTCTTTCGCCCATTCAGAGAGACGGTAAGTGAAGTTGCACCCGGCATATTCTACGCGCGTTGCCGCATTTCCTGCACTTTTAAAGCTGAGATGACGTCGTCCAACATTTGGTGTTCCAAACTCTCGACAGTGTGCAGCCCTATTGCCATTGAAGTTCACCTGCAAACTGTCAACAAACACACTCGGGTCTTGAGCTGCTCCAACAGTGAAGCTTCCTACTACATGCACGATATGAGTGACCACGGCGAACGTTGACCACACTAAGGTAGCCAGACCAGATGCTGGCCAGCCGCGTCGAAAACCAGGCGTCGACAGTGTCTCATGGCCGGTCAGCCTTCAAGACGGCCGCCAAGGCGACGTTGATGGCAGTCGGGTGATGATCAGCGGCACCGCCAAGCGGACGTCGTGCTCGGCGGCGGGGCCTCCGACTTTGAGGACGCAGTAAGCAGCCGTACGAGGAGTAGAAAATCGGTAGACCCCCTGGACACGGTCTCGGCGCGCGGCGCGGCACTCGTCACACCCGCAGGATTAAACCACCAGGAGCCCGACATTGTCCCCTGCTTCGAGTTTTCGAGCCGCCGGAAGCCTCGCCTTCTCGATGAAAAGTTTGCAAAATCTTTCAATCGCCTGGCACGGTATGACTTCATACCAAGCCTTCAGCAAGCCTGGGCCGTGATCCTTCCGGTCGCGCGACGGCAACCTCGATTACATGCTACAGCGCGCTGCAGGATTCCTCCCGTTGGTTTGCGCGCCTTCTTACTTACATCGCAGTTCCGGCAAACAAATACCGAGACGTCTGCTTGCCTCCCTGGGGCTTCCGTGCGGCGTCGACTGATCCATGTCCGAGTCGCACTTAATGAAATCGTCGCCATAATCCTTCTGTCGTCACTCGTAGTTGTTGATCAGCTGGCGATTAATCGGCGATTGAGGGGTCGACGACATGTGATGGCAAAGTGTCGCGTGTTGTTGCGCTCGGGTTTCCTTTCGCGGTTGGCCGCGGCGATCTTGGTGCTCTTCATGCTGCTCCTCTTTCATTCGTTTGCGATCCAGTAGCGACCTCCTCCAAGTCTAGCGCCAACAGTTGTGAATGACATTGACGAGCCGCGACAAGACGCTTGCCCCCACCCCAAGATAACGCCAGAGGCTTCTTGGTTTCCTTCCTTTGGGGTGGCCATTGAGTGAAGCCCCTGGCTCACCCTGAGCCGAGCATTGACCGAGGCAGCAAATCGACTTGAAGGAGAGGAGACTGCTTGCGGTTGGCAATCGGAAACGGTGCGGAGGACGACGGCTTGTGAACTCATCGACCCTGGCTGATTCATTCAGAATAACGATGTCGAATCATTCAATTCAACCAATGACATCTGTCTGATTCGATTTATCGTCTTGGCTGATTGTTTCTGTCGATACTGCGGTAAGGCTGTTGTTGGCGATTGCGGTGCGACGCATTCATCCGCTGTTGTCGGTCTGCCGATGCGATGGACGTGGAAACTTGAAAGAGACAGAACACTTTCAAATAAAAGACTGGGAGATCTGAAGTTACATATAATCAAGAAAAGTGGAGGAAGGCTGAATCTAATTCGCATCCCGAGTCAAGCGCCGATGGTTTCTGTCGCTGGTATGGAGGTTGGAGACACAACAGGGTGAGGGGAATTTCAGGACAGCCGCCTTTGGCGATGGCCGCAGCAAAGACGCAGCGTACATACTGGGTATGCAGCAATCCACTCACCCATGCAACAGCATTATGCAGCTATCCGTCTAAGTGCAATACCACCTCCCTTGCGCCTCAATATCTTCTAATCCAGACGCTCCCTTCATCTTCGCTCAGCCGTGGCTGAATCAACAGCATGTTAGTGGCCCGACGACTCCTTTAATCTTCTTTCGGCCGTCTTAGATTTCAGCTGCTCAGTGCGACCAAAATGTGACGTGCTACCTCTCATCATGTCAAGTTTCCTCAGTCACCATGGCTGAAGCATCAAAACCCCCGCCGAAACGGCGGATGAGAGTGCAAAAGTCGTGCACCGAGTGTCAAAAACGCAAGCAAAAGGTGAGTGATCGCCGTCCTTTCGAAGTCAGTCCGGCTCGGCCCGGACTGTGCGATCCACCCATCCACCTTACCGTCTGAATCGGTGTTGAGAACAAGGGGTTGCAGTGCATAATCCGACGGCCAGATGCCCCCTGCGTGAACTGCTCGAGGCGCTTCCCTCCGGTGGAGTGTACCATCACGCAGGTCGAGTCGATCCCGAAGCCCGCCTATGAGGACCAGGTCCTCACCTTTGAGCTGTCGTCCTTCTCTGTGGGGTCCTGCAAACGACCCGAGCACTCGTTTGCGAATCACACGTCTGCGCGCTTGAAAGCTCCAGGACCC
Source organism: Colletotrichum viniferum (assembly GCA_020226115.1). Lineage (NCBI taxonomy): Eukaryota > Fungi > Ascomycota > Sordariomycetes > Glomerellales > Glomerellaceae > Colletotrichum > Colletotrichum viniferum. Next base: position 388,843 of record JAGFBE010000008.1, read on the forward strand.
GTGGCTCTGCAGACGCAAGCGAAGGAAGTCTGCAAGAAATCTGGTGCTCGTGGGGGTTCTTCCTGGACGGACTCTAGGAGATCATCTGAAGAAAAGCGACAGGAGAATGAAGCCGTCATGGCGAGGGCGCGAGCCCGGGCCAACCTCTTCCTCGACGGAAACGGCGACCCGATGGCCTTTTTCTACAACAGTCCCACGTCCATCGGAGGCATTCTCACCGAGGTGGCAACGCTCAATGGCATGCCGCTTCCTCAAGGTCCCAGAACCACGGAGCTTCTTCACTTCTGTTAGTCGATGAGCTGCACTAATGACTCGCATCCTGGCTAATGGGACTGTGTAGACATCCAAGTCGTCGCTCCCAACATGGTGTCAATCGACGGGCAAAGCCAGCCTCCCGTGTTTCTGGCAGAGGTTCTTCCGTGGATGCTTCAGTCACCGCTGTTTCCGAACATTGGCATTCTTATGTCGTCGACAACTCAATCGTTGGAGCATGGGCTGGAGATCACCAAGAATCCAGAATCACTGGCCCTGAAAGCTCACGTTTTGTCAATCATCGCTGAGTACATGGAGCGCCCGTTTGACGCAATCGCCGTGGAGATGGTACGAAGCGTTGTGAATCTGGTGGTCATGGAGGTGAGTTTGCAAGAGACACGCACTCTTGCTTCTTGGTGTGGGAAATAGAAGAAAAAGCTCCATCAAGGACACGACTAATTGCCCTGCAGTGGTTCTGGGGCGCTGACGAGAGCATGTTTGCTCACATGAGAGGCATCAAACGCATGATCAAGCTGCGCAATGGGATGAGGGGGTTGAAAGACATCGTAGGCGAGAGCATCATGATTCTGTAAGACCGCCATGAGCACCGTCAGAGTGCTGCCGCAATAATACTCACGATTGATGACCAGGACCGACTATGAGATTGCATGCTGCTTCGAGACCGACCTCTACTGGCAGGAAAACGACCCCGTGCGGGACGAAGAAATACCAGTTCCAACGACGTGGCCGGACGGGTACGACAGCCCACTGCTGGCTTCACCGACAAGCTTCGGGAGTGTTGCGGAGACGCTTGGGTTGTGCGTGGAAGCAGCGCGAGTGCTCGACGACGTGCGTTTTCTCACGATGTCGGTGACCTCGGCGGCGGCAGGGTTGGCGACAGGAGGAAGCCCGAAGATCCGAAGCACGGCATCGTGGCTGTACGATAAGCTGGGAAATTTGGGAGCGTCACGTTCGCGGCCCACAGAAGCCAGCCCAGAGGCGGACTGGGTGCTTGAGACAGTCAGGCTCGCGGGGCTGATCTACAGTTGGGCGGTGAGGTCTCTCCGCCAAATTTCAAAGTTTGACGATCAGGAGGTGCTGGAAGACGCGTACATGGCAATGCGACGGGTGAGTCTGGTGACCTGGAAGAAGATTCCGGGGGTCTTCCTGTGGATCATGTTGGTGGCGGCACCCAACGCGGGAGCGGACGCCAAGGGCAGGTTCGTCCGGAGGAAAATGGCCGTGACCGGGCTGTCGATCGGGTTTGAGGACTTTGTGCTCGGGATATCGTATCTGAAATCGTTCTGGGCGGTCCAGCAGTGGATCGCCAAGGAGGGCGATGCAGGTGTGCAGCGGCTCGAGGACAAGTGGTCGCTCGGGCTGGGAATGGGAGTGGGAAAGGAAATGACTGCGACGGTGGCAACGGGAGTGAGAGAGAAGGAGGAGTGAGAGAAGGAAGAGACGAGAGAGGGTCAGGCTCTGGCTCTGCATCGGCTCGTGTTTGGTTGTTGCATTGGCGTGTTCGAACGGAGTCATGCGTCACGATGGCATCAAAATTTGACTGGTCTGACCGAGTTTGTTGGTGGCGCAGGAGTCGGGGATGTTTGATGAGCTCGTCTCTGGGTCGTCTGGCCGAACGGACTTGTGGCCGTGGCCGTCAACCTAAGGTACTACTGTACCAGTATCCGTACCAGGTAGGTATGGTGCTCAACGGGGGAGGGATCGATGAATCAATCACGATGGTGGCACAAACCTAGGCAAAAAGGAAAAGCCAAGGACAGAAAGATTGGGGGCCCCTTTGCACCCCGAAACGGGATTCGCCCTCGGATTCCCCTTTTGGGCAATCCGACGGGGGGTCCCTGACTGCACTCCGCATTCCCCCAGACTGGATCCACTCCCGGATGGCCTGGACTGGGGGGCGTGGAGTTGCATTGCTCGACGTGACAGTCTGGACTTCTATTTCGCGGCAGACGGCAGGGTCCAACTTCCCTGTGCAGTGGTCACGAAGACAGAAAAAGGGTTCACGATGGACCCATATCTGCAGCCCAGTGCTGCTACTCTCGATGTAGTATCCCTAATAGTGTACGCAGTACTGCGTAGTCTTTGACCCGGGATTCCAGCCGGGACCCAGCAGACCCAGCAGTACCTTACCGTGTATCCATCATTCACTTTCACAGCCCAGAAGAATGTTCCATTCGCATCCTTGACAGTTGAGGCAAGCCTTGAGAGCTCCCTGTCTCCCGACCTTCCGACGAATCATGTCTCCGTTTCGTGTGAACCGTGAACCAACGGATCCCGCCGGTGTGTTTCCGCCGCGGGGCCCGGGGTCCTGTGTCCGCTTCCAGGATGCCTGCTTGTGCTTGCTTGCTTGTGCTTGATTCCTTGGATTGGAGCCCAAGCTCGTGGGTGGTGGGCGCCTCCAATTGCTGTTTCTGAGCTTCTTTTGGTAGCTCGTCCCTCGTCGTCCGTCTCGCCATCGCTTCCTTTCCCCTCCTCCCCTCCCCATCCCCTCCCCTTCCCCCCGGGGCGCTGGCCTAGTACCGTAGCTAAAGAGCTTACAGGAACATGGGCGGGGATCTTGAATCTGATATCTGACAACCACCGCATGACCTGTCTCGGAAAATGGCGGACCCTCTGGTTTGCATGTTCTAGCCTTCCCCCCTACCTGGGAGAGACCTGCAAGAGCTCATGCGGCCGCGACGGTGGGCCACTTGCACTTTTCTGCTGCTCACTGGACATCCGACGATGCTAAGAAAAGAACAGGGCAAGAGAAAAGAAAACACGGTTGAGGCGAAAGTGAGGGCGGGACGTCCGGCCAGACGACACGAGGCTTGTCGCAGTCGCCCAGTCCGCATCCGGACCGGACCAGCCAGGGACATGCGTCTGTCTGTCTACCTTACCTTAGTGACCAACAACAACAACAACAACAACAACACAACCCCCCTGGGGCGCACCAATCAACCCAGAGAGACCAGACCTTGTCGATGCCAATGCCTGCTTCGGCGCTAGCAGCTGTTCTGTTGGTGCAACTGTCGTGCCATTGAGCTTCGGTTCGGGGATGCTGATCTGAGAATTGGATTGGCATGACGGGAGGAAAAGATCCTATCCTGGATGGGCGTGGCGTGGCGTGGCGTGGGTGAAGGAAGGGTGAAAGGTGAGGGGGCAAGACCTGGGCTACTTTGGGCATTGCCTGTGCGGGGGAACGGGAAACCCAGCCCGGCATGCCAAAGTTGACGATATTAGTCGTTCCAAAAGGTATAAAGACGAGAGAAGACGAACCGCTCTCAGGACTTGAGGAACAGCTCGTCACTCTACACACTCATCAACTCATCACTCTTACAACACACACAAGCAACCAAACGCTCCTCCTTCTTGTCGATAAAGTTTCCGCCCTCCCGTCTTAGACGCCGCCGCCGCTTTCATCTCAAGCTCATTTACACACACACACTTACACCCACATACCTCGACCGTGCGACATCGCTCCTCCCATCTCCTCCGGCTGCCCTCCCAGAGACAAGCACCGGCTTCCACCACCAACGGATCACCACTTGCCATTGACTTCCAGGCCAAACTTCCATCCTTCTTGGACTTTGCACATATCTTAACTGTCAATTCGACAAGATGTCTCGGTACGTAACCCGCCTGAGGCCGTTCGCTCTCGGCGCCCAGCTCAACAAGGCGCATTCCAGGCTCGCAACCCAATCTCTCCCCGTCGCTCCTCTGGCCGCTGAGCCTCTCCTCAACCAAACCGTCGTGAACCCCGTCGTGAACCCCGTCAGGAGCTTCAACACCACTCCCAAGGCCGCCGTCCCCCTCACATCGCCCACCATGACCCGCGTCCTCCCCGAGTTCAGCCTCCACGGCAAGGTCATTGTCGTCTCCGGTGGTGCCAGAGGTCTTGGTCTCACACAAGCCGAGGCTCTCCTCGAGGCCGGCGCAACTGGTAAGAACATGTTCAAAAAACCAACTTACACACTTAGGCACACGACACTAAAACACACGCTTTCACAGTCCACGCCATCGACCGTCTCCCCAAGCCCGACCCCGACTTTGAGAAGGTCGCCCTCAGAGCCGAGACGGAGCTCGCCACCACCCTCACCTACCACCAGGTCGACGTCCGCGACGTCGCCTCCCTCAACGAGATTGTCGCCGGCATCGCCGACAAGCACGGCCGTCTCGATGGCCTCATCGCCGCCGCTGGTATTCAGCAGGAGACTCCCGCCCTCGAGTACAAGGCCGAGGACGTCGACAGGATGATGGGCGTCAACGTCACCGGCTGCTTCATGACCGCGCAGGCCGTCGCTCGTCAGATGATCAGACTCAACACCCCCGGCAGCATCGTTCTGATCGCCAGCATGAGCGGCACAGTCGCCAACAGGGGATTGATCTGCCCGTAAGTTCTGACATCTCATCTACCCCTCTCTTCCCCTCAATAGCCATAAGGATTCGCGAATCCTTCTATGAGGAGAGGTTCCTTCGTGGTGACACAAGACTGACGTAACACGCGGCTTGCAGTGCATACAACGCCTCCAAGGCTGCAGTTCTGCAACTCGGACGCAACCTCGCGGCTGAATGGGGCGTGCACAACATCCGCGTCAACACCATCTCGCCCGGCTACATCGTGACCGCCATGGTCGAGGCGCTCTTCGAGACCTACCCGGAGCGCAAGGAGGAGTGGCCCAAGCACAACATGCTGGGCAGACTCAGCAGCCCGGACGAGTACCGCGGCGCCGCCGTCTTCCTGCTCAGCGATGCTAGCACCTTCATGACGGGCAGCGACCTGCGCATTGACGGAGGCCACTGCGCCTGGTAGACCATTGCATGGTTTAGAAGGGAGAAAAGTGTCTTTTTATGGGGTTGATTGGTCGTAATACATTGATATCAGGAGTCTAGCGTATCATCTTGTTTTTTTACACATATAATACAACCACATTTTATATTAGCTTTTTTTGGTCTTTCTCAAGCGGGACTCGTGATGCCCGGACGACCCAGTTTCTCCACGATACCCTTCTTCAGATTGAGCCTTTCCTCAATCTGAGCTGACGAGTGGCCCTTCTCGCGCATCAGATGCATCTGCACGATGGTGTTGAGGTCCAGCAACGTCCTGCCGTCGTTCCCGCTCCTGCCCATACTCTCAAACTCTTCATCAGCTCGCTGTTGCAAGGCGCGCCTCGCCTCGAGAGTAGCCAGTGTCGCGTTTCGTGACGTTGGAGGGAACAGGGGCCCCGGATTTGAGATGGCAGCCGCGTGAGCTGGCAGCGACGCCGTCGAAGTGGCAGAATATGTCGGGTTGGGCTGCACGACACCCATCTGGCGCAGGCGGGAGGAGAACTCTTCGCTGACTTCGGGGTTGATTGAGTCCGCGAGGACATCTGGAAGAGCAGCGTGTCAGCGACGCTTTTCGGGCCATTCGGTCAGGAAGAACAGCTTACCATCTGTCTTGGACGTCGCAGCCTGTGCCTTTGCATGTGTGCCGGGCTGCGATTGAGTAGGGGGAGCCGGAGCTGCCTTGCTCGCTGATGTGGGCGGCACGGCGCCGGGCGCGCGGGTCGGGAACTTGCGCGCCGCACCTTGTGCTGCTTTTGACGATGATGCGCCCATTGTGCCGTGCTGTGTCAATTGGTCGTCGGTGAGAACCAGCTTTGGCGAAGTGGAAATGGAGAGCAAATGGAACGCTGAGGGCGACGGGGGAATCTTGAGATTCTTTCGCGGGCGACAGCTTATCGATAAGCAGCTTTACAGGGACCGTCGCCGATGACGCTTCTATGATTCCTGGGGGGCCGAGGCACGTCAGACGACTCCCCTGGTCTCTGATTGGCTGCAATTACAGTGGTCACTTTTCCAGGTCTGGGGTAATTAGCTATCTTTTCTCCAGCTTTAGGTCCGATGTACACACAGAAAGTTCCATTAACACACAATATGTACTCTGTACAACGAAGAAGAAGCTTATTTACGGGGTCTTGCGAGATTTAACCGGCCGCATTGGTTCCACCACTTCTCGGGCCTCTCACTCATCATTTATCAACACATCATTTCGCTCAGCTAATCTCTGCGACGTGGTTCGTGACCAAGCAAGTCCACTCGTCGGTGCCGTAGTAGATGGTGTTGCCGTCGTTGTGAGTCTGTCCGGTGCTGATGGTGTCGCCGAGTTGCCAGAAAGCATCCCCAGCCATGCCGGCCGTCGTCGCCGACGTGATCTGCCACGGCCTCTCCAGCTCGCAGTGCCGCTCGGGGGTGCCGTCTAAGTCTCCGTGTCAGCTAATGTTTCTGTAGTCGCCGCCTCGAGTGAGGCTACGGTTGTCGTTGCGTATCGTTCACTTACACTCCTCAAAGAAGCATGGCTTGTTTGCCGCAACGCACTGAACAGCGTGGTCCGTCACCCACTTGCTGCCCGCGTCGTACCCGAGTCCCCCTATTCTTGTGTCAGCCTACCACCTCTCGAGTGAGACATCTATGACCAGAACTTACATGAGTTGGGGTAGAAGTGGAAGGTCGCAAAGTCGAGCGTGGTGATGTTCAAGAGGGCAACCCAGTCGGTTCCCTCAGAGTACTGGTACGGGTACGAGGTGTCCCCGGGCAGCCCCATGCCCTCGTCGCCGAGCGTCACCATGTGGTTGGGGTCGAGGCTCTTGACGTACTGCGACGTCGTCTTGGCCCAGTTGTAGATGACGCTGGTGCTGCAGCCCTGGCAGCGGGGCTCGTTTGCGAGCTCCCACGCGAGGATGGCGGTGCTCGACTTGAACCGGCTCACCACGGCCTCGATGTACTTCTTGTACTGCGTCTGCGCGGCCGTGTTGGTGTACCAGCCGTTGTGGTCGCCGCCGAAGGCGTTGACGTAGGCGTTGATGCCGCCGTAGTCGTTCCAGTTGTTGACGAAGTTGATGATGAGCTTGATGCCGTTCTTCTCCGCCGACGCGACGACGGCGTCGAGGCGCTGCAGACCGTTCGCGCCCGTGTTGATGGTCGACCCGGACGCGCTGAGGTACTGGAAGTACACGTCGTTGGACGGGATGGAGTTGACGTCGTTGAAGCCCCAGATGCGCAGGATCTTGAGGCCCGAGGACTTGAGGTGGCCCATGACGAGGTCGACGTCGGCGTTTTGCGAGGAGCTCAGCATGGAGATCCAGTACGAGTTCGTGCCGGCGTAGTACTTGGTCACCCCGTCAATGTTGAACTTGGTGCCGACGGCCTTGGCGAAGCCGGTGCTGGTCGCGGGCGGCGCGGCGGTCGAGGAGGTCCGGACCGAGGAGGAGCTGGAGGTGCGGACGGTGGAGGTGGCGAGGGTGCTGGTCCGGGAGGTGGTCGTCGGCGCGGCGGTGCCTGTAGACGTTCAGCCCTCGTTCTTCACCAAGGACGATGTTGCGACGACTTACCGGGAACGCACTGCGAGTACCAGGCGTTGGAATACTGGCATACGGCGCCGGCCACGCAGGTCGTCGGTCCCGTCCAGCCCTGTCCACCGCATTGGCCGTACAGAGCTTGCTGCGCGGAGGCGGCAGCCGCGAGAGAGAGCACTCCGACAGCGACTGACTTCATGATGGAAAGACTGTGTTGGTGTTGTTCCTGCAAACTACCCTTCAAAAGCAACGAGAAGGCGCCGGTGGGATGCCGTCGTTTTGTACTCTCGACGTGCATCGCACACATCGTCCTGATCGGCAACATCAGCCTCTGCGGATCGTCGTCCTCCTTTCCCCTCGAAAGCTTCTTGCCATGTGACTGCGAAATTCCATCAATAGCGTTCCGAGGACACGTCCTGTGTCAAGTCACTGCGGACAGCTGGACCCTGATCTCGAACGATGCAGTTAGGCACTCCGCAATCGAGGGGAACGCATCCGAAAACACCGGGGCGGATGCGAAAAAGCAGCTGGTTCACACCCACTTCAGGTCTTGGGATGCGTGGCCCGATATGACATGCCTGCGCCGGTTCTGCGTTACATTGCATATCCAGGGCGGGAGACTGCTCGTCAATTGGACATACTCTGGGACGGCAGAACCAAGATTCTCATTCTCGCTTCCACCGATCTGCCCAATATTCAGCCGTTCATTGTTTTGAACCAGCAAAACACGGTCTCAACCGGCTCTCCGCCAACTGCCTATTTTCTTGTAATCAATGAACTTCGCGATGAGATAAGTGGTGAGTTAAATCACAACTCAAATCAAAGACCCAGCGGCCCTTCTTGGACATAATATCCGCCTCGACGTATGGGGCTGCAACGGCGGACCATGGTCCCCCGAATTCCGCTTTCGAACATCGCGCCCTCGACCCCGCGTCAACGGCAAACCGGCCACCAGGCTAGCAAGCTTTTGCAGCTGTACACGCACAAAAGCGAAAACCAGCTGAGTCGACAACGCGGGCCGTCAGGTTCCTGGATTTGATTTCAGTTAGTCATCCGCAGCTTGCGGGATGTACGCGATGCAAATGGCGGGTTGTCCCGAACACCGCCCGTCCGCGCCCCCGCCACTCCGGCAGCGTGATCCGGACGTGGACGTGGATGCAGCTGAAATATCGGACCACATTTCCTGTCAGCAGTTTCTGGGGTGGCACAAAGTTCGCAGGAACGAGTATGGTCTCTTTCGTCTTTTGGTTTATCTCTTGTTGAGCCAATCCAAAGCCTGCGGTAGAACGTACAATCATTCCTCAGCTCCGGAGGCTTTCCGCTTCTTTCTGCTTGAGCTCCGTTGCCATCGCCGATGCCGAAGACTTCTCGGTGGCGACGGGCGCCACCCCGTCGGTCTCGATATACAACTCCATCACCTTCGGGCCGGGGTAATGTTTGACGGCGTGCACCGCCCACCACAGCCCGGTAATCGCCACCGTTCCTACCAAGATCACACTGCTCCAGTTCATAGACGCTTCGCTCACTGGTAGCACAAAGGCTGTTGACAGCACGTCAGCCTGATGGCCCGGGGAAACACACGGGAACATTACAGACGCAGACTTACGAAAGCAAAAGAGAACATCAAACAACACGATGAACAGGACAGCAAGGCCGTTGACCGCGTACCCCGCTCGTCCCAGGTGGAACGGCCCCTTGGGGAAATACTTGCGGCCCGACAGCATGTTTGCCGCGAAGGGGATGGCATAGGATATGGTCGTCAAAACGACAAACGATCCAGCGATGGCGAGAAAAGCCGTCGAACTGCCAAGCGGAATGGCACCTATCCCGGTAGCAAGCACGCCTAGATCGAACGTTACTCAAATGAGGTCTGTGCAAGACCTCGACTCGACTTACAGACGAACAGGGTTGACCAGACGGGACAGCTGAGCCGTTCGTTTACTCGGCCAAACAAAGCCGACAGCGGCACGGCGTTGTCTCTGGCCAGTGCCCAGTAGGTTCTCGAAACCTTTGCGAGCTGGTTAGTCGTTGACGCGACTCAGACGGCGAGTTGTTTCCCCTAGTCAACCCCTAGTCAGAGGTAAACCGGCACTTTTGCTTACAGTCAACGCCAGACCCACACAGCAAGTCAAGGTGCAGATGAGCATGATGAACAGAAGCCCGAAAGCTGCGCCCGGGTTGCGCACGCCGTTATCCCCGGCCGTTGCTTGAAGGTAGATGTTGGTCAACGGGAAGGTGTTGAAGCCGCCCTGGAGGGCGGTGATGTCTGTGATGGCGTACGACAAGGCGACGGCGAAACCAAAGGCATCTGTCACACAAGTCAACCAACGTCTGTCTTTCAATAAGATGAGTCAAAGACTTACAGACGAACCCCAGAGTGATCTGCAACATGATCGCTTTGGGCAGGTCCTTCCTGGGATGGCCCATCTCCTCCGCCATATGCGTAACCGAGTCAGGAGTCCCGATCGTAAAGGCGCCGTTGAGGACGCCCAGGAGGAACGCGACCCCGCCCGACCAGCCGGTGGCATTATTCTCGTTGAAAGAGGACCACACGAAATGGTTGGTCGCGTGGCGTTTCGGCATCGCCGCCAGGATGATGATGGTCGCGATGCCGCCGACGATGACGAAGAAGGTGCCTACGTGCTGGGTGTGCGGCGCGTACTTGTTGGCGAAGACGATGAAGAACGCGGAGCCCCAGAGGATCAGGAGGTACCCGATGAAGACGTGGTACGGCTGGCTAACGTAGGTGTCGAGGTGGTAGACTGCGTACATGCTCACGGCGACGTTGCTCGAGATCTGCATGAGCGACGCCAGGGCGAATATCCAGCCGTAGAAGTTGATCCCTGGTACATGTGTAAGTTGGTATTGCTTCACTTAATGCGCGATGCAGCAGACCGACGTACATCCGGTGAAGAAACCTAGTATTCGTCCCCATCGAGGACCTCCTGCGATGGTGGCCCAGTGGTAGACGCCGCCGGCGGTTGGGACCGAAGAGGCAAGCTTGACGCTGCATCAGTTGCAGCTCACGATGTCTTCAGAACAAGGGATAGAAGCGGCAGGTACAGACCTCCGACAGACTCAGTCCGATCAGAGAGTAGTAGAAGACGGCGACAAGGAGGCCGTAAATGATGCCGGGTGGGCCACCGTTGACTAGACCAATCCCGGTTCGTTACGGACATTTAAGCTGCGAGACGGAGCGTGGACTCACGAATAGAGACCGAAATCGACGAGCCCAATGCGACCCAGGCGTTGTCCACGGTGAGAGCCATGCTGGCAAGTCCCAGAAGGCCGTATTGGCGCGACAGCTGATCCCTGTGACCTGCAGCGTTCAGGGCGATGCCATCTTGGATGACGACGACGGTTTCGTCGTCCGAGGTGCCTGGCTCCTCGATTCTGTTTCGTACTTCTTCTCGCATCGTGGTGGGTTTTCTCATGTAGATGCGCTTCCAAGCGGATCTAGTGCTGTTGTCTCGAGTCGTCTGCGAAACGGTGTGTGGACCGTCACGATGCACACACTTTAGGAGGGAAGACGAGGTGTAGACAATCAAGGGTGACAGTAGACACGGCAAGTCGGAAACCCCAGCGTGGTAGCCCGCACGGGAGGCGAGAAAAGAGAAAGACCAGACGGAATATGTATTGCTTGAAGCAATGGGCTATCTGCTTGGGCAATGCCAACGTAGCATCGTGTAGCGCCATGTCTTGGGATGAAGATATCAGACACTTCATCCCTAGTGGCCAAGACACAGACTGTGCGATGGCGCGGTGCTAAGATTGACGTTGCATATTCTTCTTTTTCAGCCAGTCAGCCCGCACGAGCCCATGCTGCTGTGCATCAGACTCGTAAAGCCAAGATAAGACAAGAGGCAAAATCGTACATCAGGAGCGCGCTATCGGACTGCCTGATACGGACAGGACGAACAGTTTCTTTGCCACGGCGTGTAGAGGATTTAGACTGTGGCATTTCGCTTCACATGTGCGCCACATCTTGCGTGGGACGGGCCGTCCAATCTGTGCCTGGCTGATGGACCATTCAGGACGGCAGGATAGCTAGAGCTAGCTGTCTGTGGTGTAAGGGGGATGCATTTTGACAAATGATGTTCGCCGGTGCGTGCGGAAGGATTCCAACCGGCAATGTAAGCTTTCCTTGGGCAGCTCCCTTTTCTTTTCTTTTTTTTTTCTTTTTTCTTCTCGCTTCCTTGGGCAGCTTTCCCATGTCTATGTGGCAAGTGCTGCAGAACCAGTCAATCAATGCTCGAACGCCGGCAAACCAACCGAAGGCATATTAGTTGAGTGTAACAAAGAAAATAAACGCCAAGACGGTTTGTTTATTGATTTGTCCGATACCCAATTTTTGAGTAAAGGAAAGAGGCCAACCGAGGCGCGCCGTGGCCTGTGCAGCAATGGCAGAGAGCTATGTTGGTGTTCGAGAGTCCGAGGTGGAAGAGCACCAGCCATGCAGCCAAGGTTCGCAATGAAACACTGCCAATTCGCATCGCGTTCGACGTAGTGGACCGCAGTCAGAGTCTAGATCAGAGAGGCTACAGGGGACTTTTGGGCCGATACGACGCTCTCGCATCCGTAAGGTATGTATGTATGCCTCATCTGAAGCACCAGGCCTCGGAGGGCTGAACTAAATGTCTTGGTGAGATATTAGTGAGCGAGTTTGAGTGCCAAACGTGACGACCAGCCGGAAGAAAGAAATGTTGGAGGATGGCTAGCTCATTGGGTAGCATTTGAGAGACTGTTGGCGAGTGGAGTTTTTCTCGCTGACCGGGTTTTGAGTCATCACGATGGTTCGCACTTGAAGGCGATCTCCTGCTGAAGCCTGAGACAGGATGATGCTGGGTAATTAGCAAAGGGTTAATAGATGAATTAAATAGACGAGGTTGGATGAGATGGGCTGATGTGAAGGAAGTGGAGGGATCGAGTTGGGTTGAGGGATGGAAGGAAGACTTAGCAGGGCTGCAATTAACCCCGCGGCCCGGGCATTTAGCGCCGATAGCGCCTTCGTCCTCCCTCTTTCGGTCACTTTAGCGAAGATGAACAAAAGCTTAACAGAAGCGCCAAGTGGGGCTCTTCTTTTCAACGTTCCATTTCAGCGAGGAACAAACACAGCACACTCACCCTCTGCTCATCCACCGTCTCCTCAACTTCGCGAAATAAAGATTCGCAGCTTCACATCTCCCTGTCAAACACCAATGGGCATGCAAGTCATTTGCTGCCAAGCCGCGGAAAACCAGCGCAAGTATGCACTTTCGGGCCACTGTGCCCCTGTTTCCACGTTGCGACGACGACTCGGCAGTCGTGCCATTGGCTTGGAACCTGCCGTTGAACCTTCGCCGGCACAAGATCCCTGCCGCACGGCAAACCTTCAGGCTTCTTCAGTCTGTCGAGATCCCTCGAAGAATCTTCTGCTGTCCTTCTCCCTGGCAGCCTCGAGTCTTTTTAGATGAGTTAGGGGAAGACGGTGACGCTTACACCCTTGGCAGTAGAGAAACACGGTTCGGCAAGCCACTAACAAAAGCCGACATGATATCGTCGTTTTTTCCTTCTCTGGAACTCTTCCTCTTTTCGGCATGTCTTCTCCTTTCAATGAAGGATGATTCTCATCGTCTATAAGTAATACCCACAAAGCATCGTCGCCAAGTCTGTCCGCCCAAACCCACGCAACAAGCAATCCCCTGCCCCAAGCGCCGACCGTCGCCGACCGTGTCTCTCATCCAATACCCCACGAACACGGAACATCTCACGCAAACCTGTCATTCCAGAGCCCGGACACCTCCTTTCTTAACTGCCGGTTCTATCGGCCGGGGACCATGCCCAGGTAATCTCCCTGCGATGGCCATGGTTTCCCCGTCCATTCGGAATCCCGTCCCGAGCACCACCTTACCGGTCATGGAATCCTCAAGGATTGTTGATCTTGCCGCTTTTTGTTTTCAGGCACATTACATGGGCCCCGAGGGAACCGTAGGAACGGCAGCTTTTGTCGTGCAGGCATCTGGCTGGACGTCAGCTTGACTCCTGGTGCCTTCTGTAATGTGAGACGCTGAACTCATCATTGCAAATGGGGTATATACATAGGCGAACGACCCCCATCCTGAAGCGCTTTGTTGAGAGCCTCCAGCGAGTTCGTTCTGCCCTTTTCGTTCTTTAATCTGTTGATGACTTGTTCCATTGCGATGTTTTCCATTCAGCATCACCCGTGCGGTTACCTCCTCCTAGCCTTGATTTCTTCCTTGGTGCTTGTAGAAGCGGCCCCCAACCCTCCCAAGGCCTGCCCTCCGTTCACCAAAGGCAGCTTCACAATTCAGCAGTATCAGCTGTACCCCGAAAATGCGGACTGGGACGTGAACAACTGTATCATCTACTTTGGGTACTCGAGACTGACCCCTCTTACACAACCCATGCACTAACCCCGTCCCAGGTCCTTGTTCAACGCCAGCGTAGCCGTGTACGACCCGTACAAGGACTCGGTGGTGGACATCCTCACCTTCGACGGCATCACGCACAACCCAAACCTCCACATCGGCGGCGTCCAGGTCGACCAGCACACCAAGCTCGTCTCCGTGGTCGTCGACGCCGCCGCCGCCTTCAACACCGCCGGCCAGGACATCTCGGGCGACAACTTCATCATCAAGTACGACCCCGCCAAGAAGCAGGTCCTCTGGAACAAGAACATCACCGCCGTGACGCAGGGCCAGTACGGCGGCTTCCAGGACATCGAGCACGACCCCCGCGGGAATACGTACGTCGTCGGCTCGTTCCCGGGGACCATCATGAAAGTCGATCCCCAGGGGTCCGCCGTCGATCCCTGGTTTCTCCCGCAGCAGATCAACCACACCAAGATGGGCTTTTCCGGGCTCGCGGCAACGGGGGATATCCTCTTGGCGAACAACAACGAGGACCGCCAGATCTACCGGTTCAATATGAAGGACGACAAGGGAAAGCCTGAGCTGGTACCGAGAACGCCCGAGGTCAGCCTGGACAGCACGGATGCGATATACCTGCCGCCGAGGTATGACGGAAAGGTTCTGCTCATCGCAGAGAACCTCAAGGGCATCACCGTCTTACGGTCCCAAGATGGGTCGTGGAAATCAGCTGAGCACTTGGGCACCGTTCCCAACAACTCTACAGCAGCCCAGGGCGGGATCGTCACGGCGCCGGTACAGATTGGGGACAATCTCTTCATGGTGGAGGAATTCTTCGCAGACCCTCCCGTGTCCGGATCAAGCGCAGGAAACAGAACGAGTTTCCCATTGGTTGATATCACTTCTGACGTTGAAAGGCTGCTGAAAAAGTCAGCCGGCCGTAGATGAGCCAGATCAACGGACCGAGAGTAATAAAACACATCATCTTTTCTACACTTTGGTACATCTTATACACACCCTGATTAACTCTGAAGACTGATAACGTCCCCGAATTCGATCTGCTGCCAAAACTCCAAGGCATCATGTGAAATCGCCAGAGTCCAAATCGCGAGTACAAGCCAACATGACGCCCAAATGCCGTCGGGGTATTACCAAGCTGGATAGGTCCGAACCAACAACCAACTGCCCAGATGCGCAACCAATTTCGCTCGAAGAAAGTGGATAACCGCCGAAAACCTCAAAATTGGATGCCGAGATGTTCGTCGTACAGAGTCGAAAAGGGATCGTCCTCCTCGATGCCCAGAATCTCGTTTGCTTCCCTCAGCCAAGCCGGGGTCGGTCCCACCCGGGTGGTAGGCGGCTGGGATTGAAACAACTCCTCTTCAAATATGTCCTCATAATCAGCCGTCTTAGCTCCCATCCATGCGTCTTTTCCAGTCTTACTCCAGGGGCTGGCATCTTCCTCCACCTGCTTCGGCATGGCCGTACCCTATCCGGGGCCGAAAAGGTGTGAGGCTCCAAAGTCTTCCTTAAAGCCAAGGAACTCTCCTCTCTTACCCGGCATCGGCTCTCCGATGCCTGAAGGCGAGATCTTGGAGACGTCCCTTCCGAACTTGTCCTTGTAGATGACATTTCCCATACCGTCAGCTTTCATTACGGCAATCTGAACGGGCTCGCCATTATAAGGATCGATCAGGCAGAAGTGGCGGCCGACCTGGAAGGGGCCCTTGTGCTTGTCCTTTGCGAGCTCGCGCGCTTTCTCGACCTGGCGACTAACCATGGTCTGATGCTCGCTAATGGGCTGGGTGTGCAAAATCATCATCTGCAGTTGAGCGTCGGACTCCTTGGTGGGCTTGAAAGGATCTGCCAGCTTTGTCTCTCGGATCGGGCTGCTGCTCATCATAGCGCCGGGAGCGTATCGGCTTGGGGATGGAGTGATTGTGCTGCTAGATCTGTTGCTGGATCTGTTGCTGGACATAGTGTTCGAGGTGCCATCAGAGATCGGGAACGAGACCTTTCGGAGTGACGAAGGGCGACGAGGTGTCGACGGTGTGCTACTCGATTCACGGTATCCCGGCGGACTGCTAGATGGAACAAGGCTGGCTCGGTTGTTTCTATCGGTGTCTACATGAAGGGGTTAGCTAATCTGGGTAACTCTGGGCACAAGGTTGTGTTCATACGAAGTTGCATGCGGGGCATGTTTCCGGACGAGAGGGCGGCCACCATCGGATTCTGCGTCGGACGACCAGACGGGCTGAAGTGCGACACGTTGGCTTGAATTGTCAGTAAATCTCTGGACGAATATTTGAGATGAGACTAACGAAAGTATTCCATCTGGGACATGTAGGACGCCACAGACGCGCCGTCCAAGTTCAGATCAAGAGGGTCGCTCGGGAAGGCAGGACCTGGGGAGACGGGCTCGGGGCTCGAATGGCTCATCTGATCGTATGAACGCTTCAGACGGGGAAGCTCCATGTTTTCCCGAATATCAGAAGCGCGTTGTTGCATGGCGTTTTCGGCGCGGTAGTTCGGGATCGCCAGGTGGTTGCGGACTTGGTCGGCACGGCGCTGCATCTGAGGCTCGGCAAGGCGGGGCAATGCCGAGATTCCTGATGAGACACGTTCAACGAGACTCCGTGTTACTTCTTCGGCTGCCTTGGTCGGGGGGGTCATGGGTATGGCTGGTAGAAGAAGGACTCCAGGCGACTAGAATTTCACCGGAGACTGCCTGGCGGGGTGTCGCAAACCGGTTAACCAAGGAGGTGTAATGAAGGTCAAAACGAATGCGAACTGCCAATGTCGGCCGTGATGTGGACTCCGAAGTGTCGTTCTGGAGGAAAAACGATGGTAGTCGAGGGTGGGAAACTGCAGTAAAGGCTGCCTCGACACAAAAGGATATTGTCGAGTCGCACGTTATGCGGTTGCTAGCCTCGAGCGCCTGGTGAATAGGACGTTTGTTTACCTTCGCGTGGGTCTGCAAGGCAGGCAGACTTGGGAAGGTGCTCTTGGGAAGGTGCTCTTAGTCGTTGCTTCCTTTGGTGACAAACATGTTCTTTCCACACAGCCTGTTGACGGCCTATTCAAGCAACCTCGAATCAGACCAGCTCTGGGCTCTGTCTTTGTTGACACTGCCCCTAACTTCTCTCTTCCTGCTATGCCCCCAAGTGCCCAAGCATCACGACGCAACGATTTGAACCAAGTGTGACTGCAATGTCTAATCTTATATATTGAATAATTTGTGGTTGCCTCTTGCGTTTCTTGAGGCTTCATTTACATGTCTTACATTAATCGACCTGGAACCCTCGCACAGGCCAGACAAGACACATGGATATCCCGCATCCATGACCGAAGGCAGCACCCGTCCAAGGCTTCAGCAGCCAGTCCCGAAGCCATCGCGAATCCCTCACAGCAAGCAACCTGCGAACACCCGAAAAAGGGCCACCACAGATCCCGTCCGCAAGCGAACCCTCAAAGACGCTGCAAAAACCTGAACCTAGATTTGGGAGGCTTCGCAGGCGGCATCTCAGGCGGGTTCCCGTTGCCCGGCATGCCCGTGCCGTTGTTCGGGGGAGAAGGGTTTCCCTTCCCTCCGCCCGGCTTGTCGCCGCCCTTACCGCCGCCTTCGCCAGGCTTGTCGCCGCCCTTACCGCCGCCTTCGCCAGGCTTGTCGCCGCCCTTTCCTCCTCCTTCTCCTCCTCCACCACCACCACCTCCTCCGCCGCCGCCTTCTTCTCGGCAGCCACTTGCAAATAGCATGACCTCAGCGCAATTCGCACCCTGGTCAGCCTTCTTATAGACGTTGTACTGCTGCTGCTCGGCCTCACACTGGAAGAACTTGGTCTGGTTCTGGAACGTAATCTGCCCGTCGCAGCCAACCGAGAACCCAGAGTCGGGCTTTTGGCCAACGTCACACTGCAGAGTCTCCGTGGGAGCTAAGTCGTCACAGTTAGTTTTCAGAGTCTTCAAAATCACAGACACCCGGATTTACTTACGAGTCCACCAGCAGCCTCGCTTCTTGTCATCGTTGACCTCCCCCTTTTCCATGTGCATGGTCGCCGGCTCAAGTCCGATTCTAAGCTGTCCGCTTTCCAACTGGCCAATGGATCCGGAAACAGAGCCCTTCGCCGTGAACTTGAACGACTTGCAATCTCTCAAACGGCCGCCCTTGCAGTCGTCACCTCCCTTTCCGCCTCCACCACCGCCGCCTCCTGGGCCAGGGGCCGGCTTTGGCTTGTCACTAGCTCCGGGTTTGTCAGGTCCCGGCTTATCAGGTCCGCCCGGCGGTGGCATCGGCTTAGGCTTGTCGCTTGATCCAGGCTTATCAGGTCCGGGCTTGTCAGGACCAGGCGGCGTCTTCGGGGGGTTTTCGCCAGGTGTTGGCATCGGCTTAGGCTCGTCGCTTGATCCAGGCTTATCAGGTCCGGGCTTGTCAGGACCAGGCGGCGTCTTCGGGGGGTTTTCGCCAGGTGTTGGCATCGGCTTAGGCTCGTCGCTTGATCCGGGCTTGTCAGGTCCAGGCGGCGTCTTCGGGGGGTTTTCGCCAGGTGCTGGCATCGGCTTAGGCTCGTCGCTTGATCCGGGCTTGTCAGGTCCAGGCGGCGTCTTCGGGGGGTTTTCACCACCCGGAGGCATCGGCTTGGGCTTGTCACCTCCGCCCGGCGGCGGCATAGGCATTGGCATTGGCATTGGCATGGGCGCGTCACTTGCTCCAGGCTTGTCCGGGCCCGGCGGCATCGGCTTCGGTTTTTCGGGCTTGTCGCAGTCCTTGGGGCCCTTACCACCGCCATGACCACCTCCCGGGAAACCACCTCCCGGGAAGTGGTTGTCGATCTGAGGGACTGCATTGTCCCTCTTCATCCCACCACCGCCGCCGCCTCCTGGACGTTCGCCAGCGCGGCAGCCTTCTCCACGGCCGCGGCCGTGTTCGGCAGCCAAGACATTTGCGTCGTCTCTGCTACCGAGGGAGAGAGCAAGGGAGCTCGTAGCCAGGGAAACGACAGTGATTACCGACAGACGCATCTTCCTGTTCTCTCTCGAAGGATGTACAAACTTTGAGTGTGGTATAATACAAATTAGAAAAACGGGTGACAAACGAACGTCACACGGCCCGTCAGGGGAGTATGCCCTTGGGGGATTTGTCGGAATGGGTAAGGTGAGGAAGATTTACTCGTCTTCTCAACACGAAAAAAGCGAATGCTGTCGTGAAGAAAGGGGAAAAGGGGTGGCGGTAAGCACTTAGGCGATGGACGACGGACGAAGTCTTCTTATCTTTTTTAGGCTTTTCTTTTCGAACCACCTCGAAAGCTTGAGAAACGACATCGGAGAGAGGGGACATGGCTGCGAACACGAATCACAACGTGAGGCGGCCGTCAACTGACTAGCCGGGCGAGAGCATAAAAAGTCTGGCCGGAGCGGAAAAGGGGGACGAGGGGGTCGTGAGAGGGGGGGGGGGGGGGGGGGTTGGCGGGGGTTCGATGATGTCCGACGACGATGTCAACATCATGAGAGAGTCATTCAACGAAGAGGGGTGTGTGTGGGATGGGTGTGGGTGGGCAGAGAGAACGATCAACAGGGGGCCTGAGGAGGAGGCCTGGAGGAGGCCTCGACGAGGCCTGGGTAAACATGATCCCATGAACCACATACGGCATTCGTACAAACATCGGATACGGCATCCACGTGGAGACGTAAAGGCAATTGCCCTTCCAGTCTTTTTTTCTGCCACCTCTCACAAGCGAAGGAGATCATAAAAGATCAAGCTATAGAACTTCAGATGGAGCCAGATCGAGATGACATCTTGGCTGGGAAAAAGAGGGTGCGAGAAGTTAGAATCACGAACTGGCAGGAAGGAATCGGGAACCACAAAAGAATCACGAACTGGCGAACCACGCAGAAACAACCACCAAAGGCTGTGACTTTTCCGACGACTTGGTTCGATTGGGCCAAGGAATAAAACTCGGAGGATTAAAAGGAAGAAGGAAAAAACTCTCTTGCTTAGTCCTGACAAGAACTCAAAACCTTGCCATTCAAATCTCCCCTCTTCTTTCCATCCCCTCATCTTCGCTTCTCCGTCGCCCGATCTTTCCAGGGACTACGCGGCGAGATGCGGCGGTGAAGCGAACGGCCAAGGTCAAAACAAGAAACGCGGGGAGGGAACCGGAGAGAAACAAAGTTTGCATCGAACGAATCATTTCTATTCTCTTGACTGATGAACGAGAGTCATTGCGTATGTATATGTATCTTTCTTTTAACTCTTGGAAACTTTTTCCTTTCTTCCCTTGCGAGACACTGAGTCGTCCTCCACTAGAGACGATTCGGGGGCAGACGAGGTTTCGTTTCCTCGAATCACACAATGGGGCCTTGTTCCACGGGCAAAGACTCGTTTGCCGTTTCGATTGCGACGAAGACATGGGTATCATACGGTTAAACACACTTCAAAGCTCAGCCCTTCCCCAGACGCGTGCGTGCGGAGCCTCGGAACAAACACCTTGCGGCTGAAAGCCCGTGCCAGGCTGGTGGGAGGAACAGGGAAGTAGGGGTTTTGCGGTTCTCCGGAAGAGCCGCATTCGGGTCGCCCAACATCGAAACGAGGTGCAGGTTTAGGCCGCAATCAGGTTTGTAACGGCTGCCGCTGCCCTGTGGTCTCATACCAAACAGTGCGGTGACCGCACGCTGGCGGGCGCTGAACTTTAGGATCTGGAGTCCCTGAGTCGGCCCGATCGACGATGATTGGACTGTTTCCCTACCCGAGCTGGCGACGTTGCCGAAACTTCGGCGACGCGACGGATCAACATCATCTAGCTTTTCAGAGAGCCTCATGTCTTTCTCCTCTTGGCGGCAGTGCTGCTCCTAGTACTCCTAGTACTGGCGCGATCCGAGATCGCACGGACCGAGGTATTGTAGCTCGTCTCCGAGGCAGCGCCGTCACCACCCTCACTGTCACTTGCGGAGTCGTCATCAGAGTCAGCGTCCAGCGGGATCATATCGTCCGAGGCTTCATCGGCGTCTTCAGACGCCTCGGCCAAGGCCTTTTCGCCCTCGGCCTTACCGTCTTCGGATCCGAAACCCTCAAACTCATCATCGTCCTCCTCCTCTTCCTCATCATCACTGTCACCAGCGACTGTGGAAGGCCCCATTGAGGTATCAGGCATGCTCTCAGCATTCTCAGCATCATCCCGCTTTCGCTTCAGGGGCATCTCTCCGAGTCTACCACCGCGACCTTCCACGGCCTCACCCGCCTCGGCATCCTCATCCACCGGCGCAGGAGTGAACCAGGGAATCTTGCCGCGCATGAAATCGTTGAGGATCATCTTGGCGACACCATCCACGTCAGGCTCTCCCTTGCGGAGGAGACGACCGCTCTTTCGGGCAATCATCTCGAGGAACTCTGTGTGGTTCTTCCAGCCCTTGAGTTCGTAAGTCCTCTCCATGTGGTGAGGCTTCACCTTGGCGAGTACGGCAGGGATATATTGTTCAGGGTGCTCGACGTTCTCGACACGCACAACACCACGCAGAAGCAGGTCCTGAGGCGTGTCCGTCTGAGAAGGCGGGACGATACCAGGGCAGTCAATGAGGTCTGGGCGTGTTAGCTCATGCACATTGACATCGAAAGAGGTGAGCGCGACTTACAGATCTTCTTGGTGAGAGTGATGTATTGCCAGACCTTGGTCTCGCCAGGAATTGGCGCAACGTTGGCGACCTTCTTCTTCCTCAAGGTGTTGACAATACTGCTCTTGCCGACGTTGGGGTAGCCGATGAGTCCGACAGAGATCTGCTTGCGCTCGCTGTGGAGCTTGGCGTACTGTCTGAGCAGCTCAATCAAACTTCCCTTGCCGAAGGGGTTGGTAATGCTAGAGTGCATGGCGAGCGTTGGCCTGACCTTGGAGAAGTATCGCACCCAACGAGCCTGTGTCCTGTTAGCTTCCGCTTAAGAAAACAAACAACACAGTGATATGTGATGATATGTATGCTTCGCTACTAAGAAAACCGCCATATCGAGGCTCGGAAGAGCACTAGCAGAGTTCAACTCAAAGTGATGCAATTTCGTCTCATGATGGGAAATCCAAAACGGACCCCATCAGCCCTGATCCAAGGACCAGGACAGCGAGACGACCCTTGATATTCCCAGCGTGTAACGGAGAACCTTCCATTGAGGGCAACAGAGTGCGAAAGGATTCCTGACAAAACGACTGGGGTCTGGAGGAAAGGTAGGAAAAGAAGGAGACAAAAACTTACAGCTACGCTGGTGGGCACCAAATCGGTCTTGTTCAAGACGAAGATGAGGTGCTTGTGAGGAGCCTCCTCTGAGAGGTATTTCTCAACACTCTTGCAGCGCGTGCCCAGAGGGTCGCGAGCGTCGAGGACGTGGATGACAACATCGGAAGAATCCAACACGCGGTACAACTCGTTCCAGATACGCTTGCTCTGTCCCTTGTTGAAAATGGGCTCGATCGACATGGTAACGTGACCCTCGTCCTCGCCGTCCGCCGAAGGCCCCGAGTTTCCACTGAGCAGCTTGGCCTGCTCGAGGCGCTCGTTGTAGGTGTCCAAGCTCTTGTCCGCGTCGTCCATCAAGTCCGTGATGGTGCCCGAGCTGATCTTGACACGCTTCCTCTGCGCCTTGGGGCCGAAGGTGCTGCCGAAAGAGGATGTCTCAATCGTCATCTTGGCCTGGTGCTTTTTGAGGCCGTTGGTCTCGCCTTCCTTGATGAGAGACATGGGAAGCTTGTTGCTCTTCAGGAGGACCGAGTATGGGTCGGCAGCCTTCTCCGCCATGGCACTGCGAAACGCTGTCAAGCTCTCTTGGGAGATGACACGAGTGTTGTTGAACCACTTGCGGTTGGGCTCGATCCGGGCGTTGGGAACTTCGCGGCTCTGGAACGACGCGGCCTTGGTGATCTCACCGTCGGCATTGCGCTGGGCCTTTCCATCCTTGAGGATATTCAATTGGCGCACCCTCTTGGCAGAGCTGCAAAGATATGTTAGCGACGCGTCCAATGGGGCCAAAAGCCATGTTCCTGAAGCAGGAAGGGGGATAGGCTTACCGATAGAAATTTTCGCCCTTAGTCTTGACGTTGCCCATGCCATCGCCGGTCTTGCCCTGGCGAACCTTTCGGTTCGCCTCCTTCTTTCCGGTTCCCATCTTCTTGTGACCGCGAACTCGCCCAGTCGTAAAATTGAAAGAGAAGAGGGAGGAAGACTGGGCAGGAGTTGAAGTCGGTGAGTTGTAAAGGAAGTTTGAGAGAGGGAGGTTGGAGCTCGCGCAAAAGAAGAAGTACTCTGCGCACTGGTGGGGTCCTGGCATTTTTTTAGTGGAGTTGCTGAAATTTTTGGAGACTTCGGGTCAAGCACGCGCCGTACCCCCGACCAGCCAATCAAAACTCTGATTAATTCCTCCCCACTGTGAATAGCACATTCACGCCCCAGTGTTGTCTCTTACTGGTGCTGCTCACCTACTGGCAGCGCAGAAATCCTACCCAACTGCCCCTCCAGTCAAGCCACCGGTGTGTTTCTATCAAACCCTGGACAATCGAGAATTTCTCAGGTCCATGATCCTACCACCACGGAAGGTCACCTCAAGCCGCGAGCCGACTCCATTCCCAGCGCCGTCAATCTCCTCACAGTCGGTGCCATTAAGTCGGTCGAAGCCGACTAGGCCAAAATGTCATCACGATGCGCATGCGCGCGCCTGGCACGGCTCCCCGTCGCCGCTGGATCCAGCATGAACCTCACACGACCCTTCTCGACCACGACTGCGAACCTCAAAGTGCCTCCCGAATCCCCCGAATGGATCCAGGTCCCGGTACCACCTCAATCTCAATCCTCTGAGCAGAAGCTCAAGGTCATTAGGGGAACGCTCCCCGTGCCTCGCGACCCCTTCCCGCGTAAGGAAGGGGACCGCAAGGTCAAGCCCGAATACCTCGAACAAACGGCCCCGACACCCTCGAACGAAGCCTCCCAGAGGCCTGTCGAGCCAGGCTCTCGCCGGGAGCACCGCCGACTCATGGCTGATAGCCGTCGTGAGAACCTCAAAACCGCCCTCAAGGGCCTCTACCAGCGCAAGAAGACCACCGTCGATGCCATATCAGCCACCTCGAGGCAGCGTCGACTCGATAACGCACGCGCAGCCAAGGCCCCCGAGCGTGAGGACGACCGTCTCACCCGTAGCTCAGTTCTGTCATCTCTCAAGTCTACAATGTCTGTGGACCTTGATCCTCACCGTTACGAGCGCGCTGCGGAGAGCAAGGCCAAGACCGCCGCCCTCGCCCAGCAGAAGACCGATGCGAAACGGGATGCGCTTATGGAATTGTACATTAACGCCTCCAACTTCATCGTCACCGAGGAGGAACTGAACGATGAGCTGGACAGGCTGTTCGCCGAGGATTTCTGGAAGCGCCAGGGCCAGTCTATGGTCATGGACCAGGAGAACGCTTGGGACGTCTGGGGAGCGCCCCCAACGGTGCAGACCATGTTGGAGGAAATGTTCAAGAGAGAGACGAACGCCATCGACTCGCAGCAGACCGAAGGAACCAGGTCTGTCAACAGACAGAAGATAATTGCCGAGGAGTTGACCGGTGGCAAGATGAAGGGTTCAGACTAAAGAGCCGGCTCAGCTGGCGGGTCGTACACAAACTGCGGTTCAGCCCTGTAAAATCTCACATCTTCAGTTGTGGTGGCTTGAACCAGACAGCATCCGCATATCACGCCTGGGTGCAATGTCGCCTCGGGTGCATTCAGCTTGTACTACCATAGATTCTTTGTAGCATTATAAAAAGCCATCGATATCAAACTAACAAGACGTACATATCCTCCAACGCCGAAGAACCCCATATGCACATTGACAGGCTTTTGCCAGTCGAAATAGAAACTGTTATATGTGTCTGCGGGATCTCTATGAAAACGACCGGAGCCGCCACGTTCTTGATGCTGGCGGCCTTGATGCTCCATAATCGTACACTCGTATACCAAAGGTACTTTGGCCGCCAGCAGGCATGGCTCATTACCTCTTCTCAACGAGAAGGATGTGCATGGCAGCATAAGCAAGGATGACGAAGACGATTCCAAAGACACCGAGGCTAATAACATCGGTCCAGAGAGCATCGTTATTGAATCCGAAGGAGCTGAGAATGGCTGCTCCAGGGACAGTAATGTCTAGTCCGTACTTCTTGTCCACCAAAGTGAGTTGGAGGACTTCGTTGACTATGAGAGACTCGAAACCGTAGTGGAAAATAGAGAGAGTCTGCAGCCAGATAGCGGCCTTAGGAATAGCGTTGTGGTTGAGCAGCAGGCCCGCAAAGAGCAAGCTGAACAGCATGACCAAGCTTCCAATCAAGTTAGCTACTCCGCCATCCTTGCAGATGATGCCGATGAACAAGCAGATTGCGGCAGCAGCCAGGTTGAAGAGGACCAGGACGAGGATGAACTTGAAGAAATGGCCGGCTTCAGGGACCAAGCCAGTCATTGGGTAAATGATGGCGCCCATGAGAAGGGGAGGGATGATTCTCAATGGGACGATGTCGAACAGAAGCTTGGCCGCAAAGTATGTGATGGGATGGTAGTAGCCGTTGGCTCGCTCGCGCACGAACAAGAGTCTCTCGGTGGCAAAGACGTTCAAGCTCGTGAGTGTGCTGAACCCGAAAAGAGCCAAGAGGAAGAAGAAGAGACCCAAGCGGTTTTGGAATCCGGGAATGTCGTCAGTCAAGCCGTAAAACAGGTATCCAGACAGAACCGCGAGAAGGATGGCGATGGCGTAGTGCGTCAACATCAGAATTGGGTTTCTGTATAGGTTCTTCCAGGTTCTGTTTGAGAGAATGATGAATTGGCGACCAAGACCGACCCGAGCATAGCCCTTGCCGATGGCGCTGATGTTGATGTTGGGGCCCTCTGGGTTGTATCCGTTCGCATTCTGGCCGTTGGCGCCTCGGGCGGCTGAAATCGATTGCTGGATCTCATCGTGTGTGGAACCAGCGATATCAGACTCCGCAAAGGATCTGATCAACATGTCCAGATCGGTACCGATATAGGCAGCAGGGGGAAGATCATGGGGATCCTCAACGTTAATCGTGGGAACAAAGCCAGCAGGTTGGTTCTGTAGCTTATAGGATCCAACATCCTCACCGCCAGCGTCGGAGGAAGCCGCAGTGTCGACAGTGTTCTTGCGACGCGTGTAGAGCTCCCGCTCCTGACGAATCCTGACCGAGTCGCGGCGGCTGTTCTTTGGGCGCGAAGTGGAAGATTCGACACCACTGTCCTCAGCAATGCTTCCAGGGATGCTCGCAATGGACTTAACAGCAGTAGTGCTGCTGGGTCCCAGGCTGGCGACTTCCGCGTTGAGGGTGCCATCATCCTCTGACGTAGTAGATCCGGCATGCATCGTGAGGTCGACGAGGTAGTCTGCAATGTTGAAACCGGGGGGGCATGAGTATCCAATACGGTCGAAGTAGCCCTGGCATTGCGAAAAGGGGCCAGAGTAGACTGCGCCTCCGCGCGCCAGCAAGATGAGTCGGTCGAACAGCGCCACAATGTTGGATCGCGGCTGGTGAATCGTGAAGACAACAGTTCGCTTGTAGTTCTTGGCCAAGGTGACCAGGCACTCGATGACGTTGAAGGCATTGTAGGCGTCGAGACCGCTAGTAGGCTCATCCAAGAACAGAATCGAGGGGCTGGTGACAAGTTCACAGGCGATACCAACTCTGCGTTTCTCTCCGCCAGAGATACCTCGGCCCTTGCCTTCCTCAGAGCCAATCAGCGAATCACGAATGTGGTAGATTCCGAGTTGCTTCTCGACTTCGAAGACGCGCTGTTCCTTGGCGGTTCGGCCCATATTGCGAGGCAGACGGAGAAGCGCGCTGTTGAGAATAGTCTCATGCACCGTGAGGGTGGGCAACATCGTGTCTTCCTGGTCGACGAATCCGATGACATTCTTGTAGTCCGTGTCGTTTACCTTCTCGCCGTTCACGAAGAAGTCGCCAGAAACGTTACCGCGCTTGTTCTTCCGAGCCAGGATATCCAGGAACGTAGTCTTTCCAGCACCCGATGCACCCATGATGGCGGTGACCTCTCCGGGATGGGCCATGCCTTGGATGTTGTTCAAGATCCTCTTGCCGTTGAGCTGGTAGGCAACATTCTCGAAGTACAGAGAGGCGGGCTTGTGGTTGGTCATAAGCTTCAAGCTCTCATCATCCGAGTCATCCAAGGCGATAGCGCCATAGTTGAACTGCCTCCTAGACAGGTACCAGGTGAGAAGAATGATGGCAACGACAAACAGGGAGCATGCCGCGATGATACTGGCGATAAGAGGAGTGTTGATCTTCTTGACAGGGCGCTCGTAGCCAGGGACCTCGGTATGGTACAGACATTCGCCGGAACGGCAAGTGAGCTGAATGCTGCTGTCGCCGATCAGCTGAAGGATGAGATCGTCCATTGCGGGCTCTTTAAACGCGCAGTTGTTGATCCCTCCATTCTTTTGAAGACACTCAAACTCGGCGGGGCCCTTGATCTCCTCGACGAGGAAGTCGCTAATGTCGACGGAACCATTCTCGCCACAAAGCATTCGCTCGGAGATGCAGTTGCACTCGATCTTGTTGCACTTGTAATCGGTGCTGTTCTGGCTCTCATTGATATCGGCCTTGGACGAGCACTCGGTCAAGTGGCAGTAGAAGGACTCGCGCTCGTCAACCCAGACTGAGGATGGTTAGCAACAGATGTTGACTCGTAGCTTGAAGCACAAGGACTCGGCTCGGACATACATTGGAAGTCACAGTTACCCTCCTCTTTCTTACAAGTGAAGGTAACCTGGGGTCGCTTGTCGCCCAGAAGGTCGGTAATCTTCTTGTTGGTGACATCACAGATCTGGTAGTTGTGGTTGATGACCTCGCCATTCTGGTAGCACACGCCACCCTCTTGAGAGGGCATTAGAGCATTACACGCCTGGTTGCTCGTGCAGACGTTGCAGTTGATGCCGGTCCAGCCGTCGTCGCATTCGCAAAGGTCGCCAGGTCGTCGTGGCCTGTCGGTGTTGTCGCCACGAGAGAGGGAACCGCAAACTATCGGGGGTGTCAGTGATGCGCCTCGCTTGTGCGACAAAGCGGTTCAAAAGTGGGCGGCGTACGTGGTTCGAGGCAGTCATCACCGCCAAAACCCTCGGGACAGTTGCATTTGCCTGTATAGTCATTGCAGCCGGCGAACTGAGTGCACTTGTGGGCGGGAAGGAGACAGTTGAAGCTGCGCGCAATGTTGTCAGCCTTGGGGTCATGGTCGCAATTCCGACAGCGGTTCGGAGTGCCAGTAGCGGATTCGACGAGGTCGCAAAAGGCGAGATGGAACTCACCAGGGAGGGCAGTTGTCGGGACGATCGTCAAGCAGCGTCAGCTGAGCTCGCAGCATATCGGCGGTGGAATAGTTGCGCTGGGCCATGGCGAGTGTTGGAAGACACGCCAGGGCCCCGATGAGGAGGCTCCTCAGGCTTGGAGGAGCCATGATGGGCGTTTCGATGGAGAGACGACGCCGCACCGATAAGCGGACGAAGGAGCGGGCTCGGTGTTATCGTCGATGATGAAGGCGACTAAAGGAAACAGACGATGTCAGAAGAGAAAAGGAAACATGAAGGTAAGCAAACGGAGTGATGGATGAATGGCAGCAGAGCGGCGGATGGCGAAGAAGCTCTGGCTCGGGTTGGCTGTGGTAGCAGAAAGAAGAGAGCGGAAGATAGGTAGGCAGGCAGGTAGGTAGATGGGCAGACAGACGACGTACCTGTGACCTTGTGGCACCGCAGTCCAAGCTGGCCGAGTGACGGAGCCGGTACCTTGCTGAAGGAGGAAGCTGGGGTAGGTTCCCAAGAAGGTCTTAGGTCGTGGGTGTTTGTAGGTGAGTACGTACACACGGCCGATAATAACCCGCGTGCCCGCTTGGCTCCCACGTCCCACCCGTGGACGTTCCGCCGCCGCCGCCCAGCAACGCGCCGCACACCTCAGTTACAGCGACTTGGACACCTGTACGGTGGCGTCACAGTGGACACGTCTACCCCACTGCGCCTGTCGGAAACACGCACCAGCGTCCCGTGGGGTGGCTGAACTCCAACAAGTGCTTCCACATGGAAGTACACACACAACGCAACAGAGTTCGGGTGCCTGATCTTGGTTGCGCTGTTTTACGCTGCCCGCTCAGGCAACCAGCTGCGTGGGACGGGACGGCGGGCAGACTGGCGCTAAGAATAACCCCCAACAATCTGTCTGTCTGTACCTGTCTTTGTGAGAGGGAGACTAGGAACAGGGAACACGCCAGGAGCCAGATCCATGAGCATTACACTCTTGCTAAAATATACCCGCTCATCTGACGGCGAATTGCCCATTGAAACGACGCCTCGCAATGCGAATCCGGTCCTAAGCGCAAAGTAAGCCACATATTGACAAGACAAGCACAGGACATTACGCAGTCCATCTGACATGTTAATCTTCAGCCTACACGTGCCCAAGGGAGGACATCGGTTCCGCCATGTCAACGACTCGTACCTCTAGCAAAAGAACAGCGTGTCTTGGCTGCGACATGGCCAACTCTTTCTCTCGGATGAATACAGTACATAGTCAACATCCAGGACAGGACCCCGCCCTCTCAATATCATGCTTTCTGTGACGACTGCCACTGCCGTCAGATCCTGGGCGGATTCGAGAGCTGGGGAAGTGTGGAGAAGCCTCGCAACAAGGATGTCTGGATGTCAAGATCCCGCCCGACCGTCCGCCAATGTGGTTTGCATCTGACTACTCATTCCCAAACTCTCTTAGGGGAACCGATCCGTCTGTTCCTCTGCCCTTGGACCCTCCGGCTGGTTTCTTAGTGCTGCCGGTTCCTATCAAGCCTATGCGCGCCTGGCGCCCTGTTGACGGGTCGTTGTCATGCATTAGACTGCGGGAGGGCGCTAGTGTCTGACATGTCGCCCGTGCTCTCAGAATTCACACGCAGCACCCGATACGTACTCCCACGTTAAAAGGTCGAAGCGGTCTTCAAAGTTACCGCCAACAACTGTTTGAGAACCTCGAATTCGGTCTCCGTAAGGCCTTGGCATTGTGTCAATTCAGTTCTACGCCGCGATTTTGTCTGCCGAAACCGTCTTCACTACTGCCCATTGAGTTGTCGATTGTTCCCAATAGCGGAATCCTCCAACATGGTCCGAATTGCGGCCTTCGATGTGGAGCAATGGATGGACGAGTATGAGACTACCCCGGGATGCCTCAACATCGCCGAAACCTGCGCCGCCTCCGTCTCCGTGGATGAGTTGATGGGACTCTCCGAGGACAAGAGCGCTCCAGGCCCGATTGACTTCTCCACCAAGCTCGTCTACGGACCCATCCGCGGCTCTGATCCCCTCCGACAACGGGTTGCCCAACTGTGCGGTAGTGACGGTTCGGGAGCCCGAAGCAATTTGGAACAGGACGATGTTCTTATCACCCAAGGCGCTATAGGGGCCAACTTCCTGTTGCTCTACACTCTCGTCAACCCCGGCGACCACATCATCTGTGTGTATCCCACGTATCAACAGCTCTATGGCGTTCCCGAGAGTCTGGGCGCGGATGTCTCACTATGGAGATTGAAGAAGGAGAATGGCTTCGTCCCCGATGTCAAAGAACTCGAGGGTCTCGTCAAGTCAAACACAAAGGCATTCCTCCCTCTCGTCCTCTGCGGTTTTGGTGACTAATAGTGTTGCAGATGATCATCATCAACAACCCAAATAACCCCACAGGAGCACCAATCCCCACCACAGTGCTCAAGGACATCGTCGCCTTTGCCAAAACTCACAACCTCATCCTCTTTTCAGACGAGGTTTACCGCCCGCTATTTCACAACTTCTTCGAGGATGGCTCCGAAGTGCCGCCTCCGGTCACCACCTTTGGCTACGAAAAGGTTATCGTCACAGGTTCCATGTCCAAGTCTTATGCGTTGGCTGGCATCCGGATTGGCTGGATCGCGTCAAAAGACAAGGGCATCATCCAGGCAATCGCTTCAGCAAGAGACTACACCACCATCAGCGTGTCTCAGATAGATGACCAGATCGCTTCTTACGCCCTTTCGCAGCCAGTCTGGAGGCCATTGCTGAAGCGTAACGTCGCGCTCGCTAACAAGAACAAGGCGTTGCTAGAAGCCTTCATCGAAAAGCATAAGAACGTCTGCTCATGGGTCAAGCCCAAGGCGGGAACCACGGCATTTGTCCAAATCACCCATGGCGGAAAGCCGGTAGGTGATGTTGAGTTTTGCCTGGATGTTCTCAACAAAACGAAGGTGTTCTTCGTGCCTGGGTCCAGGTGCTTTGGAGACGGGAAGGACTTCCCGGGCTATGTCCGCATTGGCTATGTGTGCCACACGGAGGTGCTCAAGGAAGCCCTGGAGAAGCTCGAGAAATACGTGGAGGCCAATCTTTCATAGCCGAGAAACATTAAAATCCACAAGACAAAGATTGAAAGAAAAGAATGCCTATTGTGAATGCCACCAGATGCCTGACCCGCCGCCGATGAACCGGCCGGCGTAATCCCGCAGCAGCGATTCGTCCAGCTCCGGGAACGCCCCACTTCTCCACGAAAACACGTGCCGTCGCGGCCGGCGCGAATTCGGACCCCTGCAAAAAAAGTTTCGCATGCATTGTGTGGGAGTGCAAAAAAAAAGTGCGCTATCAGACCATCCTGCCTCCAATGGGTCCCATCTCCCTCTTTTCGTAGTTCTACCTACTCCATTCTTTCCCTTCTGTATACGCCGCATACGCTTTTGGTCACGATGAGGGCTCCCAGGGCCGTCAGAGTGCCGAATGGCGGCCTCTTTACAGGCGCAAAGCCTCCGAGTCGGCCCTTTAGCATCGCCGTCAACTTGAAGGCTGCTGCTCCTGCCGCCGCCACCACCCAAGCGACCCCGGCATCATGGAAGCTCGCAAGGCGTGCGTTCTCCACGACCTCCCGCGTCCGGTCCGCCGCCCAAGAGGCCCTGAAGCTGGCCCAGGAGAACGCCGCCGCCCTGACCCCCGAGGTTGTCGCCGCCAAGATGAGCCCCGAGGAGGCCCAGCGTCTCTCCCGCGTGCGCAACATCGGTATTGCCGCCCACATCGACTCCGGAAAGACGACATGTACCGAGCGAGTTCTTTTCTACTCTGGCAAGATTAAGGCTATCCACGAGGTCCGCGGAAAGGACTCCGTCGGCGCCAAGATGGACTCTATGGATCTCGAGAGAGAGAAAGGCATCACCATCCAGTCTGCGGCTACCTTCGCCGACTGGACCAAGAAGGAAAACGGAAAAGACGAAACATACCACATCAACATCATCGATACCCCCGGTCACATTGACTTCACCATCGAGGTCGAGCGCGCCCTGCGTGTTCTCGACGGTGCCGTCATGATTCTCTGCGCCGTCAGCGGTGTCCAGTCCCAAACCATCACCGTTGACCGTCAGATGAAGCGCTACAACGTCCCCCGCATCAGCTTTGTGAACAAGATGGACCGCATGGGTGCGAACCCCTGGAAGGCTGTCGAGCAGATCAACAAGAAGCTCAAGATCCCCGCCGCCGCGATCCAGGTCCCCATCGGTGCCGAGAACGAATTTCAGGGCGTCATTGACATCATCGAGAAGAAGGCTTACTACTTTGAGGGCCCCCGTGGCACCCAGGTCAGGGTCGCCGAGGTCCCCAACGGCTACGCGGATATCGTCGAGGAGAAGCGCCAGGAACTCATCGAGAAGCTTGCCGACGTCGACGACGATATTGCCGAGATCTTCCTCGAGGAGCAGACCCCAACCATTCCCCAGATCAAGGCCGCTATCCGCCGCTCTACCATCGCCCTGAAGTTCTCCCCCGTCATGATGGGTTCCGCCCTCGCCGACAAGGGTATCCAGACCGTCCTCGACGCTGTCTGTGACTACCTGCCCAACCCCTCCGAGGTCGAGAACAAGGCTCTGGACAGGAAGCGCGACGAGACCGAGGTCAAGCTGGTGCCCTACAACTCGCTCCCCTTCGTCGGACTCGCCTTCAAGCTCGAGGAGAACAACTACGGCCAGCTCACCTACATCCGCGTCTACCAGGGCAAGCTCCGCAAGGGATCCTACCTGTTCAACTCCCGCACCGACAAGAAGGTCCGCATCCCCCGCATCGTCCGCATGCACTCCAACGAGATGGAGGACGTCAACGAGATCGGCGCCGGCGAGATCTGCGCCGTCTTCGGCGTCGACTGCGCCTCCGGAGACACCTTCACCGACGGAAACCTGCCCTACACCATGTCCTCCATGTTCGTCCCCGACGCCGTCATGTCGCTGTCCATCAAGCCCAAGCGCACCAGCGACGCCGACAACTTCTCCAAGGCCATGAACCGCTTCCAGCGCGAGGACCCCACCTTCCGTCTGCACGTCGACGAGGAGTCCGAGGAGACCATCATCTCCGGCATGGGCGAACTGCATCTCGAGATTTACGTCGAGCGTCTCCGCCGTGAGTACAAGGTCGACTGCGAGACCGGCAAGCCCCGCGTCTCGTACCGCGAGACCATCTCCCGCAGGACCGACTACGACTTCCTCTTCAAGAGACAGTCCGGTGGCCCTGGTGACTACGCCCGTGTCGCTGGCTGGATCGAGCCCTTCGAGGACCCCGAGAAGAACTACTTCGAGACCCAGGTCGTCGGTGGCACCATTCCCGACAAGTTCCTTTCCGCTTGCGGCAAGGGCTTCGAGGAGGTCACCGAGAGGGGTCCCCTCCTCGGCCACAGGGTCATTGGTACCAAGATGATTGTCAACGACGGTTCCACCCACGTTACTGATTCCTCCGATCACGCCTTCAGCCTGGCCACCCAAATGGCTTTCCGCAAGGCCTTCGACGAGGCCGGCGGCCAGGTTCTCGAGCCCCTGATGAAGACCACCATCACCGCCCCCAACGAGTTCCAGGGTAACATCATCATGCTCATGAACAAGCGCAACGCCACCATCCACGACACCGAGGTCGGCACCGAGGACTTCACCCTCATCGCCGACTGCAGTCTCAACGCCATGTTCGGCTTCAGCTCTCAGCTCCGTGCCGCCACCCAGGGCAAGGGCGAGTTCTCCATGGAGTTCAGCCACTACGCCGCTGCTCCTCCCCACCTCCAGTACGTCTTCTTGCCCATCTGATGTTTGTGTATTATGCATGCTAACAATCCCCGCAGAAAGGAGCTCATCGCCAACTACCAGAAGGAGTTGGCTGCCAAGCGTACCAAGTAAGCCGTATAGGCTACCCCCACTGGGGTCTTGTATCAAATCCGTGGCCCGTTTGTGGCATCACGTCGTGTATCAACAGCGGACCGCCGCTCGGCGTCATGAGCTCGCCGAGAATGGCCGGTCGTATGTCGCCTATTTGAGCGGCGTACATACATGTATATCTATCTAATGTCATACACCAGGAATGCAGAGCCTGGACGAAAATCACCCTGAAGCCTTGAATAGAGAGGCTTGCGGGGGTACGTGATTCATGATAGAAACTAGACTTCCAAGAAATACAGACCTCGTCTCTCCCAAAGTGCATTTCCATGCAACCGTCCCCATCATGTCTCCGTTTTCGTCTTGTGCTTTTATCAATCCTAGCAATATGGCGACTCTGGGGGACGTTAACGTCAAGGGCTGATGAAAGGGGGTCTTTCCGGAGGAGGCTTTCTGCAGCTCTAGGTGTCGACACTCTAAGACAGCGAAACTACTGTTGTCTGCGTGAAGAGGATGTGATAGGGTTGATTGTTATTGGCGATAGACTTCGGGCTGTTGTCCTTCCCAACTTTCTCCCGGCTGCCATGACAAACTCCAGCGAAAGATCCCCAGGATCCTCGGCGGAAATGCTAAACTTCAAGCGATACTTATACATTTTGCACAATCATCCTCTTGCTCGGGCCCCTTGAAACACGGCTTGATGCTCTGCTTGGACGCATACTGTCTGCCTCCGTTGTTTGCCATGTGTATACGTAGGGTGTTGGACGTCGATCACGCCTGGTACTGGGATGACCAAAGCAGCTCAACCCGAAGCAGTTGTCTGCTTTTCTCGTTGCTTTCTCGGTTGTCGCGTATGTGGGTGTCGGTGTTGGAACTGCTTCAATCTTCTCTGGCTCGGGCATCGAAGCTGATTCTTGTGGAGCTTGATGGTGTCGGGATGGCTTCAGTCGGGCTTTTTGCTTGAGCCAGTCGGCCAGCCGGTGGTGAGTCTTGGCATTTTCGCCGTTGTCGGTGTCTAATGCAAGAGAGCTCCGGCTCTGGGGCTGAGACGAGGGAGGGATAGGGATGATGGAAGGGTAAGAGGCCACGAAGCTCATGCTAGTGGCGATGGCTGGCATTTGTAGGGTTGCTGGGAGGAAATCCTGGGCGATGACCTTTTGGACAGTGTGTTTAAGCAGGAGCATGCGCGCAAGGTCTACGGAAGGGAAATTTCACTCATTGCACGGCAGGAAAGAGCGATGAATACCCAGAGTTGCTAGGTCAAACAAGTACTTTTAGTAATATGGTAGGTATCAAAGACGCAGCTGCCTGCGCCGACTGCCATATCCAGTCACGGAAGTTGGCTCATTCCAAATTTTAGATCGACACGACACCTTACATTCTACGGAGAACGTCGGCGACAACCTCGCTGGTCTTGGCAGAGCCACCGAGATCAGGGGTGAGGAGCTTGCCCTCCTCCAGGTTGGCGTCAACAGCGGCGTAGATCTTGGCGGCGGCAGCCTCCTCGTTCAGGAACTCGAGCATCACGGCAGCGCTACGGAGGGTGGCGATGGGGTTGGCGATGTCCATGCCCTGGATGTCAGGGGCAGAGCCGTGGCAGGGCTCGCCCATGGCGAAACCCTCACCGACGTTGGCGCTGGGGACGAGACCAAGGGAACCGACGAGGGCGGCGGCGCCGTCAGAGAGGATGTCGCCGTACAGGTTGGGGGCGACGATGACGTCGTAGTCCTCGGGCTGGCGGAAGAGCTTGTAGACCATGGAGTCGACAATCTGCTCCTCGACCTTGACGCTGGAGAACTTTGGGTTGGCGAGGGCCTGCTTGGCAGTCTGGCGGAAGAGGCCGTCGGTCTGGGAGAGGACGTTGGACTTGTGGGTGATGGTGACGAGGGGGCTGCTGTGGATGCTGGAGGCACCGGTGGCGCGGACGTTCTGGCGGCGGAGGGCAATCTCACCGGCCATGGCGGCGATGCGGTGGGAGGCGTTCTCGCTGATGCGCTTGATGGCCTCGGCGATCTTGCCGTTGGGGCCGTCGTAGGTCTTCTCCTCCTTGACGTACAGGTCCTCGGTGTTTTCGCGGACGATGACCATGTCGATCAGCTTGCGGTCGGTGGAGACGGACTTGACGGGGCGGACGTTGGCGTAGAGGTCGAGCTTCTTGCGCAGGCCGACGATGGGGGAGGAGTAGCCCTTGCGGGGGGTAGTGGGGGAGGAGACGGCTCCGAAGAGGGCGCCATCGCACTCGTTCTTGAGGATCTCGACGGTCTTGTCGGGGAGGGCGGCGCCCGTCTGCTCGAAGGTCTCGAAACCGGCCTTGAGGTCGGTGAACTCGAACTTGAGGCCGAGGGAAGCGGGGAGGGCCTCGAGGATGCGGCGGCCGGCGGGGATGACCTCCTTGCCGATGCCGTCACCGGGGATCAGGCCTGGGAAATGTTTAGTAAATGCGGAATTGGCCAATTGATTTTCCCACGGGCGTCCTACCGATTCTGAGAGTTCTGACAGACATGATGGGCTTCAATTGGCGGCCAGCGGGTGGATTGTCTTCTGGTTGAAGGAAACGAAGCCCGACTCATTCACAGCCGAGACGCAAAAAAAGTTACCTGCATGGACGGTCGATATCGGAGGTCGGGCCAGCCACACCGAGGGCCGTTCGGCGAGCGACCAACGGGCGGCCGTTATTCTTGGAGCAGGGTCCAACACATCGGAGCTTTCAAACCGCGGCTACTTCCGCGCCATTGCGTCAGGTTCTTTCAAGGTGAACTTTTTGTTGGTCCTCTCCAGCGCTGCAACGAGGCGCATGATTCGCTTTCGCATCTCATCTTGGACAGCGTGTTTACGGCGGTACTGGACGGTCTGGTGTCGGCCGTTGATGCGCTGCATCGCTAGAAAGCGAGCTTCAGAGATTGAGTGAGTGCCTATTTGATTCCCGGATTGCTACCCATCCCCGCGGCACGCCCCGGGTACTCGGGCCACAGTCCTTCACCATTAGCCGGCCAGGTCAGGCCGCGAGCAGCAATGAGCATGGAGCGAGTCAATTGACGCAGCACAGCAAACTTGGGGCCTCACAGACGGAAATTATATGGGCAAGGTTGTCGCCGGTTGGCGGCCGAGGGGATGTGACGACCCCTGAGAGACTCCCCACATTCTTCGCTTCTAGCGCGTTGGAGAACAGAGGGAACAGCGCGGGCGTGCCGGGATTGAAGAGCTTCCAGAGAGCTTCCAGAGCATTGCGAGAGGGGAAGCTCTTCCCTCCCGAGGTGGGAAATGGAAGGCAAAAAGGGGGCCGTGCTGCAGACCGGAGTCGCGTTGCAGATACATGACTTTTTTTCGATCTTCTTTTTTGCGTGATCCCAAAGATTGATTGATTGTCCTTTTCTTTGATCTTTGTCTCTCATTGTCAAACAGTGGAGGGCTCAGTTGCCAGAGCAGCCGGATAAGCTAGGGATAAAGCAAGCCGCTTGAGTAAACAGGAACGCCAATTTTTTTTTTTTTTTGTTCTTTTTTTCTTTCTCCCTGCCTCCGTCGAGCCGTGTTTCGCGTCGCTCCTGCCCGTTGCCCCTTTTCTGAATAATGCATATTCTGATAAACGGGTTAAGCGGCAAGAGGCGGTAAGCTCGCAGTCCAGCAGACGCACTAATGCACAGCGGATGAGAAGAAGAGAGACTGTGAAACAGGAGACCGTGCATGGGAGCTGTACCTAGCTTTCCCACTAGGTAATAAAAAAAAAAATTAAAGATTTGGGCCTGAGAGAGGTAAAGAAAGCTCGTCCGGCGGAGTTCATGTCCATCACCTCAGAGACCGTTTGTAGGCGTGCTTCACTTTTGGTAAGCTACCAGAGCTACCGCTGTAAGTTGTCAGCGCCGTCTCGTCATTGCGCCCGGTTGGCGGCATCCGACGGCTGCCAAACTGACATTGCTACCGAATTTCCCCTTTTTGTCGATCCTGCCGCGCCCAACAGTCAGGCACTAGCTGCAGATGCAGCTGCAGCTGCGGACTAAACCGCGGCGACGGCGGCATCGCACGGCCTGGGACAGCAGACAGACACGACAGACTCCCCGAACACTTCAGGTGAGGGCAGCGAGAGGTAGGAGGGGCATTTTCCTACAAGGGCAAGCACCACCAAGCCAAGGGATAGAGGGGAACGGAGTCTGGAGGGATGGTTGGATGGGAAAGGGGGTCCGACTGCCAACAGTGAGCTGTGAGCTGTGAGCTGTGAGGTTGTGTTTGATTTGTGATGTGTCTTCAAAAGTACTCGCTTCCAGAACCATGTTCGACTACCCTGGGCCAATGGATCTCCCATTTGAGGCCCTGCAGGCATTTCGACAAGCGAGAGCAGCCGGAATGGCCAGTGGATGCCCGCCGTTGGAGCTCCTGCATGTTCTTTCTCGGGACTGGGAGGCTGGGGACGCGCACCGCGGCGTTGCAGTGAACGCGAACCACTCGTCTGGCTGGCTGTGTTCCATAGCTGTGTAAGCCTGTAAGGTAGGCAGTGTACATGATGCATACAGGCTTAAACTGCATATGCCATGCACCAGTCCTTACATAAACGCGTCGCCAACACCACCCACCACCTACCGCCTTCATGTTGAAGACGAGCTAAGTCTGTGACAGTGAGCTGGCGTCGGGTCGGTTTGGCAGTGTAGCAGCGAATGAGCATGTGCATGTATGGGAACCCCTGAATGCTCGCACACACCCCTCACAACGCCGCCCCCCCACCCCCCTCCCCCTAATGCTAGAGTGTACCTTACTCTGTATCCGTACTGTATTCGTGTACAACTCTCGCTCTTGGTGATGAGGTATCTATCCCAAAGTTAAGCAGATAGTACATGACGCCGAGGATCGAGCAGGCCCAACACGAGCGGACCGCGGTGGTCTGGTGCGTTCGAATTGGCAAATAGTGGCCTCCCGCGTGGTGGGCTTTTTGATCGATCCAGTCCCTTCTGGTTATGATTATGGGATTATGGGGTGGCCGTAATTTAAATGCTAGCCCTGATGAACAAGCAACCTCACCTGTCCCCTTCTCGAACCACCCGCACCCACGAGTATCCGTACCGCACCTCACACACCCTGACCGTGGCCGTTCCATTTTCTCCTCTGTTCGCACTGAACCTAGGAGACCACAGACCCGACGGGACCTGAACCAAGTGGACGGACAAACGCCCACCGAGGGGAGACGGGACTGGAACTACTGGACACCAAACACCAGACGAGAGAGACTCTGACTGAGACAACCCAACCACACACGCACCACTTGCAGCACACAACACCACAGCACTCCCCCCCCCCCCCCCCCCCCCCCCAGACATCGAGACAAGACAGCTTTCGCAATCTTCCTCTTCTACAGATCATGCATTTAGCATAGCACCTCGCTGCTCTCCCGTCTCTCACCCGCCTACAACTCCACACAAACCCAGCTCGAAATACCCACAACGCTGCTGATCATCCATCGTCTGTCTGCCTGCCTACCTCGCCTCGCTGCACTGACACCGCCGCCCCCGAATCCAATCCTGCCCTTCTCTCCCACTTTCTCCCTCCCGCTCAGCCCCCAAACCCACGATTTCGAAAAGCTCACACGTCGTGACCGCTGCCCGACTTCGAAGCCTGCTTCCGCCTTCTCCGCAGATACGAACCTGACTCGGCATGCGCCTGCGTGCTGGAAACACTCCAGCGCCGAGTTCCTCCTTATAGCCCTTGAGCATCTTGCGCCGCGCTTTCTTCGCCCAACATATCGCCCAACGAGATACTCGTCGCAAATCCAACCTCCCTTACAGCTTCCACCGAAAGCTTAGCAGAGTACCTCGTCGCAAGGCAGCGACCCGACACCGTCGCCATGTCCGCAGTCAAGAACTTGCGGGCAATGTTCGAGCAGAAACAGGACGCGAGCCCGCCAGATCGAGGTAGATCGCCCGGACTTTCTTCCAGTAAGTGCTGCCTACCAGTTTTCTTCTCTCGTTTGCCCTGCACAGCTGCACAGAGATGCTCCAGCTTGCAAGTCGCCCCTCGCAGCACTGTTCGCTTCGAAATGCACCCATATTGTCTTCTTGTAACCGCGTCCCGTTCTGAAGCTTTGCTAACCGCATAACCTTCCCAGACGGCACCGAAACCCCTCCGCCGCCAGCCCGCCCCCTCTCCAAGATTCGCACCAGCTTCGTCGCCGTCGAGAAGGACGGCAGAGTCGGACTTCGCCGAGACCCCAGCAATGAGTCGAGCTTGTCTCAGCGGCGCCTGAGCAGCCACACCGAGGGAGAGGCGTCTGTCTCTGGCCAATCCGATAAGACAGTGGCCACCGAGGAGACTTCCGGCGGCTTCAAGGCCAGTGTTGTCAGCGAGACCATTCCCGAGTCTCCTCGCCGCCCTGACGCGACGAAGGGCTCTCCCCAAGCTGCCACCCGAAGCCTCGGCGCCGTGACCGACAAGCCAAGCCACAATCCCGACAAGCACGTCGACATCGAGACGCCCACGCCCGAGCTTCTCCCCGGAGACCCGACCGAGAAGACCCCCTCCGCACCTACCAACGGCACAGCTGCAGCTGCCGCCGACACGGCGAAGCCGGCCGCCAAGGCTAAAAGCACCGCAAAGCCTGCCCCGAAGAGCCTCGCGCCCCCTGCCGCAATCAAGGCGAGATCGAAGACGCCCACGAGGTCTCCGACCACCACCAAGGCACCCGCGCTGCCTCAATCCGGCTCGAAGCTGAGCGCCCCCAAGGCAGCCCATGACCTGGCCAAGAAAACCCCCGAGAAGCCGGCAACTAGCACGCCAAAGACTGGCGCGAAGACGGCGGGATCAAACAAGAAGCCTGCCCCCGTGAATGTTACCCCGCCCAGCGGCGCCGGCTTTGTTAAGCCCAAGGTCAAGTCTCCCACAAGGCCCGTGAGACTTCCGGCGTCCCTCATGGCCCCGACTGCCGCGTCTGTCTCCAAGGTCAAGGGAGAAGCTCCCCGTGAGACCCTCTCTCGCTCCTCCGGCAACCAGGGCCGCCCGGCTAGCAGAGCGAGCGCCGCCGGTGCCGGGCCGCACAAGACTCTGAAGCGCCAGAATTCGGTCATCAACCGGCCCAGGCCCAGCATTGGACCCCCGCCGAAGAAGCCTCTCCAGGATCACCCTATCACCAAGAAGGAGAAGGAGGTCGACGAGAACTTCCTGGCGCGTATGATGCGTCCGACTCAGAGCTCGAGCTCCAAGACCACCGAGAAGGCCCCCGTCACGCCTCCCAGACACCGCAGCTCCACGCAAGGCAGCGGCAAAGCTTCATCCGTCTCGAGAAGCCCGAGACGAACCATCAAGCGCTCTCCCGAGTCCGTTCGTACAGGAAGCCCCTTCACCAAGAAGGAGACCTCGATTGAGGAGGTGGCGGCCGAAACCGCTCAGGTTGAGACGGTTGAGAAGGTGGCTGAGGTTGTTGACAAGGCCGAGGAGCCCGTCGAGGTCAAGCCTGAGCCGGAGCCAGTCAAGGCACCGGTCACACCGGAGCCTATTCCTGAGGAGTCTTCTTCGGACAAGACCTCTGATCCCGAGCCCAGTGCCGCCGTTACGTCTGGATCCGACGGCGTCAACGAGGATCGCCCTGAGTCTCCCGAGTTCGATGAGCTCACGCAGCGAGCGGCGAGACTGTCCATTGATGAGGGAGATACCCACGAGCTTAAGAGCCCGGATGAGTTTGAGGAGCTCCTTGAGGAGACTGTCGAGGAGCAGAACGAGGCTCCTGCTTCCAGCGCGGCGACCACAGAAGTCAAGACTGAGACAGCATAAAGAAGCGTGTAGCGTGCTGAAGAGGGGTGGAGGCAAGTGTATAGTTTAGACGATTGGGGTGTACCATGATACCTGACCGACAAAAAGGCGTAAATTTCTTCGTTCGTGAGAGTTTTTTTTTATAGGGGTTCCGGAGCAATAAGTTGGTGTCTGGAGCCCAAGGATTAAGATTAGTTATAGAGAATGAATACCACTCGCAAGCATTTTCACTTCGGCGATTGAAGCTCCTTCTTCTTGTGATGATACTCTTCGGTGCATGTGTACTTTAAGCGTTGTAACAGGGCCGGGGCAAAGTGAAGCGTGAAATGGTGTGTTCATGTTTTCTACAAAATACAGATTTTGTACAGTACGTGGAGGACATGTCTCCCACCAGGCGTCTACAAATCGGCCGCCCGTTTGTCCCTTTTTGGTGCCTTTTCCCCAAGACACCATTTTTGAGGCCATTCGTCTATCCGTTTGCGGACCGAGTCCTCGTCTTCGTCCAAAACCCCATCCGTCATTCTTTTTTTGCTTTCTTTTTCTCTCTTATTTTACCTTGCACGACACAGGACCATTCCTCCCACTTTCCTAGCCAAAGCCTCCCTCGCCTCCAAAACACCCCTGTCGGTGGAGATGAACATGCACTCGCCCAACGTCATGCCCTTGATCAGGCCGTCCTTGCTTTGGAACCCTCTGACGACGAGCTCGAGGTTCTTGATGGAGATGTTGACGGGTCGCTTCGGCTTAGTGACCATGCTGATACCCTTGAGGACGGGCTCGTTGTTCCAGTACTTGAGGCCGACCCAGAGGCGGCGGGAGGCCACGTTGGCGGTGGTGATGGGTTCCGGGGGCTCGGACATTTGCTCCGGGGTCGGGGGCGCGCGGCCGCCGCGGTAGAGGGAGGAGAGGAAGCCTGCGCGCTGCAGGGCGAGGGCGAGGTTGAGGTTGTGCTTGGTGTTTACGATGGAGGTCATGCCGAGGCGGGCGCGGGAGGCATTCTGAAGGTGCGAGCACGCGTTGATCATGTTTGAGAAACCCATCTTGAGGGATGATTGGGTG
This sequence comes from Colletotrichum viniferum, assembly GCA_020226115.1. Taxonomy (NCBI): domain Eukaryota; kingdom Fungi; phylum Ascomycota; class Sordariomycetes; order Glomerellales; family Glomerellaceae; genus Colletotrichum; species Colletotrichum viniferum. The sequence goes on from JAGFBE010000008.1 coordinate 431,768, forward strand.
AGCGCCGGGGCTCGGGTATCGTGGGAAGGTTGCGTCGAGGGGTAAGAGGAGTCTGAAGGGTGCGGTTCTAGGCGGGGACAAGTTAGACGCGATCAAGTTTCCGGGACATCATCGGTGGGATGTTCTTACGGCGTGAGCCTCAATTGGGGGCGATTGACTGGTTTGTATGTCACCCTTGACCTTTACAAACAGCGTGCTGCGCGTGGGGTGGCTCCAAAGATTGCGAATTCCAGACCGTCACCTGACCAAACCGGCGATATGGAAGCTATCGCCAAATTTTTGGAACGCAGCCCGGCGGGTCGTCGAATGATGACTAAGGATTCTGGTAGACGGACGATGGTCCGTGCCCAACGGTCCAGAAAGCTCCACTTCGAGGACCGTGGGGACCGCGACCGACTGGGAGTGCTTCTTCTCACTTTCACCCCGGCCGCCGCGTGTCATTGGTTCTTTCAACCTCCTGTAAGCGCCCGGTTGACCACTCGATGCGACCACCTGCAGGCTCCTCCAGTCGAGCAGCATGCATTTAGACGCCGGCACATTGGAGCTATGGGCGGGACAGTGGGATGGTCGCAAGAATCTCTGCTTGGGTCTTTTCTTCTTCTCTCTTGCGACCGAGTACCGAGTGGTACAAAAAGCTGACTGGGAGGGCAGAGGGAAGAGAAAGAGGACGGGCCGGTTCCAAGGAGACCTACCTTAATTATCTAGTCCTCACAAACCCTCCTCCCTCCTCTCCCCCCCGACACTCTTGTCCTCCTTCTGTACGGATTATATTTGTGCTGTTCCTTGCAAAGAGTCCGCAATAAACGTGCCACACCAAACACCACACACACCTCCCAACGGCAGTCTGTTTCTATTGTCGTCCTGCTGCCGCCCTTGGCCTTTGACCGAGGCGGGGTAATTCCACAGCTTGCGCCGCTCCTGTGCTTCTCACCCTCGCGAGTGGGAGGGAGGGGTTTAGATTGATTGCTCGGCCGATTGCCTTTCCCCCAACGACCTGAAGATCTATTCCTGGAAACACGGGTTCCAACAAAACCAGGATGGCGACCCGGCCGGGCGAGGAGAACGTAGCTACTCTGTGAGTTTGCTCCATCTTCTCAGACGCAGAAAAAACCAAGAAGTAGCAGTGCTACTTGAAATGAGGGAAAACCAACATCATGGCTGACTGGCCTGTGACGCTTCACAGCTTCGGAGACATTCATTACTTCTACGGCCCGCCGACGAATAACCCCCCTCACCACCGCTTCGATAAGGGCTCCTACGTCTATCTGTTCGAAAACGCGAATGACCGCCGCGCGCGCATTGAGATCGCGAACCACCCAGGCACGGATGACCAAGATGCCTTTGACGGGTGTATGTTGCGCCGCCATGCGCCGCCGTAGCCAGAGAGCTGACAATAGTGGTGTCTAGTCCTCGATAAGACGCACGTGCAGTACACCTATAATCACCAATGTATGGTAACCCTCACCGTCGGCGAAACGACGGACCAGATGGAGTGGCATCTCCCGACCTACGACCCCCAAAACCAGAACAAGTACCACTACAAGCTTCACTCTCTCGACATCTACTTCTGGAAGCAGGAGGATGCGCTCCAGTTCGTCAATGGCATCCGCAGAGTCCTCCCGCCGGCACAGGTCGAGGTTCTTGACGAGCCGGCGCAGCCATCACACCACCACAGCCATCACCAAGCCGACCCCGTGAGCGCAGTCGTGCAGCAGCTCGAGCACGCCGCCATCTCGGATCCTCACTACGGCAGCCCCCAGCAACCTCAACAACAAGCGCCCGTCAGTTTCGCGGGCCCCCCAACGTCCGCTGTCCCGGCGCAGCAAGAACCTCCAGCAAGCTTCGTGCCTATGGCATACAACCCCGCCGCGCCCGCCGCGCCCGAGGCAATCAGACACCGAGAAAAGACTCCTCCCCCAGAAGACGGCGGGGTGGACCCCCTGGCGGCCGCAGTAGCATACGACGCCCAAGCTCCCTTCTCTCCCGGCTTCGTCCCGCCCCCGGGCTTCCAATCCGCCCAGGTCGGGGCCACCGGTCTCCCTCCCCCGCCCCCGCCGCCGCAGTTCGGCGCGCCACCGCAACCCGGGCTCCAGCGCGCCGTCACCATGCCCGTACAAGCCGTCCACGGCGGCCTGGCCTCGCCGGGATTAGCAAGCCCCTACGGCAGCAACTTTCCCGGCACCCCGGGCCTGCAGCCTCCTCCACCTCCACCCCCGCCGCAGACAGCGCCGGCCCACCCTCAGCAACCACCCCAGCAGCAACAGACCCAGCAGCCGACGCCGCCTCCTCAGACGCCAGGCGCGACGGGCACGGCCCCGGTCACGAGCCCCGGAGCCACGCCGATCGGGGGATTCTCGCAGTACTCGTACACGACGCAGCCGCAGTCGCCGGCAGCGGTGGACTACTCGGTGCACCAGCAGCTCTACCGGCCGACGGAGCAGGAGGCGGCCCGGTACAAGGGGTACATGGTCAAGCAGGAGCCGGCGGGCAAGTTGGAGGCGAACGCGGGGCGACTCGAGAGGGGCGTCACAGGCATGCTGAGGAAGTTTGAGAAGAAGTTTGGATAAGCATGTTCTTCTTGTTGTTCCTTGTTGAAAGGCGAAAGATGGTTTCTTGAGTGGTGGATTATTAAGACGGGCTTTTTCTCACGAGATAATCTGATAATTGAGGCTTTTTGGATATGAATTCTGCGCGATGAATTTGTTTGATCGCAACGACCCTGCTCACGGTTTACGTCCGGCCAGGCGTGTTGATCGTCATGATGATGCTATGCTCGCACCCATTCATGAACGTCCGACTTTTCATATCACTTAAATGGGCATGAAGTCTGGAATCGATGCTTACCAGAGTGACTTGAGTTTCCTCAGAAGAGGAGGACAGGCATCACATGGCCCTCAGTGTATTCCAATTCATCATGGCCGTGACTTTGCGTACTACTTCAGAATATGCGATCGCGACAAGGCTGAATGTCGTTGTCTACGCCTGGAAACATTACTCAAATCATTTAGGCGGCATGAACGATTGATCGCTTTCCTTTGGACAAACGGACTGCGTTATACGTCATGCACGGGTGTCAGCAACAGCGTGGTGGCCTGGTAGGATTCGCGACTCTGGGGGGCCGGACGTCAGGGACCCGTGGCGCAGTGAGGAAGGCTGCATGTGTTTTTCTTGCTTCGGCAGATCGTCGTTGGGGCGCTGTGTTGGTTGCTGCGGTGGTGCTTTGTGCTTTGTGCGTGCATGGAGGCGGGCTCAGAGGATTCGCGCTGCAGACTGCGAAGTGTGGTGGTGATCATCCTTCAAAAGCACTTTGCATATGACTGAGAAAGTGCACCGTGGGACAAGCTTCTTGAAGCTCATCCCAGCTGAGCTGAGACGGAACGTGGGAGTGGCAAGTCTGCGCTGCGAGTTTGCGTTGACTCTGGGACGGTTGGAATGAGGGGCAGTTGGGGTAAACCCGCTGCTCGTATAACTGAAGACGGTGGCACGACGACAGGCCGATTTAACGTTGCGTTGCGCCTGGTTCAATGCGGGACGGATGCCTTGGTGCTGTGTGAAGCGTTGGGGACGGCGCACCAGAGGCCGCCACCGTCAACCAAAATCTCGTTCGACCCGAGGCATGGCCGGCTGCCCTGCGATGAGGTCGATTGAGTGCCAGACTCAAGTATGGACGAAAGTGGGATGCCACCCCGTTCCGCCTCTGTCAGCGCTACTCGCGAGGAGCTGCGAATGAGAGGGCGCAGCCAGGCGATTGGGCAATTTAAGACGACATGCAGGCAGGTCTTAGACAAGTGCGTCTTGTCTGAGACTTGCATTGAGACCAGCCATCCGTCCCTGAGAGTAGGGCACAGCTTGGAGAACTTGCAGGTTTGGGCATTTGGAGCCAGGATGGAATTCGCAATTGTAGGCGGGCATCAGCGCATGGCTGGCAACAGGCATCATGTCGCAAGGATGACTTTGTAGTTGCGCGAGATATCAGAGGCTGGTGATCAAACAGGGCTCTGTTCATCCTGCCGTTGGTTGCGATGGGACAGCGCAATAGCCACAGTGCGATTGGGGGATGAGGCGGTGCGCCTCATGGCGGGGCATCCTTGCCGTCGTCCAGAAGTCTCCTAGGCTCTGCCAACCTGGAACTGGTGTGGTTGGCGGCTACGGGACTAGTTTTTGCACTTTGATCGAGCTGGGGAACCCTGCAACGTCTGTGGGCTGTGGCAGAGCGCATTCTTGGATATCAGTCATGAGAACATGTCGAGAGGGCGGTGGCTGGAGGGTAATGCATGCCAGGCATCAGCGAACGATTCTTGTGTTTGAGCTCTCTTGGAAGTGGGAACATTTCGTTGATGAGTCGTCACTGGGCGGTGATGCTTGCTCGTTGTGCCTTGGGTCATGATGTTGCTTGCAATAGTAGCACGGGCAAAACTGGAGACGACCCTGAGCGCTCGAGCGCGCTGATGTCCTTCCTCATGTGGGTAACAAGACCGAGGAAAGCAAGACGGCCAGCGGCATGGCGACCTCGTCACTCCTGAAGCGCCTCATTGCTGGTCGAGTCGCTACGCGGGAAGTGACAGAAGCGAAATCAATGTCCTGGAACAGGATAAAGCTGGTATCCGTCACCCTCGAAAACAAAGACTGCATCGTCGCCAGGAGGAAGACAGTGTTTCGTCTGATGTCACGCGTGGAACCCGTGTCAAGGACGAGATGGGGGTCGCAATGGGGAAGTGACGCTGCAGTGGTCCAAAAGTTTTGGGTCTCGATACTTTGAGGTGAGCGTTTGGACAGAGTGGGATCGAATGGAGCGTTGTAGCGTTGCAGCAGCCAGGACAGCCATGGACCGAGGGGCCGGAGAAGTGGGCAGGGCTGGGTGGTGGTGACCACTGACGATTGACCAACAGGTTTGGCGGCAGCACCGCCTGGCGCACCGCCTCAAGCCCCGAGACTGAAGGTCGGGGTTGGGCTGACTGGTAATGGGGCGGCGATGGCTTGGTGGCTTGATGGCTTATGTTGAACTGGGAATGTTGAGGGTCTGACGGCATACAGCTGGAGATGGGCGCGTGAAGTGGTTCGTCGGTGAAGGCCGAGAGAATACCAATTGCTTGAGTCTAGTCGAAGGAAGCGCGGGAGACGCATTGATGGAGAGGTCGGTTCCCGAGATTCGGCTTGGTCCGTTTGCTGGACACGACAGGGCTCTTCCCTCCGCGTTGTTTCGCCCGTTCGTGTTTCCCGTCGCGTATGTTCCCGGCTGCAATAGATCAATATTCGAGGGGTTGTTCATTCGACGAACACCAGTTGGACAGGTGCCATCTTCTGTAAACTCAAAAAGTTGCATTGATTGCTTCCCCTGCCATGCGGAGAGCCTGATTCAGTGTGGACATCGTCTTGTGTCAACGGGCATAGCCTCTTGGGCGTCCATCTCTTCCGTGGCGGTTCGGTCCCTTCGGGCGCAGGACCAGCCATCGGGGACGGGCGGTGTCTCTTGGTCTGATATCATCGAGGAGCTGTATCCGCGGGGTCCTTTGCAGAGGACGCGACGACTCGCATCGTCGCAGCAGAGGGAGCGGCTGATTGGCTCAGGGTCTGGCTGTTCCCGCCGCCGGCGCCCACTAAGGAGCATACACGAACCCGGGGTGGGACGTTAATTAGTGTTTCCGTCGAGGTCGTGTTTTTGGAGGCCCAGGGTTGTCGGCGGAGGGACGGCCTTTGCACAGCATTTGGTAAGGTAGGTAGGTCTACTGTCTTGTGATGATGATTGCGGTTTTTGGGAGTGGTCTGCGAAATGAAATGAATGCACTGCGTGCACCGAGCATTGCATTGCATCCGGAGCTGCAGATGCTCGAAAGGAGAACGAGATGGCACCTCAGGCACGAGAGACAGAGCCGAAGGAAAAAAAAAAAAAAAAAAAAAAAAAAAAAAAAAAAAAAGGGCTTGGCTGGAACTGCAAAATGGGGGAATGAACAAACGGTGGTGCTGACGGGACCTGGACCTGACCTCCTCCAGTGTCCTGCCTGCCCGGGCTGACGGTCAACCTGTGGCCGTGATTTGACGCTGCTGCCTCCACGTCCCTCCTTCCCATAATCCATAATCTGGAATCCATCTCCATATCCATTTGCATCCAATACCTTATTCATATCCATCCTTACCTACCTACCACATCCCTATTCGTAAACCCTTCACTGCTCTTCTCTTTCTCTCTCTTCCCCATTCAAACCCCTCTCCTCCACCCTCAGCTCCTGCTAATAATAAGGCGAGGTCGGTCCCTAAATACCCAAAAGGCATCTCTTACACCTCCTGGCTGAACACACCCACTGGCACCCTCTCCAATCCCCATCCCGTGTCCCACCTGGCATCCTCGTACACTAACGCACCTGGTCCTGGTCCTGAACCTGGACCTGGACCTGGCCTTTGGGTTGCCCCCCCGGGACCTTGCCTGCAAACTGGGACCTGCACCTCTGTCCTGCACCTGTTGTTCCACTCCTTCCTGACCTTACCTTGCCTCACCTCGCTCACCTCATCCGCACCTCTCTCACACACACCTACCAGCCAGCAGTCTGCGCTTCCCGCCGCTGCTTCCCTCCTTCCTGTCTCGTACCGTTCCTCCAACCCACCGGAAGAAAACCCTTCTCGCAACCGACTTCGATTACATTTCGCGCGTCACGAATTCCTCCATATTCCGCTTCTCCATCTGCTGTTGTCAATCGTCGGTTTTCAATGTCCCAGCTCTGACGCTTATTTTTTGCCCTGCGCAGCTGGGACGCCCCGCCGTAATTCGCCTTACGCCTTACCTTAGTCACCTCCGCCCTCTTAACCGCCGCCTCTTCCGCTCTGCGCCCTCTATCCTTTGTCACTCGTTTCTTTACCAACATGTATCTCAATATGCGAATACCTCTGCAGTTGCTGGGAGCTGCTCGAGGGCACTCGTCCAGGGCCTTGCGTCGCCGTGACGGCGATAGCGATCCCAGGAAAGTCACCATCATTGTAAGTACACTATCATGCCATGGCCCCGAGCCGCTCGTGCCGGTCAACAACACCACTAACACCTATCGCCAATACAGGCAATCCTCGCCGCCCTGGTCCTCATTATCTTCGTCGCCTTTGTAATATTCTCCTTCCGCGCCTCTAGACGCAATCGCAAGCCCTCGAAAAACTCCTCCCGTGGAGGCTTTCTCAAAATATGGAACACGGGCGCTGGCCGGAGCAGGTACCAACAGGCTCAGGATGAAGAATCAAACTCCACCGAACAGCTAGCCACCCGCAGCTCCCGTACTCGCCCGACTTCCCTGCGCTTCGATGCCTCCGCCAACCAGTCTCAGGCCGACAGCCGCTCCCCCAACAGCGCCGTGAACCGCAACACTTCTATTCGCTCAGTCATGACCCTGCCAGCTTACAGGGTCGATGCCAACGATAACGAACAGGTTTTGGGTCGTGAGGGCGAGCGTGGCGGTGTGGATGTTGTCATTGAGTATCCGACGGAGGAGAATGAGGAGGAACTGCGTGACCAAGAGATGGAAGCACTGTACCAGATTCGCCTGGCTCGACGACAAGAACTTGCCGAACGCGAGGAGAGGAGGAGAGAGCGTCGCGAAGCGCGAGACCGTGGCGACCACGTCGCTCTGGAGAACATCCGCACACAAGCCCGCAACGCCAGCAACAACAGTGTTGTTGGCGTCCTCCGCGAAGAGCATGAACGTATCAAGGCCGAACGCCAAAGAAATGTCTCCAGCGTATCTTACGCCGATCTTGGCGTTGCACGTCACGATGGCACCCGAATCCGAGCCAACAGCCAGGAAAGCGAGAGGATGGGCTTGTTATCGGACGCTGCTAGTATTGCCGCCACATCAACCAGGTCCGTTGCCGAGTCGGGCCACAGGAGAGGCAGCTCCGTCATGAGTATCGACAGTGACCTCCCCTCTCCTGGGCTGCCGAGATCCCGGGCGAACTCGCGACCAGATACGCCCCGTCTAGACACTAGAGCCGGTTCGAGCCCTGAGATTATCGAGGCCGATGTTGGAGAGGCCGGCATCCCCATCTACTCTCCTCCCGGATACGACGAAGTTTCCCTCGACGATGAACACTCCAGAAGCAACACTCCTCAGCCAAACGTCGAACCCCCTCCGACCTATCCCGGACCCTCTCAACAACGCGCAGACAATCTTGCCTCAAATATGGCCGACTTGGCCGCGGAGGAGCACACGAATGGCCAATCTGGGCAGCAAAGCCAGCAGAGCCAGCAGAGGAAGATACCACAATTACCAAGCCTTCGGCTACAGCAATTACCACAGATCGTGATTGAGCCATCCAGCGCCAGACCTCGTGATGACGAGAGGTGACGGCTGATCCTGGATAGGAGAGAAGGAAGAAAACCGGATGAATGACGGCTGGTTTGATGAGGCCCCGTGCAAAGGAAGAAAATTTGGTGGCGATCTTTTTTGATACATATGGCCTGAATCGGCAAATCACATACACACTGAGCGAGTGCTGTCAGGACGAGGCAAGCTCTCCAAACTCATTGTATAGTAGCTTACCAGTAAACTGGATATCGGCGTTGGGCGAATCTCGGCCTGGACAGGGAGTTATAAAGGATACCAGAGCGTGTTCAGGAGGTTTTGCACCTCTGCGGCCTGCGCGCCCGAGGTCCCGTCATATTTCGAAGCATTTATTTCAAGCTTTCACCCTGAAAACGACATTCTGTGCTCATTGGCTATACTGCTCTCGACGGTATTATCTGCCGACTGCTCCTCGAGTGCACGGAAGGTATGCTTTACGATCTGCATTGTATGTAAGTACCCTTGCTCTTATGACATGGCCAAGTTGCTGGGGCCAAGTCGAAGGTCAATTCCTGATGCTTGGCCTAGTCTTGATTTTGGGTCCTGACCCGTTTGCACTTGCCAAGCATCTTGGCCCAATGCTCGACTCTGCCTCCGGTTTTCCACCGGGTCGAAGACGAGCGATCGCAAGAGGCTGTAGAATAACTTGCGGAAAACCTATGCGCAGTATTTGTCTCAGCAGGATCGATCAGAACCAAGTGCAGCCAAGACACTCTAGGGCCTCGGATGTGCTCAGGGTTTTTGTTCGTCAAGCTCACAAAGCGCTATTTCTCTTACTCTTCAAGGATACACATTCGCCCTGGGTGAAGGTTCTGCTGCACGTAACCTTTGAGTAACCGGGGATGGGTTATTGAGTTTGTGCAAGCAGCCCTATTGTAGGCAATCAGACGACAGCCGGGAATCATCAACGGGCGCTTGAAGACTCCCCAAAACCCTCAGCTTATTTTACCGTCACTTCTAGCAGCTCGTCTCAAACGAATCATTCTTTCTGTCCAGTACAGTAAGGCCTGACGCGGACTGCTTTTGTTTGGTGGTATTCCCTGTCACCTGAGGTCGTTTCCATCAACACATCCTGGCCTCTGCATCAATCTTATAATCGATGAAAAAGCATGAGAAACGGAGGGCGACTGATCAAAAGCCCTTGACGATTAGCATAAGCAAGGCTGGAGCGGGATTTACTATCCGGAGCGAATATGCAACATTTGCGCTCGTCGTACATGTACTACTCTGTGACCCGATGACAGTATCCGAAGTTATTTACATAACGCGTTGATGGGCGTTTGGCGCAGTGGTAGCGCGTCCGCTTTGCATACTCGCATCTGCGGAAGGTCTAGGGTTCAATCCCCTAAACGTCCATTATCTTTTGCTGATTCTCACTACTGATGCGTTTTTGCTTTGACGGTCTTCGCACGCGTTTTTTGACTTTTAGCGTCTTTCAAAAAACAGCTGTGCGACAGCTCACAATACAGATTGCGGTGGTGGTAAACAATAAAAAGATGGCTTGGTTCGCTAGGCAAAAAGACTTCGGCCAGCCTGTATATATAAAGCATCTCGATGAATTCATCCATGCTTTGCGGGCTCTGGCCGTAAAGTGAACACCTCCCGTCCCAAAACGCCAATAACCCAAAAACAGCCCCTTCCCCAAAACTCGAATTTTCATCCCAAGATATCGTCAAATCCAGTGGTCGTCCAACGCGCGGTTCTTGTCGAGGTACTCATACACCTGCTTGGGGTCCTTGCACACGTGCTTCGCGTCCCAGCCGTCGCTGCCCGTGAACCCGGGGGGGAAGGTCGTCTGGGTGCCCTCGAGCGCGACGTCGCCCGAACACAGGATGGCCTGGCGCAGGTACTCGAAGCAGTGCTGGAGGTGCCAGGGCCCGTCGGCGCCCTCGGCGCCCTCTGGGATGTGGGAGTGCATGTCGACGGCGGCGGAGCCGTTGACGGAGAGGCCGGCGTAGCTCTCGAGGATGGCGTAGAGGCAGTGCAGCTGGTGCGTCATGGAGGTGGTGAAGACGGTGCGCGGGGCGAACTCGGGCAGCGGCACAGGGAGGTTGCTGTGGGCGCGCGGGTTCTTGACCTCGAGGTAGCCGAGGCCGCGGGGCACCATCTTGAGCCAGTTCTCCTGGAGGGAGGCGTTGGTGAAGAGCGACTTTGGGTCGTCGGGAACGAAGTCTGTTGTCGGGTGGAAGGTTGTTATTTGCTGGGCGACTGGAGGTTTCTTGTTAGCCAAGAGGAGATTCTACTGGGATGGGGAAGAGACGAACATTCTGGCGCGAAGCCTGTGAGGTCGCCGACGGGTTCGAGGCGCTTGTCGCGGGCGGGCGACTGGAGGTATCGTCTCTCGATGAGGAGGCCGACGACGACGAGCATCAGCGCCGTGTCGAATACCCAGCGCCAGCGCCTGAAGGCCTCGCATTTCTTGGCGCACCGGCTTCGTCTTGTTGCGCAACCGCCGCCGTCTTCGATGTCTGCTTGCTTCCACGGCTTGTCGTCTTCGCTCAGCAGCGACACGCTGATATCGGTCATGGAGTCATTGTGAGGCGAGACACCGCGGCGGGTGTCTGAGTAGCCGTGATTCATGGTGTCGGTCGTCGTATAAAAAAGGGAGCTCTTGATGAGTGAGGACTGACGACGAGTGTTATGTATGTCTTTTTCGAAGAACAAGATACAGCTTGGATATCGAACGCTTCAAACTAACAATTCGATCATTGAAGGATAGAAAACCCAAGGCCCAGACTTCTGGGCCGCCAGCCAAGGACGCGACATCATGTCCCTATTATTCGGCCAACGTGAAACACCCTCTGGGCTGATGTCCCTCCCAACGGCGGTGCGTGGCGTCGCTGGCCGGTCGATGATCTGAAGGAGATCCGACACTTTGTGTCTGAGAACGGCGGAGCGGCGGGAAACGGTGACCTGTGCGTCTGTACCCTGGGCGAAAGGACTTGAGGGTGACCTATTCTCATGTGGCCGTGGACTCTCTTCTCTGAATAATACTTGCGATGGTAGGAATCCGAAAGTCGGTCGCAAAGATTAGGATGGATTGATTGAGGTCGGTGGTGAATGAGATACTTTACCCATGCGCCCACAAGATTTGCGCCAACATTCGCACTTGCAGGCTGCCAAAGCCAAGCTCAAAGCCTAACGAGTTAAGCATAATCCCCACTGGGCAGCTTAGCTTCCTTCCCGTGAATAACAAATGTCGCTAAAAATTAAGTGATACTGTTGACTATTGGCAACTCATCATTCCGCAATGAACTGCGTCCAAGCGTCAGAGATCAAAAAGTCAGTATGTCTGAGACTATTCCGATGACGATAAAAAGGCAAAAATGACAACTGTGAGATTCGAACTCACGCATCTTTCGATACCAGAATACTATCCTTTGCAAGGACAAGCTCGTCGCTTGAGTCTGGCGCCTTAGACCGCTCGGCCAAGTTGCCCGATGGTTTCCGAGGTAACTTCATTGTACGAGTACCCTTGCGCACAGGTGTGGAGACCTCACCCAGTCGTAAACAAGCTTCATCCGAAGCACAGCTTCCGTCCAGTTGCTGGGCCCGGTGTTTTTTTCTTTGGCTTTGGCATTCTGCAGTTGACTTCACATCATCTGAGATGGCTTTCTTTCTGAGTACAGCAAGCTTTCGCTCACCTACCACGTCAGAGCTGAAGCCCCAAAGCACCGCTCAACCTCTGGCCCAAGGTTTGCGCGCCAGCTCTGGCTGGCTTCATCATCGTATGAGCATCACTGTCCTCACATCACCTCCTTCCAACAAGACCGAATGTCTCGGATGCAGATGGCCTCCGAAATGGGCCCGTCTGCGCCGGCCTCGGCGGCCGCCCACCGCCGAGAACATGCTCCCCCGTGGGCCCTCCGTTATCGTCGTCGTCGTCAAAATGTGGAAATCATTCGAGTTCCCAAGGGTCCAGTCGTCAGGGCACCGGAAGCCTAAGCTGGACTCGCCCTAGCCGATGGGAATACAGCGGAGACCAGCAGAGGACGGGAGTGACGTCGGCAATCTTTCAAGCCTGCTTCTGATTCTTTTGTTGCTTTCACCCTGCCAAGATGTTTGGCCTCCTCTGGGCGAGGTGCCTGTTGCTGGAAGAAGGCCAGTTGCGGCCCTCATGGGTTGAGCATTGGCTGCGTTAGATATCACTTACATCTTCACCTATTCTTTGGATATGTTCACTAGTACCAAGGTGTATTAGCTAGAGCTCCAAAGCATCACTTTCTCGGGAGAAGCCTCCCGATCGCAACCCTCCCATGCCCTGGCGTCCGCACTGCCGGGACGAAGTGGCGGATGCGCATCTCAAATCCATCAACAAAGACTTTTCTTCTTTTACACGGCCCCCAAAGATAGGGAACAGTGGACCCTTGCAAATGGTGCAATACGCAGAGTTCCATTGTTTCCCATACCTTTTTTTAAATGTCCGTCGGTCTGCCGCGGCCGCCACTGGTCCTTTGCCGCTTCCACTTCCCGATTTCTAATACATCTTCCGACCTTCGTTTCCTTTTGCTCGGCGTCAGATCAGGATAAGACCACGCTCGTTTGGGGGAAACACATATTTAATGTTAGATCGCTCCTTCTCTCACTTATAACATCGACTTGAGCCGCCGGGCAGATTTCCCGACTAGATCTTCAAAAGGATCGCCCTCGCAACGTCGCAACGAGCAAGGTTCACCCGCCAAGGAGGCTTGCATGAACCAACGATCCCCCTCTCGGGACAACATCACCACGAAACGACGAGCAAAAATTCCAGCTCAAAAAAATCTAGAGCATGTCTTCGGCCCGAGACCCGGCCGCCGAAGCCGATGAGAAGCACGGCTCCGCGCCCCCGGGCCTCCGTTTTAACCACCCCTCCGAAACAACTCTCACGCCCGGCTCGAACTCAGACAACGACCCCGAAACCCAACGCTCCGCGGCGGCGGCCCCCACGACATCCGATCCCGGCGCCGTCCCGGACGGCGGGCTCGAGGCCTGGCTCCAGGTCCTCGGGTCCTGGGTCGTCCTCGCCGCCACGTGGGGCCTCGTCAACACCTTCGGTGTGTACCAGACCTACTACGAGACGACCCTCGCCGCGACGCCCTCGGCCATCTCCTGGATCGGCTCGCTGCAGGGCGCGCTGCTGATGCTCGTCGGGCCCGTCTCCGGCCCGCTGTACGACGCGGGCTACTTCCGCGAGCTCCTCTGGGCGGGGCTCTTCCTCATCCTCCTCGGCCAGTTCATGACCTCGCTGTGCACGACCTACTGGCAGGTCCTGCTCGCGCAGGGCGTGTGCATCGGCCTCGGCTGCGGGCTGACCTTCCTCCCCTCGACGGCGATCCTCAGCCAGTACTTCCTCAAGCGCCGCTCCTTCGTCATCGGCATCGCGGCGACGGGCTCCCCGATCGCGGGCATGGTGTTCCCCATCATCTTCGGCCGGCTGCAGCCCGTCATCGGCTTCGGGTGGGCGACGCGCATCATGGGCCTCATCCTGCTCGGGCTGTCCGTCATCCCGGCGCTGTGGATGCACACGCGTCTGCCGCCGTCGGGGCACAAGCGGTCGCTCATTGACCGGACGGCGCTGCGCGACCCGGCCTTCATGCTGGTCATGGTCGGCTCCTTTTTCGCGTTCCTGTCCATGTACATTGCCTTCTTCTACATCCAGCTGTTCGCCGTCAGCCGCGGCATCGGCCCGGCGTCCTTCTCGTCGTACTTTGTGACGCTGCTGAGCGCGGGGAGCATCCCCGGGCGCGTGGTGCCCAACTACCTCGCGGACAAGATCAGCGCGGTGTACGTGCAGACGTCGCTCGCTGCGGGGGCGGCGATCATGATGTTTGCGTGGCTGGGGATCAACAACATGGCGGGCCTGATTGTGTTCGCCATTATCTACGGTTGTTTTTCGGGAGGCATGGTCAGCATCACGCCGAGCGTCATCGTGAGTCTGTCGCCGGACCTGGGCCGCGTGGGGACGCGCATGGGCATGATGAACTTCACGTCGGGCATCTCGATCCTCATCGGCACGCCTATTGCCGGCGCAATCCTGGGAGGATACAGCGAGGTGGAGTGGCAGGCCATGATCGGGTACGGAGCGGCGGCTCTGACGGTGGGATGTTTCTGCTTCACGCTGGCCAAGATCTTCCAGCTGAAGCAAGAGCGGTCTCTGAAGGCTTGAGTTAGTGGCCAGTAATGTATTGCAATCGTGTATATTAAGAGGGCTCTGTTCCACGTTGATCGCGGCTATCAAGACGCACTTGTAGAGTCACCACATCCAGCACCAACCGCAAGCCACTGCCGCGACGCCGCCCAACACAACCGCCCACCGAGCCAGCCCGCGCATGATCTGCTCTTTCGCAAAAGCATCCATAGCGTCCCCGTCGTTGATGTTCGGAAACGGCACATCCGGGACCGGCTTCCCGAGAGCCTTGCACAAAGGCTCCCACCCGTCCTTAACATGGTAGAACACCAGCTGATCCGCGGGCACCACCCTTCTCAGCCACGCCTGGTGGGTGTCCCACACGGCGCGGTCCGGCACAGGAGCTTCGTGGGGAAACAGCTCACCCCAGCGACCCTTGGGGATCGCATCAATGTACCGCGGGAACCAGCGCATGGTCGGGACGAGAAACAGTGCAAACGACAGAAAGGCCTGCAGAGACGCGTTGCCCGTCTTTTGGATGCTGCGGACCCACGCGTCCGGGTCGCGGACGGTGCAGATGACCTTGACGCCGGGGTGCATCTCGAGCAGCTCCTCGAGGAAGAGCATGCCGGGCACGTCGAGCACGGCGGCGAAGCCGTCGTCGAGGTGGTTCCTCAGCGTCTCCCGGACGACTTTGTCGTCCTCGGCTGATTTGATCGGGGTGTGCTCGAGGGCGGCGATCCAGGAGCGGATCTCGGATTCCGGGCCCCTGGTGACTTGGGTGCCGCCGTGGTGGACGGGCCCGTTTAGGAGGATTTCGAGGGCTTTGCTGAATGAGGCCGTGCCGGTTCGGGGGAGGCCGGCTCCGATGACCTGGAGCTTGGTACCGGGCTTCGGCTTGGAGGCTTCTTGGCCCATTGTGAGACTTGAGATGCTTCTTTGAAGATTTTGCACTCGAGACAGAATGCGAAAGATGGGGCCACTGTAATCAGATTAGATGAATGATTGATACTTACGAGTTTCCCTTTTTGATGCCAATGCTGACACCGTTCACGCGCTTGCCAATTTTGGCAAATGGGAGTGGAACTGGCTTTCGCACCATACCGAGCATCCGTGTCACTGAGCCGGAGGGCTGCACAATAATAGTGCGGCGAGGTTGGCGGTGAGGGTCCGTCGATGCATCGGACGTTGGATGCGTTTCGTTTTCGTGGTGCGGATAAGGCTTGATGTGGGCATTGGCTGCTCCGTGACCACCGTCAGCGAAGCCAAGTCTTTCTATCGTGACCTAGCCCTCGAGAGATCTCGATAGCGGACAGGGCCTGGGTGTTGTAAGCCAGATGTTGAAAATGAAGACCAAGGTATTACCATTACCCAGCGGTGAGGGTCCAGCGCTGTGTGTTGCTGATTCATCCTTGGATCATGGCGCTGGTGCAGCTTAGCAACCGCTTAACTCAGACCCGCGCGCGCGAGGGATGACAGCGACAGCGACAGCGACAATGTGTGGGGTGCCGCACCGTGCTCCGTCGTCGGGTCCAGGCGGGACCTATCCAATCCATGGATATCAGACGACGATTTCGATGGGCGCAACCGTCCAGGATCGGTCAGAGGGAACATGAGTCCCTCGTGTAAGTCATGAAGAAAAGATGCTCCGTACAGTCCACGTCCTACCTTAGACACTGGAATCCCCGGCGTTCTTTCATTGGCTCACCGTGTTCTGAGCTCCGTAGAAGGATATGGGCTGCCATTTGTCAGTCAAGACTAATCTCTTCGTCCTACCATCGATCGTCACCGCCAACTCCGGACGTCGCTCGCAAAAGATGCCTTCGGCTCCGGCACTTGGCAACAATGGGAGGGAAAACAGGCTTTGGTACCTGATCCCATCCCGCCGTCTGGCTGAGCTTTGACCTTCGAGGGCCTCAACTCCAAGTGAGGAACGCTCCTGATGTTAGGTTCGTCTCGCGGTTCGTCATGCCAATTTGAGGGAACGGCAAGAGGGCAATCCGTGATACACCCGCGATCCGAAAGTATTTGCGCTCCTCCAGACACAGTCGTGCACAAAAGAAGAGCCTCCTCCCCCCACCGTTGGCTGCCAGGTTGGTGAGACTAAAGTGACAATGGAAGTGCCGCCCTTGCCCCACGGCCGACAGGGTAGTCGAGGAAAGGGATTGCCTGTGTATTCGTAAGGCTTATGATAGCTGATGGCGTTGTTAAGCACTTATTCAGCACCCTCGTCTCTTTCAGAAATCCAGTCCCCCCCCCGGTGCTGGACCACGGATCACTGCGATCTGTCAGGGCAGCTACTGGAACAAGGTCGGCACGGGTGGTTTCTGACATGGGTTCGATGGGCAAGATGGTGGTGTTCTCCGGGTAGCTTGCATCATGGCTGAATTGGATGTTGCATCGCGACCTGACGTGCCTATCGCAACCCATCCTCGCCCGCGGCTCCGATTCGCATCGTGTCTGTTTCCTGTGATGAGTATTGAGTGAGACTTTGATTGCACAGAAACAGTATGGCGGGTAAGTACTTACCTACCTAGGTACAGTGTAGAATTGGGACATTGAGATCACGAACCCAACAGTGTACTTGCCTGCCTACCTAGCTACCTCAGGTGCTCATGTCACAATAACAAGCCAGCCAGCCCCGCAGCGGAGCATGGACCAGCTTGAAGGGGTGTAGCTCCCCATGCCATAATGCCAGGCAGGGCAGGGGCAGGGCAGCGTGGGCAGCTGCTTTCCTTCCCTCCCCTCCACCCGCCCGGACACCTTGCGGTTTGTCAATTCCGTTGTCGCGCGCCTGCTTACAGCACCTTAGCTGAGCAGCATGGAGCTCTTGGCCGTTGAAGCTGGATGAAACCGCACCTCATCGTCCACCTCAGATCCCAACCTACCTTACCTATGGAAAGTACCTACCTTGACGCCCGTCTGGTTGGCCTGCCCGAGTCTAGCGTGCCTTTGATGATGCAACACCGCCGTAAGGTACCTTATCCAAACCCCTCCAGCCCCTCTCTGGCCGTTTCCGCGCCTGGCCAAGCTGCCGGCCTTGCGTGGTAACGTATCCGTACCTTGTCTTGCCCGGGTACACTGGGTAAGGTAGATTGATATAAGAAGATGTGCTCCTTCCCAACAGACGACGTTTCTCACTCCATTCCCTCTCCAGTTCCTCTGTGTTGAGCGCTGATTTCCTCTCTTCACTGCCATCGATACCCTTCCTTTTCTATCCATCCGTCCTACAGAGACAAACATCTGCCACAATGGCTCCCAAGATTGCTATCGTCTACGTGAGTACCACCCCCCAGCCAGTAGCTCTTCTTTCCTAATCGGGCAATTTCTTCTGTCCCGTTCTCTGCCCCTCCCCCCACCTATCTCATTCACCATCTTACCACCTCACTCAATCTCAACGGTGGCTTGGCAACCTCTGTCTCCCTTCCCCAAGTCTACCGCATGCCTTGTGCGCAGTAGATGCCCATCGTTGCCTCTGGCTGCAACCGAAGGCTCGTTCTGCAGACAACATGACGACTCCCGCGCACAATCATGACGCCTCGATACGCGTTGCCCGCACCTCGGCGCCCTGAACCCCGCCGCGATCGCCAACTCAACCCCAACCCTGCCCTTAAGACCGCCATGCTAATCCCGTGCGCCCTCACAACAGTATTCCATGTACGGCCACATCCGTACCCTGGCCGAGGCCGAGAAGGCCGGTATTGAGAAGGCCGGCGGCACCGCCGACCTCTTCCAGTACGTCCTGCTTTACTACAAAGCCCTCCCCCGCCGCGAGCCGCTTGCAATCCGGCTAACCACTGTGCAATCAACAGGATCGCTGAGACCCTCCCCGAGGAGGTCCTCACTAAGATGGGCGCTCCCCCCAAGCCCAGCGACATCCCCGTCCTCGAGGACCCCTCCACCCTCGAGGCCTACGACGCCTTCCTCCTCGGCATTCCCACCAGATACGGCACCTTCCCCGCCCAGTGGAAGACCTTCTGGGACAAGACCGGCAAGCAATGGAGCTCCGGTGGCTACTGGGGCAAGCTCGCCGGCCTCTTCATTTCCACCGCCTCCCTCGGCGGCGGCCAGGAGTCCACCGCCATCGCCGCCATGTCCACCCTCGCCCACCACGGCATTATCTACGTTCCCTTCGGCTACGCCAAGGCTTTCCCCCTGATGGCTGACCTCAGCGAGATTCACGGCGGTGGTCCCTGGGGTGCCGGCACCTTCGCCGGCGCCGACGGCTCTCGCCAGCCCTCCGAGAAGGAGCTCGAGATCGCCCGCATCCAGGGCCAGTCCTTCTACGAGACCGTTGCCAAGCACGTGGGTTGACTGCATGGCAGCAAGGACGGTGCCAAGGTGGAGAACGGCACGACCAACGGCACCAACGGAGCGGACAAGCCTGCCCCGGTCAAGAAGGACCCGCCCGCGACGGAGAGCCGGGCGCCGAAGGAACTTGACGACAAGGACGTCAAGTCTGGACCGTGTGGACTGCCCAGCAAGTGTGTGGTGCAGTGAGAACATAGCCTCTGCACGTTTAATCCTGTAAAATCATCACAAAAAAATACATTGTAATGACATACGTTCCACTTTGCACACAAATCATCCCATGAGTACGTGAACGGTTCTGCCACCGTCAAGAAACTCCGCCTACGCCCGTTATGACACTCGGACGCCATCCGGTCTACGGCTGCGAAGTCAAAACTTGGACGGAGCAGGGTCCAGATAAGCTTTGTCGCCGCGCGCAGACATCGGGGACGGACGCGACCCTCCTCGGACTGGCTGACCGCATTACGGCCAGGGGCAGTCAAGGCAACGATAGGCCAGACTGTTGATCACGGCAAATGAGGGATCGAGCTATCTCAGGGACAAACCAGGAAGGCGGGGGAGAGGGTTGGAGAAGAAGAGGTTTAGCGCACGGGACAGACAAGCTGACATGCAGCGCTTTCGTAGCAGAAGGAAAACCTTCTTTTGTTCGTTTTTGCCGTTTGCCCACGAACGATCCCTGGAATTGGAGTATTTAGACTTCTCGACACCATTTGCAGAACAATGGTTCGAAGATGGATGGTGGCCGAGGTTTGACCGAATGATTGAATTTTCGTCTGCCTTTAGTTCCATCTCAGCTCCGTCTCTTTCAAGGATCATCGAATGACAACCCAAGGTTATGGGTCGTAGTATCGCCGACCACCGCCGACTACAGGCCGCGACGTCTTGGGCTGTGCGGCAGACTATCGTCAAAGTCTGTGACAATCAGTCATAGACGAACGTTGGGAAAATCAAGTCCTTAATTCACACATTGACTGAACTAATAGGGCATCCATGTCCACACATGTTATTTGCCATTCGCATGTACCGACAACGCCCTTAAACAATGCAATATCACCGTGCCAAACACCTTATGCTCAGTGGCTTCTACCTGCCGTGGAAAAGGACGTTGTTGCGGTCGTCGACGTTGACCAACGTGTACTCGGCCAGCTGGGGGTATTCAAAACCCAGAGTGACGGCGAGCAGGTTGGGCTCGGTCCAAGTAGGACGCAGGCCACGTGCTTCCATACGCTCCCACCAGTCGAGGTACGTCTTGGAGTTCTTCACTGTGAAGAAGTGGATCTCAACCATGAGCTGGCCGATGGGGAACTCTCCGCTGGCAAAGTCGGCCATGAGACCGTCTACGGCCTCGAACTCGGCCTCCTCAATGTCCATCTTGAGAATGTCACTGTGATGTCGCCATGTCAGTGATTATGTTCAGCGTGGAGGTCAGGAGTGGGAAGCAATGCGTACATGTACTGATGACCGTTCATTTCCATCAAGTCCCTAATGCTGTAGAAAGGAGGGGTCGCGTTCAGGTCCGTCTTTCCGGCAATACCGACCTGGAGGAACTGGGCACGAGCACGGTTGGAAGCCTCGAGCTGTTCGCCAAAGTCGACAACGGAGAAGTCGTACGCCCACACGTAGCAAGGCGTGCGGCTCAGCATTTCGTTCTCTGAATGGCGAGCCTTGTCAGGAAACACCATCGCCAATACTCAGTGATATGGCGGGCAACTCACCGAAGCTAGACTCGTCACGAACGCCAAACGAGTAAATGACACACTGCTTGTTCTTGGGGAAGTTGACGTAGTGCGACATTCCGCATACCCACTTGCCGCCGTCTCCCATGCGGCCAACACGCTCCATCTCGTGAGGGCAGCTCCATGAAGCTGGAGTAAAATCCCAGATCGAATACGGGCTCGTCTTGTAAATTTCCGCGTTGATGGCAGGGAACCTGATGGATGTGAAGACATATGGTCAGCCGTGGGTTTCCTGAACCATCGACGTGGGATAACGGGGAGGGCATCCATACATGGGCATCTTGGAAGCATCACCGTAATCAGCAGCGATCATCTCGTGACGCTGTCGGACCGTCTTCTTCCATAGAGCCTCGGATCTCTCCATGGCCTCACGCAGGGAGGGACGGCCGGATCTGAGCTGGGTGATGGAGCCAACCTTGTTTGCCGCCCACTCCTTGGCCTGGGGTGCGGAGCCGCCGATGGCAGACAGGAAGGCGAGCACAAAGAGCAATCCGGCAGCCAGCCAGAGCATCTGGACGATGCGGCGATTGTTGGCGGGCAAACTCATGATGGAGTTTGGTTGCTGAATCGAGAGTCAAGATGTGATTATGCTCCGATTGTGGATCCAGGAGAAAGGCGGGCTGCTTTCGTAGAAAGCGGAGGATGAAGAGAAGATGATTGAAGAGCTGGTGGCTCAGGTTAGGTAGATTAAGTAGAACGAGGGAGGGGCGTTGCCAGAATGTACACTGCAGCCCTTGAATGTTTGTAAGCGTGGCTTCCCACCGTGGGTGGACACGGAAATTTCGATCTAGTACCTGCTCAAAAAGGGAAGTATATTTAATCGCAGGAAAGAAGGGGCGACTTACATCCTCCTTCCTACACATTCCAAGGGACACGTTGGATTGGAGAAGCTGAAGAGAGAGAGGCTTCTCGGCGGGAGGCGGAGGCCAGGGATGATGAGACCCGGCATGCTCAAGCCAACACAAGGGTGCATCAGGGTCTGTCCTCACTTCAAACATTTGCCTGTTGATTCAAGGGGGATTCAACGCGTGCCATGCATTCCTGCACATCTCCAAAACCTCACGAGCTTCTTTGCTTGACTGCCAGTGCAAACGCCACCTCCCTAGGCTAAACTATCCCCGACGCCATGCTTTGTTGTACTCACTCAGCTGAAGACGAAGCCCCCGCACACCAGTCAATCGCTGGCGATAGCAGCCACCACATGCCTAATGGTCTTCTCGCGCTGGCTGAGCGCCACTGTGGGTGGTGCAATCGTAAATGATATTTTAGCATTGCTGGCTTTAACTCGAAAGGTACATTAAACGATGCAGGCCAGTATCCTGACAGACAAGGGAGAAAACAACCGGACTCCTATCCCATCCCACCCGCTACTCCTCGTCGTATTCCTTCCAACAAACTATATTTATCGCGCTCCAATCTCCTTCTTGACCAACACGCACATCGCCTCCATACAGTCGATGCTCGCAATCTCATGCGAGAAGGGGTATTTGGTGGCACCGACCGGTTCAACATGAGCCTCGTACGCCGGCAGGCTCATCATATCGTCCAAGATCTCGTACAGGAAACGCATGAAGGTGCGCTTCGTGGCGTCGGTCCTGGATGGGTCGCCCTGCCACGAGGTCAAGTAGCTGGTGTGCAGGTCCTCGATGATGTAGATGCCGCCGGGGCGGACGTACTGCCACAGTTCGTGGAGACTGACTTCCTGCTGCCGCATGCTGTGGCCGCCGTCGTCGATGAGGATGTCTAGGAGACCATCGGCCGTGGCAGCGGCACCCGCTGCGTGGAGGAAAGACGGATTGGCCTGGTCGCCGAAGTGGACCGCCGCCTGAGGATGCTCGGCAGCCCATGCCTTGCCACAAGCCTGGTTGTACTCAATGATGTTGATCTCCAGTTGGGGGAAGTACTGGATCCAAGTCGAGAATGAGGCGCCGGGACCGTACGACTACGATGGTGTAAGCTTGCGGACGGGGAGGAGATGTAGGAGCCCAGAATTACCATGCCGCAGCCGAGACCGATCTCGAGCATCTTGACGTGGCTGTCGCGGAAGGCCGGGAGGTACTTGTCATACAGGACGGCGTAGTTGTGGTCCGTCACCTTGTCCGTGCCGGAGTCCTTGGCCAGGTCGGCGAATGTCGGCCGCTTGTCGTGCTTGCCGTCGTAGGTAGACACATGTCCTGGCCTGTAAGTGTGGCCATTGCTGCCGGCACTGCGATTGAAATGTCAGCATCATAGGCCGTTCAGTTGCATATGATGAGAGGCTTTGGGGCGAGGACGCACTTATTCCATCCTGTCGTTTGCTTGATAGGCTCCGGCACACCCTCACGCGAGACGTGAACCGTGGCAAGGAGGAGGAGGAGGGTGGCACCAGCGAAGAAGATCGACAGGTACCTCCTGTTGGCGGACACGTTGGAAATCGGAGTCTGCATCGTGATGGTGATGTTAAAGCCGATGCTCTCTGCTGGACTATCGAATTGTGTGAAGAATAAAGGCTTGAATAGTGGAGAGAGAAGATGGGCAACGAACGGCGAGCGTCCTGCTCGTTTAATACTTCACGTACAACTACTGATCATTCTGTCCTGATCGTCAGTTTTCCATCCGCTTATGTTTCCAGTCTCGTCTGCGCTCGGCATCCGTTCCAAAATACCTGGAGCAAAGCTGGCCTCGTCCTACCCAACTGTAACTGGCGGCAACTAAACGACCCCATCTTGGGTCACTAATGAGATTGGTCGGTACTATCGATTGTCCGAAAACGGCGTTCAACGATGTCACGGGGCTCTGCTTGGTTGTATGGACGGTGATGTAAAGGCTTGGAGGCATCCCTCTTATTCGCTTGTGAGACCAAGTGCTTAACGTTTTCGGCCTCTTCTACATGTGGAGCCCTCTCGAGATTCCCTCGTTACTTTGCTCAGAGGTAGCGCAATACTGTAGGCACTGGGGGCATCTCCCTACTGGCTGCCCCGCGCTGACGGTTTGGGGGAAAAGCCCATGTCTCGGGGAATATGTAGATATGACCATCTGCAATAACTCTCTTTCCACGGCAACGTTCATCCCCGACGTGTTCGCGATCAAGAGCATTTCGTGAAACAGTGTTTCGATCCCATCCGCGATGGCATTGGCACCAGGAATGTGTACATCAGCGCCGCTTTCCACGCCCAGTGATATTGTCTAGAAAAGAGGCAAATCTTACCTTCGTTATCTTCTGAGAACAGCGCCAAGTGTACTCTTGGGGTCAGAGGAAGGATAAGGTATCCAGTAGAGGGATGTCTTGACCTCTACCTGTATCCCCATCGTCTTCTCTGGTGAAGAAAACAAGACGCGAGAGATTATGTAACAACTCAACCTTTTATCTTTGCTTTTTCTCCGTGAAATCCCTTTTCCTTTGAGTCTTATTCCGACCACGTTTTGACCGCATAGGACGTAGGAACGTAGGGAAAATCACTTCTGTGTATTGCTCGTTTGTTCCACTTACTTGACTTGAAGTGGATGCGTACCTGTTCATCTTCCGGGACGATGGCAGATCTGGACTTTTTGAAAGAGAGTTAGCCTGTCTCGCGACATCGATGCGCCATCATATGCGGCGGGCCGAAAAGGTCGCTAGTCTCGGGACTCGATGGGGAGAAAGCTCGGATGCCGCTTCAGATTTCCTGCATCTTCGAATCGGGTGCCGGTTCCGTTTCAAACAAAACGCAGCGACGGGCCGTCCTGTGAATCCTGTATCTGAGTCCGAGCGATATGGCCGGTTTCCCGCTAAGCCTGTGGAAGCAAAGGATGTTTCTGACGGGGGCTTGACGTCAGAAGAGGTTGCCTGGCCGCATCCGTGAGAACTAGCACCATCAAGCGAACTTAGCCGCCCGCGGATGTGTCTGGTTGTTTTCGGCAGCGCTCATATTTGGCAGCAACGGTTGGTCTTGGGTTGATGAGTCACTGTTCTTCATCGCAAGAAATAAAAACTATGATACCGGTAACTGTCCCGAGAAGAACAACATGGTTTCATTATAAAACTGTAGATGCCCTTCCCAGGCTTCAATGCGGTCTGCGCTTCGGTACGTGAATGACGCGAACAGGAGAGTTAGTAAAGCTTGTGGCGGGAAAAGCTCGCAGAGATGGAGTTCTTGATTGTTTCGACTCGAGCTGTCAGCTCAAGCCTTCCCGGTAGGGCTGTTCTTGAGAGAGGTCTTTCTCTGGGATCATCCATGATAGGATTCGCAGGATGCAAGCCAAGCCAGGGGAATTAGCCACGCCAGGAAAAGAAGCTCTGTCACTGCCACGCGACCAGTGAGATTCCTTCGACGCCTCGTCTGCGAATTGACCACCGCCCACTTTTCAGACTCTCCTCGCGGCGCGCATCTTCCATGCCATAGCTTCTTCCCGGACCTGAGACGCTTCTTCGCGGCCTTTGCTTCGATATTCTGACTTCTTGGGAAAGTTGCCGGCACTGATACTTTGCTCACGGACGGGAGAAGACCGGTAGGATTTGCATCGACGGACGTTGTCCGCGCCCAGGACAGGGTGAGCCACAAGCTTTTTCGGCACAGTCTGCCGTGGCCCGTCCGTGTACATGGTTCGCATGTCGAAGATCTCAAACCTCGCCCTTCTGAGTGGGAAACGTCCATACTCTCCGTCGCCTTCGCGCCTCTAGGAAGGGTTCCGGGTGTCATGGCAAGCTCCTTGCAGCAGGCTTGGCTTTCTGCCCACCGGCCGGTTTAGCCCTTTTCGCTGCACGAGACCGCGTCCCCTTCCGTCCGGTTTCTGGAAGAATCACAGGCTTCCTAGGTCGGGCAATTCTTGGTCATCTTCTTACTGGCATTCCACGTCCGAACATCGAACGCTGCGATGCGTCGAAGGCCCAGTCTCGCCTGGACCCGTGCTACGGAATCCCAGGTCAGACGGAGCTTGCGCCCCTCGGCCGAGTAATCATCGAGCCAAAGGCACATGCCAAGTGGGCTGTTTCCATGCAGCATGGAGTTATCTGCGCCTATCAACTTCCTTCCTTCGGCCTTGCGCTGTTCAATGCAAGGGCGCGCTGCTCCAAGAGTCGCAGGTATACTCTCGCCTTGTGAACTTTGCTCAAGGCGCAGTTGTCGGAGGAATATACAAGCCATGGAAGTCCCTGCCGCATCGCCACCAATAGTTGCGACGACCAAAGGCTTCCATCATTCATACGGGTCTTTTCTTTCTATATAAAGTACTGTCGAGAATGACATTTACCTCGTCACCGCTCTCGTCAAGTTGCACGTGTTTCCACAACAGACCTATTGAACGCAGCTTTCAAACCAAGTCAACTAGTGTTCACCACTCAATCTGGCACATTGCTCTAAATTTCACAAAGTGAGTACTCCTGGCGGCTGATTGCGAGAAGACAACGCTCACACCGCTTTCCAGTCGTCCGCATCATTACTAGCTAGCCATGGATTACCAAAGGTCCCGCAGCTCAAGTCGCCAGACGTCGAGATCAAGCCCCAGGCAAAGAGACGCCAGCGGAAGACCTCGCGAAGGCTCTCAGTACGTCAAGATGGCAGAAAGCGAACGACGACGAGAGGTCCCTCAAGGTCGCAGCGGTTACAATCGCACTCGGGACCACGGCGTGTCGACCAAAGGGAGATCAGGCTACAACTAAGCTGGCCTCGATGCCTGTTGTTCAGGTTAAAACGATATCAAAACATGGACACATTAGAATGGGTTCGGCGTTTATAGAATAATCTTTGGGACACAGTCATAGAAAAGACATTTGGACAATCCAAAATCATGCAATAAATCTATTTACATACACAAAGCAAACGAGCGTTCCGGTCCAACTTCAAAATACCTCACCGTCCTCTGACAACTTGCCTCCCATCAATCCAAATTTTCCGTCTAAATATGCCGGAGTGCTGTTGTCCTCCGTGGATATCAGATACACCCTCCAAATTTCGACGACCACGCCAGAACAAACTTCGCCAGAAGCAACCGAATCCAAGATACAAAGAAAAGCTGATGATACAGTAGACAGGAGCGTAGTGCTCCTAGGCCGTTTCCACCCCCTCACGCATCGCCGCCGCAAGCCGACTGCGACTCTAGACAAGCCTGCCATCCGTCAATTAAGGGTCCGACCCATCCGACTCGTCCGACTCAAAGGTATCATCCTCTTCGTCAGGGTTCCTGAGCGGGCAAACGCAGTTGCAATCCGGGCAAGGTTCGTCCTCATCGTCCACAACGGGACGCAGCACCCGGCAGCGGCAGGCCCACCAAACCGCGCCGGTCTCTGAATCGAAGCGCCGGTAGCGCCGGTAAAAGTGGAGACGGACGCCGCAATCCACACAGAACTGCCGCAAGGGTTCAATGTTTACTGATTCGGGGTATTTGCGCTTCTTGTTGAACGGTCTGTAATTTCCGTTGGCTTTCAGGATGGCGTAGGCGGGCTGGTCCTTGCCGAATCTGTCTTCTCCGTACTTCTCGTAGCAGTAGTAACAGGTGCGACCACTTCCGCTAGGCTCACTTCGGTCGCGCTCTATGCTGGCCGCCAACAGTGTCCCTTTTGCGTTTGCGGATTTTTTGATCTTGTCTTTGTACCAATCGCTTGAGTCAAAGAGTTTCTTCAGTGTCACCGCGTCCAATTGACCAAACTCTTCCTCTCTCGATTCAGGAGTCATACTCTGCAGCCTTAGTGAGAGGACGCCGATCGAAGCCTCTTGGCTCAGCCTCTGCTCCGGCTGGCGATCCAACGATACTGCACCGCTGTTGCTTGCGGAGCTTGCTACTGAGCCCCTCTTGGCCCGTCTGTTGGATTGTTGCCCGTATAGCGAATTGGAACCGGTGTTGGCGTGTTGTCCGGACTGGGGATTGCCGTTTGTATTGACCGAACCGAGGGGCATGATATGCGACGAACCCTCATCACAGCTGATGAGCCTGGACTGAGGAGACTCAGAACATCTATGGCTCTGCATAGGGGGGTACATGGACGGTTGGTGGTAAGACGGTGGAAAAGCTCGAGATGCAACGAGTGAAGATGGAATCGGTGAGTTGGATGGTGAAGGAACAGAACAGTGCACTTGATGTTGGACAGGCTGAGGCGTGGGCTGCTGGACGTATCGGTGGTGAGGAGGGGATAGCGCGGTAGGCTGTTGAAGAAGAGTATCGACAGAGAGAAGTCGTGTTCTGTATTCTGAGCCTTCGGGCTCTTGGCTTGGTGTGCGGGCCTTCTTGGCCATCGGTGCTGTGGATGATTCAGAGTTTTCCGTTTTGGTTGAGTGTGGAAGACGTCGCTTTATCGGAGTGAATAAGCGGCTGGCGTCAACTGAAGGATGACGAGACCGTCCGGATCGGCGAAAGGCCAATGCGGGACTTTGAGGATTGGGTTCCCAGGTTTCCGCTGGAGACGAGTACTGATTCTGTTCGCCCCCAAAGGTCTCCATGTCGTATAGGTTCGGGGCTTGCTTTGGTTGGTGGCACCCTCGAGAAGGTTGTTGGGTCGATCGCTCAGCTGCTTGCTGGGAAGCGCCTCTTTCCTGGACGCTGATGGCCATCTTGAGAGGCTCTCTGACGTCTAGTGAGGTTGAACGTTTCTGTGCGGATGTCCCTTGATGAAGTCAGACGACAGCGATGTGAGCAAAGACGGAGAGACAAACTTGAAAAGGATGAGGTGGAAGAGAGGTACAGTGTGTTCGTATCGTATGAGAAGGCTGATGAAGAAGAAAAGAGGGTAGGAACGAGGTGAATTCTCCGCACTGGCTCTTATATGCTAGCAGAGCCCAGGTACCAGGGATGTTGGACAAAAGAGCGCGGGCTTTGAGACAGGAGCGCTACCACAGACCGGGAGAAAAGAGAAATCAAGCTCAAGGTAAAAGGAAGGCGACATGCATCCTGACAAGCGATGGATGTCTACCCGCATATCAATAACGATAACGTGACAAGGGGTGGGGTAAGGTAGAAGAAAACTGTCAAGGGAAAAGACGCCAACATCGAACGGATACCGTATCCGACCACGACGAGCTTTCCACTTTAGAACCGTCCATCCATTGTAGCGACGGTATCGCAAGCCCACAAAGCCCTACAGCTCAAGTCCGAGATACCACCATGCAAGCATTCATGGGTTTCGTAAGGTGCTGATGCATCACCGTCGGCTAGGACCACACCCGCATGGATCTTCGGGAGGACCAACGGCGCCAGCAGAGACTGCAGACTGGCGCGGAGCACGCCCTACCAGTTGCGGTCCGATGCAACGCTGTTGTTGGCGGTGTATGTCCACCAGCATTTGTCTCTCTTTCTCTCGCTACACGCAACGCTGGTCGATGTAGGCCAATGGGTGACCAGGTTCTTGAACTCTCCTGGAGTCTCGACAACTCGAGGGCGTCTGCCCGCTAGTCCCTGTCGTCGGCGACTGTCCAAAAAAAGGCTGCAAGTGGGGGCATCTTGGCGAACATGGTGCAGGGAAAAGAAACGATCGATCAATATCTAGACCCCGGTGGTAGGAGCCGCCAGTCCTGGAGGGGAGGGTGGAAGGGGGGACAGGAGGGGCGATGGATACCCTCCAAGGTCGACACAGACTCTGGTCCTCCTGCAAAGTCCAGATATCCGGTAAAATATCCCGGGTTCCAGGTTCACAATGAAGTTGGTCTGCAAGTCGTGTCCCAGAAGTTGCACAACGTAACACCGTCGCCGCCTCATATTCCGACTTCTCGGACCGATGAACCCCATCTATCCGTCCTCCTCCATCGGTCTGATATTTGAGGACGGAGCTGTCACTTTTTCAAGAAAGTCGTTCGGGCGCAACCTCGACAGCGTCTCTGGTCTCATGAACGGAGAGAAATGAGAAAACTTGCATGATTGGATAATGCGGACAACCATGAACACGACACAGCCTGTGCGTACGGGAGCCAACAAACCCTGCCTCTGTCTTCTGGACAGAATTGTGTATCCTAGCATCGTTCTCCACGCGATGGACAAATGGATTATGTATGCTGCTAGCCTCTAGACTACGCAAGATGGCCAAATGTGCATTGGTCTTTGTATGTCATCTGTAGCACCGTTGGCAAGGATTCATCAACCTTGCGTCTGAAGTCGCCCTCCTGATCCCCGGTCACAGCTTGTCTCTCCCATTCGTAGACTGTGAGGTCGCAATGAATCCACGAAGGAGGCACACACGAAGAAGAGAGAGCAGATCCACCAGGGCTATCAAAAATTTGCTCAGGCGCTCGAATCGCCGGAGTGCGCCCAGCCTGCCAGTCAGGAAGCAAACTGCAGGTCGCATACGCCGTACTGGTGAACGGGAAAAGGGAAATTACGTAGTATGTCCAATGTGACAGAATGTGTGATAGTAATTTAGTGTGCATGTCGACCCGTCCCGTCGGGTCCAATACCACCATCTCACACATTTCAATGCTCGTTCAAGGTGCTCAACCTCTGTTGGTGCGGTCCTGTCGAGGCTGGCCGGGTCCATGATTGGCTCTCCCCTGCCCTTGTCAATCTTGTTGGAGTTTCGATGACCACCGGACCGGGGTTGTAAGGTCTGAGAAACATCACCGGACAGGGGTGTGAGCAAATTCATCAACGGTCCTTAGTGCCAACAATGACAATATCAGGGATTGATCTGAGCGCTGCCCTCAATCTTGTGGGCCGCTCGACGCTCGGAAGACGTAGGCTTGCATCCGGGACTGGAGACGCCCTCGATCATGGACACGAAATGGAGAGCGCCGGAACCCCCGCCTGTTATTCCCGGTCTCTAGCTCGGTTCTGAATGGGTACCGAGCCCACGGTCGTCGGAGGAGAAGACCGGCCCCGATGGCTCGCTGCGGTCCGTCCGTGGAGTGATCAGTTCCGTCTACGTTGTTGGAGCTTGAGATTTTCTCTTTTCATCTCTGCGCACCGGCCCCCGAGCAGCTGGGAATCCAATCTGGGGAAGCCAAAGGACGGTAATGTTCACCCTCCTGCTCTGCCTCTTGCTGCCCACCCCCTCCTCTTTTCCAAAATACCCCTGCTGGTACAGCACTTGGCGGGTACGTGACATCCACGACCTGGCCTGGCCTACATCCTAATAGCATGATCAGTCAGTCCCCTGCGGTCGGCCGCCCTGCAGTCCATGTTTGCTTCCCCTTCTGTCACCCAACGGGCGCGTCCTGCATCAGGTTGATATGGAGAATACTTGCGGTCGGTGGCGCAAAGACGTTGGCGCAGTTGCCGGGATAAGCGCGGTAACTCCTACTTCTATTGGACACTGTACGAGCTACGAGGTCTAATTCGTTGCGTCTCTTGTAATCACGTCTCTTTGCTTCAAAAGACTACCATGAGAAACGTTCGGTTGCTCCAGGGTGCCGGACGGACCTGTCCAACCCGGGCCCCGGGACGTAAAGACGTAAATACATGGCACGTTGACACACACTGGCACACTGGCAAGCTAGCAAGCTGGCACACCGGCTGACCAGGGTCCCCGCCATGGTGTGCGGCCTTGCAGGCATGTTCGGTGTTCGGGGCCAACGCGGCTCGATCTGGTCTCCGCCTCTAATTCCCTTGTGAACCAAGATGCACTAAGTTGTCCGCCAGCAGTGTGAGGGGGACAAGGGGGCACCGGAGAGGAGAGAACAGTGGCGACAGAGAACAACCCAAGCCAGCCGGCGCAGACTGACCGTAGTGGCCTTGTCAGATGTAGGGTTTACGAGGAGAGCATGGCGACTTCAGCCCTCATCAGTCCGTGAGACGTCCGAAGTAAAGTCTTCTCAGGCTCGTTGCCACGTGGATAATGTGTCAGTTGTCAGTTGAGAAAGACGTGCACAGCAAACAATGGCCTTCCATTTCATGCCATCTAATCATTCATTCAGTTGATCGTTTCACAGCGTCGGGCATTACCTGATCAAGCCACAACATGGTGACAAGTAATTCTCCGATCGTCCTCGTCTGATTGGTGTCACCAGCTTGTGGCGTACTTGGTCGCCGACTTCGAGGGAGCTTCTTCTGAGCGCACACAGATAGATACATGCGATTCTGGGTAGGACAGAAATCGATCTATCCGAGGACTCGAGTCACACAGAATCAACGCAGGACACGCATTCACGCTGTCGATGTTTTCAGGCGAGCCGCTCATTGCGGCGCGGGAAAAGGGGGCGAGGGGGCCAAAAGGGGGGGAAGATTGGCGGTGACACCAACGCCGCTGCAGTGCCACTGCGGGATGACTCGTCAGATGCGGCGAGGAAGCTTGAGGGAGAGAGAAGTGCTCTGGGCGGCGGAAGACTCGTCAGATATCATGCCAGACCTGAATGGAGTTTGAAGTCAGCATTGAGGCCTGAAACTGGCCAGCTGAATGGCGGTCACATATGATGGACGCGCTCGGGGAGACGGTGAGTGGCAGTACAGCATCGCAGCAGGCACCTCAGCGCTCGTCATCCTTCGCAGATTCCAGGAGGCGACCCAACAGACTGGTTTAGGTCGGCGATGTCTACTCATTTAGGCAAAATGAGGATGCTGTGCCACTGCTTTGAAGACAGCCGCAAAGAAGGACCGATGAGCTGTTGAATGGTGCCGCTGGGATTTGGAATTCTCCATCACGACTCCGTCATGGTCATGTCTAAACTGATAGCATGGAATAACGTCGGAAGGCAAATGGATGGTATGATGCTGATGCTATCAGCAGACCGCCCGGCGAGCAGGAAACGTCTGGTGGATCTACATTGTTCCAACAACTACTGTTGCTCGCATGCGGCCTTCATGTAGCAAGCTGACGTTGGGACGTTAGCAACAGCGACATCCTGCAGCCTTGGTGTAGGAAACCTGACGTTGGCGACAAGAGATTGCCTACTGCAGATGTCGTATTGAGACCTGACGAATAGAGAACTGAGGACAAGGACACGGAGGCGGACGCGGAGAGAGAGCCCTTGGCGTTGGGTTCCAACTTCCAACTCGATCTCCCCTGAGCACAACAAGCGATGACAACAAGGTCTTCCAGGAGCCAAGATCGAGAGCGAATGAAAGGAGCCAAGAACTCCCTCTCAGCCGATCTCAGCCATCTTGGGTCCTGCGGGCGTCGTCCATCAAGACGACAAACATTGTTCCAAAACCGCCTTCTTGCGTCGAAGCCAGATGAAGATACGCTGTCCAAGGGGCTCGCCTAGGGGCGCAATTCATTTGGAATGTTCCATTATGGAAGTAACGTACATGCTGAATCTCGACCGCTTCTTAGAGAGGCTGTCGAAGGGGGTAGGGCTACGCCGGGGGTTTGGCCACATGGACTGGACTGACGCTGGCGATAATCCGTGCTCACGTCGAAAGAGTTGCCTCTTCTAAGCGCCCAGACGTATGCAGTTTGCTTCAAACCCCATTTACCTGGGGTTATACACGGTTCCCGTACGCAGCTGTAACGGAAACCCAGATGCTGGAAGCAACCAATGAAACCAACTCCAACGGCGTCAACTCCGGCAAACCAATCACGAGTTGCATGGGGGAAAGGAGTAGCCACCACTCACTTCGTTTAGCCAACCTGACTGCTGCTGCTGCTGCTGCTGCTAAACTAGTCTTGGTCAACCATGATAAAGCCGCGAACTGAACATCAAACCGCTCGAGAGGTTGTCAGGGGAATCGCATGCGCTCAATCCGGTGAAAACCCCCGGCCAGTTGACCGGTTCATGTTGACGTTGAGCGGTACTAAGAGGAGCTGGAGCCGGGAATAGCTTCATGCTGCAGGGACGTACACAACGTCACAGCCCCCATTCACCACCACCCTCGTCATGTCAACGGGCGTTGGGTACCAGTGCTAAACACAACCCTTATGACACACCCAGGGGCGTGATTCTCTGGTGAGGGGTAGGTAGACCACATTGTTTTCCCAACCTGTCTTGCGATATTGGGACATGACGATAGCAGTGGACACGCAATGCGAGGTCCTTTCGTCTCTCATTAGCCTTCCTTCTGCGCTCTTCCGGGTATCGGGGAGAAGGCCCGGCCGTGTGTTCGCACTAACTAAGACGAACGTAACTACAGACATGGGTGGGCATCTGGGAAAGTGGTGCTGTCACTCGGCCGAGTCTCGCAGTCTTCGTCGATCTTGGTTGGTACGACAAGTGTAAGAACTCAAAAAGCGGCGGAGCCTCCTGGACGAGAGGACAGTCAGGGATCAGCGATGTTCTCAGATGGCGAATAGATTGCGAACCTCGCCCAAGCAGCAGGAACTTGAGTCTCGACCGTACTTGAAGTGGAGCATCGGACTACGGAGACTGATGTTGGGCTGGGCTTGGGCTTGGGCTTGGGCGGAGAGCCAGGTGATTCTAAAGAGTGGTAATAGTACCACAATACCACAGTCCCTCAGGTCACATCAAGCAGACGATCTCTTATTTCCGTGCTGCAGACGTGTTTTGACATGCCATAAACAAGCAGCAATTCGCGAGTCCCAGCTTTCCAGCAAGTCTTGGCTTTGCAGTTGCAGTGACTCCTGGCTTTCCAATTCACAACGTCTCATACGGAGTACCCCGTGAACAAGCTGGATAGACCACCCATACGTATGCCATGCTCCGCTCCAAGTGCCTGCCGGCGGGATAGACAGGACGAGCTGCCATATTACGCCACCCCGGCCCGTGGTTCACCAGTCCCCGTAGACGTTGAATGGCACGGTGGCATGCGCACCGTCATGTCAAATGCCACATCTCGCGGTGGTGGCTCCATTGAGGCTCCCCAATGTCGACGTATCCACTGAAACGGCAACCTGGTTCATCTTGCGCCAGGTCCCTCGGACTGCTACAACTCTGCAGACAGCACATCAAAGCGGAAGAAGGCGGCAGCACGGCGGTTACTTCCCAGCTTTCCCTGACAGAGCAAATGCGGATTGGCCACACAGGACAGGCGTGCGTCCAACCCACGAAGAGGCTGCAGGGGGGGGGTTTCGCTTGTTGGTAAGATTGTGACCAACCGGACCTCGTCGACATATTGAACGAGACCACCACCAGCAGGTTTATCAAGCGCCCAGATCCTCGCCAGCAGTGCGGGTCTGCCCATCTTTGGCCCAACAGACGAGCAAGACGGTATGAGGGGGCTCATGCGAAGATGCCTAACAATGTGCTCGTCTGTCGAACGCGTGGTCGACGTCTTCTATCTTCTGAGCCCAGCCACATCCAATTTGTTCGAACGTGTGGTCAAATCAAAGTGTGACTGGGAAATCGCTCCTTCAGACTTCAGAAGGAGTAGTACGAGGAGTAGAAGGAGCATGAGACTTTCTCAGCTGGCTGGGGAACCGACAAGGTCTGGTTGCTCCTCCGGCCTGGTCCTCCGTCCGACTTCGAAGGGTGATGGGCGCCAACACGACGAAGGCCCCCGCAGGGCCAGTGATGATCTCCAACGTCAAACCCGTCCAGCGGGGAGGAGACAGTATCCAGGTTCAACCTGCGCCATGGTAGCACTCGTCGTGGAGTACGCGGTCGATAGGGCGAGATGCGGACATCCTAGACTTCATCACCTCTTGATGGAGGAAGGTGCTCGCGGGGAGGGGGGTGGTTGTTATTTTCCTCGCTGAGAATCAGAACAAAACGGATGACGGTTACGGCTCTCCCTCCCAAGACGACCAACAACAAACCTCATTTACATTATCGCCAGGTATTGCGTGTTCGTATTGGAAGGTAGCGAGAGTCCCAGTCCCCGGACGAATGTTTATGCTGTTGGTAGATGGACAGGGAAGCAAGCAGCAGACAGACGGCGCGAAGGGGAGGAGAAGCCCGGGGCGCTGGGTACTGACGGTTGTTGCTGCTGCTCACTTTGGGCGGAATTGGGTCCGGGAGATCGCGGGAGCATGCCGGTGACGAGTGGAATGGCTCGGAAGACGGTTTTGGGAAAGACGATGGAGAGAGGTGGAGGGGCAGTCCATGTCATGCCAGCCTTGGGAGCGGGCGGGCAAGACGGTGGCCATGTCCGGGCATTTGGAACTTGGGCTCTCTCTCTCTCTCTCTCTCTCTCTCTCTCTCTCTCTCTCTCTCTCTCTCTTTGTCTCCTCCTCGCAGGGAACATCTACCGTAGCATTAGCATTCATAAGAGGTAAACCGTCGCAGCCAGCCCAGCCCAGCCCGGGTGCGTGTGGGATATGAGGAGCGACGAAGGAGAAATGAGAAAAAACCCGAGAGTTCGGGAATACCTGCACCCACCTGCCTGCACGACAACTGAAATTTCTGCCTCATGCACGGCGTGCGGCGGCGGCGACTGGATGGATTTGGATTCGGTTTGCATTGACAGTTACTCAGCGTTCATAACTGTAATGCAGTCGGACGAGGGACGACAACGTGGGAGAGGAGGGCGCAAACTCAAGCGCGCCATCACGCCAGACCAGACCCCTTTGCGCCAAACCCCATTCCAAAGCTGGGAATCAATGCATTTCCCGCTTCTTCCCCCGCTGCCAATAGAGATTGGTCTACGGTTCATTGACACCTCGTGCCCTGAGTTCTTCCCCTCTCGGTGAACAACAAACCCCGTGGATAAAAGTTGGCTTCTGCTTTCGTGATCCCCCACTCGAGGGCGGGAGGTGTGGCGGGAAGCATATCTCTCTTCCGCGAGCATCACATCGTGGACCAGGGGCCTGCTGGGCGGAGTCGTACGGGAGGTGGACTGGTCATCTCCTGCACCGAGCGCCGGGCCAGACTGATCTGTTCCGAACAGAGTTAAGCGAGAAGAGAGGGGGGGGCAGGGCAGAGGAGCACTGAGGAGGCGCCGTTTGGGCGTCTGCGCCTCGGACGTGTCTTGCACGTGTTTTGGGACCGTTGGTGCTTTGTCTCTTGTCCTCAGTCGCCCGTTTGGTCGAGGGGCCCAGCACCCGCGGATCGTTCCGGCCGTCAGACAGAACCTGGGACGAGAGAGAACTGACGAGTGAGGAGTGAGAAAGCAAAAGGATATTGGATGATGCCCGATACGCGGCCGCGGTGAACCACCCAAAGACGAAGGGGACGAACCGGGGCGAAGGGTCCCAGTCTCCCCCCGTTCCAACAGATGGGTAGCAGGGCAGTTCCTGAACTCAGAGGGGAACAGCTTTGCTGGGTGCAAAAGTGCCATTGCCCTAGGACCTGGGACCTGCGTTGGCGTATCTCTTAGGTCA
This sequence comes from Colletotrichum viniferum, assembly GCA_020226115.1. Taxonomy (NCBI): domain Eukaryota; kingdom Fungi; phylum Ascomycota; class Sordariomycetes; order Glomerellales; family Glomerellaceae; genus Colletotrichum; species Colletotrichum viniferum. Next base: position 468,269 of record JAGFBE010000008.1, read on the forward strand.
CCCACCACACGACGGAAGAGTAAGACGACGACAACGATGATGGGCGTGAGCAATCAACGAGAATCGGCAGCGGGAGACTGTAGATAGAAGCCGCCACGCAAGCGGGACCACGTCAGAGCTCAGTCTCTGTTTCCGTCACTCTCGCTCTCTGCTTCGGTGTCGTGATGTGTCGTGATGTGTCGTGATGAGAAATACGTACTCGCTCACACTCCAAATACCTGCTGAATACACTGCTGGAACACACAACACACACAAACACACACACAGAGAGCAAGGTCCCGAGTCTGACATCCCCAATCGGGAGGCGGCCGGCGTCCGAACACGCTCGTTGGGCGCCCCGAGCTCCCCCCAATCCCGAGGGGGAGCTTTCTTGCTCCTCCTCAGCGATCAGTCTTACTGTCTTCCTTGTCCATCCCTGAAGTCGCACCATGCCTAACCTGGAAATTGGGAACGCTGCCGCCCCCCATCTGATAAGGGGTATACAGTCAACCTTAGGTACCCCCCTCCCTGCTAACCTGACGGAGGGTGCGCAGGCTTACCGCTTCTAGCGGCTGCGAGATTAATCGTAGAAAGAGGAGTACGTTAGCTTAATAATAAATTATAGGCTATTTCTTATATACCTTATTATATATTAAAAACTAATCTAAGTTATTTATAATTAATTTAGGTTTCTTCTATATATAGATAATACTAATTTAATTTTAAACTATACTCTCTATTAAGAAATAACTTCTATTTCTTAGATTTAATCTAAAAATATCCTAACGTTTAAACTATATAACTAATTCTCTATTTTCTAAGATTATTCTTAGTTAAATCTCACTATCTAACTAAATTCCTTTCTCTTTAGCTACTTAAGCCTTTTTTTATACTATCTAAGCTTTATTACTAATAATATTAATACTACTATTATCTCTTAAATTAATTTTAGATTCTTTTTTTTTAGCGTTATTACTAACTTTAAATAGTAACACTTTAAATATCTTTTAGACGTTATAGTAAAGAGATTAGGTTTTACTTAGATAAACTATTTATTTATATTAGCTATAATATTTTAAGATTAATTTATAATTAAACTTACTCTTATTATTAATATAATTATTATAATAAGTTAATTTAATTAAAGTTTTAAACTTAGTATATATTTTTATAATAGAAATCTAAAATATATAATAATTTATCTAAAATTAATTTATAAGTAAATATACCTTAAATAGTTATTTACTATAAGCTTTAGTTTAGAGAATAAGCTTAGAATAATCTAAAAGTATAGTATAGTTTAGTTTCTCTTTAAGATACTTAAGTTAAGTTATAAACTTAATAAACTTCTAAAAAATAGAGGTATAGCTTAAAGTAATCTTAACTTTTAATTTAAGAGTAATCTTAGATTTATTATTAAAAGTAAAGTACTTCTAAAGTATAGTTTTAAGCTTTCTAAGATTATTCTAAGATTTAAAAGCCTTATTATTAAACTTAAAACTAGAAATAATAATCTTAAGTAACTTAATAGTTTTATCTTTTTTACTTTTACTCTTTAAACTTAGATTAATTTTAGAATTAGTAGTAGCTTTATTCTAAGTCTTCTAGTTAGACTTCTTAAAAATAGTAGTAGTAGGGAATAGTTTCTAGCTAGATTAATCTTACTTTTTAAGAAGAGTAGCTAGTTTAATCTGAGATTAATTTAAATTTATAGTAGCTTTATATATCGTATTAATCTATTTAATAAAGTAGAAAATAATAAGACTAAAAGAACTATAAAAAGTTATAAAGTTATTATATAACTTTTTTATAGTAATAAAAAGCTTATTAAAATGTTTTATAATTATATTAGAAATAATCTAAGAGTAAACTAAAAGTAAACTAGTTTTTAATATTAATTCTATAGTTTAATATAATATCCCTTTAAGAGGATAGAACTAAGCTATATTAATTACTAATATAATAGTAGAAGTTAGAGTAGCTAAACTAAAAAACCTAAGAAATAGTTAGTAAGTTTACACTCAGATTAATCTAAAAATATACTATATAGAAATAATTAATAATTATATCTTTACTTAAAATTATATAGATATAATAGAAGTAGTTATAAAGGGGAATTATTTATTATTTATTAGCTTAAAAGTATAAATAAAGATTAATCTATAATTAAACTAAAAATAGACTTACTATCTTATTAAACTAAAAAATATTATTAAAGCGCTAAATAAAAGAGAAGTATTCTATAAATATAGGATAATCTATAATTAATCTAGTTATAAAAGTTAAAGAGGTGTAACTAATATTAGTAATAGTCTAAAAGCCTAATATTATAGAGGTTAATATAAAGAAGAGAATTAATCTAAGTTTAATTAAAGGTAATATAAAGAAAGAATATAAAAAGATAAAAATATATTTAAAAGTAAAGATTAATTTTAAAGGGGGTAAGATTAATTTAAGACTAAATATAAAAAGAGTAAAGATTAAATATTATATAAGTAAAGAAGAGGTATAGTTTAAATATAGTTTAAGCGTAGATAAAGCTAAAAATAGGCTTAGTTTTATAAGTTTATATAGTATTATATAATTAGACTAATATAAGATATTCTTATTAGATAAGTAATAAGTAAAAGTAAGTAATTAAGTAAATAGAATTAAGCTGTAATTAATCCTATATAAGAGTTTATATATTAACTTATATATAATATTTTATAATTAATATTTAATATTTTATAGTTAATAATTAATAGTTTATATTTAAAAGTTAAATATTTATAATTATAAATTTAATTTAATATATTATAATAATAAATAATATTATATTATTATATATAATATTTAATTATTATATTAAGTTTATAGTTATAATATAGTTTTTTTATAAATAAACTATAATAAAATTTATTTTATATATAAATATAATTTTAGAAATATTATATAAGTAATTTAATTTATATTTTATATTAATTAAAAATAGTAATATAAAAACTTTATATATTTTTATTAATAAATAAACTTTTATATAAAATTAAATATATATTTTAATTAAATAAATTAATAAAATAATAATAATATTAACTATATAATATTACGTTAATAATATTATATATAATAAAGTTAATTATAATAAAACTAAAAAAGTTATTAAAACTTTTATAGTTTAATAATAATTTTATTAAACTTTTTAATAAAATATTATAAATATTATAAAATAAAAATAACTTTTTGATTTAAAGAAGTTATTATAAGAGATTTTTATAGCTAAAAATATAAAAAGTTTTATTATATATAAAACTTTATATATCTCTTTTTATAATTTATAATAAAGTTTAAAATAATTAATATAAATATATTTTATTTTAGAAATATAACTTAAAATATTACTATATAAAATAATATTTATATATTAAATAAAGTTTTTAAATTTAATATATATTTTATTTTTAATTAAAAATATTTTATTAAAATTATATTAAATAAAATTCTTAATAATATTATTTTAAAAAACTTTATTTATTAAATTATTATAAAAATAATAAAACTTAATAATTTTAATATAAAAATTATATATATTTTTAGTTATTTAAAAAAATAACTTTTTTTTAAATAAAATTTTTATAATATTAAAATAAATATAATTTAAATTTAAATATAAATTTAATAAAAATTAATAAATATATTTTATATTAAATAAAGAAATTATTATTAATTATAATATAATTATTTTCAAATTTATTAATTTAATATATTATTTTATTTATAAATAATATAAAATATATTAAAAGTATTAATAAATTTAATTAAATAAAAAAATATTTAAACTATTTAAGTTTATAATATATTAAATAGCTAATATATAAGATATTATTTATTAATAATAATAATAATTTAATAATAATAATAATAATATTAATAATATAAATAATATATAAAAAAAAATTTAATAATTTGATAATTAATAATTAAATAATTAAGTAATTATAAATTATATTATTATAAAAATAAAATTAAAAATAATAAAATTATATATATATATATAAAAATAATTAAAATTAAAAATAATAATTAAAAACTTAAAAAGTTATTAAAAATTATATAACTAAAAGTTATATATATTATTAAATAATATAAAATTAAGAGATTTAGTATTTTAAATAAATAAAAATTATAATAAATAACTAAAAGTTTTTATTATAAGGTGTAGTGCTTACTACTAAGTAGTACTACTCTAGCTAATAACTAGGAAAACTACAGCTATTTTAAAAAGAAAGGCCTACTTCTAGCTACTATTTAGCTACTAAAAAGTAAGCTAAAATTTAGTCTTTATTTAATACTACTTCTAACTATATTATTATTTTAATTCTAACTACTTCTTATAATAATTCTAAATCTTCTACTTTAGTTACTATTAAGATAATAATATAATATATTAATAATTAAATATCTATTAATAAAGGATTAATTATAAATAATACTACTCTTTAAGAACTATTAGACATTAGATAAGAGGTTTTAAGTTAAGCCTCTAAAAAGTCTAACCTATTAAATTTTAGTAATAAAACTATAAATATAAATTTAGCTTTATATTACTAAATTAATAAATTAGAGGTATAAATAAAAATAGAATACTATATTACTATAAGAGTAGCTAAAGTAGTAAGAAAATATTAATCTTCCTATAGTAACTCCTCAAATCATAGCTTTAAGCTAAAAATTAAAAATATTATTAAGCTTACTAATAAGTGTTTATTTTATTACTAAAATAATTAGATTATTAATTTATATTAAGTATATTTAGATATTTCTAAAAAGTTTAAAAAAAACTAGAAATAAATTTTTTATATATTAGAATATATAAATATAAATTGCTATACTTAATAGAACTAGTTTATTACTAATTTTTTAGTAAAACTTATTAAAAATAATAAGAACTACTTTAAGTTTTTAGAATAAACTAAATACTTTTTAAAAGATATAGTTTTCTATAAACTAAAGATTATATAAGATATTATTAATACTAAATAGAAAGATAATTAAAACTTTATTAATTTTAATAATTATCTTTAATTATTAAAATATAAGTTTATATTTTAACTAGAAAAAAAGTAAATATATTTATATTATGCTAAACTTCTTAAAGAATTTTAGAATAATATAAAGAAAACCTCTATTATTTTACTAATTACTTATACTAAAATAGTTATATTAGCTAATTAGATATAGTAAGCTATAAAAAAAGAGAGAAAATATAAAAGTAAACTTTAAAACTATTATAAATCCTCTTTAAAATATTACTATTTAGATAGCTAATTATATAATTAAAGCAAATCTTCTAACTTTTTAGTACTACTTAAAACTAAAAATAAAATTAGTAAAAATAGTTAGCTTTTTAAGTATTATACTTATAGAAACTCTAACTATTTATCTCTAAAGTGTTCTAAAAAGGAAAAGAAATTAGAGAATAAAAACAAAAGATCTTCTTTAGTTCAATCTATAGAAAACTTTTCTATTTTAAAGTTAAAAAAAGTTAAAGCTTTAAAATAAATCTTTATACTTTTCTTTAGCTATTATTAAGAACTACTTATTATTTCTATATTTTAATTTAAATAAAAGGATATTAAAAGTTATTATAAATATTTATAGATTTAGATATTACTACTAAATATAATTTTATTTCTTTTAAATTTATAAAATTTTATAAGTTAAATTAAGTAAAAGTCTCTACTCTCTTTTTAGAAGTAGTAAATTATCTTTAAATTCCTACTTATAAAATATATTAAGTTTTTATTACTATTACTAATTTTTAAGGAACTACTTATACTTTTATATAATCTTATATTACTATTAATAGAAACCTCTATTTAGAGAGTAGTTCTATTTTTCTTTTAATAACTATAATAAAAGATCTAAATATTTATTTAAGAAGTACTAAATATTATTAGTAGTTTTAAACTCTCTTATAGAAAACCTAAAAAGTTCTATAAAGGTTTTAATTTACTAAAAAAGCTTAATCTACTATATATATTTATATAGTAGTTACTTTATTAAAACTTATTTTTCTTTTAGATAAAAAAAATAAAAGAGAAAATAAACCTTCGCTTAAAGTTTCTATTCCTCTTAAGTTATTATCTACTACTAATATATTAAAATTATTAAAAATAACTATTCTTTTTTTTTAAAGATTATATAATTATAAAATTAATATTATAGAAGAAAAAAAGCCTCTTTAAAGCTTAATTTATTTTCTTTCTCTTAAAAAATTAGAGATACTAAAAGTATATATTAATAAAAACTTATAAAATAATTATATCTATCTATTATAAAGTTTTACTAGTTCTCTAGTGATTTTTATTCCTAAAAAGAATAGAAGTTTATATTTATATATTAATTACTAAAGTCTTAATAAAGTTATAGTAAAAAATTATTACTTTTTACTTCTAATCTCTAAAATCTTTAACTACACTATTAGTATTTAATAATTCTCTAAAATTAATATAAAAGAAATATATTATTAAATTTATATTACTAAGAGATATAAATAGAAAATAGCTTTTTATACTTAATATAAACTATATAAATATCTAGTTATACCTTTTAGCTTAACTAATACTTTAGTAACTTTTTAGAATTATATTAACTTAATTTTCAAAAAGATTACTAATATTTTTTATATTATCTATTTAAATAATATCTTTATTTTTTCTAAAAATTAAAAGACTTATACTTAATATATTCTTTAAGTATTAAATTAGATATAGAGAGCTTAGCTTTATATTAACCTCTCTAAATATTCATTTTACTAAAAAAGTATAGATTTTCTAAGGTTTATCTTATCTCTTAAAGAAATCTCTATAACTTCTAGCTAAATAGTAGCTATTACTTTATAGCTAATTCTTAGAACTTATTATAATATTTAAGTTTTTTTAAGATTCTATAATTTTTATTACTAGTTTATTTTAAAATACTTTTAAATTACTAAACTCTTAATAGAGCTACTAAAAAGTAGTAAAGAGAGCTAAAAACCTAGCTTTATAGAATTTAGTTAAATAGAATTAATTATATTTTAATTACTTTATTTTATATTTTAATATACTTTAGTTTTATAATATTTTAATAGTAAAAAGCTTATTAAAATTAAAATAAATATATTATAATTTGCTATTTCTAGTATTTTATCTTAGAAATATAAAGATAGCTATTAATACTTTATAGTATTTTAGTCTTAAAAGTTTAAAAAAGCTAAACTTAACTAATATATATTAAATTAAGAAATATATATTATTATTAAATCTTTTAAAACCTAATAATATTATATAAAAAGATCTAAATATTCTATAGAAATTCTAACTAATTATTAAAACTTAAGTTTATTTATATCTTAAACCTATATTATAGAAAGATAAACTTAATAATATATCTATTTTATACTTTATAACTTTATTATTTAATATTAATAAGATAAAAGTAACCTTACTAATAAACTATTTAAACGCTCTAATTACTATAATAAAAAGATCTTAAATCTAAACCTTTTATTAAGTATTACTAAAAAGGTTAAACTACTATAGAAATTTTAGCTAGACTAAACTAAAATAGAAGAAGTATAATAAATTTAAGTAGTAATTTAAGTAAAAACTTAATATATTATAAAAAATAAATAAATCTATAACTTTAAAATAACTTTAAGTTTAAAAAAATTAATCTATAACTTATAAACTACTGATTTCTAGTACTAAAAGTAACACTTCTAATTTAAAAAAGAAAAACTACTTTAACACTAGAGTTTTAATACTAATCTACTAAAATATAAAAATAAAGTATTTATTCTAGATAAAATATTAATTTAGATAGAAATTTTATCTCTCTACTATAATAATCTTTTAGCTAGTTATTTTAGTAAAGATAAAACTATTAAATTTATCTAAAAAAAGTTTTAGTAAATAAATCTTAACTGAAATATTAGAAAATATATTAATAATTATAAGGTATATAATATAACTAAGACTAAATAGTATTATCTTTATAGCTAATTATAACTATTATTATTATTTAAAAAACTTTTTAAAGAGATCTTAATAGATATAATAACTAAACTTCTATAACTATAGAATAGCTAAAATTTATATAACTCTATTTTAGTAATTATAAATTAATTTATTAAGTTTTATTTATTCTTTACTATTAGTATAACTATAACTATAATAGAACTAGCTAAGCTTTTTTTTAAAAAAGTTAAGTTACTTTATAGATCTCTAAAAAATATTATTAGTAATAGAAGACTTCTATTTATTAGCTAAATTTAAATAGATCTTTATTATTATAGTAAGATAAAATAAAGACTTTCTATAGCTTTTTATCTATAAATAGATAGTTAAACTAAAATAATAAATAAAACTTTAAAATAGTATTTATATTATTTTATTAATAAGTTTTAATTTAATTAGATTAAACTACTTCTAACTATAATATTTATTTATAATAATATAAAAAACTTAATAACTAGAGAAATATCTATAAAAGCTCTCTTTAGATATTATCTAGAGTTTTAAAAAGATCTTAAGAATAAGATCTAAAAAGAAGAAATATAAAGAATAAAAGACTATTTATAAAAACTTAATAAACTCTAAGATAATATATAGAAATTATAATAAGATTTAGTTAAATTCTATTAGAAAGAGTATAATAGATATTATAAAGTATAAAAGTTTAACTAAAGATAGTTAATTTTACTCTCTATAAAAAATTATACTTTAAAGTAAGAGAAAAAAAGTTATTTCTCTATTTTATTAAGCCTTTTTAAATCTTAAATTAAGTAGAGAAATAAGCTTATTATTTAGCTTTTTTTAATAAATATTTATAACTATATAATGTTTTTTTAGTTAGCTTTTTTAAACCTTAAAAAAGTAATACTAAAAGTAATCTTTTACTTATTCTAAATCTTAAAGAAAATAATATCTAATAAAAAATAAATTAAGTTATAAGCTATTAAGATATAGAAAATAGATATTTCTATTTAATTAAATAGACTAAATAGCTATTAAAATATAATTTTTAAGTTAATAAAAATAAAATAGATAATACTTAAAAAACGCTATAATAATATAAAAAAGTATAAAAGAAGCTAAAGTTATAAAATAAAAACTAAAAAGAGAAAAAAATTATTACTAAACTAAAGCTAAAACTAATTAAAAAAAGAATAAAAAAATTATAAACTTACTATTTTCTTTCTACTCTAAAGGACTAAAAATATAAATAACCTTTTTAAATAAACTAAAGTTATAAAAAAAAACTAAAAAATAAGTTAAACCTATTTAAAAAACAAAAACTTAAAACTATTAAACTAAAGATTTCTAACTATTTATTAAGCTAAAGTAAATATAAAAAATAAGAGAAAACTTTCTAAAAAAGCTTTATAATAGTTAAAAATCTACTTTAAAAACTTTATAACATATTAGTTAATAATTATATTAAGTATATACTTATAGATAGTATAATAGAAATCTATATATATAACCTAATACTTAAAGATATTTTAAGTAATATATTCTATATTACTAGTAATTAAGTAGAGGTTTATATAGTATTCCTTAAAATTTATTAACTTAATTCTCTAAAAAGTTTTAGCTAATCTATAAGAAATTACTAAGACTTACTATATCTCTTATAGAAATATAAAAATAAAAACTTTAAATAGAAATAAAATAATAATAAGTAAAGTAGTAATAATTATTAAAAAATAAAATATACTTTCTTTAGAAGTACTATATAATAGTTAATAAATAGCATTTAATATACTAATAAAAAGAAGCTATACTTTAAAGATCTTTTTAAATACTAGAAAAAAGAATTTTTAATAATAAGTAATATTAAGCATAGAAAATATATTCTATAGTTTCTTAATAAAGTTATATAATACTATTTTAATATTATTAAATTTCTTTAAAATAATAAACTTATAAAATCTTACTATAATATAAAGCGTATCCTAATAATCACCTAGAATTATAAAAATATACTTTAAGCTAACTTATTAGCTAATTCTCTTAAAAACACTAGAAATAATTAGACTTATTATAGTATAAAAAGTACTATATAAGTAGTATTATATATATTTTATACTACTATTTAAAGTATAATAATATTAGATAATAAGAAGCTTATTAATTAGAGTATTACTCTTTTTTTAAGCTTTTATAGTAGTATAGATATAATATAAATAAAGCTAAACGCTAAGATAAGTATTATATTTAAGCTTATTAGAGACTACTTCTAGTTTTTTAAGTATAAAGCTACTATTCTCTAGCTAAACTTTAATTAAATTATTAAAATAAAGAGAACTAACTAACTAATTATTATTAATACTATTATTCTAAAGAATAAACTTATTACTATCTTTAGAAGAATTATCTAAAGAATTATTCTTATTCAGCTTATTATTAGCTAGAGTAATATTACTTATAAAAAGTATTTAAGACTTAAAAGTTAAGATATTACTATCCTTAAAAGCTTCTTACTAAAAATAAGTTAGAAACACTATAAAACTTTAAAAAAAGGTATTATATTAAGTAATTCTAAAAATCTTATTTAGTAGCTACTTTATTAGCTTTAAAATTATTAACTTAATTATTATTTTAAATATTTTAATTACTAGTTAATACTTTAATAAAAACCTAAAAATAAATAACTTATATTAAACTTTTTAAAAATCTACTAAAAATCCTTTAGATCTTCTTTATATTAAGGATTAAGAGAATTATTAGTAAAGTTAAAGCTATAGTTTAGTAACTTATAGTTAATAATAAGATAAATCTTAAGCTCTAGTAAAGAAATATAATTCTAATTATTTTTAACTATAAAGCTTATAAAATCTTTAGAGATAATAGCTTTATATTAATATTATTAGCTAGAGAAAACAAACCTAATTATTATATATACCTTATTTAAAGTTTAATTAATAGGATTAATAAAAGTATTAATATTAGTTTAGTTATTATTTATTATACTTTTAATTAAGAGAAAAAAATAATTAGTAATAATATAAGCATAATATAAAACTTAATCTATCTCTATAGTTAGAACTAAACTATAAGGTTTTATATAATAATAAGAATATAGTAAAAAACTTATATTTAGTAAATATCTACTAATATACTCTATAAAATACTAATAGTAATAAATATTTAGAGTAAGTATTATTAAATTGTCAAAAAAACTAAGATCTAATAAATAGTACTAGTAGTAAAAGTAGATTATAAAACTATTATAAACGAAAAGTAGAAGAATAGCTATAAAATTTTTAAAAAAGAAAAATCTACTAAATATAATAAATAAAATATATAGGTAAAAAGTAGTATAAATTTGATTTTTCTAATTAGATAGTTAGTAAGTAAAATAAATAGAGCTTCTATTTTACTTTTAAAAAGGTATTAAACTAATTAGTATTAGTTATATTTTATTCTAAAACTAAAGATAGTTTCTTAAAAAGGGAATAGTTATTATAAAGTGTAGTGCTTACTACTAAGTAGCGCTACTTTAGCTAATAGCTAGAGAAACTACAGCTATTTTAAAAAGAAAGGCTTACTTCTAGCTACTATTTAGCTACTAAAAAGTAGGCTAAGATTTAGTTCTTATTTAATACTACTTCTAACTGCATTATTATTTTAATTCTAACTGCTTCTTATAATAGTTTTTTAATTATTATATAATAATATTAATTAAAATAAATTTAATATAATTAATAAATTATTAAATTTATAATTTTCTTTTATAATAAATATAACTATAAATTTATAATTTTTAAATTTATAAATAAAAAAAAAGGTTTTTAAATATTTAATATTTATATATTAATTAAAACTTTAAATAATTTATTTTATTTTATATTTATAAATATTATTTATTTTTATTTTTAATTTTATAATATATATTTATTTATTATGTAATAAATAAATAGTATTTAAGTTTTATATAATTTCTTAAATTTATATATTTTTTATTTAAATTATTTCTAATTATATAATGTAAATTTAATTATTTTTATATAAAGAAAATAAAATTTACTTTAAATTAAAAAGTTTTTTTAATATAATAATTAATAATATATAGAAAGTATTATTTATAAAATTAATTTTAATAATTTTATTCTTATTAGTTATAATATTATTATTTATTTTATATATATTAAAAATAACTTTATATAATATAATAATATATATTTAATGAATATATATATTACTTAAATATATAATTATTAATTTAATTTTAATTATAAAAACCTTTTTTTATTTTTAATTAATTAAAAATTTATTATAAAAAATAAATTTTTCTCTTAAAAGATTTATATATATAATAAAAAATTAATAATTTCTATTCAATTATTATATAATATTATATATATATATTATTTACTTAATTATATATTATATTTATAATTTAAATTTTCTTTTTATAAATAACTTTTTAATAATATATAAGTTAATATTAAATATTAATATAAAATATTAAAAACTTTAAATTATTTAATATAAAATAAATTAAAAAAATATATTTTTAAATTATTTAATATATATTAAAAATATAATAATTTTAAATAATAAATAATAATATATTTTTAATATTATTAATTATATTATTAACTTATTAATAATTTATTTTAATTTGTTTTAATAAAGAGAGAATTTCTATAAATAATTTAGATTTTTATTTATTAATTTCTTTACTATTAATATTAATAATATTTTTATTATTATTATATAAAATATTTATATTAATATTAATATTATAGTTATTATTATATAAAATAATATTATAATTTTTCTAATTACTATTAATATTATTTTTATTATTAATAATTATATTATATAAATATTTAAAAATATTCTTAATTATAATAATATCTCTATTTATAATAAAATTATTATTATAAAAAATAAATTAATTAGAAATTAACTTTATAAAATAATAATTTATAATTATTATTATTACTTATATTTATATTAATAATATTATTATTTTTTATTTTTTAAATAATCTATAAATATATATATTTAAAATATTTATATTATAATTAAAAATTATTATTATTATTGATATTATTAATAATTATTATTATTAATAAGTCTATATAATATAAAAATATATATTTAATAAACTTATATATTATTTAAGTATATAAATATTAATTTAAATTTAATTATAAAAAGTTTTTATTTAATTAATTAAAAATTTATTATATATATAAAATTATTATATTATAAAACTTATATATATAATTAAATATTAATAATCTTTAGTTTATAAAATTATAATCTTAAATATTTATATTATTTATTTAATTATATATTATATTTATTTTTTATAAAATATTTCTTAAAAATATATAATTTAATATTAAATATTAATATAACATATTAAAACTTTAAGTTTTATAATATAAAGTTAATAAAAAAGAAATATAAACTATTTATTTTTATTTTTATAATAATAAGAAAGTTTTATTAATATTATATAAAATAAGTTATTTTTATATAATAGAAATAATACTTAATAAATCTAATTTAACTTAATAAAATAAATTAATATTTAGTTTAAATATATAATAAATATTCTTTAATATAATATTATTATTATTTATAATTATTTATTATAATATTCTCTTTTATTATAAAATATATATAAATATTATATTTATATACTTATAATAAATATTATTAATAATATACTATTTTAAAAACTTAAATATAGAATAATCTCAGATTAACTAAAACCTAAACTAACTAATTAATTATTTTATATCTTAAATAACTTATTTAATAAACCTAGCTTAAACTAAACATCTATTATTCTACTACTAAAGTAAACATACTATAATTAATTAGTAATTAATCTTAGAATAATCTTCTTAAAAGTATATATATACTTTTATTTAATTTATAAATCCTATTATAAACTAAGCTAAAGCCTACTATTATTTTTATCTTAGCCTACTTAGGGTAAGTAAGAGTATTTTTCTATAGAATAGTTATTAGAACTACTAAGAGAAGTAAAGTACTTTTATATTAAAGTTCATCCTCTACTTCTTTCTAGAGTAATTCTAAAATACTTCTATTTTATAGTAAGCTTAGTTCCTCGCTATCTTTAGAACTTAAGTTTTCTAACTCTTCTCTTAGAAAAGGATATAAGCTATTTTATTTAAAAAAGGATTTATAAATAATCTCTAAAAATTTAGAAGTAGCTTTATCTATAGATTACCTTTTATTTAAGATTAATTTTAGAGTATTTTAACCTCTTCTTAGACTTAAGGATTTATATTATAAACTGAGATTACTTTTTATATTACTTAATATAGATTCTAAATCTCTTAATATAGTCTCTAAAGCTTTTAAACTAAGGCTACTATCTAAGATAGTTATTATACTAATAGATATAGTAATAGATTTATTACTAGAATTATCTTCTCTATAGGTTAATTCTAGAGTATTTTTAACTTTATAGTATAGCTTTAATAGTAGCTATATTCTTTTTAAGTTTAATTATAGCTTATACTGAAAACTTAGTAAGAGGCTATATTAAGATCTTAGCTGTTTTACTAGTATATAACGTTATATAGAGGAACGGTTCAAAAGTTCTTACTAGCCCCCCTGCCCTATAAATCAGCAACCAATTTCCTAATTAGGACTAGTAACCACCTATGCTAGCCTAATTAGGTTAGAGATGCTAATGCTTACTTTTTTAAATATTGCGACGCTCGCTATACGTCGCAAGTAATCTCTAACTTACTTACATCACTACTACGTCGTTACGCTACGTTTACCCTCTTTTTTTCCCTCTTTTTTCCTCTCTTTTTTCCTCATAATAGCGCTAAACTCTAAGCCTACGTAGAGAGCTATTATCCTCACGTTAAAGAGCAATTTTATAGGCTTCTCAACTGCCTAAGTTACCTAGATCACTAGTATCCTAATCTGAACTATCAACTCAATCTAAGTAAGGGCCCTTAAGAACGGTTTTAACCTAAATAGCTTATAGCTATATATTAAGCCTACCTATATTAATAACACCTACTGTAGTAGTAGACCTAAGAAGCAGGTATAGCTAGTTGTTAATGCTATTATTACTTATATTTAATGCGATTGTTATAGTTGTGAGAAGACTTATGCTAATCTAGCTAGTAAGCTCTTTAGAGAAGAGGGGATTAATATATTAGTAATAACGATATAGTATATACTTCGCTACACTAGCTTCTATAAGACTAAGCTAATAAAGAAGCCTAGCTTTAGTAAGCGTATACGTTAGGAGCGTCTATAGTAGTGCCTAGCTTATGTTAACTAAACCCTTAAGGATTAGAAGTGTGTTATTTAGTCTAATAAGACTGCTATCATTCTCTACGCCTAGTGAGGTAGCTACTAACTATAGCGTTAACTATATAAGTGCTATACCTAATTATATATCTATCTATAGTATAAAGGCTACTTAGAGTTTATATTTTAGGTATACTTCTCATATAATAAGAGGGGTCCTTGCTACTACTAGCTTCTTAAAATAGCAAAATAGAAGGAAGCTGCTATAAAAGATATCACTAAGCTTAATAAGACCTATAAACCCTACTACTATAGGCTATAGTAGATCACTAATAGTATAACCTGCTTAAAGCTATATAATAAACCTAATAAGCAACCTAAGTAGCGTTAAAACGAAAAGAACAGTAAGTTTATTTAGAAGGGTAGTAATAGTATTAATTAGTATTAGTATTAGAAGGAGGTCATCTTACTACTATTAATACCCTTCGCTTAGTCTGTTTACTTTAATCCTATTATTTAAAAAGACTACACACTAGCTTATAACTACTACTACACCTAATACACCTATAATATTGCTAGAATATAATAATTACTTTAGGTAGGTAACTCGCTTAATCTGAATCCTATAGAGCTAGTGTAGCTATAGATAAAAAGAAGAACTACGCGTAAAGGGGCACCTATAAGTAAAGTAGAGGCTATATAGGTATAGAAAGTAGTTTAGTAGGACTTATAGCAGGAACAAATATAGAACTAGATTAAGCGTATCCCACACTATATATAGTAGATAATTACCCTAGAGGGCAGTAATAAATACTATGAGGGCTGTTAGCCTGGGTAGTATAACTGCTATGAGGTAGCGTGTAACCTAGCTGAGGGCTAAAACGTTTAAATCTGAGGTCTTTTTAAGTTTACGCAAAAGTGATCAATTTAGCGCCAGGCTAACGATTAACCTAACTCCATACAGGCCCCCCTT
This sequence comes from Colletotrichum viniferum, assembly GCA_020226115.1. Taxonomy (NCBI): domain Eukaryota; kingdom Fungi; phylum Ascomycota; class Sordariomycetes; order Glomerellales; family Glomerellaceae; genus Colletotrichum; species Colletotrichum viniferum. The sequence goes on from JAGFBE010000008.1 coordinate 484,514, forward strand.
GCCACTACCCCTAGTGGTAGCAAGGGGTGGTAGCAGGGGGGCTGGCAAGAACTTTTGAACTGTTCCTCTATAGTTAACTATAATTTAAATATATAGTTTAACTATATTTATTCTAAGATTAATCTTAAAATACATTTTAATTAATTAGAGCTTTTATAGCATACTATAGCTTATAGGCTTTCTATAGATCAGAGTATTACTCTTAAATCTCAGCTTAAATCTCTAATTATATTAGGTTAGAAGTAAAATATTTAATAATTACTCTTAGATTATACTTTAGGCTTCTATATATTATTCTATACTAAGGTTGCTAGTATTCCTACTAATTAGAAGTTTATATGTTTTTAATATATACTTCTAGAGATTTAAATTTTACTAGTTATCTAGATCTTAATACTTCTATAGATTATAGTTAATATAGAGAGTAATTATAGATTAAATATTAATTAAGCCTTACTATTTCTAAGTATATAATCTTTTTTTTCCTAGCTTATAATATAATATAGTAGAATATATCACTAAGAGGGATAATTATTACTCTATTACTAACTTTAAAAGTAAGTACATTTAGTAGATATATTTAATACTAATAGTATTCCTTATAAATATTACTATTATAGTAGTTAATAAGTTAAGATATAATAAATAATAGTAGAGGATTAATTAATAATTAAATATAGATTAGGTGTAGTATAAGTAACGTTTAAGCTTAGCTTAGGTGTAGTTTAAGCTTAGTTTAAGCGTAGATCAATCTAGAATTAAAAAATACTTAAGGTTAGATTAAAAGAGATAGAAAGAGGAAAAAATAGAAAGAGGAAAAGCTTTCTTAAAGAAAGAAACTAATTATATAATTATCTAAAGTAGGGCTACTAGTATAAAAATAAAATCTATAGATCTTAAATATTATATAACTCTCTCTTTTTTTCTTATACTACTTATCTCTAGCTATAGTTTCTATAGCTTATATAGAGATTACTTTAAGATTATTCTCTCTTCCCTCTTAATAACTTTCTACTTATTAGGTATATTAATACTTATACTAATCTAGAAATAAACTAAAATTAATTATAACATTTTCCTAGCTCTAATATAGCTAAGCCTAAGAATATCTATATTTCTAGCTAGTATAAGCTTAGCTTTATCCTTAGTAAGAACCTCTATAGATTAAAATATTACTATAAGTATAATAACTTTATAGATATCTCTAAAGGACTTATTATTCTTATTAAAGATATAAAAAGTGTGAACTTTTATACTAGCTTAAAGGTTTACTAAAGCTCTAGTTAATCTAAAATAAATCTTAAAGAGTACTTTAACTATTATATAGCTACCCTTAATATAATCTCTAAGGTTCCTATTATCCTCAAGGATAATAGAAAAATATATTTATATTTAGATTAATTTTTAAGGTTATTACTAATTTATCTCTAAGTTAACTTTATAGCTATAAAGTAGTAAGTTTTTAGTAATAAGAAGTATTATTAAAGTATTTATAAGTTTAAGTATAGTAAGTATTTTTTAATTAAATCTTAAGTAATCTCTAATTATTTATAAAGTATCCCCCTATAAAGTAGGATAACTACTATATTATTTAGACTATTTATCTTACTATAGATAGTAAGATAACCTCTTACTATAAGGTAATAGTAATTAGCTATTATAGAAATACTAACTTCTATTAGTTTTACTTTAATTCTCTCAAAAACCTATATAAGATAGTTAAAGAAGAGGTTAAAAATAAAGATAAAGAGTAAGCTTAAATTAATCTAAGTTTTAGTAATAAGAAACTAAAGTAGAGCTTTAGTATTAAATAGCTACTTTTATATTTAGATTACTCTTTAGTATAGTTTATAGGGAATAAATTGATCCTTTAAGAACTTCTATAAATACTATTTTTAGATTAATTTTAGATCTAACTATATCTTTAACTATACTACTTTAATTTCTTAGAGCTCTTTCTATAACTATATAAACTCTTAAAGTTTTATTAGCTCTTTAGTAGTAGAAATAACTAAGTTAGAGCTTTAAAGTATTTAAGTAGTATTCTATTAAATACTACTCTTTTATTATTACTACTAATTATTATATATAGATTATTATTATAAAGAACTAGAGATATATATTAGTATTAGAGAGTAAGCTTAAAGCAATCTAAAAATATATTTAGATTAAATATAGCTCCTTTTTTATAAAGAAGACTAGTAACTTAGTAGAACTAAAGGTTTACTACTAAATAAAGCTAAAATTAATAACTTAATATTATTAGATTTAACTATTAGATAGATAAATAGAGAGCTTAGTAGAATTAAGGCTAAGGATTTACTTATAAGGACTATTAGGGGTAATAATAGTAGTACTAGAGAATTTAAAAACTAGAAGCTTAAGCTTTATTAAGGAGGTATAAAATACTATTAGAAAATATTATCTCTCTTAGAGTATTAAGAATACTTCTTTTTCTCTAAGAATAATTAGATATTAATCTAAGTTTAATTTAAACTTAAACATAATATATACCTTAGTAAATAAGTTTTTAAGCCTTTTATATATAAGCTAAAGTTTAGTAGTATATAAAGGATATTTTATACTACTTAAAAATATTATTTTTCTTATATATATAGAGGTCTTAGATCTAAAAACTAAAAATTAAATATTAAATAAACTATTTATAGAGTAAGTAAGAAATAAACTACACTTAATTTATACTTAAACTAAACTTAAACTACACCTAAGCTATATTTAGACTTTACTTAAACTACACTTAGATTATATTTAGACTATATTTAAACTAAAATTAAATTATATTTATTTTAAACTTAAATTATATTAATAATTACTTACCTTTTTTATACTATAACTAGTAGTTTATATTAGCTACTTTATATATATAATAAGTAGTAGAGAGATTTAATATAATTTATATAGAATACTAACTTATTTTAATTTACTTTTATATTCTTTAATTAAATTAGGTTTAAACTTAAGTAAATATACTTTTAGTTTTTATACTAAGCTTAATATTTAATCTTTAAATTAAAATAAGTTAGAAGTAATCTGAGATTAAATAGAGCTTACTTTAAGTATAATTTTACTTATATAATAACTAGTTTATTATATTATTCTATTTTTAATATAACTAGTAAGTTAGAAGAGATATTATTATATAGAATAATAACCTTAGTACTTTACTATATATAGTTCTAAAAGTATTTTAGATATTATATTAAAAGTAGACTTTATAATAATAGACTAAATATTCTATATAAACTTATTTCTCCTTTTTATAAAGTAATAAAACTTTATATTATATATAAGTCTTAAAACTTATTTATTATTAGTATAAAGTATAATCTAAGTATAATTAAGGAATATTCTAATATACCTTAAAGAAGCTTTATATTTATATCTATAGTGATTTTAAAGAGCTTATAATAATATTAACTAAATTGAGGCTTAGAAAGTATATAGTACTAGCTAAAATAGATATATAGAACTTTCTTTCTTAATATTTAAAATAGATATTTAAAGAAAAAGTAATATATTTTAAAGTCCTTAGAGTTCACTATAGTATAAGTAAGTAGAACACCTATTATACCTCTATTAGTTTTAGATTATTTTAAGATTATATTAAAAATAAACTTATTTTACTCTAAGTTTAGTATATAGTAGCTTAGTATAATTTTTCTTTTATTCTTTTTAAAAAGGTACTTATAGTTTATATTAAGTTAGAAGGTTTTAATAGTTTTTTAAAACTTAGCTTAATTTTATTAAAAGCTAATTACTATCTATAAACTAAATATATTATAATAAAAATATTATAAATACTAAAGCCTATTAGTATATAAAGTAATCTATAATTACTCTAGAAATATACTAAAAGTTTACTAAAAATATCTTTAGAAATAATTTACTTAATTATCTCCTATAGTATAATATAATATTTCCTAGAAGTATTATAATCTAAATATAAAAGAGCTTACTAAGTAGTAGAAAAAGTTTTCCCTCTTAATTAGTATAGTAATCTTATTCTAATTATTTAAGCTTAGGTATATCTTAGGTAATATACTTTTTTTAAATTTATTATATAGATCTTAATAGTATTAACTATTTATATAAGTATTTAGTAAAGATTAGTTCTTATTTAAACTAAGTATAATCTATAAATATATTAAAAATAAGATATAAATTATATATAGACTTAATAGACTATATAAGCTTTTAATAGATTATTAATAAGATCTTTTTTATTAGTAGTAAGAGGTAAATATAAAGCTTCTTATAAACTAGAAGTATATATAAACACTCTATAGTATTATATAGGATAAACTAATAGAACTTAACTTTATAGGAGTACTTTTTTATTTACTTTTACTTTTAGTTATAATTAATCTTTAATTTATTAGAAAGTATTTTATAATTATTTTAGAATTAAAAATACTTACTATATTTTAGTTTCTTATACTAAGTAATATCTTAAACTATATAGCTTAAATTATTATTTAAATAATAATAATCTAAGTTTTAAATAATTTATTAAATAATAGTAATATAACTACTGAATTTAAAAAGGACTAGGGATATAGTATATACTATAGAATTTATCTTTAACTAGTTTATATATTATATAATAAATTATAGTTAATAACTTATATTTTAAATAGTTTAAGCTATTATTTATCTTAGAGTAATTAAAGATTAAATATATTTATAATATTATAACCTATTATACTTTATATATAGGGTTTTAATTTTAATATATTAACTTTATTTAAGCTTTAAAGAAGTCTTAAGCTATATATACCTAAGTAATTACCTATTATTATAGTATAAAGACTTAGATATTTTCTTATACTTTTTATATTTATTTTTAGATTATTTTAGAAATAATTTTATATAGTTCTAAAAACTTAGAGTTAAGATATTTATAAGTAGTATACTTTATATACTAATAAATAATCTAGTAGTAGTTTTAGATATTTAAAAAAGCATACTATATATTATTTTCTATTTACTTTAATTTATAATAGAATTAAACCTATTAAATTAGTATAAAAACTAAATATAGAGTAATTTAAGATAAATTTACTTTATTTTAAAGCTTTTTAACTTTAGTATCTATAAGTCTTTTTATTAAAATTATATATAGATACCTACTAAAAGATATATTTAAATAAATAGAGATATTAGTAGTAAATATAATATCTTTTATAATAAGTATAGTTAAATAGAGGATTAATTCTAGATAAATTATTTATAAAATTAGAGATTAATTATAAATTATATAGCTTTAGTATTTTATTTATTTATCTAAAAAATATAATTATCTATTAATTATAAAGTTTAACTAGAAAGTTATAAGTTTATTTTATAGTTTCTAATTACTAGATCTTTTTTTTAGGAATATAAATAAGTAGGGGAGTATTTTTAAAGTTATTATATATACTTATAATTTACTAGAATAGCTACTTAAATTTATTATTTTTATTATTAATATACTAACTTAGATAAATTAATCTAAAATTAAACACTATCTTTTTAGTTTAAGTAGAATTAACTATAATTAGTTTTAGATTATTCTAAGATTTAGTATATAAAGCTATATAGTAAAAGATTATTTTAAATAAGTTAGGTAGTAAATAAGTAGAAACTACTAGATATACCTTTAAAGTAGGGTAGTAGTAGGTAAGCTAATATACCCTTCTTTCTATAGATAAATATTACACTGCTTATAAGTGGGGCTGAGGCGTACCCTCCGTTAGGTTAGCAGGGAAGGGGGTACCTAAGGTTAACTGCATTGTCTCTGATAAGTAGGTTGCCGGGCTGGCGACTCAGGGAACAGCTCGTCGTCGAAGGCAGCTCTCCCGCCCGTTCTACTGCGTGTCTGAACTGTGACTTGCGTGTGTGTGTGTGTGAGAGAGACAGAGACAGAGACGGAGATAGGAAAGAGAGCTCCAGGTATTCGTACAGCAACAGCAGCAGCGACAAGGCAGTGAGTGTGTCAAGTGTCATGGAGCTGCTACCGCCGCCCAGCCGGTCGGGACTTTTGACGCCCAAAATCCATGCAGCCCTATTACCTCTCCATTGCGTAGCTCTGGTTGCTGTTTTTGCAGCCGCGAACCTGTCGTGTGCCGCCGCCTCTCACAGCTCACCCTCACCCACCCATTGCCTTCTTTGGAACATTCTCTTGGCCGCTCATTCGCAGGATTCCTCGCAAATCGTTTTCGATAGCCGGGCCAGATTCCTTCTTCCCTCTCTTGCTTGGTTTTTGATGCATTCGATGACGACAGAGCACTTACGTCTGCCCCGTCTGCTGTCTTTTCCTACTTTGGCGCAGAGGTCCGCCCAGCAGGGCCCTGATAGCGACTCGCGAGCCCATCTCATAGTAAGACGGAGGAATATTACCTCCTCGTCCGCTCGTTCAACCTGCTTTTTTCGGGCAGCACATTGGACCTTTTGGCCCCCTTGCTGCATCGTGTCGTGTGCCTTTCTTATCGTGCCACCCAAAAGACCTGAGGAAAAGCTGCCACGACTGCGCAAGCCAAGGTACGCAACACACGGCTCCGCGGCAAACGCATACCGCTCGCGAGTCGCACATACGTCGAGGTTGCAGCAGTAGCTCCGGCGGCAGGGCGAGAAGCACTTCGTTGCCGCAGGGAGTGCCTTATTTTCAGTTTCAGACCCCGTGTCTGAACGTTGGGGTCCCATCACGTCAGGAAAGGGATAGGATTGCACTCTGCGTCTTGTCACCACACCATCATCATTGCCTATCCCGCCCCAGCGATGCCATCTCATTCATATTTCTTGAGCTGTCTTCCCGCCCCTTCGTTCCTTTTGAGAGTCCCTTTTGGATCAAGGGACTGACTCGCTTCTGTTCTCTGTACTACACCCCATTCTTGAGAGAGCATCGGAGCGCCACAGCCAAGCCCACGTAACCGTTACACTGCAGCCAAGATGCATCGCCGCGCCGAGCAATCCGACGACTTCAATGGGGACTACGAACCCGCCGCGCCGTCAAGCTACTCCGTAGACGAGCCCACCGAATCGACGCCCCTCATCGCCGGCGATGGCAGCCCACGCCGTCCCGGCGCCGGCCGTGGCCGCACCGACTCCCTCATCCGCGCCGCCAACACCATCCACGTTCCCAAGGTCCACAACCCGAACGTCATCGTCGGCATCTTCTGCGCCATTATCCTGCTCGGGTCTGCCGCCGGCGGGCTGTGGACCATCCCCACCACCCGTAAGGTCGAGGACATTGTCTGCCGCCATTACTATGACGTCCTGAGCAACGAGAACATAGACGAGAGCCTCTGCAAGGAGGACGCCATCCAGTCCAAGGTTGCGTACATCTTTGCGGTGTATAGCGCCCTCCAGGCCTCCATCGGCGCCATCTGTGCATTCCCCTGGGGTATCGTTGCTGATCGCCTTGGCCGCAAGATGGTCTTCTCCCTGACCATCTTCGGCATGGCACTGGACCAAGCTTGGTTTGCCACGGTCTGCGCGTTTCCCCGGGTGATTCCCCTGGAGGCCCTCTGGTTTGGCCCTTCGATGCTCATGATTGGCGGTGGCAATGCGGTTCTGAGCGCCATCGTGCTTTCAATGCTCGCCGACGTGACAACTTCCGAGAACAGGTTTGTCCTCGAGTCTTGCTCCGTCGACTGTTGAGAGATACTAACTTTTGTACCAGGGCAAAGAGCTTCATGCACGTTCACCTGGTGGCAATGATTGGCAACCTGTGCGCCCCCGCCATCGCCGGCTGGATGATGGAGAAGACCGGCCCTTGGCCCGTCATGGGGTTGGCGTTTGGCCTCTTTTCGACCTTGATATTCACCATCCACCTCATTCCCGAGACCAAGCCAGCTGCACAAGTATCAGATGACCCGATTGAAGACGAGCCCGAGGTTGAGTCTCCCGCGCTTGGGGCCATCCAGCACACGATTCTCCGCCTGAAAGAGTCCTTGGCCCTGTTCAAGTCGCCATCCCTCATCCTTCTGCTTGTAGCGATGCTCAACTCTTACCCCGTCATGTTGTCGACGCTGCAGTTCATGTCGATCTTCGCCTCGAAGCGATACCACGTTTCGCTGTCGCAGACAGGCTACCTATCGTCCCTGTATGGCACTGGCGTCTTGCTTTCGATCGTGCTCATCCTGCCGGCCTTCTCGAGGCTCCTCGCATCCACCAAGATGCCCAAGTCGCTACGCCTGTCGGACGACCACCAACGCGACCTCTTCCTGGCCCGCCTGTCCTCCGTGGCGCTGTTGATCGGTTCCCTGAGCATGTCCGCATCGCCGACGGTTGGATCTTTCATCGGCGGCCTCGCCATCCTCTCGCTGGGTACCGGTTGGGGCAGCTATGTGAAGAGCGTCAGCAACGTCTACGTCGACGCGGCGCATCGCACCCGGCTGTTTTCCATCATCTCGCTGGTTGAGACTGCAGGACAGACGTACGCGCAACCGCTGCTCGCAGGCCTCTTCAGCCTGGGCATGAAGATGGGAGGGCTCTGGATCGGCTTGCCCTACTTGGGCGTTGCAGCCTTCTGCTTGATCGCGCTAACCTTGTTGCTGATTGTTAGACTACCGCCGCCCGAGGGCAAGGTCCCGGAGGACGGTGGCGAAAGCAATGCGCCCGCCCAACACTAAACGTTCCGTGATTTTCCTTTGTTGTTGTCCTTTGTTTGCAACAACACCTGAACGAGCGATTTCCTTGTTTGTTTCGATACCATCCACGCTTTTAGAGAGAGAGAATCTGTTGTCCTAGAAAGAAGATGAATAAAGTAGACCTTCGCAAGTGTAATCATGGCCCGAGATGCAGCTTACCATATGACGGCTACTCGTCCCTATTTCCTTGGTAAAAGTACCATTTTGTACGTCACATTCAGTTGGAGCGCAAGGAAGCCATTGGATGCGTCTGAAGCAGATGGGACTCCAGGAAGGCTAAAGCGATTTAGCTGTGGTGTCCGCTGTTACCCTTGCTCTAACCCTGTAAAACACCGAGTTAGCGACCCATTTCCAGCCATTTCAGGGGACGAAGTCCGGCATGATGCTCTCTTGTGCCTCCTGCGCCGCGGACCCGCTTCGCCCGGCGCCTTCGCTACTTAAGGGTTGGTGTGGTCCTCGTCGTCTTCGTCGAAATGGCGAGCGCAGCGAGGTTGTCGTCGTCTGTAATCTTTCACACAATCGAAGAAGCCTCGACAGACATGTGCGCGGGAGGATGGCGGACGCAGTCGACGTTAGCGGTACCGCGGGCCATCTGGAGGCTGCCGTCCAGCTCAGCGCTGCGGTGAGCCGGCAGATTGACGCCATCTCCGACGCGCCGCGAGTGCTCACGACCCTCTCGGCTGATCTGCAAGAAGTGTTGTCGATCCTCGAGACATTGCTTTACTACCTCAGCAACGACGACACGGCCAAAGGAGTCCTTCATCCGTCCACAGCTCGAGACCTGGATACGGTCCTCAAGAAATACGCCAAAAGCCTGTGTCTGCTGGAGGAGAAGCTGGAGAAGGCCACCGAGGGCCGTTCCGGGGGCAAGCTGGGCTTGTGGAAGAGGACGATGCTGACGCTGCAAGCCAAAGAATTCACCGACGTGAGAGAACAGCTCGCGACGCAGAAAATCATGCTGAATATCAGTGTGGCGGTATCTAATTTGTAGGTGTTCCGAGAAAAAACAGAAGGAGTCGGATGCTTTCGCATGGACGTGCCTGCCTAACATTTTCTCTGCAGTATTAATACGACATACGAAGCAACACCTGAGAACCGGAAGGAGCTCGTCAAGATGAAGACGGATGTCGCCAAGGTGCTTCTGAAGCTGGACCACAGCCAGCGGCGGCAATCCCATCAGAGATGTCCATCGCTGCGATCTCGTCACACAAACTGAGGCTTGTCTGTATGTCGCAAGTTGCCAAAAGTCAGGTGTTTGACGATTCAAGCACCATAGAACATGAGTTTGACGCCCTCATCCTTGTTTTTGACTCTCCGCGACGGATGCTGACTTCCTTTAGGCGACAAACAGGACCGATGTAGAAGGGCACGGCACGCGAAATGTGACGCTCGACTCGTGGCTGGCGGAAGAAGAAACGACGAGGTTGATGACGATCTTCAGTGTCCGTGACACTCCATTCTCCCCGGATCGACGACACCCCGGCCGGCGTGCGATAATGTCGGCGGGCAATTTCAGCACGAATTGTATGCCTCTCTTCGTGTGGCTTCAATCTCTCGATTTCCTGCGAAGCCCTGATGCAGCAAGTCCGGTCGAATCAGTCGGAAACAGTAAAACGTACTAATAACAAAAATACAAAAGACCCTTTTGATAGTGAAGGAATGGTCCAGGCACCAGGCAAAGCGCCGGTGGTTCGCATTGTGGCCCAAGACAAGGGGCCCTTGAGGCAGCCGGGATGGATTCGGATGGTGAGATGGCGAGGCGGAGGATGCGAGGGGATCTGCGACGGGCACCAAGACAAGGGAAGCGGGTGGCTTGAGTGGGGCACAGCCACCCGTGGACCAGCGGCAACGCAAACATGGCCGCTGAGAGGCCGCTGGAGAGCACCCGCCAGCCAGTCGTCCAGTGGCTTCAGGGATCTGCCTCAGCGGGTGGCCGTTTCAGACGAAAAGCTGCAGCGCTTACTGGTACGTCATACCCGCTGAACCTCGCCGCCGTGGGGTCCAGTCAGAAAAGGGGAGGCCCACCCTCACCATACACATTAATGCGCCGCGCCTCACGCACGAATGCTTTCCCTTCCATCATATTAGACACCATTTCGCTCCCTGGTGGCACGCGAAACAGGGCCGTCAGTCTTTCATTGAATCAATCAAACAAACCGAACCGTCGATAATGAAGCCATGACTTTCAGAGAGCTGGAAACGAACACATTGTCTGCAATTGCGAGTCGTTAATCAGGGCGAACCGCACCTTGAACCCCGTTCATCTCCGAATTTCCCAAACGCCGCTCGCCGAAAATCCCATCTCGAACTCGATACCCAACTTCATTTCTTTCTAGACGCGAGTCCTGCACTCGCACTTCGCCAAGATGTCCTTCTTCAGCCCCCCGAACTGCTCTGTCGACCCCGCCACCATCTCCGTCGCCGGCAATGCCGGTATCGCTGGAGTGGCCGTCTTGCTCTCCTTCACCGTCGCCGCCACCATCGCCCTTCTCCTCAGCTGGTCCATCGTCCTGTTCGAGCGGAAGGAACGCCCCTCCAGTATCCGCCGCAAGCTTCTGAACGGCTACTCCGATACACAAATCCTCCAGGGCATCGCCATCTCGATCCTCGGGCTCGCTACCACAAACCGCATCGTTCCCTACCACTTCTTCATCATCTGGTGTCTCTCCAACATGAGCATGGCCGTCCACAACGCTACACTCTTGATCTATGGCCAGCTCCTCCGCCAGGACTGGCTCCTCCGCACTCTCCGACAGAGCCTCATGACCGTCAACCTCGCGCTCAACTGCACCTACGGCGGCGTCATCCTGCAGAGCCTGGGCAAGGGCATGAAGGACTCCAAGCTGCCTGTCGGCTGTGTATGGTCCTCCTTCAACGGGACCACCGGCGGGGGCTCCTTCATCGACTATGCGGGCACGATCGCCGTCATCGTCGCGAACGTTCTCGTCTTCTTGGGCGCTAGCTGGTACATCCACTCGCGGGGGAAACGCTTCGCCAGGCCAATGATCATGGGCGGCCTGGCCCTCATGACGGCGTCGGCGATTGGTGCCGCTGTGCGGTCCTTCATGGCCTCGTCCGTCTTTGGATCCGGGCCCCAGGGCTACAAGCTCGCTGACAACAGCGAGGAGAGGTGGGAATTCGGGCAGTTCCTGTCTATCCTGGTATTGCTGTTCCCGATAGTCAACTTGCTGGAAATCTGGCGGGGCGAGATCATGGTGGCAGAGCCCGTCTGCGAAGATGCCGAGGACCAAGAGAAGATGCTTTAATTCTTTTTTATTTTATTTTTTCCTGTTCGCATGTAGATCTTTCGGAGGGTGACTGGGCTGGCTTCATCGTGACAACGGCCTCGAGAGACTGTACTCATCGAACGGGCAATTTCAGTCGCCTTAATGCTTTCTGAAGAGCAAGTGGCCCGCGCCTTCTTCCCATTTTAAGCGACTCTTGAATGCTCATGTCCCCCTCTACCTGAGTCGCCTTATCTTGTCTAAGTCAGCCCAAATTGACTTCCTTATGATTAAGCAGACGGGATATCGAGCAACCTTAGATACGCAGGACCACGTTTACAGACTCTCAACGGTTATGCTTTGATCATATACGATATGAAAGTGCCGGCATCACTCGAGTACTTTTTGACTCGAAACGCCATTGCTTTGTTCCTTTCGGCTCTTCGAGGGATCTTGCGACCAGAAGCCTGACCAGAAGCAATCAAGCCACCAATTACTTGTGCCACTTTCGATCCCCCTGCGTTCCTTCTCTTAGGCCACAAGTACTTCAAGTTGTAGAAACTAAGGGCTGGGCGCATTCCTGATGACCAAATTGCCTCCAGAATGGCACCGAAGGCCATGAGTGTGACCCGGTTGGGGGCCAATATTGGGTGTTCATTCTGAGACTTGCCTCCTCTGGTTGGGAGGAGGGGCGCTCAGTCGCGAAGACGGCGTCGAATTCCAGGGTCTAACCGGTATGTTAAGTCAATACTGAAGAGGATGTCTGGCATTTTCACGGGTTTTCCAGTTTGCCATTCTTCTTTGTTTGCATGTTAGGTTACATGCAGTGTGCTTCCTGAGATTTGATGGGCTGCAGACACCTTCCTAAGCCAAGCTGCGGGGCACGTGGCTCTGCCGAAGTTTGGATATTTGTCAGTTGGGTAATTCTCCAGCAGAAGCTTGTCTTATCGACAGGACGGCCAATTAGTCGTGGACAAACATTTGGACCTGGTAGCTGCTGCTCTCAGGCGGCTTGCCTCGCCCATCTGCTATGAGTGATGTTGAACCCAAACATGACGAGAATCGAAAGCTCTCTTCACTTGTGCCATTTCCACGTCAAACCAATTATTGAATGTGCCCTACAGATTCAGCGACCACCCATGGCGTTTGCACCATAGGGGATTTGCCGTGATTGGCTTCCAGCTTGCTGTGCTCATCTCAGTTTGCTATGCTCAACTCCTTTCCGTCTCCCCATGGAAAGAGTGAAGCGTGCTTTGCCACATCCACCTGTGGGTTTGGCGTCACCCCTTCCTTCCATACTGGCATAAACTCGTCTCTTTCCAATGCGTGCGCCATGCTTTCGCACTTCTCTATTGGAGTATCGTCATGCATGCTCAACGGACAAGAGAGTTGAAGGACAAACACACTCCAACGCACATCAGCACGTAGGATCTACCACCACCCGACCAGAGCAGTGGTGGATCAACCTTTACAGGCAACAGCCACAATAACTACTTATCGATGAAGCTGCCAATAATTCGGCCTTGCAACGGGCGAGAGATATCAGCGAGCTGGTTTTGTAGCTCATAGCACAAACCCCGGTTCCTTCCTCCATTGCAAGGGTTTCAATTTCAGCTGCTCATACTAAGGTAGGAACCAGGAAGTCGTGGGAAGCAGCAGCTTCCCGTGTTTTGTCCATCAGAACACACAACGACACCGCCAACCCACACAATAGACCCGATCAACCTCACCTCAACACCAAACAGACACAAACGATTTACTGCTTGCCCTCAGTTCTTGCATTAATCTTCAACGCAGCACCTACTCGGGGATATCAGAAGTCGCGGCAAGTTCAACGGCACCTCTTGTCTTTACTTCCTTCTGCACACAAAATTGCCCCTTCATATCACGACACTCTCTTTCCCTCCGACTGAACAGACACCTCGCTAAATCTTCGTCAGCTCTTGAACCTCCTGCAGATACAATAAGACTTGGGCTTTCCTCCCGGCTTAACCTCGTGGCTTCAGCTTACCGTTGACAACCTGCTCAAGAGCAAGTTCCGTCACCAATGCCAGATAGGACCGGCTTTCTGACGACGACAGCAACAACAGCAACAACAAAACTCAAACCAATATCATTCAACAGAAGGCGCAATCCATAAATTTGGGTGACACTGATAAGCCTTGATAAGATTTCCTATCACTGCTCAGTCGACATCCGGTGGCAGGGACGACAGGGACGACAGGGACGACATTTGAAACTCTTCAGCAACTTCCTTCATTTCCGATCTCCTCTGTCTACCCAGTACACACTACCCAGAGTGCTACCTTCCCTAGCTCAATCATTCGCTGAAATCAGGAAAGACGGACACACTATTATCGCGCTTGCCAACATCTAGGCGATCAATTTCAGACATATTTAATTCTTCTTTGACTTCGCCGCACAATTGTTGCATTCATTTCGACACAAATCATCTACATTATTTTGGATTCAGATATCCCGTTAGATATCCCGTTCGCTCTCCCATAGATTATTACCCACGACAAAGCATTTCTATCTGTCGAAAAATCACGGCCCGCTTCTCAGCCCGCGAAGATGCTGCCGCCGCTTGCAATGGACGACCCGCCGGCCCCTAATCTCCCCAGACCACATGATAGAGATAGCCGCACCAGCGAGAAGATTCACTCCATCGAGTTGGACTCTATGCTGCCATTGGGTTGCGATCCAAGAAGGGTAAATGAAATTCTTTCTCTTCATCTGCAGATCGAACTCAAGGTTAGTCACGCGCGTACACCCGTTCCCGCCCCTTCAGCTGACCATAACCACAGGACCTGAAAGAGGACTTCATGGTGTTCTCGGAGGCCGTGGGATCTAAACTCCAGCCATTGCATAGCAAGCATATGACCTGGAGGACGATTCCACTCGTCCGTAACATTGTGATTGGGGGCGAACCCGACGACGAGGATGACAGCAACGATGACGACGACGACGACGACGACGACGACGACGAGGATGACGAGGACGACGCAGACTACGAGTACTACGACATCCTCTCGCCCTTTGATGTGAACGATGTTAGCGACACAGACGTGACTAGCGAGGAAGATGATGAGTCGGTGGAGCTGATAAGGTAAGTCGGATTCATGGCTATGAAAATAAGGATTGGTCTAACATCACCAGTACCGGGTTCGGTCACGACCTTGAGACCCTTAAACCCGCAGGTCTTCCGCTCTTGCGGGTCACGAAGGGTGAAGACGGTTTTGAGGAGGAGAGACCCATCATCTTCCAGAACGAGTTTTTCGAGATCCGGCGCTCTCCTGTGGCCGGCTGGGGTGCGTTTGCCACGAGGAAGTTGGACAAGGGAGACCAAATCCTCGTTGAGAAGGCCCTTTATCATGCGACTTATGAAGATGTGGAATCGTCTGTCCTCAACCTTCACGATCACGAACAGAAGGTCGCCAATGACCTGCATGCCCATTTCGGCCGCGATGGAGAGACCAAGGCACAGGCTGTTTGGAACACCAATGCGTACGTCCCTTTTCCATTTCTCCCAAAGCTCCTGCTAACCCATTTCTCAGGTTCGCATCCAAGCTCCCCAAGGACACCGTCTCGACCCGTAAGAAGGGTTCGGGGGCGTGTAGGGATGTTGCCGGCCTCTTCCCCATCGCTGCTCGCTTCAATCACTCCTGCAATCCCAAGGTGGGGTACAGATACGATGCTGAGGAGGAGTTACTGATATTCGAGGTCCGCGCTTGGGTCATCGAAGAGGGCGACGAGCTGACGATTAGCTACGGTAAAGATCCATCGGTGTTGTATTATAAGTTCGGATTCAACTGCGGATGCGGATACTGCGGCGGTTTCGACGAGAGCAGGTGGAACTTTTAGGTGTGTTTGGTGCTTTGTACAATATTTGAGCGGGAGCAAGTTGGACAGAGAGGATGCAGATAGACATTGCGGAGCGGCCTGCAGCGGTTTACTTTTTGGCTTTGGCGCGGCTTTGATTCAGATACGATAGACGGGAGAAAACTGCGATTGCTTTTTTAATAACGTTTCTTGCCTCCAATCGGGATGTCGCGAGCTGTTGCGCCGTCGAGAGTTACACAACCACCCCGAACGCTGCAATTTTGGCCGACAAACCCCATCTCGGTCCGAGAATGCATGTCCACTTGCGACCGGGGGTAAGTAAAATGAAAGGTGACAAAACACCCTTGCCTCGTCTACATCTGTGCCGCAATGATAGGATAGACCGCACCAACAGCGAGTCACGCTGCGGAGATTGAGCCCACGCTACAAGGGGATTACAAAACTGTCTCTCCTGACCCTTTCCCGACGACGCCAGATTCGTTCCTTTTTCACGGAGGCTCTGAGACCCGTTTGAAAGAGAGCTCGGATACACAGCCTGACAGGATGGCCGATTCACTTGCGGAGGCGGCGCCGGCGAGTCCGCACCGGTCGCCCAGGTCGTCGCCGAAGTCCCCACAGTCTCCGTCCGCCCGAGCGCCCGCGACCGGCGAAGCCCCGGCACCGACACCGCAGCAGGTCATTGATGCCTCGGAGGTTTGTCATTTACACCTTGCTTTGTTCCTCTCGTGTTTAATCTGACATGATGCGCAGGATGATAATTCAGTTACGGATGATCAAATGTGAGCTCTGCCGTTGTTTTTCAATCAAACTCATCTGGGACGTTGTAGCTAAGCTAGATGGAAGCTCGTCTTACACGGTGTCTCTCACCTCATCGGTTCTCAATTATCCAACTGAATACGGGCGGCGCTATCATGCGTTCCGAGCGGGAGGTAGGTTTCTAATGAATATCGCTCTTGCTGACCATGTTACTAAAATGAATGCAGCATATAACTTCCCGAACGACGAGGTACTTTTTTGAAGCGTATGGTAATGGAATTAAGTGTTAACTGTCTGACTCAGGACGAGATGGACCGCCTTGATTTGACGCACTGTATGGAACGGAAAACGATCGGCGGTGAACTGTTTCTCGCCCCTATAAGCGAAAATGTGCAGCGCATCATGGATGTCGGGACTGGAACGGGCATTTGTGAGTGCCTGATACCGCCCAGGAGGACCTAAGAAGGTGGTTACTAAGACATGCCAGGGGCGATAGAGATGGCGGAAATGTTTCCTAGCGCCGAGGTACGCGTCACAACGGCGTTCACCTTAAATTTTGGATGGTGTGATTCTCACCGAGAGACAGATCATCGGCAACGACCTGAGCGCTATTCAACCAGAATGGTAACGGATCCCATCATGTCACCAAATATCTCACAAGAATGATGGCAAACTGACAAAAGACTAGGACACCGCCCAATATCAAGTTCGAGATCGACGATGTTGAAGATACATGGGTCGGCCACCAGCCGTACGACTTCATCTTCAGCCGGTACATGGCGGCGTCTCTCTCAGACTGGCCAAAGTACGTGGGGAACGTTTACGAGTAAGTCGAAGACGATACTTGTCGCCCACCGGTGCTGACTTTGGACACCCGCTTTGTAGCAACCTCAAGCCTGGCGGATGGGCCGAGTTCCAAGACTACAACCTCATGCTCGACTGTCAGGACGGCACGCTGGAGAACACGGAGGTCTGCCGGTGGAACGCGCTGATGATGGAGGCCTGCGCCAGGCTAAAGCGCGAGGCGGCGCCCGGGCCGAAGCTGGAGGGCTGGGTCAGAGACGCGGGGTTCCGGAACGTCCAGCGCCGGGACTTGAAGATCCCCCTCGGCCCGTGGGCGAAGGACCCGGAGCTGCAGGATATTGGGATGTGTAACCTTGCGCAGACGCTGGATGGGCTGGAGGGGTTCACAATGAAGCTGTTTTGCGGGGTGCTTGGGTGGAATGAAGAGGCTGTGATTGTGTTCCTGGCTAAGGTTCGTCGGGAGCTGAAAAAGGGGGATATACATGGGTTCTTGAACTAGTATGTTGCCTCGGTGGTTGATGGAGGTGTATGCTAACATGGTACGCAGCTACGTGGTGTATGGGCAGAAGCCATAGAATTACATGAGGGATGACGGTAACTTAAGAAATCCGAAACCGAGCGACAGAACTTCGAGATTAGTATAATACTATTGCCATTACTGATGGATGTAGCAGAGCCGAGTTATTGGCGTAAATGTACAAAGCGTAATCACTTGTGTTCCTACTCAGACTTCTTCGGCTGCCTGCTCGCAACATTGGGATCGTTCTCGGAGTATGCAATATGCGTCCACCGCTCATCATACGGCTTCGTCTTATCCACGAACCGCAAATCCGTCGACACGCGGATGCGACCCTTTGGCGACTGATTCATCGCCCCAGCATGGACGGCGTACGGAGTATGAAACACCACATCCCCAGCCTTGTACGCTCCCTACGAAACACCATCGTCAGTAATCACAAGAAGTCTGCAAAAAAAAAAAAAAAAGGCGAGACTCACCACAAGCCAGCCGCGGGCCCAGTGCTCCCCAAACTTCTTCGCATTCCTATCCAACCATCCGCCCTTCTCCATGTTCCTGTTAAAAGCCGAGATCCTGTCCGCGTCGGGCAGCTCCGCATTCACCCTCGAAAAGTCCTGCTCATACTTCTTCCCGATCTCAGCCGAGCGGTCCAGGTAAATCAGCCCGCCGCCCTCCAGCTCCGCGTCGCCGATGGGCACCCACGCCGTCACGCTCGTCGGCGGCCCCGCGCGCAGGAAGATCTGGTCGTAATGCACGGGCGTCGTCTCGCCCCCCGGCACGGCGCACCACAGCAAAGACCGCGGGAGACACCAGGACCCCTCGAAGCCGGCGAGCTTGCCGACGAAGGGCTCGAGCTCGCGGCCGACTTTGTCCTTGAAATCTTGGTAGAAGGCGGCGCTGTGGCTGGCGATGGCGTTGTCGACAAAGGGGCCTTCGTCCTTGAGGCCGCAGGCGACGCGGACGGCGCCGGGCAGGAGGAACTCGCGCCAGTCGAGGCCGGAGAAGATGCCGTCTGCGGGGTCGGTGCCAGGCTTCAGCATGCCGGTGCCGTTGTCGACGAAGGTGAGGTAGTCTGAGCGCATTTTGTTGACCATGTCCGGGTTGAGGAGGCCTTGACCTGTGGGAATGTGTTAGTGAGTGGGTGTGAGGATTAGCGGAGAAGGAAGGGGTACCCAGACGACACCGTCTTGCCAGTATCTCTGTTGGATCTCCTCGATGGGAGTGTCGGGGTAAACGGGTTGGAGTAGCCTGACATCGTCGAGGACACCACCGTTGCCGTGTAGTGAGAGCTTCTCATCTTCCTGGACCACGGACTTTTCCTGTGAGAAGACAGGTTTTGAGTGAATGTCAGGGGCGCTATAACCGAGGACCTCAGTCATGTTGGCGATGTTGACGACTTGTCTAATGTATTTGGACACAACTATCAATGGTAGCCGAGAAAGTTTTGCTTATGAAGGCAAAGCATTTGTGTGTTTGAGCTGACGTATATCCATCTTGGAGTCCTACGTGCATCTTCCGTCTTTATGTCCTCGAATCTTGTCGATTCGAATGGTCAGCTAGGAAGACGGTGCCACGAGTGATTGCCGGATACAATAATGAGCAATGTTCCCCGAATCATCGCCCGGAGGCGGGGGCGGGGTTGACGCCCGGGGAAGTTGTTGATTTCCTAATCCGGTAATTCTGGACCGTTCTCCGGAGAAGCCGTGGGAATCATGCAGATTCTTCGGGATGCCAAAGTTGGGGTCTCATGATGTCAATACGGGATATTATGCGGGGGAAAAGCACTACCAAGACTGCGTTTGTCTGTACTCCAGCTGGTACGAGAGTAGTAAAATGCCGGCGGTAGTCTTTTACGCGGTCGACTACCTGGCTTCGACATCCACGTACTCATCAATAGCCGAAGTGTCAAAGAAGAGATTCGACCACGGCCCGCCAAAGTCCATCAAGGACGTCTCAAACGCTGGCATCTCATCAACAGTACATGCACTCGCCAGCATATCCATCCCCGCCGACGTTGTCCTTGCCGTCACTTCTCGCAGCTCGTTCAGTATCTCAACATACCGCTGCCCCACCAAGTCGCCTTGCACACCGACCGGGAACTCGGCCATGGCCTCCTCTGCCGTTGCCCTGACGTGCGTCGCCTCGGGCCACAGGTGAGAGTACATGTACAGCGTGCCCAACGCGGCGAACTGCATGTAATTGACCAGCCAGAACACCCTCGAGAACAGGCCTCGCTGGCACAGATAGCGGCACTCGTTGACGACCTCCCTGGCCGCTTCGATGGACTTGTCGTGACACCTCTTGACCCACTGCTTGAGTCTCGATACGGCTCCGGTGGTAGGGTCCATCGAGTAGAGGATGAAAGGGCGGTAGAGCAGGAGACTAGCGTGCGCGAACATGAGTTTCAGCGTGCAAGTCTGGCGTTGGGTCATTGTAGATAGCGCTGATGGGGGCAGGGCGACCTAGTTGAGGTACGCGGGGAGGTTGTCCTGCCAGTCCAGCAGACTCTTCTCAAACTCGGCCGCAAACTGGTGCAGCTGGGTAATGCTGTTGTTCCGGGCTGCGGGACTGTAGAACTTTCTGAGGATCTTGCCTAATATCCTGGAGAGGCGAGCATAGTGAACGAGTGCTGCTGCAGAGCAGAACTCTCCCCTGGGGGCTACTCGGCAGCCCGTTGCGGTGATGTGGTCGTCGTCGGCCAAGGCGCATTCGTCTTGGTCAATGTCATCGTCGTGTATGGCGCATGGACGGCCGAATATGCTGCTGATGATTCGGTCGTTGACGTAGATGGCCCAGAACAGTCGTTTGCGATACTCGTGGGTGATGTGATTGCTCAACGGGCCGACGGAACGGCGGTGAAGGCCGAGGGCTTGGGCGTGGCGGACGACGATGCCGAAGGAGGACCAGGCTTCGTGCATACGCGAGTGGTTTAGCAGGTAGTGTGTCGCGAGAAGTCGTGCTTGGAGAGATGCAAAGGTGACTTTACTGGATTCTCTCTGGAGCTGGCGGTCGGCCATGTGGTAAAATCGGACGCTTCATCGGTAAGGGTCAGTCTGAATCGCGAGGTATGGTGGGCCTTGACGTAAGATACCTAGAAGAGTAACCGCAATACATGTTGTTGACTCTCGAGTAATGGGAACCAAGCGTCAGTACCATGTAAATCAGGACCAGGGTGTCGTTGCTGAGACTGTCGCCCTGGCCGTCGCTGTAGAGTTTCTCGAAAGACTCCATCAGAGTCGGCTCATGCACGAAGCGCGAGGTGGTCAGGCCAAAGTCGAAGAAGGTCAGCATCAGCCTGTCAGCGATGGGTTTCGGAGGAAGAATCGGCGGCAGTTTGCCAGAGTCGGCGAGCGGGTAGTCGGAAAAGTGAATCGACATTGACGGCAGACGGGCGAGATTCTGCTTCGCCATGTGGAGGAAGGCAAAGTCGGAGGCGCCGCCATGGAAGTGGCCGTACTGGTCCCCCTGAAGCGGCCCGTCGGGAGTCTCGCTGGAGGTCCCATTCGCCGGTGGTGACGATTTCATTGGCGAGAAGTCATGAAGGCTATCTGGCTGGGCGCTGTGTGAGTGCTGCGGCTCGAAAGAGATTGTCGTCGCCGTTGCGATTGGCGATGGTGCCGAGAGTTTTGCTTCTGGGCGTCTCTCTGGCGGACATGGTGATGCTGTCGTCGGCATGTACTGGCATGGCTGGTCGTGCTGCTGGCAGCGAATGCATGGTAGGTGGCCGGAACAGCGAGTCTTCTTTCTTAAAAGGGAGTCAGTATTGGGATACGTTTTGTGAAATACAGCAACTCGCTCTCTGCAGGTCATGCAGGCATTCCTGATCTTCAAAGATGGCCCATTCTGGCCGTCACCGTAAGTGTCTCTCCGTTTGCGTTTCTGGCCGGCTGTTTGTCCTGGTGTTTGATACGGAACAATTTTCAGTGGCGGTACTCGGGTAGAAGCAGCATGATCCATCTGTAGTCGACGGGCGCGAGTCGGCAATTACCAGGCACTTTACTCGCTTTTGAAAGAAGGCCATCTCATATATGTAGCTGGCAAGCATCATTTAGGTAGATGCAAACGGGCAGCCGAGGTGAAATCAA
Source organism: Colletotrichum viniferum (assembly GCA_020226115.1). NCBI lineage: Eukaryota > Fungi > Ascomycota > Sordariomycetes > Glomerellales > Glomerellaceae > Colletotrichum > Colletotrichum viniferum. The sequence goes on from JAGFBE010000008.1 coordinate 506,394, forward strand.
GGAGCAGGAACTGACTGACCAACCCCCTGTTTCTTGGCTTCACTGGGATGGCATCAACTGGCTGTCTTTCTCCGTCTTCAACCGTGACGACCTCACCATTGTAATACTGTCGTGTCAGTTGGTGTTTTGTCCTAGATTCAACGTGTAACTCATACAGCCCGTTCTTATATTGAGCTCACCTCCCACATCATCTACCAGTTACAACATGTACCTAAACCCACTTGCCCGCTGCGCCGCCGTCGGCCCGCTCACACCCAGCTCCCTCCCGTCATCCATCTTCCGGTTCTCCCTCCGCAGATACATCCTCGTCACCGTCGCCGTCACAATCGCCGCCCCGGCCGCCACCAGATTCACCGTAAATGCAGCGAAATACCGGGGCGCCCCGTTGTACAGGTACGGCGTCCACACGTTCGGCGTATTACACACCGACACGATCAGCGCAATCGCCGCCGCCCGCTTCGTCACCGGCTGGTTGATCGTCCCCGCGATCCACGACAGCAGCACCGTCGACCCCGCGTAGAAGGACGCCGGCATCAGCATCATGGCCGTGTACCGCGCCCCGACGTTGAGCGTCGACACGGCGATGACGTTGGCCGCGAGCGTCACCCCCAGCGGCGCCACGACGTGCCAGTACCGCTCGCCCGCGCGGTCCGAGTGGAACCCGTTGGCGAGCATCGTCGCGCAGCAGAGGATGAAGGGCGGCGCCGTCAGCGCGTAGGTCACGGTCCGCGAGTACCCCAGCGTCGCGACCACCGGCGGGAAGAAGTTGGTCACGCCGGCCGACGTGAAGATGCAGTACAGCGTCGCGAGCATGAGCCACGTCTTGGGGTCGCGGACGGCTAACATGAAGCCCTGCCGCGCCGAGACTTCGGAGCGGTCGTCGCTCTGGCCCTGGTCCTTTTCGTAGTTGAACTTGACCCATGCACGTTCCGTCTCCGAGAGGGACTTGATGCCGTCCGGCGAGTTGGGGAGGAGGAAGGCGAAGAGGAGGGCGAGGCCGACTGTGACGACGCCTTCTACGAGGAATAGCTGTTGACGTCAGTCGTGTATGATTTAAGAGGAGTTAGTGTGATGGTTGCTTACCCAGCGCCAACCCTCTAGCCCGTACTTGCCGTCCAGCTTCAGAATGGCGGTTGCAAGCAAACCGCCAAACGCGTTGCCCAGCTGGGACCCCGAGTAGAACAGAGCTGCGCGCAGAGCATACTGCCGTCGGTTGAAAAAGAGGGAGAGGTAAAAGAGACCGCCCGAGAAGAAGACGGCCTCGACGAAACCGACGGCGAACCGGGCGACCGCCAGGCTGGCAAAGCTCTTGACCACCGTCTGCGCCGCCGTGACGATGCCCCAGAGCGACATGGCGCAGCAGATGTAGACGCCAGGGAGTTTGATCTTGCCGACGATCATGTTTGACGGGATCTGCATGATGACTGTCATCAGCTGTTAGCCAGATCCCCTCTGTTTCTGTGAGATGTGCGGTGGCGACTTACTATATCCCACAAACAGGACCGAGACGCAGGTCTGGTACTGCGTCTCTGACAGGTGCAGGTCCTCCGTGATGCCGGCGAGCTTGGCCGCGGCGATGTTGTTGCGGTCGAGGAAGTTGAGGATGAAGGTGATCATCAACGTCGGCATGATGATGATGTCCATCTTGAGCGTCGCTCTCCTGCCGGTCTTTCTGTACTCCGCCGCCGAGAGAGACCTCAGAATCTCCGGCACGGGGTGCTCGACGCCGCCTTTCTGCTCTTGGGATACATCCTCCTTGATGGACTCGTGGGCAACGGAACCAGCCTTTTCGACGTCCATCGTGAGCAGGTAAAGGGAGTTTACCCAGGATTCTGGAAGAATGTCAATGATCAAATGGACCATCCGACAGATATGACGGGGTCTAGTTGAGCATTCATTCTCGCGGTATATGTAGTCATCACCGTTGGACTTCGCCAAAACACGTTCATGTCACCTGGCCGGGACATCTTCTCGGCCTATTCCCCGCCCCTGACATCGCGGGGTTAGCTCCGGGGAAGCCCAGTCTGTGGGGGATGGGTAATCCGGAGTTGGAGAACCTCACTTTGCGGGGGACGGGTCTGCTTTCCCAGACTGCACTCCCAACGCGGTTCCCCGGTCATTTCCGATCTGCAAAGCGCAGATCTCGTGTGTTTCTGTCTCTCGGGGCAGTCGTGCATGAGATAAGGGAACCGATGCGCCGGATAATCTCTCCTGAGGAACTGCCGTTGGCCGCCGAATGCCGGCCGCAAGACGTCCATGTATTGGACCCTTTCTTTGGTTGGCCGCGCATCTTCACTCTCATGGCGACACTACTGCAAAGCCTGACGTATGCAATGGTCAAGTCATTATCATCATTCTAGTCATACCCTCCATAGACATCCCACATCACGCAGCACACTCAGCTAGGTCCCCCTCCCGCAGCGCCTCAAGCAGCACCCGCGCCGTATCCCGATCCGTCCTGTCATCCCCGCCGTGCGTGAGCTCCCCCCACGCCGTCTCTATCCAACCGTTCGGCCCGTCATGCCCGGGCATGCCGTCGAAATACATGCCGTCAAAGTCACCCTCCACGCTGACGGACTGGTCGTCCAGCGGGAACGCCGCCAGCACCTCCGCGGCCAGCCCGTCGATTCCTTCCGAGGGTGGCCGGTCTGCCATGCTCACGTCGCCCCCGGCGCCGTTCCCGCGCGGGGAGGTCCCGTCCGTCGCGCTGTCTTGGCTCTGCGATGTGGGCGAGTTGCTGTCTTCGTCGGAGGGGATGACCGTCACCGTGCCCGGTTCCATGCGGAAGAGACCCGGCCGCAGCGTGCCTGTCTCAAAGTCCATCATCGACGCTGTAGATCCAAGGCCGCCGAGAGCGCCGAGACCCGCCCTGCTCTCGTTCCGTTTCCTTTCGAGGAGTGCCTTGAGCGGGTTGAAACCGCCCGTGAACAGGCCGCGGAGGCTGACCGGAAAGTCGCCGTCCTCGGGGAGACGCCCCTTACTGAGCGAGAGGTCCATCGTCAAGGCGAGACGGAGGTATGAGCTGGGCTGCGACGCGAGGATGTCCGTCCAGTCCGCGATCACGGCGCCGCCCTCATTCGCGCTCGCAGGAGCCTCCCCGGTTGCCGAATCTATCTGCGCCAGGTTGACGATGTGCCGTATCGTCTCGCTGACCCAGTCGACGCCATCATATTGCGGCTGGTACGTCTTCATGGCCTCGATGAGGATGTTGAGGCGGTGCTGCTTCAGCGCGGACTGCGTGTTCGGATCGAATGAACGCGACGAGGCGGAGAGCTTCACGTCGAGGATGTGTAGGACTAAAGGCAGGGCGGTGCATGCGACGGCACTGATGGGTAGCCAGCGGGCTAGCCTCAGATGGATGAGTTCTTTCAAGCATTCTGTGACGCCGGACGCTGCATCCTGGAGCTCGTGTCGGTTCTCTCCGATGATGACGAGGTCTGACGTGGGTATGGCGCTGAATGAAGGTGCGGCGGCCGTGATTGCGAGGTGTAGGACTTCGTGATGGCTAAGAACCACGCGTGAAGAGCTGCTAACGTCAGCGACGATGCTTGAAATGAGTGATAACGGCAGGCAACTTACTGATAGTACATGTACATCAGGTTGGTGTACAAGATCACGGAATCATGCTGGAACTCATTCCCTGGCGACTTCATCCTCGCGACGGAGCCGCCCCCGAACATGGGGAATCTGAGCGTGGCGCCCTTGTACCACCTGCGCAGCGCCATCTTACACCCGCGCACCCGATCCTGCTCCTCCGCGCGCATCTCCCGGCCCCAGCCGGGGCTGTCGTCCAGCGGGAACACCAAGATGAGGATATCCGTCAGCACGACGCACAGCTCGACGAGCTGCTCAAGGATCTCGGCAAGGCACCGCTTCGTGCCGGGGTTGTACACCCTGCTGCGCTCGATCTCGCCCGCGAAGTCCGAGTACCCCAGAATGCCGTTGGCGTCGAAGTCGAAGTGGCTGCGGGTGATCTGGACGCCGCGGCGCATGCCGAGGCCGACGATGCGGTCGCGGATGATGCAGCACCACCACAGCCTCTTGAGCAGGTTGCGCTTCTTCGGGGGCGCGGTGCGGGTTGCGTAGTGGTGCGCCTCGACGGTCTTCGCGTTCTGGATGGCGATGGTGAGCCAGGCGGTGTTTTGCTTCCGCAAAGCGGGCGATGAGGGAGGGGACCAGAAGGAGAGGAGGAGGGCGGCTTGGGAGATTGCGAGGGGCGAGGACTCGGATTCGAGGTCGTAGAGGAGCTTTGCGCGTCTGTAGAACGCGGCGCGGGCGGCGCGTATTGTGGCGAAGCCCAGAGTCTTTATTGTTTGGCGGGAGACGAACTGAAATGAGGTCAGTGACGTGTTTTGAGAGGCGTCTTTCAGTGAAACTCACATTACATGAAGCGAAGAGCATCGCTTGGAAGAGAAGTAGTGACAATCGGTCGCTTGGCATACTGCTCGGGTTCATGCAATACACGTCCCAAAAGTCTCCCTCGTTGAGCATTGGGAGGAGGGGATGTACGTGGAGAAAGTACTGCTGAACAAACTCGTCGAGGATCGCGCGCGTCGGTATTCTTAGACAGCCCTGCAGCTCGAGGAAGTTGACATCTTGAGGAGGGATGTTGTGAAGGTTGCCCAGGGCCAGGAACGGGTAGAACGAGAAGGTGACGTCCAGGTTGAGGTGCCGTTGGTCGGCAGACAGCTGTCCTCCAGGGGCGCTATTCAGAGGTAATGAACCGGCCGGGAGAGACTCGAAGCTCGCTCCTGTTGCGGTCGAGGGCTTAACCGTGTGTCCATGGCCGCCGTGTTCATGCCTGCAAGTGTTCTTGTGCGCCGTCGGGCTCTTTTGTCGGTCATTGTCCGCAGCTGATGGCGATGAGTCGTCGCTGTGGGAATGACCATGACCGTGTTGCTGGCCATTGGGCTCAGTCAACGGTATTGTCTTGCCGTCGCTGCCTGTTGTCGCAATGGGGTCGACATCGTGAGTATGCTCTCCAGACTCAGCGCCATACGGCGGGTAGGACGCCTCTGCGTTGTCTGCGTTCGCGGCGTCATCTCTCTGCTGAGCTCGCCGGCTGTAGACGGTCAGCGACAGTACAAGAAACGCCAGTACTCGCGATTCCACTTACAATCTCGAAGCTCTCCCTGTCACAACACATGTCTCGCTGTCGAGATAGCAATTCATACACGGACGGCCACGCTGTGAGACATCACATCTCACTTTGCGAGCGCGACACGACAGACACGCCTTGGGAGCACGCTTCCGGATCTTGCTCTGTGATTTGGGTTTGGAAGACTCCGCAGCAGCTGCTTCAGTTGCCATGATGTGGGTTCGCCCGGGACACTGTATATGCTTGCGTGGTATCCACGGAGAGAGCAGGACTGACCGAGGTGAAGCTCGTCTATCGGCAGTGACTACGGGTCGAGAAAACACACGAGGATGTCGGGAAAAGTTCAACTTCCCAGATCAGGATGGACCGAAGACGGAGGATGGGAACGGGACACGGAAAGCAGTTTGCGGGGTGTGGGGAAGAGGGGAGACTGCATGAAATTTCTGGAGACAAAGTCTGGGGGTCTGGAGCCGTCGACGATCCTTTGACGCTACACGTCTGGGGATATCAATAGCGGTGGACTGCTCGTCCTGGACAGTGGACACGGAGCTTGGGGGGCATGCAGCTCGCGGCCGGAAATTATTACCAGGGGAAGCTATTCCCCGTCCCCGTCCGTTGCGCCGGCGGCATGGTTTGTGAAATCGGATTGATCGGAACTGAACGGCTTTCATTTGCTGACTCGTATATCCATGTCCCTTGGCAAAACGCTATCCAGCATCACGAACTGGAGGCTCGATCTCGAAGAAGAAGGCCGAGGCTGGAAGTAGAGGGATGGGAATTGACAGAGCAAATGAGAGTCAGGAAATCGGTTGCCGATGACACCAGCCGATTATCGAAGGGAGACATCCCAGAACTTCTCCACACGAGCTCGGCGCCGAAAGCCAATCACCAGCGATGTAACTCTCTCCAACTGACCATGCAGGACGAGTCATTAGTATCTCTCCGAACCCCGAATCTCGGAACATTTCCGCACGCAACCCACCCCAGGGGACGAAGCACCACACCAGACGCGGAACTGACAGGTCCATTCCGTCATACTCAACTGCCTCACCCGCACTGCCGTTTGGTTTTAGGTTCGATCTGATGTATCAATGCACTCTGATGTCGATCCAAAGCCAGGATCACCATGAGATCCCTCCCTCAGAATCGGAATCCGACGATGATTCTTCGCTCTCGATCGGCTTGAAGACCCAATCGCCATCTTCCTCTCTCAACAGGCACACCTTCTCGTCCCCGACGCGCTTGTCCAACCCGTTGGGCAGGTCCATGCCATCGCCGACTTTCAGGAGGATCGAGGGATCGATTCGGCAGAACAGCATTGGCAGCGAGTCGCTCTTCCACACAGATATGTCATCGCGGGCTCCCCGGATAATGGTGTGGAAGAGATAGTAGATGCTGATGACAATCAAAGCCGTCGGGAAAATGAGCCACCACCACGCCACGATAATCATCTGCCTCTCCATGACAGCCGGACAGCCGTACCGCTGCCGGTCTTGCTGCTCGTTTCGAATGTGACCATGAAGTCTAACCTCATTCGTGAGACTGGTGCTGAACCGACCGATCCAATCTTTGAGGTTTCTTTGAGCGTTGTAGAGACCCTCGACCCAATCCGAGGAGAAGTTGATGATGGTGTACTGACTTTCGAACGTTCCCTCAAGCAGGGGATCTATGAATCTCTGTAGTGCCGCTAATGCCTCCTTGGTGACGCTGTATCGAGATGGTTTCTCAACGTGCATCTCTTTCGGTATGTTGACAAACACGTACTCTCCAAAATGCGCGCTGTTGTCTTTCTCAAAGCGTGTTGTGTTCCAGGCATCAAGATATGTCTGGTTCAGACCACCGTCATCAACCTCGATCGTGTAAGTCTTGATGCAGAACCATAGGGCGCATTCATGTGCAAGGATCTTGGTCTTCTGCCTTGTTCTCGACACCCAAAGGAAGTCAAATACGTTGATGTAGGTGCGTGAAGTTGAGTTCATGTGATGGAAGGTACCCTGAGGCGAGTTCCTCACCTTGAACTTTTCCGTGTTCGGTGAATTGGCGACATCGAATGAAGTGTCGGATGGCGTCTTGTACAGGCAAGTCTGTGACTTATCGGTGCACACGGTCTCGACACTCAATTTGTTGCATTCGCCACAAACCGCAAGTGTTGGAACGTATTTCCACTTACAGGTATGGTTCTCAGGTTTACAATCTGCTCCGATATCCTTGACATCGAGTGAGAGAATGCCGCTATAAATGGCGGCTTTCGTGGATACGTTTAGGGCCGGCCCTGCGTTTCGTCAGGAAAAGTGAAGCGACGAGAAAACATCTACTCACGAGTATCAAGGGCCCGCTTTACCGTGAAGTCCTACAAATCACTTCTCGGGGGAGGCTCGACTAGACCTGCTGTTTCGTTTTTCCATGGTCTGGGCTCGTATTGATACAGCTGTTGGGAAGATGCCTCAAGTCCATGGACCAAGATGACGATCAAGGCCCCGATGCATGCCAGGTGCCTGTTTTGCAAAGTCAATGGTGGGATTGATCAAGAATGTCGGGTGCTGCATCCATTACCTCGCCCTTAGACGCCAAATAAGGCAGATGCTCCCCCAGAGACCGCGCGAGGCCTCGTCGTATATCTTGAAGTCTTCAAGCCTTGCGCGCATGTCGTGTGTACGGCTTTGGCGCGCGTCAGAGACCCAAATCCAAGCGGCCTGGCTGATGCAAGATTCGACAATGCCACTCATTGCAACGCGGACACATGTGAACATGGCGACTATGATGACGTCGAAGTCGACGCCTAAGGGCAGCACTGGCACCAAATCCTTATCGAATCTTTTGAAAATGATTCCCAAGGCAATCGCCCCGATGATGCAGACCACGACGAGGAGGTACTCGTCGATCCACTATTTCGAGACGGATCTCCAGTTGCTCTTCGGGAGAGGCCTTGGAGGACCTTCGTTTGCATCGTCGTCGTCGTCAACAGCGCCATCGTGGTCAATCTGGGTCAAGCGGATGTTTTCGGTTCGTATTCCGCCAAATCGGAGATTCATGGTGTGGCGGGTGAGGAGGAATAGAGTAGTTTCCTGATTCTGAGATAGGAAGAGCCGAAAGAGGGGTGCTAAAGATGCAGTTCGTAGAGGATAATAGGTAGGTCAAGCGGTTGCTGCCATCATCTTTAGGTGAGTGATGCGACGTTGATATTTTGGAGATGGCAGGGCAGAAGGATTGTTGTCTGGATGAAGTCGCGACGATACCCGAGGCATCGAGCAGTGGGCAACCATGGTGCGCTCGACTTTTCGCGGAAGGAAACCTCGTCTATCTCTGATTCCCCGGCAACTGCCTGACGAAGGGTCGTTCTTTCCTTGATGCGAAGAGGTTGGTGCAGACCTATTGTGTGGATATACACGACGATAAGGGACGAGGCAGGGAGGGACGGATGAAGAAACCTCCTTAGGTAATGTTCGGCTCGCTGCGTCTCCCCGATAGGAGTGATTCGCCTGTACAGCGCTGGGCGGGCTACCAATGTCCATCCTGAGAGATTTTACACTTTTTTCTTTAGAAATCGGCGACTGAGAAAATTTGCATTGGTAGCCGTCCAGTCGTAGAGCTTGTTATCAACGATGCATGCCCTCTTCGTTGCTCTTTTTGGCCTTCAAAGCACAGCTGCGTGGCAGCTCCCCCACCGGGTCCTGGCCAATTCCCCTCACGGCCAGATGCCCTTGACCTTTCAACCCGATGACGACGACATCGACATCTCCGGTGCCGATACCATCGCTGGACTGAAGACCTTTGCCAATCTGCCGTTTGTGGATTGCTTCTCTGGCGGGGACGCTGAAGGTCAATTATATGACATTGCCATCTTCGGCGCCCCTCACGATACAGTCCGTCCTCCACCCCGAGTCCAACATTAATCGGCGTGTACATCTGACTTGATGCACGCAACAGACAACTACTGGCCGCCCCGGAGGCCAGAGTGGTCGACTGTGGTGATGCACGTCTTACATGGTTGGATAATACCGTTTCCCTGAAGCGACTTGACAAGGCACACAAGGTGACAGGTCTTTAGTTCCAAATCCAGGAACAAGATGCTAATGAAGACAAGGGCATCTCCGGCCGACCAGCAGCAAACTCGGCTGTGTCTGTCACACCTAGGATTCTCGCCTTGGGCGGCGACCACACGACTACACTGTCAGCTCTTCGGTCGACGTATGAGAAATGGGGACCTGTCTCTGTCATTCACTTTGATAGTCATATTGGTACGTCTCAACGACCACCACTGACCACCGTGACACCAGTTGCTGACATTGGGGTTCAGATACGTGGGACCCTTCCGTTCTTGGTAAGTGCATCTCACTGAAATATGTGTCGATGCTTTTACTCAAGCCTTTCAGGTGGAGGCATATCAGATTATGCGTGAGTTGAAAAGTCACTCTTCGTGTACTCGTCTTTGAGACTGACTTGCTGCTAGTGGCCTCAACCACGGTACCTTCCTACATATTGCCCATGAAGAAGTAACCAAACCTGGTGCAAAATTACAATAGACCACGACTGACACCGCTAGCACCTCATCCTGAATACTTCCATCCATGTCGGGATTCGGGCTCCTCTTATCAGACGAAAGGGTGATCTGAGAAACGATGTTCGATGCGGCTTTGAGATAGTAACTGCGCGGGATCTCGACAAGCTCGGCGCGCAGGGCGTTATCTCCAAGATCAAGGAGCGTGTCGGTGACTCCAAGGTTTACATCAGTGTTGACATAGATGTCCTTGATCCCGCTTTCGCTCCAGGTATTTTCGACTGACCCGTTTAAGCTCCGCGAAATGCATGCTAACACATATTAGCTACCGGGACGGCTGAACCAGGAGGCTGGTCAACCCGAGAGCTTCTCACAGTCCTCGAAGGTCTAGAAGGCCTTTCAGTTGTAGGCGCCGATGTGGTCGAGGTGGCACCTGTTTATGACAATGCAGGCGAAACGACAGTCCTGGCCGCGGCCGAGGTCGCCTATTCCCTCATCGACCTCATGGTCACAACTCCTGTCAAGTCAAAGGCTGACCTGGAAACCGGCCAATGAATCCTAGCCATATCCATGAAAGATCTCACAGAGAGATGTAAAGGAAAGATCAGTGCTCACCCAATGTGATAGACAATAAGGGACCTGCTTGTCGAGGCGACATGCACAGGCGCCTTTGTTCAAAGTCGTATAGGGGCTTGAGATTTTGTTTTCTGATTTATGCACTAGAAACTTCAAAAACAATGAAACCATATCTCTTACACCGCGACTGTCCAAGGATCAAAGCCGGCCACTTTGACCTTGCCCAACAGAATTCTTCATCTAGACAAAGGCAACTCGAGGTGTTCGTGCAGTTAGCGGGCAACTCTCCACTGACAAAGCCCATTGTGACTTACCAAGCATTGTTCTTTCACTTGGTTTGCAGGTTTCGACGACCATATATCCCAGGTTCAAGCCGGCTCAATCGTCCATCTCACTCAGGCCACAACTCGCACTCACACAACAATATTCCTCGAGTATCATTCATCATAGCATCAATTTCTAATCCATAATCAAATTTATCAACACCTAGTGCGTTTTCGAATCGTTTGGACATGAGTTTGGGTTCCAACACCTCGAATGATTCCGACATGAACACCCCCGAAAGCCCCCAAGATGTCGCCATGTCCTTTGCCCTCGACTCCCATCTCAACGTCAACGCCCCCGTTCCTCAATACGTGCGAGACTCATCTTCGTCGACACCCACTCACTCGTACGACACTAGCAGCCTCCCAGACTACAAAGAGCCAGGCTACGACTATGTTGCGGGTTTCGGCTTCCGTCGGACCCCATCCCCAGGCTCCGGGTCCAACCATCTCGTCCCCTCGCCTACCCAGCGCCGCACGTGGGAAATCAACACCGATGTGCGCATGGAAATTCTCTCTGGCCGTCAAGATCGCATCGAAAGCCGCCAGTCCGGCTCTGAAGCCATGCAGGAATCGCTGGACGACCGCATGGACATGATCTCGGAGCGTCAGGACGTCGATTCCATGCGCATCAGCAGCATCCGCAAGGACCTCGAAGAGATTCAGGACGCGCTGCGCAACGGATTTCGTGGGACCTGGACCAGCGATCATCCCGCATTTTGCAGACCGGAGCGTGGTGGTCGTCCCACGGGGCTGGCAAAGAAAGCCCGCGCTCATCCCTTGCGAGGCGCGAAGGGGAGCTCCGTCAAGCACAAGCATTCGCGGGATGACGAAAATGGAGATGAGGGCAACGCGCTTCCGTGTCCCAAGCGCCGCAAGCCGTCGCCCTCGGCTGGAACCAGACCTGTAGTTCCCCCTCCTGGCGATCATTTCAGCGATAGCGACACGGAGATGATGGACAGCGAGGATATCAGAGTCATCGAGTGCGCAACGGTTTATGCCATGGCAAAGAACGCGAGGCCTACTACAAAGGGCGAAGCGAAGGGCAAAAAGGCAGCGTCCAAGGCTCCCGCCCCGGCCCCTGCTCCCGCCCCCGCTCAAAACAAAGCTCCCGCTCAACCTCCCCGGCATGCTCATCCTCGCTACGGACTGAGGAACCTCAACCAAATGCAGGAGGATAGGGAGAGGAGAGAGGCAGCGAAGCAGGCTGCCGACGCAGCGCGACGATAAGAGGCGCACGATAAGAGATTAGCCGCGAAGAGGAAGAGAGAGGCGGCGGCGCAGCAGAGAGAGGGGCGCAATAAGACGGAGACTGCGAAGAGGGAGACAGATGCGGCGGCGAGGGCGAAGGGAGCGGCGAACAGCAAGTCGATGGTCAGCAGGATGACCAACAGCAGGACGATAGTCAACAAAACGACGAACAGCAGGACGGTCAACACCAGAATGACGGCCAGCAAGATGACGGCCTGCAAAACCAGCAGCAGCAAGACTCGGATCAAGAAAATGAGAAGGAAAATGAGCAACCGGATGAGCGACAGGATGGGCACCAGGACGAAATGTACCAGCAAGACAACCAGACGCAGCAAGCTGGGGAGATACATGAACAGAAAGATGAAGAACCATAACAAGGAGAGGGATCGAACATGAGCAACGATTCACGGGCCGGCGAGGAAGGGGGTCGGGGGGGGGCAGAACTGTCCACAGCAAGACAAAGTCGAGGAAGAAAAGGATGAGGAGCCCCAGCGAGAAGAAGGTCAGAATACAAGCAACACAAATCATGATTCAGTCGATGAACAAGTAGAGGACGGGGCTGGAGGGGGGACAATTAGCCTTCATCAAGACGCCAGGCAGGACGACGACGTGGAGGATGATGATGAGGGCCACCAAGCTGACATATGAGCAGAGCAGTGCCAGAGATACGGAGGGAATAGAACACTAAACAAACGTACAAGACCAGTGGGAGTCTGCCGGGAAAGGCAATGAAGAATACAAAAGGGGTGGTGGAAAAGAGTTGAGTTGTATTTTCTCGTGTCTTGGACCCGTTAAAGTAGTGGCAAGAGTCTTTCTCAGTTCATCTAAACGCTCCTAGTTAATTCTTCCCCTAGATATTGAAGCATTAGTCTATGTCCCTCAAGTCAACAGCAAGACCCCTTTCAGTCCCCCATAACCAATCAACCAAACCATTCCATATACCTTCCATCCACGTAAGCCCGGGCCCATCTCCAGAAGGCTCACCTTTCGGAGCAGGCAGACCAAAGAGACCCCTCGCGTGCCCCGTCCCCCTCGCATACGCCATGCCAAACACAACCCTCGAATGGCCCTTCCCAGACACGAACGCCATCTCTAGCAACCTCGCCCTGTGTACCATCACAACATCATGAAGATACCTCGGCGTCGACGGCTCAACCAGCGGCCGCGACCTCCACCGAAGCTCCCCCTTCTGCTCATCCCACTTCCTTCTCCTTCCGACCCCTTTCACCGGCGCCCGCTGCACCCTCTCATTCTGCCAAACCCTCTTCTGCGCCCTCCGCTCCGGTGTGCGAATCCTCTGCTCCTCCCACCGCGCCCCCTCGACATCCCAATAACTCCCGCCCCCTTCAATCTCCCTCTCATCCCACCCTTCAACCTCGCTCGTCTGCCACCCAGGAGACTGCCAGCCAGAAGACCGCCGCCCCTCACTCATCCGCGGCCGGCGGGGCTGCATCCTCCTCCTCTGATGCTGGCCCGCCACCTCCAGAAGTGGCGCCCGTTCGCGCTGCGACCGCTCATGCGCCGCCGTGTACGTCGTGGCGCACGTGCTCGACGTGTAAGTCGACATCCAGGACGGCGAGGCGGTGTACATGGCCGCGTACACCGGGGCCGCGGCGCCGTTTCTCGGCGTGGGAGCCTCGTCGTCCGGTGACGGGAAGAGCACCTCGGGTACCGGAGCGTGTGTGTCGGAGCTGGTGGCGCGGGGAGGGAAGCAAGCCTTCTCAAGCGACGACTTTCTCGCCCCAGCGCTCGAGATTTGTTGGCGCCGTTTGCATCGTTTGCATAAGTGTTTCCTGTCCTTGCACCGCGCACACGGGACCTCTAGAGAAGGCGCGCACTCGTTGTCCTCCTCGTCGCTGCTGGATTCTGAGTCGTCCGCGGGGAAGACGTCCCAGTACATCGAGTCCATCTCGGAGCGCCAATGCTATCCGGAGTAATCTTCACAGCCTGGAAGACAGCGAGAGAGACAAGACTGTCAGAGGTTAAAGGAAACGACGGCCTTCCGTGATGGCAGGTATGAGAAGATCAGACGAACATGTAATTGAGACCAACTTCTTTCGGGAGTGAGTTGACAAGATGTACGATATGAAGGAATAAAAAACAGGGTCGAGGTAGACTCGATGCGCGGGACAAAATGTGAGACATGCATTTGGGGTGGCTCAGCCAAGAACGGCCCGTCGATGACTGCACCACCTGATTTGCAGGAAGGAGGCGCCGGATTACTTCATCCATCTATCTACCCAGGCGCGCTTCGTGTGCCTGAGGAAGTAGCCTGTATTGACTAAATCTCGAGCTGTTCTATTTTTACAGTAGGTAAGTGGAAGCTAACTTGCTAGAAGTTGACATGGTTCTAGCTCTAAGGCGACATTTTGATTCAAAGCGGGAAGGGGGCTGTGGAGAGGCGATCATCTTCAACCTCACTTCACCTTAAAACACTATCAGGGAAGGAACGAACTTCCCATCACGAGCCTCACTAAAAGGAAATAGCAGCAACACCTCTTTTTAGAAGATGGGCAGCTTCTACATCAAAAGCAAATCAGATCAAAATGATAAAAGATAACGCGACGGTCATCCGTTAGGCCCTCCTCGCTTTTGTTTTTTGCGAGATTCGAACTGAGCGCCCCTACCCTCAACAGAGTAACCAGAAACTCATCGGGTGGTATTGGTTTTAAGTTGTTAGAGATGCTTTACCAACTAGACCATTCGGCCCATCTCTTAGTTGTGACTGGTTGACAGTGCTTGTAACAAAGCCATACAAGTAGCATACTGCGCGCGCAACACATGCGCAAGTCCAAATTTTTGCATTCCCTTTTTCTCCCAACGCCAAGCAATGCCTACCAAAAGAATTACAAGAAAGCCCGCATGCTTCTCTGGATGTAGCCCCTGAGAGCCTGCCCCCTCTTAGTCCCAGTACCGGATATCCCCCTCCGCGCCGGCCGAGACGAACTTGCTCGTCTCCTGCGGGTGCCACGCGACGCACGTGACGGCCTGGTCGCCAGCCTTCAGCTTGTGGTACATCTTGCACGTCTTCCAGTCCCAGAAGCAGACGTAGCCCTGCGTGTCGCCGCTTGCCAGGAACTGCCCGTCGGGCGACACGTCCACGTCGATGGCCGTGCCGGCGTTGTTGTGCCCGCGGTACGACTTCTTGCGGTTCTGCCGGAACTTGTCGTTGGCCCCGTACACGACGATCTGGTTGTCCGACGACTGGAACGCGACGTACTTGCCGCTCGGGTGCGGCGCCGCCCGCGTCATCGGGTACATGTACGGCTCCGCGATGTACTTGATCGGCACGGGGATGTTGTAGTCCCACGCGCGCAGCGACTTGTCGTCTGAGGTCGTCATGAAGCGCCGGCCCTCGTCGACGAAGGTGATTGTGTTGATTGCGGCCAGATGGTGGTCTGCACGTACATGTTAGCATATACCGAGAGCAAGAGAGAAAGGGGAGAAACATACCGTATTCTTGCACAATCTCGTTGCCGGCGCGGGTATCCCACTGGATAATCTTCTTATCCGACATGCCCGCCACAAACTCATGCGCATGCTCCGCAGACGGGTTGAAGCGCACGACGTGCGGCGTCTTGCCCGTCGAAAACTTGCCAAGACAGCTGCCCGTCTCCGTGTCCCACAGCTTGATCTGCCGGTCGAAGCTCGCCGACAGGAACCGCGTGCCGTCGTTGTTGAACGTCGCGTCCGCCACCGCCTTCGAGTGGCCCGAGTACGTCCGCAGCAGCTCGCGCTCGTGGTAGACGTCCCAGATCTTGACCGTCGAGTCCGCCGAGGCCGAGAGCAGCAGGTGGCCCGACCCCGGGATGAAGCGCAGCGCCGTGACGGCCTTGCTGTGGTCGCGCCACGTGTGGATCTGCTTCTTGGGGATGTAGTTCGTGATGCTGCCAATCTCCTTGCGCAGGTCGACGTCCAGGTCCTGCGGAACGTGCATGTACGTCCGGCCCTGGTAGTCCCGCTCCGCGGCGCCGTGGAACGTCGTCGTCTCCTCGCCCATCTCCTCGACCTCCTTCCGCCTAGTCAGGGCGGCCTCGGGCGCGCGCACGACGGTGCCGCTCTCCACCACATCGTCGTCGTCCGTGACTTCTTCGTATTCCTCATCGCTCGCGAGCTCCTCGCCCTCGCGGACGACCTCGTACTCCTCGCGACGGTACCGCGCCCAGGGTCCGACGTATGCGCCGTCGCCCTCCGCAATAGACGCGTCGCCCTTCTTCTCGCGCCCGGAGCGTATCCTCGCCGCCTCCTCCTTGACCGCCTCGCCTGTCTGGTACTCGCGCTCCGGTCCTCCTTTCCGCTCGATCGCGCGGTGCTTGCTGCGGAAGGTATGTTCTGAGAGGAAGGTCTCTTCCGCCGTTCCCGTGAGAACGTTTTTGCGCTTCAGAGTGGTGTTTGTCTCGTCTTTGAATGGGTTCGCGGGCCCCAGCTTCGGGCGGGCGAGGTCCTCGCCGGTGTAGGGGACGACGGCGTGGTCGGGCTCTGCTTCCTGGCGCACAATCAGGGCGTCCTGGGGAGCCATGTTTGGCGTGTACTCTCCAAAGCCCGACATCTTGGATACTGTCGTCTGTTCGCGGAAGATTTGGGGGTTGAAAGGCGGTTGCGTCGCGGTTGGAGGATTTGGTCGCGATTGTCAAGGTCCTGGTCGCATCTGCAAAAAGTGGTGTCACGTGACTCTGATGTCAGGCCTGAGCTTTCGCTGCGATGCAAGCTCCTGGGTGCAGAAAAGCTTGGACAGCTGCAGCCTACGAGCACAGGACACTCACAAGTCGAACCCTGGAAAAGTTGCTGGCAAGCTTTAGTGTTTGATGATGATGGAAGCAGTGATAAAGGAACAAGAGGCACAATAAAACATCTGTCATTACTCAATTATCGCAACCCGCCGCTCCCAGGACCAGCCGGCCTGGCAGCAACATAAAGTAAACAGCTAGGTATTTGTCTTTCGCATCATAAACTTCCACAACCATTCCCTCCTCCCCTTCGTCACATTCCTTTCCCGTTCATCATCATCAGAATCCCAAACGGAGGCGATCATAAACCACACCTCTGCCCGTAAACTCCGGGAGACCAAGGCGCGGGCACCCGCGCCGTATTCTCCGCCCCAGACCCCCACCACCGCATCCTGGTATCATGACCCCATGTCCAGCAGTTGCCTGCTTTATACCTTCATAATGAGCCACCTCGTAGCGTCCGACTGCGGGGAGGCGCAGCTTCTGCGTTTCGGTGTGCTCACTCTCGTCCACACGGCATGGTAATGTATGTACTGGAATCCGTCCCGTTGTCGTTCGCAGTAAGCGCTTCAGCTCTAGTGAGCCTCGTCGCGGATGAGGGCGACAATCATGCTGTAGAGGTAGAAGAAGAACATGACGAGGTGGAAGCCGAGCTTCACGAAGGACTCCTGCAACGGTGTTAGGTCTGGGCATGCATCGACCTCGGCTAGAGAAATCCTTGCTTACCTTCTTGTGGACGTTCAACTTGCGGAAGATCTCGGTGGCATCCAGCAAGTGGGTGTTGTCGACAATCCTAGGCCAAAGTCAGCTTTCATCCCTTCTCCACAGTGGTCTCAAGCATGTGACGTACTTCTTGATGTTGTAGGCAAGCAGCGGCAGGTTCAGGATCAGCGGCACCCAGTAGCCGTTAATCAGGAACAAGAACGTCAGGAATCCGTGGACAGCGGCTTCGGGGATGATGTAGGTGTTGAGGCGGTTGCAGAGGTCAATGGGGTTGATGTAGTCGCTGTAGGAGGTGAGGGTTAGCTGTCAATTGTCCCATCTTCGAAGGTATCAAGAGCACGAGCGCGCTCTTGCAGCCGTCTGCAGCAGCTGCAGCTTGTCTAAGCTCGCAGAGCAGCGGCCAGCGGCGATGCACGGTGGGCGCGCGTCGACTCGAGGGCAGGAAGAGATCAACGTACCATTCCAGATCGCTGTACATGATGGTGAAGAAGACTTGGAGGAACAGGTTGACGGCATTTATGAGGACGGCGAGGAGGTATAACCACGCTTCGCCAGACATGTTGACGGCTTTGGCAGCGAGCTGCGCTTGATCGAGATGGAGAAGATGAGGTGTTTAGTTGGCAGAGATACAGACAGCACTGATCGGGCGTGCTGTTGTTGGAGATAGGAGGGGAAGCTCTCGTCTCTTTTTTTCTGCGCTCAAAGGGTTGGTTTGGAGCTGTGTGCGATGCGGGCGGGTGGAATGCTTCGACGTCACTGGGGTGATGTACGAGGGAAGCTCTGCGCCGAGGCAACCGTTGCAGTCAGGAATTGCAGTCGGGTGGATGCTGCGGAAGCTGCAGAAAAGTGCGAGAGAGATAGATAGACAGAGCCAGACGACACGTGTGGGTATCCAAGGGGCCGATGGCGAAGTCGAGTCGTGGTTGGATCTTGTTGGCTTTTTGGTGGGAGAAGGCAAGAAGCAGCAGACGGGGACGGAGACGGAGGAGACTCTGCTCTAGCAGGCGAGTTGAGGCAAGGCGAGGCGAGGCGAAGCCAGGTGAGGTAAGAGAGGCAAGGTTAGGTACCTAAGGTAGGAAGCGAGCCGAACAGGGTCGAGGACACCACACAAGCAAAGCTAGGTACTGAGGTGAGGTAGTGCGCCGTTGACTGAGGTTGGGCCGTGGAAAATCGGGAGGGTGGGTGTGGTGCGCGCGGGCAAAGGCTACGGGGCTAGGTTTTCCCTTCTGATGATGAAAGAGGCTCCAGTGTCGATGCCTTGCTAGGTCCAGCACCACCACCACCACCACCACAACAACAACAACAACAACCACCAGAGCAGCGTGAGGTGCCCTCGATTCAACTGAACCTCCAAGCAGCGGGCAGGCCCAGATTGGGCTCCCTGCCTGGCCAGCAGCGGCCAACACCCGACCAACAGCCAGTCAGCGCCCTGGGATTGCGCCCCGCCAGCCTGCACCTCACAGGTGCACCACACTCACCAGATGCACCTGGCAATAACGCAGTACAGGGGATACGTACCGCTAGATAATCCTCCGGCAGCGAGTTGTTCTGATTTCTCACGCTCCGACCGGCGACCCCAGCGAATCCCATCGATGCGTGGCCGCGAATTCCAGACCCGCCAGTTGAGCCACACTGAGCAGTTGACGGCACAAGCGTGAGGGGAAACACAGAAAATCCCAGATAAATCCCCAGGGGTCCCCATCGCGGCGAACAGGGACCCTCCTTCGTCCCAGCTGCCAGGTGCTGCTCCCGCCCCTCATCCAGCTGTCGACAGTCCATCAATGGCTGTGCCTGGTGGGGAGAGGGGCATTTCGCATGGTGGCTGGGAGCGGAGGCTGGGGGCTCGACGGGCTGTCTGCCGGTATTGGCCCGGATTGCCGCCTGCGACTACGACGCGTGCTATTGTATTACGAGTCCGAGTCGCAGCCTGGACCGGAAGCTTGAACAGCAGAAGCACATGTCCATGTTCCTAACTTGGGATGTCCCTGGCATAAATGCCCCTCGATTGACAGCTGTCTTTTCCGTCCACCACATGGGACAGGGGACCGCCCCAGACGTCACGTCACGCTTGGATCCGATCTCACGTGCCCGTGCTTTCAGTATCAATTCTTTCGCTTTTCAAGTCATGATTCTCCAAGGTATCATGCCCAACGCTAGCAACCTCGTCCGCTCTGCCGGCTCGACACCCTGCATGAGCTCGATGCCTAGGTGTTGCCAGTCGTCACCACGTAAACACTGCACCAAACCATGTATCTCCTTGTTTTCTCCCTCACCACAACGCCTCCCGCTGCTTGTTTATCCGTATGTGTATACTAATGCTTGTTTATGCGGTCGTTCCGTTGGCATCGCCGTTGGCGCCGGGCATCGGGATCTTTCCACCAGGGGAGTCGGCTTTCCTGGCAGTGAGGACCTCCACGCCATCCTCGGTGACAAGGAGCGTGTGCTCTACAACATCATTAGCAATCTATCCATGCCTGCTATCTTTCACCAGATATCACTCACCGAATTGCGCAGTCCTCTTGCCGTCAATCGTTGTGCTGGTCCAGTTGTCGGGCCAAGTGATGTCCCGGTACTTACCAAGAGCAATCATGGGCTCAATGGTGAAAGTCATGCCGGGCTTGCACTCGCCAACCTGCTTGTTCTTGGCGTAGTGAGGAACGTTGGGAGGGCAGTGGAACAGCTTGTTGATGCCGTGACCGCAGTACGTGCGGATGACACTGCAGTTCCTCTCCTTGGCGATCTTCTCGATGATGTTGCCAAAGTCGCGGATCAAGGTGCCGGGCTTTACCGCAGCAATGGCGGCGTCCAGACAGTCGCGGGCAGCCTCCACCACCCTGACGGAGTCGGGATCGGCTTTGGCCCGCTCGCCAACGTAGTATGTCTCGTTGAGATCGCCGTGGTAGCCCTCGTGGTACAGCGTAACGTCAATGTTCAGGATATCGCCGTCGAGCAGAACGCGCTGGTCGGGAATGCCGTGGCAGATGACCTCGTTGAGAGAGGTGCATACCGACTTGGGGAAGTGGTTGTAGTTCAGGGGAGAGGGGTAGGACTGTTGGGCACCTAATCAGCTCTCATGCCCACGCGCACTGGTTTCAGCGCATAGCACTCACGTTTCGCTCTATGCAAGCCTTGTGGACAATCTCGTCAATGGCGTCCGTGGTGATGCCGGGCTTGATGGCAGCGGCAGCAATATCCAAAACCTCTCTTGCCAAGCGGCAGACCTTGCGCATACCCTCAATTCCCTTGGCATCCAAGATATCAACTTTGTTCCTGTTCAGAATGGACCTGGGGTACTTGGGCTGGCCATCTTGCCACCAGTCGGGGTGGGGGATCGACTTGGGAACCTCGCGGCGGGCAGAAAGAGGGTAGACGGGTCGGAGGGGGCCGCTGAAGGGGTAAGTCGGGAAGGGATTGAAGACACCTGTCTCTGGATCTGGTTTAGAGACGACCTTTGGCGGGAGGACGTGGTGGAGTATACTTGTCTCGGTCTTGTGCATGGCCTTGTGGTTGCCCTGCGCGCAGTTAGCAGCCGTCGCGATTGTCTTAGCGGGCATGATTCTGCAATGCTAACCCAGTTCTTCTTGAAGCAGTCCTGCGAGCAGAAGTAGCTGTCCTTGATTCCCAGCTTCAAGCATGTCGGGCACTGGAGGGAGCCAGCATCGTTGGGGCAGTCAACTCCCAGGCACTTCTTCTTCGCGGGGGGTTCCGTCATGGTGGGCGGTCGTTAGTCGTGTGTCGCAAGAGGAACGGCAGTGGTGTTCACGAGGTGACGATGGTGTTTGAAGACACTTGAAAACAGAGAATGGAAGTTTACGCAAAAAAGACCCTAGGAAACGACAGGGTTCGGATGGGAAATGCGGCGCGGCAGCTAACAGCACAGCATATAGTACGGTACGACTGAAAAGTGACCTGACGAAGAATTATTTCCAGTGGAGGCCAAGAGTCTGAGGCTGTGATAGGTACGTTGCCGCAGCTCGGGCGCTTCCACACGTCCCAGGTCGGTTCCCCGCCACCAACAGCGACAATTTTTGGTGGGCTGGCGGGCGGGCGCTTGCTCCAACGGTCTGAGGTGTCTTATCGATTGGCGACCATCTTATCCGATAAGGACTGTTATCGATAGGCGATACCTAGCACGTACTTCAGGTTGTCAGCGTTTGCAACTAAAGGCCGAATGGAAGCAACTGGCACCGCGGAGCTTCCCTTGTCGGGGCTTCCGGGAAATAGCCGACGTCTCCGAGACGGTAACAGGCACCACCTGGACCTCAACCTGGACCTCTTGTGAAAAAAAGCTTTCAAATGCAGGTGAAAGAAAGGTGCGCTCTGCGGCGTTGCGGCAAGTCATTGACGCTCTCTCCTGTCCCCGGCCGCCCACTTTGCTTCTCCCCCCGGCCGACTCGACCCGCCAATGTGCGAAATCATCATGCGACTCTCTTCACGCCACCGGCCGTAGACTGGTTTCCTTTTTCCAGCAATCCCTCCCGTTCGAATTGGAGAATCTCTTTGTTTCGGCGCCCAACCAGTAATGGCCGGCAAACAGAAAGTTGTAGTTGTGGGCGCTGGCCCAGTCGGTTCGCTGGCTGCGCTTTATGCCGCGCAACGCGGTCACGATGTCGAGATTTACGAGTTGCGTCCTGGTAAGTCTTTCTCTCTTGGTCTCTGTCGCGTGTTGCTATTCCCGTTCAGCCCTCTTTCGGCTCGGCCGCCGTTGCAAGTCGCGGGGGATCCTCCAAGCCCCACCACTGTCTGCGACGAGGCGGTGATGTGGATGAGATTGATAAGATTGCTTGCTTTTGGCCTTTGCATATCTCTGAAATGGGGCCGCATCGACTTCATTCGCGATAAGCCTGGTCACTCACGAACTCAATTGAATGCCACTGACTTTCGCAATGTAGACCTGCGAGATCCGACCACGGAGTTGTTGAACTTCACCCGCTCCATCAACCTGGCACTCTCGGAGCGCGGCATCAACGCTATGCGCAATGCTGGCCAGCCAAAGTTACTGGAACATGTCTTTGGCGCCACCATTCCCATGCGCGGTCGCATGATTCATGGCAGAACCCCGAAAGGTGAACTGTACGAGGCCTCTCAGGACTACGATGTTCACGGAAGGGTAAGTGGACCGGTTTCTAGTCTTCCTAATCCAGATGCTGACTGCTTAGGCAATCTACGCCGTGGATCGCGCCGGTCTGAACAAGCGCATGCTTGACATTCTCGAGGAGATGCCCAACGTCAAGTTCTTCTTCAGTCATAAGCTTACCGGTGCCGACTTTAAGAAGTGCAAGGCCTGGTTCGAAGTTATGACTTCTGAATCGGCCACAGGTCGCGCGCGGGAGATTGAGATTGACTTCGATTTCATGATTGGCGCCGACGGAGCCCACTCCGCTGTCAGGTACCATATGATGAAGTTTGCTCGCATGGACTACAAGCAAGAGTACATCGACACACTCTGGTGCGAGTTCCAGATCAAGCCGGCGGAGCCTCCCTCTAAGGACAGTGTCGGCCCTCATTTTAGAATCTCGCCCAACCATCTGCACATCTGGCCCGGAAAGGACTTTATGTTTATCGCCATTCCTAGCGATGTAAGTTGCTGAAGCTAGACAAATTGCCAAGTCATTCTGACTGACAATTATAGGACGGATCCTTCACCTGCACGCTGTTTCTCCCCAATGAGCAGACCGCAGCTTTGGAAAATGACCCCGACAGCCTGCCAGCCTTTTTCGACAAGCACTTCCCCGGCGTCACAAACCTGATTCCCGCTGACGACTTGATCGAGTCATTCAAGAGGAATCCCCATCTGCCTCTAATCAGCATCAAGTGCAGCCCTCACCACTTCCAATCATCCGCTGTCCTGGTAGGCGACGCCGCCCACGCCATGGTTCCCTTCTACGGCCAAGGCATGAACGCAGGCCTCGAAGACGTCCGCGTTCTCTTCTCGGTCCTCGACAAGCACAGGGTTCTGGATGAGAACAACAACCCGTCGGGAGAAGGAAGCGACGTTTCAACCGCAACGTACCACAGAACAGTGGCTTTCGCTGAGTACACAGCCAACCGAGTCCCGGACGCCCACTCCATCAACGATCTCGCGCTGCAGAATTACGTGGAGATGCGGGCCTCAGTTCTGTCTCCTCGCTATCGCCTCCGCAAGTGGTTGGAAGAAACCATGTCTGTGTATCTGCCCGGTCTTGGGTGGCAGACGAAGTACTCTCGCGTCAGTTTCGGAAACGAACGCTACTCCGAGGTTGTGGCCAAGAGCGACCATCAGGGACACGTCTTGATGAAGTCTTTTGAGGCCCTTGTCTGCAGCCCCCTCGTTGTGGGAGCTGTGTACCTGTGGTGGAAGAGGCCACAGTGTGTCATGGGTGTTGTTCAAGGGGTGCTGAAGAGTTTGTTGCGGGCGACAGAAAAAGCATGATATCGACGACGATTTTGACATTAAAATACCATCTTCTGCATGTTAGACTCAAGAATTACACCACTCAGGCGCAGCCTCATCTCGTCTCATGTCCCAAGACCCATCCTATCATGACCTTTGTGTTATGTGACCTATTTCAATGCGAACTTTCAGAGACTTCGTGAAAGAGCCAGGCGCTTACAGATGGCCACCTCTCAGTACGTTCGCTTGCGACATCATCACTACACGGAAAAAATGAGGCGGCAATACGATTAGTAGTTGAACTGAGTCCATGAACCCAGATCTATGCTCAACTGGTTTTTTACACCCCGTCTAGTCCCTTATACAACGGCCAGCGATACTCCTCAGACGGAACGTTAAACCGGGCCTTCAAGTCCATCGTGGCAATCTTATCCATGTCTTCGCCATCGAGCGCAAAGTCCGACTTCAGGTTCTCCTTAATCTGCCACTCAATCACGCTCTTGGGAATGACGGACCTGCCGCTGTTGACGCCCCACGCGAGAGCCACCTGCACCGGCGTCTTGCCGTGCTTCTTCGCCACCTCGGCGAGGATGGGATGCTCGATGAGGCGATGCATGTGCGATTCCTTCTTGCTCCACGACACCTCCCTGTAGAACGAGTTCTCGTTCCCCAGCGGGCTGAAGTGGATCATGTGGATGCCGTTCGCGCGTTGCCACTCTACGAACTCGCGTTGCTGGAGGTAGGGATGGAGTTCCATCTGATGAACCGCGGGCGCCTGTTTTGACGAAAAGTAGTGAATCAGCTTCCTCCATCAACTTCTCATCCGTCGCCCCTTGGAAAACTTACCAGAGACCCCTTGTCAAGCAGCGTCTGCACCTCGTCCTTGCTAAAGTTGGACACCCCGATCGCCCTGGTCTTGCCCGTCTTCAGCAGCGCCTCCATCGCTTTCCAGGTATCGAGAAACGTCGTCTTGCCCATTATCATCTTGCCTGACGCGTCCTTCGGGAAGCGGTCCTCCCCGGGCGCAAAAGTGCAGGGGTAGTGCATCAGGAACAGGTCCACGTACGGCGTGTCGAGGTCCTTGAGGGAGGCGTCGAGCGCGGGCTCCACGTCGTCCGGGTGGTACGAGTTGCACCACAGCTTGGTCGTGAGGAAGACGTCTTTGCGGGGGACGCCGCTGGCCTTGATGCCCTTTCCTACCTGCACCTCCGTGTCGTACCTGGCTCATGTCAGTTTGGTGCGTCGACAGCAGGTAGGCCGGTTGTTGCCGGGGGTTGGCTTACACTCTGGCGGTGTCGATGTGGCGATAGCCGCACTGCAACGCCATCTTGACGGCACCCTCCTGGGCGTCTGCATCTTGGAAGGTCCCAAAGCCGATGGCGGGTATCTTTGCGCCGGTGTTGAGCGTGTGAGTGGTGAGACTTCTCAGTTGTTGCCTTGGGGCCAGGCTGCGCCGCCTCAGGACCTGAGCCGAAACGGATCTGAAGAAACTCATACTCATGGTGAGTTTTGACGGGAATGGCGGGTGTTATATGGTCCAAGCCAGCACGTCTGGCACGAGAGAGGAACAGTAGAATAATCGTATCAGAAGGTGGCTTTATATCGCATTTCTCATTCACGAGAAAGTGCTACATTGCATGAAGACAGCAAGACCCTTCCTCCCACCGGCTTCTGGTCCAGGAACCTCCATCCGCTACCCCAGTCTTCACGTACGCAGAACCTCAAGATGATCAGCAGGTCTCTCCGGATGAACAGACGCGGTGCGACATCCATGCTGCGCCAAACCTACGGCTCGCCTCTCCAACTTCGCCAATGGTGTTTCAGCCGGATATCTCACGCTGCAGCCAAAGACCACCAACTGTTACAGCCCGCCGCCCGCCGGACCGCATTGAGAGGCACTGCTGTCGTGTGGTTGTGTTGGTGGAGATCACCCCGCAGCGTCGTCTCGAGGGAATCCTTCATGCTGCCCGTTGTTAACCCCGCGTTCACCCCGCGATTGTGGAGAATGCGGCCCCCAGCGCTGAGTGGCCTGCGCCCAGCTCAGAGCTCTGCTCGTCTCGAGGGAATGTGTGATGATGCTTTGAAGCTCGAGATGATCCGGTTTGTCACGAAGTTGTGGACCAGGGTTGCGCTTCAGGTTTGGGGAATGAATACACTTATAACGTGACGATGCCATGGCTTTATAACTTATTCTCCCGGAATATCAGTAAAAATCAATTACAACCGATCAAAGCCCCTCCAAGCTTACATAGCAAACCTCCCTATTCCGAGGTATCTCAGATCACACACTTTAAACAACATGTCTTCATCAACCGGAATGCCAGCGGCGACAACGGCCGTCAACGTCCAGGCTGTTCTCACACTAAAGGGAAAGGTCATCGCGGGTATGTCACAACACACCATCGAGTGACGTATGCACAGCCCCTCCGTTGACACTCACCACAGTCACCGGCGGTAACCGCGGCATCGGTCTCGGCGTCGCAGAGTGCTGTCTCCTCAACGGCGCCGACAAGGTGTACTCGATCGACCTCGCGGAGCCCGGCGAAGAGTTCGCGGCGGCCTCCAAGCAGTTCCCCGGCCGCCTCTTCAACGTGCAAGCAAACGTGACCGAGGAGGAGAGCATCACCGCCGCCATCGACAAGATTGTCGAGGAGGCCGGCGCCATCCACGGCGTGGTCGCCAACGCCGGCCGCACGAACCACAAGGCGGCGCTGGACTTTACCAAGGAGGAGATTGAGACACTATTCGGTGTTAACGTAAGTTTTATGCAGCTTGGGACTCAGAGGAGGATTGCTAATCATGTGTAGTTGTTTGGAGCCTTTTACACAGCCAGAGCCGCGGCGAGGGCGTTTATCAAGCTCGGCATCAAGGGGTCTGTAGTATTCACGGCGTCTATGGCATCTTACCGCCCCAACAAGGTTTGTCCTCTCAATTCCGAAAGAAATCGTCGCATGAAGCACGACTGAAATTGTTCCAGCGCGTGCCCTCGGCACCTTACGGCGCCTCCAAGGCCGGCATCCGCAACATGGCCCACACGCTGGCGATGGAGTGGGCAAAGTACGGCATCCGCGTCAACAGCGTATCTCCCGGTCTCGTCCGCACCGCGATGACCTACTGGGTCCCGCAACAGCCGGACTGGGAGCAGCAGCTGAAGTACTACGGAGGCATCCCGAGGCTGGCGGAGGTCCAGGAGCTGGGTGGCGCGTACGTCTACCTCTTGAGCGACGCCGCGAGCTACACCACGTCGATAGACATTCCCGTCAACGGCGTTATTGGAAGTAAGTTGATTCCATTGTACGATGATGACTGAGTGTTGTCTAACGGGTTGTTTCTAGTCTGCTGAGTGGTTGACGAGGAAAAAAAATGACAAAAATTAAGCAAAGCGATGTCTTTTTAGCAAAAAATAGACTCAAAATGTGTCACATAGTCCACCATTGGCGGGGAACAAATAGAAACCACCTGGATGGTGTCAAGCGGTGTAGTGCTGCATGTTGCGGTGGATATCAAATCAAAAGATTTTCGACGATCCTGCCTCTGTCTTGAATCATGGTGTTGTGTGAATTTGGTCGTTCAGCGTTGATTCGAGTCAGGGGCTGCGGGTTTTGGCTGTGCCTCCCCATGGCTTGCAGGCGCTGCACGCGGTGTTGTTGCGCCGAACACCGAACCCACTACTTGTGAAAGTCACCCTGTTATCGGGGCCGAGCACAAGAGACGAAAAAGAAACAAGGATGTGAGCAGAAATAAGAATGACGGAGAGAGGGTGTCTGTGTGAGCGAGAATGAGAGAGTCGGCTTGTTCGACAACCAAAACCACCGGGGCCCGCGCCGCCCGCGCATCGTGAGAATTAACATCATTCCTACTGCCCACGCCCAGTCCGTGCCTTGGAGCCTCAAAGTGATCCGGAACTGCAGCCGAGATGATGATTTCCAGACTTGTCAAAGGGCTGCCTTGTAGGGCCCGAAAAGCTGGCTGTGCGACCACGGACTTTAGCGATCGGAGCGTGGGGGTCTGTCTTAATCGAGGAGGTGCAACGCTCATATCGGCTCGCAACATCATTGGTGAATCTGGCTACGTCGCATTGCGACTGTGCCATTTAAATCGAGGGACACCGAGGGAGCCTCATCTTGATTACCAGCCTATGAGGAGTAGTTGATGGGGGGAGTAGTTGATTCATGATATTTTAAGCCGCGGCGGCCGCAGGAAAAGCATTATGGAAAAGATCAAATGGGACCAGTCAGTCATGTTGGTTAGTAGATGTGTAGCATCACTCCCTGGATTCTTCACGGGAAGAAGGACTTGTTGAAAATCGCCGCTACCAGTCTGATTCTGCGCCAAAAGTCCTCCGTAGTGCGTGACAATATCCCTGAGAATTCCTGGCTATCTCTTAGCAGCTCCCGTTCTCGGAATTGTCGTCCGAACCAAGCCCCGCGGACAATGGCAATGCTGCTGCCAATTGCCCTCGCCAACCCGTGTGCGTGGGCCATTGATTCCAAAGGAAACAAAAAGTTCTTTGCTAGGGAGGGTCAGTGATGTCGGTTAGGGTTTTTCCTTCTCAAGGACAACCGCGCGGGAAGACCCATCTCGGGCTACCGGAGAACCGGAGGAGTCCACAGGTCCCCGGGCAAGCTCCGTTGAAGAAAGCCTGATGCCCCAACCGTGAGATGAGTTTAACTGCGAGCTCTCCGCAGAGTCCGCACACACGAGTGTGGGCGGACCCCATGGAGAATTATAACTCAACCCGTTAAAGACAGACGGACCTTGCAACGGCCCAAGGGTAAAGTACGTACGGCTGACTGAGGGTGAAGACATACATCGACAGGGAAGCATTTTACATCCGCGCCAAGCTTTCTGTAGACAGCAGATCCATCGGTTCGTCCAAAGTCATTCCCAACTCTCTCCACCAGCGGAGTTGATGTTGCATCTTGAATGATGGGAAAGCGCGCATAAACAGAGCCAGTGCCAAAGCAGCAACACTGCCGACAAGCGACATCCTGTTACCGCAGTCTTGGGCCGGAGCCAAGCCTCCTGCTTCAGGAAGTCAGGAATCCCAACCTGCTGTCTCTGGCAGGTCTAGGCACTTTCGCAATCTTGGTTATTATTGAGGAATTCTCATTTCCAATCTGGTCAACAAGCTGGTAACGACTCGGCTGCTTCTCCGTACTCGGACGGTCGTTACTAAGTCTTGGGCAGGATTCACCTCATTGTGGGTTTTCTTCTTTTCAATAAACTAACCAATGCCCTGAAGATCCAACCACGGTGACAGGATACTCTTGCCTTAGCCACATGTGAAGGTCCCAAAATTCTCCGGTTTAGGCAAGTCGATGGCTTCAAAAACAACTTCCAAAAGAAACGAGTGGACTCTCCGCGCCATTACTAAGGATGACTGAACAGACACCCCACGGAGGCCTGACTGCTTCAGCCAAGGAATCCAGGCATTCGGGTATCTCGGATTGATTAGATTAGATCGTGACTGCCCAGTCGGCGGGTTCTCTTCACCTCCTTTCGACTCGCGCGGCAGGGGGCGTCCCAGCTCCCAACTTGGCAAGTGACTCGGCCAAGGCCTGATGTTTGCTCTTTGGGGAGAACTTGAGATGAACCAGTACCTGCTCGACGTGAAGAACATGCGGCCTAACCCTGAGGCCGCCGGGGGTAAAATGCACCGACATGGTAGTGGGTGCTCTTGATGGAGATCATCGTGGGATGGAAGGGGTCTAGCTCGTTCGGAGAGGAGCATATAAGTCTGGCATGAGTCGCTGTAGCTACTTATGAAGAAAGCCGTCACCAGCTGTGCTTGGCAAAGATCTACACTCAGTCTTACCCATTCCACTCCTTTCAACGGTCTTTACAGCACAGTTCACGATGCGTTCCTCTCTCTTAGTTGCCGCGCAGTTCGTCGCTGCCGCTTTCGCGGCCGAGCCTTGGGAGAACGAGGTCGACACCGGTTTCCAGATCTACCTCGATAGCACCAACTACACCAAGGGCAGCCTGCCCCTTCTTAAGGACATCCGCGCCATCCCCGACTTCGACTGGGCCGCCCGCCAGAAGCTCGACAACCAGAAGTACTCCTTCTACCGCACCGGTACTGCTGGCGAGTTCAGCTACCGCCACAACCTCGACGTCTGGCAGAAGGTCCAGCTTCGCTCTAAGCACTTGAGCGATGTCACCAAGCTCAACGAGACCCTTCCGTATGTGACGACGACTACTACACAGGACAAGAATGCTTTTTGACTAACGCGTTCCAACAGCGTCACTATCCTGGGCTACAACTTCAGTGCCCCCATCTTCATCGCGCCTGCTGCGCGCGCCGCCTACGGAGATGAGGCTGCCGAGCTGAACCTCGTCCGCGCTGCTGGCAACGAGAACATTCTCTATGTCGTAAGTCATGGCCCTGAAGGATAATTGGCAACATCACAAGCTAATGCGGCGATAGCCCTCCATGTATGCCTCCAAGTCCATCGAGGAGATCGCCACCGGCAAGAGCAACAACACCCTCAACGGCCCCCAGGTCATCTTTCAGCAAATCTATACCAACGGCAACCTGTCCGTCACCTGGGAGAACATCCGCCGTGCTGAACGCACCGGCGCCAAGGCCATCGTCTGGACCATCGACGCCCCCGGTGACTCTGTCCGCCACCGCGCCGCCCGCTACGACACCACCAACGCCAACTCTGTCTCCTCCGCTCTCACCTGGGACATCTACGACCAGATGAAGAACCAGACCAACCTGCCCATCATTCTCAAGGGCATCACCACTGCTGACGAGGCTCTGCTTGCCGTTGAGAAGGGTGCCAAGGCCATCTACATCTCCAACCACGGTGGTCGCCAGCTTGACCACACCCCTGGACCCCTCGAGATCGCCTACGAGATCTACCGCAACGCCCCCGAGGTCTTCCAGAAGATTGATGTCATCGCTGACTCTGGTGTCCGCTACGGCAACGATGTCCTGAAGCTTCTTGCTCTCGGTGTCAAGGCTGTCGGCATGGGTCGTCCGTAAGTCAATCCCGTCATGTCTATATCCAGACCCTATCCGCTAACTGATTGAAGTTTCATGTACGCCAACTGCTACGGCCTCGAGGGTGTCACCAAGGCCATCAACATCATGAAGACCGAGATCGTCCGTGACGGTGCTCAGATGGGTGCTACCAACCTTCACAACATCAGAATGAGCTTCGTAAGTCCTCACATTATCCGTCGTTGCCGAGTCATTGCCAACATGCTGCAGCTCAACACCCGCCAGCTTGAGCAGAACGTGTACCTGTTCAACCAGCAGTAAACAGTGACATGCACACGCACAGCACCGCACTCATGATTTGTCAGATTACGTTTCATTGCATGCAGCCCTGCTGCGGTTAGAATGGCGTTCACATTGGGATTGGGGTTAGCATATGTCGGCTCAGCTTTGAGAGCCATCTTCTTGTCCATACTTTTCCAGATATTTACATACCACAAAAGTACTTACAATTCTTCATAATCGCTGCGGGTCACATCGAGAAAGCCCGAGTACTTAAGGAGTCATGCTTGATATTTTTGGATTAAGGGGCTTAACTCTTAATGTCAAACGGCGGCGCCAGGAGACGGCATTGAGCCAAGATCTAGTGACGGCTCCACCTCCTCCGGCCCCCACGGGGGTGCGTCTCCGCCAGAGTCCGGAGAACCTGACAAATGCCGGATACGATAGCTCTTCCCAAATCAATTAATTATGTCGATGCTTTGATCCTTACCGCCTGAAGACGACTAAAACGCTCCCTTCTCTGGTCCAAAATAGCCCCTTTCTGGGATTGGCAGAATTCCGATCTGGCTGCCGTCTACACCTGCACCACTCACCGTGTTCCCCCACCATTTCAGAGCTATAGGATTATAGCCGACGGCGAAGAACATGACGAGCGCCGAGACCGCCACACCGGCAGTCAAAGCGGCTGACAGGACGTAGTTGTACTTTTCCCACCAAGCCAGCCTGTGCCGGGGCAGCCAGTACATGAAGATGAAACCCAGAATCATACCCGGCGTCTTGTACGAGAGGTTGGACGGCGCCCAGTGCTGGATGCCCTGGATGACGAGAACAGGGTTGAGCCAGAGGAGTGAAGCGACGAAGGGGAACAGGGTCCGGTCGAGGAGGGCAAACGTCTTGGGGCTGAGCTTGACGCGCAGCTTCTCGCGTACGCCGGGCAGGTACTTGGGGCCGTATCCTTGGCCGACCAGGAAAACGATGGCGATGAGCGTGCCGATGAGGAAGCACCCTGCAAATTTGGTGTCAGTCGGGTCTCTGATGTTGGGTGGAGAAGCACTTACACTTGAGGATTGGGTAGAATGAGACGAACATGCGCTCTGAGCCCAAAAGACCCCACATCTAGTCGGTTGTCAGTATTCTTGTTCGTAGCGTAGGCATGTTGTTGAACGAACCAGAGAGTTGGTGTAGAGCGGTGCACCGTCGTTTGCGCAGGTGAATCGGCTCGGCTGGTTGGGCGTGCAAAGCCCCTTGACATTCTCCAAAATGAAGTTTTGGGTCGCCACAGCGACAAAGCAGGTGATGATGATGGTCCCAATCTGACTTCTGAACACCGCGCGCGGTGCGATCTTCGTGTAGTGAGCCATCTTCTGGTCTTGCACGTAGTTATCACCATAACCCGCGAGCGCCCAAGAGCCCAAAGTCTGCGAGAAGAGAAAAGCGTTGGTGTTGCCGGGTAGCATGTAGCCGGTGATGACCTGGATCAACGCGCCGAGACCCAGGTTGGTTCCAGTCGTGGCCGAAAGGAACGAGAGAGGGACGGCAAAGACCAAGTTGATGGCGATCATGAGGAACGTGATCCAGATGGGCGTGTCGAGCGGGTAGATGCTGAGGAATATGCAGGAGACGACGATGGCGGCTACGAGAATCAGAAGGAACCACCAGTCGGGGACCTCCTTGTACTTGGCCATAAGTCTGCTGTGGACGTCCATTGCGCCATCGTAGTTGCCTTTCTTGTAACGAAGACCCTTGTAGAAATCAACGTAGGCTGCAGAAATGGTCTTCCATTGGTTGCCTGCAACATGTTAGTCCAGCCCTCGTGAGAATAGACGCAGCTAATTTGACCAACCCATAATGTAGAGGAAATAAATCGGGTAGAAGCAGTAGTTGCCTCCGACCGTGATTAGATAGCCGGCTGAGTAGAACGGAGGGGAGTAGTCTTGGTAGAGAGTCTCGTTCAGCTTGTTGTCGACGACCACGTTTTGGACCACATATGGGGTGCCGTCGTTGGCAAATGGCGAGGACGAGTTAATGGGAAGATAGGCCGTGTTGTACATGTTGGTATAGTAAATTCCAAGAATGATAACTCCGCCGAGAATGGCGCCGCAGTATTCTAGTCTCAACGTCAGTCCATTACACCTTCTGGAGCATTCTGAGGCAACATACGGGTGCAAGTAGCGAAAAATGGCATGGACAACGCTGCATACGAGGACGTGGCGATATTCCAATCGAACGTAGTGATGGGGTTGAATAGCCCCAGTCCAAGGGAAGAACCGGTGACGATTGCGAGGGTAACATTCTGGGGCGAGATCCAGGTCATCCAGTTGAAGGTCGCCAAAGCGGTGAACAAGTAACCAGGAATCCAGTAGTAGAAGAACATGCAAATGGTACAGACGTAGAAGAACTTGTATCGAGAGATTGTCCATCCGTTGATGTTCTCCCTGGGCTCTGGCCGAGTAAGCGCCCGGTTCATAGCAATGGTCGGCAGGATCGTCGGCCACAGTGCCTTGACGGGATAGACGCTGAACCGGCGGAGGTATCCTGCGAAACCCATACCCATAAGCTGTACGAACAGCGTCAACATGATCTGGTAGCCGAAATTGACGAAATCAAGGCCGTAGTAGACTGGCGACTTTTGAACGAGGATCATTCCATAACTGTTGGTCGTGTAAATGGCGATATTGTAAGTGATGGTCGCGAACATTTGCTCCTTGAAAGTCCACGGACCCGGGTTCAAGGAGTGGCGGACACCGAAAGCTGTGAAGCCCCAGTCAGGCAGAATGAACTCCAGCACTTTTGCGCATGGGAATAACAGAATCTGGATGACCTGTCCGCTCAGAGCTACAGCCCAAGAGATTAGCGAGAAGACAAAAAGGCAAAACTAGCACCAGCATGACGCCTAGAAATCCCAGGAGACTCACAAATGGCAGGGAACCTGGAGTTGAAAAATGTCGAGATGAAGGTGCCGATGACAGCCCATCCAATGCCGAGAAAATAGGCCCGGATGGTTTCGATCGGGACGTTTTGGTCGTCCAGAATCTCGGCAACGGCGCGGACGCCGGGGTAAGGAGACGAGTAGCGGATCATGACCGCGTCGATCCTTAGATCGCGGTCGTAAAACTCGCCATACGCTTTCGGTCCCTCGAGGAGTCTTTTCATCCGCTCTCGCATATCAGAGGGAAAGTTCCAGTCGTCCTTGAAGAACTCCACGCTCTCTTCGATGATCTCGATGGCCTCTTCCTCCGTCATGCCGTTGATCTTTTCCAAGACGTACTCATGCTCGCCGTTCGGGGCCAATTCCTCCAGCTTCTCATGGGAGATCTGGTCCCCGATCCGCTCATTGCTCTCAACTTTGGCCGGGATCTTCTCGATATCGTCCGCGGCCGGGGACGGCTGGTCGGCGGTGATCTCCGCTTTTCCGGACATTTTGGCTTCAGGACTCCACGCGGTGGTGCCGTCCGTCCGGGCCCTGGTGAAAGTAATTGACGAGACAACTCAGAGAAAGAGATGAACACCGGACTGACAATTCTACATCGTTCGGAGCGCGGGGACAGCTCCGACAATATATGTCGGTAAACCCGTCTCCCGACTTAGAGTTGGTGGCGGATGCAGAGGCGGGGGAGTCGGGGTCTCGGCCCAGCTGTCGGGCGAGATAGGTCGTTCGACAAGGGGAAGCACCGCTATCTCCTCCATCTCCCTCCCAAAGCCCCAACAACGTTGCATTACTTCGGTTCAACGTTGCGCTATCAAGCTGTCGAACAGAAGTTCTGTGATCGTCCCATACACATATCCGTGTCACCCCGCACGGCCAACAGCACAACGGATGACCTGCCAGACCGGGCCTGCGGGGTGCATGGGGTTGAGAGGGATCCGCGCCCCTGTACGTGCGCTATCGAACGACGTCTAACCAACGGCAGTTGATCATTTGCCACGGCAAAAAACAGTCCGACGAAACTGATAAAAGCGCCAACATGAAATAGAGGGGTCGGGTAGGGCACTGTCGGGTACTTGCGGAGAAAAAGTGAGTTCTGGGCATGCAGTCGAGCATTTGTGGGAGGCATTGCTTTTAGGCTGGCTAAAAGCGGTACCTAAAAGCGGTAGCGATACCACGGGCTTTTGTCCTGCCTGATTGCTTCCCACATGACCTGTTTATGAGAGCACCAATATTTCGTGTTGCAATGCAAGCTAGTCCGGTGAGTGGATGGAGAGTTCGATATCTGTTACGCGCTCTGCAACCAGCACAATATCGTGACTCCGGATTTGATCCCACTGCAGGAGGACGTGAACGTTTTCGTTTCCTCTGGTCATTGGATAGCGAACGTATGGCTTGAGTTTCATGGACCCATTGGCTAGTTGAGCGGGTAAGGCGCTTTCTGGCTTCAGGTGGAACTAGACCGAGCGTACTCCTAGTCCCGCTAGGTCAGCTGTGGCCGTCAGTAATTCCGACGTCTGGTCTGAACATGATTCGTGTGTGCTTTGATCCATACGATCTATTATGGTCTGGATCGAATATGCATCAGTTGATTAGAGGGCTATCCTGCTGCATGTGCCCAAATCGCAGCATGCAATATCAGGGCTTCTATTGCGGAACTACACGCATCTACGGGGATGAACACGTGGTACGGCCGTTCCACTGTCATGGTATTGGATTGCATCTTCTTACATGTTACCATCAAGATGGAATCTTAGAAGACTGACGAATTAGATCTGAGAAGTACAACTTTAGGCCGCAGATGGCTGCCTATGCACGTCCACATGTGGAGATGCGAGAAGAAACTCCAGCAAAACGTTGACGTAACCTTGAAGCCAGCACCTTGAGCATGTTAACCAGAATTACGACCTTCATTAGCATAAAGTACTATGCCAGTCGTTCAACTGGGCCGTCCAATCTATTTCTCACCATTCGTGGCTGAGCTTAAAATTTGCAAACTTTCGGATGGAATTGGGACACGGGAAAACATGATTTTCAGCTTAGTAGTCATCGGTTTCCAAACTCCTCCTTAGACAGACTGGCGCAAAGTACCTGTGGCTAAAACCAAACGAAACCATTGGTGATCGAGGATGGCTGATACTTTCTGTGACTACCTAAGTGACTATGTAAGTTGCCTACCATCAAAGGCACTAGATGTACCCAATGCTGTGGCCTATAAATCCAGAAAGATAGAGGCTCCCGAAAAGCTGCCCATTCTAAGATTTACCGAGATTTACATCAAGATTCAACACTTGCCGAAGGGGCAAGACCGGTTGCCCGTCTTCCAGATAAACACTGATTCAAAAAGATTGGACCAAGAAACAACTACGTTTTTGATACGTGATTCCTCTTCTAGCCATTTTGAAAGAAAGTACCGGAATCTCTCGAGAGTCCTGTCGTCACGAGGTTCGCCTAATGGTTTAGTATCAGAGG
Organism: Colletotrichum viniferum; assembly: GCA_020226115.1. NCBI lineage: Eukaryota > Fungi > Ascomycota > Sordariomycetes > Glomerellales > Glomerellaceae > Colletotrichum > Colletotrichum viniferum. The sequence goes on from JAGFBE010000008.1 coordinate 542,592, forward strand.
AGAACGTCTAACCGCCGCGATCTTGTAATCATGTTGTCATAACAGGGGAGTAATCATGAGAAGGTTCTCTAGTAGCCTAATTCTAACTTTGTGAACTAACACATCCATCAAAATGTCAATCTCGACTCCGTTTTCGAGCTTTTAATCTTCACAGACTCTTACTGCTGACGCTGCTGATTCCAAAGCAAATCGTTGTGGTCTAGTTCCGTTAGGCTGACTATATTTTCGTTTTCGAAACATTCTGCCATTTACGGAATTTGGGAAGCAGGATGGCTGAAATCCAGTCTTTGTCATTCCGATGCTAGCCATGTCCTATTCTTAGTTGGGATTGAGGCCACAACGACTTTTAGGCTCCCATCTTGTTGGAATTTCATTCTTGTATGTGGGTGGGTCGCCTACTACGCCCGTATCAAAATCTAGACTTTTGAGGTTCAAACGCCCCCAACCTTGAGTTCCAATTTTTCAGGTATGATTGGCTGTGGAAAAGTCCTCATTTTCGAGTTCGGGCGTAACAGCTTGGATTAAAATGGAGATTGCGCTTAATGAATCTCTTTTGGGCATCGATGCCGGGTGAAGAAAGGCGCGTGGATGGGGCACAGTCACTTGTGGGTTCTGGTGATAGGAGGCACAGCCAGGTAGTCACACATGTGCCCGCAGTTTCGGTGTCGCAAATGAGATAAGGATGAGGCAACTGTATTTGATCGAGAGAGTGTTGGTGATCCGGAGCCGACTATTTATACTCCCATCATTCCGTCTACATTTGACGTGACACACTGCCTCTCTTCACTCATTTCTATCTACTCAGCCTTCCCCAGGGTCAACTGCATCGTCCGTCAACATCGAATCTCCTTCAGTAAGAGCCTGCTATAATGAGAGCGGAAATCTTCATCACATATTTCTGTTGCCTTGGGGCTGCTTGTCTGGCGTCCCGGGTATGGAAGCTTTTCTGGTCGTACAAAGGACCCAAGGTCTTGGATGAGAAACCAGTCTCCGAAGAGACCGACGAAGAATTGAGAGACCGAAACATCGAAAATATCAAAAGACTCGCTGGCCGTCACGACATAGCCGCTGTGCTCTCCGATCTTGTCAAGAACGATGGAGCCGGGTCCTGGCCACCCCGAGCGAACCATGCTCTCGGAGCCTGGCCCGAAGCTCTGCGGCCGTACCGGAAGATTTACATGGAGCTGGCTCCCCAAATCCCACAAGCCCACCCCTCTCTGGACGACAACGTCAATCTCGCTCGCATCGCCGAGTTCCGCTCCCAATTCCGAACACTCCTGCGGGAAGAAGTTGACCTGCCCCAGGTCGACGGTCTTCTGAGCAGCACTGAGGCCGGCCAGTGGAACGCGATGCCTCAAGATGTATACAACGCCTTCTATTGCTGCATCGCTTCCTGCAGACATGCGTATCGATGGGCTACTATTCCGGTTGTGAAAGTAGCCCAGATGGAGACGCAGATCGACTTGCCTGAGGAACTGGTTCTTCCGTGGAAGTACATGCAGCGACGTTTTGATTGCGCATCTGATGCTGGAAACAATACCAGTAATCTGATATTGAATTTCGACGTCGATGGCAAATACATGTTTCGAGCTAACACTGGTATGACGCCACCCATCGTTGCGGCCGAAGAGGCGTTCGCACGTATTTTCCACGAAACCGAAGTCCGGGCCGTGTCCGTTTACTATGAGATGCTTCAAGCCACTATCACTTGGACAAGAGGCGACATGGCAGAGTGTGCGCGTCATGTGGCGGCTGTTGGCACACAGTTGAGGACAGTACTGAAAAGCTATTACGACCGTATGCATGAAACTCGCATCCCTCGGTCGGTGTGGCTTTCAAGAGTACAGAGCTTTTTTGCTTGGAGTGCCGGCAACAAAGAGCAGCCCGACGTTCGATTCAACGGCTTGAGCGGAAACCAAGTCTTGCTTTTCCAGGCGTTGGACGCCTTCCTTGGTCTCAAGCCTTACCTATCAGAGGAAGACCTGGAGCGTAGTGTGCCTGTAAGGCAGCGCGCACTAGGCAAAGCCTTCCGGAAGCATTCTTTTAGGGACCAGCTTTCTCCCGAAAACAAGCTCCATGTGCGGATTGCGGAAGAGATGGAGGACGTTGTTAAGCGCCTGAGAGTAAGTTTGCCACCAAATGTCTCATCGGAAAGACGATTGATATTGACATCAAACAGGTGTTTCGCGCCGCCCATAGGACTCGTTCCTTGCCATACCTAGCATATCCCGCTCCTGAGAGACTACCCATGACGGCGGCAAAGTCTCTGCTCAAATCTGATTTGAAGTCAAGTTTGGAGTACCTCGATGCTTTCATGCTTGGCCGACTTAAGCAGACAGTATGAGGGGTTCTCTCAGGTATGCGACTGAAAATCTTGACTGAAATACCCTCGGGTACCACTCTATGTAGACTATTAGAAAAGGTTGGCAACAATGTCCTCATTGTTAATATTATCCAAGTACGATATCAATACTTGAAACCTGGAGAGAATCCCACTTGTCTTTGTGCACCCGACCAGGGCCCTCTCGATAAGCAATCCCATTCCTCCAGCTGATCCACATGATATTGTAAAATTCATATTTCTCGCCAGCCTTTGGTCGTTCTTCCAAAACATACTCTGGAATTTCTCTTGCAACATAACTCTCAAGGCCATTTGCGATGAAACCCCGAGATATAGCAATCAGCTGCAGCTCAACAGGACTTTTCGCCGGGTCCAAACCTTGTCTTTCGAAGTGATCCCGGCTGTGCAGTCGTATCACCCCGGCCCATTCGTTCTGAGAAGTGCGCATCGACACATGAGCAGTTGATGGATTAACTGGCCCCATGCTAGTTATCTCTTCATGCATCTATACTGCGCCTGAAGCTGAAAGATGTGCCGTTTGCACGGAGCCAAAGAGGTATGTCGCCTCAGAGAAGCTGGAAACCTTTTGCTGGTGCGGGTAGTCTGGATCCGAGAGAGGTATAAGGGTACCAAAACCGTGCTGCGCAAGACTCGTGCTTGTACAAATACTCGCCGAAACCGTCGGGGAATTGCTCTATGGTCAAGCTCTCGCCTTTTCGCCGCCTTCTTCGTGTCCACCCTGAAGGGAGGGGACACTTTGGGTCTTTGTGGCGATCTCTCCATAGCGCCCACTCAACTTCCACCGGTCTCTTGCCAGTCCTGCCAGTGACATCAGAGCTGGTGAACCATTTGGTAATTTGGATAATTTGTTACCGTGAAGAGGCGATCCAGCCACTGCATACGGCCACGAAGTCATTCCCTGTTGCCCAACCCGCAAAATCGAGACGGCCTTGCCATCCTACCCAGAACCAGGTCGGCAGGCTCCCGCTGCTGATACCGCCGCATATTGTACCTGTGTCTACTGGTACGCGACGTATAAGATCATCTCCAGGCTACCAAAGTAAAGTTGCATCGAAAAAAATCTTTGAGAGCCCGCAAAGAAACCCTCCCTTGAATGCCCTTGAGTAACATGGAAGCATTCCCGCTATAGCAGCGAGACAGTCTTGCGGGTAGCTGAGTTGTCTTTGGTTGAAATCTTCCACTAGCCGTGAAAAGACGGTGAGCGATGGGTACCCAACATCCAACAAGAAGTCGCGATTGCGGTCGGGAAGGTCCGGATGGCTGTGGTCTTCGTACTGGGTAGATTGACAGCACTGAAACCATACGCTACTATTCTCGAAGCATATGCGTCTTCGTGCGAACAGATACTCTTGAAACGTCCATCCACGATCGAAGTAGTCAGCCTTTTTGGATGAAAATTCTCCCCTTCCACGCAGGCCCATCTTGGTACGAATGAGAAGCGACCTCTCCCCAAATGGAATAGTCCCCTGCTCAAGGTGCCTGGGTTGCGCCGCAGGCGCCTCTTTCAACCCCGGAATCCCACTTTCGGCATTCTCTCCGTCAATTGGGACGATGACAGCTTGAGCATGGGCGAAGATGGATGCCATTCGGCCTAGATGACCGTTGAGGAATTCTACATCGTCCTGCACAATGCAGAGGCTGTCCACCCAAAGATAACGCTCGCCAAGCAGTCTAGTCAGATACATAGCATGGCGGATTGTTTTTGGAACAGCAGTGTTGTTCAAGGCCCCTAGCTTTTGTAGTTGAGATAGGGTTGCTGTGAACGTTTTTGGCATATCAACCTTGCCCCAGACGTAACTGAGCGCCATGTAAGAAGCATTTTCAGGGGCTGGAGTCAAACAATTTTCCGAGACGTCGATCAGAATTCTCAGCTCAGGTTTGGGAAGGTACCCAAGATACTCGGGTTTACTGCACCTGTCTCCGTGGCCAGACGTGCATGTGTCGTACCACCGAATAAGAGTCTTGTGGTCGATCCAGGATGGATCAAGTTGGATCCCATATCCAACAAATTGCTTTCCGTCGGGGCTTTCCAATACATCTAACGAAGGCGATGATTGACCATAGTTATCTTTCAGCGAAAAACTGACCGAATAATTGAAGTAGTTTCTGAAAAGGTGCAGTGGTTCTGTGGCTCCCTCTTGCAAGTCTAACCAGCTCGTTATCTTCTCCAATAGTGGTCGATGGCGGGTGCATGTTGAAGACACAACTTGATTGACAGGCTCGAGGTCAAGAGATACGTGGCCAGTTGGCTTTCTTTTCATCGTGGAAATGAATCTTTTGCAAAAGTCGCAATGTGTTGCTCCCTGCATTTCGGCACATCCTCCGCTTCTGGCTGCCAAATGTGATTGGAGAAAGGCTTTGATAGGCTGCAGGCACAAGGACATCGCGTTGGTGGCAGCGCCCAATTGAAGAAAATAAAACCAGCAGGAATCTTGATCGATAGATGGTTGCCTTCGTGCAGGCAATCACTCATCATAGTGGTGTTGAACGAGTGGGGTCTATCGGTAGACAAAGGAGAAATCGACGACTTCTGAGGCAGCAGGTTTAGCGCCCAGCCAGGACGAGTCAGCGCTGGCAGGCATGATCTGTCGGGTCAGACGGCTTCTAAGCGAGGATTGACGTACATGGATCTTATCACTGGGTCTGGAGGCACGGGGTGTCAGTCCATTCACTGTCACCATGGCCCCCTTACGGAAAGCTGATACGCGCTTCTGGCTGGTATGAGTAACTAGTCAACTGGAAGGTGCATATAGACGATCAAGGGTCCCGTCAATATTTTCAAACCACTTCGTGCTTATCGCCCACTACCTGCGTTAGCAACTGTGATGATGGTGTAAGACCTGGGCCTGGAGGTGTTTGAGCTGCCGCTTGTAGCCGGCTTACAAAAGGCCACGTACAATCAAGTTACTGGCAGGGGTCCAGCTGACGATGCGATAGCACCACGCTCTCCCCTCTTGTTTCTCGGACTCATATGATCTGCGTTTACAAGAGAACACGTATTTTTACTCATGACGAGATTATGTGCGAGTGTCCTTGGAAAAGAAAATGAGACATCGTATAAAAAGACCAGATGGCCTATTTTGATACATTGACCATCCAACTCCAATGCCTGTGCCAAACATCAGTGTCTTTGTTCTTACTTCAATTTTGAGGGCCGGCTTTGTTGAGATCTCCCTAGTAGATATCTCACCCACAAGAAGATGACTTTCACGATATCTGCCGTCGACTATGATGACGCGCAAGGGGTTTCCAAGAACAACATGACGGCATTTTACCATACCGACGCCCACTGGCGAGCTCTTTGGAAGTCGACCACACTAGAAGAAATCATTAGAGGTGCCGCTGCTCGAATGCCGCATGGTCTTGCGTCAGGCCGCGAAGGAAAGCGTCATTTGAAAGCCACTGATGACGACACTGGTGAGATTATTGGGTATGCTCGTTGGATTCTGCCTAATGCCAGGAGCACATTGAAATGGCCAGAGGCACTTGTCCGAGAACCAACCGACGATGAATCAGAAAGTTTCAAGGCCAAGTTCCAAGCCAACACCGAGGAGGGTATGATTCCAGGGTTGGATTGGCGTCTGCAAGAGGCTCTTGGTCTCCCCCTCGAGAATGCAGAGATTGAACTCATGAAATCCCAAGAAGGACCATTTCTGGGTATGTTGGCCCCATTCGGTCCAGTTACCTCAATACTTGCACCATAGCACTCGGAAGTGAGTCAAGACTAACTTTGAAAGTCCTCGACTATCTGACAGTGCATCCGCAATACAGACGGAAAGGGATTGCGTCCGCCCTTGTCAAAAAGGGTCTAGAGCAAGCAGATGCTGTTGGAATGAAGGTTTGGGTTATGGCTACCATGGCCGCGCAGCCGATGTATCAGAAGTTAGGTTTCCAGCTTCTCAAAACGGTGGAAACGAATGTCGCTGAGTTTGGGATCGAAGAACCGCATCGCAAGTCTTTCTTGATGAGACGGCAACAGCGAGCCGTGCGTTGAGGGGTTGCTATTTTATTTTCTCGATTTGATGGTTATAAGGTACATGATGAGTAATGAGAGAGTGGTACAAGTATGTCTTGCGCAGTTGGGTTCCTCCAGTAATAGCAGTCGACCACCAGTCGGTGGTTTCAATCGTTTTGACAAAATAATACGAACCTCTGATCAGGTTCATGCTTTATTCTGGTGACCATAATGATTCTTCTTCGAAATATTTCAGTAAGTGTATCGGAAATCAGAGGCATCAGTTTCCTGGATGAAAATAAGAGCAAGTTAGGATCAAATTAATTGCCTGTCAATATGAGGTGAATGTATGGTACTTGCCTCTGAGGCTTCAAGCTCAACCTCACCACGCTCAGCCCTAGCGTTCCAGTAGTAAAAGTAAGCGCTGAGGCCGAGAATAATGATGATATTCAAGACGGCACATCCCATGCAGGTGCTTAAGCCTGGGAGATACCTGGGCTTATCTTGACTCCTGTAATTTGATCAGAGTTTGTGGTTGTGTCGAGTTTGGAACGGGTGCTGAAATGAATACTCACCGGAAAATGAGAGAACCGGCGATGCCGCCAACACCACCGAACGCAACGACCAGGCCGCTAGAGAATGCCCGCTTCCATTGTCCTCGGATGTTATTTGCTTGATAGGCCATGACGACAGGAATAGAAGAAAAAGAGCCGGCAGTAAGAAAAAAGACACCGGTGTAGCGTACAGCCACGTCGTTATGGAATCCGACCAGAGCGGTTCCAACAATGGCGACAACCATGTCTCCTATGATAATGGGACCACGTACCATGAAGCGATCTCCTAGCCAACCGGAGATCCACATGAGAATCGCACCGAGAACGTACGGTGGGGCGATCATGATCTGGGCTTTGCCAGTGCTGAAGCCCATGTTCTCCTTCAAGATAATGGGGAGAAAGAATGACAAAGCTGAAGAAATGTGGTGTTAGTTCAAGCCATGGATACTCGAAAACTCAACAACGCACCAAAGTTGACAAGGGCCTGATTGAAGTAAATCAATGCAAATGCCCAGACCTTGACATCAGTCCCGCCTCGCAGAAATCCTTTTACGCCAAGAGCGGGGAGCTTTGCATCCCCGCGATCTTCTTGAACACGAGATACAACCCATGCAATCTCTTGCTGAGACAAAAACCCCCAGGTTCGCTTTTTGGAGTCGGGAAAACCGACCAACACGAAATAGCAAAGGACTCCGAGACAACAGGTGATGATGCCTTCCATGAGGAAAATCCATGACCAACCCCTGAGTCCCGCCTGTCCTTCCAATTTGGTGAACTGTTCTACCCAGTTAGTTTTAGGCACCCACTTCGATATAGAATGAGAACACCATACCCCAAATGCCAGGATTCCAGAGAACGCTGTGGCGAGACACACCACAATGTAAAAGGCTGAGTAGCGCTTTCCGACCTCGTCTATGGCAGATCAATATCTCAAGCGATTTATGTTCAGGTAATGTAGACTCACAGCGAGTGTACCAGGTACTGAGAAGGTAAACACAAGTGGGGAAGAAACCGGAGTCAAGAGCCCCAAGAATGACTCTCAGAGCAACCATCTGGCCCCAATGTTTGAGGAAGGCCATGCCGATGACAACAAACCCGCAAATCATTGTGACGCCTGTGAAATATGCTCTTGGGTCAATGATCCGAGCGAGTATGATTGAAATTGGCTGAAAGGTAGTATATGTCGTGAAGAAGACAAGACTGATAATCGACTTTATTGAAATTAACGTTAGAGTTGACATCCCCGATACTTTTGTTCAAGTCGGAAACGAATTCCAAGGAGTCCAAAACCTGCCCATTCACATGACTTACATAACGGTTTCCAATGAGGCCCAAGTCTTCTGTCATGCCAGCAACGGCGGCGGATGGTAGGTTCGATCGGTCAATGACAGAAAAGCAATACAAAAGCCCGACAGTGGCTACGACACGAATGTCAACCCGCCTCATGATTCTCTTCTGGTCTTCTGGTGTAAACTCCCCCAAGACTGAAGCTTCTGCTGCTTCGCCTCCCGAAGTCGAGGCTCTGCGGCTCTGAGTTCCGTTCTTACTGTTCAAGGTCGACATTGTCGTTAGATGATTTTGTTGCTTGGTCGTGGAAGATCGAAGAGTGGATGAAAGTCTATTGCCGAGGAAACATCCTTCAAAAAGGCATGACAGCTTTTATATGTTCTCTGTTCGACGAGGCTAGGTTGGGAGTTTCCAGTGAATTGACTCGGTGGATACTTCTCATCGACCACGACTTCAGATGGCAGTGCTCTTCCACTGTTTACTAAGACACATTACAAGATATCTTTTGTCTTTGTGAGCACTGGATCATCATGGAAGCTGGATAAAGGATGGTCAATGATTGAGCACTTAATTTAGCTACTCAATGACTGACATCGTGGGCGGGGACTCGGGCAAAAATTAGTCCAAGGATGTTCCTACTTGCACCTCGCTATGTACTCGTGGCCCCCCTGTCGTTGCCAACCTGACCTTCCCGCGGGTGAAAACGCCCAGATACACCTAGCAAAAAATGCATTTGTCGCTGCCTCCGAGATATCAATTTGCTCTAACCGCTTCATGATCATTGCATTTCTTGACACCGGCTTCATAGTCTTGCTCACGCTGTACTAATTAGCGCGCGGCCTGGGGTGCATTTTCCTTCTGGAACCAGCATGAAGAACTTGCTAAGCTTCCTGATCATCAACTTCATTCACGATGCATACAGCAATGGAATGGTGTTTCTGCTTTCATGAGCCATGACTAAGTCTTGAGGATGGGGTCGGTCAGACTGGGACTCTGGCGCGCCGGGTAGGTAAGCAACGGCTAAGTGGAGCACCACCGATGTCATCTGCAGGGCATCGCCGATGGGACTGAATCTCTTGGTTTTGACGTAGGATGCGGGATTTAAGGTCTTGGCAAACTCGTTACCAGCTTCCGTAAGCTGATGACATAGGCGCCGCTGGCCTTGACAAAACACGACAAATCGAAGTCAATCCCACGAAGATGAGCCCGCGCGCGAATGATGGCTGCATCGAGACATTTGCCGCACATGGTCTCATTTCCTTCAACGTTCCCTGGTCAGTATGTGCACCGCACCTTGCAGATGGATCCTGTGAGCCGGAATTCCACTAAGCTGGTCCGGCGATGACAGTCAACATGCATAACCATGGATCCAATACAAGGTATGCCGGCCCACAACAACGAGAAGAGATCTAGGAATGATCAGTAGGGCTGATACAGGTGCAGCACGTCTACCACGAATATTTGACCCCCCCGACTCTATTTGCGGCTCTGTAGGATGCCGCAGGCAACCCGGGATATTTGTCCACGCCATTCCCCACAACTTACCTTTCGAAGGGATAGCGGGCCGCTGGCAAGAGTAAGCCTTTGAATAATTCCAAAATTAGATCAGATGATGCCTTCACTTCATTGAACAAGTAGTCATGGTCATAATATCTCATTTGCGGTATAAAACCTTCAGCTCAGTAGCAAGCAGATTCGATTACTGCAAATTTACAAACATTCCTCCGTCAACGAGCACCTGCGACCCCGTCATGAATCCGCTCAGCTCCGGACAGGCCAAGAAGACTGCTGGCCCGGCCAAATCTTGAGGCTTTCCAACACCCATGGGTATGCGCTGCTGGAGATATTTGCGCTTTTCCTCATTCTGCATATCAGGCTCCGCCAGTTGTGTATGAATCGTGCCTGGCAACAATGCATTACACCGAATCTTGTCTTTTGCCAACGCAATTGCCATTGATTGTATCATGGACAATACAGCGGCTTTTGTGGGTGTATAGTGAGTTTGTAGGCCGCCACCGACGAGGGCAGAGATTGATGATATTCCAATGATCGATCCGCCGCGTCCTTGCTTCACCATCTGGTTGGCCGCCGCCTGACAGGAGTAGAACGCCCCGTTGACGTTGACTTGCATGCTTTTGTCGAATACTTCTTTTTCAAGACTGAGTCCTCACAAAGTTAGTAACCTCGAGGCTGAGAATGATGCAAAGAAGGGCCAACGCACGTGAGAAACTCTGCAGCCTTGAAAATTCCTGCATTGGCGACAAAAACGTCAAGTCCACCCCATTTCTTGACTGCTGCACTGACAAGAGTTTTGCCAGTCTCGGGGTTGGTGACGTCTCCAGCAAGTTCTATCAGCTGGCCAGTCGGTTGATCTTTGGTGCCAGCTTTTGCGATACTTTCCGCCTCCTCCAATAGACTGTGTCGATGCTTCTCGTCTTGGGGCAGGCCCAAATGATTTACAGCGACATTGGCTCCCTGTCTCAGATATCCCAAAGTAATCGCACGGCCGATACCAGTTGTGCCTCCTGTGATGGCAGCGATTTTGCCTCTCAACAGACGGCAACTAGACAGAGCCATTGTGAGAACGATGGATGCTAAAGAGTTGAGTAGCCCCTCTTGTCATCAACGGTAGTGAGAGTCAAGGACGGCGGAAGAGCAGACTACTTGAATCGAGCCTGCGGGGTGAGTTACCCTGTGAACAAACGATGTGGTCTACCCCGCATGATCAACGTACCAGTGAAGGTCCCACTCCCTCGTCTCGAGGGAAACCCGATGTGTGTCAGCCAATTTGTCGGTGTTACAGGTCAACAAGAAGATAGACTTCGTCTCGTCTCGACCACGCCGCCAGAAGCCTTCGAATTTCGTCTCTCGACCAACAGATACTAGCCTCTGAGGGCTGTATTGCATGCACACACCAGACAATGTCTGCGCCAGGGCCGGCCGCCCACCGGGCCGTTACGGAACATCCGGAACCCAAGCTCGGGTCTCCAAATTGTGGACCGTTGCCCCAGATTACCCCGCACCGGCTGCAAGATCTCCATGCGGCTTCCTTCACGCTGCTCGGATTCTCCCAAAGTTGCTTTCAATGACCCCACGAATGATGCCACCAGGTATCACCGCAGCCTTGGTCTCTGCCATCCGTGACTTCGAGTACAGTTATCGTTCCAATATCTGTCAGGGCGCAAAGTATCTATTGAATTCCACAACATGGTGATCGAGGAGGAGGGAACTAAACGATACTTCACAAGAGGTCGACTGACCAGAGGCCGCGGCTTGAGAAACACGACTGGATGGTAATACACCTATTTATCCTTTATTCATCGGACGTATGGTCTCAGGTTTCATTGGCTAAATGCATACCGCACAGCGCAACCTGCCGTCGCCGTCACGTCAAGTGCGACGAGAAAAAGCCTACTTGCGGAGGTTGTGAAAGGACCAAACAGATCTGTATCTATGCACCACGGCGACCACCAAACAGAAAGCGCACAAGCAGTCCCGGAGATGTGGCTCACACTCAACATGAGAGCGAAGCAGCACAACAAGAGTCTTCTTTGCCTCCGCGATCAGTCAGCCCCGAGCAGCAATCCCCAGAGCCCCAAGAAACACATCCAGCAGTCAACGATGAGGAGACTATTTCCGAACCTGTAGTATCACGGAACGAACAGCCGCAACTGAACATACCTAATACGACGCCGGACGCCGGCCTTAGTGGTGGAGCCCGAGATGAGACATCACCAGCTTTTCACATCCATGAAACACCCAATTTTCAGGCTGGAGGTCCGGAGCATCTTCCAGAGACAAGATGCACGGGTATTACGCCTCACAATTCAGCTACAACAAGCAGCTCTTATGGGGCGAATTTGGAAAACGCAACGGCAGTATGGGTTGACCTACTTCTTCAAGATGCTGCCATGCAAGAGTTCGACTTTACAAGCTTCAACGTGGATCAAGAAAATGTCGATATTTTTGGAAGTTCCGTTGTGCAGTCACCAGCAGTAAGAAAAGCTCAACCGAGGGTTTCCTCGGATGGGCTGTCTCCGACTCCATGCACTTCCAACTCTTATTTGACGGAGAGGGCACCAAGGTTAAGCGACTACCAACAGTTTGAGAAGCAGAACTGGTACTCGACAAGCCCAATACACATCTCTTCTCATGAGCATGTGATTTTCCAGAACTTTGTGAGGCATATCAGCATATGGGTGCGTTAGTAGACATATTTCCCCGGCGTTTGGCCGTTCTAAATCTTTAGTAGATGGACTTCTTCGACCCTAGAAGACCTTTTGGAACACAAGTTCCCCAACTTGCGGTATGTCTCTCATGGAAGCCTTCTCTGCAGAGCCTGTCACTTAGCAGTAATACCTTGACTTAGATGCATAATGTAGGGCTCATGAACGCCGTCTTGGCGCTTTCGGCTCGTCATCTTTCTTTGAGCTCAAAAGTTGGAGAGAAAGATCATCAAGATCTGAACGAGGCCTTAAAATATTACTACAAGACTCTGCACTACATCCAAGAGGCAATGCAGTACGATACATACAAGACAAGCCTTGAACTGCTCGCTACTTCGTCCATCATATCTGCATATGAGATGTTGGACGGATCACGCCAAGACTGGGAAAGACATCTTAAAGGAGTTCACTGGATACAGCGCTCTCAAACCATACATGGTGATTCTGGGGGTTTGAAGCAAGCAGTATGGTGGACGTGGCTTTGCCAAGATGTTTGGGCTGCATTCCGTGAGAAGCGTCGCCCCTTCACATTCTGGAGGCCGGTAAAGACATTGGATGAGCTGGATCCTTATCAACTTGCGGCTCGTTCCGTGTACTTCTTTGCCCAAGTCGTAGCATTCTGCTCCAAAGAAGACACAGAAGCAGCAAAGAATGACCCAATTGCTAGAGTTGCCGCGGCTGATGCACTCAAAGATCAATTGGAAAATTGGAGGAGGCATTTGACGGCAGAATTCCAACCACTGCCCTACTCCGGTTCTGTGGACGATGTATTTGAGCCAATTTGGATTTACCCCCCAGCATGCGGTAAGCTGTGACATTTTGAGCACCGCCCCCAGCGACGAAGATATTTACTGACGCCCTGTGAAGCAATTGCATTCCAAGTCTACTACTGCGCTCACATCCTTTTGCTTTTGAATGTGCCAGTACTAGGAGGTCTAGAGCAGTACACACAGCAACGGAAGCGACTCATGGAATGCGTGAAGAAGGTGTGCGGGATTGCCTTGACACTCTCTGACTACCCATCGAGTGTCATGTGTTCTCAATGTCTTTACATAGGTATGTCATCGTCACAGCCGGCCCATGAACTAGACCGCGTGCTCATGGCCTTAGCTGGAATTCCTCTCGAAAGCAGGAGAGAACGGAATTGTGTTCTAGGGCTATTGGAGGCCTGTCGCGAGAGATCCGGCTGGCCAGTCAAGCCGCTAAGAGAGGAACTCTCAGCAAGATGGGAAATCTCAGAGGGTAATTGAGGAATGACCCCAGAAAAATAAAATTGAACACAGATTCAAGTCACTTGATAGAAAAGGAAACAGAAACTTCACTACCAGTGAACCCAACATAAAAGCTCCCTGACTTCGCATTAGTGCTCAAGCTCAAGCCGCATCATACAAAACCTCTGTGAAGCATTTTGAGCCCAGGCTTCTTTAATTCATCTTGCAGTTTTAATGCATGTCAGAGAAGCGGGGATGAGACACGACAAGGGTCAACATGGAGCAATGGTTCGTGTTGGTTGGTGATCGTGACGTCCCTCGTGACGACCCAGACCCACTGCCCTTCGATTTCCTCGACACGGGAGCCAACACATCACCCCAGACCCAACCGTCATGTGGTTGACGTAAATTCGCCACTATCGATATCGGATCATGCACAGAAATAAGTCAAATATCTACTATTCGGGGTTTCCAACGAGCGCCACTTGACGGACACATCAATATCAGCATTATCCCAGCTCGAACGTTTAAACACACATCATGGCCGTGCCGACCAATTGGAAAGACAACAACCGACATCTCCAGATTTTACGGAATGCTGAAAAGGGGCGGTATGGCGTGATCGCAGCCATTGCGTACAACCTCGAGCAGATCTATGGACTCGTTGCCGCTGCGGAACAAGCTCAGTCACCTCTCATCCTCCAATTCTTCCCATGGGCAGTAACCTACGCCGACGGTCTGCTCGTCAGGACTGCCAAAGAGTCCATCCGCCGAGCAAGTGTGCCGATATCGATACATCTAGACCATGCTCAAGATGAGAAAATCATCAAGCATGCGGCCGACAACCTCCCGTTCGACAGCATCATGGTCGACATGTCGCACTACGAGAAGGGGGAGAACTTAGAGAAGACCGCGACATGGGTCAAGTACTGTCACGAGCGCGGTATTGCCACGGAGGCAGAACCCGGTAGGATCGAGGGCGCTGAAGATGGGGTGATGGAAACGGCCGGGCTGGAAGCGAGCAAGACCACGCCTGAAGAGGTTGACCAGTTCATCGCTACAGGCGTTGATGCTCTAGCCCCGGCTTTTGGTAACGTCCACGGCGAATATGGCAAGCAAGGTCCGCAATTGGACTTCGAAAGGTATGCCGCTGCGCTGGTTAATTTTTGGCGTGCATCTAACTGAGAATCAGGTTCGACAACATACAAAAACAGATTGGCGGGAGAGTACGGGTTGCTCTTCACGGCACAAATGGATTCCCGTCGGATCTTATGCGGCAATGCATCGCTGCAGGGGCGACCAAAATCAATGTTAACAAGTTGGTCCTAGACGAGTATTACATGCATCTTAGACATCAAGTTGCGCGGGTACCGCACACCACCTTAATCGAGGAGGGGACGTATCATGTGAAGCGACAAACGATGGAGTGGATGGAGATATGCGGATCAGCCGGAAAGGCATGAATGTTGTTTGTTGGTCGGTGGCTAAACGAAAAAAGGCAAAGGGGTAATTAGCAATGGATCGATGCATATCCTCATCTTCTTTACCACACAGATCAAAAAGAACATGTTCTCGTTTGACTGGAGGCGCGTGCATCAATCCTGCTACAAATTCGACTGAACTAGGCTGGTCAAATCCCATGCATCCTTGGGAAGACGTCGCCTCCGTCAGAGTTGAGGTCAAAGTTGCCGCAGCGATTTCATCACCCTACGTCGTTGCTGGAATTGTGTAAAATGCGCTATAAACGCGTTCAAACTGCACTGAGTCACAGCGACTTGTCTACAAAAAACATCAATTCAGGAGGCCCACACACGGCAACGCCAGAGAACCGGGGTCGCACTGTTTTACTCTCCTGGCAAAGCCCGTTTTCATGCTGGGAAAAGAGGACATTACCAAAATGAGAATTCCAAGTTGGAATTTCTAGATTGAGATTAGCTTTTTGATATTGTTTTGAATAGACGAGCCTCCGGCACGAAAGCTATGGTCTGTCGGCATTTACTCTTTTTGGCAATTGCCGTTTGGCCGTATCAGATGCTTTCCTTTGGGAGAATGATAGCCTGCAGTACACCGGTTCGTGCTTTCAGATGCATTCCCACCCCGTTGATAGGCTTCAAATATGCTGTCATACGGCAGCTTACCCCCCTGCCATCGCACGATTACATCTTGCGTAAGGCAAAGGACGATGAGGCGTCATACTTGAGAATCAGAGGGAAACCTCTACGCCTAACCCGTATGAAATGGGTGATCGATGGTCGATAATATCTGGTAGTTTCGTTCAATCCAAAGATCCAGGTCTCGTCGAGAATTATTCAATTCGCCCCACACGTCCATCATCAGAAGTGAGAACCTTCGAATATGGCAACGCTCTTATGCCAGTCGCAGGACGTCGAGATGCATCCAGCCTGTGACGATGCCAGTAGCAACAGCTCAGACTCTGGCTACGAAACCATCAGTATGACGTCCCCCATGCAATCAAAACCAGACAGACAGCAGATTACCAAACGGCCACCTTTCGTTCGCATCCCAGAGCTATTCGGTTCCGTCATGTCCACAAAGCTTGTTGTCAATCCCAACTACTTTGAGGTAAAAGCTGTCGGAGACGAATGGATTGCGAGGTAGCATACGCTTTTGAATCCAATTTTGGAATCGTTTTCAGTCCGAAACTAACGCACCGAGCTTCTCCCGGCAGTGTCATGAAGTAAGGTACAACGAGGTGGAAGCAGCAAAGAACTCCGAAGTGAATCTGTGTTTCCTTGCATCAATTTGGTCACCAATCGCCTCAGAAGACCGCCTAAAGATCATGTTGGATTGGCATCACTGGGTTCGTTCTTCCACTAAGCCAACTCATATGCTTCCAAATACTGACCAATGCAGGTGTTTCTTTTCGACGATCGTAGGTGGCTCTCCAATTTCGAACTTGTTCCAACAAGTTACTCATAATGCGTTATTATATCAGAGTTTGATGAAGGACACCTCAAGGAGGATCCAACCGCTGCTGCGGAGGAGATCAGTCAAAACATAGCCATCATGGGCGGCGATGCGCCTCGCTATACTGCCGATTCCAATCCCATTAGATATGTGTTTCAGAGATGCTGGGATGCCACCAGCGAAGTATCCAGTCCAGGTTCGTTCTGCATTGCCCTTGAAACCGACCACAACTCCTTCTCATTGTCTATCCGCTCCTCATAGCAGATGACTAGGCTTCGCATGTAATTGGAAGTGACAAGTTTGTAAAGTGCTGTCGCGAAGACACACGTAGCAGGGGTCTTCGTAGGGGTATATATAACCCCTGCCCTCGCGATCCCTGCTGCCCTCCTTTTTCCACAGACATCTACACATATACGTTCGTTCACTATGCCCTTCTGCCCGCGTTATTAGCTATAGTTATAAGCCTAGCTCTTTAATAATACTTTTATAACCCTTTTCACTATATAAGTAATATATATAATCGCTTATTTTACCCCTTTATAATAAATTTAACTACCTTATTAGTAACTATAATACTTATATTACTATAAAACTAGCCTATATAGGTTTTATAACTATAATAGTATGCTTAGTACTATAGAGTTTAGGAATATATAAATCCTATACTAAGTACGCCTAATATACCTTTTTAGATATACTAAAGACCTCTTATACTTAATAAGGTTATTTAGATATATTAAATAAACCTCTAGTTATAGTATAAAACTAACTATAATATATAGGTATTTTAGTACTAGATATATTATACTAGGACTACTACTTC
Organism: Colletotrichum viniferum; assembly: GCA_020226115.1. Classification (NCBI taxonomy): domain Eukaryota; kingdom Fungi; phylum Ascomycota; class Sordariomycetes; order Glomerellales; family Glomerellaceae; genus Colletotrichum; species Colletotrichum viniferum. The sequence continues at coordinate 559,938 of JAGFBE010000008.1, forward strand.
TAATATACTTAATAACTTAAAGCTATTACTTCTATTACTTATTACTACTACTAATATATATAGAGAACATTCTAGTTAGATCTATAATTATAAGATTATTACTACTAAGTATACTAAAGCTTTTAAAGGTCTCTAGTATATATAGTAATAGATCTAATATATAGTTAACCTTATAATCCTCTCTATAATATAACTTAAATTTATAAACGCTTTAAATAGGTTATTTAAGATAACTTAAGCCTTTATATAGGCCTTCTAAGCTTAATTTTACCTTACTAATCTTATAGTCTATAACTTTATTTAAGAAAACTATTTATATATACTATATAATATAAATAGTAATATTAATCCTTCTTAATAGTATAAAAGCTAGTACTATGCGTTTTTAGTAGTAAAAGCCTATAATATTCCTAATATTTAAAGTATACTAAATATATAAACCTTCTTAAATACTATTAGTATATATCTAGCTTTAGCCTAAGTAGAATATATTTAATTTAAGCTTTTAACTATATAGAAGAGTAACTAGTTAACTAGATTGTTTAAAAAGTATAGATAACTCTTTATAATAGTTATCTAAAACGCTTAAAACGTTAACTTAGATTACGCTTTAAATAGTATATATACTATACTTAATAGATATTTAAAACTCTAGCTAGCTATATAAACTACTAAAGCTACTTCTAAGCCTCTTTTTAGTATAACTTCTAATAATAAAGAGATTTACTACTTATACTCTTATAAGTATTAATATAAATAGTACTCTATTAAGTATTACTAGTTTAAAAAAACACTCTATAGTAAGTACTTTAGTTAACTAAACGTCTACATATCCTTAAATAATATAGATAATATTTAGATCTACTTTTAGTTCTAAAAATAGAAAGATCTTATAGAGGATCTTTATTAGTAAAACTAGCTAGATATTACTACTAATACTACTAATATTATTACTTAGAATTCTAACTCTAATACATTTTAGAGCTTTTTAGTATTAAATATAATTTACTATTTATATTAAGTATAGTTTATAGAGTTAAAAGATAAATAAATATCTATTTATATTAAATACGTTCTATAAATAAATAAAATAAACCTTCTATATTATATACGTTCTATAGGGGGGTAAGAATAGTTTTATATTACTTTAGTTTTATATATATATACTTTATAAAGCTTTTTAGAAGTAATATATCGCTCTTAGGGGGGTGTATTATAAAGATATACGTAGTAGGGGTCTTTATAGGGGTATATATAACTCCTACCCTCGCGATCCCTGCTGCCCTCCTTTTTCCACAGACATCTACACATATACGTTCGTTCACCATGCCCTTCTGCCCGCGTTATTCGCCACAAGTGCTGACTTATAAATCTAGAGATGCAGAATCGATAGATTGATCAACACAAGCGTTACTTTGCACAACTGCTCGTGCAGGTCGATCAGCAAGTCAGCGGCCAAAACTTCACACGCGACGTATATTAGTACATGAACATGCGCAGAGGCACAATTGGCGTGCACCCAGCCATCAACCTGACCGATTACGGCTCAAACATCAACCTGCCACAGCACGTGTACGAGCATCCAAGCCTGCAGGAATGCATGAATGTCTCGGCAGACCTAGTGATATGGTAAGAATTAAGAGTGCACAGCATTTTGTATTCAAGCCTTTCAAGCTGACACCTTGCGTTCTGCTAGGGTGAACGACGTCTTGTCTTACCGCAAAGACCTGGCCTTAGGCGTAGACCACAACCTAATTTCGCTGCTCATGGAGAAAGATGGTCTCAGTATCCAGCAGGCAATGGACGAAATTTGTAATATGGTCAACCAATGTTACCGAAGATGGTATCTTGCTCTGGCAGAGCTGCCGTTCTATGGAGGAAAAATCGACCGTGAAGCTATGAGATTCGTGGAGGTTTGCAGGGCGTTGACACAAGGGAATCTGTATTAGAGGCAAGTCAATCCATAGTTTCGACTGTTTTGTCATGAACATTAGACGAGGAAAGCTAACAAGATCAACAGCTTCAAAACAGGTCGTTACTTAGGCCACGAGGGCCATGTCGTCCACGAAACAGGCATCATGCATCTCCCACCCGCATAGAAGGAATCTTGACCGTTGCTGGGAAAATTGGAGTGCATTGGAGCGGAGCTTATCATAGACCGGTACAAAAGTCGACGCAAGGATCGCAGGCACTGCTATTTCTCGCAGTCGTTTCCCGAAATGGGAGACCATTTAGAAATATAGGACTATTCGCGCAGCATGTTGTTTTCACATGAAGCAACAGTGATTTTTGATTATATCTGTGGATTTCAATGAAGCTCAATACCATACCCTATCACAAGTTGTTCATGTGCACCTTATCTGTCATGCCACTTTTGATGCCACCGTAACTATGGAAATGCTGCTGAAGGATTATCTCCACATGAATGAGTGCAACCGGGAGAGTTTAGCTTTGATGCGGCAAGGAAATACCCACGTTCTGATATCCAAGAGATAGTCGGGTGAAGAAAAGCCATCGTAAGACATGAAGTTGCACATTCGTCGAGCAAACCCCCATCTGAGTCGCCCATGAATCTTTGTGGGTGTTCTTCCCAAAACGAGCATCAAGGATTTCCATTTCGGGATTCAGCGATTGGTAAGTCTCTGACTGGAACTCCCCCACCAGCTCTGGTTGGTTGTCGTACATTGAGAAGGGGCGCACCAACAGTATATGTGGAGGTAGATTATCCGTTCCTCGGGGATTCGCAGAAGTGCGCTATGATATTCGAAGAACGCGACTCACCATGAGTTACGATCATGTCATCGTAAATGAGACCCATGAATCCAGGTCTACTAGCTGGTCTATCGGGTCCCAGCTTGCCAAAACAGTCCACAATACGCCGCAGCAGTGGGGATGGGAAGCAGTGGTCACATGGATAATTACTATTGTAAGGCCCAATTACACATCTGAGGCGTACTAAGAGCGTAATCACTGATTGCTGCACATACGATAATCTGTCGATGTATTGCCGTATGGAGCTACAATTTATGGTTTCATCCCCTGGCGAAGTTTCCAGGACCAACTTTGGGCCGGTGTTCTTTGGTAGGCAGAGATACAAAAATGACAGCACCAAACCAAAGGATTAACGCGAAATTGAAAACTAGTTATATCGTTTCTTTCACAGCTCTCGGGGCAAAATCCATATTGCAGTTGAGCGAGCCCATGACAAATATGGTGTGTTTCGAACCATCGTTGTTTCGATTGCACGCGACATTTTTGTTGACATATTTTGCCAGGCAATGTAGTCCGGATCTTGCCTAACGAGTTCTCGTTTGCCAGTGCGGAAAGCTGGAAAGCCATCTACGGTCACCCCGGAAGTGGCAGGCAGATTGCGCGAAAAGGACCCTTCTATGACGTCCTGGCTGCCGGCTTCAGCAGCAGATGCATCGGAAGCGAGCGTGATCCCCAGAAACACTCCGTCATGCGGAAGATTCTGAGCCCATCTTTTTCGCAACGTGTTTTGGTCGAACAAGAGAATATTAACTCGGAAATTGTTGATAGATTTGTCACGAAAATGGGAGAAAAAGGAGGATCTGGAACAAAAGGTTTGAACATGACCAAATGTTACAACATGAATTCATTTGAGATTCTTGGCGAGATGGCTTTCGGAGAGAGCTTCCGCAATCTTGACATTGGTGACCAGACTCATCTCTGGCTTCGGTTAGGTTCAATGCTTTGGCAGATGGCAGCTTAGCTGATTTTAAGACCAGATATCCTGAATTCCTGGGCGGATACTGCCCTTGAGCATCTCTACATCGTCAATCTTATTGACAATTTGCGGCGCATTGGGTGGGTGTCCAAACTTGCAAGACTACTCACTCCCACATGGATCGTCACCAACAATCAACATTCGAACTATAGTCGCCAACAGGTCTAGAAGTAAGTGGAAAGTTGTCCAATGGTTCTCAGTCAACTCAGGAACTAACGAAACCTCTCGTTAGTCGTCTTCAAGTCAAAGCAGCTCGCAGCGACTTCGTCAGTCCGCTCGTCGACAAGGTTCGCGCAGGAGAAGTCTCCAAGGAGGAAATGACAGCTCACGTTTCGACAATCGCGTACGTTCAATCAAGATTCCGTCAAGTTTGCTTCGATGAGATTTTAAAGGATACATTACCTAACGTGATCCCGATTCCCGCAGAATTGCTGGTGGAGAGACCGTGGCAACTACTCTATCAGCCTTGACATGTTTCCTCGGTCAGAATCCAGAGAAGCTGAAGCTCCTAGGCCAGGAGATTCGTGTCGCTTTCAAAACCTACGACGAAATAACTGGATCGAAGGCCCAGCAGCTACCATACCTGCAAGCTGTTATCAATGGAGGTCTTAGACCGTTTCCCCCCGCTTCTGGGGGCACGACTAGGCTCTCTCCTGGCTTTGAGTTGCACGGCCAATATATACGTGAAGGCGTGAGTTTGAACAAACCAGGGAGATTAGTTTATTCTTTACTGATTAAAACAACTACTGATGGATGTACAGACCGACATCAGCGCCAGTCCCTGGTCCACCGTTCATAATCCAGAGTATTTCTCCGACCCCGGGCATTTCAAACCAGAGCGATGGCTGGACCCTCATTGCAAAGATAATAAGGATGACAGTCGTCCGTTTCTGCTTGGTCCTCGGGACTGCTTAGGAAGAAAGTAAGTCATAATTCACTCTCATCGCTCTGAAATTTAACGGGTCTGACGAATTTGCTACGTTCAGCTTTGCATGGATGGAGTTGAACCTCATGTTAGCGAAGCTTCTGTGGTTATATAACATGGAGCTTGTAGATAAAGATATTAAATTATCGTGATGCCCTTAAGTATCTGAAGTAGCTTCACGCTTAGAGGAAGGTATAAGGTAACTTACTTCTAACTTACTTATCTAAGCTAACGTTATTCTAGTATATTAAAATCTATTCTTTAAAAAACCTTTTATATTAAATATTAATTTAGAAAGAATTAAGCTATTTATTTATATACATATTATATATATATTATAGTTAGTTTATAATAGTTATAAACTTAGTTTATATTATATTTCTAAATTATTATTTTCTAAGTAAACTATAGCTTTATTTAATTTATTTTATATTTATTATATTTTATTTTAACTCTTATATTTAGTTTTTATAGTTATTTTTAATTTATAATATATTACTAATATAATAATAAGTATTGATTTTAATAATTCTTATAACTTTATATTTTATTATAACTATTTAGTTTAATATATTACTTTTTAAATAAAAATAGAAACTAAAGATATTTTAAAATATATTAACTTAAATACCTCTTTTAGTATTTCTTTAATTTAAATCAAATTAAAAGTATATTTTCATTTAATAATTAGATTAAAAAAGAAAGAAAACATAATATAAATATTATAAAATAAAATAAGAAACTTATAATAAAATAGTTATTTTATATATTTTTACTATTTTAAATATATAATAACTTACTATAAAATATAATATTATTAATAAAAGCTTTGAAAGAAAGAAATTTAAAAAAACTATTAATAACTTATTACTATTTATATTAGTTATATTTATTTTATGAATTAAAAGATCTTTAAATATCTTTAAATATTATATTTTATATCTTACTATATATACTATTTATAAAGTAAAAAATATATAGAAAGAGTAAATATATGAAGCTTTAAATATATAAGTTAAAAATATTATTTTAGAAGAGATCTTTATATTTATTTAAGTAAAGCTTTTAAAAACGAAACCTATATTTTTTATACTTTAATTTATATTCTAAAATAATATTATATTTTAAATAACTTAAGTAATCTTATTACTATTTATAAAGAATATATATTAATTCTAAATTAAATAGCTTTTATAATTAACTTTAATACTTAAATTAAAAGTTTCTAAAATATATGTTTTAAAACTTCTTAATATAAACTACTAAAAATATAGAGAACCTTTATATTAAAACTTTATTCTATTTTAAACTAATTTAAAGTTTATTAATATTATAAAGTAAAAATACTCTAATACTAAAATCCTAAGTATAAATTAGTATAATAATATATTTAAAGATCTTCTTTATAAAGATATAATAAAAACTTATTTAAAAAGTTATATTAATAAAATCATTATTATACTAATTAAATAATTTAATAATATAATCTTTAATAATTCTATTTTAGAAAAACCTTTATAAAATAAATTAGTCTCTTATTATATATATAGAAAAGACTATAAATAAGCCCTATTTACTTATAACTACTTTAAACTTACTTTTACTAGTAAAAAAGCTTATATAAACTCTAAAAAAGTAACTTAAGTTTACTCTAAAATTAATAAACTAAAATATTTAAAGCTTTATACTAAAATAGTTTATAAAGAATAACTTATAATAAAAAACCTTAGTTTTCTTAAATTTAGTAATAAAAAGAATTCAAATAAAAGAAAACTATTTAAAAATAACTCTACTAGAATAATAAAACTAACTACTACTTCTAACTTTAAAATAAATTTTCTATTTAATATAATAACTTATATTATTACTAAAGATATTATTACTATAATTATAATAAAGAAAATAAAGACTTTTATATTAGAACTTAAACTTAATAAAATCTATATAACTTATACTTAAAGCTTAAAAATCCTCTTTTATAATATAATATTAAATAACTATAATACTTTCTACTTAGTTAATAATATCTCCCTCTTTAAAAAACAATTAGTTATTTATAAAATAAAGAAGTAAGTTAAGATAAGTATAACTTTATACTTTATTATAATAAAAAGTATAAAAATCTTTTATAATATCTTAAATAGAGTAAATAAACTTTATAACTTAATACTTTATAATATTATATTTATAAATACTTTTTATATTAATATTATTTTAAAATACCTATTATAAAAGATAAGTATTTAATATTTAGGTTTTAATAATACCTTTTATATTAGAGATTATAAAAATAGTATTAAAGTAAAAAAGCTTCTAAAAAAAGTAATATTACTTTTATAAATTACTAACTTTATTTTGTATACTTTAGTTTTAAATATATACCTCCTAGTAATATTTTAATTATAAATTAATTTATTTTTATAATAACTGAAATAGAACAATACTCTTAAACACCTATTTAAGCTTATATTAATATTATTAAAATATAATATTTTTATTCTAATTATCCTAGCTTTAAAGTACTTAATTAAATTATTTTTAATATTTAAAGAGTGAAAATCTAAGGTATATTACGCTTTAAATACTAATATTATATAACTATATATATAAAGTGAGTTATCTCTGAATATACTTTAAAACGAAGAGTAATATAATTTTTCTATAGGATCTCTTAAAACTTATTTAACTACGTATTGGATTTTAATATAAATAAATAGCTTTTTATTATTAAAGATAAATACGTAAGTTAACTTTCTATATTTCTATATATAAATAAAACTTAATATTTAGTTTTCATTATTGTTGAAATATTTAAATACTAAATATAAAAATAGTATAGCTTTATATTATTTAAAATTAGATAAAATAGTAAGTATACTATAATTATAATTAGTAAGTTATTAAAGTTCTAGATTTAAGTATTAGAAGTAGAAATTAAAATTAAATAAGCTTCTTTATATATTAAAGAGCTAAATAGAAGTATAAAGTAAATAAGTTAAAAACTAATTATAAAAGCTATTATAATATTTTAAATAGTAAGCTTTTTATTTACTTTTTAAGTTAAAGTAGTTTAAGCTATAGTATTTCTCTATAATATAAACCTTTATTAATAATATAGCTAGCCTTTATTAATTTAAGTTAAAGAAAACTAACTAAGAAATTATATTAAATACTATAAACGTATTTATAAAGTAAACTTCTTAATTAATTCTCACTTTTAATAAAGAGAGGTCTATATATATAGCTATAAAGTATACCTTTTTAAAAAAGAATATAAAGTTAATAAAAATAGATATAATTTTAAAGTTATAATATAAAGATATATTAGATATTTAGTAAGATATATAGTAAACTTATATAACTCTTATAAAGTCTAAATACGTTTATTTTAAGAAGTTATTATTATATAAAATATAACTTTTAATAAGAAGGTTTTCTACTTAAAGAATAATATAAAAATAGTAATTTAAAGTAAGAATATTTATTTAGTTATTAATAAGATATAAAAACTAGTATCTCCTATACTTTTAAAACTATAACTTCTAAAAATATAAAATAAAACTAAGATTATATTAATAATAAATAATAAAGCGCTATTACTACTCCTTTCTTTATTAAGAGAACTTTAAATAGTTAATAATAAATAAAAGATATAGATATTAGCTCTTAAATTAAGCTTAAACCCTAAAAGAATATATAAAACTTTAAACTTAATACTATTTTTAAACCTTATTTAGAATAATAATATAGTTAAAAAGACTTAAAATATTAATTAAAATATAGCCTCTACTAGAAACATAATCCTAAGTAAAATATATATTTAAATAGATACTTTTCTTCTATAAACTCTAAATATAGAAGATATTAATATATAACTACTCTTATAAAGTAACTTTCTAATTTAGCTAATATAGCTATATTTAAAACCTAAAATAAAGAGTACTATAAGGGGCTAGCCTATAGTTTATTTAACTTAGGGGTGCTTTAATTATAGTAATCTAAGCTAAAGGAGAGAAGTTTCTAAGATACTCCTTATATAGAGGAAAAATTGGTATAAGGCGCTTATTAAATAAACGTAGTTACTAAGAGTAGAGTTTCTATAAGTTTATAGTAATACTTAGATATAATAAGTAAATATAGTTTATAATATATACCCCCCCCTTTAGCTCTTATATAAATATAAGTTAAATATAAACTAAAAGTAGTTAGTATAAACTAAAAATAAACCTAAAGTTTTATTAATTTAAACTACTAACTATATTATACTCTATAAATAAATAATATAATAATATAATTTTTTATATTTAGTTTATTTTTAGTTTTGTTTTCTCTTATTAATTTATATAGTAATAAGTTATTTAACCTTTTTATACTATTATATAACTAATTTATTATTATTATAATTATATTTTTAATATACTTCTAATCTATTTATTTTATAAATTAGTTAAACTTAAATTTCTATTAATTACTAATTTATATAAATCTAGTTACTACTTATTTAGTTTTTATAAATAGTACTACTTTCTATATATTATTACTTATCTTTTCTTTACTATTTTACTATAATTAACTTAATATAGCTTACTCTTTAAAACTCTAATAAGAAAATAAAGTTTTCTCCTCTTATTAATCTTAAAAGCTTACTCTTTAATTACTCTAAATTTATTAGCTTTTTTAGTACTAAAAAGCTTATTTTTAAAAATTTTAACTTTAAAAGTAACCTCTTCTATAACTTTTTTTAGTTTTTTTTTACTTATTTTATTATATAAAAGTTTACTATTATATATTTTCTAGCTACTTATTTATTACTTTTCTAATATTCTATTAAAATTTCTATAAATACTAGCTTATATTTAGTAATACGTTTTTAAATAAAACCTAAAGATCTATTTACTAGATTTTCTATTTAAAATATATATCTACTATAGCTAAAGTTGAAATATTTAGTAATATTATAGTTTACTATAATATCTTTAAATAAAATATATTAATTAGTTACTTTTTAATTATTATAGAACTAACTATTCTTTAAATAATATTATTTATTATATTTATTATTCTAAGAAGTTTATTAAGTTTATTTATATTAATATATATACTACTTTTTTACTATTTTAATTTTATAAAACTAACGTTCTATTAAAGTAATAAAAGTATTATTTACTACTATAAAGAGTTTATTTCTCTTAGTTATAACTATTTTACTTATTATAGTATTAATAAGTAAACTTTAGTAAATCTCTATTATTTTACTATTCTAATATAAATATTAACCTTTTTATTAGTTTCCCTTATAAATTAAAATTTATATAGAACTTTTTTATATTATCTCTATTTAAAGCTATAAAGTTTATATTAAAGCTAAAGAGAAGTATATTATTAAGGTTACTACTAAAGCTACTATTAGTACTAATACTTCTTCTACGTTTTCTATTAGTTCTCTAGTTACTTCTATTCTTAACATTCTTATTACTACTATTACTTTAATATCCCTCTTAGTTAAACTTAATAAAGTTTAATTATACTATTTTATTTAAACTTACTTAGATATAGCTAAAGTTCTCTATAAAGTTTATTATATTTCTATTCTATTTTGATTTATAAATTCTAATTACTTTTTAGTTTACTAATACTACTATTACTATTTATATTAAACTAAAGAAATAAGAACATTATTTTTAAGGTTTTTATTCTATCTATTATTTACTTATCTTAGGCTTATTTTAGCTTTATTATACTTTTTTATAGTTTTACGTTATAATAAAGTCTTTTTATCTCTCTTTAACTTCTTAATTATAATTTACTTTATTATTATCTCTATATCCTACTTCTATTTACTTATTATTATATATTTATAATACTATATACTAGAGGTTATTATTATTCTTATTTATAGAGCTATATTTCTCTTTAAACTTATTAAGTACTTAGTTATCTTATAAAGATTATAGAAGTTTCTAAGTAAGCTAGCTATACGTTATTTATTTAATTAATACTTTATAATATTTTCTCCTATTTATATACTTCTACTATATTATTAAAATAGACTTAACTTTCTATTTAATTTATCTATTTTCTTCATAAAATAAGTAATAGTTAGAAGTTATTAACTTTTTAGCTTAAAAGTAGGTTACTTATAGTATAATATAATAAGTTAATATAGAAATAGTTATAAACTTTATCTAAAATGTTTAACTTAACTATAGTTAGTAAGATTATTTTAGTTACTTTATATTTTAAGTATAACTAATCTAACTTTTTATAGAGCTATTTTATATAGAAACTTACTAATAATAACTAAACTTTATTACTTACTTTATAGCGTTTAGCTAGCGTTCTCTTAGTATTTACTAATTACTTAATTATTTATTAAGCTACTATAATAGTAGCCTATACTAGCTTTATAGTTAACTTAAGTTTATTAATAAATTTATTAGTAGCTAATTTATAAAAGTTTACTAGTTTTAGTATTAGCTAAACTATAAATATTAAGTTAATATAATACTTATAAGTAAAAAAAAAGAAGCTTACTTTAGTTATAGCTATATTATAATTATTAATTATTAGTTAAATAGAAAGTAAATAAACTTTTTAGTTATCTTAAATAAGGTTAACTATTATCTATAGAACTATTTAGATTTTTTAGTTAAAGTATTTAGTTACTCTATTTATTTATAAGTAGAAAGTAATACTTAAGTATTATTTAATCTTTATAAATATATAAAATTATTATTAAAACTAGTTTATTTAGTTACTACTTCTATTACTAATAATAGATTTTAGTACTCTATAGAACTAGTAATAATAGTTAATAAAACGTTCTATATATACTTCTATATTTATAAATATTATCTCTTCTAAAGTTATTATTTTTAAAAGTCTATTTATTATTACTTAGAAGTATTAAAACTTTATATTTACTATTTATAAAAGATCTACTATAAAGTTTATAGTAAAGTTATAATATAGTTTTTTTACTACTAGTAGTAACTAAAAAAGTTTATATTTTATTTATTATTATATTATTCTCTTACTATAGCTATTATAGCTTTTTATAAATTAGTGAATAGTTAATAACTACTTTAGCTAGAAGTACTACTAGACTAAAATAGCTAGTATATTATTCTAACTAAAGTAGCTAGTTATTATTAAGTTATAATATTTTTAAATTAACTATATTTAGAGAGTGTTCTAAAAGTAATTTTTATTTATTAATTTTAATACTTAGATCTAGTTTCTAAATATTAATTAGTTAAAAGTATTTATATTATACTTAGTAATCTATAGTTTTAAACTTAATTAGAAAGGAAAGCTTTAATTTATTTATTTTATTACTTAGTAAATACTTTAATATTAAGTAATATTTACTTATACTTTATCTTAAGTATACTATAAAGTTAAATTTTTAAATATTATTATAGTAAAAGCTTCTATTATAGTTAACGTATATATTTTTCTAGAAGTAAAGTTAGAAATTATTTATATAACTCTTTTCTTTTCTTATTTATTTTTCTAACCTTTTAGAGCGTTTTATTTATAGCGTAAGAATGTATTAAATATAGCTATAAAGTAGTCTAATTAGTATTCTTAATAGAAGTTATATTTTAGTAACTATTCTACTTAATAACTCTAATACTTTATTAAATACTACTTTTATGTGAAATATTAAAAACCTTTATAGTTAGTTAAAACTTTAAACCTAAAATAGTTTCTTAATTTAGTATTTTATACGCTTAAATAAGTAATTACTACTAATAGTTCTTTATTATAGATTAAGTAGTTATATTAAGTAGAAGTAAGCTTCTATAAATAAAAAGTAATAGAATAGTATTATCTTTATATATCTTTTTAAGTTAATATATCTCTTAAAGTAAACCTTAAGTAGTTTATTTTAATAGTTATTAAAACTTATAAGTTAAAATAATATAGTATTAATATAGTTTAAAAGTAGTATTTAAACGTTTAGAATATTTCTTTTTATTTTTTATTTTAAATAAATAGTACTCCTTTTATTATAAAGAAAGTAAGAAGTTTTATAACTCCTAAGTATTCTAATATAAATATTTAGTAATAAATAGTAAACCTTAGAAAACTCTATAACCTTTTTACTAAAGTAAGTGCTTTTTATTTAATAATTACTTATACTTTCTCTATATTATAGATAATACTTTTACTTACTTTTAGAATAAATCTTATATACTTTACTATTTTTACTAAAAACTTATACTTTATAAAGTTAAAGTTAAAGTTAAAGCTAACCTCTCTAAAAACTTAGAAAACTTTATAGACCTTCTATTTATAGTTTATTTAAAAGCTACTATTGTAGACTAATATATTATTAATATATATTATTATAAAGTTATTAAGAAACTTCTAAAGTATATTATTAATATATAACTAGAATATTACTAAAGTTTTACTTAATCTAAATAAGTAAACTAACTACTTAAAAAGCTTATATTATATATAAAAAGTAGTTTTCTCTTAATACTTTTCTACTATATAAATCTTATAGAAAGTAGCTATAACGTTTAACTTTATATACTACTTTACTAAACTAACTTTTTAAAGAGTTTCTTAAATTAAAAGTAAAAAGTAGTAGTTCTACTTAGTAATAACATTTAACGCTTAGTAGTTATAATAAAACTATAATCCTCTACTTAGTTTTTTAATAAAGAGTATTAGTATATTAATAAGAGATTTACTAGCTAAAATAAAGCTTTTATTAAGTAAGTTAGTAAATATCTTTTTAAATACTAAAAGCTTTTCTCTTAATATATTATAGAAGGAGCTTTAAAGTAAAAATACTTTTTAACTAGAAGTATTATACTTAAAGTGGATTTTATAATTTATACTAAAGTAACTTAGAAGTAAAAGATATAATTTAATAAACTTAAAAAGTTCTATAAATTTATTATAAATATACTATAGTAGTTTCTCTAATAATCTTTTAGTTTTTTTATTTTAAGTATTTTCTTAATATTTCTTAAATTTATAGTTTATATTTCTATATATATTTTAGATATTTAACTTCTAATAACCCTTTAGTAAATTATTATAAAAGAAGTAGTATTTAGTTAATAAACTTTTTAGATTTCTCTTATTTTTTAAAACTTATTTTATTTTTATAAAGTAATAGTAATTTCTACTTTTTTATAGAATACCTATTTCTCTACTATATTATATATAATATTATTCTATTCTATCTATAGCTTCTTTAGAAATAAGTTAGTATCTAACTTTTTTATTATATAAATAAAAAGCTACTATATATAATTTCTAATTTTAAAGTATAATATAGCTATAATTTTCACTTTAGTTTAAGCTAAATTATTAGTAAAACTATATAATTATTATACTTAGTAGTTAATATATAGTAAATAGAAGTAGTAAGTATATTAGTAGTTTATTATTATATAAATATTATAACTATAGTTTATTAAAACGTTAGTAGAAATACTTTTATTAATTCTAACTATTAATATTATAGAAAGCTTATTTATATTACGTTCTAACTAAAATTACTCTTATTTAGTTTACTCTTTTTCTATTATCCTTAATACTTAATTTTATATTAAAGCTATTTATTTCCTAAATTAGAAATATTTACTTCTTTTTTATCCTTATTTAAGTCTTAGTATAGCGTTTTTTTAATAGCTTTTACTACTTTAAAACTATTTTTTAATCTTTTTAACTTCTAATAATTTTTTTATAAATAGCTAATTTAATTATACTTTAAATAATAGTATATTTCTTTACTAAAGCTTTTATCTATTTTATTATATAAAGTGTATACTAACTTTATTATCTTAGTATTTCTATCTATATCTACTTTAGTAAGTAATAATCCTATTCTAAAGGTTATAAACTAATATATAATATTATAAATATAATATAATCTTTTTAGTTTCTATATAATATTCTATATAAAGTTTATATATTTAGTATATTTATAGGAGGTTAAGTAGTTAACTAAGTAGTTAAAAAGCTTATAGGATAATACTCTTTATAAGTAGTTAATTTAAACTCTATCTAGCTATATTATACTACTTACTTCTATAATAATATATTTAAAGTAGGGTAAAAATAAAGTGAAAGATTTATTATACTTTATTTTAAACTCTAATAGTTTTTTAAAAGCTTTATTTTTAACGTTTAAGTTATTATAAATATAGTTTAAGTATACTAAGAAAATATCTAGCTTAAATAAGCTATTACTACTACTAGATTTATAGAGAGCTATAACTACTAATTATACTTTTAGTTCTAAATAGAAGTTAATTAAATATTAAGCTTCTTAGTTACTTAAATAAAAAGCTTAATTTATCTTAATCTTATTATATATCTATTATACCTAAGTAGTATACTTATTATAACTACTTTTAAACTTTAAGAGGTTAAAAAGAGGTTTTAAATATTAAATACTACTTATTTCTTAAGTAATATCTAGCTTTAAAAGTAGTAATACTAGTAGTATTAATAGTAAAAGTACTATAAAGTATAATACTAATAGTACTAAAGTATTACTACTTATTACTATTTATATTAGCTTTATAACTAGCTTATTAATAGCTTATAGTAAGGTTAATATATTATTCAGTTAGTTATTTAGTTTAGCGATTATAGTATAAATTAATTTAAACGTTTATATATTTCTTAGTACTACTTTTAGTCTAGCTACTTTAAACTTAGTTAGCTTTATTTTCTACTTACTATTTATTATTCTATATAATTAATAAAGTAAACGTTTAATATAAGTTTAGATATATAAAGAGCTAGTTTATAGTTTATTTAACTTAAGGGTACTTTAATTATAGTAATCTAAGTTAAAAGAGGGAAGTTTCTAAAATACTCTTTATATAGAGGAAAAATAAATATAAAGCGCCTATTAAGTAAATATAGTTACTAAAGGTAGAGTTTCTATAGGTCTATAGTAACGCTTAGACGTAATAAGTAAGCATAGCTTATAATAAGTACTACTAAAAAAGGTTAGAGTAAATATATAACTATACTAACTTAAACTACCTTAAAACTATAAAACTGAAGTAATCTTTTTACTTTAAAATATACTTTATATTCCTCTAAATAGAGTAAAACTAAAATACTTTCTTTAAAATATATATATTAAACTAATAAAACATATTGAAAAAAGTAGACTAAAGATACTATTTACTCTATTATTTTATTTTTATTTTAATTTACTATATAAAACTAGAATAAATATCTATAATATTAAATAGAAGAATCTATGTTAACTAGCTAATTAAGCTATCTAAAACCTAAAGAGATATCTAATATATACTAAAGTTATTTTACTCTTATGTTATTTAAATATATAATATTAAAATTAATAAACTTAAAGAAATGGATATTTAAAACGTTATAAATAAATTAAAAGTAAAAAATGAACTAATACCCCTTAAATAAGTATTTTTATATAAGCTAAATTAATATAGATATCTAGACTACTATAAAACTAAAATCTATATCTAAAGTAAGTTCTAAAAAAATACGTTTTAAAATAGACCTATATTATAACTTTTATTATAAAAATATTTAAGGTTATAATAGCTCTAGTAGTATAATTTAACTTTAACATTTACTAATTTAATATTATTAATATATTTCTAAACGCTATATATAGGCTAAATAACTCCCTAATTACTTATTATTTACTAAATAGTTTTAAGAAACTAAAAAGATTATTAAACTATAATATACTTTATATAGCTTTTATAATACTTTTTTATTTTAATATAAGAAGTTTTTAAATACTCTCTTTTACTTTAAACTATATTTAATAAGTAAGAACTTATATCTCTTTTAACTTTATAATAAAGAAATCTTTATCCTCTTCTATATTAATAATATCTTTATTTTATATTATAAAAACTATATTAAAAAGATAGAAAAAATTATAAAAAAGATTAAAGAGAAATATAAACTAAAAAACTAAAAACTAGCTAAATAATACCTAAGAATTAAAATTACTTATAATTAAATAATACAAAACATTTACTTTTTATATAACTAATATATTAAATAAATTATGAAGAAGTTTAATCTTATTAACTCTAAAGTTCTAACTATACTTCTTCCCCTTATTTTATTTAAGAAGTTTAAAGGGGAAATAAACCTATAGTAAGTTTTATTATATTAAAAGAAGATTAAATTAATCTTCTATACTATAATTATAATATAGCTAGATGTTATATTTATTTATATTTTATTATTATAATCTCTAATAAACCTATTTTTAAAATACTATCAAATTATAAATTAAGTAATTAAATATCTATATTATACTTAATATTTTATAATTCACTTTAGTATTTTAGAAGGTAGAGTAACCTAAATATTATTAATTATAAGTAATAGTTCTTTTACTAATAGCAAAAAGATATAAGAGTTATTTTAAAGCTTTATAATATTTCTCTTTAAAAGCTTAATTTAATAAAAGGCTATATATTAAATTATAATAACTATATCAATAATAGAAGTGAAGCTTCTAAGCTTAAAATATATTATAAAAGAGACTATAGCTTTTAAATAACTCTTTATAAACCTTAAACTTAGCTTAGAAAATATATAGAACATTTACTATAATAATTAATAAATAATATAATTTATAATGAGTAAAAAAGAGTATATTTTAATTTACTTCTACTATATAAATATCTAAAATATATAGCTTCATTAGAAATATACTAAGTAATTATTTTAAATTATATATTTTCTAACTAATAAAATACTAGCTAATAGTTTTATAAAAGTATTTTTTTATATAAAATTTAAATAGTTTAAAATATTTCTAAGCTTATAAAATCTATTATAAATAATAGAATAAAGTGAAAAAGGAAAGTTAAATAGTAAATAAAGCTTATAAGCTAGATATTTTTAATAACAAATAGCTTAATAGCTAAGAAGCATATAGCTCTTTTAAAAGCTTAAAATACCTATACTTTATAAAGTATTAAGTAAAATAAAAGTTATACTTTATTTATATCTCTAGAGAGTAAATATATAGTTATCTATAAAGATATTATATATAAGCTTTATTCTTTTAGAGAGAAATCTACTAATAGACCTATTAATAGTAGCTTAAATACTAGTTACTTTGGAGATAGAAGAGATTATTTTAAAAGATAAGCTAATATATAAACTACTAGATATTATAGGCTATGCCTACTTATTATATCTAGGCATTACTATAGACTTATAGAAATTCTACTCTTAGTAACTATATTCACTTAATAAGCGCCCTATATCTATTTTTCCTCTATATAAGAAGTATTCTAAAAACTTCTCTCTTTTAGTTTAAATTACTATAATTAAAGTACTTCTAAGTTAAATAAACTATAAGCTAACTTCTTATATATCTAAGTTTATATTAAATACTTACTTTATTAGTTATATAATATAATAAATAGTAAGTAGAAAATAGAGCTAACTAAACTTAAAATAGCTAAGCTAGAAGTAGTATCAAAAAGTATATAAGTATTTAAATTTATTTATACTATAATCGCTAAACTAAATAACTAACTTAATAATATATTAACTTCATTATAAACTATTAATAAACTAGTTATAAAACTAATATAAATTGTAATAAATAGTAATACTTTAATACTACTAGTACTATATCTTATAATATTTCTATTATTAGTAGTATTAGTATTACTATTTCTATTACTCAGAAAATAAGTAGTATTTAATATTTAAAACTCTTTTCTCACTTTCTAAAGTTTAAAAGTAGTTATAATAAGTATACTACTTAAGTATAATAGATATATAATAAGATTAGTATAAGGGGCTAGCCTATAGTTTGTTTAACTTAGCAGTGCCTTAATTATAATAATCTAAGCTAAAGGAGGGAAGTTTCTAAGATACTCCTTATATAGAGGAAAAATAAGTATAAGGCGCTTATTAAGTAAATATAGTTACTAAACGTAGAATTTCTATAAATTTATAGTAATACCTAGACGTAATAAATAAGTATAGCTTATAATATATACTTTCCCCTTTAACCTTTATATAAGTATAAGTTAAGTATAAGCTAAAAATAGTTAGTATAAGCTAGAAGTAGACTTAAAGCTTTATTAATTTAAATTATTAACTATATTATACTTTATAAGTAAACAATATAATAATTTAATTTATTATACTTAGTTTACTTTTAGTTTTTCTTTTTTTTACTAATCTATATAGTAGTAAGTAATTTAACTTTTCTATATTATTATTTAACTAATTTATTATTATTATAGCTGTATTTTTAATATACTTTTAGTTTATTTACTTTATAAGTTAGTTAAACTTAAATCCTTATTAATTACTAATTTATATAGATCTAATTATTACTTACTTAGTTTCTATAAATAATAGTACTTCCTATATATTATTACTTATACTTTTCCTATTATCTTACTATAATTAACCCTATATAGCTTACTCTCTCTAACTCTAATAAAGAGATAGAGTCTTTTCTTTTTATTAACTTTAAAAACTTACTTTTTAACTACTCTAAGTTTACTAACCCTTTTACTATTAAAAAGCCTATCTTTAAGGATTTTAACTTTAAAAATAACCTTCTCTATAACTTACTATAATCTCTCCTTATTTATCTTATTATATAGAAGCTTACTATTATATATTTTCTAGTTACTTACTTATTACTTTTCTAACGTTCTATTAAAACTTTTATAAATACTAGTTTATATTTAGTAGTATCTTTTTAGATAAAACTTAAAAACCTATTTACTAAGTTTTCTATTTAAAGTATATATTTACTATAGCTAAAGCTAAAATACTTAGTAATTATTAGTATAGGTATAAGCGTATATAGGGGTGTAGTATATATACCTATATAGTATAGAGTTATAGATAGGCTTATGTTATGATGAAAAGTAATAATCTTAAGTATTAAAGAGTATTTAATTGTATAGATAATAATAAGAGAAGTAATATATTATAATAATTCCTATTAATGTAGTTAGTAAGTTATATCCCTTAGTAGGGAAAAGTGAGGGGAAAGATAACCTGAAATATAACCTACTAAACTGCTAATTATATAAGGTGCTTATATAAGTATATATATTTCATAATTAATATTATAGTTATAGGGTATAATAAATAGAGTATTTTTATATAAGGTTTTATACCTTAAATATTATTTATTTATTTATTATAGAATATTAAAGTAAGTTAAGCGTTATTATTATTCTTATATTATTATTATTATTATAAAAGAATGTTATATATTAACATCCCTTCTTAAGGTATATACGGTTAATTTGTAGTATATAGCTTACTCACTTAATATATATATACGTTATAAGTATAAGTAAACTTAAAAGCTCTGTGGGAAAAATAAGAAAGATATTTCTATAATATATATAATATGTTTATAACTAGTTAAAAAACTCTTATAAAATAACCTTATAAGTAAAAAGGTAAGAGAAAAACTTATATATTATTTCTTTAATGTAGTTATTATTATTATATATATTATTATTATTATTTTTATTATTATTATTATTTTTATTATTATTATTATTTATTATATTAAGTATATTATTAAATATAACCTTACCTAAAAGCTTAGTTAATATATCTACAATATTAGACTTAGAGTCTATATAAAATAACATTATATCTTTATTTAATAAAGATTCTCTAGTAAAATGATATTTTATATTAATATACTTAGATCTTTTATAAAATTTAGGATTTTTAGTTAGCTTTTTAGTTGCTAAATTATCTATAAAAATCTTAGGCTTATTTATAGCTTTAAAACCTAGATTAGTTAGATTAAAATTATAACTATTATATAGATATAAAGCTTCTTTTACTACTTCAGTTAAAGCTATATATTTAGCTTTATAAATAGATAGTACTACTATTTTTTATTTTATAGTACTATAAGATATTATATTATATAATCCCTAGCAAAATATATAAGTTAATATGGATTTTCTATTATCTAGGTCTCTAGCCTAATAAGAGTCTAAATAACCTATTAAATCCCATATTATATTATTATTATAATTATAATAAATTCCTTTTTTAGAAAAATTATTTATATATCCCTATAAGTAATCTAAAACTAAAAAATGCTCTTTTAAAGGGTTTATTATATATCTTAATAATATTATAACTACTAGAGTAATATTATACCTAGTTTTTAGAGCTAGATATATAAGGGCTTTAACTTATTACTAAAACTATAGTATTTCTTCTTTTATAGTAGTATATTTATTTATATATAATTTTATATTATCTCTTATAGGAGTTAAAGATAGATTTATATTAGTTTTATTATATTTATCTAATATTTTTTCTATATATTTAGTTTAATATATAAAGAAAGACTTATTAGGTTAATCTATTTTAAACTTATAGCTTAAAAAGGTACTAAACTCCCTTAATAGTTATATTTTTATATATTACTTTAGTTTATTATATATATAGTTACTAGTAGTAGTATTATTAGCTACTAAAAGTATATTATCTATATAATAATAAATTATAGCTTTATAGTTATTTCTATTAAGTATAAATACTACTTTATTATAAAGTAAAATAATAAATCCTAATTTTATTAATATAGCTTTTAAATAGTTATATTATAGTTTAGAGCTTTATTTTAACTTATATAAAGTTTTAAGAAGCTTATAGTAATATTTAATATTATTTAATTTATAGTTATAATTAGGATTAAATTCTAACTTATTTATAGTTTTATTATATAAAAAACCTATTAGTAATATTATATATATATTTATATCTATATTAGCGTGTATAAACGTTATAGTAACATTATACTATAGAAGGGTCTATCCTTCTTTTATAGTAAATATAACTATAAACCTATAGCTTTCTAGTCTATAAGTAGTAGAAAAGATTTCTAAATAATTAATACTAATATATTAATTATAACTTTAAGTAACTTATTTTACTTTATATTTATAGATATTATTTATTTTATTTTTTAATTTTATAGTATATACCTATTTACTACTTAATAAATAAATATTATCTAGTTTTTATATAATTTCCTAAGCTTTTATATCTTCTATTTAAGTTACTTCTAGTTATATAGCTTAAATCTAATTATCTTTATAAAGAGAACTTAAAGCTTACTATATATTAAAAAGCTTATTTAATATAATAACTAATAGAATATAAGAAGCTTTATTAATAGTACTAGTTCTAGTAATACTATTATTATTAGTTAAAACGTTATTATTTATTTTATAAATACTAAGAGTAGAACAACTTACTATAGTAAATAATAGTGCACTTTCAGTATTATAAACTATATTATTAACCTATTTATAGTCTTTTTTAGCTTCTTCTAATAGAGAGGGGATCTCTATTAGTAACTTAGATTTTTATTTATTTATTTCTCTATTATTAATACTAGTAGTTTTCATACTATTATTATGTGAACTAATTATACTAATATTAGTATTATTATTACTAGTATTAATATTATTATTTATATTATTATTATTATTATTATTATTATTATTATTAATACTAGTCTTATTACTTAGATTTATAAGAGCGTTATTTATTATAGAAATATCACTACTTATAGTAGAATTATTCTTATTAGAGATAGATTAACTAGAAATATCTCTTTATAGACTTTTTTAGGTAGTATTATATCTATTATTATTTAGTATAATACTACTATTTATATCTTTATAGTAGGTATTTATACTTAAAAGAAGCTCTTTATAATAAGAAATAAAGGTATTTTCTAGGATTTTAACGTTTTAAGACTATAAAGCTCTTCTTAGTTATATATCCTAGATCTTATATCTATTAGATCTATAATTTATTATATAACCTTAATATACTTATTCGTCTAGTTTCTTTATAGAAGGATCTTTATTTTTATAGTAATAAATACTACTCTATACTTTTATATTATTTATATTAGGTTTTATATTATTCTTTATTTTATAAAGCGTTTTATACTTAATAGAGCTATAAGAAGTCCTATTATATATATAAAGAGTAGTATAAAAAACTTTACTTTATAAGTAGTATAATAAACCTAAATTATATAGTATAGTTTTTATTTTATTAACTATAGTATATATAGTATACTCTATAAGACTATTAGGTTTATATATATAAAGAGGTCTTTTATTATATATTATACCGCTTTAAGTATATATAGCTTTAAAGTAATAATTATTAAATTCTATACCTCTATCTATAGATACTTCTTTTATTTTTTTATTATTATTATTATTATTTATTTTAGCTTAAAATTTAAGAAAAGCTTTACTAATAGTATATTTCTCTTTATCTTTAAGTAATTCTTCTTATATAAAACGGAAATATTTATTTATAAAGATAATAAAATAGTAATATTTATTATATATAGTAGGCGTTATAAGTCTATATAAATCTGAAGCTATATAATCTAGATAATTTAGATTTTTATTATAAACCTAAGGTTTACTAGCTTTTATTATAAATTTGCTTTAAAAACAGGCTTTATAGAGCTATAATCTATTATTTATATTATTATTATTTATATTTATATTTATAGTTATATTATCTTTTATTTTTAAAAAAGTCTGTAAATATATATGTCTAAGACGTTTATACTATAATTAAAGGCTATTATTATTATTATTATTATTATTATTATTATTATTATTTATATTATTATTTGTAGTATTATATATATAGTTATTATTATTATTAGTAGGAAATTGAAAGAAATATAAGTTATTTCTCTTTGCTTTTATAGTAATAATATAATCTTTATTAATATTATATAAAATAGGTTATTTCTATATAATAGAAGCAATACCTAAGGAATCTAACTTAGATTAACTAAGTAGATTAATACTTAGTTTAAGTATATAATAAACGTCTTTTAGTATTATAGTATTATTATTTAGATATATTATTAAATCACTCTTTATTTTAGAAGTAAGAGTCTTTGCTTCTCCCTAATTTATAGTTTTATTGATTTTTTTATGATTTTTTAATAAGTTATAGTTATTAACGATATGAATAGTAGCTGCAGTATTAATATAAATATCAACTACATGTTAAGTATTATTATTATTCTTATATTATTATTATTATTATAAAAGAATGTTATATGTTAATAAATACTAGTAGTTTTCATATTATTATTATGTGAACTAATTATACTAGTATTAGTATTATTATTACTAGTATTAATATTATTATTTATATTATTATTATTATTATTATTATTATTATTATTATTATTATTATTATTATTATTATTATTATTATTATTATTATTATTATTATTATTATTATTAATATTACTCTTATCACTTAGATTTATAAGAGCGTTATTTATTATAGAAATATCACTACTTATAGTAGGATTATTCCTATAAGAAATAGATTAACTAGAAATATCTCTTTATAGACTATTTTAAGTAGTATTATATCTATTATTATTAGATATAATACTACTATTAGTATCTTTATAGTAGGTATTTATATTTAAAAGAAGCTCTTTATAATAAAAAATAAAGGTATTTTCTAAAATTCTAATATTTTAAGC
Organism: Colletotrichum viniferum; assembly: GCA_020226115.1. Lineage (NCBI taxonomy): Eukaryota > Fungi > Ascomycota > Sordariomycetes > Glomerellales > Glomerellaceae > Colletotrichum > Colletotrichum viniferum. The sequence goes on from JAGFBE010000008.1 coordinate 584,187, forward strand.
CTATAAAGCTCTTTTTAGTTATATATCTTAGATCTTATACTTATTAGATCTATAATTTATTATATAACTTTAACGTGCTTATATATCTAGTTTCTTTATAGAAGGATCTTTATTCTTATAGTAGTAAATACTACCCTATACTTTTATATTATTTATATTAGGTTTTATATTATTCTTTATTTTATAAAGCGTTTTATACTTAATAGAGCTATAAGGAGTCTTATTTTATATACAAAGAGTAGGATAAAAAGCTTTACTTTATAAGTAGTATAGTAAACTTAAATTATATAGTATAGTTTTTATTTTATTAACTATAGTGCGTATAATACGCTCTATAAAACTATTAGGTTTATATATATAAAGAGGTCTTTTATTATATATTATACTACTTTAAGTATATATAGCTTTAAAGTAATAATTATTAAATTCTATACTTCTATCTATAGATACTTCTTTTATTCTTTTATTATTATTATTATTATTTATTTTAGCTTAAAATTTAAGAAAAGCTTTACTAATAGTATACTTCTCTTTATTTCTAAGTAATTTTCCCTATATAAAACAGGAATATGTATCTAGAAAGATAATAAAATAATAATATTTATTATATATAGTAGGTGTTATAAGCCTATATAAATCTAAAGCTATATAATTTAGATAATCTAGATTTTTATTATAAACCTAAGGTTTACTAGCTTTTATTATAAATATACCTTAAAAATAGGCTTTATAGAGCTGTAATTTATTATTTATATTAATATTATTTATATTTATATTCACAGTTATATTATTTTTTATTTTTAAAAAAGTCTATAAATATATATGTCTAAGACGTTTATGCTATAATTAGAGGCTATTATTATTATTATTGTTATTATTATTATTATTATTATTATTTATATTATTATTTATAGTATTATATATATAGTTATTATTATTATTAGTATGAAATTAAAAGAAATATAAGTTATTTCTCTTTACCTCTATAGTAATAATACAATCTTTATTAATATTATATAAAATAGGTTGTTTCTATATAATAGAAGTAATACTTAAAGAATCTAATTTAGATTAACTAAGTAGATTAATACTTAGTTTAAGTATATAATAAATATCTTTAAGTATTATAGTATTATTATTTAGATATATTATTAAATTACCTTTTATTTTAGAAGTAAAAGTCTTTATTTCTCCCTAGTTTATAGTTTTATTAATTCTTTTATAATTTTTTAATAAGTTATAGTTATTAATAATATAAATAGTAGCTATAGTATTAATATAAATATTAACTATATTTTTATTTTTATTATTATAACTCTTTACTTTTCCTTTTTCCTTAATAATAGATTAGTTAATTAAATAACTTAAGGAAGGATTATTAGTATTATTTATATTATTATTAAAAGTAGTATAGCTTATATTCTTAAAGAGAATATCTTCTTCTTCTTTATTAGAAAATAAATCTATTAAATCTCTAGGATTTCTAGAATTATTTATAGATATATAGGGGGTAATTTTATCTAAAGTAGTTATATTAACTACTTTCTTTTCTTTATTCTTAGTACTAGTAATACTAGTAGAGGGCTTTTTCTACTAGCTAGGTACTTTTTTAGGATATAGAAAAGTGTAATTTTCTTTAGTATAGTTTATTTTCTTATACTTTTTATAGTATAAATCTTTCTGTTTTTTCTAAGGTTTTTTATTAATTTTATTCTTATTTTTCTTATTAGTATTTTCCTAGTTTTTATTTTGTTTTTTATTCTTTTTATTATTATTACCTTTAATAGTATTATTAACTACTTTATACTACCTTATCTCTTATATTTATCTATAAAACTAATATATAAAGAGTTTAGGTTATAAATAGTAAGGTTAGTCCTAAGAGATTAAGTTATAAAGGTTATAAAAGCTTTATAAGTTTTATTTAAACTATTAAGTATATAAGCTATAATTACTTAATTAAGTAATTTAAGCTTATTATAAGATAAGTTATCTATAAGTTTTTTTATTTTATTTATATATTCTTCTATAGAATTAAAGTTATCTAAAGAAGTATTAAAGAACTTTTTATAGGTTAAAAACTTATTTATAAAACCTATAAGCTTATATAGAGCTTTTAGATATTCTTAAGTAGTATAAGTATTTTTATTATCTTTTATAACCCTTAGAAGCTTATTATTATAAAATAACTATATATAACTTAAAGTTTTATAGTTTTTATTTTTATTATTAGAAGAAATAAACTTAATAAGGTTTATAGTAATATCTTTACTATATAGTAGGGCTTTAATATATATAGCTTATACTTTATAGTTCTCTAAGTTAATAAACTTAGAGAACTAAACCTTAAGATTAGTTATTATTACTTTAATAGGATATAATATATAGTTATAAGCTTTATAAAAGATTAATAATAGTGTAGTTATTAACTAAAGAGCTATTATATATATAGTATAGTAGTTTTTATAATAAAGTTATAATAGTTATAAACTTAGAAGTTAAAGGTTTAACTTATAAAAAAGAGTAGTTTTTATTCTTTTTTCTTAATTATTATCTTCTTTAATTAGATTTATATCTAACTAAAGAGATATATATCCTATATAGTAAATTAGTTAAAAGAAAGTTTATTAAGCTATAAATATAAGTTTAAATTAAATTAGTAATAACTTAGAGGATAGTTTAAAGAGATAATCTAAAGGATATAGATTAAATAAAGTAGTAATAAAAGCTTATTTATTTAAAGAAAAATTAATAGAGGTATAGTTAATTTAAATAGGGTTTAGTATATAAATTTAAAAAAGATAAATCTTATAAAACTAAATAACTAGTTTAGTTAGTATTTCTAGTTTTATAAAAGTAGTATAAATAGAAAAGTATTTAAAGGATTAATTTTTAGTATATATAACTTTTAAGTAAAAGTAGAGCTTTATAAATAAGTAGGTGAGAAGTAAAGAAGTAGTAGGAAAAGAGGTTATTTCTAAGCTAGACTTATAACTTATTAGTATAGGTATAAATATATATAGAGGTATAGTATATATACTTATATAGTATAGGGTTATAAATAAGCTTATATTATAATAAAAAGTAATAATCCTAAGTATTAAAGAGTATTTAATTATATAGATAATAATAAGGGAAGTGATATATTATAATAATTCTTATTAATATAGTTAGTAAGTTATATCTCTTAGTAGGAAAAAGTAAGGGGAAAGATAACCTAAAATGTAACCTACTAAACTACTAATTATATAAGGTGCTTATATAAGTATATATATTATATAATCAATATTATAGTTATAAAGTATAATAAATAGAGTATTTTTATATAAGGTTTTATACCTTAAATGTTATTTATTTATTTGTTATAGAATATTGAAGTAAGTTAAGTGTTATTATTATTCTTATATTATTATTATTATTATTATAAAAGAATGTTATATGTTAACAGTAATATTATAGCTTATTATAATATCTTTAAATAAGATATATTAGTTAGCTATTTTCTAGTTATTATAGAACTAACTATTTCTTAAATAATATTACTTACTATATCTACTATTTTAATAAATCTATTAAGTCTACTTATATTAATATATATACTACTCTCTTACTATTTTAATCTTATAAAGTTAATATTCTATTAGAATAATAAAAGTATTATTTACTACTATAAAGAGTTTACTTCTCTTAGCTATAACTATTTTACTTACTATAACGTTAATAAGTAGACTTTAGTAAATCCCTATTATTTTATTATTCTAATATAAATATTAACCTTTTTACTAGCTCTTTTTATAGATTAAAGCTTATATAAAGCTTCTTTATACTATCTCTATCTAAAGCTATAAGATCTATACTAAGACTAAAGAGAAATATATTACTAAAGTTATTATTAAAGCTACTACTAGTATTAATACTTTTTTTATACTTTTTACTAATTCTCTAGTTACTTTTATCCTTAGTACTCTTACTATTATTATTATTTTAATATCCTTCTTAGTTAAACTTAATAAAGTTTAGTTATACTACTTTACTTAAGTTTACTTAGATATAACTAAAGTTTTTTATAAAGTTTATTATATTTCTATTCTATTTCTATTTATAGATTCTAACTATTTCTTAGTTTACTAATACTATTATTACTACTTATACTATGTAAAAGAAATAGAAAAATCACTTCTAAAGTTTTTGTTTTATTTATTATTTATCTATCTTAAGCCTATCCTAGCTTTATTATATCTTTCTATAGCTTTACGCTATAATAAAGTCTTTTTATTTCTCTTTAACTTCTTAATTATAACTTACTCTACTATTATCTCTATATTCTACTTCTATTCGCTTATTATTATATATTTATAATACTATATATTAAAAGTTACTATTATTCTTATCTATAAAACTATATTTCTCTTTAAACTTATTAACTACGTAATTATTCTATAAAGATTATAGAAGTTTCTAAATAAGCTAACTATACTTTATTTATTTAACTAATACTTTATAATATCTTTGTCTACTTATATACTTCTACTATACTACTAAAATAAACTTAACTTCCTATTTATCTTCTCTATTTTTAAAAATAAGTACTAGTTAGAAGTTATTAACTTTCTAGCTTAAAAGTAAGTTATTTATAGTATAATATAATAAGTTAATATAAAAACAGTTATAGATCTTATCTAAAACGTTTAACTTAACTATAGTTAGTAAAATTACTTTAGTTACTTTATACTTTAGATATAACTAATCTAACTTCTTATAACACTATTCTATATAGAAATTTACTAGTAATAATTAAACTTTATCACCTATTTTATAGTATTTAACTAGTATTCTCTTAATATTTACTAATCGCTTTATTATCTATTAAGCTACTATAATAGTAACTTATATTAGCTTTATTATTAACTTAAATATATTAATAAACTTATTAGTAGCTAATTTATAAAACTTTACTAGCTTTAGCGTTAACTAAACTATAAATACTAAGTAAATATAGTACTTATAAATAAATAAAAGAAGTTTACTCTAGTTATAGCTATATTATAGCTATTAATTACTAGTTAAATAGAAAGTAAATAAACTTCTTAGTTATCTTAAATAAAACTAATTATTATCTATAAAACTATTTAGATTTCCTAGTTAAAGTATTTAGTTACTCTATCTATTTATAGATAATAAGTAGTACTTAAACGCTATTTAATCTTTATAAATATATAAAATTATTATTAAAACTAACTTATTTAGTTATTACTTTGATTACTAATAATAAACTTTAGTACTTTATAAAACTAATAATAATAGTTAATAAAACGTTCTATATATATTTTTATATCTATAGATATTATTCTTTCTAAAGGTATTATTTTTAAAAATCTATTTATTATTACTTAGAAGTATTAAAACTTTATATTTACTACTTATAAAAGATCTATTATAAAATCTATAGTAAAGTTATAATATAGTTATTTTACTATTAATAGTAGCTAGAGAAATCTATATTTTACTTACTACTATATTATTCCTCTATTATAGCTATTATAATTCTTTATAAATTAGTAAATAGTTAATAACTACTTTAACTAAAAATACTACTAAGCTAGAATAGCTAGTATATTATTCTAACTAAAGTAACTAGTTATTATTAAGTTATAATACTTCTAAATTAACTATATTTAGAAAGCGTTCTAAAAATAGTTTTTATTTATTAATTTTAATACTTAAATTTAGTTTTTAAACGTTAATTGGTTAAAAATATCTATACTATACTTAGTAATCTATAGTTTTAAGCCTAATTAAAAAGAAAAGCTTTAATCTCTCTATTTTACTACTAAATAAATACTTTAATATTAAGTATTATTTATTTATATTTTATTTTAAATATACTATAAAGCTAAGTTTTTAAATAGTATTATAATAAAAGCTTCTATTATAGTTAACTTATATATATTTCTAAAAGTAGAGTTAGAGATTATCTATATTACTTTTCCTTTTTCTTATTTATTTTTCTAACTTTTTAGAGTATTTTATTTATAGTATAAAAGTATATTAAGTATAACTATAAAGTAGCTTAGTTAATATTTTAAATAGAAGTTATATTTTAATAACTATTTAACTTAATAACTTTAATACTATATTAAATACTATTTTTATATAAAGTATTTAAAACCTTTATAATTAGTTAAAACCTTAAACTTAAAGTAGCTTTTTAATTTAGTATTCTATATACTTAAATAAGTAACTACTACTAATAGTTCCTTATTATAAATTAAGTAGTTATATTAAATAGAAGTAAACTTCTATAAGTAAAAAGTAATAAAATAATATTATTCTTATATATCTTTTTAAATTAATATACTTCTTAAAGTAAACCTTAAGTAATCTATTTTAATAATTATTAGAGCTTATAGGTTAAAATAATATAGTACTAATATAGTCTAAAAGCAGTATTTAAGCATTTAAAATACTTCTTTCTATTTTTTATTTTAGATAAATAGTACTCCTTTTTTTATAAAAAAAGTAAGAAGCTTTATAACTTCTAAGTACTCTAATATAAATATTTAGTAATACTTAGTAAACCTTAAAAAGTTCTATAACCTTTTTAATAAAGTAGATATTTCCTACTTAATAATTACCTATATTTTCTCTATATTATAAGTAATACTTTTACCTACTTTTAGAATAAATCCTATATATTTTACTATTTTTACTAAAAACTTATACTTTATAAAGTTAAACTTAAAGCTAACCTCTTTAAAAACTTAGAAAACTTTATAAACTTTCTATTTATAATTTACTTAAAAGCTACTACTATAGACTAATATATAATTAATATATACTATTATAAAGTTATTAAAAAACTCTTAAAGTATATTATTAATATACTACTAAAACGTTACTAAAGCCTTATTTAGTTTAAATAGATAGACTAGCTATTTGAAAAGCTTATATTATATATAAAAAGTAGTTTTCTCTTAATATCCTTCTACTATATAAGTCTTATAGAAAGTAGCTATAATATCTAACTTTAGATATTATTTTACTAAACTAACTCTCTAAAGAATCTTTTAAATTAGAAATAAAAAATAGTAGTCCTACTTAGTAACAGTATTTAATATTTAATAATTATAATAGAACTATAATCTTCTACTTAGTTTCTTAATAAAAAGTATTAATATACTAATAAGAGATTTACTAGCTTAAATAAAGCTTTTATTAAGTAAGTTAGTAAATATCTTTTTAAATACTAAAAGCTTTTCTCTTAATATACTATAGAGAGAGCTTTAAAATAAAAATACTTTTTAGCTAAAAATATTATACTTAAAATAGATTTTATAATATATACTAGAGTAACTTAAAAATAAAAAATATAATTTAGTAAACTTAAAAAGCTTTATAAACTTATTATAAATATATTATAGTAGTTTCTCTAAATAGTTTTCTAATTTCTTTATTTTAAATATTTTCTTAATATCTCTTAAATTTATAATTTATATTTCTATAATTACTTTAAACACTTAACCTCTAATAACTCTCTAGTAAATTACTATAAGAAAAGTAATATTTAATTAGTAAATTTCTTAGATTTCCCTTACTTTTTAAAACTTATTTTATCTTTATAGAGTAATAATAACCTCTACTTCTTTATAGAATATTTCTTCCTTTACTATATTATATATAATACTATTTTATTCTATTTATAGCTTCTCTAAAAATAAGTTAGTATCTAACCTCTTTACTATATAAATAAAAAGCTACTATATATAACCTCTAATTTTAAAATATAATATAGCTATACTTTTTATTTTAGCTTAAGCTAAGTTATTAGTAAAACTATATAGTTATTATACTTAGTAATTAATATATAGTAAATAGAAGTAGTAAATATACTAATAGTTTACTATTATATAAATATTATAACTATAGTTTATTAAAGTATTAATAGAAATATTTTTATTAACTCTAATTACTAATATTATAGAAAGTTTACTTATACTATATTCTAACTAAAATTACTCCTATTTAGCTTACTCTTTTTCTATTATTTCTAATATTTAATTTTATACTAAAGTTACTTATTTCCTAAATTAGAAGTATTTTCTTCTTTTTTATCCTCTTCTAAGTTTTAGTATAATACTTCTTTAATAGCTTTTATTACTTTAAAACTATCTTTTAATCTCTTTAACTTCTAATAATCTCTTTATAAATAGCTAATCTAGTTATACCTAAAATAATAATATATTTCTTTACTAAAACCTTTATCTATTCTATTAAATAAAGTATATACTAACTTTATTATTTTAATATCTCTATTTATATCTACTTTAGTAAGTAATAATTTTATTCTAAAAGTTATAAGTTAATATATAATATTATAATATAATATAATCTTTTTAGTTTCTATATAATATCTTATATAAAATTTATATATTTAATATACTTATAGAGGGTTAAATAGTTAACTAAATAGGTAAAAGGTTTATAGAATAATACTCTTTATAAATAGTTAATTTAAACTCTATTTAGCTATACTATACTATTTACTTCTATAATAGTATATTTAAAGTAAAATAGAAATAAAGCGAATAATTTATTATACTTTATTTTAAATTTTAATAGCTTTCTAAAAACCTTATTCTTAACGTTCAAGTTACTATAAATATAGTCTAAATATACTAAAAAAGCATTTAGCTTAAATAAGCTATTACTACTACTAGATTTATAAAAAGCTATAACTACTAACTATACTTTTAGTTTTAAATAAAAGTTAATTAAATACTAAACCTCTTAGTTACTTAAATAGAAAACTTAATCTATTTTAATCTTATTATATATCTATTATACCTAAGTAGTATATTTATTATAACTACTTCTAAACTTTAAAAAGTTAGAGAGAAGTTTTAAACGTTAAATACTACTTATTTCTTAAGTAATGTCTAGTTTTAGAAGTAGTAGTATTAATAATACTAATAGTAGAGATATTATAAAGTATAATACTAGTAGTACTAAAATATTACTACTTATTACTATTTATATTAGTTTTATAACTAGCTTATTAATAGCTTATAATAAAGTTAATATATTATTAAGTTAGTTATTTAATTTAGTAATTATAATATAGATCGATTTAAATACTTATATACTTCTTAATACTACTTCTAACTTAACTATTTTAAGCTTAGTTAGCTCTATTTTCTACTTACTATTTATTATACTATATAACTAGTAAAGTAAATATTTAATATAAGCTTAGATATATAAAAAGCTAGCTTATAGTTTATTTAATTTAGGAGTACTTTAATTATAATAATCTAAGCTAAAAGAGAGAAGTTTCTAAAATACTTCTTATATAGAAGAAAAATAAGTATAAGGCGCCTATTAAGTAAATGTAATCACTAAAAGTAGAATTTCTATAGGTCTGTAGTAACACCTAGATATAATAAGTAGGTATAGCTTATAACATTAATAAAAGCATTCCTATTAACGCTTTAATAAACTATAGTTATAATATCTATATAATAGTAAACTACTAATATACTTACTACCTCTATTTACTATATATTAACTACTAAGCGCAGTAACTATATAGCTTTACTAATAGCTCAGCTTAAGCTAAAGCAAAAAGTATAGCTATATTATACTTTAAAATTAGAGGTTATATATAGTAGCTTTTTACCTATATAGTAAAAAGGTTAGATACTAACTTATTTCTAAAGAAGCTATAAATAAAATGAAATAATATTATATATAATATAGTAGAAAAATAGGTATTCTATAGGAAAATAGAGGTTACTATTACTTTATAAAGATAAGATAAGCCTTAAAAAGTAGAGGAAACCTAAACAACCTACTAACTAAACGCTACCTCTTTTATAGTAATTTACTAGAAAGTTATTAAAGGTTAAGTATCTAAAGTAACTATAGAAATATAAGCTATAAGTTTAAGAGATATTAAAAAAGCATTTAAAATAAAGAAACTAGAAAACTATTTAGAAAAACTACTATAATATATTTATAATAAATTTATAAAGCTCTTTAAGCTTACTAAGTTATATCCTTTACTTTTCAATCGCTCTAGTATAAACTATAAAATCTACTTAAAGTATAATACCTCTAGCTAAGACGTACCTTTACTTTAAAGCTCTCTCTATAATATATTAAAAGAAAAACTTTTAATACTTAAAAAGACGCTTACTAACCTACTTAATAAAAGCCTTATTTAAGCTAGTAAGTCTCCTACTAGTATACTAATACTTTTTATTAGAAAACTAAGTAGAGAATTATAGTTCTACTATAACTACTAAGTATTAAACACTATTACTAAATAAGACTACTACTCTTTACCTCTAATCTAAAAAACTCTTTAGAAAGTTAGTTTAGTAAGATAGTATATAAAGTTAGATATTATAGCTACTTTCTATAAGATTTATATAATAAAAGGATACTAAAAAAAACCACTTTTTATATATAATATAAGCTCTTTAAGTAACTAATCTACCTATATAACTAAGTAGAGCTTTAGTAATATTCTAGTAGTATATTAATAATATACTATAAAAGTTCCTTAACAACTTTATAATAGTATATATTAATAATATATTAGTTTATAATAGTAGCTCTTAAATAGACTATAAATAAAAAGTTTATAAAATCTTTTAAGCTTTTAGAGAAGCTAGCTTTAACTTTAACTTTATAAAGTATAAGTTCTTAGTAAAAATAGTAAAATATATAGGATTTATCCTAAAAGTAAGTAAAAGTATTACTTATAATATAGAGAAAATATAAGTAGTTATTAAGTAAAAAGTATTTATTTTAGTAAAAAAGTTATAAAGCTTCTTAAGGTTTACTAATTATTACTAAATATTTATATTAAAATACTTAGAAGTTATAAAGCTTCTTACTATTCTTATAAAAAAGAAAGTACTATTTATATAAAGTAAAGAATAAAAAGAAGTATTCTGAATATTTAAGTACTACTTTTAAACTATACTAATACTATATTATTTTAACTTATAAGCTTTAATAACTATTAAGATAAACTACTTAAAGTTTATTCTAAAAAGTATATTAACTTAAAAGAAATATATAAAGATAACACTATTTTATTATTTTTTATTTATAAAAGCTTACCTCTACTTAATATAACTACTTAATATATAATAAAAAACTATTAGTAGTAATTACTTATTTAAGCGTATAAAATACTAAATTAAAAAGCTACCTTAAGTTTAAAGTTTTAACTAACTATAAAATCCTTAAATACTTTATATAAAAGTAGTATTTAATAGAATATTAAAATTATTAAGTAGAATAGTTATTAAAATATAACTTCTATTTAGAATACTAACTAAGTTACTTTATAACTATACTTAATATACTTTTATATTATAAATAAAACGCCCTAAAAAATTAAAAGAATATATAAGAAAAAAGAAAAGTAATATAAATAATTTCTAACTTTACTTCTAGAAAAATATATAGATTAACTATAATAGAAGCTTTTACTATAATAATATTTAAAAACTTAGTTTTATAGTATACTTAAGATAGAATATAAATAAATAATACTTAATATTAAAATACTTACTAAGTAATAAAATAGAAAAATTAAAACTTTTTTTTCTAATTAAGCTTAAAACTATAGATTACTAAGTATAATATAAATACCTTTAACTAATTAATATTTAGAAACTAGATCTAAGTATTAAGATTAATAAATAAAAATTACTTTTAGAATATTTTCTAAATATAGTTAATTTAAAAATATTATAACTTAATAATAACTAGTTACTTTAGTTAGAATAATATACTACCTATTTTAGTCTAGTACTACTTTTAGCTAAAATAGTTATTAACTATCTACTAATTTATAAAAAACTATAATAGCTATAGTAGGAGAATAATATAATAATAAATAAAATATAAGCTTTTCTAGTTACTATTAGTAGTAAAAAAACTATATTATAACTTTACTATAAACTTTATAGTAAATCTTTTATAAATAGTAAATATAAAGTTTTAATACTTCTAAGTAATAATAAATAGATTTTTAAAAATAATAACTTTAGAAGAAATAATATTTATAAATATAGAAGTATATATAGAACGTTTTATTAACTATTATTACTAATTCTATAGAGTACTAAAATCTATTATTAATAATAGAAGTAGTAACTAAATAAACTAGTTTTAATAATAATTTTATATATTTATAAAGATTAAATAGTATATAAGTATTACTTTCTATTTATAAATAAATAGAGTAAGTAAACGCTTTAACTAGAAAATCTAAATAGTTCTATAAATAATAGTTAACTTTATTTAAAATAACTAAGAAGTTTATTTACTTTCTATTTAACTAATAATTAATAATTATAATATAGCTATAACTAAAGTAAGCTTCTTTTTTTTTACTTATAAGTATTATATTAACTTAATATTTATAGTTTAGCTAATACTAAAGCTAGTAAACTTTTATAAGTTAGCTACTAATAAATTTATTAATAAACTTAAGTTAACTATAGAGCTAGTATAAACTACTATTATAATAGCTTAATAAATAATAAAGTAATTAGTAAATACTAAGAGAACACTAGCTAAATACTATAAAGTAAGTAATAAAGTTTAATTATTATTAGTAAATTTCTATATAGAATAGTTTTATAAAAAGTTAGATTAGTTATATTTAAAGTATAAAATAACTAAAGTAATCTTACTAACTATAGTTAAATTAAATACTCTAAATAAAGTTTATAACTATTTCTATATTAGCTTATTATATTATACTATAAATAACTTATTTTTAAGCTAAAAAGTTAATAACCTCTAACTATTACTTATTTTTAAAAATAGAGAAAATAAATAAGAAGTTAAATCTATTCTAGTAATATAGTAGAAGTATATAAATAATAAAAAGCGTTATAACGTATTAGTTAAATAAATAGAATATAGCTAGCTTATTTAGAAACCTCTATAATCTTTATAAAATAACTAAGTAGTTAATAAATTTAAAAAGAAATATAGCTTTATAAATAGAAATAATAGTAATCTCTAATATATAGTATTATAAATATATAATAATAAGTAAATAGGAGTAAAATATAGAGATAATAGTAAAATAAATTATAATTAGAAAGTTAAAAAGAGATAAAAAGACTTTATTATAGTATAAAGCTATAGAAAAGTATAATAAAGCTAAAATAGATCTAAAATAAGTAAATAATAGATAGAATAAAAACTTTAGAAGTAATCCTCTTATTTCTCTTATTTAGTATAAATAGTAATAATAATATTAGTAAACTAAAAAGTAGTTAGAATCTTTAAATAGAAATAAAATAGAGATATAATAAACTTTATAGAGAACTTTAGCTATATTTAAGTAAGCTTAAATAAAGTAGTATAACTAAGCTTTATTAAGTTTAATTAGAAAGGATATTAAAGTAATAGTAATAATAAAAATACTAAAAATAAAAATAACTAGAGAACTAATAAAAGTATAAAGGAAATATTAGTACTAGTAGTAACTTTAGTAGTAACTTTAATAATATACTTCTCTTTAACCTTAATATAGATTTTATAACTTTAGATAGAAATAGTATAAAAAAGCTTTATATAAACTTTAATCTATAGAAGAAGTTAATAGAAAAGTTAATATTTATATTAGAATAGTAAAATAATAGAAACTTATTAAAGTCTACTTATTAATACTATAGTAAATAGAATAGTTATAATTAAAAGAAGTAAACTCTTTATAGTAGTAAATAACACTTTTATTACTTTAGTAGAACGTTAGTTTTATAAGATTAAAATAATAGAAAAAGTAGTATATATATTAATATAAGTAAACTTAATAAATTTATTAGAATAGTAGATATAGTAAATAATATTACTTAAAGAATAGTTAGCTCTATAATAACTAAAAAGTAACTAACTAATATACTTTACTTAAAAGTATTATAATAAGTTATAATATTACTAAATATCTTAGCTTTAATTATAGTAAATATATACTTTAAATAGAAGACTTAGTAAATAGATTTTTAGGTTTTATTTAAAAATATACTACTAAATATAAACTAATACTTATAAAAGTTTTAATAGAATATTACAAAAGTAATAGATAAGTAGCTAGAAGATATATAATAATAAGTTTCTATATAGTAGAGTAAGTAGAGAGAAACTAGAGAAAGTTATAGAGAAAGTTATTTTTAAAATTAAAATCCTTAAAAATAAGCTTTTTAGTACTAAAAAAGCTAGTAAACTTAAAGTAATTAGAAAGTAAGTTCTTAAAGTTAATAAAAAGAGAAAACTCTATCTCTTTATTAAAGTTAAAAAGAATAAGCTATATAGAGTTAATTATAGTAAAATAGTAGAAAAAGAAAATATATAAAAAGTAGCGCTATCTATAGAGGCTAAGTAAATAATAACTAGATCTATATAAGTTAGTAATTAATAGAGATTTAAGTTTAACTAGCTTATAAAGTAAATAAACTAGAAATATACTAAAATTATAACTATAATAATAATAAATTAGTTAAATAATAGTATAGAAAAGTTAAGTAACTTATTACTATATAGATTAATAAAAAAAAGAAAAACTAGAAGTAAACTAAGTATAAAAAATCATATTATTATATTATTTACTTATAGAGTATAGTGTAGTTAGTAGTTTAAATTAATAAAGCTTTAAGTTTACTTTTAGCTTATATTAACTACCTTTAGCCTATACTTAATTTATACTTATATAAAGGCTAAAGGGGGGGGTATATATTATAAACTATACTTATTTATTATATCTAAGTATTACTATAAACCTATAGAAATTCTACTTTTAGCGACTATATTTACTTAATAAGCGCCCTATACCTATTTCTCCTCTATATAAGGAGTATTCTAGAAACTTCTCTCCTTTAGTTTAGATTACTATAATCAAAGCACCCATAAGTTAAACAAACTATAGGCTAGCCTCTTATACTAGAGACTAATACTTCCCCTATAATAAGCTTAACTAATAAGATAATAGCTAGTATTAAAAGAGAAGTTATAGTCTTAGTAGCTACTTTATTACTACTTTTAGCCTTACTTTTCACTTTAGCTTTAGCTTTAGCTTTAGCTTTAGCTTTAGCTTTATTATAAGCTTTAAAGGTTTTTTAGAGCGTAGTTCTCTTAAGAGTAAAGACCTAATAAATAGTTAACAAAGTGAATAGTAATATAAAGATTATAGTATAATATATATATATTTATCTATACTATTATATAAAGTTTAAAGGAATTAAAGCCTTAGTATAAAGATAAGTAGTAATATAAGCTTATATAGCTTTGTTTTCTTTTTATAAAAAGTATATTTACCCCCTTACTCTACGCTAAGTGTATATATACTAAATAATATATCTATTTAAGTATTTTATAAATAAAATAAGTAAATTATATTACTTAATAGTAGTAGCTACTTCTTTTTTTAACTTTTAGTTTTTAAAACTTCTATTTCTACTTAAAGGTTAATAAATAATATAATAATTTAACTAGAAACTTAGATTTAAAATATACTCTATTTATATTTTTAGTATAATTTATAAATAAATAGAAAAATAAGAGTTATAAACTTTAAATTATACCTCTTTTTAGTCTCTCTATTCCCTATAACTGTCTTATTGTTATTAAGTTTATTAGTTTTAACCTCTATAAAATAACTTAAATTATTTAATAATCTAGAGAAATAATAAAATAAAATGAATATTTTATAATAAAGTTTTTTTTTAAAATACTAGAAATACAGGATAAAATAACTTATTTTTAAGTTTAGAGTTCTTAGATTTTAAAAAACGTATAAGAGAAACACTACTATTTTCTTCCTCTTTTTTTTCTCTCCCTTTTTACTTCTTATTAATAAAAGTAGCTCTTACTTTAGTTATTATAGCTATATATTTAACTTTAGTTTTTTTAGTTATTTAAATAATATAGTTAGTATTAAAAATAGAATTATAAATAAAAAAAGATATTATAATTACTATATAAATAAATATATATATATATATATATATATAAATAAAATAAATAATATATATATTTATAATAATATAGAGGGGGGAAAAGAATTAATAAGTAGAAATAATATAAAAGATATTATTATTACTACTACCTTACTATTTTATTAATTACTTTAACTCTTTTACTCTAGTTAATAAAAGCCTTCTATTTCTATTAAATAAAGTAGTAGTATTAATTACTACTTTAGTATTTATAATTTTAACTATAATAAAAAATATATAAAGAGAAAAACCTATTTTATTTTATAATTTAATAATAAAGCTATAAAGGTATCTCTTTTATTAGTTTTTTTATTAATTACTTCTTTTTATATCTATTTATAAACTCCTATATATATATTTAGTTAGTTATAATATTAGTTATATAAAATTAAAGTATTTAAGTTTTTTAAGTTTAAAGAGGTATATTATAATACTCTTAAGTATTTAAAATAGCTTTACGTTTCGAAGAAAGTATAAAGTAACCTATTTCTAACTTACTTATTTAAACTAATATTATTCTAGCGTATTAAGGTCTATTTTTTAAAAAACCCTTTATATTAAATACTAATTTAGAAGGAATTAAGCCGTTTATTCACACAGATGCTACACGTACGTTATAGTTAGTTTATAACATAAATTCATAGAACAGAGCAGAGTGCATGTATTGTGGTGGAAACCGGAATTGTTTGTTAGATGGCATAGGCGTCCTATGTAAACGGCTATGTTCTCCCCTCAGACATCTTCCATGCCTTCTTCTACTTTCCGCTCCATCATGAACCACTGACCCTGCGCTCTCTGTCCTCCAAACCGGTAGTTGCCTGAGGAGTCCTTGCCAAAAAGAATGAGCCCATCATTAAACTCATAAGGGCCTGGGACTGCCTGGATATACGAAGGAAACAGGGGGCCATCAAGTTTGTTGACAGATGCCGCTGAGAAATCGGTGTCGTAGAATCTAGCCCTTTGCCAGTTCGTGAACATCAACAACTTCATGGAGGTGTCGCCAAATAGAGGAGGGGCCTTGTTGATAGGGTCTTGTCGGATTAGTGATGTATAGGCTTCAATCTGCTCTCGTGAGCCTTGCTCAATGAGCGTACGACGGATCTGGGAAGCCACATAGCTCAGCGGCTTTTGGAGAAGATCTTTCGCGGGTATCAGAGTCACAACAAAGCCGACGCAATTGCTTAGTATCGGCCTGTCGTGGGGTATGAGGTCTTTCAAAGCCCGTCGCCATTCATAAACCTGCTGTAGCGCCATCTAGAAGTATCATTGTGTCAGTATGCTGTACCAGCTTTTGATTATTATGCATGATTACTTACCGTACACTCAGAACTTTCAGAGAGACTTGAAAATGAGAGGCGTGCAACCCATGCTAGAATCACGTCTCCTTCACTCACAAACTTTGGCTTTTCCTTGCCGTCGATACTTGGCTGAGCCTCAAGCTCAGCCATGGCCTTTTCCTTGAGCTTCCGAAGGTACTCAGCAGGAATGCAGACCACGCGATTCTCCTTCGGCCCAATGACAAGGTTGTAGAAGTTCCAGAACAGCCACTTGCCTAGACTGACCGTGGACATGTGCTGATGAGAAAGGACGTGTGGCCTGGTCGGATTCTTGCCCAAATCTTCCAGAGGATAGGCACCTGTCAGTGGCTTTGGTATGTCATCTTCCCGCCCTTGAAGTTTCAGCGACCAAGCGTTGAGGAGAGACCCGATAGATACGGCATCAGCCGACAAATGCAGCCAATGAAGGACTATCACGGTCGAGTTCTTGAAGGAGACGATACGCAGTCCAAGCTGTGGCCGATCCGTGAAGAGGTAGTCATTCAATCCTCTGGGAATATCAGGGCCGAGGTATAGGTCCGATAGATGGCTGGGGTCACCGACAATAGTAGGCTGACCGCTGCTCGGTGGGCGGGGTATTTTGGATGCAGTGGGATGATCTTCGGCGGCCAGATGACTTAGGTCAACATGTTCAAATCCGACGGCTGGGCGGTCTGCGGAAAACTCTTTCGGGATGTGGTGTTCAAGCTCTCCACGGTCCTATACGGCCATTCCAAGTCAGATCTTCATCAATTGTTTAAGAAGACGTGCTTTTTCGGATGATTCGAGCACCATGCCTTACATTTTTTCTCAATCTGGCTCCCAACTTATTCCAACCCGGCTGATTTAGCAGATCTCCTAGAGAGTCATGTAGCAATCCAGGCGCAAGGACGCTGTCGACGTTGAAGAGGGCGTAGAAGACAAAGTTTCTGAAAATGATGGTATCATCAAAAAATCCCACGGGAATAACTTCATCAGTTGACACACGCTGAGGCGGCGATGGCCTCCAATGATTGGCAAAAAGGTTGAACATTGTGTTGAATAATTTGCAGATTCTCCAAGATTTCAACCCAAGAGCAGGAGGGTCGTCTCAAGAATCCGAGCCATTTTATGTAGTAGTATGAGCAGCGTTACCCTTCTCTTATAGATAAGGACTGTGATTTACGAACCTGGATCTTGAGCAGGCTGAAGCTGGAATGCGGATAAACTACCCAGTTGCAGGAAAGGAAGTAAAAGGCCGGGCGAAAGTCGATGCCGGGGTAGCATGTGCCAATTTAGAGCAATAACCCTTTGCGGAATATGTAAGACGGAAGATGAGTCTGACCTTGGACACCTCCCCCAATCATACTCGACGGCGCCAACATGGTCCCACTGAAGCATGCAATTGACACCAACGTATGCTCACTCGGACGTGTGGCTCGAGCAGGCTGTGCGGAATGTTATCTGTCTTGGGATATTTGCGACTGTTTGCCCGAATGCTCTTCATCCACTCGTGTAACACAAGTCCCATAATTTCACAGGGAGACATCCACGGAAACACTTTGCTTTGCTTGGCACCGCATTGCATTGGGACCAATCGCAAGCCGTGCTATCTTGTCAACATCACTGTGGATCATTCAAACTTGAACTGTGTATAATCATGCGTTTCCTTTTGAGATGATGATCTTTTGTTGACAGATGTCGGAGGCAATTTCACGTAAAATCAATAAGAATCGGCACTGGGCTCACCACAATCAACCAAATGAGGCGCATATTCCCCCATACAGTGGCAAGAGTGACAAATTTTGACATTGAAAACAATTAATTGGTCTTTTGCGCATCCGACGCTGTGTGAAATCACTATTGATAATTCTTTTGATCAGAAAACATTGGCAGTCTCCGGTTTTTGAAGGGTCCGATTGAGGATTTGCAGCTCTTCCAGATATTTTCTAACTTCTAAGTAAACGCTTGCCTTAGCCTTTCCATCTGCCGCTGATACTCTTCGATTACAGTGTCTAGGCCAGATGCATCCACTTTGAGACTCGTGGTTGAAATGAAAGAGAACAAGTCCTTCGTTCTCGAAGTTATAAGGTGTTCAGCAATGAATCGCCGGTCAGCCCTATCCTCCACGACGAATGCTCCCATGTTGATGTTCAGAGCAGAACCTGACAGTCCCGGGTCTTTGGCAATGTCTCCAGATCTTGCTGAAGATGAAGCTTTCAATAGCAACGAGACCAAGTGTTGCATATTCATCAACATGAGAGGCGCGAGGCTCGGGGTAGTAGAACATGCCGAAGCGCACGTGTCGATACCCTTCCATCTGTACATGCAACTCTTGAAGAGAAGCAGTAGACGGTCCACTCGAACATTCTCGCCAGATGTCTGGAAACCAAATCAACCTGCAGTCAGGTCTTGGAAGCATGTGCATACGCTCGAGAACGAGGTTGCCGAGTCGGATAGGGAAGGGCTTTTAGGAAATCGTACGACGTCTATGACATCGTGAAACCCAGTCAGAGGTGACAGACGGGCAGACTGCTTATCTTGAGTGGATCTCGAATGCCTTAAAGTCCACGAGTGATCAAGAGGTGTCTCCAGAGGGGTTTCCAACGTCTTGGCTCGTCCATCTTGCCCATGTGGTGTACTCCTGCTTATATTGAGGGCCGATGAGAGGGTTGCTGTTGATAAAGCCCGATCCGAAGGATTATGGTTGACAATGGACCTTTCATCAATATACTCTGATGTTGAAATCATGTCTGGAACATGTGACATGACACAAGTGTCGTTTATGAAACCAAACAGACTGCCCATGTCGTCAATTTCATCTTCAGCTTGTCGATTTGATATGTCTCGAGATGTAACTGCCGCACTTGGACTTCCACTTAGGTCGCCAATTATATCGATGTTGTCCAATTGAAAATCAAAGATGTTTTCTCTCCCAACAAAGTCGTTCTGTCCGCCTGATGTTGGGTTGAGCGCTGTTGGCGGTGTTGGACTTATGGCTGGGTGGCTGTCTCCATCCTGCACCGGCTTCTCCCCGATGACTTTGGCTGGTCTAGTTGATCTAGGTGGTCCATCCTTGCCACTCTGATTTGATTGTCGAGGTGCGTGTTGATTTGAGCTGTACGTGCATGTTCTTCTCGTGCTGTGACACCAGGCACATTTGTCTTTGCTGAACTTCTCTCGACACTTGACGCGTGCTTTTCGACATTCGTCGCACGCTGGCTGCCTCTGCCGCCTGCCGCGAATCGATGAAAATGCGTAGAACTCTGTTGGAGAATTGTCTTCGTTCTGTCAAAAGAGAGCGTTCCATACATCTTGTCGATCTAGACTGTGTGATGATTTGGGCACCTTTCGTCGAGAATGGTACCAACCTTGGAAGTCCCTCATCAGTCGAAGCCCACAGCCCTCGGAGCAGTCTCCGAATTATGAATGAGGTGGTTCCCATGATACGTCATCGGGATGTTCTCGCCCCCGCTGCAGATTTCTGCGACTGGGAGGGGCTAGAAACAGTCCAGTGCAGTGTGTTGCTGGCTGTTGGTTCCGACACTGGGGTTGGCAGGAAACCCTGGTCCCTTGCAGATAAAGATCTGTTGGTAGTATCCGCCGGCGAATTTTCGAACATGTTTGGGACTTTCGGGCTCATCATGCAGTTGAATGTGTGTGTACAGTCTGGCGTCAGTATCAACATTCAAGCCCATTCAAAACTTTAAGTAGATAGCAGATTTGACTTTTGTTAATGCTAATAATGTTTAATTATCGCAGGCACGTCGGCGTAGCGGGAGGATGACCCCGAAGTGAATTTCGTCTGTACAACCCCTGGTTAAATGTGGCAACCAACGCCCGGCCACAAAAGACACCCTTACCGATAGACTTGGATAGAATGAATACCGACGTATCATTCGTAATTCAACCCCGCACCTCCTGGCTTGCATGCAAGTTGGGAAGCAGTACCACGCCTCCAGACCGCAGAAATCAGACGATAGAGTGGGTGGGTTCCTCGAAGACCCTGTCAGGCGGAGGGTATGATAGGACATCCAGGGCAGGTTCACCAACCAAGAATATTTGTATACCCCTGCACATCTATATTTACTCTTGCAGTGAGTCCAAGATACTTGTGGTAGATGAAACGATTGTTTGATGAATAAAATATTGGACTTTGACGCTTCCTAGGTGCATGTTATTCAACCAACGACGTGCTATGGGGATCGAGGATGGTGAGCTGGCAAACACCTTGCCCGATACCCTTGCAGAGCTAAAAGTCTCCATCAATCCAAACATCGGCTGTGTCGGCTACATCTGGGAATCTTGTCTTGTTGGTGCAGTTTGTGTTGGCATGCACTCGCGAATCCCATCTGGCGAACATGGGCATCATTGGGAGGGTCATGGGCTGCTGACTCGCGAGGTGCATGGATGGGGAAGTTGCACGTCGCTTCTGCGTGTTGCTGCTGCTCTGTGTTGCTGATGACAGGATTTCCTTCACCCACATATGCATGGCAATCACTGCTTCGCTAGCTCTAGTGGAGCACCAGAATACCCAAGACCTTTGGTATAATGTTGTGGGTTGCCCAATAATAGGTATGGCCCCTGAATCAACGGCCATTTCATTGACCTTTTTCTGAATGTCAATGGGTACATTGGCGTTGGCAGCCCTTGATTCGTGCATGTCGAGCGTCGTCACGTCAGCCCATCGCTTCTTTTCTTCGGACAACAGATCAGCCTCCGCTGGCTATGGCTATTGTTGACAGCTAGTGCAGCCTAGCTATCTTGCAAAAGTAGATGGGCCAGCCGGTTTTCTGTGTGGCTAATAGTCCCGTAGTCAATTGCACAACAGAAAATGTCGTATTGAATAGGTGCACATCAGGAACTATTATAGCACTGTCATTGTGAAAAAGAAAAACCAATATACTATGTGTTACTTAGGGTAATGCCAACATGTCATTGAGGACGGTGACACTGCATCCCTCAGATTTTGATCACCACCTTTCCCACGTGCTTTCCGGAGTACAGGTAGTCACAAGCCTCCCGAGACTCGGAGAAAGGGAAAACGCGGTCAATTATAGGAGTGAGCGCAATCTTGTGCTTCTCGAGGAAGTCGAAGAGCTGGATGTAGTCTTTTTTGGACCCAACCTTAATGCCCCTGAAGGTTCGAAGAGTGATTAGCACAGCTTGTAGTCTTTTGTCTTTCCTGAACTCACCTCAGACTAGCTCTCTTGCTCATGAAGCCCATAATCGCGCTCTGGTCCCACTCTGCCTTGAATCCGTCCAAGAATCCAACCAGAGAAACATGGCCGTTCTTCTGACGCAGAGCATCCAGGTCTTGTATGATGGATGCTGGACCAGTGTTGTTGACCACAACGTCGACACCTCTGCCGTTGGTAATGCGCCGCACCTCAGCTGCAACATCGGGTGTGGTCTTGTAGTTTATTCCTTGGACAGAAGGATGAAGCTTCTTGACGGCAGCGATCTTCTGGTCGGAAGACGATGTAATGATTGGCTGGACTCCGGCAGCAATGCACAAGAGGAGGGAGAACATGCTCACACCACCGGTCCCTTGTTCACAAGAGGGTTAGTTTTACTTTAGGTCGACAGAGGTATGATTTAGGATCACGTACCTTGCAACAGAACGCTCATGTTCTTTCCGGACGCATCGCTGGGAAGATCCAACACGTTCCAGGCAGTAACTCCGGCGCAAGCGAGAGTGGATGCCTGAAGAAACAGCTTTCATCAGCAACTACTCACACTGAGGGTAGACATTTACAGGGACATACCTCCTCCCAGGATAAATACTCGGGCAGGTGGACGAGCTGTTTCGCTTCAAAGACTGCATACTCTCGAAGAACACCTTGAGCATCTCCTCCAAGTAATGCAAAATCATCGTCAATGTTATCATCGATGTCGTTGATGTCAAAGATAGGCACAACGTGGTCCCCCAGCTTGAAGTCTTCAACAGCGTCTCCAATCGCCACGACCTCGGCTGCACAGTCAGATGCGATGATACCTCCGTCTATGTACTTGGCGGGATAGCGTCCATAGAGTATGCCGACGTCTCGGAAGTTCAAAGAAACCGCGTGGATCTTGATGACGACGTCGTTGGAACCTAGGTTCTTGGGCAGTGTCTCGGTAGCGGTTTCAACACTCAGGGGTAAGCTGCCGAGAGTTCGCCTGATGGACTGATAGGTCTCTGGGTAAGCCATGTTGAGATGAGAAAGACAGTGATGACTTGTGTTCTTAGGAGAGAAAATGCGGTCGTAACGGAATGAATGCAGAATCTCATTTCACGAGAATCGAGAATGCGGGAGTCTTATATGATCTCGTCGGGTTGCGGGTACCGTACCATCATGCAAGAGGTGACCAATCTCCGCCGCATGACATGTCAGATAGTGTTTGTACTAGGTAGTGAACATTTGACGAAGCCGGGAATGACATGGGGTAAGGGTTGTTGACTGCTGTCAGCAATGATCAAATTCATGATAGGATGAGATCGAGCACACGAAGTCGGAGTGACGACACGCAGAAGTAAGCTACGATCTGCCTTCCTGATTTGTAAGACGATAAGACTCACGTTTGGTGAAACTCCGCTGACCAGAAACTCCGCTGTCCCCATTTGTAACCGAGCACTTCAAGCAACTAATGGCTCCAAGAAAAAAAAAACGAAATACAGCGCTATCCCCCCGAGAATCGCAATTTTTGCCAGCAGCTTAGACGTCAGATAATAAGCTTGGGCACGTCGCTGGAGCGGACCTTCGTGTATTACTTCGCGCTATCTTTCTACACTGCCACAAGCTTTCCTTTGTTGAACGACACGCAAAGCTTAGGAGTACAAGAATCATTTCCTCGACTCATGTTCGTCGATGAGCTCTAAAAGATCGGGGCATATGTCGATGTCCAGTGGCAACTATGTAGGATGGGACTGGATCTATGAACATGTGATCGGTCGCAAGCATGTGATAGGTCAGGGGTTCCCTGACCAATTGTGCGAGGCCTTTTTGTCACTCTTCACCACGTCCTGGAGTCGAGTCTCTCTTTCTTTCAAAATTGACCAATCAAAGATCTCCCGTCTCATTTAACCAGAATTTTCTGTGTTAGTCGTTGTCCAGCAGCGTCTTTCACCTTGACGGGTTGAGGCTCAAACCTTGATTCAAACCATAGTTCATCCGAAGCTTAAATGTTTCAACCTGCATGTCTCTGCTGTTCTCGGATTCGTTGCCACTAGCCCAAGTCAAGAACTCGACATTCAATGTCATGTTCGACTTTTCACAGCACAATGCGTGGGCGGCTATTTGTGTCCTTCACCGCTTGTTGAGACCTTGCCCCCGAATAGTCTGGACCGTTGAACAAGTCGTTAACCCCGAAACACGACAGATTTTTTTTCCAATCCGCAAGCAGCACCCAGCTCGCTTATCGGAATTGCTTCACGCTAGTCCAGAGTCAGCTTTTCCAATCTCAGGGTCCGGGTCCACCCACGAGATTTAAAAACCCACCGCCACCTACTTCATCGCTTTCTCCGTTCCTTTTACCCCTCCAAGACAAATTGCCCATACCTCAAATCACCTCTTCTGCAGCATGGCATTCTTTCAATTAGTTATTTCCAGCAGCAGTATACGTGCCTCTAGGAGTTGAACACACTTCACTCGCTTTGCATTGCTATCTTGCATCATCAGTGCTACCAAGATTGACCACAGAGACTCAATTGCCCCGGTTGCAGACGCCTATTGACCCCGCGTGTCACCACATTGCTCAGATCGTGTGCATTGATATCACCACATTCACCCGCCACTAACGTGCATTCATTCACTGTGGACATCATCAAATTCAACATGGCTGCTTCACCCACGGCTAACCTACAATCGCTCACTATGACCGCTACCGACAGCGACAACATGTATCAATCGACAACTAACCCCATCATCGACCTCCTCGAAAGCGATACCGCCGCCTCACTGACGAGCTATCCAGCATCGACCGCCTCGAGACCCTCCTCCGCCTCCTCAGCTCCCTCCGACGATCTCTCGAAAGACCAACTCCCGGGAGCACCCATCTCGCCCCTGTTCGAAGTACGCGACACACCCACAGCCGGTCGTGCGGTATTCGCTACCCAAGATATCGGAGCCGACACCCTCCTCTGGCGTGCAGAGGACCTCACAGTCTTCGCCCTCCTCCGCGAGTACAAGCGCGAGGTCTGTGGACAGTGCTTCGCGTACGACTACGGCCGAGACCTGCGCATTCGGGATCAGGTCGTGGGCTTTGCCTTCTGCTCGGAGGAATGCCAGAAGAAGTGGCACCAGGAAACTGGTGAGCTTGGCGTCCAGGCATGGACTGAAGTCGAGAAACTGGTCAAGAAGAGGAGCAAAGAGGATAATGAACTGGTTGACATTGGTTTGCCCCGGCCGCAAGCAAATGAAATTGCAGAGGCCTGGGAGGAGACCAAGGCACAGGCAGAACTTGTCCGGGCGTCAAGAATGGCGGAGTTGGGTGGCGAGGGCGTGAAGATCACAAAGCAACACCGCAAAGCTGTTCAAAAGGCGCTCCAGCAACCAATCCAGCCAGACGTCATGAGCTTTTGCGTCAGCGGTCTCGTCGCCCGGTACAACCACCCCGACAAGTGGGAGCATGTGCTGTCGCTCGCTGTGGATTCAACGCCGTACAGCAATGCAGACAACTTGAAGGCGTTCACCCGCACTTATCTGCATCTGCTCGCCATTCTCCCTCTCCGACTTCTTTCCATCGCCACCCCGGAGACTTTCCACCAACTCATTTCGCACGACAGCCACAACTCGTTCGGTATCCGCTCGTTGGAAGACGAGGGGTCTGAGTTCTTTGGTTATGGTTGCTGGCCATCGGCTAGTTACTTCAACCACTCCTGCAACCCGAACATTGTGAAGAGGAGGGAAGACAGGGTATGGGAGTTCAGGGCTGCAAAGAACATTGCGAGTGGAGAGGAGATGAATATCACCTATTTGGGCGGCGAAGAGAAGGATATGCCAAGGGATGCCAGGATGGCGATCCTGAGGAAGAATTGGGGTTTCGATTGTGGATGTAAGAGGTGTCAGGGGGCATGATAACATCCATACATTAAACCTCACCAGTAATCCACGTCTCCTTCATACAATGAAATCGCCGCCTCCGTTTCGAAGACCTTGTGGTCTAACGCGTTCCACATCACACATCAACCGCGATGACCCCCTCTCCACTGGACGCAGGATGACTCCCAACGCGGACAAGAGGTACATCTATCCAACGCTGCTGCAGTCCTTTCCCTGTCAGACCCCGTCCGCCATCCGCCTTTGTAGAAATTGCAAAAATCGACTCGACCAGAACGAACTGAGATCCAGCCTCGATACCTTCAACAACGGTATGGGATGTGACTGGGATCATTGTTCGCTGGAATGCCAAGTTTGTGTTTGAATCTGGCTTGAGGGGGAAACAGTCTGAAGTTCTTCCACTGCCAACGAGACCTGTCGTGACCACCCCACTCACACCAGCGGAGGATAGTATCAGCAGTGAACCCTTCTTTTGAATGATTGCCTCAGTAACGCCCAGTGTAGCGTCATCTGAAATGGTATCAGTGACAGGAAGTGGCATGCCGTCGGCCGATTTGCGACTGAAAATAGCGAACCCGCCCTCGACCGTATGCAATGTCTTCAATCTCTCACTCGCTTTGATCCGGTGGATTCGCACGTGCCAGTCTGGCCAACGGTTCGTCGGCGGAATCAGTGTCGTGTCGACGGTGACCGCATGATCGCCCCAGGGATACCAGACAGCGCTCGCCACTTGCACCTTTTCTGAACCTGAGGAACTTTTGAGATGAGCTGTTGAAAATCTCACTTCATCGGACTTCCACTTGACTGCCCAGGTCTCGCCCCCATCCTTGCTGAGAGCCAGGGCATTGTCGGGCGCCATTTGTTGGATGAGGGGGCCTGTCGGCACAGAGAAGGCGAAAGCCGAGGAGTAAGCAAACTTGCAATACTTTGCCTGATTTGCTTTCATTGGCCATGCGACGAATTGGCCCGGCGAGAGGAGGAAGTGGTGGTTGCTGCTAGTGTGGTTGCAGAGAATCTGTTCTGGAGCCCGAACGACAGTCACTGAGTCCGAAGGCGCCGATTCAGGGTAGGGTGACTCGTCTTCAGTCCAGAATGAGTCGTTCTCGCTGAGTCCAGCGGCAATGAGAGTCTTCAGACACCAGTAGGGGGACTGCGGTGAGTTGTAATCCTCACACATGAACATGTTCCTGACTCTGATGTCAGCACCTGCTACGGACACATTCCATCCATTCACGACTGGATGAGATTTGATGCCGAGGCTAAGGCTCATTATCACGAAGACACAAGTGACTGAAACAGCCGTAAAGTAGAAGAAAGCTAGTGAAATCTTACGGGTATAGCCATCCAATATTCAGAGTTCCATCTGGGTAGAAGATGTCGTCAGAGTTCTTGGCCCACCATCGAAGATGTCTCATCAAGAACCCTTTCACGGCTCCGGGTGTGTCCAGAGGTGCTGGCAATTCGTCTACTTGGGCCAGAGCCACGGCTGCAAAGTAGCCACCGCAGGCAAACCTGTAAGTCAGGGATCGACCGAATGGGATAGCAGCACCTTCAGATAGTTAGACGCAACCTGTCTTTCTTCTGAACATGAAAATCGCAATACTTACCATCAGCGTCGAAATATCTCCAAAAAGTAGCCCCAAAGTCTCTAGCGCGCTGGCGATAGACCGCACTTCGCTTAGGGTCTACATCTGCAGCAAAACGTGCATAAAGTAGTTGGCTGAACTGGATGGCAAAGCTTCCAGAGTAGTAGTCCGCTTGGCGCCCAATTCCAATGGCGTCACGTCTCCCGGTCTTTGCGAACTGCTCGAACTCATCGTGGGCCTGTTCGGCAGTCTGCCAAGGCCCATCGGCTGACCATCCATCCATGCGATAGAAGGTATCCAAAAGCTCCAGGTCCGAGTTCAACTCGTCATGAACATCCTCGAATGGGACACCACAGACTTTGCTAAGCGCTAGGTTAACAAAGACTCGGAACCAGCGCCAGTTATTCTTAGGCATCTCCATCCCATTGAGGGTACTAAGCCAGTTCGTGACATTCTGTTTGGCTTGGTCGCTTAGTGGAACGAAGATTTTCTCAGGGGCGGAGAGCAAGGCAAATGAGATGATCTCGGCCTCAACCATGCGTTGGTCCATATCGTTGATCTTTCCCCAGTACTCTGGATGTTCTGGATCAGTCCCGGCAACGAAGCCGTCGATCCACGGCTGGACCACTTCATTGATCGAGTTTGCCAATTCTGGATCGGATGTTGCTTCAATCCCAAGGAGAAGAGCCCCGACTGCCCACAGGGGTCTTGCAAACCCTTCAAGCTGGGCTGCTGTCTCGTCAAAGTGCGTCGCCGTTGAAATTGGGACCCGGATTCGGGCTTTGGACGGAGAGAAGTGGGGTATCAGCGGCCGGAGGAGAGCAAGCGTGGCACGGATTAGGTCCGATCGGGTCCGGAGAGGGTTGTCTGAGAAGCCTGGCAGGGGTGGCATTTTGGATGAGTTTGGAATAGCATGAATTATTCGGGATGGCGAAAAGAGCCGCAACTAGTTATTGCAACCTTGCTAGGTCTTATTTCGTCCTGGCGGAGGGGACGGATAATGAGTTCCACAAATCAAATCGGGCGTCGGGCGAATGACCGGGTGATTCTCCGGCGTTTTTATGATCTGCCGGGTGCCTATTTCTTATGTTGGTTGCCGGCATACGGTACAACGGCAGCCTTGCGATCTGTGGGCCGCCAACTGAACGGAGCAATAAGTTATACAAATCATTTGTTCATCGTTTGTTAATATGAATAAATGCCTAGGGTAGCTAATCCACGTGCTTGATATTGGCACCTTTAAGGTCCTCTTCGTCAAGATCCAGCTGTTTCTGCCTCTTCTCTTGCTTGCGATATAGGAAGAAACCAGTCGTGAGAGAAGCCCAGCATCCCAGAATGAAGAAGAAGTTGACGATGTAGCCCTTTTTCCACCGGGGAGCCTCTACCACTGGAAAGACGACAAGGGGGTAGAAGCTTGAGATCGCGAAACCGAGCGTCTGAGATTTTTTATTAGCTTTTGCGAATCTCTGAAAGTACAACCTACTTACCAGCATGCTTCCTGTGCAGAATGCGCGTGCCTCAGCCGAATCCTTGAGCCAGTAGTTCACGGTTGGTACCAATATGGGCGTGACGGCTGCACTGACGCCGAAGAGATAGTAAGACACAAAGTGCAGACCATGCGGCACGAACCAAACCATTTGCACAATGTTCGCAAACATGAAGATGGCCATGACGATCTGGAAGATGACCCACGTGGGATACACCATGCACAGAGATGTGGCCAACACTGCCGCCACGACTGAAACCCCCTGAGCTCCTGTGGGGATCGTGTTGATCTGTGGCACCGTATAAATGCCCCATTTGTCTGCTTGATCTTTGAGCCATAGAGCCATCTGGCCTGTATGAGGAGTGCGTCAGCTCATGCCTGGCGAGACACATCATGCGATGAGGTGTTGAATGAAATTACGAACCGTGAGGGTACGCTCCTGACAGAAACAACACGTAGGCGAGAACGCCAATGTACCAGTGCCCGTGACCAAAGACGCGCTTGAACATCTGCATGCTGATCTTCTTGGGCTCTTCGATGCCTTTCTCGCGCATTCTTCGTTGGCCGATTTCATGTTCTTCCTGAGTAAGCCACCATGGCTTGCCGCTGGTAGGCATGCCGGGGAAAATGAAGTAGCCAGCGATTCCGATGGGAAGACTGATACAGCCGTCGATGATGAATAGCCAGCGCCATCCTGCCATACCATGAACCCCGTTTAGGTTCTTGTAAGCTGCCGCTTGAAGATATCCACCGAACATCACACCAATGTTGTTTGATCTGATAAGTGTCAGTGCGATGTCAAGGATGGGGGGAAGTCTGTTCGTGTTCACATACACATACCACAAGCCCGCGCGCTTGAAGAGCTCCTCGGGCTTATACCATGAGGATAGGATGAACAGAGAACCTGATGCAACGGGGGTCTCGAGTACGCCGAGTAGGAACCTGGTGCCATAGATCTGAGGAGCGGTTTGAAGCTTGCACTGAGCAAATGTCAATACGCTCCACAGTACCTCCATAGTTGGCAGAAAGTATCGGGAATATTTGGGTCGGGAAAGTAGTAGCATTGCTGGGACTTGGCAGATGATGTAGCCGATATTGTAGAATGTTTGGAACATGGAGTATCTGCACTCATTCTGTTAGTTGCCGTCAATCTACCAGTTGCGGGTTGTCTCAGTATCTTACTCATTTCCAAAAAGCTTCAATTCTTCTTTCATGCCAGAGACGTAAGCGGAGTTGATGTTGGAAGAATCCAACCACTTCAAGAAGAAGGCCAGTGATGTGAACGTGAGCAGAAAAGCATCAAGTTTTCGCAGAAACTTCTTCTCCTGTTTCGAAAGATGTGAAGGATACCAGTCGAACATGTAAAGCCATGCGATCCAGAGGGAACGCTTCGGTGCTTGATTTTCAGTCTCGCCGGCCTCCTCCATCACCGTTGACGCAGCAACAGCTGGGACCGCTGCGTCCTTGGCCACATGATGTTCCGTCGTCGCATGTTGATGTCGAGAAGTCTCCCCTGAGACTGTGGTCGATGCTGTTGTAGCCATTGCTGCTTTCACCTGACGTATCTGTAAACAAGGAGAATTCTCCACAGAGGACTCAGAAGATCCGAGGCCGTGGTTCTGGAGCCGACGCCAAAAAGCTGGAGATGCAACTCCACGCCGTCCTCGTATCTTTTTATGTGAACAAGCCGTCGATACGACGTTCATCTGATCTACGCTACCCCAGCCAAAGCCACAATTCTCCTCCCACACGGACTCCAGTCGGGCGGCAGTGAGCGGCTCGCGTGGCGCCGGGCATCGGGCAAAGGCTCACCGGGGTGCTTATTCGACATGACCCCTGTCGCAGCGTCTCTCCAGTTTCTCCGCACCAACCTCGTTCCACGAAACTGCCCACTGTTTGCTACCACCCCGGTCCCACGAAGCCGAGAATGCGGGGAAAGCTCCGTTCTGGTCTTGCTCTCCGTCTGAGGCGAAGAAGAGCGAAGAAGCCAAGAGGCGAGATCACCTCGAGTAGCTAGCCCCCTCGGCGTTCGAAGTCCCTCGGCGATTTGCAACCGAACGATGAAGGGCCCCCGGTTCCCCCACAAGCGCCCCCAAATTCCCACCTCATAAACGCGGAAAACCCTCTTTGCCCACATCCTGCATCGTCGCGTCGCACGATTCCCTGGCCGACGATTCTCACGCAAAACCGACGGGGAGACACGAACGCGCTACACTTGCGCCCGGTGTGCGCCCGTCCTTGCTTGTGCTCCTTAATACGGCCGATCATCGCTCGCGACCCCTCAGCCCGGGCACTGCCGTCTGCCAACCCGCTGCCCGGCGATCCTCTTCGAGGCCATGGAGCTGGCCACGTCGGCATCCGCAACGCAGCAGCCCAACGATGGGTCCTCCGAGAACGACATCCCATCGTGCCAGGGCTGTCGGCGCCGGAAGCTCCGCTGCTCGCGCGACCAGCCGACATGTTCGCACTGCAAGCGATTGGGTACGTCGGACTCATACGGCCGGAGGGCTCCGCCGATGTCTCACCTCCGGACTAGAGATGCTGATTGGCTAGATTCACCTTGTGTTTATGACCTGAAGAAGAACAAGCCTGGAATTAAGCCTGGAGCGGTAGAGAGTTTGAATCGAAGAGTAGGTGCGTAGTTAAACTGTCATCCGATTTTGTCACGTACCAAACACGCGGATGAACTAATGATTGCTCAGAGGCATTGGAGGATGCTCTGTTGAACAAATCAGAGCAAGGTCTGCAATTTCCGACCTCGAGCGGAAGTGAAGAGTCGAGCAGCGGGCCTACGGAGTCTCAGAATGTTGTCGGTATTTTGTCTTTGCTGGCTCGTGAGTTGCACAAGCTCAATTCTAAGACCAAAGTAGCCTCTCAAGCAGGCAGTCCTGATGGTATTGGCGAGCATGCGGTGCTGTCCCCGACAACCTCCAGCTCGTCCCGAAGGTACACGGTTGATGGGCTTGAGATAGTGTCTCACCCTCACAACCAGCCCCGGAAAAGAAGACGCGTTGACAGCTGCGGCAATCCCAACATCGATCTCGCGTTTCCTCTCGAAGACCTCGAGAATATTACCACAAGTTTGCCATCGCCAGAGCTCCTGGAAGATATCATCAACATTCACTTCAACATCATTCAGCCATGGATTCCAATACTGCATGAGACTCAATTTCGACGACGAGTTCACGATCCAGAACAACTTCCACGATTGGTCGTGATCCTGCACGCGATGGTGGTTGGTGCTCTTCGGTTCGTCGACAACCCCGAGACCCGCCTCTCGGCGCAAGAAGTTGAGCGCCGCACTTCAAGGTCCAGGAGCATCGTGGTACTCAACGCAATGGACCATCTTTCAGTGGAAAATCTTCAGGCACTTATAATAGTTGCCTTCTGTGATGTGAGTTAACTTACAAGGAACAAGTGGACTTCTGTTGACTTTCGGTCTCAGATCGGTAACGGCGATGCATCCAAGGCATGGTCCATCGTGGGGTCCTTAACAAGAACAGTCGAGTACCTCCAGTTGAGCATCGAGTCGGACCATCGCGAAAAAGAGCCTCTGTTGAAGCCATTGCCCTCGATAGATCCGCCACAAAACTGGACCGAAGAGGAGGAAAGACGCAGAGTCTTTTGGAATATTTTCAACTTGGATAGGTAAATATTGTGCTTCCTGAGGCTGCCAACATTAGACACTAATTAGCTTAGATTTTGTTCAGTCACCACAGGGTAAGAACTCAAGTCATAAGATTTAACCCTGACGGCAGTCGTGGATATCTAATAGGCTTTCAGATGGAACACGAGCTTGACCTCCGACGATGTTCACCGCAGACTGCCTGCAGATGGGGGCCTTTGGCACAAGGAAGAGTCGGTGATTACCCCGTATTTTGGCATTTGGGATCGGTCGGCTGCAAAGATCGGCAACTCCATCGCTTTCTTGCCAGCACACTATCCCAGCCCGGAGCAGACAGCCGATGCGCCGCCGCAAACGCCAGTGTCTGCGAACCCAAACAAAGGGCCTAACACTGTCGATATGACTACTGTTGGCGCCTTTGCTTACTGCATTGAGGCAACCGAGTCGTTGAGCCGGGTCACGACCTACTTCCTCCAGCAGAAGATCAACTTCCAGGACCGTCAAGAAGTTAGCAGCTGGCTCACACGGTTCAAGGAGTTGGACCTTCGTCTTGTTCAGTGAGTTTCACCACTAGTCACGCGCAGATTACCATGCTGACATTCAACAGTTGGAAGATGTTTCTGCCTCAGAAATGGAAGGACTCCAATATCTCTAGACAACCAGCACTTATCAACATGGATCCCAACTTGACCTTGGCGCACGTCACCCACAACACATCAATGATCCTACTTCACCAGCGCATAGCGTATCCAGAGGCTCGGTGGTCGAATATTGTGAGGCTTCCTAGCTTTTGCAGTGCGGAAACTTGCCAGATTGCAGCAGTTGAGACTGCAACTATCACCCAGAAGTACCTCAAATACACACCCGAGAACAGCCCGGCAACCAGCCAATTCGCGTTCTGCGTTTTCATCAGCGCAAGGGTCCTGCTGGGTAAGTTCACAACCGGGGAGAGAGCATTCATGATTCACTGTCTAACAAGACGTAGTGCATTGGCGTTATTATGATGCGGACCCCGTGCCGGAATTCTGGCTGCTCGTTGAAGGACTGGAGGAAATGGCCAAGCGTTGGGTCGGCCCAATTCTTCGGGAGAAGCATGGGTTGTGTCTTGCCGGCAAGTATGCTGCTCAACTACGGGAGCTTCATCACAAGTGTGAGACGGACTCCCAGTTCACAGTCGATGTTCTGGGTTACTCCAGCGGTATCAGCGGCCAAGGTTGCAGTCCATCTGCCCAGACGCCAGGATTCAGCCACCATCAGGGAAACGCGCTCTTCTCACAACCATCCAAGGCGACTCAGCCCCCTTCATCGAGCCCCTTAGCACCTCGCCAGACGTCCGCCGCATCGCAACCGAGACCGCCCCCAATCTTTCCCACTCAGCAGTCACCAAACCAGCTTCGCCAAGGGTCCATGATTGGGCCAATGGGTTCTCCGCTTAACATCACCGGATTTACTCCTCGTGAATCGGATGCGCCCGATGAGCTTTCCGCCATCTCGCACATGCTGATGGATCAGAGATTCATGGAGATGGATAGAATCATCAGTTTCGATGACATGATGTTTACAGCGCAAACTGCAAACCCAGGACAGTCCGGTATGTCAGTGAGTGGGTGGAATCAAGTAGATAACTCGCGATTGGAGTGATTTGTTCTAAGGTATGGTAGGAAGTAATGACGGTGGTAGGAAGTCTATTTGAGATACCCGAGTTTGCCCTGTCTATAAATGCATATTCAGACCAGTCCCATCTTCAGCAATCTGTTACCGAATTCAATAAGATAGTAGTCGCCATATACCAACCCATGGTCCCAGTATCTCTTGTGGTCTCGTGCATTGTGGTTCGCCGTCGCATTCTTCAGAATGGCCTCAAAGGTCTTGCCCTCTTCCGTGTCAATGGTCGTGATCTTGCCATTTTCGAAAACAAACTTAGCCTTCTCAACAGCCAGCGAGAAGTCTAGGGTATCCTTAACAATGAGAGTAGCCATGTCTCGCCATTTCACACTCTCTTCGTTGAGGCCCTGGCCTGCCAGAGCTTGAGAGAGAACAAGCATGCCGTTGGCAGCAATAACGCCGGCCGAAGAGTCTCTCAAGGGATTGGCCTCATCCTCAATGGGTGCATCAAAATCCCAGAGGGGGACGTAGCGGCCCTTTGTGCGGTCTTCTCCCTCAACGGGAAACTCGACCGACTTTGGTGAAGTCTCAAGACGGAAGATGAAGTACTCGGCCAATCCAAGAGCAACGTCCAGGAATTCCTTGTCGCCAGTCCACAGGAAAGTCTGGGCATAGCCGAGGATGGCCCATGCCTGCCCTCTCGCCCAAGTGGATTCGGCCTTGTATCCTTGGCCGGTGCGTCTCTCCTTGATCTCGCCGTTCTTGGGATCGAAGTTAATGACATGAATGGTGCTGTAGAATGGGCCAGTAACAAGGCCTCTGGGGTCCTTTTCCGTTCGCAGGTTCGACTTGATTAGCGTCTTCGCGTGCTTGGTCGCCGCGTCCCATAGATAAGTTTCACCTGTGTGAGATGCTGCGTAGTACAACAGGTCGAGGTTACACATTGAGTCGATAATAACCAGAAAGTCATCGGTCAAACTTGTGATGGTGACACCATGTTGAGTCAGGGCGTCCCACGACCGCATCGCACCAACGGTGTCGTTGTACCGGGTGTAAAGGGCTTTCGCTGCAGTGATGATGGAGTTCAAAGCTTGCTTGTCTTGTGCAACCTCCCATCTGACTCTCATCGATGGCTGAATCATGAAAGACATGTCGTGAGTGTCTGTTCGCTTTGCCGTCTCGTGAAGCGGTTCTGACCATGCCGCGCCAAGTGACCAAAGTTCTGAGAGCAGCGCGGCCTTCTCAGTATCACCTGGCATCGTTTGAGGGAACTTGGCTAG
Organism: Colletotrichum viniferum; assembly: GCA_020226115.1. Lineage (NCBI taxonomy): Eukaryota > Fungi > Ascomycota > Sordariomycetes > Glomerellales > Glomerellaceae > Colletotrichum > Colletotrichum viniferum. The sequence continues at coordinate 620,133 of JAGFBE010000008.1, forward strand.
TCTCTCGATGAGGGAGTAGATGCTCCCAGGGAAGAAACCGCATGTCCAGAAGGACGCCTCTCGTAGGTGGTATTTCCCCGCTTCGGGGCCAGTCTGGAGCACATACTCGGGGTATGCTGTTGGAGGATTCTAGATATCATGAGCAACTTGTCATTATCCCTTGAATTCGTGATGCTCACATTGTTGACCAGAGAATCCGTTGCCGTTTTGAAGATCTTGGCCGTAATATTTTCTTCGAACAGGCCATTCAGCTGGTCTTTGGTAGACTTGGACCGAGACATCTCGATTCTAGAAGCAGTCCGGCCTCCGGTCTCAGAAACGCTAGTGTCGCTATCGACATTCAGTTCCGTGGTACTGTCGGACTCGGCGTAAGCGGCGCCCTTGTTCAAAGACAAGCGGTCTGCAGGGGTCTGGTCGATGACTGTACCAGGGGCCATGTTGATGATGTGGGTTTGGTGGGAAACAAAACTCCTCTTTCTAGATGAATCACTCACTTACGACAAATGTCTTGATGCGAGATCGTGAGATCCCGGGCTAGCCTTTTAAGTCGAATGTGTCGCGGAGCGAGCCAAGGCTTAGCGTAATGTTCTTGCGGAAAGAGTTGGCAATGGACAGATTCCCCGGCCTGTCATTCGGGACAAGATGTCGTACGAAACCTTCTTTCTTCTGGAACGGCGCAGTCTGCCTGATTTCCCGGTGGAAACATCGGGCAAAACATCTTACTGGAGCGGGAATCGGGTGGTGTTGTGTCGGCCCTGCGGGGTTGATCGCCCGGGCGATCCCCCGATGCCCGATGTCGACATCTGGAAGAGCGCTGCTCAATTCTTCTCTCACTCGCTTGAGGTGATTGAATTCATGACTGGACGGAGATAATTGGATGAGAGCGACCTCTATGTAACCTTGAATCAACTTCTTCTCTGTTTAGATAAACATCAAGTGTCCCGAGCGTCAAGCGACATGGATCCTGACGATGCTTAGCCATCGACATGCGCAGTTCTTGAACATGCAATTGTATGCATATCCACGATCAGGGCATCTCATGAGAGTTCTGAATGGACAGAAAACTCATGTATCATAGGCCTGTTGTTGTTGTTGTTGTTGCTGTTGTTTTCTCAGGTCCTGTATCGAGTGGGGTTATCGATGCCTCCCGTGATAGCTCAACCTGGCGCGCTCAATGGCTCAATCCGCGGCTGGTTTTCCCAACATCGAGACTCTCTCCAATATCGGCGTTCCTCAAATGTGCCACCAACAACAATCGTTTTCTAGAAGATGCTTCGAGTCAGCCACAACTTAGATTGCATGCAGCCAAGCCGAATATATGGAAACATGTACACATACGGATCTTGGCTTCCGTTGGCTGACGTCGCATTGCTATGATTGCTACCAAGGTACCGAGTGTTTCCCGGGCACGCGAGCAGTTTCCCGATCCAACCACAAGCTCCTCGAGTCTTATCTTTTGAATCACCTGATCGGACTCAGACATGAAGCCGTCCGAGTGATAACGATGCTACCAGGGCCCTGGTTGAACCCTTCTGCTTCGGGTTGGCGAGTCCGGTTCCCCTGATGCACATATCTGGCCTTGGCAACTCGTGCATCATCCCCACGCTGCGGCATAGGGCTGAAGAACGGTTCATCCGATGCAACACAGCTGAAGACTTCGAAGAACTCGAGCCGCGATGAGGCTTGACTCGCGCTCATTTCTTATCGGGTTGGCTATGAGCACTCCACTGGATTACGAAAAGCTTATCAGCTTCTCATTTCAATAATCCCGCTCGACGTCACAAATGTGACCAAGACAAGCCGGGGAAATTGGGAACCCCACAAAGTGGATGTTACGCGACGTCGCGACACCATCGCCAACGAACGCCAACACTCGCATTCGAGTCCGGTACCTTGGCGACCCCAGTATCTACTAGACTCAGCGCGGTAAGCGAACAGGAGGGACCATGATTCCCTGAATTGAGTGAAGCCGAAATTCGGGGTCGCCTTCGTCCAATCGACGCCTGCATTTTGCTAACGTGACAACGGCCCGGCCGCCGTTGAAAATGGGGGTTTCTCCCGCTCCCTTCTGTCCCCTTCCGTTCCGTTCTTTACCTCTGCCGGCATCGTTCTCTCAGACTGGTCTCAAAGTTTTGGCAAGGCGCAGCTACTCCCAAGAACACTAGCTTGACAACGCCATCACCGCAAGCAAAGATGAAGACCTCCGTCAACCCCGTCGTTGCCTCCCTCGGGCTGGCCCTCGCCCGTGGCGTCGCGGCCGTTCCTTCGGTCTATGCCAGCAACCACACCGTTGGCCCCGAGCTGAAGACCTGGCCTGCCGAGGCGGCCAAGTCCCTCAACGCGATGATTGCTGCCAACGCCAACCAGAGCAACTATGCCGTATTCGACATGGACAACACCAGCTGGCGCTTCGATCTTGAGGAGTCGCTGCTGCCATTCCTCGAGAGCAAGGGTGTCATAACTCGCGAGGCCATGGATCCCTCGCTGAAGCTGGTCCCCTTCAAGGACACCGCCAACTACACCGAGACAATGTACAGCTACTACCTCCGCCTGTGCGACATTGACGACATGCTGTGCTACCCCTTTGCGGCCCAGATCTTCAGCGGCATCCCTCTCAGCGAGCTCAAGGGCTACGTGGACGAGCTCATGGCGCTCAACACCACCATCTCGACCACCTACTACGAGGGCGATGTCATCACCCCCACCGAGGTGTCTCCTCCCAAGATCTTTACCGGCCAGGTTGAGCTCTACAACAAGCTGATGAACAACGGCATTGACGTCTACGTCATCACCGCTTCCGGCGAGGAGCTCGTCCGCATGGTCGCCTCTGATCCCAAGTACGGCTACAACGTCAAGCCCGAGAACGTTATCGGTGTCACTCTCGTCATGAAGAACCTGACCTCTGGCGAGCTCACGACTTCCCGCAAGCAGATCACCGAGGGCACCTACGATCAGGAGGCGAACCTTGGTCTCGTCATGACCCCCTACCTGTGGACTCCTGCGACATGGATGACGGGCAAGTGGGCTGCCATTCTCACTTACATTGACGAGTGGAAGAAGCCCATTCTCGCCGGCGGTGATACCCCTGCCAGCGATGGTCCTATGATCTTCCAGGGCGTCGACGTCTCCAAGGGCGGCATCCACCTTTGGATCAACCGCAAGGACAGTGCTATGGAGGAGATGAACGGCATGATCGAGGAGTACACGGCCGAGCAGACGAAGCTGGGCCTCCCCGTTACTGCTGACAAGAACTGGGTTATCGTCAAGCCGGATGACATTCTGTAAATCAAAGTTTCTGCTTGGGATACGCCTAAGTATATAGCACCGTGGGCACAAACATGATAGGAAAACAAAATAGAACTAAGAGTAATGTCTATGATTTACATTTGATCTCTGTGCACAGTCTTGCTAGTGTTGAACTCAGACTTCCAGGCGGTGCGTGGGTACATACGTTCATAACGTCCGTATCCAGCGCTTCACGCCCATCCACACATCCACTCACAGTCCCAATTAATACAAAAAGCAACTCGCAACGCGACGAGGCAAAAGACTGGACGAACAGGGAATCGAACCCTGGACCACTCACATGCTAAGCGAGTATTATACCACTAAACCATTCGCCCTAGTTGATTTCGCCCGGACTTGAACCGGAGACCTTCAGTGTGTTAGACTGACGTGATAACCAACTACACCACGAAACCATTTAGATTATTGAGGACGTTGAGGGAAAGAGACGCTAAGATTTGACGGCGGGTCGACGGGGTTGTGGGAATGGCTAAACCCCGGTGGGTGTTGAGTCTTGACTGGGGATGTAGACGGGTCCGCATCAAGATTTGAACTGCAGATGGGTGAGTGAAACTCCACTATCTCGAGATAGCATCGCTAGAAAGAAACGATTATGTCGAAAGTCAGTGACAGAAGGTACCTATTGTAAGAAAATTTGTAGTGAGCTGGAGAATTTGAAGCTCCACATGTAAGACCATGAAGTTTGGTCGGAAGTATTGTATAACGTGCTGGCATTGTCAAGAAGTTTTCTTGCAACAGGTGTATCACGCTGACCAGAAATAATGAGTTCGTGGCTGTCAGCATGTGAAACTCCGCCTTATGAGAACTAGACTCATTTGCGACAAGCAGTAGCTAGCGTGCCTCAACTTGAAAGTAGTCATTCATAGAAGCGATTGTATATAAGAGCTTCGCGGAGATAGTGCGGACTGGACTTCCAGGTTTGATTTTGAGAAGTCTTTTTACAGTTTGCAGTGGCGGGTTTCAAGGGCAGCCCAAGTCCATCAAAGCAGGGAAGCCTTGGTCATTGCTTAAAACGGACGACACAACGCACCGGATCATCTCAAGCAACATCAGTATTAGAATACTGATTGGAGTACTCTGAGGTTGAAATATTATTTGAGTATACAACATCACCATACATGCATAGCGTGACTTTAGTGATTCCCGCCAAACCAAGCGGTCGCTCAGTTGAAGAACCTCAACAGATTTCAACTAACCATGTAAAACCATCCCGTTGCTCCATTCTTAGGGGTTCACTCGGTTGTTTGGTCCCACTTGCAAAGTCTGGATTCCTTCAATGGAGCCTCAAATAAGTTAGCCTGCATACCACATAGCCGACATCAAGCTGAGGCCCGTTCTGGTGGGCAGTTTACTATGTCCAGGGCCCTTCTCCATTCTACCTTTAGGCTATCAGCAACTATGTGACTAGGATTCTTTGAGTGATCTCTGGAATTCCACGGCAATGAATCACTAATTCTGAGCCGATATAGGCGCTTTGTTCAAGTATTTGCAAAATCGCAGTGCCCACCTTGTGCTTAGCATGATAAATGACGTCGCCTACACAAGCCCCGGCGTCACCACCGGACATAGGGAATTGAAAAGGTGACGAAATTCGGCCTCACCAACCGAAGAAGAATGAAATGACCAATTCCTTGAAGCGACCCCCCATCACAGGCAAAGACTACTTCAACCGTTCTATTACCCAACAACAACAACGCAGAATCGCTTCTTTCATCTCTTTACTGTAAACTACTTTCTGCGACAAATACGGCACCATGGAAAGAAAATCTCGGTTTCCAATGCGCCGTCATTACCGGCGGCGCTGGTGGCATCGGAAAGGTCATGGCTCAACACTTCATCTCAAAGGGCAAAACAATTCTCCTCGCTGGCCGTACCGAGTCAAAGCTTCAGGAAACGACGAAGGAGATTGGGGCTGCAGGCTACTACGTCCTTGACACTGGCGACGTCGATTCTATCCCGAGCTTCGTCAAGAAGATCACTATTGATCATCCGGAATTGGACTGCCTCGTAAACAATGCAGGGGTCCAGCGACACCTCGAGGTTCTCAAGGATGACGACTTCCTTTCAAAAGCCGATCAAGAAATCAACATCAACATCCGAGGACCAATGCACCTGGCTTTGGGCCTACTGCCACACCTGCAGAAGAAGGAATTGGGTCTGATCATCAATGTGTCGAGTGTCCTGGGCTTCATTCCATTCTCAATCATCAACCCAGTCTACAATGGCACGAAGGCTTGGCTGCACTTTTGGAGTATGAACCTCCGTACTCAGCTCAAGAATGGTGGTTCCAAGATCAGGGTGGTGGAAATTGCACCGCCGACGGTAGCTACTGAGTACTGACCTTCACCGGGAGCGATCAGACCCGAATGACAACAAGAAGGAGAACAACCCAAACGCTCTGAGTGTGGATGAATTCATGGAAGAGGTTGCAAAGAAGTTGGAAAAAGGTGATGAGACCATTGGCCCTGGCATGGCTGGTGGAGTAATTGACCGCTGGTACGGCGCATTCGGCGAGCAGTATGCTAAGGCCGCAGCCGGCAAGTAATAGAACCAACGCCAGGTTCTCTTTCATAAATATTTCAGACGGAAATATTTCGATAGAAGTTGGAGAATCCTAAGGGTCAACCTCAATGCTGTCCACCATCATTTCCTGCTTGTTCCTTCGTGTAGTGTCTTGCATGAGAACTCCCCAGGCTGAAGTTTTCAGATCTTCCCCAACGTTTTCAAACTATCGGTCTTCGATCCGTAGTGATCGTAACAACCAATGACTCCATTTCTAACCCAGATGCCGTAGGCTAGACGGTCGCCTCAGGTTAGCCAACTGAGCATGCATGCTACTTTCGGAAATACTCACAAATATCTAGCCATGACCAGTTGTTGCCTCTCCAGAACCAATTCTTTCGCGGGCAGTTCGAGCAGTACAAGTACAAAGTGCTCCCTTTTTCTTTTGGGTCTTGCTGCAATCTGCAGCCCTTGCATTTGTGGCCTCCGCTAAGAAAGAGGGGTATTAGCTGCGTTTAAAGCCGACAAACTCGTGTGAGATTCAAGGAAAACGCAGCGCGCCCTCCTAGAGTCTCCGGGAGAAAGGCCGAAAAGTCATGCCTGGGCCAGGAAAAGGGGGACTTAACGCATCGGCCCATTTGAGGAACCCATCAAAGTTACCGATACACCATCGAAGATCAATCCACGTGAGGACTTCGTTACCGGCGTCATTCTTGCAGCGGGCATTCAAGACGATTGGCGTCTCATAATCCGGTCCACCAATATCGTATGTGATGTCCTTGCACAGATTCTGGATACAGTCAGACTCGAGCGGGCAAGTCCTGGCTATGGTCGTAGACGCAAATATCGACAGAATGACAACAATAGCGAGGTTTGTGAGACTCATGGTTGCGACGGGGACAGGTGGTATGTAACTGTCAAGGCGAGGGCCTGAACTTCGAATGCACGAAAAGATCCTGTAGAGGCACAGATCGGTCGAGCGACTGGTGGAAGCGACGCGATGTATTTAATGAAGTAGGCTCTTGTTGTGTCTCATTGGCTCATTTTTGAACATTAGACGGATTCAGATTCAAACTCGAGTGCCGTAGCACCGTGTTTGACGCATCCCAGACTGTTCATCTTTACATTAGAGGAAGAGACCCAAGACGTCTAAGGTACCTTTTCCGGATGTCGATATCAACCCTCTGACAGAAGTACACAGGGAGAAACCCAGAATGGCGTTCTTTGACGAGATACTGGACCCTGATGCCCCTTTACGCCCCCGTTGTGAAGTTCCAAGCCGTCGTGGTAGCTGAGTTCAATGGTCTTCTCAGCTTGGATCTTTGAAGATGATGAGGGCTTCGGGCAAGTCAAGTGGAAATGTGTTTTGCAGTACAATGCAACTGCTTCCAGAAAGTGAAACAAATTACTGAATGTCAGTTTGAGCTGTCATACGTTGCCTCAGCTTCCACCATGTGGCACAGATCCAAATTGTGCAACATCCACCACGTGAGACAATCTTTCACTGCCCGCAAACCTTTGGCGATTTGCAACTCACTGCTCAACAAAGCAATCTTGTATCACCAATCACCATCTTTGATCACTGGCAACCTATGCAGCCGTTTTCATTTGAATCGGTTCTCAAATGATTCAGCGGGCCTATTGTGGGTCTGTGGAACCACTGGTCGGATTTGAGTTGATACAAATTTTCATTCCATCAGACCCATGGCCATGACTCATTTCCAGGGGCTTCTTGTAAGACTCATGCTCGGGCACCGCTCATCCAATACGTCCCACAAGCACGGTAGCTCAGGGGTAGAGCGCTGGGCTCATAACCCAGAGGTCCCTGGATCGAAACCAGGTCGTGCTAGCTTTCCTTTTTGCACTCTTTCTTTTGCTCAGGCTACGCTTAGGAAGCTGCTGATGTGTTTCTTCGTGTTCTGCTCATTGATTCTAGCGCATCATCTCTACTTAAGGTGCCTATATCTTCCTTGAAATCTCCGGGCCTTAGTAATTTTGCTCCTCAACAGTTGCAGACAGGGTGAATCAAGTTGGCATCAGAGCTTCCCCTCAGCGCGTCTTTGGTCCCCTAGTCTCTATCAAAGAGTCGCCATCTACTCTCGTTCTTGACTCAAGGGGGACGATTCTTGACGGGATTGGCTAACTACCCATGCAAGTCAATGACCCACTGAATCCTTCCAATAGTCTTCATGTCTCATTCATCAACGTGCTTCCCTCAAACCCCGCTCATTGCATGCTCGTTCAATAGTCCTCCTCTTGTGCTCTCTTTGCCGCACACCCAATAGACGGTAACTCACAACCGAAGATGAACAACCAATGCATCTACTGCGCGAAGCTATCAATCGAAGCACTGGTCGAGCTCGCCAAGATCAGCTTTGAAGCACAGAGATTTCCACAAGATGCCTATTACCAGCACCACGACTCGTTCAGCGCTCTTGAGCAGTCAGCTCACGATGGCTGTGATCTTTGTCAAGTCATACTCCAATGCTTCCAGCAGACACCTTGCGACGTAGAACAGCCTCTGGAGTGGCCACAAGAATGGAATGAGACAAGCAAGACGTCCTTGGACGGATATCCCCAAACAATGTACTCTGTTGCGAAGGAACTCGACGTCTCAGACGTTAAAATTTGCATCAACACATCACATCTGTACCATTCACAAAGGCTGCGGGATGTACAGGTCTTTGATGAAATCATTGTCCAAGTTGGAACTTTGCACATTGAGACGGATGAGAACTATGGCATATGGTCATTTCCCTAGCTTGCATTGAGACTGTGTACTCCTAAAGGTTGGTTAGAAGCGATCAGATCCATCAGAAGGTCATGATCCTGAGCTCACATCTCTATTCCAGACCAGGCGGTTTATGTGGAAACATTCCGTATTGGGAGGTTCGAAGTTGACCCAGATCTCGGGTCCTTGACAAATCACCAACTAGCCAAGGAATGGCTTACAGAGTGCTGCCACGATCATGAATCATGTCTCTCGCATCATATACATGAACTTCCGAGCAGAGTCATCGATGTCGGCAGCTCCTCGAAAGAAGGCTCGGTTCGTCTGCTTCTCTCCCATGGCTTGAAAGCAGACTACGTTGCCCTGAGCCACTGCTGGGGTGGGGCAATATCGTCTCTTTTGACGACCGAATCAACTGCCATCTTCCAACAGAACATCGACATTGAAGTATTACCGGCTAACTTTCGCGACGCTATCACAATAACACGTCATCTTGGTATTCGCTATCTGTGGATAGACTCTCTGTGCATACAGCAAGATTCGAAGTCGGATTGGGAGGTCGAATCCAAGAAAATGGGGCTGGTATATCGAAACTCAACAGTGACAATCTCAGCGATGATTTCCGGGCATAGCAAGTCAGGGATCCTGAAAACCAGCCAGTCGGCACACAGTCTCGGTGCTTCCACCACTTTGGGCGTCTTTGGAGGCAATGATGACACATCTAAGGTCACCGTGAGACGGAAGGATCTACAGGAAGAGAACCTCATATCTTTGGATAGGCGCAGTGCGCTGGCAGAGCGTGGTTGGACCCTTCAGGAGTACATTCTGTCTCCAAGGCATCTTTTATACGGGCAAGAGATGATTTACTGGAAATGTCCTCAAGGTTTCAAATCTTCCGACGGCTTACCGCCAGGCAATAACTCACCGCACACGATTTACAAGGATGCTGCACAAGTCATTTGCTCCGACATTCTACGGCATCCTAAAGCAGTACCGCCTGACGTCAATGCCGTTTTTCGAGACTATTCCGAGCTTGTCAACGCGTACTCGCAACGAAAACTGACATACGGCTCGGACAAGCTGCCCGCGTTTTCCGGTCTGGCCCAGCGACTTCATCCGGCCATAGGCGGTGAATACTTGGCTGGGATCTGGACAGCTAATTTCAGACAAGGCCTGCTCTGGACAGCAGAGATGAAATTTTGTCAGCATATCAACGAGCCTTATCGAGCACCATCATGGTCATGGGCTGTGACTGATGACCTAGTGCTCTTTGAGGGTCCACAAGCGGTTGAGGGACAGATGGTGCTAAAATCGACGCCATCAAGCGCCAAACTTCTGGAATACAGCATCAACCCTAGGGTCCCTGACAACCCATACGGCGAGATCCTCTCAGCAAAGCTGGTGGTGGAAGCCTTGACGAAACCGTTCGTGCGTAGCCGTCAAGTGGTCGAGACCATTCTAGACCCGAACTCGATTGGAACTGCCAACTTTGATGAGCCGGCTGGCCCCGAAGACTCGGTTCCAATGGGCTGGGCGAGCCTTTTCCGCATGAAAACAGAAGGTGGAGACTACATATTCAGCATCATCACTCGTCCAGGTGACGATGCTGATTGGGAAGTTGACTTTCACTACTTTCGGGAGGAAGACTATCTTTTGATGCTTGTTTATACCGACGACGACGTAACAGAGGATGACGAGACTGAGTGGTCGAGATCGCCTGCGTTCTTTCTGGTACTCCGACGAACGACCGATGAGTCTGAAGAAACGTACGAAAGAGTTGGGTTTGCAAAGTTGCAAGAGCCTAGGCTAAGATGGCTCAAGACTTGGGAGCGATGCGTTTTAACACTCGTGTAGGGGGAAATTCAACAGCGAGATATTCTTGTCTCCCTCAATGCAACGTTGGAAACGCAACCCGCGGACATGTGAAGATGAAGTCGGCCCACCCCCGGAATCTGCGCATGAGTCGTGACCGCACGAAAACGTCGGTGTCATCCGTAACCCTGGTCATCGCAGGCCTGTCGAATTCCGCCTGTGTTTCCTATTTCTCTCATTCTCCTCATGGCAACCCCAACAATATTGCGACTCCGATGCGGGGAAATCGTTTGCCAAGTTTAAAATCCGACGTGGTTTCTGCTCCGGTTCGTGTGGAGAAAAACATGGCCAGATCGCGGGGTCGTCTCACACATTTTATAAGCGCCCGACTCGGAATCGCGCGCTCTTCTTAGATGCAACCTTCCCGCGGTGTGCGCATTCGGCTGATTCCCCCGCGTTGTTTACCCAGGCGCATCCGCCCGTTCGTCTTGTGACGCGCATCCTCGGCGCGGAGCTCGGTGGATAGCCTACATCGGAACGATATTTCAATGGTGCGCGTAACAGTTGCGATGACCTCACTAATGCTCGACTCAAGCTATCCATGCCGGGGAACACGGGGCCGTGCGGGGAGGATGGTAGCATTTCGCTCTTGGCATCAAGCTATAAGACGAACACGAGCCGTCCGACGAATTATGCTTAAATACTGGTTCGCAAGATGCGATGATTGAGACTCTCTACTCGTCACCGGCTCGACCATGTCCACACATTGCAGCTCCAGTGCAGCCATGGCCTCCGTCGCGTTCACTCTTCTCACGGCGCTTGCCAGCCGGGCTTCGGCCAAGACCGTCAAGACGCCGACGCCTCAGATGGGCTGGAACAGTTACAACTACTACAACTGCTACCCGAACGAGACGATCATCAAGGAGAACGCTCACGCCGTCGTGGACACCGGTCTCGCGGAGGCCGGGTACTCTACCGTCACGACGGATTGCGGTTGGCCGGCCAAGGACCGTGATGCCAATGGAGAGCTTGTGTGGAACCCGGCTCTCTTCCCGTCCGGAGGCGCTAAGGAACTCGGCGACTACCTCCACAACCTCGGCCTCAAGTTCGGCGTCTACTCCGGCGGAGGATACTTCCAATGCGGATCCACTGATCAGCCTGCCTCGCTGGGTATGCAAATCATCGTAGCTGCGATTGACTGACTGGAGTTGACCATGTTTTTAGACCATGAGTTCACCGATGCGAAGTCATTTGCTGCTTGGGGCGCAGATATCCTCAAGTAAGTTCAAGTGATCGGACTAAATGACGATTCTGACAAGATCAAAGATATGACAACTGCTATCCCATTGACCCCACGGTGATGGTCGACTACGTCTCTGAGGAGGCCATCTCCCCGGACCGCTTCGTGACGATGGCTGAGGCGATGAACACCACCGACCGAGACATGGTCTACCAGGTTTGCCAATGGGGCACAGGAACCGACCTGGGTGTTTGGTAAGTCGTCACTTACCCGCATTTGTCTGCTGACATTGACGGAAGCTAATCTCGCGTGCAGGGTTCCCAAGATTGGAAACAGCTGGAGAATCAGCAACGACATCTACAACAGCTGGCGCAGCATCTGGCGCATCACGAACCAAGTCGTCCCCTTCTACAAGTACACCGGCCCTGGTGCCTTCCCCGACATGGACATGTTGATGTGAGTGGTCTCATGATAGTCTGCCTGACATCACCGCGGAAACTAACTGTAGCACTGCAGCGTCGGGCTCAACGCCTTGTCTGTTGAAGAGGAAAGGTTTCACATGGGCATGTGGAGTATTAACAAGTCGCCCCTCACCCTGGGCGCCCCGGCCATCCCCGCCCTCGTGCCGGAGCACACCTTGTCCATCGTCGCCAACAAGGAAGTAATTGCAATCAACCAGGATCCGCTCGCCAAGCAGGCCCAGCTCGTCCGCCGCTTCACCGAGGAGGAGTGGGACGTCTGGGCCGGCGAGCTCTCTGGCGACCGCCTCGTCGTCGGCATCGCGAACTGGAAGAACGACTCCCAGACAGTCAGCTTCGACGTCGCCGACGTGCTGGGCGTGGCCTCGGCTAACGCCCGCGACGTCTGGGCTGCGAGTGACGTCGGCTCCATCTCCGGGACTTACGAGACGACCCTCGTGGGCCACGAGCTCAGGCTGCTGGTGCTCTCAGACCTCTCCAGGGCGGAGCCGATCCACAGTTCCACCGGGTACTACACGGCCACAACGAACGGTACGCTGTCCGGATCAGCGGCCGCGGTGGCTTGCGGCAGTGGTGGATGTCTGCCCAGCGGGTCGAAGGTGGGCAACATCGGGTCAGGGGCTGCGGTCAAGTTCGAAGGCGTCGAGGCCAAGAGCGAAGGCAAGAAGTTGCTTGGCGTTGACTTCATCAATTACGATGTCGCCCTCGACACTGCCTGGGGATTTGGTGCCAACGTTCGGAACATGACTGTCTCTGTGAACGGCGGTACTGCTAAGCGGTGGGCATTCCCCATCTCTGGAGGCAACTGGTTCGACACAGGCCGCTTGCTGGTCGAGGTTGATGGTTTCAAGGGTGACAGCTCCAATACCGTGGAGTTCAAGAACGTCGGCAGCGAATGGGCTCCCGACTTGGTCGGTTTCGAAGTCTTCGAGTCCGCCTAAGCTCTCGAGCAACGTCTTTTCTTCTTTGCACATTATTATAAAAGTCCACTCAAGACAATGGTCGTCAATGTTAAGGTAGTTTCTAATCATATTGATCTGCCCACCGAGAGTCCTGTCTTTACCACACGGTGACATTGTACAAAGGAAAACATTGGTGCATTTGAAAGTACATTAATGGGGTATACGTGTAAAACAGCATTTTAACCAGTGCATGCCACCCAGTCCTCCAGTCGTGTTCGATAATACCATAAAATTAGTGCGTTGGAAACGTCGGTAGTGGTCAATTACTCTTCTCAAGCGAGCGAGAGCGAGGGTGGCCGGGGTTGCCAGTGAGCGAGTCTTCGTCGTCGATCTTGTAAAAAGTGCTACCGCTGCCGGTGTCGTCGTGTCCCGACCTTCCACCAAATGAAGGAGTGTTGGAGTGCTCGGGCTTCTGGTCGACTCTGATTTCAACGTCGACTCTTCGGTGGATTCCGTTCGCGCTCTTTGGGATGTTGTCCAACTGTAGTTCAGCGGGAACTGCTCCGACGCTGGCTCGGTGGTAGCTCTTGAGTCCTGCGTCGTGCTCGCCGCGGTTGGCATCGTGCTGTGTCGTGCGGTGGCCGCGAGAGTGGCCTTGGGAGTAGGAGAGCGAGTTGAATCTGAAGCCGCTGTCTTGATCCTTGGCGAGCCGGGTGATGAGAGATGCCATGGACATCTCAATGTTAAGCTTGACCATGTAGGCGACGGGGTGGAACTGTATGTAGACGACGTGGTTGGGTAGCGACATAAGTCCGATGAGCATGCCGTCCATGGCAATAGAAAGAATCATGAGCTTGGCGTTGAAGCCGACAAGGGGCTTATATTTCACCAGACCATGCTGGCTTAGGAGTCTTGTCTTGACGATGCGCAAGAAATACCAGTTGAGACCGGCATCGACAATCAGGATAAGGACCTTGGAGGTGCGGTCCCAGTAGTGGTTGATAAGAACGAAACTGTGGGCATGGGGTCAACAACGTTGAAGGATTCGTCTTGTAGTTAGGTTAACTTACGTGTCATTGACGGGAGGGGAAAGATGGGATGGAATCCAGATAATAAAGACGGCGATGTTGATCACAGTGATGAGCACTGCGGTTCCCCATTTCAACCTCATGATTGTCTTCTGGCTTTCCGCAATGACTGCGATTCGGTTGATGATGATTTGCATCAATAGTTGGACCTCAAAAACCCAACAAAAGAGAATGAAGAACAACACCGGCACCCTAGCCAACCAGAGTTAGTATAAAATTTCTCAACAGATATCCTCTTTTGCAGACGTACGTTGGTCCTAAAATCCCATCCAAGAACAACCAGCCGATGACGGTGATGACGAGATTCGCCAGAATCTCACCCCACATCATGTAAATGTATGTACTTCGAAGCGGGTTCCGGTTCCTCCTCGTCTGCTTCATGGCCTCCCATACTGTCAAGAATCCGAAGCCGATGGTGAAGCCGGCCGCCAACGAGGCGATCTGGTAATCGACCTTGGACGCCATCGTGAACCGCCGTGAGCCGAAGTCGTCGCCGTCGTTGTCTAAGCCGAGTATGTGTACGAACGATGTTTCGAGCTCGCCGAAGTCCTGCCCGGTCGTCTCGAAGCTTCGTGGATACGCCCGGTATGCGAGAAGGGTAGGTCCGCAAGGCGAGACCGGTGGGATGTCGTCAAGACTTTAAACTCTAAAAGAAGGGCCCCCAGAGTCCATGTCGAGTGGGAGAGGCCACTCTTAAGGCTTCATGCTTCTCCAAACAGCAGTGGGCTGCGGATCGTCCTCGCCCAGATTCCATGTCCCACTCTTGCCCGGAGTATTTACTGCATGAGTCTTTCCGATTACACCTCAGTGTGAGCCTGTGGCAACAGCATGGCAAGCTTTTGTTTTGGGTACGCTGGAGAAGCAGTCCAAACGGCCCCGGGCAGCCTGGGCCGCGGGAGCAAAACCCTTAGCCGACGCTGGAGTGCCTCGGTGGACTAGCTAGACCCAGATGGAACCCACATGGCGACAATTGGTAGTGTCATCCTTAGCCCGACGCCACAGCGCCGTAACGTCGGAGGAGCCCTTCACTACGACGCCGTAGTGGCAGAGAGGAAAGGCTTGCGTACTATTATGGACAGGGTGGTGGAGGGATATGAGACGACAGGATCTGCAATCGACACGCCCTTCCTTGAAATCTCGCCGTTCCTGCGTGCATGGCACTGATTCTGGCGGGCAAAAAAACCAATTAAGGTAGAGGCCGATGGAAGTCCTCGGCCGCCAAGGGTTAGCCTGAGGACGATAGCAATACAGCTTCAGAAACCTGCAGGTGTCACAGTCCATTGGCCCGAAGACAAAGGATCAACAGGCACAGCAGCCGTGTCTTGTCTTTCGATGTGCCGTCATCCCTATCGTTCAACTGCCGGAGGAAGGTTTGCTGAAGAAACCCAGACGCAGATCTTGGAAAAGATCAAGTCACGCAACAGACGGACGGGGGCCCTTTCCAGAGGTCCTCCTGGAATGCAACTTGGGGTCCGGAAATACAGGCATCCCCTTTCCGGGGGTTCAGTCTTGTCATACGCGCAGCGTGGCGGGCATGGGTCTTTCTGGGTCCCGCTGACAAGAATCTCGCGAGAAAGGCGGGGAATATGAAAAGGAGGCGATGGGTCAACAGTGTCGATAACTCCTTCACAGTAAACGAGCCAGCGAGTCACAGCACGAGATTCCGGTGTCTTGCTGGAGACGGGTGCGAAAAATGCGTTCTGGATCGGCAGAGATCGGCACGGGTCCCATGTTGATGGATGCAGCTGAGGCCGTGCGCTGCTCTGTTCTTCACGCCAACGAGTTGACAAGTGATCAAGGTCGCATCATGCCATCTGCCACATCTGCTTTTTAGAGTGGGCGGGCAGAGGCTCAACTGCTGACGTACAGTAGATTACGACGGGAGACCCAGACAGCAGTTAAGAAGACAGCACCTCCCGGCGAGATGGTGTCCAGCATCTCCAGATGCAATGTTTCTTCATCAACCCACAGTAGCACTAGAATGAAGCGGGAGAAAAGACTCCAAAACACCCGGCTCTCCTGGCGAAGACACCGGCCAAACACACCGGCCAAACGCACCAACGAACCACATCCTGCAAGAAACCCCGAAGAGCCGTTCATGCGCATGGGACGTCTTCACCCTCGTGCGTTCTGAAACGTGATATCTCCTGCGTCCCAGTCGTTCTGCTGGGCCACAGGGCCGCATTGTTCCCTCCCGGAGATATTTTCCACGTGGGTGAAAGCTTCGACCTAGTATCAATCAGGACACGAGAGCCGAGATAACCGTCAATCAGACTGCGAGGACGACCGTTCTCCATCCGAGGAGGTAGCAAGGTAGCAATGGCCATTCGCCTTTAACCATCGCCATTGGGCCCCGTTCTCTGTGCGGCCCCCAATGGAAATTTGAACCCGCCAGGATTAAGATGCCAGGGGCCGAGAAGCGAGCGAGAAGAAGGCTGCCACAGATCTCCTTTCTCCTCATCAGTTTCTTCTGCACCGTTTCCACTTTCTTCAGCGCAGCATGCCAGTGGACCGACCGTAGACGACGCGCATCATGAAATGCGGGGATGTCGCGCGCTAATGACATGGAACTTCGACGCTTCATCTCTTTTCTCGCCTTTCCTCGTCCATTCATCTGTCAACTAAGCAACATCGTCCCGAAGAAAGGATAGAGCGGCTCGTACCCGAGGTCTAGCGACATAAGGTGGCGGTAGAAAGAGGGGCGTCGAAGAGAGCTGTCCCTCTTCCGACACTGGGCACCGGGCGTGGCGTCAGTCGCTTGGGCATCCGGCACTATTCCCACTTCGTCCCCGTCGTCCGTGGCTTGTCTCGATCTGCACTGCAGTGACGGTGATTCGGTGAAGAAACCCCTCCAGAACCACGGTTCCAAACGCAAAGATCCGCGTTCTGCAGCAACTCGAGTTCCGCGTTCGGAAAGTCAATCGGCATATAAGAAAAAGGTTGCAGCTTGTCACAAATCGACCAAAGCACACTGGACGAACTATTGCGAGTCTCGTGACCGTATACGTATGCCCCTGCGACTGCGTCTAGTGCGTGTGTGGGGAGAGTCTGGAGCTCCCGAGCTATGAGCAGACCTCTGGTACTATGGCCAGTCATCATCTTGCTCTCGTCTGTATTGTATAAGCGAGCTGAGAACCGGCGTATTCTCTCCGGCAGGGGATCCTAGGGCGCGGACGTCGATAGCTTCACAGCTATGCTTCATCTCCGGGCTGACAGCTTTCTAGCGCGGTCACGAGGAATCACAGACGCGAGAGGGACTCAAGACGGTGATGGCATGATGGTATTTTCTTTTCGCAATTCCGCAGTTCGCCACTTCGCCCGACTAGAAGCTGAAGAGAATGTTCGACCCAGAAAAAGCACACGTTCGACCCCACCGAGAAGCGAAACTAGCATCAAAACTACTGACATGAAAGGTGCGGGATGCTAACGGAAAACGGGCAACAGAATCAAACCAAGCCCAGCCCTCTCAACACATGAACGCCCTGCTCATCAAAATATCCCCTTCTAAAACCCGCTGAACCACATCATGCACCCGGGACATGCGCACAAGTCTCTATAATCCTCCAAATCCTTGGACGGGAAATGCAAAGTTGACGTGGTGACTCTCGGTTTTCATACCGCCCGTGTATGCCGCCTTGTTTGCCCTCCGGCTTGCCTCGACCCCCGTCCACCCGATGACCGCGACGAAGGTCCGGCTGCCGTTGCCTCCACCGATGCTCGCACTCCCGCTCGCCATGCCGCTGCCGCTGCTGCTGCTTGGACCTCCTCCAGAGCTGTTCCTACACAGCGAGAACCCGCTCGCTACGCCGTTGCACCCGGGCATCGCCTTCGCCCTCTCGACGATCTCGCGCATCCTCTCTTCCGGCTCTCGGCAGCCCTCGAAGCTCAGCGTCTCGACGATGGGCGAGTTGATGACGGCCTGCGGCGCGAAGGGCTTGAACTGCAGGAGGTAGCTCGTGGGTTGTCCGCTCAGCACGGGCGCCAGCTTGGCCATGGCATCGGCATAGTCCCTCGTCCTCTTCCAGGCCTCGCTTGCCTCAGCGTTGATCCAACCTAATCGCAGAAGCACAGTCACATTAGCTCGGCGTCTTTCCGGTCTCTCTTGCCTACTGCGGCAACTTTTCCCGGTCGTTGATCGGCAAGGCTCGCGCGCAACGGTTTTTGTATTCCTCCCCGCCCCGTTCGCCTCCCCGGGCATAAGGAGGTTATTCACGTACCAGCGAGGAGCTCCAGCTTCTGCGGATCTTCGCTCCATGGGCCCCATCGAGTGCGGAGATATCCGGGCTGGTTCTGGAGGACTTGAAGCATGGACTTCAACTGCTCTTTCCAGTCATCAATGCCACCCTTGACGGGAATGATTACACGCTCGGTGACGGCGTTGGCAAGCTGGGCGGCGGCAGGATCCATCACTACAAAGCTGCGACGTGCGTGTGTATGTGCTTGACTTTGCTTTTTGACGGCAGGACCTTCGTCACGACTCTTCTCTTTCTTTTGCAATGAAGCTAAACGAGGCAACGGGCAGATGACTTGAAGTTGATTTATAGTTGCTGCTAAGCTCAGACAGAGACAGCTAGCTGGAGACGTCCGGATCCTTTTCTGAAGTTGTGTATGTGGTAATCACGCGTTGCCCCTCTAGAGCTGATGTGGACACAACCCTAATCTTAAATACCTCCAGCTCGACGAGAGCGAACAAGACGCGACTGGATCAAGGGATTGGTTCTAACACAGAAGTTTAGTCTCAGTCCAAGGTGTGTGTGTGTGATGGGTGTGATGGGTGTATGGTGTGTGGCTGTCTGAAGGGAAGGGGATCTTGGCTGATGACGTTCTCCCGCTCAGCAGAAACGGTGTTCAGGTTCGCCCGACAATCTGGCACCGCACTTCGGGATGTGGCCCACGAGCGCAAGGCCGTCGGCGTGTCATATCCCGCCCTCCCTTTGTGCCCAACGCAGTTCGCAATCGTGGGAACCCCCGATCAAAGCTTCATGGGGGGTTCGCCAACATCCGGCTCTGCCTGCTGCCACCGGGGGGGAAATAAGCTCAACTCTCGCACTTGGCAACATTTCGCAATCGCAACGATACCCGGTGACCGAGGGCCGTGTGTGGTATTGGTATTGGTATTGGGCTTGGGCTCCCATGGCGTCCCAAGCTCCCCGTCGTCTTGCTGGGCCGAACAGCCGACGAACCCCAAAGCAGGAAACGTTCTAGAAACACCGCGCAGTCCGCTCCGCGCCGACAGAGGATGGCCGATGCGAGAACTCTCCAACCGCTCCTCCGGAACTGGCCGCACCCCGGTTCAGTCCGCCCGCCCGCCTGTCTTAGGGCTGCGGCTTTACAACGTCAAGCACGCCATTGGGTGTGTGTGGCAGGTTTGAAAGAGAACGCAAGTAACCCAAAATCGAGATGGGACGAGTGCAAGAGAAAACGAGAAAAATAAGCGTAATATGTCGGTGTCGCTGTCGGTGTGAGAGAGGAGAGGCGGAAGAGGGTGTGCAACCGTAATGATCTGCCGCCCGTCCATCCCGAACAACGCCGGCCGAACGAGCCGACGGGCTGGTTTACCCCACGGACATGGTGGACGGGACCAACTCAACTTGTTTCGTTTCATTAGCGTCTCCCGCTGCGACGGTAAGACGCTGTCTGTCAAGACTGCATCTCGCAGCATGCAGCATCTCACAGCGGGAACGGCTGTCTGTGTGTCCAAGGTTCCCGTCAAATAACGTTTCATGTCAAGTTTCTGTCCCGTCGACTCAAGGTCCGCAGCTTCCGCCACTCGTTTCTCCTGCAAGGCCGGCCATCGTCAGGAAGCCCAGTGGACAACAGACTACTTTTTTGGTTTTGCTCTCACTCGCATACTATGCCTCTTCAGTCTGCAACCCAAAACTGCTCCACGACACCCGTCACGTCAGGTGGAACAGAGTTTCCTGACACGCGGGTGTCTTCGTACCTTGTCGAACTCAGCCCAGCGGCGACAGAAAATCATAACCATGGGCAGCTTGCGCCACGGCGGAAGTTACCACTTACATGGAGTCGGCATGCTGGTGACGCCGGACATCTATCAAGCCACATGTCGGAAGCATCTGTCAGTCTCGAAACGAGTAAGCGTCTGCTTGGTATTGTTCGTATTAGGCAGCTGTCGACGTCGAACAGGTGGTCGGTCCATTGACCTAAAGCGACCTCTGCAAGCCACCCCTTAACAAGTAGAAAGAGCCGCGTATCTCGGCATCGACTTCGGACGGACCCGACTCTGTCGGCACAGAGCCTCGGTCTCTCGTAGTTCCCCGGGTAGCATGGCTTAGTTGACTCTTGCCGACTGTCCCCGTATCTGTATACGCTCTGCCCGAAGGTGATCTTTGCGGATCTAAAACGGGCAAGGAAAACTGCCCCACGACGTCGCCTCCCTACGATGAATTGCTTGATCGTGGTCCGGCCCGCGAGGTTGACTTGTCTCGAGGATCCACCGTCATGCTGAAGTTGCATAGTGATTGATGCAAGACCGACAGTCGAGATTGGTATTAAACAGATTCAATATCCTAATTGACCATGGAATTTGAAGGAGCATCAGAACCATCTGCATCTTGATATTTTCCTGGACATTCTACATCCAGAGAACCCCTTTTCCACGCAGCCAACCATCCGATCATCCACAATGGCACCAATCCCAGAACCTACAACTCTCCCTCCAAACTTCACACCCGAAAAGTTCCAAGAGTTTATTGTTCGCGCCCAAGAGATCTGCGGCACCGAAAATGTCCGCGTGATCCCCAAAGACAAGCCCCTCGAGGGCGACTCGTACCTGAACCAGCCAAAGTCGCACGACCACTTCCCCCTCTACGAAAAGACAAAATTCGTAGCCTCGGCCGTCGTCACCCCGCGCCATGTCCCGGACGTCCAGGCCCTCGTCGGCCTGTGCAACGACCTCGTCATGCCCGTCTGGCCCATCTCCCTCGGGCGCAACTTCGGCTACGGCGGCGCCTCCCCCCGCGTCCCGGGCTCCGTGGTCATGGACCTGGGCCACCACATGAACCGCATCCTCGAGGTCAACGTGGAGGGCGCCTATGTCCTGCTGGAGCCTGGTGTTAGCTTCCGGGATCTGCACGAGTACTTGGAGAAGCACAACCTGCGCGAGCACCTGTGGCTCTCTGTGCCTGTCGGCCAGGGCTCCGTGCTTGGCAATGCTGTCGAGAGAGGCGTCGGCGCGACGCCGTACGGTGATCATTGGGGTATGCACTGCGGCATGGAGGTTGTGCTGCCAAATGGGAAGCTGGTGCGCACGGGGATGGGCGGCGTGCCGAACCCCAATGCTGACAAGAATCTCCGCCCCGACGAGCAGCCTGGCTGCGAGACGTGGCAGCTCTTCAACACCGGCTACGGCCCGTACAACGACGGGCTCTTCTCCCAGAGCAACCTCGGTATCGTGACCAAGATTGGGATGTGGCTGATGCCCAACCCCGGCGGGTACCAACCCTACGAGATCACCTTTGAGAACGACTCGGACCTGCCCAAGGTCGTCGACATAATCAGGCCGCTCCGTCTTCAGATGGTCCTCCAGAATGTCCCGTTTCTCCGGCACACTCTGTTGAATGCCGCGCACTGCGGGCCCAAGACGAAATACACTGACAAGGAGGGCCCGCTGTCCGAAGACGAAGTCAATGCCATTGCGAAGAAGCTCGACTTCGGACGGTGGCAGCTGATTGGTGCTGTCTACGGGCCCAAGCCCGTCCGCGATGTCCTGCTGGGCGTCATCAAGCACGAATTCCTCGCAATACCGGGGTCGCGGTTCTTCCTTCCTGAGGACCGCGCCCGGGAGAGCCCGCTGCGTGCCCGTGAGTTGTTGATGCAGGGTATTCCGACCGTGGAGGAGTTGAGATGTCTGAAGTAAGTGGATATAATATCGCATCGCCGGAGACATGAGCTAACATGAGCTATAGCTGGCTTCCCAACGGCGGCCAGCTCCTGTGGGCCCCCATCTCCAAGGTCTCGGGCGAAGACGCCAAGAAGCAGCACGATGTAGCCAAGAATCTCATCACAAAGTATGGGTTCGACTACCTCGGTGCATTCGCAGTCGGCATGCGAGAACTTCGTAAGTCACCATCCTTGGGTGTGGATCTCGACCGGGAAATATTGTGCTAATGGTTACCAAGACCACGTTATCGGCATCCCGTACCGTCTCGACGTCCCAGACGACGTGACGCGCATCCGCAAGCTGGCCCACGAGCTGATCAAGGAGACCACAGCACACGGCTGGGGCCAGTTCCGGGCGCACACTGCCCTCATGGACCCCGTCGCCGACGCCTTCAACTGGAACAACAACGCGCAGATGCAGCTCAACGAGGCGATCAAGAACGCTCTCGACCCGAACGGCATCATCGCGCCAGGTAAGAACGGAGTGTGGCCCGCGAGCTACGACAAGAAGAAGTGGGTGTTAGACGGTAACTAACCGTCGACCCGGTGGAGGAACGACTTGGTATTGGGGTGCGGCGGCGACTCATGCCGAGATGACGTGGACTTGATGATCCATAAAATGCAGAAGCAGAACTAGAAGGGTGTAGAGGGCGTGGCCGAATCTTGGAACGGCGCCGGAGATAGGGGCGGTAGTTGAGAGGCTTGAGCAATAGACTCCGCGCGGCTAGATCTTGCATCCAAGGCTAGAGTCTTGGACCGTCGCCGGAGTTGGTTAGATGAGATTGATTCAAATTGAGATACGTGCTAATGCATCTCGATCATGTTGTGTACCCCATGTTTTCTGCGTGATGAGGTCTTTGATCGGGATTTACTGTGCCTGTCCAAAGAAGTCGCTTAGGTTGGCACAAAGAATGGAAAATGTGACAATCCGACCTTTCTCCGGACCTAAACATCCGGAGGCCGACCCAGGACGACACGCAGAATAATGCCGTTTCCCACGTTCAACATCATCGCGCAGTTGCTGTTCCATAAGTTCATCTACCTGAACGTCTTTCCCGACGCCCTTCCACATTCCGAAGCAAGGGGTCATTCCATCTGGGCTTCGAAAAAGAGCCTCATCCGTCCGATGTAAGCGTCATCAACACCGGGGCCGACCAGTCACGGCCCGGCGGAGCAGATCCACCGGCGCCCCCCTGGACCGGTTAGCCCCACACCGGACCTGACTCCGTGAGGTACTACTGACGTCTTTCCGTTGGTAAGGCTGTGGGAATAATTGCGGTTCTACCGTGGAACATCGGAAATCCGATGGTTTCTTATGTCCCCTTCGTATGCCGAGGAAACAAACGCCTGAGCTTGTTTGTAAGCTGGTCCGTTAGGCTCAATCTGGCGGATGACGGCACAATTACACCCAAAGACTCTGTAGCGCGTGAGTAAGACGTTGCAACTCTCCCCGTAATTTCTTCCTTTTGAGATGAGAAATTCTCCGATGAGCCGTTCATCCCGAGTCTATGAACTCATCCCCAGCGGCTAATGACCATGTCGCTGGGGAAATGGCGAGCCGAGATCGGGAGGTGATTCTGTGATGTTGTAATGGCGTCGTAGTCCCGACGCTTTGCGTAGCTGTGCAACCCAGATTCGTCTTCTATAAGAAGCAAGACCTGTTCATCTGTTCACAGGAAGCCGAGTTCTTCAGCCCATCTTCAACACAAAACAAGATGACTAGGATGATGGCGCCCCGAGGCATCCTTCAACATGCTGGGCTTCTCGCCTTAGCGACCACAATCCGAGCGGTCCCGTTCGTCTCTGAGCCTCAGACAACAGTCACCTCCGAGCCAACAATCACCGCCTCCCAAGTTCCCGTCCAGAATGTGACCTCTCATGGCCCTTACACAGGACCATCGCCAACCACGACGGGCGCCATCTCAACCAGCATTCTCGCCTCAGAGGTGCCGCAGCTTCCTCCCCCAGACGATGCGTACGACTACCCAGCGGACGGCGCTCTCCACGGCGACCAGCCCGCACCGTACACTCCTGCCGGCGGTCTCGGCACCAACGGCTCCGCGCCAGTATACCGCGTCCAAAGCGATTTCGACTACCAATCTCTCGCTCTGGCTCTGTACCAGGAGTACATCGAGCTCGACCTTTTCCACTGGGGCTTGGCCACATACCCCGTTGAAGACTTTGAGGAGCTCGGCCTGAACGCCGAAGACCGGTACCTGCTGCAGTTCATGGCGGAGCAAGAGATCGGCCACGCGACCGTCATCACGAACATGCTCGGCGCCGAAGCCCCGCAGCAGTGCACGTACAACTACCCCGTCTCGAATCTGCGCGAGTACATCGACTTCAACCAGAAGCTCACGCGCTGGGGCGAGGCCGGCGTCTACGGCTTCCTGCCGCACCTGAACTCGGGTCCCGCCGCGCAGCTGCTGCTACAGAGCATCACCACCGAGGCGCGCCAGCAGATGATCTTCCGACAGTTCGAGGGCCTGTTCCCGATGCCTGAGTGGCACACTGTCGGCATCCCGCAAAGCTGGGCGTGGACGCTGCTGGCGCCGTACATCTCAAGTTGCCCGTGGAACCAGACGCGGCTGATCTGGCAGAACTTTCCAGCGCTGCACATCCTCAACCAGCCGAACCCGTACCGCATCAACGGGTCTAGTGCGTGGAACGAGACGACTGGCGGGTGGGCTAACACGGCGGCGATGGGGAACATCACCGACGCCGAGTCTTGTGTGAACGCTACGGATCCCGGTGAGGATTGCAATCCGGCCATCTCGCAGAACCGGACGATGCCTCTGTCGTATGCCGGTCGCCAGGTGTTTTTGCAGTGGGATGCCCCAGGTCAGCCGGTCGGCCCGAACAACAGCTACATCACCTCGACGAACGTGAAGGAACCCAAGTTCGCTGCGTGGGTTTCCCAGTTGAACGTTACGTACTCTGCCCTGCAGAATGTCAGTCTGGAGGACCGTACTGCGTACACTATCCAGCCGAACGTGTCGACTTGGGAGTTTGACCCGGCGATCAACTCGACTATGTTCTTGGCGTTGACTGACACCGACTTGTATGTCTCGCCTTACAATTTGACCATGGTCAACCCACATGTTGCCGCCCTGGCTGTGTACCAGGCTGGTTAAGAACCGACGAACAAGGCAACGTGGAAGCCTAGTCGTCGGACCAAGCTCAGAGTGATAGACCTGGACAGTTTCGGCGCAGGGAACGAGGTTTCAATTTGTTCTGTACAAAGACGGTTAACAATCAATCTTAATGACATCACAATGTAATTACAAACAACCACAAAGTGACTGCGAAATTGTCGGGTGCGCCGGATGTAGTAAGGTGAACCTTCGCGTAAATTGATTGGCATTATTGCTCGCCTAGAATCATAATAACTTCGTTGCACGTCAGATATTTCTCATGTCAACCCGTATTTGCCGGTCCATGCTATGATGCAGACCCATGTTTCTTTTGGGAAAGGCAGAAAGCCTAAGGCGGACTTTTCCTTTTCTCTAGCCAACGCATGTCTAACGCCCTGTATGGTTGCTCCCGTTCAGAGCTCGTTGTGCTCCTGGCCGTCAGCGTCGGAGTCGGCGACAATAGTCTTGACAACATCGGCAGCCTCGGCAACCTTGCTGGCGACCTTTTGAGCAACGCCATCCTTGGCTGCCTCAGCGGCCTCGCTGGCCTTCTCAGTGGCCTTGATGATGATCTTCTCAGGCTTGGGAACGCCGTCGATGCCAATGAGCTCGGTCTCGAAGACTGCGGAAGATAACGGTTAGCCGGAGTCGTCAATGATTTGATTGTCAATTGTACATACCAAGGGTTGAGCCGGCGGGGATGGGGCCCATGCCGCGGTTGCCATAGCCCAGCTCAGGGGGGATGGTCAAGGTTCTGTAAGGCGTCAGAATCGGTTGGTCTCGAACGTTTGGTAGTCGCCCAGCTTACCTCTTCTCGCCAATGCACATGTCAAGAAGACCCTGGTCCCAGCTGCAACGCTGTCAGTCATATTACTTCGTTCATTGCTTGTTGGCCGAGTGATTGAACTGACCCCTTAATGACCTGGCCGCTACCAAGCTTGAAGCTGAAAGGGGTTCCGCGGTCGTAGCCTTGAGAAACGAGACGTCAGTATCATCCATGCAACTGGCAATCGGCGCAGCATCTTACTGGCATCAAACTTCTGTCCGTTGGACTGGAGAGTGCCGCGGTAGTGCATGTTGACCTTGTCGCCATTCTTGGTCTTGCGCTCGCACTCGACGGCCTGGGTAACGTCGATCTGGAGCTCGGCGGCGGCGACGTTGACGGCGTTGGAGGCCAGGAGGCCGAGAGAGAGGAGGAGACCCTGCATTATGGCTGAATTGGGACGGTGAGGCGGTAGACTGTGCTGAAGAAGGTCGAGATGTTGTGATTGAGCGGTCAATTGGTCGAATTAGAGACGAACAGCTGGCGAGCAACAAGGAAGACAGCTGCAACGAGGGGCCACCGCCGCAGCTGTGGTGGGTTGAAGCCACGCCGCCTCTCCCTCATTGCTATTTTCCGATTGGCTCATTCTCAGGGATAATCCGGAGATACGGACCCGTTTTTGTTATCGATAAAGGGCACCTGCATGTGACGAGGGTGGCTTATCGCCAGGGACCTGCCTCAGCTGAGCTCCAGCTGACAGCTCTGGACTCTGTGTGACGTCAAGCACCAGCAACAACCCCAAGCAACTCTCCCATCCACCATTCCTTCTCACGAGGATTATTGGTGATAGTTGTGGGGGTCTGTCAACCGCACATGAGGCTATCGACCGCCTTGGACTCGCGATCGGCTTTTTTTCCGAGTCATTTGACTCAACCCCAGTTCGCCCAGGAATCCATGAGCCGCAGCATGTCTTGCCTCGTGTGTCTGGACCGGTCGTCGATTTGGTTCCCGGTTTCTACCCTTTGGTGATTTCTTTTTCCAAGCCACAGCTTGTGATCTCGACGTGGCTGCGACGGAGTCATCGGTGTCTGGGCTGTGCAGCGTGCCCAAATGCCATTTCGGCCGAGGCGGAACAACACGAGCTGTTGAGGCAGACAGGGACCACGCAGTCGCGTCTCATTAGCCCGACGTCAACGCCAATCATAACCCAAAGGATAGTCATCGCGACCATCACGGCCTGCGGTTGAGGTGCTGTTGAGGTGCTACCCACCTCCGGCGAGTCGGCGCTGTCGCGTGCCTGTCAGACATGCCCGAGCACCAGTCGATTGCCAGCTTCACGGAGACTACTGCAGCAAGAGAAACCTATCAGGCGACCGGCTTCTCGTCCCAGAGGGTCGGCGCAAAAGGGTTTCTTGCCTATCCGCCCGGCATGTCGATATGATAATGACAAACGATAGAACGGCCACTCAGAGAAAGTTTACAGACATGCGCACTCTGGCACACCTGTGCTATACGCTTTTGAGGGTTTGCCGTTTCGAGTGTCTTCGGCATTAGCTCCGTCGTCTCTTCTGCCAGAGCCCGTCTGGCCGTCTGTCGTCGACCTCCAGTTGCAGATCAAACCATGCAGCCCGCCCTACTTGCCCGTCTCCGTCTGCACGCCAGAGGCATGAACCACTCCACACGGCCAAAAGAGCACTCGCAGCAGACTGCTATCCGCGATCCGTTGCCCATTTCGTGCATTCACTGCATTACATGCTGCAGACAACCTGCGCTACTGGAGCGATCGCTGCCACATGCATACTCACCCGCTGGAGACCCGATGGAAAGGGCTGGATGACGGCCAGTTGGGTCGCTGTCGCAGCCCGCACGACAGGGTTTCCCCCCAGCAATCTTCAAAACATCAGGCACGATCCGAACTCTCTGACCCGTTGGAGAGCCCGACTGGGCCGCTTCGAGAAAAAAACACAGACATTTTTGCTTGTCTCCGGCGGGCGGTCCCGTTTGAGCGGAAACTCTGAGATGAGAGGGCAGAAAAGCAAGATTGCACCGACGACCGAGGAAAATCGACCATCAGGCCATGGGTCAGGAGGTTGGGCAGCGATGGCGTCGCTTCGCCGGGGTCTAAGCCAGCCTACGTACATGGACAGCAGAAGAAAGAAGAAAAATTTTCAACTTTGTGGAATGCCGGATTTGGCCTTTCTCACTCTAGAGAAGACGTTCTTCGGATTTCGAAGACACCGGACACGTACAACCCACGTCGGACCATTCGGGGCCTTTCCTCGAAGCTTTTGCTGCACGGCGCTTGGAGCAGCCAACCATGCCCATGCTCCCTCCAGCCCAGGCTATCTAATTATGCCGCAGCCTGATGTAGTCCAGACAGTGACAGACTTCAGACAGACGAGGAGGGCCTCCTGGACTGTCAGCTTTTTCCATTTTTCACTGCAAAACAGCCCCCAAAGCCGAAGAAGACTGGGCGCCGAGCAGCCACAGGCTCAAGGCTGCATAAACGCGCGTTGCTGCTTCGTAATGAAAGCAGGCTGGCACGCACTCCGGGTTTCTAGTACGATTTGCACTTGCTTCCCGTTGCGCGCATGACGAAGCAAGATGACAATACCAACGGCGCTTAATTTGGGAGGCGTAAAATGCCAGTGTCATGAAGCAAAGGGTTCACCACGGACACAACAAAGTACACACACCTGGAGGCGGCAGTAATAGGCCGAAACAGAGCGGCAGTCCGTCAATCATCGCCCTGGCGAATGCGCCCTGCAGTTGTCGTCAGGCCCAATCATTCCGTGTTGTTCGCCACCGGGGCACTGCTCTCGCGCAGCAGAAGCTCTGTCATTCGCCGGGACGTTGGTCCGGGTCGAAGTTGACAAAGTTAGGGTGTGATAAGCTCCATGATTGATTAACAAAAATCGCGCTTTGGCAGTACTTGAGTGACTTTGGGTAGTGGATCTGTAGCGTGGGTCAGCGTTGATGTACTATATATAAGCGAGATAAGGGGGATTACCCTTATTAAGGGCGGCGGAGCTTGCTATAAGCCTTATGCTACTAGAAGGATATTTCTATTATCAATTTTATATTCCTCCTATATATCTTTTACCTATTATATATATTAATAGTATTATAGAGGTGCTTTATAGTTAATAAGTAGCTATTAGTAGTTTACTTAATAATAATATACTTAATTAGTATATACCTAAATCTAATACTAAGGGTGATATAGAAGCTTAGGAGTTAGATTTTAGCCTTAGCGCCTAGCTAATTAATATACCTATTAATAATATATTAGTTAATAAAACCTAGTTTAATAATAACTTTAATAATATATAAACTAATAGCTAAGTTAATAATATTTAAGCTAATATAGTTCTTAATATTTAAGCTACTTAGAGTACTTAATACTACCTTATATAGAAGCTAGAGTATATTAAGAAGTTCTTTAAATTATACTTTAATTTATATAAGAAGAGAAGACTTTTCACTATAAGTAATAAAAAGATAGCTTTACGCTCTATATTACTAGAGACTCTCCTTCTAATAAGAGTAGCCTTCTCTAATATAGTTAGTTAGTTTACTATAACTAACCTAAATAATAAGTATAATAATATATACTAAATGTATTACTAAATATTTTAGCTAATTAATAAGTCTAGCGCTAGGTATAATAATAAGAGTAGTATAATTAGTATTACTAAGCTTATATAGAAAGACTAAATTGCAAAAAACTTAAGGTATACTAGTATTAGATAGTAAGGCTTTCTATATATATATAGCCTCTATAATATATTATAGATTAGTATTAAGCTAATAGGTGATAATATTGCTAAAGTTAGTAAGTAGAGGTATTATAATAATAATAATAATAATAACCTTCTAGAGGTTATATTAATTTAGCTATTATAGTAGTAGTAGGTTGTTAACTAGGATTTTACTACTAATATTTTAAGCTTAGTTTTTACTAATAATATATTAATAATATATTAAAATAGCCTAACTATTAATAAGAAGGTAGTAGTAGTAAAAGCGAAGAAGAAGGCTAAAAGTGAGGCTACTTAGGTAATTTGAAGTGGTTTTAATAACTTAGTAGTATTAATAGGTGAGGTAATAATTACTTATAGGATTAAGACTTATAGTACTAATTTTAAGTATTAGTTTAGTGTTAAAAGTATTTTGAAAGCTAGCTTATACTTTAAAGAGGACCTTTTAGGTACTTCTATATTTAACATACTACTAGAGGTAGTAAAGTTATTATTTTTAGAAAAATTTAATATTTTAGGTAGTTAAGAGAGGGTTAATAAAGTTAATAATGAGGTAGTAGCTATAAAGAGTAGTAATATTAATATATTAATAGAGGGTAATAAAGAGGATAGTTATAACAGATTTTAACGTTAGTAAAACCTTATTTCCTATATAGCTAATAAAAAGGGGAGGATTTAATATTTAGACTTATAAATTCTCTTTTTAGTATTAAAAAAATCTACTAATAACACTAATAAGAGTAATAAGAGTTTCTTATTAGGTTTTTTAGAGGAGTAGAGAGGTTAAAAAGTAAGCTAAATATTATATTAAATATTATATTAAATATTAACTTTTTTTACCTAAATTAACTATATTAACTTACTAACTACTATTATTACTACTCTTCTGCTTCTAACTACTGCTACTAGTACTAAATTGATAATTAGTAGTGAATCTCTAGCTTTTTTTTTATCTCTAATTACTTTATCTACTTTTACTACTACTACTACTAAGATTTCAGCTTTATTAACTTTATTAGGTTTATCCTCTTCTTCTTCTACTTTCTACTACTTTTTTTCTATAATTTTAATAAAGTTATATAGGCTTATTACTTTATATATAATCTTAATCTACGTTTTAAAGCTATACTTTAGCAGGCTACTTCTTAAAATTATGAAAACCTTCTTTAATATACTAAATACTTTTTTAACTTTAGTTTTTAAATATATATACTATAAGTTATATAATTCTTTTAAGGTTTCTAGCTATAGCTTTAGCTTAAAGTCTTTTAAGTAATATCTCTTATTATTAAATAGTATTATAATCTCTTAGAGGTTTTATATAAACCTAAAATCTATAAAGTAATATCTTCTCTATAGTACTATAAAAGATTATACTAATATCTAGTTAAATAGAGTAGAGTTATTTATTAACTTCTTAGCGCTAATTAGTATATATATAAACTAGTAGTTAAAGTTAACTACTATAAGTATATTTTATACTAACTAGCTTTTCTAATTATAGAACTTTTTTTGATTTTCTGCTTTAATAAATATAGAGATATATATCTTATTAATTACTCTAATATAGTTATTAAACTGTACTATTTTATTATTAAGCTTAACTTCTACTAAGATATATAATTAGTTAAATAACTTAATAAAGTTTTTATATATAACATTTATTATATTAAGTATAGTATTAAAAGTATAGCTAATAGCTACTTAAGATATATTAAACTAATTAGCTATATTATACTAGATTACTAATTACTCTATAATATATAAAAAGATTATTAACTTTAGTTTAACTATTTAGTATTTTATATTAAAAAAAAGGTTTTAGTACTATAGTTAGTCTATAAGTGAGAAGAACTCCACTTTTATTAAGTATAAAAGATCTTAGAACTTAATATTAGTTTTATTAAGAGTTTTTCTTATAATTCTAGCTACTTCTTATAGATCGTTATAATATAAAGCTAGTATATACCCCTTTAGCTTTATACGCCTATTAACCCTCTTATTATCTACTTAGAAGGCTTTATTAATTAATAAAGTAGCTACTAACGCTAAGTTTTAAGCTTAGTAATCTATTACTTATATTAGCTAATTATTACTTAATTTTATTTAAACTATAGCATACTAGCCTTCTTAACGATAAGAAAAATTAGTTAATTTCTACTAAAAAAGCCCTATTTTACCCCCTTATTAAAGGGGATACTTTACTTCTAGGGGGTGTAACTATATATAATTCTAGCTAGAGCAGGTACTTATTGTATAACGTAAAATTCATACTAAAAGAGGTATAGTCTCCCTCAGAAATTCGATTTTCTGTTATTTTTCACCTCTACTTGCCTCAAAATCGCTAATCAATCATGGAGCTTATCACGCCCCTACTGAGGCATCGGCAGGACTTTTCCAGCAAGAGTTTCCTTTCCATGCTGGCGGGTCCACCATGCAACACCACCCTTTCTGCTGCACCTGCAACATCAAACAACAACGCTCTTCCCTGCTTCTTCGGTGATCCAGGACGTTAACAAACAGAGACTAACCACCTTTGCCCTCATCCTGTGCCCAACGGTCCCTGCATCCAGTGGCCTGGGATATGACAAAGCTGCCCAAGGACTCCCAGCAGCAAGGCGACACCCTTCTTTCTCACGGTCAGCCCCAGGTTCCAAGGTTCATGGTCCGAGGTCCAAGGGGGCTCCATGATGCTACCCGCCCCCACTGCCTGTCCACCTTCGCCCGTCCGTCGCCCAGCGCCAGCGACCACCACATCCTCTCTCCTGGCCACTTTTCCACTTGGTGCTCAGCCGCGTACACGGCTGCAAGACTTTCCCCAGGGCTGTCTTTCTCCCGGCCTGGCCTGGCATGGTCCGGATGCATGGCATGGCCAGGCAAGCAACCCAGATGGGTCCCGTCTGCTGTACCCACGACCAGCTTGACCCTGGCTCCGGCAAGTGCTGATGGCTATGCCCCCGTACCAGTGTACTTGATAGAGGCATCCCATCCCATCCCACATCAAGTGTGTTTGCAAACAGTCCTCCTCTTCCAAGTATATATCTATCCTGCCCTCGGCCTCTCTCCTCTTCCTGCTCTTGTCTCTCACCAAGCAAGTAACCAAACATCTGTCTACACAAAGCCATCTTCCTCAACCGAGTCTTCATCCTCTCTCATCTCGACCAAGTCACCGTTCTCGAGACCAACCTCAACACCACACCTTCCAAACAAAACTTCACATCACACAAAATGTCTTCCAGACCAGTCATCATCCACCAGGCCGCTCCCTCCATCAGCAGCGCCTACACCGCGTCCTCGGGCTCTTACCCATCCTCCAACGGCTCTTACACCCCTCGCTCGCTCTCACCAGCCGACCCCGTCTACCACCGCGTCCACGGCGCCGAGAACCACATGTCCTCGAGCAAGGTCTCATCCAAGAGAGTCACGGTGGTCAACCGCAACCAGTCTGGCTACGAGCACGGCGCCCCGTCACCAAACTACGGCGGCACCTTCCGTCGATCCTGAGCCATCGACATCGATACCACATCACCGTTCATCATCATCATCATCATCATCATCTTTTTGTTTTGCATACATTGGCGTTAGGGGACAAGGACATCAGGGGGCATCGGCGGCAGCGACAACATCTGTACGGCATACTTGTATCATTTATGGGATATCGGAGAAATATTTGGAGATTCTTCACGGGCATGGATGATAATGCGAGAGGCACGCGGAGGGACCCAAGACGACGGGGCCATAGGGCATGAGGGAGGCACGGGATTGATTACTTGCAGATTGTTGTACCATCATAGCATAGCAGTGTGTATATGTGCCTGTTTAGATTAGATTGGGGCTCGCGGGCGATGCATTGGCAGCCAACAGCGTCTTCTTCAACAACAACAACAACACCTGGTTTCAAACAAATCATTGGTTTTTCCCCCATTGCTCAACCTCCTTCCCCTTTCGGTGTCCCACAATTATGTTTTGCAGTTACTATTTTCGAAAGTGAATGCCTGTCCGTCGCGAATGACTTGCTTCGTTCTTTTTCTCGTCCCGTGCCTTTTTGACGTGCAGAATCCGGCCGCTGCAAAACATGTCCTCCGCCCCGTGGACCCTTGAGGTCTCAGTGGTCCCCTTCCTTGTTTTCCCTGCCAGTGAGTAAGCAAGCAGCGATAAATGCCCCGAGGAGCAGGGTTACGGGCACTGCGACGCTGGGCGGTCGGGTGGCCGGTGATTCGCTACGGCTGTTGGATGCCCTGCATTGCCGCAGTGTGGTACTTTTCATGCAAGGGCAGATGGCAGCTATTGAGTGCTGGAGTGGCTTTGAGGGAGGAGAGAGACACCACCACGCCAGGCCTGGGCCCGCTGACCTGGCTGGCAGGGAATAACAGCTCCGAAGTACAGCACGGTACGAATATTTGGGATAGAGGGGATGGCTCTGGAATTCGGAAAAGGCGATGAGGTCATGCGAGTCCGACAGGGGCTCGTTCACACGTAAACGACGCTCGACCGGGCGGGAGTGTTCCAAAAATAGACGGATAGGGATGGGTACGACGGGATGGGACGGGGACCCTGAAATGTCATCGCATCTTGATTGTGTGCATCATGGTAGCACTTACGATAGGGCTGATGGAGACGATGGCGCGAGTATGTTTGTTCGTGATTGAGTGCAGTGATTATTGTTTTTTGTGATATTTTGGGAAACAAGTAGATCAGCTAGCTAAGGATACCCATCTGCAAGGAAAAAGACGTCCCGCATTGCCTGGTTCCAGCGTCAATTCGACCTGTTTTTGGGTGTGATTCGGTTTGGATGTTTATTCATATCTCATCAAGGAAAACAAGGGACCCGTCCGCCTCCACATGTAAACTGCAAAGTGCGATTGATCCTACATCGTATTGCAAGTCATCCGCAGCGGCTCGTTGACGTCGCATCGCAATCGCAAGAGCGCCGGGTTCACTTCTCCACAATCAATTCCGTCCGCCCCGATTCATGGGGAGCATGATGAGGCTGTGAATGGGACGTTTTTAAGCACCACCCTCACGCTTGGCATACTCGTCCTCGATGGCCTCGGCGTACTTATCGTCAGCGGTGCGCGGGTCCTCCTTGAGCACGCCCTCCTTGACGAGCTCCTGGGGATCGGGACGGTGGGAGAGCTTGTCGTTGAGGGAGTCTGCGCGCATGTGCATCTCGAGCTCCTTCTGGTTGGCGATCAAAGACGGCGCGGCGTTGGATGCGGGAAGGATGTTCTCTGCGAGGCGGGTTGTGGTCAGTCTCACTGTGGTCACGATGCTCAAGGGTTTGCCAGTTGGGGATATCATGGGGTGATGTTCATGATGCGCCGGCGGGTGGATGCTCTGGGTTTAGTGGTTGGGATCGGCGGGTGAGGCGGGCAGACGGGCAGACGGGCAGACGGGTGGTGGGGTTTGGAGGGAAGAGTGGTTGCAGGGGTCCGGTGGTAGTTCGAAAAAGGGGAAAACAGGGAAGTGAGGCCGTGAGGCAAAGGAGGCGAATTGCGAGGGATTGGGTGAGGGGCGAGACTCACTCTCGACGAGTTCCGCCCGGTCGGGACGGTGTTGGAGGTGTGCCTCAAGGGAGTTCTTGCGGTCGCCGCGAGAGGGCGAGATGGGGGTCTCGTCGACGGCGGGTTGCTGCGTGTTGTTGGTGCTATCGTCGGCCATGGTGGATTGGTGCTTTGCCGGGGTGGTTTGATGGTTCTTGGTTGTTTGGACCTTTGGTTCTGGGTCCGTATCTGCGGTCGAATGGGGCGAACTGTCTCTTGGTCGAGGGATGTCTCGCCTTGTTTTTCAGTGGTATTGAGATGTGCAAAAGCTTCTTCCGCCTTGCTTTCGTGGACTGGACAAGCTGTATGATTCAGGATATCCGGTTGGTTGCAAGTGCAAGTTTGGTTCGCGATGGGTATGGTTTGTAGTGTCGATGTTGTTGATGTAGGCGGGAGGAAAGAGGGGCTGAATGGGAGGTGGTGGTGTTTTGTACTCGTTCGGACGTCAGCCACCTCGCTTCAGTCTGGAAAGCAACAATCAAGCCAGCAAGCAAAGCAGGCAGGTTGGTATGGCAATGGGCGCTTGCTGGCTCAGGCACAAGGCACATGGGACGGAGAGCTTCGATAGGTAGAAGCCAGTCCAGCAGGTCGAGAATGTGGTCTGTCACTCACTTCGCTGGGGGTCGGGAGACGCTTTCGCGCAGAGAAGGGAAGCTGTTTGGCCGCATCTGCTGCATAAGACCTGGTTTTACCCCGCCCGTGACCCTTGAGCCTGGGGAAAGCGCACCCGTGCAGGCAGTGGTTGCCCCTTCCCCATTGCATCACCACACGGCAAGCAGTGCCTGCCTCTAGTGCCTGCCCTGCCCAGTCCCTGCCCTGCCCAGTGCCTGCCCGAAGCTGCACTTTGTGCCTGAGGATCCTCAGCTCCATGATTGGGGGGAGCTGTCATGGCAAGCTCCCATTTGCTGAACTTTCTCCATGGGATGCGTTTGTTTGCCATTTGCATCTGATGTTGCAGCTCCATCACCTCGGAGACGTCGGCTGCTTTGATACCGTCTGGTAAATGCCTTTATCGATTTAAACGACCGTTGATGCCGCTGCATGGAAAGCTCAGAAACATCCAATGCGAGTCGCGACAGCTGCCAAAGCTCTCGGCCCGCGTGCCCCCTGATGACCGTGACGACGGATGACGTCTGGCGCACGGGAGACCCCCAAAGCCACACACGCCTAAGGAACCACGGAACCTAGCTCGCCCACGCCAATCTCGTTCCTCCACCCGTCATGCCACCAAGCTCGCCTCAACCCAGCTGTAGGGCCCTGGAGAAATCGACGACGCGCAGCCTCGGTGATGGGATCATGAGGTCCCAGTTGCCCCTTCACTTTGCGCTGCGCTACCCATCCCCTGGCTGCCTCGTCTCATGACCGCACCAGTCCAATGCCGATGGCTGTCACGACAACCACCCCGGCCGCGATGGTTCCGCCTCTGCGAGTGTCATCATGTCAGCGAGCCCGGTCTCATTTCGCTAGCCAAGCTACTCACAACTTCGGCCCTTTTGCTTGCCAAATGGCCACGGCGTCCCAGACGCAGAGAATCGTACCAGCGAGGATCACCGTTCCCATCTCCGGACCCTTGCCCTGCCGCGCGAGTGCGAACAGCGCTGCTGCGATTGCCAGGTCCCGTACACCGAGGAGCGGCACCAGTCGCCCTACCGCCTCCGACGGCGGGAGCCCGAAGAATTCATACCCCGCCCGGTACGGGAGGAGGACGTCCAATGCCCCGAGGGCCGCGTAGCTTGCTGCGACAGACAGGCCAAGAGTCCGCCACGTCGATGCTTGGAGGGACGCCATGGTGAATGATGCTTCAACGGTGTTTTGCTTACTTCTGTGATGCTGTGATCCAGGGAAACTTGGTTGCTTACGGATAATCTGACAGACAAGCTTCTGCTGACTTTCCATCAGGCTGTCATCCAGCTCTATCTGAACCGCTACTGATGATGCAGCCGCCTGTGGCCAATGACAGATGCAGCAAGATGCGCGACAAATCCGTTCATCTTGGCTACCAATAGGGGTGCTTCGCTTTCCCACTGATCCCAACGGCTAGTCTGATTGTCAGCTTTCAACCTCCACAGCCAAGTGGGCGCATAACCGGCGAGCCGATTCTTGCGAGCGAGACAACATGAGGCTTCTTCACACCACGACGCTCGATCTCAATGAGTTCATCGGCGACGTTCCTCCATACGCCATCCTCTCTCACACCTGGGAAAATGACGAAGTGAGTCTCCAGGACTTGTCAACCACTGCTGGGCGGTCCAAAAAAGGGTTCAAGAAGATTGAGGCATGCTGTGCACAGTCCCGTCGCGACGGTTTTGACTGGGCTTGGCTAGACACGTGCTGCATCGACAAGACATCGAGCGCCGAGCTCTCCGAGGCCATCAACTCCATGTTTCGATGGTATCGGCAGGCCAGAGTTTGCTACGTCTACCTGAGCGATTTACCATCTCAATATCCGGGGGATGTCGATCGCCGACAATTTCATAGTGTCAAATGGTTTACCCGAGGATGGACTCTTCAAGAGCTTATAGCTCCCAGGGCTATGGAATTTTACGACCAGAACTGGGAAGAAATCGGCACCAAGGTGTCTTTGCTCGACTTGCTACACGACAAGACGGGTATTCGGCGCGACATATTAGACG
The DNA here is from genome assembly GCA_020226115.1 of Colletotrichum viniferum. Classification (NCBI taxonomy): domain Eukaryota; kingdom Fungi; phylum Ascomycota; class Sordariomycetes; order Glomerellales; family Glomerellaceae; genus Colletotrichum; species Colletotrichum viniferum. The sequence goes on from JAGFBE010000008.1 coordinate 657,929, forward strand.
GAACAACCATCCATACCGTTATTCCCACCGGAGAACGTATGTCTTGGGCTTCAAATAGGAAAACCACCAGGCAGGAGGACCTTGCTTATTGTCTCCTGGGCATCTTCGGCATACATATGCCTCTGCTCTACGGAGAAGGCTCGCAGGCGTTCATCCGCCTTCAGCAGGAGATTCTCCGCACATCAGAGGACCTCAGCATTCTGCTGTGGACAGGCTTTTCCCGACAGACGACCACGTGCGGCGTTCTGGCAACGGCACCCAGTGCTTTCAAGGATATCAAGATGGTCGATCTCCAGGGCCACAGAGTTGGTTTTCTAGTGACTTGGAGGTGGAAATACGTGGTCACGTTACAGCCTTGGTCGGCGGACATCAGTTGGCGCCGTGATATGCTCCTAAATACGCCCCCCACCATCACTAGCCGCGGTTTACATGTCCAACTGCCGAGAACCCTGGTCAACGGAGGACGTAGGTGCTTATTGTGGCCAAAGTGCATGATTGTGGAAAGGTTCGATGGCGCCCGAGGATCGCTGAATGGATTTCTCTGCATTGAGCTGGAGAACTTCCACCCCAACACTAATTTGTCAGTGTCCAGACTGAGCTCGCCCTACATCTACTACATCCCACGGGCCGAAATCCGCTTTGACGACCCGCTTCCGATGTACCTGAAGATATCGCACCAACAAGTCGAAGAGGATTTCAGGGGACTGGACATGTTCACCGTCTCGCTGGAGGACAACGATCCGTTACGGATTGGAATTTGCAGGTCAACAATCCCGCCCGGCACCTTCCCAGGACTGGAGGCAGAGGACGATGGGCTCGACGTTTTCAGGCTCCCCGAGTCGCACGCGCACCAAGTCGTTCTGCAATGTTCGGTGACGCACCGTGAGTCCCCTCATATTTACAGCAGCAAGGTCACCGTTGCCGTCAAAGAAGTTCCGGGGGAAGACCGCCTGGGCTGCTTCATCAATACAAACGAGGACGCTCAAGCTTCGATTTGGGAGATGATTAGCTCCCATTCTACAGGAATCGACAACGATATTTCTCAGAATGGTCTCCAGACCGAGGATGAGGCTCGGAGATGGTCGTCGGTTTCCCAGTTGGTCGGACCTGGTCCGTGGTCAGACCGGTGCGCAAAGAAACTTCCAGGTGATCAGTATGTACTGATGGCTGCGATTAAAATGTCAAGAGGCATTCCGGTGCTTGTCCTTAGGATCAAATCGCTTTCTCGCAGATGATAGTGGTTCTCAGATCACGGCAGTAGGCATTAAGCAGTCTCGTCGCAAGTAAACATCTATTTCTGCATGTGACGCTGGGCTAATGGTTAACCGCTCCATCATTCGTAATAATGCGCGCTTTAAACAACCCATTCCTTTTTTAAACTAGACCAAGCGACTGCATCTAAGGCGACTCGGAACTGGATGACTCGGGCTCAACGTCAAAATCCCCGAGATCTTCCTCAAGCCCCGTGTTCGTTTGAGGCTGGGCTATCGAAGACACTGTCTGCAGTGGTTCGTGAGGCAGAGAAAGGGTTTGTTGTCCCTCAGACAATAGGATAGAGCTGGGATGGGGGAGGGGCATACTTTGTCTACTCTGCGGCCAAGATGGCCAGCTATCTCTGGGGGGGTCTTCCGGTCGTGTGTCGTGCTCCAATAGAGTGTTTTGCGTGAGGTCTTCGAATGCAGAGCTTGCATGGAAGCTAGGATCGGCAAGGTCATCGTCGGCACTAGACTGAGGGGTGACTGAGTCATCGTTGAGTATATTCTCAGATGAAGATCCATGAGTTCGCTCCGGCACCGAGGGGCTAGCTGAACTCCCGTCATTTGAGGGATGTGGCGAGCGGTCTATCTCCATGGACTCACCGTCAAGTTCGTCTCTCCAGATGGTCTCTGGCCTCGGTTGAGGCAGATCTGACGGTACTGTAAAATCATTACTCGAGGAGGCATGTGCCTGAACTGTAGGCACTGCTGAAGTAGCCCCAGGAATATTGCGTGGCGGGATATTACCCTGAGTTAGTTGAACGGAAGGGCCCCCCCGGAGAGCACCGCTGTTCCTAGGTGATGTTAGTCAATCAATGGCCGCAAGCTTGGAAGTGACACATACTGTGCACTATCCTCGCGGCTTCGGAAACCTGTTTGATTTCTCGCGCGCGGTGAACGAGATCTTGAACCAGAATGAGGTGGCGGAGGCGTAGAACACATCTGTGAACCGTCCTGGCGTTGCTGTGTTTGGGTCGGCTGTTGTATATCTCCTGTTCCCGAGCGGCTGGTGCCGTCGACCGTAACGTCAACGTCAGGAGTCCAGTCCATAGCGTCCCGTGAAGTCCCCGGCGGGTTCGGCGCAGGTATCTCCTGTGCTGCATTATTTTGGGCGGAGGGGATCGGTACGTTGTCATTTGTGGTGGCACGCGTCGATGTGTGAGCACCAGCCAAGGTCGGTAGCTCGGAATAAGAGCCACGGCATGCTAGCTGGGGCGCCTCCGAAGGCCTACTCTCGACCGTCTGTCCGATAATTGACGTTTGGAGAGGGGGAAACTGGCCTGCATCACTGCTGAAGCTCGACGGAGACGTCAGACGTGCTGGCCGGGGAGAGCCAGGAGGTCTGAGGCCCGCTGGATCGGGAGTTGATCTCTGAGGAGGAAGAAGCACAGGAGATTGATTGCTCAAGCTGGGAGATCTGGTGGTGCCGTTCAGAAGTGGAGATGACCTCATCATAGGTGCAAGCCGAGATGTTCGACCCTGAGCTATCGGTGGCGACGACCGAAGAACTGCTACAGGCGAACCAGGAAGTCTGCTGTTCGGTAGCTCGGAACTTGATCTTGTTGGAGGAGAAGACGAAGCAGGCTGGTACCTAAGGACCGCAGCGTATGACAATCGAACGGGCCGTGGTGCAGCGAGAGGTTCACTCGCGCCCGTTTGCTGGGAAGTGGATTGTTGAGCATCGAATGGAGCTGGCGAACCCTCCAAGTCGGAGGACGAGGTAAGCTGATGTGACTGAGAAGAATCAGGCGGCCCATTCGTGCCATCCCGCTCGGAGCTGGAGGCGCCAGGAGACATTTTGAAATGTTCTTGTGTCAATAAAACGAGATGATGCTGATGCGGTATGGAGAATGTCAGGGGAAAGAATGTGGTGACGCAGCGTTACTTAGACTTGTTGATGCTTTGTGGAAGACTTGCTGATGTTCGTTGAAGACTTGTTGACGTTCGGGAGAGAATGAAGAATGACGTTGAAAATGAACAAGTAGTAGTCGCACGGTCAGGAAAGGTGCTGTCGGGCCTTTCCTGCGAATCAGCGATAGCCCCTTCCTCAGTTCCGACTTGCAAAGCCGGCAACACTTTCTCGGCCCACAACTCCAAGGGCTATTAAGGAAGGGAGGACACGTGAGCTGCTGACTTCTACTTTTGTAAACCCCAGCGAATCGTGACGACGAGAAATATATTCTCAACCCTCATCCTCAGATGCCTATCTATGGAGTTTCTTGCTTATAATGGTAAACTTCCAGAGGAACTTTAGGCTCATGGAGCCTTGCCAATTCAATGCCGTAGCGGTCCTAACAGAACGGTTGAATGGACATAATTTTAACGTGATCATAGGACGAACAAGAAAAAGCCCCAAATGCGATGACAGATTCATTGCGTAAGCTATCTCAGTTCCAACCATGATTGGGGAAGGGGGGAAATTCCAAGCCTGTTCGCGAACCTATTCCTGTCGTTGTCATACATTGGAAGCTTCAATTGACTTAGAATAGCAAGCACTTCGCCTTACTGCGCCTCCCTCCGCCATAGATAAGTCATAAATTCCTTGAATACCCCTGGTAGTAGACCTTGTTGCTTCTCCGACCGCCGTCTCTCTGCATCCAAAAGTGCGTCTTGAATCTTGCCAATCTGGTCTCTGGATAAATCAAGCCCTCGCGCAATCTCAAGAATGCCCACCCTATTACCGCCTGCAGTTTCAACGGTAACACCTGTCTCTGCCCCATACGAGATCATCTTGACCATCGACGTATAGATATCATCTGGTTGGACGCTGTACTTGTCCGCTCGAGTACTGTGGCTATAACAAACATTCAGAAACAGCTCCCAAGGTGTCTTCCCATTGTAAGCTCGTAAACTTTTGTTGGGATCGTCCCCGTGCCGAAGAAGCAGTTCAACGAGTGGGCTGACTGGTCCTTCTTGAGCTGTCATCTCTATTGTGGTTATCATTGTCGGTCGTAGAGCATAGTCAAGGAGTGGTCGTCCGCCTTTGTTCCTGATATGGCTGGAAGATTCCATAACCTTGTGCTGAACATACAGGTACAGCCTTGCCTGTATGGTTGCGGCAAGAAAGGTCTTTTTATTGCTTTCCTTGAAATGGCCTCTCGGGGCATCCTTCCGGTTGGTCCAATGTACGCCGTCACGATTGAGCCGTTGTGTGTTGGTGTCATCTAATGCATCCAGACATTTGAATGTTCTTTCCAGGGTTGACAAGTGTTTCCAAGACGATGCAGCAACTTCTTCGGGCCCATGAATATAGTCATTCTCAACTCTCCAAGCATAATGCATCAATCCGTCCGCGTATTGAAAAACTTGATTGAAATCCACTTGAAGAATATCATGCGGGTAAGGTATCGTCTTGCTCATGGCGAGCATAATACTGCAAAGGGACGGAAGAGCATTGAATGTCTTCGCTTCCTCAGACACTTTGATTTCGTCCATGACGTTAGTCTCGAGAAAGAAATGTCTGACTGTTCGATGGAGGAAGTCAACTTGAAACTGTAGGAAATCATCCTCCAAGGGCGAGATGTAGAGAAGATCTCCTCCTCTTGCGTTCACTTGTTGTTCGAGATCCATAAACTTTGCCTTCAGGCTGTCCTTCGAAATTGATTCAAGGCCCATCTCGACCGCGTACTGTTCGTTGTCTTCTTCCATGTCGAGAAATTCAAAGGCGAAAAGTGGTAAAGCCTGAGACGAGTCTATCATGGTTTTGAAGAGGCGGATGGTGTGATCACCGTACACCTTCTCTCTGTTCTCGACCATTTGCCTGAAGTAAGATTCCAGATCGTCAGGTATTTCGTTGAGCCTTTTTCGTAGCAAGTTGTATTTGTCTGATTTTGCCATGCCATCCGTCAAGGATTTGACGATCAAGCGAACCCATAGCAATACGCCCTGTGCTCTGCGGACAATCTCGGCGGGTATTCCTGAGCAGCGAGAATCCTGTTCTGATAGGCGCTTGTAGTTGGGGCTTGACTCCAATTTTTCCGTGACGAACCTCCTGATGTCGCCTCTCGTCAAGTCTTCCACTCGAAGATGCCATTCTCCCACTCTGGGACCCAATGACTCGTTGAAAGCAGGCCACGGTCGACTCGACACGCATAGCTTGACGGACGGCAATGATGCCAGCTTGTAGAGGGTTTCCAGAAGGTCCTCAAACTGACCATGGTACCTCTCAGCACCCCCCGTGTACTCGTCTAAACCATCGATCAAGAAACAGAATTTGACCGGAAATTCACTCTTGTGGTCGGATGCCAATATGTTGAATGCCTCCATCAATTCATGCAGCCCCCATGAGTCCCTAAGCATGTGTGCGGGCATTTCCCAGCGTGATTTGCAGACCTTTTCGATGCGACTCGGAATTTCCTTCAATATCCCAAATAAAAGGGTCTGAAGGAGGCCTCTTTGTGATTTCTGCATGCTGTTGCCCGCGTGCCAGAAGTAGTGGCTGCTTGTCACAACTTTGCTGCCCCCACCCCAAATTTGCAGTTTCGATCTCAGGTTTTCCGACCCTTCCTGAGAAACAAGGAATTTCATCAATGTTGATTTGCCACTTCCCGCCTTCCCTCGAATCCAAAAGATGCTTTCTTCTGAATGGAGCCATTGCGGGAATTTTGTGGCGTGCTCTTGGAAGATCCAGTTGAAAGTCTTCTTGTGATTTTCAGGAATGGCATTCTCTCTGGCTCTCAGTTTTTCAAATCGTAAAGACTCGAGAATATCGTGCTGTCTTTCCACCATTTTCTTCGCCTGGTGGAACTCTTTCACTGCTAACGTGAATCTCTTGCTGTGGGCGAGGAACTCCTCGCTTTGATTTTGCTTGAGATGGCACACCAATGTCTCGATTCTTTCTAGCATGCCATCAAGCGTCTCGGTAGTCCTTGTCTCTAGTCTTTCATTCTGGTTTTTCAATCTCTCGATCATTACTTTCGTATCTTGTTGCTCTTGGCTATTAGGTAATCAGTTACTTTACTCGATGCAAGCGGAATATGTGGCCGATGTGACAGGAAACCTACACTGAGGCAGCAACAACATAAAACTGGAGATCAGACTTGAAATCTCTCATCCTCTTCTCGATAGCCAGTGTTTGGTCTTCGTGAGAAAGCGTTGCAACGGCTTGCTCTAGGCTTCCCCATATTCTTTCGTAGAATTTCTTCCCCTTCTCAATTCTGGTGCTGATATCATGAAGGAACTGCAATACGACATCCGCTATGGCATCGCCCTCTTTGACCAGCTTTCGAAGCTGTGATGCAATCTCACTCTTATCTGATTTCTGGCAAAGAACTTGAATGGTCTCAGCCATGGCTCTCACACTCTGAATCTCATTCCTGAGCGCGCCATCCTTGGGGATAGTGCCAGTGCGATAGGCCTCTCGCGCAAGGCTGAAGAGCTTCACTCCAAGCTCCACAAAATGGAGAATATTACTCGCAAGGCCGATAGCAGCAAGTTCTGCCATGTTGCAGTGATAGGAAATATTTGTTGAGGGGGAAGTCTGCTTGTTCTTCACGCAAGGCTGCGACGGGACGTTTGGGCAGCCACTTCGGGCCGACCAAATCAGCGTTTTGTGTCTCTCTACTGCTTTAGAATGCATTGATCTACAACTGTGCCACCCCCTCGCATACCAGCTGATGCCAAGTCAGGCTGCCACGGCTGCTTACCTACAGGCGGCCCGATTTCCTTAATTGTGACCTTGTCGCCCGTCACCCGTGCCACCGTGCCGCATGCGTCAACCGATCTCTCCACGCCATACAATCTGAAAACGTTCCCTAAATTGCAAAAAGCTGAGGCTAGTGGAGAAGCGACAGAATTCGGAAAGCTATGCAAAGGGCTAAGGGAAGTTCTAAAGATATCAGCCGTTTTCGAACTTCTGACGGATCAGGGCCAAACTTCAGTTTGCCTCAGTGGTCGTGGCCTACGTGGTCGCCACCCTCTAGACCTCACTGGGATCGGATAGGGGATGCCGGTAACGCAACATCCTCATGCGCAGGTACATATTAGCACCAACTGACGGACTTCGTGACAGAGGAGGGTACTTTTACAAATGAAAGCCGACCCTTGACAGGCGAGTTGCCGCCAATTCCTTTCCATGAGGATGATCGGTGGTGGGTGCGATGGTATGGCATCTTACTCATCAATGTCATCCTGAAGCCGCCTGAAGTCTTGATATGGGCTGTGACGCCATTATTTACGTTCCTATGGGAGCTAATGAGAAGCTCCGGGAAGCTGGTCGGGAATCTTCTGTCCGAAATGGCGCGCTCAGTATCTGGTGTTCTCCTCGTGCTTTTGGAATGTTCGCCACATCAGAGCTGGTTTAGACCATTCTTGTTTCTCATTCTATTCTTCTGGATGGCCGCTGGAATTCCATGGCTCATAACCAAAGGTATTCTATGAGACGGGTTTACCACCGGACTGCGTATAATCATTGAGATACAAAACTGGGAAATCTCATCAATAAAACTCAGGGTTTGGACCCTTTTACAGATTAGGCAATGAGAGCCCTCAACATCGACGAAATTTGAATGGCGTATTGGTTTAGGCTCAATTCGGTCAGTAGCACGTATTGATGTAAAACACCGTGGCCAACGTTTAAGGAAATGCTGTTGGATTATGCAAGATGGCAGACCACGGATAATCCTGCTCCGTATTGCATGCAATTCACTCTCTCTTGCTGCCTAGGTGGCCTTGATCCGAGAGGTTTCATCTTCGTGGCCGACGGCCATAATCTGCTGCCTTGACTCGTCGCGAATGAACCCGTACCGTATCCTCAACTTCTTCAGCTCATTGGTCATTTCCGAGCCATCCAGCCAAGTTGTACTTGACGGCAGATCAATGTACTTCGAGTTCCGGATCGTCGTGGAAACAAAGCCGAGAATCTCAGGACCGTGGGTCAAGTGGATGAACACGACGCTGAGGATGCCTCCAGCCAGGAGAACGACGGCAGACAGCAAGCAGAGTGATATCCATAGCTTCGAGATGATGTATGTCTCCAGCAGGGTCGACGAATCCCCTATGAAGGTGACGTTGGGCTGGAAAACGGCATCCGCTTCGGCCCTGGTGTTGGCAATCGTGCTGGAAACTTGGCTAAGGGTCAGATACGTGTTAAGCAGCTGTCCAAAGCGTGCGCCGACTTTCGAGGTGTCGAGCTCGTCCATCAAGACTGCCGTGCCAGAAGAGATGTTTTCGTAGGTCGGGTCTTTGAGATAGTACAAAGTCGGATCGATGAAGCCAGTCATATCTCGGCCTGTGGCAACGGGCATCTCTCCGGCGAAGAAGTCGAACGATCGAGGGAAAGATAGTTGGGTGATTTGCTCCGGCGCATGGGTCTTTTGTGACAATCGCTGCTCGATGACTCGGCAAGATCGCTGGCCCGCTAGAAACGAGCAGCTGACGCGAGATTCAACGTACTTCTGGGTGATGTCGCAACTGATCTCTAGGTTGTCTCTTCTTGGTGATTTGAGGTTGCGCCAAAGCCATTCGGAGCAGAAATTTCGTCGGACCTGCGACGATTCCGGTTTCGTTGGAGAACATAGCCAGGCTGCCAGTATCTTGATATGCTGGCACCCAGTCCCATCCCTGCCCCTCCTTTCCATGGGTTATCCAGTACAGGTCAACGAATCTGTCAATAGCGATTCCCCATTGAGTTGAGATATAGCCTCCGGGCCCTCGTTGGTAGTCGTATCCTCGCCATGTTCCATTGGGGTACTCCTCAGTCATATAATCGGTCGTCACGTTGGCTTTGGCTGTCCTGTTTGCATTGCCCTTGGCGATATCCGAAGCGGGGAACTTGGCAGCGTTTGGGCATACAAGGCGGATGTAACTCGACTCCAAAGAAAAGGTTGCGTTTCCAGTTCCAGCATAGTGGACTGGAACACCTGCCAAGGACGAGTACTCGACCTCTTCGGGGTTGTTCGAGATGCTCCTCCAGGTACTATCTGCATCCGCACTCAAGTAAGGGATTCTCACGTTCCCCCACAGGTCCATGGCGTCGATTTTGTTCGCCTTCGGGGTTCCTACGAGGATCGTGTACAGTGTTGCCAGACTCGCAAGCTTCGGTCTGTTCAGACTGTCGACGACGCTGCTACCCTGTCCCGATGATACGCCATCTGCGAGAGGCGCCTGCGTGTCGAAATAGGCTATGTCGACGGGGCTGGGATCAGGTACGAGACTCGTGTCCATCATACGCAGAAGGGCTTGTGCTCCCAGGGGTGAACACGCCCAGACGAGGAACAGTCCAATAGCAACGAAATTCAACGTTCGGAGTTGGAAAAGGGTGATCACAGTTGAGCCAACGGTCCTGCTGCCCATGAGCTGCTCGAGGAAGCCCATGGTCCCTCCCTTCTCAAGCTTCCAGCGAGCAGCCTCCGACATCAGACGGCCAATAACCGACGCAAAGAGGATAGGGAATGCCGTGGCAAGCTATGTTCAAATTGTCAGCATCATCATACCCAGGGTCGACTCTTCTTTGGTAATTATGACGGCGGCTCTACATACCACGGTGATTGCGTTCTCCCAGGCTGAGAGATCGTCTCCAACTTGTGAGCCGTCGAGACGCCATACTAGTACAATGAAGACGATGACAGCTAACGGCAAGACAACGACAGCGAAGTCGGCGAAGATGGTGGGCGCCGTCGCATTGTAATTCCTGCGGCCTGAAATGTTGCCATGGGCCTGGTCATCTGTGGCAACGGGCTTGTACGATCTTGTCTGATTCTGCCCATCAACAGATACTAGCAGGTCGTTGACTTCAGCAACTTGAGCCTCAGGGCCGCCGGCGCGCTTGACGCGGCTTTCCGATGACGGCCGCTCCGCATCAGTCGGCCCCAGTCGTGTCTCCGATGTGCGCCGGGAAAGATTCGGTGAGACCGGCGAGACGCTGTACTGCTGGTCTCTCAGTTGAGATTGCGGTGAGGGGTCCCTCGAACTCGGACGAAGGTTGAACGCTATGTCGAATGCCTTCAACTCACAGTACTATGCCCAAGTCGGTGCTGACATTGGGAAACTCCAGCCTCTCGACTTGGCGGGGAGGCATTGAGGTTTTTAGCTTGTGTTCTGCTGACTTCGTGCTCCATCACACCAGACGATGATCTACATAAGCATCGGAAGGTTCCTTTGAGAAGCAAGCAGGCGTCGAATCGAACAGCGCACCCGTCGCTGAATGTAACCAGCAAAATGTAGGGGTGGGCAAGGCAGCCGCCAAGACTCGCTTCGGCTGTTGCCCCCCTGTAAATATGCCCGTCTGCCCCTGGTTGAACCATTCACAGCGCATGCCTCTACAGCCCTAGCATACATGGGTGTGGGTGAGAGCCTCTGAACGAAAGTTGCAGTGGGACAGTCTGCCAGAACGGCAAGAGGATCGTTGCGACTGAAACACAATGACCAGGCTGTGTTAGGCAGCATTTTCGCATGCCAGGTTGCTATTCCTGTAGGACAGACAAGCTACAAGTCGCGATCCAATCAATTTTCGAGCACGTTCTCTTCCCCGACTGTACTCGGCGTAGAACTTAGTACCCGTCGGCACGTCAGAGGTCTTGACGTGGAGATTGGATCGAGTGTTCAACTGAATAGGGTGGGTTACAATGATGCATCCACTGTGTCCAAGTCATGGTCATGCTTAAAAGCTACCAAGTAGTTGGCTCATGACTAGAAGACTTAGAAGCCCGGTTTCATACGTCGATGCCTTCAACTAAGATACGTTGGAATTTAACGATCATTGGATGAGCAACTCACACTGACACTGACCAGGGCTAAACACATGAAATGTTCTGAAGGGTTGAGACATTTTACTACATAGGTACCCTCAACTTCAATCAAAACACTTCATCATTCTAAAGCACCCCTGTGCTAATCAACCAGGGAAGCCCAATAAAGACCCAGACCATCATGAAAATGGCTAGCGGTGCCGCTGCAACTGAGTTGAAACTTTCGAGAAGCTCAAGGACATAAACCACCAGAGGTGTTATCATCCACAGCAACGACTTTATCGGCTTATAAATGAAAGTCGTGAAAATCTTTCTTAACCACCAGAACCAAAATCGCTCCTCTTTGGCGGATTGTTCAGCTTCCGGTTGTCCCGCAGGCCCTGCTGCCTGCTGCATTCGCTGATAGTTGCATTTCCTTTTTGAAGGTAATATAATTAGTCTCGGCTCTGGACGGGTATGAGGCAGCTGGAGGGGGGAAGATACCGGGAAGCCGTGCATCTCGCTGCCATTGTGGGCCGGCAGGTAGGGTAAAGATCCCTCGCTCACGCCTAGAGCCCTGGACATCGTGAGTCCGGCCTTTCGATCGGAACATGGCGACTATACATAAAGATGAGCGACAGCAAGCTTTTAACAATCGGGATCCCAAGTCTTTTGAACGTTTGCTGTTGATGCTCGTGAGCGGCTGATGTTGGGAAAAGCTACACGCAGCCTGATGTTGTTTTTGAATGCCTTGCCAAGGCCCAGACGGCACTGCGGCTCGGCTGTCTAGTATGACATGCAGCCAAGCGAGACAATGCTCATATGCCCAATTACCAGGTCTTCTGAGCAGGCTTAATAATTTCATAAGAGCAGCCATTTAAATCCGATCTAATAAGTCAGTCGTCTTTGGGATTCGACCCTGTAGAGAATCATACCTTGTAGCCTCGCAGAGTCGCGAATCTACAAGTCACCAATACTGGGGAAGATCCTGTGGTGTATTAAAGTAAGTTCGAGTGCTGGATGTGAACTGCAGTCGAATGTGCTAAGAACTACACCTATCGTAGAATCCCGTCAGTGACCGAGTTTCATGGAGGACTGGTGTCATCTCATTTATATCTGGACATCGTCAAAGGTGTCTCGTTGAATCATGCGCCCCTCAAATTCCAATATCCAACTAGACTTAGCCTTCTCTTACAGGCCCATGCACTTGAACTTCAACAAATTATTCTCCACAATCTCTTTCTCCATAGTGATCAGCTTTGGCATATCCCACATGCAGCTAAGCCATCTTCCACCAAGCCACTCCCTCTTCTTACTGGTAAGATAGGGGATGGAATGGGCGGCTAGCTCCGGGGTATCGGTCATCCTGACTACTCGAACGTCAGCATATCCTGTCCAAAAAATAGAAAATCGAGCTTCTTACATTGTAGCTTCTCGGGTAGATTTGACGATAAGTCGGTCGGAATACCACCAGGGTGGATGGAGAATGCGAGAACCCCCTACCAGTTGCATCGTCAGCCTCGACCGTAAGGTATAACGCAGATTCGGGCTGCATGAGACGTACCTGATCACCATACTCATCTTGAACAAACTCGGTAAAGCGTATGAGGGCGAACTTTGACACATGATATGCACCTCCGCCAGCCCCCATGAAGTGCGCCGCAACTGAAGACATATTGACAATCGTCTTGTCACCGCCCTTTAGCATCAAGGGCAAGAACGCTTTGGTGACTCTGTATGTGCCCCAGTAGTTCACATCCCAGGCCTTCATATACTCGTCGTCATCCGTGTCCAGCAGCAAGTTGAACGGGGCCATGTAACCGGCGTTGTTGACCAAGATGTCCAGCCGCCTCCATTCAGTCGTCAGCCTCTCCGCTGCAGCTCTTACGCTGACCATGTCACTGACGTCCATCTCGAGGGCAAACACTGTGGGCTCATCTCGTCCAGCGTTCTTTGCCGCTTCACGGACGGCAGCGACGGTGGAAGAGACATCTGATCGAGCAGCTACCGCAATATGAGATGCGCCGGCTTCAGCGTAGCCAATCGCAATGGCTTTGCCCAGCCCCTTGCTGGCACCCGTGATGAGGACCGCTTTCCCGGAGCAGTCTGATGAAGTGACGGGGTTGATTTCTGGGTATGTGTCGTGATGGATCACATCTCCGGTGAATGTGTCAACTGCAGGCTGTCAGACCGATTAAGCTAGGTTGGAGACGAGGTCTAGAAGCATACCCTTGCGAGGGGGGAGACCGGTGGGCCCCGCGGGAGTGTTTTCCGCCATGAGTGGAGTCAGGTTCAGTTGAACGAGCGTTCGTTTGATCTCTGTTTCGACGTCTTCTTTCAGGAAGAAGTTGTAGATTTGGTTCAACATCTTGGCCGGTTGCGAACCTTCGGCGGGCGCTAGTATCGGAATGCCGGACTTCCCCACGCTCCAGGGATGGCGCTCAGGCAGAACAGGCGTTTCGTACCACGCCTCAATCCAGTCCGCAAAGTGGCGGAACCTCGCTCTGCAAAACGCATTTGAAGTTGGATCTTACGATGTGTTAAATGGAAGACGATACGAGGTTTTCAAGACCGCGCTGTTGGGCTTGCTTACCACCCCAGGATGGGCGTAAGCGAGCGCATCCAGCCGCTCAGCCATTGCCAGCGAATACACTGTGGAGCTGGCCGCTGACTCTTCTTGGTCAGCGGGGCGCATATCGCTTGTGCAGAGGATGCTCATAATACCATAATCAACTAATATCATCCGGCGAAAAGCGGTGAGTGCCGGGCAAGCCGGGTTGCTGCCGATCAGAGTGCATGGACTGTTACCGTGAATCCGGGGCCGGTCCGAGAAGAGCCCCACTGAATCCGGGGTTTCCTCCGAACATGCATACCGAGTGCCCATCGGCGGCTCTCAGGGTTGTATTTTGATCTCCAGCAGCTTACCAAGATTCCGCTGTTCAACGCTCTAGCTAGATGAGGCAGCTACATTCATATGCAAGTGAGACAAACACCCCACTAATCGCACGAATCCCCTTACTGGACAACACGAGATTGCTGACCGGGGTTGTAATCCTCCGAACCTATTTGAGGCTGGTATCAGCCCAGAAGAAAGCGTCAATTGATATCGCGGCTACATCTGTGCCACGAAGCATTCTCTGACATTGAAGCGCGTTAGTGGTTCGTGAGACCAAATCTCACATCAGTTGCACTCAAAACGCCAACAGCATGGCATCATCTTGGTTTGCCAAGGCCGTCTCACGCCTCTTGTGTTCCCTGTATGCAGCTTCATTCTGCCGCGAGCCTTCAACTTACAATTTCCCGCCCCTTCTAGACGCAACTCTTGATGATCTACGCCAAGGGCTCGACAGCGGCCTCTTCACTAGCGTTGACTTGGTGAATGCCTACGTTGCTCGCATTGATGAGGTGAACGATGACCTCCATGCCGTCGCCGAAATCAACCCTGATGCAGTCTCCATCGCCACTTCTCTAGACCAAGCTCGGGCGCAAGGCGGACCTCTTCTGGGACCTCTGCACGGCATCCCAGTTCTGCTGAAGGACAACATTGCGACCAACGACAAGATGAATAACACTGCTGGCTCTTTCGCGCTCGTCGGCGCAAGAGTCGGCGAAGACAGCACCGTAGCGGACAAGCTCCGCAGAGCCGGTGCGGTCATTCTTGGCAAGGCCACCATGGCTCAATGGGCGACTTGTCGGGGTACTAATTCCAGCGCTGGATGGTCTGCTCGAGGGGGCCAGCCGATCGGGGCGTACTATCCAAACCAAGACCCGCTGGAGTCCTCCTCAGGAAGTGGTGTCGCATCTTCAATCGGTCTCGCGTGGGCTTCACTTGGAACGGAGACTCTGGGATCGATTACTATGCCTTGCGATGTCTCGAATCTTGTGGGGATCAAGCCTACTCTCGGTCTGGTCTCACGGCACCTCGTCATACCAATTACTGAGCATCAGGATGTAGTTGGTCCAATGGCTCGAACAGTGAAAGATGCTGCGCATTTACTAGCAGCTATCACAGGGCCGGATCCTCGAGACAACTACACTTCAGCTATACCGTTCACAGAGACGCCAGACTACGCTGCAGCTTGTGTCGAATCAGGCCTCCAGAGGAAACGAATAGGTATCCCGAAGCATCTGTTCAAAGACACCCCTTTTCCAAACACCAACTACTCCATCTCAGTCTTCGACTCTGCAGTAGACATTCTGAGATCTGCCGGGGCCGAAATTATTGACGACGTATGGCTTCCCGTGGGTGACCATGTTACACGTCTGCTCAATCTGTCCAGCCAGGTTATGGGCGCAGACTTTCTCGTAAACCTCGAGGAATACTTTGCGAAGCTCACATACAACCCTTTCAACATCACCACGGTCGCCGAACTTCGAAACTGGACGCAAGGCGATCCACGTGAAGGCTATCCGGAACACAATACTGAAGTCTGGGACAGAGAACTTGTCAGAGGCGTTCGCAACACTGATCCCCTCTTCTGGGAGCTTTACACCGAGAGACAGTATCTTGCTGGTCCACTGGGGTACGCCGGGGCTTTGAAGAACCATTCGCTGGACGCCCTGGTACTTCCAACGAGATATGTCCTGGGGCCCGCCGCGCTCCTAGGCACGCCGGTTATAACTGTTCCTTTCGGACGGCACCCGGATGACACACCAATTGTGAAGGATGACTTCGGCAATCTTGATGTTCTAGCACCAAACTTGCCTTTCGGTATTGGTTTTGCTGGAGCAGCGTTCAGTGAGGAGAATTTGATAAGTATGGCATATGCTTTCGAGCAGAGGACTAAAGCTCGAACTGCGATCAAGCCATATATCCAGCCAAAGACTGAGTTGGGGGATATTGTACAATCAAGGGAATGGCGAACGAATCGGCTGGATCTGGTGTAGAGGAAGGATCTACTCTTTGGGTGATCACCCAGACGATCGGTAGGTCTTCACAAGAATTTAATACCAGAGGACGTGCAAACCCCCGGTATTAAAGTAAGGTAAGGAAACGTAACCAATTATCAAATCTGCATATATGTATTTATATCTATACACAAATGAGAAAATAAGTTTATGGGGTATCCACCAGCAACTTCAAATTCACCCAGTAAGCTTACTCTAAAACGACTGTAGACGATCTATAAAGCAGAACGAAGATATTGCACCACTTTGATATGACTCAGTGCCACCGAGCTCATGCCAGACGCTTTCAAAAGCGGTGGGTTATCATCAAGATATTTCAACCCTGAGACGACACTTTCTTTCAAACACTTCTTGGCCTCTCGGAGTGCAAAGTCAAATGCCGTACGCCCCTTTTCGTCTGTAGCTCTGAAGTCTGCTCCATGCTTCTTGAGAACCTGGAGTACTGCTAGGGGCTCGAATCTTGAGACGGACCCGTCAGCCCAGGTTCTTACGGCACCGCACACAGGTGGCAGTAGCAGTTCATCCGAATCATGTGATTTAGATCCCCGGAAAACACCAAAAAGCGAAGTGCTCGGCCGTTTGTTGCTTGGAAGTTGCATGGGCTGGTCAGCTGCGCCAGGACCCCCTTTTTCAAGAAGCGCTTCGTATACTGGCAATCTGTTGTACCTCCACATGCCGTGCGCCGCTCTCAACAGTTGTAGAGCTTGTTTTTGTGAGGCCTTGTTAATAAGAGTGGTCACGGAAGTGTTGATTTTGGAGACGATCTCCCGGCCTTGAGGATTGCACGGCGGGAACGCAAGCAACCCGTCACACGACAGCTGACTTAGATCCGTGACATCAAGGGATAGGAGGAACTCAACGACCGCCTTCTGACCAAAGGCTGCAGCCATCCACAATGGGGTTCGCACAATACGCCTGGCCTGATCAGATTGGTCCGCAATCTTCTGCGGCACGAAGAACTGCTCAGGCGTGTTGATCAGAGCGCCAAGCATTCTGTCATGGGGGCTTCCGAGCGTGAGCAGGAATTCAATCTCTTTTACGCAACCGGCAGCCCCGTCCCTCTCTGGCCATTGGTCGGTTATAGGATCTGCTATAGAGAAGAAGGATAACAATGAATAACAAGGCAAGTAAGAGCCACTTGATACTCTGAACTCGGTCCAGGTGTCAGCCGGTTTTTGGTGGAATGTGCAAAGCATATCCGGGGTCTGAGGTGTCAGGGGCAAGGCTTTCATGTTGATCATCTCAATGATGTTCCGTCGAATACAGTCAAAGCAAATTTGACCAGCCTTTTGGGGCTGGTTCGGGTACCATTTTGCGGAAAGCGCATCGACGTAATAGTTCTTTCGCAGAAAGTCGGTACCTAGGTCAGCCGCCGCTCCCACGTCAGTCATGGCCATCTCAACCATGTGCCGGTATAACGCGTGAAGTCTCTGAGCCGGGTTGGAAGAGCTCACCGAGATTTCGCCAATGGACGCTGAGGCCCTGACGGTTCTCTCGGGCCCTTCTGGCAACATGTCTTTCCAGATGTCTTCATCCGGGTCCATTGTCTTGCGACAGACATCAACCATAAGCGACAAACAGGCGAGGGTTCTCTCGTCATCACGGCCGCGAACATCTATGTTGAGCTCGATGGCTTGCATGCAGTGAGATTTTGCATGGTCTAGGTCGGACTTGAGGGCATACGTCTCGGCAAGTAAGCGGTGGACGTCGCTCGTTTGTGCTGGGTCGAGCTCCTCCCTCTGTGAAAGGCGATTTAAGATGAGGAGAGCTTCGTCCGCTTGGCTAAGCTGTACCAACGCAGTGGATAAGATCAGCCGGATGTTGATGTTGACATCGTCATACGCAAAACCCTCGGCTTGAGTCGCCCCATAATGTTGAAGTAAGCGAACCACCCCGCCAAGGTTCGGCTCTGCGAGTAGTATTTCGGCCTGGACTAGACGTTGAGCGTCGAGATGGAGCGCAAGACTGGGATACCTTTTGCATAGAATCTCGGCGTCTTTACTGTTGGGATCCGTTTCACCGAGAGCTTTTGCAAGCATGCGGATCAGACGAGGGTCCTTTTCAGACCCAGGCTGACCATCGAGCACTCTAACAAGATGTGGAATGGCCTTGGAGAATTGGTTGCTCGTAATCATCTGTTCGGCATGCTTGATCCGTCGCTGGTTGAGTTCATCGGCAAGGCTTTGGCTGCTGAAGCCCGTCGCTCTCGACGTCCATGAAGTGGCCTCTGAGATTGGCGCAGTGGATATGCTTCCAGCTCGCGTTGATGCGGTGTCAGAGAGAGACCTGGCATCGTCGCCGTTGACGTCGATTGCCCAGTCTGAGATTTGTCTGTGCCTATCTCCGTGTATGTATGGACCAAAAGCTAGACCGGCACTCAGCATTTCGCCAAAGTCCACCTCTATGGGGGCAACAGAGTAAGGACCTCGTCTCGTGCGGACTGTTGTGTTCCGGGAAAGAGGGCTCATCGGGCCGGACAACATGGATTTGGCATCCAGGGTTGTGGCTGCGTCCTTGATGCTGCCGCACAGTCCTTGGGTTGCCATTATCATCGAGCGCGTTTCTTCAAGCATCTCTACGTCAATTTGCAGATCTGAATAACTCGGTTTTCTCGAGACTGTCTCTTGCATATTTGTATCCTGGGGTTCGTCTAGCTGGAGTCCAACCAGAGTGCTGCTGACGCGGGACAGGCGTTCGGCAGCAGTTGCTGAAGATGTCAATGTAGCCATAGAAGCTTGCCGGGCGCTGAAGGAAGTTTGTGATCCTTTGTTTTGATCCGCCAGTGCCTCTGGATTGCTGCGATCATTGGCACCACCGTGTTCGGTCTTTTTGAATTTGGTCTGCTGGATGTATAACTCCTGGGCCATCAATTCCTGCTGATGTTCTGTTGTTGCCGTCTCCAAGTCTTGCATTCTTTTGGCGAGATCTTCAACCAGCATTGAAATCTTCGCCGTCGTAAGCGGATTATTGCTCGCAGCTGCGTTATACCTTACACAAGCCGCCTTGTTAGCGACGAAGGCCGTCTAGTCTGAAACCTGGAATAGACAAATGACATACCCTGAATGTACTATAACCGGAAGTTGGAGTGCCCCTATGCAAGTTGCGATCTGTCCCCTTAGCGCATGGATTTGATCATCATAACGCTGAAAACGTGCGTACGTCCTCACGGAGGTCGCCCATGACCTATCGCGGTGGATCTTGACGAAGATGTTGGAAAGCCGTGTGTACGCCCGATCGCATGATTTGATCACAGGGATGAGCTCTGCGTACCGACAGATATGCTCGCCAAAAGTTCCGCTGGAGATGCAGTTTTCTAGCAACTTAAGATGAAACCTGGTAGCCTCGAGCTGCGACTCAAAGTCCTCGATTCTGTCGTCGATGCGTCGGATGTCATGATACGCGCTGCTAGCAACTTGGACTGTCTTTGAGAGAGCGACTACGAGCTGGAGCACAGCGGTGGCGCCGCCTATTACTTCCATCTTTGTATATGAGGTTCATGAGATTGCGTGGGAAAGACCATGGCCGTTTCCCTTGATAGATAATGCCCATTTGAACTACTAGGGAGAGCTGACGTGGAAGGAAGCGGGGTTGGGGGGCTTGATCAGGCTGGCAAAGGGGGTATCAGCTATCTGTTGGGAGCATTCTGCTTGCATTCCAGATCAGGCTCTGTCCCGCGTTGAAGCGAACTATTGATTTTCTCTACTGCGCCGCCACACCATGCGTGCGTCAGACACGGCAGGATCTTGCGCCATGCCTCTTTCTGATCAACTGGTGACGTTCGTGGTTAAATTTAGAGGCGGCGTTCGCGAGCACTCTCAGAAAGCAAAACACTTGCGTGTTTTGATTGTTCTTGTGTACAGAGGCCGATAAACATACACAAACTTTGTCGTTGGATGAATGAGTCTTCAGTCATGGTAGAAGTCGTGATTTGTCTGGCTTTCGCCAGAACAGAAGAAGTTGAGGTTTCCGCGGGTTGGACCTCGCTGTCCGCGGACGCGTGAAGTTCATATAAGTAGTGGGCTGGGGTCTCTTGAATGATGTCTGCGGCGTTTATTGTGAGGGCCCGTTTTATCCGGAGCATTTCACTAGTACGGAGAAGTCCACCATAATAAGACAATGCTGTCTGATAATAAGAGGCTTTGGGGGCCAAATGGCAGGTCACGCCCTACTGCGGACACATTCTATGTCATTGACCGATTGTACACTCAATAGGATCCACAATTCTGAGGCTTTCGGTACTCGTGAGCTGGGTGCTGTGCCACGGTGCTGCTGACTCGCAGCCTGTTACGGCTTACGATATACCCAAGAATCGAGTGTTAGCTCGCTGGTGTGAATCTCGAGTCTCGTGCGGGAAAGGGCTTTTCCCCCTGCAAGAGCTATGCGTCTCCTTGGCGGAAAAAATGCCTTTCCAAAGATATTGTGCGTTCTTCAACCGCATTGAGAAAGCATGGCAACGTGCACTTGTGACCGAGGGCATCGGAGTCGGCGCCGAGTGGAGGGACGGATCTCCGGTCGTCCCGTGTGAAATAGTCTTCGAAAGTTTAAGTAGTGAGCCCGGGGAGATAGAATAAACCGCTTTAATATAAGAAGTTTTCTGACCACCCGTCATGGGTTGTTCCGAAGAGTACGAAGACGCCGGAATTAAAGCTGGCCTGGGAGGTCGTGGCTTAGGTCGCGCGAGAACCCACTTCCCCTGATGATAGGACTTGGCGGTTGATTGAGAGTCATGGAGTACTCCAGTTGCATCAATCCTAGTCAACCACATAACATATCTATAAATATGTTCCTGTACCAATGCAAAGCCCCTTTGCGACATTCCATTGCCGCGCTTCTTCAACACCCACAACACGCTCATTCAACCAATTTTCAAAGCTGTAAAAATGCCTTCTACTCTGAAGATCGCCTTTCTGGCCTTCGCCGCTCTTGTCTCCGCGGTGCCATCCTCCCCCAACATTGATGACGGTACTCTTTTCGCAGTAGAAAGTCAGTCAAAGCCCCACATCATCCGCGCTACCTCGTTGTTGACTTCATGATCTGCAGAGCGATGCGAGGCACTCTATGCCAAATGCAATGAGAACAGCGACTGCTGTGGCCCCACACCTGTCTCTTGCAACTACATTCCCATCTGCGGCGACAACCGCTGCGTGTCTTATGACCCCAACACCCCATACAACCCCACGTGCTTCTAAACGGCTGTGCTTGAATGGGATAATGGGACGATTGGGTGGGTTGGCGAGACCAGATTGTTCTTAAAAATTCCTCACGTAGCACGAAAATGCATTGAATAGGTCAAGGCAACGGTGTTGAACATGCACATTGACCCCAGTAACGCGTAGACTCAACACTTGGTAGTCACGCTTCGAGTGTGAAACCAAGAGAAAGGCACAACGCTAGCAGAGATAAGGTCTTGCATATTGCCGGCTATACTTAGTCCCACTCCCGTCGTTGTGCTTGCGGATATATTGTAGAGCCGGTGGGTGGCCGCGAGGTTAATCGAACAGCAGTCGAATTAGTTGCGATCTCAGCGTGAGAGCAGCAAACCGTATCACTTCGCATGGATGGATTCATTAGAACCTAGTCTTTCCTTCAATATTTTGAACAC
The DNA here is from genome assembly GCA_020226115.1 of Colletotrichum viniferum. Classification (NCBI taxonomy): domain Eukaryota; kingdom Fungi; phylum Ascomycota; class Sordariomycetes; order Glomerellales; family Glomerellaceae; genus Colletotrichum; species Colletotrichum viniferum. Next base: position 679,360 of record JAGFBE010000008.1, read on the forward strand.
TGGCCCTCCTACCTTTCAGGCCAATGACTGCAGATGGAACAACCTCTGACTTCGTCATGTATGCTGGACACTTATTGTTGCAGCGTTCAGTCAAAATATTGTCTGCCTCACTCCAGTGAAGAAGGGTCAAAATCCTCCTTCATATCAGGCACCCAGCCTTTTGGCCTCTCCGTGCCCCGAATCGCCAGACCGTAGCCCAGCTTCTCCACCTTGCGAACCGACTGCTTCATAACCTCCATCTTTCCTCTGAAGTCCTTGGTCGGAATCTCGGGCAGGATCTCGAAGCAGCTGCTCAGCTCGTGGATATCCTGCAAGATATTGCGGCCCTCAACGCCGGCGAGCTGTCCCGTCTGGGCCGTTGTGACGGTGGCGAAGCGCATCATCTCGCCGAACAGGTCGAAGAGGCCGTACATGTAGTCGTTCTCGGTCAGAGGCACGTTTGCGGGGACCGCGGCCGCTGTGTCATCTGGGCTGATGAGGGTCTGGGTACGCAGGTAGTGGGTGAAGGAGAGGGCCTCGACAAGTTCCTCGAGGCAGCGAAGGGAGTAGGCGTAGCGGTAGCGGTTAATGCCCTGGATGTCGCCCTCGATTGAGGTGAGGTGGTTCTTGATCTCTTCCATGCGGGTGTTGAGTTCCTTCTGTGCGAAGTTGGGGAGTTCACCGAGCTTGTTGACTCTGCGTTGTGTCAGTGGTGCACCTGCTGGAAAGGGGCGACGGTACCTTTGGCAGGTGAAAATTCTGTCCAAGTGTTAGGCATTTCATTCTGATTCTGTTCAAACGAGGAAAAAAATACATCTTCTTGCTCAGAGCAGTGACGTCTCTTGAGGCCTTGATGATGCGCTCTCTTCGGTCGTGGTGCTCGTCCAGCTCATCGCGGAATTTGGTGAACATGGGTGTGAACTGCGTCACGGGTGCCGCGGGCTTCTGCTTGGCCTCATTGGACCGCATGTTTCCGTCACGATCGCGCTTAGACATCGTGAGTTTGTTGCAGCGGTTGATGAGTGCCAGTTGATAGAGTGCCCCGCGATGAAGTCGGTGGTGCAGTTTGATGGTTGATGCACAGGGTCAGAATTGATGGTGGGATTGATCGGAGCAGAACCCCCGGGTGTGGGTCCATGCACAGTGTAGCGGCGGGTGCGGGTCTCTGCGACAGCCAGGGGCTTGCCAGTTATGCCCACGTCACTCAAATTTCCCCAGTTGGGAAGGGGAAGCTGCGGCTTGAGGCTTCAATAACCACGATACATCAACAAATTGGAGCCCGGCTGTTGCGAGCGAATCTTACACTGTGTTCAATGGCAGTGTAAAGTGTCACATCTTACCGGAAATACTGGGAGGATTGAAACACCGCCCAACCATGGCCGGCCTCAATGCGCTCTTCCGGCCCGTGCCGCTCTTCGGCGCCGCCGCGCTTCTCCGCGTCGGCATGCTCTTTTACGGTCTCTGGCAAGACGCCAACTCGGCAGTCAAGTACACCGACATCGATTATTTGGTTTTCACCGATGCCGCCCGCTTCACAGCGCAGGGGCGCTCACCTTACGACCGGGAGACTTACCGCTACACGCCTCTCTTGGGGTGGATGCTCGTTCCGACCGCCTGGGATGGATGGTTCTCGTTCGGAAAGGCGGTCTTTGCTGTGGCAGATCTCCTGGCAGGATGGCTGATTGTGCGCATTCTGAAGAGTCGCGGCGTCGATGAGGGAAGGGCTCTGAAGTTTGCCAGCATTTGGCTTCTCAACCCAATGGTTGCGACAATCAGCACGAGAGGAAGCTCCGAGGGTCTGCTCGGTGTGATGGTGATGGCACTTCTATGGGCCGTTTTGGAAAAGCGGACGGCAATGGCCGGTCTTCTGCTCGGATTTGGGGTGCATTTCAAGATCTACCCGTTCATCTACGCACCGGCAATCGTCTGGTGGATGGATGACGAGACCCTGGGACGAAAGGGGGCTGAGCGTGCGAAGTCTCTTCCTGAAGTCCTCGTCAACTTCTTGAATCCGGAGAGGATAAAGCTGGCAGTCGTCAGTCTTGCAACATTCATGGGTCTGAACATTGCCATGTTCGAAATGTGAGTCTTAAATGAACCTCTCTTTGGTTGCCATGCTAAGATCCTCCAGCTACGGCACCCCGTTCTTGGTGCATACCTACTTTCATCACGTCACCAGGATAGACCACAGGCATAACTTCAGCCCGTACAACATCCTTCTCTACCTCAACTCGGCACTGCCATCCACAGCGACCATCAAGATTGAGTCTGTGGCATTCTTCCCCCAGATTCTGCTCTCGACCATACTCATCCCTCTTGTTCTGGCGAAGAAGGATCTCGCAACATCAATGATGGCGCAGACTTTTGCATTTGTTACCTTCAACAAAGTCTGTACCAGTCAGTACTTCCTCTGGTACATGGTCTTCCTGCCGCTCTACCTCCCCAACGCGGCATTTCTGAAGAGCCCGAAGCTGGGAGTGACAGCGCTGGGTCTTTGGGTTGTTGCTCAGGCTGCATGGCTGCAGCAGGGATTCCAACTCGAGTTTTTGGGATACAGTACGTTTTTCCCGGGCCTTTTTGCTTCCTCGGTGGGATTCTTCTTGGTCAACTGCTGGATCCTAGGTGTCATCATTGGTGATGGAGCAGAGGCAGCGAGCACTGTCAAGGCCATCAAGGCCAAGAGTTGATATAGCAATACATGGCAACACTGGCCTGTTCATTCTGAATAAAACTAGATTTAATTAAAGTGTGGCTCTCAGCGTTGGCTTGAGTGAAACGGTCGATTCGGCCTCAATGGTTTGTAGGCAACCAAGCACGACCCTTCCGGCAACTCAACTTGAGAAAGTACAATCGCCAAATGTGGCAAAGATAATACCTTGATTGAAGCTTTCAGGTGCAATCGAGCCAGGTTCAAAGGTGCTGTTGCCTGGAAAGTGGCCACGTGATTAGGCGTCACCTTCCCGCAGGAGCACGTCCGAACGCGATCCAGCCAGTCGCGCAACTTCTCCCCACCATTTCGCACCTTGCAGGCCAAGCACCCAACGACTGTTCCCAGCGCCACAACGTCCTCCCATTGCGCAACGATCTGCAAACATTTTATCCTGTGGATCAGATACTTGCTTCCGCAATGTGGCTGCTGGAGAACGAGGGAAACGCGCTCGAGGGTTCGTATTGAGCTTCCTGCTGACAGCTGCCTGCGACACGAGCTAACGCGATTGTTCCCAGGCCGGCGCATCTGGCTGCGCCCCGGAAAACTGTATCTCTTTGGCCGAACATCCGCGAATGTCGAACGTATGCGATTCAACTGACCCCCGAATGACTCACGTTGCTGACGACTGCAGCCGGAACCCTCACGATCGCCCACAAGACCATCTCGCGCAAGCACATGACGATACAAGTCACCAAGGTTCCCGAAGGCGACAGCGTACGTTCTAGTAGGGTATACATAAGGCAACTCTGCTGATCTTATTCGCAGCAAGATCTGTCCAGTCGGTCGACGATAACGATCGAAGACTTGAACACGAAGGCGGGCACAACGGTCGATGGACACAAGTATAAGGGCGAGAAACATGTGGTGACCGAAGCGACGGCAGAGATCAAGATTGGCGGTTGCACGGAAGTCTTCCGGTACGGTCGCACTCTGTCGCGAAAGAATGAACTGCTGCTGACCATTTTCTAGGCTGACATGGCACCCGGTGGTGCTGACCTTCAGTTTCTCTAGTCGCGAAATGCAAGCCGACCCCTTGTCCCGACTGCGAGCCGACGTCGAGCAGCTGGACATCAAGCTTACATCCGAATACGATGTTGAGCATACGACACACGTGGTGGTTAAAAAGCGTAATACGTCAAAGGGCCTTCAAGCTCTTGTTAATGGGAAATACATTGTGACGGACTCATTTGTCGATGCGATTGTTGTGGCAGCGACTTCGGAGCCAACAGCTATATGTGCGCTGGAGGATAACTTCGACAGCTCCTGGCCCGATGCCTTAAGCCACTTGCCTCCACGTGGCGGTGAACCTGTCGAGCGTCCCAACGCCGCCTATGCCCCCGACGAAGGTCGCCGCGACATCTTTGAGGGATACACATTCATTTTCTACGAAAAGGGCCAGTTTGAGAATCTTCGCGCCCCCATCATCAACGGCAAGGGCAAGGCGCTTTACACAAAGGTGACCCCCAACGCGACTACTGTCGACGAGTTCATTCTGTACGTCAAAACAGAAGCAGGCGAGAAAGGGCTTGGGTGCTTTGAAGATGGCAGCGAGGGACGAGGTGTTGTTGTCGTCCGCTACACGCCTAGCAAAGGTGATGGTATGGCCTGGTATGCGGACTTTTTCACTCAAGTCTCGCTCCGATTGGACCATAGGCCCATTGAGCAGAACGAGTTCCTTGAGGCGATTCTCGTCAAAGACGCCAGTATTCTGCGTCGGCGTCTGGAGATTGACCCTACTCAGGAGCCTCCACGCACAGCGCCACAGCAGGCTTCGAGCAGTGACTCGATGGATGTTGACCAGCCCGCCCCTTCACAACACACACCCCAAGAATCTGCACCGTCTGCTCCACCAGTGAGACCAGCTCGTGTGCGAAGGGCAGCCACCAGACGTTTTGCCGGATTCGATAATGACGACGACGATGATGATCCTGTGGTCCCCAAAGAACCAGAGAGCGTGCCTGTCAACGCTGAACCGGAGACCGAGGAGGGGTTATTTGTGTCGCAAGAAGCGGCCGTACTTGATGAAATCCCAGACTCGTCACAAGAGACGAGAACCAGGAGGTCGCAGAGGAAGCGGCCTCCAGTAGAGGATGACAGCATCATGGATGATATTATCCCAAATGCGGCCGCAGCCAAGCGACGACGGATTGAGGCTGGAGAAGATCCAGACCCGCGACCTAAGGAGCCCGAACCTCCAAAGGCTCCGGAGCCGAAGCCTGCTACTAAGCCCAAAAAGGTGAAGCAAGAGATTGATGTCCTCGAAGTCGCTCGCAAACGACGTGAAGAACTGGAGGCTGCGGCCAAGGCCGAAAAGGATGACCTTCGCAATTTGCCAGCCGACCTTGACTTGGCAGAAATCGGTCGGAACCAAACCACGGTGGCCATGCCTGTACGTCAACGGCCGGCAACCAGGACTCACGAGGAAGACGTAGCGAGCGGCAGATGGAACCCTGCCTGGAATGGACGCAAAAATTTCAAAGGCTTCGTACCCCGTGGCGAGCTCACGGGACGACCGCGCCAGAAAGTCATTGTACCTCTGAAGGAGGTCAAGAAGAAAGATTATGGCATTGGCGATGAGTACTGGCTCGAGGACGACAGTCAGAAGAAGAAGAAGAAGGACGACACCCAGAAAAGCGGCAGGAATACTAGTCAGAAGAGTGGCATGAGTAGTGGTCAGTCTGGCGCTTCGCGACGTGTGTCACTTCAAGATCGGGGCACAGTTAGCATTGTCAGCAGCGACGAAGAGGATGAGACGCCTGCACCCGAGCCCGAGCCAGAACCCGCCCCACCACGATCGAGAAGCTCCCGCGCCACGACGACACAGTCTCAAGCTACTAGCCAAAGCCAGAGGACGACGCGCGGCAAGAGAGCAGCGCCGGCTCCGGCTCCGGCCGACGAACCACCTGCGAAGAAGACTCGAGCGGCGAGGAAACCTCGAGAGGTGGCTGATAGCGATGACAGTGACGACGACGACGGGCTGAAGTTTAAGTTTAGGAGACGCTGAGATGGCCCCAAAGCTGATCCTGAAGGCCTGCTGTTCAAGTGGAGCGACGAGTCAAAGGGAGCTGTAACGCGAAGTCGGGCAAGAAGGCTTTCAAGAAGCCGTGCCCACGAAGCTGGCGAGGGCAGCAAGGCCGACGACAATGATGCGGACGGCGACGCTGAGATGGTTGACTACAACGCCAGCGAGAAGGATGCGGACGATGGCGCCGAGGAGGCCAACTAGCGATGTTTGTATGATTGCGGTCGCTGTGAGCGGTGCGTCTATTATGGGGTATCACTCTATCAGTATCTGTATGCAGGGTCGACCTGTTAATACACAGCGTAGTAACCGTATGTGCCTGTCTTTCTCTTTTAAGAATGTGCAAAAGAAGTGGTTTAATCCATCTCGTCCATGGCGCTCGGCTTCGCGCCTTCCTCCTCGTCCACCAGCAGCCCGACCAAACACGCCGAAAGCATAGTCTCGTAGTTGACCCACGGATGGATCTCCCCAAACAGCTTCGTGCCGTCTCGCCCAGCGCCGCGGAGCAGCTCGGGCTCGCCGGCGGGGTGGTAGGGCAGGTAGGGGGTGATGTTGTAGACGCGGCCGCCGAGGGCCATCCAGGCGTCCTTGCCCTTGCGGCCGGTCATCTTCTTGAGCATGGAGGGGGTGACTTTGAGGTAGGGCGTGGAGGGGGGCAGGTTGCGCAGGTCGGCGTTGGGGCCGGAAATGCGGGCCCAGTCGAGCGGGGAGTGGCCGGGCGTGAGGATCACTTTGCGGCTTGGTTTGGAGGGTTTGGCGGAGTGTGTTGGCGGTGGGAGGAGCGAGGAGGAGGAGGAGGGGGTAGGGCCGCGGTTGGGGACGGGCCCGCGGGCGCGTTGGGGGGAGTTTGCGGCTGGGAAGGCGGCGAGGCGGGGTGGGACGGGGCCTCGTGAGGAGGAGGGTGGTGGTGGGGGCATGCTGCCGCGGCCTGGGAGGGAGTTTGTCGAGGTGTTGTTGAAGAGAGGCGGGGGAGGAGGCATGCTGCCGCGCCCGGGTGCTGGAGGGGGCGGCATGCTTCCGAGGCCGAGGGTCGGGGTCGGGTTCGCGCCTGTGGTCAGGCCGGTTGAGGAGGGTTCGTTGAGGGAGAACGAGGGTACGGCTGGGCCGGCCGGGGTGGAGGGGGTGGCTTTGGGTGTTGTTTGTTCCTCCTCTGGCTCTGATATCACCGGGGCCGGGGTCGCGTTCGGACGACGGATGATCGCGGGAGGAGGGGGCATGGCGAGGGCGTCGTTCTTCGGTGCCGGGTCGGGGTCTTCGGGGAAGTTGATGGATGGCGGGGCAGGTGCGGCTGCGGTGCGCTTTTGTTCGTCGGGGCCGGCGGCGCCGTTGCTTGGGTTCTTGTCATCGTCCGGCGGGGGACTTGAGCGTGTCTTTGGTGGCGGCGGGAGGGATTGGGAGGGACGCCAGGTCAGGAGGAAGGGCGGCATGAAGGGGTGTATCCATGGCGGAGGGGCGACGATGACCCAGACGACGGAGGCGATGATGAGGGAGACGCCGATGTAGCCCATTTTTTGTTGTCCTTGTTGGTGTCGCGTTGGGAGAGGCCGTGGGGGGGCCGCGACTGAAGTGGGATGGGTCGTCGTTTGTAGAGTGAGGGTCCTGACAGAGAGGCAGTTTGAGGTTGACGTCGTGATGGGATTTGGAGAATGTTGCGCTGCGATTGTCTTCAGTCTTTGTCAGCGGGTTCAACGGTCACGGTGAGTGGTCAGCTGTCTGGCGCGGGGCCCGCACTGGAAGCTGGAGAGGTGGTTGTTCCCTTAACGGGCGGCTGCTAAGCGACAGGGGTGCACCGTGTCCCCTTTTGGTGGGGTTCACAAGTGTTGCCTCGGAGGGCGGAATGACGCGCTACGAGATTGAGATTTCGAGATGGAAAGGCGCGAAGGAGGGAAAAGAGGTACGTACCGAGAGGTTCCGCTAGCGCGTGCCCACGTTCAATTTGGCCCGGCCGGGCAACAACCCGGGATCACGGGAGGAAGGGGTGGGGGGGGGGGGGGGGGGGGAGGAAAATAAACGAGATGGGCGCTGTCAAGGGCCCAAAACAAAAATAAAGCAGACTGGGAAGGGTCCGACCTGAAGGGGGAAGGCACCGAAGGAGAGACGAAATGTCACCGCCGTCCCGAAGGTGAATCGTTTCCCGCCCTGCCGCCCTTGTCCCGCTCATTGGCGATATTATTTTTCCTTTTTTATTTTCTATCTCTTGTGAGCAGTGAGTCTCCGCTAAGCTGCATTCATATATACCCAAGGTGTTATGGACCAAGGGTAGGTATCCGTAAGGCAGGCAAGAGTTCGAGACTAGCACTGCACAACTGCACCTCTCGAACCAAATCACACAGCACACAAGACGAAATGTCACGACGGCAGACCTCTGAGATATCCGGGATTGGTTGTCTTGTGTCGTGTGGAGTGGGTTTGTGCAGGTTGGGACGCATGAATAAACAAATGCCAATCGAGATGAGGGGGATCCAACGGGCGGTTTCGAAGAATGACAACACGCCAGGAATAACATGGCCCAGTGGACGATGGCCCATGGATAGTTTTGTGCCTTGCTGTGGACGATAGCGAACATGTCATATTGCATTATCTGCCATTCCCGTTCCCAGGTTCGCCTGCTCTCTCCTCTTTTTTGACGGATCCTCGGTGAAGTTCAAGCGTGAGAGAGGGGAGTCGAATATGCAACTTTGAGGCTTGCGGCTAACTGGGCTGCTACTGGACGCCCCCGTTTCGTGGAATCGTGAATGACATTCTTCAACTTGCGTCCTCCCCCCCCCCCCGCCGCCGCTGCCCATTCCAATCTCTCAGTCACACTCACCACTCGTGCTCTGTCTCGTTTTTGATCCCCCGAGTTTCCCTATACCGGCACACACACCTTGGACGCGTCTGTTCGCGGTTGGTTGCTGCTGCTACCTTACCTGCTCCGTGTCACCGCTACGCCGTTGATCATCGACCTGCATGTTTCAATCGGGGACCGTTTCGTGTCGAGTCAACGCTGTTTGAGAGAGACACGCGCGAGACAACAAACCAACAACCTTTTTTTCCCCTTCTTTCTCGGTCTTGGTCTTTGGGCTGCAAAGCACATTGCCTCCTTTTTTTTTGACTCCTATCCGGACGGGACCCCAAGCTGAAAAAGGTGAAGCGGCGAAGTGGTCCATCACCGCCTTTTGCCTCACCGACGCCAAACCCCTCCCCTCCCCTACCCCCGCTCTCGCACCCCCGACCTGCAGCAAGCAAGCACTTGTGCGTACGACGGGCACAGTCACACACACGAGAGAACCGGCATCGTCGTCGACTGCCTCAAGCGGAATTGCAGGCCCTGCGAACCACTTTCCTCGAAGCCCACCGTCACCGGTAAACTGGGCACCTCGACAGTCGACCACCGCGCCCATCCCTGCTGGCTTCTATTTTTCTTTGCACATCTTTTGCAGGTTTTCATTTTGCAGCCTCGTTCCTGGGATACCCAAGCCTGGGAAAGGAGTGCACGACGACGACGACAGAAAGAGGCAGGGAGCGCCCGTGTTCGTCCAATGTGGTTTTCCGTTTCCCGGCCATGGTAGCCAGTGAGAAGCCGAGGACGGAGGAGGAACCCCAGGAGTACCAGCACCTGTAGCGGCTGCTGCTGCCCAAAATGCGCTCGCTCACCTCCGCCAACACGCCGGCCGGCTGCAACAATCTGTCGACTGCTTCTGAAGACCTCACCAAGAAACAGCCCAAGAAGCCCGACCCATCCCGGCTTCACAGAAACATCAGGCCATCGTTGCTCTCGCCCGCCACCCGCAACCCCGCCCTATCGTCAGCAGCATCAACAGCAGCATCGTCCGGGGCCTCTTCGCCTGCGCTGCTCTCGCCGACCTCGACGCCCTTGCGGCCCGTCTCACCAGCACCAGCATCCGCGGGTCGCAAACCCACGGTCGCCCAGATTCGAGCCCGAACCACAAATAATCCCGCTAGCACGCCCACGCGAAGGTCTGTCTCTGGCTCTGGCATTGGCAGCACTGGCACCACCAACACTCCAACCAGCAGACCAAAGACTGCCGCTGCCGCTGGAACTAGTGCTGCGACTGCGACTGCGACTCGCACTGCTGCCACTGGCCCACCAACCGCAACGGGGCCCCGGCCACGCATCACAGCTACCACCACTAGAAGTAGAAGTACTGTGACCGTAACCACAATTGGCGCAGGCACCACCAAAACATCAAACTCCCACTCCACCACTACAACCGCAACCGCCAACCCAACCGCCGCCGCCGCCGCTGCTACTGCTACTGCTACTGCTACTGCTACTGCTACTGCTACTGCTGCTGCCAATCCAAACCCAAACCCAAACACAACATCCTCTTCGCAATCACCACCCGCGACCGCCTCCAATACCACCACCACCACCACCACCACCACAACCACAACCACCCACGCCGACGACGCGGGCACCGCTGCGGAAACTCCTGCTACTTCCCCTCAGGGTTCTGCTTCCGCCCGACGACAGCAACCTGCACTGTCCTCCAGCTTGCGCTCTCCCCTCCGCAACAGAGACCAAAATGTCCTGAACCCCTCATCTCGTCCTGCCAACGCTGCGCGAGCGAAGCCGTCGCCAACACCTTCGCCCACCTCATCCTCCGCACCTGCATCCGCATCCGCCTCTGCGTCCGCCTCTCCCACGCCCACCACAATGCCCCCCTTCGACAAAGGGGGCAGCACGACTACCCGCCAACCGGGAATGCCCTCCCTCACCGCAAAGGGAATGAATCGAGCTCCCCTCACCCCGAAAGTTGCTGCGAAGCCAGCCTCCGTCGTGACCCCCTTGGGCCGCCGCCGCAACGATAATACGAATAACAACACCCAACACCCGACTTTGAATGCCACTGCTGGGGGAGGAGCCAAGGACGACCTGACGAGTCCTGCGCCCTTCCTGGGCAACAATATCACACCGCGATCCGGCCCTCGCCAGAACCGCGTCGACAGCAATAATAGCACTCCCAACGGCACACCGAACCCCGACCGGACCAACGATTGGGATCACCAGCCCACTTTCCAGGCTGAGCCGGTAAGGAGACAAGTCGTTACCTTCAGCCCTGTCCCTTCCACCACTGGCAACCGCCACGACGCCGACTCCAAATTTTTCTATGCGAGCGACGCCAAACCCTCCGCGCCCGCTCCCCAGCCCAAGCAGCCTGCTGCTGCTCCTGCCGCCCCACAGCGAGCTTCCACCTTCCTGTACGCCAATGGCAGCGCCGTAGACAAGAATCGGCCCACGTCCGCGGGCGTAGGCTTCACGCCGATGCTCGCTCCCTCGCTGGCACCGTCATTATCACCGACACTTGCGCCCACGCCGGAGCCGCCACAGAGCAAGTTCTTTTATGCAAATGGAGCTCCAAATCTGGCTCCCGGCTTCAGGCCGTCGTCTGCAGCCTCGGGGACTGGGCCAACGATCGCAGAGTCGAGAAAGAAGGCTAGGAATTCAGCTGGCTCGGCAAGCGGTTTGTCGCTCGCGTCTCGGCCCATGTCGCCTAACAAGCCGATACAAGCTCCAGCTGCTCCGCCATTGGTTAAGAGCAATAGTCAACCGCAGACTCGGACACAGATGACCAGCCCGCCACCCCTGGCGCCTTCGATGCACAAGCGCAAAATCAGCATGGACGCCGTCTCTCAGGTAGCCAGCCATGTCAACAGCCGGCCCGCGAGCCACGTCGGCTCAGACGCTGCACCTACCGATGCCATGATCATGTCACAGTTCATGGCTTCTCAGTCGCCGACTCCCTCCGGAGTGTCATCTCCGACAATGGCCAGCTTCTTCCCTAACCAGCCGATCACAATAGCTTCGATATTGCAGGCAGCAGATGAGCTGAGCGAATCTGAGGGAGAGGAGGAGGAGGACGATGACGACGACGATTCCAGGGATCTGGAAGAACTCCACAGCCCGACCCGGTCGAACCACGGCGACCCTTTGAACGATATGGTGAAGCACGCTAGGAGGGAACGCAAGGTCCAGGATCTGGAGATTACAAACGCTTCCCTGGAGGCCATTAACAGATCGCTCGAGAGGCAGCTCAGGAAACAGACGGCTGAATTGAGGAGGTACAAAAGACTGTCCCGATCTGGCCGTCTGTCCTCGGCTCCCACCGCGCCACCAGCGGAGGAACCGTCCGAGCCAACTTCGGGACTTGGTATCGAAGGTGTTCTAGATCTTTCGGACCTTAGTGAGGAGGAGGAGGTTGAAGCCGGAGGTGAAGGCGGGGCTGAGGGCGAAGGCGATTTAGAAGACCTCGAGGATTCCATGTTTGAGTCATCGGAGCTTGACGAAACGGACTCTGCCAAGTCGGACCCCGAGCGCGACACTCGCCGGAGGAAACGAGACGAAAAACGACTTCAGCTGGATCTCACCAAGCACAGGGAGCTGCTTGTTGACAGTCAAAAGATTAATCAGAGCATCAAGAAGTGCCTGAACTGGACGGAGGAGCTCATCAAGGAGGGCAAGAAGGCTCTCGAGTACAAGGTCCAACCCAGCGAGGTGAAGCTGCCACCACGTGTGCTCCAGCCCGCTTACCTGCGAGACAACGAGGATGAGGAGTCGCGCAAGGATGGAGCGTCAGCACCGAGCAGTCCAGTGGATTCCCCCAGGAGTCTCACGCCAAATTGGAGCAAAGAGCCGCAGGACCGCGATAGCGGTATCGAGCTGCCGACGGAGGGCTCATAACAGCGTCTTCAGTACCAACTACACATTATATAATCTTTCAAGCAGACCGGGTCTCCCGTCGCGGCCTGGACGTTGCGGCGGCATCGCACAACATCACCACTCACGGAACATTTTCCTCTCACAAAATCACCAAACGTTGCATCGGGAGACAGGATTAGTCGTAACCAGGCGTTTTCTATTTTCTCATTTGTTCCTACTCGGTCTTTCGGCATTCTAACGAAAGGAACGACGTCATCGGCGAAGCATCATCTTTCCTCCCGAGAAGGGGAGGTGGAAACACTGCGACTGCTCATTTTCTGCAAACAAACCGGTTTTCCTTTGTCACACATTTTTGTGTACCAACAGATACCCCAAAGCAACTTTACATATAAAGAACGGAACATACAAGGGCGGGCCGAGTGGGATTTAAAGTCCAAAAAGAAGGCGCCCACAACTGATTTTTTCGCCTGCGCTTGGTTTGGGGAGGAAGTTTCGACCCTTGCGAGCGATTTGCCGATCAGCTGATGACGCAAGTAGAAGACCAAGAATCAAGACGGAAAGACGGAGGAGACGAAAAAGGGGAACATGCAGATGATGACGAGCCGATGTGTATAATATCGATTCGAGTCAACTAAGACCAGTCAAAGACTCTGGTGATGATTTCAAGTTCATGCTTCTTGCATTTGGCGGTGAGTGATGTCAGATGTGAAGATCAGGGGTCCATCCGGGTCCCTGGCGGGGAGTCCCGAGGACTGGGCGGCGATGAGGCTGAGGGTTCTGGACCAGGACTCTGTCTCGATCGGGATGGGAGAAGGAAATATTAGGTCCCACATGGGTGCAAAGGGGGGCCGAGGTATTGCTTCTTTCGTACGCGGTGAATGTCTTGCTCAACGGTCTCAATTACGGGTGGTAGGGGTATATACGGGAGGTGCAGAGACAATGCGCCGGGAGTCATTCAAGTTACACCCTTGTGAGCCTCCTTTTTGGAGGCGTGGCTTGGGTGATTGCGATGTGTCCGGGAGGGAGGGGAGCTTGTGTTGGCTGGGGGTGAGAGGTTGACTGGGGGCGTGGCCTTCGGCTCGGAGACGGAGGTGACGGAGCGAGGGAGGTTTCATGCGTGAACAAGCATCGAATAAGTCGGTGGTGGGTTGTGCATTTGGAGATGCTGGATGGCGATGCAAAAAGCGAGAAGTGATGAAGATGAGTGAGAAAATGCAAAAAGAGTCGGCCGACGGAGATGTCGGAGGCTGCTTTGCCTCGTGGGTGAATCGAACACCCGATCTCCTCATTACTAGTGAGGCGCTATACCACTTAGCCAACAAGGCGTTGGAGACCGCAAGATGTATTGGGGAATAAGAAGGGTTGAGCTGGGGTGTGGGGTTGTGGGGATCTGGTCTCAGGAGGTGTTGTGCTGTGGTTTGGGCGGTGAGGTTTCGCCAGCGATTCTTTGGTTTGGACTTGGGATGGACTGATTCATAGTTTTTACATGTGTTTTCAGGGGGTTTCTAGAGTTTGGTGCTGGTTGTGGGTGGTTGCTAAGTTAAACACATACTTTATCGCGTTGGTGTGTGTGCTGGTTGGGGCTGCTGGGGGTTTGTGTGGCCTTTGAGCCTTCATTCCTCGGGGGCAACCTGGAAACCTTTCTTTCTTCTTTTTGATATGAAGAAGCCTCGAAGCGAAGAGTTTTCAAGCTTATTTTCTGTTTGAAGGAGGGCTCGCATTCTAAGTTTCTTCACTGCAAGTGACTCGAAGTCGACATATCCTTTTCACGTCTGCCCATCGTTAGTAGTGGGCTAGATGGAGCATGTTGGCAAACCCCGTAATCATGCAAGCGCGGACTGCCGCTGAAGTTTTTGCGCAGAAGGCTTTTCGCAGCGGATATTCTCTTACTTTCGGGCTCTGAGATGCGGTGTTTGGGGCAGGGTAATTGGGTTTCTTCAGCCTCGGCGGTGCTTTGGGGGGGTTTCGTCTTGCTAAAGATGTCGACTCGTTTAGACTTGGATACGACAGCCGTGGATCGGGTATAAAACAAGCCAATCTTGAAGGAACACAGTTCAGCAGGAATCAGATCCTGGATTTTCTTGACTGTTCAGCCTCATTTCACACTCCACAAACTCCACATCTCGATGGAGGACTCGAGGGCATGCTCATAATGAGAGGTGTCAGATGAGGGACACTGTGCGGCTCCTGCCCCTTCAGTTCTGTCCTTCGCCTCTCTATAGTTATTCGATGAAATCATCCCACTATAATTAAAAGAGGGGGAGAAGTTTCCTACGTGTCGCGTTGTGTGGCATGTATCCTGGCTAGGTTCGCTCGTAACAAGATTTTCCCAGCGAATGACTACAATCCGAAAGAAGGCGCTATTCATCAAAAAGATTCTGAGAGCGTTCACTGATTTGGTTTTCTGCAGTATAGTTCTCCTTGCTGTCACTTTATATGCACCTGGACTTGCAGTATTCCTTCCCCAATAGCAACGGTAGCTGACCGTACGGCATACCCCAGGCATGACTCCTGCTATAAAAGGCCGATGCTGGCTGCTGAGAAACGATTTCGTGACAGGGAGAATACTTCTGTCTGGATTCGAAGGTTATTGCGAAGAGATATACACTTACCGCGTTGAACATTGAATCTATCGGCCGCTTTCTGTGGTTGGGACTTACGGGCGCGGTGCCGTCGTCCTTGCCTCCGGGTGTATTCCAAGCGCAAGCTTGATGCTGGGGAGATTCTGATGAATCTATGCCTACCTTTCCCGACATTTGAACGCCATCTCAATAGATAGTGGTAGAGACGCCTATGACAATTACTTATAGTAGCCTGTATCTGTGTCGAAATATCGCAGCAACTATTGGCTTGTCTACTGTCAAACAGGTCATTTCTATCGTGCTGAACTTCATGATATTGTTGTGAGGAGATCAGTAGATCGATGGTGGTGATGACACAGCATCTATATAGATGATCTCAAACACCTTAAGAGCGTCTCAAGAAGAGATAGCATTCTTGATCAGAGTCTCTAAAA
Organism: Colletotrichum viniferum; assembly: GCA_020226115.1. Lineage (NCBI taxonomy): Eukaryota > Fungi > Ascomycota > Sordariomycetes > Glomerellales > Glomerellaceae > Colletotrichum > Colletotrichum viniferum. The sequence continues at coordinate 694,751 of JAGFBE010000008.1, forward strand.
TGCTCCCAAAAGCTCGAATCTTGATTAGGTGCAAGCTTTTTAAGCTAGAACTAGCATAGTCGCTGTTATGGGGTCGCATCGTCACAATATAATCCTCCGTTCCCTCTGGATTATTCATATATGATGTACTGTAGCTCTTTCAGACGACAGAGAAGTTTATGAGTGTCTTTGGATGAATCTTAGGATTGCATTTGGTAAACTCCTTGTGATTTGTGGTGATCGCTGTTTGCTGACTGGGGCTAGTGAGCCTTATGTGGCGCTAAGCTTATTCGACAGCTGTGGAAAGTGTGTCACATTTTTGTGAGGGCAGAACAAGAATTTCATCTTACCCAACATCTTTTATAAACTTTTCACGCAGATCGACGCTGTTGAGCCATAGCGTTGCGGGGGAGAAGCCTGAAATTTGAAGTCTGAAAGTCATGAAAACGACATGTAGCATAAAGCCCAAGTAGTTCTGTCAGTGCACACAAAATAGGCAAAGGGCCAATCCAGTGCATTCTATGGGCCAGTAACGTAGCGCAGTATCACTCTAATGGGTTATGAGTTGCCATTCAGAGTGGTTGCCTTGAACCTTTCCGTGAAGCGGGTAGCTTTCCGTCATGTTTCGCCATTTTACGCGTATTCAACGTAGATGATGGAAAATAAAAGTCGAAACTAGAGTCTTTAGTAGGTTGAAAACCGGGATTTTAGACCGCTCAACATCCGCTCAAAAAGAAAGCAGAATCTCTCCAAGGAGGTTCTGCATAATCTTGGTAAACGTCACGCAATTGAAGTGGCGATGGCTTCCGGAATGTACGAACTGTGGCGTGGATTGTCTATTGTTATTCATCGTTGTTCACAACGTATTCACAACGAACAGGCTATCCATGATGTTCACAAAATCTATCAACACTACTCAGCTGAGAATGTGACTGGAGGGTCTCTTCAAGCCGTTCGGATGCTTTTCCCTAACCACAGAACAATCAAGCTCAACCCATTAGACTTCACCAAATCAAATTGTTTCCTGCCTTGCAGCCCTTGCTAATGGCGCTGCTATTAACCTTGCTCGCCGGGACGCCAGCCCTCTTGATGTCAAGATTGAGCAGGTCGGCAACATCGAACTGAAGGCCACCATCACCAACACCGGTAGCAGCCCTCTGCGAGTTCTCAAGACCGGTTCTGTTCTCGACGACACTCCCGTCGAGAAGGCTCAATTCACGACCGCCTCAACTGAAGGTGGTAAGTACCAGATTTTGTTATGACGCTTTTCATATAAGTTGGTTATTAGGATGGTCCTCTCTACCGCGACACGAACCTCCGCGACTCTGCCTTCAAGACGATTGGTGCTGGTGAGAAGGTCGAGGTCCAGTGGGATCCCGCCAAGGTACACGACCTGAGCACCGGCGGGGAGTTCAACGTTTCGAGTGTCGGATCTCTCCGTTACGCCAAGGAGGGAAGCAACGACGTTGCCGGCCAGATTGTCTACGATTCGGGCGTCCTCACCGCCAAGGTCGATGGAGTCAAGGCTGCTGAGGTTCACGCCGCGTTCCATCAGAGCCTGGCTGCCAAGCGTGCCAACGTCCAGAACGACTGCACCGGAAGCAAGAAGACGACCGTTGTCAAGGGCCTTGCCGAGGGCCAGAAGCTTGCCGCCGCTGCGCAGACGGCTGCCAAGGCAGGTACCCGCGTGGAGCAGTACTTCCGTTCGAAGTCGTCGGACACCAAGGCTGCTGATGTCCTTGGCAAGGTCGCTGACTATCTCGGCAGCTCGACTGCGGACGCCAAGATGTACTGCTCCGATGTTGGCAACTTCTGCGCCAACGCTGCTGCTTACGCTCAGGCAAGTTACCTTGAACTTTTCTTCGTTATTGACCCGAGTACTAACAAGCTTTCTCAGCCCGGCCTCGACGGCTACATTGTCCTTTGCGAGAACTCTTTCGAGGTCCCTGTTTCTGGCGCCGGTTGCCGCGGGATGGACCTGGCTTACCTCATGATCCACGAGGCTACTCACTTGTCTGAGATCGGCGCCACTGACGATGTTTGCTACTGATACGAGGGCTGCGTCGACACCATTAGCGCGTCTCAGTCGCTCAACAACGCGGACACGTTTGCCATGTACGCCAGCGGTATCAAGAACAGCTGCTGAATGGGCGAGGGATTACCTGTCGTCAACATGTTTTGACAAATTTCTTTGTATATCTAGCGAGTACTTGAAGTATCTCTTACATAAATTGATTTGGCCTTGACGGCCGTAGGACTTGAATACACAAGAGCCACGTCGTGAACTTCCGTGGATCAACAATTGCAGCTCATAATAACTCGCCAATGACTTGAATGTGATTAGTGAGATTTAAATGAGTGTGGTTCTTTATGAATCTCAGAGGGTAATCCTCACCCTATGACGAATGCCCAAACCTCTTTCCGTTTTCACAATTGAACCGAGGGTCGAATTAAAAGTACACGAAATACTGCGCATTTTTCCATCCTTGCATTCAATACGCATCATCTCTACTTATATTATCAGAGGTGATCTTTGGGCATTTCCTTGGCTAGGGTTAAGCATTGTTTCGAAAATGGAAGTTGATTATACTGTTTGTTGACTGGGTGATGTGGACGTCGGACTGTCGTCGGTCAATGAGAGTTCAGAGACAAATGCTGGGGCGACGTCAGGGTAAGCGAATCCTCAGTCTGAGTTCGTTTAAGTCTAGCTGCAGTCCTTCTCCTGCTCGTTATCAACCGGACGAGGTCAAAGTCACAAAAGCCGTCCATTTGACCCCAAGCAACCAAGACCTCACATATTTCCCCGTCAGACTCATATGGCAGTCAAAAAGGTGCGCTTTCAGGCGGCAAACTGCCAAAGAACGGTTGAAAGGGAAGAAGGTTTTATGATATGGACATGATAAGGCCACGATTTGCTCTCGAAATTTGAAAATTATGGCGAGTCAAACTTGCGTTGAACCGGTTCTGTATTAGTGATGATGGGACTATAACCCTTAGCTACGAGGTCAAAGTAAACAAAGTTCAAACGGCATATTCTCAGATGGAAAAGCCAAGTTAAACCATGTGACGAGCAATTTCCAACGCAAAAGAAATCATGCTCTAGTGCCAATTCGTGCCGGCTACTCAACCCCTCTGTGGCAGACTTCCCATCTGTCTCCTCGCAAAATCTAGGGTATCTGCGACCAACTTGTTGGCCGCATCTTCTCGGGCCTTGTCGTACACCTTGTCCTTCTCGAGGTGATCCGCATACTTCTTTTTGAAGTCCTCGTATTCATTGCGAATCTTCTCTTCCTCTTCGTGTCGCTTGTCGTCAGCCTTGCGATGCTCATCATCTGCTTTGATGCGCTTAATCTCATCATCATGGCGCTTCTTTTCCTGCTTCCTGTCATCTTCCTCGTGTTTCTTGTCAATCGCATCGTGGTCTTTTCGCTGCTTCTCAAGGAGTATGATTTTCTCAGAAGCCTTCAGGAGCGCGTCGGACTTCGAAGTGAGTTCAGACTGGGTAGTCTTGAGCTTAGCCGTGGCGTCATGCAGTTGCTTCTGGAGTGCCTGCTGTTGCTTCTCCAAATCTCCGTTCTTCGACTTTACCACACAGATCTCTGTCTTCAGTCTCTTGTTGTCTTTCTCTAGAATCGAGTTTTTATTCCCGAGCACACGCAAATCCTCTTCGATACGGGCTTTCTGCCTTTTATCCTCTTGAAGCTGGGCATCTGTCGCATTGAGCTGAACATTAGCGGTAACAAGGTCCTCCTGAAGGCGATTGATATGAGCCTTGAGCTTGTCCAGCTCTCCGCGGAGCTCCTTGATGATCTCGTGATCTTTTATGTCGTGTGCCGAAATTTTCTCCATCAGTTGACTCAGCTCCTTCTCTTTAGCCTCTGCTTGCTTCTTTGCGTCCACTAGGCTCTTGTCCAGAGCAGCGACTTTGCCTTTACCCTCAGCAATCTCGGCGTTCAAGGCCCTGACTTTAGCTTCGTGGTCTCCAATCTGCTTTCTGGCAGCATCAAGCTGGGATTCACTGTCGTGCAGCTTGGAGTCTAGCGTTTTGAATTGCTAAGTGGTGTTAAGAGACCATATTTTGCAAGACACCTAGACATTATTGAGAGCTCACCTGCTCGGCATATTTGGCTTGGTATCCAGCCTGGTCGATGAATGCAGCTGCATGAGTCAAAGTATCGACCAATGTTCGAGGGAAGGGCATCGGTGCAAGAATGCGAGGAAGCGAGGGCTGAGGCTGAGGAAGCCTGAATTCGGTTTCCGCCTTGTTCGGGGTTGACTCGGGCGGATTAAAGTCGCTGAGTCAAATCTGTCAGTTTTGCAGGTTCATGAGAGGTGTTGAAACTCACTGAGAGTGACGATCGATCAAAGCAGCGAGGGTGAACTCGCCAAGGTCTTTGGCGGAACTATCCTGAGGTGATTTCATGCGGACGGAAAGCTTGCCGGTTTGCCGGTTGAAGGTGCAGTCCAAGTCGTAGTAGGAAGTGTAAGTAAATCTGACAACGTCATCGTTCTCAGCCTCAATCTTCTGGTATTCGCAACGGAGAGACGGATCGTTGGCTTTGCCAGCATAATTCTTCGTCCATTGCCAAAGAGATATGATGGGCCTGCCTTGGCCGAAGCCCTCAGGAGCGATGAAGGCAGCCATCTCGTTTTTGGCGAAGGTGAACCAGTTGATCTTTCCGGTCCAGACTCGGACAGTGTCATTGGCCTTGTCGCCGTGAGAGTGGGTGCCCCAAACACGCCTGAGAGTCGATGAGGTTTCATGGCTTGCGCAATCCGACATGGTAATCTTGATGTTCTCGTAGGCTTGCTGGCTGGTGATCTTCCACGAGAACTTCGGGTGCTTCAGAGTGAAGACATCGTCTCCCTTGTCGGTCTTGGAAACCTTGTCGATAGAGATTGTCTGAAACCAGTTGGCCTTCGGCACTCCGTATTCATCCCGCGTCCACTGGAAGAAGACATAGGCGGTGTCACCGGTGCGAACAGCTCCATTTGGCAGTATAACGATGAAAGTCTCGTCCTCAGCCACTGCCGCACCCTTCCAGTTGAGCTTGCCCAGATAGACGTACATCTTGGTGGGATTTGACGTTGAAGGAGAGGGGTTCTTTGGGTCTTGGCTGGTTTTAGGTTTGGAAGGAGGCAAAGAAGGGTACGGAAGATGATTTCTGAGTATCTTGATGGGGATGAATGGGATGGAGGCGATCTTGAAGGCGAAGTCGATGAGCATTTTATATGTGGGTGTTTTCTCATGATACTTCGTTCAATCAGTTTGCCGGTTTCCGATCTTATACTGCAGGGTTGTGGCGTTCATTGACAGAAACTCGTTAGCAGTGTGACCTCTGATACAGCTTTCCACATGCTCGCTTGCCAGGAGGAGCTGGTTATATGAGATGAGATTTTGTTTCTCATTTATTGCATCTACAAGTGCGTGTCCTGTCTAGTTTGATTCGGCCCAACCACATTGCGTAGCTGAAGTTATCGGAGCTGAAGTGCGAAGTTTCCTTATCCGGCAAGATACGAATCAGTTTTGTGGAAACGTCATTGCCACTCAGAAGCCACATTCCTCCCCGTGAGATATTTCAATACAGTGAAAACCGAAAACATGTCTAGCTTTTCGATCCGCGGGTCAGCATCAGTCGATCCTTCCTGTCTCGGTAGACCTTAGCAGGAGAAAGACTCAGACAGTGGACATTGATTCACACTCATCTCGCGCTACCAATCAGAATCTGAAGTTCGGAACGGGTTCAAGAATGAAGCTATGATGGCGGCTCTAGCCGACGGGCGCCGTTCTCGCATCGCTTAGCCCAAGATTGCTTGCAGGAAGAACCCCCAGAGCAATGGTTGTCTCACTTCCGCGTTGGGAAGACCGACCGAAACGCCACAGAATTGCGGAAGTAGCATTTCTCTGGCCCCCTGCATGGCAATATTGATTCCCATGGAATCTTCCATAATAGATCTGCCGCATCTTGGGGTCAATCCAAGAGACTGGATGGGCATTTATCGCCAAAAGTCAGCAGAAGATGATCGAGGGTACGTCCATTGCGTGTTTCCCTCCAACGAATTTTGAATATCTTCTTCTCTTCACACATTCTCAATGACAGAGGTGCCAACCTGCCAAAGTCTTTCGAATGAAGCTCCTTCCACCGGAACAAATGTCGCAGAGCATATGCCAGATGCTCAATCGCAACACGCGAGACGGAGAAAAACACCGATTAGGAACCGAGGATCGCGGGTACCAACGTTCGGGACGTCCCTAGAAGCCTCCACGCTCACTGGCGATCTCCTTAGTGACCGAGACATGGGAGTTTTGGTTCCCGCCAGGTACAGCTAGTAGGAGCTTACCGTTAGCGTCCACAGTACAAAGCCACCTACTAGAGAAGTAGTGAGGGTAGCTGTGAGGGCTTAAGAGGGCAGCGGAAGCCGGAAACGTCAGGTGGCTAGCCTCTCGAGCCAATAAGAGGGCTACCTCTAAGCCTCTGCATCACCGTTCATGCAACCAGGCAGACGTTGAAGGTAGAAGCGGGGGGCCCTAAAACTCCCATGTCTCGGTCACTAAGGAGATCGGAAGGCTTCTGTGCCAAGCTGCAAGATGTCTCACACGCGATGAAGCCGTACGTTCCTAACGTTTGCAGTGGCGAAATCGGAATGACGTGATTGTTACTCACCTGAGGCATTGATCTTTTCGACTCGGCTACACGACGGCGGTTCCCTTTGTAGCCAAGGCGACCCTGATGGCCACGCAAAGTTAGCGAAGGAGTATCCGATAGCTTGGTTCCCTCTTTCTAATTGATGGGATCCCCCTCCCCCAAGGGGAACGCAAACCTAAGCCTTTTGGACCTTCTCATCGTTTCGTCAAATATCTGCAGGTTTAAAGCTCCCATCAGAGGGAGAGACAGACGTCGTTCGTGTTCATCAAGCGAGAAAACGAAGTTCGTAAGAGCGGTGAAGGGGGGCTCCCAAGAGAGTTCATAGTCGCAGCGATAGAGAGCACTCTTACTACTTACCAAAGGTTCTCGATGATGCTATTAGCGTCTTGGAAGAGTGAACAACCTTTTCGTCCTTTGCGTCCTCGAACGCTCTGAATTTTGAGTTCGGCCTGAATATGAGTCACTGACGAAGAACACCAAACATGGACAAATCAAAACGCTCTCCATAGAACATGCACCAAACTTCCTTCTCACAATCATCCACCGCAGAAATGGCGACTATCAGCAGGGAGCTAACGTACGCCGAGAATCCTTCATCAACGCCTGCCACCGGTCTCATGATGACGGTATTGAATCGCGAACAACAAAACAGATTGCAGAGCCGTCTCTGCGCTCTTCCTGAAGAGCTTGTCCTAAGAATCATGTTTCACATGCGACTTGCCGAGCTCTATCTCACGCGTCAAGTGTCCCATCTCTTTTTCCGGCTTTGTCGGACAATGCGTTTTCGAGAACTCAACTTTTCCAAAGAAACTGACTCCCGGACCAATTATGACAATAGCTACCATTATCTTGGACATGACAACAGATATTTCATTCAATTTCATCCAGACTACAACATCGACTACAGAATCGAGTACGACTATGCCAGGAGGATCCATCCCCCTCTCCTCAGCAGCCCGCTCGAACTTTGGCAGAACAGGTTTGCAAAATGGTGTAACTGCAGCGAGAAAGTTGCGTTCACTCTGCGGCGTCAAGCTCTCTGCCAGCCATGCTCGCAGCGTATCCCGGACGAACATGAGTTGGCTGAGCAGATAGCTCTCCACACGAAAGACGTCTGGTGCTCTGCTTGTGAGGAGAAGCATGCCACGATGTGGTTTTCGTACAAGCAGCTGCTTGAACAGTCCGAGGGCTCAAAGCGGTGTATTCTTTGGGAAGGATGTGTCCGACTATGTTCCCATCTCTCTTTCAGATGGAATGATGTCAACGACTGGAAAAGCCGTAAACGCAGTCTCCGCGATGGCGTAAGCTTTCTCGAATGCCACCAGTGCCTCGTTGGAGTCAGTGATGCACAAAATCCGGCGGTAAGGGCCTTTGCCGAGGAGACTGAGATGGGAAGTGGTAGGAAGAAAAAGCGTTACAAGATCGAAATGAGTTGGAGACTCCCCGTTTCTGTTATCGAGAGCTGCTCTTCCAGGCAACGAACATACGACAACATGCTTTGCCCGCATGTCACCTGGACAGAGATCCTGAGGCATGTCGTACCAGGTCAAGTTCCGGGATCATTGGAGTGCTCTATCTGTGGCTTCCAGTATTCATGGACCAGAGCAAAGTCGGGAGAACAGACGTACATCCAGGGATGGCGAATGCTTTGGAGATCGCGAAGAATTCCGGAAGATATTTATTGCTCTGATCTCCAACATGCTTCTAAATCGCTTTCGCTAGACCTAGGGTCATACCAAACACACAAAGACTTCTCAAAGCATGTCCTATGGTGCAACACCAAAGGATGTTACAACGCTCAGGGTGACTTCAGGAACATCTTGCGCGACTACCAACCCTACAAAAGATTCGTTTACCGCCCCCAATGGCCCGAGTACGTTTGGTCGTTCATTCCTTTTGGTTTTGGCAACCCTGGCTAATTTCCATGTCTCGTTGTAGCAGATGCAGTTCTTCTAACACATACTTGTGCGACGAACTACGAGTAACCTTACGAAAATATACAAGCTGGTCATCAATGACCCAACTTTGCAGCTGCGCTACTGGACCTCCTCGTTTTGAATGTCCAAATTCAGACGAAAGTAAAAGTGAGGTTACGGACGAGTCGATGGCGTATGCTGCACGGTTACTAGACGAAAGCGCGCAAATTTGACTGACAAGAGTTGAATTCAATGTCAGCATGTTCTGGGAGACTGTGAGTTTCTTTGAGATATTGCTCTACTTATTTCATTCTTGGGAATGCATGTAACGTAGTATATCCATGGGAGCATTAAGTGTTTGTATGTTGTAAGACCTATCGAAGACCATGGCAGCTGGTGAGAATATACCATGGGCTTAGAACCTAAAGGAATTGGTTCCAGATAGGCCTTAAGCCTGAAGATATCAGGGCTAAACAGGGTCAAAGCAGGTGTCGGGAGCTTGACCTAGATAAACATGGGAATATTCTCTTCAACTAGTGAAGGAACTTTTGAACTTACTTGAGCTGGAAGCACATCTTTCATCGAGGAGTGAAGTTTGATCTGTGTGCTAGACCAACCAGGTGATTTTTATGTGTATGTTCATTCACGAAAGCAGAAGCAGAAAACCTCATACGGTAATGATAGAAAGGAAATAAGTGTGTGCGGCAACATGGCGGCCAATGCTCTACAGTCAAGGTGGCCCTGATGAACATATCAAGCCATCGAAGGGACATCCTAAACGTCGGATCCCTCTTTCTCTCAAAAGCCAGCTGCCAGATGATCTATGTCTCAGTAACGCTTTCGTAGACGACTCTTTCCATTTACAGGCTGTTAGAATCTTACAAAACGCCTACATGCCGATAGCTTAGATGGGCCGCCTAGGTCAAAATACTGGCCAAAACGCTGTTTTATCATTTCCTTCCTCGTGACTGGTATCTTGGAAAGGTCTAACAGCACCCACCGCGAAGCCCTACTAATGGCCTAGCTTCTGGGAACAAACAACAAGGTGCGGATCTGAGGCTTAACCTTTACTTCTTGGCGCTTCGTCAAGTGTCTGCATTTTTCATTCCTCACCAGAGCTGAAGATATAGGTCGTTCGAGTGCATAACAGAAAATGAATTGAGAAGAGCAAGAAGGTTTCGCTGGAAAATTTGTAGACTGACAAAAAGGTACACGACGCTATCTATAGCGTATGCGGAAAATAGACCACCTCTTCGACCTTCGACGCCATCGGAGACATAGATTTGAGTCATTGAAAGATAACGGTACAAGTATTAAAGCATCAATAAACAGCACTCTCCAATGCGTACACCGAACATCCATTCTCACCATATCCACCGCAAAAGTGACTACCGCCAGCATGGAGGAGCTGAGCCCCACGACGGCGGTGCTCGATCGAGAGCACCAAAATAGAGTACAGAGCCGCCTCTGTGCTCTTCCCGAGGAAGTCATCGTGGAGATTATGTATCAAATGCGGGAAGCCGACCTTTATTTCATGCGATACGTATCCCATCTATTCTTTAGACTCTTTGGAGAGAAGCGCTTCCGGATATTCAGAGGCAGGTGGGATACGTCTGACTTCAGCTTTTCAAGACACCAAGGTTGCGCCTGCCAGAGGGAAGTACAGCTTAAGCTGCAACGTTCATCGCTCCTGTCTGCAACTAGGGCACCGCAGTTTCTCTTCAAAGCGAGCCATGCGAATCTCTGCCAACCATGCCTGCAGCGTGTCCCGGACATAACAGAATTAAAGCTCCACCTGGCTCGCTATGAGGAGAAACTGTGGTGTTCTGGCTGCAGAAAGGAGCACCAAAGACTGTGGTTCTCAAGAGAGCAGCTCTTCAAGCTTAACAAACGGAAAAATGGGCGTTGTATCCTCTGGGAAGGGCGTGTGAGGCTGTGCTCGCATGTTTCTTTCACGTGGGGCCATGTCAGGCACTGGATTGAGGGCAAACACAATTCCAAGCCCGACGGCTTCGCCTTTCTCGAGTGCAAACAATGCTTTAATGGAGTTGATGCAGCCAAGCCCCCGAGAGTTGAATATTCTAAGAAATCCCCTGGTGACCATGGGGCAGCCAATCGTGAGATCTGAATGAGGTGGACAGTTCCGCTCTCTGCGGTCGATGACGAAGCTCCTGGGCAACATGGCTACGACCAGCTCCTCTGTCCTCATGTCACTTGGACAAAAGTTCGAAGTCAAGCTAACGAAGAGTATTGGAGAGACTTCACGTGTCGGAGTTGCAACTTCAAATATTTGTTTTCGTCAGAGAAAGAGGGGACAGAGACGTTCGTTCAAGGGCGCCGGTTACTCTGGAGTAATGTCCAGGACGAGAACAAGGACAGCGACAGTCGAATAAAAAAAGTGCGCTTACTGGACCCGGACTCGTACGAGATAGACACCAGCTTGTCGAAAAACGTGTTGTGGTGTGACAGCGAAGGATGCTTGAACGCCAAAACCCACCCCAACTTCCACTTCGACCGCATTTTGAGCGAGTACTTCCGGGTTACGTACCCCAGCTTTTACTCAGAGACCTCTGATCACTGCTATTCCTGCCGAGGCATGTCAACGACACACTATCCTTGGTCATCAGACATCCTCAAGGAGTTCGAGCTTTGCTCCTGTAAGGGCGTCAAGTACGTTGTTGATTACCTTCACGCGCGATCGTGCGAGTGGCAGCGCGAGGAGCTGCGAGAACAATATGATGAACATCCCTGGCTTTTTCTTGACTAACTTGAGCGGGAAAACGATCCTTAGCTATCAATTTATGTAACTGAGGTGTCTTTCGGTTCTACACAAGATTACACTGCTTCGAATTCGCCCCGTGAGCGCTCTGCCACACCCGCTCCTCGCTCGTCACGTCTCCAATCGTCACATTCCAGAACCAAGTCTCCAGCGACGGAGTGTTCGCAGCACCGGCCCACTCCAAGATCACAGCCTGGATGCCGTATTCTCCAGGTGCGAGGTTCAGGGACTCCGGGATCGAGATGTTCGGGATCGTGTCATTGTACCCGCCGGAAAGCTCCTCTACATCGGCAAAGGTCAGCAGGCGCATTTGATGATCTATCTTCACCCTCGGCAAGAGAAAGAACAACGGCAGAAGAGTTACATACGACGCAGATTGGTTCGGTGGAATTCGCGACTAATGCTTCCCGCGTACACGGAAGAAGTATCGCCGATGCCCCAGATCATGAGGTCCTGCCTGGGCTGCATGATGGCCGTCGTGACCGGCGCGTCCCACACGTCGCCCGGCTTGATTGTCTGCGGGAGGCCGATTGTCTGGAGATATCCCTGGGCTACGCCACTGGAGAGGGCCGCGGCGGTGGTGATGAATGTTGAGGTGCGCATTTTGAGGGGGTTAGTCTACAAATTTCGTATGGACACAGCTTGGCAATGTATATGTTTTTCCAAGAAATTGAAAATGCTTTTCCAATCAAACATCGGGTTCAGTGTTTTATAAGTACCGCCGTATGCCACTTCCAGGTCTTCGTAAGAAAAGATCTTATGTTCCCCAATAACACCACTAGGCAAGGCAGCAGGCTGATATGCAGATAAACTAAACAATACGGTGTTACATTCACAATTTAATTTCCCTGGTCCGTCATCCGTGTAGCCAAATCCTTCGATGCAACTGTGGTAATTGCAACTCACGGCATACCGCGAGCACTGCTGATGTGCTAAAAAGTGGTAGGGATCTGCCCCAAGCCGTCTCCTCTTTGCAGCGCAACGTCTCCGCGAGCAATGCAACCAGGGACGCGGGCTGAACCGTTGAGCCGCATGACAGCATCGGTGGTTGTATTGTTGTCTCGCGGCAGTGGGCATTTTACACCCTGTGCTGACCTCGAACCCAAAGCCCTCCGTATTCGAGACTCTAGGACAGGCATTTCGTATACATGGCTACCATCACTGCGCAATGATTGCATGGAATCTTTGGGGGTGAATTCGTCAAACTTGGAGGATATTGATGAAGCTTCGAGCCCACGGAGGTTCACAGTAAATCCAGGGCGACCTTGAAGGATATCGTCTCTTGGTTACCGTCGAAACCGAGACCTCCAGGTGTATCAATCAAGGTCATGCTGGTTTATAAAAACACAAACCGCCAATAATTCCCCGAGCTCACAGCTGCGGTCGGGTGTATCGATGTCAGTCCCCGAATTCTCAAGAAACTGGAGAAACTCGGGCATCTTGCCCCTCGCGGGCGCGAGATTGGTGTACCGAGGGTTGGGTTTCCGTTGATCCATCGCGTGTGTGACCAGGTAGAAGAAGTACGAGAGCATCTTGTCCTTCGCGAGGGCAAAGCCTTCCCTTTGGAAACGGAGTATTTGGCAATTTGCGATAGTGAGATCTCCCTGGGGTACGTACGGGTTGCCGCGAAGAAAGCAGGAATGGCAAGAGCCTTGGCTACGCCCCTTACCCGTGTCTTCCCTCTCGAGCCGCCCCTGGGAAAGGACGTATCTGGCTACGGCTGCCACGAAAGCTGCCAGCAAGCTCTATGAGAACAAGTTCTGGCAGCAGTCGTCGGGGGGAAGAGCCCCCCATAAAACGCACGCAGGACCGCGTGGTCGAACGGTCAAGACCGACCGAGGAAAAAAGAAACATTGTAAAAACCGTCGGTTTTTCGTAGGGTTCAACATCGAACCCGAGCTTTTTTGTGTCTTTTTTTTCTTCTCTGTTTTTTACACAGTCCTGTTTCTTTAGCCCGTCTTTTCTCATCGTGTTCACCTGCCTCTTCTTGTCTTTTCAAGTTGGCTACTGAGGTTATTCGTCTTGCGGGCGGATAAAATGTACGTCCGCGGAAGGGAGGCTGGGCCGGAGGGGAGGGGGCTCCTTGCATGGATGAAGCAGGATTTCTGTGCTGTGTTGAGAGGCAGAGACTAGATAGGGTGCAGCACATACCCCTAATTCCTTCGCCAGAACCACATTCGAAGTATCTATCCTTGAGTGGCTCTCAACGACCCTCGTTCTAGTTGTCGGTTTGGCTCGTGGACCCGGAGATTCAAGCTGTTGCCCCATTACCATGTGAAGCCCGAACATCATGGTCATGGACAGAGATGCTACGATCATGAAAGCGAAGCACGCTTAAACTCGTATGCCGCCCACGCGCCTTGAAGTGACAGGGCCGAGATCAATTCTAAACTCAGCGGCATCCATCATCACTTGGGTAGTGGAATTCATGACGGAGCGCAAGGGCGACATCTCGGGGATCTCAGACATCACAGACCCGTGTGCGGTGGCCGTATGGTATTGAAGAGTATTACACAGCAGTACATGAAAAAAGAGCACCCAGCAGCGGGTGCTCGTCAGCGTTGAATATAAAAATAGGCTAAAAACACGGAGGGGATCGGTTATCTAAAGCTCAACAGAAATACACCACGCCTACGCCTTCTCGGGCTTGGGAACGTTCGGCGCATCCTCCGCCACGTCTGCCGCCGCCGCGTGCTCGTGCTTCTTGCCCTTCTTCTTCTCCTTCTTGACGGCCGCTTCGGCGACGAGCTGCTCAAACACGAGGTAGTCGCCCTCCTCCTCGGGCGTGCGCTGTGCCTTGGAGAAAATCTCGGCGATCAGCACCATGGCTTCGGCGCGCTCCAGGCGTTTGGCCAGCGGCACCTTCTTGTCGTTGAGAACGGAGTCGCACACCTCGCGCAACACGCTCTGGATCTCAAACTTGCTCCCGCGCCACGCCGCCGTCAGGATCTTGCCCGTGACCCGCCTCTCGTACTCGGCCTTGGCCTCCTCGGACCAGTCGGCGCCGCCCTTCTCCTCCATACGTGCCATCTCCTCGATGGTCTGCTGAGCGTCGATTGCGCTGCTAATGGTGTTCCACGTCTCCTTCACGATAGTGCCTTTGTCCTTGACGCGGCTGAAGAAGCCACCGATGCCCAAGAACTTCTGGCTCCGGAGCAGCGCGGTGGCCTTGGCCAGATAGGTCTGGCCGATGGCGTGCAGGATATCAAGGCCGAACGACTCCATCTTCATGTTCTCCACCTCGAGGCGCGTTTTCTCCTGGAACGACTTGGTGACGTCGGGCCCCTTGTCAGTCTCGGTCCATACGCTTAGGCGGTCGAGGAGCTTGCGGGCGAGGGTGTCGACACGCTCCTGGCGGACCCGGGCACGCTCCTTGTCGTAGGCGGCGAGCTGCTCGCGCTGTTCCTTAGTCAGGCCCTTCTTCTTCTCTTTCTTGCGCAGCGACTCCTCGGTCTCGACGCCGCCGACCTCGTCCGACGGACGATCCATAAGAGCCGGGCGGAGGGGGATCTGTGTGCGTTTCGAGCCTGAGGTGCCGGAGGGGCTGGGCGAGGGTTCCCTCTGGTAGGCAGGGGGTGGAGCGTCGGTAGCAGTGCCGGAGGATGCGGCGGCGGCCTCGGCGGCGTCGCGCGCCTTGAGCTTTTCCTTCTCGTCCTCGACGACGACGGCAGGGGGCGGTGCGGCGGCGGTGCCGCTGGCGGTGGGCTTCTCTGCGTCCTTCTTCTCGCCGTCTGCGGCAGCCTTCATGCTCTCCTTCTTGGCCTCCTCGGTGCCAGGGAACTCGCCCTCGGCGCCCTCAGCACCCTCGGCTCCCTCCTCGCCCTCTTGCATCGTGATGTCCATCGTTGCGGTAAGATCCTTCATCAAGCTGATCTCGCCGATCCAGTCGACGAAGGCGTCGCCGCCAAAGATGGAGGTGAAGAACTCGGCGGGGTCGGCGAAGCCCTCCTGCGGTTTGGCGTGGTCCTTTCCATACTTGTCGTAGGCTGCTCTGAGGTCCTTGTCGGACAGGACTTGGTATGCTTCTCCGATCTCTTGGAACTTTTCGTGGGCGGTGGGGTCGTTGGGGTTCTTGTCTGTTATTGCTTGGCGTCAGTGATGCGCGCCCACGAAAAGACCTGCGATGCTCGTGACAGGGTGCTTACCGGGATGGTGAACAATAGCTAGCTTCCTGTACGCCTTCTTGATTTCGATATCGGTGGCGGCGGGCTTCACGCCCAGCGTGTCGTAGTAGGCCGTGTCGACGACCATGATCGAGGTAATTTTAGGAGGGGTAAAGTTTGGAAGGGGGGTATCAAGGTATAGCGATGACAGCTAGAGATCTATGGAAGATTCGCACCGGGAAAAGGGGAAGAAAAAAGAGAAAAATACGGTCGGCGCGGCAGAGATCAGAGATCGCGGGGTGGTGGCGGGTAGGGATGCCAGCGATTATGATTCAAGCGGTGGACAAGGTAGGTTGGCGATGAGGTAAGGTTGGCGAGGTAGGTATACCGTATACCGGTCAGGTACGCAATATCCTCGTAGAAAATCACAAGGAAAACTAGGCGACGCACGCACACACTGGCCCAGTATCGGTGACAGCAGGTGCACCCGACCGGACGGGAAGCCGCAACTCAGCAACACTGCTGGGCTGAATTTTGGGTGGATTTTCGTTTTTGCGGTGGTGCCCCGCCAAATTACGTCGTTGGAGGTGCACCGCTCTCCCAACTGTGCTCTAGGCCTTGGTGGGCTGAGGCAACGTCCACGGTGCCCAGCCCGCTGACGGCCCGCCACTTCCCCAGCGAGGTGGCATCTGTTGGGCTGACTGCTCAGCGATGCCAGTCATACTTCAGGCGATTGTTGCTGGCGAAGTCCACTGCGGCCTTGGAGATTACGCGGACAGGGTCCTGCTGACAGGGATGACGTTGCACGGCATCGCGATCATGTGGCGACCGTCCTGCATCGCGACCGTAGAGTTCCCAACTTGCCGTGCAAACATGGTTGCTGCTGCTACCAACCGATTGCAGCAAGCTTGTCGGAATGATACAACAACTATGAACGGCAAGCCACCATCTACACGTGGATGTTGCGATGGAGTTCACCCGACAGATTCGACGATCAACGCCGTGACGCCCCCAACTAAGGCTGCTCAACGCCGCGAGTCATCCAGCTTCCAGAACAATGCCAGATCTTCGGCATAGCTTCCGCCATCTTCTATTGCATACACACTACCGGTGGGACCAGCCAATGCCGGCACATTGCTCATTGCACCGGCCATGCCGACTCACGATGTACTCTCACTCTGCACTGGAGCTCTGCGCTGACATTTGCCCGATTGCTTTGGATTCGTGCTATGCTGCTCCCATTTTGGCTTCAACTGTCATCCCATTTCAAAGTCCACATTCCTATGTCATTTTTCCGCCTCATGATTCCTTCCAAAGCAAACAGCTCCCGGTACGCCAATTCCAAATCTATTTCATTTAAACAACACCGTTGGCCTTCATGCGCTGGAAGCACGCCCTGTAGGCGTCGTGAACCTCGGGCACAGTGTAGCCGTACTCCTTGAGCTTCTTCTCCAGCTTGGTGGTGTCGAGCTTGCAGTTGCTGCGACCGGCCTTGATGACCTTGGCCTGCTCCTCGAGGGAGAAGTTCTTCCATGTGTAGTCGGGGCGGACAATCTCCTTGAACAGAGCAAGCACCTCGTTGTGAGAGATGGCGCCGGGGTTTGTGAAGTTGTAGATGCCGGTATCCTTGTGCTCGGCCATGAGGATGGAGGCGGGGAGCAGGTCGGTGAGGAGGGTGTTGCTGTTGGGGATATCGACGACGCGGTCGTACTTGGCAATCTTGGTAACGAAGTTACGGGGGTGCAGGTCGTCGCTGACGGGCATGCGGAGACGGAGGATGAGGCAGTTCTTGTAGTGCTTCATTATCTGTGATAGGGTTAGCTTTGCCGTCGCAAACACGGAGAGATGATGGCTTACCTCCTCGACGTGGCCCTTGGTGTCGGAGTAGAAGCTGCCCTTGAAGTTGGCAGGGTCGGTCTCGAGGTAGCCGGGGCCGCCAATGGGGTGAGCATCGTCGTATTGGTAGATGCAGCCGGTGGCGAAGACGGTGCAGTGAATGCCCTTGAGGAAGCAGGCGTCGGTGAGGTTCAAGGTGCCGATGACGTTGGATCGCATCGTAGCCTCCTTGTTGTCCTCACACCAGTCGACGTTGGGGCGACCAGTGCAGCCGGCGCAGTTGAGGACGTGGGTAGGCTTGACCTTCTCCAGCTCGGCAATCACGCCCTCGCGGTTCTCCATGCGGACAGTTGTGGTGTAGACCTCCTTGCCGTCCTTCTCGAGGAGGACCTTGAGGTGGTTGGCAACCCAACCCTCACCTCCCCAGATGAGGAAGCGGTTCGCGGAGTGTCCGTTGGTGGCCATTGTGATGATGTTGATGAAAGTGTTGTTATCGGGTGCGGTCGTCGGGGACGAAAAGTTTCGAATTGGGTTTGTATCGGCTCGCTGGGAGGGTATAAGTTGGCAAGCAGCGGTATGTAGCTGATGGCGGTC
Source organism: Colletotrichum viniferum (assembly GCA_020226115.1). Classification (NCBI taxonomy): domain Eukaryota; kingdom Fungi; phylum Ascomycota; class Sordariomycetes; order Glomerellales; family Glomerellaceae; genus Colletotrichum; species Colletotrichum viniferum. The sequence continues at coordinate 712,605 of JAGFBE010000008.1, forward strand.
TTATATGTCGTTCGCCAGCAAGGGATGGAGTCGTGGGGTGGGATGGGAAGGGGATGGGAAAAGGACAAATTGAGGAATTTGTAAGACAACACAGCAATCAGCAGAGAAAAGGGAAGGCGTGAGACGGGATTATTTATCTGGGGTAAGCATGGCAGCGCAGGCGTGACCCAAGGGAGAGAAGGCGGAAACTTTCAGTTCAGGTACGAGTCGTATCTGCATTTCAGCCCATGGTCGAGACTCCATGTCCTATTGTCCCATTTGGACCGTTCACAGCAAGCAGCTGCCACCGGCACTGGACAGCAGGCGTTCAATGTCGTTCCCACCCCCACCTCCGGGAACTGCACTGGTCCTTGACACTCTGGACGTGGGCGGGCTTGCATACGTTTGGTGCCGGCAGAGGACTGGAAGCGTGGAGGTACCGCCTTCACCGCGCGACCCTGTAGCGCAACTTACGTACCTCGAGTACGAAGCTTGCCAGGAGCTACGTTCCATGTTGATGGGCGCGTGTTATCAGACGGGCCTATCGTGCCTATTTTCAGTCAATAGTCGGCGGAGCTTTGGCAAGGCTATGGCTATGTAAGCAGCGCCACGGAAGCCGAAGACAGCAACGGGACGACAAAGTATTGTTAGTGGAAGACTTGAAAGACAAGTAGCTACTTGCTACCGCCGTCGTTGGGAGCCTCAACGACATGTACCGCGGATACGTGGGCCTATGATGAAGGGGGCTAGATGTGCTCAGTATGCTCCCTTGGAGATGCAACGAGTGAGACATGCGCCGAAGAGGTGCACACCGCATCGTTCTCCCTTGAGTCGGGTGGCGGTGGAGGGGAGGGCGGTTGAGACTTGAGACTTGGAGAAGAAGCTCTCCGTTTCTGTCTCTGCTCTTGTTCCAGCGTCATGCCATTCGCAAGGAATGGTGGAGAAACAAAGCCTTACGGCTGGTATAAAAGCCAAGGATCTCTGTCGAGTTTGGTAGACGATGGGTTGGAGACTTGAGATAATATCCCAAGGACCAGACGATTGCGCACGCGTGCTAAGGTTCGGATAGTCGGGTCGCGAGGGGGAGGCTGAGCTGCTGTGTTTATTGGGAGGTGAGTTGCATGCGTGAAATAAGTCGACTGCTCTCCCCACCCACACCTCATCTGGCGTGTCAACAGGTGAAGGAAGGGACGCAGGCCCGGTACTTATAGATCATCAGTCTCGGCCCCTTGGGTGCCGCCAAGACGCCCGAGGTGCAAATGACACTTGATGCGAGCTGAGCCCACGAAGAAAGAGAGGGAAAAGAAGACTTGGAAGCGAGAACCAACTCAACGACGCAGTCGCGGATGGAAGACGCTGAAATATGGGCAATACCTTCCTTCTCAGGCAGTACCAACAGGGTCGTGATCCGTGCCCCGCTTGGATGGGGAAAAAAAGGGACCTGCATCGCTGACAGTCAGCACCTTTCGCTGGCCAATCACGCCGCGGCGTCCGTCTCATTGGCTCGCTTAGGTTTAGCCGAACCGGTGCTCCAGTTGGTCCCGTCGCCTGCCCAATGGGAGCTAAGAGTGCGATGCAGTTGGCGGCCTTTGAAGCCTAAGGTAGGTTCCCCAATAGGGCCTTCGACTGCGAGCTTGGCCTGCGCTGCTGGACCCGTGGCAGGCTCTCACACAGGCAAGGTACGCCGTGTGTCACTGTAGCATGGCGCCGCTCGCCGCCTATCCGCGCCGGTCCATCGCCCACAGCAGCCAACCACCGCGTGAGCTGTCAACTGAAAAGGCGGGCAACCACAGCGCCGTCAGTGGCACAGCGCAGGCACCTCACTGGACGGGGACCACACCACCGCCGGAGCTTGGCAGATCGTTGCATTTTGGCAAATTTGGGGAGGAGCTGCCCAGTTCCTACATACCTACCTTACCCGGCGCATGGGATTGGCTCATGCTGATGACAGCGGAGAAATCTTTCCTCCTATTCCAGTTCCCCGTCGACTGCTTCGCTCCCGTCGTGTGTTGTTGATCTCCGGTTCCCGTTGTCACCGGTTACCCAGATCGCTTGCTGCAATCTGCAATTTGCAATCCCGTCCCTCGAGCATAAGAAGCGTCCGTGTCCCTCGCGAACTGATCTGATCCAACCCCTCGGTACCTGGAGAAAATTGCAACTGCGACTGCAACGACACCCGCAACCGTCTGCACTGCGCGAACTTGCGGCCACGAAGCAACTGGCGATTCTCGGTTCTGCGTCAATACCACCGCGACGACAGTCTGACCCGGCCCTTTCCTCGCCTTAACCGCCCGTCGCCGCACGTTCTGACTGACCTCACCTTGTCGTCTCCTCTGCAAGTCTTGCCTTTGCCCACCGTCCGTCGCGACGACCGCTTGCCATCATGGGCGCCCTCTACTATGTCCTCCACCCGAACCAGCTTCGCTCTATCATTCAATGGTACCGTCTACCTCCCTTTTGCCGATGCGCGCGTGTCATGCGCTCATTCTGCAATCTGTATGCTAATTAGCTTCCAGGAAGGTCTGGCACGAACCTGTCCACCGCCGCGACCCCTCCAAGGAAGACCCGACATTGAGATCATGCTTCGAATTCCTGAACAAGACCAGCCGTTCCTTCTCCGCCGTCATCCAGGAGCTCAACCCCGAGCTGCTCGTCCCCGTTGCTCTATTCTACCTCGTCCTGCGCGGACTCGACACCATCGAAGACGATATGACGATCGACATCAAGGAGAAGGAGCCTTTGCTGCGAAAGTTTGACACCCTGATGGAGACGGACGGATGGACGTTCACCGGCAATGGCCCCAATGAGAAGGATCGCGAACTTCTGGTGCACTTTGACGACATCATTGTCGAGCTGAAGAAGCTCAAGAAGCCCTACTACGAGATCATTAAGGATATCACAATCAAGATGGGCAACGGCATGGCCGACTACGCCCTCGACACCGAGCTCAACGCGAACGGTACCAACACCATCAAGGAATATGAGCTGTACTGCCACTACGTGGCCGGTCTGGTCGGTGACGGTCTGACCCGCCTCTTCGTTGAGGGCGACCTGGCCAACCCGAAGCTCCTCGAGCGCCCCGAGCTCACCGAGTCTATGGGCCAGTTCCTGCAAAAGACCAACATCATCCGTGATATCCACGAGGACTACCTCGACAAGCGCGCGTGGTGGCCCAAGGAGATCTGGAGCAAGCACGTAGACAAGTGGGAGGACCTGTTCAAGCCCGAGTACCAGCGCCAAGCCCTCGAGTGCAGCTCAGAGATGGTCCTCAACGCGCTCAAGCACGCCGAGGAGTGCATCTTCTACATGGCCGGCATCCGCGATCAGAGTGTCTTCAACTTCGTCGCCATCCCCCAAAGCATGGCCATTGCCACCCTCGAACTCGTCTTCCGCAACCCCGCAATCTTCAACAGCCACATCAAGATCACCAAGGGCGACGCATGCCAGCTCATGTCCGAGTCAACGCAAAACCTGATGGTAGTCTGCGACGTATTCAGGAGATATGTCCGCCGGATACACAAGAAGAACGACCCGCGCGACCCCAACTACGTGCAGATCAGCGTGCAGTGCGCCAAGGTATGCGACGGCTTTGTCCCGCGCCTTTGTTCGCGTCAAAAAAGTCAATTGCTAACACAATGCCCAGATTGAGCAATTCATCGATTCACTGTTCCCGAGACAGGACCCCAAGAAGCTCGGAGATGCGGCGAAACAAAAACAGCGGGGCGAGCCGGGCATGGACCCAGGCGAAGCCTTCATATTGGGCGGCATGGTCCTGCTGACCCTCTTTTTTGTCTCTGCTCTTATGGTCAGTCCAAAAATTTCTTCTCGCTTGTTTTCTCTTCCTTCACCAACCTCTTCTCAACCCTCAACCTCGACACTGCAACTGACACGACTCAGATTGGAACGGCGTGGTTCTTTGGTGCGCGCTTCGACACGCTCTGGAAGTCGGACAGCGTCTACTGGCCCGGCATGGAGCCCAACGCGGCCAAGCCGTTGGAGCACAAGGAGCTGTAACACCAGACAGACGAGAACAAAAGTTCTTACGCTTCATCTGACTTGTTGACGGTACATATTGATGAGGAGTTTTTCGGTTGCTCTACCGGTTCCGGTCACGAATATTGAGCCCATACTAATCTTGCTAATACACACCATCCACGATGGTTTTTGTGCGCCAAGCCTGCTGTTCGTCGCCTTTTGAACCCACGCCATTGAGATGACTTTCTTTCCAACGAACCCAAGCACGGATGTCAAATTGCAATTCAGTCCCACCGCTAGGTGGTCATGACTGTGGTTGTGCCGAAGAAGTGCTGATATCAAACCCACCGGCAAAGACCTCGTCCACAGCGACGAGTACGGGGCGGGCGTGTCTTCCACTGTTCCAGGGATGCGCTCTTTTGCTTCGGCTTGCAAACATACTTGAAATGTCCCTTCCGTTATATGTTCGGGGCCGATAGTTCGGTTTTCCCAATGTCGCGACTGCCCATCGTCGTCACCGTCGTCGTCTTCTGATCCACGAGCATCCTCCCATCGGGTGACAAGACTGCCACGGACGCAGTCATATACAGCAACGTGGGAAGGAATGACAAGCCTCCCATATCTATATCTTCGGTTCCCCAGGTATCAAGAAAGACGCGAATCCAAAAGTAAATCCAAATCCCATGCTCCGTCGAGCAAGGGAAGCATGCGCATATGTTGTCATAAGAGTTGAAGACCATGTCGTAGGGCAGAGCTTAGCTAAGACGAGTCAAGGTAATGCGCGCGGTGTCCGCCCTCGCGACACCTGGCTCATTTTTTTGCATATCGGATGAAGAGTCTCTGTCTCGCACTCGTCCGGCCCCCTCCCCCGCGGACTTTAGCCTTGGGCTGGCCGGACCGAAAGTCTGTACCGTTGACCGTCCCGTCTTTCCCGCGCGCCGCGAGCTGCTAAGCGAAAGGGAGGGGGGAGGAGGGCAGAACCTGGGGGGAGGCAGGCACGCTGGATGCGGCTCTTGGAAGGCTTCTCGGCGTTCATGCGCGCCGGCTGGGGAGGGGCCGTTGCCTGTGCGGCGACGCAGCTGACACCCGTTGTTGAGGTGCTTTCTTTCGTCCTAGCCGTTTCTGCATTTGCTTCGATGAATCGTGTTCACGGTGGCTGCGATCTCCTTTGCTGGAAGGCGTCTCGCCTTCTCTCATTCTGCTTCTTGCTGAAGTCTCGAAGCCGAGTTATTCTGAGGAATTACCCGTGACAGCACATCGGTGTCGAACACATGGGAAGCAAATAAACCACAATCACAAAATAAGACACGCGCAATGTCAGGAAACCCCCTGTTCCAGCCGTGGTGTATCCGTACCTGGTGGGCTCTACTTCCTCAGCTGGTTTTGCCTCCTCAGCCTTTTTTTCCCGGCCTCCGTTCCAAGCTGAAGGTTGTTCGTTACAGAAAGCCCCCGTGAAGCCCATGACGCCAAGAACTCGGTTCTCCGTACCTTTGCAACATCGAACGCTGGCCCCGTCGCCCCCTGGGGTCATGACAGGCGGACCAGATGGCCCAAGTATCGGGGGTCTGCTTCAGCGTTGTTCCCTTGGTGTCTCTAACTTATAATATGGTCTTAATTATTATGAAGAAGCGTCTTCGGTTTTGACATACTGCCCGTGGAGGAAGATCATTGTCACAGGAAAACCACACCAGAAGCTTTCCTATTTCGGGTTCGGGGTACCGTGACGGTGATGTTTGACTCGCGCTCGCAGCTGATCATTCCCATGCTGCAGTCTCTCTCTCAGCCTGGCCTTAGAAAGAAGCTTTCGGGAACAAGTCAGCGAAAGGGCGAGAGACGAGGAAGCGAGGCCTGGCCTGGCCTCGGAACCTGTCTTCCGTTCTATTGGGGGAGTCCTATCCCGTCCCGTCCGTTCGTTGCGCTCGCTACATCATAAGAGGGAGACTTCACACTACGCCCGGGCAATGTTTAAACAAGTTTAGCTTTTTCAACTCAACTTTTCTTTCCTTTGGTCCCATCTCTGTTGTCGAAGATGCTGCCCCAGCCGACCTTCCGAGCACTCGCTCCCGAGACTAGCCAACTTGTGGAAAAACCTTGGGCCGTCTACAGACCCGAATGCGTGATGGTGGCCTGCCTACTGCTGCTCGGCCGGAGAACTCCCCGCGTGCGAGGGCACACCAGGACAGCAGCGGCGCTAAGTTCGTCCCATCCCGTGGTGAAGGTGCCGTGAAACCTTGTTTCGCGTGTGAGAGCGAGCGAAGTCTGCCTTCTGCTGTTTTGGCTCTGACCGCTGGACCTCCCCGACGAGGGTGTGCGTGCGCGCGTTGAGTAAGTGTGGTGTCGTCATGGCGTCATCTCCTACCTAGCAAGACCCGGTGTGAAATAAGAGAGGAAGGCTGTGTATGGTCAACGGGATTGTCCAAGTTCGCGATACAACCAGCGGCCTCGCATCGTATCGGTAAAGATGCAAATGCGTGGAATCTGAAGAGTCCACGCAGATTGGGTTTTCCGTCTCCGAGTGCGCGCGTGGGTGACGTTCTTTCGCCTCCCGTCTCATCTCGTTCCAACGGTCCGGAGAGAAGGGTGGGGTTGCTTGGTGATCGTCGTGCTTGTAGATTGTGATGTGTATTTGAAGATCGTGATCAAGGAGAAAGAGTCATGTCACTCGATGGATAGGCAACAGGTGAAGTTAACTTAACGTCTTGTAGCTGTCTGCTGTCATTACCTAAGTCTTCCCATCTCCCCCCCGTTGCAAGTAAATACAAGTTTTTGGCTTATAAATGAAAAAATGATTCAAGAAAAATCGTTGACTAGACAGGAGGGAAAAGGTTGTAAACCCAGGACAGTGAAGAGTTACGAGGAAACCAGCCCCGTCGAGGGTTTTTGTTCTTTTTCTTTGCGTCTTGTCTGTGGAAATTTTCTTGAAATGCGGTATGGTGTTTGTGTGATGACCTCTTCTTGCTTAAAAGTGTCTTTTTACATACAAGTCATCCCTCTCACTGGTCGAGAGACGGGACAGGTTTTGCAGTCGAAAAGGCCCGCGCGCCATGCTATGACTGGGTATCCTCTAATAAAATGCCGTGAATATTTTTACTCTCTTCTTTGCGTTTCGTCTCCTCCTCGAACCAAAAAAATGAAGTTACACAAGTGTCGCGGATATTAAACCAAGGAAATCGAGGTTAAAGAAAAGACGCCATGTGTGGTTTCATGCTTCGAGCTCTCGTGAAATGGTAATCGGACCAATGAAATAGCTCGCTTAGAGCTGGCCGTTGTTGGCGATGCGGTTGGTGGTGCCGGCAGTGTTCTGCTGGACGGTGGCGCCAGAGGCATCGGAGAGGGCGAGGATACGGTCGGTGACGGCCTTGACGGTGTTCAGGCCCTCAAGACCCATGAGGTAGGCGGCGAGACCAGCAACGTGGGGAGAGGCCATGGAGGTACCGGAGAGGGTGTTGGTGGCAGTGTTGGAGGTGATGCCGACAGACAGAATGTTGACACCGGGGGCGAAGACGTCGACGGACTTGCCAAAGTTGGAGAAGGAGGCCTTGCGGTCGTTGCGGGCGTCAATGGCACCGACGGTGATGGCGTTAGGAGCGGAGGCGGGAGAGGTGTTGCCGGCGTCCTGGTTCTCGTTACCGGCAGCGACAACGGGGACGACACCGGCGTTGTTGAGAGCCTGGATGGCGCGGTTGACGGCCTGGGAAGCGGAGCCACCGAGGGACATGTTCATGACAGCCTTGCCGGTAAGGTTCTTCTTCTGGACGTCGTCGATAACGAATTGCATGCCCTCGAGGACACCAGAGTTGGAGCCAGCACCATCGCCGTCAAGGACCTTGACACCGATCAGGTCAACGTTCTTGGCAACACCGAAGGTGCGGCCGCCAATAGTGCCAGCAACGTGGGAGCCGTGGCCATTCTCGTCAGTGTCCTATATCGTGTCAATTTCCAAGGCTGAATCAGTGTAAGCTGGGAGTACATACGACGCTGTTGATGAAGTTGGCGCCAAAGGTGGCACGGGTCTCGAACTCGGAGTGAGTGGTCATGATACCGGTGTCGACAATGTAGGCTGTGATACCCTGGCCACCTGTCTGGTCAAAGACGTAGCCGGTCTCGCCAGCAGTGGCGTGAGACAGACGGACGAGGCCGGGAGGGGCGTTGGTCTGGGAAACGGTGGCGGACAGCTTGACCTTGGCATCCTGCTCAACGTAGGCGACCTCATCGGCGCTCATGACGGACATGATGAAGGTGTCGTCGGCCTCCATCGTCATGGCACGCCAGCCGTTCATCTTGAAGCTCTTGGTGGAGGTGGACAGCTCGCGGCCGTCGAGGGCGCGCTTTCCGATGTTGCGCTTCTTGATGGAGGAGATGAAGGACTGCTGCTTCATGTCGATGGCATCGTCGTCGAAGGTGTTGTTGTAGACGACAATGTACTTGTTGGGGATGAGGTCCAGGGCGTCGAGGTTGGAGATGGGGACACCCATGAAGGAGCCGGTTGTGTTGGTAGAGCTGCCTCCGAGGCCGAAGGGGGCGGCGAGGCCGAGAGCGGGCAGCAGAGCCGCGACGAAGGTGGAAACGGCACGAACCATGTTGGGCGAGATGTGTATGTAAATACGGGTTGTTGATATTTAAGCAAGGAAGGTTTGTACGGGAGAGAGCTAGCTCGTCGTCGTGTTTGGTGTTTATGAAGAAGCGAAAATATGAGACCGCTGGTCTATGAACAAAAAAGTCGACGGCTGGAAAGAGGTCGTCGAGGTGTGCGTGGGAGTGAGTGGGTGAGTCGTGGTCGAGCGACGGAAGGAGTGCGATGTTGAGAGAAGATGCGATAAAGGATCCGGATACCAGTCACGACACAAAGCCTTTGTTACGCTCTTGATCTCAAGTCAAAAAAGCCCGAACCGGAGTAAAACAAATATGATAAAAGAATAGGCGAAGAAGTGGACGGTTGTTGTTGGAGAGAGGAGGTATAGCTATCCGGCCGCACGGGAGACGTGGGAGCTGACTGATGGATATACTAAAATGGAGAGAGGATTGGAGGGAAGGAAGATGGAAGCAACAAGAGAGAGAGACGGAGCAAGAAGATAAAAAGACGGAAGACCAAGCACAGCTGGGTCTGGATGGAGGTTGAGAGAAGTAACTTAAGTATAACGACGGGCCACGAGGAAAAGAAGGGGGGACGAAGTGGACGACAGGACTAGGGGACGGGAGCGAGCCGGGGGGGCAAGCGGTACATCAGGTACCTGCATCTGCGGTCTGCGCTGGAGCAGCTGGGCCATGCCTTGCCTTGCCATGCCTTGCCTTGCCTTGCCCTGCCTTGCCTTGCCCTGTATGGGAATGGGAAGGGGTGGACATGGACTGGGACCTGACCTGGGGTGGGAATCAGAGGACTGGGGCCCTTGAGAGCAGGGGTGGATGAAGTGTGGATGGGGGAGGGCTTGTGCTCGTGCAAGAAGACGGACAGGCCAGGCCAGGGTTAGGAGCAACGAACGATGGACTATGGATACAAGAGGCAAGAGAGTGAGTGGGACAAGGGACGGAGGCGAGGCAGAGCAGAGGCAAGACAGACGAGAGAGAGAAAGAGGGGACAGTGCTCTTTGCACAAAGTGAATAAGGCCTTGGACCCATGGACTCCAAGAAGACAAGGGGTGAGAGCCGAGAAAGAGACGAGAAAGACAAGAGAGGAGAGAGACAATGCTGCAACTGCGCTGAGAGCGAAAGAGAAGTCAGTCACTCACTCAGACCAAAGCAAGACGCAGAGAAAGACCAGATCAGACAAGAGATGCAAATGCAGCAGGAGGTACAGAGTACGTACCGGCCTTGCTGTGTCTGCTTGTCATGGCTTGGGCTTGGCTTTGGGTCGACTGCATCCGAGACTTGGCAGGCAGGCCTGTTGCATAGATTTCCATAGCAGAAGCAGGAGGCAGAGGGAGACAGTGGCAGTGACAGCATGCAATCACCGCCGTAGTACTCTGCACCCTAGCCATTGATTACCCTCGGGGAAGGGAACAGACACCAGACCACCAGAGAGCCAAGTACCAAGCGCCTTAGCCAAGTACCCTTCCACGCACGCGCAGTCTCAAAGTGAGATCAACAGAGCAGCAGAGCGTCTTAGCTCCCCTCGGCTGGCCTCGCGGGTCCCTGCACAATTTACCCTCATTATTTCCTTGCCGTTGTAGCGCCGATTTGTTGCCTCTTGTCTTTACTCGGGAGGGTGTAGTGTCTGTCGGGAGCAGGCCGCTGACACTAGGCTAAAATGTGAGGTGCTGGTGAGGTGCATGTCGAGGTGTGAAGGGGTACCGACACGTCGCCTAGTCGCAGATGCTGAGGTCCATTATCCATTAGGTACCTAAGGTAAGGCCAGTAGGTAAGGTGGTACGGGTGGTTGCTGTATTGAAATGGGGGTCCTGCTAATGCTGCTGACGACCGACCCTTCGTCATGAATTATTTTCGGGCTGCGAGCGACTCGGCGTGCGTGCCAGGTCCAGTCGAGTCCAATCCGGCCCAGGGCGCCAAAATCAAAATCAAAATCAACATCAACCACCACGAGGAGGTGGCCATTGGCAGGGTGCCAGGGTCGTTGATTGCCGGGGCGCCACACACACTGCACGCTTTTTTAGTGCGTCGTGGTGCTGGGGGACACACCAACGCAGGCCAACCATCCCTGGCACGCTGTCGGTGACGTGCGGCGAAAAGAATGGGATGGAGGGACTGGTTGGTGTTGACGAGATGGATTTGACGATGAGATGTCGGTGACTGTCCACCCGTGGTCTGGCCCAGTCATCCTTGACAGCTGAGAAATGCAAATAGCGAACCCTTCGAGACGTCTGCAATACTTCGGACCAGCAGCACGCGTTGAGGATGTCTTCAGTTGGGAGGAAGCAGAAACAAGCAAGCAAGCCTGGGGAAGGAAAAGAGGCGCATCGAGCAGAAACATGCCGTCGCAAACCGCCGCCGCCTCCTGGGCCTGTACCACGCAGGTTGCAGCAAATGAGTGCCGCAGCCACACGCGCGTAAGTCTGAGAGAGAGACGAAAAAAGGACAGAAGCAAACATGCAGTTTGCAGATGCCGTTGGCCACAGCCGCCGAGAGGGAGCAGGGCAGGAGCAGGAGCAGGAGCAGGAGCAGGAGCAGGAGCAGCGAGACGACGACGCCGTTTCGATGTGCAGCAACGAGACGCCCGTCGCTGTGGATGGGGCCCGTCTGGTTGGTTCCCGCCGCCCGGGTTCGTCAGCGTCGTCGTCTTTTCGGTGGACGCTGGTCGCCAAAGTGTGAAATGGAATGTCTCTCTCTGTTTTGGCTGTTTTGGATTCCTTCCTTGGGGTATTCTTTTTTCCAGAATCCAGCGTTGCTTCCGTCTCAAACCCGGACATGGCCCTACCTAAACCTGGGCTGGGCCTGGACCTGAACCGTTCCTTCCCTCATCGCAGTTTCTTACGGTTGCCTCGCTCCCTCCTACCTTCCTTGAGGCAGGAGGTGACCTGATCTGAGGTGAGGTCCCTCCTTCCCGACAGCTGCAGTCGCGTCCGTTGCTCTTGCTGCTTGCTGTTGCTGTTGCTGTTGCTGTTGCTGTTGCTCCTCCCCTTTTGCCCCTGGAAAAATCTGGCAGGAAGGTCCCTTCCTCGTTACGGACAGTAGCGCCTGCCCTTCTGCAGGGGCAAGTACGTATCTGACGGAGGCTAGTCCCGAGACGGCAAGGCGTCGAGCGTAGCGGTTCCCTTTTTGGGCGCTGCGGCAGCCAAGCGCGCTTGTGAGTGGCCGTGCCAAGTCAAACAAGCCCAACGCCTGGAGACGCTGGTCGTCGATCCTCCCCACAGGGGCCTGTTTCGACCCTGTCATTTCCATAAATCTGTAACGCCCACCTTGCCGCCATTCTGGCTGCTTTCCATTTCGCTGCCGCTCTGCGTGTCCCACCGAGAGTGCACTCAATCAACACGACGACGGAGTTTAACCGTCAGACACTGAATCACTGACTTACGGCTCACTTGGCTTGCTGGCTGACTGAGGTGCACACTGCCTGCCACAACTGCACCTGACGATGCTGATGCTGACAGCCTGACACTGATGACACTGACTGACTGCGAGACTGTACAACTGTCAAACCCAGCCTTACGTACACCCATGCCGATGCCTAGGCCTATGCCTCCCTCAACACCCGACATCGCCAATACTATGCAAGTGCACACCATGAGCGTATTGTCTCTTGGCTCGGCTTCGGGCTTGCGAATCGCATTCGTCGTCGATACCCTCACAAGTCGCAATCTCGCAACATGCCGCCTCTTGGCTCGTTTCCGTCAGCATCACCAATATGTCTTGACTCTGCGCTATTCCTCTGGGCTTGCGTCTCCTCCTTTCTTCCCCTCCTGCCTTCATGCAAAACCCTCTCCTCCGATGAGTACCATAGTAGCGACACATCCCAAGACCACACGTTATGTCTCAACCGCTTCGCAGCCATCTCGCAGATACGCTTTGCATCTGCAGCCATCACTCGACCCGTCATACATTCCCCATCCCCATCTCCGCATCCCAATTCTTCTCTCCGATTTCCCCATGCAGTGCACACCTTCGTCGGTCATCAACAACACCTTCCACACCCCCATCTCGGTCCCGTCGTCGACTGGCCCAGGCGGACTCCGCCATCCCAGCAACGAAGCTTTTCTTCATTTCATCATGACGGTCCTCTACATATCGCTAAAGCCCATATCCCGTCCAACCCGTAATGACGATGCATGCATGCACACCTACCTGCTCTCGTCCCCCTCGTCGTGCGGTCCCGTGTACTGGACTGGCTGCCGTCTGCCGAATCCCGTCGTCCCCTCTCTTGGCATCCCTGATCTCGCCATGTGTGCCCGCCCATCCCGCCGCGAGGTCCACGAGTTCCTTGCCCGGCACCGAGACGCCATACCCACGGCCTCTCCGCTTCTTCTTGCCCTCACGTCACTCACACCACACTGACCGACTGATCGATCCCGCTGTGTAAGCAACTCTAAAAAAGTGACCTCCCCCTCACCTCCTCGAATGCTTCCTCCGAGGCACGTCCGGCCACCCCCTGGCTCGTGGGCGATGAACCGACTAACGTGCGGCTCGGCGTGCAAGCCAACGGCGCAAGCCACACGCCGTCGCCGCAGCCTGGCCTTCTCGGTGCTTGAGCCGCCTCGCGCAATTTTAAAGGGGAGATATCAAAAAGCAACTCAGTGCAACACCAAGCATCCAATGGCGTTGTCTAGCCATCACCTCCAGGACTCTGTGTAATATCGCGCCCTCAATGCAAGTCCGCATGGCACATCATGCAAACTAGACAAGAGAAAAAGAACATCTCATCACCTCGGCCGCTCGTGTTCTCAGGCCCGCATCCGTCCCATAGCGGAACACACAAACCTCAGCAATACGACCTTCGAGGAGCTTCTTTCGAAACCGTTGAAACCCGTGAACCTCCCTTTCTCGCGACCGAACCCTGCCCTTCTGTCACCGTCCCCCCTTCCCCTCCCCTTTCGCACCCTAAACTCCGGGGCGACGCTTGGGGGTGCTGCAGCAGCAGCAGCAGCAGGAAGGGGGGGTCACGTCAACGTCAAAACAGGTTAAACCACAGACGCTCCGCCCGTGAATCTCCCGCGAAAATCCCCAAGCACCCACCCCCTCGTCGGTAGGATTGAAGCGGTCGATGCGGAGGACAGACCATAGCCAAAGGGTAGGAAGCCGACGGCGGCGGTACAGCGGCCGTGGGAAAAAAGGACATCAAGAGCCCATATACCCAAGTACCCAAGGTAGTTCCCCCCAGATCCAATAAACCGTAAATGTGCTCCGACTGGGGAGGAGGCCGAAAGCAGTCCCCTGCGCAATAAGCTCTCCAAAGAAGCATTCCTGTCAGATTCCTCAAGACATGCGTGTGCGAGCATGTTCTTCAACATGCCAAAAAGGCGGGTTGCATTCGCAGTGGGAATCGATCATCTCTCGTCGCAAAGAACCCAGGGACCAAAAAAAGAATCGCGGCAAGGCGACGCTGCCAAGACACCCTTGTGCCATATCCCGTCCCGTAGTTTTGGCGTGCAGGCGACAAGGCAAGGCCCAGACCGTCCTGTCTCTGGCTCCTGTCTCTTGTCTTCCCCAGGCCTAGGCACGTAGTCTAACATCTGGGTCAAGCGAACCTGTTCATCGCAGGTCTCTGTATCCGGTTTGCAATACATTGACCTCGCGAAAGCTAACGCCACGGAATGAAAAGTGCGTTGGGTTTAGCGAACACGCTCTAATGTCACCGCCGCAGGGCCAAAAGACGGAAGAAATGCTATATCTGCGATTGCAATATATCGCACACCGGCATCTCAACGATCCAGCTCCTGAGAGAAAAGAAGGCTGAACCTTCCTCGTTCAGCCCCGGGCTTGTGCAAGGTTCAACCGGGGGTCCCGAACGGCGGACGGCGGCCAACAACCCATAGCAGTAGGCCATTCCATAGACACTCCGCCGTACCCTATTTTTCGACGTTCATGCGCCGAGGCCGGGACCAAGAGGCTCAGACGTCGTGTTCGCGGCGGTCGTTATATAAATTAAAGCAGTTGTCAGAAGAGACTTGCCGGACGTTGGGAAAGGTTCAATTTGACGAGCCGCAAGATGATCGCCGTTGGGGCGGGGAACACAGAGCCAGCTTTAACTTTGTAATACACGGCGTTCGCACGAATTGGTAAAATACAAAGTTAAAGCTGAGGGGCGGCGCCGCGGGAGATGATCTTCTGCTTTGCTCCGAAATTACAGCACCGCAATTTGGATGACAGAGAGCAAGAAGGTAGTACACACGCACGATCCGCAGAACGGCTTCAACTCTAATTGACTACGTGCGCCGTTGGATTGCGTTATTGTTGATGCTGTTGGCCGTTGCGTGCGAGCGAGCGAGAAATTTAATCTGGGCCGGAGGTTTAACGGAAAACTCTCGTTACCTTAATCGAGTTGCCGTAATGAAGTGTGTCTTTTTTGTGGTCCCGAAGTGTTCGCTGTGTCAATCTTGCTGGTGAACTGCTCTGCGGCGGTATCAAGGCATCGCCTACCTATGGTCCCTGGCCTGGTGAAAGACACCACGTACAAACACCACTGTATCGTTGGAAATTTCCCGCAGGACCAGGCTACGAAATGCATCAAGGCTCTGTACAAGAAGAACAACAGGCGGCGCACATGGGCCCTTGCCAATCATCGGAGCTTACGTCGCACGAAGGTGGGAATCGAACGAGCACGTTCCGTTCAATGATTTTTTTTTATTTTTTTTTTGCTTTGCTCTAATCTCGGGAGCCTCCCCATCTCGGAATGGAGCGATCTCTCTCTCTCTGGCGAACCGTGGCATGGTTGATGCCAGGTACCTCGAGGTACCCGACCTACCTTCCTTACACCTGAATTTGTGCAAACTGCGGTTGTTGTTGCACAAAAACGGTGGCCGCAGCAATGACATCCCACTCGTCGTCATCCCTTGAAAACCAAACCACAGCAGACGGCAACGGGGATTTTTAGTTCGGCCGCTGCTGCAGCGGTGTTCGGCGGCTGTTTTGAGACATGGACGCGGCATTCTCGGGATGCGGGAGGACGAACCGCAGACGTCCCGAAGGACGGGCTTGATATGCTTTTTTTTGGCTTCTTTTTTTAATAGGTGCCTACGACGGCGTGCTTCATAATGCTCTTCCTATCGTGAGAATGAATCGCCGAGTGCGCCGTTTGAGGAATGCGTATGCTGGCAGACGTATTCGGTTAAGGGGGCCCATGACTTGTTAACTGGCGATGTTTGATGCAAGACGTAGAGTCGCCACGTGAAGTAAGCTCATTGTCGTCGTCGTCGTCCACGACGCAATCTGCACTATCGCTACGGGAATTCAATCTCCTGGGAAGATCCACCGGCTCCGTTGAAGAGGCCTCGCGGAGGCGCGGCGGAGGAGGAGGAGGGAGACAGGGCCGGAGATATCGCGGGTGGGCTGACGAGGACGAAATCTCCGGCAGTAAAGATACCAATGAGCATCTCTGCAATTATTGACCCAATATCAGCCTCTGGCTAGGTATTCGCTCGGCTGGGCTGTCAAAAGCCGGACAAGCAACGACCATGCAGCGGAGCAAGGCTTGGTTCATCTTCTTTTCCATGGAAGACGACCGAGCCTCCGGAATCCAGGCGTCGAGGGGCGCGGAATTTCCAGCGGTGAGGAGCGCTATGAAGGGGATAGATTAATAGCGACCAAGATTTATGCCATGGGCCCCGTTCAAAGTCGAGCAAGGCGGTTGCTGGTTTTCCACTGGGTTGCCCCCCCTGGTCCGCCTTCCAGCGCGGCTGAAGGGGGACGACGTTCCCCACTGGAGGACAAGACCCATGGTGAAGCAGCACAGCAGCGACGCCAGACTGGAAAAAAGACCAGACGACAGTTGGACAGGTTCCTGTGCTGCTGGCCCAGGGGGTTGAGTGACCGGGGGAGGAGGACTCGACGAGGGAGAAGGAAAGGAAGAAAAGAGGCGCCAGCACCCAATCGGCTACGGTGAAACAGGCGTGGCGCGGCGGGTCTGGCTGCAGGTGATTGGCTGTGACGGATTGGACATGACAACGGATGAAACATCGACGGGCCTGACAAGTCGTGCAGGCCGCGAGACAGGGCTAGACACAGGCAGGGGGTTATTGATCATTCATTGTGCTTTATTGCCCATTGATGCAGCAGCAGGTGAGTGAGAGCATTGGACATTGGGAGGCGCCGGTTCCCTGGCGGAGCAGCGAACGGTTCGAGGTGACGACGCCAGTCTCAGAGAGCCGCCCACGCCATCCCATCTGCGCCGCTTGGTAGTGTATTGTTTGCGGTTATGTGTGATATCCCAGATTAGACATGGCTGGCAGTTGGGATACAGGCATTGTGTGTGTTTGTGCGACTCGGATTCTGGTGCATGCTAGTGACGACTGACACACTGGAAACCGTACAGACAGTCCACCAGTACTCCGTACAGAAACTGGGACGATGGACTTACAATTGACGGAGGATACGGAGCATACGGAGGACCTGAATAACCGACATTCGACGAACCATTCATTGGGCCGGGTGGTTATGGACGACAAGCCATAACGTATCGTCAGTCCACCGCCGCGCTGGAGAGATGAAGGAGGGGCACCGTCATCCCCGTCTACGATGCGACGCTGCACGCATGCAAACGTCGCCGCGCCCTCGCTTACAAGCAATAAATCATTTTGCTGCAAAGAGCACATCGGCTACGATACGTACGCAATAGCCCATATGCCCAGCGTTCGTACCGCCGCAATGCCAATACATTGTAATCCCGGGGACCCGAAATAAAGGGCAATCTACTCTGTAGAAATCTTGCGTTTCTCATGTAATACTCCACGGTCTGGAACCTAGGACCTACACGAGGATATGCGGTTGTCTCGCGCCTTGGCTTGCAGCCTCGGAACTGCGTTCTTCCACATCTAGTCCCGTATCTCCAATCTGATCGGCGCCCGGCACGATCTCGCGCATTCCTGTTGCAAAGGATAGATTGGCTTCCATTCCCAGTCCGGCCCGGGGGTAGGTTCTTCTCAACGGCCCGCCGACTCGGTCTCTCCATCTCCGGAGCTTAACATCAAACCCGGCTTCTCTTTAGCCCGTCCCCTCACCGTCACCGACGACCGTTGAGTGCGAAGTAAATCCCACGAGTAGGAGAACACCGTTTGACGGTTCGAAATCTGGACGTCCGTCACAACGATCCAAACTCTTTCGTGGCAAGAGACCGTACCTGTCACAGATAGGGTGAACCCACGCAGCCGTGACCATTCCGCGGCGCGAGTGCCAGCGCTCGTCTCTATCCGCAACGCAAGCAACGAAGATAGCGCTGCCGCCGTCGTGGCCGTTGTCAGACACCTGCCAAATCCTCGATTTCAGATGAGTTTCTCTTCCCGGCTCGAACATTACAGCAACCTGCGTTCGTCATCCATCTCCAACACGAACGAACTCCTGTATGTTTTGGAAAGCCCCCCCCGCTTGCCTGCCGTTAGCAGTGTGTAGAAAAAGGGAAAAAAGCCCACGCGTCTTCGAACATTGCCAAGACCTCTTCTCCCCGGGAAAAATGCTTGTTTTTTCTCGAAAGGCGAAGGCTTGAACCGCGCGAATCCCTCGACGACCGCGTCGCCCACTTTTCGGTAACCGTTGGTAGGTCTTGGCGGCATTTCTGAATCACGAGGAATTGCGCGTCTGCGCACCGCGCTTGTGTGAGTGGTGAAGAGCAGCGAGCCCCCCCCAGCAGCATCAACCACACACAGCTCGGAAGTTCCGACGTTTGACGCCGCAAAAAGGTGAGCTGTGTTGGGCCGAAGAAACTCCCCCTTGGTGCAACCCTCCACAATCATCCCCCCTCCCGGTTGAGCTTGTTCCAAAATACTGGAGCCAAAAAGTTGGAGTAGGTAGCCAACAAACCATACTTCGTACCTTGCTTTTTGTCTTTTGCCGGTGTCGCCCGCATACCGAACAAGCATATGTTTTGGCAGTGGTGAAGCTTCCGTCGGTCATGTTTTGTGGTCTGATTTGCGCCTGGGTGCGTGGTCTCGAGGTTTCGGAGGAGAGGGTCGTCTGGTTGAAGAGTGGGAAAGTCGTATCCTCTGCCGACATGTAACCTTGTTTGTTCATCATCTTGCCCATGAGAAAGTCTTCGGTGACAAATCGCGGGAGCGGACGAAGAGTGCGGCGCCGATCGGAGGAAGAACAGACGCAGAGCAAAGAGCGAGCTTCCCTGTCCCTCCGTTGATCCTTGGACCTCCTCCCCCTCGGCCAACGCCGTGCGTCGACGGGCCCCCGGTTATGTCTTGGTCTGCGATGGGTTATATCAGAGCTATTCTAAGGTATCCGCGTGCGACGCCAGCGCCAAAACCAACCCCAGGCCCGCCGCCCGCCTTGTCGGATGGCAGGATCCGAGGCGCCGATCCTTCGAGTTCGCTTTGATATCATATCGGATTGTCGGGTTTGGTGGTATTATACGCTGATGATTGGCGATAGCGCGTCCAGTGCTGTGACTTGTTATTTTCTCAATATTTGAAAAGACTACTGAGGCTCGCTTGTTGTTTGCTTAGCATTGCTTAGAGGTTACATGTAGTCTCGCTTGCCCATTTCGCCAAGATGATCTTCGTCGAGATTTGTTTTTGATGTGTGTTGGCTGGATGGATCTCGTTATTGTTGATCTGGTGAAGAACGAGATGTGCGTTGCCCATGTGTGGCGTCTCGGCGCCTTGGTGATCCTGCCTTGTCTTGCGGGATGACCAATGTTAGATGATTTGAAATGTTTGGTTTTGGTGTCGATGGCACCTCTGGGCGGCGGGATCAAGTTCCCGAGCTCGGTAGTATTCTGCTTGTGGGGGATTCGCGAGGACATGGCCACAGTCCCGTGCCATGGGCGGCTTTGCAGTTCAGCACCGATGAGGTAGCTTCGGTTTCTCTCCGTTGTGTGATACTGTGACTAGATGTTGTTGGGTCCTTTCTGCACGAACCACTGTCTCGGAGGAACGTGAGGCTTGAAAGCAGGGCCCGAAGAGAGTGAGAGCCATAAGCCGGTCCAGAGGGCTGGTCGTCTTCGTTCGGGTATGACTTCTACGACCAGATGTTGTTTCCGCCGGACTATCAACAAGAACAAGTTCGGCGGCATGAGTAATTAGCACGAGGAAACCGTGTACACAATCTAGTTCTTCCCGTTTGACGTTGACTGAATGGTGAGTGTCGTCGCAGCCCGTTGTCGTCGAACGCGCAACGCTTCTTTTCTCTTTCTTCTTGGGGTATTATAGTCTCCCATGAATCCTGCTCAAGACATATGTCTAGAACCGTCCGCTGATATTGATCATACAGGTCTCTGTGTCCTCATCCTGAGAGACAGTCTGCCAACCTTTTGAAACCCCGTTGACATGGCACTCGAAGAAAACACGGTCTCTCAATTTCTTCGGCCTCAGTACTAAGAACGGCGGGCGTCTCGATGTCGTCCTTGATGAGACCAAACGACCCTCTCGGCTGCACTGAAGTCCATTAGAGGGACCCTCGTGCGCTCATAATGAAGGCTTCGTGGCCACCTCCCCAGTAATCGACAACATGCGGGAGGCATGCTGGAATAGAACCGACGTAAACCTGCTCGATAATCTGCATGTAATCATGCCAGTGATGATGAGCATTGAAAGACCTCATGACCTTCAGCAAGTGCCTGCCCCCAGGGACGTCGCTGTTGCGAGCTGGATCGGACAAGTGGCAGTACAGTCGAAGTCCAGCGGGGCAGAGCACCCCAGGGGAAGGTGACGGAGAAAGTGCTGCGGAAGTAGGCATGGTATTTTCGGAAAGCTGACCTGAGGCAGCTCCCTCCCGTCCGCACGAGACATAGAGACATATCGAGAGCATAGAAGATGCCAATGAATACGTTGGTGTGCGAAGGGGAGCCTCGGTTTTCGGCGCCGATGCTTCGAGAGATCCAGTTCGTAACGAACTAACACAGTACCTTGACGTGGGAAGTGGTAAAAGAGAACGACTGTGGCGAAGGCTAGCAGCTATACGCAATGTATTTGAACCGACTTCATTGAGCACCGAGTTGCCATATCAGGCATAGTCTTTGAGGGTGCTCGCTATGGGAAACCTGACTTTCGGCCACCATCGTCTTATTCCCAACATGAGTTAATGTCCCTAGATCTCATAAGCTTTCCATTAAGTTGATGAGGGCACACGCTCAACGACAGTTTACATGTGTTCCTGACCAACGAAAAAACATGAGAGTCTTGGGATTGGGATCCAAAGCACACTACATCTGACTTGCATACGGCAACAATACGTCCCATGAAATGGCGTTCCTTTTCGCGATCTCATGACCTCGCGATCAGGTCTAGACTCTGCGCCCAACCGGTACACTCTTTTGGCTCTCAAATTGAGCCTGTCAACACGCAGTTGGGGCTCAGGTAAACGAGCAGTCCCTCGAATAATGATCGGAACTGTTCAAGGCTGGCCGTCAGTAGTGCAGGGAATAAGATACTGATAGTCTCGTCCAGGCGCATTAACATGTTTGCAGCTTGACGCGATATCGCCATGTCTTTAGAAGGCGTGTCTGTGTTGAGATACCAGACCAAACGTATACGGAGGCCGACAAAGGCCACGTTCTGGACGTCTAAAACCTACAACATAACGGCTCTGACTGAAGTCGCAGTATCCCAACCGACTCGAGGAAGAGCATGTCACCTAGTTTCATCACATCATTCTATTGTGGAAGACAGCATATTTTCCACCTTCTAAGAAGCGTGCCCAGGCATCATACAACGATACGAATAGCCTCACGTGTATTAAGTGGACGATCAAGGTATTAAACTCACTTCGCAAAGTTCTGGACGAGGCTAATGTGGATGCGCTGTCTGCGGACATGCCGACGTCGTCAGCGGCACCCAAGGCAGCATGCCGTCGCAAGTCAAGCTTGGTATCACCATTTCGGTCGCTTCCGGAGTCATGAGTTCCTTGACGTCGCGGGTTACTGTTCAAACGAGGCTCTTGCTTTTCAAGCTGAGTGGGACAATCCCATGATAACCTTCCAGACCGGTCCAAATGCTATTGACCGGGGCAGGTTCCAGAGTCCTGGGACCCGATAACGAAGGCGCGCGCGCGCTGTCCGACTCAGTTGGAAACAAGCGCCTGGTTGTCGATCAATCAAGCGTGGAAATGCAAGCTGGCGTGATTCACGATAGTCGACTCAGTCAAGCGTGAACTCTGCGCTTGGCAATGCGCCAGACAGTTCTTTAACTCCGACGACTTGGCCGTTGCCGCCAAGTCAACCCGAGCAGTATCGGCGCCGAGAATGCGTTGATAAAGAGGGTTGCCCGCCCTCCCCGTTGCTCTCCAAGGAATTGGCATCCGTTGCCGAGACGTTGACATTCCAGTGAGGCATTCTCAGTGGCGGTAGCTCTGGACGAATCGAGATGTCGTCCACCGGCTTTGGTGAGTTTGATGAACAATGTCAAATTTGAGCAAAATAACATTTCTGCAGTGGCTTCCGCCCGCTCGCGGAATGCCTTCGCCGGAGGGACGGCGTCGTCGGGTCAGCACGTTGCCCGGTGCTCTTGCTCCGCATATGACAACGCTGTCATGACATTGGGTCAGAGTTTGAACTCTCGCGACACGATACAGCTGACTAAAGCAGGGCGCGTGATCGGTTCCCCCGTGGGCGAAGGTTGACAGCAGCAGCTGCCATGCCTGCCGTAGAACAAGTTGAAACGTGGGCGTGGAAGGTGGCAAAGGCTATTTTGCCAACTCAATTGGGATGTGTTTCGTCATTTTTGGTTGGCCAAGGACGAGTTGTCATCCCTTTGTCATTCGCTCCGAACTCTGCTGGGGCTAAGGTAGGGCAGGCAGGGCTGGTTGTTTGTCGATCAGCCGTTGTCCTGTGCCATGCTGAAGAAGAAGCATGTGGCATGTTGATGGCATTCCAGGTTGTTGCTGGTGTTCTGCCGGAAAATTTCCGGGAATTCGCAAGGTTGGACCAGCACGTGGGAGTCCTCATTGGCGGCCGGGTGCGGGAGGCAATGGACCCCTTCGGAAGAAAATTCGGGATAGGGAAGAAGAAAAAATAGGGGAGTGACGTGATGGAGTAAAAGTTTGTCGGATTCATGCATCGAGCAGAAAAGGTGGGATGACTTGCGGCTTAAACTCATGCGTTTGTGTTGTTGGTTGTTGCCTCTTCGGAACTCCCGCAGATTTGGCGTCGTTCGGCTCGCTACGGTCGGCGGACTGCGGATGAGGTAAGCAGACAGTGACGCCGCCAACACTACACCGTGGAAGGGGGGTCGATAATGGAAGTCTATCGGTATCAAAGATAAGGAGCGCAGTGGGTAGGTAAGGTACGTATCTCTGAAGGATAAGGCAGGTGGGGCAAATGAGCAGCGGTGTTGACGGGTGGTGGCCAGTGGTGGTTGCGCATGCTGGGACCATCGCTGGACGCATCGACTTGGAACTGGCCCGTGTCGAGGGTCCGGGCCGTCATCAGTGGCTGAAATGGACGTTCACCTCAGTAGGTACTGCGCAACCTGGAAGATACTGCGTGAGGGGAGGTACTTACCTCCGACTGAGCAAGTCCCCGGCGGCCCTCACTAACACGACACACTCAGTGTGGCCCCTACAGAGGCTAAGGCAGCGCTGCAACGGCCAACCACGCACGGCTCGGGCTGGACGGCGCGGACGGACTGATTATGTTTACGCTGACTCTGACTCTCGGAGCTCGTCGCGGAAGACGGCTGTGCACGTCTCATCGGGCCTGCTTGTTGATGATGGATTGGTGGTGGTGGTGCTGTTGATGCCCAGTGTTATTGTTGTTCCCATCCTCCGTGATGGATGTTAGTGGTTGGTTGGTTGGTGAAGCCTGAGGTGCCTGACTGCCGGGCGCATGTTGATTTTCCACTTCAGTCGGAAGGCAGGAGATACCTACCTTATGATGGCAGCAGGTTCTGTTCCTGCCGTTGGTTGCACCTGCCTGCCGTGTCCTGCATCGCCCTTGCCTTCCAGGTTGCCATTACTGCTGCAGTTGCCCCCAGTGGCTCTTGCTCCGTTCCAAGTGATGCTCTTGCCTTCCATCCATCAAAAGGGTCTGCGATTTGGGCGCGCCTGCCTGACCAAAAAGTAACCTTCTTTCCAGGTTTGCGTGGTGTTTCTGTCTTTCCCCTCATGTGCCTTCCCTTCCCCTAAGGTACCTAACAAGGCACTTGCCTTACCTTACCTTACCTTACTGCACCAACATCTCACCTTCCAACCGTAACCCTCCACGCAGCCCCCGAAAATAAGTTACCGACTGCCGTTCCGTCTGCGTCCTCTTCGGCTCCGTCATATCTCTCCTGCTTGACTCCATTTTTCCTTTTGTTTCTTTTTTTCCTTTTCCTACATCGTCTTCTTCTTTTTCTTATTCATTTCTCCACATTATCGACTGTTGGTTGCCCCCCTCCTCTCGGTCGACTCTTGCCTCTTCCCGGCTTTCATCTCGTCACCGAAATCAAAACCAGACCATACCGTCATCATCAAATCTCCGTCCTCCCGTTCTGGACGCAACCCTGGCCGGTGTTATCTTACCTTCTCCCTTGGTACCACCTTCACCACCCACTCTCTGCGACTGCGACTGCGACTGCGGGAACCCCAACTCGACCACGCCACCCCCCGTCGACTGACCGCCTGCCTGCCTCGTCCTCGCGTCGCATTGCCTCCCGGTGCAGTGCAGCCAGCGACCGTCGACCCTCCACGACTCACCCAATCTTCCTGCCGCACCGCAACACGCCGCTCCCGCACCCGCGCCCGCCGCACCGCCGCCCTGTGCCTCGCTGCGTTGCCCTGCGTGCTTGCGACCCTGCGACCTTGCGACCTGCTTGCTTCACCTAAAGCAACCAAGTCAGCCTTTTTGCGCTCCCGCCCGCCCAAACACTTTGTCAATTGTCCGGCGCCCGTTTCATCCATACACGACACGCCAGCATTGAGTCTCGGTGTCTTTTGGTCTCTCAGTCTCTGCTTTGGTCTGCTCTGTTCAATCGTCTCTTCACCCAAAGACCCCCTGCGGCTGCATCTGCGACTGCGCTTGAACTGAACCGTCCACCTTCTGGGAATCTCTCGGTCCGCAACTGTCAACAGCAGTCTGCAGTCTGTCACTGTGTTTTTTTTTTCCGACTGCCGCCATTCGCTCGGCCACCCATCGATCGACACCACCCATTCTTCACTGCGTCCTCTCGACAACTCCTCCCTTTCACTGCCCCATTGGACCATTTTCTGCCGCTGCGCACGCGACCGACCGCGTAAAGTGGCTTGGTCAAGCGAAGCGACCCCAGCGCAGCGCTACCGCCACGACTAGACTGGACTGGACCACTCCCTCCCAGTCCCAGACTCTCAGCGAACTGACTGGATCGCTGGGCCGCTACCTACACCTGGACCTGGCCCTGCCCTGACGAATACGGCGGCCTGCCTACCAAAACAGCTGCTCAGCATTGTTGACCCCCCCCGGTCTTGGTATCAAGGGTCTCTGAATTATTGGGACTTCATTTCCCCCACCATCGTCAAAGCAGCCCAGGCCAATCTCCCTTCACCTTCCAGTTTTACCTCCCGCCTGACAACCAATTCCCGCCAACCCCGACGACATTCGACGCCTTTCGATTCCAACCTGCCATGACCCTGGAATCGCCGACTTCACCACGAAAAACTTAGCTTTTCGATCTCACTTCAACCATCCAGGTGACCATGTCCGTTTGCGTCGAGCAGTCCCTGCACACAAACGACGACGACCACCCCGACGTCACGAATAACGTCTCCCGAGACCGAGACCCCTCCGGTATCGATAGGCGACCGTCGCGAGACGACTACAATGGTAACGCCAACGCTACAGAAGAGTTGACCTCGATCATGACTGCCTCAATCATCACAACAATCCTCAACACCGCTTCCAACCCCGTATCTCCCGGACCCTCTAGTCCTCCCCTCGAACAGGCCAAGAGCAATGACTTCGTGCCCCCGACCCGCCCCAGCAGCACTCCCTTCCTTCACCCCGATCAACGAAACTCGGATTGCTGCTGTCCGATGGCTGAGGACACCGAGGCCTACGGAGGCCCGGGTATCACCACCCATCCCTACTCCCTCGAGACCCCGGAGGCCTCGCCCTCACTGAACCTGAACGATCTTCCCGCCGAGATTCACGAGTGCATCCTTGATCATTTATTCGGATACCGCGTATCCACAACGTCAAAGAGTTCGGTGGGCATGCCGAGCGTGACCAAGAGCTGGGGAACCGCGCTGCGACACTCTCGGCGCAGGGAGTTGTCAGAATTGGCGCTGGTGAGCCCGGTATGGAGAATCCTGATTCAAGAGCGCTTGTATCGCCATATCAAGATCAAGGCGACGGTGGAATCCCTCGAGATGGCCATGATTTACTTCAGCGAGCACGACCATCTTCGTCGCTACGTGAAACACATTGAGATTTGGTTCCCGGTGTTCCAGCCCAAGTACGGACCGCTGGCGCTAAGCACTACCCTCGCCCTCCCGACAGTCACCATGGACGGATTGACGAATGCGACCTACACCCTTCCCGCCAACAACTGCAGCCTCGAGGAAGCCTTCTCCTTCGTCTCCCAGGCTCTGCCTGACGTCTGCGTAATGACGATTGAGGGCGGCGAGAGAAAGAAGGCGCCGAAGGTGCAGCACAGTTGGCATAGGCGGCCGGCTGGCTGGCATCTTCCCACCCTCGAATCGGTGCGCACCTTGGTGACCAAGGGCCAGTGGAATCTCATGCGCAGCGACTCCGATTTCGCAGCCATTCTGGGATCCCTCCCTAACCTGAACGAGTGGCACGGCTCCTACAGCAAGCCCAAGTCCAAGAGCTACCTAAGCATGGCCAGCATTCTTCCCAAGCTGCCGACAAACTTGACGTACCTCAACTTGTGCCTGGAGAGCGACTACAGACGGGAATTGACGTGCCCTCCGTTCTACATGAAGGTCTCGAACCAAGTACACTTCTGTACCCGACTGGCGGATGCGACACCGGCGCTTGAGCACCTGGCATACACTGGCCGTGTGTGCAAGGCCTTTTTCAACATGGCAGCTATCAGATCCGACCCGAGAACAACCCGGCTCAAGACGATTGACCTGACAGTCAAAAACTGCTGCCGCCCCGTGCCACAGTTCCACGACTCGGGAAGTGGAATTCAAGATATGAACTTTATCCACGCATTTGAGATGCTTGTCCTTGCAGGCATCCACTCCATGTCAACTCTGAAGGCACTCGACTACCTGCGGATTCGTTTTGTGGACTTGGGTATGTATTACCTCCGACAACCTGCACTGGCTTTGTACTGACTGTCTGTTAGATTCTCCTGTTCCACCACTAAACCCGTACTTTGTCCTCCGCGACGGCTGGTGCTCAGGCGTATGGAGCGACAATATCCTAGCAGAGTTGAACCGAGTGCGACCAAATGCGAAGTTTGAGCAGTTGAGCGAATCCTTTGGCGAGGTCGGGTTTAACAAGGACGGCCGCATGATCATCAGCCCTGACTACCCACGCTCGAGAGTCCTCTCATTGAAGCTGGCCAACTATGCACTGCTGGCTGGTAGCGTCGCCGCATTGCCATAGAAAGCCACACATCCGCGCACGAACGAAAAAGCAAGCAAGGTGTGAAAGACATCATATGCTTCCTTTCTGCTTTTCTTTATATCACGACAACAATGAACTTGCACAGCAACAAGGGGTACCGGAAGGGGCGTTAATTCGAGGTTTCTGCGCCATAGAAGCATCATACCCCTAATCTGATTTGGGAAAACCTGGGTCCATGACTTTTCTTATCTCGATGGAGTTGGGGGCATGACACATGGAACGATGGGTTAATATGGAGTCTGGACGGAAGGGGGGCAAGAATCAGCAAGTTCGTTTTGAGGCATCTTTGTCTTTTGGCTCTGCATCTGGAGGAAACTATTCCTCCTTCTCTTGTCCACCAGTCGTATATGGTCAACAAAAACGGTTTCTCTTTCTGCCATTGCGTCCCCTGGCCCGTTTATGCATGATGTAGAGATGGATGTTCCCCCAAGCAAGTGGGCCAGCATATGTGAATTCCCCTGCTTTCATCATGAGTGATAAGTATGCAGCCTCAACTGCTTTTGTGTGTGATTCAGCGAGAATCCATAGCGGGATGCCTATGTTGGGGCCGTAACCCCTCAACTGTAAGTAGTCTGTCTCTTCAGAGTTTGCTCTATCTGCCCACGCCTTCCTTCCGCAGTTGTAGATATCAGCCCACAAGATGTTTTCTTATTGACGATAGAAGGTGGAGTACTAGAACGAGAAGCCAAGGGTGTGCTGGCTGCAAAAGGAAAAAGAGGAAAAAGAGGAAAAACAAAAACAAAAAAGCTCGGGTTCTTTTTAGAACCCTACGAAAAACCGACGGTTTTTTAACAGTTTTTGTTTTCGTGGTCTTTGTGGACCTGACTTGAATCCTGGGTGGGCTTGCAAGGTAGGTAGGCAGTCTGCCTGAGGTATTTCGTAGTCGGTCGTTTGAGAGGGAAGGGACGGGGAAGGATGGGGAAGAGACGAAACCAAGCCTCTTGCCGTTTTTGCTTTCCTCGAGGCAAGCTGTGAAGTGGGCACCTGACGGAGATGCCACTGTCGGGATTCCAGAGGACTGGTCCCTTCTTGATGGAATGGATTTGCCCTTACAAGCCTGGCTCTGTAAGGACCATGGGCTCTCATATTTCTTCCACTTGCTCACGTGCGACGAGCTATGGAAGCCTACCCGCTGCACCGCTATCTAGGAGATTCCTGAAACCAGGGCGCTGTCCCATGCCTTGAACCCGAGAAATATGGAATCTCGGAATGCGAAGCTAACAGTGCTGACTACGACTGTAGGAACCCTTTCCTCCATCTCTCAGGACTTTTCGATAGGCTCTATCGGCGCTGATCATGTGCACCGCCGTTTGACATACGTAACGCGCGATGATGAGACCGGCCGCGGCCAAGGGCCCGACGATGGCGAAGACGGTGAACCCGTATGAAGCGGAGTGAAAGAAGGCGTTTTCCTCCAGAGCGTCGGTGGCCAGGCCCAGCTGCATAGCCGTCAAGACAATCGCGATGTACACCGTGGCTGACGCCAGCCAGGCAAAGTTGTCACGGAAGAACCCTCCGTGTCGATACCACCGCGGCACATACGTGGTTTCCCTGAAGTTTGACCGTACAGACTGAAGTTTGTTCAGTCAGCTGCGGCGGAGTTCGCCGTACATGAACCTCTCGTGGATTTGGCCATCTGTGTGTTTGGTGTTGAGTTCTGCGACGAAGCGTTTCCAATCTGCCCATTCGATACGTTCTGGTAACAAGTAGTTGTCCTGCGTGAGGCAGAAGTCGCTTTCATGTCGTATCAGAGCACGATAGGAATACAGGAACCCCAGGGCGGACTTCCAGAGCGTGCGACGTGAGCACGAGTTTGAGGGGTTGTCGGAGCAGTCACAGCCGTCTCTGCAGGATAGATGCCGGTTCCAAAAGGACGGCTCCGATAAGAAGGGCGGAATGGGCTTGGCGTAGAACTGCGTGTGGGAGCAAACGAGGTGGAGGTCCATCGATTCGACGACGACGATCTCTCGGCCTAGGACGCGCTGGAGGTGCAGCGCGTTGGGGGCTTTCCTGCAATCCAGAGCCTGTAGACGAGTTCGTGGAGCCTGCCCTGGTCCAACTCTGCGTTGAGAAACTCCTCGTCTACTTTGGGTGGCGAGATGATGTCTCCTTGGAGTGCGTCTCGGAATCCTGCGTGTTTGGCAAAATACGAGGCAGGCAAGAGGGAATCAAGATGTTTCTCTGTTTTGAGTATTCGGCTCCAGAAGGGTACGACAGATTTGTTGGGCTTGCATGCGTTAGCATATGATCTAGGCGTGAAAGTCGACCAAGTACCCATTATGTTCGTGACATCGCCTTTTTGGGCATAAGAAAGGGCCCTGCATGGATTTCCTTAGGTTCGTTTGTGAGGATTACACGATGACGAGGGCCTTCATCTGTACATTTTCCTTCGATAGATTTTCTGCGTCGGCAGAACATGGCTAGGCTTCCTGCAGCTGACGAAGTTGCTTGTGTTGTTCAGCCACTTCGCGGGGCCTTGCTCTCTTGATTCGTTTCCTCTGAGAGATTTACCCCCACTTCATACCACGAGAAGTGATATCAAGCAATTGACTGGCTATATATCCGGGGGTCATGCAGCTGTGCACACAGTTGATCTGGGCCCAGCTGTTTCACACAATAATTCGTTGCTTCTGTAGCGGTTGTAAACACGCCCCGGAATATTCAAGATACAATTCCTTCGGAGAGCAATTTCGTTTCTTGCGGGAGTTGGACTCCAAATACATGTTGTGAAATTTACCTAAGAGAATTCATAAATATTTAAAGTCAGTGATGGAACGGAGACTAGAAGACAAAAGGGGGTGAAACGAGAGAAATGAAAAGAACAAGGTCAGGTTCGTACTTGAGTCCCAGAACAACATGACGGACCTTTCAATTACAGATCTTGCCTTGAACCGTCTGACCACGTTTTCCATGGAGTTCTCGGGAGGGCCCAGTGGCTGAAGACGCTTTCAAAAAACGCTTTGGAAGGTAGTATAAAAACTCAGCTCTCATGTTTTGTATGGAAGACGTACGCCATTGCACCATGAAGTGAAGAGAGAGGACTGATGGAGGGGAAATGGTAGACATGGCACTCCAATTAACTGAACATATATGCCCGGATATGTTAGCTTTGTTCCTGATGCCAGCCAGAAAGCGAAGCATCTAATGGGAGCTTGGCCCAATGTTAAATGATTGTTGATTAAATACGACAGTAGTTCGCAGCAATTCAAACTCAAATCTTTCACTTTCTGATCGACGTTTAGTCTCCCGCTAGCCCCACCTGTCAACTCAATTCCTCTTTACAATATCCAGAACCTTGAAAATCGGCGTCATCGGTCCCAAAGGCCAGGCGGGAAGTTGTGTGGTCGATGAGCTCTTGGGTCGAGGCCATTCTGTCGTCGGCATCTCGCGAAGTCCTCCCAAGCAATGGCCCAGCTCCGATGAGGGCACTTGATCGTCAGTGTCTGTGGACATCCACAAAGAACATACGAAATTGGTTGAGATCTTCTCCTCTGGTTTTGATGCTATCGTCTCTTGCTACGGTCCGAGTCTTAAAGTCATATCGAATATCTACTCGGAGGCTGTCGAGGGACACGGCAGGATCAAGACAGCTTTGTTGGCTTCGACGCACGAAGGCCCATCCATCATCGTTGGTAGGACTGACTTCATTTTTTCAGACTTGAACAGTGTTAAAACGTTGGATAGGTGGCGCGGGCTCCAATCACGTATCCAATCGCCTTCAGCTTACCGACCAGGAGGGCTTTGCGTTTAGTTGGTGGTAAGGAATTTCATCTTCCCTGTTTACAGCGGCTTTACTGACTGGGTTGCAGGTGGAATTGGCCTGATGAGCATCTCGAATAGATGACAGCGCGTGGTTTGGATCACGGAAGCCGGTTCATCAGCTTGGTGGCCAAATGGAGCAGGTCCCACATTCAACACCCGAGATGTAAGTTCTGCCTTTTCAGCCGTATGATGTCAGCTTTGGGCGGAATCTGACGATTTGTCTTAATGTCAAGTCTATTCTTGGATTCTAAGCCCCTTCGTCTATTGGGCGCGGGCGTGGGTGAAAAGCGCTCTGACGAACAAGCACACCTTGGGGTTAATCACTGGTAGTCGGATCGCCTTACCATGTGGAATGGCGTCCAGGAGAAGTCATGGTCATTCTTGTCGCCGCCTGGTCTATTGCGTGATAAAGGTTAGTGTTTTGAGAAAGTCTGATTAATGCTTTCTGACCTATTGTCCAGGGGTGGGGACGGGAGAGTACAACGTCTTTGTGGACAGTCCCGAGGACCCTGCGGTTGAGGCAGCGAATGGGGGTATCTACAACGAGGACATGGCCGTTGCTATCGTCGATGAGGTTGAGAACAACAAATTAGCGTATAAGCACTGGAGTTGCACCGGTCCCATCGGGCTGGGCAAGTGGTAGTTGTCGAGGGCATGCAGAACTCATCGATAACACGCAGCTCAAAATCCAAACCCCATGGCCTAGAAACGTTTGAGTTATACTTTGTCGGTGACAAGTCCATAAGTCCGGCGGCATTTTACTTTGGATGGACACTTCGCGGTCCGGATTTATAATCCAGAAAGCCCCGAACGGAGATGGTGCCAGGGAGAGCACCGCGTCCGACCCCTCGCGGTCCGAAACCCACCGGCTCGCTCCGCGTCGAGACTCTGTCCATCTCACGCCGAGCTGCCAATGCCTGCCGCATAGCATAAGCAGGAAACTCGATAACCAACCGGAGGTCCGATATTGCTAAAGAAGGTTCAATCATGCTGCGACGTGAGTCGGTGAAATCGGCGTGTTGGTGTGAGGATGGTGGGCTACCCCTCATTTTGAAAGATGGTCACTTCATTTCCCCGAATCCTAATGAAGATGGTTGAAACACTCTGGACGGGACGAACGAATAGGAATGGTTGGAGGCAAACCTTACCCTGGGTTATGGCAGCGGCGGAATCACGAGGTCCTTGCTGGTGTATTGGGCTGGACGATACATAAAAGCGACCTACCCCTCTTTCAGGCGCATTGGTGCTGTGTTCACCGTCTCTGTTCATCATAGTTCTCAAAGATCGCATTGATTAATATCAAGAAAGAACTACAATCTCATTCAAAGACCAAGAACCGAGGATTTGCATTCAACATGGCGCCCGGTGACAAGGCCAAGGCAAAGTTCTTTGCTATTATTGAAGACCCGAAGAGATATGATACCACATGTAACACGCTCCTCACTGAAGAGCGAAAAGGCCGCGAGACTGATGCAAACCTTCGCAGGCTACAAGAATAGACCCATGGCGACGAGGACCCCGTCCGGGGGATCCGAGCTGACCAATGTTGTCAGCCGCCGCGAGAGCTCGAGCAGTACCGGTTCGAACCACCAACAAAGCCGCATCAGGGGCATGTTGAAAGAGTGGATGAATCGGCCGGCGTACTAAGGCAGAGGGGGGGGGGTAGGTGTGTGTAAACAAGACCCAAGAGCGGGAGATTGACGAATGGTCAGAGAAAACGGGGGTAACAAGAAATTGCAAATAAATACCAAGATTCCCCAAATGCTATGTTTTGTTGGAGATATGAGAGATACTGATGCAATGCTCCGGACAAACATCTGCCCACTGAATGGCGGCGGTCGGAATAGCGCTTGAGAGATACCGTGTACGCTTTCCATCGATCATCCTGATGGAGACTCAACGTTTTGCTCAAGATTTGTTTTTGTGTTGCAATATTGCGGCAGCGCAAGCGATGACCAGCGACCGCAGGATATTTGGATGAGTGCATAGTAAGATAACTTGGGGTAGGTAATCTGAGTAACACCGCCACCTTCGATAGGCAACAGCGTATGGCTGCCTGGAGTCGACACTGCCGCCAAGCTGACTGCACCTGCATCAGTCACACAAATAAAGACCATCCTACTCTACAAGGAATCAGTAGATCGACGGGAACGTTCCCAAATTGTCATCCCAAACTCCCGAATCAACTACCAAGATGCCGCTGTCTTCAGTGACTATCCCGCCTACGACAGCCCACACGAACACCATCATCTTTCTCCACGGTCGCGGCGATAATGCGCAAACCTTTTCGCAATCTCTGGCATACTTCACAGACTCCCGAAATCGTACTCTGGCGGACGAGTTCCCGTCATTCCGCTGGGTCTTCCCTCAAGCCGAGCTGAGCAACCCCGTCGCCTTTCCGAGGGACAAGGTGTCGCAGTGGTTCGACATCTGGAATGTGTCCGACTTCTCTGAGCGGGAGGAGCTGCAGGCCGAGGGCCTGAGGGAGAGTGTATCTAGAGTCCGAGAGATAATTAACCAAGAGGCGGAATTGGTAGGGGGAAGGTACGACCGCATCATTCTTGCAGGCATCAGCCAGGGCGCCGCGACGAGTGTACATACGCTCCTCAACCTGAAGTTACCAGAGGGTCAAGAGAGATTGGGCGCATTCCTGGGATTTTCTTGTCGCATGCCGTTTCCTGGGAGAAACCTTGCCGACACCCGTGCGATTTTGGGACTAGAAGACGTCCCGGGAGATGACCGGCTGCTGCGAAACACGCCGATGTTACTTGAGCATTGCGTGGATGATCCTTTGGTACTCATCGAAAATGGTCGCGTTCTGCGGGACACGCTGAGAGGGTTTGGAAGTCAGGTGGAATGGAAAGAATACAAGGATGGAGGGCATTGGTTTAACTCACCTACTGGTATGGACGATGTGATACGGTTTCTGAAGGCACTAGGGTTTGATGAGAATAAGAAGATAGATCAAGCAAGCGGTGCCATGGACCTCTCATAGACGCAACGTTATGAGACGTATAGAATCATTACCCAGGCAATGTACATAGAACGAATCTTGAACGTATTGAGAGCTTCTTCTTAATCTGTATTGCAATAGCACTAATTCTCAGCTAGGCTGAGTTCCTGCCACTCAACTAAACCGAATCCTCTACGGCCCACGAGACGTCAAATCTGCGGACACACCGTTCAACGCCTTTCGCATCTCCTCGCAAAGCCACCGTCGCGCTTACTGACCCAGGAAAGTGTCAGCAACATGAAGCTCGCGGACGTTGGTCATGTTCACTCCGACGAGCTTCCAAGCCATGATGCCCTCGGCGATGTCCTTGTCCTCCTGGTCGAGCAGGACGTAGCTCATGACAGGGTCGGTGAACTCGGCCTCCTGGCGGAAGTAGGCGTCGTCTTTGTTCTCGATGAAGTGCTGCTTGTTCTTGCCGTAGCGCTCGTGCTTGCGCATCTTCTCGACGAGCTTCTGGTCGAAGAACATCTGGCCGGCGTGGGTGGCGACATTGTTCTGGACGGTGTCGTTGGCGAGGGCCTCGGTTCCGGCGGCGTGGGTCATGATATGGACGTGCGGGGTGCGGCCGGCGTAGTGGCCCGGGAAGTTGGTGCCGAACCAGACGGCGCCGTCGGCGTTGGTCTTCTGGAGGCCGCGGTGGAAGGTCTTGAAGGCGTTGTCGGGGTCGGAGTCGCCGGCGCCGTTGGCGTTGGTGACGACGCCGGAGTAGACGCCGGTGGCGTTCGCGTCTACGTGATGTTAGTGGCATGTTTTTGAGATGGAGAGAGGGGGGGGAGCTTACGCCAGACTTCAACCCAGACGTCAGGAGCAGGCTCGCAGGTCTCGGTGTCGATAATCTGAAGGTCGAGGTACATGGGAATGCCAAACTCGTCGTCCCAGAGGGCCCAGCGGACAAACTCTCCCTCGACGTCTGTCACCATAGAGTCAGCATGGGTCGCTTGGAATTCTTGAGGGCGGGTCACTCACAGAAGGGACCCTCAGTGGTCTCGATGCTCAGAACGCAGCCGTCGTCGCGGGTAGCAAAGACCTCGGCATCAGTCGAATCCATGGTGATGCTGCCGTCGGTGATCTCATGGTCGGTCTTGAGGACGTTGTCGACGGTGCGGCGGGTGAGCTGAGCGTGCTCCTTGTACTTGGCGATGCGGCGAGCGACAGCCTGATCGAGAATTCCACGCTGCTGAAGCTTGGGGATGCAATGGGCAAGGTTCATGGTGTTGTTGATGGAGTACTCCTGGCGAGCAGCGATCTCGCCCGTCAGGCCAAGGGATCCGTGAGCAGCAGCAAGACGAGGCATCACAACCAGGACGAACATGGCGACGACGTAAACGGCGAAGCCAACAGGGGCGATCTTCCGTCCAAATTTGAGGCCCTCCATGACGGCGTACTGAAGTCTGGGGAGATCAATCACCTGATTGATGCTGCGGTAGCACTTGCTGGAGAGAGAGACAGCCTGGTCATCAATGAAGACCAAATCGCCAGAAGTGATATCGCTCTGAAGCTTGATCTTCTCGTCGGTGATTGCCATGAAACCCTTCTCGAGATTGAGATCAGTGCCTGCGGCTTGATTGTAGGTGATGGAAGCCATTATGAAAGGAGCAAATCGTGAGACAAGGACGTCGCAAAGTATGAACGTAAAAGAACTGTTTGAAAGAATGAAAGAAGAAACGCGAGAGCGTCAAAAACACAAGCAATCAAGCCCAAAAAGCGGAAAACCGCGTGAAGAAGCGATTTCGTAGCGTTGTTGGTGGGACGATCTCGTGAGGTCGGGTTGGTTGGTGGTGAAGTTATTTTTGCTTTTTGAGAATGGAATAAAAACCTCTTGTGCCCAGGCTGTGGTCCGAGCTCAGGGATAGAATCTCAGGTGAGAAACTGAAGCAAACTGTGAAAGGAAGGAGCGAAGGTGGGTGAGGAAGGCAGGTGAAGGAGGTGTGTGGGGCTTTGCATCTCATGCAGGAGGTTGAGATGGAAAGAGCATGAGTCTGAGGAGTATTTACCTAAGAATAAGTTAAGCGAGCTTTCTTAGTATCATAAAGCTCAAAAAGATGATGCCTGGAAGATAGAAGACACTGAAATTTAGCAGTCCAAACCAGTTTGTGGTTTAAAGACTACTTTTAGCTGACATATTACTTCAATAATCATAAGACACAAATGAATTTATGGAGACAGAGTACTAATGTGGCCGTTAATTCTTTCACCTTTCATGATATTTGGCTCTGCCTTAGATCTTGACCTCAAACGACGGATTCTCCTTAATCTGAGAAAACCACTCCCAAGCCTTCTCGGCGATATTCGGCGGATTCCAAGTCTCATGGTCTGGGAAGACTTGACCTCCAACATTGATCAGTCCGATGTGAACCCCCTCAGACTCATAAGACATGCGGAGAGTCTGTGCCAAGTTGCGCTGGGCGGCCTTCACCAGAGAAAGCGCAAAGAAGGCAGGGTGCGGGCTGTACGGGAGAACGGAGCTGGTGATAATCAAAGCTGGCGTTGACTCTGGGCTGGACTTGGCGAGTTCAATGAGATGAGGGATGTATCGCTGCGCCACGGCGTACAACGCAGAGACGTTGATCTGGAGAGGACGTTAGTCTGCCGCTCGTCTCACGTAGTTTCGAAATGGCGAGAATTCCGGAATTACCTTGAAGTCATATTCCATTTCCATCACGTCATGAACCAGCATCTCCGACATTTGTACTCTGGCAGCGTTGAAGAATACGCACGATGGTTTGCCCAGATCCGCATCCGCTTGGTCGAGCACTTTGGAGAAGGCCTCGGTGTCGGTAATGTCCGCGGTGTAGGTCTTGACGGTCGCGCTCGGGGCAGCTTCCTCAACAGCCTTTTTCTCAATCCGCAGCTGCTCTTCGCGTCTTGCGATGAGAGCAACATTGCTGTAGCGCTTTGAGGCGAACAAAGTGGCCACAGAACGTCCGATCTGTGGGCCAGCTCCGATGACGAGGAGTGTTTGGTTCGTCGCCATCTTTTTAGGGATGGTACGACGACGGGGTGATTGCTTTCGGGAGTTTCTCTTCGGAATGCGGTATGGTGAGCGAAAGTAGAAGGTATGGCGAAGAAGAGGAGACGGGCCACGGCATTTATGATGGTTCAGAGTTCATGATGAAGTAATCCCGCCAGCCTAATTCAGACCCCGAAATCAGCGTGGTAGGAAGCAGACGATCAGCACTAGTGCCATGCGGCTTTGATGGCTTTAGGCACGGTACAGCATGTCCAATCATGGAACGCCTTAGATCCGATTGGGAGACTGACGTAAGATATGCATATGCGGAGAAAGCAATACATTCCTGAAAGCTGACACCGCTATGCGAGAAAGATCCCTGGGTACGACATTCCTTTCCGGTAATCAAACAGCAGCCGCACGCAATCTTATAGGTCTGGTTCGGAGAGTCGACACTCAAGAAACGAGAGCTTCTAATTTACCGCAGAACGTGAAGTAGATAATAGACTCATGACCGCCACAAGACGACCAAGACACTCGACTTTCAAAGATCGATCAGCAAATCTCATATTAAAATTCTCTTTGAAAATATTACCAGGGCTTGCTAATCCAAAGGCCAACCCTATTCCATTCCCGGCTCTTTCCACCATTTTGACTTATATAAAACCAGCCTGGCTGAAGTTTCCCTCGCGAATCGATCCCTCCATCCTTCTGGCATATCGCCATGGAATTTGATCACTTGAAGATTCTTTAAATCTGAAATGATTTTAAAGAATTCATCGTGTTTCCTCTCCGTTAGCTTCGCCTCCCACACCTTGGCGTTGCCGCTGCTCGGCCTCGGCTCCCAATCGACGACCAACTCATTCAGATTCGTTGCCCGCCGCGTAACTTCGCCAAGCATGCCCAGCCAACGATTCCAGTTGGGATACTCCATGGCGACGAGCACATACAGCCGGCGCAGGCGTTCAAAGCGGAGCTTCCCATGCACGGCGAAGCCGATGCGCCGGTCGCCCCAGCCCGCTGTATGCACCCGCATGACAGCATCGGAGTGAACCCGTTGATGAAGCTCTCGATATGCGCGCTTGGATGTGAGCATCAGGGGAGGGATCGGTTTTGAGTAGCCTCCCTGCTCGATGTAAAGATGCAGAGGCCGGAGGGTGTCCCCGAAGTCGTCATGGTCGAATGCGAGGTAGTACTCGTAGATACGTTCCCTGATCTCCCATGGAAGTTCGAATAGCTTTGAGCTTTCTTGGTTGGTTGGAGAAGTCATCTCGGCGCCACTGAAGGATGTCAGACTCGCTTCACACATGGTGCAAAGGGGCGGGTAGTGGCTGAACTTACACTTGATTGGTTGACTGATAGTTGGGACGGTTAACATCAGCCGCTTGAAAAGTTTGGATTTTTGTCGTCTCTTTTCTATCTGCTTGAATATGGCAGCCTGCCGCAAAGATGTTGCTGCCTGCTTGGTGCCGCATGTTCCGTCCGAAAGTGTCGGATGTTGCGGTTGACCCGCTTCCGGCTGCTTACGCGACGGGATTGGCCACTCGTCCTCGGCTCCGATGCGGGGCAGACCGAATGTGCCGAACACGGCTCCGTAGGTATGGAGAAATGGGGGTCAGTGGCGGTGCATTGGGAGAGATACTTTGAACCACTTGAATTCATGCTTCAAATACCCAAGGGGTTTATCTCAAACATTTTCGAGACAACCTCATATTTTTCTCCTTTGCTAAAATCAATCATGCACCATGTCTGGACCAACTTTCGGACTAAATTCGTCCGCCCGAATGACGGACGAGCTCCGGCATCAACCCTGTCGTGAGCCCGGTTTTGACCCACCACAAAACTAGGTACAATGACCAGGCTTCAGCTTCTGTATCTTGGTCTTTCCCCCAATGTGCCTGGCAGATTCCACAACGTCGCAACGTCTTCAGCTTCCTTAGCACGTAGGATTCCCTCGGTTTTCAGTTTGTCTGCGGAATGCACTCCGAAACGGAAGAAACTGAATCCATTCAGCGAATCCGCCAACCTGCGTCTGAACCCAAACAAAATCCCGAGTACACAAGACCCAACGGCCAAAAGACCGAAGGGAATCACCGCCACTAACAGTGGAAGCTCCCCTTTCGTCAAGACTTTGCCTTTCTTGGACGAAGTCAGGTTTGCGTCGGGCCAGCTAGTTTCGAAACCGTAATAGTTGTCGTACATTTGATTGAGAACCTCGTCACCCCATGCCAAGTAGGCCGACTTCTGCAGTTCCCTTGAGCTTACAAATTTGGAAACTTTAACTGAGTTGGACTCGGTGGTTATGGCCCGGACGTTGATTAACTTGAAAATGGCCTCCAAACTGGCCGTTGTTACCACTGCCTCCACATTGGTGCCTAGCCGGCTCATTGGTCCTTCCGCATTTACTTTTCCATACGGAGTCGGATCTTCAATTTTGAAGTCGGAAAAGCTGGATGTTTCTGCATGGATCATTGCAGAGCCGAGCACTGATCTGACGACACAACGGACCCCGATGGCAGCAGCAACCTCGATGGTATCCTCGCTCCTACTTATTATCCTGTCTTGTACATCCTTCGACACGTTTTTAAAGGCAGCATACTCCTTATGGTCGAAAAATGTCGTATTTGGGACCCAGGACCCGTTGCTAACTTCCATGAAAGGGGATCCGATGCCTTGGACAACAGGGCCGGTGTTATTGTCGAAGCTTTTGACTTCGACATAGGCAACCTTGGTTCTTATCTGCCACACAGCCCATTCAAGAATGTTGGCTTGGTTGATAGTAGAAGTGAGTTGCTCTTGCTTGCCGCCAACAGTGTCGTGGGTATTTTGTGTTTCCATTACGTTCAGCCTGGTCCCTATCTCCGAGTATGACCAAAGGTTAGTGACTTCGTCAAATATCCCAGCTTTGGCGCAGGCCCCTGATGAGTTTGATGCAAAGGCTTGGCGACGCCCTCCTTTATGGCGACCGAGAATAGTGAAATCAGAAACGTCTTGAACGATTGAACAATCGTATGCTACTCGAAGGCCCCACGATCGGCCAGAAATCGGTCCAAGCGCTTGTGGAACAATGAACATCTCAGAAATCCCTCGGTCAGTTGGGAGAAGATTTGGACTCTCGCCTAGAGAATCGTTACCCTCGCGGTCGAAGTAGTCTGGGGTACATATAATTCCAATCCTAGGTAGCGTTGCTGGAGATCCCATTTCCTATGCAGTCTGGGCCGCATTGGTGATCTGGTTGGATAACCTTTATCTCTTGTGAAAGGTTATCAAATTACGGCCGACTACCATAGGAGCCTCGTTGAGACGGACGTATCCATCGGATAGCTCCATGGTCAGACCAGAGAGAGGCATTCCGACGTACAAAGACAGGCTGATGAAGGCGAGGATGTACCAGAGTTTGTATGTCTTTAAAGAAACACCCAAGCTGGGCTTAATTCCGCTCTTGTTGTGTTTGAAGGCTTTTGTGATGCATTTGAACCAGCCACCAGGTCCGCTCCAGGTCCCTTTGCTGTGGCTCAAAAGTGCGACCAGGTGAGGCGCGCCAAATTTCTTCGTCTCTAACATAGCAACTTCAACCCCGACGAGGCCATGCTTAGACCATTCCAGGGCAAAAACACCGATGATGAACCAGGAGTAGTACACCCAGATCTCGGTTGCTGATCCAAACTTGATTGCGTCGTCGTGGGGTCGGGACAGGAGGTATAACCATATCCAGTAGTAGTAGCCCGTGATGATGAGGGGTACAAAAAGAAGAATGAGTGTTCGCGCCCAATATCGACTTCTTGGGGCGGTGGGAGGTGCGACCGATGATAGGTTGCCAGTACTAATGTCCGAGTTTGGGGTAGTTGGAGAGATCAAGTGATAGCTACCGTTTCCTTTGCCGAGCCAGTTGTTGTGAGCCATTGTGGCGGAGAAAACAGGGGGTTGGAAGAGATTCTGAATATCTGATGCACAGAATGGTGGCAGCGTTTCCCTCATGGCTATATGTATAATGTTGCCAAGTCACACTGACACCAATCTCACACCCAAAAATCATTCAAGCTTGTCACGCAGTCCTGATCGCCTCTGCCAGCTGGCACTTTACAGCGCCAACTCGTATTTCATGCTTATGGCTTGGGTGGCACTTTCTCCAGGCCCAGCTGGACAATCAGAACAATCTGTTTGACGCAGCCAAAACCAACTACGCCCCAGCCTGCCGACACACCAGCGCTCCCCGTAAGGCAAGTAAACTTGTCAAGTTCAATCAATCAATCAATCAATTATGAAGCTATCGCCAGGCAATTAAGTCAAGTTTGACCTTCAAACTTGATTGATTGCCTTGACTCTTTTGACAGGGGGGGGAGGGGCGCTTAGGGGGTCGGGAAGGGCCGGAAAATCCGGGAAATATTAATCTAAGCCGATACTTCTAGCTCCGAAGACCCCGCCCTATCCCGGCCCCCGAAACCCGGCTCCGGGCCCTACCCTTCCGGGCCCTACCCTTCCGGGCCCTCCCCTCCAGAGCCCTCCCCTCTAGAGCCCTTCCCCCTAGAGCCCTCCCCTCCAGAGCCCTCCCCTCCAGAGCCCTCCCCTCTAGGGCCCCCCTCTAGAGCCCTCCACTCCCCTCTAGGCTCCTAGGGTCCCCCTATATATAGGGATACTTACCAATTACTTGTAATTAATTATAAGTAATCAAGTATGGTATCGCGATGTGGCAATCAAGTCAAGTTTGACCCTCATAATTGACTTGATTGCTTTACGGGGAGCGCTGCGACACACACCAACTTATATATCAGCTCTGGGAGAAAGATGGGTGGCCAAAGCCTGGTGTCTTCTCAGGCATTTCGGGAAAGGCCCGATTTGAGGCTCAACAAGACAGCGCCCACCCCAAGGCAATCAATCAAGTTTGAGGCCCATAATTGACTTGATTGACTAGTTATGGCTTCATAATTGATTGATTAATTGATTGAACTTGACAAGTTTACTTACCTTGAGGTGGGCGCTGCAACAAGAAGCGTAGATTTTCTATCGCAAGCGACATAGCGTGGCAACATGCCTCTCAAGTAGACTCAAGCTTGGTAGCCCATCTTCACTCTTATTACTTCAGGCTTCATTTCCCTACATAACGCCACGACTTCTTCCATAGTATTTTGTTAGATAGGAATAGAGTAGAAGCTATCGATGAAGCTGGGACAGTCAGGCTCGATCAATCATCGGGAGAGCTGAGAGCGGGTTGCCGAAGTAAGAATCAGGCTGCGGCTTGCGCCACCCCCACCACATCCTCCATTGGACCTCGGGTTGCACTTGTGACAGCGGTGAGCCTATCTTGTTATCGACTCAGCCCACATGCTATCTGTGTGTATTAAGCAGGATACATGGCGATCGGGGTCTCACTTCTCAGGTGACACGGATAAAGCCTCGTCCACCGCGGCCAATTCATTCAATCAGCCCGTCTTTGCCAGAATGCGCTTGAATACACCATTTTGATTCTCTGTCTCGTGTTTAATCTCGTCGCGTTCAGTTTCGTAGTTAGGTATGAGATATTATCAAGTCTTGTTAATAAGTCTTTTCTCTTCACTAAGTTTATATACAGGAAGAATGCTGCCTGGCCCGCTCAAGAGAGAAAAAACATACTGGCCGTGATGTCGGTACCACAGATGCCAACCCAGCTTTTGTAGGGATGAGAGGAGTTTTCGGCTTTTTATGCTTGATACAAGGGCTCAGCACACTTACCCGTTCACATAATGAACACACCCAGCCAAGATTATACTGATGTGAAGCCGGGACGCGAGGCTACTCTCAAATCGGACAAAGCCCAAGCAGAGGGCAAATCTAGACAGAGATCCAGGGCAAATAAATTACGGAATATGATCTCCCGCCATACGCTCGCTGTAATTATGAAATCGCATAATTGATGCTGACATCATGCTTTCTCCGTCGGCGCCTGAATGGAGACAAGCTCAGGGGACCCAAGCTTCATCTCCCGCACGCTCGTCAACAAATCCTCCATGGAATCGACATCTGTAAGCCACCATTCGCTACCAGTTGGCGGTTCCAGCATCAAGGCGTCAAACTCCCTCGCCGCCTCGGAGGGACATGGGTGACCCCGAGCGACCCTCTCCGCCAGCCGTGACATCGCTGCCGGTGCCCAGATCGCCAGCAGCGGCTCGCAGCTTCCATCCATCGACTGGTAGCAGGTGACTGGCACAGAATCGCGCTTGTACATAAGGTGATAGATGGCGTCGGGCGGGAGGAGAGGGTATTCGCAGGTGACCACGACCCAGTTAGCCCACGGGTCGTAGCGGTACGCCGAAAGGAGGCCGGCGGCCGGTCCGGCTGCATATCGAGGCTTCTCCGCTGGCGGATCGTCGCGCAAGATCTTCACTCGCGGCTCCTTGGGCGAGTCCCCATTTTCAGAGGTCTCGTCGGATTCGGCCGAGAGCAAGCCATCCAGATACTCGTCCGTCTCAGACTCGGGCGCCAAAGAGATGTAAATCGTCTGCGGCTCCGGGAAGATGGCGTGGAGGAGTTGCAGCTGGCGCTGATACAGGGGTGTCCCGTCGGGCATGCGGAGGAGGTGTGTAGGTGTGCCCATCCGAGTCGATTTGCCCCCTGCTAGCAGCAGTGGTCGCATGGCTGGCAGTCCCATCTCTGCGCTGGTCTTATCTCACCACCGCGAACCGCGGCAACCCGAAATCAAAAAACACCAGATTGACAAGGACAGCTTGGAGATCGCTTCCTCGGAAAATGTCGACTCGTCTTTTCTTTGGAAACCCAACGGGTACGTCGGCATAGCCATGCTGTCTTTTTGAATAGTGCTAGCCCCAGGCCCCCCTTGTATCTATGACTTCTTGATTCTCGGACGTCATGATTACGCCATGACAGCCATGACAATGCGACTAAGCCTGACAAAGCCACTCCCAAAACATGCACTAAGTGAAGAAACCGTTTGTTTGAAGGACAGAAGGTCCGAGTGACATAACCTAGCGGCATGGCAGTTTAGACTTACAAACTTACAACGCGGCCCAGGGCCGATCCGGGCCGGCGACAGATCTTGGATCTCCTCGGAGATGCGATCCGGAGCGATGAGATCAGCGCGCCCCCGCTTCCCCGGCCTGTTGTCTCTTGTCTCTTCAGTCCAAGGGTCCGGATTATTGCCAAGAAAACAATTACCGCATTTGTAAAGCCCTTGTTGGTGACAAGAATTCAACCTCTACGGTACAACAACTAACTGCTGTTGCTCAAGCTGCATGCCATCTTACACCGGAATGCAATCATGCCAATGGCTTCAAAGTCTCAAGGACTCCCTCCACCAAGCACAAATCATGAAAGATCATGCATCCGCACGAGCATATGCAATTTCAGCTCACAATGGTTCCTCATACCTCAGGGAACCACCATCCTCGCCGCGGTCTTGCAGCAGCTTGACTACCGCTTCAACGGCCTCACAACCATCTCCTACGTCTTGTTAGTGATGGCTATGGTCCTTCTTCTGTG
Source organism: Colletotrichum viniferum (assembly GCA_020226115.1). Classification (NCBI taxonomy): domain Eukaryota; kingdom Fungi; phylum Ascomycota; class Sordariomycetes; order Glomerellales; family Glomerellaceae; genus Colletotrichum; species Colletotrichum viniferum. Next base: position 756,849 of record JAGFBE010000008.1, read on the forward strand.
CATGGTCAGCATCTACCTGCTCCGCATCGTCTTGTACTCACGAAAAGTCATACAAGCGCTCAAACATGACGAGTCCGAGCTTGCGGGGCTCTCGAGCGTCTCCATCGCCTTCACGTCCATCATCCAAATGGTCTCCCTTGCTCTCGTCCCAGCCTGGGGCGAGCGGTGGAGCAAGACCATCTACGTTCTGTGGTGGATCGCCTTTATTTTTGCCGTGACCATCAGCATCGTCCTCCCGTTTATCACAGTCAAGGTCTATCCCTCAGGTGTCTCACGCCTCTCTCCCGCGACGCAGCTTCCGCTCACCGCAGCGCTGACGGCAGCCGCCGCCGCCGGGGCGATGTGCAACTCGGCCGCACTCGCCAGCGACCAGCAAGTCCCCGTCATCATAGTGTCGTATTTGCTCATTGGCATGGCTCTGCCCCTGACATTCGCTCTGGACGTGCTCTTCTGGGCGAGGCTACTGGGAAACTACCAGCCGCCGAAGAAGAAGGCGTTCCAGGACATGATCCTCTGCGGGCCATGGGGCCAGTCCAGCTTCGCGCTGCAGATGCTGGGTCGATCGGTCCTCAAGGGAAGCTTTGCGTCGTACGCGAGCGGCGTGTTCCTGACTGCGGACGCAGCGGCGCCCGTCGGGTACAGCAGCATTTTCGCCGGACTTGCGGCCTGGGGTTTGGGTACCTTTTGGTGGTTATTCGCGATCCTGGGTGTCCTGCACGCGTTGTTTGAGGGTTTACGGCCGAGACCGATGCCGTACACGTTGGCCGCTTGGGCGTTGGTGTTTCCCTGGGTAAGAAGCCACCTAGTGCAAAGATGGCGAGTTTATACTAATGGATGCTCACATGACAGGGAGTTTACACAAACGCGGCGATACAACTCGGCAAGCTACTGGATTCTAAGGCGTTCAAAGTATGGTCTACATGCTTGGCACTCATGCTAGTTGTGATTTGGTTGTTTGATGTTCTGATGACAGTGCGAATGCTTGTATTTAAACGTCGATCTTGCGTGAGAATATGACCTGTCAATCGACCTTGACCCCTACTCAACTCAGTGGCTACCTTATTCAAGCAGTATTTTAGGCTTTCAAACCAGACTATGTATTTATTTCAAAATATCCCCACTTGATAGAGTGCCAGCTAAATGTTGTCACCGAGCTCACCCTGCGGTGAATTCTCTTACTGAGTATGCTATCGAGTTTACTCGATAGACGTTATCCTTGATATGCCGAATCTGGGGTTGATTTTCTGGTCTAAACTCACATAACACTACTATTATATCTGAGTGAGGAAGCTTAACTAAGTCTCAAGGCTGACCTGATTTTCAAGAGAACAAAGGGTGTGAGCGAGTCCCAAGAATAAAAGGTCTGTAGTTAGACCTTGTATAGAGCGATCTCCTCATCAGACAGATTGGTCCTCTGGGGCCTTGAATAGGGTCATCTCCTTATCAGACAGACCAGCCCACTGGATGCAGGCCGTGCCACAGGAGGTAGGGCGGACGGTGATGACGTTGCAAGAACCTCCAAGAATGGTATAAAGGTCCAAACAAGCGGGAGGGACGTTTTCAAGCCGGGCAACTGGACACAAGTTAATCGTTTCCTCTGCCATGCTTGAACCTTGCTGTTGGCATGCGATACTCACCACCGCTAGCGGGGAAGGAGTGGACAATCTCGACGCCCTTTTCCCGCTGACTCTCCTCCTGGCGGTCGCACGGATCAAAGACGTACATAGGGACGTTGCAAGAACCGAACTTCTCGACCTTAAGCTCAGGGACCTCCTTGAGACCGAGAAGATCGCTGAACACGGGGCCATTGACGGCACGACCACTTAGAACAGCGGGCATGGTTGGCTCACAAACATGACCGGGCGTTCGGTAATTGCAAATGGGCATTTTGGTGGCTGAGAGACTAAGGTCTAACAAATATTTGAAAGACGGTGTTGAGAGTGATGAGGTGAGATGAAGCTCGACAAAGGGCTGTCGTGTTGGGGGCAAGGTAGCAAGCGAGCGGCTTCTTCATATGTACTGTGGGCTTTTTTTTCATGGAGGCTCCTCAGTGAACCCCAATGATATTGTGACCCTTGCAAGTGTTTTCGACAAAGTTACACAACAATCAATAATTTTGCCCCGAGACAATAAGCTGCTGTACGAAAGTGTAAATGAAAGTTAGAAGGCAAGAGTTTATCAGGGATCGATCCTCTTTGGCCCTCAATAAAACAAATTATAAGACAACGTAGCCTGTGTTGGCTAGTTTCACTCTTCTTGGCTGACTTCATCGAATTATGCTAAGCTTCTATCCATCTCTGTTCGTGGAATGCCCCTATTGCTCCGCTGATTTCCCGCGGTTGCACATCCGGTCGATTGCTTCAAGCCAGACTGCCAAAACGCCGCCCCCTTTGATCATCACAAGATCATCAGCAGTTTGATCAGGTTCCCAGATTGCATGCCTGTTGTATCGCCGCGATCCGAGACTGGGCGTCAATACATCACCTGTCTGTAGCCGTCGGCTTCACAATCCACGCCACCAATCCATACGCAGGATCTTTGCTTTACTTGGTACCTTGATAGTAAATGGCACTCGCGAAAGTCACACATAATTCAATACATCGACCAGACTGTCTATCTTATACCCAATAGTCAATAAGCTTCCCTAAACTCACACAGAGATCCAAATGTATTGATGTCATCTAACTCTTTGGTTTACTTTTATTCCTCTGCAACTTGAAAAAAGCAATGGCGTATACGTGCCGATCTTGCCGGTTGGAACACACGGTCATCCAGTCAGATCTCCACTCTATCCACGCGTCGAGGAGTTCACGACCAGGTTCCAACACGAGGAGCTGAAAAGACTCATTGGCGCGGTTTTCGCGACTTTTGACTAATGGATCGGTGCCGATTGACAGTCTTCTGTATCAGGCCGTTGCTCGATTCTTATCGCGGGAAACTATTACAGGCATTACCTGACAACCAAAAGGTTTTCTGTCACCCATTGTCCCTTTGCCCTCTCCGGCACTTAATGGTATCACGTATCCATCCATGAGACATAGTTCAAAGACGGATTCAAGTCCACCAACCCTCACAGGTGGAAGAGGGACATCCAAAAACCCCAACCTAAAGCCAGGATCCCTAAAACCCTCTGCTTCAGGATGTCCAGGCTCCGCCATCATACCAAGAATTAGTACCTACGCGCACCTCTTTGTCCCTATTCCCAATAATAAACGGATGTTGCTACATGACAGGAATCAAGACGTTCTACTTGTGTGGTGCCTCCCGCGATGACCGCTTATTCATCGTTGAGATACACACAGGCTTCAGCAGAAAGTCGCCTGTTGGTTCACGACCCTGAATATTGCTGCGCAATGGGACCAATTCCAAGCATCCCATCATCGCAGCTGCCGGCGACGAGTCCCAATTTGCCGCTCGAGCCTGCGCCTTCAACTCCACCACCAACATCTTCCTGTCGCCATTGGAGCCCTGCGCAAACCTCCCTCGACATGGACACCGAAACTATGCGCACCTCGGTATCAGGTGAAAGGGTGACGTTTCTGTTTTCCACTGAGGCTGGTGAGAAGCAGCATCGCGAACGTTTCGAGTGGACGAGACTGAAGAAAGGGGATGACCATGAGGCAAAGTCGGATGGCTTCAGACTCGTGCAAGTCTCCAAAAGGCCTGGTAGCCCGCAGACGAGCTCCGAAGCTGCTTCTGAATCTGTCAATGGGGGGTCTCCGTCTTTTCTGGCTGCAGTTGAGTACCACGAGTCTCTTGCGCTGCTATCATGGGTCCTCGGGCCTGTCCAAGAGGACTCACCCATTTTTGCTGCGATTCCAGACCAGTGCCTCATCCATGGGGCATCTTTGAGCGCTCATGGTCGTCATAACTGCTTTGAGGCTTTGGGAGATGAACGTGCAAGGAAGGACAAGTAAGGTTGGAGTATTGGTTGGAGTATTGGTTGAAGGAAAGATTAGGGGAGGTTGAAAGATCAGACTCGCCAGCTGAGCCGGCACCTCTTGGTGTCCAAAATCATCGGGCACTGCTTTAAACTGCTGATTGCTCTACCACGACTAAAGACTCCATCCCGGACCAAAAGCTCCTCGCTCGAATGGTAGTGGTTCATGGTTGACTTGCCAACATCATTCGATGCCTGAGCAAGGGGAAAGACAAGGAGCAAGAGAGCTACAAACATGACATGTTCAACGGCAACAAGTGTCAGCCAGTGCAAGTAAGATGTTATCGCAATACAGTCTAAGTAGCCCTGCGGATCCCCTTATTACCCCTGAAGTGGCCTCGCTGAAGTTAAAACGAGTTCAAGTACCTTCAGAATGAGAATACAACTCGCAGGTTTGTCACACTCGGCGGTTGGCGGAACCAGCGCGGCCTCCTACTCCGCATGCACGTCGCGGCTAGTTAGTTTCACATCAACCACAACGCTTTAGTTCTCAGGAGTTAGCTGCGAATTTGAAAACACAGAAGTGTTCCTGTATTTTCAACCAAATAGACGAAATGGCATCAATACGGTACCGTCCAAAGGACGAGCTTTAACGCGAAGCAGCACTTCCAAGCCACTTGGAACCCCCGAGCTAGGGTGATTGGGTTGGTTGTATCGGGATACAGGATTAGAGGGTTACATAGACGTGCGTAGGGGCTGCAGAGACCTCCAGAACACACATAGAAGTGCCTTCCGGAATGGTTGATGACTGAAGCGCTGCATAGAAGCAGTGCCCATGCATACTGGCTACGCGGTCTTCAGCCGGCAGATAATCTTCCCGCAGCTGAAAGACGTGTTGGCAATGATAAGCCAACCCATAGGAGAGCACTTTTGTGTTCAGAAGGTAAAGTAGGTATGTTAAGCTCTAAGCTCCAAGGCAGAGTTTAGATACCATCCCACCGGATTTGCAATAGTCACCAGCAAAGCAGTAGGAATAATTTTGCTTAAGTCTCTGTCCGATCTGTCTGTCGGGTTGCCAACCACCCCTCCCTCCCTTGTCTCCAAAAGCACACAACTCTTTGTGGGAATAAAAATTTGCTGGAATCGAGCCACCACCCCTTTGCTGTATCCTCATTGCCCGAGGAAAAGGTACATACTCTCTGAACACCAATGGATAAAAAGTAGACGGAAAAAAGGAAAAAAAAAAGGGAGAAGAAACACCCCGACACACCCACTCCGGTTTCCTTTTCCCACCCAGACCTCTCTTCCAGGCCAGGCCAGGAAGTAAAAAATGAAGTAGAGCCACAATGTAGGGGCCCAAGAATGCAACAACAGCTTACCCTATGCATACAACACGTGCTACCCCACCCGCTCGCCAGTGCCCCCTTTCAGAATGATGTCTAGGTTACATAAGTGCCGCAGCACTCAAAACGGTGTGTGCTTTCTCTTCTAGCTTGCTGAAATTTTGCTTTCAAGAGGGTGACGACTCCGAGTCCTTTGCTGCCAGGAGCTCAATCATCTTCTCGTACTCTATATCCTTATCCAGAGGATCGCGGCCAATCGCCTGGCAAGCCTCTCTGAAGATTTCGTCTGACTTTGTCGTGCCGGCTGGCTGCTTCTCTCGCTTCCTCCACTCTTCAAACCACTTTTTGTTGAATTTTTGAACAAACTTGGACGTGATGGGGCCCCACATCACCGACTGCTGCTTAGGGGCCGGGGCATCAGGAGCCGTGGACTCGGGTCTTGATGGTGGCGCGGCGATTTCCTTGCCGTTGTCGTCCTTCTCGAGTTCACGCTCGCCTCGAGGCAGGCGCATGGCCAATAGCACGTATTCTGCCCGCGTCATGTTGTCCATTACATCATCCATATACCGTCTGACCTCGTCAGGGGGTGCGACGACTCTCTGAAGATAGTCGAGGTTTCGTCCAGAGGGGGAAAATATTCTGATGGTGACGGGCTGGTAGTAGTCGAGCTTGGCGTCTCCTCCGTACTCCAGTTGGCTGCCCTTGCGGACAATCAAGAATGAGGCAACCACCTGCTGACCACCGGGCAGATACTCCAGGATGCTGTACTTCGGGAATAGGTAACGATCGCCGTTCCCGCCGGTGAAGTCCAGACAGACGCCTGAGATCTCAGGTCGCACTGGCTGCGGTGGACCCTTGGAACGCAAAGCCTGCTGCGGAGGATGCTGTAATTGAGGTGCGGGCGATGCCGCCGGTGCTGGCTTCGGCGAAGGCACAGGGGCTGTGGCCGGTTTTGGGGGATGCCCGTTCGGGACGCCGTTCACTGGAGTCTGCGGGGTTGATGGTTGAGGCTGAGGAGTTTGACCGCCCTTGAGTTCCTTGTGCAATTTGTCAAGCACTGCCTTCAGGTCTGTCGCGTCGGTGAACCCCGGCTGGTTCTCGGCTATCCGTCGTATCATCGTGCGTACTTTGTTATCGTCCAAGGCCGATCTCACCAACGCAACTACCAAAGGATCACTGCCGCGAGGGGGAAGCAATTCGCTCGACTTCTGGCGCGGGTTCGTTGAGAGCACGATGTCCAGGATGGTGCGCACCTCATCAGCAAAGTACTTGACTGTCCTCCCGTCGACAAGTAATCTGTCTGCTGAAGGTCCCTGCTGGCCTCCCTTTCTCTTATACTCAACCGTAATTTGGTCAATAATCTTTTGGAAATTAGTAAGCTCATCGGGCTTTGCTTCTCCTGCCGCAACTCGCTTCATCAGATCGCGGAGCATAGGATCCTCCGACGCCTTTTCGGCCAACGTCATAATGATAGGATCGGTGCCTTGAGGCTTGGGAGCCGCAGGTTTTGCAGCTCCTGCTGCCGGCGTCGGAGTTGCGCTTGCTGGTCGTGAGTTTGGCATAGAATGTGACGGGCCAGGCTGACCGGGAAGGTGTGACGGAGTGCCCGGCGCAGGCACTGGTCCTTGCCCAGGCGCTGCAGCTGGTGCTCCGGGGGCCATTGGCCTAGGAGGAGGTGGTGTCGCGGCGGCAGGTCGTACAGCGTCCAAAGTCCGTGGTGAAGGAATTGGCTTGGGGGGTTCAGTTGCCGGCGCAGACGGTGCTCTCGATGGCGCTTGCTGAGGTGCAGGCGAGTGAGAAGCTGGTGTCGGGGCTGGCGGCGTCGGCTTCGACTCGGCTGGCGCAGTAGGAGGGTTTACATTCGTTGTCGCTGGAGTGGGAGGAGGCGGCATGGCACCATTTGGGGGCCCATACTGCAGAATTGGCCGGAAGGTTGCCTGAGTAGTGGGCGCAGGCGGCTTCGGGTCCTTGATAGCCCACATGGTGGCCTCAAAGACGTGCGGCTCAATGGTAATTTGCACCTGGCCGATCTTGCTCATGGTATCTTTGGCCGGGTTCTTGGGATCCTCGGTCGCGCCCTTCCTCCTCAACGGCTTGGTCCAGTACTTCTCGAACATGCCCTCGGCCATCCATCTATGCCGCGACCGTGCAAGGGACTCGGCCATAACACCGCTGTAGCATCTGTTAGTAGGAGAACTCGGCCTGGGCAGACTGACGACGTACCTCTCCTGAAACGACTGGTAGTCCTTACTGGGAAGATCATCAGGTTGAGGGTCCTCCACGGTGGGCAAAGGCTTTCCGGGCTGGATCGATTTGGGCAGTGCCGGCGGCGGGGGCTCCTCGACGGGAGCTGCAACTGGGGTGACGGATCGATGCTCGGGAGGGGTGACGGTGCGCTTCTTCGCAATGTGCTCGACGCGCGCAGCAGCCCTTGCGGGCAGTTTCCTCTTCCTCTCCATGACTGTGTACGTCTTCGCCTTTTCCGTCTCCCTGTCGCGAGAAGTTCAGGGTATCACGGGTCGATTTCCGAGCGTGTCGGAATGGTCATCATAAGCGAGGGAATACACAGCCCTCGACTGCGCGCGTGCTCGTCTGGTTCGGTCTCGAGATGAGAGGGAGAGGGACAGTCGACGGCGGCGTGCGTGGGAGAGCGGAAGAGCGAGTCGGTGGATTACGGCTTTCGATTTCGGGGGTCGTCGCGGGAGCAGGCTGGGGATGGGGTGGAGGAAGAGATTTGGAGGCTCGGGGACGGCCAGGTTCGTGGGAATTGAATTGGGGTGGATGGGATATAGTATTATGAGAGCTCTGTCTCTGTATGGATCGGAGAAAGGTACAGGGCAGATACATGGGCGCGGTACTGGGCCCGCGCAGGACGGTTGTACCTCTGAGGCGTGGTGCGGCAGCTGAATGGTTGGCAGAGGTGAAAAGATACATGAGGGATGTACCTGAGGCTCCCAAGTCTCCGTCGTTGTTGCCGTTGCTTTGCCTGACTGGCTGTGGACCTGAGGTGGACGGGAACACGCCTTACCACACCAAAGGCGCTGCGGGTATGGGCACGCTGCTGCTGCTGCGCTGGACGTCCACTGGCCGGAGCCTCTCTCTCTCTGTGTCGCTGACACGGGGTGCAGTCAGTCTGGAACTTCCCATTGCAGTGCTGCTCGGCGCCGTCTAGTCGTAGCCGACGACAGAAAGGCGGGCTGCAAGTTCAACAAGGATCTTGTCGTCTGATTGGCCGGGAAGAGGGGGGAAAACTGGGCACTTGCCGCGCCCTGACTGGACGAAGGGCTTGGCTCAGCTCCGCCTGCCACTTAAATCGCGCCAAAATCCGTCTCTTACTTAGTGTTATGGGTAAGTAAAACCCCCGGGCGTGTACTTCTCCACAGCCAGGGATGTGGCAAGGGGCAACTAACCAATAAAACTTCGAGCTGAAATGACGGCGAAAACCAGGGAATTCGGCAGAAAAACGGGCTGACATCGAAAATGGACGATTTGTATTGCTATCTCAGTACTTAATATGCATCCTATTAGCGTTAATAATCGCTTAGCACCTCGCAGGTATACTTTTGAGAAGTTCTTATAGGTAGGGCTCTAGAAGGGCATCCCACGCCTCTTTAACCTATATATATAGCTAGTTGTATGAAGGGTTCTTAAGTATCCTATATTTATCTTCGATATAATCCTTTATTTAGTTCTAGTAAGGCTCTATAGGGTTAATATTAGGGGAGTAGGGTAGCCACTTAATAACCTAGATCCCTCTAGCCTTAAACTCCTCTTTAGTAGTGCGTGCAGCGTAAGCTAGAGTGCTATCCTATATCAGAATGAGATTCTTACTATATATATAGCAGCAGAGTTAAATCTAACTGTTAATAATAAGTACTATATATGCCTAGTAGGTGTTAGCATATATAGTGCCCTAATCTTTCTCCCAGAAGATGCTAGGGCCTTTCCTCATACTATGAAAATAGCCCTAAAACATCTAGCTGTGCTTATATTAATACCTCTCAATAATATAGGTTAGATCCCACTCCTCACTAGGTATATGCGTAACATACTGCTTTTAGTAGTAGCTGCTAGTAATCTAGGTCTTATCTAACTATAGGATATAGCACTATTAGGCAGGGGTTTAGTTAAGGTGCTTATAGGCCTAGGCGAGGCGGCATTAATAGTTCTCTTTAGTAATTAGGGGCTTATAGCAGGCAACGTAGCGTTTATATCCTAGGCAGCGTAGGGTAGCTTAGATAGTATATACCCTAAAAACTGCATTAAAAAGAACTATAGATAGCTATAGGAAGGTAGCTCTATAGTCCTCTTTGGAGGAGGTAATATATTCAACTAGCTGCTGTTCTTATTTAGGGGTTATAGCCTTAGGCTTTCTACTGCAAGAGGCAGGCTTCGCAGCAGGCGCATATATAGCGTAGCGTACTTGTTCCTTCAAAAAGCTGGTTTTTTTAATGATTTCTGACTACCCAAGCTCTGCGTCGAAGTATAGCGTTTGAATACGCTGTTAATTAGCCTCAGAAAGCTGTTTCGTATAGCAGCCCTTGCGCAGTATTATTGTAGTGAAAAAAAGAGTGAAAAAAGGGTAGTTTTGGCGTATGGTAGCTGTAAGAGTCGAAGTTAACGAGAGGGTTGCGAAGAGGGCAGAATAGTTCCTAGCCTCAAGGGCGGTCGGCAAAAAAAGAGGGCCGAGGCGGTGAGGGCGATAATTGCCTAATCGGGCCTAGCGCAGCCTAATTAGGCTTAGTTGGGGGGTGTGGTGTCGAGGTCGTCGCAGGCCCACATATACCTGTACAGGGGGTAAAACTTTGGCCTGATACCGCAGTAGACGGGATGTACCTTTGTACCGCGGCACCCTTGCAGCTGGCGTACCCACCCTACTCCACATTATGTGATTACCTAAGGCAGGAATGCGTGCCGTTTTCCATGACCTTCCCATCCCAGTCGGTCCCTCTCTCGTTGGTCTCGCCCTCGCCCTCGCCCTCGCCCTCACCCTGCAGGCTTTCTCCCATCAATTTCCAATCTGGCTCGCTCCGGGTGTCATCGCTGCCGACCTGCTCTGGCGCCAGCGTTTGTCCAGTGAGGAGCGGGAAGGCAAACGCGGGTGGGTAGAGCGGTGTGGCTGTGAAAGCTTGGGGGCAGTGACAACCTGTGATCTGGGCAGATTCCTCTCGCATTTCGCAACACGCCCTCTGCACCAGTAAATTACCTACTACCGCTGCAACCAATCCCAGGGCAGCGCCAAATGAAGTCTTGACGTCCAGCAATGCCGAAAACATTGAAACAGATACTGCACTTCCTCCAAAAAAAAAAAAAAACCATTGGCTTAGCAGTCAGTCGATTTACTGGCCATGGTCAGCACAAAGAATTCAGTTTTATACCGAGGCCCGTCTGCTGTCGTCAGAGTGCGGCTGATACCGCAAATGTGGAAGGTCGCCGCATCTCGGGGACATCCTGCCTCTAGTGCAGAGTACCTCCAGATGGATGTGCGATGCAACCAAAAAGAAAGTACCGAATGATAAGGCATTCGGTGACACCATCCCTGCGGGCCGCAGACAATTCCAACCTCAACCAAGCAACCAGCTCCATTAGGCATCCCCGAGGGTGGCCACGACATCGCCTCCCGTCACCTGTATATAGCCCGGAACCATCACGACGCCCTCCCCAAGAGCGATTCCACCTCTTCGCCTGAAGAAACTGTCCCACTGCCCACGCCATGACAGTTCCGCTGTCCCCGATCCTGCGATCCGCCGTCTGGGTGGTCGCAGCCCCCCTGGGTCTTTACTTCACATTTTTGGCCCTCGGCGCAACACCATTTTTTCAACGACAGTGAGGTTTTACCACTTTATTCGCTTCTCAGTACTTTATCTGACTCTCTCCTGCAGTTTTCTGTACGCGCACAAGATAAACACACTTTGGTGGCGCGGCGTCAATGAACCTGAGCGGTTTGGCTTTGCTAGTCAGTCCACGTACCATCACCGCCACTAGCGACGCGCAATTAGCTGACCCATGTCATGCATAGAGGGCCAAGTCACACCCTTCTCCCTCAACACCCCAGATGGAGTGAACTTGTATGCTTGGCATGTCATGCCCTTGCCAGCTTATCTGAAGCAGGAAGAGAGATTCTCAGCACAGAGGCCCGGCTTTTGCGAGGACTTCACCCAGACCGAGTCTTTCAAGGCGCTCAAGGAGGACCCTGAAGCCCGCGTTGTTCTATCATGTAAGCCACGCCGTCCTGTCCAAGGCTCGCTCATACTAATATGCTGCAGTTCATGGTGTAAGGGGCATCCATTTGAAGCGCATTTTGACATTGCTGACACGAACAGAACGCCGGAGATATCGCGCAAAACCACCGCCCTGACAGTTACCATGTCATCACCGACACCTCTTCGTACCACGTGTTGGCAATCGATTATCGCGGCTTCGGTCACTCCACAGGCACTCCCTCTGAAGACGGCCTTATCCAAGACGCAGCTACTCTGATTGACTGGGTTATTAATGTTGCCGGCGTCTCCTCAGACCGTATCGTCCTTCTCGGCCAGAGCTTGGGCACTGCCGTGACCAGCGCCGTCGCAGAGCTATACGCCTCCCAGGGCATCGAATTTGGTGGAGTCATCCTCGTCGCCGGCTTCAGTAACTTGCCCAAGATGCTCAGTGGCTACAAGATCGGCGGACTCTTCCCCGTTCTTGGCCCTCTGAAGGTCTGGCCTGGATTCTTGGAGTACATGGAGACCTTCATCTACGACAAGTGGCCGTCCGCTGACAGGCTTGAGAGCCTGGTGAAGCTGACCAAGCGAAGGCTACGCCTGACTCTGATATCCGCCAAGGACGACTCGGACATTCCCTGCGAGGAAAGCAGCAAGCTGTTCCGGGCTGCGGCTAATGCCACTGTTGATGGCGGGCTGAGCGACCATGCATTCGAGTCTTGGAAGGAGGTACGGACGATCCACAAGGGCAAGAACGCGTTCGTCACGACATGGCATGCGGACCACAATATCATTATTCGACAGGAAATGTTCCCATACGGAGGTAAGCGACTGGTACAAAATGGTGCTTCGGCGGGCAGTAACTGACGAGACTAGGACACAACGACATCATGGGATATGCGCCCGTAATCCTCGCAGTAATGCGGTCTTTCGATCTTGTAGGCACCGCGTATGATACTGCTGGCTCTGACACCAGCAGCCGAACATTGTAAATGTGCGCCTTCACTTTCAAGACTTCAGAGTGGGAATTGTACTAGACTTTGGAGGTGCTTTTGATAGACTTTAGTAGCGTAGACATCTCGCCGCGATGCTATAGATTTAGTAATGATGAACCGATTTTAGAAAAAGCTCATTCTCCTTGTCCTTTCGGGCGACAGGGACTGAGTTTTGGTAAGGTAATGAATCTGATGAATCTGGCGCGAAGTCTCATAGACAGACGTATGGAGCTTCTTCTGAACCGCCTACCGAGCTCACTTTAGGCACCAAGTCGACTTTCGCAAGACACGTGCACTAGAAGAGCGGATAAGGACACATAAATCCAAACCGAAATGCCGTCATTGAATTAAGGTGAGATACGTGGCTGATCAAACGCACATCAGCAGGCAGCGACAGCGTCTTCGGACCCCTAACTGGAGACCACGCGATCGCTAAGCCGCCCTAGCGCTAGGTGGGATGGCTGCCCCGCAGTGCCCGCACACAGCACCCCAGCAGTTAACCCCGCCATGATGCAGTCACAGCTGGAAACTGCCCGGCCACATGAAACTGTCCTCTCGCCCGCCAAAACTTCTTCCCCCGCCATTCCCACCTTCCAAGCTTGTCCAGAGCTCCAAAAGCTCGAACCACGACACCACCGCCACCACCCCGCCTGCGATTGCCGCAAACAACACCCCACGAACCCGCGCGAACGAATCGACCAAGCAGCAAACATGCCTGCCGAGGAGTCCAAGCCCCTCGACCCTGCCGTCAAGCAGGCCGAGGACGCCGTCGCCGAGGCGGAGAACAAGGGCAAGGGCAAGGAGCCCGAGGTCGAGTCGGAGGAGGAGGAGGACGATGCGCCCGAGGAGACCGGCGCTCCTGCCTCCGGCGGCGTCAAGAAGAAGAAGAAGAAGTCCAAGAGAAAGAAGGTCAAGGAAGCTCTGACCGGCAAGCCCAGCGACCCCGAGCAGCAGATCCGCGATGCGATCGGCGGGCTCACGCCCCAGCAGCTCACCGAGCTCCTGGCGCTGAACCCCGCCCTCGCGAACGAGATTGGCGCCAGCGGCTCCGGCAACCAGTCGGCGGAGCAGACGGCCAACGCGCTCAAGCAGCTTAACCTGCAGGACATCATGACCGGCCTGGCCTCGGCCGGCAAGAACGCGAAGGACATGGCGAGCTACAAGTTCTGGGCCACGCAGCCCGTGCCCAAGTTTGGCGACGGCGACAAGAAGATTGAGGAGGGCCCAATTCGCGTCCAGAAGGTCGAGGACGTCCCCAAGGAGCCGGCGCCAATGGTCAGCGGCTTTGAGTGGGTTACAATGAACCTCGAGGACGAGGGCGAGATGAAGGAGGTGTACGAGCTGCTGAACGGACATTACGTCGAGGACGACGAGGCCATGTTCCGTTTCAACTACTCCCCTGCCATGCTGCAGTGGTAAGAATGGGTATTTTCTTTGATAGACAAGTGGAAGCTGACTTTTGCAGGGCCCTGATGGCTCCTGGCTGGCGTAAGGAGTGGCACGTTGGTGTGCGCGCTTCTCAGTCCCGCAAGCTGGTCGCCTTTATCTCAGCCATCCCCGTTAACCTGCGCGTGCGCAAGAATGTCATCACCTGCTCCGAGGTCAACTTCATGGTTGTCCACAAGAAGCTCCGCGGCAAGCGTCTGGCGCCCGTCCTGATTAAGGAGATTACCCGCCGCAGCAACCTGCGAGAGATCTGGCAGGGTCTGTATACTGGTGGTGTCGTTCTGCCCAAGCCCGTCAGCACCTGTCGCTACTTCCACCGCGCCATCAACTGGCAGAAGCTGTATGAGGTCGGCTTCAGCCCGCTGCCTGCCAACAGCAAGCCCCAGTTCCAGATCCGCAAGTATGCGCTGTCCGACAACACGTCGACCAAGGGCCTGCGCGAGCTGCAGGAGAAGGACATTGAGCAGGCGAGCGCCCTTCTGGACAAGTACCTCGCCCGCTTCGATATGGCACCCCAGTTCTCCAAGGAGGAATTCAAGCACTGGTTCCTGCATGACAAGGAGAAGGGTGGTGAGCAGGTCATCTGGACCTACGTTGTTGAGGTTTGTATTGAATTTCCCCCTTTGTTGACGGCATAGCTGACCCAAAGCAGAACAACGGCAAGATTACCGACTTCTTCTCCTTCTACTGCCTCGAGTCTACCATCATCAACAGCACCAAGCACCAGGTCATCCGCGCCGCCTACCTCTGGTACTATGCCTCTGAGATCGGCACTACCCAGCCCCTCGACAAGGAGGCGCTCAAGCCGCGCTTGAACTCGCTCATCGGCGACGCTCTCATCTTGGCTAAGAAGCACAGATTCGACGTCTTCAATGGTCTGTCCCTCCTCGACAACGGCCTCTTCCTGGAGCAGCAGAAGTTCGGACCCGGTGACGGCCAGCTGCACTACTATCTCTTCAACTACCTCGCGGCCCCCATTGCCGGAGGCGTCGACAGGCGCAACAAGCTGGACGAGGAGAACCTGAGCGGCATTGGTTTGGTGATGTTGTAAATGGGGGTTCGCAAAAGGGCGAGCACGGCACCGGGAGAAACGGTATGACTGCATGCATACGGCGTTGGATGGATGCGGAGGTATCATAGTACATGAATAAAAGCTCTCATGACCTGCACACTATCGTGTATCCTCTCTCTAAGTGTCTGCTCAACTCACCGCCCAGCGGATCGACACATCCCCTCTCACGGCAAGGGAAACTGCTTCTCGACTACGTCGATCCTGTCCACGTACCACTTATTCATCCACGCTACTCTATCCATGATGGGCGCGTGTCCCATGCCGTCAATGAACTCAACCACACTAGGCTCCAAGTGCTTCGCTAGCAACCGGCCGTGGTGCGCATCAATCATGACATCCGCGTTGCCGTGGATGACCGCGATCCTCTCCCTGCCGACCGCGTCCGCCAGCTGCGCCAGCTGCTCGGGCGACTTGTGATGCCACCCGGCGCTGACAAGCTGCAGGATGAAGCCGCGGATGCTGAAAAGCCCTGGCGTGCAGCGCTTCACGAGCTCCTGCGCCTGGAAGCGCTGGAAGTTGCTGTCGAACCGACCATACCCCTTCCCGCCGTCCGCAGGGCCGCACTTGGGCGTGCTCTCGTCGGGGAGCTCGGCGGCCTCGTCGGGCTGGACGAGCCACTCCGCGGGGAAGAGCTTGAGGGCGGTGTCCTGGATGCTGCGGTCCATGGACTTGGGGACGAGCATGGCGGCGCGGTCGGCGAGGTTCGTGAGCAGGGGTTTCGTGTTCTCGATCCAGGGGGCGGTGCAGAGGAAGGTGACGGAGGCGAAGAGGTCGGGCGCGGCGAAGGCGAGTTCCTGGGAGATCATGCCGCCCATGGAGATGCCGAAGAGGTGGACGGAGCGCGGGGTGGAGGACCAGCCGACGTGGGTGAGGACGTCGAGGGCGTCGAGGGCCATGGCGGAGGTGGTGTAGCGGGCGTAGGGGACGTCGGAGCCGCCCATGCCGCGGTTGTCGAGGATGAGGACGGAGTAGCGGGCGGCGTTGTCGTGGCCGAAGTATTTTGTTTGGCGCTGCCAAGAGGTTTTTACGCCTGCGAGGCCCATGATGAACTTTTGGGGGATGTCAGCGGGGTGAAGGCATGAGAGGGGCAGAGAGAGTGTGTGGGTATTACGATGATCTTGGAGGGGCCGTGGCCGTGGATTTCCCAGGAAATGTTGAAGGGCCCGTCGCGGTCTTTGGCGACGGGACACTTTCCTGAGCGGTCGGGCTCGAGGTTCCATATCGTTGAGGGATAGGAGGGGTGGTTCATTGTGGCTTCCGCCGTTGGGAAGACGGGGATCCTTGAAGTGCATTTTAATAAGATGAAGCCATCCCTGGGGTTGAGTTTACATCACGAGCAACAGCGCTTACTTGGTAGCCATATTTGCGGGTTGTCTCTTTGCCCCAAGAACCTTTTTGTGAGGTTGCAGCGCAGATCGTTTGGGGTTGCACCTGTGCGGCTGGATTTAGAATCGTCGTTGGTTTACGCGCATGTATGTAAGGTAGATCGCGAGAGAGAGTGGATTTTGGACAAAGAGGGAAGTAAAAGCTCAAGGGTGGCGATGGGGCAGGAGGAGGGTGTTACAGATGAGTTTTAATTGAGGCTGTGAGCTGCTCTTGTCTGAGAGACACACAGAAGAGAGGTAGATTGAGAGCCGGGGAAGCTTGATCCTTGAGCTCGATCCACCCTCCTTGATTGAGAATATGCGACGAAAAGAAGCAAGCGTATTCGCTACCTTGACCCGAACCAGACCTGCGGGTTTTTGGCGATTTGCGAGGGGGTTATATCGGAAACAGGACTTATTTAACAAAAAGTGCTGCAGAACGCGGCGTCTGTGAACACGATCATGGGATCCCACGTTAGCCCGACAGAGATGCTTCAGAGAGGACGGCGGTGACGTTGATGAGTGTCGGTGTCAGTTATCAGGATACATTTTGTCGGTATCCGAAATGGATGTTGGCCGGGAGTACATTGATAGCAGCAGCACTCAGCGGCGGCACGGCTTCCTGTGACCCCTAGTCCCACATGAACAATGCCTCGGCCCCGGGGAGCTTCAATCGCCGCGTGGAAGCTCCCAGCTCATGGGACGTTATTGATCCCCGTGAGTCTTGGGCCAGTCGGGAGTTGATATACATCGGATGGCGCGGAATTCCGAAGGTTCCTAAAAGCTTAGGTTCACTCGTTTAGTCTTTCACAAAAGGGTCTTTGAGCTTATTGTTGATTGCAGAAAGACCTTATTCAACCATTGCAATGTCCAATGCTTCTGATAATGACGGAACCCCGTCCGCGGTACGTACCTGCCTCGAAATAGCTTGGCGACAAAGCAGAGCTCGGGCCACGTGCTGACTGAACTACTTCTCTCAAGCAGCTCACCGCCTGCCTCCTTTCCCCCTCCTTACGGCAGAATCAACAGCTGGCGCAAGTCTGACCCTGTTTCGTTTGGTCATCGAACAGCTCAGCTCGACATCAAGCAGCAATATTATTTCGTCCTGCGACGCCACATATCTACCGCCTTCAGGAATTGATCAGCAGCAGATTACACGTGCATGTGAACATCAACTACCGTCCTCAACATGCTACACGCATAGGTACACATACGCTCCATCATGTGGCTCTCGGTGCCATCAACAGATAGCCTCACCCGGCCGCGCATCGCAGTCGCCGTCGTCTCCGCCATCGCCGCCCTCTCCGTAAGCTACTACGCCTACCAAGCGACCCAGGACGCCTACGGAGATGGCGTCCCCGGCACAGGCCTCCACCGCAGCAACGCCGTCCGCCGCACCCACCGTCGCACCCGCCGTGCCAACTCCCTCTCCTCGTCTGACGGCGCCGACGGCGACCACGTCCCGGACGAGAACGCCGCAGACCTCGACGCCATCCGGCCCCTGAATGACGGCGACACGATAGTCGACGGCGGCACCGTCGACGAGTGGTGGAACGACCCCAACGGCATGCAGCCCCAGGCCCGCGCGGGGCATAATATTGTCAGCCTGCTGTTTAGGGTCTCGGAAGACAATGCGAGACGGAACGCTTGCGTCCATCGAGGCTGCGCATGTAACGCCTGCGGCATGGTGCCCATACGCGGCGTCCGTTATCGCTGTGCCAACTGCGCCGACTTCGACCTCTGCGAGACGTGCGAGTCGCAGGGCGTGCATATCAAGACGCACATTTTCTACAAGATCAAGGTCCCCGCCCCGCCGTTTGGTCCTAGGCAGATGCAGCCGGTGTGGTACACTGGTGATCCGGAAGCGTGTATAAGAAATCTGCCGCGGAGTTTGATGGCCAAGCTGAGCAAGGAGACTGGTTTCGAGAGGCCGGAGATCGAGGCCTTTTGGGAGCAGTTCTCGTTCATGGCTAACACGGAGTGGCGCGAGGATCCGGACGATCTGCAGCTTGCTATGGACAAGAAGACTTTCGAGAGGTGCTTGGTGCCGTCTGGTGGCTCCCGACATGCGACGCCGAACTTGATCCACGACCGGATGTTTTCATTCTACGATACCAACAACGACGACCTTATTGGCTTTACTGAATTCCTGCATGGACTGGCGTACCGCAAACGAAAGGACAAGCTGCGCAAGATCTTCGAGGGCTACGACATTGACGGGGACGGTTTCGTCAACCGCCGCGACTTCTTGCGCATGTTCCGCGCGTACTATGTTCTCTACAAGCAGATGCACCGCGACATTCTTGACGGACTGGACGACCAGCTCATGGGCAGCACTGAGGCAATGCAATTGGTGGCCAGCCGCCAACCTCTCAGCAGTCTCTTTGGCCGAGAAGGGCGAGTGCCGCGCGCTGATGGGAACAACCGCAGCGAGGGCAAGATCTTCCACCCCAACGGTGACGTCGAACTGGAGCCCGGCAGACAAGGTGCTGTGAGCGAGGATAAGGGTGACACGTCGGCGAGAGAGGACGTCTTGACCCGACTTTTCGCACCGTACATCGGTAGCCCCTGGACCGTTCAGATGCGGTCTCCCGACAGTGAACCGGATACGCCTTACTGGGATGCTCTGCTGAACCCGCCTACAAGTGTGGATGATCTGCCGGACCTGCTGAGTGGACAACGTCGCGAACGCAATGAGCTGGACTTTGACTTTGAACTTGAATTGGGCAGCTCGGACGGTGAAGAGGATGGAAACAACAACTCGGACGCGGAAAACAGAAGCTCCACCGGTGCTGTTATTGTCCAGCCAAATGAGTCGGATAACAGGACCAGAAGAGTCGATTCAGAACAGTTTACTAGCACCATGCCTACAGAAAGCCAACTCCGAGCGCAAGTCATCAACCATAGGAGGCAGCTGGCACCGGATATTGAAAGAAGACGGCGACAAGCCGCAAGGAAGCAACTACACGACAGGTGGAAGAGGAGACAGTTTTACCTCGACGAAGAAGAAGGCGGCCTGGCTCCCGATGGATGGCAGTCTGATGAAGACGTGCTCGTCAACAACCTCAACGGCGTCGCTGAGAGTTCCAAGGCAGCGCAGCATCAGGTTCTGTCCCCACGCTCGAGATCATCTTCAAAGGTTCGCTTTGCGGAAGAATTGGACGACTACGAGATCAGATCCAACGCATCAGCATCTTCTAGGAGCGTGCCCGAACGCTGGGGAGGTATGGAGATCCCAGACGAGGAGCGAGACGCGGGCAAGGAGATTCTTTACCAGGTCACCCAGCAGGCATTCAACGAGCTCCTCGACGCCATCTTCAAGGACAAGGAGAATCTGGCTATTCAAGCGGCCGCATCCAGATCTCAGAGAGAGACGCACAGAGCTCTATTTGAGAACCTCACCGTCGAAGAGACGAAGCCAAAGGCGACTGAACCGCGACAACCGCGTAAGGCGCTGGACGAGAGCAAGCCGATTGCGGAGCGATCCCTGGAAGAGCTGCTCTTGACTAGTGGCTACAGAGTTGAGGACTCCGGCGAAGGCGAGGATGCTCATCCTGCGGCGGAGGTTGAGAGAGTGATTGAAGAAATCGACGAAACGGATGAGGAGGGTGATGAGGATCAGGAAGAAGAGGAGGAAGAAGTACCGGTCGTTGAAGAGGTCGAGTACCGCGACCCCACGATGCCCCAATTTCGTCCCAATAGCGACGCCTCTATCGCGCCCCCTATCCCATCACTTACACCATCATCTTCGGCCGAATCAGTCAAGACGAAAACAAGGGATGCCAGGGCAGCTTCAAATAAGGATCGCGAGGGCAAGCGTGACCGCGCCGCCAAGGAAAAGGAGGGAATCTTGCATTCCAAGCTTATCGAGTGGAAGCGCCTCGACATTGCAGAGAAGGAGGCCGCCGACCGCGGCGGCTGGGGCAAGCTCAGCTTCGAGGAGTTTGAGGACATTTACAAGAGCCAGGAGAACGCCGGCAACAGGCTCGACTACCTGGGCAGTTGGGTCGACTTCTGCATCCCCTAGAACGGACAAGACGACCCTGTCCCGTACAGGATATTCGAGGACGGCATCTGGGACTCCGAGATGGATACGGATGACGACGACCTGACCATTACCACTATTGAAGATAGCGAGAGTTCCGATTCAATGAGCTAGTTGAACCCCAAGGAGGCGGAACTTCTTGGCTTGATTTGGAGTGGGAGGTCTTCCCCTGCGGCAATGGTATGGTGATCGAGCGTGGGAGGAGTCGAGATGGAAAAGGGGCCGGAGCGCCCTTGTATTTTAGCCGTTCAAATGGGGATGCATGATTCTGCGCATGAGTAGGCGTGGGCGGACATAGCGATAATGGTAAATATGCCTATTGAGCTTTTCTTGTTCATTGTGAAGCAGTAGGTGGCACTGATCTGACATCACTTCCCAAACGCCGGAACCTCACGCAACCAAACCCACTCAAGGGGCTAGAATCCTCCCTCCCTCCGTGAACAACGTCGTGCCCGTCACATTCCCATCCTTCATCAGATACAAATACGCCTCCGCCACATACTCGGGCCTGCCAATCCGCCCGGTGAGACACTTGCTCCTGAATAGCTCCACCGTCTCCTCCGGCAGCGTCTGGAACAGCTCGGTGCTCACGGGGCCGGAGGACACGAGGCTCACCCTCACCGGCGCGAAACCGACCGCCAAGCCGCGGACCATGCCCTCCATCGCGCCGGCGGCGGCGTCGGCGACGGCCCAGCCGGGCATGGGGCGGTGGGACGAGGAGCCGTTTGTGAAGGTGATGGAGGTGTCTGCACTTGCTTCGATGTGCGCGTGGGTGCGGAGAACGGAGGCGAGGATGAGCGGGGCGTAGGCGTGCATGGAGAGCTGGGCCGTGATGTCTGCGACTTGGGTTTCGGGGAAGGGCGGGAGGGGGGATGCGCCGTCTGCGGTGTAGATTATGTGGGTTACCTTGCTGAGGCCGTTGGAGGTTGCGGTGTCGAGGAGGGTGAGGAGGTTTTGGCGGAGGTTGGGGAGGTCGGAGAGGTCTATTGTGAGGGTTTTGATTGTTGTGGAGGAGGGGGGGAGGCGGGAGGCGGCGGCGGCGAGTTTGGTCGGGTTGGAGGAGACGAGGGTTAGGATGGAGGGAGAGGAGGTGAGGAGGATCTGGGAGGCGGTGGTGTGGCCTAGGCCGGAGGAGCCGCCGAAGATTAGGATGTGGGTGTTGTCGAGCTTTGAGGGGGGCATTTTGGTGGTGGTGGTGGTGGTGGTGGGAATGGTGAGGTTTTGGAGATGGCGAGCATGGTGGTGTTGGTTTACTTCGGGAAGAGGTGATGATTTATGTATTCGAAAGCTGTGAAGTAGTCAACCGAGACGGACGAACTCAATGACGGAGATCAGATGGTCTGGCACACTGATTCGCGAGATGGGTTGATGGCGTCGTCGAAATGTGGTTTATTTGGTGCTCGGGTTTACTCCGTCCCATGCTGATGGAACTGTCCGTCGAGGACAAGAGCATATCCACGACAGCCACTACTGGCCTCGGACACCGTACGGACGGGCTTTCTAGATGAGATTCTACCTCGTTTCTTTCCACTGGCCAGCTTTCACGCTGCTAATGGTATGCACCGTCCCGGTGTAACTAAGACGTGCTTGTCCATCCCAAATCCGGGGGTCGGCCCCGAGCATCCCGCGGAGCGAACGCCGGTCAAGGCCCCGCTCGGCTCCGTGGAAGCCGCCGAAAGTCCGCCGAAAAACTGCCCTGTACGGGCCAAGAGGGCGCTGCACGAGAGCACAAGGCGCGGCCTTTGAACATTAAAATTTGACACTTTCCCACCATCCCGTAGTTCTTCGATTTATTGAGTGAGCCCTTTCCCAAAGATTCGGATGATGGGCAGGGCCGGTGCGCGTTGCTCACTATGCCCTAGCCAAAGGCCGCTTGTTGTCTTTGTCTTACTATCCTTCTTCTTCTCTTTCCGGGTAGGCTGTGGAATCGTCTCGGCATCCAAGCCCATCAGCGACACCGGCATCTCGGTAGCACTTCTTGGCTAGTATTCGGCATGGCAGTTTTGATGGAGAATCTATCCTACACGATGACATCTTACACGAGACGAACCGGAACACCGATCCTAGCAACGCATGAGGGAGGATGAACCGGCCCTATCTACACGACACCACGCCGCGGACTTGGTCCGCCCGGAAGAATATCCCACATACGTCGAGGACAGTCCCGAACCAGCCGCCTAACCTAAGGCCCCGACCAGTTGGAGCACCTTTGTACAGCCAGCTTTGAGGCACTTTATCAAACTCCCCTAGCCTCCGCAGGCGTAGGGGCAGAATCCCGCGGTTACGGACGTCGCGAGACGATTAAGCTTAACGCCAAGCCCGTCATGCTTGCATATGTCCACCCGAAATCTTCACCGCGCCCTGAAATGACTCGCTGGCAGCGGCCTACGCCGTTGGCGCACGATCAACGTCGCCAGGATGATGAACACGACGATTTCAATCACCAACAGTCGCAATGTGGTCGAGGACTTTCGCAATATGCAGTTTTGGAATTCGACGGGAGTTGAAGCCGACTGCTACCCTCCCATCATGTTACCAAAAAGATGAGCCCGACGGGAGAGCGTGAAGAAACCCCGCCGACACTTACAACACAGCCACATCTTTAATTATATCCCACACCAGAGCCAAGTCCCCGGAGCAAGCCGTGCCTGGCAGCGAATAAATGAGTTCAGATGAGATCGCCCAACCGTCTCCACAGCCCACCGGTTCGATCTCAGTGAGGGACTGACTCGGTCTACGATGCTTCACCGTTTTGGGGGACGGAGAAAACAGAAGGCCGCCAATCCGCAATCAGCCCGAACGCCCTGCGAAAATGATATAAAAGGCCAGGACTATTCCTGGACAGATCGTCTTATGAAGAGTGGCACACCAAGTCTCTTTTCCAGCACCCGGTCAACAATATTCAATATGCAGCTTTCCGCTTTCCTCCTCGCTATTGCCCCGGTGGCCGTCATGGGCTGGTCTCACTCTGGCTGCAGCAAGACCGGCAACAGCTGCTCCAACTCTGCGCTGGTTGAGTACAAGGTGAGAGTGCCACGAACTCAATTGCTACCATCACGTAGCTGACCATCATGCTCAGTGCGGCATTTCTCGATCTGAATGGCCTCCCTACCCTCCCTGCGAGTCTGTTGATGCGGTAAGTCTGGTCTGGTGCCACGTATCAATGAGCTCGTTGACTAATGACATGTTAGGCTAGGGGCTACTGGTGCTGTCCTCCTTAGGCTGGGCAAGTCAGGGGGATCCGGGCTTGATTCATGTACACCTTTTTTTTTAATAAACGTACAAAAACACCACAGCAGACTTTTTGACTGCATGAATCTGATCCAACGTTTTCATAATGTGTAATAACCACCTCCGTGATGGATGTTCTGAGGCCTGGGGGCTGTGGCGCTATGCGAGCGAACATGCCAAGTGTGATCCAACTCATTGATTAAGAGATCCCCTGATATTCCTTTGCTAGTGCGACTACTTTTCCTGTGTGCTCGCTATCATCGTTGCTATTGTACAGAGGTGCCGTTCAAAAGTTTTGACCAAGGCCCATGCCACCTCCAGCCCCATATACGCCTGGCGCTAGCCGTCAGCCACCCCCCACTATACCTAAAACGGCTAGTATACCAGCTTATTGCTTTTTTCTAGGGGCCTACTAAGGCCCTAGTAAACCTTCTCAATCACATTAACAAAAACGCGTTATATTAATATTACTGCTTTTTTAACCTCTTTTTTTCCCTATTAATAATGCTACTTAATTTAGATCCTATTTAGAGAGTAGTTATTATTACTTTATAATCCTTTTATAGTAGTAAAACTACTAAGGAGATCTTATAGATTACTAGCTTACCTATTTAGTTAATTAACTATATCTATATATATACTATAGAAACTAGTTTTAAACTAAACGAAAAAGCCTTTATTATCCTACCTAACTATATTATTAATAAACCCTGCTCTAGTCGACCTAAAAAGCAAACTACAGCTACTATTAACGCTATTACTTTAAAAGTATCTTAAGACTACTATAGTTATAAAAAGAACTATACTAATATTACTAGTAATCTCACTAAAGAGGGTATTAAGGTCTTAGTAACTATAGTATAGAGGATCTTTTAAATAGCTAAGTATTAGAAGATTAAACTTATTTATAAACTTAGCCTAATAGCTAGAATAAAAGCTAAGAAGCTTACTTAGTGCTTTTACTATAAAGACTAGATATTAGAGGACTAGAAGAAGGTTATTTAGTTAGATAAGATTAGTATTATTCTACTTTATTATTAGGGAGGGTACTATTTCTAGTGTTATCCTAATAAGGCTTATACCTATTTCTATATTTATAAGTAGTAGAAAAACTACTCTAAGTTTATATTTTAGAGGTGTTTTTCTTATAAATTGAGGGGTTCTTATTACTACTAGATACTAAAGTTAGTAAAAGACCTTAAACTAACTACTAAGGAGGTTACTGCTTTAAACGCTAAGTTAGAGCCTATTAAAAAAGCTAAATAGAAGTTTATTACCCCCTTTATATACTTAGAATTATATAATAAATCTAAGCTTTACTTAGTTTAGTAATAGAATAAAAAGAATAGTAAGCTAGTGTATAAGTCTAAAGGTAGTATTAACTAGTATTAATACTAGAAAGAGATCTTACTATTTAAGCTATTCTCTTATGCCTACTACTATAGCTAGAATACTATAGTATAAAAAGATAAAACGCTATCCTATAACTACTAGTTTAATTAAGAGACTTTTAAAGTTAATAATATTAATAAACTTCTCTAGTTAAGTAACTCTCTTAACCTTAACTCTATAAAGCTTTACTAGCTCTAAATAAAGCGATATATAACCTAACTAAACGTTCCTAAAAACTATACTAAAGCTATATAAGCTTAGGAAGTATACTAGAAGAAGCTTAAGCTAGAACGTTTTTAAGCTTAGATTAAGAGGATCTTATAGTATATTTAAGAGATTATTAAACTAGAGGGTAGTAATAAATATAAAGAGGGCTATACTACTAATAAATATTATAGCTAAAATTCACATCTTCCTCGCTGTTAATGTGGTGCTAAAACTGCCCTTAGGGCCCCTGGCCTCGACCCCTGCCGCCACCCCTGCCTCTGCCAGGTGGCGTTCTTGGCGCCTTGGTCAAAACTTTTGAACGGCACCTCCGTAGTTGCTACTGTTATCGTCGTGTATCATCTTCGTCCTCTATTGTTAGCGTCTATCGCATTCGTGGGAGCCGCAAAGTTGCCAGGAAGAGCAGTGAACATGACGTCGGACGCCAGATCGGATACGCGGCCTAGAAGCTTCTCGAGCAGACGGTAGCCCGCACCCTGAGCGTACTCCGGAAGTTCTATCACAGCTTGTTAGTCACCATGAAAGACAACCCCAGGAAGGATGTCCAGAAAAGCTCACCATGTCCGGCGTTGAAAACTCTGGCAAAGTTCAGGCCTCTCTGCTCGACCCAGTCGCCGATCTTGCCCGCGGCGCTCTGCGAAGACTGGTCGCTGTACGCGGTGGGAAGGAAGAATGTCCTGCTGGGGAACTCGTCGAAGCCCTGTTTTCCGTTCCAGGTCATGTTCTGCAGCACATAGAGCGTGCCGTTGGTGGGTACACGGTCTGCGGGTCACGATGTCAACTTCTGAAAGAGTCGGTGAGTGGTTGCTGTTGAGAACTTACAGTCGAGGTTGCCGCTGGCGATGATGAAGTTGTTGGTGTGCTCGATGACTCTCGTTAGGGCACCCGAGGCGAAGGGGTCCTCGCTCTGGTCACCATTGGGCCCGAAGGGGTTCGCGTCGGTGCACTCCTGCCAGTCCTTCTGTCCCTCGGGAATGTGGATCGCCTTGCGCATCTGAGGGATGTTGAGGTATCCGTGCCAGTCCTTCTTGTCGAAGCTGAGCGGCACGCTGGCGTTGTCACCGGCCGAGGCCCAGAGCAGGGGGTCGGAGGGGTTCGGGCAGCCCTGGGAGATGTGGTAGATGTTGGAGCACGGACTGACTTCAGCCAAGCCGTCGTATACAATGGAGGAAATTTGGCAATCGTTGCTCATGTTGCCGGGAGGGAAGGGGCCTGCGGGCGGGAAGGTAAAGTACTTCTCGCGCATGTCTTTGTAGCCACAGGCCTCGTCCGCGGCCTCGATGCGGTCCCAGTAGTCGCCGACGCCGGGGTACAGGCCCATGACGTTGTTGTACTCCTCGACAAACGGCTTGGTGACGATGTGCTGCTGGAAGTCGTTGGGGACGCTGCGGATGTAGGGGCTGAACATCATGGCGCCGGAGAGGTTGTAGTCGGCGGATTGGTTGGACTTGATCATGGCGTCGCCGATGTACGGGATGTAGTGGCCCGCATAGCTCTCGCCGGTGAGGTGTGTCTTGCGGCCGGTGGTGTTGAAGGTTTCCATCCAGTTGTGGTAGAAGCCGAGGAACTGCTGGGCGATCTCTTCCTCGGTGGTGGCGTCTGGGGAGCCGACGGAGAAGCCGGTGCCGGCGGGCTGGTCGACGTAGAGCATGTTGGAGAGCTGGGACCAGGAGTAGATGTTGTAGACGGGGCGGTAGGCGGAGGGAAACCAGGTGAAGGGGCCGTTTTCTTGGACAAGCCCAATGAAGGAACTGCAGCCTGGGCCACCGTTGAGCCTGGTATATGTTAGTGTTGATGAGTGCGATGTGTCAGGGGGAATTTCTACCAGATGGTGACTTCGTTGGAAGCATCCTTGTTAGTGCTTGGGAAGTACCAGAAGAACAGCTCGCGCGTCTCATTCGACTTGTTGGAGATGGGCATCAGACCGGCGTAAGACTCGCCAAGGTCCCAGTCGACAAAAGGAATGTCGGTGCCGTTGACGAGATACTCTGAGATATCGTTAGCTTGCTTGCTGGGAAACACGGCACGCCCATCGGAATCTCACTCTGAGTCTTGTCAGTCAAGTACTGGTAGTCACCGCTGACATCGCGCTTTTGGATATTGCGACGATTCGGACCACGCCTTTCCTCCGCCAACGCCTTGACGGGGTTGTGGCCATCAACGCGCCAGTGTGCCAAGACGGTGCACGGCAACACCGTTAACAAAAGAGCGCGGAGAGAAAGCGCCGGAGCCATGGTTACTATCTAGAGTGAAACGAATGAAAATGGCGAGCGTCGACGCTGGGGGGGACGAAACAGCCATCTTGGCAGAAACTTAGCGAGAGGGCTCATAATAAATAGGCAATCGTATTTGGCGTGATCTGTTTCCCCTGAGGCACTGCATCTTATTGCAACGCTGATTGAATATGGCATGGATCACCACTTGATGCGACTCTAAGATGGAGAGAGAGTTAATAATTAGAGTAGCGCAGCTGCAGTGTACCCTACAACTAACTCGGCCGCACCGTCTTGGCCGGGGTGCCATGGATTGCAATGGCGAACGATAAACATAGGTGCCGGCAACTGATGAACATGATTGATATCGCGCAATTAATCGTTTAGTAGGGGAAAAAGCAAATTCTCTTAGTTTGAAACATTCAGATATGTCGTGTTCCTTGAGAAAATAGTCTCCAATTGGCGGGGAATCTCAAAGCGACCCATATGGCATCGAAAATCGACCCGAACTGCATTCTGGACAAGCTCCCGAGCCGGCCGAACGGATGCGCACTTTTGCCTGCTTGACTATAGCTCAGCAGCATTAATATAACCGTAACCCCTTATACGGGCCGCAATAAAATCTTGTCACCCGCAGAGCAAAACAGCTCACAATGTGCTGGAAAGAATGGTCTTGACTCGCTCATTCAGCAAGTCGACCAATGCACCTAAAATAAGCTCGATTTTCATGGGACGAACTTGGCCATGCTGTTTGCCAAGATAGATCGGATGCAAAGAAAGCTTGTCTTTCGCATCGCACCGAGAAGACGGCTCCGCAAGAACTTGGCTCGGCGATCAGCCCGCCATACCAGGGGCTGAGTAGCCACCGTTCAACACAAAAAGTCCCGCAATGTCCGGGGAAAGAGTGATGACCTTCCCAGTTCTACGGGCTGTCAGTTGGCGCCATGGCCCGGATTGGAATGTGCATTGGTGGAGGAGCCGTGATAGCCGTTACCCCTGAAAACCTACACTGGCCGTCAGTTGGAGCTTATCTGAGCGGAATCCTCGCGCCAATGTCTAACCAAACTTACACCAATTCAGTCCTTCCTTAATAAGTTGGTCTGTTGCTTGAGTTTGGCCGAGCTCATATGGAACTTAGCTTCTCAAATCTTACATAGACCGAACTTCTTGATAAGATAATTCTTCCGTGCTGCTGTTTAACGGCCTAGTCGGGAACCTCCGTTTCGATGTCCGATTCCTGTCGATCTTCTTATCGAGGCATTATTCAAAAGAATATTTCCAAGGAATACTCGAGTTCCAACTTCCCACTCGTTTTCGGGATCCATGTTTGTCATACAATTTCCCACAAGTACACAACCTCGCTTATGTAGTCTGCATGCTGCTGATTCAACATTGAAGTGTGACTTCCGAGATTAGGCAGCAAACAGCCATTGTGCGAATCCGACTTTGGTTTTATTCTTTTAACAGAAAATGTCGTCCTTGGTTGGCTATATACATTGAGTTCTCACATTTGTCAAATGCTCTCGCAGAACTCTTGCTTCTCGGTGGCTTCTCGGTTGCTGTCGCGTCACAAGTTCTTACCGCCGCAACTGGCTTTTTCTACTCGTCATAAATGACGCACACAACCTCGCCAGCGATGTCAATGTTCGCAATGAAATCCTTGAGAAGACCGGTCTTGACATCTCTGCTGATGACCACCACACGTCCGTCTGACTGAAGACCAACAGCGACCTGATCACCAGCCTTGTTGATCGAGAATTGGCGAGGGAATCTGCCACCTGCAGGGTAGAGCTGAGTGAAATTCAGGTGGCCCGTCTCCTGGTCGATGGCGAATGTGGCCAGCGCGTCGGACACGATCTCGGTGCTGTTGGTCTTGTCGAAGTTGGGAATGCTGAAGGTGCTGACGTTGCGGGAGGAAACGACCAGGTACTGAGAGTCGGGCTGGGATTGTGGTTATTAGTCGCCGAAATTGAATCATTTAAAGCGTGGTAGTACTCACAGAGACGTGGATCTCAGCTGCAGCAGCTCCGACAGGAACAACGTTGTCCGGGCCATGAGTGCCAATGACGAAAACCTCCTTGAATTCAAGAGTCTTATCCTGGATGTAAGTGACCTCGTAAGAAGTAATGGTGTTGCCGAGCTCAGCCAACAGAAAGAAGAATGTCTTCTTGCCGACGACGAGGAATCTGGCGTGTCTTGGGCCGCTTCCAGATGCCGCGTTGAGAGGTGTGCTTGGCGTCAATTCGTATGTCTCCTGGTTGATGTTGAAAACCCGCACCAGGTCGGCTCCCAGATCAGGGACCAACACGAACTCCCCCGTGGGGTCAAGGATGGCCTCGTGGGGATGCGGGGCATTTTGAGCGGGCTTCGGGCCTGGTTGGCTCAGCGAGTACGTCCAGGACTGCAACCTCTTGATGTCGCTCGGGTCAGCTACAGAGAAGACCTCAAAAGAGGATGCAGGGCTAAACAAAATCTATCAGTTCCAATATCCGTATCGTTTTCCAACATTACTATTTCACATTTAGACCCCAGGTCGACTTCTGACAGGGGTTCTAATGCTAGCGCAGCACGTGGCCGATGTACTTACTAAGACGCCAGCGCAATTCCACCGCCATCCTTGCCGTAGACAACAGAGCTAACGGCACCCTTGATGGTCTCCAGTTTGCCAAGCGGCGAGAGGGTTCCGTTCTCAGACTTTGAGAACGAGACGAGCGTGCCGTTTGGATTGGTGAGGCCTCTGTCCGCGCAGTAGAGCAGAGACTTTGACTGGTCGAGGGTCAGCCAGGAAGGGTTGGCGGCGCATTCCGTTGTTGTCGAGATTGCATCCAAAGTTGCCCCGGACTCGGAAGTCTGAAGGTTGAGAGTCGTGACGGTCCCCGCGTGGGAGGCGGCGTAGAGAAGAGTCGACGAGACCGGCTTGACGGACATGACGGCCAACAGCCAGGCAGAGGTGAGCTTGGACAACATGACTGGCAACTGGAGAAGAACCAATGGACCCGAGAAAGCTGCTCGACTCCATCTTTGAGCACTGGGAATCACGCCTCTTTAGCAATTCAAGGTACACATGTCGGAAATGCGACTATGCTTGCTCCGCCGAGCTCGTTTTCCGTGCGGGGTCGGGATGACCCTGGAACCCCGGCGGATTTTCCCACCTATTATTCTAACTGGCTGGGTAATTAGATCACTCTTTCCATGGAATTGGTAATTGCTGGTCGCACGTGTAAAGAATATCGCTGCAGCGCATTGCCGGTCTGCTTGTGTGCTTCTTCT
Source organism: Colletotrichum viniferum (assembly GCA_020226115.1). Lineage (NCBI taxonomy): Eukaryota > Fungi > Ascomycota > Sordariomycetes > Glomerellales > Glomerellaceae > Colletotrichum > Colletotrichum viniferum. The sequence goes on from JAGFBE010000008.1 coordinate 787,528, forward strand.
TGGTAGGGGTTGCGGATAAGGTTTGAATAAGGATGGGCTTGGCAGCGTTGTGTTTAAGGGGGAACACTGGATGATTTGGAGTTTGGGTTCGTCTAAACCAATGATAAAGGTCGCGTTCCGCACTAATGGTTCATCCCATCGGTAAAGCTTCGACTTCGCCATCCATCCCATCGGTAAGTCATCAACTTCACTTCTCAACGCCTCTCCGATATAACGACTTGTCTTGGCATTGATTCCACGTTGAGGGCGGACTCCGAAACCCCATCACCGTATTCTATCAATTGTTAACAAGCATGCCAAGGCAGGTAATGAATGATGATTTGAACTTGATTTAAACTGCCTGGTCTTCCAGGCAGATAATAGATTGCTTGGCAGATTTGATGTAAGGCCATCAAGGTGCTCGTATCACGATCAGTATGCGTCCAGCGTAGATATCCCAGAAGACTCGGTGCAGACATCAACGTTCTAGCGATCTCAGCAGTTTCCGTTCAGATCATTTGTTTACTTACGCGGAACATGGTGACAACGAGCCTCACAGGGGCTTGTCTAGTAAGAAGCCCTCTCAGCTTAAGTTGCGCAGATGATTGGGTTGATTTTGAAACCAAATTCCTTCGATAAAAACTGAGAAACACAATTGAACACAAGTTATGTATGGTGATTTTCAGAACAAGCATTGGGGTATCTATTCTATCTATATAAACACACAAAACCCGACAGTCACACGAAGCTCAACCACTAGCACAAAGCCTTTTTAACCATGAGAAGCACGAATTTGGCTCCACGAAAAGGGGCTGCAAGAGTTTGAACCTCAAGTTAATAACCTCGTCAGGATCGACGAAGTCGCGCGTGTTGATGGTGATGGCCCAGTCGAGGCCCGACTTCTCCGATACGGCAAAAGCTCGTGCTCCCGCAAGCGTGCCCTGACGCTTGCCTACAGTGCGTCCACCAGTACCCCATACGGCATGCTTGCTGATGAACTTTGCAATGGTGCTCGCGCTAGCGGCGAGGGAGAATGCGGCATCGCACTCCTCTTTGATAGCGCCATCGCCACCGAAAACCATGGAGACCTTCGCGGTGGACTCCGGTTGCGAGCCGTCGAGGCCAGTAAAGCGGGTGTCTTGGATGATGCGATCGACGGCGTGCTTGCTAGCGGCTGTGTCGAAGACACGAACATCCAGACCTTCCAGGATGTTCTCCTTTAAGAAGTCAAAATACGGCTGATGGGTAATGTTGCTCACGACGTAGCCCAGGAGCATTGAGCCGTAGTTTGAATATACAAACTTCGAACCAGGATTAGAATCGAGAGTTTTCGTGAGCTGATATTCAATCATGTCCCGCAATGTGGCGGGACGCGCGTTGTTGTAAAAGTATTGAGAGGCCTCCCGAAACTCGAATCCAGTATCACCCGACTTTGAACGATCAAATCCTGTCTTATGCGCAAGGAGATGGTCGATTGTTGTAGTGAGAGCCCGCGGATCCTTAGCTTGCTTGTAGCCAAGGAGGTCGTAGACGAGTGTGGAAAGCTTGAGCTTTCCAGCCTGAATCAGATTGTCAATGGCAGCATGGACAAACATCTTACTCAGACTAGCCAGAAGGAAAACGTCATCCGGTTGGACAGGAGCTCGGTTGCTCTCTGCCCACGTATAACCGCGCTCAAAGACGATATCACCCTCTTCGGCGCCCGCGACTTGGGCCTGACGCACACCGTTCTTTTTCATCCATGTTTCCATAATGGTATCGAGTTTCGCAGTCATGGCTGGGTCGCCCTGTTTGCCGGTCACCGTCCACTTGCGGGCCTCAGGGACGTCAGTCTCGGCGAAGATGACAGAAAACCGAGTGTCCTGCCCAGTGCCGGCGCCGTCGATGTGAATCGGATAGAGGCGATTTTGGGACTCCTGCGACTTGAGTTCGGCGTCCAATTGTTCCGCGGTGAGGTCAGTTTTTGCCTCCCACTCACCAACCCAGTCGCTAGCAAATTGGGGTGTGACTCGTTGATCATCGGCGACGAAGAGGCGTTTCGGTCGCCAAAAGGTCTTTGTGAGTTCAGAGTCGTAGATTGCAGCGAACTCCTTGGGCCCAGCGGTGTCGTAGAAGATCGTTTCCATTGCGTTGCCAATGTTCTCGTGGACAATTAGGCAGTATCGGCGATCATTAGGGGTGCCGTAGGTGCTGTAGTCCTTAATGACGCCACTTGTATCGGTCGCGGAGTGAAAACCTCCTGGTTTCGTAATACCACATTGTTGGCTCCATTTCCCAACATTTGTCCTCTCCATGACGGCAGCGAAGACAGCACCAGCAGCCGGCCCCGCAGCGGAAACATGCGTTGGAACATAGCCTTTGGATTTCCATGAGTCCATCCAAGTCTGGTAGCCATCTAGATCCGTGCCAGAAATCGTTACTTGGTCGCTGCCCTCCCGCTTGACCCAAACTGCGGCATACTTGTTGTCAGGAGGAGTTCCGTAAGAGCTGAGAGAGATTATACGGTAGCCAGAGCCCTTAAGCGCCTGGGCCTTGGCCGCATGAGTGACACCGTCGAGATTGAAGTAAGTCTGGACTTGGGGTGGTGGTGTTGCGGCAGCAGAGGAGACAGAGTACAGAGCGCAAAGGCTGAGAAGGGAAAGGACTGAGCGAAATTGCATGACGTTCAACATCAGCCCAAAGGCCGGCAAAAGTCAAATATGAGGTCACAGTTTACAGCCAGCGATACATTCTGGGATCAACCGGGCTGGGAGTGTCTTTATGGTCGTTCAATGTTGGGTCTGGTAGAATATGTGTGGGTGTTGACCGTGACAGTCAAGGATCCCCAAACCCCTCAATTGTTGTTCGGGGTAGCCGATTGGGGTATCAGCAAGTCATTTCAACAACTACCGCCCAATTAATTTCCAGATCAAAGCATGAGGTTTTTTGCGGGCCATGCTGAACGTGCTACGGGCGGAATAGCCCTTAAATTCTAATTTACGGAAGCAGATCAATCAGCGCTTCAATCCAAATGGATGCAAACATGGACACCATGGGGAAGGTAAGGGCCGCGACTCGTTTATTAAGGTTAACACCCTTTTCCCCATTACAGATGGCAGTAATCATCTACTGAAATGACCCCATCCGAAGTCTAATGAGGTATTTTTAGCAACGCTTCTGACAGCGTTGTCGATACTCTGAAAATGAACTTCAGTCACAACTCGGGGTGGTAGGGGCGATTATTCGTCGCACAACAGGAGATAGTGACGGCGGACTCGCCATCACCGAAGCTCTTGCTTTGTGGTGCAGTCAGTTGCCACGTCTGGGCATGCTTAAGCTACGAGGCAGCGGGAGTCATGACCTGCCATGCTTCCTTCGAGGGGATAAAGCGACGGTGTTCCCGCTACGCAGATCAATCACATCACCCTCTAAACATAGCATTCGTGGCCGCTCCCAATGATACGCTGCGTAGGGGATAGAGTGAGGTGTCTATCCGGGGTAGTTCTGATTGGACCAGGCGGTATCCCACTTTGATCGCCCAATCAGATCACCAGCCTCCGTCGCACCCCCGCCAGCGCCCTCAACTAGGTATTTAGTTATTTGTGCGCAGGCGTTAATTGCAGTTGCTGTTCGCAATAAGTTCCGCTTAGTCGTCAGTAATCCGCATTCGGTTCCAAAAAAGTTCCCAAAAGTTGCCCGACCGCGCGGGAAACACCTCCCTACTTGACTTTGACGTGGGATACCGCTCGGCCAGCAGATCTCATCACACAGTCTTCGCCCCATACACAACCCCATCAGAAGCCCTCAGGGAGTCACGAAAGACGCCGCTGGCGTACATCGGAATGGGGCTATGGGTTTGCAAATGCAGTAGGAAGTCCTGGCATCACGCGGAACGCCCCGATTCATCACTTTGGTGTCCATGAGTAAGATGATTCGATACCACCTACGACAGCGGTGGCCAACGTTGGCCCAACCAACAAGTTCAGCTGCGACAGACAGAAGGTAAATTGAAGTTGGAGGCCAACCAGTCTTGGCCATGGGGGTCGGCTTGATGCCATTGGATCGTTTCGTGGTTCATCACGTGGTGTTGCACCAACGTCTTTGTTGGTTCCTGCAGGTACATGCAGGTCGTTGGTCGGCCGCGTTGTAAATTTGCACCAACAACTACATCTGGGCATCGCGACACTCTGTTGGAAGCAAGCCCCCAAAGATCCACCCACTCAAGATCGTCACCATTGAAGGTCGAGCAGTTGGTCGGGCCGGGTGAAAGCCTGCATGAACTTAGCCGCCATCGTTTCGTGTCGTCGCATTCAAGAGATAAAACCTGCTCTTTAAGCCCCCGAACTCTTCATCTCCAACTTCGCCCCCGATGAGAAGTCAGTATTCTTCACCCAACTGCGTCTGAATGACACATCGTCCCTCGGACTTGGTTGGAAACTTACATTTCGATGGCACGTTGCGTTGGAACTTTGCAAAGGACGCTAGATGGAGTGAAAAGAGATACTTACTTTCGGAGGTAGAACTGGAAGTGATGCATTGCACCAACGGCCACTTCCATCGATCCAAAAGATGAACCAAAGCTGCGAATTTATTTTCTACAAAAGCAGGTAGCTGGTCAGCAGTACCTCTCTCAATCTTCAAGCCAGCCACCATCTTGATATCCTGCTTATTCTACTCCTTGCATTTTCTCCTTCACCATGCGGTTACCGCGGACCTGTTTCTTGATCACTCTACTGATGATATCCAAAGCATCAGCTCTGCTTCCGTACAGCTTGCCTTATCTCAGCGAGTTGCGAGAAGGCCTTTTGAAACAGATCATTGCTAACTCTCGTAGCGCCTGGCAAAGAGTCTCGGACGGCAGAACCGCCCCCAGGACGTTCAGTCAGATTTGTCAGAGGTGCTACGGGCCTTCCAAGTGGCACTGGAATATCCACGTCCCAGCCGTCATCGTCCTATTCTACTCACAGTACATTCGCCTCGGCTTCTACCTCCTCCAAACCCACCAGCCTAGCGTCCGCCGGGACTTCTCTTCCTCCGCCCAAGTCACTCCCAACGTCCTCATCTGGAACCAGCTTCGCCCACTACTCCAACAGCTCATCACCTACCGTTGCACCAAGCTGCGGCACCACTGTCGAGAATACTGCCACAGTCACTCTTACATCGGCCACGGTCACCAGTACTGTCACAGTTGTCAATCTCAACGGATCACCCCTTCCGCTTGACCGGCCGGTGGTCACCTACGCCCCGCGAGGAGGTTCCCCCATCACCATCTCGTCAGGATCAGTCGTACTGGGATCTACGACTATTGCTGTTCCAACAAAACCAACAACGTTGACCGCTGACGGCACTCCGATCACCTTTGGCAGCCTGAGCACCACCCAGCAAGTTGTCACCTCAGTGAACCAGCCGCCGAAGACCACGAAGCAGGAGACCCAGGAAAACCCTACCCGGACATCCAAGGCTGTACTTACATCCGCCATGCCTCCCTCTGAGACTTCCCACATGGGCGAGGGGAACTCCCCCTTTGACCATACGTGGGTCCCGCTTCCGGTTGTCGTTAAGCTAGACGGGGTTGAGATTTATCCCCCAACCGAACACGAAAAGCCAGTTGAGATCTTTCTCAAGGATGGAAGCACCGCAACCCTTTCTTACAAGTCCTTGAAGATCGCGGGAAAGACGGTCCAGATACCTCAGGAAGTTTCATCTACAAGTGTCATCGATGGTGTGGAGTTTTCACAACGCTCTTTCGACTCTCCCGAAGGTAGCCCTGGTGGCGGCGGTGGTACCGCAGCCGGGGGCAGCGCTGGTGCATTTGGTGCTATGAAGGGGATCTTTGAAGGGCTTTCCGGATCTGCAGGTCCATTAGCTGATGCCGTGGCCGGCTTCAGCGGCAAGGCCATGCGCCTGGCTCTCAACGCGCCTGGCGGGCCCCTATCCGGCACAGGGTTCGGAGAAGCCATTGAACTGTCGGATCTGACCCAAGATGCCATCAACCTTGCGAAGCAGACATCTCAGTTCCAAAATCAAGTGGAGTCTGCCCGAATGAATCAAGGAAAGCAGCCAGATGCCTTTCGATCCATCAACGGAAAGTTCTTTTCGGCTTACGCCCATTCACGCAGGTTTGCGACCTGGTCATCGTCGACTGCCAATATGCTCCAGAACCTTCCCAATATTCCCACGGAGCTGCACGCTACAATCATGGAAAGATTCGGAGACTTTTCGATTCTTGGGATGGCAGCTTTGAGTTGCGCAGCCGATGCCTACGACGCCTACGCTGTTCTAAGCGCCGTCAACTGGGCCGATGTAGATGACGTGTTTGCTGGAAATCCCCAAGAACCGCCAAAGTCGACGACTGTATCTCAACCAACCTCCACGACTATCTTTGCCGATCCCCCAAGCAAGTCTGATACGCCGAAGAAGAAGGCTTCATGGCCCCCAATTCCTCGAGGACCCACTGACATGTTCATGATCACCGCCAAACGCGGGAACGTCAGCACTTCTGTCTTCAAGAAGTTCACCAAGTACCTTGACAACGACGCTGGAAGTACTCTTGGTGCCGAGGAATGGCTGCCCACGGAGATGGCGTGGCCTGTATACACTACCAACTTGACTGTGCTCAAAGCTGCAGGTATCGCTCAGATTCCCTGGGTGAGAAGTGTCACTCTTGATATTCCTTTCGATGTCCAGGAGTACGAGAGAGCTTCCGCCATAAAGAACTCCGACTAATGTCTCTTTCGGTGCGTATTCCCGTGATCCCAGTTCTCTTGGCTTCGTAAGCAGTTAGCTAACTTTTATTCAGGTATCAAAAGAGACATCGCCCTTTTTGATGACATCCAGGCCGACTTTGAGGCGTTCATCGAAGACCTGGAGGAACTGGGTGGTGTCTTCGTCATGGCTGCCGGGAATGCTGCTCAATCCCCGTCGCCGGACAGACTAGGGGACCATCTTCCGCAACTTCTTGGAACACAAGAGAACTCACTTATTACCGTCGGAGGAGTTCATGCTGATGGATCACTTCAAGCAACCTCTGAGCCAGAAGGGAAGATGAAAGGCGACCCGCCGATGCAGGATGGCGGCCCTCATCCCAATGCTAGTCGTCGTGGAAGCGTCACAATCTACGCACAGGCCGAAGATGTGACGGGCTGCATCGGTGACCCGGCCGACACTAGAAGCACTGTCAAGATGACAGGGAACAGTTTCGCTTCTCCAGCAGTGGTAAGTGAAATTTTTCAAGCACCCTTGATGAAAGGTTCACCAGAGCTGGAGCCATTACTAACATGTGCACTTCGAATCATAGGCCGGCTTGGCAGCCTACCTCTTGGCGCATCCCGATTTCAGTGACGTTTTCGAGTACAAGGAGAAGTCACAACGAGAACCAGACTATCGCAGTGTTGGTCTCCAGATGAAGCAGGTCATCGAAGCGTTTGCCTCTTTCCAATGGGTACCGCAAGAGGCGGTGTTCAATCGCTTCAGAGAGTATGAACGGGAGGAATATGAACTTCCCAAGCGCGTCCGGATTGCATACAACATGGTGAATGGTCCGAAACGCGACGTGTAAGTTCTCGCTATTTTCGTTTTCGTACGGGCAACAAGGGCTTGGACGCTAAGTACAAATTCGAACAGAGATGCAGCGACTCAGCCAGCCGATCCCAATCGACAGAGTTGTTATTGTTGTTGTTATTCTATTTTTCGACGCTAGAGCAAGGCTCAGATCGCTCCTTAGGGTATATATCGTATAAAGTAAGCTTATATATCTATAAATCTACTATACACTATTCCTACTCCTTAAATTAAACGTCTTCTAGTTAATTACCTCTTATATATAGTATTTCTAAGTTTAAAAGCTACTTTAAACTAAAAATAATATAAATATCCCCTATTTCTAACTTATATTACTTAACTAAAGCTAATACTATAAAAGTTTAAATTTTACTACACTAAAACTAGTATTATTATAAAATCTAAATAAAAAACTTCTAATTAGTAACTAAAACTAAAGTTTAAGTTATTTATAAGCTTTTAAAGAAGTAAAATTACTTATAGCTTACTATATTTTATTAGAAAAATTAAGGTTTTTTTAGAAACATTAATAAATTAATTTATATATTTTCTTATAGTAATTTAAATTATTTAAACTAAAAAATTAAAATAAAATAAAATATAATAGAGTTTAAAAAAGTTATTAGCTAAAAAGTTTATATAAATAAACTATTTAGTAGTTTTAACTATTAAAAAAACTTATAATTTCTTTAAACTTCTAAAACTACTTTAGATTACTAATTATAGATCTCTAGTAGTATTTAAAGTTTTTAAATAAAAATAAACCTAGTTTATTATTAATTAATAACTAAAATTATTAAAATTTCTTTAGGTAGATTAAATAATAAAATACTATATATATAGAGGATTTCTATTTTCTATATTTATATCTCTAAACGCTTTATTACTTTTAAGTAAAGCGTTTATAATACGCTTTAAAATTACTATATTTTAAATAAGTAGTAATTAAGTAGTATAGAAGTTTTTATAGGAACTTTAGTTCTAAAAAGTATTAAAATACTAATTAAAAGTTATTATAAATATAATATTAAGGTCTATTACTTATATACTATTATTTCTAGTAGTATTTTATAATTATTTTCTATATTAGATACTTTATAGTAGCTATTATAGCTAGTAGAATAAGGTTAAAAAGACCTATTAAAGCTTTTTATTTTATAAATATATCTACTAACTTATTTCTAAGAATATCTTTATAACTAAGAACTTAATAAATAAAAATAGGGGAAGTTACTAAAATAATATACTTTTTAGTTTAAAAAATAGTTATTTATAAGGATAAAAATATATTACTATATCTTTCTAAAATATTAATAATACTAAAACTATTAATATAAATATAAATTATACTTATTAAGCTCTATAAATATATTACTATATAAAGTTCAAAGTTTATAGCTTTAGTTTTAGTATTAAAAACTTTAGTAAAACCTAAGTACTAAAAGCTTTATATAAAAGGCGTTTTAGCTTTTTTCTTCTCTTCTTTTTTATTTAAAAATATAATATAGCTATAACTAACTTCTCTAAACTTAAGTTTAGATCTATTAATATATATAATAATATTATTTTTAGAAATATCTTTAAACTAAGCTTTAAATTTAATAGTAGCTATTTTTTTTAGGGGATAAGAAGGGTTTAGAAGTTATAGAAGTACTAAAATAAAGTAAAAATAATAAAGAAATATTATAGTAATACGTTATAGCTATATAAGTTTATAGTAAAAGTTAGAAGAATAAATATATAAACGTTAAACTAATAAATAGTAGAGGTTAAAATAATTAAACTTTATAATAAAATAAAGTTAATAAGCTTTAAATATAATATCTATAAAAGGGATTTTAGATTTATAGTATAGAATAGTAGTAGAAATAGTATACTATATAAGTAGAACTCCTTAAATACTAGTATAGATCGCTTTATTAATAAACTAGAGATATCTTTTTTAGTTTATTAAATAGAAAGGTTTTATTAGAGTAATACTAAAGTACTACTAAATAAAAATATAATTAGGTTTTTAAAAGTTAAAAAACTAAGCTTCTACGTTATAAATAGTAATAGAAATAATAATTAAAATAATAGTTTTATATATAAAAATAAGAGAGAAGCTTTTATAAACTACTTCTAAACTATAAAAGAATTTAGTACACTTTAAAGTAATATTTACTTAGATCTAAATATATAGTATAAAAATAAACCTATAGTTAAAAATAACTTTAAGCTACTTTATAATATCTTTAAGCGTTATTATTAAACTATTAGCTTTAATAAGAAGGTTTATTAGCTTATATTTTTATAAAATATAGATAGCTTTACTCTTCTTTAGCTTAAAAAAAACCTTATTTTTAGTACTTTAGTATAAAATATAAGTAATATTAGCTATAAATAGCTTAGCGTTTTCCTCTATAGAGGGAGATTTAATCTATATTAAGATATTATTAATATAACTAAAATAGAAGTTAAAGTTCTATAATAATAGCTCTATAAAGTAAAGTAAATATAAAATAGGGGAAGTAAAAAAGCTTTAAAAAAGCCTATAATAAAGAGAGAAAAGTTTTAAAATAGTATCTTTAATATAAATTTAAGCTTAATATCTAGTTATAAATAACTTAATATAGTAGATAAAAAGTTCTAGCTATCTTTATTTATATAGCTTAATAAAGAAGTAGTTATAGAAAATAGTATTAAAAGTACTCTTAGTATTAAATATAATAAAAGAAGTAACTAAACTAGCTTTAAAAATAGCTTTAATTTTATAAGTTATATAAATAGTAAAATTAACTACACTATACTTAGAGAGAGCTCTAAAATATCAAATACTAATAATTTAAACTAGTAATACTATATAAGTAGTATACTAAATAAATAAATACTTAAAGCTTTTTTTAAAATAAGAGAATAGAGATATAAAATAATATAAAGTAACTTTAGTTAGAAGTTTCCCCCTTTTAAGTATAAAAACCACTTTAGCTTTTTTAAAAATCTCTAAATAATATCTAGAGATTAAATAAGCTTAAAAGAAAGCCTAAATAAACTTAGCTATAGCTAGCTAAATAGCTTAAAATATATAAATAGTAATACTATTAACTTTAAACGTAATATTTATAGTAAGTATTATAGTAGCTACTTAAGTAAAAGAGATAGAGATATCTTATAAAATATTAGAATAAGAGGGGATTTAAACACTATCTAAGTTCTAAATATTATCTATAGTTAAGAAGTACTTAAATAAGATTTTTCTAAAAGCTTATACTTTTATAGTAAGAAATTTAATTACTTTATTTTTAATTTTTAAAAGTAATAAGTAGAAGTTAAGCTTTATTTAGTACTATTTTATTATATAGTAAAAATTAAAAGTATTTACTATATAGTTAATTTTATTATAGCGCTAAGCTATTTTATAAATATAAATAGCTTATTAAAGTTCTATAATAATAAGCTTTTCCTTTTTATAGAGGGAGTAAAAAAGGTATAAGTATAGCTTATAGCCTAAAAATTAAGTATATTAAGCTTTATATAATTTTTATTTAGTATTCTAATATTTAAATAACTATTAAGCTAAGATAGCTAAGCTTAAAATATACTAAAATAAATAAGTTATAGCGTCTATTACTTATAAAAAGTAGTAGAGAATAGATTTAATAGTAATATTATACTATACTAGTATTATATCTAGAGTAATAATAAAAAGAGGGTTCTATTTATAGAGAGTAATAAATTACTTAAGTTTACTATTTAATATCTATATTTAAACTAAAAAGCTTAGTTTTAAAGCTAAAAAGATAAACAATATAAATTAAAATAGCTTTATAATTTACTCTAAAGTAAAAAGTAGAATTTATCTCTATAGAAATAAGTAGAATATTAAACTAAAATAGATCTATAGTATAGCTAGTATTATATATTAGTATTTTAAGCTTATTTAAAAGGGAAAAACTATTCTAATTTATCTAAATTTTAATTTTTAAGCTACTATTAGTAATTCTTATACTAAAAGCTTAAGAGGGGTTTATAGTATTCTAGTTACTACTAGTAAAAAAATAAAAGAGGATAGAATATTAAAAGATATAAGTAGTAATATTATTATTCACTATATTAAGCTTATAAACGTTTAGAATAGTTATACTTTAAATCTATATTTAAATAAAACTATAGGTCTTATAAAGCTAGATCTAAATAGCTTCTAAGTTTTTCTTAATATATATAATTATTTAAAGAATAATATTTAAGTTATAATATTCTTAGGTATTAATAGAGTAGAATACTTTATAAAAAGAGTAGTTAATAAGAAATAGCTTTCCCTTCTTTTTATTAATATAAAGTTTTTATACTAAAACTATATCGATATACTTCTTAGTATAGCTTTATAGTAGTATATAATTTATAAAGTTTCTTTACTTAACGTTATACTATATAATATATAAACTTCTAATATAATATCTTTAAGCTTACCTAAAGTGAGGCGTTATTTTTAAAAAGGGGGATTTACTATATATTATTATAATAACCTAGTTCGTTAAAGTATAAAGTAGTATTATAAATAAAGTTATAAAGGGGGTGAGAAATAGAAACCTATAAAGTTATAAATTTCTAAAGTTTAAAGAGGTTAAGCTATAATAAGTTACTATTTTTTAAGCTTTTCTTAAAAACTTTTTATTTTATATCTTTTTAATAAGTTATAATATAAATAGTACTACTAAACTTAATAGTATAAGCTTATTTTTAATAAGATTAAGAAGTAGGAGGTATATTTAGTATCTCAGTTTTAGTATCTTTAAACTTAGAGTTTTTTAAAAATAAGTCTAAGATAAAGAAGTTATTTTCTATAATAGTTTAAGTAGTATTAGCTATTTTATAGTTAAATAGTACTATATTACTAGTAATAATTATTAATTAAGCTATTTTAAGTTAAGCTAAAGAAGTAGAGGTATTTAATAGTAAGTTATAAAAAAAGCTATTAAGCTTAAGTATAGATAATATATTATAAATAACTTACTAATTTTCTATAGTTAGTATTTTAAAAATATAACCTAGATACTATCTTTTAAGATAGAGTAAGTAGTATAGTTATTATAGTTTATAAAAAAAGTTCTGTAATAGTTTAAGTATTTAGAGTTATTAAAGTAGTTTAAAGTAGTATTAATATTAATATAGTTAGTTTAGCTATACTAGCTATAGTAGTATATTCTAGTATAGAAATAGCTAATATAATATTTTTAGTATTTATTAGAGTGAAATATAGGCGTTTACTTCTTCTCTAGTAAAAAGTAAATATAAATAGATTTATAAAAAAAGCGCTATTTAGTACTTTTATAAAGTTAGAATAGAATAATAATCTAAAATTAGGTTTAAATAGTTAGGTTTACACCTTTCTATATTAAGTAGACCTAAACTAAATATAGCTTTATATATTTATAGATATTAGTTTTAATTATTTCTTTAGTAACTATATTAATAAAGTTATCTAAATAGCTAGAGATTTCTATAAATACTTTATTAATAAAGTATTTATATTATTTCTAAGGGAAATTAAGTAATTATATACTTATAGCTTTATAAATCTCTTTTATTTATTTAAAAAGGGCTTTCTTTATAGAAATAGAGTGTAGAATAATAGTATAGCTTAAAGTAGTATATAAGATATAAGTAATATCTACTAGAAGAAGGTTTAAAGCTTTAGTAATTCTATTTTAGAAGGTATATAATAAAGTTTTATAAGTTTATACTAAGATTTTAAAAGCTTATAAAAGTAGATAGTAGTTTATAATAAGCTTTAATAAAATATAAAGCTTCTAAATACTATATAATTAAACTAAGCTAGTTACTATATTCTATTTAGTAGAGAGTATTTTAGAGAGAGATATAATATTATTTTAACTTTAAGAAGAGGTTTTTATAGCTATATTATTTTAAGAGAACTTAAAAATAACTATTTACTAAATATAAATAATAAATTTCTATATAATACTATTAAATACTTTCTATAGTTATTCTCTATAAATTTTTACTAGTTAGTTTAAATATACTATAATTACTTAGTAAACTTACTAATAAGTATTAAATAAGTAGAATAACTTCTATACTCTAGTAGTAATTATTATACGCTCTATTTTTTTAGAGCTATTAAGAAGTAATAATTCTACTATAACTAATACTTAAAGGTATAAACGTAATAACTTAGTAGAAGTAAAGGGAGGGGAAGGGTTCTAAATTAGTAATTTAAGCCTAGGTTAAGTACTTATAGTACCTACGCGTAGCTATAAAGCTATCGTAATAAGCGATAGAGGACGTTAATAGTATATTTTATAAACGTTAAGGTTCTAATGTGGTGCGCTACAGCCCGCTAACAGCGGGTCGCAGTAAAAAGTGTATAGGAGGGAAGTTGCCAATCGACAGAGGCTGCGCGAGAGATATCACCGCTTCTTGGATCGTCTGCAGCAACGCAACCCCATGAAGGTCAAGCGAGACGGCACTACTACTGAGATCGATTTCTGTTCTGCCACAGATACCTTCACCCGCGTGTCAACTACTGTGCCACCCACATCCATGGCATCGACGTCAACTGGCACATTGACCGGAAGCACCTCAACGACGGCGACTTCCAGCCCAGTTTTGACCTGCAACGAAGACAGTGAGTGTGACGGTCTCATCTGCAAGTCAACGGAAGCCAAGAAGTGCAAGGCCAAGTCGGCGGTAGCGGGACCTATCCCAGTCAAGTACGATACCAACGGGTCCCCCATACGTTTCTACACCAATGACTAACAACAGTGAACAGACAATGCGAATGTGTTGATCCGAAAGAGGAGGACAAGGTTCCCGCCGTTTGCACTGTCGACGAAGACTGCAAGGCCCTGAATTGCGATGGTTCTAGGAAGTCCTGCGTGACGATCATTCCTATGGGTTCATTTGCCATCCGGTAAGACATCCGGGAAGTTGTGATTTTGCACTCGCTCATCGCACATCGTAGGCAATGCAAGTGCACCGATCCCAAGCCCACCACCACATCGGTGGCGAAACCAACCACGGTTGCGCCCAAACCGCCGTCGACCACCGTCAAAGCCCCGACTGCAACATCTCCGGGTAAGCATACAAGATCGCTTCTTGCCTTGGTTTGGGAAGCAGAGAGTTGACACAACTTCAGCGCCTATGGAATGCAACATTGACCAGGCGGTCAACTCGTGTGCTGGCTACAAGAACTGCAAGGAAACCGAGCGTGGAATCTGCAAGGAGCACAAGACTGCTTCTGGCAAACAGTAGTGAGTTTCTACAGATCCTTCCAAGCGTAACATACTGACGAAAACACCCTCTCTCAGCTACTGCGAGTGCGAGGAGACCCCCCCGACAGCTCCAGACCTCGAGCCTGGTTGCTCCCGGCCACAAGGTCCTTGCGAATGAGTTCATGTTGATCAATTACTTTGTAAATGTGTACTTAAAAACAGATATGGCCGCGGAGCGCATTGGGCGATCACTGATGGGCCCAGGTCTGAGGTGGGGAGAAGCACAGAACGTTCCATCGATGCTCTCGATTTCGGATCTTTTCAGATTGGGCGATTTTTTTGGCTGTTAGGTAGTTGAGGATTTCCTTGCGACATTCATTTCACTTCGAGAGTTACTGTTCAACAATTTCCACGTCCGCGCAAGAAGATTATGCATCATCGTGCCTTAACGCCCCAATATTGACATGCACCCACCGCTGGTTTGCTTCTAACACAAGTTGGGAAGTGATCTTTGCTACTGCAATATTTTCATGTATTGGGGTAGATAGCGTATGAGACCAAGCGATTTCAAGACTGAGATGAATTTGAGTCGTGATGCACAGGGGTGTGCACTTTGAACATTTTCGGTCGAGATATCGGTTCAGGACATGGTGCCAAACCCAGATTTGGGTAAATAAAATCCGGTTTAAGCTTAAATGAAATGGCGAGACCGTCTCCGCTTACCGTGGTCCCAGGAAAGGCAATGTATGGCCACTTCCGACCCGGTTCTAGACCATAAGCCCACTGGAGCCGGTCAGAGGTGTACAGCGAGATAGTCGGCTTCGGGACTCCTCCCGTACACACTGAGGACAAACCACCCTACGATATACATTTTATTTCTGGGTTGGTCTAAGAAGATGGGATGAAGCCAAAAGCATTAGGGTCTCGAGAGCGTAATGGGCTTGTAAACATCCATATGGGCGTTGAACGTACGTCTCTCCGCCAGATCTGAACACCAAAGTTGGAAATGCCGAATCAGACACCTGACACTCTGATGATCCATGCCATTTGGGAAAGCAACTATAAATCCAGATGCTCCGGTCCGAGCGATTACTCAAAGTCTCTGGAACAGCACGCACAGCACTTCTTCTCAACGGCTTACTTCGGAAAGAACAATAACAAATCCGGCCAAATCAAACTCAGATACAATGCGTTTCCTCAACCTTTCTCTTGTGGTCGTCGCCATGGCCTTCATTCACTAACGAGAACAACCGATAGAAATCCGCTCAAGCCCAGGTGAATTCCCTTTAGTGATTCAAGGACAAGCGTTTCCCTAGCGGACCAAGCTGGAAGAGGAACCCTTCGTTGTCGGACCGAAGCTTATTGAGGAATGGTGATTCGCACATGGAATTGCTCAAACTTTGAGGGTATCATTGTGGGGAAATTTTTTGTTGCGCTTTTTCCTTTGGTACGAAGGAGTGCAAGTTACGTGGTGTCGGGAAAGATGGTGTCTGTTTGGAATCTGCCTCCCCCGGAACTCGGAGGCGAATTGTCTATGAACGCAAGGATCGGGATTTATTTCTTATGCCCTGGCGTAAGAAATGCTTTCATATGCTGCTTGATAGTCAAGTCGATGAGCAAAAACAGACAGTGTTGGACCAGACTCGCATTTGTGCCCTCTTCTCTCTGATCTGTGATCGATATGAAGCCGTGTCTGCGGCGCAAAAGCTTCCACTGAATAGTTAAGATGTACAAAGTCGAAGACTGCCTGGGTTTCCTGTGTCTACGCGGCTATGTTTCTTGAATACTTGATACCCGTAC
Organism: Colletotrichum viniferum; assembly: GCA_020226115.1. Lineage (NCBI taxonomy): Eukaryota > Fungi > Ascomycota > Sordariomycetes > Glomerellales > Glomerellaceae > Colletotrichum > Colletotrichum viniferum. The sequence continues at coordinate 804,060 of JAGFBE010000008.1, forward strand.
ATCTAAGGCTTCACTTTGATCAAGGACGCGTGTACGAATGGCAAATAGAGAGACAACAAGAAAGATACTATAACAATAGCAGAAATGAAGGTAGTAGAGATGGCGACAACGACGATGACGATTGCGAGCACAAAGGAAAGGTAGTCGCCCTAGCGCGGTGACAGTAAGTGGTCTCAAAAATCGGAGTGGCTACCAAGCATTCTGCCCGTTCCAAACAACACCAGAAATACATCTCGGGCGTTTATGCTCAAAGGCTGTCTATCTGAAGCACAAGGATAGTTGTCTCCTGGCAGCGCTGCATACCAATCTTATACAATCAAGCTAATCGAGCAATCAGATATACAAAATGAGGCTATTCAGACAATCCAGTTAATCCTACGTTCGACGGGGGCATCTTGATCCGTCTGGCCAAATTGCGGCCGATCTTCACTCGTTTTCCCTTTTGACCTTTCGTTTATACTTTCATATGGCAGGTTACCGGCCGCAGGCACACCCTGTTTTGTCAAGAATTCCTTTGTGAACTTATTATGACTGAAGGAAACACGGCCGATCTTCATACCTTACAGCTACGTACAGAACCTCCCATCGTCGGATATCGTACCAGGCTTCTCTGGTCTGTATGTCCTGTCGCCGTATATCCTTGCAGTCTTTGCTTGAAGCAGGGAAGTTAAACCCCACCGTATGTGAAGTATTCATGGACCATGGAGGCACACCAATAATTGCTAAACGTTTCGATGTGGCGTTGAATGTGGACCCAATGAGCTTGATCGAATACCTTAGTTGACGTGAAGATCGACATGAAAGTCGATCAGAGGTGGCACCAAGCTCGGAACGTGTCGAACTTGTGCATCTTTCACTGAACTTATAGTTCGTAACACGATAGCCTAATTCAACCACAGCCTGTATATAGAAATATATGAGAACTCTATGCCCGCAAATATCGAAAAGTGAAAGGCCTCCCGGCATGCTGTTGAGAGCGCCATTACATCGGCAATAACGCTCAAACCAACGCCTCCCCTGAACTCATCCCTCCAGGTGCCATCGCGGCATTTGCCATGCTATCAACCAATCTCTTGTCCTGCTCGCCATCCTGGATGAAGACATATAAAACAAACAAAAACTGCACAGATCCAATCACATTTCCTACCTTCTTCTTCCTCCATACACACACACACAGACATACACTCGTTTCCCTTACTACAACCCCTCAACCCACCTATCACGATGAAGCCCTCCTTCATCCTCCCGGTCGCAGCCCTCGCCGGCTCGGCCCTCTCCGCCGCCGTGCCCCAATCCCAGGGCCTGGTCCCCGTCCTCGTCCCCGAGTTCAGCAACGCCGCCTTCACCCCTGCGGACCGCGAGGACGCCTACGCTGACGCCGAGGACGCCGACAAGGCCTACTCCGCCCCCGGCACCTACCTCGACGGCGAGGAGGCCGCCTACCTCGCCTCCGTCGACCTCGACACCGAGGGCGCCGCCGCCTGGGCCAGCGTCCACGCCGACCTCCGCGCCGCCCTCATCGCCAACACCCACGTCACCAACTTCACCGCCGCGGACGCCGACCCCTACCCCGTCACGCTCAAGTGGGCCGGCGCCCATGTCGAGAACATGAACAAGAACAAGACCGCGGAGCTCGAAAAAGGCAGAAAGACTGCCCTCGGGATCGGAGCGCTAATCCTCTTTCTCTTTAAGCCCTTCTTTGAGGGTCTCGCGGCGGCCCTCGCCAGAAATGGCACCCAGCCCACGGGCGGCCGCTCCAAGATCCCCGACTTCCACGTCGGCCTCAGCGCCGACGGCGTCTGCAGGTACTTCGAAGGCGCGGCGTGGAAGGTCCAGGAGCTCCGCAGGCCTGTGGAGCAGTTCTCGCCCGAGTACGTCCCGTGGCTGGTTGAGAACAAGGGCCCTTACATCGTGAGAACATTCCTCCCCTGGTGTTGATGTCCAACGCTAAAAGTCTGATTAGTACGTCCTCGACGGCCTCCGCGAGATCGAGTGGAGCTTCTGGACTCTCAGCCGCGCCCTCGAGTACACCTCCTCCTTCACCGAGGAGGAGCAGTTCAAGATTGCTCGCTGCGCCACCCTCGTAAGCCCACCTCAACACCCCGCTCCGCTCCGTGAAGGCTAACAAAACCCCCCAAGTTCTCCGGCTCCAACCTCCAACTGACCACCGTCCCTCGCCTCCCTCCCACGGGTCCCGGGCCAGTCGTCCCTCCCCGGCCCCTCCCCACCACGTCCACAAGCACAACCGTTCGCCCGGCCCCCGTTCCCCAAACCACCTCCCTCTCCCCCTTCCCGACACCCACCATCCTCCCCCGCAACAACGAGGCGAAGGCCGTCAACGTGCCCAGGTACACGCACCTCTTCGGCTTCCGCTCCCTCCTCCGCCTGCTCGAGGAGAAGGCGCCCATCTCAAAATACCAGACGTACGCCAACATCCGCATCGTCCGCGTTCTCGAAAACCTGGAATCCTCCCTTATGAACGTCCGCGGCTCGGTCGACCGCAAGCTCGCCAGCCCCGCTGTCAAGGTTTACCTCACCCGCAGCGATTACCACGGCATGTACGAGCAGCTTGACCAGACGCTCTGGGCTTTTGAGCGCAACCTTTGAATGCGACCGCCCACTGGCTTCCCTCAGACAAGAGGAGGGGGGAGTGTTTGGGAGGCTCAGAGAGTGTAAACTTTTGCCCACGTCGTGGAGGATATTTGGTCCGCCCCGTTGTGATAGCCGAAAGACGGCTCGCCGTGTTTAGGTTTACTCGGGGTGAGGAATGTTGGCGCAGTGGCGCTGGTATCCATAGTTGCGGTAATAAAACGTCTATTTATGTATCCTGGTCCTATGAGTTTAATGACGCCCTATCCCAAAACATCGTACCCAATGGTGTGCCTCAATGCGGTATTCATACCGTCTCGCACCGTTCTCGTAAGCTTGAGTCCACAAGGGTGCCGACTTACTACGTAGAGCCGCCGCTGCGGTTTTGCCCAACAAGCCCAGCCATCTCCAACAAGGCGCGATCAGCGGCGATGTCACCCGATCCCAGGTTGATCTTCCTCCGCGCCTCCGCTTCCCGAGCCTCCCACGCCCATCGCTCTGCCTGTGCCTTGGCCTCCTCGTCTCCACCGCATCCCCAGACCTCGAGGCTCTCGATCTCGAATCTGTCCTGGAAGTCAAATTTGCGGGTCACGCTCGTCTGGAACGCGCCGCCGCCTGCCGTCCAGTCATGTGTGAACACGCCGTACTCAAAAGAGTCGTCTAACAAAAGGGATACCGAGCCGAGGGACATCATTGTATTTCGTCGGTGCGCCTGCGTCGATCTTGGGTGGGGACATCCGACTCCCAGCAAGGGCCGGTTGGCTGGCTGCTTCGTGAAAGAGACGTAGTCGGAGTTGTACTTCGAAGCTGGGAAGACGTCGTGAATAGGTTCCAGTTGAAACAGCACCGTATCCCTCTCGCCGAAGCACTCCTTGGAAGTATGTTTCCAAGGTGTGCTAAGATACACGCCGAAGGTGAGACGCTCTCCTTTGCTGCCATGAGGGAAGCGGCGTGGGGGTTTTGATGCCGCAAACGTTGCTTCCTGGCCACCCTGGGGTTCATCGTTGATGCGACTGCCACGGACGAGAAGGATCGTGGGTGCTCTCCAATTGAACACCTTGGTTTCGAAGCTGCCCATGGAGAAGCCGGCGTCATTGCCGGAGTAAAGGAGCCTCAATCGGCGGAAAAGGTCCGAACCCGGGATGAAAAAGGACAGTTGCGAAAGGACGTTCAAATTCATGATATCTGAGCTGTCCTGGAGCAAAGGCTGCACAACCTCTTCGGGATGTTTCTCTGTCACCGGGTCGTCACCCTTGTGTTTTGAAAAGTCGAGATTCTTGGAGAAGAGAAAGTGCTCGAATAAGGGGTTGAAGCCGTTGAAGAGATACGGAAAGCAAACGGGTATCACGCGGTTGAACTGGCTAAACTTGATTCCAGGTGCTTTTTCGACATTCAAAAACGCGGCAAGGATGTTCTCTGCGGTCGAGCGGAGGCTTTCGAGCTCATCGCCAACGACGCGGGTCGCAAACATTGACAGCCTCTCCTGAGGACTCAGAGGAGCTATGAGAATGAGTAGCATGAGGAGCTTGCGGAAGTTATCGGCTGGTATCATGGCTCCTTGGACCGTTGGGGCATCGCCTTGTCGGACCGCATCGTTGATATCGAGCAGCTCGAAAGCAGCGATCTCAAGGTCGTCATCTTCGTCCTCTTCGTCTTCCACAGGCTCGTCGACGGCGAAGCCAGCGACGTGACTTCTAGCCGGTTCGTCCTTGACCTCCTCTTTTGATTCTTCGACTCCAGCGATAGAGGCTTTCCGGTCGTACACGGCAAGACTCTTGAACAAAAGCTTCGCCCGGTCTTGGGCGCCCTTTGCTAAAACCTTTTTGTACCTCGCCGTCATGATGACGACCACCATGATCATTTGTTCGAGGCCGAGGACGGCGGGGGCGTCCTGGAGGAAGGGGAAGGCGCCCATATAGGACACCATCTGGAATATGACGGGCGAGACATGGAGGATGTCGGGTATCTCGAGGAAGCGGGCGATAGTGTCTTCTTTAAGGTAGTGGATGTCGCTCTGGGTATCTGCTAGGCTCTTGAAGACATCCTTGAAGGAGTAGAGCTCGAGGTTGGTGAAGCATTTCTCGGCGAAGCGGCTGGCCTGTTGGTGGTCGCAGTCAGTAACCGTGTCTACGACGCTTCAAGGTGGGTTGGAGGGGCAGAGGGGCAGAGGAACAGCGACTTACCAGTTCACGGGTGAGCTCCTCATGCGACAGTTGCCGCGGATTCTCGTCCGACAGTGCTTGGCCCATGGTGTGCTCGCAATGGGCAATCAATAAGCATCGGTGAATGTAGTTACAGTAGTATGGCTTGCCGTGGAGCAGTCATCGACGGCCATGGCCAAGTTCTGGGGAAGATGGAGGTAGATGAATGACGGGAGCCCGGGGTGCATGAGCAGCCAACGATTGCATAATAATGGGAAACCCAGCGCTCAGAGCTCAGCTGCAGGTGTCAGATCAGGACCCCCCTTCCATCCCCCAGGCGCCCAGCGCGTCATGTCTTGGGGGTGACAGTCTGGAGGCCAGGGGGTCAAGCCACTGCGGCGAGTGGGCGAAGCGCCCCGCAACGTCACGGGCCCGAGCTCTCCTGCCCCTCCATATGTGATGATCTCCCGCCCAGAGCATGTTCACGCATAAAATCATCGAGACCTCAGACCACCTGGAACTTCGCGGGGTAAAAAGAAGTTTCTGTTAGTCATTTATGTAACTTGATGACCAATTCGCAGTTTGTTAGATAACGAGAACACAACAGCGTCTGTCAAGTGACTCTACAGCCAAGCACTTCATGCAAACCTGCACTCGTTCACCGGCCTCATCCAACACAGATGATCTATTCAAACCAATTGCGCCGCCTATTATTGCCCCGTGCTTTTATGTACGACGGAGGGAAGTCTTCAATGAGACGTCAAGGTCCGTCCTCGATGCCAATGCCATGCCAATACTATACAACGCAGCCGTAAGTCGATGCAACAACAAATCGTCTGTTTCCTCATTTCTTGGGCTCATCCGACGACCCATCCGACGGCTTCCGTCCGTAGAGCTCGCCAATAACACCGAGCGAGCTCTTGGGGTTCTCCTTCTTGTCCTTCTGCCCCTCGGCCGCGGCCGGTGCCTCCGGCGCCGCACCCTCGGCAGGCTTGCTCCAGCCCGACAGGCCAATCGCACCCAAAACACCACCGCCGCTCGCCTTATTTTCCGTCTCTTCCGCAGCAGCACCGCCGGCACTCCTCGCCTCCGCCTTGGCACGGCGCTGCTGCATCAGGCTCTTGAGGGCCTTCTCCTCCTCGTCACGGGCCTCGAGTTCGCGGATCCAGCGCTGCCTCTTCTCCTCGGCGTCCTTGGCCTCCTTGATCTTGCGCAGCTCGGCGGTGCGCTCGCGGTCCTTGTTGTAGTACATGCTGCCGGCAATCATGGCGAGAACGGTGAAGCCCTGGGCGGCGACACGGGCGCGGAACATCTTGTTGGCTTGGACGGCATCGCCGCGGCGGGTTGCGCGCCAGGCGGCGTAGAAGGCGTAGACGGTCAGACCGCAACCTGGTGGTTGTTAGACTGCGATTGAAAGAAGCAGAGAGAAGCGGACGTACCGAGAGGAATGAGGGGCTCTTCCTTCAGCTTGCGGAAGACCTTGTGCATGATGCGCTCATCGTAGAAGTCGCTGTTGGCGGGGTCGACGGTTAGCAAGACTTGGGTCTGAGCTGTGGTCCCTGCTCGCGTGCAGCTTACTTGTTCTCGTCAAAGGACGAGGGCATCTGCCTGTCCATGACTGGGAGTCTGTCGTTGCCGGGCATGTTTGCGAGAGTGCGATTGGGTGTTCAACTTGTTGTGCCGGGGTGGTGGTTGTTGACTCTTTGAGGTCGCAGAGCCGGCAACGCAGTCATGCGATTTGCAGTGGTCGGCGAGCGTCGATGATGAAATGGACTCTCGGGCCCTTTGATTTTCGGGGTCTGGCGGGCAGCTGGCTGGACGCGCCGCCAGAGCTCGACCCTTGAGCACGTTTGCGGCAAATCCCGGCACTTAGGACTGCTTAAGTAAGGTGACCGGCCAGTTGTGCCTCTCACCTTTTGATTGAGACATCTGCGCTGAAACCTCAGGCAACATGATTGGGAGCAATTGCTGCACGGACCAAGCATTCATAATTGAGGTTACAGTGGAACTCAATCATCGAAATTCATTGAGTGAGTAGTCTCTAGTATGGATTTCATGATCCATCTCAATGACCAATTCCTCAGTATCACTTCAATGATCAACTCAATTACATTCCCTTGAACACATACAGCACAAATTACTAAGAGTTTACTGAGTAACAACTACCAATTCATCCTGAGTCACAATTCAAGAGGTTGGACAACTCAATTTGGAGACGCAAACCAACCGATGTCGCCCAGAGACCCAGCCAAACGCAGGGGAACGGCAGCCGGCCTGCTGGCACCGCAGCACGAACAGGGGTCCTCCAGCCAATCCCAGTGCCGCCAATAGCGCACCTCACCGCAAAAACCGTCCGATTTCTACCCCGCGACACCGAATTGAGCTCCGATGTGTGCCCCACTATGAACAAATTTCCAGTTTAATCCAGGCCACCGCTGTCGGTGACTCTTCGCCAGGCCATTCTTTTAGTTGAAGCCTCCCGGCCACGATTGTTGTCGTCGCCGACTCAGTCCCGTCCTCTCGTTCATTCTGCAACAATCCTCCTCACCACCATGTCCGAGTCGACCGAACCCCCCGTCGTCGCCGTCATGACCAACGGCACCCTCAACGGCGTCAATGGCGACCACGCGCCCCGACCTCGCACCCCGCAGCCCAGCGGCATGTCCCTGACCGAGTACAGCGCCAACCCGTCCACGCCGCCGGAGGAGAAGCGCAACCGCATCAAGACCGTCGTCCCGGAGGACTACCTGCTCCCTGATGGCAACCCAGACGTAAGAAACCTCTTTGTTGCCTTCAATGGCTGACACTGACAAAATCCCTTCACAGTACCTCCGTCTCATCGCCGCCGCAACCTCCCGCGTCTACGAAGCCTGCAAGGTCACCCCCCTCCAGCCCGCCGTCAACCTCTCCAACCGCCTCGAGTGCAATGTCCTGCTCAAGCGCGAGGACCAGCAGCCCGTCTTCAGCTTCAAGCTGCGCGGCGCCTACAACAAGATGGCCCACCTCGACCCCGCCGTCAGCTGGAAGGGTGTCGTCTGCTGCTCCGCCGGCAACCACGCCCAGGGCGTCGCCTACTCGGCCCGCAAGCTCAAAATCCCGGCCACCATCGTCATGCCCGAGGCCACCCCGAGCATCAAGCACCTCAACGTCGCCCGGCTCGGCGGCCACGTCGTCCTGCATGGCGCCGACTTCGACGCCGCCAAGGAGGAGTGCGGCCGCCGCGCCGCCCAGGACGGCCTCATCAACATCCCCCCCTTCGACGACCCCTACGTCATCGCCGGCCAGGGCACCATCGGCATGGAGCTCTTCGGCCAGATCAACATGTCCAAGCTCGACGCCATCTTCTGCTGCGTCGGCGGCGGCGGCCTCATCTCCGGCATCGGCGTCTACGTCAAGCGCATGGCCCCCCACGTCAAGATCATCGGCGTCGAGACCTACGACGCCAACGCCCTCGTGCAGTCCCTCGCCAAGGGCGAGCGCGTCGTGCTCGACAACGTCGGCCTCTTCGCCGACGGCGCCGCCGTCAAGACCGTCGGCGAGGAGACGTTCCGCATCTGCAAGGACGTCGTCGACGAGGTCGTCCAGGTCACCACCGACGAGGTCTGCGCCGCCATCAAGGACATGTACGACGACACCCGCGCGGGCCTCGAGCCCGCCGGCGCGCTGTCCATCGCCGGCCTCAAGAAGTACACCGCGCAGCACCCGAGCGACCGCAAGCGCACCATGGTCGCCGTCACCTCGGGCGCCAACATGAACTTCGACCGCCTGCGCTTCGTCGCGGAGCGCGCGACGCTCGGCGAGGGCAAGGAGGCCCTGCTCGCCGTCAGCATCCCCGAACGCCCCGGCGCCTTCGCCAACCTCATCAACACCATCATGCCGCACTCCGTCACCGAGTTCTCGTACCGCTACGCGACCGAGGAGGTCGCCAACGTGCTCATCGGCATCTCGCTCACGGCGCCGGCGTCGCAGCGCACCCAGGAGCTGCAGACGCTCCTCGAGCGGCTGCGCGCGAGCGACATGGCCGTGACGGACCTCTCGGGCGACGAGCTCGCCAAGAGCCACATCCGCTACCTCGTCGGCGGGCGCTCCAACGTGCCGCACGAGCGGCTCTACATGTTCAACTTCCCCGAGCGCCCCGGCGCGCTGGAGAAGTTCCTGCGCACGCTGCGCCCCAAGTTCAACATCAGCCTGTTCAACTACAGAAACTACGGCGGCGACGTGGCCAAGGTGCTCGCGGGCATCGTCTGCCCCGACGACGAGGTTGCGGATCTCGAGACGTTCCTGACCGAGATTGGATACCCGTGGGAGGACTGCAGCCAGTCGGGCGTTTTCAAGACTTTCCTCCGAAGCTGAGGGGGGGAGGAAACCTCCGAATTACTCTGTTCATAGACATTTGCTTCTGGTACATGATTCGGTTCGGCGTCGGGAGTTTTTCTATTGAGGCGAGCTGGGGGTCCAAAAAGGTAGACATTGGACAAAAAGAAGAGCATCATCATAGAGAAAAGTGTTCAATCATTTTTTAAGCATATTGAATGAGTCACATTGATCGGTCTAAATCTGTTTTATTCGACGATGGCGGATGCCCCACCAGTCTTGACAGTGTTGTATGTAGTCTCCCGAGATGACGGACGACCACTTTCTTGCTTGAAGTGATTCAAAGTCAACTCACTCCTAAGAGGAATCGTTAATCAGAGATTACTGCTTGTTTGCGACCAAATCATGGCGCAATGCCCAAATTCAATGTAACAACGTCATCTGCTCTCCGTCGCAATCCAACTTTTTCATCCGATGTCGCATATCGCGATAAGACCCAACACGCGATAAGCGCACAGACACCCACCCACGTGACACACCCAAAAAAGCTCCCGCGATGTCGAAGCCATCCAGGTCATCCAACATCGTCGTCGTTGTCGTCGCCAGCGGAGCCTCCCAATCGACCACGATCTCGCCGTCCCGTCGTCTGCCGCAGCCTGCAGTCGACTCCGAAACCACAAGCCGCAATCACCAAGCGCACCGAAACACAAGAATGGCCTCCCTCGCCGCCTCGTTCAGGGCGCTGTCCCTCGCGACCGCCCGCCCGCAATGCCGCGCCGCCGCCACCGCCGCGAAGCTCGCCGTTGCGGGCTCCATGCGCGCCAACATGTCGACGGTGATTATGACGAGGCTGCCGATGGCCAAGACGGAGGCACTGTTTGCGAAGAAGAGCGGCGCTGCTGCTGTTGCGAGCGCGGTGGCGCAGCAGACGAGGGGGATGAAGGTGCATTCTTCGGTGAAGAAGAGGTGTGAGCACTGCAAGGTGAGCTCTTTTTCTTTTCTGAAGTTTGGGGAGGGTGGGATGCTGCGGGACTGGGAGAGGGGAGGATGAGAGGTGGCGTGATGTGTTGGAAGGAGGAGACGAGGCCAAGATGGAGGCGGGAGAAGGACCAGTTTCTGGGGAGAACGGCATGGACATGGGCTAACGAGATGTTTTCATAGATCGTCCGCCGCAAGGCTGGCAAGCGACACAACGGATACCTCTACGTCATCTGCAAGGCGAACCCGAGACACAAGCAGCGCCAGTCGTAGTCGAACGAGGGCGGGGTTTGGGGGTGATTGTGTACACTACGGAGGCAGTTTGGTGCGAGGACGTGTTGCTGCATAGACGAGGCTCCGACGTAGCCTCTTTACTTCACGAGTTTGGGGTCATGCGATGAGAGGAAGAAGAAACGACCGTCACGGAGAATAGATGCATTGAGGCAGAGGCCTGTTGTATTATACAGATCGGGACATTACAAAAAACGCAACAACTAAACTCTACATGCCGTCAATGTACCGCTCCATGCCTTGGAACTCTGTTTTGCCGGTTGAGATGAGGTAGCGGATGTGGTTCTGGGTTGGGGTTAGTGCTTGAATGTGCTTGCCAGAGATGATAGAGACTGAGAACGACAGAGACGGAGAGAGACGGAGACGGAGAGAGACAGAGACAGAGACAGAGATAAAGACAAAGACAGAGAAAGAGACGAAGAGAGAAAGAGATGGAGACGGAGACGCAGAGAAAAAAAGAGATCAAGGTGGGCGTACAATATCCGTCACATCTCTGTGACGCTCAAACTCATCACGGGCGTAGCGGCGGGACTCGGCGCGGGTGGTCGGGTCCGCGATGCGTTGTGTGCCGCGCAGGATTTCGCGGTAGAGGGACAGGGCGCGGGAGCGCTGGAGGAACTGTGTACTCGTCAATCCATGTGCTTACTATCCAATTCGCGCCTTGTATGTTGAAATTTGCAGGGGTATGTATGTAAGATGCATGAGAGTTGGGAACGGCAACACACATGATCCAGACTCAGCGTCTTCCCGAGGCGCGACTTGGCCGGGCCATTGGAGTAGCTGCGGATAGCGGACCACAGGGGGATGAAGGGGGGCATTGGTGCCGCTGTGAAAGGGCGACTACATCTGAATATTGATGATGGTCTCAATTGAGCCTCTAGCCTCTCAAGGTGAGCGAGTGGTGGATGAGTGTGGAAACTTTTTGGGTGGATGAGGTCAGGACGGGGAAACTTCGGGAGTGTGCCCCCCGGGGGATCGAAGTGCCCCGCGGCCCGGGGGTGATGCATGCTTTAGTGGACGCGTCGGGGCGCGTTCAGCGAGTTGGGATTGTGGGATTTACAACGATGCGAAAGGCGAGGACCTGAGTAAGGTTACGGATCCTTTGTCTTTGGCAGGGAGAATACTGTTCTGGATTTCGAGTTTACATGAATTTTTCTTTTTTCTCATCGCCTTACCTACGGTACTTTGGTCTGTTGGTGTCCAAAAGCTCAAGATGCCCGTCAAGCGGCGGAGGGCGTCTGAAAACCCCATCGAGTCCGCGAACCGCAAGACGGACGAGGACTTCATCAGAGACCATCTGCAGCAACCCAGGTTCGTACGGCACCTCACGCATCACAGCCATGGACGATACTTACCATTCAATAACACAACAGCGCAGACTGGACATCATGGACGCACCCAGCGACCAAGAAGGCGTACACCCTCGCGCTCAAGTCGCCGGCCAAGATGTCGGTCGACGAGATGCAGGCGTGCTTCGACATGGTGGAGTACACGAGCGGCGCGGACTACCGCGCGTCGTCGTGGGGGTGGAAGCCGGCGGCGAAGATCAAGGAGATGCGGAGCCCTGAGCTGCGGTACGTGCTCGTCAAGGAGGGTGACAGCGAGAGGTTGTGTGGGTTCACGAGTCTGATGCCGACGTTTGAGGAGGGCGAGGCGGTGGTGTATTGCTATGAGATTCACTTGTTGGAGGAGCTGCGGGGGTAAGATCTCCTTTTTTTGTGGTGGTGTTTGGCTCGTGATGCTTGAAATTTGCTGACGGCGATGTAGCACGGGAATGGGCCGCAAGCTGATGGGCCACCTCGTCGCCGTCGCGGAGAGCGTACCCATCGTGGAAAAGGTGATGCTGACGTGCTTCGTGGCCAACGAGGCGGCGCGGGGGTTCTACGAGAAGCTTGGCTTCGAGAGGGACGCGACGTCGCCGGTTGAGAGGACGTTGCGGTTTGGCAAGGTGTTTGTGCCGGACTATGTGATTATGAGCCGAAAGATTCAGCGCCACGAGGGCGGACAGGTTGATTCGAAAGATGGCGGTGGGGAGGTTGAGGCCGAGGTGGTTGATGGGGTGAAGAAGTCCAAGAGGAATGATTCATGATGCATGTTCTCTGCTTTCTTCACCCGATTAGGGAAGTTCATGAGATACCAAGATACATCGAATATTCGAATTCGGAATCGATAGACGGACTAATCTGGTCCTGCAGATTCGCTCGTTGATTTCGGGCAATGATGGTGGGTTGAGGTTGCATACAGCCAACCGAGGCTGAGAAGGAACCACACACAACTACTGCATGGGTCGGGAATAAGCTCGAGGAGGCCAAGTCCCAAGTGCCACCTCACACAGCGGGCAATCATGCAGCAGTGGGCTTTTATTTGCTTTGCCCGCCCTGCAGCAAGGTGGACATGCCGTGGGCGGCGGCAGGGAAGCTGAGCCTAAAAAGTACCTCACCTCTCGCTTCCACGGCTGAGCATTCCTTCATTCCACCTCACCCACTTGGCAGGACCCGACTTGCTCTGGCGGCGACGATCACAGTAAGCGCTGTCGAGGGAAGTGTCCACTTGGAGTAAGGCGACGAACTCCGGGAATCCTGCCTGCCGAGAGTTTATTCCCTTGAAGACTTGGTGCTGTCGAGTTAAGGCTGTTTCTTCACTTCAAGACAAGGTCAAACGGCAGCCGATGCTCTCACCCCAAAAGGGGACGATGCTCTGGATCATGTTACACAAGACTCATCTCACCACATGCCAGCTCCTCACCCCTGATAATAACTCCTCCCAGTTTTGGGCTGACTTGCTGAAAATCTGCAAATGACAAAAAAAGAAAGGGAAGGGCTTTCACTTCCACCCCTGCATCAGCGTCCCCGGCTACACAGCCCGCCAAGCTCAGCCTTAGGACGCCATCGCTTCCTAGCGGCGCCCCTCCAGCTGCTGCCTCCCACGTCTTCGACCCATATTGCCTATCATCACAGCAAAATGGGTAGAAAGCCACAGGGGCGGGCTCGTCAGGCAGACTCCAATTGACAGTCTGTGAACAGTGAAGGGTCTGATCGCAGCTCTCCTCTCCGCCGATCTGGTTCCGCACCACGAGAGCGCCGTATGGGTCCGACAGGAAGGATTCAGGCATCGACGTATGGCATGAGACGAAGCGGCCGGCAAACATGCCACCACCGCATCCCCATGAGCCTCGTATCTCCAGACGTCGATTGGGGCGCCATCTAACGGTTTAGTGCGGACCTTTGGTGTTGAGGTCAAAAGGTTGGCTGAATCTTTTCATTAACCCTCCGGCTCAGCTGCTGGCCAGGGTGAGAAGCTTGGTGTGACGTTAAACCGCTTCCGGTCCATTTCTCGAGCTTCACGCAGGCGTTGCCCGACTGTTTAACTCCCCTCCCCCTTCTGCATCCGTCTGGTTGGTCTTTCCCACATGATTGTCTCAGTTCCTTCCTCCTTGGCTGATTTACTTAATTAGCTCCTTCCCGCTTTCAAACGCAGCTACCTCTGGGGGCCGATTCATATATCAACGTGTCCCCCCCTTGCACCTCGTTCCCAATCCGTCTGAACGACTTCCTTTCCCTGCCGTCTGCATCATTACACCACCTCGCTCGCCTTTCCTATACGCTGCTCAGGTCATCACCGTTACAGATTTCAACGCTCTCAGACCAACGCCATCATGGATTACCAGCAACAACAGCAACAACAGCAATACCAGCAGCAGCAGCAAATGCAGCCGAATCCATACGAGGGCCAGCCCCAGCAGCAGCCCATCCAACAGGAGTACACCCAGGGCGCCGCCGTCCAGAACCAGGAATGGCAGGCCAGCTTGTGCAGCTGCTCGCCCATTGACAGCTGCTGCTTGGCCTACTGGCTACCATGCATCCGTACGTCTCCCTCGCATCTGCTGACGCACGCCTCTCGTCGACGACGGCTCTTTTCCTCATTGATCAACTATGACTAACGCCATCCCACAGTCCTCGGCAAGACCTCAGAGCGCATGCGCGACCCCACGATGCAGACGTACGAGGCCATCAACACGGACTGCCTGCTCTACGGTGCTATCCAATGCTTCACCGGTTGCGGGTGGATCTACGCGCTTATGAAGCGCGGCGAGATCCGTGAGCGCTTCGGCATCAAGGGCTCTGGCGCGAGCGACTGCTGTGTGAGCTACTGGTGCTGCTGCTGCGCGCTCATCCAGCAGGACAACGAGGTCAAGGCGCGCCTGTCTACGGGGCCTATTGTTCAGGGGTACCAGCCGCAGAAGGAGGGCATGCACATGCCGCCGCAGCAGCCGCATAACTAAGCGGTATTGTAAACATACACGATAAAACGAGGAGGTCTGAAAGTTGGTGACGAGGGATGGGGTTGCTTGGCTTTCTTTTTGTTCATGGACATGGTTTAAGGATATGGGATACCCGATGGATTGGGGCAACCACAGGCGACTGGATGGAGTCGTTGAGGCATGCACTTACCTATAAGAATTCAAGTATACTAATTCGAAGAATAGCTTATTGGCCCATCTAGCATGAGACCCAGCTACCAACCACTTCACGTTCCTTGTCTGATTCTTGACGCGTTAGATTCCACGTCGGCTCCAACGAAATGGATCGTCGATACAAAGCAATCTTTGCACCATCCAGTCGACAGCATTGCTGTAAGGTTTTATATGTGGGCGGATACGGATGAGGGACGTCGACAGAGCCAGTAAGAAATACGACCACCACCACGATGACAGATTCGACAAGAGCAACAACAAAAACATGGACATTGGTGAAGCCGACTCCTACAAGAATAGGGTTCACCAGCAGAGAACAGTCCATCAAGGCGTACGCCGTCGCCGGGGACGCAATTTCTGTTGTTCTGACTGCCATACGCCAGACGCTGGGACCCCTTGTAGGCGCCGAGGATGAACATCCGGAGCAGCAACAGTGAAGCCGAGCTCGTTGTCCTGGGCCGTGATGATGCCTGCAACGGGGGTTCGATGGCACTGGCAGGTATCAGGGGTCCAGCGTCAGGCTGAGTGAGAGCTTGGGAATTTGAGAACCTCTCTCGACCATCACGAGGTGGCGGGCAGAGTTTACCGGCAGGGCCGCTCACATGGATACCAACGGGTTGTTCAGCCATGTGATACTAAGCGATGGTCGACAGAGGTTCTCAACTGCTTTTAGGTGTGTTCTTCAACCGCTTATACTTTTCTATATCTGAAAACACTCACCCATCAACCCTTCAAAACAGAAGACGATGAAGACGATGCGCAGCCTCCTCGCCAAGCTCCAGGGAATCACCCCCGACTCTAATCCCACCATTCGCTTCCGTCGCGATCTCGTCCCCCACAGTCCCCCCAGCATCCCCACCGGCTACGACACAGCATGGCAAACCCGCCGGCTCGAGAACTATTCCTCCAACCCCTTTCTCCGCCTCCCCAACCAGCTGCTGCTCGAGATCATGGAGCGCCTCCCGCCGCCGGACCTCTACATGGTACGGCAGGTATCCCACCTCTTCGCGGCGCTGTTTTGCCATCACGCGTTCTCAAAGTATCACCAGAAAACCACTGAGATCGACCCGGCGACGGCGGAGCCGACGGTGGAGCCGACGGTGCACCGGCTGCTTCGTGCCTATCGGAAGATCAGGGGCAAGATGCCCCTCGTTCCCCATTTCATCCCGGGGATCGAGTTCAACCTGGACGCACTGCTTCTGCCAGAACGATGTCATCTCCGGACCACTTTACAATGAAGGACATTTTGTTCACGATGTTTGGCTGGTGGCAGCCAAGTAAGGCAGGCACCCACCGATTTCTTCCCGTTCTACAAACTTACCCGCGGGAACATCGACATCGCATGCTCCGCCTGCCAGTGTTCCCATCATCCCAGCTGGTTCTCTCCTGCTCAACGACAACGTCCACATCCCATCTGCATCGGATGGGAAGGAACGATGCGGATCTGCCCGCACCACTCGCTTTCCTGGTCACGCGTCCGCAACTGGATCGACACGGCGCCGGGCAGCAAAGGAACCGCGCCCGTCTTCAGGTGCCGCCAGTGCGCCGCTGCTTTCGGGCGACGCGGCAAGGCCCCCGAAATCACCTACAGCCCCCCGCAGGCATGGCAACCCACGGGCGGATTGACGCTCGATTGGTACGCACCTGTTCACGCTCTGGCGAGGGGGGAGATCATCACCAAGGATCTGCTCCGCAGAAGCCTCGTGCGGTTCAACCAGCAACATCCGGGACTGCTGTGCTCGCACCTCTCGTTCGACATGGAACAGCTGATGATGGTATTTTACTGGCACCGCTGCGTCTGCTTCAGACAGCCGTCGGCCTTGTCGCGCCAGTACCGCAAGAGCGACGAGAGCGACGGCTCGTCATGTTCGTGCAGCGCAATGGTGAACATTGGCAACGAGGACCACGTCGGCAGGTTTCCGATATTGCCGCCATATTTAAGCATGCCACGGCACATAATGCACTGTCGTCAGTGCTTTTACCACTTTAAGTGGACATCGGATGGCAAGCGAATCTACCTACGCGGCACTCTGTACTCGATCGGAGTCGCGTCGAGGATCTTGACGGACAGAAACGGGACGATGAACGAGCGGAGGGTTTCCAGCTGCTGGCTGGGGACACTGGATCCTTCGACCTATCAGCAAGCAGAGGCGTGGCGCCATACGAAATGGTGCCCGGATAAACGTTGTGCGAACTCGACCAACAGGAGCAATTGGTAACGACGTGCAGAACTGTTCCGAGAGCACGTCTGTGTGCGACTGTTCGTCGTCTTTAACTCAGGAGACGTGGACTAATCTATCCGACGGCAAGAATCTTCCTTCCCGTCTAACTTTTCTACTTCGCAGTTTGCCGCCTGGAGGCGCACTTTTTTTTTTGACTGCCGTATGACTTTTACGGGGAAATATTTGAAGACTAGGATAGCCTAGGAGATAAATCTCTATAGCCACCTATAGGATATATGAAGAGGGCGCGAGTTGCTAAGGGGCAGGGGTATCTCCCTCTTCACACTACCACAACTAACTGCTACTCTTTCAACATCAAGATATCGTCACCATACTACATCGATACCATCTATTGCTGTTTCCTCGAGAGCAGTAATAACCTCCTTGTAATCACCCAAGACAACATGAATGAAGTGTGCAGGTTTTTGGACACGGCAAGTCACGAGGTCTCGCTATTCAGGTGGGCATGCTCGTCAGACTGAAACTTTTGGAAGATTGAGGTTACCTGCCAATTACAATCTCACCGACGGCAAGTCAATATGTTTAGCTACTCGGACGGATGTGTCTGGTTTCTCGGCTCGACTAGTAATCATGAACGACGAGGACGAGGTGCTCAAACTGCATTATCTATTTGTAAGATCGTGTAATAAATGTCATGGTATCCGTATCCAAACCGCCCAACGCCAGGGTTATGCTGAAAAACATCGCTAATCCAAAAGACTTGGCTAACCATTTAATCATCTAATTCTCACCTCTTACCAATTGAAGCTCTCCTGGAAGTACTCGATCCTAGAATACCCCCGTCCAAGCATCTCAACGACGCTCTTCCTCGCGTCGTCAGCCATGACGTTCGGCCCGCACGCCACGACCGCAAGCCGGCTCTTCTCAGCCGCGGTCGCGGCATCCTGCACCTCCTCCCTTACATCCGGGCGTCCGTACATCAACCTGACGTGTTCGGGCCAGTCGTCGGGCCGCACGGCGTTCGTCGCGAGGCTCGTCTGCGTGACGTAGATGTCGACGGCCAACTTGCCGCTGTCGAGCGCGTCCTCGAAGTCCTGGCGGAGGACGTCGGCGGCGAAGCTGAGCTCGCGGACGGCCCAGACGATCTTGACGGAGCGGGCGCGGGAGGCAAAGCGGCAGAGGTGCTGGAGGTGCGCGAGGGGGACGACGACGCCGCTGCCGCCGACGACGAAGAGCAGGTCGTCGAACTGGGAGAAGGGCTGGGTGTGGCCGTAGGGGCCCTCGACGAAGACGCGGAGGCGGGCGGGGCGCGGCCAGGGGGCGGCGGCGGCCTCGCGGAGACGGGCGGTGAAGCTGTCGTAGGGGCGGATGAGGAAGGTCATGGAGGGGGTGCCGGTGCGGGGGTGCAGGTCGACCTCGGACATGGGCTCGACGGGGTTGTCGTCGGAGGCGACGAGGAGCGGGGTCTGTTCGGAGGAGAACTTGCGGGTGTGGTGGGTGTTGAGGGTGGTGCAGGCCATGGTGAAGGGGTGGCTCTCCCAGGCGCGCTTGTCGGAGAGGACGTGGAGGTAGTAGTAGGTGCCGGGCTTGGGCTCGTAGAAGGAGGTGGGGTAGGGGATGCTGAGGCGGACGATGTTGGAGGTGGCGTCGTAGGTTGCGAGGGCGAAGGTGTTCCAGAACCTGAGGTTGAAGGCGAGGGTGCGGGACATGCGGAGGAGGCGGTCGGCGACCCAGATGTAGAAGGGGATCCAGAAGAGCATGTCGAACTGGTGGTTGAAGATGGAGACGTGGCCGAGCATGGTGACGAGGGTGAGGATGGAGAGGAGGATGTGGAGGACGAGGAAGAGCTCGTACTGCTTGCGGCGCATCCAGAAGACGGAGGCGACGAGGAGGAAGACCATGCCGAAGGTTGCCTGCGGGGGTTAGCGATGGACGGGTTGATGATGCGGGAGTACTTACAAACCAGCCGGCCCACCAGAACATTTGGGTGAACCACCAGAGGAAGTATGTCCAACCGCCCTCACTTAGAATGAGGATAATGTAGGCAGCGGTGTGGATGACGGCCTGGACTGTCGCAACGCGAGCAACCCAGCGATGAAAGTTGTTGTACGTGCCAAAGTCCCAGCCGGTCACCCACATGAGAAGGTTATTCCTCATGCCAAACAGCCAGATAATGGGGAAGTTGGCGAAAGAGATTATGCCGGTTCGGTCAGCGACGTAGCGGCCGATCTGCTTCGACATATCCGGCCAGCTTCTTGAGTCAGTACAGGACTGAGATGGTGAAAGGGGTGGACCTACTACATGTGCCCCGGGAGGAGGGAATAGCCGTAGCAACAGTACCACGTGTTGACGGCGATGAAGGCGAAGATGGTGATGCTCTGGATGCGCGGCGGCATCGTGCACCACCCTAGGTTCTGCGAGCAGCGGTACCCAAAGGTTGCCGGGATGGTGATGTACCGCTTGAGCCAGAGCGCCGCCCAGTGCAGCACGTTGGGCTTCTTCTCCGATTCCCATTCTTGACGCTGGAGACTGGCGATGGCTCCGACAAGACGAGTTGCCAGACCGATAGCGCACACAATGACCCAGAAGACAATAACATAGAATCTGGGATCTTGTCAGCGGTGCTTCGTCGACTCGAGGTGATGCACATACCCATATCGATAATGCCGACTGTAGGTATACTCAACCGACTCCAAAGAATCATACCAGATCTGGTAAAACGGCTCCGCGGGCAGCACAACCTCGTTCAAGACAGTCTCCGGCGTGCCCTCCTCCTTCGTCAGCCTCCTCAGGCCCTTGATCTCCTCCTCCGAGTACCTTCCGATAATCTCCAACGGCGGCAGCGAGACGTTCATGTACTGCTGACATGTCGCGTTCTGCATGCCCAGCCCGGCATCCCGGTGCGGCGCGTCGCAGTGCAGGTGCGTGCAGAGGTACAGCGACTTGATGTGCAGCAGGCTCTTGCACGATTGCGGGAGCTTCGACTTGGCCGGGGCGGTGTCGTTGAAGTGCGGCTGGCGGATGGTGTTGACACAGGCGTCGTAGCAGAGGCCGCCGACAGACACGGTGGAGGCGGCGACGGATGTAGCGAAGAGGAGCGCAGTCGCGGCGACGACGGTGAGATTGAGTCCTGGCCCTCGTCCTCGTCCTGTCGCCGAGGACGGCGATGACCACGGTGCGCGCATCACGGTCGGAAGCTTCGCATCTGGTCGCTCGGGCCGTTGGCGGGGGTTTGCTGTGATATGCGAGCTGCTGGCGACGGCGATGGTGATGATGCGAAATGCCTTTGGAGGGGTTGGTTGGAAATGTCTGGAGCGAGTTGCAAGGGGACGCAGACGCAAAGGCTGGGCGGCTCACGGCAAGTGGGAAAGAAAAGGCGAGGTGATGTGCCTCGGGAGGGACAGCTCGGTGCTCCGAGGGTTTGAGGGAAAATGTTACTGAAGGATTCGGGGGGTGGGAAAGTGGTGAAATTTAGGATCTTATCAGATCATCTGATTAAGCGTCCCCACTGGCTTAGGTTATCGCGATTATCCACCGGCATCGGCACCAGCCCGTGACCTGGCCCCTCTGTGCCGGGTCACCCCTTGAAATGGTGTAGATGCTGCTGTAGTGTGTGGTGATGCTGCATGACACTCGTGGAGGAGCTGCCTTGGCTGGGCGAAAGAGGAGGGGCTTTGCCTTAAAAAGAGCGGCTATTAACCACCTGACGCTGGCCACGCAGCATGTTGTCTCACTGTGAGAAGCCCACGCATGCATCCCGCCGGCCGCTGCTTTTGGGCGCCGCCGTTTCCGAGACTTAACGTTCATTAAAAAATGCACTCAAACACTCTCATGGAAAATAGTTTTTTGCAATCATCGCCGGCTACTGCGCTCAAACGTCCGATAATGCCCTCTGAAAGTAAGGCCCGTGATACGCGGGACCACCCGCTAAGCTTCCGGGAGCCCGGCTAACAGACGGGAAACCTGCGCTTAAAGTCACCCGCCATCACGGAACTCACCAGGGCATTTTTCTCCCTCCAAACGAATTCCTGGCTCTTCGATTCCATCTCCTAATGCATCCTGCATGAAATTCATCGAGTACCACTCTGTAAGTCAAGCAGCGACGATCCATCAAATGCCCCCTCAGTCCACTCCCGGGAGCAGCGACCGAGCAAGGCCCACCCCTGAAGAGCCACTGCGACTTCAGCGGTGCCCGCTCTCCCCCGCCGGCGGTTCAGGGACCTTCCCTCCCGCCCGCCCGTTGACACATCACCACCACCCGCCGAGTCGGAACCGCCGCACCTCCGATGTTCGTCCCATTCTCAACCACACGTCACCAAATTTCCCTCCAAATAACACACGAAAATTAGGGATGGATGATTGAGAACTCTCGCGCGTGAGTCACCACACACCTAAATGCCGCGACTGCCACTTTCAAATACAGAGTGAATTTACAGGTGTCCCTCTCAAATCCAACCGCCACTGACAGCCTCCCCATCCCTACTCGGCCTCCCAGGAACATCCAACGGCGGCGGCACCAGCCCCTCGGAGCCCCTCTCGACGTGATTTCCTCTACTATACATCGATGAAGTCCCTCTTCCCTGGTCAAAAACTTCCATATCATACACCCCCGGACTCATCGGGGGACGCGGTGGAGCAGGCGGCAGCGGCGGGAACTTGGGCGGCAACCCGCTAACCATGTACGGCCCCGAGATCGCCATGCTCCCCCTCCGATGAAGCCCCGTAAACCCTTCCCGCTTCTTCTTCTTCTTGTTCCATATGTACAAGTACACGACGCCGCCGGCGAGAAGGCCGAGGAATGCGAGGGCGCCTGCGACGCTGGCTGCGATGGCGCCTTTTGAGGCCTCTGGCTGTGGTTCCTGCGTTGATGTTGGGAGAGAACTCGTGGTTGCTGCTGATTGTGTCTTAGCTCCCGTGAGAATTTTGGACGTGGAATCGATGATAGTGGTTAAAATGGGGCCGGGCAGGTTCGTCGGGGAAGCGAGGAGGTTCCCCGTGCCGCTTGTGGAACTACACTCGTAGAGGGTGAATGTTGATGCAACATCAGTTGAGAGCCAGGTGTAGCAAGCGGTATCGGGTCGATATCTGCTGTTTAGGACGTTAGCGTCGTGAACCACAACAGAAGGTCAACATCTGCCTGCTCACCAGCATAGCTCGCCCTCTTTACAGCCGCCCGCCAAGGACTCCGCGGACGATCCAAGGCAATTTGTCGGTACAGGGGAGCGGCAGCCTAGGAATGAGTTTGACGATATGCATGGCCCGGGACACGTCCATGCCTGGTCCTTCGGGGAGATCCTGTGGGGCGATCAGTACGTGTAGCAAAAATTCCGAGTCAAAAGATGTGGCGTACGTGGGTGCGGAAGTAGGCGAGTCTATGAAGCCGCAGGTATTCGGCTCCTTGGTGAAAGGGAGCTGGACGGCAGCAGCGCCTTTGGTCGTCGAGTATTGAGACTCGGAGTATGCCATTGCTGTGGTGAAGTGAAGTAATGAAAGATGGACGTAGATGATCAAACAACAGTGGAAGATGATTCTTCATAATCTTTTTATCGTGAGATGTTGCCAGAGTTGATTGTAAAATTTGCTGTGATTTACTACAATATGGCTTGTAAAAGACCAGACACGAACAGCCTCGACCTGATTCACCACCTACGGGATCATTCTCAACGTAGTGAGTCACAAAGCGACTGGAAAATGTAGTTTGACGACTTGTTGCACGCGTAAAGCAACGAGGTCATAAGTCAATCATGTTTTTCAACCATGTATTCAACATGACGATATCTGCGGCAAAGAGTCGGCTAGAGTCCTGCCAAGTTCCTGACACTACAAAACGAACAGGGAAATTCTGTAGAGATGGCATAGACACTGTCATTACTACTCATTGAAACAAATGCTTAGATTGCGCTTCCACCGTCCGTTGATGTCTTTGCTACGTTAGGCCGTTCGTTTCCTTTTCGCCGATTCTGAGGATTCAGTCGCCTTGGAGACAAAAATCTTTTCACTTTTCTCATCGTCAAGCAATTCGTCCATCAGCTCGCTCTTCTCGTCCAAGGCAGCCCACTTCGGTCTGCCGTCAGGTAAATCAACCACCCTCTGCTTATAGAAGATGTGCATCCTACACACCGTCAGCACATCCGCATCTCAAATCGCCTCACCCAGCTCAACATCTCAATCAAACGGAAGGGCAAAGACACTCACTGCACATCAAACTTCTCCCTCTTCTCCTCCTCGTCAAAATGCAACAGCCCCGGAAAAAGCAGCACCATATTCCTCCCCTCGTCCATGATCCGGCTCCCGCAGTGGCCGCACGACACCTTGCATGGCAGGTCGTGATTGGTCTTCTTGGAGCCCGAGTTGTAAAACGCGAGCCCGTCGACGCCGCGGTCGAAGGCGAGGTCGGTCTTGTGGAAGATGGCGGCCCACTGGAAGGGCGCGCCGTGCATCTTCTGGCAGTCGCGGCAGTGGCAGAACTTGGAGGCGAGCGGGCGGTCGCGCGAGAGCCAGTAGGAGACCTGGCCGCAGTGGCACTCGCCGCGGATCTTCTTGTCGAAGGGCTTGCCGTCGACTTCGGCTTGGGAGGAGGGGAGGTAGGGGGCGGCGGTTTTCCAGTCTTGGTCGAAAGAGTTGGAGCCCATTTTGGAGGTGGAGTGGTGGTGACGATGGATTGGGGCGAAGTGATTTGGTGGTCTGGTACTATGAAAAATTCGGGATGCGATTGGAAGTTTGAATTGGTGCGATGTTGTCGCTTTTGAGTAAAGGAATGTGGTTGATGGACGGAGGCCGTGACGCGGGAGTGATGACATCACTTTAGGGGTTCTGCTCGATTTAGGGTAGAAATGTCTATGATGCCGTTATTCTCAATCTAGAAAAAGCAATGGCACAGATGAGTGTCAAAGGGAGTTTTGATGCACGGACGAGGTTGGTGTGGTTGTGGCTTGAGCTTTTGTTCTTGGGGCCGTTTGAGGTTCTGCACGAAATGCGAGAACGATGGATTATAACAACGGACTTGGCTCAAATAGCTTGACTAAGTGTCTTTTAAGGAATCTTCCATTTTATATGCAATTCCTGAGATCATATCAGGGTCATGTCCAGCATTGGACGGGACTATGGAGATGGTCTGCCCCTGACGGGAGTGCTTGGACTGGTCATCGAGCCATCATCGATCCGATCTTCTCCACAAACGGCCGGCGAATCAGATGAACTGGGGACCTGAGCGCCCGTCGACGCTTAATTGATTTTAGTTGCCAGTTCGAGCAACTTTAAACTTTGCGACACGTGGAACAGGTTTGACCAGAAGTTGACGTCAGGTAGATCTGGAGGCTGTTCTTCACGCATGGCTGGAATGATGCAGCTCTTAGTCCACGCGTCCAATGTATTCTGAATACTGGAAAGACCCTTTTAGGCAATTTTGTTTTCCCTCTTGCTTATCTAGTAGCTCAATTGGGGGGGCAATCGTGACACAGGCCCAAAATATGTTGCAGGCAGGCATATCCGACGCCGGCTGCCAATTTCATTATCTCAGTTTCCCTTTTGTGAAGTTCCCATGTAGTCCCAATCCCCCTGCCACTTTTCAAGATCCTGCTTTACTTTCTGCTTCTTGGTCTCTGTATATTTGCCGCGGGAAAGCGTTTCGGTGACAGTTGGGGAGCTGGCAAGGTACTCGTCGAGCATTATAGCAGGTGTCATATTTCTGGCACTGGTTTCATTGGTCGATAAAATTCCATAGCCACGCGCTTTGGGGTTTTGTTGTTCAACTGACCTGATGGCCAGTCATCACAAGAGAACTGCAAAAGCCTTCAATCAGAGCCAGACTACGTGGATCAAAAGTCACTCCTGCCATGGACCGATTCTGGATACGCATCCATGTCTAGACCAAACCCAGGGCAACATGTCGAGCGACCTGAGCGATTGAACTTACCGAGGGGCGCAGCTCGAGTTTTGCACGACAACACGAACGTTGACAGCAAAACGGCCTACTCGAAATCAGACAGCTTAGAAACCTCACTGGAGCGCCAGTTTATCTTTGGGGCATGCCAAAGCATTCGAAACGGGCTTGGTTTTAATCTTAATCCCGAGGATTGGACGTGTCTATCAAGAAGACTTCCCGAACTCCTCAAAGCTTTTGCAGTAAAAATTGGCCTCGAGTCCTCTGACCAAGAGAACTTCAAAGTCATGTGGTTTTTTCACAGATGTGGAAGGTAATTGTTAATACGTCTGTTGCACGTGCTTTTGCGCGGAGCCAACTGACTTTAACATAGTAAAATCGCCGACCAACTTTTGGAGAATGGTAAAACTCATCACATGTCCTATCAAGAAAACGGAAGAGACTCTGGGAACGAGATTTCTACAGAAGAAAAGGTGAGGCTGTTGTGGGATGAGACTCGTCGCAATGTTATTCCAGATATTGCCGATCGATTCGTGGGTGTCGAGGACTATATGGATGCGGCTACGACCGAAGTTGAGCTACCCAAATATGATAGTCTTATCTTGGAAAGCAGCTCATTCTCAAGAATTGGCCATTATTCGACCACCTTCGACCGGACGAGACACACAGTCGACGTCCCCCAACAAGGTCGTTCAAATCCATTGTCGTGGTGAATTGCGGTGACGATTCCCAAGCGCTCTCTATCGAACAATACATCAGGCAGACATGGCCGTCAACTTGGTACCAGATGCTTGGCTTGTTACAAGCCACAACTACTGAGAAGTTCGCCCGAGGTAAGTGCATAACGCTTTTCCTAGTACCAATATTCACTAAAATATGCAAAGTTGGTCTACCCGACGGAACACAAATAGCAACCGCAGCGGAATGGCGACCTGAATGTGGGTCTCTCGGGTCCCGCCTACACCATTGCCGAATGTGCCGAGCAACTTGCTTGGTTACGGGCTGCACTTCAGACTCCTGAAGTGAGTTCCGAAGCTGCCTTCAAGCAGGCTCCTGTGATTTCCGGCCCTGTTTCACGGTACGATATGTCAGGTGTGGTCTTCAATGCACTTTCTCTGCCCAAAGACCAGCAATATGTATGTTTCGACATAGATACGGGAGGAACCAATGCGTCAGAGGCGCCACTATGTC
This sequence comes from Colletotrichum viniferum, assembly GCA_020226115.1. Classification (NCBI taxonomy): domain Eukaryota; kingdom Fungi; phylum Ascomycota; class Sordariomycetes; order Glomerellales; family Glomerellaceae; genus Colletotrichum; species Colletotrichum viniferum. The sequence continues at coordinate 830,103 of JAGFBE010000008.1, forward strand.
ACCTTCCGCTGAAGACGATCTATTCAGAAGGATTTGTGATGATTCAAGGCTATCCAATAGCGCGCCGACCAGTGGGATGTCATGGCGTTGAAGTGCCTCCCGAAGCAGTACTCAGAACATGGCAGACGATGGCCAGTACTACCTGTTTGGAAAATATGACATCTGGTCATCACGAATCGACGGTCTCACTCATTCAGGAGGAGCAAGGATTTCATCTATGGCATACAAGCAGCCTTTCTCAGTGTAGATGCGATTGTGTCTCCAAACTACCCCAAGGTTACAGACAGCATGCGCCTGTCCTCGATCTCAAACGTCTCCTATCGGGACGTCATTTCATTGGCCAGTGCAACAGAATCAAAGACAGCCGTGGTAAGGACCTAAAATGTGAAAGAAAAGACACAAGCTTACCTCCTCATTCAAACAGGCAAACATGATGGCGTAAAGTTATTCAACATCGACTTTCTTCCGAGCATTGCTCACTCCGATTCATCATCACATGGAGCTTTGGTCGAATGGAACTTCGACACGTCAAATTCCACGTCATCCGGGTCTGAAGAAGAGAAGAGGACCAATAGTCCAAGTAAGGAGACCATATCGACGACTTCAGACGCACGCCAAGGCTCAGGAGCCATCGACCAAATGACCGCTCAAGAGAACATACGGATGTGCTCTGCATTTCCACCTATCAGCGCTTCGCTAGGATGTGTCAGCAATCTTGGAAATGACTCACTTTTCACTCTTGACACTGACTTTGAGTCGGTAGCTAGCTCTTCAAAAGCTGTTACAGAGCCATTCCCAGACAAAGACCCTGTCCAACGAATCATCGATCTTGCTGTGTCTCAACTCGTTTCAGGGGATACCGACTCGATATCCCTTCAACCGCGCACATGCAGCAGTGGTGAAAGCGGCTCAAAATCGACATCACTCCCTTCGAAATTTCCTAAGAATGATAGAAAGCGCCAGCGGCAAGATGAAGATGAGTCAGATCCCGATGATTGCAATCCTCATGGTCTGAAACATCTCAAATCGAAGGCCGGCATTTCGAAGCAATTTGCCTGTCCATTCTGGAAGCTTTCTCCCAGCAAGAGCAAGTGCCACAGACATAGTTTTGACAAGATAGCCCGCGTAAAGCAACATCTTCAGATAAAGCACAAGAATTTGCTGTGCTGCCAGCGGTGCCTGGCCACCTTCAAGGTCGAGACCGAATTTGACCAACATGTGGGACGGGAACCAGCATGCGATGCTGTCGCATTTGGCACGGAGTCAGAGATCATACCACCTCACAAGCAATCGATGCTTCGAAAAAGGTCCAACAAGAGATTATGCTCAGAGGAGCAATGGTTTGTGATTTGGGATATCTTGTTTCCTCGCGTTCAACGCCCAACTTCCCCATACGTGGATGCCAGGCTTGCGGACCAGATTTCGGGCTTTTGCGAACATTTTGACAAATATGCCAGCGAAGTCGTCGAAGAGATCTTGAAGTCTGAAGTCTGCAAACATGATTTGGAGAGAGGAAGAATAGAACAGGTAATCCGCAACTGCCTTTCTAAGGGATTAGATAGAATTTGCCAGCAGGGCCCAAGAAATCCTCCAGGTGGTGCCCTGTTAGAAAAAGCAATCGCCGAAACTCCTGATCAATCTACTACGGACAGCGGGCTTGGCATGGAAAATCAGACTATGGAAAGCAGGCCCCTACAGCCGTGGATGGGTTTGCGTCCTACTGATAATGTCCAGTCCGCGGAATATGAGCCTAACGCCGAATTGATATTTGACGTCAGCTTTTCGGTACCTAGTGGTTTCTCTGAGGGTATTCCAGGCTCATCTATGAACTCATATCAAGATGCTCATACCGGTTTCCATTTCGGAATCGAGTCAGATGAGTTGCCGCGATCGAATCTTGACTTTGACACTGAGTTACAAGAGTTAGACCGGTGGTGGTCTGAGAACATTCACGGGACTATGGAGGGAAAAGATATATAGAAAGCCAACTAGTGGAGACGTCAAGTATACATCGCAAACTTTGTTCGAGTCTGGCTCTACCAATATTGGTTTATGTAACGAAAGCGTTAGATTCTGAGCCTGTGGTAGTCTGATGGTTTTCACATATGCACTGTGCCAACATTTGATATTGACGGGAGACAAAGAACGTATGGTTCAAAGCTCCATCTCACCGCTGGCTAAGGTTGTGAGTCTTTTGTAGCGAGCATTGCCAATTTCTGGCGACATTTATCTCAGAACACGTTTGTTGGGTACCGAGCTCGCTGTTGGCTGGTCCAGTTGACGACATCTTATCGATTATAAATAGGATCGCCAGGAAGTGACAAGCAGTGGAGGTTCGGTCGTCTTTTGTGAGAGGAAAGACACAACACAGGTGGAACCCAGCTGGAACGAAGTTTTGGCGAAGTTTGTCATTCGGAAACGGTCCGTGATTCCTGCTCTTTTGCCTTGAGCTTGCATCGGTGGTTGACTTACAAATCTTCATATTCCCCCAAGACCAAACAAATCACAGATAAGGCCTTTCAGATATGCGAACTAGGTAGCTGGTTCCCTCGGAATGGCGTGCCGGCTGGCCCCGTCGGGCACTAGGACCGACGATTCCCAAAAGAGATTCGCTGTGCCGCTTCCTTTCGCTTCAGAACTTCAGAAGCAAACAAGCCCCACTGTGATGCACATACAATGGGTACACAAGGGACTTCTGATGCTTATCCCCTGGTGCGAGCTTATGTATTACCTTCCGACAGGGGTTTAAGCAAGAAGACCCTAGTGCCTGGCCTGACCCTCAGCTTGTCAGGGATCGCGCGGGGTTGGCATCGTTCCCGTTCGAGACCGAAGTTCTTGCACAGCCTCACAGGTGGTTATCAGGTAAGTATATTTTCTTTTTGATAGCAGTCTCGCCCACATCGGCATCACCAGAAAGCACCATCTTTTATTCGGTTCTCCCCTTGGTCTTCTCGTTGCTTTCAGGCACTCACGCTGTCACTCAATTCACCCTCCAGTTCTGATATTCGCGATGGCGTATCCTAACAATGTTGGCATCAAGGCCATGGAGATCTACGTCCCCGGCCAGGTTCGTGACTAAATAGCAGCTTTTTGCAGCGTCATACTCTCTCTGTTCCAGCAACTGATTCATATTGTCAGGCCTTGGACCAGTCGCTCTTCGAACAACATCAGGGTGTTTCAGCTGGAAAATACACCATCGGCTTGGGGCTCAAGTACATGAACTTCTGCAATGACCGTGAAGGTGAGTGCTCGTGACACAAACACCCCGCTCGATCTGGTGGTAGCGCAATCTCAGAGTGGCGCTCTGTACGCCCATCACCTACTGACATAACGACCCCAGATGCTACTTCCCTTGCTCTTACGGCTGTATCTTCTCTGCTAAAGAAGTACAACATTGACCCTAAGTCCATTGGCCGTTTAGAGGTCGGTACGGAGTCATTGATCGACAAGGCAAAGTCCATCAAGACTGTACTGACCCAGCTCTTCGAGCCTGCTGGCAACACAAGTCTAGAAGGTATCGACACCATCAACGCGTGCTACGGAGGCACGAGTGCTCTTTTCAATGCCATAAACTGGGTTGAGTCTCGCTCATGGGACGGCCGCGACGCAATCGTGGTTGCATCGGACATTGCTCTCTACAAGGAAGCGTCTTCCCGGCCGACAGGCGGCGCCGGCTGTGTCGCCATGCTCGTGGGCCCAGACGCGGTGCTCTCCCTAGATCCAGCGCTCAAGGGCACCTTCATGACTCACGCCTACGACTTCTACAAGCCCGATCTCAAGGCAGAGTTCCCCGTGGTCAACGGGCATGAGTCCCTCCGATGCTATACCTCCGCGCTGGATGGCTGCTACAACCGTCTTCGGGAGAGAGTCGAGGAGGCCAACGTAAAGGCGAATGGCCACGGCCCCAAGACTGATATGCGCAGCCTTTTGGACATTTTCGACTACATGGCGTTCCATACGCCCAACTGCAAGCTTGTCAGCAAGTCTTACGGACGTCTGCTGTACAACGACTACAAGCAGGGTGGTGACGAGAACACCTGGGGGAAGGTCCCCGCCGAGCTCCGCGAGCTCAGCTACGAGGACTCTCTCAAGAGCAAGGAGCTGGAGAAGCTTTTTGTTACCTTTTCTAAGGAACGTTTCAAGTCGCGAGTCGAACCTTGCATCGCCGCTCCCACGCAATGCGGCAACATGTACACAGGCAGTCTTTACTGTTCCCTCATCAGCTTGATCAGTAACATCGACCTGAAGGATTCAGTGGGGAAGACGATCGGCATGTTCAGTGTAAGTGCTCATTTGGTTCTTGCGCTCTCAGACGCTCTTTTTGTACCAATTTTCATCCCTATCAGTACGGCAGCGGAATCGCCAGTACTCTGTTCGCGCTTAAGGTCACGGGTGATCTTACCGAGCTGGTCCAAAAGATTGATATCATGGACCGATTGAGTCAGCGCAAGATCTCGACTCCTGAAGAATACGAAGAGGTAAGCAACCACGTCGGATATTATGATTTCAGCCATTTTCTGACCGCATACAACTAGGCTTGCGCCCTCAGATTGAAGGCTTACGGCGCCAAGGGCTTTGAGCCCAGTGGCAGCATTGAGAACATGGCCCCGGGCACATACTATCTCAAGGAAATTGATGAGGCGTACCGTAGAACATACGCTGTAAAAGAGTAGAAGAGTGATATGCGGATGGAAATCGATCTTCTGTCGTTGTTTTCAGCGGCGTCCAATCTAGAGTACAGGTACACCAGATGAAATCTGGGTGGCAAAGATTACACAGGCATAGAGCATAGATCGTTCAGCGCGTTTGAATGAATGCATAAACACCGAATTATGGAATGAAATGTTATTTGCTTAAATCTTAGCCACGCCGCAGCACGGGCAAACTCATCCAGCAAGTCGCTTTGATTACAATTTACCGCACCACCGTCACCGTGATACGCCGTGTGAAGGATGACATCCAAGACCTGTCATGTGTCGATGAATCACCTGCCTAGACTCCAACTATGTGGAAGACGTGTGTTCCTGCACGACTTTCTCTCTCTTTGACGCCACTCTCAATGGCATCAGTACCGCCGGAGCCCTGAAGTCGCGATGTAGACAGCCCATGCTCGTAGCTAGTGTTCACTCTACCTGGGAAAGGGCTTAGAGTAGGTGTCAACATTGGTGATACGGTAGAAGATACGACGGAGGCGACGTCAGATGTCGCACTGAACGAACAGGCAGAGCTCTGGGTCAAGGACGATGCTACTATTGTGTAAGTTTTGCTCGAAGAAGACGAAGAAAAAGACGAGATGGACGATTTAGATGATGAGACAGAAGAAGAGCTGTGAAGAGAACCCTGCGTTACTGATCGGGTTGGTGTCGATGAAGAATGAGACGTAGAGGTTTGAGTAGATGATAATTAAGCACTTAGTTGAGGACGTCCTAATTTCGCAAGGCTTGTGGCAGGTATTGTCCCTGTTCGGCTTGTAGATGGCGCATTCCTCAATGAGGATGAGGATGATGATAATCTGCTTGTTTACATGGAGGGTTTGATGCACCGACCGTACTTCGCTTGGCACGAAGCAGGGCTGCAATGGTCGATTTTGTTGCCACACTGATCAAGAGATACATTAGAACAAGGCCATTGAGGTGAAGTTTCACGGGAGGACTTACATAGTTGTATGAACTACAGCAGGCTCCCCAGTCGCTTCCCAAACATGTTTGCCCCCCGAAGCTGGCACCACACCGACCGTCCTGGGAGACTTTTTGCGTGGTAGACGTCGTTGGAGAACGAGAGGAAGTCGCAGATGTGGGAGTAGAACTCAGCGAGGGCGTTGTAGAAGTCGAAGATGAGCGCGCGGCAGTCGGGGAAGTACGAGTAGATGAAGACGAGATATAGGGCAAGGAACGCCTCTCTTTGCATTTTCCATATTCAGGTTGACATCCTATGTTGCAGTAGTGAAATGTGCTCCCGCTATGGTCTTGGGTCAGCGTTGAACAGGAGATGTAAACATGCAGCTTTACTCACCACCAGCCATTCTGTGAGCAACATGAGCCAGATGTGCTGCTCAGGCATGTTTTTCCGAACTTTTTACCGCATCGGGCGTCTGGTGGTGTGCTCGCAGCGTTGACAAGGAAAATGAAAAGAAGGACTGCCAGGATTGAAGAATGCATTGTAGGCGTGCAAGTGGTGTAGGAAGAGGATGTCGACCGGGCTGAGTTATGACTTTTGCGACAAGAGAACCGCAACAGGCAGTTTATATCTAGATGACTGTGAAAGTTGAAATCGATGCCGAGTGCAAGGAGCAAAAGTGGCTTGCATATCTAGGCGTCAATTAGACATTCAATATTTCTTGATCGAGAAGGGCCAGACCCCTCAACGCGTTTTCAACAATTTATTCCCAAGCCAAAAGTCTCTTATTTGGATTCATTCACTGATGGCCCCCGTTTGTTTTTAGCGAAGAACCTTTCTGCTGCCCGAAGTACTCGAGTCCTTCATCTAGAGCATTGATTGTGCTGAGCCCATCATGCAACACCACTTGCAATGCTACCGTCATCATTTTGATCTCAAATTGTAGGCTCGTGGCACGTAGATACTAGCTACTAGCTGAGCGCTGTCTCGTCTCAAATGTGTCTGGGTGAGAATAGCATAGCCCGTCGTGTGACGCTGCAAGAGACTACTGATTGCCATGATGTGGCGAGCATCCACAACAATGTTTTAGCGCAATGTACAACACGTGTCGATGTGCTTTTATTGCTTTTTACTCCACTATAAAACCCCTCAGATCTTTCAGAAACTTTCTCAACACAGCAAGCAATTCCATAGTTTCGATTACAGCCGCCGATCATTGTACAATAGAGCCAGCAGTTGCTGAGCTGGCTGAGAAAGGTGGCATTTAAGCTCAAGCTGGCCAGCCGCAGCTAGTAGAGGTTGATGAGCGACGGACGTGCAGAAATTGACTTTTCTCCCGCCTCATTCTCGGCATTCGAAGTCCTGCTGTATCTCAGACGCCCCACCATACGGTCTGCAAAGGGCAACAGGCGGCTCGCCGGCGATGAATATACGCAGGTTTCTCTTGGCAAAATAAATGTAATGTCAGTGCTCACCGATCATCAGTCGGAATGCCACGACCAGTAGTTGCTACGAGTATCATGAAAGACCGCCTCGTGTTGTCAACTACTGGAACGCCGGAAAGTCATGGGAATCGGAAAGAACATTGGGCCATGATGAACCTGCGCCGCTTGCTGGGGACAACTTTCCCAGATGATCCCTAGGGCGCACAGCGGGCGCAGAACCCCGCTCTAGACACGGCCATCGGATTAACCCCATACTGTTGTACGCCGCTGACTGCTCAACTCACGAGACCTCCGCATCCCGTCGGGTGTAGTTCAGTAATGGAGACCCCACGTGTGAAGCGCGATCAATCATGTTAAGCGGTGACACTTTCCATATCATGTTAATTAAAGCACAAATTGAGATCAAGATTCTTTCGGAGAAAATTGTAGTGAACAGATTTCCGGGGTTAGACCGATTTGAGCATTCTGACTCTCGCAAAGATAAGGGAAGGAAGTTCTAGAACGTGATGAAGGAACACGTACCCGTCTTCGGATTGGCATCTGTTCCCTTCCTTTCGTTTTAACAAAGTTCATGAAGCGCACACCACGGACCAGGAGTAACTCAATCGTCAACCGTCATCAACAGCAGCATGGCTACCCACGCATCAATAACAGTAGACATATCGTATGTCAAACGAAACGATGACGGCAACATCCCGAATCATGCACAGATGTTCTCCCACGATGCCGAGTTTCTCGATGTCCAGCCAGCGGAGGTTCATAATGTCCGGACAACCGATCGAGAATTTTCGATATCAAGCAACGGATTTCAATACGCGCGACTGAATGAACCACCTCAAATCGACTATCTTGACGAGGAGCAAGTCAAGAAGATATACTTCCCGGAGCTTGAGAGGTTGCTAAAGAAACAGTATGCTCTTGATATTTTCTCACGGCCAGGCACGATGTTGGCCTATGATATCGAAAAGCTGACAAGTTTTACTTGACATAACAGACTTGGCGCTTCTGAAGTAAAGGCATTCCATCATGTGGTGCGCAACGTAACCTACGAGGATGGGATGGCCTACACCCGAAAGGACCGCTGTCCAGCCCGGAGACCTCACGTCGACGTCACCGACAAGTTCGCGCCGATCTTGATGAGTTGGGACTGCCCGGACATGCATGCGGATGTGCATGCTAACGGAAAGCACTGGCAAATGGTTAACGCGTGGCGGCTGCTGAAGATGGTGCGTAAGAATCCTGTGACCGTCGCGGATATGGCTTCGATGGCGTGGGAGGACTACTTGACCGTTCCGCAGCTAGAGGTTGGACCTGGCGTGGAGGGATTCTGGCTGCAAAGACCGCAGGATATGAATCGGAAAACACAATTGGTGGTACATGGCGGACCAAACGCCCGAAGAGGTGTTGCTTTTCCTATAACACGATTCCGAGGGGGCTCAAGTGGTTGCTCATACATCATCTACGCAGCCAGGTACCGGTTCCGAAAGAGCCGAGAGAGTGTGTTGAAGTTAGGTTGTTCGTTGTTTACTAATGATGATTGAAGGATACCACATCGAAATCAACATTGAGAATTCATGGTTCACCACTTGTTTTGAGCTTTGACTGATTATTTATGACAAGCTCTTTGAGAACATTGGGTCTCGTTGATAGCTCTTGGTTGCGGGATTAGCTTTGTCATTTGGGTCAGTTGGACGATCGTCGATTGCCTCAGTGCTATGAAAGAGCGACAAATCTGGTTTCTCTAATTAGTCTGAGCTTATGTCAAGGTCGCTGAACTTAGGTATTACCATGAGGTTCGTCCTGCTGTCCATTACGCGGCGTGTTTTGAGCGCCATCCATGTCCTGATTTGGAAGGCATCTTTCTTAAAGAAGTCTTGCAACCATTAACAGGCCGGCTCAAAGAGATAATATTTGATCAAGACTTGCGAAATTACATCCAAGGTGGTAGACTCTCATCGAAAGGCATAGAGGCGGTCTTTGTACCTTACGACTAGAATCAACCAGAGTCGGTTGCCTGTAGTTGGACAGAGACCCGCGACTGTTTAAGGCAACAAATCTCGACAGTTTTAAACTTCAACTTTAACTTCTCATCTGCGTGTCGACAAAGCTCGCAGAAGCCAAGATACCCGCCTTAATCGAATCATCACCCGAACCGTACCATGGCTCCAGCGTCCCGGTTTTCCCAGCTTTGGGAAGACCTGCTCTTGTCTCCCCCGGCTCCTGTGTCCCGGTTGGACCAGCTTTGGGAAGAGTCACTCTGTCCTGAGTACACAATCCGCAGAATCGCGCTCGCAACAAAAGACACGCCCCAGCCGTTTAGATGTGTCCCTCTGGAGTAAGTGCGTCTTCACAAATCCCTTGAGCGAGTAGCTAATAGGTACAACAGCGACCGAATAGACGTACACGCTGAAATCGACCCCGCGCGGGAAGAAAGAGAGCGCCGGGCCCGCAGCGCCGTCATCCAGGCGCGGAACAAAGCAGACCTAGAATCCCGCATCAGTCAATTGCAAACCCTCTGTAACAGCAACTCGCGCTTCTTCCGCATGCCCAAAGAGGTCAGGGACATGATTTACGACTTCGTTCTGCTAGACATGCCTCGACAGGAGTTCATCGACCTTGAACTTGCCAACACACGATACTCGCGTTGGAAAAGTTCTCGACTTCGACGCCTGCTTGAAGTGTGCCGTCTTTTCAAGGACGAGCTCCTGAGCCGCTTTCTAGGTCTTAACATCGTCAGAATGTCGTTATATGCCTCGGACTTCTCCGACAAGTTGGGCATCCGCAGAGGGGCCAAGATCGTGGCATCAGCACATGTGTTCATGGCGTTCCTGGAACGAGTCAGACGTTTCGCTTTGCATCACGAGGGAAGCGACAGGCCATTCTGGAAGGACACGACTGCTAAAACAGGCCTGTTGTTGGCGAACTCGATGCCTCAACTCCAGGAGTTGACGATTTACCCGACGGAGGAGACGACACATCGCGATGGCGACTTCTTGTTCTTTGTGCTGCAGGTTCTGACGAGCCCCAGCCTCAACAAACTCATCTTCTTCGACACATTTGACGTTGTCAAAGAGGGTGACTTTGAGTGGGCGAGGAACAAGAAGTCAACATGTCGGATCGAGGTGGCCTGCCTGCGGGCCGACAAACGTGAGCCACGAACTGGGCGATGTGGGCCCTTCATAGCGTTTGCTGGTCCGCCCCGTTACGAGGGCTGGCGTATGCGAGAAGAGCCTCGCATCAATGCCATTTGGCCGTGGCGGGAGAGATGCCTCAGCATGATGGGGATTCAATTCAACACCCAGCCAAGTCTAATGGAGAACAACCGCGTCAAGTTTGATATCGACTGAAACGTCGACGTTTTGTTTTGGCCTCACTAAGGTGGCTTGCTCGACTTTGGCAACGATGGACTGTGAGACTGTTCAAGAGGGCGTATGGTTTACACGGGCTTGGGTGTACTTTGAGTAATAGACTTGATTATTCGTGTGCTAGCTTCGGCCTGTTATGGTTTCATTGTTGAACACGTCAACCGAATGTTGCGATCTTTGACTTGAGCTTTATTCTCACATTGAGAAAGTTGTGCCCTATCTTCAACGTGTTTTGAATCTGCTAGATGCCGGAGCAACTTGGCCATCTTGGTAGGCAACTTCGGAGCCTGAGTGACTTACGTCCAGCAACCATTCCACGTGACTTGCTGGGTTTGCTTGAACGTATCTCCCTAGCCAGTCCACGAGACCAGACTGAAATGAATGAGCCCAGGTAAAATACATCAAGGTAGAAAAGTGGAAAAAGCACCAAGCTGGAATTGATGAGCATCGAGGTATCAACATGAACACAACTTCCCCACGGGGTCACGTCCACAGAAACACAACACGCGTTTCGCCAAGGAATTTGCCGAGCACGCTGACAGGTCGCCTTTACAGATAAGCAACGCGGCGCGAAACTCTCTCTGCGGCACAGACTGCAACGCTTCAATGCCCGCTATTACTCGTCATCCGTCCCCCCTCATCCATCCGTGTCAATAGCAACAGACTCGAGCTGAACGCGGGGTTGTGGGAGCACTGAGCAGGTCTGTGTATATCACCCCCACAAACCGGGTGCGGATTGCGACGTGAGTCCCACCCTGTCGTGATTACATCATCACCATGAGAGAGAGAGACGATCATCATCGTTGCAGTCGGGTTGCAGTTGTTGCCCGGGCTGGCCGGGGTCCGCAGTCGCCCGCCCGGATCGACAGAGGGGCGCGCGACGGACGGTTCGGTTGGGTGGTGGTGGCCCTGCCGTATCGAACGCGCGGAAGCCGTTGGAGGCGGTGGGATACCTACCCTTTGCTTTTCCCCCCCAAACGCGTAGAATTCGGCAACCACTTCGTCAAAGAATTCGTGTTTCTGCGAGTGGGCTGGGCGGCGGGTTGAGGCTGACCGCTGATGATCGCATCATGGTGGCCACTCTACATGAAGCAGCATCTGGAGAAGAAGCAATCTCGTGTGAGAGCTTGGCCTCGACGCGGTCCGCATGTGATCGACAATCAAGTTGGGGCCCTTATCAACGGCGGCGGCTGGTGCTGTGTGACCGCGTGGCGCGACATAAGCTCATCTGTAAGATTACCTAAAAATAGAACCGTGTTGGTGGTGTTTTTTTTTTCCCTCCTACGTCGCAACGAGTCGTAATAAAAGTCCCGAGGCCACTTGCGAGACGCAGGAAATTGGAGAAGAGAGGAAAAACGAATGCACCGCGTACACCACACGTAATCGTATGTAACCAGATCTTCAAAGACAGACAGCCTGATGGCAATGCACTGTGGCAATTGTGTGCGCAACACACGAAAGACAGGGCCAAGAGGCAACCTAGCCATCACTTCACTCGTTGGTGGAAAAAAAAAACAGAGGTTCCCTGCCCCCTGACAAGCCTTAACGACTCAGGGGGGGCGCCGCACTTGGCGCCGTCGTTGACGAGCAACACTCAGACTACCAAACCTCAATTTGCCTTGTGGCCGCGGTTCGTCTGAAGATGCTTGGCATTCCGGTCTTGGCAGAAAATCTTGGAGCGGTTAAGAAGGAATATAGGATGGAGATCAACAGAAGAGGGAATGATGAAAGGACACGGCTGGGCGGTCTTTTTTGACACACGGGACGCGGACGTCTTGTCCTTGCGAACGGGTGCTGTCCACGAGGGAAGAGGAGCAACCCGAATTTCAGTTAAATGACACTGACAGTATGACACTGTGTTGTTTATTTCATCCAATGTCCCAGAGTTCATGCCGCGGACGGAGCTGCGCACGGGGATGGATGGATGATTGGGGGTGTGTGGTAGGTTGCAATGTGCGCGCAGCACCCCCACCGCGGCGACGCGGCAACCGAAGGCAAGGGAGGGAGAAGAAGGCGAATGGAAGGCAGGCGGCCCTCTGTCGTTATCCACCGTCCATGCCAAGGGTTTGATCGGCCGGGAGATGGCCGCGGTTGGCTGCTTGCTTGATTGCTTGCTGCGTCGTACGGTGAACATAGGCCAGTTCGACCGAAGCCCCTATCTATGACCCCCAGCAACCGCTGATATCAGCGGCCGTTCAGGGCGGCGCTGCTGCTGCTGCTGCTGCTGGCAACGGTCGAGCGACCGACCGGCACATGGGAGACAAAGGAAAGCAGAGACAGAAGGGAGAAGAATGGGCGGGCGGAAAAGAAGGAAGAGATGGCTTGCGGCACCATTGGGGCGCAGATCTCGCCGTTCCGTCAAGCCAGCCGGATCGGCGTTTTGTCCGGACGCAAATCCTCTTCCTCTTATTCGTACTTGGGATAAGTACGAACACAGGTGGCAGCTTAGCTTAGGTAGCTAGGGGCGTATCTGCAAAAACGAGGAACACGGATGAATTATGAGGCGCGGACGTTTTAGCACGCTCATGTTCGAGCGAACGAACGAACTGATGCCAGTGACGAGTGGGATACAGGCACCTGTGATGCTAGTGACACCTTGTCTTGGACCCAGCCTCCCGCAAGCCACGACCGGCAGGCAACTGCACCAGAAAATGGCACCGGTCGCAGAATCTATTTCGACGCACTTGAAACCATTGAGAAAGCCAGAAGTAATGAGGAGCATTTCCCGGGGGGACGGTGAGATGGATGAGACCACTAGAACTATTGAACGGACTTTGCCAATAACTTTCTAAAGTACCTTAGTCATATTTTTGGGGAAGACAAAAAGAAAGTGATCAAAGATTTCTGAGACAAGTGACGATTTTTGTGTATATTCTCAGTTTTGAACCAAAAGATATTTATGAATGATGATGTTCATCCTCTCTCTCATCCTTTCCAGCAGGGTGTGATGGGAGACCCTCATCAGCGCCACCCGTTTCCGCCCCATTGGTTTGCGTAAATTCCATACTGATCTATGTGCAGTAGTTTACAGGCATTACATTATCGTGACAGTCATCCTGTGGTTTTGTACGTTGTGTATGCCGCATTGTTGTGTGTGATGTGTGCGTTTGTGCATGCTTTGTGTAAATGCGTCATTTGTAGCCCGCCCCTCTCCCAAATTCCCGGTTTGGAGCAACATTCGCTGCCTGCGCCCATTTGTGTAATTTGATAAAACAGAAATGCGTATGTGTGTGTGTTGAGAAAAAGAATTGCAACCGGTAAATGTTTTCGCGACAGTAACGAAGGAAGAATCCAATCTAGAAGAAGAAAGAGCAGACGAAGATGAGGATGGTGTAGGCCGTCGTGATGGTCAGCTCGGTCTCGAACCAGGCGGCCTGGCCGCCAAAGGCGATCTTCTTGCTGCCGGGGGACGGATGCGCGACGAAGGTCTTGGGGTCGCGGTCGAGCAGGGCCTCGCGGTCGGGCATGTTGGGCGGGTCGATGGCGTAGGCGATGGGCGTCCACAGGGAGCTGCAGAGGAAGATGAAGGTCAGGGGCGGCCAGAAGGCGTGGGTGATGAGGCTGATGAGCAGGTCGCGCAGGTCGCTGTTGAGGTAGAAGGACTTGTACGAGGTGAGGACGACGCCGACGAGGGTGAGGTAGACGAAGGACAGGTGGAAGATGGCCATGTAGTTGATGAGGACGCCCCAGAGGCGGCGGAACATGTTCTTGCGGGTCTTGGGGTCGCGCTCGTTGAGGGCGGAGCCGAGGGAGCCGGTGGGCTTGAAGGCCTGGGTCTGGCCGCCGAGCCAGGTGGGCAGGATGAAGGAGCGGATGATGCAGAGGGCGATGTAGGGCGACATCCAGAGCTGGTAGCGGGAGCCGCGCTGGCCGGTGTGGTAGCCGGCCGGGATGAAGAGGGCGAACTCGCAGAGGCGGTTGGAGATGGTGGCGGCGAAGCAGGCGCGGATGAGCCAGCGGAGCTGCTCGTAGTTGGCGTAGGCGACGAGGGGCTTGCCCATGACGAGGATGATGGGGATGGCGAACATGGAGATGGTCAGGAGGATGGTGTACAAGCTGAGCGTCGCGTACAGGAAGCCAGAGAAGCGCTGGGCGGCGGTCATGTTCTTGACCTTGTCGCCCCACAGGCAGAAGTTGAGCTTGAACGAGGTGTCGACGGTTCCGATGGCCCAGCGGGTGCGCTGCTTGAGATGGCCGCCATAGTCCTCGGGGACGGTGCCGAACTGGAGGGGCTCGTGGATGTAGGCCGTCTTCCAGCCCTTGCCAAGCATCAGAGTCGAAGTCGCGACGTCCTCGGCCAGGGAGCCGAGGGGGAAGTTGCCAATCTCATCGAGGGCCTCGCGGCGGACGACGTAGCCGGAACCGGTGCACCAGGCGACGCCGAGGGCGTCCTTGACGGGCTCGATGACGTGAACGAAGAAGTCCAGACTCTGGGCCAGCGGGTCGGAGGGCGGGGTGTTGTAGAAGAGCTGCGGGGGGCAGGCGAGAGCCACCTTCGGGTCGATGAGCATGTGAGGCAGAATGGCACGGAGCCAGTCGCGCTCGGGGATCTGCAGGCACGGAGTTTATTAGTTGGGGTGAACGTGGGTAGAAACATTGGCTGAAAAGCTTGTTGCACGGATGAGGGGAACCGGGGGCGTTGAGAGTGAGGGTGAGATGAGATCAGATGAACACGTACCATGTCGGCGTCGAGGGCAGCCATGAACTGGCCGGCACCTCCGGGCATGGTGTGGACATAGTCGAGAGCGTGGTTGAGGTTACCGGCCTTGAAGTGGTGAGGAACTCCGGGGTACTTTGGGCGGGCGAGGTAGAAGACGTTCGGGTAAGTCATGGCCAAGGCGGCAATGCCGGCCTCCAGGCCGGCCGACTTGCCGTCGTCGCACACGATGACACGGAACCGGTCACGGGGGTAGTCGATGTCGCAGGCGGCGCGGACGGTGTCGAGCACCAGGTCGTCCTCCTCGCCGCAGCATGTCACCAGGGCGTCGACCGTGGGGACCTCGTCGCCCATGAGGCGGAGCTTAGGGCGGTGGCGCTTCTTCATCGACCACATGGTCCAGATGTTGTGCATGAGCGAGGGGATGGCGACGGCGATCTCGACGGCGATGAAGACCCAGGCCTGCGAGTAGATTTCCTTGGCGATCTGCTGCGCGGTGATGACGCAGTAGATGCGCAGGGCGAGGTAGGCGAGGTACATGGCGGTAGCGAAGAGGATCAGGAAGGGGGTCAGCTTGAAGAGCTTGCGCTTCCAGCCGCCCCAGATCTCAGAGTCGTCGCGCTTGTGAAGTCTCGCGATCTGGTCGCTGCCCTCCACCCATTCCTTGTTGAGAACCGGAGACGCCTGGCCAGGGAGCAGAGTCTGCAGACTCTGGTGGCTCTGGTTCTGTTCACAATGTCAGCCGACACGACTATCATAAGCAACAATTCTGAATTCATTCTCATACCATTGGGCTGTTCGGTGCAGAATCAGTTGACCACGGATGCCTCGGGGCGGGGAGGTAGTCGAACGGCGTCTGCTGGCCGCTCTTCAGCGTGGGCGTGGCCGCTCGAGAATCGACGGGAGTGTCCATCCCCGAGATGGAGGGCCCAATCGACGGTGCGCCCGACATGCCGATGGAGTGACGGTTTGCCCAGCCTGGAGGACCGTACTCGTCGCCGCCTGCGATGGCAGGAGGTTGCGCGAACTGCGGCGGCGGCGTCTGGAACTGCTGCTGCTGGGGCTGCGGCGACGGGGCGTTGCTCGTGAGGGCGCGGGCAAAGGGGAAGTCGGGCTGGGACTCGTTGAGAGTGCTGGCGTAGGAGCCTCCGTACGGGTTCTGGTTGTACTCCTGGTACTGGTTCTGGCCGTACTGATCCTGGTGGTACTGGTCCTGGTAGTACTGCTGGTTCTGGTTCGGAGAGGAGGCGTTGTTCTGCTGGTACGGTTGTTGATATTGTTGCTGGTGAGGGTGGTGATGGCCTTGAAGAACATCGATTTCCACCATTTCCCCCTCGTCATGCCCCTGCTGCTGTCCTCCTTGTCCCCTCATCATGGTTGCGGTGTTGCCCAACCGACGGCTGGAATGAACGAGTGAATAGTGTCTCTAAGGGCGGAAACGTTTGTGCGGTGCGTGCCTTGTTGGTATGGCGGGCGCGTTTTGTGTGTGAGTGTGTGTGAGCCGGGAGCGTGTGTAAGAGGCTGATCCAGGTGTAAAACAAGGCAAAGCGATTGTGGTTGTCTCCCCGCGCGCGTCTCTCGCTCTCCCTTTCTCTTCTCCTGCCGAGCCTCTGGAAGGTTTGGATGCGTGTTAAACGAGCGTGGTGTATGTGTCTAGAAAAGACACCGAAGAATTAAGAGGGAAGAAGATGGGGACCCGCTAGCAGAAGAGCATCGGTTGGACTAGTATGTCATCGAACACGAGCTGGAGCTAGTGCAGGGAGGGTTGCAGGTTGCAGAAGAGAGTACTGACTCTCGAGCTTGCTTTCCCAAGAAGCCTTGACAGGAGGAAGTGCCGTCTGGGTCTGTTGGGGGGGAAGAGAGAGAAGGAGTACAAGATAAGGACCTCGAGGAGCAAGCAGCACAGGCTTGGAGATTTGACGGGAAGGGGAAGTCTGGGGGAAAGAGGGCAAGTCCGGGCTACGACAAGCAAGACATTTGGACCAGGAGGCTTTTGGGGGACCTGCGGACCTGCATCGAGGCAAGTCTCTCTTGAGGGGGACATGACATGACGGGAACCCAGTCGGACTCCGCTAAGCCTCACTGCCATGATTACGATCCGACCAGAAAGGCCTGACGTGATTAAAATTGGGAGGCCCAGGTTGGGGCCGGGTTGATGGAGCCCACATCGTCGGCTTGCCCAGTTCTGGCGCGAGGATGTGTATCTACTGGACCCATATCACATTCACGGGGTTTTTTTTTTTCTTGCCTGCGCCTTGAAGCTACCTCATGGTCTGTGCAACCTGACTGGTGTTGTGACCGATGTCTGTCTGGCTGGCTGGCTGCCTGTGTGCCTGTGTCTGTGTCGGATTTGGCGGCTGCTGGCCGTCATACAGATGCTCTCTCGAGTATGAGGGGGGTGGCAGAGCGAGACAAGACGCTGGAATAGTCCCGAGAGAGGAGAGACTGGCGAGAGACTAACACGACATGGGCACATATCACACAGAGAGAAGAGGCCAAGCGCTTGCTTGCCTGCTTGCCAACTTTGCTTGTTGACTTACTCGAGGGGTGTGTGGTTGTGGATGGACAGGGGGGGTGTAGATGTGTAGATGGGCGCGCGGGCGCCAGGGGAGCCGGTTAGCTTGTCTTGCCAGGCAAGCCACCAAGCCATGGCAAGCCCCGATGCCTGGTTGGTTTGGCCGCCGTTGGTTTGGATTGTTTTTCTCGCCTGGCATTGTCTGTGTTTGCCTCTCATTCGCCGTTTCCCAATCACCCGCTCGCAAGTTCGTACTAAAGGATTGGATGTTTCGGTCAATTGATGAACATCCAACCAGGGGCTGACGAACTCCACCTAGGCGTTGGATTGGGGAAAGGAAAATGGAATTGGGAAGCAAATAAAGGGGAGAAGAAAATAACAACGAAGAATTCAATCAGAGTTGTCAGTACCGGGCGGGCGGCGGCAGCGGAGGGCGATTCAAGCAGTGTCCTTGGTGGCCCCCCCCTTCGCGCCTGCGAGGGCGCCCTCACCACGCCTCCTCAGCTGTGCTTGGCCAACCCTTTTTCCCACAGTGTGCTTTTCTTTTTCGAGGAGAAAAAGGACCCGTTTTGCAAAGTGGACTTTGCAAAGCCGGGAACGATGCGCTCGCCAATGACGAGCTCCCGGGAGGATCCCGGAACCCTGTTCCAAGGTCCGCCGATGGCAGCAGGCTGCAGCACAGTCCGGACCACATCCACTTCCAGGGCCGTTATCTTCACTTCATTCCTGCTTTTTTTCTCGTGTTCTAGAAATGCGGGTACCCGTACAGCAGCAGCGCAAACCAGGATTTGGGGCGTCATGGTTGGGTGGGATGGGCGGCCGAAGGGTCGTCACCACACCATCCACCAGTCACCACCATGACTCCCAGGAGAGAGAAGGGCACCGGCACATTGACGCGCTAGTCCAGGGGCCGGTCCGATTTAGAAGCAGGAGGACCTGCAATCGTCGATTTTATTGATCTCAGATGCCCGGACTTGCTGGGACACGCCGGCGCTGGGCTGGGCTGTTGGCCTGTAGGACATGGAATTTGTGATTGGGGGATTGCGGGAGAAGATGACAGACGGCAGGAAGAAGCATGGATCGATCCAGTCAGGATCAAGACGCAATTCTGACTTGCCCCAGGTGCCGGTCCTTTCGTTTCGTTTTTGTGCCCATCGCGTCGGCTCGGTTTGTTTGGGATTCAGAGGCCGCAGAGATTGGGAGATTATCCTGTTGTCGAGACTCTCGGTCAGACCAAATCATGGTACACATAGCTCATACACAAAGCAGCCGTCATTAAACGCCTGCCAAGACCGACTGATCTTATTCATGCTGCAGTCCTGCACCGAAAAGGAATTACGAGAGGACCAACACACAGGCAGGAAGGAAGAAAGAAAAAAAAAAAAATAAGACGTTGCCCGCTGGGGTGGCGTGCTGCGCCGCTGTTGAGAAATAGGGGTGGGAGGCATCATCTCATTCTCCTGCTTTTTCTTGCACGCTGCGTTGCCCGACTTGTGAGTGATGCTGACATTCTTTTCCCTCTTTTCCTCTCTTCTGCTCTATACTCTGCCACCCTTACCCATTCTCGACCTGGTCCGCCGCACCTCGCCGCATCGCCTCACCTGTTCAGGCCTTACGTTCGCATTACTATTGACCAGTTCTCCTCGACCGGTTCACAGGCTTGGCCAACGGCGATGCCTTTCTTCGGATAGTCCACCCACAACCACGCCCCCTTCACCCTTCACGCCCCTCCCTCCCTCCCTTACCCCCCATTCCTGTCCCTCCACCCCTTTTCCCCCTGTCGTACCGAACCGGCCCTGCGCGAGTCGAGTCGAGTCGAGTCCGCTCCGCGATCCCTAACATACCCTTCCTTTACCTGACCTGACCTTGCCTTGCTCTGCACCACCTTGCCTGGCCTGGGTTCAGCACGCACGCTCTTGCTGGTCCTCGGGAACGGACGAACCTCGTCGACCTTACCTTGGCCTGACGCCCGCCTTACCCTTAGGTAACCAACGTTTAACCCTCCATACCCGAAGAAGAACGCGACGACCGCCGTCACCGTCACCGACGACCACTCTCGCTTCACTCTGCATGTGCCGCCGGTGCTGCTGCTGCTGCGAATAGAAGTAGACGAATTCGTTCGGATTTCCGCCTGCGCGAGGCCCTGCATACACACCAATATTCCTCGCCATCTTTTCGGACGACACCAGCACGCAGCATAGCTGAGGATTGAGAGTACAGACGAAGACAGAGAGTGAGAGAGCAGCCCGAACAGCAGCAGAGGCTCCGGGAAAGGCTCAAGTTACACTCGTTTTCTTTCCTTTCATTTCTTACTACATTCGTTTTTTACTCTCGCCATGGGCTTTCTGGGCTTCCGCTGGCTCGTCAACTTTGGCCTGCTGGCCCTCCCTATCGGAGTGACACTCGGTATCCTGCTCGGCCTCGATGCCTCAAGGCAAGCATCTGGCGGAGCTCCTCTGTTCACGGGAGATCCCACCACGCCTGGCAGCACGCCCAACAACAATGGCATCACGGCGATGGTATCTTGCGACAAGGCGATGGGTCTTCACCCGTTGTCCAAGGGCCAGGAGTACACACGTAAGTCTACACCCATTTTTCTCATTTCCGGCCCAGCAACATCTTCATGATGTGCGTCTCATGCGCCTCATTTTCCACGGTCCCTTCGGATGACCTACTCGACGTGGGCGGCACGGACCGAAACACACGATGCACAGTTGAGCCTCATTCCCGCCGGCACGCTGTCATCTGAACTTTCGCAGCCGTCCCTCATGCTCGACGGCAACACGGGCTCCCGTGTTTTGTTTGCTCCTTCACCCAGCGAATCCGGAGCGAGTTTCCTGTGTCATGTTTACACTCTTCTGCAATGGCGAAAGAGACTGTTTTGACTTTTGCTCCCTTGATTTCGAAACCTGTCTGGGTGCAGCCATCCTTGCTGCCGCGGCCTCGCCCGCTGTCAAGCTGGCCAGACATGTGTTCAAATCATCTTCATTTCATCATGACAATTTCGCTGACGATTTATGTTTTACGCAGTGAACCCCAACCAGTGGGGTTGGACAGAGGGTACAGATGGCGCTTTGTGCATGAATGTACGTCTTCAAGAACCCCTCCATCCCCCCCCCCCCCCCCCCCCCCCCAAATCCTTCCCCGGTTATCGCACCTTGGCCGATTGGCGGGGTCATGATGTCGTCAAGGTGTAACTTTGCTTTGCGCCTCAATGCCTTACCCGGCTTGACGCCCATCATGATGTCGTCGCCGGCGACCACCACCGCAGGCCATCGCAGCTAACCCGGCCACCACCAGGTCACGACTTTCAACAACCAAACCTATGCGACCGACTTCTCGGCGCCCGAGTTCTGGGTCACTTGGCGCTACCCCCGCGGCCCCGAGACGCAGCCCGTCCACGCTTTCCCCAACATCAAGGTCGACGGCACCGTCCTCCCGCTCGAGATCTCCAAGATCTCCAAGATCGCGGTCGACGTCGAGTGGTCGTACGCGGTCGGCAACTACACCACGGACGGCGACTCGGCGACGACGACGGACGAGACGGCGCTGACGGAGAACGAAACCAACACCAACGTCGCCATCGATATGTTCCTGGACGACGACAAGACCTCCGCTCAGAACTCGACGCTCGCCGCGTACGAAGTGATGGTGTGGCTTGCCACGTTCGGCTCCGCGACGCAGCCTATTGGCTACAAGTCGGGCTCCGGCGCTCTTACGACCAAGGCTATTAACGGAACTACATTGTAAGTGTTCGCGATGCATGGAACGTGAATGACCGATAAGGCTGACATACTATCTGCAGCACCCTCTACGGCGGACAGAACAGTCTGAAGCAGTACGTCCTGACCTGGGTCGCGCCCACGACCGAGCACTTCGTCGGCGACCTCACGGAGCTCGTCACAACCCTCACCGACCTGCCGGCCTCCGTCACCGCGCTCGCGACCGACGTCAAGTTCCCCACCAGCGCAACCTACCTCGGCTACATGGGTCTGGGCTCCGAAGCGCTGTCCGCGACCAAGGTCGTCACCTTCCGCGTGCCGACGCTGTCAATAGACATTGCATCCTCGTAAAGAGACAAGCGAAAGAAGAAGAGGTGAAGAGACCGATATCACCAGTAATGTGTACATTTTTGAGACATGGAATATCGGGTCAAGGCCCTTCTTTGCTGTGTTTCCTCTTTCTTACGCACAAATTACACACAGCGAGCATTTGTGATATCAATTCAAAGAAATCTAGACTAATGATTGGGAACCCGGAATAATGAAACATTTTTTTACCATTGTACATACGTATGCATATTCTTTACGTTCAATCTTGAACGCGTCTTGTTGTTCAGTGAGGGTTTTCCGGGTTAGTTAAACGGTTGTATCGACGCATCAAGCATAAACACAAATCGAAATCGGAAATGGAGATTAAAAAATCATGTGACGCGCGACCATGGCATTTATCGCATTTCGCTTGGCGACATGAGTGTTCCACCGCACTAATTGATGATGACAATGCAGAATGCCGTACCCGGAACTCGCGGTGATTTTTGTCAATCTGGCACAGCATCCACTCTGACAGCTGCAAGCCGCAAGCGAAGCACAAAAAAAAAACAAGGGCCAAGCAATTCAATTCAACGCCGAGGCTCTCTCTCCCGTTGACAGATGTGGATTTACCTCGTGCCTTGTTTTATTCCTGGGCGAATTATCTTATGTATCTTCGTTCTCGGCAGCAGAAAATAAGCCGACAGGAGCCCCCCACTGACAAGCCTTTTTTGCTCCTCTGCCCAGTGCCTACGAATAGAGAGACCCTCGCGCGCCCCCTTAAACTTATCCATACCCCCTCCCCTCAATCCAGCACCGCTGAGAGAATCCTTCAGAACCAGACGGGGACACACGTCCACTGCTGACTGCAGCCAGCTGGGGGCGTGGCCCGCGTCCAGACCGGGGTTCGACAGGCGGCCAAGCGGTCCAATGCCTGGGCAGACGCAGGTACAGATGCACGGCGAGCCAGGGGCCACCTGGCTTTCTTGACTCGGCGCCCGCGAATCTTCTCGTCACTTGAAGAGGGGCATACAGGTGGAAAACGCCCAGCTGGCAGCTAGACGAACCAAAGAGAAATGCTCTCAGAAGAGAGGCCTGGGCTTTGATGGAAAACACACAGGTCTCCTCTCCTCCCCCCCCCCCCACACAACGACGTCAGACAGAGAGTGCTGCCCACGTTCCAGGGTCGAGCCAGGCCGCGTTGGACACGGGCGGGAGAGTGGGAAGGGTTCAGCATCTCGGAATGAGTGGCCAGCGGGCAGCAAAAACTCTTTTTTGGTTTTCTGACAGGCCTGGCCGTTGACAGCCGTTGGTAACGGCACGCTTGCGCGCTGCAAGGTGGTGCCTGTCCTGCGCGGCAATAGACTTGCCGCGAAGCTTTCGGATAGCCAATGCGCGGGACAACCCGCCACATCGGAATCATTGCGGAAAGTCTACTTTGATTGGGGTGGAGAGAGACATCGAGAGAGTTAGTTGTGCTTGTTGTTATTGTTGTTGTCTTTTTTCGCCCGCTTTCCTGGGAAGAAAGGGAGAGGGGAGAAAAGGCAAAAAGCTCCGGTCGGGACAGGGGCCCAAGACAGCAAACACACCACAGTTGAGACTAGAGTAGACAGATGTTCCCACCGCCCATCATCCTCGGTTTCGATTGAATCACCGCGTCATGAGGTCTCAACGCGTAACAAGACATTGTCTCGCTCCAATCGGCGGGACGGCATTCCAGATGTTTCTGCCAAACCAAACATAGATGTGAGCCGCGGTCTCCCGTTGGAAAATGATCAACCCTGGAGCATTCCTGTCGACGGGGTCCTTGTTTTTATTCCTAGCTTGGACTCGTGTGTTTTTGAAGAAAGTGAAGATTCTCCCGTCGATCCGCGTCACGGGTGCGGCGGTGCAGAATAACAAAAATAGTGTGCTGTCCCAGACGGCGAGTCAAAATTCGCATTCCAGCTGGCCCGCGTAGCTCAGGTCGAGTCTGGAGAGGCAGATCTAGATGGGGGTCGTTCAGCTCAACAGGGCTGGGCGCTTCCGGCTCCCTTCTTTCTGGCCAGCAGTTGCGAGCTGAATGAGTGTTGCCGCACGGCCCGCAGAGGAGAGGTTCTTGGCCCGGCGGCTCTCTCCGGTGCGGCTGTGGCGAGGGAGGCGGCGACGGGGAAAAGAATGGCCGAGGACATCATCGTGACTTTGAGGCTGGATATGCGGTTGACAACGAGCGTTTATGAGGCGATTGTGATGCAAGCAGCATAGATGATACCTATTTAATGTGTTGAAAACTTCTTCGGCTCCTTTGAGTGCCTAATTGGCGATCGTGAGAGGTATTTGTCGCGATTATTGCCATTGGTGTTTTGATGGCCATGGGGCGTCACGATGAACGACAACAAACATCCTGACGCGATTTTCGGCGCGCAGAGGCTCGTGATGGCTTAAAAGTACACGGAACATTTCTTTTTAAGAGCTAAGCACTACTATGATGTACTTTATTCGTGAGAAAAATAGTTGTGTTGCTGTCGGTGATTTTTGTCCAGTTCAAACAACAAACATCGAAATGGGACATCTATGTTACTAGAGATGCTGTCAAAATAAGCGATACAACGTCGTCAACATAACCTCACCCATCCCCTGCCTGGCGCATATCCGATCCTGATCAACAAAGTCACACGACAGATCTGACGCAAGCAATCTCATCCCGTTTCCCGCGCTGATAAGTCGCCATCCGGTTCCATTCGTTAATCTGGCAGCGTCGCGTCCCGGAGGATTTTAAATAGGATCCCAGGAATGCGGGCAGTTGATCCTTCCGCTTATTGGGCGTGGAGACGCAGGATATGATGCGGATCAGAGCCGAACTTAGGGGGGGAAGGGCGGTTGGCGTGGTTCGGACGGTGGTTCTCCGTGGGTGGTGAGATTGCCTAAAAGGGTATCTCGTGTCGGTTCGCGGCATCGAGGCCAAGGCTTTTTGGGGTTTGGGTCAGCCTTGTCGGTTCCGACCGTTCGGTGGTAATCTTCTGTTTTGAGTGTTGACCGAGTTTATTTCAAGAGAGACAATTATGGGCTGCGGTTATACAACAGATAGGATACTAGAGAGCCCTCCTCAGGAGATTCTCTCCCGTCCTTCGCAGTCGAGGTCGAACAAATCGCGAATTCTTCGAAAGCCACCGAGATCATACCTTCTATTCTACCTGAAAATTATAGCTGACAATAGTCGCTTTTGTGCTTGACCTTGGTGAGTGCGGATGGGCCCCTCGTGCACCTCTTCGTCTTCCCTCAGTGCATTGCACCTTGCTGTCCTTCTATCTATCCTCTTCTGGGAAAGATTTTCAATTTGAAATCTCGAAAGCTTTCTCGTAATAATAATTCACAGACTGAATCCAACAAGAATGCCTAGGAAAACCAACACGACCAAAAAGCGCCCAGCCCCTTACCGCGCACCGCGGACTAGGAGCAGCACTGCCAATTCCAAGTCTGCCTCGGTCCTCGATGTCGCCTCTGTTCAAGCATCTGAATCTACAGTTGCTGCGTCTGGTTCGACTTTCGTCGCTCTTTCCGATGCTTCTTTAACTGATGACATCTCTCTAGGTCCCGTTGCGCCTTCTGCCTTCCCTATCTTCCGCCTCCCAAGAGAACTGCGGGACCTCATTTACGAGTATGCAGATATCTTACCGTTTGGCACGCATTGCGAGGTCAGAGTTCTGAAGGGTGAATTTATCCTTTACACTAGGAAAAGACATGGAGTGGAGGACAGACTCAGATGGAAGTGGAATCCCCCCGACGCCAAGGCATGTGTCCCCTTCGGTCACGGCCTTCGAAAACCATCTTTACTTCATGTCTGCAGTCAGATGCGAGAGGAAGTTCTTGATCTTTTCTTTTTACGAACCTGTTTCCAATTCAATAGCGGCAAAACATCAAAGTCTCATGGAAAGTTCGTCGAAAGCGCATGGTTTCATTTCGCCAAACTCGGCAGCAGAACAAGGGGGCCCGATATTCAGCCCCCTCGCCCGATCCAGTCGAAGTGGAAGGACCTTCTCTCGCGTCTGCGTCATATCAGCATCGACTTCTGCCCGGACTCCGTAACGAAGCCGGAGTGGTTCTCGTCGGCAATGAAATATGCTTCTCAGCTGTCTGTCATCACAATCGGACTAAGCCCTTACTTGATAGGGCCCCCATTTTCTGGGTACTGTGCGAATTTCTGTGCAGAGTTCAACAAGATTGAGAGTCTGCAGATCGTCAGGCTTGGTCGGGGGTTCAAAAAGGAAGATGTCAAGGCAATTTCGAAAAGGGTCAAGTGCTCGGTGCAGTGGGTGTGCTTTTGCGACCGGCGCGATGACAAGGGCATATGCCTTTCATATGTTCGCCCTGAGGTTTCTCTTCCTAGGGCTGATAGTATTCGTCAAACAAGCGTGCTTCTCGGTTGTTACTTCACACCAAAGTACAAAAACCTCTGGCCTCCTGAGTGGCATGTCCCAGGCGAGTCGTTCACATGTCGTCACGCCATGCAAAGCCACAGGCGCAGGTTTGATGAAGGTGTGCGCCAATCGACTTTCTTCTGCAGACAAGCTTGACGAGGGAAACCATAGGTGCCTTATGGATTCCAGGAGGAAGACATCGAGACGGTTTCGAAGAAGGTTAGCTGTCAGGTGCAGTTACTATGCAATTATGGCCTTGAGGATAAGGATGCTCGTTTAGGTAAGACGCCTGTTACTGCGTTGGGAGATTGCGATGGTTGTCATCCAACGAGCGTGATTCTCGGTCACTGTTTCACGACGCAGCTCATAAAACGTGAGCAACTGAAAGAATGGTGGCATGTCCGAGACGGATCTTGTACAGTTAGTACTGAAGAATACACTTCTGATGGACTGCGCCGTGTATGTTGGGTGATGTTGTATTGTACGGAAGCCTCGCGGCGATCGAACGAAGCGTAGGACAGCTGTAGAACTGCCAAGCTGGAAGGGGTCAGTGGGATGGATGAGGTTAATGACGGCAAAGACTGGCTATGTCAAGAGCGAAGAAAGGGCAAGACTGAAGCCAGGCCAGCGACGACGGGAAGAGAAATTGCTTTTAGTTACGCGGATGCCATCCGGATCCTGAATATAGACGCTGAGGCCTTCGATTTTCAGATTCAAAATGTGTTTGATAGAGGAGCCAAGTACATCTCTTCCTCTGAGCGAATCGTGCGTTAATCTTGTGCTTCACCCACTTGTTAATAGTTTTGCTAGACGGGGAGTGTTCACCACGCAGGCGTGTGATTCGTATATCGGCTCTGTTATTATTATGTATTGTCGTCGTCTGCCATCGTCGTCTGCCATCGTCGTCCACCGTCATCTATCAGCGTTATCGTTTTCTCTACTATTATTGTCCTTATTTATCTTAAGGTAAGTTAGGTGACTGATACTAATAAGGTAGGATGAGAATTTACGGAGGAAGGTACTCCCAGCTCCATCGCACCTTCCAAATTAGCACCTCAGCTTTCGAAAGGCCCCTTCCCAGGCACCTAAGAACAAGGTGAAAACTCTTCTTCACACCTACCTTGGTAAATTCTACCCTCTTCACACCCTTCACTTTCACATTCACCATGGCCGCCATCCCCGCCATTCTTCGTCTTCCCCGCGAGCTGCGAAACATGATATACGAATACACCGATGACTTCCCTCGCCAGAAATTGCTTTTCGTCAAGCCATTCACCACCAACGAGACCCGACAGAAATCCAAAATCTGCGGACGCTGCAAGAAAGCCTGCGAGACCTGCCAGTGCAACCGACCCGGCCTGCTCCTGGTGTGTCGCCAGATCCGAGACGAGATCTTGAACTTCGTCTTCTCCATGAACATGATCCATTTCGACGACGACTGCTGGATCAAGCTGGCTCGAATCCACGACGATCCCGGCATCGAGTACCGCTCCCATCCCGAGCTCCGATCGCTCTGGGCCCAGGCCCTCAACCATGCGCACTTTGTCAGCATCAACCTACCCCGCGACAAGGGAACGCGTCTTGACGCCATCATGTCTGTTCTCCAACACATGCCTCGTCTCAATGAGCTCTTCCTCAACCTGCCCAAGCGCAACAATAAGTGGACGTGGCTTGGCGACTTCTACGAACTTCTCGACAGCATCAAAACTCTACGGCACGTCGTTCTCGGCAAAGGATTCGACAATGAGCTTGGTCAGGCACTTCTCGACAATGTCCTCTGCTCAGCGGAACTTGCTTGCGGATGCCCTGGCGCTGGAAAGGCAAACCACGACCTTGACTACAAGTTCCCCTTTACAAAGACAGAGGTGCAGAACGAAAAGTGCGAGTGGCAAGCGATGGCGGTGCTTGGATGCCACGTTACTGATCTCGGCTGTATCATAGACTGGCTGCACGATAGGGGCTCAATAGCACAGGCAGGTGCGCAGTGGAGGCCTAAGCACAAGGCTCGCAGATATCGGTGCGTTTTCTGTTGGCAAGATGAGGCAGGCAAGCGTGTGGTTTACTAGGCACAATACTTACTCTTTTGCTGTCATCCTTTGTCACTGTCTTAGTCTTTGTCACTGTCTTAGTCTTTGTCTCCATCTAGGTCCTCAATCTCTTCCCGTGGCTTTGACCTTGTTATTGCTGTGGCCATTGTAGTTATTGTTGTCTATGGTCGTCTTCGTCCATAGTTGCTGTCGTCTATCGTCGTCATGGTTATTCTCTGTCGTCGTTAATGGTGCCGTGGGCTCGGCGTCAGCTGCTGCGACGAGGCCAACAGGCCGAGTGCCAAGGAGGCGACGTTAGAGACGTCGTCTCTATTACCCATCCTACCTGTAGCCCTCTTGCAAGATAGAAAGGTAGTAGATGTAGACGGTTAGATAAAGCAACCAGTCCTATGAATGCTCGATAGAAACCTCGGCGAGCTAGGCGAAAAGGCAGATGAAGTTGGATACCAGACGAGTTTCGCTATTCATGACCTTTTATTTTTCATCTTGTTCGGGCGGATGAAACCAGCTTTCCGGGCGGTGAGTGATAACAGAACAGTAGTAATAGTACGAAGACAGCGAAGACGACGATAACGACGATGGTGATAACGACGACGATAACGAAGGCACAAATAACAACGAAGACGACGACGAGAACGATAACAATAAAAGGAACGCTCTTCTGGTATAGCTCATAGGTGGTAGTTGGACGCCCACTTGGCAAAACTCATCTTCATACGGGGCATGTCGCAGTAAAAACGCTTGAGTTCTGGCCGCAGAAAAAGCCAAACCCGAAGAAGCCTCCCGCAGAAGTGTGATGAAAGAAATAATGAGTGCGATGGAAGGGCATACACGTGGATCGCCTGTCGCATGCGGACCGCGCATCCATGTATCTCGAAGCAAAGCTCCAGCTTTCCCCAACAACCCGCCCGCAAAACAAGCTCGGGGAAAGCCCGCTCGGCGCAACGATCGGCATAATAGAAGCTTGCGTACGATAGTATCAGGGTGCAGTGCAGGCACAGGCATGAGGGGGCACCGCGGGCTGCGCGTGCGCATC
Organism: Colletotrichum viniferum; assembly: GCA_020226115.1. Taxonomy (NCBI): domain Eukaryota; kingdom Fungi; phylum Ascomycota; class Sordariomycetes; order Glomerellales; family Glomerellaceae; genus Colletotrichum; species Colletotrichum viniferum. Next base: position 859,213 of record JAGFBE010000008.1, read on the forward strand.
AAACGCGAGATCGGATGGACGTCAGGCCGAAATGGCGCGCGGGTGGACGCACATTGCGCTAACGAACACTTGCCCTTTTTCATTTTGTGGCTCTTCAGACGGAACGTGGCTGTCTGGGTGTGCAGCTTGCGACTTGGGACCGGACGAAGAGATATGATCTACGCATAATGAGAGGGGTGAAGGGGGAAGGGCAGAGAAGTGGGTGGTGGGCTGCCATCTGGACTTCAGACGAAGGCGTGGACTGATGTGAGTCAGGTTGTTCGGGAATTCGGCGAGGCTGGGGAGGCTTGGGGGAGATCTGTGTTATGCGATGAGCGCTGGGTTGAGCTTGAGACTGGAGATATGGGGGATGGAAGGGAGGGACTGAGTCGGGGAAGGTCGATACGGGTTGGGTGAGGTGAATTAAGGATTTTCGCTACCGCTTGCTGCCGGTGTTGGGTCGAGAGGTCGGGAGACACCGAGGCCTTGATGGTCTTTGGATGGGGGAAGGTGAAGTTACACTCACGATTGACGGGTGCGACTCTCTTTGATATGAGGAATGATTAGTGGCCTTGAAAGCGAAAGCGAGGCGTGGTGAACTTGAAATAGATGCTGACGAGTTGAGAAGACACTATTTCTGACTTGCTGCCGCGGTTCTCACCCTGCCAAGACGGTTTTCTTCGCATTCCAGCTGACAGGAGTCGTCGTGAGAGCAAGCGGCAGTTTAGAAAAATGCCCAAAAGCACCGATTTTGGCAAGAAATCAGGTACACCAATGCACAGATCAAACACGACCTCTTGGCAATCGCGAAAGCTGGAAAGTTGCCTTTCGCCCTGCGTGCGGGTCAGGGAGAGAAAAAAAAAAGGAGAAAAAAAAAAAAAAAAAAAGAGGCCAGCTCCTGTGTATGAGATGGACGGGAAGAGATGTCGGTCAAACAAGGCCCGGGGCCGTCTATGTTTCCAGATTGGAAAGGCTTCTGCCGAAGGGAAACCTGTGAATGGGTGGTTTGCCCTTTGGTGCGGGTTGAGACCCGGTCGGTTTGAGGAGGCGTCTCAGGGAGCGTGGACCCCCCTGATGAGGCTGTTTGATCGCAATGCGATCTCGCTGACAGGGGGGTGGGGCTGGGGACCCTTGGGCTCTGTTGGCGTTGCAGTCTGTGGCTCGCGCAACCATCAATTGCCTCTTTTCGGTAGCTTTTGAGTTAGGGCGAGTGGGAGACTGATGGCAGGGCACGGCACGTCTGGTGCCGGGCGCGAGTCGATGTGTTGTTGTTGGGCGAAATGGCGGGCAGGGCGAGCATTTGGCGCGGTTCGGTTCCGAGGCGAAGTCGTTCCGGATCATGAGGCTACCTACACTACATTCCCCCTGAGCTCGAGTCGTATTCAACAGAATGTCACCCTCAAAGGAAGATCTTTTGCCCCAAGCCCCGTGCTGGCTGCGAAGGAGCAAGGACACGGGGGCGAAGGGGAGAGAATGAGACGAATGAGACGAGAGAGAGAGAGAGAGAGGAGGAGCCCGGGCAATAGAGCAACTGTTAACGATGCAAGAGCCAGATGGCAGCCGACCGCGCCAAAGTCAAATTGGATCGACGGCAAGGAGGACACAGTTTGCGGGCAGGCACAAACGAGATGATTGTCCAGATTTACGAGGCGGTTTAGTCATCGAAAATCAGAGTTTCTGGTGGTGATCTCTAAACGGAATGTTTCTTCGACGGATGCCACTCACTAAACCCGCGGAGATGTCGAAATGAATGGCAGATAAAAAAAAAACAAGCTTCAATCAATCTAATTAACTGCTGGGTCATCTGGGGAAAACGACAGCCGCCACCCAGATCTCAGGGACGATAGATTAAAAAAAAAGGTGTGAAGAACGAAGGGAAGGGGGGTTGGTGCACCTCTGGGCCGCTGCGGTGGGCGACACCCACTGAACAAGCATTGGCGATGGATTAATTTAAATTAATTTCAGCACGCGGACATGCGTGACACCGGGCGCTAACGGCGTTTGCTGGATGAGCTTAACGGCACGACTCGCAGGCTGTCTCGTTGTGACTTGGACTCTTCCGCTTTGACGTTGGGTTGGATCTCCTCGTGGTGTCTAGGTAGAGTCTATCGCAGTGACAGCTGCAAACCATCAGACGGCATCCTTCTAGATGAACATGAATCAGCTCACATCACCACCAGATGGCTTCACATTCCGTGCACCAGACACACTCGCAGTCTCCAGAGAGTCGCAGCACCATCCCGCACTCGCTCCTCTGGCTCCCTTTCACCGCAAGAAACTGCCGCAGGCCGCCTCGTCCGCTTCATGCCCTCTGCAAGTGGATGGCCCCGTCGAGCTGGATTCATCCGTCTGCTTGGGGATATTCCCACCGCGATGCTGTTTTAGAGCGTGCCGGGGGGGTTTTAGAGTGCTGGAGCTGTCCCCTCGTGTAAGCGGGCAGCTCACGGTGGGGGTGGGGGGCCTCCACCCCGGTCTGAGCGAGGCGCATCATGAAGCAAGCATGAGTAGTAGCTAGGAGGCAATCTGCAAGGCTGCTCCATGCCTCTTTTTCGGCTCGACTCCCGATCACCACGCACTCGCTGCACGAAAGTTCTGCAGAAGCCTGCGCAGAATCCGAGAAGAAATGGGCCGGCCATCGCAACCACCACCACCACCACCACCACCACCGCCACTCATCCGAACCCCCTTGGTCCCTGGGCCAATCCTCGAGTCCAGCCGACATGAGACAAACTCTGCGTGTGAGGCCAGTTGGGACGGACACTTTGGGCATGTCGCGACCTGAGCCTGGCCATGAGCCGCCGCGCCTGGTGCTGCTGGTCCGTGACGTTCATGCCGCCGCACCATGTCGTCCGTCCAATGCTGCAGTATGATCGCCGTCTGGGTTGGCTTCCTCTCTCCTCACCGTTGCTTGGGGCTCTCCCAACCCATGGAAAGACTCCTACCACCCATGTTCGCATCATCCCATGCGCGTCTACTGGATGGGCCCAGCGCATGCGACTCGGTGGACTGGAGCATCTCATCCCATGGGATGGATCGTAGACGAGGGGGGGGGGGGGGATGCCCGTCAAGGAGTGTCCTCGTCGCAGACCTCGTCGACGTCTCGTCTGCGACACCCCTTCTCGAAGTCCCAGTCCCAGCCCCATGGCGCCCGCGGTTCAGTCTGTGTCCATCACGGGAAACAATCTCGTCTGACATCGTCCATACCTCCCATCTATATAATCCCATCTGCCCATCCCGTCTGTCAGTCGTTTCTTCTTTCCCTCCTCATCCTGCAAACCAAGCATTCGCCCTACTCTCCTCTTCCAATCTTTCAGTTCTGTGAACTTTTTTCTTTTACGTTCTCGACACTCTTTCTTGTCCGACAATCCAACTACAAACCGCTAGCCGGTCCTTTCCAATCTTTTTTCCCACTAAAAAGTAACTTCTAAAGCTATCTTCGATTCTTTCCATCATCCGGTCTTCCGTTGTTTAAACGAACTACTCAACCCCCCAAGAACCAACACAAACAAAACTCCAAAATGTCTTACTCCAGCAAGACCCTCCTCATCTCCGTCCTCTTGGCTTTCGCCGAGGCCCGCTTCGGCCAGGAACAGAGCCCCGTCTCCGCCGTCTCCTCCCTCCAGAACGTCGGCAAACCGGGCGAGGCCGCCACCCTCGCCGGCGGCATCCCCGGCGTGCTCCTCGCCAACGCCAACCCCTGCGACAAGCTCACCCTCGCCGACAAGATCGTCACGCAGCTCGGCGACAGCGCCGAGGTCCTCGACGCCGCCAAGGGCCTCGTCGCCGCCGAGCAGAACTTCAACCCCTTCGCAGTCAGCGTGCCCAACATCTGCGGCGACGCCTCGCTGCCTGCGACCGAGGCCCTCCGCGGCATCGTGCCCCTCGTCGACCCGGCCGTTACCGGCTCCGACACCGAGAACGCCAACTCGGATGCGTCCAAGGCGACGCCGTTTGACGCGACGGGTCTGTCTGTTGCGGACGTCATGAAGGCGCAGGGCTTCTCGAACTTTACGACTGCGGGCGCTGCGGGTGGTAATGCCGGTGCTGGTAACAACAACAGCACCGGAGGAGCCGCCACCGGAAACAACGACAACGTTGACTGCGGAAACACTGGCAACACCGGCAACGCCAGCAACAACACCGCCAACACCGGAGGAGCCGCCACCGGCGCCGCGGACTTTGGCAAGTGCACGCCCACCATGGACTTCCAGCTCGGCCGCGCCGGCCGCAAGGCCACCGAGGGCACCTTCCTGCCGACCGACCCCCTCGTCGCCAAGGGCCAGCAGGACGCCCTCAACCCCAACATCATCACCAACCGAATCTGCGACCAGCTCATCAACGTCTGCGGGGCCAACGACGCGGCCCACAAGCAGTGCCTCGACGCCAAGGCCCAGATCCTGGCTTCGGGCGACAAGAGCGCGGCTGTTGCGACTACCTTCAACGGCCTCCTCGGCTTCTAAGCAATGTGTCTCATGATGTTGTCGCAAAAGACGGAGTCTGTCAGGGTTCGCGTCTAGAGGGGTGGTGGTTTCTTTGTTTTCCTACTGTTTCTATTATTCCCGTGGTGTTTTACGAATGACTCCTGGAGCATGGCATGGATTGTATTATCAGTTATCTGAGAGGAGAAAAAGGCTAGGACGAAGGAGCTTGGTTCATCTTTATTGGGCTGGGCTTTGGGTGTCTTTTGGCGACGGGTAGCTGGGTGTTCTTGAGTAGGGTGTTTGAATCAATTGGTTTGCCCCGGAATCTTTTCCACGTCTTGTGAATTTGCCTGTGAAGTGATGTGAATGTTATCGTTTCTTGATCGTGAGGATGTCTGGTTGGGGGTCGTCGCGGTTCGTTTCTTCGGCTCAGGGGTCGACCTGTTTCAAGTCGGCTTCAGACCTTCGCAACGGGGTGTTTTCCGGATAAACGGCGCGGTTGAAGTCTTCAATCGGACTTGGTCGGCGATAAGAAATACCATCAATTGAAGTTCAGGTATCAGTGTTTGAGTTGCGCAAGTAATCCATCATCCAACATCAATGACAGGACTGAAGTCGGTTGTCGGTGAGGCTCGGTCAACACCCACCCGCGCCATCGGTGAAGCTAACAAACAAACTTTCAGCGGGGCGCCCGCCAAGCGAGATGAACGAGACCCGGCTTTTAACAGACGGCGTGGTCTTCTTAGCGCGCTGCTCCCGCACGTGTAATTTGTTTGGACGAATGACTCGGGAGGGTCTATCTATTGTGGCACCCTGACGACCCCTGCGACTTTGTCTCTCACCGACAATTTGTGAGGTTAAAGCGTTATGTGGGAAGGAAACCGGGAGAAAAACAAAGGCAAAAGAAGGGATGCACCAGTGCCCGATTTGGTGTGCGGACAGCGGTTGTTTTGTCCTTTCTTTTCGCGGCAGCAGGACGACAGGAACGAGAGAACTTGACGCGCAGATCTGCGAGATCTCTCTTGTTGCTTGGCTAGATCGCGACGCGCTTGGCGGCGTCAAAAGTCTAAAATTGCCGGCTGGGCGGACGTAGGGCTGGACCAGGGTCTCATTCCCACCCTCACCATGACGAGTCCGTCGCGACACCCACATGGCGACGAGAACGGCAACTCAGATGGAGCTCACGATGCGCCGACACCTCGAAGCTCACCGAGAAGCGGCAGCGGCAGCGGCATCCGCGAATTCCTCCCGCCGCTGAACTTCATCACGCTCCACTACGCCTACTTCATCGGCACCTCCCTCCTCGCCTCGGCCGTCTTCTACGCCTCCTCGAACCCGCGCGGGAGCATCAGCTACGTCGACGCGCTGTTCCTCGTCGTCTCCGCCATCACGGAGGCCGGGCTGAACACGGTTAACCTCAGCCAGATGACCGTCTGGCAGCAGGTCATGCTGTGGCTGCTCATCGTCGTCGGCAGCACCATCTGGGTGTCCATCTGGACGGTGCTCGCGCGCAAGCACGTCTTTGAGAAGCGGTTTCGGGAAATTGTGGAGGCGGAGAGGGAGAGGGATCAGATGAGGGAGGGGGAAGGCTGTTTGCCCATCTCTCATGGGCCGGGGAAGAAAGCGGCCGAGGCGAGCGGTGCTGGTGTTGTCGGCGAGGGGGTGTCGACGTGTGTTCGCGCTGTGGAGAACCATGTTACCTGGGAGGCCGGGAACGTCACCCGCCGCTCGACGGCGTCTGTCTCGAGCAAGACGAAGCCCTCGCGTCCCTGGCTCTCCATCTTGAGCGCGTCCAAGGAAGGCCGCAACGCGCAGTTCCACTCCCTCACCGCCGCTGAGCGATCCCGCCTCGGCGGCCACGAGTACCGCGCGCTTCGCCTGCTTTCGGTGGTCGTCCCGCTGTACTCCATCCTCTGGCAGGTCCTCGGGGCCGTGGCGCTAGGCGCGTGGATTGCGAATAATATGCCGACGACGGCGACGTCGAACGGTGCGAATCCGTGGTGGGCGGGGATATTCTTCGCCATCTCGGCGTTTAATAACTCGGGCATGTCGCTGCTGGATGCGAATGTTGTTCCGTTCCAGCAGGCGTATTTTGTGCTTATTACGATGGGTCTGCTTATCTTGGCGGGTAATACGGCGTATCCCTTGTTTTTGAGGTTGATTTTCTGGGCGGCTTTGAAGATGCTGAGGCTTACTACGGCGGAGGGGGCGTGTGTGGAGTTGAAGACTACGCTGGAGTTCATCTTGAAGTACCCGAGGAGGGTGTACACGAACTTGTTTCCTTCAAGGCCGACGTGGTGGCTTTTCTTCATGGTTGTGCTGATCAACGGTGTCGATTGGGTTGCGTTCGAGGTGCTGAACATTGGCAACCCCGTCATTGAAGCCATTCCGGTGGGTGCGAGGGTTTTGGACGGCTTGTTCCAGGCACTCGGTAAGTTATCTTCGACTCAAACTTCTTCAGATCCAGACTGACACCTCTCAGCTGTTCGCTCCGGCGGCTTCTACCTCATCCCCATCTCCTCCGCCTATCCCGGCCTGCAGGTCCTGTACGTCATCATGATGTACATCTCCGTCTACCCCGTCGTGATAACAATGCGCCACTCCAACGTCTACGAAGAGCGCTCCCTCGGCATCTACGCCGACGACGAGGAGCAGCACTCCAACCCCTTTCTCCCATCCGAGAAGAAGCACCACACCGCAGGCAGCAACGTCGTCGCCGACTTCTTCCGCCAGAACCTCAGCTTCGCCGGCGTCGGCGCCGCACGCCCCGCCGCCGGCCCCCACGGGTACGAGTCCCGGACCAGCTTCGTCAGCCAGCAGATCCGCGGCCAGCTGGCGCACGACCTCTGGCTTCTGACGCTCGCGGTGCTGCTGATTGTGATCATCGAGACGTCGCACTTTCTGGAGGACCCGGTGCACTTTTCGGTGTTTAATGTTGTGTTTGAGGTTGTCTCGGCGTATGGGTGTGTGGGGATATCGGTTGGGTTGCCGAATGACGCGATGAGCTTTGCGGGCGGGTGGCATGCGGGGAGTAAGCTGGTGCTGTGCCTGGTTATGTTGAGAGGGCGGCATAGGGGGTTGCCGGTTGCGTTGGATCGCGCGGTGAGGTTGCCTGGGCAGAGGTTGTTAGAGGATGAGGAGGAGGACTGGAGGTTGAGGAGGGCGAGGAGTCGGGGTGTTGATGGCAGAGCTGTTTGAGGTATTTGCATCCGATTCCAAGAGAAGTCCTAGAATCAAGATATCATGTGTATCGACTTAGTGAAATCATCAACTCAATTTCGTGAACTAGACTTCAAATGCCGGTGCCAAGGAAGACGCGTCAAGAACATTACTGGCAAACTCAGTACAGAAAAAAAAAGAAAAAAAATAAAATTCTTGGTATGGTACATCAGTGAGAGAACCCATTACCTGAAACCGAGAGCCATCTCTTCATCACCTGGTGTGCTCCTGTCAGATCGCTTTCTAGCCCGTGAGGAATGGGTAGAGCTATGAGTCGCCTGAGGTTCTGCCTGATGAGAAGCCTCAGAATGCCCCAACTCTGGACCATGGCTGCCCTCGTTAGCATGGTTTTGGTTCAGAGTTCCTGCCTGGTCGCGAATGGATGGCTGCAGTCTATCTACGGAATTTCCACGCGACTGGAATATCGGGTGGTCACGCAACTTGCTCATCTTCTCCCGGACGAACTCTTTGCTTCGCTTCCATGTGAAAGCGGCCATGACCATCGGGACAAAGAGCCCAAATGATACCGAGACTAAATCGCGCTTCATTAGTAGGTGTCTGCTTGACGTTGATGATGAACGCACATATAACACCCAATGCCCAAGGTGGCGCTTGCAGAAAAGAGGCAACATCCAGAGCGAAGAGGGATGTCAGGAAAGAGAGTGGCAGCTACGTCGAATCAGTCAGAACGGTATAGGATTCGGATAGAGGTTGAGAATGACTCACAAACAGGATTGTCACCACAGTAAAAACCATGAGTACTCTGCCTTGCCGTGTCGCAAGTTCTGCATGCTGAATCGAAAGCCTTGCCTGTAGATTCGCAATCTCGCTTTGCTGTAGCGAGAGTGTAGTATTCACCTGAAATGATTGTGGATTAGAAATGATCCCTCGCGGGCTCCAAAATATGTACTTACTGCTGCGTGAACCCTTTCCGCCACACTTCCCAGCCCCTTGATGTCATTTAGGATGTAAGTCGTAGCAAGATCCGTTTCTGCAATATCCTGCTTTCTTATCGTCCTATGAATATCCTGTTCCTTCATTGCTTTCTGAGCATCATGTTTCTTCATTGCCCTCTGGACATCCTGTTGATACTGGACTGTCGCTTCGAGGATGCTCAGTTCATCTAGAATGTCTTTGACTCTGCTAGAAAGATCCTCCGCTTCGATAGTGGCGTTCGTAAGTTTCTCATTCATAGTCTGTACAGCTTGATTATTCTCTACAGTGTCATTGAGCGCCCGTTGCTTCAGTTCTTTTGTCAGCTTGCTGAACTTTTCGAACATGTTCGTTTCGCCTCTTGCCTAAGGAGATGTTAGCCCAGATTCTTGTATCCGATAACGGCCTGACAAACAATAGAATTAATGGATTTCGAAAATGTCTGACGGATGGATGGGAAATCTTTCAATTTGCAATCTTCCGGTCTTTCGTCATCGTGTGCTTTGGGCTTCCTCTCGTAGGAGTCGACGCAGTAGTCCATGATCAGTTGACTCATTTCAGCAGTGGAGGCTGGCTGCAAATCGCTCCCACCAGCTTCCCCTTGCTTTTCGAGACGGTCGAGGATGCCGTTCAGAAGCTCATCTTCACCATCGTCGATTGGATGGGAAGAGGCGGATATCAACCATTCTGAAGGAATTGATGTTAGAATACCAAGATGAGTGGTGTGAATGACATACTGTTGTTGATCGTCCAAATCCATAACTGATTCACCCGAACCAACAGCCAGTATGACCCGAGCTCGCCCTTAAGCCAGCTTTCAGTGACCACCTGAGACTTGTTGCGTCTCGCCTTATCCTTGGCAGACTCTTCATCCTCTCCAAAGTGGTAGTACGATTCGTCTAGAGTCGAAGATCCATGGATGATCTTTCCGCCGTACTCGTCCAACAAGTCTTGGTACGTCTTCCGCGCTTCTCTTAGCTTCATTGTATGTTCGGATGCCTTCTCTTTGTCCGAATTCTCCAAGTATTTGGGTTCCTTAGTGACTTGCTGCACTGCACCTGAAAGCTTGCTAGGCATTTGTCCCTTAGCTTTCGCTGGCTTTTTCTCCTTTCGCTTTTGGGCTTGGGAAGGCTTTGCGTCGTCAATTCCATCGTCGCACTGGAAAGAATACGACAGATATGGCATCTTCCAATTCGAGTGAGATTGCGGCAAGAAGATTGAAAGGGAGTGCATACTCACGTAGATTGCTGTTACCGCCAAAGAAGGTGCCGCTGTCTCCTTTTCATTCTGATGCTCCGCTCGTTTCTGCTCTGCTGAAATTCTCTCGTCTGAGCCATCCGTTTCTTTCGCATCCTTTCTTTCTTCTCTATCTTCTTCTCCTCCCTCACTATCAGATGTTTTGTCCGTGTCTTCCTTCTGCGTCTGCTCAACTAACTCCTGGTCTTTTGCCCCCTCTACTTTCTCAGAAGCGTTCTGTCTATCCCATTGCCCCTTATCATCGAATGGGTTTTCGGGAATCTTGTCCGCGTCATCCCTCTGAGCCCCATCATCTTTTGTAATTCGCGAAACGAACCGAGGCCTCATAATCCTTGACGGGGAAACTTTATCCGGTACCTCAATCCAGCTGTCTTTGAAAAAGGACTTGGCTTGGTTAAAATGAGTCACAGGCTGGTTTTCGTCTCTCATTATTCTCTGAAGTAAATGCTGGAAGCCGGTCAGTAAATCCTTTCTGCGAGTTCAGGACTAGTGAAAGCCTACGTCCATCCATGTCATCTGCACAAAGTCAGTCACTCCATTCGTTATCTGAAAAGATCAACAGTTGACACTTACGTTGGTGGCAGGCAAATGAATCCACGTGAACTTTGGTTTCGAGTCCATGAACATGGGACGTTGAACCATGGCACTCTCCTCCAGCCCGCTGAGATGCAAACTCGCAACCCCCTTCAACTTTTTTACAACCTCATCCATAATCCCTGCTGGACCGTTGTTGTAAATGGTTTCTCTGATTGTCGGAGCCCTTATGATACTGTCAAATTTACCCGGTCTCTTATAAAACTGAACTATCGTAGCTTTGTACTTGTCTAAAGAGGGAAAATTGTCTTCTTCCTTTGGTGCGTTATACGTTGATCTGTCCCTGCAAATCAACCCAGTGGGTGGGTTGTCGATGATGTTTATTATCTCCTGTCTCGTAGTACCTCTGTTGCGTTTCTTCGTGTCATGTGCCTGGTTAGTTTCTTGATCATCGGGATTGGCTGCCGACGTTTCTCCCTGATTGTTGGTTCCCTCGACTATAGCTTTTGCTGACTTGAGGATTCTTTTGGTTTCCTTTCCTTGTGGTGAACTGGCAATGAGAAGCCAGAGTGCCCGAACTTCTCTGGCGTAAGCTGCCCATTCAATCACATTCCAACCTTCTGAACTCTTGACCAATGGGTTGCCGGATTCGTTGAGCTGTCTTTTGACGAGTGACATGGCAATCGCGTGTCTTTCCGTTTTGCCAGCTGCCCACATAAGAGTCTCCCGAGTTCCACCATAGTTTTCAGAAAAGACTTTGAGAACTGCTTCGCCCCTCTTATGGTGTTGATGATCAAATGCCAGCTCGACTGCTGTTTTGCCATCTTTCGTCAACAAGGTCGTATCAGCCTTTCGTGCCAATAGGTGGTGCACCACTTTATTGTATTGCCCAGCTTTGGACACAGGATCGGACTCAGCGTTGTTCATTTCCTCATCGACCTGGCAAGAGGAATCCGAATCTGGAAGGCTGTCGGTGTAATCAACTTGATGGGGGCAGCTAGCGAGATGCAGCGGCGTCATGCCATCATCATCACCGGTGTCTAGGTGACTGCAGTTGTCATCGTCTAAAAGAAATCGTAGAATGGCCTCGTTACCTTGCAGACTTGCCAGATGCAATGGTTGCTGCCCATCAGGATCTCGGGCATTGATGTCGGCTCCATGTTCAAGAAGGAACTTCACCATTTGTAGATTGTTCTGCCAGACAGCGCAGTGCAAGGCAGTCTTCTCTTCTGTATTGGAGATGTCAGTCAGTCATTTCGCTCTCCGCTTGAGAAGTATGTAGGAAGTATCCTCATGATTGCAACTTACTTGGGGGCATGGCTGAGGTCTGATCCATTTGAGTTCTTTTGAAGACCTCAGACTTATCACACTTGGCACCTGCTTCGACCAAGATACGAACACCATCCCAGAATTCGTCTTCAGCTGCTCTCAACAAAGGGGTTCGCCCCTCGAAATCTTCCGTATCCAGCTGTACATCTTCCCTGTCCCCCCCCTTGAGCAATTCCTTAATTGTTTCTTCTCTCTTTTTGGCAATTGCTGCAAAGAGCGGCGTCCACCCGTCGTAGTCACGGGTGTCAAGCCTAGCGCCCGCGCGTCTTAGGCATTGCACGATTTCCCGACTTCCCCCATAGGCAGCACCTTGCAGCAAGCTTATGCCAGTAAAATTCTCCGTGAGATTAAAATCCCACTCATCCGCCTTCAAAAGACGTTGAAACATACTGTTGTTTCCATGTCTGGCTGCTAGGAAGAGAGACGACCAGCCATCGTTGTCGAAAATTTTGACGTCAGCCCCTTTGTTCAGAAGAATCTCGACGAGGGCCATGTTATCCCACCAGCAGGCTTCGATTAGTGGCGTGCTTCCTTCATCATCCCGGGCATCCACGTTTGCTCCAGTATCGATGAGGCTCTTCGCTGCAGTTGCAAGTCCCTGACGAGCTGCGACATGAAGCAACGTTTGGCCATCGCCATCTTTCATGTTGATATCCTCCCCAATCCCCTCTTTCACCAATGGGCGAATCCATTCGCAAAGTGTCTTTGCGTCGCTTGCACCATCTTCGGAATTTGCCATGTCGTCAAGAAACCTGCGTAGGACCAACGCCCTGTCGTATTCATCTTTGCCTGTGCTGTTGTCTGCCCCCAGATCCGCATTTGCGTTCTTGGCATTGACTTCCCTCGGCGTGGGATTGTTCCCGTCGGCGTCTGTGCCGGTCATGATGCTGGATTTCGGGTGCTCGATTTGTGGTAGATCGTCGTGAACTTGCGGCGCACGCACCGTGGGAATGAAATGGTGACTGAAGCGACTTCGTTGACGATCGTAGGGTAGCGTTGAAGAAAACGTAATGAGGTTGGGCTTGTCCCAGGCTCAATCGGTTCAACAACTTCACCACTGCGACATTTGCTGACAGCTCATAATTACGTTTCTGGTCTTATCAGGAGCAGTTCGCTGAGCAAATTAGAAGCCCACCATCAGCTAGAGACCTGCAGTTGTTTCTGCCAACCAAAACGTGCCAAAAGAGTGACACAGCGTCAGACTATTGGCCCAACCGCATGTCAGCTCTTGATTTCAATATCGAATCCAGCATTAGACGAGCTTTTGACCGATACACAGGACGAAGTCGTCGATCTGCAGGCCCCACTACTATCGCATCGAATACCAATGTAGGTAGGTGGTGTTCTGTTGGGCAGGAGTGCATGCGAGATCCTTGGAATCATTTCACGTTCGACGCTGTCTCACTGCATTGAGCCTGTTCATCCACCCGTCGTATGGACTGGTTTGACTCCTCAAGTCCGAGATGGACCCACGTCACTTTGCAGGCGCTGTGTAAGGAGACATGCTGTGATGAATGCATACATCGTGAGAGATAAATGTGGCCTGGGAGGGCTTGCGGTTAGACCTGGAATTTACTTGCTGTAGATCGTTCCTGGTAATCAATTTCTGCTACAACTTTGCGTTGGCTGGACCGGGCCGGGCCGGCATAAATCTGGATGGGGACCAGAGAGGAAAGAGACATCCTGGCGGAAACTGCAACTTTGCCTGTGAGGCAGTGTGGGAAAACATAGTTTGAGGTGACTCTCCCTTCGGGGCCACGGGCGACAACGAACCCAGTCCATGGTCTGAGCTAGCGTGCGCGACACAGGCAAGGATTATCGGGCGCAGTACCCATGGCCTGATCAGCGGCGGCAACTGCGTGCTACCCGCTTACGAAGGTGAAGAAGCGGACCGTCTTAATTGAAATGAGCAGGGGTCTGGAACGGCCGCCGCGCTGCAGCCTGTAGATGCGTCGATACAAAGGCGATCCAGGAGCTGGAACTCTCTGGGTATGAGGGGAAGGGCAGACGAAAGTCAGCAAGCTACGGATATCTTCGTACCTTGGCGGCTCACCCACTCTCTATCCACAGCGGCTAAGGTAGATGAAGCCCATGAACGAGCCTGAGATCCAAGATTAACCACTGAAAGCGAATGAGTGACTGCGTGGTAGCGGAGTAAGGCTATCTACTTGAGGTGAGCACTTCCGCCGGCTACTGACGACTGGGCCAGAGGGAAAGGCGGCGTAGGAAAGCTTGGCCACGGTCCATCGCCGGGCGTGGTGGGGATGGAAGCAAGCTGCAGAGAGGGCGGGATGAACACAGAGGGCGGATTGCCGCTTGAAAAGCACGAAGTTTATTTGAAAGCCGTAACCAGAAATATGAAAAGTCTGCGTGCATAGCGATTCGCGCAGCGTATACGCAGTTCCGGGTATGCGTCGCTGAGCAGAACAGGCATGACGTACGGCGATAGTGGCCTGCGGTAATAACTGTCCAACGCGTCTCATCGCGAAAACCATACACAACCGACGATGCAAGTGCCTCGCGAGAGGTCACTTATTTTGGAAAGAAATTTACCCCGCCTGAAAAAGTAGGCCCGGTTGTTACGCCGAGTAACGCATGCGAACCGGCTCAGGAAACGCGAAGTACCGGTTTTGACAAGGGCATCGCGCCAATTATTTCATCGATCAATGCGAATGTCGGACTCTATGTATTGGCTAACACAATCATTACGTGTTAGATTCCCCTCTCATCATTGATTGAAAAGCAAGAAGATAGCAGAGTGCACTTACAGTGAAGTTGATCAGTGAACTGGAACCATCCAGCTTGTTAAGCTAGTTCACAAGCGCTGAGAGGCCTGATGGCCCTCCCGTTCTGAAGCAGAAAAATGACCGTAAGGGTTGACGAACCCAACATAAGGGCTGACGAACATGGATGCGCTCGTCGCCAAACAACCCCCAATGTCAGGGCAAGTCCCCCTCCGACAGCGCTGTGGTACAGTCGCATGAATTCATGCATGATAGAAGCGCAGACCTGAAAGCGATTGTCTTCAACGGGATGGTGCGGTGAAGCGGCATCGTAGCAAGGAGGCTCGGGGTACAACATTCGTTCTTGAAGCCTGAATCAAAAGTGCTGTATCTCATCGAAAGGAGGAAGTATACTTCTGAGTACGTCGTTAATTACTTGAACATCTAATATTTGTGACCTGATTCTTACCGGCGGGATGCGAGCCGTGAGGCGATGATTTGGTTTGCGTTGGGCTGTTGGCTTGGTCTCGAGTGAAGCACCACATATGCATAATCTGATGGGTGCTGTTATATCCATCGGCGTGGGATCTACCGTTCTAATTTCCCTTCCCTTCGATATTTGATAGACGGTATGCCAGCGGCGGCATGTGGCCATGAGGTACTCCGAAGAGTTGCCACTGATACGGCTGTCCAGAACCATCGTTTCTGGGCTGGCTCTCCAGGTATCCTCGTCGTTACTCTGGTCCTGGATGTCGGATAATTTGACACGTTTGGCTGCCCTCATCTCTGTCTGTCTACCGTACTCGAGATCGCCGGGCCTCTTCGCTGGCATTTGGTCTCTGTCGACTTTTCGTTCAGCGATTTCCTCTTCCTCCAATCGTGATACCTTGTCCATGAGAACCTTGATGGTGCATGCCATTTCGAATAAAGCTTCCTCAACCTTGCTGATATTTGCGGGTAGAGAAAGAGAAGTCATGTCGAAGAGCAAGTCCAGCGGATGTGGTGCGGTGAGATGTGGACTTCTGTTTTGAAAGACCCTTGGTGAGGTTGACGAGGAAGAGAAGAAATGTTGGATCTCATCAAATGATCATTGAGCACACATATATCAACAATCAGGCACATCTCCGATAATAAGTGTTGCATGTACCATGGATGGCTCGAGCATAAAGGGTGAACTTAAGGTTTGTGTGGCTGAGCTATTGGAAGTGGTGATCTTGGTCTGCGCAATGTTGGTGGATGAGGATCCTCCCGAATCGATGCACAAATCTTTCCATCTTTCCATTACGCTGCCTCTTTTAGAGATTAAAAACGACGCACGAACATTCATGAAAGCCGAATCTCGAATTAAACTGTCAGTATTTGGTTTCCCATCTCAAATTGCTGAACTTCAAATGGGACGACTGCACCGATGAGGCATGGAGCCATAGAATTCGAATATGACGGTGGCGCAGTTCAGTCTGTGGCTGGTTTCCGCATGATGATTGAGGTCAGCCGGCACCCGTTCGAAGATATCAAGGTTGGTGTGTGATTGGCCACACTGGACGGGTCGGATACCCTCATGGGAACATGATCATCGCTTCAAGCTTCAACAGGAGAGGAAGATAGCGTACACGGTAGACCCTAGAAAGATTGCGCGGGCAACTTGGAGGTCGCCTTCTGTACCAGCTGGAGGCGTGACCCAGGCCGGGAAATACGCATGATCCACGTGATTCATTGGTGGCGCGAGGCCAGGATAAGTAGTATTGAGGGCGTCAAGGTGCAAAAATGGAATCGAGATTTCGTTTCCGTCGCATTCGCTTAAGCAGCTGGCCACAGTCAAGGATGAGGCGTAGCAGGGCATCGCAGATCCACTCACAGCTGCGAATGTCTCCATTGGCAGCGATGACCACCGCGCCGCTCTCCTGCATGGTCATCTTGCAACTCGGGCGTCGGAAAGTGCTTCTGAACTTGAAGAAAAGACCGTTTTGAACGAGTGGTAAACAGACCCGTCATTATATCTGGCGAAGGTAGTCGTGCTCAATTTACCCCGCATCCGCTCACCAGCGTCATTCGCATGCGCAGCTCTTAAGGGGCTCACGATGCGAACCGAGTCCTGTGAAATTTTACTTAGTAAAGTGAGTTTCTCAAAGACAGTTAAGGACATTCACTGTATATGGAAGGTTATTAAAATCCAGCGATGGACACACGGAATCGATATTGCTGGTATCGAGTGTGTGTTTGCGCCGCAAAAGTGCTGTACTGGGAGTGCCTGATCTCTTGGCAACATAAGATCGCACATGTGGAAGAATGAAAGCCAAGAGCAGGACGCGTACTCCCTAGCAATGAAGAACATACATAGCTGTATGTGTCTAGACTACTGAAGACCTAAAAATATTCCTGCACTGTTGATGGTAAATTCTCTAAGGCACAATTCGGCTTTCATACTTTAATCGCGCGTTATTCAATCATACTTCAGATATATTCAGACTCATCATAGGTGTTGAAAAGGACCGGGAACTTCTCTGAACATGGCGGACGCCGCGAAAGACTGGAGCGTATGGCTGTATGAGCCGTCGCTCCCGCTGGCTATCGTGGGAACGATTATGTACGCAGCCGTCTTTGTTTGGATCACATACCTCACGGCATTCAAGCACCGGTCATGGTATTTTGTTTGTGTCCCGATTGGTGCGTCTCTAGAGGTGGTCGGCTATGCGATGAGATGCCATTCAACGCAAGATGACCAAAATATTGTGAGTTGGCCCTAAACTCTCTGAGGCTTGCTGGCATCTCATGACGGGAACTGAAACTGACAGGTTTCTTATGTAGGGTGTGTTCGCGACAAGCACTTCTCTGATCGTTCTCGCCCCCCTTTTCGTCGCCGCTGGAAACTATCTCCTAATCGGTCAACTGATCCGCAACGTACTACCTCCTTCGACGCACAGAAATTTCAACATCCCAGCAAGGCTACTAACGAGAATTTATGTGATATTCGACATCATATGCCTCTGCGTCCAGTCCTCGGGATCTTCCATGGCAAGCGCGAACAGCTGGGTTGGACCGCTCAGCGACATCGCCATCAAGATTTTGCTTGCCGGTCTTGTGCTTCAGGTTTTGGTATTTTCGACATATATGTGCATTCTTTTGCGCTATCACAAGTTGTCTTGCATGATGGCTGTACCCGAGGCTCCAGCTGGATGGTTCGGCATTCTTAAAGCGGTATACATCTCAAGTTTTCTTATTCTGGTATGTGGACCCTACAGAATGTCTCTTGACCATCGCATTTCGAGCCAATTCTGAACAGAACCGCAGATTCGGTGCGTATACCGGATGATAGAATTTGCCGAGAGCCAAGAAGGCTACAGCATGACCCATGAGTGGATGTTCTGGGTGTTTGAAGGGATCACCATGGTCGTTGCCATCGCCGTCTTTTGCGTGTGGCACCCTGGCAAGCTTCTAGGCCGATTCGGAGAGAGGGAGAAACATGCAAACACTCCCCGAGAGGAAATCATCCGGTCGCAGCAGAACACGTGAATGGCCAGAAAGAATCCCAATTATCAAGGCGGCTGAAAAGTGACTAGGGTAACCGAGTGATCATGTTGTTACATTAGTTGAGGGATCCTAACGTGTTTGAAGATCCGTAAAGAGTGGAGATTGGGCTTCAGGGTCCTAAATGGGAAGTAATACAACACCAAACACGAAGATGAGTGCACAAGCCCACGTGTGTCGGGTTCGCATTTTGCACTTCATTATGTGTCAAACTCCATTGTGGCTAGAGGATTGATCAGTGATATGGACTACGGATTGAAATTGTGATCAAATTTCAATAGGATAATATCACTCGAAGAGAAGAGCCATGTAGTCGGAGCATCTTCCACCTGTCACTCAACTCTATGCCAACGGGACAACTTGAGAAAGGCTATGAGGAAAACTCATTTCATTTGAACGACCGAACAGCTTTGACAGCTGAGTCTTAACAAGAGAAAAGGAAGTTAAAAGAAATGCAGCCATTACGCTTTCGCTGCCACATGAACATTGCTGCAAGTGATTCCGCTCTCTCGGGCTCGTGTCATCTCTTCGGAACACCTCCCCGTGATACGACGGGACACTGCCGATATTGGGAGATTCACGGCGCTGACATCATCTGGCAGATCTAGACCACGGCAAAATGCCTCATTTCTTGCATGCAGACGAAAAGTTCGGAAAAAAACATGCACTATGCGAGGAGGTCGACCCAAGATTCTGGGAATGCATGAACTGGTACCTAATCTCTTTTGTGTGTATGAATCCATCCCACTGGAACGATACCGTGAGGGCACAGACAGGCTCCGCAAACCAACAAAAGTCTCCTGTCAGTTCCCAAAAGTGGCAGGTGTCCAAGCGAACGGCACCTTGGAAAACAGTTTCATCTCATCTATGACGCCCATCGGAGCTCCGTAACACCCTCAATGGGATTGGCCCCAGGTCGGATTCGGGTCCGAGCATGCCACTACCTTGCGCTGTTGGATCAAAGATCTTGGCCCCGAATTTATCCGTTGTCTTTCACGATGGCCAACGGCAACGGAAGCTTCGGCGTCCCAAGGTCTGAGGCGTCTGGAGCAAGCTCTTCCAAGAATGTCACTTGGATGCGGGTCAGAGGAAAAATTGGGTCACATCTGCTGGGCTCTTATTATAAGCTTGTATGAGCCTCAACTTAATCCTGACATTCGGAGAGTTGGGCAAGGTTCGCAGTTGAATTGATAATTATCTTGGTTCTCTTTCTCGATTTGTGCTTTTCGGTCTTCTGTCTAATTCTGCTTTTCTTCGCTCTGGTTAGCAATCGCAGTAAGGATGAGGGTTTCTATTCTCACATGGAGCATTTTCATGCTCAAGTTGGGGTTAGCCGTCGCTCAAAATGGACAGGACGTTCGAACCATCCAAAGTTCGTTCGTCCTCATCTCCGTAGCAGCGTCGAATTTGGATGCTGCAGTCCGGGTAGGCGTTGAAGACCATATTGAACTGGAACACACACTAACAGATATCAGAGTGTATCGGGTGATCCGGTTAGCACGCAAGCCCTCGGACCGGCAATGCAGGGAGTGGAAAATGCTCTGGCTCAAGCACGCACCGATATCTCCACCACCCAGCCGATCTCGATCACCGATGGAATCGCCCTTCAGCAGACGGCCGAGACGCTGGCCAAGAGTGTGAAGATTATGGTCATGTCCACGATGCTACAGCGAACGATGCTCGATCAGACTGGAGCGACAGCCGGACTTATTCAGTCTTTCAAGAATCAAAACATGCTCTCGGGAGCTCTCGGCCAAGTTGTTCTTTCGAAACTACCCGCGGAGGGCCTATCAGGAGCCATGATGGCGTTTGGTGGAGCTGCTGGATCGATCGGAATGGGTATCGCGTCGTTGAGCGCTCCTCCTTTGCAGTTGCCGTTGATGCCGCCGGGCCCTTCTGGTCCATCTGCGATGACTCCCCCGTCTGCACCTGCTGGCGCTCCCGCTCCCGCTGCGCCAGCTGCTCCGGCGGCTCCGGCTATGGCACCACCGGCCGCTGCTCCAATCCCCGCTTCACCCGCAGCTCAACCTAACACGACAGCAGGAAGGAAGCATGCGAGCAAGTCGAAGAAAAGAAACTTCTTCAGTTGATCTGGGGTGGTGTACGTTAGGTATGACTACATGTAATCAAGTTTCCATGTTGGATGCCGAAAGCAAAAGAGACTGGAAACATACTTATTCCGTGACATTCTAAGCATGGTGTTGACTAAATGACGTGGGGAATTCTGACACAATTTGAGACTTAAGACTGCGATGAAAGTTGAACAGATAGGTCATTGGTACTTTGGAGTGTCAATTCTGGCTAGCCCCATAGAGCATTTAAATATTGGACCTTCCCCATGATAGAGTGCTGAAAAAGGCTACTTATTCACTCAAAGTGCATGTTACCCATAGGCAGCTGCAAGTTCCTAGCAATGGTCCGCGGAATCGTCGGAATCTGAATGCCCCACATGCTACTCGTCGAATGATTCGGATCCCGGGCAGCGCTGCCACGATCTTGTCCCCGGTGGTACCAATTGAGTCTCCCTCCTCCTGCATTATCTCCTCTATCGTAGGTTTTAATGAATCGGCCTCCCCAAATCTTGAGGAAAATGTAACCCAGTGTCTCGCGTGGCTGTGACTCCTCATAGTGCTTCCTCAAAAAGCTGCTGACATCGATATCCTCCACGTAAAGGCATGTACGAAGCCGAAGTTCTGCCTCGAACTCGCTTGCAAGTCCTTCTGTGCCCATTTCTGAACCGTCTAAAGTGATCGTTTCGAGTGATGGAGTTGCCTCAACCAATTGTAGGACCCTCGAGAGTGCCAAGTCTCTGGGAATGGTACCAAGAGGACCAAATGAGGCCATATCAAGGGTCCGAAGATTGACTGCATGCTTGGAGAAGTTCTCAATCAGGGTGGGTCCGTTGAATCCTAATGCAAGGTCTTTGACATTCAGTCGAAGATGCCGGATCGAGCGCAGAATGGGAGGGAGAAATGACGATCTCCAGGCGGTGGGCTTGTGCGACAGCATCGGAGCATCAATGACGAACCGATTGTGTCGACCGATGTAGTCCAGTGCTTCCGATTGTATTTGCCGACAGATCTGGAGCAAGGGACGCCTCAGAGTAGTGAGCGGATAGTGGCGGCTGGTTCTTGTACAATAACGCCAGTTGGTTACGGGGCGGTCGGTGATTACGATGTTTCCGCCCGCCACCAATGTCTTGTCTCTGGGAAGGGACCCAGTCAAGTCGTAAACATGATCTCGAAGCTCTAGTGGAAGCTGGAGGAATCGGCTCACTGGACGCAATTGAGCTCTCTTCAAGGTTTTGGTCTGTCCCTGCTTGCCGGCTCTGGTCCTTTGCTTAACCGATGAAGGCTTTTTGCCGGGCTTCTTGTGGTGACGTCTTTTCGCCATCTTGCGTTGCAGCTTTGGTGACCCGGCAATTCCGGGTAAGGTAGTGGAGGAAAGTAAATGGTTGAGCGAGAAGAACGGCCGCATCAGCCGGATAGAGAGGATGGGTCGCTACAAATACTACTAAGTTGCCTTGAATGTAGCTGAAGTTGCTTCTCAAAGACCACTCCAGAAGCATCATTCTGGCTGGTTCAGTCCCTCCTTTGTGCGATAGAATGGCCCGCGCATGTGCGATTTTCGAATGCAGGCTGCTTTTGTGATTGTATATGGAATCTACCTGGAGGGAAACGGTCACTGATGCTGCAACAATGGATTTATGCAGACTGTGGACTGGAAGTTTCTACATGGTCTGCATGAAGGCAACTAGAGAAATTTATGATACCTACGCCATTGGATCGTGTTATGTGAGATCATGCGAAGGATATCTGGAAATAAAGAGCAATTTATTTGAGAGAGTATAGGTATGCTTCATTTCATTCAAAACTCCCTCGCAGTTATCAAAGGCAATCTACGATGTGTTGGAATGCCTAAGTGAGCAAAGAGCAGATAGCAGACACGGGACCCATGTGAGCATTGTGGTCCCTTCACCACCTTGTCCTTCTGTGTTCTACCCGCTGACTTCCTCTCCCGCTTCAAACGCGAGCTTCATGTTGCGAAGGATATAAGGCGTAATTGCTGCTTAGCAATTGTGGTTCCACTTTTGCAACACTTCACATGATACACCGGATAGTCGTAGGTCGGCTTCAGTTCACAAGCCAACACCTGATAGCCAAGCCTCTCCTCTTTCGTCAACCTCTTAGTATTCCTTTGTTCACAAGAGCACAAGACACTTTCCTTTTGAGACTCGGTCAAGCCACAACAATCCAAGTCCCTAATACACCGTCCATCGCAAACGTACTCCACTCGACATCCAGCGTGGATAGCCACCATCCGAGCGATGGACTCAATGTCATCGAAATGTTGGGAAATTCGTATAGCTCTGAGTGATTTGATGTCAGATAGGTGCTTGAGAAACAGAGCCGCGGGTTGGCCATCTTTGAACTGTTTCAGATCAAACCACCAGGACCAGATCGTGAGCGTCTAGAGTCGGTGTGCGTGGCGCGCCAGATGCGACGTCAGCCGGGTTCCGCAGATGTCAACGCTCTCCTGACAAATGTCCAGGCGCATGTAACGAATCAGCCCCAGAAATTCGATGAAGTGCGGCTGCAGGAGAATCATTGTGTCATGGGGCTTGTGATATCCGTTGCGAAGCTCCGTCCGAGAAACCCCAATACAAAACTGGAAGTTGAACGTGTTGCTGTCGCAGATGAACTCCAAGGCTTCGGTCCTAAGCTGACGACAGACCTGAAAAAGGGTAATCTTCACCTCGGACCCGTTAGTCCGTTTTTTTGATAACTTGTGTGCTCCCCAGGCCCGGTCGTTGGAGTCTTTACTCACGAAATCACCAGAGCCCTTGGATGACCGACTATCTTCTTCCCGCACCGTCGGTCTCTAGAGACTTCGATCATCCGCCGTTTGGGTAGAAGGTTTCCAAAATTGAAGATGGCGTCACGAAGTTCTCGGGGAAGTCGAAGCAAGTAACATGTCGGACTAGAATTGGCCGGTAGCTTCTGGGGCTTCTGTTTTGACTTGCGCTGTGATTGAGGCTGCGCTGCCCTCCGATAGTCGCTGGCTTGCCGTCGTCTGTTGGACTTTGCTGACTTCGCCATTACTGGATATGGGTAAACAAAAAGGTTGCTTATCAATGGAAGCGTGGGTATGGGGGCGGAGTTACCAAGAATGCTTTTAATTTAAGGAAGACATGTGACCTAGCGACATCACTGCCCGTGTAGAAGCAACTGGATGCTTGGTGCAAGGATCGACTTGAGTCATTGACTTTGCGGGAGCTTTCGCAAGGTCCGGACTTGAGCGACTTTCATGATTTTGGAATGGAATCAAAGCTGGCTTTGTGATGTACATATCGAATCATAAGGTTTTTGGATGCCTACTCGACAGGCTACAGTATCGTATTGAGCGATTGCCTTGCATATTTGTAAATCCAACAGAACATTGGCAACATAAAGCAGTGGCATCGGATTAGAAAGATGAGATAACCTCTTTCACCGAATGGATTGCTGTCTGTAACCTGCTTTGGACTTTCAAGACGAAGTTTACATGTCTTTATGTCATTTGGACAAGGGCGCATTTGCTGAATCAAGAAAATGAGACAGTAAAATATCGCGTTACAAGGAAAATAGGCGACGTCCACGGCGAAGCCTCAATGCCCTAGCATCTTTGCGGTCCACAATACATACCTCAGTGTCTAGCATCGCCACATCATGGGAAACCAGAAGATCTCTCATGGATGTGTATATTCATCTAGATGATGAGAATGCAGGTAGCTTGTGGCGGGAGTGAACACCATCCTGAAGGGCGATCGCTTCAATGTTTCTCACTTTCAATGTCAACTGGAATAGGACGCTTAGAGTCGTTAATACTTTCAAGCAAAATTTCTGTCTCAATACAATCATTCATTGCTAAACTAACTAAATAGACAGAAACATTTCAGGCCCAATTGTGGGTGCTAGCATGTATGAGAACTGCCCACCGCATCACAGAGTGTTAGAAGGGATCACCATGCCCAGTTCCCTGGTTTTGATGAGTTAGTCGAGGTCTCAATGTTTTGCAGATCAGATTGACTTACTTGCACCAAGCCTTCCAATGATCGGAGACTACCGCAAGGTTCGACTTGTTGGACATGTGGCTCATCCATTGAGACAGTCCTCGGTCAGGGTTCTCAAAGAATCTTGCAACGTGGTCAGGAGACGCGCTATCTTTGCATAACTGGTTAATGACCCGGCGTTCCAGATACGCATAGTCAAAGAACATCTCAGGTGTCTCTCGCTGAAACATCTTTTGCAACTGGCCAAGCCAGACAACTGCCGGGAGGTCCACAGCGCTGAGAGGATGGTTTCCAGCCTGGGAACCGCGAAGTTTTCCCAAGTCAGCCTCGACAGCACTCCTCACAACCCTGTCACTGAGTGATAGCTTCCAAATCCCTGTTTTCTCCCAGGCGTAAAAGAGATGTTCGAGCAGCGGGATGCCGCGCAACTCCCTGCGAAACCCGAAAGTGTTCCTCTGTGATTCGCATTTGATGTGGAAGTTGAGACCTTTGGTAATGTCTTCAGGAGTCAGGTTGGTCTTCGAGATCTGCTTGAGGTGACGATGCAGGGGGACAACCCTCTGCGCAGCTAAAGCCAGGCGGTCGGCGGTAGCGGTTTTGGTTCTAATCTCGCTCAGTCTGAGTCCCTGGGAGCGCCAAAACCGAATGATACATTGATCAAAAGTCCGAGGTGGCTCCGGGGCAAAGATGGCTGCCTTCTGTAACTCGATCAAGACTTCGAGATCCTTCCAACGAAGCACAGTATCGAGGCTCAGAATGCGAAGAGCGTTGTACTGGTGAGCGACAGCCATGAGGGATCCGGAATAGCTGACACTGAAAGTCTCCGCCAAATGTGAGGTAACAGACACGCTGCAGAGAAGGCCACCAAGGAGGATCGGGTTTTGGATGAATGGTTTTCCACCCGAGCCATGAAGCAGAGCAAATCGGTAATGTTGCCAGGCCGTGACTTCGTTGCCAGCTTGCGTCATGAGGCGGGCGAAAGACCTTGCGTCTTGCAATGGTCTGTAGTTCAGGTATTTCACCAGGTCTGTGGTGACCCGTGACATCAAGTCTGGTATGTTCAAGATGTCGAGATAGGTCCTGCACATTGCCGCTGTGCTGAGACTGACGGGAGAGCCTGCCGTTTTCGATGGTTCTGAGACCAGGCGGGAGGTGAGAAGGTCGAGACAGGCCACAGATTTTCCTGCTGCCAGAGACTCGTGTTGGAGATCAAAGAGCCTCCGGTGTTCGAGACCTTCCACCTGAAAAAGTGGGATCTCCGGAAGGCTCCAGGGCTCGTCCTTGATTCTAGCTTCCAGGTTCGACTCGCTGTCTAGGTTCTCCAACATGAATGAGACGTCGCAAAGCAGCCAGTCTTTCATATTTGACTCCGACAGCCATAGCTTTTTGTCGACGTTCCGGATAGTCTTGTCATCCCAGCGCTTTGAGCCCTCTGCCGCACTGTCAGGCCAGAAACAGCTCTGTCCTAGCCCACAGAAACAGTACATGGCGTTCGACATTGACTCCAGGTTGTCAAGGTATGGGTGCTTCTGGATGAAGACGGTTTCAAGGTCAACGAGATGCTGAAAGCCTGCCTGAGTTACAAGCCATGCGGTGACGAGGTCGACTTTGGAGCTTGAATATCCTGTCCACAGCCGCTGCAGGAAAAGACGAGTATCGCGACAATCTTTGAGAAGACAACCGAGCTCCATCAACTGGTCGTCATCAAAGGCTACCCAGCCACTCTGTTCAGTCTCTTGGGAACAATGCTCTGCTTGTGATGTCTTGTGGGCTGCGGCTCGGTCAGGCCGAGTCGCATCATTTTTCGTCGAGAGAGCAGCAGGGATCTCTTCATCAGAGGATTGGTAATGAACTTCATTATCGTCGGCGAGGACGGCGAAGTAGTTGGTTTGGGATGTGTCTCGGTCCGACGGCGTCGCGGAGGAGGGCTTGCTCGTTGGCACAGAGGCAGAGGGTCGAGTCGCCTCCGGCTTGGGATGAGCAAAGGCGTCAAGAATCTTCTGAAGGCTCTCGTTGAAGAAGGTATGAGTTGCATTCGCGGCCTCTGAGCCGTGCTGGAGAAACCACTCCGCACATCGACGGCGGAGGCAGAGCGACTCCTCCAGCGCCTTCCTCGTCTCCTTCGGCATCACTCGCCCGGCGTTTGCACATGCTATTGCCAGATCCACCAATTCCCAAACTTTGTACTGGCGGGGAGAAGTGATTGCGGTCTTGAGTTTGCTCGCTTCGAGGACGAGCCAGTCGAGGGCTTCAGCGGTCTTGAGCTTGTACCGCTTGTAGGAGGAGGATAGGTCGCTGTAATCCATCATCGCGCGATACAAGCTGCGCGAGGGCAGCGGTTGATGGGTTGTTGGGTCCGCGGGAAAAAGATCTGCAAATGTGTATCAGTAAAATTTGGTCATGATTTCTTCAGAGAACTGGGAGATTGAAGCCGACGGGCATCGCAAACTGCGCCGAGGATGACACTCACTGTGTTGACCTTGCTGCTGGGAAGGTGAAGGAAGAAGTTTTTTTCAAAACGTCTGCGAGGGAAGGAAGTTCCCACGTCGACCAGGTTCGAAAGAGAGGCAAGCGGCAACCTGCATACGGAGGGTATGTTCTGTTTGCGCAGACCCACTCTGCGTATTCTGCTGCAACTCTTCGACGGACGAATGAAGTTGGGAGACATAATTGAATGCCACCGGAACTCATGAACTGGCTTGATTTTACATTTGATAGGGATTAGAATGTACAAGATGACTCAACGCCTTCGTAGCGAGGACTGACCACCGGAAGCAGCGTGAGCGCTGACATCCGAGGGTCCACGAAAGCCTCTTCAAAGTCTATCATGGGGAACACCGCAGTCCATGATATCAATTCTTTGTTGCGCTGACCATGAAAGTTTCCAGTGCAATCTTTTTATATAGATTCACTGTCACCGTGGTTATTGTTGTGCTACGAAAGGCCTATCTCTTTCGCAGCGCCAAATTATTACGAGTAACGGCCACACGGCCAACGCAATAGCATTGGAGACAAAGTCAAACAAACTTCCACACTGAAACAAGTGATTAGAATATACCGAGTGTAAATTGAGTGTATTTTTATCAGTATATGGATATGAGTTTGTATTTAGAAGGTAAGCCATCATTCCATGGGTGTGAGCGCTGCATGGAAGCTGGGATTGACGGAGGGCTGACGCGCACATGCGGTGCTAGAATCCCCAGTTCGTGGCGGGTAAGATTTGAGCGGAAACATGAAGCTTCTAAAGTACAAATTGATACAAAACCAGATAGATATGAAGTCTGGTGAGCTGCGGCCAGCTAATGTTCTAACCGAGGGCCGCGAGCATGCTTCTGAAACCGCCATTGGCGCTGACAGCAGCCCCGTTCACCCATCTGCCTTCCTCACTGGCAAGGAACCCGACAATGTAAGCAATATCCTCCGGCTCTCCGAACCTCGGAGCAGCAGACGTCTCTGGTGTACCTATCCTTGAGCTCCTTCGGCATAGACTTTGTGACCTCCTCAAACGCATCCGTAAGAGTTGGCCCCACGATGACGCTGTTGAACGTGATACCCTTCTCAGACGAGAACTGGTCGGCGAACGAGCGCGTAAAACTGTCCAGCGCAGCCTTGCTCGCGCCGTACGTGATCATGGGATTCCCATTGGGGAGGCGACCGGCCACACTCGAGATGTTAATCACGCGCCCGCCGGCCTTGGGCGCCGCGTGCTCCATGTAGGCGATCGTGGTCGCCACGGGGGCGTACACGTTGGCGACCATGACGGCGGAGAAGTTATCCGCGTTGAGCTCGGGCGTGGCTTTGTAGTGGTCGATGCTGGCGAGGACAGCGTTGTTGACGAGGATGTCGATGGTGTTGACTTTCAGGGCCCCGAGGGCCTGCTTAATCACGTCGGGCCAGGCGTCTGGATTGAGCGCGTTGGCCTTGATGACGACGGCGTTCTTGACGCCGAGAGCGCGACACTTTTCGATAGTGTCGTCGGCGGCGGATTGGTTGGCAGCGTAGGTTATGGCGATATTGGTGAGGCCCTTGCGGGCGAGGTGGATGGCGATGGCTTTGCCGATGCCGCGGGAGGCGCCGGTGACGACGGCTGTCTTGCCGGCGAGGGACCAGGGCTCGGGGGTCTTGATAGGGGCAGACATGTTTGATAGTGAGTAATGGATGAAGAAGATGATTTTGATTTTGTGTGTAAGGCTTGGTGGAAGAAGAGTCAGTTGAATGGTGTCGAGAAGATAATCTCAGTTAACCCATCCCCTAGCAGTCCTTTTATACTTGTCGAGGTGAGTGAGATTGGCACCTTTCAACCTTTGGTGAGTAACGGGCCTTTCTCTCGACATCTGGAATCTCATCAGATTTATGATTACCACATCAAGGTTAAATCTTCGAAATTGCCAAGCCGGGGCTTCATCCCTGGTGCCGCAATATTGGTAGCAAGGTCATCAATACGACTTTACCATGCGGCCATGACGCTGAGCCATTCACCATGTAAGTCCCGAGTAGCATTGACATCGCATGAGTATCCAAAACGTCGATCTCTTGTTAGGACCACAATACATTCAAGCCGCATGACCATATCGCGGCTTGGCACCGGGTCATAACGGCGCGGGTTAAACCAGATGACTCCGAATGCGGGACCCTGCGTCTAGGCAGCTTATCCGTGATCGGGCTCCGAACATGAACGAGCGCTGAGCAATCAGTGAGATCATACAGCATTAATGTCAAGGGAGTTGGTTTGAAAAAGTTCCTTCGGTTTCGGATGTGAGAGAAGCCACATGGCACTGGCCGGGAACCTGCAGCGGATGAAAATGCGGCCCCATACGGCTCGGGTCTAGCGGCGGGATGTGTCGCGCGCGGGATCGTCGAGCCTGGCGATTCGGCCGAACAGCCGGAGATGCGGTGATTGATAAGCTGACTCCAAGGCAGCAACACTCGCGTCTCAGGGTTTAGCGTCCGAATCCCAGCATGATCGTCCCGACTGAATCGCCGTGGGGCGCCGTGGACTGCCGTGGCCCTCCGTGGGCATTCATCGCATGAAGTGCCGAGAGCAGTGGAAAAGACGGTTTAAGTCCAGGTTGTTTACATCTTGCAACTGTTTTCATCAACACATCGTGTCTGAGATACGGAAACTACGATACAGAAGAGGAATCTAGCCAAATAACACGCTGTTCCCAAGTAACCCGTCCTAAGACACTCACTCTTACACTCTCAACTTTTACACCGAACAAAGAAAAACCAGCCGATTTAGAAACCGAGAAGGATCTTCCTCCAAGGAATCTTCTTCTTCTCTGCACCCGTCGCCGAAGCCCCGTATCCCTCCTCCTGGACATTGTGTTGTCCCACGATGGCCAGAAAAACATCATTGAGCGTCGTGGGACTGACGCTGTGGTGCTCAATACCCAACGCCTCCTTATTCTCCTCGAGCATCAAAATCAACTGACCGATGGCACTCAAACTCCCCGCCTCCCCGCCGGTCTCCCCTTCTCCCTGCTTTCTCGTCTCCTGAACCTGCTGCGCGCGCGCAAGCACGTCAGCTGCAGAGACGGAGAAGCGCATCTGCCCGTGATATGTCGCCGCCTCAATGCTCGCGTTAGGGAACATCATCTGCACCCACTCGCGCATGTGGTCCATCTCCTCGGTTGTCGAGTGCGGCGCGGTACGGCTAACAAGATGTACGTATAACGAATCCCCGAAGCGCGCCTGCAACGTCTCGACTTCCCCGATGGCAAGCATCCGCTGCGCAACAATGCCGGCGCGGTTGGCCAGCGCGTCCGCCTCTTCCATACTATGCGTGGTGAGCAGGATCGCGCGGCCCGGGACGATAGTGCTCAGAGTGCGCCACATGATGCGCTTAGCGGCCGCGTCGAGGCCGGACGAGGGCTCGTCGAGGAGGATCACGGACGGGTTGCCCGTGAGAGCTATGCCCAGCGAGAGCTTGCGCTTGTTGCCGCCCGAGAGGTGTTGTGCCATGGTGTTCACGTGGGCGTCCAGGCCGACGGCGCGGACGACGGCTTGGACTTGGTATTCGACGTCCGCAATGCCCCTGAGACGCGCGTAGTGGTGCAGGTGCTCGAGGACGGTCATGGAGTCTATGGCGTCGAACTGCGGGCACACGCCTAGGTTGGAGCGGGCGAGGGCGCGGTGGTCGGTGATGGAGACGTGCTCGACGAGGACGTCGCCGCCGTTCTTGCTGGGCTGGATGTCGCCGCGGATGAGGGAGATGGTGGTTGACTTGCCGGCGCCGTTGGGGCCGAGCAGGGCGAAGACCTCGCTGTGGCGGACGCCGAAGGTGACGTTGTCGACGGCGGTGAATTTGCCGAATTTCTTGGTTAGGTGTTTGACTTGGAGGCCGTCGTTTGAGCCGGTTGTTTCGACGCGGTCGATTTCATTGGCGACTTCTTGGTCGCTGTGGGCTTGCTCGCCCTCAGTCTGGTGTGTCTTCTTGCGCTTGAGAAAAGCGGGAAGTTTGTTTCCACTGTCGTGCCACGGCAGGACGCAGAACAAAAGAATGGCTTGGAGGGACAGGTATAGGATTGGGCCTCCGTAGGCGTTGAGGGTGCCAGGATAGCTGTAGAAAGCGGTGCTGTCGCAGGCCAAGTTGAACGTGTTCAGGCCGATGATCATGGCGCGGCAGACATTAGCGACTGGGAAGAAGGCCGCAACGGTGTAGTGCCCGATCAAGATATTGCGGTCGCTGACCGTAGCCGGGGAAAAGGTCAAGATGTAGAGGAAGGCGATAAGATAGATGGCAAAGCCCACGCTGTTGTAGGCCATGATGGCAGCAAAGGTAGCAACTTGGCTTTTCATGAAGAGGGAGAAGACGTAAGAGAGAAGAATCGAGGTCAGTCCGTAGAGGACGAACACCGGGAAGAGGTAGCCAGGGGCGTACCATACATTCGACGTCGCTACGAAGATGGCGGCCGCGATGATGAGGGCAACGACGAAGATGCCGTAGTCAAAGATAACATGAGCCGTCCAGAGGGGTAGTGATCGGACTCCGCTGGAGTATTGCAGACCGCGCACGTTGGAACGCCGCTCGACGTTGGGGTAGAGCCCGAAGAAGGCCGGGACGATGGAGAGGACGATGCTGAAAAAGATGGCTAGTTGTATGGTGTCGATATTCGCAGCACCGAAGGCGCTGTCGAACGAGATGTACCTTGTGACAATGTTGGCGTTTGTCAATGCGACGGTGAGAAGGTTCTGGGAGACGACCGCGGCGGCAATGGCCTTGTAGTCTTCGGTGTCTGCTCGCCACGCCACAGTCGGGAGCCCGTTATCGCTCAAAGCCCAGAAGCCTCCAGGCATGAGGTTCTTCCTCTCATCGTCCACATAGTCCCGCAGGTTAGCCTCGGACGAGATGCTGTTCAGCGTGAAGTTGCCCGATTCTGGGGCCAACACATCGACGAAAGAGGTAAATGCAGTTCCGTCCACGGCCGCAGCTGGTCCGGCAGCGACACGCATGTTCTCAATGACACCATCGTACATCCCACTTGTTGCTCTCCCATTCCCGTCCGTAGGGGTGCAGCTTGAGGCAGGCTTGTCATTGATGAGGATTTGCATGATGGCCGCGGCAATGACGGGGATGAGAAAAGCAGCCACAAAAGGGACCCAGTTGGTCTTGAAAAGGGTGACGCGCTTGTACACCAGCACCATCATCTGCTTCAAGAAGCCCGTCTGACGACCCGACTGGAGACCGAGCGAGTTGCGGCCGCCGTCTGCCATCCCCTTCTCGGTAATCTGACCTGAGTCATCGGAGAACCTCGCGCCAGGTGCAGGGCGAGACTGGAGGTCTTCTCCCTGGACCTCTTCGGCGACGTTGAGGAATACATCTTCGATGTTGGGACTGTTGATTTTGTACGGAAGACTCGCTGCTTCGAGAGCGCGGATGACCTCTGCTGCGAGGTCAGACGACGGCGCAGTGTAGACGATCGTGTTTGATGATACTTTCAAGTCGACGCCGTGGACTTCGGGGGCTACTCTGACGTTCTTGGCGTTCAGGACGTGGATGCGATAGCCGGCGCCCAAGGAATCCTTGAGCGCGACCGATGAACCCTCTGCTCTCAGTTTGCCCTCGGACAGAATAGCGATGTTATCCGCGAGGAGATCAGCTTCGTCGAGGAAGTGCGTCGTCATGATGATGGTCCGCCGTCCCCTTTCAGCCAGCAGGATATCCCAGATCTTCCTCCGCGAGAGGGCGTCAATGCCGGAGGATACTTCGTCGACGCAACACACGGCGCTTCCGCCGGTCAACATCATACCGAGCTGCAGCTTGCGCTTCTGACCGCCGGACAGGGTCTTGGACTGGGCGCTCTTCTTGGAACCGAGGCCGATGGCGTCAATCAGCTGTGTCATGTCGTCGCCCCCGGTCGTGTACCCTGTGGACTTGAGCTGGTTGAAGATGCGAATGTGCTCGGTGACGGTCAACTCGTCCCAGAGAACGTTCTTCTGCGGGGCAATCCCGATGCCGCCCGATGCGTCTATGGACACGCTGCCCTGGTTGAAGCGGCTGATGCCAGCGATCGCGTCGAGGGTCGTGCTCTTCCCGCTACCGTTGGCACCCAGCAACGCGAGGATCTGGCCTCTCTTTGCTGTGAGGTTGAGATTGTTGACGGCGATAGTTGGCTCGCGGGGCTTCGAGACGAAGGAGAAGATGCGGCGGAAGAGGCTTGGCTTGTAGATCTTCGTGAGCCCGTCGATATAGACTGCTTCCTGCGGTTGAGGCCCGACGCCTCTGAAGATCCTGCGACTCTCGGACCCGACGCCGTGGATGTGGCGCTCGACAAAGGCTGCCATCAGGGGGTAAACAAGGAACTGGATGATGAGAAAGATCCAGAGGACGATGCCGGGGAGAGTTGAAGCGCCGGTCGGGGGTCCCTTGATGAGGTTCATGGGCCGGCCCTCGGCCTCGAATCGAGCGATCGACTTGATGAAGAAGACGAAGGCACAGGGGGTGAAGAGCAGACTGAGAACAGCGACAGCGGCAGTGGGCGGATTGGGGATAGCCTGGGCCAGGACGCCGAGCAAGACGTAGACGAGCGAGTTAACCACGCCGGAGAGCTGTGCTTTCTTGAAGAACGTGGCGCCGAGGATGGCTTGCGACGTCAAGGCGAGGCCGCCGAGGATGAAGAAGATGATGATGATGCCGATGTTGGTCTCCTTCCATATCATGGTCCGCGCGATGATGGAGGCGACCAGCCAGCCGGGGAAGTAGATCGTGGCGAAGGAGTAGAAGTTGGCGACCATCCGAGCCACCTGCGGCTCCCACTCGTATCGGGTCGACATCATGGCGTCGATGAGCTGGGAGAGGCCCTTCTCGCGCTCTGTGGCGACGTGGCCTGGCAGGTGGTAGCTGACGCCGATGAGGGCGAGGACGAAGGAGACGGCGAGGTAGTCGATGAAGGTCTGCTGGTAGCGCCGTCTGACGGAGGCTTCGCGCTCGTCTTCGGTCTCGTCGGTGAAGCCCCATTCTTGCACGCTGGCGAGAGGATCTGACTTTCCTTCGGTGGAGTTCAGCCGCACAATGGCAGAGTCCACGGCGCGCTGAAGAGGGAGGATGTAAACCTGGGCATCGTTGTCGCTCTTGCTTACCTGGAACTTTTGTCCAAGGGCAGGGTCGCCTCGGAGGGTATAGTTCCAGGAGCCGCTCTCGCCCTCGCTGGGAGAAGAGTGAAAGACGACAGCGCCGTAGCATGGCGTCGTTCCTCTCGTGGCCGTTTGGCAGATGAGACTCAAGTCGTCGACGTTGGCGATGGTGGTGGCGTTCTTGCCGGCCGCGGCGATCTCGTCCGAGAGGGAGGAAATCACGCGCTCGATATCGCCCCCCGTGTTTCCGTCGTTGACGAACACGACGGTGTTGCGAGAGCCGTCGGCGGCGGAGAGACCGTCTTGTAGGGATAGGACGGCGCGCGGGTCGGCGATGCCGTAGTCGTTTTGGGGCCCGTTGAGATTTCGACCGATGCCCAGGTAGATTGTGAGGATGATGGGAAGGATTAGAGCTGTGTAGATGGTTGATCCGGTATGTCGAGATATGAGGATGATGTAGTTTTTGATTGTCAGGATGCCGATCTGACGCAGCAGGGCGGATCTTGGGGCCGCCATTGCGGCGGTTGAGCGCGGTTCAGGAGGTGCCGATGGTCCTGAACGCTGTTGTAGGGAGGTTCTTGTGAATAATCTGAATCGTAGTAAGCCTCAGCCGATGAACATTAATGTGGTGAAGTCAAGCTTGCGAAGGGCAATTTCCAAAGACTTTGATAAGTTGTCGTTTTGAAGAGACCTGATGTCGACACAGCAGCTAGGGGAAATAGCTGATCTTATTGCAGTGATTCAATGTAAGCTTCCAAGTAAATTCCAAGACAGCAAGCTCACGAACGCAGCGGCATCAACATCCTTTTGAAAGAATAAGCAGACCTCAAAAGTAAGGGACCCTGCTTGTGTGACGCGCCGCCCAACAAGCCGGGCATTCAATCACAATCGCACCGCCGCCGTGTCGTATTCCCAATTGGGTTATTCGACGGGAGGCACACAGCAAACGGTCAACACTACCGCAAGCTGCCTGGGGGAACAGCCTTATGACATCTTACCAGGTAGGCGGACTGTATTTACTCGCTGTCAGATATGGCTCATCAGGCGCAGCCATTGGGCAAGTTTCGAAGGCCAAGAATCTGACAAGATCACTTTTCACACGTGCTGTGCCACATCGTGCCTAAATCTCTTGTCAATATCGCGCAGGGCGAGCGTTGTACGGGGACACATCCATTTCCTCAAAGGAGTTTAGCGTTGGTGTCTCAGCCCATTGCAGCCACTTTGCCAGGATATGACGCTGGTTGGAGGGAGCAACAGTCCCCCGGGCGGTCTTTGGGATTGCTGACTGCAGATTTTCAGGTAGGCGTAATACTGTCATTTCCTCTTTTCGGAAGAGACGCACTTTGCAAACGGTGCCCAAGAAACTGATATCTCCTCCGCGGAATCAGTGTGCCGGGGCGTCGCATCGTGGTGGAGAGACATCGGGAGCTCCGTGTTGTTCGGCGGTTCAGCGGCCGGCATGACGGCTCAGGCCCCCCTCCTCGGTCCCCTTTCAGATCGCTGGCGGTCGATGGGCGCAAGCAAAATGATGTTATCTGATATATCGCTAATGATTTGAAGTGTACACAATATGCCTTGCCGATCTCATGGCACCCTTCCAGAGCTGGTATTACCCCGTACATGAAAAATTCCCGTCGCTAACAAAAATGAGTCGCTGCTCCCTGCAGCCCACTGGAAACGCTGCCTGGAGAACACAATCCTCTAAAGATTCGCCCTGCTGAATGGGGCGCTCTTCATCACCTCCTCGACCTCCTTGTACGCATCGTATCCGTACAGCCACGGCTGGACCTCGGGACACGTCCATCTGCTCGGGAAGGGGCCCTTCAGTTCTTTGCCGAGTTGAGACAGGAAAATTTGGTCTCTGGCCTCTTGCTCTGGGCCGTCGGGCATGTGGAAGTCATGGCGCTGTAGCGGAAGGTTAGCTATTGATCAGCGTGGCGGATGAAACACTGCACTCACTTGCTTGAACGTCTCTCTCACAATCGCCTCACCGCGGGCTTTGCGGAGCTTCTCATACAATCTCAGGGCAGTTGGCAATTGTGCCTTGGTCGTGAGATGGCCCAGCAAAAGACCCAGGACAGCGCCGTCTTCCACGGCTGAGTTGGCGCCCTGGGCGAGATACGGCAGCATGGGATGGCATGCATCTCCACTGGATCTCACTCATTAGCGAACATCTAGCGATGAATCGCAACTGAGAGGAAGCACTTACACGAACACAAAGTTGGACTTGTCGCTCACCCATGAAGGCATCTCTTCTCCTGAAGAAACATCAGCATGACTATTCACAGCATGGGCTTCATCAACAACTTACTGTGCATCAACTTCCACTTCTCAACACTGTCAACAGCATCAAGGAACTTCCTCAAAATCGGGTCCCAACCCTCAAACCGCTGCCGCAGCTCATCAACATCACCAGCCTGTCTGCTCACCCCCGTCGGCAAGTCATCCGGCGCCAGCACCACCAAATTATACATCTTCTCCGCCCGCATCGAATATCCCACACAATGCGTACCGGGGCCGACCCAGAAGTGCACCTGCGGGTTTTCGATCCATGCCTTCAGCTCCGGGTCGGTGATCTGGTCAACATTCAACACGACGCGGTACGCCAGATCGCCGGTCGCCAGCGGCGGGTCGTCCGCCTTCAGAAAACACGCGCGCGAGCGCGACCAAAGCCCGTCGGCGGCGACGATGAGGTCCGCCCGAGCCTTGACGCCGGACTGCGTGGTCAGCTCGGGCAGGTCGAAGTCGATGCTGTCCACCTTCTCGCCGAGCGCGAAGCGCACGCCAAGCTCCTTGGCGCGCTCGTACAGGGACAGCTGCAGGTCGACGCGGTGCAGGTCGATGAAGGGGGCCTGGTACTTTGCGCGGATGTTCTTGTTGAAGTTCTCCTCCTTGGCGAGGACGCTGCCCGAGTAGCGGTGGACGACGAGCGTGTTGGGCTCCGAGGCGGATTTCCAGAGGCGATCTGGGAGGCCCCATTTCTGCAGGATGCGGGTGGAGTTTGGCGTCACCTGCAGGCCTGCTCCGACCTGGGGGGGATTTCTGTCAATATCTCATGAAGAAATCTCATGATGGGATGATGAGATCTCACCTCGAGCAGCTCCTTTGCGGATTCAAAGACTGTGACTTTGTGCCCTGAGAGAGCTGCCGCTACTGCTGTTGCGAGGCCGCTCAGACCGGCGCCGACGACTATGATTTCCAGTTGTACTGATGATCTGGCGTGAGCAGTGACCTGATTCATCGTGTTAGCTACCATGACACGCCATAACCACGCGTGGAGTCAATCAAGGACAAGAACCACTCACCGCCATGTTGTCAGATTTCTCAGCCAACGATGCTGACGCTCTTGGGAAAATCAACGAGTTAAGCCACCGGAACATAGTGTCGTCGTTCGGGCTCGGCAGCTTCAACAAGAACTTGAGACGAGATGCGTAGTAAAAAAGAGAGTTTGGGTTCGGTCGCAATGGCAGGACTCCCTTACCACTCAAAGAATGCACCACCAAGAACACGGTCGGATCGAAAAGACAGCTCGATCCAAGTGTTCAACCCATGTTCTTCTTCAATTCTTTGTTGGGAATGCGCTTCCGGCAAGTCCCCCTTCTCTGCCTCATTTGCCGCCCCCCATGCTGTAGGCTTCCCCGGAGATCCCCCACACTGCGAGCCGGAGGCGCGGGAGCGTCCCGCGGGGGCATTATTTCTGGGTGGACGCAGTAGTGGGAAATTGAAATTGGTGGTGGACGGCACTGGATGCGCTGGCGGGAAATCCGGGGCCTCGGGTTTTCCGTGAGTCGCCGTCGCCGCGGCGTCTCCCAGCCGCCTGGCGGGCCACGGTTCACGGCCTGGTTACGAAGTTCCCACTGGAATCAAGCCGAATGGAAGGTTGGAGAAGTGGATATACGGGGGTCTCGTAACGGAGGCGAAATCGGCAAAGCCGGCAACGGGTTTCTGCTGCGAGGAGTTTCTAGGGTCTGTTGTTGGTGGCCCAGCTGTTGCTGTGTGATGAGTGTGTTTCGGCGGTTTTTCGTATGTGCGAATTATGCGCGCGAGCGACCTCGGCGCAGTCATCTGCCGATTATATTGGCCGTTGTTGTCAGCAGCTTCGGGGCTCGGCATGACATCCCACGACAAAAACCAAGCTGCCCAAACTTAGACGCTCTCCCTGATTGTCACTACGAGGAACAACAAGTTTCAGGACTCTTGACAACTCTCTTTTTTAGCAACTGCTGTTTTTGGCAACTCTGCATCCGACCCAAAAGCTATTCTTGTCGTGTCGTCTCCAAAGTTCATACCAGACTTACCACCACCACCTCCACCTCCGCTATCAACCCCGCACAATGGCGCCCAAGGGTCCTTACAAGCTGGTGACCGTCAACACGGCCCCTGAGCGCGCGAAGCGCCTTGTCGGCCGCATGATTGAGGCTCTCAAGGACCGGTACACGATTGAGCATGTTGCAAACTGCGAGAGTGAGCCATTTTCTCAGACATGACAGCTGTGCTTGGTAGCTGACGATTTTCGCAGGGATAGATGAGGTCGAGGGCAAGGTCAAGGAGCACATGCCTGATGTGCTGGTGAGTTGATATTCCCGCTTTGAGAGAGATTTCATCTGACGATAGCAAAGTTCTGCGCCTCAATGTGGACTGCGGAGGAGGCCAACCAGATCCTGTCTACGGCGAGGTCAATCAAGCCGGACATCAAGACGCACGCCATTCCGCATGGACTGCAGGTTGAGAGGGGCCCTGATGCTATTGTTGAGCACCTTCTTGAGGTCGTTCCCCCATTGATTGACCAGTAAAGAGATGCACACTGTTGCCTTCGTAGATGACATACAAATGATTAAATCATGCTGAAATTGAGATGCTCCATTTGCATTGTGAACACTGGGGTTGAAATAATCATGTCCAAATATTGGCTTTACGGGATCATTCAACCAAGATCCATTCATAATCATGAAAGACTTCATCTTTTACATTGCCGCCTCCTTGCGCATAGCCTTAGTTGAAATTGGGCGCAACAGCTGATCCCTAGGACTGAGCTCATCAGTCACACATAGAGCACGGTAGTTGAAGTCTCTCGACCTGTCACACCATTGACACCTCAGATTTCATCCAATGGGGAAGCTCTATTCTTCGTCTCATTACACCACTCTCTCACTCTAGCCAATCTAGTCCTTGTATAGTCTAGAATTACATGGAGCTCAAGCACACGCCACAGCCAACCCGACCACCTTACTTCTCGTTCTCGAAGACGTTGACCAGAGTGCCGATGTGGGGCAGAATCTCAACCTTGAACTCATCACCGTCCTCCAGGGTCACCTTGGGCTTGCGGCCGAGACCGACGCCCGCAGGGGTGCCAGTGATGATGACGGTGCCGGCGGGCAGCGTCGTGCTCTGGGACAGGAAGCTGATGATTTTGGGGATGCTGAAGATGAGGTCGCTGAAAATATCAACGTCAGTAACATGAATTTTTAGATGAATTAAGGGCTGGACTTACTCGATACCGCTCTCCTGGAGAACCTCGCCGTTCCTCAAGCCTCGCATTTGAAGCTTGGTAGGGTCCGGGATGAGGGACTTTGAGACAATTGTAGGTCCTACGTTAAATCATCTCGTTAGCACCTCTGCCTTTATACCTTGGGAAATATTGGAAATACATCTTACCCAAGGGGCAGGAACCGTCAAAGCCCTTCGCGAAGCACCATTGCGACTGGTTCATCTGGTACGTCCTGCTGGAGACGTCGTTGCAGGCAGTGTAGCCCAGGACGTAGTCCATGGCGTCCGCCTCGGACACATTCTTGCACGCCTTGCCGAGCACAACAGCAAGCTCGGACTCGTAGTCGCCGCAGTCGTCGGCCTGGGTGAGGTGCGGCAGCACAGTCGGCTCCGGCCAGGGGTTACCCAGCGCCGTGTTGGGCTTCCTGTGATTGCTATCAGCGACAGGGCACTTTTTCGTGAGATTTGCAAAGATCGACGTACAGGAACACGGTAGGAACGTCTGGCAGGGCGACGCCGACTTCCTTTGCATGCTGGACGTACTACAACCCGAGTCAGCATTGCCTACCCCTTCATGCAATGAGATATACAGAGGTCACTCACGTTCAGCCCGATGCAGCGGATGGTGCCAACCTCCTCAGCCGAGACGGGCGAAAGGACGCGGTCGATGACGGCCACCTGATCGGTCTTGCTGCCGGGGTTGAGCACGCTAGAGCCGGACCACACAGCGACCTTGACCTCCTTGCCGTCCCGGACAGCCAGGCCGACGTCGACTGACTCTGATTCCGGTTCTCCGATCAGCACCTTACTGGGAGCATCACGGGGGACGAACCGCACGAGGCCTGGGGTTGATTAGCAAACGAGCTCATGAGGGGGACCGGAACGGCTGCCGGGTAAGAGGAAGGGAATGCTTACGGGAGAAGGTTGATGACGAAGACATGTTGATGGTTTGAGTGTGTGCGTGTGAATGCTCCCAATTGAGATCCAGGCTTCTTTGGCGAGATATCGTAAGGTTTTCCCAGCTCCAAAGCGCTTCTTCAAATGCAAGTTCGGATGGCGTTCGCGGAGTGGAGGGGTCGAGAGGTTGGTGGGAGGCGTCTCCGAATCGTGGAATCCGACTGGGGCTCCCCGCACCAAGTGCCGATGGGCGTTTTGGGGATTGTGCCGGCTCGGAGGTCCGGGAAGTGTCACACAACAGAACCACAGCAGCTCTGAACTGTGTTTTTCTGCGCATTCGCACTCTCGGCCTGCGCTAAGCCAGATGATGCACGCACCGCCATTGGTTGCTTCCGAGAGTTGATGACATGCGGAAAAGCCGGGCGCGGCCAGGGGCGCAGCTCTGGGGTCGAGTGGGGGGGGATGCGAGGATGAGGGATGTAACGAAGTGGGATGAGGGGCCGGAAAGTGAGGGGTACAGATGTCGGGGGCACATGGGCCGATGGTCGCCGACGTCAGCTTCGTGACATACCCGCGGCAGTTGATACGGTTTTGCTTGATGTGGGCTGATGGGGTCGTGATGAATCAGAGGGATTCGAAGATTAATCTGCCGACTTCGCAGCCTTGATCACATAACCTGTCAAGTGGCTGGTTCATCTTTCTGTTATCCAAGCTATCAATTGGAGAGAGCGGTGCATGAAATCAGCAACAGCATCTTCGTGGAGCCCAAAGCACCAAGCAATACCAGCTCAACGACTTGGTGTGTTGTTGTCACATCTCAAGACCGACAAGATGGCTGGTGGAGGAGAGCAGAGCCTTCACGGTGGCGAGTATCGCCAACACTTGCCAGATCTGAGCATACCTCGCTTCACGACGATGCAGAAGCAGGATGCTCATGTCTACGCAAAAGAGTTCAAAGAAGGCGGCAACCCGCCATGGTTGCACGCCCTGTATCTGCACTGGCGAAAGCTGTTCAAGGAGCCATACACTGGCATCACGACAGATGGTAAGTAGATCTTGAAGTTAAGTTGAGACACTGGAAATTGAAGAGAGCTAACTCTTCCAACAGGCACCGTAAAAAGAGATCTCTTCCAACTAGCTGACGAGGGCATCCCGATCCAGGACATCGTAGACGCCACCAACGCCGTCCTCTCCCAATTAGACGCCAAACAGAAGGACACCCTCTCCTACCACGTCGACTCGCCAGAGTGGCGCTCCTGGTCGAACCCCGAGTTCCTCCTCAGCGACAAGGGCCTCCGCCTCGATGAGCTTACGCCGCAGCTCCGGGAGAGCATCCTCAAAGTCCTGGAGGCAACCCTGTCGCCCGAAGGTTACGCCAAGGCCTTGGGTGCCATGCGCATCAACGGCTTCCTCGGCGAGCTCGTCAAGGCGCCCAGCATCTGCAACGAGTACTCCTACAACTTTGTGCTCTTCGGCACGCCCTCGGCGACGCGGCCGTGGGGGTACTCGTTCTACGGCCACCACCTGTGTCTCAACATCTTTCTGTATAAGGGCCAGATCGTGGCGTCGCCGTGGTTCACCGGCGCGGAGCCGAACCTTATTGATGACGGCCCGTACAAGGGGACGAGAATCCTGGAGACGGAGGAGAGGCTTGGATTGCAGCTGATGCAGTCCCTCCCGGCCAATCTTCAACAGAAGGCGCAGACGTACAAGCTGTTGAAAGATCCAGCGATGCCGAAGGGGAGGTGGAACCACGACGACCAGAGGCATCTGTGTGGCGCCTACCGAGACAATCGGATCGTGCCGTATGAGGGTATTCTGGTGGGTGACATGACGGCGGAGCAGCAGGAGCTGGTGGTTGGCATCCTCGAGCAGTACCTTCTTTACCTGCCGAAGAAGGCCCGGGATATTCGCATCAACCACGCAAAGTCCTTCTTCAAGGAGACGTACTTCAGCTGGATCGGTGGTTATGGCGACCAAGACCCGTTCTACTACCGCGTTCAGAGCCCAGTCATCCTCGTGGAATTCGACCACCATTCTGGAGTTTTTCTGACGAACAAAGAGCCGGCCAAGTTCCATATCCACACACTACTCAGGACCCCTAATGCTGGTGACTATGGTATGGCGCTTCGGCCGTTGATTCCAGGGGTTGAGCAGGACTTTGTATGGGAAGGATAATAGCCGAGACGGGTGTTTAGAGAGGGGAGGTTAGCGTCATCATTTGGATAATTAAAAGACATTTTGGTCCAATGTTTTCGTTTGATACATTCGTCGTCAATTGTCAATGACCTCGCAAATAGTGCTAACGAGTAAATTGGTTGAGTCCTAAGATACAGCCAGAATCTTTTCCATGGTCAGGACTACAGAGCCTGCCAGTCCGTTCGCCATCGGCACCTCAGATCCAAACACGGCCGGCCAGACACTGATCAATTTGTTCCAAAGGCTCGTGGCAACCGTAATCTCAATAGCTGTAGGCATCGTTAGCACGGCTGGAAAGCTATTGCAGACAATACGAACCATTTGCTGCGCCAAATGTCAAATAGTCAGTGACATCAATCGGCTCGCTTGCGAACCAGTCCACACCTTCCACCTCTTGGCCGTTGATCGTGAGTCCCCACGATCCTTCAACCTCGGGCATGTGAAGCAGCACTCGCAGATCCGCACCGCTGCTGACATCCAAAGTGACGGTTGTGTTGTAGACGCCAACGCCTGATGCATGTTCGAGCCCGGTAATGTTGGTCCACGGCACAAGCGGCGAGGTCAGCTGGATGGGCGCAAGCCAAGTCTTGGATGTTGCTATCGAGGCATTACCGGTTGCATTTGGGTATTGCGGTGATCAATCCTGGACTCGCAAGGTCCACGTGGAAGGCGTGATGGACTCCGGGATATCGGCAGGGTTGAGTATAACGGTCTGGTTCATCGATGTTGTTGCGCTGCATGTCGTGTTGGAAGATATTTGCACCGTGCCGTTGTTGACAACGGCCCGACAATCAGTAGAGGTGAGGTGGTTTGATAGAGACTGAACCGAGAATGGGTTTGAAGATCCAATGCTAGAACTCATATTAGCGATGTCCTACGTCGAGGAGTAGGCTCTTACAAAATGGTAGCCACCGCCTCGGGTGCCAGCGTAACATTCACAAAGACGTAGCCGTTCTTAGTATTGAAGGCAGCCAAGGGTTTCACATCGCCGCTCCACAGATTTATGTCGTACGGTGCTCCAACCCCTGCAAGTGTAATCGGCAGCTGGAGATGCTCGTCGCCATTGTTGTAGATCCAGTACAGAAAGCCGTCCCCAACTGTACGTCTGTATATTATGACGCTATTGTTTCCCGGGCCTTGTGGGTATTCGACAGATGGCGAGACTCCTAACTCTGATAGAGCCCCTGGTACAGATTCGGGGCCAGAAACGACGCGTGTTGTTGACAAATTCAGAATTTCAGAAAGGGTCGAAGCCAGCTCTTGGTCAGCAACATTCTGGTCGGCGTAGTATGAAAAAGTCGTGCTGGGCGAATTGCCAGAAATAACGACAGGCAGCCCGGCTTTACCATACGAGAGCACTAGCGCAGCTGTGCTAATGTCCATCGTTGTCTGGTTGTTGAGGATCAGCGCGCGGTATCCCGGTCCATCTGCCGCCAAAACAGCATCCCGAACTGCAACACCGTGCTTCTCCAACAAATACGGCGTCGGAAACTGGTACGAGTACCCCGCATCGTTGAGACTACTATCATCCCACGCCGTCGTGACGCCCCAATCCTGGTTCAAAATCGCAACGTCAATCGACGCCCCGCTCTCCCGGAGCAGCTTCTGCGAGAACGCCAAGTACCTGCTCGCAGCCTTCGCAAACATCCACTGCGGCTGTCTCGGACCCCACGCATCAGCGAACCCGTTCGACGAAGCACCCGGGGGCGTGAAGGGCGCGAAGCCGGGCCACAGGCTGCTCGGGGAGTCCTCGTAGGGAAACCCGTGGATGACGTTCTGGCTGACGCCGAGGGCCGAGTCGAGGTTTGCCGTGCCGAGGAGGAATTTCCAGGTGACGCCGTACGTTTTGCCGAAGTATGCGCCGATTTCGTTGGAGAGGATGGTGGTGCGGTCGCCGATGTCGCGGCCGGTGGCGAGGACGCGGAAGGAGTCGGGCGCGCCGTCGAAGCCGAGGGATCCGCCTTCTGGGATG
This sequence comes from Colletotrichum viniferum, assembly GCA_020226115.1. NCBI lineage: Eukaryota > Fungi > Ascomycota > Sordariomycetes > Glomerellales > Glomerellaceae > Colletotrichum > Colletotrichum viniferum. The sequence continues at coordinate 903,316 of JAGFBE010000008.1, forward strand.
TCGAGGAGGCTTGCGATGTAGGCGCTGTCGAAGTCGAGTGTGTAGGGCTGGACGCGAAATTTCAGGCCGAGGGTGTTGGCCCAGGCGGTGACGCCTTTCAAGCGGTAGTCCACGTAGAGGTCGGTGATGGTTTTGTAAAAGTCGTTGGTGATTTTGGTGGCGGTGGAGTTGTCTCCGATGAATGTGTTTGTGTCTTTGAGCAGGTACAAAAGGAAGGGCGAGATGTCGTATCCACGTCGGGCCTGGAACTCTTGGGTGAGGTTGAGGGTCCACAGTTGCTTGTACTTGAGCTCGAGCGAGTCTTCAAAGATGGATCCATTGCTTCTGCATAGGATAAGTTAATACGTTTCAACTGCAGCTAACGACTGATGAGACCTACTCGCGGAGGAGTGCAGTTAGCTCTGGTGTGAGGATGTGCTCTTCCCAGTGCTTCACCCCGGCTTGCACGCCAGCCTCACTGAAGTGATCGACGATATATCCAGGGGTCGAGTAAACCTTCGGTCCATCGGGTTGTCCTGTTGAACGTTAGACGGAGGCTGATATCATGCCAACTCAACAATACTTACCGTCGTACATGTTCTGAATCTGGCCAGTGCCACGAGCATAAGCGGCAATCACAACATACGCTCCGTCCGATGGGGCTGTCCATGTCAAAGTTCCATTATCAACAGGATCCGTAATCACAGTCACAGTCTCTGGGTCAAACTCGACAACGGCAGCACTCTCATTCGCAGTCGTCGTCTTGGCCGCTAACAGCGCAACAAGCTTCGGGGTAGCGTTCACCAGATTGCCAGTCTGGTTTCCGGATGGTGCCGCAACAGGTAGAGGCAGGGCCCCGTTTCTCCTGCTTGCACAAAGACCTGTCCATGGACGAGTTCCTTCATCGTCTCAGGGGAGTCCCGGGTGTTTCCCGGGAAGCCGGTTGGCCAGTGGGGCCCCAAGGTCATGTCGACATGAACTCCAAGTCTGTGCACGCGCGTGTAAGCTTGCTTGTGGCAACTCAACTTTGGCGACTTCAAACTCACTTGGCAGCATGTTCATAAGCAGTCAACACACCGTCGTTCCATCTCTCCTCACCCCAACCGTACACGGCGGGGTCCATGACCACCTTCACGCTGTCTCTGACATCGCCGATCTCGCCGCCGCCGAAGCCGGCTTCCGCAATGCTGGTGATTTCGGCCGCGACTTGGTCTGGCTCGATCCAGCCTCCGGGCCACCACCATCGGAACCGGGCTCTCTGGTACGTGGACGGCCCTTAGACTTGGCCTGCATGACCGGCTAAGACGTGAGGAGCCAATAGAGGCAGAGAAAGCAGCGCAGAAGTCGAAAGAAACATCATGTGGAGAGGTGGAAGGGGGTTATAATCCCGAGAATTAATGGTGTGATGACTTGCAGGCCCGAGGCTGTCCTGATAGACTCCTTGATTTTGGCACTTGAACCTCTAGATCGTCGTCTATGATATACCACCCGCCGTCGATCTCCCTCGGGTGAATGCAGCCCGCGATATCAGGAATTCGTCACAATGATGATGACCAAACACTCACTCAACTCTCTTTCTAAGCTTACCAAGCTTACATCCCAACCCAATCAACATCTCATATCGGGTCACCTTGGGACGAACTCAACTCTAGATCAACGACACACAACCCCCCCCCCCCCCCCCCCCCGGCATCCCACATGTATCACCTCCTTCGACGAATCAAGTCACCCTTCCACGGATCTATGCCCCTTTCCCCAGATTCCAGGTCCCGTGCCACCAACACTCACCTGAAGGATCTGCATCACACTTCCATCCCCTCGGTATATCCCCCAACGACGCCCTATCACAGCGCCCTGTCACGAACCAGGGGTCCAGGCGGAACGTGGAGGATTGCGTCCTCCTCCCCCGCGTTTTCTACCCCGGATAAGCAAGTGCGGCGAAATGCGGGGGAGAAAGCAAGCAAGCAAGCAACTGCAACGTGCCAACGGCGTCCTTAGTAAGAATGACAGAGCCAGAACTTGTCAAGTTTTCCGAGTCTCAAGTTTGCGGTGTCCGGAAATGGACATGGTGCTATCAGGCCCTCGTCCAAATGCGGACGCAGACCTCCCATTGTCGGTCACGTGGCTTACGTCCGTCTTGCGTGCGAACTGCAGACCTACGGGGACACCGGGGAGAGGAAGATCGGTATTCACAAGTACTCTAGGGGCCGGGTTCTGTGTCACCCGCAAAGCTTATCAAACAAAACGGCCGAAATATCTTGGCCATGTCTCACAGGATTCAGGAACGTGTGTCGTAAAGCCGTCGTCCATACCCATTCCGGGTTCTATTCAGCCTTAAAGATTCTAAACTGCAGACTTCAAGCAAGCTCCATCGAGATCTAGACTCAAGGGTGCTCACTCTCAAACCAACAACCATTCCATTCCCGGTGTGCCTTCTTTCGACACTGCCGAGAAAGTTAGAGATAACCGCAGATCCCACCTCACCACCATCCGGAACCTCCCGCAGCCTAATTACAGCAGACGCCTCACCCCACAAGCTCTTCAGAGTTGAGTAGAGAGCGCCTCCCAACGCTTGAAGCCGCTGGCTATGTGGCTGGGCATTTCTCGCAACAGCATCCCAAAGCAGACATGAAGAGTCCGTTTGCGTCATTAAACGCTCATTTGGGCTGCGACTCCCCTCACACCAGCCACCTCGTTCCTGACTCTGCCCGCCAACGGGCTTTGTGCTCGAGGCGCTCGGGGGCGTGACGATCGTAAATCTAAACGTTCGCCACGCGCCTTATGACTTGAGAGGAGCGGCAGTTGCATGACAAAGAGGTTGTGGTTTGCAGAGCCACAGTCTGAAAGCTTTGCAGCGTAAATGATCTTCGCAAGGCACGTCGCAGCATGAGACACGACGATGGTGGAGATGGATATGGATGTGAACGCTGGTATCATGAGATTTTACTGTCTTGTTTTACATAATTGACATGAATTACAAAGTGGTATGAATGACAAAAAACTGGGATATCATCGTGAAGCGTAAATGAAAGAATAAATGCTTTGTGCGTTGCGCCCATGCTACACTCTCATAGCCCTGAAGTACCTCACCACCCTGTGAAGTGTTGACTGTGAGTTGAATGTCTCCACAGTGTCCCTTGACTCCCGCGAATCCTCCGAGTCCAGTGAATACCTCCTCTCCTTGACGAACTTTGGCCACGTGTTGGTCAACACGAGGTACTTGATGCTCGTCTCGGCATTATCAAACACACCAGCCGTGAACTTCTCGGGAATGGCACCAAAGTATTGTGCGCGGTCTGCAATCGGTGTCTGAGAAGCGACGTCTGACATGCTGTATGTCTGGGAGCCAATGGAAGATGAAGTAGGCCTGGCCCAGTTGGGGTCTTCAAAAGGTACGACTGGGTCGCTGAAGCGTTCTGTTTGGTGGCCGTAGAGAATGCGGGCGGCGTCCTCAAAGATGTCCTCGAGGTTCTTGAGGTCTTGTGACGCGATGTTGATCTGAAACTCAGCGTGGCGAGGGCTGATGAACTCGGTGTAGATGCGCAACGCGCGGTTGAAGCGCTCACGAGTGAGCTCTATGGAGCGCTGCTTGTTCGAACCGGGAGTGGTGGGGATGGAAGACTTCCATTCCCCAACGGCGGAGAGGAAGGCGATGTTCTCCCCCGAGAAATCCCTGAGGGCAGAGAACTTCCGGAGGGGCTCGGGGTTCTTGTCAAGGACGTACTCGAGGGCACCCATTGTGTAGACGCTTTCGGACTGACTTGTGTCCTTCTCAAGTTGTGCAAGGGACTTCCAGGTAGAACCAGTCGACAGATGTGAGCCGACCTTGGTAGAGCCTGTGATAGTGGAGTTTCTCCTGTCGCGTTGCTGGTTCTTGGCTTCCCAGATGGCGATGGACTCGAGAGTCTCTTGGCGGAGGGACTTGTGTTTGATGACTTGCCAACAAGGAACGAAGATGGCAAAGATTTCGATGAAGGTGATAGACAAGCAGATCCTGGTTGAATGGACTGTGAGTATCGTGGGGTAGAGTGCACGGGTGATGCTTCATATACATACCACTGAGGGGGGATAAAGTATCTATTGACAGGTGCCATGGCTGGAACATATAAGGCGATAAGCCACATAGGGGTAGCGTGCAGGCTGAGGTTGTTAGTGCGAGCCGGAGGATTGAGGGCCGCGCAAAACGCTAGTCGTGAATGCCACTCACCTCGCGATACAGCATCCAATGGTCTGGAGTCGCCACCCCTGGGTGTCATTGATGCCACGTGATCTCCAGAGGATGAAGGGTGCGACGATCCAGGCCCATAGGAACTGCCAAAAGACCGAAGGCCACCATTCCCAACCTCTTCCCTTCTCGACCTTCTGCTCTGCCTCGGTGCCCTTGGCCTCGGTACCGGGGATGCCAAACCAAGGATGGTACTTGCGGGAGACGAGCCACATCACGACAGTGAGAAGCAGCTGACGAGAAACTCATGTCAGCCATGTGTTTCCCAAATCTGACAAGGCACGGTCCACTGCTTGTTCCGTTACGTACCTGGAGCAGCATGCCCGTGCACACGACGGCGAGCATCTTGGTGGTGTAGTCTAGCTTTTGGAACCGTCCCACGAGCGTCTTGTCCTTGCCGTCGCACGGCTTCTGTTCGGGCTGGGGGAGAACTCCCCATGTACCGGCATATCTCCTCTGCGCCTTGGCGACGTGGAGGAAGCGGCTATTCGAGGCGTGAAAGAGAGCGATGCCGAAAGGGAGATAGAGGCCCATTACCCAGAACTCAGCGCCATCAGGCACATAGGAACCAATAGCGAGGCCAATCTGCACTGAAATCCAATAGAGGTGGAGCATGGTAACTGCCCCAAACGACAAAGCCAGACCGCGGATCCTCAAAAACGGCATTTTGCGGTTGACAAAGAGAAATGCCATTCCGCCCAGCACCAAGACTGTCCATAGCCCTCCCCAGGCGAGCCAGAAGAGCGCAGCTGGCTCTGCGTTGAGAGTTGGTGCCGCTGATACTGCTGCCGGCGTGGGCGACGGTGTGATCGTGGCTGCGACTTCATTATCCATGGTTTCTGTTGTTCGAAGTTGACGGATTGCACCATGTAAGGTCGAGGCCGCTTCTAGTCCGTCACATTGGAGTCGAAAGGAGCGTGGTGAAGAGATTCCGAGGACATGCCAAGGTAAGGCTTGAGGATAGACTTATATGTTGGAATGCAAGCAGGGTCGCGGAAACAACCTTTCGGTGGAATGTAAATGCCAGTCGCCCATGGTTCACAGCGCAAAATCCTTTCGGAGGCTGTTGGAGTGTGTCATCATGCCTTTGCGCGGTAACCCAAGGCGGAGACGACACCGGCACACCGTCCTGTAGATCCTTACTGGCGACAACAATAGCGCTGTTATTAGGACTGCCGATCGCATCTCACAAACACTTCAGATGCAGGGCGAATGCTGGCCACAGGTCGACAGTTGGTTCCTGGCCTGAAAGCTGTGGCTAGACCCTGTGGCCCGCGCTGGGGGCCGTTTGAGTGAAACCTGTATGCAGGGCAGCGGCTTCATCCCTTCGGCGGCGCTGCGTTCCTTGCCTCCGAAGGCGAGCCTGCAGAGTCTTCAGACGGACAACATCGACGGTCAAGAGTGTGGATCTCTGGTCGCATAAGCTTTTCCTGCATGGGAATGTCGGTGGTGCTTAGCGTCAATGGGTGAAGTGTCTTCCGGGCGCTAACTAGAGCCGGTCGCTGGGTCTAGCTGGCGCACGAAAGCATCGTGCCTTTAGCTAGCTTTTGGCGATTCAGCCAGTCAGCTTGTCAAGGGGATACCAACGAGTAGAGCCGTGATTGCAGATCTCTAGGGGAGCCCTTACGCTGGAGGCTTGTCGTGAGTTGCTGAACGGAACAGTCGGTCCAATCGGCGGAATTGATCTGACCTCTCACAACCGTTAAAGCACAGAGTCTTGCATGTATGAGGCTGCGATAGTGTGCCACAGACAGCGGAAGCCAGAGATGGTTCGTGATGAGAAACTCGGACCAGCTGCAAGAGCTTTGGCTTTGGCTCGCCACGGTGCGCATGGAGGAGCGAGCGCAGGGAGACAGAGATGGCGGCAGGTGATTGATGATATGCCATTGGATGGAACCGCGCTTCCTCTTTTTCCGACTTGACCAGCGACGCAAGGGAGATGGAAATGGGACCGTTTGGACATCCCAAGAACCGCCCATAGCGTCCGACATCGTAAACAGGGTATTCAGTTCGTCAACATGGTATCGGAGAAAGCCTCCATTGACAGCTGAAAGTCAGGGTCTATGAGACAGTGAGTTCGACCAACGGTCGTCAGCGCCGTGGCGGCGAGGTCGCGCGGCAACGCTGGCTTGAATCATCGTCATCCTCAGTCTGGAGGTGGAAGAGAGACTGAAAACCGGACGACAGCCAGGCTGACGTAAATTGCCACGGGGCGCCTCCGGATAAACTCAACTTTCGAAGACGATGAAATCCATTAGGGTCGATAAACGCACAGATTTTGGAGTCTGAGATCTCACCAATCTGGCCTTTATGGCTTCACAACGGCAGGCCATGTGCCGCAAGATCAAGGAAACTCCTGTCGATCACTGAAATCCCACCGTTGGCCTGTAAAAGTTCTTTCGGGATGACTCGGAGCCGCTCATTTCATTGGGCTACGGAGAGCTTGACCACCGCGAACTAGGAGCGCCACGTTCGACCCATCGCACACTAACCCGCCAGGGAGTAATAAGCCGCAGGATTCTGAAGCGAAACGTCGTCCATGTTGCCATCTCGACGTTGAGATGTCTAGTGAATGGCATCGTTCGGCGTTGACATTTGCGGGGTTAAAGACGGTCTGACCGTATCCCTTGCAGTCGCCGATAACGATAAAGGCTCTGGAGCTCTGTCAGGTGCAAGCCTCTGACATGAGGAACCCGACTCACATCCAGCAAGCGTTGAAAGTCTCCACCACCCACATGGATGTGGTTGCTTCAGGGACATTGAATATGGGTATCATTTTGTTTAGTCTCATGGAAGTTCATTATCCGAAGCAAAGCTTCTTTTGTCGAGGATCGTTACTCGAGAGCCTCGCGGGCGGCCGACCACGCTTCTTCTCTCCACTGGGTTTAGCCTTCTTCAAGTCTGGCGTCACCGACCTCGACCCTGTTGCTTGAGGAGCATCTTCTTGCACTGCTTCAAGGATTGTCTGCCTCGATAAACATAGATCGATGTGTTCGTTGAACTGTCTCTCGTCCGGTGCTTGTGGACGGTTGCAAATTGGACAGTCCCACAAGTCCTCCTCGACCGGCGCCTCTTCCTTAGTGGGGTTCGGCGCAATCTCTTTGCCATGTCTACGCACGGGGGTCGACTCGTCGTCCGTTACTCGCGCGTCCGATTCCTCGGGGCCTTCTCCCTGCAAGGCGAGATCGTCGTCGAGCCGCAATAGTTCCTCCTCCGGCCACATTTCCCATCCATCTTCGTCCAGCCTAACAGTGCTTCCTAGGTTCCCAATAGCGCCCTGCTTCTCTGGGGATCCGGCCGACTCTGTCTTATGGGACCGGAAACCAAAGAATGCCATGGTGTCGGGCTTCTTGGTGCTCACGAGGTGCGTGCACCGCAAACCCATGAGTCGTAGCTTCATCTCCGGCATCTCCTCTTCGAGCTTGCCGAGAATGGGCAGAGCAAAACGGTAGAGATCGTCGGCCAGACAGATAGCCCTTGGCAAAACGACTTGTCGTGTGAAGACCTCATACGTGTGCAGCTTGACCTTCAGCACCAACGTCCGGCCTTTGCACTCCGCTCTCTTCATGTCCTTTTCCAGCTCATCGGCCGTCCACCTCAACTTCTCCCTCAGCTGCTGAGGGTCTGACATGTCCCGAAATGTGCTCTCTGTGCCGACGCTCTTTCGCTCGTATTCTTCTGCTGGCTGTATCCGTGTGCGCCCGAGACCAAGGTAGACATTGATGAGGAACTCGTACGCTTTGTCTCCGAATAGTTGCCTGAGAAATTGTCGATATGGGTAGATGTCGGCACAAGTCTTAATGCCAATCTCGGCCAGCTGTCGCTCCAGAACGCGCCCAATCCCATTGACCTTCCGCGGTGGGAGCTTCGCCATGAAGTTCATGATCTCGGTCCGATCGTTGGGCAACACGAACTGCCCGTTAGGCTTGTTCATGTTGGAGCAGATCTTCGCAAGCTTCGCATTGGCAGCGATGCCAGCCGAAACCGTAATATTCGTCCTTTCATGTACCTCGCGACGCATCTGCTCGACTGCATCTGCAGGACTAATGTCTTTCTCCGTGCAATATTCGGTGATGTTGAGGTACGCCTCGTCGATACTGGCGCTCTCGAACCGGGGGTCGTATTCCACCAAAACCTCCCGAACCTCGTGTGCCTTGGCATTGTATTTCTCAAAATTGGGCTTGAGCATCACCAAGCTCGGGCAAAGCTTCTTAGCGACAAAGCCAGCCATGCCACTCCGACAGCCGTATTTCCTTGCGACATAGTTACAGGTTGTTAAGACGCCGGCACCCACGGAGAACGGCACATCCTTCAGTTCGGGTCGCTCAAGAAGTTCGACGGCAGCGTAAAAGGCATCGCAGTCGACATGGACAATGTATTGGGAGAGGTCGCGGGAGAGTTCGAGTTGGGTAATAAGCTGGTCGGCGAGGCGCAGGTCCCTGCTAAGGTCAAGCTTCTCCAGGCGGCGCTTCTTCTCGAGGATTTGCTCGATCTTTTTGGTAAGGATTTTGTCTCGTTCCTCTTCTCGATTGAAGAATTTGGATCCTTTCGAGGCGTTGTAGATGATCTCGGAAACCTGGCACACAGCACAGTCAGCGTACGTTTCAGAGCCGACGATGACCATGTGCACCACCAACCTTGGACTGATCGACTGAGTCTTGCCCGGCCTTCGTCAGCGAAGGGCCCAGTAATGAATATTTCAGCGTTCCATGCTCCGAAATGGCCTTGGCATCTTCTAGCAGGGCAGCATCCTCCAGCAGTGCCTCGTCGAACAGGTCGGCGGGCGGCAAATCTGGTGGTTGTGGTGTCGTCATCGTCATTGATCCCAAGAAACCGACCGAAAGATGCGAACAGAGACTCTAGACCGAAGTAATAATTGCATATCTTCGTTCTCTATTCGAGGCCTGTAGAGAATGATGCGTCGAGGATGGGAACGCCTGGAGGCAACAAGGATCAGTGTCACAGGCGAGAGAGAGAATGCCCCGCCCAAAGTCATCGACGCGTCGCTCATGTCAGCAAAAACACACGAGCCCACGTGACATCAGTGATTGTCTTAAACAGTATTGCATTGAGGCATGTCACTTCATTAAACATTATGCACCTATACCATACGCCTTTTTGGATCCGCATCGCCCTGTCCGCTTCTGGCAGTAAACAAACACCGTGATCTTGGCTCTCATCTCGTGGAATTCCTCTGCTCAATCGAGCTTCGTCAAGCTCTAGCACGAAAAGCTTTCGGGCTTGGACTGGTCGCCTTCCCCATTGTACTTTTGCGTCGCAGGCCACGGGCAGATCGGACGTTGCCTCAGTACCTCGGTTGAAGGATCCGTTGAGTTGGTCCACGTCGTCGCGATGATCGACTCCGGAACAGTGTCTGCAGCCCTCCATGCGACAAGCGCCGCAAGAGCATCAGTCGACGCATTGTTGAAGCCAGCAATTGTTGCCGTCTCGCCATCGACAAGCTTCTCCCACTGGCCGGGACCACCGATGTACCACGGCGCGTCGACGCTGGTGGCCTTGGATCCTAGACCCGGGACGAGGAACAGGCGGAACCAGCTGCGCGTGGCCTCGATGTCGCCGCCCGTGGCGTTCACAACACTCTCGTAGAAGTAGATGGAGGCGTTGAGGGGGTTGACGCCGTCAGCCAGTCCGTGGTACATGATGATCTTGTTGCCGAGGGCAGCGAACGCGGTCAGGTTGAAGTCGTTGACGTCCAGGTCGCCGGGGTTGGTCTCGTTGGCGTACGCAGGGACAGAGTCGTTGTAGCTTGACACATCCCACTCGGGGTCGCTGTAGAGGAAGTTCTTGAAGTATCCCAGGGCCTCCTCGTTCACGTCGGTGTCGTTGTCGCCGACGACAGAAGTCCACTCGTACTCGGACGAAGGGCTCAGACCGGTGAAGACCTGCTCGTCGTCGACCTCGTAGTTGTCGTACAGGACCTTGGCGAGCTCGACCTGCTCCTCGGTCAAGCACGCCGACGCATCGACGCCGTCCTTGCCGCAGGTGAAGAGGTCGAAGTCGAAGTAGCAAGTGGCGAGGTTGCTGACGATGCCATCCTCAACTCCGTCCGCAGCGTCACACTGCTTTCTTACATTGTCGCCGAGCACCTTGAGGCTCTCTTCAGTGAGAATCTTGTTGTCGTTGGCGCCGTTCTTGGAGCCGCGAGAGATCCTCCAGCTCTGCAGAGCAGTCTGCCACCACGCCGGTGCGCCGACGAGGATGGCATCAAAGTCCCTTGGATAAAGCTGCGCGGCTTTCAATCCCTGGCGACCGCCCTGGCCAGCGCCGGCGAAGTATGATTTTTCAGTGGGGAGAGTGTAATACCGCTGGACGATTCTCAGGGCCAGCTGGTACGAGCCGTGGAGAGCGCGGAAGCCAAAGTCCAGCTGCCTGTTCTCGTCATTCAGGGCCCAGGTAAGGTTGCTGGCGGTCGAGTTGTGTCCTCCGTCAGTCGAGACGGTCACGAAGCCGTACTTGACGCCAGCTGCCATGGCAGGCCAGTTGACGCCGCCATCGAAGCCTTCGTTGCCAACGGTCAAGATGTCGCTGTTCCAGTCGTCCGGGAGGAAAAGACCGAACTTGTACGTCGCGTTTCCGTCTCCCGTCTTGGCGACAAAGGTCACGGCACAGAGACTCGGCAGGTTGGTCACGTTGACGGGGTACGCGACGTCGCTGATCTCCTCGAAGGCACCGCCTGCATCGACGGAAGTAACCTCGCCGAGGGAGGCGTTGGCGTTGATCCAGTAGCTCATCAGCCTCGGCGTGCATGACGTTGAGTTCGTGGCGGCCACTTGCCGCAGCGCGGCGAGTGTGAGTGTGAGAGATGCGATCCACTTCATCTTGATGAAAGTTTCTGAACCGTGGCCTGCGGAGATGATGTGTGAGTGAGATGGGAGAAAGCTGGAGAGACCCCAGCAGTCTTTAACAGACGCACCACAAGCTTTTAACAAGCTGATATTATGTTGTTACCCAGAATCATATTTATTGAGATTATCTCATTTCGGCGCATAACGATGCACATGCTTCCCCAATTCGCGCTTGTGTTTACAAAACACATCCGTTTCCGGCGCATGTTGTTTGGAGATGTTGGCATCCGTTCGAACGGTGTTTGCCATCATTCCTCCCCCACCAATGGGGTCGCTGCTGCATGAGACACCATCCTTCCACGCGAAGTCAAGCCCAACACCTCCTTCTGAAATGTCAGACATCATGATATGTTTGCGGCGTTCCTGGCAACAGTTTTGACTCGTTGTCGTATCCGATTTTTGGGTATCGCGACATTGCGCTAGTATGTGGACATGGAGAAAACAGGCAGCCCAAGTGTATCGATCACTGAGAGATGGTCCTCGCACCTTTGGGACGGGCCTATTGTAGGATAAGTGGAAGTCGGTCACTGCAAGTCTACTTCCAGACGACGACCAGCTTTACGGCTTCAATAGACGGAATCCGATACGTAGATAAACAAGAAATATGACTGACGTATGCTCTCATCAACTAACAATAAGACGAAGATACAGCAATAAAAGGGACAACACAAACACGACCAAATCAGGAGAAGGACAAAACGGATAGAACAACATGGAAGAATCCCAGAATCGGTTGACCAAGCGTGGACGGTGCGACAAGTGTCAGGTCTACCGCCCGCCATCAACGTGGTCTGCAACGTCCCACCTCCAGGTGGCGCCTGTAATTGTCTTGCCGGGTGTACACTTCGCCGCACACGGTACACTCCACGCTTTCGTCCGGCACACCGAGACCTTCGGCTTCGTTTGGATGATGGGCACGTATGTGTCTTTTCAAGTCCTTGTTGTCGGAGAAGGCCGTCTTGAACCTGGGCGATTCACCAGCGCCCTCCGGGCAGATTTGGCATTTGTAAGGCAGTGAATGCTTCTTCTCATGTTTGCTTCAAGTTCGCGTTAGAAAAAATGACAATAGTTGTTTCAACGGACTCAGTGGTAGGCTTACTTCAGCTTGTGTCCTTGGTCAAATTTCTTCCCGCAACCCTCCACTGGACAAGCATACGGTCGCTTGGGGTCATGTTGCGAAACACCCCTGGTGTTGTCCTCATTCATTACCCGTTGAGCATGCATGTCTGCGTCTCTTTCGTCCCACGTAGGCAAAACCTGTGATTGTCCTTGGTTATGATGGGAACTGGTCCCATGCAACGATCCACCCCCGGAATCCTACTGTTCCAGCGGTGCGGTTTCGGTGTAGTAGGAAGAGTTGTCGTACTGGTAGTCTGCAGTAGTTGAGTATCCGAAGGAATCACCATAATCGTAAGATTGATCGTAGTTATAGTCGGATTCTCGTTGTCCTTGCCCACCCCCTGGATCATCCGAACTAGCGTAATTGTATTGCTGGTAGTATGACGACCCCTGATGCATGTTGTATGTTGGGCGGGCTAGTCGGAGGAGGGATGCAGGTCGCCGGCACGGCCAGTTCGGATAGGGTCAAGGTATCTTGTTCGTGTGTTCAAGGTCAACCACACATTCTAAGATGGTAGTCGATGTCTTTTTCTCACCTCTGGGCTACTTCAGCGGGGCCTCGTGACTACTTTCCCACCTTCAAGTGGATATCAAGGGTCAACTTCGATGAAGAATGGTTCTTCAGCATCGGCCTCCGGCATTAGCTGCGTGCACTCCTTGTCATACCCTCCCACATATGGGATGGTCTCAATGCTGCTGTAGTTATGTGTCACTTACGTCGACTTCGTGAAGGATTCGTGGGACAGTTGAGGCCGACCACGAAGGTAGGCGATGCTAGTCGTTGTAGGTGTGCAATAGCATGTGAAGATTCTGATGAAGAAAGGTGTGAGAAGTATGTTCTGATGTCTTGGTGGAAAACTGCCCATTTTATAATGATCATTGACTCAATGCTGCTCTTTCCGATTGATTTCTTTTCTTACTTCGATTCCGTTCTGCGCGGTTCTTGGAGGCCGACGAAGCTAGTATTCATCAGGCCAATAAAATCCATCAAACCGATGAAACAATCATTTAGCAGGTAAGGTATGCTTGGAAGTTGAGGCCGTGACTAGACCTGACCAACACAACTTACCTCGCGAGTGGATCCCACAAAAGCCTCCCAAGTACTGACCGTCGGTGAAATTAAGGCCAATGATAGGGGCACGAATCTGAAAGAAATCTGCGTCCAAGCCTGACATGGCCGAACTACCAGCCATCTCATGCGATACACCTCAAAATGAGGCTTGGGTATGTGCCGTTGAATCACGCCTTGTCGGCCTCCGACTGAAGACCACGATACTGGTCGGTACCGTGCGGATGCCTCATCACGAACCCGGATGAAGGGTCAGCATGGTGGTTCGCCAGTTGTTACCTGCAAGAACCTCCAACACCAACCCGACCATGCCCGGATCACCAGCCAATTGCTTCTCAATGCAGGTCACCCTAAATCGTAGGGTGTGGCTCCTGGCCTCCTGCTTGTGGAGGGGCGCAGCTGCATGCCCAATGGCCCAGTTTGCGACCGGCACGACGAGGCATTGGCCTGGACAGTGGACCGACCTGGGCACTTGACCCGGCCAACAACACGCGTTGGCGGAGTGCGCAATTGCGAGAAACACGGACTCCTCGTCGAAGACACGGATTCCGAATCCATTCATTGCGGCCTTACGAGCGACCCAAGTAACAATTAGAAGTACGATAGGAGAGGTCGTGGAGCAGACCCCAAAAACCTCGTCAATCTCCTGGAATTCCCTCCACCGTTTTGCAGATTCATCACCCAAGCCCCATCACTTCTTCCTTGTAGGCCCCAGAAGTGAGCTTCAGTCCGATCCTGCAATGGCCAGAACTCGAGTAAAATCCACAAGCCCTGGCAAGGAGGACAGGCAGCCAAGTATGACCATCAACAAGTTGCAATCACTTGGAGACAAAGCTGACTTTCACACTCAATAAGCAGTCATGACCTACATTGATGGTCTTGGTACAATCAGCACCAAACTTCGCAATCGCCTCAGGCGATTCTACGACGCGCTTGTTCTCCTTTCCAGTCTAGTCGAAGCCTGCAAGGTCAATGGCCAGACGCGAGCTATTAACGAAGGATATGAACCGAGTGACAATCCAAACATTGTCCTCGAGTGCTTCATAAACAAGCTGGCGCAGGTTTGCGATAATGTGCCATTTGGAGACACAGTCACTGCCTTGGCAGTCACCATTCGCAATTACGACGGGTTGCTTTACACCTTTGCTTCCAACAGGCAGACTGTGGGAGACCCCAATAAGGCCACAAACTTTGTGCGCCGACTTCTCAATGATATGGGCACCGCGACCTTGGATCAAGTCAAAGACGATCCTCACAGCCCATTGTTTCAAAGGGCGCTTCAACAGATTTTGGAGTTCCACGACAAACGAATTGTGGCGTATCGCGATAAGCTGATGAAATCTGTATTGGCCTGTATCGTCGACTGCGATGCCAATGACTATCATGAAAGTAAGCATTCACCCTCAACCTCGCTGGACACCTGATCTCATTTGTCTTGTGGTACGCTAGGTCTCTCGCTTGGAAATGCCTTACGCGATCTGAAGGACACCTTAACTGCTCATAAAGGCCGAGACGGTAATAATTGCTCCGGTGCGGCCACTGTCACATCTTGTACATCTGAAAGGTACTGATCACTCCTTTTCGAAGTGACAGAGAATGCCAATCTTGTGCACGCTGCAGCCACTCTGCGGGCTTCACCCGTGTATGATGACATTATTGAGAGAACCAGGGCAGGCAGAATGAACGAGTCCGAAAGATGGTGTGACCTCTCTCACTTTGTCGGGCGTCTCGCTTCATACTTAGGCATGGTCCGCGCCATCATCATCGCTCGCAGACGTATTCCAGAGCTATTCGAGAATTTCAACATCGTTTTCCTGCCGTCTAGCGCTCCTTTGCCGAATCCAATCACATGTCTTCAACCTTCGACAATGACAGCTGCAAAGCGCCGAAGCCTCCGGACGGCCAAGGCGATTATCAGTCGCATGGTTTGCGAATCCGCAGAAATATCTAAATACCAGGGGTACGCTGAGGAGCTCCAGCGCTGTGGGCTGGATGAGTTGATATCCAAGGAATGCACAAAAGAATCTTTTCACCCCATTGTTCATTGCGAGATTCTCGTTCTCGATTGGCTGTGTGGACAATATCCCACGGGAACTGCTTCTATCCCCTTTTTCCGGGACTTTCGGTATATCGGCTGTAGCAAGCCAACGTGCCGCCTCTGCGAATACTACTTTGCTGCTCACAGAAGTGGCATACAAGTTCGCCGGGGACACAAGAACGTCTACCTGAACTGGATTGTTCCCAACGTCACGGATGAAAGCCCGGAATGGGCCAAGGAGAAGGATGGTCTCATTGACAAAGTATTGGGAGGTGTCCGGCGGGATGCGCTCTCGGCTCTGGAGGAGAAGGTCACTGACCACAAGAGATGGGACTCAGACACCTTTTCATATCAGCAGACGTTCCAGTCTCTGGCTAGCACGTCTGTTCGTGGCACCGACCTGGCTTCTGTGATGAGTCTCTTATCAATTGCTGAAGGAGAACCATCGCGCCGCTCTCAGAGATCGGTGATTGCCGATGATGATTCTTGGAGCGTTGCAGGTCACGCGGACCAAGAGGCCGAGGACTCTGATGATGATGGAGGGGCTCTGCTTTTCTCCGGTAGACGCAGGTGATCTTTAAACTCAATTTGTTGAAATGGGCACAATATGCGAATCAACCTGCTCCCATTTTTACTTCTGTCCACCCGGCTGCGTCTTGTGTGCTACAGCGAGTATTTTTACTGGTTTCATATAGTCTATATTCATATCGCACAGAACATACGCCGTATAGACAGGAAACTTACGTACACTTTCTTGAACACCCGGATTCCCTCTTATTTGCCTTCAATTATTTTGACGGATGCTCTATACGAATGGAGCACAGCAATATTGCAGCTGCATCACGATGACGAGGGCATCCCCTGCGAATCAGAGGCTTCCCCGCAGCAGCTGATCGCCGATCTCCCGGTGACAGGTACCTAGCCCTCAGGGGCCTTTTTCGGGGGTTCTCAGGGGTAGTTTGTCCCGCTAGAGCAGTGGAGATGAATAGGTACCACCATGCGGGGTAGCTACCCCAACAGGGCACCTCAAGGAGCTTAGGTAGGTAGCTCCCTCTCTCACTGATGCGTCATCGACGTCACTAGTCCGGACCTTTCCCTCCAGCCCACCTGCAGTCGATTTGCAGCTCATAGGGCAGCTGAAGTAGGCAGCCCAGCAGCTGGTCCCCTGTCCTTCAGCTGCTTCCGCTCGTCATTTTGACTTCAATTGCGTCTCCAAGACACGTGGGACAAGCCCAGATCTTCCTTGTTTTGCCTGCCGCTAACAATTCCGAAGGTAGCCAGCCACCAGGGGCAGATTGCAAGCTCGTCGCCTGGTCCATCCCTCAAAACCAGCTCTCTCCCTGCTTCTTCTGGCCCTCTCACACAGCTACGAACTTTTCGGTACTCTCTTCAGCATCAACTCCAATCCTCTCGGCGTCCGAAAGCTGTCTTGTAACTAAACTAAACACCTACCAGTTTGCCAGTCATTCGCCAGACGCCAAAATGATGTCCGCAAGACCCCTCGCTCGCTCGACGCTCCCTAGAGCTACTCGTGCTCTTCGAGCTCCCCGTCAACAGCTTCGCTTCCAATCGACCACTACCTCGTCATCAGCGGGCGCAAGCGGAGGCAGCTCACACTTTGGAGCTGGCGTCGCCGGAGGACTCGCAGGCGCCGGTCTCTTCTACGCAATCTACTCCTTCACCCCCGCCGGACGCACCGCATCCAAGGTCAACAAGGCCGCCAAGGAGGCGGAGAAGAAGTACCAGGTTGCCGCGAAGAAGCTGCAGGAGAACACGCCCTCGCCCGACCAAGCCATCGACTCCATCAAGCAGTTCGCCTACTCCTACGTCGGCTGGATTCCCGGCGGCCGCTCCTACGTCGACTCCGCGTTTGACGACTTTGAGACCGTCCGCAAGAACCACAAGGAGGAGGCCGACGAGATCATCAACGATGCCTACAAGCAGTTCCAGGAGGTCGCCAAGGCCGGTCTGAGCCTCGAGGCCGTTCACAAGGCGTACGAGGTTCTCGCCGACCTGTCCAAGAAGATTGCAAACCTGTCTGGCGATGCCATCTCCGACATTGTTGACAATCACCCTCAGCTGAAGGAGAAGCTCGGTGGCAACATTGACCAGCTCAAGCAGCTGGGCGACCAATACGGCCCTGAGGCAAAGAAGCAGGTCGATGAGACGTGGAAGCAGATCAAGGACGTCCTTGCGGGAGGCCTTACCGCCAGCAACTTCGAGAAAGCCCGCAAGGTGATTGAGGACAAGATCCAGCAGGTCAAGAAGCTCGGAGACGAGGCTTGGAAGAAGGCACTCGAGGAAGCAAAGCCCTACCTCGACAAGAACCCCAAGGTCAAGGAGCTTCTGGAGAAGAACGCCGATGCGCTGAAGCAGGGCAATGCAAAGGAGGTATTCGAGAAGGCCAAGTCCGCCGTCGACTCTGGGGACCTTGGTGGCTTGGAGAAGTACGTTGGCGACGCCGTAGACAAGGCCAAGTCCAAGGGCTCACAATTGGGCGGAAGCTTCGGTGGCCTGGATCAGTACTTCAAGATGATTCCCGACGGTGACCAGATTATTCCCAAGCTGAAGCAATTGAGGGAGGTCGCGGATAAGCACAAGGAGGAGGGCGAGAAGTTGTTCAAGGAGACTCTGGAAGAGGTCAAGAAGGTCCTCGAGGCGAAGGGACAGAAGGCGGAGGAGATCGCCAACAAGGCCAAGGAGGAGGCCAAGTGAGAGGCCGCATGATGCACCAGCAGTCTACCCTGTCTCGGTCACTCTTGTAAAATAACCCTGAGCGTAATGTAATTTTACCAAAATAACTTCCATTTGTTAACCTGTCCAGCTTCACTCTAGAACACCTTGAACCCACCTGGGACGCCCGTTTGGAACAAGCCGTCCGGATCATACTTCTTACTGACAGCCTGCAGCCTCGCTTTAATCTCTGGTCCGTAACTGGTGATCGGATCTTGCGTGATGTCTGCGTAATTGAGATATTGGAAACGGATTAGAAGTTCGCGCTGTTGCAGTGTGTCTTTATGGGCGTCAATAATGCTCTGCATCCCTGCCTGAACCACCTCATCGTCTTCGCGGTTCGTGTAAGCTGCTGTCAAAACCGACATCACCTCGTCTTTCGCTCTTGGCGTTAGCCCAAGCGAGTTGGTCCCGTTAGTGACTGGGTGAGGTTGGATGAGAAGGACGAGCTGGAGCCCCTCTATATCTGCCATAACCTTAGTTCCTTCCTCCCAGGTTCTGAACATCTCCGAGTAAACGCTGGAGTCGCCGTTCTTGAAGGAGTAGACGATATCGATTGCACTGCTCAAATGAGCTCAAGCCACACAACGTGGTGGTTGATGTCAAGCTTACCGCGTGGTATTCGGCGGAAGAAGGCCGTTCGCCTCCGAAGTCATGGAACTAGCATTCCCAATCCGCAACGAACTCCCAATCTGCGGCTGAATCGCCGTGAACGGCTGATAAACAGGCGGATTCTCGACGGGCTCGACATAATATAGCGCGTCGCCGACTGCGTAGCTGCCCTGGTCGAAGAGCAAAGACATGCCCATATCAGCGGCGTCGTCAAAGTTCTCCGCACTCATGAAGTCACTGAACGCCTGTGCATGAGCCTCCAGGACCTCGTTCGTGTACTCAAAGGCCACGGTGCCGCCCCACATATCGCCCATCGGGAAGCTTGGGACATCGATGCGGGTGACGATGCCGAAGTTGTTGGAGCCGCCTTTCAACGCGAGCCAGAGGTCCGCGTGGGAGTACGCCGTGGCTTCGACGATGGCGCCGCTGGCGAGGACGATTTGGTAGGTGTGGATGTTGTCGCAGACCCAGCCGTGGCGGCGGGCGAGGTAGTGGATGCCGCCTGGGAACGAAGCTTAGCACCGGTTCATCTGTCGGAAGAATCATCATAGTGGTGTAAGTTACCACCTGTAGCAAGACCTCCGACGCCAATGCCGCTTACTCTCCCGCCCATGACCGTCAGATTGTGACGGACGAGTTGTGGGTAGATTTCGCTCCAGATGCCACCGACCCCTAACGACGCTACAGTTTTGTCCTCGTTCAAGACGAGAGAGTTCAGCTTGCGCAGGTCAACGGTGATGCCTTGGTCGATGTTGGCTGAGCCGGGCCAGATCATGTGGCCCCCGCTCCGAATGGCGAATTGAGGGGGTGCGCGGGAACATGTTGCGTCTTTCCTAGTGATTAGCTTGATGAACTGAGAGACTTCGTGGGCGGTCTCGGGTTGGAAGATGCAGCCCGGCCGGATGTCGCGTTCCTGGCCGGAGTAGTATGACGAGAGTGACTCGTTATAGGTTGGCGTCTCTGGGTATGCTACGCGGTTGGGTATTTCAGATTGGAGGAGCTGGCAGTAGGCCTCTGCATCTTGTAATGCGGAGGTACAGAATATCAGTGTGATGAGCAAGACGAGGCAGGAAATTATGGCTCGACGACCTTGAGGCATCGTGTTCATTCTTGAGACATATGATGAAAATCGTCAAAGCCTTCCTTTCCCGTGACGGGGGAGCTGATTCTAATAACCCTCTTCCTTCCGTACAAGGGTAACGAGGAGTCGGTGCAACTGCGGCCACTCTAGCGTAGCAGCGCCGAGATTCCGGGCCAATGCACGATGTTCACGCGGGGTTGGCAAGGAAGGATGGTCCAGTGCATATAGGACGGAGGAGATCTTTGCTTGTGTGGGAAAGTAAGCCTTGGAGGATAGGGTTACGCGACATGGAAGGATCGAGCCGACGCTGCATGACGTCTCACCGAAGGAAGTCAATTACGAACCCGTCCGATTACTGCTGGCAATAGGTCCTGGTTAATAGTTTGTGATTCCGACGTTGAAGCTTAGGCTCTCAAAGTGAAGATTGGTCATGGTTAGTCTAAACTAGGTACATGATGGAAATAATATGTATCTTGCGAGCAAAGTAACCATTTGATGGCTGCAAATCACTACCATTCCCTGTCACAGTGTTAGTTCCATGTCCTCTAATTACGCACCTTCGATATTATAAGTGCAATGGATTCGAAGTAATTGGTAGATGTGGTATGAATATGAATGATCTTTCGTCCTGCGACACCCAGCTAACTCATTCGGCGAATGGCCTCCACGATGAGGTTTGCAAGCTCCCTGGTACGAGACAGCTGCGCCATATGCCCTGCATCGAGTCGATAAATCTTTGCCTCCGCACCGGCCGCAACCGTCTCCTGCATCGGCATAGGGATGATTTGGTCTCGTTCGCAAATGATGTAGTCCACAGGCACATCGTGCCACCCGGCGTATTCGATCTTCGTGCCCCATCCATGCGCTGGATGATGCACAAACTCATCGATCCACGGATTGGCAGCCTCGGCGGACATGTCGTTGAAGAATGCCATATCATCAACAGGGCCCTGGGTTCCCTTCTCTTCCTTCTCAGGAGTCAGCCACTGCCACCAGAGCACTGGGGAACTCATCTCACATCGATCTTCATAAACGGCAACGGCCGATGCTCAAATCCAACCGGCAGAAAGGCGGCCGTAATCCCGACGATTTGTCGAATTCCACCCCTCTTTGCTTCATCTTCGTAGGCTGACTGGGTCAGGCCCTTCATGGCGCCAGCTCCGATGAAGCCGCCGGCGGAATGCAGGACCAGAATCACGCCATCACTTCCGCATCTGTCAACGAACGGTTCGAGCTCGGTTCGAATGCCTTGAGAGTCGTCGGCAATGGTGAGCCCGCGAGGCTCTCGTTTTGAAGAGGTGCCGCCGCTGAAAATGGTTCCCACGTGGATTGAGGGGTACCCGGCTTTCTTGAGTTCGTCGACGAGCGGCCCAAAGGTGGCGACGCTTTCATATAAACCGGGCACGATGAAAATTCCTGGCGCCATGGCAATCGTTGGGATGGCGGGCGATGAGTGGTGGTATCAAATATCGACCGCAGAGAAGTTGACGTTGGAAAAGGTAGATTTTATGTGTGACGATCATGCGCTCAATGGTTCTAGTGCTGACTTAAGGGGCGAACAGGCAACTGCCACCAGGAGAGGTGGCGTCGAGAGACGCGTTCTGGAGTAGCCTCTTTGAGAAACTTGTCTCGCAGCTGCTGCAACATTCTCCATAGAATCCAGGACACTGTCTCACTAGCTTACATGCGATGAGCCACTCAGCTGAGGCAATGTCTTATTTCTTCTCACCTTCCCATCAACCTCTCAATGGCAATTACCACGAGTAAGGAATCGAATCAGTCATTGTCGTGAAAGGTTCGCGATGCACAATTGACAGAATGATTCAACACGGCTGTAAGAGGCTCGGTTGCTCTAGCAATAGGTTTCGATGTGTACCGTTTGAGTCGGCGTTGATGTCCTGGCCAACCTGCTGCGACGACATAGATCAATGGTTCTCAGACGCTTCGAAAAGTAAAGTAATCACAGAATTACTTCGTCAAAACGTAGCCGGATAGCGATAGCGGAGGTTGTAATGCCAGACTATCCTCTACAAACCTGCACGGAAGTTCCCCTGGCTGTAGTTCGTCGCCCCTGTCTTGACCGCCAGACGTCTCTCTAAATCGCCCAGGCAGTGATGGATGCTTTCGTTGATGTCAAACTCCCATATGTCCTTTGACTTTGTCCGGACTTCATTTTCTATAGCTTTGAAGTCTTTTCCGAACTCGGTCTGGCCCTCGTATAGGTCCCCGGCCCGCCGGCTTCCCTCCACAAGCCGATGTCCTCTATCCCGACGACATTGATCATATGCTGCAAACGCTGCCGAGATGTCATCCCGACCTTCGACTCGGCCATCAGCCAACAAAGACGCCAGAGTAGCGGCATCCTCGATGCACAGTCCGGCTCCAGCGCCCTGATGAGGTGTGCTCGCGTGGGCAGCATCGCCGATGAGACAGATGCGCCCTCTGGAAAAGGTCGGAACGGGGTGGTCCCCGAGGTCGAATAATCCCCACTAGACTTGGTCAGCTTTGGTGGTTTTCAATGCGTATAAGCAGTCATGGAGTATGGACTGCACCTACCTTGTCGACAGACTTCATCCTCTTGACCAATCGTCGTAATCTGGGGGACAGGCCCTCAGAATCCGCATAACAGCCTTCCTCTCCGACTGGTAGAACAAAATTCGTAGTGCTGGGCCAGTCTCCATCGCTTGTGCAATGCATCACTATGTTCAGGATGGTGCCATTTGCTACTGGGTAAGTAACTATATGCCGCTTATTGGCAGACTGGGCGATTTAGTTAGGAAGATCATGCCATAGGAAGATCTAGGACCACTTACCCACAGATTCGGACCCATTGCCCGTTTCTTTCCAATTATCTCCAGAGCTTCGTCCATTGGGATCAAGCCACGATAGCAGTGCTTATGCGTGAATCCGCACGTCGCAGACGGATGGTCGCTTCCCACGACGATTTCGCGGGTGCGAGACTTGATTCCGTCGCATCCGACAATGGCGTCTGCTTCGGCAGTAGAACCGTCCTGGAACACCATTCTCAGTTTTCCTGAAGGACCGTATGGCTCTTCAACACGGTCTAGCTGCTTGTTGAACTTGGCCACGTCTTTTGGAAGGTGTTGAATCATTCCGTCCAGGAAATGAGCCCTGTGACAGCCCCTGATGCCAGCTTCTGCGTCTCCAAGGGTGAAGATGGGCTCATCGTCTTTTTTCTCATCTGAGCCGTCGAAGAAAGTCCAAAGAATGTCTGGTTGGGCGACCCTGTCAAAAACCTCGTATATGACTGGGTCGCAAGCCTTCATGGCTCTGATGGCATTCGGGGTGATGCCCAATCCTGCGCCAATTTCGCCGAAGGCTTGCGCTTTTTCGTATATAGTGCAAGGGACATTGCGCTTGACGAGCGAAATGGCCAGGGCGACTCCGGCTATGCCGCCGCCGATGATGGCGATTTCGAAGTCTTTCTTGATGGGCGCCATGTTGGTCTGGTGGTGTGAAGGAACAGGACGTCCAGTCGAGTACCGTACAATGAAGTGAGGGGAAATTCATTGTTGTCATCTTGTTGGGTATTTATTTTGTCTGATGATAAGGTTCTGCCGGATGTGACATTAAGCGTAATAAGTCCTCGGTACATAAGGTTGAGTTTCCGTAATGCAACTCGTGTGCCTCTACCCCGCGAAAGACGAGCTCGCCACTACAGCAACAATCATTTGCGTTATTGATCATGCTTCATAGTATCCGAAGCTGTAATTCGAAGTTTGGCTTAGTACTCTCACTGCCAGTATTCAGGCCTTCGGACGTCAAAATGCGACGCGCCCATCTCGCGTCGTGAATAGTACGAGCAAATCATCTTTAGCATGTACACTCAATGCCAATCGCAATGCAGTGGGTCCTTACTAGGATAAGAGCTCTTATTAGCTTTTTCATATCTACGCGTCAAAGCTCTTGCGTCGGACTCAATCTCCGTCTTTAGCCGGTGACGCAGGAACTTTGAATCAACATGAGATGAAGTACATTGTCCCATACCCCGCGTCGGGCCCAGAATACCGGGAAGAGTTTGCGTGTTCGCGGGAATTCCGGCACGAGTGTGCGGCTGCCAAAGTGAGGAATTTCATTTGACGGGCTGTTACGGTTTATATTTCAAAATACTATGCGTGGTTCAAAAGCTCAGCTACATGTACCAATTATTCAAGATTTGTAGTCATCGATACACGCGTGTACATTACAACGTCCAAGACTTTGAAGATGATGTTTTGTGCCAGCTACCGCCAGTTACCCCTCTTAGAGCGTAAACAGATTTGTGTCCCTTCCCTCGGCCTTCAACTTCTTGTTCGCTCTAGTCAGCATGACCTTCATGATAGCGCAAGTAACGATACTCAGCGCCGACGAGGCCATCATCAGCAGGTTTGCCATGACATATCTCGGACTATCTGTTGATGGAAAAAAGTAGGGGCTCCAGATATTGCCAAGCTGACTGAGCAGGTTGATAATGGCTGTCTCACACGCCCTCTTCTCAGGCGTCTGGTTCAGGGTGAAGCTAGCCCAGCTGATTGCCATTGCGTTACTCGAGAAGCAACCGCAGATGTATAGGAAAGCAGCAACATAGCGAGCGGCGTTGTTGATGGTCGATACTGAAATGATGAAGCCGATGCATGCAACTCCCTGAGGTACTGAGATATGGAAACCGCGCTCCTTGCGACGATCGGAAGAGAAGACCGTCAGGAAGGCAACGACCGTCGCGAGAAGATAGGGCGGCGTGGTCAAGATCAGGGTCAGGGTGTTGTTGCCGAGCTTGAAGCCCTTCACAATCGTGGGGAAGAAATTGTTGAATCCGTAGGCGCTGTGATTGGCCGTAAGCATGACCACCTGCGGGATAAACGTTAATCTCAAGTTCCCTTCCACAACGAACCCTTATCGGTGAGCAACCACTTCGCAACGCCCGACTTCTGGCCCGGGAAATCCGGGAGAAGCATAGCCCCGAGGATGACCGCGGCGAAACTGCCTGCACCCTCGATGATGAAGAGCCATTGCCATCCAGCGATACCTCGAGCTCCCTCGAGGCCTGAGACAACGCCGGCTGCGATGAGTCCGGAGAATGCAGTTGCGAGTAGAACGCCCGAGTATAGAATGGCAGTGCGGAATGCAAGCTCCTTTCGAGGATACTAACAACTCAGAAGGGACATGGCACCCTGAACCGTCAGCGGTATTCAAAAGGAAATTATGTGTCAGGACCAACCGGAAAGAAAGGAGCCTCCGCATTTCTCAAAAAGAATCGAATAACGAGAAGGTGTTTATAGTTCTTGGCTCCTGCTGTAGCAGCAGATACAACAGACCAATGAGCTGTCCATGCGGGAATGTAGACAGACGGTCGGGTGCGCGTAAGGAGCATGTTACTTTGCCATTGTTAGCATTGATGACTTTAGAGAGATTGCCAAGAAGGCTGCCTACCTTGGAAGCTGCATAAGCATATAACCGATATTCAAGATGGACACAGCAACGTTAAACTGGTTGCTAGTGAGTCTAAGATCCTTCTCAAAGGTGCTTAGTCGTGCTTGACTGCAGTGAAGTGACGATCAGCTTATGAAGCCATGAGTATAAGAGTCGCTGATTTGAGACTTACGCAATGTTGTTTCTGTTAAGGTAGTTGAAGAGATAGAGAATCCAAACAACCAGTGCCAACGTGAAGTCCAGCGCTGCTAACCAATCAATTAAGCTAAATCTAAGGGTTAAATTTGACTGATTAACTTAACGATCATAATAGTCTTATTTGAATTAACTATTTTAATTAGTCTTAAATATAATTACTTAAATAGGAAGTTAGTAATACTTCTTATAATGTTCTTAGAGGGTTAAAACGTATGTTATATAATAATCTAAGGCTATCTAACCCTTTTTAGCCTCTTTACTTAAAGTAGTAGCTATTTATAGTAATAGTTATTATAACCTATAAGTAAGGATAATAGATAACTAACCTACTTAGGTATTAAGCAGCTATAATAGGATATTTATACTTATAGGATTATAGGAACAATAGAAGCTCACTTAGAATAGAAGAACTATAGTATAAGTTATATAATAATAAAAAGGACTAATAAAGGATAAGTAGTTGAATAAGAAAATTAATATAGAGATAGTAGTCTATACTTAAAACTACTTAGATTTTATTAGTCCTAAGATAATAAAACTATTTAGGATTTATATATAGTATAACCTTAAGCCTAGCTTATAGTTAGACTTCTATAGCTCTTTAATAATTAACTTTATATTTATCCTCTAGGATACTTTTAGCTTACCTTTACTATAAATAACTTATTAAGTTTAAAACTAATTACTTTAGCTTCTAAAAACTAATCTATAATAAAGCTTATAACTAATAACTTAAACTATAACCTTAGTATACTATTACTATACGTTAATCTCTAGTTTCTATTAGTAAACCTTATTATTAAATAGCTAACTATAATACTTTAATTACTCCTATATAGTAAGTTAACTATTAATACTTAGTAATAGTAAAAGATAATATATTTTCTTATACTTTAGCTAAATCTCCTACTTTAAGATCTTTATCTTCTTTATATAACTAGCTTTAAAGTTTAGTATAAAAACTTACTAGTATTAAAGACTATAATATATTAAACCTTAAATATAACTCTAATAGAGAGAGATCCTTTACTAAAAAGGGATATAAGAAGCTATAATATATTATTTAGAAATAAGAGAATAAATCTAAAAAGATATAGATTTTTATTAATAAAAGTAAGTAAACTATAAATCGCTTTAATAAATAACTCTAAAATACTAAATAGATTTATAAGAAACTAGAAAAAGATATTAAAATAAATACTAATTTTAAAAAAGTTTAAGAACTCTAGAAAGAAATTAATACTTTTTAAACTACTACTAATATTATCTTAATACTTATAAAAAGATAGTAGAAACTTAAGCTTAGCTTTTTAATAACTTATAATAATACCTTAAGATATTTTAAAGGATTTCTAATTTAAGTTAAAAACTACTAAAACTTCTATTATAATAACTTTACTAGTTAAATAGAAAAAGTAATTTATATAGCTACTTATTTTTGAAAATAAGTACTTAAATAGTTTAAACCTATCTAAGAAGAATTCCTTAAATATAAAATACTAAATAAATACTCTATAGAAACCTATAATATTTATAGTAGCTTCTAAGGTTTTAAAGATACTTTTTACTCTCTATTCTAAAACCTTCATAAAAAACAATAAGCTAAATATAAACTATTATAACTTAAGTAGACTAAATCTACTAAAGATTTTACTACTATATTTTAATAACTTAATATTTAACTTAATCTTACTAAAGAAACTAAGATCTTTATATTCTACTAAGGACTTAAAAATAATATTGAAGATAAAATTATTAAAATTAATTACTTTAATAACTTCTTATAGTATATTAATCTTACTATTAAAATTAATAACTAACTATTTAAATATTATAGAGAAAAAAGCAAAAAGTAATAAAAACCTAATATAGAGTATAAGTACTAATAGTAGCTCTAACTAAAATTTAATAACTAATATAATAATAATTAACTCTATAATAACTAGAATAATAACATTTACTAAAGTACTATATATAAATAGTATAGTAGATTTATAAACCTTAATATAATAAGTAAACTAACTAATAAAAAGCTTTAGAACCTTAAATACTATAACTATAACTAATAAGGATATATTACTAAAGACTATAAGTAGCTTAAGAAGCTATCTTAGAAGCTAGTAACTAAATAACTTTAATAAGTTAATATAATTTTAAAAACTTCTTATATATCTCTATTATAAACTAAATACTATAATAATAACTATTAAATCTATTTTAAAGATAAAGAAATATTAGAATATTACTTTAAGGATAGTAACTTTAGAAGATCTAACTATAATATAACTACTTTATAACTTAAGATTAGAACTATATTAATACTATATACTAGTAATAGTAAAGTTATAAAAAAACTAAGAGAATAACTTAATAAAAAGTTATAAATCTAATAGTTAAAACCTATTAATATAACTAATAAGAAACTAGAATACTAATATAATCTTCTAATAGAGTAATAACTCCTTAATATAACTAATAATTAGACTTTTAGAGAAAGAGAAAACTTATTTTATAACTTAAATAAACCTTATAATATTACTTATTAATATACTTAGATAGAGATTACCTATAAGTTTACTTCTAGTATAAATAGCTCTAGTTCTAAAAAGGAATCTAATAGTTAGAATAAGATTAAATAACTTTTAGAATTCTAAGAAGTTAATATATTATAAAATAAGTAATAATAGTACTTCTATAGTACTTTAGTAACTTAGTAAGAATAGAACTATACTTTATAACTGTTAACATATAACATTCTTTTATAATAATAATAATATAAGAATAATAATAACGCTTAACTTACTTTAATATTCTATAATAAATAAATAAATAATGTTTAAGGTATAAAACCTTATATAAAAATACTCTATTTATTATACCTTATAACTATAATATTAATTATGTAATACGTATACTTATATAAGCACCTTATGTAATTAGCAGTTTAGTAGGTTATATTTTAAGTTATTTTACCTCTCACTTTTCCCTACTAGAGGATATAACTTACTAACTATATTAATAGAAATTATTATAATATATCACTTCTCTTATTATTATCTATATAATTAAATACTCTTTAATACTTAGAATTATTACTTTTTATTATAATATAAGCTTATTTATAACTTTATACTATATAAACGTATATACTATACCTTTATATATACTTATACTTATACTAATAAGTTATAAACTTAGTTTAAAAATAACTTCTATTCTTATTACTTCTTTACCTCTCTTTTACTTATTTATAACGCTTTACTTTTACTTAAAGGTTATATATACTAAAAATTAATCCTTTAAATATTTTTCTATTTATACTACTTTTATAGAACTAGAAATACTAACTAGATTAGTTATTTAGTTCTATAAGATTTATCTTCTTTAAATCTATATACTAAACCTTATTTAAATTAACTATACTTCTATTAATCTTTCTCTAAATAGATAAACTTTTACTACTACTTTATTCTATTTATATCCCTTAGATTATCTCTTTAAACTATCCTCTAAGCTATTACTAATTTAGTTTAAACCTATACTTACTATTTAATAGACTTCTTTTTAATTAATTTACTATATAGGATATATATCTCCTTAGTTAGATATAGGTCTAACTAAAGAAGATATTAATTAAAGAGAAAGAATAAAAACTACTCTTTTTTATAAGTTTAACCCTTAACTTCTAGGTTTATAATTATTATAACTTTACTATAAAAACCACTATACTATATATATAATAGCTCTTTAGTTAATACTCTTACTATTATTAATCCTTTATAAGATTTATAATTACATACTATATCTTATTAAAGTAATAATAATTAATCCTAAAGTCTAGTTTCCTAAGCTTATTAGCTTAGAAAACTATAAAATATAAGCTATATATCTTAAAGCCCTACTATATAATAAAGATATTACTATAGACTTTATTAAGCCTATTTCTTCTAATAATAAAAATAAAAACTATAAGGCTTTAAGTTATATATAGTTATTCTATAATAATAAGCCTCTAAAGGTTATAAAAGATAATAAAGATACTTATACTATTTAAGAACATCTAAAAGCCCTATATAAGCTTATAGGTTTTATAAATAAGTTTTTAACCTATAAAGAGTTCTTAAATACTTCTTTAGATAACTTTAATTCTATAGAAGAATATATAAATAAAATAAAAGAACTTATAGATAATTTATCCTATAATAAGCTTAAATTACCTAATTAAATAATTATAGCTTATATACTTAATAGTCTAAATAAGACTTATAAGGCTTTTATAACCTCTATAACTTAGTTTTTTAGGACTAACCTTACTACTTATAACTTAAACTCTTTATATACTAGTTTTATAGATAAATATAAGAGAAAAAGTAGTAGTAAAGTAGTTAATAACACTACTAAGAGTAATAATAAAAAAAATAAAAAATAAAATAAAAACTAGGAAAATACTAATAAGAAAAACAAAAATAAAATTAATAAAAAAACTTAGAAAAAATAGAAAAGTTTATACTATAAAAATTACAAGAAAACAAACTATACTAAAGAAAACTGCGCTTTTTTATATCCTAAAAAAGCACCTAGCTAGTAGAAAAAACCCTCTACTAGTATTACTAGTACTAAAGATAAAGAAAAAGAAATAATTAATATAACTACTTTAGAAGAAATTACCCCCTATATATCTATAAATAATTCTAAAAATCCTATAGATTTAATAGATTTATCTTCTAATAAAGAAGAAAAGGATATTCTCTTTAAAAATATAAGCTATACTACTCCTAATAATAATATAAATAATACTAATAATCCTTCTTTAAGTTATTTAATTAACTAGTCTATTATTAAAGAAAAAAGAAAAGTAAAAAGTTATAATAATAAGAATGAAAATATAGTTAATATTTATATTAATACTATAGCTACTATTTATATCGTTAATAACTATAACTTATTAAAAAATTATAAAAACATTAATAAAACTATAAATTAGGGAGAAGTAAAAACTCTTATTTCTAAAATAAAGGGTGATTTAATAATATATCTAAATAATAATACTATAATACTAAAAGACGTTTATTATATACTTAAACTAAGTATTAATCTATTTAGTTAATCTAAGTTAGATTCCTTAAGTATTGCTTCTATTATATAGAAATAACCTATTTTATATAATATTAATAAAGATTATATTATTGCTATAGGAGTAAAGAGAAATAACTTATATTTCTTTCAATTTCCTACTAATAATAATAATAACTATATATATAATACTATAAATAATAATATAAATAATAATAATAATAATAATAACAATAATAATAATAATAGCCTTTAATTATAGCATAAACGTCTTAGATATATATATTTACAGACTCTTTTAAAAATAAAAAATAATATAACTGTAAATATAAATATAAATAATAATAATATAAATAATAAATTACAGCTCTATAAAGCCTATTTTTAAGGCAAATTTATAATAAAAGCTAGTAAACTTTAAGTTCATAATAAAAATCTAGATTATTTAAATTATATAGCTTTAGATTTATATAGGCTTTTAACGCCTACTATATATAATAAATATCACTATTTCATTATCTTTATAAATAAATATTCCTATTTTATATAAGGAAAATTACTTAAAGATAAAGAGAAGTATACTATTAGTAAAGCTTTTCTTAAATTTTAAGCTAAAATAAATAATAATAATAATAATAAAGAAATAAAAGAAATATCTATAGATAGAGGTATAGAATTTAATAATTACCGCTTTAAAGCTATATATACTTAAAGTAGTATAATATATAATAAAAAACCTCCTTATATATATAAACCTAATAGTTTTATAAAGTATACTATATATACTATAGTTAATAAAATAAGAACTATACTATATAATTTAGGTTTACTATACTATTTATAGAGTGAAGTCTTTTATACTACTCTTTATATATATAATAAAACTCCTCATAGCTCTATTAAGTATAAAATACTTTATAAAATAAAGAATAATATAAAACCTAATATAAATAATATAAAAGTATAGAGTAATATTTACTACTATAAGAATAAAGATCCTTCTATAAAGAAACTAAATATATAAGTATATTAAAGTTATATAATAAATTATAAATCTAATAAGTATAAGATCTAAGATATATAACTAAGAAAAGCCCTATAGTCTTAAGATATTAAAATCCTAAAAAATACCTTTATTTCTTATTATAAAGAGCTTCTTTTAAGCATAAATTGTGAGGGGCTAGCTTGTGGTTTGTTTAACTTAGGGGTGCCTTAATTATAGTAATCTAAGCTAAAAGAGGGAAATTTCTAAGATACTCCTTATATAGAGGAAAAACAGGTATAAAGCGCTTATTAAGCGAACGCAGTTACTAAAAGTAGAATTTCTATAGGTTTATAGTAATACTTAGATATAATAAGTAAGTATAGCTTATAATATATACCCCCCTCTTTAGCTTTTATATAAGTATAAGTTAAGTATAAACTAAAAGTAGCTAGTATAAGCTAAAAATAAGCTTAGAACTTTATTAATTTAAACTACTAACTTTACTACGCCTTATAAGTAAATAACGTAATAATTTAATTTTTTATATCTAGTTTACTTTTAGTTTTTTTTTCTTTTATTAATCTATATAGTAGTAAGTTACTTAACCTTTCTATACTATTATTTAACTAATTTATTATTATTATAGCTATATTTTTATTATACTTCTAGTCTATTTACTTTATAAATTAGTTAGACCTAAATCCCTATTAATTACTAACTTATATAGATCTAGCTACTACTTATTTAACTTCTATAGATAGTGCTACTTCTTATTTATTATTACTTATCTTTTCTCTACTATTTTACTATAATTAACTTTATATAGCTTACTCTCTTTAACTTTAATAAAGAGATAAAGTCTCTTCCTCTTATTAACTTTAAAAACCTACTCTCTAACTACTTTAAGTTTATTAGCTTTTTTAGCGCTAAGAAGCCTATTTTTAAAGACTTTAACTTTAAAAATAACCTCTTCTATAACCTCTTCTAGTCCTTCTCTACTTATCTTACTATATAGAAGCTTACTATTATATATCTTCTAACTACTTACTTATTACCTCTCTAACGTTCTACTAAAGCTTTTATAAGTATTAGCTTTTATTTAGTAGTATTCCCTTAGATAAAACCTAAAGACCTATTTATTAGATCCTCTACTTAAAGTATATATCTACTATAGCTAAAACTAAAATACCTAGTAATATTATAGTTTACTATAATATCCTTAAGTGAAGTATATTAATTAACTACTTTCTAGTTATTATAAAACTAACTGTTTTTTAAGTAATATTACTTACTATATCTACTATTCTAATAAATTTATTAAGTCTGTTTATATTAATATATATATTACTCTTCTATTATTTTAATTCTATAGAGCTAACGTTCTACTAAAGTAATAAAAGTATTATTTATTACTATAAAGAGTTTACTTCTCTTAGCTATAACTATCTTACTTATTATAGCGTTAATAAGTAAACTTTAATAAGTTCTTATTATTTTACTATTCTAATATAAATATTAACTTTTTTACTAGCTCCCCCTATAGATTAAGGCTTATATAGAGCTTCTTTACACTATCTCTATCTAAAGCTATAAAATCTATACTAAGGCTAAAGAGAAGTATATTACTAAAGTTACTACTAAAACTACTACTAGCGCTAATATTTCTCCTATACTTTTTATTAGTTCTCTAGCTACTCTTATTCTTAGCGCTCTTATTACTACTACTACTTTAATATCCTTTCTAGTTAAACTTAATAAAGCCTAGTTATACTACTTTATTTAAACTTACTTAGATATAGCTAAAGTTCTCTATAAGGTTTATTACACTTTTATTTTATTTCTATTTATAGATTCTAACTATTTCTTAGCTTATTAATACTACTATTATTATTTATATTAAGTAAGAGAAATAAAAAGATTACTTCTAAGGTTTTTATTCTATTTTAAGCTTATTTTAGCCTTATTATGCCTTTCTATAGCTTTATATTATAATAAAATCTTTTATTTCTCTTTAACTTTCTAATTATAACTTATTTTACTATTATTCTTATATTCTATTTCTATTTACTTATTATTATATATTTATAATAATATATACTAAAGGTTACTATTATTTTTATCTATAAAGGTATTTTTCTTTTTAAACTTATTAACTGCTTAGTTATTCTATAAAGATTATAGAAGTTTTTAAGTAAGCTAGCTATACTCTATTTATTTAACTAATACTTTCTAACGCTTTCTCCTACCTATATACTTCTACTATACTACTAGAATAGACTTAACCTCCTATTTATCCTCTCTATCTTTAAAAATAAGTAGTAGTTAAAGGTTATTAACTTCTTAGCCTAAAAATAGGTTATTTATAGTATAGTATAATAAACTAATATAGAAATAGTTATAAACCTTACTTAAAACATTTAACTTAACTATAGTTAGTAAGATTACTCTAGTTATTTTATACTTTAAGTATAACTAGTCTAACTTCTTATAAAGCTATTCTATATAGAAATTTACTAATAATAACTAAACTTTATTACCTACTTTATAGTATTTAGCTAGCGTTCTTTTAGCGTTTATTAATCGTTCTATTATTTATTAAGCTACTATAATAGTAGCTTATATTAACTCTATAGTTAACTTAAGTTTATTAATAAACTTATTAGTAACTAACTTATATAAGTTTATTAACTTTAGTGTAAATTAAACTATAAATACTAAGTTAATATAATACCTATAAGTGAAGAAAAAAAAGCTTATTCTAGTTATAGCTACATTATAGCTATTAATTACTAGTTAAATAGAAATTAAGTAAACTTTTTAATTATCCTAAGTAAAGTTAACTATTATCTATAGAACTATTTAGATTTCTTAGTTAAAGCGTTTAGTTACTCTATCTATTTATAGATAAAAAGTAATACTTAAATACTATTTAATCTTTATAAGTATATAAAACTATTACTAAAACTAGCTTATCTAGTTACTACTTCTATTACTAATAATAGACTTTAATACTCTATAAAACTAATAATAATAGTTAATAAAGTATTCTATATATACTTCTATATCTATAGATATTATTCCTTTTAAAGTTATTATTTTTAAAAGTCTATCTACTATTACTTAGAAGTATTAAAACCTTATATTTACTACTTATAGAAGATCTATTATAAAATCTATAGTAAGGTTATAATATAGTTATTTTACTACTAGTAGTAGCTAGAGAAGCCTATATTTTATTTACTACTATATTATTCTCCTACTATAGCTATTATAATTCCTTATAAATTAATAAGTAGCTAATAACTACTCTAGCTAGAAGTACTATTAAGCTAAAATAGCTAGTATATTATTCTAACTAAAGTAACCTATTATTACTAAGTTATAGTACTTCTAAATTAACTATATTTAGAAAGTATTCTAAAGGTAGTTTTTATCTATTAATCCTAATACTTAGATCTAGTTTCTAAATATTAATTAGTTAAAGGTATTTATACTATACTTAGTAATTTATAGTTTTAAGCTTAACTAGAAAAGAAAACTTTAATTTCCCTGTTTTACTATTAAATAAGTATTTTAATATTAAGTATTATCTACTTATACTTTATTTTAGATATACTATAGAACTAAATCTTTAAATACTATTATAGTAAAGGCTTCTACTATAGTTAATCTATATACTTTTCTAAAGGTAAAATTAGAGATTATTTATATTACTCTTCCTTTTTTTTATTCATCTTCCTAACTTTTTAAAGCGTCTTATTTATAGCGTAAGAGCGTATTAAGTATAGCTATAAGGTAGCTTAATTAGTATTCTAAATAGAAGTTATACTTTAATAACTATTCTACTTAATAACTCTAATGCTCTATTAAACGCTATTTTTATATGAAATATTTAAAGCTTTTATAGTTAGTTAAAACCTTAAACCTAAGGTAACTTCTCAATTTAGTATCTTATATACTTAAATAAGTAATTACTATTAATAGTTCTTTATTATAGATTAAGTAGTTATATTAAGTAGAGGTAAACTTCTATAAGTAAAAAGCAATAGAATAGTATTATCTTTATATATCTTTTTAGGTTAACATACCTCTTAAAGTAAACTTTAAGTAGTCTATCTTAATAGTTATTAAAGCTTATAAGTTAAAGTAATATAGTATTAGTATAGTTTAAAAGTAGTGTTTAAGTATTTAAAACGCTTCTTTTTATTCTTTATTTTAAATAAATAATACTTCTTTTTTTATAAAGAAGGTAAAAAGCTTTATAACTTCTAAGTACTCTAATATAAATATTTAGTAATAATTAGTAAACCTTAAGAAGCTTTATAACCTTTTTATTAAAATAGATGCTTCCTACTTAATAATTGCTTATATTTTCTCTAAGTTATAAGTAATATCTTCACCTACTTTTAGAATAAATTCTATATATTTTACTATCTTTACTGAGAACTTATACTTTATAGAGTTAAAGTTAAAGCTAGCCTTTCTGAAAGCTTAGAAGACTTTATAAACCTTCTATTTATAATCTACTCAAAAGCTACTACTATAGACTAATATATCGTTAATATATACTATTATAAAATTATTAAGAAACTCTTAAAGTATATTATTAATATACTATTAGAATGTTACTAAGGCTCTATTTAGTCTGAATAGATAGACTAACTACTTAAAAAGCCTATATTATATATAAAAAGCAGTTTTCTCTTAGTACCTTTCTATTATATAAACCTTATAAAAAGTAGCAATAATATCTAACTTTATATACTATTTTACTAAACTAACTTTTTAAAAAGTCTTTTAGATTAGAAGTAAAAAGTAGTAGTTTTATTTAGTAATAATATTTAATACTTAGTAGTTATAGTAGAACTGCAATCTTCTACTTAGTTTCTTAATAAAAAGTACTAATATACTAGTAGAAGACTTATTAGCTTAAATAAAGCCTTTATTAAGTAGGTTAATAAGTATCTTTTTAAGTACTAGAAGCTCTTCTCTTAATATACTATAGAGAGAGCTTTAAAATAAAAGTACTTCTTAGCTAAAAACATTACGCTTAAAGTAGATTTTATAGTTTATACTAAAGTAACTTAAGGGTAAAAGATATAACTTAGTAAGCTTAAAAAGCTCTATAAACTTATTATAAATATACTATAGTAGTTTCCCTAAATAGTTTTTTAGTTTTTTTATTTTAAATACTTTCTTAATATTTTTTAAGCTTACTATCTATATTTCTATAGCTATTTTAAACGTCTAACCTCTAATAACTTTTTAATAGATTACTATAAAAAGAGTAGTATTTAGTTAGTAAGCTTTTTAGATTTCTCTCACTTTTTAGAGCTTATCTTATTTTTATAAAGTAATAATAACCTCTACTTTCCTATAGAATACCTATTTCTCTACTATATTATATATAATACTATTCTATTCTATCTATAACTTCTTTAGAAATAAGTTAGTATCTAACCTCTTTATAACATAGGCGAAAAGCTACTATATATAGCCTCTAATTTTAAAGTATAATATAGCTATACTTTTTACTTTAGCTTAAGCTAAATTTTTAGTAAAGCTATATAGTTACTACACTTAGTAGTTAATATATAGTAAATAGAAGTAGTAAGTATACTAGTAGTTTATTATTATATAGATATTATAACTATAGTTTATTAAAGTATTAGTAGAAATACTTTTATTAACTCTAACTACTAATATTATAGAAAGCCTATTTATACTATATTCTAACTAAAATTGCTCTTATTTAGCTTACTTTTCCTCTATTACCCCTAATACTTAATTTCACACTAAAGTTATTTATTTTCTAAGTTAGAAGTATTTTCTTCCTTTTTATCTTCTTTTAAGTCTTAGTATAGCACTTCTTTAATAGTTTTCGCTACTCTAAAACTATCTTTTAATCTCTTTAACTTCTAATAATCTCTTTATAAGTAGCTGATCTAATTATACTTAAAATAATAGTATATTTCTTTACTAGAGCTTTTATCTATTCTATTACATAAAGTATATATTAACTTTATTATTCTAATATCTCTATTTATATCTATTTTAGTAAGAAATAATCTTATTCTAAAGGTTATAAGCTAACGCATAATATTATAAATATAATATAAGCCTTTTAGTTTCTATATAATATCCTATATAAAACTTATATATTTAGTATATTTATAAAGAGTTAAATAGTTAACTAAGTAGTTAAAAAGCTTATAGAATAATACTTTTTATAAATAGTTAATTTAAACTCTATCTAGCTATACTATACTACCTACTTCTATAATAGTATATTTAAAGTAGAGTAAAAATAAAGTAAAAGATTTATTATACTTTATCTTAAGCTCTAATAGCCTTCTAAAAGCCTTACTTTTAACGTTTAAGTTACTATAAATGTAGTCTAAATATACTAAAAAGGCATCTAGCTTAAATAAGCTATTATTACTACTAGATTTATAGAAAGCTATAACTACTAGCTATACTTTTAGCTTTAAATAGAAGTTAATTAAATATTAAACCTTTTAGTTACTTAAGTAGAAAGCTTAATCTATTTTAATCTTATTATATATCTATTACGCCTAAATAGTATACTTATTATAACTACTTCTAAACTTAAGGAGGTTAGAGAGAAGCTTTAAATATTAAATACTACTTATTTCCTAAGTAATATTTAGCTCTAAGAGTAGTAATACTAGTAGCGCTAATAGTAGAAGCGCTATAAAGTATAATACTAATAGTACTAAAGTATTACTACCTATTACTATTTATATTAGCTTTATAACTAGCTTATTAATAGCTTATAGTAAGGTTAATATATTATTAAGTTAGTTACTTAACTTAATAATTATAGTATAAATTAATTCAAACGCTTATACGTTTCTTAATACTACTTCTAGCTTTACTACTTTAGGCTTAGTTAGCTTTATTTCCTATTTACTATTTATTATACTATATAACTAGTAAAGTAGGCGTTTAGTAAAAGCTTAGATATATAAAAAGCTAGCTTATAGTTTATTTAACTTAGAGGTATTTTAATTATAGTAATCTAAGCTAAAAGAGGGAAGTTTTTAGGATACTCCTTATATAGAGGAAAAATAAATATAAAGCGTCTATTAAGTAAACGTAGTTACTAAAGGTAGAATTTCTATAGGTCTATAGTAACGCCTAGACGTAATAAGTAGGTATAGCCTATAATATAAATACTTACTATAAAGATATAAATAGTAGTATTATACTAAATAATAATAGACATAATACTGTTTAAAAAAGTCTATAAAGAGATATTTCTAGTTAATCTATCTCTTATAGGAATAATTCTACTATAAGTAGTAGTATCTCTATAATAAATAACGCTCTTATAAATCTAAATAATAAGACTAGTATTAATAATAATAATAATAATAATAATAATAATATAAATAATAATATTAATACTAGTAATAGTAATACTAATATTAGTATAATTAGTTCACATAATAATAATATAAAAACTACTAATATTAATAATAGAGAAATAAATAAACAAAAATCTAAGTTATTAATAGAGATTCTCTCTCTATTAGAAGAAGCTAAAAAAGACTATAAATAGGTTAATAATATAGTTTATAATACTAAAAGTACATTATTATTTACTATAGTAGATTATCCTACTCTTAGTATTTATAAAATAAATAATAACATTTTAACTAATAATAATAGTATTACTAAAACTAATACTATCGATAAAGCTTTTTATATTCTATTAGTTATTATATTAAATAAGCCTTCTAATATATAGTAAGCCTTAAATTCTCCTTATAAAGATAATTAGATTTAAGCTATATAACTAGAAGTAACTTAAATAGAAGATATAAAAACTTAGAAAATTATATAAAAACTAGATAATATTTATCTATTAAGTAGTAGATAGGTATATACTATAAAATTAAAAGATAAAATAAATAATATCTATAAATATAAAGCAAGATAGGTTACTCAAAGTTATAATTAATATATTAGTATTAATTATTTAGAAACCTTTTCTACTACTTATAGACTAAAAAGCTATAAGTTTATAGTTATATTTACTATAAAAAAAGATAGACCCTTCTATAGTATAATATTACTATAACGTTTATATACGCTAATATAGATATAGATATATATATAATATTACTAATAGGTTTTTTATATAATAAAACTATAAATAAGTTAGAATTTAATCCTAATTATAACTATAAATTAAATAATAGCTGTTAGCACAGGTATAAGCATATATAGGGGCGTAGTATATACGCCTATATAGTATAGGGTTATAGATAGGCTTATGTTGTGATGAAAAGTGATAATCCTAAGCATTAAAGAGCATTTAATTATATAGATAATAATAAGAGAAGTGATATATTGTGATAATTCCTATTAATGTAGTTAGTAGGTTACATCCCCTAGTAGGAAAAAGTAAGGAGAAAAATAACCTGAAACGTAACCTGCTAAACTGCTAATTATATAAGATACTTACGTAAGTATACATATTACATAATCAATATTATAGTTATAAGGTATAATAAATAGAGTATTTTTATATAAGGTTTTATATCTTAAACGTTATTTATTTATTTATCATAGAATATTAAGGTAAGTTAAGCGTTATTATTATTCTTATATTATTATTATTATTATAAAAGAATGTTATATGTTAACATCTCCCCTTAAGGTATATACAGTTAATTTATAGTATATAGCTTACTCACTTAATATATATATACGTTATAGGTATAAAGAACTTAAAAACCCTGTAGGAAAAATAAGAAAAATATTCCTATAATATATATAATATGTTTATAACTAGTTAAAAAACTCTTATAAAATAACCTTATAGGTAAAAAGGTAAGAGAAAAACTAATATGTTATTTCTTTAATGCGGTTATTATTATTATATATATTATTATTATTTTCTTTATTGTTATTATTATTTATTATATTAAGTATATTATTAAATATAACTTTACCTAAAGGCTTAGTTAATATATCTGCAATATTAGACTTAGAGTCTATATGAAATAACATTATATGTTTATTTAATAAAGATTCTCTAGCAAAATGATATTTTATATCAATATGCTTAGATTTTTTATGAAATTTAGGATTTTCAGTCAGCTTTTTAGCTACTAAATTATCTATAAAAATCTTAAGTTTATTTATAGTTTTAAAACCTAGATTAGTTAAATTAAAATTATAACTATTATATAGATATAAGGCTTCTTTTACTGCTTCAGTTAAAGCTATATATTAGCTTCATAAGTAGATAGTGCTACTATTTTTTGTTTTATAGTATTATAAGATATTATATTATATAATCTCTAGCAAAATATATAAGCTGATGTAGATCTTCTATTATCTAAGTCTCCAGCCTAATTAAAGTCTGAATAACCTATTAAATCCTATATTATATTATTATTACAATTATAATAAATTCCTCTTATAGGAAAATTATTTATATATCCCTATAAGTAATTTAAAGCTAAAAAATGCTCTTTTAAAAGGTTTATTATATATCTAGATAATATTATAACTACTAGAGTAATATTATACTTAGTCTTTAGAGCTAGATATATAAGGGCTCTAATCTACTACTAAAATTGTAATATTTCTTCTTTTGTAGTAGTATATTTATTTATATATAATTTTATATTATCTCTTATAGGAATTAAAGATGGATTTATATTAGTTTTATTATATTTATTTAATATTTTTTCTATATATTTAGTTTGATATATAAAGAAAGACTTATTAGGTCTATTTATCTCAAACTTATAGCCTAAAAAGGTATTAAGCTCCCCTAATAGTTATATTTTTATATGTTGTCTTAGTTTATTATATATATAGTTACTAGTAGTAGTATTATTAGCTGCTAAAAGTATATTATCTACATAATAACAAATTATAGCTTTATAGTTATTTTTATTAAGTATAAATACTACTTTATTATAAAGTGAAATAATAAATCCTAATTTTATTAATATAGCTTTTAAATGGTTATACTATAGTTTAAGGCTTTGCTTTAATTTATATAAAGCTTTAAGAAGTTTATAGCAATATTTGCTGTTATTTAATTTATAGTTATAATTAGAATTAAATTTCAACTTATTTGTGGTTTTATTATATAAAAAACCTATTAGTAATATTATATATATATCTATATCTATATTAGCGTGTATAAACGCTATAATAACGTCATACTGTAGAAGGGTCTATCCTTCTTTTATAGTAAATATAACTATAAACCTATAGCTTTCTAGTCTATAAGTAGTAGAAAAGGTTTCTAAATAATTAATATTAATATATTGATTATAACTTTAAGCAACCTATTTTGCTTTATATTTATAGATATTATTTATTTTATCTTTTAATTTTATAGTATATACCTATCTACTACCTAATAGATAAATATTATCTAGTTTTTGTATAATTTCCTAAGTTTTTATATCTTCTATTTGAGTTACTTCTAGTTGCATAGCTTGAATCTAATTATCTTTATAAGGAGAATTTAAGGTTTGCTATATATTAGAAGGCTTATTTAATGTAATAACTGATAGAATATAAGAAGCTTTATTGATAGTATTAGTTCTAGCAATACTATTATTATCAGTTAAAATGTTATTATTTATTTTATAAATACTAAGAGTAGGACAGTCTACTATAGTATATAATAGTGCACTTTTAGTATTATAAACTGTATTATTAACCTATTTATAGTCTTTTTTAGCTTCTTCTGATAGAGAGGGGATCTCTATTAGTAACTTGGATTTTTGTTTATTTATTTCTCTATTATTAATATTAGTAGTTTTCGTACTATTATTGTGTGAACTAATCATATTAGTATTAGTATTGTTATTGCTAGTATTAATATTATTATTTATATTATTATTATTATTGTTATTATTATTATTATTAATATTAGTCTTATCATTTGGATTTGCAAGAGTGTTATTTGTTATAGAAATATTACTACTTATAGTAGGATTATTCCTATAAGAGATAGATTAACTAGAAATATCTCTTTGTAGACTTTTTTGGGCAGTATTATGTCTATTATTGTTTAGTATAACACTACTATTTATATCTTTATAGTGGGTATTTATGCTTAAAGGAAGCTTTTTATAATGAGAAATAAAGGTATTCTCTAGGATTTCAACGTTTTGAGACTATAAGGCTCTTCTTAGTTATATATCTTAGATCTTATACCTATTAGATCTATAATTTATTATATAACCTTAACATACTTATATGTCTAGTTTCTTCATTTTAGGATTTTTATTCTTATAATAGTATATGCTACTTTATATTTTTATATTATTTATATTAGGTTTTATATTATTTTTTATTTTATAAGGCGTTTTATACTCTATAGAGCTATGAGGAGTTCTATTATATATATAAAGAGTAGTATAAAAGGCTTCACCTTATAAGTAGTGTGGTAAACCTAAATTATATAATATTATTCTTATTTTATTAACTATAGTGCGTATAGTATGCTCTATAAGACTATTAGGTTTATGTATATAAGGAGGTTTTTTATTATATATTATACTGCTTTTAGTGTATATAGCTTTAAAGCGATAATTATTAAATTCTATACCTCTATCTGTAGAGACTTCTTTTATTTTTTTATTATTATTATTATTATTTATTTTAGCTTGAAATTTAAGAAAAGCTTCACTAATAGTATGCTTCTCTTTATTTTTAAGTAATTTTCCTTATATAAAATGGGAATATTTATCTATAAAGATAATAAAATATATATATTTATTATATGTAATAGGCGTTATAGGCCTATATAGGTCTGAAGCTATATAATCTAGATAATCTAGATTTTTATTATGAACCTGTGGCTTACTAGCCTTAGTTATGAATTTGCCTTTATAACAGGCTTTATAAGGCTGTAAAGTTATATTATTATTATTATTATTTATATTTATTATAGTGTTATCTTTTAATTTTAAAAGACTTTGTAAATGTATATGACTAAGACGTTGGTGCTATAATTATAGGCTATTATTGTTATTATTATTTATATTATTATTTATATTATTATTATTATTATTAGTTATAGTATTAGTATTATATATATATTGATTGTTATTATTAATAGGAAACTGGAAGAAATATAAGTTATTCTTCTTTGCCCCTGTAGCAATAATACAATCTTTATTAATATTATATAGTATAGGTTGCTTCTAAATAATAGTGGCAATTCCTAAAGAATCTAACTTAGATTAACTAAGTAGATTAATACTTAGTTCAGGTATATAATAAACGTCCTATAAAGTTATTTTATTATTGTTAGGATATATTATTAAATCACCCTTTATAGTAGAAGTAAGAGTCTTTACTTCTCCCTATTTTATAGTTTTATTAATTTTTTTATAGTTTTTTAATAAGTTATAGTTACTAACGACATGAATAGTAGCTGCAGTATCAATATAAATATCAACTGTATTTTCATTCTTATTATTATAACTCCTTGCTTTTCCTTTTTCCTTAATAATAGATTGGTTAATTAAATAACCTAAGGAAGGATTATTAGTATTATTTATATTATTATTAGGAGCAGTATAGCTTATATTCTCAAAGAGAATATCTTCTTCTTCTTTATTAGAAGATAAATCTATTAAATCTATAGGATTATTAGGATTATTAATAGATATATAGGGGGTAATATTATCTGCAGTAGTTATATTAACTACTTCTTTTTCTTTAT
The DNA here is from genome assembly GCA_020226115.1 of Colletotrichum viniferum. NCBI lineage: Eukaryota > Fungi > Ascomycota > Sordariomycetes > Glomerellales > Glomerellaceae > Colletotrichum > Colletotrichum viniferum. The sequence continues at coordinate 947,460 of JAGFBE010000008.1, forward strand.
CTTTAGCACTAGTAGTACTAGTAGAGGGTTTTTTCTACTAGCTAGGTGCTTTTTTAGGATGTAGAAAAGCGCAGTTTTCTTCAGTATAGTTTGTTTTCTTATAATTCTTACAGTATAAACCTTTCTGTTTTTTCTAGGGTTTTTTATTTATTTTATTTTTATTTTTCTGATTTTCCTGATTTTTATTTTGTTTTTTATTCTTTTTATTTATCTTAGTAGTATTATTAACTACTTTACTACTACTTTTTCTCTTATACTTATCTATAAGACTAGTATATAAAGAGTCTAGGTTATAAGTAGTAGGGTTAGTCCTAAGAGACTGAGTTATAGAGGTTATAAAAGCCTTATAAGTCTCATTTAGACTATTAAGTATATAAGCTATAATTACTTAATTAGGTAATTTAAGCTTATTATAGGATAAGTTATCTGTAAGTTCTTTTATTTTATTTATATATTCTTCTATAGAATTAAATCTATCTAAAGAAGTATTAAAGAACTCTTTATAGGTTAAAAACTCGTTTGTAAAACCTATAGACTTATATAGGGCTTTTAGATGTTCTTAAGCAGTATAAGTATTTTTATTATCTTTTATAACCCTTAGAGGCCTATTATTATAGAATAACTATATATAACTTAAAGCTTTATAGTTTTTATCTTTATTATTAGAAGAAATAGGCTTAGTAAGGTCTATAGTAATATTTTTACTATATAGTAGGGCTTTAATACGTATAGCCTATACTTTATAGTTCTCTGAGTTAATAAGTTTAGGGAACTAGACCTTAGGATCAGTTATTATTACCTTAATAAGATACAGTGCGTAATTATAAGCTTTATAAAGGATTAATAATAGTAAGGTTATTAACTAAAGAGCTATTATATATATAGTATAGTAGTTTTTATAGTAAGGTTATAATAGTTATAAACCTAGAGGTTAAGGGTTCAACTTATAAAAAAGAGTAGTTTTTATTTTTTCTTTTCAATTAATATCTTCTTTAGTTAGACCTATGTCTAACTAAGGAGATATATATCCTATATAGTAAATCAGTTAAGAAGAAGTCTATTAAGTAGTAAGTATAGGTCTAAACTAAATTAGTAATAGCTTAGAGGATAGTTTAAAGAAATAATCTAAGGGATATAGATCGAATAAAGTAGTAGTAAGAGCTTATCTACTTAGGGAAGGATTAATAGAAGTATAGTCGATTTAAATAGGGTTTAGTATATAGATTTAAAGAAAATAAATCTCATAGAACTAAATAACTAGTCTAGCTAGTATTTCTAGTTCTATAAAGGTAGTATAGATAGAAAAGCGTTTAAAGGATTGATTTTTAGTATATATAACCTTTAAGTAAAGGTAGGGCTTTATAGGTAAATAGGGGAGAGGTAAAGAAGTAGTAGGAATAGAGGTTATTTCTAAGCTAGGCTTATAACCTATTAGTATAGGTATAAGTATATATAGGGGCGTAGTATATATACCTATATAGTATAAGGTTATAGATAGGCTTATATTATAATGAAAAGTGATAATTCTAAGCATTAAAGAGCATTTAATTATATAGATAATAATAAGAGAAGTGATATATTGTGATGATTCCTGTTGATATAGTTAGTAGGTTATATCCCCTAGTAGGGAAAAGTGAGGGGAAAGATAACCTGAAACGTAACCTGCTAAACTGCTAATTACATAAGATGCTTACGTAAGTATACGTATTACATAATCAATATTATAGTTATAGGGTATAATAAATAGAGTATTTTTATATAAGGTTTTATACCTTAAACGTTATTTATTTATTTATTATAGAATATTAAGGTAAGTTAAGCGTTATTATTATTCTTATATTATTATTATTATTATAAAAGAATGTTATATGTTAACAATAGCAAATATTACTATAAGCTTCTTAAAGCTTTATATAAGTTAAAATAAAGCTTAAGACTATAGTATAACTATTTAAAAGCTATATTAATAAAATTAGGATTTATTATTTTACCTTATAATAAAGTAGTATTTATACTTAATAAAAATAACTATAAAGCTATAATTTGTTATTATATAGACGATATACTTTTAGTAGCTAATAATACTACTACTAGTAACTATATATATAATAAACTAAGGTAATATATAAAAATATAACTATTAGAGAAGCTTAGTACCTTTTTAGGCTATAAGTTTGAGATAGATCAACTTAATAAGTCTTTCTTTATATATCAAACTAAATATATAGAAAAAATATTAAATAAATATAATAAAACTAATATAAATCTATTATTAACTCCTATGAGAGATAATATAAAATTATATATAAATAAATATACTACTATAAAAGAAGAAATATTACAATTTCAGTAGTAGATTAGAGCTTTTATATATCTAGCTCTAAAAACTAAGTATAATATTACTCTAGTAGTTATAATATTATTAAGATATATAATAAACCCTTTAAAAGAGCATTTTTTAGCTCTAGATTACTTATAGGGATATATAAATAATTTTCCTAAAAGAAGAATTTATTATAATTATAATAATAATATAATATAGAATTTAATAGGTTATTTAGACTCTAATTAGACTAGAGACCTAGATAATAGAAGATCCACATTAGCTTATATATTTTACTAGGGATTATATAATATAATATCTTATAGTACTATAAAATAAAAAATAGTAGTACTATCTATATATAAAGCTAAATATATAGCTTTAACTAAAGTAGTAAAAAAAACCCTATATCTATATAATAGTTATAATTTTAATTTAACTAATCTAGGTTTTAAAGCTATAAATAAGCCTTAGATTTTTATAGATAATTTAGTAGCTAAAAAGCTAACTGAAAATCCTAAATTTTATAAAGAATCTAAGCATATTGATATAAAGTATCATTTTGCTAGAGAATCTTTATTAAATAAAGATATAATATTATTTCATATAGACTTTAAGTCTAATATTGCAGATATATTAACTAAGCCTTTAAGTAAAGTTATATTTAATAATATACTTAATATAATAAATAACAATAATAATAAAGAAAATAATAATAATATATATAATAATAATAACTACATTAAAGAAATAACATACTAGTTTTTCTCTTACCTTTTTACCTATAAAGCTATTTTATAAGAGTTTTTTAACTAGTTATAAACATATTATATACTTTATAGGAATATTTTTCTTATTTTTCCTATAGGGTTTTTAAGTTTTTATACCTATAACATATATATATATTAAGTAAGTAAGCTATATACTACAAATTAACTATATATACCTTAAGGGGGGATATTAATATATAATATTCTTTTATAATAATAATAATATAAGAATAATAATAACGCTTAACTTACTTTAATATTCTATAATAAATAAACAAATAATATTTAAAGTATAAAACCTTATATAAAAATACTCTATTTATTATACCCTATAACTATAATATTAATTATGTAATATATATACTTACATAAGCACCTTATATAATTAGCAGTTTAGTAGGTTATATTTCAGGTTATCTTACCCCTTACTTTCCCCTACTAGAGGATATAACCTACTAACTATATCAACAGAAATCATCACAATATATCACTTCTCTTATTATTATCTATACGATTAAATGCTCTTTAATGCTTAAGATTATTACTTTTTATTATAATATAAGCCTATCTATAACCCTATACTATATAGGCGTATATACTACGCCTCTGCATACGCTTATACTTATACTAATAATAACTACATATAGAAGACTACTTTATACTAAAAAGTAACTACTTATTTTACTAAACCTTTTTCTAGTTTTAATACTTTTATAATAAATATAAATAATATATAAGAAAAAAGTATAATTATTAGTTTTACTTTAGAAGATATAATAATAAACCTATTTAAGAAATCTACTTAATATCTACTATATTTAGATAGATAACAATATTATTTAAAGATAATATTATAGTATTTTAACTAAACTTATGGTTTCTTATACAATATTAATATAACTATAATATAAAGTAAGATAAATACTAGTAAAATAAATACTAAGTATACTACTAAGAAAAGGTATATACTTAGAGAATTACTAATAATAAACCTAAGCTTCTATAAATTAGATTCTATAAGAATAGCTTAACTAAAGTATAATAAAAAAGGAAATAGATTTACTACTTTAAATAACTATAGTAGTTAAAAAACTAAACTTATTTACTAAAAAAGGATTATAATAGGTAATATATATAAGATCTATTTATTAGATATCTTCAAGATATAAAAATAATATTAAACTTAAAGTTACTATTAACTAATAAATAATACTTATACTAATTAATAGTAGAGCTAAAGCTAATTATATTACTTTTTAAGCTATTAATAGGTTAGAAGTATAATAGAGAGGTAAGAGATAACTATACTAATTATAAATAGTAAAAAGAGAAGAATTTAAATATAAAGGAGGTACTATCTATAATAAGATTATATTCTTTAAAATAAGCTACTTAAATTAGAAAGAAAGAATCTAATTTAATATTACTAATATAGGAATATATAATATAGTACTAAAACTACTTTAGTTATAAATAAATAATTTATAAATAGATCAGAGTAAAAGCTAACTCTATTAGAACTATAATAATTTAGTTTCTAAATAGTACTATAGAAATTAAACTTTAAATAAATTAATATATTCAAGAATAATAAAAGAATACTTCTACAACTTTAAAGTAAAAAAAGCTATATTATAACTATTAATAATAGTAGATTTTAACTAAAAGAATAATCTATTTTTATTTATTTTAAAAAAATATAAAGTTTATAAACAACTTTTTATAGTTAAACTAAAAACTAAACTACTAGAATGTATAAATCTTAATTATAAAATCCCTATTAAAGAAGAAAAGAAGCTTAAATTTAATAAGATTTATAGATTTAACTAAATAGAAATAGAAGCTAATAATAAATATTTTAATAAAAACTTTAAGAAAAGCTATATTAGAGGATTAATTTTACTTATAGAAAGTTTAATTCTATTTATACTTAAGGAAAATAGTAAACTATATCTATATATTAACTACTAAATACTTAATAAAATAATAATTAAAAATTAATATTTACTACTACTAATTAATAAGCTATAATAACTTCTCTATAGAGTTAACTATTTTACTATATTAAACTTTAAAGAAGCTTATAATTTAATTAAAATAAAAAAAGAGAAGAATAGAAAACTACTTTTAGAATATATAGAGGATATTTTAAGTACTTTATTATACTTTTTAGTCTTATTAATACTTTAGCTACTTTTTAGAATATAATTAACTAAGTTCTTAAGAAGTTTATAAATATCTTTATAATTATCTACTTTAATAATATCTTTATATTTTCTCTTATAATAAAACAATATAAAGAATATATATACTTTATACTATAAACTTTTTAAAATACTAAACTCCTAGTTAAACTAGAGAAAAGTATATTCTATACTTAAAAAGTAGAATACTTTAGATTTATTATTACTTTAAAATATATTAATATATTAAAGAAGAAAGTCTAAGCTATTAAGGAATAGCTAATACTAATAAACTTTAAAGAAGTATAAAGTTTTCTTAGACTAGTTAACTTCTACTAAAGATTTATTAGATATTATAGTAAAATTAATATACTTTTTATAAACTTTAGCTATAAAAACTAACTATTTAAATAGAAAGAAGCTTAAAGTATAGCTTTCTAGAAAATTAAAAACTATATATTTAGTAAATTAGTTCTAATAATCTTAAACTTATAAGAATAATTTAAACTTAAAATAGATACTTTAGATTTCACTTTTAAAGTATAATTATTCTAATAAAACTTAGAAAAATATCTATATTTCTATACTTTCTTCTTTTATAAGTTTTATAGATTAGAACTTAATTACTAAATCTATAATAAAAAACTTATAGTAATTATTAAAGCTTTTAAAGAATAAAGACTAGAACTCTTAAGAATAATTTATAAAGTATTTATTTATTCTAACTATAAGAACGTTTTATACTTTATAACTTTAAAAGTATTAAATAAATAATAAATATAATAGTTAGAATTCTTTTTAGAATTTAACTTCTAAATTATCTATTAAAAACGATTAGAAAATAGTAAACTTAATACTTTTAGTAGATAACTAAACTATAATATCTTAATACTAAAAGAAACCTAAGTAATTCTTAAATATTATAATAATAGAAACTTAATACTAATAACTAAACTTTTAATAATAACTAGATAATCTAATACTAATCTATCTAATAAACTAGATAATAAAGCTATTATAAGATTCTATACTTATTTTATATATAATTACTAAGAAATTATAAAGACTTAAAAATAACTATAATAATAATATAGAGAGAAGGTTACTAAAGAATATATAGTAAAAGTAATTAAAGATTATAAAATATACTTAAAAAGTAAACTTACTTAATACTAACTTTATAGTATATTATAACTTTTACTTATACTATAAACTACTTAGTACTTTATATCTTTTAACTTTATTCTTAAACTACTAAAGTCTTAAGAACCTCTTATAGAAGTATACTTTAATAGTATTCTCATTATTATAGACTAGTTTATAAAGTATACTTACTTTATTCTATATAAAAGGTTAAGTAATACTAAAGAATTCACTTATATATTCTTTAAATATATTATTATTAACTATAGAATACTAAAGGAAATTATATTAGATAGAGATAAGATCTTTATATTTAAATTCTAAAAATTAATTATATTATAATTTAGTATTAAATAAATAATATCTACTACATTTCACTTATAAACTAATAAATAAATAGAAAAAACTAACTAAATCTTTAAAATATATATCTATATTTATATTAATTATAATTAAAATAATTAGGTTATACTACTACTAATTACCTAGTTTACTTATAATAGCGTAATTAGAGAAAGTACTAAAGAATCCCCCTTCTACTTTAACTATAGATTTAAACTAACTATTTATAGAGATATATAACTAAGCTTAGCTATAGTTAAAGCTATTACTTTAGTATAATAAATTAAAAATATTAGAAATAATATATATAAAGAACTTAAATTTATATAATTATAAATAATATAGTTTAGTAATTAATAAAAGATTAAAAGACTAACTTTAAAAGAGAGAGATAATGTTATAGGCTACGCTTATTTATTATATCTAGGTGTTATTATAGACCTATAGAAATTCTGCTCTTAGTGACTGTATTTACTTAATAGACGCTTTATATTTGTTTTTCCTCTATATAAAGAGTATTTTAGAAACTTCCCTCTTTTAGCTTAGATTACTATAATTAAAGTACCTCTAAGTTAAATAAACTATAAACTAGTTTTTTATATATCTAAGCTTTTATTAAATGTTTACTTTACTAGTTATATAGTGTAATAAATAGTAAGTAGGAAATAAAGCTAACTAAGTTTAAAGTAGTAAAGCTAGAAGTAGTATTAAGAAGTATATAAACGTTTAAATTAATCTATACTATAATTACTAAACTAAATAACTAACTTAATGATATATTAACCTTACTATAAGCTATTAATAAGCTAGTTATAAGGCTAATATAAATAGTAATAAGTAGTAATACTTTAGTATTATTAGTATTATACTTTATAATACTTTTACTATTAGTACTATTAGTACTACTACTCTTAGAACTAAATATTACCTAAGAAATAAGTAGTATTTAATATTTAAAGCTTCTCCTTAACCTCCTTAAATTTAAAAGTAGTTATAATAAATATACTATTTAAGTATAATAGATATATAATAAGATTAGAATAGATTAAGCTTTCTATTTAAATAACTAAGAAGCTTAGTATTTAATTAACTTCTATTTAGAACTAAAAGTATAGCTAGTAGTTATAGTTTTCTATAAATCTAGTAGTAATAATAGTTTATTTAAGCTAGACGCCTTTTTAGTATATTTAGACTATACTTATAGTAACCTAAATATTAAAAGTAAGGCCTTTAGAAAGCTATTAAAGCTTAAAATAAAGTATAATAAATCTTTTATTTTATTTTTACTCTACTTTAAATATACTATTATAAAAATAAATAGTATAGTATAGCTAGATAGAGTTTAAATTAACTACTTATAAAAAGTATTATTTTATAAGCTTCTTAACTACTTAGTTAACTATTTAACTTCTTATAAGTATACTAAATATATAAACTTTATATAGGATATTATATAGAAACTAGAAGAATTATATTATATTTATAATATTATATATTAGCTTATAACTTTTAGAATAAGATTATTACTTACTAGAGTAGATATAGATAAAGATATTAAAATAATAAAGTTAGTATACGCTTTATATAATAGAATAGATAAAAGTTTTAATAAGAAAATATACTATTATTTTAAATATAACTAGATTAGCTATTTATAAAGAGATTATTAGAAGTTAAAGAGATTAAAAAATAGTTTTAAAGTAATAAAAGCTATTAAAGAAGCGCTATACTAAGATTTAAAAAAGGATAAGAAAAAAGAAGATATTTTTAACTTAAGAAATAAATAACTCTAGTATGAAATTAGATATTAGGAATAATAGAAGAAGAGTAAGCTAAATAAGAGTAATTTTAGTTAGAATATAGTATAAATAGGCTTTCTATAATATTAGTAGTTAGAGTTAATAAAAATATTTCTATTAATACTTTAATAAACTATAGTTATAATATCTATATAATAGTAGACTACTAGTATATTTACTACTTCTATTTACTATATATTAACTACTAAGTATAGTAACTATATAGCTTTACTAATAACTTAACTTAAATTAAAGTAAAAAATATAGCTATATTATACTTTAAAATTAGAAGCTATATATAGTAGCTTTTTACTTATATAGTAAAGAGGTTAGATACTAACTTATTTTTAAAAAAGCTATAAATAGAATAGAATAGTATTATATATAATATAGTAGAGAAATAAGTGTTCTATAAGAAAGTAGAAGTTATTATTATTTTATAAAAATAAAATAAGTTTTAAAAAATAAGAGAAATCTAAGAGATTTACTAACTAAATACTACTCTTTTTATAGTAATTTACTAAAGAGTTATTAGAAGTTAAACGTCTAAAGTAGCTATAGAAATATAAGTAGTAAGCTTAAGAGATATTAAGAAAGTACTTAAAATAAAGAAACTAGAAGACTATTTAGAGAAACTATTATAATATATTTATAATAAGTTTATAAAGCTCTTTAAGTTTACTAAGTTATATTTTTTACCTTTAAGTTACTTTAGTATAGACTATAAAATCTACTTTAAGTATAATACCTCTAGCTAAGAAGTACTTTTACTTTAAGGCCTCTTCTATAGTATATTAAAAAAAAAGCTTCTAATACTTAAAAGGATACTTATTAATCTACTTAATAAGGGTTTTATTTAAGCTAGTAAGTCTTCTACTAGTATATTAGTACTTTTTATTAGAAAACTAAATAGAGGATTATAGTTCTATTATAATTACTAAACGTTAAATACTATTACTAACTAGGATTACTACTTTTTATTTTTAATTTAAGAAACTTTTTAGAGGATTAGTTTAGTAAAATAGTATATAAAGTTAGATATTATTACTACTTTCTATAAGATTTATATAGTAGGAAAGTACTAAGAGAAAACTACTTTTTATATATAATATAGGCTTTTTAAGTAGCTAGTTTATTTATTTAAACTAAGTAGAGCTTTAGTAATATTCTAGTAGTATATTAATAGTATATTCTAAAAGTTTTTTAATAACTTTATAATAGTATATATTGATAATATATTAGTTTATAGTAATAGCTTTTAAGTAGATTATAAATAGAAAGTTTATAAAGTTCTATAAGCTTTTAGAGAAGCTAGCTTTAACTTTAACTTTATAAAGTATAAGTTCTTAATAAAAATAGTAAAATATATAGGATTTATTCTAAAAGTAGGTAAAAGTATTACTTATAATATAGAGAAAGTATAAGTAATTATTAAATAAGAAGCACTTATTTTAGTAAAAAAGTTATAAAGCTTCCTAAGGTTTATTAATTATTACTAAATATTTATATTAGAGTATTTAGAAGTTATAAAGCTTCTTACTCTCTTTATAAAAAAAGGAGTACTATTTATTTAAAATAAAGAATAGGAAGAAGCGTTCTAAACATTTAAGTATTACTTTTAAACTATGTTAATACTATATTACTTTAATTTATAAGTTTTAATAACTATTAAGATAGACTACTTAGAGTTCACTTTAAGAAGTATATTAACTTAAAAAGATATATAAAGATAATACTATTTTATTACTTTTTACTTATAGAAACTTACTTCTATTTAATATAACTACTTAATTTATAATAAAGAACTATTAGTAGTAATTATTTATTTAAGTATATAGAATGCTAAATTGAGAAGCTACTTTAGGTTTAAGGTTTTAACTAATTATAAAAACCTTAAATATTTTATATAAAAGTAGTATTTAATAGAACGTTAGACTTATTAAGTAGAATAGTTATTAAAATATAACTTCTATTTAAAATACTAATTAAGCTACTTTATAGCTATACTTAATATACTTTTATACTATAAATAAAATACCTTAAAGAGTTAAAAAAATAAATAAGAAAAAGGAAAAGTAATATAGATAATCTCTAACTCTACTTTTAGAAAAGCATATAAATTAACTATAGTAAAAGCTTCTACTATAATAATATTTAAAGACTTAGCTTTATAGTATACTTAAAATAAAGTATAAATAAATAACGCTTAATATTAAAATACTTATTTAGTAGTAAAATAGAGAAATTAAAGCTTTTCTTTCTAGTTAGACTTAAAACTATAAATCGCTATATATAGTATAAATACTTTTAACTAATTAATATTTAAAGATTAGATCTAAATATTAAGATTAATAGATAAAAACTACTTTTAGAACACCCTCTAAATATAGTTAATCTAGAAATATTATAACTTAATAATAATAAACTACTCTAGTTAGAATAATATACTAGCTATTTTAGCTTAATAGTACTTTTAGCTAGAGTAGTTATTAGCTATCTACTAATTTATAAGAAACTATAATAGCTATAATAGAAGAATAATATAATAATAAGTAAAATATAAGCTTTTCTAGCTACTACTAATAGTAAAATAACTATATTATAACTTTATTATAGACTTTATAATAGATCTCCTATAAGTAGTAAATATAAAGTTTTAATACTTCTAAGTAATAATAAATAGATTTTTAAAAATAATAACTTTAGAAAGAATAATATCTATAGATATAGAAGTATATATAAAACGCTTTATTAATTATTATTACTAGTTCTATAAAGTACTAAAGTTTATTATTAGTAATAAAAGTAGTAACTAAATAAGCTAGTTCTAGTAATAGTTTTATATACTTATAAAGATTAAATAGTACTTAAGTACTACTTTCTACTTATAAATAAATAGAGTAACTAAACGCTTAAACTAGGAAATCTAAATAGTTCTATAGATAATAGTTAACTTTACTTAAAATAACTAAGAAGTTTATTTACTTTCTATTTAACTAGTAATTAATAGCTATAATATAGCTATAACTAAAGTAAGCCTCTTTTTTTTCACTTATAGATATTATATTAACTTAGTATTTATAGTTTAGCTTATACTAAAGCTAATAAACTTATATAAGTTAGCTACTAATAAGTTTATTAATAAACTTAAATTAACTATAAAGTTAGTATAAATTGCTATTATAGTAGCTTAATAAATAGTAAAATAATTAGTAAACACTAAGAAAACGCTAGTTAAATACTATAAAATAAGTAATAAAATTTAGTTATTATTAGTAAATTTCTATATAAAACAGCTCTATAAGAAGTTAGATTAGTTATACCTAAAGTATAAAATAACTAAAGTAATCTTACTAACTATAATTAAATTAAACGTTCTAAGTAAAGTTTATAACTATTTCTATATTAGCTTATTATACTATATTATAAATAACCTACTCCTAAGCTAAAAAATTAATAACTTCTAACTACTACCTATCTTTAAAAATAAAGAGAATAAATAAGAAGTTAAATCTATTTTAATAGTATAATAGAAATATATAAATAGGAGAAAATATTATAAAGTATTAGTTAAATAAATAAAGTATAGCTAGCTTACTTAAAAACCTTTATAATTCTTATAGAATAACTAAGTAGTTAATAAGTTTAAAGAGAAGTATAGCTTTATAAATAAGAATAATAGTAACCTCTAATATATAGTATTATAAATATATAATAATAAGTAAATAGAAGTAAGATATAAAAATAATAATAAAGTAAGTTATAATTAGAAAGTTAAAAAGAGATAAAAAACTCTATTATAATATAAAACTATAAAAAAGTATAATAAAGCTAAAATAGACTTAAAATAAGTAAATAATAAATAGAATAAAAACTTTAGAAGTAATCTCTTTATTTTTTCTATTTAGTATAAATAGTAATAGTAATATTAATAAACTAAAAAATAGTTAAAATCTATAAATAAAAGTAGAATAGAGGTATAATAAACCTTATAGAGGACTTTAGTTATATCTAAATAAACTTAAGTAAAATAGTATAATTAAACTTTATTAAACTTAACTAAGAAGAATATTAGAGTAATAATAGTAATAAAAGTATTAAGAATAGAAGTAACTAGAGAACTAATAGAAAATATAGAGAAAGTATTAGTACTAATAGTAACTTTAGTAGTAATTTTAATAATATACTTCTCTTTAGCTTTAATATAGATCTTATAGCTCTAAATAGAAATAGTATAAAGAAGCTTTATATAAACTTTAATCTATAAAAGAAGCTAGTAGAAAAGTTAATATTTATATTAGAATAGTAAAATAATAAAGATTTATTAAAGTCTACTTATTAATACTATAGTAAGTAAAATAATTATAACTAAGAGAAGTAAACTTTTTATAGTAGTAGATAATATTTTTATTATTTTAGTAGAACGTTAGCTCTATAAGATTAAAATAGTAAAAGAGTAGTATATATATTAATATAAATAGATTTAATAAACTTATTAGAATAGTAGATATAATAAGTAATATTACTTAAAAAATAGTTAGTTTTATAATAACTAAAAAGTAGTTAACTAATATATTTTACTTAAAAATATTATAATAAACTATAATATTATTAAGTATTTTAGTTCTAACTATAGTAGATATATACTTTAAATAGAAGATTTAATAAATAAGTTTTTAGGTTTTATTTAAAAAGATACTACTAAATATAAACTAATATTTATAAAAACTTTAGTAGAATATTAGAAGAGTAATAGATAAGTAGCTAGAAAATATATAATAATAAGTTTCTATATAATAGAGTAAGTAGAGAGAGATTAGAAAAAGTTATAGAGGGAGTTATTTTTAAGAATAAAGTTCTTAAAAATAAGCTTTTTAGTACTAAAGAGGTTAATAAACTTAAAGTAATTAGAGAGTAAGTTCTTAAAATTAATAAAAAAAAGAAACTCTATTTTCTTATTAAAGTTAGAAAAAGTAAGCTATATAAAGTTAATTATAGTAAAATAGTAGAAAAAAGATAAATAATAATAAATAAGAAGTAGTACTATTTATAAAAACTAAATAGATAATAACTAGATTTATATAAATTAGTAATTAATAGAGATTTAAGTCTAACTAACTTATAAAGTAAATAAACTAAAAGTATAATAAAAATATAGCTATAATAATAATAAGTTAGTTAAATAATAGTATAAAAAGGTTAAATAACTTATTACTATATAGATTAATAAGAGAAGAAAAAACTAGAAATAAACTAAGTATAAAAAATTAAATTATTATATTATTTATTTATAGAGTATAGTGTAGTTAGTAGTTTAAATTAATAAAACTTTAGGTTTATTTTTAGCTTATACTAATTACTTTTAGTTTATACTTAACTTATACTTATATAAAGACTAAAGGGGGAGGTATATATTATTAGCTATACTTACTTATTATATCTAAATATTATTATAGACCTATAGAAATTCTACTCTTAGTAACTATATTTACTTAATAAGCGCCTTATATCTGTTTTTCCTCTATATAAGGAGTATCTTAGAAACTTCCCTCCTTTAGCTTAGATTACTATAATTAAAGCACCTCTAAGTTAAATAAACTATAAGCTAGCCTCTTATAGATAACGCCTATTTTATATAGTAAAATATTAAAATAAAATAACTAAATAATAAACTTAACTTTAAAAAACTTAGACTTTTTAAAATTATATAAGTAATTTCACTAGTTAACTATAAACTTAAACTACTAAAAACTATAAAATATTACTTAGTATTCTATATCTTACTTCTTAAACTAATACTATATAAATTATAAATAAATAATATTATTATTATAGAAAATAATAAACTAAAATATAAAGTTAAATAAATTATTAACTACTTTAAAAAACTAAAAAGTTATTAGTACCTCATTAAATAGAAAAAATATAGATATAAAGATAATATATAAAAACTTATAAAAAATATTACTAATATAATAGAAGAACTTATAATCTATTAGTAATAATACTAAAAATAAGAAATAATACTTATACTAGAAGGGGGTAGAGTTTTTAGAATTTTTAGCAATTCTAACCTAAAAAGCAAGAGGTTAGATAAGCATTTTTATAGGTATTAAGCGTTATTATAAGAGGAAAAGGCTTATATAAGTAGATAGAGGCCTAGTTAGCCTATAATAAAAAAGACTAAATAGATAAGCAAAAAACATACTTATTTTTATATAATTTCCTATTTTCCCTTAATAACTTTAGTAACTACTTTCTTAGAAGAGCTTTTAAGGTTCTTTAGCTTAGTTTATAGAAAAAACCTATTAATTCTTACTCTTTAAAAATTAAATAAAAATAGATATTTTTAAGCTCCTCTAGCTTTAGCTAGCTCTACTTTTATCCCCTCTTTTAATCCTTATTATACTTCTTTAATTATTTAAAGTAATAATAAAATAGAATACTATAGAGATAATATTACTAAACTTCTTCTTAGTAGCTTATTTTCTCTTAAGAGATTATATAACTTAAAATATAAAAAAAGTAGAAAATATAAATAAAGTATAAGTTAATTAAACTTATATTTATATATTCATTTTTATATTTTTTATAATTATCTAGAAAATTAATATATAAATATTTAAAGTATTTTTAGAAGTTTTCTACTTAAAGTAAAATACTTAGTATAATTAATAAGTTTTCTCTTTTACTCTATTATAAAATTAATAACTAGTATAAAGAAGTATAAGCTAAACTACTATAAAGAGTTCCTTTTATAATTATTCTATACTACTTTACTAAACTAAAGTAAAAAAAGCTTAGAAAAAGAGGTAATTTAAATATCACTATATTAAAAAAGAATTTAGCTAATATATTTTTAACCTCTATTTTCTTAAAATAAAAAGTAATAACCTAAATATTTAGAATTAAAAATTAACTAAACTTATAGAAGTCTAAAAAACCCTAAAAAAAAAATATCTAGCTAAATAAAAAAGAGTAAATAAAGTTCTATATAAACTTAGTTATTCCCTTTTATTAACTTACTATCTACTTATTTAAAATCATTATATACTATTTTATTATAAGCTATTATAATAATAACCTAAAAATAACTAAAATAAAATAAACTTATTTTACTCTTATATTAAAAGCTAAAGTTATAAAAGTAATAATATTTATTTTACCCCTTTTATAAACCTTAAAAAAGATAAAATTAATTAATCTATTCTAAGAAAACTTTCTTCTTATTTAAACTTATTAGAAACTTTCTAATAATATATTAACTAATAAGAAAAAACACTAAAAAGTCTAAAAACTTAAAATCTAAGTTATACCTATATATAAAAATATTAAGATCTAACTTTTTTAAATTATAAAATATTATAAATATAAAGGTATAAAAGGCTAAAAAGGATAAATATTATAATTATACTAACTTTTTAAAAAATAAAAAAAGAAATATTTTCTAAGCTTAACTAAAAGTATTTCTCCTTTCTAAGAATAATTCTATATTAACTCTATAGAAAAAAAGGCATATATATCTCTTTAGATTTCTCTTCCTCTATATTCTTAAATAGTAAATAAGTAGCTAGAGTGAAATATTTCTTTTAAAGTCTATAGTTAATACTATAGTTTTATTATAAATTTTATTAAATCTTAAGCTTAACTTATAAAAAAGAAGAGTTATAAAGTAAAGCTATAGAAGATACTACTAAATATAGCTAGACTTCCCTTATAAAAAAAAAGAAAAAAAAACCTAAAATATAAAATAACTTTACTATTAAAATAGTAGAAAAGAGGAAAGATAATAAATATATATATATACTTTCTAAATAAAAAAGAAAAATAAAGATAGAAATAATAATAAAAATATTCTTTTCTTTTTTTATTTTTTTTTTTACTTTCTATTATTCTTTTAAACCTATATTATAAGAATTCTTTTATTACTTCTTTTATTAATAAATTATTAGCTCTACTTAAGTTTTATATAATCTTTTTACTTTAGCTTTCTTTAGTAAAGCTTTTTTTTACTTCTTTTTTTATTAATTCACTTATATCTTCTTTAGAATAATATTACTAAACTTTAAAACTCTAAAGATTTTAACTCTAGTTTAAAATAAATAACTTAAACTAGAAATAATAAATAATAAAACTAACTTAGTTATTAGTAATACTTTAGTAAATCCTTTTATAAATCCTTCTTTTTACTAATCTTAATAAAAAAAACCCCCTTTAATTTTAGATTTAAATTAAAGTTCTAAAGTAATTATAGAAGCTAAAGTCTTTAAAGTAATAGCTTCTAAAAATAGTACCTCTAGTATAGATATAACGCTTAGAGAGAATTCTTTAAGAAAAAAAGGTATATAAAGCTATTTAAACTCTACTAAATCTTATTAAAAAGTCTCTAAAGTATATAGCTTAAAACTTTAAAGATTTAAAATACTATAACTTAGAATAGCTAAAACACTATTTTTTACTAGAAATAATATTTTAAACTTTCTTAAAAGCTATAAAATTATAGTAGAAGTAATAGAAATAACTAATATTTTAAAAGTATTAAGTATTATTTTCTATATAGATATACTTTTCTAAGCTAATAATTAAATAAAACTTAATAAAAAAACTTAGTTATAAGTGAAAATATACCTTATTTAGCGCTATAAAGCTATAAATAAAGATTACTAAAAACTACTAAATAACTAAATTAATTAAATTATTTCTATAACTTTAATAATAAATAATCTAAACTATAAAGTAGCTATATAGTACCTATAAAAAATTAATAATATCTAAACTAAAGCTATAAAATATAACCTTAATATTATAACTAGCCTCTAAATTATCTATATAGCTATATTAAGATTTAATTAGTTAGCTTTAAATAGAATAACCCTACTTATAAAGACTAGTATTTATAAGTTATTTAAAAAAAAGGACTTTAATAAGTTTAAAGTTAACTTAATAAATTAGTTTAGCTCTAAAGCTACTTAGAAGTAAACCCTCTAGATTACTACTTCTAGTTATTCTCTATTTCCTATACTTCTAAAAGTACTAAAAAGAGAAACTCCCCCCCCTCTATAAGTTAAAAAAAGTAAAACTAAGCCTAACTAAAGTATTAAAAACCTCTAAAGCTAGTTTTTAAACTAGTAATTTTCTAACTTAGTAAAAATAATAGATAATTAGAAAATCTCTACTAAAAGAATTACTTATTCTTCTCTAGCTATAAAAAACCACTATTTAGCCTCAGTCTATTTAGGTAAAATTAATAAAAAAAATCCTAAGCTTTTCCCTTATAGCCTATATAGTTAGTACTAATATATAAACTATATAGATTATAACTTTAAAAAAAGCTATTATCCTTAAAAAATAGCTAATAAAAAAAGTAGTTTAATCTAATACTTCTAAAGATATTATTCTTATAAACCTCAAAATAATAAGTTTTTTATTCTCTAGATAATTATTATCTTATTATAATAAAATAGTAAGCTTAACTAAAAAGCTATTATTACTCACCTTAAGAATTAAAATAGCTATAAAGCTATAAAAGCTTAAGTTACTAAGATTCTTAAGCAGAATATTAGCTAAGTTTAGTCTACACTTATTAAAATTCTATAAAACTATAATAACTTTAACTTAATTAAATTTTCCTATAGGTTTATAGAAAAAAAAAGTATTATATTAGATAATAAAGTATCTAATTAAGCTTCTACTTTCTAAATATTAACTATTAGTAAATAGAAATATAAAGATTTAGTTTAATCTTCTCACCTATATAACTTAATATAACCTAATAATTTAACTAAAAGTAATTTATTTAATTTTATAATATCTAAGTTTATAATTACTTAGTTAAAAACATATAGAGCTAACTTATTCCTATAGAAGAAACTAAAACTACTAAATCTTAGAAAAGTTAAAAAGAAAGCTCTAAAATCTCCTTCTAAAAAGGTTTATTTTACTATATAAGATATTAAAAATACTTTAACTATTTTAAAAAAACCTTCTTTTTTATAACTTTATTCTAAAAGTTATTTAGACTTATTAAAAAAATTAATTATAGAGAAGAATTCACTTTTTAACTAAAAAAAATAAAAATAAAACTTAAACGTTAAAATAGAAAAAGAGAGCTTTTTTAAACTAGTTTCTATACTTATTAATACTTTAAAACTAAAAAGAGTATCTAAAATAGAAAGAGAAGTAATACTAAGTAAAATTATTAAGATTCCTCTTCTAAAACCTATTTTAAAACTATCTCTTCTAAAAAATAACTTCTAACTAGCTATATTTCTTAATAGTAAAAATTAGAAATCTATTAAAAATAAGAAACTTATTAATAAACTTATCTTATATAAGCTTTATAGTTTAGTTAATCTACTAATTAAAAAAGTCTATAAGATTTAGCTAAAATATAAAAAAAAGTTTATTAAAAAGATATATATTTTTATAAATAATCTAAAAAAAGTTATTTATATACTTATTTCTATAAACTTTATAAACTTTACTAAAACTTCAAAAAAAAAGCTTAATAGACTAACTAAGTTTCTAAAAATAATAAAGCTATTTAAACTTAAAACTATCTAAAGGTCTTTTTAATTAAAGCTATTATCCTAATAACTATAAACTAAATAGCTCTAATAATTATTATATTATAACTTATTTTAAAGATCTCTATTAATAATAAGTATTTTAATAACTACTTACTTATATAAAGTATAATTAATACTAGTATAAAATCTAATCTTATAAGTTACTAATATATCTTAGACTATAATATTTTAATTTCTACTATTACTTTAATAATAAAAATAATAGCTAAAAGTAACCTAAAGCTACGCTTTATTAAGGTATACTATATATCTATTTAGATTAATAACTATAAAATTATAATAACTATAATAATAGTAAACTTTAAAACTATTAACTATAACTTACTCTTTAGACTTCTTTTTATTATCTCTACTAAACTTATTTTTAAGTATTTAAAACGCTTTATTACTACTATAATAAAGGTAAAAAACTATAGAAGTAATAAATTCTAGAAGATCAGTATTTTAATAAGTCTTATATAATTAAATTCTTTACATTAGATTTAGCGCTATTTCCCTAAATAGGAAAACTATATAAAAAACATCTATAATACCTCTAAAGCTACTAAAAGCTAACTTAAGACTAACTAAAACCTTAGTAATATATATAATAAAGTTTAAACTTACTATATTAATACTATAATAAACTATAAAAAAGAGCACTTTCTTACTTTAAAAAAAAAAAGCTAACCTTTTTAAATAAAAAAAAGCTATTTCTAAAACTAATTAGTACTTTACTCTAATTTTACCTTTAGCTATATTTAATATCTTAAGAACTATTACTAAAGTAGTAGTTATTCTAATTATAGAAACTATTTAAGCTTATCTTCTTAAAAATACTAAAAGCTAATAAAACCTTCCTAAAGTTCTAAAAAATTAAATATTCTTTAAATTAATTAGAAAAAACCTTAAACCTAACTAAAACTTTATTAGTATCTATATAATATATAAATATAAAGATAAAAAAGTTTATCTAGTTAATAATCTACCCTTAAATAGTTTTATTTCTAATAATTAAAAAAACTAAAAAAAGATCCTAATTTAAAAAGTAAAAAGCTATTATTAGCTTTCTAACTTCCCTTTTACTAGCTATATATATCTATAATTTGTACAGTTTAACTAAGAAACTTACTTTACTTTAGAAAGGTTTTTAAAGCTTAAAGTTACTTAGCTACACCTTTTATTAAAAGAGATCAAAATACTTAAATATATCCTTATAAATTAAAAAAGGGCATTAGTATAAGATTTCATAAAATATAGATATATTAACCTTTATATAGCTCTACTATAGAAGATTAAAACTGTTAATATATAACATTCTTTTATAATAATAATAATAATATAAGAATAATAAAAACGCTTAACTTACTTTAATATTCTATAATAAATAAATAAATAACGTTTAAAGTATAAAACTTTATATAAAAATACTCTATTTATTATACCTTATAACTATAATATTAATTATATAATATATATACTTATATAAGCATCTTATATAATTAGCAGTTTAGTAGGTTATATTTCAGGTTATCTTTTCCCTCACTTTTCCCTACTAAGGGATATAACCTACTAACTATATCAATAGAAATCATCATAATATATCACTTCTCTTATTATTATCTATATAATTAAATGCTCTTTAATACTTAAGATTATTATTTTTTATTATAATATAAGCTTATTTATAACTTTATACTATATAAGTATATATATTATGCTTCTATATATACTTATACTTATACTAATAGGTTATAAGCTTAGCTTAAAAATAACCTCTATTTTTATTACTTTTTTACCTCTCCTCTATTTACTTATAACGCTCTACTTTTACTTAAAGGTTATATATATTAAAAATTAATTCTTTAAATACTTTTCTATCTATACTACCTTTATAGAACTAGAAATACTAGCTAGACTAGTTATTTAGTTTTATAAAATTTATTTTCTTTAAATCTATATATTAAACCCTATTTAAATTAACTATACTTCTATTAATTTTTCCCTAAGTAAATAAGCTCTTACTACTACTTTATTTAATCTATATCCTTTAGATTATCTCTTTAAACTATCCTCTAAGTTATTACTAATTTAGTTTAAACCTATACTTACTACTTAATAAACTTCTTCTTAACTAATTTACTATATAAGATATATATCTCTTTAGTTAGATATAGGTCTAACTAAAGAAGATATTAATTAAAAAGAAGAAATAAAAACTACTCTTTTTTATAAATTAAACCTTTAATTTTTAGGTTTATAACTATTATAACTTTACTATAAGAACTACTATACTATATATATAATAGCTTTTTAGTTAATATCTTCACTATTATTATAAAGAGCTAGCCTATAGTTTATTTAACTTAGAGATACTTTAATTATAGTAATTTAAACTAAAAGAGAGAAGTTTCTAGAATACTCCTTATATAGAGGAAAAACAGATATAAAGTACTTATTAAATAAACGTAGTTACTAAAGATAGAATTTCTATAGGTCTATAGTAATACCTAGATATAATAAATAAGTATAGTCTATAATATATACTTCTCCCTTTAGCTTTTATATAAATATAAGTTAAGTATAAACTAAAAGTAGCTAGTATAGGCTAAAAATAGACCTAAAACTTTATTAATTTAAACTACTAACCTTACTATACTTTATAAATAAATAATATAATAATTTAATTTTTTATATTTAGTTTACTTTTAGTTTTTCCTTCTCTTATTAATCTATATAGTAGTAAATTACTTAATTTTTCTACACTATTATTTAACTAACTTATTATTATTATAGCTATATTTTTATTATATTTCTAGTCTATTTACTTTATAAATTAGTTAGACCTAAATCTCTATTAATTACTAACTTATATAGATCTAGTTACTACTTATTTAGCTTCTATAGATAGTATTATTTCCTATTTATTATTACTTATCTTTTTTTTACTATTTTACTATAATTAACTCTATATAGCTTACTCTCTCTAACTCTAATAAGGAGATAAAATCTCCTCCTCTTATTAACCTTAAAAACCTACTTTCTAACTACTCTAAGTTTATTAACCTCTTTAGTACTAAGAAGTTTATTTTTAAAGACTTTAACTTTAAAGATAACTTTTTCTATAACCTCCTCTAGTTTTTTTCTATTTATTTTACTATATAGAAACCTACTATTATATATCTTCTAGCTATTTATCTATTACTTCTCTAATATTCTACTAAAGTTTTTATAAACACTAGCTTATATTTAGTAGTATCTTTTTAAATAAAACCTAAAAATCTATTTATTAGATCTTCTACTTAAAGTATATATCTACTATAACTAGAGCTAAAATACCTAGTAATATTATAGCTTACTATAATATCTTTAAGTAAGGTATATTAGTTAGCTACTTTCTAGTTATTATAAAACTAATTGTTTTTTAAATAATATTATTTGCTATATTTACTATTTTAATAAATCTATTAAATCTACTTATATTAATATATATACTACTCTCTTACTATTTTAATCCTATAAAGTTAATATTCTATTAGAGTAATAAAAATGTTATCTACTACTATAAGGAGTTTATTTTTTTTAGCTATAACTATTTTACTTATTATAATATTAATAAATAGATTTTAGTAAATCTCTATTATTTTACTATTTTAGTATAAATATTAACTTTTCTACTAGCTCCTCCTATAGATTAAAGCTTATATAGAGCTCTTTTATACTATCTCTATTTAAAGCTATAAGATTTATACTAAAGCTAAAGAGAAGTATATTACTAAAGTTACTACTAAAGCTACTATTAGTATTAATACTTCTTTTATATTTTCTATTAGTTTCTTAGCTACTTCTATTCTTAGTACTTTTATTACTACTACTACTTTAATATCCTTCTTAGTTAAGCTTAATAAGGCCTAATTATACTGCTTTATTTAAACTTATCTAAATATAGCTAAGGTTCTTTATAAGGTTTATTATACCTTTATTCTATTTCTATTTATAGATTCTAACTACTTTTTAGCTTATTAATACTACTATTACTACTTATATTAAATAGGAGAAGTAAAGAGATTACTTCTAAGGTTTTTATTTTATTTTAAGCCTATTTTAGCTTTATTATGCTTTTCTATAACTTTATGCTATACTAAAGTTTTTTATCTCTCTTTAACTTTTTAATTATAATTTACTTTACTATTATTTTTATATTCTACTTCTATTTACTTATTATTATATATTTATAATAATATATACTAAAGGTTACTATTATTCTTATCTATAAAGCTATTCTTCTCTTTAAATTTATTAACTACTTAGTTATTCTATAAGGATTATAGAGGTTCCTAAGTAAGCTAGCTATACTCTATTTATTTAACTAATACCTCTTAACGCTTTCTCCTACTTATATATTTCTACTATATTACTAAGATAGATTTAACCTCCTATTTATTTTCTCTATTTTTAAAAATAAGTAGTAGTTAGAGGTTATTAACTTCTTAGCTTAAAAGTAAGTTATTTATAGTATAGTATAATAAGCTAATATAGAAATAGTTATAAATCTTATTTAAAACGTTCAATTTAACTATAATTAATAAAATTACTCTAATTACTTTATACTTTAAGTGTAACTAATCTAACTTCTTATAGAGCTGTTCTATATAGAAATTTACTAATAATAACTAAACTTTATTACTTACTTTATAGCATTTAGCTAGTATTTTCTTAGTATTTACTAATTATTCTATTATTTATTAAACTACTATAATAGTAGCTTATACTAGCTCTATAGTTAACTTAAGTTTATTAATAAACTTATTAGTAGTTAACTTATATAAGTTTACTAGCTTTAATATAGACTAAACTATAAATACTAAGTTAATATAGTATCTATAAGTAAAGAAGAAGAAACTTATTTTAGTTATAGCTATATTATAGCTATTAATCACTAGTTAAATAGAAGGTAAATAAACTTTTTAGTTATCCTAAGTAAAGTTAACTATTATCTATAGAACTACTTAGATTTCTTAGTTAAAGTATTTAGTTATTTTATCTATCTATAAATAGAAAGTAGTATTTAAATGCTATTTAATCTTTATAAATACATAAAACTATTACTAAAACTAGCTTATTTAATTACTACTTTTATTACTAATAATAAACTTTAATACTCTATAGAATTAATAATAATAATTAATAAAGCGTTTTATATATACTTCTATATTTATAAATATTATTTCTTCTAAAGTTATTATTTTTAAAAGTTTATTTATTATTACTTAGAAGTATTAAAACTTTATATTTACTACTTATAAGAGATCTATTATAAAGTCTATAGTAAAGTTATAATATAGTTATTCTACTACTAGTAGTAGCTAGAGAAGCTTATATTTTATTTACTACTATATTATTCTCTTATTATAGCTATTATAGTTCTTTATAAATTAGTAGATAGTTAATAACTACTTTAGTTAGAAGTATTATTAGATTAAAATAGCTAGTATATTATTCTAACTAAAATAGCTTATTATTACTAAGTTATAGTACTTTTAAATTAACTATATTTAGAAGGCGTTCTAAAGGTAGTTTTTATCTATTAATTTTAATATTTAGATCTAGTCTCTAAATATTAATTAGTTAAAGACGTTTATATTATACTTAGTAATCTGTAGTTTTAAGTTTAACTAGAAAAAGAAGCTTTAATTTCTCTATTTTACTACTAAATAAGTATCTTAATATTAGGTATTATCTATTTATATTTTATCTTAAATATATTATAAAGCTAGGTCTTTAAATATTATTATAGTAGAAGCTTTTATTATAGTTAATTTATATATTTTTCTAAAAGTAGAGTTAGAGATTATCTATATTATTTTTTCTTTTTTTTATTTATTTTCTTAATTTTTTAGGATATCTTATTTATAGCGTAAGAGTATATTAAGTATAGCTATAAAGTAGCTTAGTTAGTATTCTAAATAGAAGTTATACTTTAATAACTATTCTACTTAATAACTTTAACGCTTTATTAAATACTATTTTTATATAAAGTATTTAAAGCTTTTATAGTTAGTTAAAACTTTAAACCTAAAGTAGTTTTTTAATTTAGCATCTTATATACTTAAATAAGTAATTACTACTAATAGTTCTTTATTATAGATTAAGTAGTTATATTAAGTAGAGGTAAGCTTCTATAAGTGAAAAGTAATAAAATAGTATTATTTTTATATATCTTCTTAAGTTAATATACCTCTTAAAGTAAACCTTAAGTAGTCTATCTTAATAGTTATTAAAGCTTATAAGTTAAAGTAATATAGTACTAGTATAGTTTAAAAGTAGTACTTAAACGTTTAGAACGCTTCTTTTTATTTTTTACTCTAGATAAATAATATTTCTTTTTTTATAAAAAGAGTAAGAAGCTTTATAACTTTTAAATACTCTAATATAAATATTTAGTAATAATTAGTAAACCTTAAGAAGCTTTATAACCTTTTTACTAAAATAGACGCTTCCTATTTAATAATTACTTACATTTTCTCTATATTATAAGTAATATTTTTACTTACTTTTAAGATAAATCCTATATATTTCACTATTTTTATTAAAAACTTATACTTTATAAGGTTAAAGTTAAAACTAGCTTCTCTAAAGGCTTATAGAACTTTATAAACCTTCTATTTATAGTCTACTTAAGAGCTATTACTATAAACTAATATATTATTAATATATACTATTATAAAGTTATTAAAGAACTCTTAAAGTATACTATTAATATACTACTAAAACATTACTAAAGCTCTACTTAGTCTAAATAAGTAGACTAGCTACTTAAAGAGCTTATATTATATATAAAAAATAGTTTTCTCTTAGTACCTTTCTACTATATAAATCTTATAGAAAGTAGTAATAATATCTAACTTTATATACTATTTCACTAAACTAACTTTCTAAAAAATCTTTTAGATTAGAAGTAAAAAGTAGTAGTCCTACTTAATAATAGCGTTTAATATTTAGTAGTTATAATAAAACTATAATCCTCTACTTAGTTTCCTAACGAAAAGTACTAATATACTAATAAAAGACTTACTAGCTTAAATAAAGCTTTTATTAAGTAAATTAATAAATATCTTTTTAAGTATTAGAAGCTTTTCTCTTAATATACTATAGAGAAGGCCTTAAAGTAAAGGCGCTTTTTAACTAAAGATATTATACTTAAAGTAGATTTTATAGTTTACACTAAAGTAATTTAAAAGTAAAAAATATAACTTAGTAAGCTTAAAAAGCTCTATAAATTTATTATAAATATACTATAGTAGTTTCTCTAAATAATCTTCTAGTTTCTTTATTTTAAATATCTTCTTAATATCTCTTAAGCTTACTACTTATATTTCTATAGTTACCTCAAACGTCTAACTTCTAATAACTTTCTAGTAAATTACTATAAAAGAAGTAGTATTTAGTTAGTAAGTTTTTTAGATTTCCTTTACCTTTTAGAGCTTATTTTATTTTTATAAAATAATAATAACCTCTACTTTTCTATAGAACACTTATTTCTCTACTATATTATTCTATTCTATCTATAGCTTCTCTAAAAATAAGTTAGTATCTAATCTCTTTATAATATAAGCGAAGAGCTACTATATATAGCCTCTAATTTCAAAATATAGTATAGCTATACTTTTTACTTTAGCTTAAGCTAAGTTTTTAATAAAACTATATAGTTACTATATTTAGTAATTAATATATAGTAAATAGAAGTAATAAATATACTAATAGTTTATTATTATATAAATATTATAATTATAGTCTATTAAAGCGTTAATAAAAATACTTTTATTAACTCTAACTACTAATATTATAAAAAGCTCACTTATATTATATTCTAACTAAAATTACTTCTATTTAGCTTACTCTTCCTCTATTACTTTTAATATCTAATTTCATATTAAAGTTACTCATTTCTTAAGTTAGAAGTATCCTCTTCTTTTTTATCCTCTTCTAAGTCTTAATATAGTACTTTCTTAATAGTTTTTACTACTTTAAAACTATCCTTTAATCTCTTTAACTTCTAATAATCTCTTTATAAATAGCTAATCTAGTTATATTTAAAATAATAGTATATTTCCTTACTAAAACCTTTATCTATTCTATTATATAAAGTATATACTAACCCTATTATTCTAGTATCCCTATTTATATCTACTTTAGTAAAAGATAATCTTATTCTAAAAGTTATAAGCTAATATATAATATTATAAATACAATATAAGTTTTCTAGTTTCTATGTAATATCTTATATAAAGCTTATATACTTAGTATACTTATAAGAGGTTAAGTAGTTAACTAAATAGTTAAGAAGTTTATAAGATAATACTTTTTATAAGTAGTTAATCTAAACTCTATCTAGTTATACTACGCTATCTACTTCTATAATAGTATATTTAAAATAAAGTAAAAATGAAGTAAAAAATTCATTATATTTTATTTTAAGCTTTAATAGCTTTCTAAAAGCCTTACTTTTAATATTTAGGTTACTATAAGTATAGTTTAAATATACTAAGAAGGCGTCTAGCTTAAATAAACTGTTATTACTACTAGATTTATAAAAAGCTATAACTACTAGCTATACTTTTAGCTTTAAGCAGAAGTTAATTAAATATTAAGCCTCTTAGTTATTTAAGTAGAAAGCTTAATCTATTTTAATTTTATTATATATCTATTATACCTAAATAGTATATTTATTATAACTACTTTTAAACTTAAGAAGGTTAGAAAAGAGCTTTAAATATTAAATACTACTTATTTTCTAGATAATATTTAGTTCTAAGAGTAGTAGCGCTAATAGTACTAATAGTAGAAGTGCTATAAAATATAGTACTAATAGTACTAAAATATCACTATCTATTACTATTTATATTAGCCTTATAACTAGTTTGTTAACAGCTTATAGTAAGGTTAATATATTATTAAGTTAGTTACTTAACTTAGTAATCATAATATAGATTAATTTAAACGCTTATACGCTTTCTAACGCTATTTCTAACTTTACTGCTTTAAGCTTAGTTAGCTTTATTTCCTACCTACTATCTATTACGCTATATAACTAGCAAGGTAGATATTTAGTAAGAGCTTAGATATATAAGGGGCTAGCTTATAATTTATTTAACTTAGGGGTGCTTTAATTATAGTAATCTAAGCTAAAAGAGGGAAGTTTTTAGGATATTTCTTATATAGAGGAAAAACAGGTATAAGGCGCCTATTAAGTAAACGCAGTTACTGAAGGCAGAATTTCCATAGGTCTGCAGCAACGCCTAGACGTAATAAGTAAGCGTAGCCTGTAATAGTTATTAATCTTTTATAAGGCTTATAATTACATACTACATCCTATTAAGGTAATAATAACTGATCTTAAGGTCTAGTTCTTTAAGCTTATTAGCTTAGAGAACTATAAAGTATAAGCTATATATATTAAAATCCTACTATATAGTAAAGATATTACTATAGACTTTACTAAGCTTATTTCTTCTAATAATAAAGATAAAAACTATAAGGCTTTAAGTTATATATAGTTATTCTATAATAATAGGCCTCTAAAGGTTATAAAAGATAATAAAGATACTTATACTACTTAGGAATATCTAAAAACCCTATATAAGCTTATAGGTTTTATAAATAAGTTTTTAACCTATAAAGAGTTTTTTAATACTTCTTTAGATAACTTTGATTTTATAGAAGAATATATAAATAAAATATAAGAACTTATAGATAATTTGTCCTATAATAAGCTTAAATTATCTGATTAAGTAATTATAGCTTATATACTTAATAGTCTAAATAAGACTTATAAGGCTTTTATAACCTTTATAACTTAGTCTCTTAAGACTAACCCTACTACTTATAACCTAGACTCTTTATATACTAGTCTTATAGATAAGTATAAGAGAAAAGGTAGTAGTAAAGTAGTTAATAATACTACTAAGGGTAATAATAAAAAGAATAAAAAATAAAATAAAAACTAGGAAAATACTAATAAGAAAAATAAAAATAAAATTAATAAAAAACCTTAGAAAAAATAGAAAGGTTTATACTACAAAAATTATAAGAAAATAAACTATACTAAAGAAAACTACGCTTTTCTATATCCTAAAAAAGCACCTAGTTAGTAGAAAAAACTTTCTATTAGTACTACTAGTACTAAAAATAAAGAAAAAGAAGTAGTTAATATAATTGCTTTAGAAGAAAATACCCCCTATATATCTATAAATAATTCTAAAAATCCTATAGATTTAATAGATTTATCTTCTAATAAAGAAGAAGAAGATATTCTCTTTAAGAATATAAGCTATACTGCTCCTAATAATAATATAAATAATACTAATAATCCTTCTTTAGGTTATTTAATTAACTAGTTTATTATTAAGGAAAAAGGAAAAGTAAGGAGTTATAATAATAAGAATGAAAATACAGTTAATATTTATATTAATACTACAGCTACTATTTATGTTATAAACAGTTATAACTTATTAAAAAATTATAAAAAAATCAATAAAATTATAAATT
The DNA here is from genome assembly GCA_020226115.1 of Colletotrichum viniferum. Taxonomy (NCBI): domain Eukaryota; kingdom Fungi; phylum Ascomycota; class Sordariomycetes; order Glomerellales; family Glomerellaceae; genus Colletotrichum; species Colletotrichum viniferum. The sequence continues at coordinate 977,136 of JAGFBE010000008.1, forward strand.
AGGGAGAAGTAAAGACTCTTATTTCTAAAATAAAAGGTGATTTAATAATATATCTAAATAATAATACTATAATACTAAAAGACGTTTATTATATACTTGAACTAGGTATTAATTTATTTAGTTAATCTAAGTTAGATTCTTTAGGTATTGCTTCTATTATATAGAAATAACCTATTTTATATAATATTAATAAAGATTGTATTATTACTATGGGAGCAAAGAGAAATAACTTATATTTCTTTTAATTTCCTATTAATAATAATAATAACTATATATATAATACTATAAATAATAATATAAATAATAATAATAATAAAAATAATAATAATAATAATAATAGCCTCTAATTATGGCATAAACGTCTTGGATATATATATATATAGACTCTTTTAAAAATAAAAGATAATATAACTGTAAATATAAATATAAATAATAAAAATAATAATAAATTATAGCTCTATAAAGCCTGTTTTTAAGGCAAATTTGTAATAAAGGCTAGTAAGCTATAGGTTTATAATAAAAATCTAAATTATCTAGATTATATAGCTTTAGACCTATATAGGCTTATAACGCCTATTATATATGATAAATATATATATTTTATTATCTTTATAGATAAATATTCCTATTTTATATAGGGAAAATTACTTAAAGATAAAGAGAAGTATACTATTAGTGAAGCTTTTTTTGAATTTCAAGCTGAAGTAAATAATAATAATAATAATAAAAGAATAAAAGAAGTATCTATAGATAGAGGTATAGAATTTAATAATTATTGCTTTAAAGCTATATATACTAAAAGCAGTATAATATATAATAAAAGACCTCTTTATATATATAAACCTAATAGTCTTATAGAGCGTACTATACGTACTATAGTTAATAAAATAAGAACTATACTATATAATTTAGGTTTACTATACTACCTATAGGGTGAAGCCTTTTATACTACTCTTTATATATATAATAGGACTCCTTATAGCTCTATTAAGTATAAAACACCTTATAGAATAAAGAATAATATAAAACCTAATATAAATAATATAAAAGTGTGGGGTAGTATTTACTACTATAAGAATAAAGATCTTTTTATAAAGAAACTAGATATATAAATACGTTAAGGTTATATAATAAATTACAGATCTAATAGGTATAAGATCTAGGATATATAACTAAGAAGAGCTTTATAGTCTTAAAACGTTGAAATCTTAGAAAATACCTTTATTTCTTATTATAAAGAGCTTCTTTTAAGTATAAATACCTGCTATAAGGATATAAATAGTAGTGTTATACTAAATAATAATAGACATAATACTGCCCAAAAAAGTCTATAAAGAGATATTTCTAGTTAATCTATCTCTTATAGGAATAATTCTACTATAAGTAGTAATATTTCTATAATAAATAACGCTCTTGTAAATCTAAGTGATAAGACTAGTATTAATAATAATAATAATAATAATAATAATAATAATAAAAATAATAATATTAATATTAGTAATAATAATATTAATACTAGTATGATTAGTTTACATAATAATAATATAAAAACTATTAGTATTAATAATAGAGAAATAAATAAACAAAAATCTAAATTACTAATAGAGATCTTCTCTCTATTAGAAGAAGCTAAAAAAGACTATAAATAGGTTAATAATATAGTTTATAATACTAAAAGTGCACTATTATTTATTATAGCAGATTATTCTGCTCTTAGTATTTATAAAATAAATAATAATGTTTTAACTAATAATAATAGTATTACTAGAACTAGTACTATCGATAAAGCTTTTTATATTCTATTAGTTATTATATTAAATAAGCTTTCTAATATATAGTAAGCTTTAAGTTCTCCTTATAAAGATAATTGGATTTAAGCTATATAACTAGAAGTAACTTAAATAGAAAATATAAAAACTTAGGAAATTATATAAAAACTAAATAATATTCATCTATTAAGTAGTAGATAGGTATATATTATGAAATTAAAAGATAAAATAAATAATATCTATAAATATAAAGCAAAATAGGTTACTTAAGGTTATAATTAATATATTAGTATTAATTATTTAGAAACCTTTTCTACTACTTATAGACTAGAAAGCTATAAGTTTATAGTTATATTTGTTATAAAAGAAGAATAGACCTTTCTATAGTATGATGTTACTATAGCATTTATATACGCTAATATAGATATAAATATATATATAATATTACTAATAGGTTTTTTGTATAATAAAACTACAAATAAGTTAGAATTTAATTCTAATTATAACTATAAGTCTAATAACAGTAAATATTGCTATAAGCTTCTTAAAGCTTTATATAGGTTAAAGCAAAGCCTTAGACTATAGTATAACCATTTAAAAGCTATATTAATAAAATTAGGATTTATTATTTCACTTTATAATAAAACAGTATTTATACTTAATAAAAATAACTATAAAGCTATAATTTGTTATCATATAGACGATATACTTTTAGCAGCTAATAATATTACTACTAGTAACTATATATATAATAAACTAAGGTAATATATAAAAATACAACTATTAAGGGAGCCTAGTACCTTTTTAGGCTATAAGTTTAAGATAGATTAACCTAATAAGTCTTTCTTTATATATTAAACTAAATATACAGAAAAAATATTAAATAAATATAATAAAACTAATATAAATCTATCTTTAACTCCTATGAGAGATAATATAAAATTATATATAAATAAATATACTACTATAAAAGAAGAAATATTATAATTTTAGTAGTAGATTAAAGCCTTTATATATCTAGCTCTAAAGACTAGGTATAATATTACTCTAGTAGTTATAATATTATTAAGATATATAATAAACCCTTTAAAAGAGCATTTTTCAGCTTTAGATTACTTATAGGGATATATAAATAATTTTCCTAAAAGAGGAATTTATTATAATTATAATAATAATATAATATGGGATTTAATAAGTTATTCAGACTCTAATTAGGCTAGAGACCTAGATAATAGAAGATCTATATTAGCTTATATATTTTACTAGGGATTATATAATATAATATCTTATAGCACTATAAAATAAAAAATAGTAGTACTGTCTACTTATAAAGCTAAATATATAGCTTTAACTAAAGCAATAAAAGAAGCCTTATATCTATATAATAATTATAATTTTAATTTAACTAATCTAGGTTTTAAAGTTTCAAATAAGCCTAAGATTTTTATAGATAATTTAGCAGCTAAAAAGCTGACTGAAAATCCCGAATTTCATAAAGAAATCTAAGTATATTAATATAAAATATCATTTTACTAGAGAATCTTTATTAAATAAAGATATAATGTTATTTCATATAGACTCTAAGTCTAATATTGCAGATATATTAACTAAGCTTTTAAGTAAAGTTATATTTAATGATATACTTAATATAATAAATAACAATAATGATAAAGAAAATAATAATAATATATATAATAATAATAACCGTATTAAAGAAATAACATACTTGTTTTTCTCTTACCTTTTTACCTATAAAGTTATTTTATAAGAGTTTTTTAACTAGTTATAAACATATTATATATATTATAGGAATATTTTTCTTATTTTTCCCACAGGGTTTTTAAGTTTTTTATACCTATAACGTATATATATATTAAGTGAGTAAGCTATATACTATAAATCAACCATATATACCTTAAGGGGGGATGTTAATATATAACATTCTTTTATAATAATAATAATAATATAAGAATAATAATAACGCTTAACTTACTTTAATATTCTATAATAAATAAATAAATAACGTTTAAAGTATAAAACCTTATATAAAAATACTCTATTTATTATACCCTATAACTATAATATTGATTATATAATACGTATACTTACGTAAGCACCTTATATAATTAGTAGTTTAGTAGGTTACGTTTTAGGTTATCTTTCCCCTCACTTTTCCCTACTAGGGGATACAACCTACTAACTATATCAACAGAAATTATCACAATACATCACTTCTCTTATTATTATCTATACAATTAAATGCTCTTTAATACTCAAGATTATCACTTTTTATCACAACATAAGCCCATCTATAACCCTATACTATATAAGCGCATATACTACGCCCCTATATACGCTTATACCTATGCTAACAAAAACTATCCTACATATTATATAGTAAGAGAAAAAAATTCCTATTCCTAAAGCCTTATAAAAGAAGGTTATTAATATACTTAGATTAAAAGTTATATAAAAAGGTTTAGAGAAATCCTATAGATCATATAAGAACTCTTAGTTCCTTATTACTAAAAAGGATAGTAATATAAAGCTAATTAACTTATATATAAAACTTAATAAGATTAGCATTAGAGATACCTTTATTCCTCTAGAAGCTAATAAATTCTTAAAAGACTTTACTAACTATAAAATTATAAGCCTTTTAAACCTATTTTCTAAATATAACTAAATCTCACTTAATAAGTTAAATTAAAACCTAACTATATTTACTATACTTTTAGAGCTATTCAAAATATATACCTTACCTTAAAAAGTAATAAATTTAGTTACCTAGTTCATAAGAGTTATAATAAAAATCCTCTATAACCTTATTCTAAACGTTTACTAACCTTTCCTTAATAATATCCCTATTAGAAAGCTAAAAATAACATATAATAGTAACTATATAGTTAAGCTTCTAGAAATATATTTATATATCTTTAAGCACTTTATAAACCTAAATATAATACTTTAAAACCTTAAGCTTACTAGTACCACAATTTCTCCTAAGAAATCTTAGATTTACTAGCTTACTATTAACCTCTTTAGTTATATAGTAAGCAGTAGGAAACATAAGCCTAACTAAAACAAAGTTATTAAAATCCTTAAATAAGAAAAATATAATAATATTACAGTAGTTAAAAATCTTCTTAGTATTATTAAGTTCTATTAAGTATAAATTAAAAATTACAGAACTATTTCTACCCTACTAATAAAACTTCTTTAAAAAAAAGTACCTTTTAAGTAAAAGCTAAAACAGCAGCTAGCTATAGAAACCTTTAAGCTTTACTTAGTTAGCCCTCTATTACTTTAACCTATTAATTATAAAAAAAGAAGCTAGTAAAATCTATCTATCTACTAATATAAACACTAAAAAGTAGGGCGCTATACTTAGATAATACTGTTAGAGCAAAAGATGCGTTGCTCTTACTGCTATTAGTAACATCCTATACACTATCTAAGTAGAAGCATAGGCTGTTTCTTTAATTAACAATTAGGCTTATATACTTTCCTCCACTGTTATATCGCAAAAAGACGATGAAATTGCACAAAGCAAGCTTATTAGCTAGAACTCTATAATACTTTATTATGAGGTCATTATAGAAAGAGACCTAAATAATAAAAACCCTTACGTATTATTCTTTAATAACATCTCTAACAGTATAAAAGTAGGATCTAGACTAGCGCAGCCCTCAACTATAACGCAGAAAAGCTTAAGCTTCAATCAGTCTTACTTGCTCTTAAGAAGCTTAAAAACTACCTATACAGTATATAATTCACCCTTAAAACTAATATAAAAATCCTTATAGACTAAATCAGTAACACTACTTTAGATTTACCTAAAGTAGTTCTTATATAATAGATTATATAGATTAAAATATTTAATTTCAATATTCACTATATACCTAGTATAAAAAATAAAGCTATAGATAGTCTCTCACATAAACTAATAAGAGAATCTAATATTTAAGAAGCTAAATAAAAAGAAAATTTAAATAAAATAATTAATAACTCTATCTATACGCTTAAAGTAGAAAAAGATCTTAAACCTAAAATAAATAATCTACTAAGCTTTAAATAGATTTAGTCTTAATAATTATAATAAATTACTAAATACTTAGCTTTATTATTATACCTAAAAACTATTTCTTAGATTAATTTTAAGAAATTTAAGTTATATATAGCAAAATATATACTCTAAGATAGTTTTCTCTTTTAGAAAGAAATAAAGTTAAACCTTACGCTAAAATAAATAGTTAATAATAAAAAAGAATAAAAGAAGTTAATCTAATATATATATACTAAGAGAAAGTATAAAGACTATAATATAATATATACTAAACTCTAAAAGTAATATACTTAAGAAAACATATATTAAATAATAAGTAATAAAATAAAAAGCTATCTACTTTATATATAAGCTTAACTAAAATAATTTAAAAACCCTCATACCTTTTCTATACCCCTAGTAATCCTATTTTAGTATATTTATATTAATATCTAAAAAATTAGTAATTACTTTCTAGCTAAAACTTATAATATACTTACTAGTTATATAGAAGCTTATTAACTTCTTAAAAACATTAACTTAAGAATAATAGCTAAATTTATCTAAAAAGATATAATCTACTACTATAAGATCTATAAACTCCTTATAGTTAATAGAAAACTAAAAAATAAAAAGTTTATTAAAAAGCTTAATTAAGTCTATAAGAAATAATACCTTATTATTTTAGTATATAATTTAAAAGTTAATAAACTTATTAAAAAAGAATATTAACCCTTTATTTATACCTTTATAACTTAGTTAGACTTTAATAGAAAGAATTAAACTTTAGTCCTTTATATAACTTTATTTACTAACTAAATATTAGTTAGATCTTCTATAAAATACTCTCCTTTTTACTTTATTTATAGTTATAACCTAATTACTTTAATTAAAACTAAAAATATTACTTAGTAAGTATTAAACTAATTAAAAGTTAGAAATATTAAAACTAAACTCTTTTTATATATATAAACCTTTAAATAACTTAATTCTAACTAGTAAATAGCTTTTAAATATATTATAAAACAGCGCTACTAAGTTACTAAAAACTATAACTAAAAAAACAAATATAGAATGTAATATAAAAAACTATAAATTAGAAATATTATTCTTATCTATAACGTAAAGCTATTTATTAATAAAAGCTCTTCTAATAAGCTTAATATATACTAGTTAAGCCTTTTTTATATCTAATAGATATCTCCCTAAACTTTATCCTATTTACTTAAAACCCTTACTAAAATTCCTATTAAGTAGACTATAGCTAGTAATTACTTAAAGAAATTTATAGTAAATAAAAACAGCTATTTAGATAATATCTCTAAAATAAAAGTCTAACTAAACCTTAAATAAGCCTTTAATAAGGTCTTTCCTACTATAAATTAACCTAATCCTAATACGTTTAGTTTAGTAGAAATCTTAAACCTTAATAAGTTATCTATACTAAAAAAAGTAGAAACTAATAACTTTAACACTATAAAAATGTAAATTAAGTAATTATAAAAATAAAACAAAACACTATAAGCTAAAGTTAATATTTAGTAAAAAAAGAATAAAATTATAATAGATATCTTTATAAAAAATAAAGGATTTAATAGCTACTATAGAGATATAGAGAAACTAAAAAACAGCTAAGTCCACAATAATTATTAAATTTTATCTATTTTTAGCAAAAAAAGCAATATTTTATCTATTTATGTTTAGTTATCCTTACACTATAATTTCTATTAACTATATATTTATATTACTTTTTTTACTTTTAATATATATTATTATAAAAAAAGAGGGGATGCATAATAATAAAAACTAATAAACACCAAAAAGACCAAAAAATAGTAAAAAACTCAAAAGAAACTAATACTACCCCTAAAAAGTTCAAACCCAGCAAATCTAAAATTAACTAAACTAAAAAGAACGCATTCATTTAGGTTTCAACAGCAAGAGCAAAACAGGCATATTAATTAAAACATCGCCATCTATAAAAAGAAGGCCTTTAACCCTACATATCTTGCAATTAAATCACAAAAAAAAAACCTCACCTCTTTTATAGCTAGATAAGTTAGAGACCTCTTTTAGAACTATAGTTAAGTTAGTTTGCAATTAGTATAGAATCCATAAGACACTAGTAGAGACTTAAAAGCTCATTAATTATACTTCTTTTATTATTTTATAACTCTAAATCAAATTAAAAAAAAACCTATAGAAATATAGCCTCTATACTATAGACTTTATTAAATATATTATTTAATAAAACATCTCCAGTATTAAAACTTTATATTTAGAAACTACTACTAAAGCCTAAAAAGCTAACCTAAATCTTTATAAAAACCTTTTTAACTATTAAGTTAAACTTATTACTAAGAAGTTTAACCCCTATACTTCACTTAAAAGCTTAAAACTAAAACCTAAAACTAAATTTAAAAACTAACTAAAGGCTTTAAAGAGAAAAAAGTAAAAAGAATAATAAAAAAATAAAATAAACATAAGTTTTAGAAAAGCTATATCTAACTAAATATTAGTTACTTAAGAGTTAATTAGAGTTAAAGCTAAAGACTTAGCTCCTCTAAAAAAAACTAATAGAATAGAAGATATAGTCTATAATAATAACCCTAATTTTATAACCTTTATTATTAATATAAAAAAGAAAAACTACCCTAGAGAAGTATTAAATAAAGTTAAAAACATATAGGTTTAAATAGAAAATAAGTAAAAGAAGTTCTACTATATAAAGATCAAAAAAAGAGTTAGAAAGCTTAAGCTATTTATAGTAAATAAACCTAGTAACTTAACTCTAAAGTAATTCCTTATTACTTAAGATAACCTAATTAAAAATATAGCCTAAGCTATATAACTTTAAAATGCTTTTCTAGTTCTAACTATACTAAAAAGATAAATAGCACTTAATATATAGTAAGCTAAAAAGATCTAAAGAAAAAACTATAATTAAGCCTATATTAAAAAAAGATTAGTAGAGAGACTAGCTACTAGCTAGAATAATAAAAGATATAAGTTAAAGGCTAAATAGAACATTAAATATATAAAATAAAAGTATTTAAGTCTTCCTCTCTTTAGTATATAAAAAACTTAAAAAATATATAAAAAGAAGTAAAGTTCTTAGAATTTTTAGTAATTCTAACCTAAAAAGTAAAAAGTTAAATAAATATTTTCATAAGTATTAAGCATTATTATAAGAAAAAAAGGCTTATATAAATAAACAGAAGCCTAATTAACTTATAATAAAAAAAACTAAGTAGATAAATAAAAAACACACTTATTTTTATATAATTTCCTATTTTCCCTTAATAACTTTAATAATTATCCTCTTAGAAAAGTTTTTAGAATTCTTTAGCCTAGCTTATAGAAAAAACTTATTAATTCTTACTCTTTAAAAATTAAATAAAAATAGGTATTTTTAAGCTTCTCTAGCCTTAACTAGCTTTATCTTTATCCCCTCTTTTAATTCTTACTATACTTCTTTAATTATTTAAAGTAATAATAAAATAGAATACTATAAAGATAATATCGCTAAACTTCTTCTTAGTAACCTATTTTCTCTTAAGAAATTACATAACCTAAAACATAAAAAGGGTAGAAAATATAGATAAAGTATAAGTTAGTTAAGCTTATATTTATATATTCACTTTTATATCTCTTATAGTTATCTAGAAAATCAATATATAAATATTTAGGGCATTTTTAGAGGTTTTCTGCCTAAAGTAGAATGCAATAGCATAATTAATAAGTTTTCTCCCTTACCCTATTGCAATACTAGCTAAACTAATTACTTTAATAAATACCTCTAGTTATTTATAAATTAGATATCCCTATAGATATATCTAACGACTAATAGAAATAAATAAACTAAAATAAAAAAAATTATATATTTATTTAGAAATACTAAAAATAAACTAAGATAATACTAGAGTACTACTAATATTAAAAACTAAAAAACTAAGATTAATAAAATCTAAACTAAGCTTAAACTTCTATTTGTAAGAATTATTTACTACTTTAGTAGTTTAAAAGTTACTTATTACTTACTTCTTATAAATATTTAATACTGGAAGTATACTATTCTCTTTATTAATCCCTTATATGTCTTACTTAAAAACCTTAGTTTAACGCTCCTTTACTAATTTCTTAGTTATATAAATATAACTTAAGTAACTAGTAACTTTAGCTATCTAAGTTTATAAATAAGTAAACTCTTAATAAAATATAAATAGCTTTTTATTAGCTTTTTTCTCCTTTTTATCCTATTCTCTCTATTACTTATTTAATCTTTATACTATAAAAAATAAATTAGCTACTACTTAAATAGGAACTAAAAGAAAGCTATTATATAAATTAAAACTACTAGAACACTATTATAAAACTTCTTCGCCTTAATATATATATAATATTAAAATAACTTCTTACTAAAATAGTAAATAACTTTAACTTAAAAACAATAAGTATAAAGTATATTACTAAATAAGAAATAAAAATTAATATATTTAATTAAAGCTTTATACTTATAATTTTTAAACTTAGTAATAGCTAACTTCTTTTTTAACTTTTAAATACAACCTAACATAATATTAGTATTATAGATAAATTAAGAAGTATAATTAATAGATCCTTAATTTAAAACTAATAACCTATTTATATTAGGTTTTAAAGATAAGACTTTTAGAGAGAAGACCTAATATTATAACCTATAAATAAGGATAATAGATAACTAACCTACTTAAGTATTAGATAGCTATAATAGGATATTTATACTTATAGGATTATAGGAATAATAAAGGCTCACTTAGAATAAAAAAACTATAGTATAAGTTATATAATAATAAAAAGGACTAATAAAGAATAAATAGTCTAATAAGAAGACTAATATAGAGATAGTAGTCTATACTTAGGACTACTTAGATCTTATTAATCTTAAGATAATAGAACTATTTAGGACTTATATATAGTATAACCTTAAGCTTAACTTATAGTTAAACTTCTATAGCTCTTTAGTAATTAACTTTATATTTATCCTCTAAATACTTTTAGCTTACTTTTACTATAAATAACTTATTAAGTTTAAAACTAATTACTTTAGCTTCTAAAGACTAATCTATAATAAAGCTTATAACTAATAACTTAAACTATAACCTTAGTATACTATTACTATGCGTTAATCTCCAGCTTCTGTTAGCAGACCCTACTATTAGATAGCTAACTGTAATAATAGTGCTACTTTAAATTTAGTTCTAGAGGTATTAAGTTTACTTAAGTGTTAAAGGTATTATTAATAGTCTCTATAATATTAGTAGAAGTTTAGTAAAACTAAATACTTTTTTATAGTTAGTTATTATTACTAAGATAGTGAAGATATTAACGGTAAGTTTACTAAGTGTTAAGAACGTCTATTAATATAAAATCTATTATTAGATAGAGTTATTAATAGGCTAAATAATAAAGAGATAGAAGTATTACTCTAGCTTATTAAAATTATTAATAGTAGTATTATAAGCTTTACTAGCTAACTATTAATAATATTTAGAGTCTTTAGCCCTCAGAGTAATAGTAATTAATATAAATATAGCTTATAGAGGCTATAGCTAAAGCTATAAACTAGTCTAGTTAGATATATTAGTATACTATTATTATTAATACTTATAAAGTCCTTTTTAGGTATTATATACCTATATATAAGTTTCTAAGGTGTTTTAACGCTTCTAAAGCTATTATAGACCCTACTTAGGATATAGAATTACTATAGTAGTATAAAGAGGAGACTTTATAAGCTTAATATAGTATTTATTAAGTACTTACTAGCTATTAATAATTAATAAGCGTAGATATTTATAAGAGTTAAAGTTAACACCTTAGGGATATTATAATTATAAGTATTTAAGTTATAAATAAATAAAGATACTATTAATTAATAAGAACTATAAGACTACTATGAAGCTTTACTAAGAATATTAAAATACTTTTATAGGTTAAAATAATTATTATAACTAACCTTTAATAAGTTAAGTAGCTATATAGTTCATTTTAGTATTAGTAGAAGTATTAAAAAGCTTATACTAGTTTTTAAGAGAATCTAAGAGATACTTTATACTTACTAAAACCTCTTAGAGTTAGCTATACTTATTACCTTTAATTTAGCCCTTATATCTCTTAGTTTACTTATAGAGTAGCTTAAATACTTTATATAACTTTATAAGGACCTACTAGGTTTCATTAGTGAAGATATTCTTACTTAAAATATAATCTATATTATTAAGAAGACTTAAAGTATAAAGAATATAACTATTAATCTAGCTATATTTAAGTAAGGCTTACTTAATTATATTATATATTAAGTTTTATTAAATAGTATTACTTAATATTAGATTTAGCTTTTAAAATAACTTTTCTTATAGAATAAAGTTAATATTATTATTAGTAGCCTTATTACTAATAGCTAAAAAGCTTTTTCCAAGTCAATTTCATAATTAACAGTCTGAATGCCGCAATAGCTAGTTGTGCGCGCGTATCTATACTTAATACAGTAGAGGTCGTAGGTTTAAATCCCACTAGCAGCAGACTCTAACTAAGCCGTCCACTAACTAGCTTGAAAAGCGAAAAAAGCCGGGCAGTTAATAGGGCGCCTTAGAGGGCTAAGCCTCACGTTAGCTCGCCCTAAGGGGGCGTGTCAGATTGTACGTATAGGCGCCCATAAGGGACAAATTAGCACCTTAGTGGGGCACCTACGTTTTAGCTGTCAATTTGATATTTAGATTATTATAGTAATAATCTAATATATTTAATAATATTCTAGAGTTTACTAATAAGGCCTTTCTACTTCTAGTAAACTAGGTTATTTTAAACTCTACTAGTATTAAATAAATAGTTAGACTTCTCTTTAAACGTTTTATTATTAACGCTATAAATAATAGTATAACTAATAAGGTTAAAGATATAGTTAAAGTATTAAATTTAGTATTACTAGGCGTTAGTTTCTATATATAAAGATAATAGAAAAGAAAAGAGAGCTTTGAAGTAAGTGTTATTATTTATAGTATTATTAGATATAGTAATACTAACCTAATTAATAAAGCCTCAGTTTATAAAAGTAGTATAAATAGTTATAGTAATGTTTTCACTAGAGTAGGCATTAGGCTAGTAGTAAAAAGCTAATAAGTACTAGGTCTATTTTTCTAATTCGTTAATAAAGTAGCTAAATATAGTAATAATAGTATATTAATTAAATGAGGTCTATAGATTAAATAATATATAGATCTTTATAAGTACTTTCTATATCTCACTTCTAATCTGCTTTTTTTAGAGATATAGAAGTAATATAATTAGGCTTTCTAAAAGTCCTTTAACTAATATATTTAGTTATAGATATTATAATTAAAGAGACTAAATAAGTACTATATATATTAGTTACTAAATATTAAAAAAAGGTTACTAATATTAACGAAGAAGCTAATAGCTAGCTCTTTAATCTAAAAAACTCTACTATAAAGTATAGTAATAGAAATAAAGCGTTAGCACTTAAAGAGATACTTATTATCTCTAGAATTATTATTAGATAGATACTTAGTATAGAGGTATTTTTTATAGATATAGTAAGTAGATTTAAAGTACTTTTTAGTACTAGATATAGTAGTAGCTTTCTATAGTTCTCTAAGAGTACTAGCTTTATTATAGTATTAGTAGACCTAATAAATATCGCTTAGATATATTATTAATATATAAAAAAGTATAGTAAAAAGTAAGTAAGTAATAAGTATACTTCTAATATTATTTAAGAGGATCTTATAGATAAAAATACTCTTATTTCTAATCTAAGAAGTATAGTTTTAACTACTTTTCCTTAAAATAGCTTCTATATTAATATAGTACTACTCTTTCTAAATAGTATAAAGTAAAGCTTTAAAAGTAATATACTTATTAAGGTTAGTAGTTAATATATTACTAATAGTTAAAAAAGCTTAAATCTAAGTAGTAATCTCTTAAGAAGTTACTTTATAGCTAATAAAGTAATTAATATATTAGTTATATACTAGTAGAGGTATTATAATAGTAAGAAAAAGGTTAAAAAAAGCGTTTAGAAGCATATAGAAATAGAGCTTTAAAGTATAGTAGTAGTAGTAGTAGTAATAGTAGTGCTAGTAGTAATATTAAAGAAAGTTATTTTTAAAAGCTAGTAAAGAGGTTAAAAATAAGCTTTTTTTAACCTCTAATAAGAGAGCTAAAAATATATTAATTAAGTAGTATAGTAAAAAGTATATTTCTAGTACTTTTAGTACTTTTTAGTAATAAAACTAATTCCCCTAGGAAATACTTAGCCCTACTTTACTACTTATTAGTATAAAGGTATTACTAAACTAATATTATTAACTACTTATCTTTTTTTTTTAGAGATATTGCAATAAAGCAAGGGAGAAAACTTATCAATTATACTAAACACTCCACTCTAAGTAGAAAACCCCTAAAAATACCCTAAACACTTATATATTAATTTTCTAAATAACTATAAGAGATATAAAAGTAAGTATATAAATATAAGTTTAACTAACTTATACTTTATCTATATTTTCTACTCTTTTTATATCTTAAGTTATATAATTTCTTAAGAAAAAATAAGCTACTAAGAAGAAGTTTAGTAATATTATCTCTATAATATTCTACTCTATTATTACTTTAAATAATTAAAGAAGTATAATAAAGATTAAAAGAGGGAATAAAAGTAGAGCTAGTTAAAGCTAGAGAAGCCTAAAAATACTTATTTTTATTTAATTTTTAAAAAGTAAAAATTAATAGGTTTTTTCTATAAACTAAACTAAAAAGCTCTAAAAGTTCTTCTAAAAAAGTAGTTACTAAAGTTATTAAAAGAAAATAGGAAATTATATAAAAGTAAATATATTTCTTATTTATCTATTTAGTCTTTTTAATTATAAACTAACTAAGCTTCTATTTACTTATATAAGCTTTTTCCTCTTATAATAATATCTAATACTTATAAAAACGCTTATCTAACCTCTTATTTTTAAGTTAGAATTACTAAAAAATTCTAAAAACTCTACTTCTTTCTATATATCCCCTAAATCTCTTATATATTAAAGAGAGGAAAACTTAAATACCTTTATTTTATATACTTAATATTCTATTTAGTCTTTAATTTATATCCTCTACTATTCTAGCTAGTAACTAATCTCTTTACTAATTCTTTCTTAATATAAGCTTAATTATAGTTTTTTTTTTAGATCTTTTTAGCTTACTATATACTAAGTACTATTTATCCTTTTAATATAGTTAGAACTAAAAAAATATCCTAAAGTTATATAGCTTAAACTATATCTTTAATTAAGTCGTCTTAAATAATAAAAAATTACTTTAAAGTTAAGTCGCTAAGCTTATTTACTTTAAGTAGCTTAAACCTTTAAACTCTTCTCTTAATCTTTATATAGTAAAGCTCTCTTTACTTATTCTCTATTTTAACCTATATATCTTTAACCTTATTTAATATTTCCCTAAAATAGTTTTTTCTTTTTATATTAATAATAAAAGTTATAAAATTAAAGTTATTATTATAAACTATATTTTCTATCCTATTAATCTCTCTTAAAAAGCTAGATCTTTAGCTTTAACCTTAATTAACTCTTAAATAACTAATATCTAGTTAGGTATAGCTTTTCTAAAACTTATATTTACTTTATCTTCTTATTATTTTTCTTACTTTTTTCTTTTTAAAGCTTTTAACTAGTTTTTAAACCTAGTTTTAGGTTTTAGTTTTAAACTTTTAAATAAGATATAAAAGCTAAACTCCTTAGTAATAAGCTTAACTTAATAATTAAAAAAGTTTTTATAAAGATTTAAGTTAGCTTTTTAAACTTTAGTAGTAGTTTCTAAATATAAAGTTTTAATATTAAAAATACTTTATTAAATAATATATCTAATAAAGTCTATAGTATAGAGGCTATATTTCTATAGGTTTTCTTTTAATCTAATTTAAAATTATAGAATAATAAAGAAAGTATAATTAATAAGCTTTTAAATCTCTACTAATATTTTATAGATCTTATACTAATTATAAACTAATTTAACTATAATTCTAAAAGAAATCTCTAACTTATTAAAGTTACTACTATTAATAATATCTTATATACTATCTAAGTAGAGATATAAGCTATTTCTTTAATTAATAATTAAACTTATATATTTTCCTCTACTATTATATTATAAAAAGATAATAAAATTACATAAAGTAAGCTTATTAGCTAAAACTTCATAATATTTTTCTATAAGGTTATTATAGAAAAAGATTTAAATAATAAAAACTTTTATATATTATTCTTTAATAATATCTCTAATAGTTAAGTTATAAGCTATTTTAATATAGCTCTCTAAGAGGGGATCGCCTTAATATAGAAACCTTAATATGTTATAAAAGTTAAAAAGAACCCTTACTTAAATACCTTATTCCTAGATTCCCTAAGTTAAGTTTTTACTATTATTATAAGAGAATCTACCCTACTAATATCTAGTTAAAGTTATATTAGTAAGGTTATTATTAATATTTATCTATTTAAGCGCTAGAAAGAATCTATTTTAATCAAGTTTTAATACTCTATAAAACCTTTAAAGTATAATAAAGAACTTAATAAGCTCTATAGTTTTAAAGAAGATTCTAAAGAGTTTTTTATTAGATTATATAAACTAAATATACCTAGTTTTACTTAGTTTAATATTTACTTTACTAAAGTAGTTAAAATAGAAATTAAAAAACTATAGAAGCTATTCTCTTTATAAAAATAAAGTAGATATATTTACTACTTATAAAGTCTCACCTTAAAAAACTAATTAGTTTTTATACAAATATATAATATAAATTATAAGCTTTTACTTAATCCTATTAATCTAATTAATATCCTATATAGTTTTATAAGCTTTCTAGAACTTAAGATTATAATTTCTAGAGGATAGAAACTAAAGAGTAATAAGAGTAATTTAATAAAATATTATATAATATTCTATAGTAATTTAGAGGAGCTATTAAGTTATAAATATAAAGAATATATTAAATAAGCTTATATTAATATTTATTTAAATTATAATAATTAGATATTTTAGAAGAAAAAAAAAGTTAAAAAAGTAAATTTATAGAAAGTAAGAAAATATTAATTATAATATTAATAGTTTTTACTAAGAGTTAGTAAGAGTAAATAAGAAGAGAAAACATATAATTTTAAAATATAGAAGTAATAGTTAGTCTTATTTACAATATTATAATTAAATATAAAAATATCTATTAAAAAAAAGTTATTATTATATATATAGATATATAAAAATATTTAGTAGAAAATTAGCAGTTTAAAATACCTCTTTTTATAAATGTTATAAAAATAAATTTAGTACTAATAGTTAATATTCCTTCTTAAAATGTGATTTTTAAGTAAAAAAGAAGCTAGTTAAACTATAAAATAGTTATTTTTAAAGCTAAAATTTAAGTAATTATAAGATATAAATAGTGATTAGATAAAAGTAAAGTTTAGTAGTAAAAATAGTAAGTAGAAAAAAGAAGAATAACTAATATAATTTAGTAGTAGAGAAAATAAAATATAGCTATAAACTGCTTAGTTAAGCTTATAATTTTATGTTTTTAAAGAGAAATTAATACTTATAGCTATAAAAGAGGTGAGGTTTTTTGTAATTTAATTATAAAATACATAAAGTTAAAGGCCTCCTTTTTATAAATAGTAATATTTTAATTAATATACCTATTTCACTCTTACTATTAAAACCTAAATAAATATATTCTTTTTAGTTTAGTTAATCTTAAATTTATAGTAAAAAGCTCTTTAAATTATTCTTTTTTATTCTATTAATAGGTTACTATAGTAAATAAGTCCTTAAGCCTTTATAATTACTATTTTTAGTATTAACTAACCTTTTAGTTAGATATAAAAAAGCATATTTCTTCTACTTAGCTATATTTTTCCTTTCCTCCTCTTAATATATTATTTACAATTTTTAGCTTAACTAACGCTTTATAATAATAACTAAATAACTTCTAAGTAGTATAATTATAGATATTAAAATTAACTTAAATTACTCTTATACTACTACTTTAAACTAAGTATATAAACTCTTCTTCTTCTCTTCTATACTAGTTTCTATAAATTATAAAAATAAAAAAGAAACTATTTATCTATTTAAACTTATTATACTACTATTAGTTATAATAAGTTATCTTTCTAAAGCTATTTAAACCATTACTAACCTATATATAGACTTCTTTTTCTCTTTTCTAAACTTCTATTAAAAATCCTATTAATTAAGTTTAATATAAAATAAGCTTTATCTATAAAATTACTATTAATAAAAAAGTTAAAAGAGTAGTTTTAAGGTTTTAGTATTTACTTACTAAGTTCTTAATAATATATATAGAGCTAATTAATAAAAAAAAAGTACTAAATAGGTTCTTATTTTTTATAAAAGAGGTTTATATTATAGAAAGTTATATTAGTTCTTAAAAATAGCTATACTAAAAGATAAATAGGTTAGAAGTAGTTAAAGCTTTATTAATTTATATATATAGCGCTTAAAATCTTTTTCTATATAATAGGTATTTTAAGTACTAAATAAAGATATCTTTTAAAGCTAAATAGAGTAGCTACTAAGTTACTATATCTATTCCTTTTTAAAAGTATATTTCTTACTAAACTAAATAGAAAAAAGCTTATTCTAACTATATATATTATAAAAAGAGATCCTTATACTTATATAAGTTTAACTATAACTAGAAAACTACTAGTTAGATTAGATATATTAAGAAAAATAATAAAAAGAAAAGTATTTCTAATAGTACTCTTTATAAAAAAAGTAGAGATATTAATATAATACTTTATTCTAAGAATAAATATCCTAAAAGTGAGATAATTATACTAATATATAGATTATTAATTAATTAATTTACTAAATTAGTTTTAAAATATAAATTTAAATTATAGTAGTATTCTATTATAGTTTGTTATAAAATCTTTAGTAAAAACCTTTATAAATAGGTTAGCTTTTTAATAATAAGAGTAAATTTAAAGAGAGAGAATAAAAAGAAGAAGAAAGAGGCTACTACTTATTATACTTAAGAAAATAATTAATTTATTTTAGGTTTAAATTTTTAAGGGGTAATATTAGTTTCTTTTAAGTTTTTTAGCATTTTTTAGTCTTTTTAATATTTATTAGTTTTTATTATTATATATCCCCCCTTTTTTTATAATAATATATATTAAAAGTAAAAGAAGTAATATAAATATATAGTTAATATAAATTATAATATAAAGATAACTAAATATAAGTAGATAAAATGTTACTTTTCCTACTAAAAATAGATAAAATTTAATAATTATTATAAACTTAACTATTTTTTAGTTTTTCTATATCCTTATAGTAGCTATTAAATCTTTTATTCTTTATAAAGATACTTACTATAATTTTATTCTTTTTCTACTAAATATTAACTTTAGTTTATAGTATTTTATTTTATTTTTATAATTACTTAATTTATGTTTTTATAGCGCTAAAGTTATTAGTCTCTACTTTTTCTAATATAAATAATTTATTAAGGTTTAAGATTTCTATTAGACTAAGTATATTAGAATTAAGTTAATTTATAGTAAAAAAGACCTTATTAAAGGCTTATTTAAAGTTTAATTAGATTTCTATTTTAGAAATATTTTCTAAATAGCTATCTTTATTTACTATAAATTTCTTTAAGTAATTACTAACTATAGTTTATTTAATAGAAATTCTAGTAAAAGTTTTAAATAAATAGAATAAAATTTAAAGAGATATCTACTAGATATAAAAAAAGTCTAACTAGTATATACTAAGCTTATTAGAAGAGCTTTTACTAATAAATAGCCTTACGTTATAAATAAAAATAATATCTCTAACTTATAGCTCTTTATATTATATTCTATATTTATTTCTTTAGTTATAATCTTTAGTAACTTAGTAGTATTACTTTAACTAAGAGATAGGAAGTGGTAATAAACGTTAGTCTTATAATAACCAGTATAAGTGAGAGTAACAGTTAGTTTCTCAGTGTGGCAAAGGGTAATAGTAAAGTAAGAAGCCATAGAAGTTATTGTTATATTGGTTGCGTATATCAACTAATCTAAGTTCCTAGTAAAGTTAGGGGGACTAGTTGGTTATTATATAGACGTTGTTAACCTATACTAGTCCCTATAGGGTTAAGTAGGTGTTTTAGTCTATTTGGAATAACTGAAACTAGTGGGCTTACTAGTAATACTAGCTTATAAGCTAGTTTTAGCTTTAGCCCTTATACGTTAGGTTAGCGTAGCGCTAGACCCTTAGCTTATAGGCTAGTTTCAGACTAATCTCCCTTAACAATCCAGCTTAATGGCTTGGTTGTTAATGCTCTTACTCTCAATCCTAAAGGTTGAGGGTTCAAGTTACTATTAGGTTACTAGTTTTTTCTATTTATATAGCTTATTAGACTTATAGTCTTAGTCACCCCCTTAAGTTATATATAGTATATGTATAACTTACTAAAAAACCTTATATAAGGAAAAAGTAAGTAAAAAACTCTTATTATAAGAGAAAAAAAAAGTGTAAGTATTATATAGTTATAGTTATAAAAACCTCTCTTAAAGAGGAAAATAAGGGAAACCTAATATAGTATATCTTTAACTTTACTAAGCTTAAGATTTAAGGTATTATTATTATGTTTAGGTAAAAACCCTTTGTTATATAGGTTTGTTATCTCAATAAAGTATTTATATACTTCTTTATTTACTAGTTTTGTGAAAATATTAGCTAAATTAGCTTTTGTATATATATAGTATAATTATAGCTTTTCTTCTGCTAATTACTACCTTATAAAGTGAAATTTTATATCTATATGCTTTGCTCTTTTATGTAATTCTGGATTTTCAGCTACATGCTGAGCAGCCTCATTATTTATTAATAATTTAGGCTTTTCTAAGGATTTAAATCCTAAGTTTTCCATTATATAGTTTATAGAGTTATATAAATATAAAGCTTCTTTAGTAGCCTCACATAGGGCCATATATTCTGCTTCACAAGTGCTTAAAGCAACTGTTTTTTGTTTTATACTATTCCAGCTTATTATATTATATAAACCAAAACAAAAGATATAGCCTGAAGTAGAGGTTCTATTAAATAGGTCTCCAGCCTAATTAGAGTCTAAAAATCCTACTAACTATAGATCTATATTACAGTTATATATAAGGCCTTTATAAAGAAATCTTTTTAAATATCCCTATATCCTATTTAAGCATAAAATATACTCTTTTGCTAGATTACTCATATAGCGAGCATATATATTAACAGTATAAGTTATATCTAGCCTTGTTTTTAGGCTTAGGAAATTTAAAGATCCTATTTCTTACTAGTATATATTTATTTCTATAGCAGTAGCTTATCCTTTATTAGGATATAGTTTTATATTAAGGTCTATAGGAGTATCAAACTTAGATACCTATTCTTTATTATATTTATTTAATAGTTTATTTATATATTGAGACTGATGAATATTTATTATCTTATTTATATTATCAATATATATTTTGTTCCCTAAAAACATTATAGGATTTCCTATATCTTTTATATATAAATCCTTTAATAAAGTAGTATAAAAGAGAGTTATATACTCTTCTTTAGGCGTAGTAACTATAAAGTTATCCACATAACAGATTACTGCTGCCTTTATAATTTTATTATTAGCTATAAAGATCCCTTCATCATAAGGACTAGCTTTAAAGCCTAATTTGTTTAAGACATTTTTTAAATATTTATACTAAAGTCTAGGGCTCTGTTTTAAACTATATAAAGCCTTAAGTAGTTTACAGTATAGGTTATTATTATTACCAGTATTATTATAGTTATATTCTAACTACTTAGTATTTAGGTTATAAAAGAAGCCTATAGGTAATTTAACCTATATATCTTTATCTATAGGAGCGTAGCAAAAGGCGTTTTTTATATCATATTGCTTTATAAACTAGTTATTTACTACTACAATTATAAGTATAGCTCTATAGTTCTCTAGTTTATAAGTAGTACTAAAGGTTTCTAAGTAATCTATACCAATATATTAGTTAAAACCTTATATAACCTAACAGGCTTTATATCTTATAACTTCTTTTTTATCATTATATTTAGTTATATAAACCTATCTTCCCCTAAGAGGCTTTTTATCTATAGGTATATTATATACTATTATCTAAGTTTTTATATTTTGTAATTTAGTTATTTCTTCTATTATTACTTAAATCCAATTCTTGCTTTTAGCGTGAATTATAGCTTATTTATATATAGAAGGATCTGAAAGATTACTAATAAATAGAATATAAGAAGCTTTAGTTTTATTTTTATTTATAGCAGATATTATAGTTAGAATAGGGCAGTCTTTTATAGTTATAAGAGCTCTTTCTTCATCTACTACCCATTTATATTATTCTTACTTCTCTTTTAATATAGTAGGAATTTCTACTATTATATTACTTATAGTATTTTCTAGAGGGTTATTTATATTATTATTATTTATATTTATATTATTATTATTATTATTATTACTTCTTAGATTTAAGTCTGTTGATCTGCTTTTATTATATAGATTTATATATAAGTTATTATATAATTTAGAGTTCTTTATAATTTGAGGCTCTTTTTGTTTAGAAATAATAAAAGTATTCTCTATTATTTTTATATCTCTAGTCTAAATAGACTTTCTTTTATTTATATCAAATACTTTATATATATTATTATTATAGTTTATTATAACTCCTTTATTAGCTCTATTATCTAGCTTTTTTATTGAAGGATTCTTGTTTTTATAATAATAAATACTCCCCCATATAGCTATATTAGATATATCAGGTTTTATATTAAAAGCTACCTCAAAAGGCGTTTTATAGCCTATAGAGGTATGTAGAGTTCTATTATATATATATATAGCTACTAAGGCTACTTCTCTCTATAAGTAATGAGGTAAATTAGACGTTATTAAAAACGCTTTTATTTTATTAACTATAGTACGTATAATACGCTCTATAATACTATTAGGTTCGTAAGTATAGGGAACTTTAATATTATGATTTATTCCTTTTATAATATAAGTATAATTTATTTTGTTATTATTAAACTTATAGCTACTATCTATATCAAACTCTTTTATAGAGTTATTATTTATATTAACTTTATTACAGTATTCTATAACTACAGTATTAACTTCTTTAGCTTCTTTTGTTTTTAATAGCTTTATATAAGCTAATCTAGACTTCCTTTTAATAAAGATTATAAACTATTAATAATTATTATAAGTTCTAGAGGTTATAAGTCCACATAAGTCTAAAGTAACTTTATAATATAGAGGATATTCCTTATTATAGTTAGTTAACTGTTTATTAATTTTAGTTGTAAACTTAGCCTTATTACAGGCTTCATAACTGTCTAAGCTTACTTCTTTATAGTTTGCTTTATTTATATTATTTATAGTATTGTTAGTTAGTTTAGCTAAAGCCTTACTACTGATATAACCTAGTCTATTATGCTAGGTTATATATAAGTTATCTTGATTTTTATTAGTATCTTTATATATCTTTTTGTGTTTATATTTAGTTGAGTCTTTTATAGATAGAGTAGCAACTTCACTACTGTTTATAGTCTTAAGTTGTTGAGGGTATAAAGTCTGTAATGGTATGTTATATAGATTAGACTTAATTATCCCTTTATATAAAGACTTATTTTTAGTTATACTATATAATATAGTATAATCTTGGTATAGTATTGAAGCTATATTATGATGTTTAAGTCTTTTCTGACTTATTAAGTTGATTTCTAACTCAGGTATATAGTAATAATCTTTTAATATAAAGATAGTATTACTAAGTGGGAATTTAACTACAATTTCTCTTTTCTTATATAGATATCTATAAGAGGCTTCACCCTATTTTACTCTATATTTAACTATAGTAGTTTTAATAAAGAGAGAAATATCAGATATTATATGTATAGTTGTACTAGTATTAAGATAAAATTCAGATTTATTCTTTAGATTATCTATATATTTTGTATCCTTAATAGTATCTATAATCAGATTACCTAGGAGGTTATTAGTGCTTATATTATTATTTTTATAATAAGTTAAACTTATGTTCTCCCATTCTATATCTTCTTTAAGTTGATTAATACTTATAGAGTTAACTATAGTTATATTAACCTCTTGAGTTATATCTTCTTCGTTAGAAGACTTTGTATTAACCCTTTTAGCTATTAAAGCTTTTTAGGCTTTATAAAGCTTTTGTTTCTAGGAATTAGGTTTAGTTTTAGAGATTTTACTTTTATTTTTCTAGTTACTTAGAGCTTTATTAGGATTTAAGAAGAAATAATCTTTAACTTTATGGTTTTTTAACTTATAGTTAGTACAGTATAGTCTTTTAGTCTTTTTCTAGGGTTTCTTAGATGTATTCGTCTTAACCTTAGTATATAAGATAGTTATAGAGACTTTTCTCTTTGCTTTATCTATAAGATTAGCAAATAAAGACTTAATAGTATAAGAAGTTAAGTCTTTTCTAAGAGCTTAAGTAATGTTGGTTATAAAACCTTTGTAACTGTCGTCTAAGCTATTCAAAACCTAAGCTATAATAACTTATTTAGGTAAAGCTATAGTTTTAAGAGTAAGATCGTCAGTTAGCTCTTTTATTTTATTAAGGTAATCTTCTATAGAGTTAAAGTCTTCTAAGGAAGTATTAAAAAACTTTTTATAAGTTAGATATTCTGAGGTAAACTCTGTAGGCTTATATAGATCCTTTAGTTTTAACTAAGTAGAAAAACCTGTTATTGAGTTTTTTATAACTCTTAAAGGTGAATTTTTATATAGAAGCTTCATATATACTAAGACTTTTAAGTCTGCTGCCTTCTGAGTTGGAGTTGTTAGCTTATCTAGTAAACTAAACTTTATATTTTTACTAATAAGTAAAGCCTCAAAATAGGTTGCCTATACTTAATAGTTAAGGCTTTTTGAAAGATAAGGAATATATTTCTCTATAATATAAGAATATAGTTGTATTAATAACTAAATAACTAGTTAAGTCTAAGACTATACTATATAGAGTAGATAACTCTATTATTCTAGGTCTTTAAAGAGAGGATCCTATTTATAAGTAACTGGTGTAGTTATAGAAGAGTTTATAGAGTCTCTAATCTTATAGAAAACTTCTCTTAATATATAAGATAGAGACTTCTTAATAGTAAAGTAAACTCTACTAAGAAGGAAGTAATTTGGGATATAAAAAGGTATATTAGACTTTTAGGAGTCTGTAAGTTGGTTGAAAAGATAATATTCTGCTATAGGAGTAGGTTTATTGAGAATAGTTGTGTAGTTGAAAGTATGGGGTTGGTTGTGTTAAATAGAGTCTCTTAAAAGTTGATTCTTAAAGAGAAAGATATGAAAAGAAGTAAGAATCTTATCCTTAGTAAAGGTTGTTTTTAGAGTTTCTCTAAAGAAGAGCTCTAATTAGTTGATTTAAAGAGATAGAGATAAAAAGGACTTTTTAAGTTAAATAATAGGTTATTTCTTTACTTGAGAGGCTGAAGGTTGTGGTTAAGAAAGAGGTATAAGTGCTTTTATGGACTCTTCTGAGTGGCTAGGCTTATAACTACTAAGAGATAGGAAGTGGTAATAAACGTTAGTCTTATAATAACTAGTATAAGTGAGAGTAACAGTTGGTTTCTCAGTGTGGTAAAGGGTAATAGTAAAGTAAGGAGCTATAGAAGTTATTGTTATATTGGTTGCGTATATTAACTAATCTAAGTTCCTAGTAAAGTTAGGGGGACTGGTTGGTTATTATATAGATGTTATTAACCTATACTAGTCCCTATAGGGTTAAGTAGGTGTTTTAGTCTATTTAGAATAACTGAAACTAGTGGGCTTACTAGTAATACTAGCTTATAAGCTAGTTTTAGCTTTAGCCTTTATGCGTTAGGTTAGCGTAGCGCTAGACCCTTAGCTTATAGGCTAGTTTCAGACTAATCTCTCTTAACAATCCAGCTTAATGGCTTGGTTGTTAATGCTCTTACTCTCAATCCTAAAGGTTGAGGGTTCAAGTTACTATTAGGTTACTAGTTTTTTCTATTTATATGGCTTATTAGACTTATAGTCTTAGTCTTTATAATATATTTAAAAGCTATTTACTAGTTAGAATTAAGTTATTTAAAGGTCTATATATATAAAAAGAGTTTAATCTTAGTATCTCTAACTTTTAACTAGTTTAATACTTACTAAATAATACTTTTAATTTTAATTAAAGTAATTAGGTTATAACTATAAATAAAATAAAAAAGAGAGTATTCTATAGAAGATCTAATTAATATTTAATTAGTAAATAGAGCTATATAAAAAACTAAAGTCTAATTCTTTCTACTAAAGTTTAACTAGATTATAAAAAGATAAATAAAAAGTTAATATCCTTTTTTAATAAATCTATTAGTTTTTAAATTATATACTAAAATAATAAGATATTATCCCTTATAAACTTAATTAAGCTTTTTAATAAACCCTTTATTTTCTAGTCCTCTATTAACTATAAAAAGCTTATAAATCTTATAATAGTAGATTATATCTTTTTAAATAAATTTAGCTATTATCTTTAAGTTAATATTCTTAAGAAGTTAATAAGCTTCTATATAACTAGTAAGTATATTATAAACTTTAGTTAGAGAGTAATTACTAATTTTTTAGATATTAATATAAATATACTAAAATAAAATTACTAGAGGTATAGAAAAAGTATAAAGGTCTTTAAATTATCTTAGTTAGACTTATATATAAAGTAAATAGCTTTTTATTTTATTACTTATTATTTAATATATATTTTCTTAAATATATTACTCTGAAAGTCTAGTATATATTATATTATAGCTTCTATACCCTCCCTTAATATATATATACTAGATTAACTTCTTTTACTCTTCTTTATTATTAACTATTTATCTTAGTATAAAGTTTAACTTTATTCCTTTCTAAAAGAGAAAACTATCTTAAAGCATATACTTTGCTATATATAACTTAAATTTCTTAAAATTAATCCAAGAAATAGTCCTTAAGTATAATAATAAAACTAAATACTTAGTAATTTGTTATAATTATTAAAACTAAACTTATTTAAAGCTTAATAGATTATCTACTTTAAGTCTAAAATCCTCTTCTATTTTAAATATATAGATAGAGTTATTAATTATTTTATTTAAATCTTCTTCTTATTTAGCTTCTTAAATACTAGATTCCCCTATTAATTTATATAAGAGACTATCTATAGCCTTATTCTTTATATTAAGTATATAGTAAATATTAAAATTAAATATTTTAATTTAAGTAATTTATTATATAAGAACTACTCTAAGTAAATCTAAAGTAGTACTACTAATTTAGTTTATAAAGATTTTTATATTAGTTTTAAAAGTAAATTATATACTATATAAATAGTTTCTAAGCTTCTTAAGAGTAAATAAAACTAATTAAAGCTTAAGTTTTCTTATATTATAGTTAAAAGCTATATTAGTTTAGATTTTACTTTTATATTAAGTAATATATCTTTTACTTTAATAGTATTATCTAAGTATAATACCCTACTTTTTAGTACTTATATTAGTAAATAGATAGATTTTACTAGCTTCTTCTTTATAATTAATAGGTTAAAATAATAAAAAGCTAACTAAGTAAAGCTTAAAGGTTTCTATAACTAGCTACTATTCTAGCTTCTACTTAAAAAGTACTTCTTTTTAAAGAAGTCTTACTAATAGAGTAGAAATAGTTCTATAATTCTTAATCTATACTTAATAGAACTTAATAATACTAAAAAGACTTTTAACTACTATAATATTATTATACTTTTCTTACTTAAAGATTTTAATAACCTTATTCTAGTTAAACTTATATCTTTTACTACTTACTATATAACTAAAGAAGTTAATAGTAGGCTAGTAAATCTAAAATTTCTTAAGAGAAATTATAATACTAATAAGCTTAAGGTTCTAAAGTACTATATCTAAGTTTATAAAATACTTAAAGATATATAAACGTACTTTTAGAAGCTTAACTATATAGTTACTATTATATATTATTTTTAGCTTTTTAATAGAGATATTATTAAAGAAAAGTTAGTAAACGTTTAAAATAAAGTTATAGAAGATTCTTATTATAACTTTTATAAACTAAATAACTAAATTTATTACTTTTTAAAGTAGAGTATATATTCTAAATAGCTCTAAAGGTATAGTAAATATAGTTCGGTCTTAACTTAACTTATTAAGTAAGACTTAGTTATATCTAGAAAATAAGTCTAAAAAGCTTATAATTTTATAGTTAGTAAAGTTTTCTAAGAATTTATTAGCCTCTAGAGGAATAAAAGTATCTTTAATACTAATCTTATTAAGTTTTATATATAAATTAATTAGCTTTATATTACTATCTTTTTTAGTAATAAGAAACTAGAAATTCTTATATAATCTATAGGATTCCTCTAAAACTCCTTATATAACTCTTAATCTAAGTATATTAATAACTTTCCTTTATAAAGTTTTAGGGATAGGAATTCCTTTCTCTTACTATATAATATATAAGATAGTTCTAATCTTCTATAGTAGAGCTATATAAAGGTTAATATACTTATATTCTATAAAATCCTATATTAATACCTTTTCTCAATTTATAAGGATATATTTAAGTATTTTAATCTCTCTTAGTAAAAAGTATAACTAGATAACTTTAAGCTTTAAAAACCTTTCTAGAGTAAAGTAAATCTCTTAGTTAAACTGCATAAATTATAGATATATATAGCTAGTAAAAAAGAAGTTAAAAAGCTAATAATAGCTTTCTATTTCTTAAATTAAAATCTTCTTCTAGTTTTTCTAACTATTAGGAATAAAACTATCTAAAAAGGCCTCTGGCCGTTCACTGTGATTTTACCTGCTTAGAGCGACAGACCTCCTAACTCTGCGCCTCCTGATAATGCACACAGCCTTCAGTCATATGATCCCTGACGACCTCCTAAGTCTCTAACTACCTCTCCCAACCTCAGCTGCACTTATATATGCACACAACCTCACAATCTTCAACTTCACTTTAGCAACGATGTGGTTTATAATTACTTAATTACTGACTACTAAACTGTCAACCTATCCTCTCTCTTGCGCATCATCCACGCCGCTAACACCATCTCCATCACTGCTTTGCCGTCCGCTATATAAGTTAGGACACACTCCTTTCGTTATAGCTGCATCACTAAGCTCTGCTTACCAGAGTAGCTTCTTTAGAAGTAAGTCGTCACTGTTGTTATCTTCTTGTTCGATCAGGCCAGCTGACGCCTTCAGTATGCCTTGCGTTATCTATAAGTAAAGTAGTACGCTAAGCTGACAAGCCTAGCAGCAGCTGTGCTGTCGTCAGCAACGTTCTCTCTGTTTAGCGCAAGGCGTACTTACTAATAAGCCCTACTAAGCCTAAGCCTAGGCTGCCTCTACCTTAGCATTATAGAGGGCTTGCGCAAAGAAAGGCCACTCCTCAAGATAGCTAGAAATGTATATAGCCTCTACGTAGAGGTATCTAAAGCTATTATTTATCGCTTTAATTGTAGTATAGAGAGGGTCCCCTCTAGGGGTATTTATGAGGGCTCTAGCTATAGCTACCCTGATAATATACTACTAATTAGTAAAAAAGTGCTTGCTAAATTTGAGGACTTTATTTATTATATAAATATTATTCTATATAGCGATACCTTTAGCTGTTCGCTTATAGAAAGGTGTACTTTATAGAGGATTAGCGTTTTTATATATCTCTTGTAGTATAGATATTATAAAGGATTTATTATAGGTTATAAAGTGAGGAAGAGAAAGAGGGATAGGCGTAAAGCCCTACGTATAGCAGCAGAGCTTTTTATACTTCTAGCTGTGAGAACTTCTTATAACGACCTCTTTAGTTAAGGAGTTATCTCTTGTGTAGTAGCGTTTGCAGCACCTCACTAGAAGGTTTAGCAAAGCTATTATTAACTAGGCTATAAGAGCCTTAGTGACCTATTTAGCCCTAATATGATTAGCCTCACGCTACGCAGCTAGCGCTGTTGCTATTCCGCCAGTCTATTCAGCTAGGGCATGCGTTTAACTTTGTGCGAGGGTTTGCCTACTAGCAGGAATATATGAGGTTTCTATACTGTTTTCCTTAATTAGTAAAGGGCATAGGTCAAAGTGCCTATATAGTGTTTCTAGAATTATGCCCGCGTATAGGGTGAATTTTGCCGTAGTCTTTTTGTAAGGGGGCTGCATTATAACTACAAACTCAAACTATCTAAAAATAGATTATTAACTAGATAAACCTTTTTATTTTTACGTTTATATATTATATAGATACTAATAAAGCTTTAGTTAGGTTTAAGGTTTTTCTTAATTAACTTAAAGAATATCTAATCTTTTAAGACTTTAGAAAGGTTTTACTAGCTTTTAGTATTCCTAAAAAAGTAGATTTAAATAGTTTCTATAATTAGAGTAACTACTACTTTAGTAATAGTTTCTAAAACGTTAAGTATAACTAAAAGTAAAATTAGAGTAAAGTACTAATTAGTTTTAGAAATAGCTTCTTTTTATTTAAAAAGATTAACTTTCTTTCTTTTTTAAGTAAAAAAGTAGTTTTTTTTATAGTTTATTATAGTATTAATATAGTAAGTTTAAACTTTATTATATATATCGCTAAGGTTCTAGTTAGTTTTAGGTTAGCTTTTAGTAGCTTTAGTAGTATTATAAATATCTTTTATATAGTTTTCCTATTTAGAGAAATAGTATTAAATCTAACGTAAAGAATCTAATTATATAAGACCTATTAGAATACTAATTTTCTAGAATTTATTACTTCTATAGTCTTTTACTTTTATTATAGTAGTAATCAAGTATTTTAAATATTTAAAAGTAAATTTAGTAGAAATAGTAAAAAGAAGTCTAAAGAGTAAGCTATAATTAATAGTTTTAAAATTTATTACTATTATAGTTATTATAATCTTATAGTTATTAATCTAAATAAGTATATAGTATGCTCTAATAAAGTATAGCTTTAGGTTACTTTTAGCTATTATTCTTATTATTAAAATAGTAGTAGAAATTAAAATATTATAATCTAAAATATATTAATAACTTATAAGACTAAATTCTATATTAGTATTAATTATACTTTATATAGATAAGTAGTTATTAAGATACTTATTACTAATAGAGATCTTTAAAATAAGTTATAGTATAATAATTATTAAAGCTATCTAATTTATAGTTATTAAAATAATAGCTTTAACTAAAAAAACCTTTAAATAGTTTTAGGTTTAAATAGCTTTATTATATTTAGAAACTTAGTTAGTTTATTAAGCTTTTTCTTTTAAAGTTTTAGTAAAGTTTATAAAATCTATAGGAATAGATATATAGATAACTCCTTTTAGATTATTTATAAAAATATATATCTTTTTAATAAACTCTTCTCTATATTCTAGTTAAATCTTATAGACTTTTTTAACTAATAAGCTAACTAAACTATAAAGTTTATATAAGATAAGTTTATTAATAAGTTTTTTATTTTTAATAGATTTTTGATTTTTACTATTAAGAAATATAGCTAGTTAGAAGTTATTTTTTAGAAGAGATAGTTTTAAGATAGGTTTTAGAAAAAGAATCTTAATAACTTTACTAAGTATTATTTCTTTTTCTACTCTAAATACTCTTTTTAGTTCTAAAGTATTAATAAGTATAGAAACTAATTTAAAAAAGCTTTTTTCTCTTATTTTAATATTTAAGTTTTCTTTTTACTTTTTCTAGTTAAAAAGTGAATTCTTCTCTATAACTAACTTTTCTAATAAGTTTAAATACTTTTTAGAATAAGATTATAAAAAAAAGGGTCTCTTTAAAATAGTTAAAGTATTTTTAATATCTTATATAGTGAAATAGACCTTTTTAGAAAGAGACTTTAGAGCTTTCTTTTTAACTTTTTTAGGATTTAGTAGTTTTAGCTTTTTCTATAAGAATAAATTAGCTCTATATATTTTTAACTAAGTAATTATAAACTTAGATACTATAAAATTAAATAAATTACTTTTAGTTATTTTATTAGGTTATATTAAGTTATATAAGTAAAAAGATTAAACTAAATCTTTATATTTCTATTTACTAATAGCTAATACTTAAAAAGTAAAAGCTTAACTAGATACTTTATTATCTAATATAATATTTCTTTTTTCTATAAACCTATAGGAAAATTTAATTAAGTTAAAGTTATTATAGTTTTATAGAACTTTAATAAGTATAAATTAAAGTTAGCTAATATTCTATTTAAAAATCTCAGTAGCTTAAGCTTTTATAACTTTATAGCTATTTTAATTCTTAAGGTAAGTAATAATAGCTTCTTAGTTAAATTTACTATTTTATTATAATAAAGTAATAATTATCTAGAAAATAAAAAACTTATTATTTTAAGGTCTATAGAAATAGTATCTTTAGAAGTATTAAATTAAGCTACTTTTTTTATTAGTTATTTTTTAAGGATAATAGTTTTTTTTTAAGTTATAATCTATATAGCCTATATATTAATACTAACTATATAAGCTATAAAAGAAAAACTTAAGATTTTTTTTATTAATTTTAACTAAATAAACTAAGGCTAAATAGTAGTTTTCTATAGCTAAAGAAGAATAAATAATCCTTTTAGTAGAGATTTTCTAGTTATCTATTATTTTTACTAAATTAGAAAGTTATTAGTTTAAAAACTAGCTTTAGAGGTTTTTAATATTTTAGTTAAGTTTAGCTTTACTTCTTTTAGTTTATAGAGGGAGAGAAGTTTTCCTTCTTTATACTTTTAAAAATATAAAAAATAAAGAATAAATAGAGGTAGTAATTTAAAAAGTTTACTTCTAAATAGCCTTAAAGCTAAGCTAATTTATTAAGTTAACTTTAAATTTATTAAAATCCTTTTTCCTAAATAACTTATAAATACTAATCTCTATAAATAGAGCTATTTTATTTAAAACTAACTAATTAAATCTTAATATAGCTATATAGATAATTTAGAAACTAGTTATAATATTAAGGTTATATTTTATAGCTTTAGTTTAAATATTATTAATCTTTTATAGAAACTATATAGCTACTTTATAGTTTAAATTATCTATTATTAGAGTTATAGAAATAATCGAATTAATCTAGTTATTTAGTAGTTTTTAGTAATTCTTATTTATAGCTTTATAATACTAAATAAGATATATTTTCACTTATAACTAAGTTTTCTTATTAAGTTTTATTTAATTATTAGCTTAAAAAGGTATATTTATATAGAAAATAATACTTAATATTTTTAAAATATTAGTTATTCTTATTATTTCTACTATAACTTTATAGCTTTTAAGAAAATTTAAAATATTATTTCTAGTAAAAAATAGTACTTTAGCTATTCTAAGTTATAGTATTTTAAATCTTTAAAGTTTTAAGCTATATACTCTAGAAACTTTTTAATAAGATTTAGTAGAGTTTAAATAGCTTTATATACTTTTTTCTCTTAAAGAATTCTCTCTAGATATTATATTTATACTAAAAGTATTACTTTTAGAAGCTATTTTTTTAAAAACTTTAACTTCTATAATTACTTTAGAACTTTAATTTAAATTTAAAATTAAAAAAGGTTTTTTTTATTAAAGTTAGTAAAAAGAAAAACTTATAAAAAAACTTACTAAAATATTATTAATAACTAAGTTAGCTTTATTATCTATTATTTCTAGTCTAAGTTATTTATCTTAAGCTAAAATTAAAATCTTTAAAGTTTTAAAGTTTAGTAATACTATTCTAAAGAAGATATAAATAAATTAATAGAAAAAAAAGTAGAAAAAAGCTTTATTAAAGAAAGCTAAAGTAAAAAGATTATATAAAACTTAAATAGAGCTAATAATTTATTAATAGAAAGAGTAATAGAAGAATTCTTATAATATAAGACTAAAAGAATAATAAAAAGTGAGAAGAGAGATAAAGGGAAAAAAAAAACATTTTTACTATTATTTCTATCTTTATTTTTCTCTTTTATCTAAAAAGTATATATATATTTATTATCCCTCCTCTTTTTTATTATTCTAATAGTAAAGTTATTTTATATTTTAAGTTTCTTTCTTTTCTCTCTATAGAGGAAGTTTAGCTAGATTTAATAGTATCCTCTATAACTTTAATTTATAACTCTCCTCTTTTATAAGTTAAGCTTAAAATTTAACAAAATCTATAATAAAACTATAGTATTAACTATAAACTTTAAAAGAAATACTTTATTCTAGCTACTTATTTACTACTTAAGAATATAGAGGGAGAGAAATCTAAAGAGATATATATACTTTCTTTTTTATAAAGTTAATATAAAATTATTTTTAGAAAAGAAAAACGCTCTTAGTTAGGCTTAGAAAACACTCCCCTCTTTAGTTTTTAAAAAGTTAATATAGTTATAATATTTTTCCTTTTTAGCTTTTTATACTTTTATATTTATAGTATTTTATAATTTAAAAAAGCTAGATCTTAGTGTTTCTATATATAGGTATAACTTAAATCTTAAATTTCTAAGCTTTTTTGTATTTCCCTTTATTAGTTAATATATTATTAGAAACCTTCTAATAAGTTTAAATAAAAAGAAAGTTTTTTTAGAATAGATTAATTAATTTTATTTTTTTAAGGTTTATAAAAAAAGTAAAATAAATATTATTATTTTTATAACTTTAGTTTTTAATATAAAAGTAAAATAAGTTTACTTTATTTTAGTTACTTTTAGGTTATTATTATAGTAGCTTATAATAAAGTAGTATATAATAATTTTAAATAAATAGATAGTAAGTTAATAAAGAGGATTAACTAAGTTTATATAAAACTTTACTTACTTTTTTCTATTTAGCTAGATACTCTTCTTCTTAAAGTCTTTTAAACTTCTATAAGTTTAGTTAATCTTTAATTCTAAATACTTAAGTTATTACTTTTTACTTTAGAAAAATAGAAATTAAAAACATATTAGTTAAATTTTCTTTTAATATAATAATACTTAAATTACCTCTTCTTCTAAGCTTTTCTTATTCTAGTTTAGTAAAGTAATATAGAATAACTATAAAAAGAACCTTTTATAGTAGTTTAGCTTATACTTCTCTAAGCTAGTTACTAATTTTATAATAGAATAAAAAAGAAAACTTATTAATTATACTAAATACTCTACTCTAAATAGAAAACCTTTAAAAATACCCTAAATACTTATATATTAATTTTCTAAATAACTATAAGAGATATAAAAGTAAATATATAAATA
The DNA here is from genome assembly GCA_020226115.1 of Colletotrichum viniferum. Classification (NCBI taxonomy): domain Eukaryota; kingdom Fungi; phylum Ascomycota; class Sordariomycetes; order Glomerellales; family Glomerellaceae; genus Colletotrichum; species Colletotrichum viniferum. The sequence continues at coordinate 1,012,306 of JAGFBE010000008.1, forward strand.
TAAACTTAACTAACTTATACTTTATCTATATTTTCTACTCTTTTTATATTTTAAATTATATAATCTCTTAAGAGAAAATAAGTTACTAAGAAGAAGTTTAGTAATATTATTTTTATAGTATTTTACTCTATCGTTACTTTAAATAATTAAAAAAGTATAATAAAAATTAAAAAAGAGGATAAAAATAAAGCTAGTTAAAGCTAGAAAAGCTTAAAAATACCTATTTTTATTTAATTTTTAAAAAGTAAAAATTAATAGGTTTTTTCTATAAACTAAGCTAAAGAACCCTAAAAGCTCTTCTAAGAAAGTAGTTACTAAAGTTATTAAAGGAAAATAGGAAATTATATAAAAATAAGTGTATTTCTTATTTATCTACTTAGTCTTTTTCGTCGTAAGCTAACTAGGCCTCTATCTACTTATATAAGCCTTTTCCTCCTATAATAACGCCTAACGCCTATAAAAACGCCTATTTAACCCCTTACTTTCAGGTTAGAATTACTAAAAAATTCTAAGAACTCTACCTCCTTCTAATATATTATAATAAGACCTAATAAACTAGTAGTAAATCTACTATATAGGGAATTATAGAGATATTAGTTTAAAACTAGCTTAAGTTATTAACTATAGTATAAAAGCTTAAAAAGTTATAACTTTAAGCTATTAAAAAAGAATATTTAGTTAACTTTTTTTTTTTTATTATTATCTTTTAAAATTTCTAATTAGTTTAGAAACTAGATTTTTATTCTTCTAGGTAATATTAGTTTAATTAAAATAGTTAAACTAAGGGTATTATGAGTTTAGCTAATTAACTCTAAAAAAAAGCCTCGTTTTGATTGGCTGATTAATTGATTTGATTGATTTGGCTTGATTGGGTAGCAGCGCTGGTGAAGTCAAGCTTCCTCGTAAGACTCTTCTCAACGGCGGCGTACTCTTCCTCGGACATCCCTAGATCATCGCTATTGACGTCTTTTTCAGACATGAAGTCCTTTTCACTGACAGGTAGCTTGCTGTCGATGTGGTCTGAGGTGGCCTGCATAGCGTCTTGCTTCGTCTCGGCTTCGCGGACGGCCATCTTGCTCGCCTGTTGGACTTTCGACAAAAGGCGTGCTGAGAAGCTCTCAAACCTTGGATCTTCGGACTTGGAGATATAAAAATCGACGGCTTGACTACCTGAACAACTAAAGACTTAAGGTTTGGCAGTAGAGTCCCTGAAGTCGATGAAGAGAAATTCTCCAGGCCCTGGGAAAACAACTTTGGAAACCAACCGTCGTCTGTCGTCTTTTAAACTTCATGTCAGAAAGACACGCCGTCGCCCTCGACTTGGTGTCTTTTGTTGCCCAGACTTGGGCCTAGCCCAGGACGACCTTGCAGAAGCCTTTTGTTAGGCCAGTGCCCACTGTCCGCAATATATTTCGGTCTCAGTAGGCGAGAAAGCAACGCTAGGTACCTCAAACGAGTCCTTCCACCTCGGCACTTTGTGGAGATCCGCCGTATAAACACCAATGGTAGCGTCAAATCCGGTCTCCATAGTTTGACACCGGGGACTTTCCTGAGTCTATTCTCCTGAAGCCAGTCACGATGCAGCTTACGGCTGCAGACTATCCATTACATATCACTGGCAGTTCCCTTCGCTTCGGCCTCGGCATCGTATTCTTATTGTATTTTTGCAGGCAATTTGACCCGATATGTACCCACGTTCCCGTTGAGACTAACGAGATCAGATGCATCTTGGGTTGAGTGCGGAGCTCCGTATCCCTGCTTCTAGGGCTGGTTGGTGTTTGAGCATTGACAGTTCCCTGATGGCGTACGAGTAGCTTTTCGACGTAGGCAAGCTATCGCTCTTCACAACTTGGCTTCTAACCTTCTTCCCTCATCCTTGCTGCCCTGTTGCATCAACCTGACAACGTTCTCGTAAATAGTGAAGCTCAATGCGCCAGATATCTACTGCACGTCAGTAAGTCCAGGTGGTGAGTGGCTGTCAGCGACGCCTTGACGCTCTTCTGCCGGTCGCAAAGACGGGACCAAAGCGGCATCAAATTCGTCAAGAATGAACTTACACTTAGTCGCGCCAGCCGAGGTGTTGTGCCTTTCCACAGCCCTGATACACCGGAATCTTGAACAATAGCGGATGCGCATCGCCACGTTCCACGGTGGACATTGGCGCCTTCAAGAGCTTGCATTTTGGTCTTGACGACGTCAAAAGGCATCGTAGCGTAGACCGTTACGATACCCGCTGTAGCGCCTGCAAACACTGAAGCTAGAGACCCCTTGCCGCGGAGCTCCATCGGTGGGCTGATCACATCGAGGAGAGCATTGTAGCTGGTGAACCGAACAAGGGCGTACGAGCCCTGCTTCAGAGTCACCGGGAGGATGCCACGGAAAAGCCCTCCGAATCCCTCCATGGCTACGATACTTCTGATCGCATGGCTTGTCGATTTGAATCGCTTAGCGCCAGCTCTGTCTTCTACAATCTTGGTTTGGATGTTCTCGCCAGGGGTCACCACTGTCACGCTCTCGGCTACGCCAGCCGCGACACCGGCAAGCATATTGGCAACCTTGGTTGGCTTCCCCGTTTGGGCATCTTGCGGGAGCATTTTCCTGATGGCATCGAATGTAAAAAATCGTACGCCTGACTTGGATGCATTTGAGACGCAGAACGCACTGGCCCCCGTGTACAGCACGCCAGGTCCAGAGGTCCGTACGGCTGAGACGAGAATTCGTAGTGGAGATTCGGACGAACTCAGCAGTTGTTTCCGCGTTTTGATGTACTCTGTAGGATACTTGACTCAGGTTAGCATAGTAGAGACTTTGTGATATGTTTGCAATCACTAGGAAAGCGAGACCGAGTTTACATACCGTAACTAGAGACTCTACTCCCCCAGCAGCTGCACCAGCAACCACAGACTGCAAGGGGGTCGGAGAGGTGTTACTGCGACTCATCGTTGATATGCCAATAACCATTCAATCAAGCCAAGAGGTCTATCATACAGACAGTGAACTGATCATCGCAGGCCGTAGGCGTGCGCCTCTGGGCGGTCTTACATAGTCCAGCAGTGCACATTACTGGACTGCCCCGAAAAGCCATGAATGAGCCCCGGTATTGTCAGGCAGGAACGACCCGTGAGCTTCGGCACGCATCATGAACCCGTGAGACGCGGAGCTCCGTCCGTCTCCCCTTAGACATTTATGACACTCGGTGTGTTCGTAATCTGCCGGGAACATGGCGGAAATGACTTGCACCCACTTCGTACACGACTAGACGATATCCGCGTAGTCAAAAAAGACTAAGATGCCATGGTTCGAAGTATCCTCGTGGCGGCGCTAGGGCGGTAACATGGGATGGAGGAATCCGCGCATCGCACGGAATTCACGCGTTCCACGGAGGTTAGTGTGGCGCAGGTGTGCCAAAGCTCGGAGCTATCCGCCTCACTGGAGTAACCCGCCTGTCAGGGAGTAGTCCGAGACATATCGGAGCCATCCGTCTAACACGACGGACTACTCCTTGTAGGATCATCATCATCACCATCTCCACCAACAAACTGGCATGACGATTCCGTCGGGTGAGATGGAAGGAAGCATTTGCAAGTTGCCAATGTTCGCCCGCGGGATACTGCCGGTTGATCGGGGTGATTCCTCTGATGCCGAATCGGAAATCGAAGCAACAATGTTTATAACAAGCGAATCATCGTTGGATCGGTGGCTCTCGGTGCTATCCTTTTGAGCCAAGCTTCGAAGATAGTACACCGAAGAGCTGCAGACAACATCCACAATGGCCCCTTCAGCTACAGTGACCGAAGGAAATGAGAGAAACTTGTTTCCTCACGGTGGATGGGACACTCATCACCATATCTTTGAACGTAAGTCCAATTCACCCTGGAATCATCATCAACAGATTGCGATAAGGTGCACGCACGAGAAGCATAGACTAACAAATACCCATCGTCATAGCCGAGTCGTTCCCTTACAGTCCAAACAGGCACTTGACACCGCCTCCTGCGACCATCGCTGCCTTTGACAACCTCAAGAAAAGTCTAGGAATCACCAGATCTGTCCTCACTCATGGCTTATCCTACGGTGATGATTGCACCTCCCTAAAAGCCTTTGTGCCTCGCCTGGGAACACGAAAGACGCGTGCGATCGGTGTCATAGACCCAGAAACAACCACCGACGATGAATTGAGGGCAATGCATGAAGCTGGTGTCCGGGGGCTTCGTGTCAATCTGTACCGTTACAAGGCCATGGAAGATGTCGAATTACAAAAGGTAGCTCTTGGAGCTCACCTCCGGAGAATCACTGCGCTTGCGTTGCCCTGGAGTCTCACGATGACTATAACCCGGACCGACTTCTGGGAGGAGTTGGAACCATTTGTCAGGGAGAATCTTGCAAAACATGGAGTCAAGCTGGTAACAGATCACTTCGCGCTTCTCAAGGCACCAAGTCTGCTTTCAGAGGAGTATCGCGACCGGCCAACGACACAACCAGGGTTCGACGCCATCATGAGGCTGGTCAGAGACGGCCACCTCTGGGTGAAGTTGAGCGCGCCGTACCGCATCAGCGAGGAGAAGCCGGACTACTGCGACGTCAAGTTCTTGGTACGCGCATTTGTGGACGCTAACAAGCGCCGCGTTCTTTGGGGCAGTGATTGGCCCCATACGCCGCGGATGAAGGTGAGAACACACGAGGCGGCTATGAAAGAGACGCCGTACCTGGAAGTCGACGATGCAGCTTGGCTGAGGAGTCTCAAGTCATGGCTGTCGGACGAGGAATGGGACCTGTTGATGATACGTAACCCGAGTGAATTATTTGGATGATAGAGCGCACCGTAGAGCATAGAACTTGGATTGATTATGATTACTTCTGTGCTGTAGTATTTCGCACCTCGCATTACCCCCACAGTTCCCTATCTACAGGCTACAGAAATCGTAACGGGCAGATGCGACATGTGAGAAACCCCTAGAAAATACCCCACGCCAGACTCGACAACTTTACCGGGACTAAACTCGAGTCACTAACACAGCAATTTTACCGAGAGCAAAAGAATTCTCTTCAACCATCTTAGGTTTCACTCATGAAACATCGCGTATCTTAATTTGTACCTACTATACTACAGCTGTAAATGACCGGCTAACTATTTGTCCTTACGCACGTTCTTGATCAGGTCACCCATCGAAGCACCCTTTCGCAACTCAACAAACATCTTCTCGTCGACCTCGGCTCGCTCCTGGCACAAAGCGACAACCTTTTCGACCAATGAAGGCGGCGTCACCACAACACCATCCGCATCCCCAATCAAGATGTCGCCAGGGTTGATCCAGAGGTCACCCTTGAATTGAAGAGGGACGTTGACCCTCGACGCCCGCGTGAATGTGTTCGAGCCCAGAATAGACGTGCCCTGGGCAAACACCTGCCGATGTCGTTAGTAGAGTTTACACTACGGGAATCGTGGGATTAAGCCGGACGAGAAACAAGCTCTTCGCCTTCGCTAAAACTTACCGGGAATCCCATCTCATTGTGCTCTCCGACATCCCTCATTCGCCCGTCAATCACAACGCCCTGTGCACCCAGAAACTTGGCCCGAGTGGACATCAAACCGCCCCAGCACGCGGACGGGAGGCCCTTGGGCTGCTGTATGTACATGACGCCACCTTCTTCATTGTGGTCGACGAAGTGCTTGTCCAGCTTCGGGGCCGAGGTGTCGCTGGTCTCGACCATCTGCACCGTTACTGCGGGGCCGAAAATGCGCGTGCCGGAGCCGGGGGAAAACATCCGGATTCCATCGAGGAAGCCACCCTGGGGGTACTTGAGCTTCACAAGGGCATCTCCGATCTTTACCTTTGTCAGAAACAACTCATGTTGCGAGTAAGGCTGCCTGGGCTACAGAGATGACCGCTGATCAGGTTGAGCCCGGCGGCATTGATACTTACGTCACATGCCGTGAACTTGCGCAGGGCTTCAAGGGCTCGAGAAGACATTGCAGGATGGGGTTGGGTAGAAATGTCAATATAGGCAAATGAAGCACGTGTATGAGATGCCATAAGGTCAGAAGTTTGTCTTCGACCTCATGAACTGGCCAGTACGGCTACTGAATGTCGTGCAGCAGTCTCACAGCGGCGATGCCGGAGTTGTCCGGAAGCATCCCCAAAGCCTGTCAATGCGAAGGCATCGGGTGATACCCGAAAGCTCGGACCACATGCTCCCGAGAGTTCGGGATTACTCCGTCAATGCCCTTGGCATCCCTTGCTTCTTTTGCGTGGGCATCCCAGGCTTCCGGGTGCCTCCATGACTCTGACAATATGCACAAAATCTAACAAGGGATCTCATGAGATGATGTTTTAAGGCTCCGAAATAGGCAATTGCCTATCCTGATTATCCTCCAAGAGGGGATTGGCGCCGCGGGACATCTCGCTGTGCGTGTTCGGTGAGTTCGGTCTGACACGCGAACCCTGGCTCGCAATACGGCTACATCCGACAAACCCACACACACCAGGACACACCATATGGCACAAAAAGTCAAAGATAACTGCCGAACAAGCATATTCAATTGAGTTCTTCTCGCTGAACTACTGCGCAGCTCTGCAATCACGTGGGACGCTGGTATGCTACTAGCCCATATGAACATCGCTCAACACCACAACCACGCATCACAGGAGCGAAATAAAGAACTATGAAGGCTCCAGGGACAAAAAGGGATGACCCCAACCCGATTTGAACGGATAACCTTTCGATTTCAGCTCAGAAACGGTCGCAGGACAGGATCTGGAGTCGAACGCGCTACCGTTGCGCCATAGGGCCGATGTGATCCATATCGTGGATCCCGGTGGATGCTGAGGGCGGGGACAACTCCAGGATAGGAAGGCCAGCTCTGCGGAACATGGGAAGAGTTGCTGTGAAGAGGCAGCAGCTAGGTGCCACGGTTGGTGCTCGGCTGCTGCTCTCAAGAGATGTTGCCAAGTGTGGTGATGCAGAATGTTATTTCTCTTCGATTCAATGCTGTGACATGCGTTTGACTCGCCAAGTGATCTTTCTGCACCTTAAATACACTCGGTCCCGCAAAATCTCAGACTCTCAGCCAGACTGACCCTTCTTGTCATGCTCCATTATACTCCGTCCACCACCAGTCGTAGTCGCGATTAGGATACAAACACCGAAAGCTACACATCTCCGGCAACTTTCTGTACACCTCCTTGCGATGTTCAAATGCAAGACTCATGTGGTGATGTTCAATGTGTTCCATCACAAGCGCCTTGCATCCCAATAAAGTGCAATTGTTGAGTCGTGGCAGGACAGGATGTACGTCGCCACCGCTGAAATGAACAAAGTGTTCCTCAGAGGACCGAGGTAAAGTCTTGCAGTCCAGAGACTTCGCCTTTTGTCTCACGGACTCCCATACTAGTGAAAAATTCGAGAAATCTGCCGTGTTGAGCGGGAAGTGATGGCCGTTGCAAATAAACTCCACCCGACCATTCGTCTCAGGCTGAAAACCATCGGCGATCCAATCGTCAGTCTGATCTGATTGTGAGACTTGAAGAATTCTGAGCAGTGGCAGACGAAGAGGTCGATTGAGAAATCGACCACCTGAGCCGCGGCTTGTAAGGATACGCATGGGGTGGAGGCGTGTGTCTTCTGTTTCGCAGATTTGAATTACCAATCGTTCCAGGCGGGCCGCGCAATCAACGAGTCGTCGCGCCAGAGTGAGTCCATCATCCACAATCACCATCTGAGGGATTTGCAACCGAAGAAACCTAACATTCTCGAGCAGTGCCAGAAATGTTGGATTGTAGATAAATGCTTCCCAAGAGGCCTGTAATTTGGTTTGTTGTAAACGGCTCGGTGGCAAATGGAATGCAACGACGAAGTAGTTTCGATCACAGACGAAGTCGATGGCGTCTGCTCTGAGCTGCCGACATGTCCAGAAGCGGCTGGATCCAAAATTGATGCTTCTGGTAGTCCGTTCTCATATATCATGTCGCGTATTTCTCGTGGGAGTCGAAGCATGTGGCAAAGCTGGGCTGTCGAGAATGTAGTCGGTGCTATCGCCTCACTGCGCGCAAGTACCGAGTCGGCATTTGCAGGCATGTCGGCCATGTCAATTGGTATACGGGATTTTCCAAGTTATACTCTAGCTTGATGTCTGGTGTGATAGAAGGAGGTGAGACCTAAGATTTGAGAGCGCCCTCGCGGAAATGATATAAATTTCATGTCCGCGTGTAGCAGAAATTGAGGATTCTGGAAATACACTGCTTTGACTGTTCTTGTCACCTTTCAAAGATGAGACTCTGGAAGCTGCGAGGTACATGTAGATTAGAACTGCAGCAATAGCAATTTGGCATAACGAAATATCAAAGAGCGCCCTAAGTCCAATCGACACTGTCTCACACAGAACAATGAAGGGAAAACTCGAACAACACCGACAATTGAAGAGCATAACAGATCTAACATGCAAAGAAGATAATCATGACAACATGACAAAAATCATTCATCCATTATTGACTGTTATCTCTTTCAAGCTCGCCAGGTCTCAGACGATGCAGAATAGCATCTCATGGCTCCCAAAACCACACATGATCGTTATGGTATCGCCATCAAAGGACTTTTATAGCCTCTTTGGCAACACGCCAAACATCTCAGAAGCTAGATAGAAGGTCGCCACAGACCCCCGGCTTCTCGTCATCTTCAACCCGACCCATGCATGAATTCCCCGGCCATCCTGCAGAGGCCGATGAGCGACAGCATCAAGTGCTCTTCGATACGTCTGCAGGGCCTTCTCATCAGCACTCCCCAAGTAGGTCTTTATCCGCTTACGGATCTCTGCATCATCAGAGGCGTAGTCATGAACAGGGAAATACACTGCCACCTCTGACTTCACATCCTCACTGTCCGCAGTGAAATTGAAGGCTAAGCAAGTCATCGGCCCCTTGCTCTCGTATGGCCCCTCAGAGCCATCACTCAGAACGGTACAGAAATGGAGTATATTGGGATCAAATGCACCGCGGGGGCAACGATGAAGACCGCCTGCGATAGATCCGCGGCCGTCGCGCCGCAATGCTGCACGTAAACCTTGACTCAGGCTTGAGAGCCAGGGCACAGATCCAGTGAAAGATACATGAGCTTGTTGCATGGCAATAAGATCTCCTCAAGAGGAGTCCAAGCTTGTGGCATACAAAGTTTGTTGAGGGCTTCGTGGACAACTGATGGAGCCCGGGATTCTCCCTGAGCATTGGCGTTCAGGTAGATCTTCCGTCCCGGACGAGGGTCTTCTTCAGCAACAAAGCTGTGCTACCCTGCAAAGGTTCCTTGTGCTCCCGCCCCTGGGGGAAAGAAGGGATATTTGATGCGGTTGAAACGATCCAGAGAGACTGCATTCGGGTATGCGCGTTGTATCTCATGATTTAGTTGCAAAGCGCTTCGTTGGTGGGCCTCAAGGGTTGCCTCACCTGCCTGATTTTCTATGAGAAAGCGTAGGTGAGCTTTCCCGGTCGTCTTTTCGATGGCAACGGAGTACAAAGATTCAGGCTCGCATGCGACTTCCACCCAAAAGGTGGCCCAGATGCTGGCAGATGACCCAAGTGCTGGAACATTTTCAAAGCTTGATCATCTAGATGCAGAGCACCACAAAGCTTTTGGATGTCATACCAGGCTTCGCTCGTAGAAGTTCCAACATCGCTCGGGGAGCTCAAACCCGAGAAAACGGGGACAGGTTCCACCTCGCTTTGTAATACCCTCATTCTTAACTCTGTGCCTCGGGTGATCCTCACTCCAGGGATACTATGGCGTCTTTTGTGGAGCTGCGATATGGCGGCAATGGTGTATTTGATGTGTCTAGCCGACATCACGTACCGCGGGACGGCGAACCGGACCAGATTGGGAATTTTGTCTCTGTCTTGCGCAATGCTTCCTTTCTTGCCCCATTCCCACCTGAAAGGACCAGCTTCGCATGCCCGGATGCCATAGTCTTTGAGCAGCTCCAAGGTGAAACCGACGGAGGCGAACTCGCCGTAAGACCTTCGGCAGTCGGCAAAGAAGCCATCCATGTCGAGATAGATGGCATGGCCGCCCGGTGGCAGGAGTACAGGAATACTTTCGGCGACCAAGCCCTCAGCAAATCTCTTGACTTGGCCGACTCGGTCAGCCAGGTACGTCTCCTTGGTGACTTCGTAGAGCTCGACAGCTGCAGCCATAAGATCGCGACCGCTCATACCAATATAGGAGTCATTACCGTAGCACATGATCTGTCTCTTCTTCAGGCGAATACCAATGTCTGGGCCGAATCTTGTCGGAAAGATGCCCTGGTCTCGGAAACATAGTGCACCACCCATATTTGCCAGGCCATCCTTCTCGAGGGAAATGGTAAAGCCGTCTGCGTACGCAAAAATCTCCTGGACAATCTTTTGGGATGCTTCTGTCCTGATATCCAGCCTCAAAGTCCTGGATGAACTTGGCATTCTCTGCAAATCGCCAGGCGTCGAAGAAAGGGGGCAAGCTGTGTTGCTTTGCTAACTCAGCTGCAGGTTTGATGTTGCCCATGGAAACTGGCTGCGCTCCGGCCCAATTGTTGGTGATTGTAAGTAGAAGCATTGCCACAAGGCTAGCATCACCACTAACACCAAGGAATGCCGAAGCCTTCTCAATGTCCAGGTTCCCTTTGAACGGATTCGTAACGCCGACCTGTTCGGCTGGGAAGGGGTCGGTGAGTCCGGGCTGAGTGAATGTGTGCAACTGAAAGCCAGCCGCAGCAGCGTTTGCACCCGTGGCGTTGAAGAACCCGTTACTAATAAGAGCTGGCGGATTACCGTCGTTGCGGGGATCGGCGTCGATGTTACGCAGTATGTCGCTCAAGGTAAAGAAGAGCGATGCTTCGGCACACCGCCCCGGGGGAAAATGAAAAACTTCGGACGGTCAAGCTGGAGAAGCCCGCGATTCAAGAATCCGCCACAGACCTCCTTCAGGAATACCTTGCGATACAAAGTGGTGTCAGCTTTGCCTGCAAGAACATCCTTGAAGATAGATCGACAATCTTCACCACGGTCGAAGACATCGCGGAAAGCCTCAAGGAGGCAGTAGTAGCCTGAGTTGCAGCCATAACTCTCATCATCCCTGAGCATCGCTGCCCACTGAATATCAGTCATGGCCGAGGTGCCCGAATCATAGAGATAATCGCAGGTGAGGAGGGCTGCGGGGAAGGCAAAGACATTGTATTCGACGGAACATAAGACTTCCTACGCTCTTCAGTGGTGATGGCGATGTGCGGGCGAACGACCAGCGTGTTGTAAGAAGGGGCAATAAGAGGAGACATGATGAGAGTAGGCAAGATTTCGTCCGCGGAGTGTTTTTTTGAGCCTATTTGACGACGTAGGGTAAGCTCTCAAAACTAAGGGAGACGTGATAAACCGGGCAGCTTCGTACTTATGGTCAATGTCGAGCTGCCTCAACTCCTCCCTTCCTACACTACCCGATGGTTTTTCAGCTTGATGGAATGGACTTCCGGAATTTCTTCTAGCGAACCTTGGTGCTTTCTCAACGCATTGGAAAGCAACTTGAGGCCCCGGTACGTCTTGCTTTGCTGCTATGGGGTCCACTTATCACATTCAAAGTGATGTCGGTATCCACCACACGCATTCTTGATGATGACAGCAGGCCATTTGGAGAAGAACACTTGACCTCAGTGACAAGACATCAGTGCGAGTACGAAATATGAAAACTTTGTGGTTGGCAAAAGTCATGTTCTATCGCTTACACACGGAGTACTTGATCTCACAGCTATTACGTCTCCAAACCAGGTGTTTGCTAAAGGCGACCTCTACGATGCTCCGTTTCCCCACTCGTCATCGCATAATCAGCTTTCTTAGACACATAAAGCTTTAGTTTCTTCATGCTCTCAACAGATGTGTACGGTCCGTGATCTTGCAGCCAGTTTCCGTTGCCAAGACTACAAGGACATTCACACTTCCCGGTTTGGTGTAGGATGTGCAAAGCTGAAATATGACCGACCCATGTCACTGCGCAAACATGCAAGCATCAGACGGGCGAATTCGTTCCCCGCTGACAGCGAGGTTTGTATCTGCAACAGAGAGTAGTCAGATTCGGGGCCTGTTGTCCGAAAGCAGTAACAAACATGGAGTCAGAGACGGGGGTCAATCCGTGCCGCACGATTACACTTTAATATTTGATCATTGTTGTATGCAAAGATAGCCACTTACTTGAGCTGAAGAATTTGATTGGATGGAACGAAGCAGTTTCATTGTGCTTGAACGCCACTCGATTGCAGTTTGCCGTTGATGACTGCATACGCCGACGCCCGGATTACTGTACGGCCACCTTGAGCTCCTGGCGGAGTCTCCCGAGGCGACATTGTGTGCTTGCAAGACTCTTAAGAGGTATCGCGCCTCAAGCTGCCGGTCGAGCAAGCTGAGGGTGATGAGAAGTTGCTGGGCACTATGTAATCCAAATCTGGGCATGGTCAAAGTCACGGAATGAATGACTGCACAAGATTCCTGTTTGACTACTGCTCATTTACGCGAAGAATCTACCAGAGATCTCACTGTTCATCTGGTGCCGAGAACCGGTAGTAAAGATGATCCCACCCGTCCCCATGGTCTACCTCAAGCTCAAGAAGCTCCTTGTTGATATCGAAGTCCCTAATGGCACCTTGAATAGCCGACGAGAAGATAGTCTTGCCAACAGTCTCCCAACATTTCTTGCGCTCAGGTTCCGTTTCAGTGCTGGTGACCGTGAATGAATCCGTCGTTTCGAGCTTCAAATCGGTACGGCACGAGGCTAGGGCTTCTTGCATGTTGGTGTTACTGATTTGCCATCCCATCACGGTCTTCAGCTCGGAAGGCTTGAGACCAGTCATCTCCCAGCACGCCTTGAGAACCTGGCGCATTTTCAATCGAGGGTCCGTCTTGTCGTCTCCGTTCATTGCCTTCATGACGGTCAGGCGTTTGGACACCGTGTTGACCATGAGGGTATCAACGGGCAACACCTGGCCATCTGCGTCCTTGGCTGTGTAACCATCTGCGTACACACTGAAGCCCCATCGCCCCTCTTCTTTGTTCTCTTCAGCGTCGACCGCGTATGCTGAGTTTCCCTACAGTGGCGTCAGCTGCCCGAATCTACATCAAAGTACAACAGATATTGAAAATATTTACAGCAAAAGGTCGAACAGGCACTGCAGATATCTATCCACAGATGTCAGAGAATCATTCACACCAAAAGCAACACCTCAGACTATGAGGTCTTGAAGTCTCGGGGACTTACAAGGTTGGCCAAAGACACCAGAAGGAAAAGAAGAGTTGAAAAACGATGGGAAATCATCTTTTAAAAGCGATTGAATGTCCAAAAACGGAAAGAATGAAAGTTTCAAACAAACACGGCAACTGCGCACAGGCCAATTGCAAAAACTAAAAGAGAGTAAGTTGATTGAAAAATAAGGCGTGGAATGCTGGTGACGGCAATGACCGTGTTGACTTTTGTTATATAATGCCTTTTGCGATTCCAAGAGAGTCGTATAGCACACGGCGTCGCCGACTCTTGTAAGTTCATGCAATTAATTGTGCCGCCTTGGCCGACCCACAGGTCACCCGTGTGATCAGGGACCAAGCCACTTTATACAGCTGACTCGCACTCAATCTGCACCAAAACCTTTAGGTACAGTGTGGGGCTGCATAGGGGAATAAAGAATTTAATCAGTTTAGCTTTATGATTCGGACGAACCGAGCGGGCTCAAAGTGTTCAACTCAATTTAACGTGTTGTCGATCAAACACCAGGTTTCTTAAGATAGTGTCAACGAAGGTCGAGAGCACTCACGATGAATCAGACTTGCGGGAAAGGCGGGATTAGCAGGATAACGCCCTGCAGACAATATGACGTTATGTTGCTGTTTGTGGATTTAATGTGTCTAAGTGATACTATCACAGGGGCTGGCCTGTCCGGTTTCTAGAAATCTGATGTATATAGTCTTTTGTTGCGGCCCCTGAATCTAGACTTTCTCTCATTGCATCCCAAGCTTCTCGGTATCTGTCGTTCATTGTCTTCCTTCTAGTCATTCTTTATGGTTTCGGCCACAATGTTGCGTCACTCATTTTCGTCACTCATTTTGCTGGGACTTACCTCCCTCGCCTCTGGGAGCGTTCTTTATGCCCGTGGTAAAGATGTTGCCGTTGGGGGCAAATGGAAGAATCACGACCAGATCACTGCCTTTCAACAACAAGCTTCAGACGGCGTCGAGGGAGAGATCGAGTTGCGTTTCAAGCCAGGTCTGAACGATGCAAGCGGTTGCTTTCCGTACGCCGCTGTCGACAAGGATGGCTTCCACGGGTATGTGTGCAATGAACTATTCTGTCAACACATTGCAAACGATGTTGAGACTGACTTCTCCACCAATCTAGCGAGGGACTGAGGCCCACAGGAAAGAGCGGCGGCGATTGCCGTGATGTCACCAAGGGCCAGCTTTACGCCAGAGTTGGAACTTCCAACGGTCGGACCGGTATCTTGTACTCGTGGTATCTGCCCAAGATCCAGAACGCCGAAAAGCACAAGCACTATTACCTGACAACCGTCGTCTGGGTCCACTCAGACAAGTGTGACCCTGTGGCGGACGACTACCGCGTCGTTGGAGTCAGCTACTCCACCGGCAAGGAAACCTACGACACGTCAGTCAGTGGTCAGACGCTTTACAGCTCTGGAGACAGCGGCTCTGGCCCTGGCAACACCCACGCCATCGTCGGATATGACGGTCAGATGAACGTGTTTCCCTCCAAAGTCGGCGCCGATTACGCCCTCAACCCCCCAATGATCAGCTGGAAAAAGCTGTCCCAGCCGGCCTCAGAGCAGTTCAACGGCGTTCAGTACGAACACGCCCGGTGCCCTTTCACCGACAACAACATCCAAGCCTCTCTTGACGCCGCTTTCAACGCAAACTTCTACACTGGCTTGGCTCCCGAGGCTGATAGCTGCAATGCGGCGGATACCCCGACACCGTCAACACCTGTTACCCAGCCTGAGGAGGCGACTCCTTCAACTCCAACGGAGCCCGCAAGCGATCCTACCACCTCGAACCCACCGACTCCTTCAACAACTGATACCGGCGATGATCTGATTGAAGACGGGCCGGAAATTGCCGCTTCCAGCTTGCCAGCAGACGCTACCTATACACCTACTCCGTAAGCTTTGCCGCGCGATGAAGGGCCGAGAAGGATCCATGTAGCAGTCGTTATTACGAAGTATAGTTCATAAGAGAAAATATCATTGTCTACGTTCAAAACCTTCGATGACAGCCGATACCACGCCCATCCAATCTTTGTGAGATGAAAGTGTTGTTGATCTAATGACAACTGTTCGCGTATGCCAGCTTTAAAGCAATCGCATGAGTTCCGGTTTCGAGCACTTCTTCCTGCGCATCGTCAGACTTGCCCATTCTTTTCACCCTTTCTTCTAAAGCCTTCGTCTTTTCGCTTATCATACCGTAGAGCTTATGTTTGGAAACAAGCCTCTTATCTCCTAGCTCCAAAAACGAGACCTGTATCTCCTTGCAGAATGTCAAAGCTTCGTCCAATTTCTGCTGTTTCTCCAAGCATTGAACCAACATCCAGACTGCCATGATCCGATCTTTGTTTTCACCGTGATTATCACTCGCTTCGCGGTAAAGTGTTTTTGGTGTCACCTGCCGAAGATACCGTTCCGCCTCTGCCAGATCGCCCTTGTCCACAAGAACCTGTGCTAGCCACTGCTTACCTGCCAATAACCCTAAGTGGTTTTCTTCCATTGTGCTCAGTCCTAAATCAAGTGTGTCTTTCATTAGGTTCTCAGCCTCTCCATAGCGCCCTAGCCCAGCAAGGATGATGCCATAGACGCCCTTGGAAAACAAAGTCCATTGGTTGGCTTCACCCCAGCCCCTCAGGCGCCGCGCGAGCACATCTTTCTGCAGATCTTCTGCGAGTTCCAACTCTTTACCAGCTCTAGCTAGGGCTAAAGCGTAATCTTGCTGGAAAGAAAGGGAATCTTCCTCTGGTATGGCATCTTCCATGGTTTTCGCCCCCCGATAAGCACGTTCATGATGTCGACAGGCATCTTCCGCATCGAGGCGGAAATAGTGCACCCTCCCCAAATGACTTTCACACCTCAGCGTCTGCAGATGGCTTTGCCCGTATGCTTTCGCCAAACTATCACGGGCAGTCCTAATCAGACGCAGTGACTCTGCTGCGAAGGACTGCCCGAGGACGTTCGTCCCTAAATCGCGCATTATCTCTAATGTCTTTGGGTGCTCAGCGCCTAGCGTTATTCTGCGAGAAGAGTATCCTTGGCGTTGAAGACTCTCAGCCTCATTGTGGAAGGTCTGATGAGTCAGAGAAGCAGCGAGCCCTAGCTGAGCCATGTGTGTTTTTTCGTGAGTTGGCTGCGACAATGATGGTAATGATCAGACCACTTGCACCCGTCAAATCGGAGCAATCTTTTGCTCATGCGCATCATCTTTCTTTTTGATTCGGTATAAGACTTTGACTCTGTGATTGTTTAATACATGAAAAGGAGATGTATATTTCGCACATATTGTTGCC
This sequence comes from Colletotrichum viniferum, assembly GCA_020226115.1. Lineage (NCBI taxonomy): Eukaryota > Fungi > Ascomycota > Sordariomycetes > Glomerellales > Glomerellaceae > Colletotrichum > Colletotrichum viniferum. Next base: position 1,028,860 of record JAGFBE010000008.1, read on the forward strand.
TAGTCATCAAAGTAGGTAGAACCATCGTCGACGAACAACATGACGTCGACTAGCCGACAAGCCTCACACATCCATGGATTCACACACCAACATGAGACCACGTCGGCTTTGCGGTATGTGCTGAGGCTGGAGTGACAGGCTGCCTACTTTCTTGAGCCACCGCCTCACGGATGAAACCTGCAACCGTACCCGGATTGCATGTCAATGCACGATTTAAAGCTGTCTCCCCTGAGGTTGTCACCGCGTCCATGTCGACCCCAGCAGCCACCAGCAACCTTGCCTTCGCCTCTGCTTCCCCATCTTCTCCCAAGTATGAGGCATCTGGGCCCCCCGCAGTCAAATGTAGTGCCGTTTCTCCCTTTTTAGTCGTGGCGTTCACATTGGCACCAGACGTGATGAGCCTTTGCAAGTGCTTTGCAGTGCCGTACGCAGCGGTCTCGTGTAGTGGAGTTGCTCCTTCACTGTTTACCGCCTCTAGATCACCACCGCACTCTAGAAGAACGTCGAACAACCCTTCGGAATTTTTTGGCAGATGCAGAAGTGTTGCGCCGAATTGGCCACGAAGAGAAGTGTCCGCTCCCGCCTGAATGAGGAATCTTATTGCAGCTGGGGAATCGGATAGAGCATGGTGCAACACAGTGTTTCCGTCGTTGTTGATCGCGTTCATGTCAGCACCAGCATCCAGAAGGACCTGAAAAATGTCCAGAAGCTCGTGCGAAGCAGCGATGTGCAGGGGTGTGTTTCCGTAACAGTCCTTGGCTGACACGTCTGCGCCCGACTCCACCAGTACCTTTGCTATTTGCATATTTCCAAACAAGGCCACCACATGTAAGGGTGTTTCGTTGTCGATGTTGCGTGCGTTGATGTCGGCTCCGGCGTCCAGAAGCAACTTGGTTGCTGCTACTCTTCCGCCAGCAGCAGCATTATGCAAAGGTGTTACTCCATCGCTCGTTGCGGCAGATGGATTGGCGCCGGCTTGCAGCAGGGCTGTAACGGTCCCTTCACCTCCCGATTGCACCGCAAGATGAAGTGCTGTCCAGCTTCTCGCGATCACAACGGCGGATAGATCAGCCCCTGCAGATATGATCCCTTAAGGGCTTCCGATATCATCGCCAAAAGCCGCTTGATGCAAAGGGTCTTGGGAAATACAGGGGGTGCAGCTGGTTTCGCCGCGCCACATGAGGCACACGAAGCACCTGGGTTGTCGGACATGATGAGCGAGTGCGAAAGAGAAAAAAAAAAACAGATAGAAAAAGACAGAAGTCCGTTGGTATTAATAGAAGGCTGAGTCGAATAAAATAGTTGCATGAAATTGACAGTTTAGATCAGACATCTGTTCAGCAGACGAAGCACGTCCCTTAAATACAAGTGGTCGGCTTTCTCTTGACTCATGTTGCTGAACTAGTGATGATCACCATACCTAGCGCGGATGGTAGCCTGCGAGTGCCTAGGCAGTATTTCAACGAGAATTGCACGACTATCAATGTAAATGGACCCTGTTCATCGATTCTATGAGGGCGAACGCGTGAACGATCACGAAAACCAGGAGACTAAACCGAAGATGCAAGAGGCGAACAGCTGGGGACCCCTGACGTATGGCTGCTAGCGCCCAGGCAGCAAGCTCAGTACGTACCTGAAATAGTTCAGGCTCCCTTGAGAGTGCTTGTTTTAGGCATTTGAACAACATATCTGCGAAGAAAAAGTTAGAAGGGAAGAAAGAACATCATAGTTTATGTGCCTTTGTGCGCGAAATCTTGGTAACCAAGGAAACCAGAGAGCTGGCTAGAGAATAAAATGAAAAGGATGCGTATGATGAACACAGGTCTAAGAGTAGCCTCAACCATGTTCAACAGGCCAACGTTATCATCGTTTTACACTGATTCCATGAGAAGCTAATCAATTGGTGCAGCAATATGTGTGATATACGTAACTTCCAGTGTAAATACCTCTCTCATGCGAGACGACCATACTAAAAACAATTTGCTCCTAATATGCGACTATCCAAAGGTAGGCTTGTTGTTGAGCGAGATCCCGCCATTCCCAGTGCTGTGTACCAATCAGACAAGCCAGATACCTGACAGTATTGAGGGTCAGCTCATGGATGCAGTTGACGAAATCATACGGAGTAAGCTTTCAGCGAAGGGTTTTCTGGTACGAATACAACTGGTTTTTGCTTATACATGTAGGCTTTTACTAACGAAGCAGTGAATGCAGATGCTCAGGAAAGAATGAACTCCCTCCGGAAACCGGATGTTATGATACCCCCCTAGCATTGGTTGAGGTGATGCCATAGGCGTAAAACCACGTTCCCAACGCCTTGGCGAGTCCAAAATGAAATGCTTCACTTGGCTGCTGGCAGGTCTTGTCTTGGCGACCAACAACGGCAGGCGAGGTGCATTCAAGTGTCCCCAGTCCGCCTTGCGTTGTCGGTGGCTGGCACCCACCACCCCTCTCCAACCAACATCGACCGTGCCGCTCAAGATGACTAGGCTGTGCCAACAGCGGGTGCGAAGGATTTCTCAACCTCACACAACCCGTCCATCTCAATCTTCTTCTCAACCCCTCATTATTGACGCAAGCAATTCGAACCGTTGCGTTTCTGCTCATCCGGCAAGCAGGAGTCCGAGAGCATATTCTGCTGCCGATTCATCGCCCTGGTGAGATCCAACGCCATAAGGCGTCCGTCGCTGTGACTACAGTCCTCACGCTACCGGAGGCCCCTTCCGGTGTGACTCAATGCTAATCACGGATCGAGACTGGCTCCTACCAGACGTTCACCACTTCTGCGACTACATCACACAAACTCTCCTCGAGACAGACCATTGTCAGGTGTCATCAGAAGCAAGACAAAATGATGACATCGATTGAAATCATCGGCTTCGTTAGCGCCGTCGCCGGCTTCCTCGACTTGGCCGCCGGGAACATATGTTCACAGTCGCCTGGGAATTCAGGCTCCGCTACGACGGAGGCCGACGTCGACTTGGAGCGCCGCATCACGTTGCCCGACGAACAGATCAATGCCGTTCATCTGACCGGGCCGGAATCCGCAAGGGATGGTCACGAGGCCAAGCTGCTCCTTCGCGTAGACAAGTACCACGATCTCACAGTGCGGCTTCTCTCGCTATTGGATGGCTTCGACTCGGTCAAATGTGTCCTAGGAAAGGAGGCAAAACAGAGTTTGATCGACAAATTGGAAGATTGGCGGTCAAAAATCTATCTTCGAATAACAAAAGTAATAAGGTAAGTTTACGAAGACTTGCAAAAAGTGACCTGAGAACATTGTGCTGAGAGATTTATACAGACACGATATGAAACGCCTTCTTCGTGACAGAGGCAACCTAGGGTACAGCCTGAGGGCAGACATAGGGGCTCTTGAGCACAGAGTTACGCCGTCGGATGGAGATGGAGATATATATAACCTTGGATTCCTTAGAGTCATACGCAACGTTTCCAGCGACTTCAAAACGTGTATTGTCGAGTACGCGCAGAAGCAGATTCTTGACGAGCTGCGGGTTGATGGCATGAGAAACAGATTTGAAGAGGTCGAAAAGGCACACGAGAGCTCCTTTGCTTGGATTCTGGACCCTGATTCGCCCCTTCAAGAGAACGAATTCTTCGGTTCAGAGGCGCGTCAGCAGCTTGTGATCTGGTCTCTCCATGGGCACGGCATCTTCTACATCTCTGGGAAGCCAGGATCAGGCAAATCCACCCTTATGAAATATCTTTGCCAAAGCTCAAAGATGAAAAGGCATCTACGTGCTTGGGCGGGTGAAAAGGCCTTGTTGATGGCGAATTTCTTCTTCTGGCAGCTCGGAACGGATATGCAAAAGTCTCTTGATGGCATGCGTCGTGCACTGCTGTTTTCGGTTTTGGAAGAAGTGCCGACACTAATACAGAGTGTGTTTCCGAAACACTATCAGTCTATCATGGAGGAACGACCGCTGCAAGTCCGCTCTTCAGACGTAGACGTGGCTCTGAAATTGCTTCTCGACCAAACCAACTTTTTAACTTCGCACAAACTTGCCTTTTTCATCGACGGCCTTGATGAGCTCGACGGAGACCATGAACATCTGATGAAAATACTTCTCGAATGGGCCAGGAATTATGGAGAGAGTGTCAAGCTCTGTGTATCAAGTCGGGAATGGGAGGTATTCACACAACACCTAGCCTGTTATCCAAAGATACGGCTTCAAGACATCACAACTCGCAATATCAGCAGCTGCATTAAGCAAGAACTACTAGAAAACGAGGAGTTCTTGGGTTATTCGGAAAAAAGCCCCAAGATACTGGAACTGGTAAGACACATCACAGAAAAGGCCGAGGGATCGTTCTTGTGGGTCAAGATCGTGCTTCGACGGCTGAAATGGAGCATTCTTTCTGGAGACCAATTAGAAGATATCCAGAGGAGAGTTGACACCCTCCCAAACGAACTCGAAGATCTGTACCAATCAATATTGGACTCCATGAGAACTGAAAGCCACAGCAGACTTGACAGAATGAGGGCAATGCGATCGCTTTTGACTGTCTTCCGTTGCAAGAGGGAACCAGACCATCACCACCCTCCGTGGCTATTGATCTCCTATCCGTTTCTCAACGACTACGATCACGACCAAGACTTTGCACTGAAGCTTCCGATTCAACCGATGCATCAAACTGTTTTAGACGAGAGGCTAGAATGTGCTCGCCGATTGGTCTATCAAAGGTGCATGGGAATGCTGGAGACATTTACCCTAAACACAGACGGTAAGCCGCGTTATTCACCAGCTGGGCTTGACATAAAAGCGGTAAAGAAGCATTCGAAATTGGAATACAGACCAGGAGATCCGAAAAAAGAGGTTCGTTTGGAGTCCGCAAAGAGCAGGAACGGCAGCGACGATGGTGTCTATGGCTTCGTTGATGATTACTACACCAGTGATTCCCCCGATGACGACGACGAAGACATTATTGAGGTTAAGAACGACGGAGACAACGCCAATCATCTGCATAGGAACGCAAAATATAAGGATGAGAGGAAAATCAACAACCAATTCCCATCTCAGAAGGGAATCAGATGCGTTCACAAGACCGTTTACGAGTTCCTTCCTCAACCCCAGATTGAGACGATAATGCGCGCCGAATCGATGGGTTTCAACGAAGCAGACTTCAAGCTCCAAGCATTTCTCGCAATCATGAAAATCTTTCGTCCAAGCGTTCATTATGCGAGGAGGCGTTTTCTCTTCGACTTTGAATCACTGGTCACCCACTACCATTCTATGCTGAGCCAAGTATCCGAAGCCCGTTTCCTGGCGTTTTTGGAGGAACTAGCTCGTGTTCTGGAACATCATGGAGCTGTCGGTGAACATATGTGGTCTCGCTTTATGGGTGGTGGCCTGACAAGAACGGTGCACCAGGCTTGTCGTCCAGCTTACAGTGAGTTGGTTCTACTAGCTGCAAAGATAGGCACCTCTAAAGGGCTTTGTTCTCTGAGCGGAATGCAACTCGGTCGCCGACTCCAACAAAAGAGCAACGACCCGGATGGTGTTCTTGATACATACTTTGAGGGTGCGTTTGACTAATTCGACACAGATAAAAATCATGAGAAAATGGAGAGAAGAGCGTATAAAGCGAGGATTTATCAGGAACTCGCTGCATACTTTGAAGCTGGACCTTCGCCCAACGCCAGATCTCACCACGTAATACGCGGATGGAAAGAAACGTACAAAATGACTCTGATATGTTGGCACATGTGGTTGAGGATGATTTTGGGTCATGAAGATGATGCAGATCTTGCCGAGTCTTTCATTAAACTATTCCTTCTGCACGGGGCCGATGCAAATATTTGGGTCCGAGTCGACGAGGAGTGGTGCAGTCTGTGGTGGCCGGCATCGGCGGGTTGGGTGGACATCTGTGCTACAAGAAGATATGACGAGGACGAGGATCTCTCAGCTGAGAATGCCTCATTAGTGTACCATTTTGTCAAGAAGTACGAGGGTGGATTTCCTACCGAGCCGCTTGGGAAGTTTCTCCTGGAATTATTTCCGCAAGGCGGCCTCGAAATGAAGCGCTTGGCAGATCGGAACTTGGGTTCGCAAAAAATGACGGAGCCATCTTTCATGATGGATGATATTTGGTGAGCCCTGGAGGAATTTTTAATGCGAACCAATAAAGTGGTCAGTGGGCCACAACGGGTACCGCCAGGCTTCGGCTGAACCTACCAAGAAGATGGTTGAAGAATCACGATGTGAGTCACGCTGGCTGCGGAGACGGCTTCTCTCAAGGTCTTCGATGAAAAGCTTGGTGCCGCCAGCGTGGGTATAAGGGACGGCGACTGCTGCGCTAGGCCTCGGCCGTTTCTCTTCACACCTTCAAACGCAACAAACTACGGCGATCTGCCACAACACCATGGAGTCCAGCATCTGAACAAGGGCCTTAGCAGAGTGCAGGCTCAACCCGATCGAACTCCCCACGCCGAAAGCCACGGACGAAGCGAAGAGATGGGGTATGTTGAAGAAAACTATCAGTCCCGAGGACCGGATGTCGCGCAGCGCATCAGGGAGCGAGCTGTCGCTGGAAATGAGATTGGGCAGTCTCTCCTTGTCAGGGTACGATGGTGAGTTGATGTTGCTGTATAGGGTCTGGCATTTGGGTGGGGATTGAAAACTGGCGACGGCGCTGGCGAACGCGTGAAGCTTCTGGCATCGTAGAAGGAGGAAATAAGCAGGGAATTGGTGCTACCAATTGATGCGCTCGAGGTTGGGAAACGCCGGTGTGGGCGCCACGATGCTGCCCCGGTCCAGGCATCTCCCGCCGGAATGGACGTAGAAGGATGTGACGCAGGGAACGGCAGCCGGACATGTGGCGGCGGAGCGAATGTAAGAGTAGCTGTAGCGTTCGCTGAATACATCCTGTCGCCTCCCTAGGTTGACTTCGTACCGGTCCTTGTCGAACTTATCCTGGCCACGATGGATACCATTCATTGGCGAATGCATGGCGAGGACTAGATTCAGCTTACCGCCGGGCAGCCACCGGGACAATTCCTTCAGCAAAGCTGACATGTGGTGGCTGAAGACATGGTCGTTCGCGGCCCCATCGTCGGCTGTTTTGTATTTGGCGCCGTGTTCAACGCTGTATCGTGGCAAAATGATGTCTAGGCGAAGGTCCCAGAGGAAGCGGCGACGTGGCGTGTGACTCTCAAAGGCCAGATGAAAGCTCTCTAGATCGCCATTGCTGATGATATGGAGGGATTCAAAGGTCAAGGGCTCGGTGACACATTGCCAGGAGCGTGATGATGTAGCCAGGGCCGGTCGGATGCGTTCTCCCTCGTGTAGGCCATGGAGGCAACTGGCGATTTGAGCCACTACCTCTAGCGGAAGGCGCTCCATTCAGTCGGATGAGGCCAGGAGGGGTGGCGTGAAGTTGAGTGTGTGGTACAAATGCAAGTGAAACCCGGTTGGTGAATATCTAAGGTCCTCTTATATACTTCAGCTTGTCTGGATGAGCCTCAGGAGAGCTACGTAAATCCCATGTGTTCATCTGCTAACAGTGAAAATATGCTTCTCCTTAAGAATCCTACGGGTACAGATTTCATCGCAAAGTTCCTGCCCCTGGTATTCATTAGACAAAAGGCACAGAAAAACAGGCTTTGCCTCAAAATGCCCCAGCTGGGCTGGCAGGATGAGGATGGCAAGTTAAGCCTACAGTGTAAATCATGAGGGATTATCATTCATATGCGTAACCAACACAAGTTGCTGTTAGCTATGCACTCATTCACCCAGGGAGAACTTTATGGATTAAGCCCAATTCTGGCTGTGTTATGTTTGATGTTCTCCCTTGTGTACTTGTCTGCCTGGCCCCCGAAGTTTGTCCTTGGCAGGCTGAATCATCGTTCAGAGTGATTTCTCGATATTGGTACCGGTATGCAGTGTTGGGTCTTTTGTTTTCCTTCGTTGGGACCCCTTCAAGAACGCCCTGAATGGCCCCCGTTTACCGCCGTACGGTAAGGTATGCGAGGTTGCGGCGCAGCAGATGGGGGTCACGTAGTTCTCACCTCTTCATCGCACCCCCCATCCTTAAGCACAATACACGCCCCAGGATTGGGCACGCTTCCGCATATTCTTCCCCGGCCTTGCAACAGCCTTTCGAACATGAAAAGGCCGACCTTGCGAACCTGAAGGCTCAGTTGAGTGCAACTGCAGCTGGCAACACAACCCCTCTTTCCCCCTCTTAAATTACACAACAAAAATGAACAACGAACACGATGTCAACTCTGCGAAGTCGGCCGACATGCCCCCAGGGATGGCCCCGATGAGTGATACTCGAGCAAATTCAATTGAGGACTCTTTGCAGCGCAGCAAGGAGTTCCGAGACTTGTTTCCGGACGTCGACTTTGGCGGAGGCGTCATCGAACCCACAGTCAACCTCACTTTTGACCTGAAGGTAACACACTTCCTTCATAGGACGCTACTTGAGGATAGGAACGCACGCATGAGGAACAGAATTCGGTTTAACTTGACGGTTATAGGAGAAAGTCGACGATGAAAACCGGAAGCGCCATGAGGGGCTGATGGCGGAGATATTCGAGCACGTTGCTGAGCCCGCTCAGGCTGAACACTTCTTCTGGAAGGCAAGGGAGTGTCTCGAAGCTTACACGGAGGTTCTGTCGCAGTTTGACAAGATATATCTTAACGACAGGCCAGTGTCGGTGATGATTGGGCAGTTGAATGAGGCCTTGTCCCTTCAGAATGCCAATATGGCGGGAAGCAGCAAGATATGCCAGGCGTGAGCGGCCATGATAGTCTTTCATGATGGGGAAATCAGTGGATTTCATGCATTGTTCAGGCAGTCTAGAGTAATGGATGCAAATTGTCCGACATCCGCAGATTTCCATCTATCTCTCTGAACCTTTTTAAGTGAAGGTCATCTGCGCCACATTTCCCAGGAGTCATCTGAAGTAGGAGCCATAGGCGCCCGTATACAGGCTTTATCCAAATCTGCACCTCACAATGACTTATTCACATCATATGTTTTCACCCGATTTAGCAGTAAAGTGGTGTCTAGAATCGAGGTTGCCCTTGGGGTTGCTATTGGCTCGGCGTTTGTGATAAGGTAATATGCCCCCTACACATGCTCAAGGCAGACTCATGTACAGTTCTAGAAGCCGACTAAAGTCCGGAGTTCCCAACCCTGTCACGAGATCCCATCCATCAGACGCCGCAAACGCTTGGGTGACACCACAGCCGCTGTTCCAACCCGTCTTCACATCGCGCAGAGCCTTCTCCCCGACGCCGTACAAAAAGGGGTTGAGAGATCCTACGGGACTTTTGCCAACCGCCTGTCTAGCGTTGTTAATGAGGGCGACCGTGGATGCAAACACAGGCGCTGACGCCGACGTGCCGGCGACGCGCCATAGTTTGCCGTTGGAGTAAGCGACCACATCGTTTGCTACCGCGGAGACGTCCGGGAAGCCACGACCACGCGGGTTGAAGTGACCTGCAGTCGAGAGATTCCACAAATGAGGGCTGGTTAAGATAGTACCTTGATGCGCTCTGTTGGTAGAAAGGCGTCTTAAAAACCCTGCTGTACCCGCCGCCCGAGCTCGAAGGAGGGTTCGAAATGGAGAAGGCTGTTTCGGGAGGGAATGAATTCCAGCTTGTCCCGTTCTTCCAGGTTGAGTGGGTGGGTATCAACTGCGTGCCACCAACAGTGGTCACCCATGGGCAGGAAGCAGGTACCCGGGCGTGAAGTCCCCATGTGTTCCGTTTGTCGTTACATTTCCCAAGTTGGGGTCGATGCAGGAATCTCCTTGGTGGGAGGTCCCGGTGTCGCCTGAGCTGACAATGACGCTGATGCCTCGCAACCCAAGCTTCAAGTACTCAAGGCACTGGCGCCGGAGATATCCCTCAGAAAAGGTGGCTTCGTTGTAGACGTACGAGACTGATATCACTGACGGAGGATCGTAGACGCCGCAGTCCGAAGAGTTGTGGCCCCCAGGCCGCGTGTTCGGATACATAGGATCAAAGTTTGGATCTAGGCCGGTAAGGCAGTACTCCTTTCTAAATGCTCCCAGCATGGTGTTCAGATTGCCACCGAGGAACTGATCGCCGACCTTGATTCGCATCATTAGCACTTTTGATCCATATTTTGAGGGCTCGGACTCGACTTACCTGGATGTTCGTAACCGGGAGCGGGCTGATAAGCGACATGGCGTACTCATGATCGAGATTAGACTCCAGGTTGAAGGGCCACATTTTGACATCGTCTTGCAGGTAGCCTCCGTTGATAGGAAGAACCGTTGGTCTTTTACCAATAAGCGCCGGATGGAAGCGCGAAAAGAAGCCGTCGAGATCCTCCGGCAGCCAGCTTACCCAGGCAGGCTGGTAGATGCCCAACGAGTTTTGCGAAGGCGAGACGACAGCATTTGTAGAGGGCATGTTGTAAAGCGACCGATAACATTCGGGCGTCATGTACTTGAAGCAGTCTAGTTGTTGACTTTTGGACTCTGCCGCTTGAAAGTTGCCGTTGACAGCATTTTGAATGGCTTTGCCTTGGCGACAGCGGACGGCACTCCGCCTAAATCAATCCCGGGAAGCACCCCATCGATATTACTCGAGATATGTACGGGAAGTCGAAACGACTTAGTAGCCAACTGGACGGAGTTGTCCTTGGAGTAACTGTGGAACCCAGCGTGGATGGGCCGTTCTGCTCGCTCGACGGTGGTGTTGAAAAAGATGTGGCTGCCGTCGGAACTCACGCTCATACTGGAGCGCGGTATGCCGGCAGAGTTCAACCACTGCGCAGTCTGACGGACCACGTCTGCTGATGGGGCAAACATCTCAGACACCTCGTCCGCAGAAAGATGCTGGCCGAACTTGCCCGAACTTGGGTCGGAGATGGCACGGAGAACATCTTCGGCAGCCGAGATGCCAGACTCAGGAACGGAGAGGGCGAAGTCCATACGAATAGGGTGGTTTCCGGGTGCCCTAGATTCTCGTCGCCAGCCGGCCTCACGCCAGTTGCCGGACATGGTCCATGTCTGCTGTTTGGCTTGAGGGTTTGCTTGCGAGAGAGCCATCGCCAATTGGGCGACTGCGGTGGCCAGGTACAGACGCATGCGGATGATACGACCTTTCCGAGTGAGGTTGAGGATCTAGCTACATAGACGTATGACAAACTGGATCTTTAAATGCGCTTGCACTCAGACACAAGGCCGTAGAACGCCTTACGCAAAGGCTGTGCAATACCCCCAAGCCTAAGAGGGGGATGTTTTCCTAACTACATACCGTATGCTGTTGGAAGGGGTCGGTTTCTTGGAAACTAAAGTTTTGAAGTGCAGGCAGCCCCTGATGGTGAATATAGAAGCCTGCGTCCCACCCCTTCACACCAATCAGCTCAGGAACAACATCGTCCCATGACAAGGGTGACTGACCAGCCTGGCCCCCCAACGATTCCCAGGACATAAAGACAATTGGAAGATTTATAACGTTGGTTGGCAGTGGCTGACTTTATTGAGGAGAAAGGGACCCCACGCATAGCCCGCTTGGCAGCGGAAGCGCCCGCTTGTGTGGCGTAGCCAAGAAATGCTGCGTCTTCTGGAACTTTGGTAGGAGGCTATTGTGCCGTGCGTCTACAGTGAATATGAGGTGACATTGGGGTGTAGCCGACCCCATCTTCCCTGCGCCCAGGCACATTGTCGCATGTATTGAAGTTCAAGGTGGCCAAGAACATGCCAACAATCATGTGTTGAAGCAAGACCGATGAGACCGACGACCGAAGAGCCTCTGAGATACCGTCGCGAGATGTACAGCGTATACTCTCGGGGTCGAACTTGAGGTTCGAATCGAGCATACTACTAAGGCGATTCGAACAATCTGAGCATCCTCTTGACTACCTATGTTTTGAGATTGAACCAAGCAGTAGACACGTGGAGCCATTCTAGAAACCTTCATTCTGCTACTCCAAAAGCCCAACTGCCAAGCAGGAATGTGATGGCATCGTAAGCAAGGCAGAGAGGTTGGTTGATTGTAACAAGAACCGGCCATTCTGCGGATGGACCCAACCATTCTCATCTGTCTAATATCCTTCCAACATGCATGCATCAGTATGGTCGCCTTGGGGGTCCACGGATCGATTGAATACTCTGTCCGCATGTTGGAAGAGGAAGGACTTTGGTCCAACCCCAAGTTTAGCTTTCCTTACTCGATGTAGGCGTTTTCGATCTGCCAAGGTTTCCTGACTTCTCACGCTCATGGACTTGGTTCTGGACTCATCGAAATAGACTAGGGCCCAAGACGCGAGTTGGTTGTCTTGAGTCTTTGATAACAATAAATACTGTGACAATCCCCAGCCAGATGAATCTTCTTCTCTCATCTCCATCGCACTCAACACTCCAAGCTCAGGTCCAGATTCATAACCACCTTGCCGCTATCGATAGCTCTCAACCGACTTCAACCTTTTCACCATGCGTTTCGTTCCGGCTTTTGTTATCGCCCTGGCTTCGGTTGCCTCTGCAGGACCAATTGCCAACGAGAAGAGGGTGAGCTCGGAAAGAATCATCCTGTTAAAGTCGGGTTTTGCTAACACACTGATGTGTGTCAGACTGGTGGGAACGCGGTACGTTCTTGAGCATGTTGTTATCTCGAAGCCTTGTACTAGCACATGACGCTGCTGTTTGTCAGAGCTTGAATGTTGCAGAGCTAACTCGAGGCAAACTTTTAGCCGGCTTGCATGGCCTTCTGTTGGGAGTTTTGCATCGTTCCCACCGCCTGTGGTACTTGCATCGCCGCCTGTATGGCGGTGGCCAACCCCGTAGAGGAGCTCGACACTTCCGAGTTTCAGGCCATTGTTGACGCCGCGAAGCCTGGGGCTGTGGCGGCTCAGTAGTTGGCCCAACTGCGAAATACCATTGAGCTTCTGTGGAAATTGCGGGAAACATCTTGGAGATGGATGGTAGCTGTTTGTGGTGAAGGATTGGTGGTTCAGTAGTGGTTTGGCGAAGGTAGAGGCTCTTTACATCATAATTAAAACTTCGATCTGCGGCATTTCGCTGCGGATTGTCACAAACACTATTTGAAATATGCCTGGTAACTAGCAATAACCTGTAAAGAAACGTCCTTGATAAGCTGGGTAAGGGCGAATTGTAGGCGATTCAAAGGTTCGACAGCAATGAGGGACATTGCAGCAAGCAGTAACGCTATGTTTCCGCCATCGACATTTCAAACAATTTTCTCTTCGTGCGAACCTAGGGAGTGTCTTGAAATGGAGACAATGATGGCACGTATTAGGAAGCTTTTCCTTCTTCAATGCCTCAATTGACACAGATGGTTTTTGCTTGGAGACTAGCGAAGAGGGGTTTTCCGCCCATTAAAGAGAGCCCGGACCACATGAACAAATCTGAGCCTGCCATGGCGAACTCTCAAACGTAAATGCACACCTATTTACAGCAAGCAGCAAATTCATTGTGACTTTTTTTCTGGTTGTGCCCAAGTTATGTCGCCAGTCTCATCCCTTTGGCCCCGAGAAGCAACTTTTAGGGGTCAATTTGTCAACAGCAGCCAGTAATGGGTGGCCTATGAGATGGAGCTGGTAGCTGGTACGTCGGCCAAACAGGTCTTCTCTTAAGCTGATCTCCGCTGCTTAAGTAGGTATCTAACCAGGAAACCTGGTTCGCTCGCCAGGTATTAAGGCACGCTAAAACGGCGGCTTCTGGGGGTCAAAGAAGCTGCACCACTGTCCCTCTGTAATTGGTTCCTCGTCCGTACACTAATGCACTAAGCCTGCGATCAACCGTGGCTGGCCGCTTCCAACCATTCACGATTCGATGTCGCCTGGCTTCCAAACGGCGCTGGCGTCAGCCTACACCTCAGATCACGGCGAGCGAACATCATAAAATTTGGCATAGCAGCAGAGGGCGTCATGCTGAGCACAATGATTACCATGAGCGGGACGTTGATAGGAGTTGGAATTAGACATTTTCCCGGCTCTAGAATCTCTGTCAGCCATGTATGGGAATGTCTTTGAAGTCGCTGTCTTTGGCATCTACCTAGATCCTTCCAGCTTGATATCGTTTGAGGTACCAATACTGCAGTTTTTGAGATATATCATTGAGATACATGTTTGAAGCTACAAGCTGATCGTGTTGCGGTTTGAGACAGCGACGCAGGCGTCCATCGGTTACAGCACACCGCCCCTCCAGTCCAAGCAGAAACAAGAGAAATGTCATTTTCAGCTCCAACGATCATATTCAACATAAAGACCAGCTTGATTCCATCTCCCATCAAGCCCGTTGTCTCGATCTTGCATGCTCAACAGGCATGAGTAAAAGTCCTCCAAGATGCCCCCCTCTTTTGGTCCCGACACACTCTTGTTCTCATGGAATCTCTTCATGAATGTTCGGGGCCCTCCCAACCCCCAAAGCGAACGCAAACGACACCCGGGAATCATCGAAATTTTGTCAGACAGCGGTGAAGATACCCAAGGCATGACACCGACCCGGCGGCCGAGACGTGCCAACGACAGATCTCAATACCTCACCCCACCACCATCGCCTCCGTCGCCGTCATCAACCAGGCGCCAGCAGGTCGCACGAAGTGACACTGCATCCCGCCTTCGAGCTGCTCCGAGGGTTCCTGTTGGAGAGCCAGGTGGCGTCCCGCATCGACGACAACTCACCCCTGCTGTGACTACCTTTCAAGGTGGCCCTATTCGCTTTGCGGGCACTACAGAGACTCGTACCGCACGAACTAGCACTACAAAAGCTGGTTCCAACACCCCAAACATTGCCAAGAAATCTGGCAATCTCAAGATCGAACCGGGCGAGGGTTCAATGACGCCCAGAACAGGTATTTTTCTCTCCGTCAAAGTCTTGGCAGCAGGTCACTAATGCTATTGGGCATTCAGGATGGTCGCCGCGCACGAAATAGGCCCCTGGCTGGCGATCTTGGTGCCGGCACTGAGCGGAGAAAGAGCGGAGTACGGCTTTGCCAGAATGATGGCTGCGTATCCGTCGGGTCTCATGATCGGAGCAACCGGCAGGAAGTGACTTTTGAAGATGCAGTTACCTCGTGTATGCTTTGGAGATGAGTAAAGAAATGTCAGACAATAGTACCCTGAGCCTCGGCGGGACCATCCAGGCGAGGAGATCAATGACGTGATGAGGGCTTAACAAGGAAGATCAGGGCCAGATGATAGAGTGACATGCACAAAAAAAGTTAGTTCGTCTCGTGTGCCTCCGTTTCAGGGGTTGCGACCTCGCAGTAGTGTCCGTTGAAGGTTAAGTTTGACCGAACCACAGATATGGTCACTGGGTCTTGCCAAGCGTTTACCATGCTTTCTCCACAACTATAGGGCTATCACCGTGGCGGATATCGATTTCATTGGTCTCCCCAGCTGCGTGACATTTGCCGATAGCTTACGATAGCTTGGATAGCCTATGGTAAATCCTGCGAGTATTCTGCGAAAAGATCCAGTCGGTACGGCATAAATTGAAGGTGGGCACCAAGTGCTCGGGAAGCGGTGTGCTAGGTAGCAAAACGATCGTGCTAACGGGTGCCAATTCCGAACTTCCTTGTTTAATAAAATAGAAAGGTGCGGGAATACAAAGCTCGGGTGACCGATGCAGCTCGGAAATAAATCGATCCACGCGTCAAGCGAATTCTATTCAACTTCTTTTTCAGGAGCCATCGTGTCATTTGCCGAGAAAACACACTCCTTCAGTTGCTTTTTTTCTACTTCAACCTTTCCACCGCCACTCTAGCAATCTTCAAGATGCCCTTCGTTGTATTACCTGCTCTCGTCGAAGACATCGAACGGGTCTACGACATCCAGTTCGCGGCTTTCAAAGATGAGCCCATAATGAGATTCCTCTACCCCAATGGCATCGACCGGAAACTTCACACAGAAGGGACGCACGAGTGGTGGAAGCAAGACCAGATCGGCCACCCAGTCAAGTGCGTCGACACCGAGACGGGCGAAATCGTCGGCATGGCGGTGTGGGACATTTTCTGGCGACCTGGCGAGGAGAATGCATTCCAAAGGCCAGAAGGCATCCCGTGGCTCACGGGTGACGACAAGAAGAAATGCGAACGGATATTGATGCCCATGTGGGACATGCGTGTCCAGCTCTTTGGCAAGCGCAGGTACATCTGTAAGTTTCCTGACCATCATCACGGCCCCAAAGGCTGATGTGTCTTCAAAGACCTCTCGACGATAGCTGTGGACCCCAACCGTCAGAGACAAGGTATCGGCCGCGTACTCATGCAGTGGGGGGCCGACGTTGCAGATCAACTGGAACTGCCGATCTACACCGAAGCTTCGGATACAGGGTTCTCTCTGTACGCAAACGTGGGGTTCGAGAGGCTCACTCATGTGAGCCTCGTCCACTCCGCCGAGGCGCGTGGAAAGGACGAGGCCGCCGAGGTTCCCCTCGTGGTCAGGATGCCCAAGGCCGCCGGCGAGATCAAGTTCAAACAATGGTCAGAGGCAGGCTTTCCGGAGGACTTCAAATTGTGAGGTAGAGCCATTTTGATGGTATCCATCTGGGTTGACGTTGAAGTGGCTGCGATCAGCACTCAGCGGAATGTGGGCGGAACGTATGGGGACGGCCCCCCCCCCCCAAGAAATGCGCGTGACCTGTGAGCACAAAGCTCCCTAGCGAATAATCTCAAATGATATAAAGAAACGTATCGTCTCATTACATCTCGCTAGTCGTTTCCTAGGTTGATTTTCTTCTAATTTTGAATTTGTGGAACTTTCTGCTGTTGCTCACAGATTTAGGTGTGGTTTGGAGAAACAGACGTCAAACAATACTTAACTGCATGAAATAATGCAATAGTCACATTGAGGCCAATGAGACGCGGACCTTGAGGAGCCTTGTGCCGAGAATCTCACTGAATTCGCCCTGTGTGGTAGATAAACTCTGGATTTGGTTGATTTGGTTCGACAGACATAGGGACTTTCTATGCCAAATTCGCAACAGGGTAGCGGGCCCTCATTAGCTGCGTCCCTCTGCGTATTGTGCGTATCTGCACCCAATCTGACATTCTAAGTTTCGAGTGATTATCGCTCCCCCAGTCGCAACGACCATAAGATGAGGTCGACGAGCTATCTTTTTCCAACGCAGAACCTCTCCAAATGGATTGGTCTCTAATGCCAACGTGACTTCCGTAGGAAGTCCTTCGACCAAGTTGAAAATTCGGCAGAAAAGAAGCCAAATATCCCGATCAAAGGCGGTCTATGCCCAAGACGGATCTCTTTCTTCAGTACGCCGCCGGCCTATGTGTGAAATTCTCCAAGTCACGACAAGCAGAAGGTACTTTTATCATACCCTTTCAACCCATACTACCTCGGAGCCAGAAATGAGAGACAGACTGTAGGGAGCGGTGGAATGATTGAACCGTGGATGGGTGAGGAATTCTGGACGGGATAAATGACGTTAATTTTGCAAAGCAGACCACGCTTGCATTATGTAATTCGCCATTTGGAAGTGAAATATTCGGTTAACTTCTCCCTGCATATTTTCGTATTCCCAAGTCATTTTCGTATACCTTTATCGTATTTCGTACTTGAGCGGGAAGCGAATGGCATGTGTGTTAGGTTGCTGGCAGTTCAACGGAGTATATATAATTCCCAGAACGACTAAAAATCGGGTAAAGTTGGAAACAAAGCCATCATACTTTGCACTCGTCAAAGATGAATAGCTTTGCCTTTTTCTGGCTTTGGGTTGTGGGAGTGACGGCCAGCTACTTCAATCCTATCCTTCCAGGCTTCCATCCGGATCCAAGCTGCAGTCATGTTGACAGCACATTCTTTTGCGTGACGTCCACTTTCACCTGGTTTCCCGGTGTTCCCGTCTACGCCAGCAAGGACCTCCGCCGCTGGGAGCTCGTAAGCAGCGTGCTTAACCGGCGAGAACAACTACCGCAATTCGCGGACGCCCCAACTGGACAAGACGGTCTTTTCGCATCAACGATTCGCCACCATAATGGCACATTCTACGTCACGACCACCTACGTCTCTATCGCTTCCTACAAGGACTTCGTCATGGAAAACCTGATTTTCTCAACCAACGACCCATACAACGCGTCCTCGTGGAGCATTCCGACCAAGGTTGACTTCGTCGGCTACGATCCATCGCTACTTTTCGATGATGACGGAACTGTCTACTTTACTGAAGCGGCTGCGCTTTCGACTGGGACTGCAATTGCCTTGGCCACCATCGACGTGGACAGTGGTTCCCTTGGTTCCATTAGCTACCCCTGGAATGGGACTGGTCTAGGCACCACTGAGGGGCCGCATCTATACAAGAAAGACGGCTGTTACTACATCCTCGTCGCCGAAGGGGGAACGAAAGAAAACCACCGCGGATCAATTGCGAGATCCCTCGCCGTCGGCGGCCCCTACGAGAGCGACCCCGCAAACCCAATTGTCATCGCTTAGCACCGCAATTCTTCGTACTTCCAAACCGTTGGACACGCCGACCAGTTACAACTCGGACTATCGGCAAGAAACCTATCCCCGGTGGTTGCGCGCAACAGTACGATGCCCAACACAATTACGTTCTTGGGCCGTAGACAGACCGACACAATTTCTAGTTTCACCGTCGACCTCGAATTTCACCCAAAAGGCCTAGCAGACGAAGCCGGAGTCTCGATTTATCTAGACGAAAAGCGACATATAGACTTTGCCATCATAGGAGATGATCAGATGGTCGACGGCAAACGCTTACGGCTTCGATCATTTAGCAACAACGAAAATTTGACCTTGCCGCAAGACGTCATAGTGCCGCTGCCTGGGGATCAAGAAGCAGACACTGCTGTGCGCCTAGAAGTCAGGGCTGAAACCACCACGCATTACATGTTTCTTGCGGGGCAGGTCAGCGGAGACGAGAGCGAAGATACCAATACGACAGTCGTGGGGTATTCTTCGGCGAGCCTTGTGAGTGGCTGCTACACCGGTACCGTAGTTGGGGTTTACGGGACTACTAATGGTGAGGCGACAACAGCCAGTACCTCTGTAGCATATGTCAGCCGATGGAGGTACTATGGTAAAGGGCAATACGTTGATCACGACGTAGTTGTTTAGTCATGGAAATGTAATAAACGTGCATGTGTCTCTAGGCAGTGTCGGCTCTACTGTATTTGCAGCATCCTAAAGCGAATAAATGGACATGTAGGGTAGTTCATATTTCAATCAAGTAGCAAGGGTCAGCATAGTAGATCAAATTCCGGAACACCTCCGAGATCTCTGCTCAGAACGTCAAACTCAAAGTGCTCCGCTACCCAGGGATACGTGATATCAGACAGATCAGAGGCTATGCCTGTTCCATCCCCTGGCTGTGCTTCTTGTTGACTGTTGCTAGAAGGGAAGTCTAACGGGGACCAAATCGCTGATGCGCTACCTTCTTGGCGCACATCATGTCGTAATGTCGATCGTGGTCGAAGTTCACATCCAAATGAGTATCGCCAATAGAGCTTGTATGCGACTTAGACATAGATTGAGACGTAATCCAATTTCTCCAAGCATTCCTTCCTTGCTGTTGTGTCTGATCTCTCCGTAATGACAGGGACGCGTGGTTTTGTTCGTGATGCTGTTGGTCTGTAGTTGTTGAAACGTTCGCCATAGCACGAACGATTCCTCTCAGGCTCGAAGCTGCGGCTTCGCTACCCATGGCTAGTTCCGTGATGAAAAGAATACCCTGAGAAATGATTTTCATCGGTGCAGCGATGATACCCGCCAACCTAATCCTGGCAAGCAAAAGCACGTGAAGGGCCGAGCTGCAGTGCAGCGAATCGTGGAAAGACGGAGCGCACAAAAGAGACAATGACTTCAGCTTGGCCATGATTCGAATACACGCGACGGCTGATTCAACGCATTGCTGGGCTTGCTGCTCTAGAAATTTGGTCGCATTTGGGGCCATAGGCTTATCGGACTTCCTCGTTGCTGCGTTGTAGTTGAGACATGATCGTGTCAGCAATATGGTAGCTTGCTCAAACGTCAAAGCTAGATGGGCCTCAGATTTTGTTGTAAAGCTCTCGAGATTGACATGTTTCGGAAGGACCCGCCTCCATTGGTCCAAATCGCGTTTGAGTTGGTGGATGACCTTGGGCCGTATGATCGTTCCCTTCTCTGCGGCTGTTCTGTCGTAGACAGCACTGACGATCCTACCGAGCAAGTGGCAGATCTGTACCATTGCAATCAGGCCGTTACAGCGTTTCCATCCCAGAGTCTCGACCGGATACGGGACGTCAATCTCGGTGTCACTCAAGGATAGCGGTCGTCCCATCTCAACACTGTAGAGCCTTTCTGCGACGTATACTGTCCACCATGACCTATTCCGTAACTCACGCACATGAGCATGTAGCGAAGAGGCTGCAAAGCTCGTATGGAGCCCCATGTTGATGGCCATCCGTAAAGCCAGCCCAAGCACGTTATAACTTGCGTCACGAATGTCAGTGCTCGGTAAATAGATGCCCTGAAGAGCGCAGACCTGAACGCTGGCCATGGATGATGAGCAGATGATATCTGGAAGGAGCTTGCGTGAAGCCTCGTAGAAGCGCCAGCCTAGATTTGGAGCTGGGACGGGACCTTTGATGCGGGAAATATCCTTCAGACAATGGATTCCCTCTTCTACTAGGAGTCGATTTGATTCAGTAGACATCTCCGAAGTCGGGGCGATGCCAGTGTCCGCAAACTGACTGCCGATGGCGAGGACTATGAAGAGGATGGAAATGAATTCAATTGATCGCCGGGAGTTCCGAGAGTCTCTTGCTTCAAACTCGTGCGTTCCGTCATAAAAGGCCGTGAGTTTGCGAGAGAATATCTCCGGATGAACACAGAAATAATTGGCCTGACCGTGCTCGAAAAACGATGTAGTCAAATAGTTTACAACCTCCTGGGGCGGGAGAGCTGCATTGACTGAAGTCCTCCAGTCGGTTCCGAAGCTTTAGTCGGAGATCTGGTGCAGACTAATGTCTCGACAGTCCTAAAGAGATCTTAGCGAGCCGTCGCCGACAGGGGTTGAGAAAGGGATAGAGGAATGACCTACGGCATCTCCGTTCTCATTTTCTTCGTCTACATCACCAGCGAAGACTTGTTATACGGAGGTGAAGAATGACCACAAAGAAGACGTGCCCTCGAAGTCTGTTCACTGTCAGTTCAACCTCTTATCGTTTACCACGCATTCGAGGGGATATGCTCACGGGTTTTGCCTTGATTGACAACTGTCACAGAGGCAGCGTGTGTTGATACCGCATCGCAGTAGATTATGTCCTGAGTTGTAGTTTGATCCAAAGTCTCATTTCTCAACTGACCTACTGCCTCAGTTGACGGCGTACCACCAACAGTGTCATCGGAGGTTTGGGCGACCAAGTGCGAGTAAAAACGTTCCAAAGCTTTGGCCTCAATTGGAACATCGGGATGCTCTCTTGAGAAAATTTCCTGTAGGAGTTGAAGCTCCTCATCACCACGATCCTTTCGCTCTGCATGTGATGTCGGGTTGGAATATGATCGCCTCGGTGAATCTACAGGCGTATCACTGCCAGAATACTGGCATTGGCTTTGGGCGCCTTGACATCTGTCACAGGGGGTTTGCCCATGGAGTTTATTTCGGCGACAAAGCTTGCAGCTGGTCCAGTTGATCATTAGCTTGCGAATGGATTTGACATGCTGAGTTTGCCTTGAGCTCACGCAATCTTGACCCTCTTTCTTTGGTCATCAGGTACCCGAGGCCTCTTCCGTCGGCCGGTCGTCTCAATGGGCAGGGTCTCCGGCTCAGCGGGCATGTCAACGTCGGATGTGTTTTGTGCCCTAGTTTCAAGACCTTTCGGGAAGACCATCGGATACTTGTTTTATGGATAGTTGTTCGAAGTCTCCCCCTGCGATCCTTATCAACCCCCTAACTCGGATGCATGTACCCGATCCCCGCAAAAACTTGAAAATGACCCCTCAGTTGAAGACGCCTGGTCGCCGTCCACTCATTTCCAGCACTTGCTGTCAGTACCGTCACCCAGTCGGATTGCAGAACTCAGGACGAGTCAGATACATCTTTCTTCAACCATAACCCACGCGGGCCGATAAATTAGCCCTGATTGCTAGCGACAACAATGATCGATAGGCTGTGAGCCTTTTCTCACTTCGGGACCGGAGAGATGTAATCTGGTGTCTGCCAGTTTGGAATTTGCTATTCGGGCGGGTTTTTATGGCTATCAGAGCAGAAAGTGATTATGAAGCAGAAGCGATGATCACCAGACAGCAGCAACGACGACAACAGTGACAGTTAGGGTAGTAAAATGAACCGATTTTTATACTTTATAAAGACAGCTAATCAAGAAGACTGAGGTATGGAATTAATTTGTTGAGCCCAGGTTTCTGCCTGGTGAGCTGAAAGTTTTGCCTGGGTAGCGAGACACCACAATTTTGACCATAATTTGATTCTCGACACAAAGATAACGAGCGGGCGCACAAAAAGCTCATCCTCTATTGATCTTCAGAATTCTGGTCATCTGGCGTACTATTCGGAGGAGGGAAACTAGACAACAGCAAAACAGCCATCGCTGCCATTGCAACGCCCTGTGTTGTTGTCAACGTCTGAAACACATCCATATCCCCAAGCAGAACCAACAGGACCATACCGCGTTACAAAAGAACGTTAAATATGACTTCTCAATTCCAGCAAAGCTTGAGGAGATGAACCCAAATAAGCCCAGAGTTGATAGCATGGCGATGTTTTCGACGAGGGTCATAGCTTGCAGTGCGTCCGCCCGTTCTGACGGTGCACACATCTCCGTGATGACGCCTTTACTGGCTGGCGCGGATCCAGACGCTAGAGGGAATAATACAACGGCTGACAATCTGGTTAGTGACCTTGAAAGCAACTTTAAAATGCATCGCTTACCAAGGTAGATGTGCCATCCTTTGGTTGCGAATGCGGTTAAGGCTGTGAGCAGCCCATCCGCTACTAAGCTCCAACGCAAGAAAAAAATGTCAAACTCATGACCAGGAACGCTTCAATTGGAAGACAGTTACTTCACTCAAGTCATTTGGTTTGGGGTGCATGTCCGCCGTGATATCTGCTTCTGTTTCCGCCACGACTTGAGCTCTGAAGACTTCACTCGGGAGTTCCTTTTCGAACCGCTCGGTGTACCACTTTGCGCCCGGAATCGATGATTCTAGGAAATATGAGAATAAGAAAAATACAGCGTATGAGCGAGTTGGACGCCATCAAATAGCTGTTTTCCGTGGGCAAGAAGTTGAAAGCCGCGGTAGAGTAGAGCTGGATGAGAATCGGCGCATAGCAAGTTGCCAAGACGCCCAGAAAGACGCCCAAAGCCAGAAATGCGATACCGTAGTGTTTGATAGATCTTCCATCCTTCAGTCGAAATCTTTTTGGGGCAAGAACTCTCAAAACTCCAAGCCATCTGCTCCACCCTTGTCGCTTGGTAGATGTGCCACCAGCAATACCAGGTGTTCTGCGGTCGATGTATGGGGTAAACATGGCCGAGTACAAGCTTGACGATGCGAATAAGATGGTTGCAATTTCAAAGGGTCGTATAATACCCCAGCTGTCGCCAACAATACCTCCAAGGAGATATCCGATCGATGTTCCCAACATGACGCTACCCTGGAGCATGCCGAACATAGCGGTCCGTTCAGAGGGAGGAGTAATCTCGCCTGCAATCGTGTTCAGTACGAGCAGATATCCGGATATTCCCCCAATAAGGCTGACCAGTTGACTACACTGAACGATGATAATTCCATTCCTGGCGCCGAGTGAGACTCCGACGACCTGGATTCCAACTCGCAAAGCAGGAAACGCAGTCTGCAGGACGAGTACAACTTTTGGCCCCCAGTTCTTAATCTGCCAACCAGCGTAGAAAAGGTTGAACACACTGCAGAACATCGTCGAAAGGCCAAGAATAGAGACTTGCGTCGCGGTACCTGCGTTGATCTCGCTGCGACTGCAACGGCCGCCTAGCAAATCGCCAGTGTCATGGTGTCCGTAGAATTCTTCACATTCCATCAGACGGAAAACATACAGAATACTGAAATTGTTAGTTATCAAAGCCGCTGGACTTGCTGTTTTCCTTACTTACGGTACTTGAGTAAAGCTCAACGCGACAGATATGAGAAAACCAGCCAATAGTACTCTGTTGGCTGAGGAGAACACAGCTCTCGTGTTGGATGGTTTTGAATCATTCTGCAGTAAAGGCGTGCTCTCGCTATCCGACATCGTGTGCTTTTCGACTGACAGTCTAGGGAGATTTGGGGTGATTGGGTTGTCAACAGCAGGTACCAGATGCGCTCTTCACATGTCCTTTGATGTTGCATGTCTAGTGAACGTTATCTATCAACTGCATCGTTTGATCGTGCAGCGTCTCCCCTCGGTTATTCCCGTTCGGTTATCATGATGGGACACGGCCCGAAGGGCATTGTCAACGACAACATCATTCTTGACCAAGAAGGGCCACTTTCCTATCGTGCGGAAGCAGTAGGACTTACCTTATCGCGCGCTATGAGATTGCCTTATCTACCATGCAGATAGAGGATCTGAGATACCCATCTTGAGTTCCACAATCAATCGGAAAATGGTTCGTTGTTCGGCAACAGGGATATCACCCAAAGTCGGATTGCGGGCAGGAGGCGCCAATGATTGAAAAGCAGTAGAAAACAACGAGACAGCTGCCCACACGTAACAAAATGCGCAGGCTTCGCAATTCTGCATCGTTGTTGCCTCCACAAGAGTCTCAAGCCCAGCGCTACTACCCATTCAAGCCTAATCAAACAAGTCAATCAATCAGCCAATCAAAACGAGGCCTTTTTCAGAATCAATCAGCTAAATTCACGATACCCTCGGTTTGACTATCGTGATCAAACCGAGGGGCCCCGGATTATCTATTAATCCGGGATCCGGGCTAATCAGAGCGCTAGAATTAACCTAGGGGCTTAGGGGGCTAGGGCTACCTAGCCCGGGGCCGGGTAAGTGGGGCCTAGGGGCTAAAAGCAAAAAAAAGCCTATATAACCCATATTCGAACGTAGAGACTTTAAAAATAGGTCCTTTATAAAGAACCCCTACACCATATAACTTCTTTATCTTACGCCTCCACATATACTAATTTAAATCAAAATAGTCAAGTCAATTAAGTTTACGGTCGAAAGTGAATCAATCAGTCAAATTTGACCCTCAGATTTGGCTTGATTGATTGGTTAGCAGCGCTGCTCAAGCCCCCATCGCACTTTGAGTAATGGATGAGCTGTTGCAAAAGTGGAACCACAATTGCTAAGCAGCAATTGCGCCTTATATTCGCAACATGAGCCTAAACAACGAACGTCGGTCATGCACCGGATCAAGGGTGCGTGTTTTGAATTTCCCCCATCAGACGAAGGTTCACTAGCTCACCATCATAGTCCTGGTTCTTGGCGAGGAGTCATCTAGCAAGGAAGAGCGATGGCTGGTTCAGAAGCTGGGTGAGTTACTCAATTTGGCGTAACGAGTGGCCACATAACTGACAACCTTGGTACCAGACTTTTTCATCCTCACATACTGCTGTGTGAGCTTCTTCTTCAACTACCTAGATCGTGCTGCGTTTGCCAACGCATACGTGAGAACTTGTCTCTTCGTTGCATTTGGGTCATTTGTTAATAGTTGCAGGTTTCTGGTCTGAAAGAAGCGTTGGGTCTCAGTGGTAGCCAATACAACGTTCTATTGTCTATGACCACCGCTGGCTATGTCATCGGACAGGTTCCTCACGGTATCGCCATCCAGAAGATTCCACCACGCATCTGGTTCCCCTCAATGGTCATCATTTGGGCAGGCCTCACCATGGCCAGTGCAGGATGCAAGACCTATGCCCAGCTCTGCGTTGTGAGATTTCTAATGGGACTGATTGAAGCATCTACGTACTGCGGCACTATCTACTGCATCGGATCCTGGTATAAACCCCGCGAAATAGCAAAGAGAACAGCATTCTTCACAGCATCTGGCCAGGCAGGGTCCATGTTTGCAGGCGTAATGATGACGGCGATCAACCAGGGCATGGACGGCTACTCAGGGCTGGATGGCTTGCAGTGGGTGTTTCTCATCGACGGCATTATCACCTTGCCCATTTCCATAGTCGGATTTTTTTACTTCCCAGATACGCCCGAGCAGACAAAAGCACCGTGGATTAACGAGTCCGAGAAGCGCCTCGCCCTAGATCGTCTCCCACCCAAGCGCGAGGACGGCCACAACATCAACCCGTGGTCACTGGCAAAGCGTGTCTTTGGTTCCCCAGCTCTCTACATCCTATGCATCTTCTCCATGGTCTGTTCCGCTTTGGAAGCATTCTGCGTTCATAACCTTTATCTGCTGTGGCTTAAACACTACTCGGCACAGGGATTCTTCACATAGTCGCAGGTCACCACGTATCCTTTGGGTATACAAGCTATGGGAATCGTCTCCAACATGCTCGCCGCTGTGTATATCGACGCAACTGGGCGCCTTGTCCCCATGGGCATTCTAGCATGCGGATTACAGCTTGTCTCGGCCGTCATTCTGCTGGTGCCGACTTCAGGAAAGGTTGCCATCATGTTCGCTTTCTATCTCGCTGGGTCATCCTACATCGTCAAGCCATTGCTGTTTGGCTGGGCTAACATCATTTCCCAACGAGGCGGTGACGATGCCCGTCGCAGTGTCATTCTCACAAGCATGAACGCCTTCGTCCAAATCCTGTATACCTGGTGGGGCATTGTCTTCTATCCCGCTGATAAAGTACCATACTGGCGTGATGGCTATATCAGCATGATCGTCATAATTGCGTTGTTGTTCAGCATGCTGTGGGCGGTACTTTGGCTTGACCGACGGACTGCCAAACAACACCCTGACGCGGCCTTCTACGACTCCACGCATCCTGTTCTAGTGTCAGATGATAAAGACAACATATTGATGAGGGCTGTTCCTGAGGGGAAAGATGTGGATGGGGAAGAGGTCAAGGTGGCGGATATCAGTGTGTAGCCTGACCATGATGTTTCGCGATAGGATTATGGGGGAGTTCAAACTTCATCAAGAGGCGGAGTGATCGATACGTTATTCTTATGTAGTCAAGATGAATCGGATGATGTAGTCATGATATTTCTCTCTTTTTCATGGTTGAATAATTATTTGCAATGAATTCATCGGAGAACTCTCCATCGCAGTAAGTCCATGTTACTGAAACGCTGAGGCAATCATTTGACTGTTCCTGTGCAGGCTTGAGCTTCATATTGTCATTGTCGAGAACGCAGTCAACCTTGTGTTTAGTTTTGATATCTACCTATGGTGTGGACATGTTTCAGTTCCACTCGCAGTTCCGCTCCGGACGCAAATGGCTAATCTGACTCTTGACGATGCGACCATCCTTCATCACCATCATCAAGTTCTCGTTGATTCTGTCCAAGCTAGAGACATCTTCCAACGGATTCTCATTCAGAAACAGCAAATCGGCGAAGGCACCCTCGACAAGCTCCCCTAGCTTGCCCTCGTTCGAGATTTGTAAGGCCACCAGCACCGAAGACTTCGGAGCCGGCGATACACTGACCGGCCGCCCCGATTGACCAGCTTCTTGGTACGGCCAATCATGACCTCTCTATAGCAGAGAAGCCGACAAAGCCGAAGGCCGGTACAGTATACCACGCCCTACCTTAGTACGGCCTCTTGCAGAGCATGGGTATCTTCCCTCCCTCCGGGCCGCCCACCCTCAGCTCAAACTTCAGTAAGCTTGGAGTTATCCGCGCAAGCTTCCGGCGGCTGCGTGACTGTTGACCGGCTACTTTAGAGTTGCGGAAGCGCCCCCGACGTCTAATATGTGGGCTTTTTGCGGTAAGCTAAGGAACCCGAGTCAAGATTACTAGGGAGAAGGGCTTGTGGATTCAGCGCAAACCTTGAGATTCTTTTGTGGTTTCCGACTCCTTCCTAACTACTCTATATGAATACTCCATTCGTATGCAGTGTACGCATAAGATTCGACTTGTCGATGTCCTGTGTGTGACGAACTTGGTGTGTACCCTTTGCCTCTTGTTTAATAATGGGACCAGTCAAGAATTTCACATTCACGATGATTCCAAAGGTTATAACAAGACTCCTGCACACTTCAGTCCACTCACACCCAGATCATATTCACTTTCGAAGACAACTGCGAGGAAGGTCCCGCCAAATCATTAATCAGTACTTGGAGTTTGGCCGTCGCATCCATGACATGACTTATTGCAACAACATGCTGCAATCAAACCAGTCATCTCCGCCGGAGGCCGGCGACGTCATCTAAATGACTGAATCCCCGACTGTCAAAATTCAGGCGGTGCCACCTGCTTTGAACCTTCTCTTGACCTCAGTCATCATTCACTTTCAGCTACCGGGAAGTGTCTGCAGCCTAGTCACCAGAAGCTGCATCTGCACGGTCTACTGCTGAACCATGCTCAATTTACCCGCCAGTGTTACCCGCGTTCTGAAATTTATCATCCCAGGTGGCTGCTCTCCGTGCACCAAGAACACCACGTCATTTGTAGAGCGTGGTTGCGTACCGTTTCCTGCCATCTGGGAAGCGATGTTGAATTCCATTCTACGGATGCCCCACGGTTCGGCCGCTTCTGTCCGGATGTTGCTTGCCTTTCAAAATGTTTTACTTAGGTGGCCAAGATGACCATCATGACGGGTTCTTGTAAGGGGACTGGCTTAACTTCTGTATTTTAAAATCGGGCTTTTCATGCCCAAAGGATGTGGAGTTTGTGCGCGTGTGTATACGGTAATGTTCCATTAAATTGATGTCTCTGAAGCTACTCACCTTCTCTCAGTCATCAGAAAGACGGTAAATCAACCCGAACTACCGCTCATAAGGCTTTCTTAGTCTGTGCCTACACTTGGCAATCGTGCTTCGCATGAACGAGTTCCGTGGCCGAAAAGACCCCTTAGCACACTGACCGGTTCTAATGCCACAGAGCTAAGCCTCAAAACTCACGCATAGATGCAAATATGCTATTTTATCCGATGTAGGGCTGTCGCCGACTTCTGCAGGCCTAAGGCGATTGGCTATTTCGGAACTGTTTCACTCGAAGTCTCCAACGCGGGCCAACGTTGCCCGTGCGGGATATCCGATGACCACCCCTCACCACGAAGAGGAGTTCTCGTTCGCCTTGGCTTCAGCCCAACGCCAAGGTAAGTGGATGCCTTTATCCCACTTATGGTTGACATAGAGCTTTGAGAGTAAACGTTGTCCACGATGAGTGACACATAGGTTACGCCGGTGTAACCAGTGGATGAGGACAATCGAAATCTTGCGTTGCTTATCAGGGTGCCCTTCATTCACGAAAGTCCCTCATGCATAGCCTCCCATCATCTAACTGTCTTACCTGACTGTCTCAACGTAGATCAGTCAGCAGCTGGTGATGCACAGCTTTTGCCCTACATGTGTCTAATCAGCCGTGCGCAAACTTGAAGTGTATTTGACGTCAAGCTATCGCGGCTTGGGAAACCCTCAGGCACGTGTATCCCGAGGCGTCCGGACGAAAGGTGGCGGAATCGGCGAACACGTCGGCTGCAATGGGGAAGCCTCTTCGCAAAGGGTAACTGGTTTCCTTTTCGGCTTGCGACGTGGGGATACCTTGGGTTCGCACCCCAGGCGTTCCGGCCACATCAAAGTTGAGACGGACGTCCTTGGCTGTGCGTTGGTACTGCGAATGGCGAAACCGTCGTCCTCCAACCCCGGCGGGATACGACCCTTGCTCACCAACCGCAGTCTTAATGCGACTCAATCTTGGTATAAGACTTGAGTGTGCTTCCCCCCGTACCCCGCAATCTAGCACGAACGTGCCATCCTGGGCTATTTTGTCCCAGATCATTGGACGAGGGCAGCACATGAACAGGGCTGTCTCCATGTCCAATGCGAGAGACATCTGCCGAACAAAGCTTGACGGGTCTTCTGTCGTCTGTGCCAGCTTGAGTAGTTGGCTCCCGCTCATTAGTGGCCGTTCTTGATAAAACTACTGGCCGGCCACCACCTTCCCCTCTTTGGCCAAGACCTGTCAGCGCAACGTCGCATCATTTGAGCAGTTTATGATGAGTCCAACTGTCTACGATAGCAGCTCAAATACCCCGTTAGCACCCCCAGTCCTCTTTGTTTGAAGTCTCGTCGCACTTTGCTCCGACACCTGGTCACGATGGTACTGTCTACGATTGATGAGATTGCTATAGAGCCGGACAAAAAGCGTAAGTGGCGCATACCTAGGGGGTGTAGCCATAACACTGACAGCATACCAGTCGACTACTCCGATAGAACTACAATTGATATCAAGTCAGAGTCTGTCGGATACGAAGAGGCTCCGTCAATACTAGAATGGAGCGAAGTGGAGGAGAAGGCAATCAGGCGGAAGATAGACTGGCACACTGTCCCGTTGACGACAGTACTCTACCTGCTTTGCGTATGTGCTTCTTGCGGCGAAGAGCTTTTTTCTCCGCTTTCGAAAGGCTAATGTGCGCAGTTTCTCGATCGTTCGAACATAGGAAACGCGAGGATTCAGGGCATGGCCAGCGACATCAACCTCGAGGGATTCCGATTCAACTGGGTTTTGTCGATATTCTACATTGTCTACCTCTTTGTTGAGGTTCCGAGCAATATCGTACTTAAGCGGGTAGGACCGCGATTCTACCTGCCATTTCTTGTTGTCGGATTTGGCGTTGTCTCATTATGCACAGCCTTTGTCAAGACCTACGAAGGATTAGCAGCAGCACGGGCGTTCTTGGGAGTCTTTGAGGGAGGCGCCATGCCAGGATTCTCATTCTTCCTCAGCAGCTTCTATCGAAGAGAGGAGTTGTTACTTCGGATCGGGATTTTGATCTCATCAGCATCTCTTTCGGGCGCGTTTGGTGGTCTCCTCGCAACAGGCCTATCTCGAGTGCCGGAGTGGGGTTTTGACAGCATGCCGATACACACATGGCGCAACATCTTCTTCTTCGAGGGGTTCGTGACGATCTTGATTGGCCTTTTCGCGCCGTTGTGGATGCCGACGAACCCAGCTACTGCCTATTTTCTCACCGATCGAGAACGAGCCATTGCCGTGGAGCGTCTTCAGCGAGAGCACAAATCTGACGCCAACGAGCCAGTCAGCCTCGACCACGTAAAGAGGGCTGTATTCTGTATTCACAACTACACGTGCGCTTTCGGCTTCTTCCTCATCAACATCACTGTGCAGGGCATTTCGGTTTTTATGCCGACGATATTGAACGATTTGGGCTGGACGGCAACGAAGGCGCAGCTTATGTCTGTTCCGCCATACGTCGTTGCCTGCGCGTCGGCCGTGACAGTGGCGTACATCAGCGACAAGACGCGACAACGCGGTATATACCTTGCGCTATTCTCGCTTATCGCTGTTATTGGCTTCGCGATCTTGCGGTTCGAAACCGACGCGAATATTCGATACATGGCTGTTTTCTTTGTCACCGCGGGCGCGTTCCCGGGCGGACCCGGATTTTTGAGCTGGGCTATGAATAGCGAGTAGCCACCAAACCTCGCAATCGTCGTACTCCAGGCTAACTGATATGTCAACAGATTCCGCGGGACCATCAGTTCGAGCGGTTACAAGTGCTTACGTTGTTACGATCGGCACAATTGGAGGTATTGTTGCGACGTAAGTGAATGATGACACCAGAGCAATGTCATGTCAAATACTGATTTAACCTAGGTGGACTTACACGTTCAAAGATGCACCCAAGTATTTTGTTGGACACACAATCAATTTTGTCGGGCAGAGTTTGGCAGTGCTACTTGCAGTGTTCGGCATACTGTACTGCTTGTATGAGAACAGAATGAGAGCTTCTGGTAAGAGGGACCACAGACTCGATGGTCGAAGTGAAAAGGAACAAGTTCAGTTGGGATATAGACATCCTTCATTCCGCTACATGCCATGAGGAAGTAGCTAGACTCAGTTTGGGACGGTCGAATTCTAGAAATGTCATGATGTGCCAGACACTTATCCACCTGGTAGTATGCATGTGAATCTGTTCAACCACGTGAGCTTTAGCCGCCAGACTACTGCAAGAAGGTCCACGGTATTGGTTCTTGTCCAATCCGATGGGCGTATTTGTACTGAGGCCGTCAGCCCCGTTGCTGCGGTTGACCCCGCACATTGAACGTGCCACGCGAATGTCGTTTGGTCAGCAAAGCCATGCCCTCACTCCTGCACATCGCATGAGCAGGAACAACAGCCAAAATGCGGCTTCTCAACACTAAAACCAAAGAGCTTCACGTTTTTACTCATCATTGAATACCCTATGCGATTTTATCTCATACTTGGGGTGCCGAAGAAGTTTCATACCAGGACCTAGTCTCCGGGAAAGGTTCCGAGCGTATCGGGTATGAGAAACTCGCAGGCGCCTGTAAAAAAGCCCTCTCAGATGGATTCCAGTACATTGTGAGCATCTACAGTTTCATCTTCTTCGATATTTGACTTTTTCCAATAATCTTTGGCAGAAACTGATTTCTCGTAATAGTGGATCGACACTTGTTGCATTGATAAAACCAGTTCTTCAGAGCTGACCGAGGCTATCAATTCCATGTGGACTTGGTACCGAGATTCGCGAATTTGCTATGCCTACCTCTCAGACGTTGACTCTGATTTCATGTTTGCCTATTTTGGGCATGGTCATAAAGAATTCACCAAGAGCCGGTGGTTTAATGGAGGCTGGACTTTGCAGGAGCTAATTGCTCCGCAAAACGTCATATTCTACAACAAAAGATGGGTTGAAATCGGAACCAGGGAAACTAGACGAGACATTATAGGGAAGATTACCGGCATCGACAGGCATTTCTTTACTCACGGGGTCCTTAGCCGATATAGCATCGCACAAAAGATGTCGTGCGCCGCGAACAGGGTCACAACTCGCATTGAAGACCAGGCTTACTGTCTGCTTGGTCTGTTTGGCGTGAACATGCCATTGCTCTACGGAGAGGGAGAGATGGCTTTTATCCGTCTACAGTAGGAAATCATGAGAAGAACAAACGATCAATCCATTTTCGCATGGTTCGAGCCAACGACAAGACGCAAAACGGGCTTTCTGGCATCCTCTCCGTTTTGTTTTGCCAATTCGGGAAGTGTTACGGTATATCAGCCAGATGATCTCCAGCCTCCATATTCTTTCACCAATCAAGGTATCTCAATAAGCTTGCAAGTGTTACCTTCAGGAGTCTCCGGCTTTCAACTGCCGTTTGTGCCCTCTGAACAAGGCGAAATAGCTTCTGCGGCAGGCATCCAGTTTTCTTTCTCTCCAACAGGGACAGTTGCCATTCTCAACTGCAAAAATGCGCAAAGCTGGAGAGTTGGCATTTACATGGAGAAGGAAGATGAGAAGAGTCTGTTCTACCGCTCCAATCATCAGATAGGATTTGTTTCGGTTCCCAATTCTGTTGTGGCCAGGTCGACATTTGAGAACATCCTTGTTGGGTCCAGTAACCCAGAAGATGCAGACTCGCTCTGGAAGAAGTCACAGTCATCGCATCATATCATTGTTAACTGGCATGTACCACATGGAAGCGACCGGAAGCCTGGTCAGATACCCTGCTGGGTTGCCAAAACGTCCGCTGCCGGTTCATGGGTAGAGCACGAAGAAGGACATTCCCTTGTTCTCTCTTTCGACTACGAAAGATTCAAGCCCGGTTACGCCTGGCTTCATTTCGACAGCCGAATTCAAGAATGCAACGAGAACTTCTGTGTCTTCTTCCTGGTGGACAGCGACAACGTTGTGAAAACCTTCATAGACAAGAATCCGAGAGACATCTTGCACACGGTACCCCCAGACCCTGATCACTTCAACAACGACACGGTGTCATCAGCACAGCTACCTTGCGAATCCGAGGATTCTGAAAAGGTTGAGGTCAGACTTTCGACGAGGTGGACGCGGCTCGGAAAGGTCTATGATCTATCTTTACAGGGGAGAGAAAAGGCAGACGAGCCATCCGCCCACGAGCTTTGATTCCCCTTCCAGGCCCCATTCCAGGCCGGAGGGAATGACAAGAGACTGGAAATTCTACTTGCGGCGAGGGACTCGGCTGTTCTGAGTTGGTCGGCACAGATCGAATAGTGAGGAGAGAATCGACCATCATTGGCGGGTTAGGTCACATACTTGACAGATCAACCCGACTAGACTTTGCCTTACAAGAAAGATTCAGAAAATGGCCAGAGTATCCGAACAGTCCGGGATCATCAAGCAGGGGGACTAGTGATCAGCGAGGCGTTCTTAGGACCTTTTCCAGGAACCGTGATGTCATGCTCACCGGAAATAAGGTGGTATCTGGGTCGAGCTACTTGAGCATTGGCCAATCACAACATATTCCTGTAAGCTAATTCTAGCATAATTGTTAGCAGCTACTTCACAACTCAAAAAACTCAATCTGATAACGCATCATAGACTGATCAGTAGCGCCGGTCAGTCAATATGATGCCAAATCATCGAGGTGTCTCGGTTCGTCATAAAACCCAAGACACCAGGCGCGGGAGAGGCGTAACTCCATGCAGCTGTTCTGGAATGCAATTGAGCTTGTTTCAATCATTGCGGCAGGCATTGGGACCTTCACACGACAAGCTTTGAGGAGGTAGAGCCCTTTCCTTTCTTGGCAAACCAACAATGGCAGGGTCTCCCGAAGATCAGCAACGCTCGCCGTCGAGCCAAACAGAAGTTGACCATGCCAAAGCAAACGAAAATACCCGCAATGTTGAAAATGGTTTCGCGAGACTTCATGAGAAGCCCCATCATGCGGTCGGATTCTGGGACCCTTCGATGAGGAAAGTCCGCGCTCATGTCATTCGACTTTGGCTTCAGACGATTGCGATACTGTTCGCGTTTATCCTCGCGGTCCTCTCGCTTTACTGGGCCGTTCTGTTCCGAACTGAGGCGAACTTGAGGTCAGTCGTCGTGCATGTTGTCAACTTTGACGGCCAGGTCGCGCCATACGAGCTTATCCAACCGATCGTCGGTCCGACCGTCATCCAGACGATTCAGAAGACATTGGACAGCCCGGGGCCTTCACTTGGATGGACCATTCTACAACCATCGGATTTCAATAACGACCCTACGGCCGTGCGGATGGCTGTATATGACTTCAAAAGCTGGGCGGCCGTGATCGTCCACGCGAATGCGACTGCAGCCCTACAAGAAGCCGCGGCGACAGGTGACGCGAATTATGATCCCGCAGGCTCATTGCAAATCATTACTCAGACTGCGCGAGACTCAACGACATACCAAAGCGATATACAGCCATACATCACTCAATTCACAGAGCAGTTTAGTCAGGCCTTTGGAAAGCAATGGGGGCAGATTGTCATGTCCAATGATTCTCTGAGCCGGGAGAATCTGGCAAGAGCGCCTGCTGTTGTCAATCCTGGCGTTGCGCCGTTGATGATCGACATTCGACCTTTCAGACCGGCCACTGCAACACCTGCAGTCAGCATTGGACTCATCTATCTGATCATCATGGCATTCTTTTCATTCTCATTCTTTTTGCCGATTCATATGGTATGTGCATGTCCAGTATCAAACCGCTATTGAGGTAACATACTAACACCCCACAGAAATACATTCAGCCTCAGGGCCACCCGCCTCTTAAGTTCTGGCAGCTTATTGTATGGCGTTGGATTGCCACAGTATTTGCCTACTTCTTGATTTCTCTGGCTTACAGTCTCATATCACTGGCATTCCAGCTCCCTTTCGGAGCCCCCCCTTATTCCCCAACTGAGCCTCCGCCTCAATCAGGCGCGACCGCCTACGGAAGCGGCACATTTCCAGTGTATTGGATGCTCAACTTCGCGGGCATGACGGCGCTTGGTCTTGCATGCGAGAACGTCGCCATGATCGTGGGGCAACCCTGGACTGCTCTTTGGCTTATCTTTTGGGTTATCACCAACGTGTCAACGTCCTTCTATGCCCTCGATCTATCTCCTGGATTCTACAGCTGGGGCTATGCTTGGCCATTGCACCACGTAGTGGAGGGAAGCCGGCAGTTACTGTTCGATTTGCACTCGAGGATCGGTCTCAACTTTGGGGCTCTGTTTGCATGGGCTGCGGTGAACACGGTCCTCTTCCCATTCTGCTGCTATTTCATGCGATGGAAAACGGAACACGATAAGCGCAAGGCGGAGAGAGACAGGGATCGTTACGTCGTCGAAACTGCAGAAGGCACTGAACAAGAGGTGAGGAAACCAGAAGGTTCGAATCCACCCATTCGCAAGCGAGGATTTATGAGAGGGCTATGAGTGAGGGTCTTCTGCGAAAGGAGGGGGAATTATTGGTCAGCTTTCATAGAATTGTCAATAGGTACTCATAGAATAGACGAGCGTAATTCCTTAGTCCTCAATAATATTGAATTACGAAATGCCAACCGAAATGTTTTTCCACACCATTGATATTAGCAGATTGACTGAGACCGCATCTACGACCCGTCTAGTTGTTGTTTGTCTTCAGTTGTGTATTCCTAGTCGTGATTGGTTACCCACCAAGTGTTGATACCAAGTCGCATCATGTTTGTCATGAATAATGTCCCTGTAAAGCTGTGGGCACATCATTATTGAACAGAATAAGGGAACTTGGCATTGAGTTACCATGCGTATGATGTCACAACCCGTCCCCACGTAACGTAAATGTGGGCATTGAAAAGTTTTGAGCGGGCCTCTCGATAAGATGATAAACAGCGAAACCAGGACCTCAAAATACCTTCAGACTCACCGAAAGTCGTCAGCAAACCTCCCGAACCCTTCACCGAAAATTCGCCACCGATTTCCCGAATAAGAAAACATGCCTGCCGACTTCGACAAACAAAGCTACTGGGGCGAACGCTTCGCATCCGAGGTCACCTTTGAATGGCTGACCCAATCTGCGACCTTCATGTCGATCGTGGATCCCTACCTCGCCAGACTCGACGACGCGGCGCCCATCCTGCAGCTGGGCTTCGGTACGAGCGACCTGCAGAACCATTTCCGGCAACGCGGGTTCCAAAACGTGACAAACGTCGACTTTGAACCACGTGCCATCGACCGCGGCCGCATGTTGGAGAAGCAAGTATTTGGTGACGTGAAGATGCGATATCTCGTCGCGGACGTCACGCAGCTCCAGTTGCCGGACAAGTATGATTTAATCGTCGACAAAAGCACGGTCGATGCGGTGTCCTGCGGTGGCATCGAGCCGTTTTTGCGAATGGCGGAGGGTGTGAGGCGGCACCTGACGGATGAAGGGTTCTGGATCTCATTGAGCTACTCGTTCTGCCGATTTGACGTGGAGGGATTGCCTTTCGACGTTGAGGTAATTGCAAAGATTCCGACGCCGAAACTGAAGCCGCATGATCCGGATGTCTTTCATTACTGCTATCTGTTGACGCCAAAGGACTTCCGCTGATGCATCGCGTTATTTCATGGCCGGCTTACTTTGAGGGGAGAGTGCTTCATGATTGCCTTCGAATACCCTGCGCAGAGCGCTTGATTTGCGATCTTCTTCATCGACATTTTCAGCATGCTCATAAACAGGCAATGCATACTGGGAAGTGTATCGTCTACTTTATTTGTCATCAATATCATCAAATCTATATCTATCGTCTACACCTCGATTCGCCGTCTATGCCAGCGGAGTTCCCGGTTTGAAAGAAGGATGGAAGGGGTAATCAGTGTATCCTTGAGGGATCGAGGGGGTGTAAAAGGTCTCCCGGTCGTACTTGTTCAGCGGCAAGCCGTGCTTGATACGGAAAGGCAGGTCGGGGTTCGCCAAAAAGTGGCGGCCAAAGACAACGGCAACGTCCCACTTCGCATACTCCTCGTCAACGGCGCGCATCGCCAACTCCGGGGTGAAGCCCCCGGCGACGAGGACAGGCGAGGTGTTGTCCCAGATTTCCAAGAGAAACTCAATGCCCTCGACCTTTTCCACATCCTGCCAGTTGTTGACGCGGGATTCGATAATGTGCAAATAAGCCAGCTTCAGCTCCTTCAACTTCTGCGCGAGGTAGGAGAACTGCGGGACGGGGTCCTTCATTCTCATTGCCTGGAAGTTACTCCATGGGCTGATGCGGAAGCCCACCTTATCGGCGCCGATAGCCTCAGCCAGTGCCGCGGCAACATCGACGGGGAATCTGGCTCGGTTCTCGACGCTTCCGCCCCACTGATCCGTGCGCTTGTTGCAGTTGTCCTGGAGGAACTGGTCGACCAAGTAGCCGTTGGCGCCGTGGACCTCGATCCCGTCGAATCCGGCAGCGATGGCGTTCTTGCCAGCCTGGGCAAAGTCCTTGACCGCTTGCGCAATCTCCTCTGCGGTCATCTCGCGCGGAACGGGCGAGTCATCGCTAATCGGCACGGCACTGGAGCTCAGCAGCGGGTGTCCGCCCTCCTTCTCTAGGACGGGCACGACGGCGGCGCGACCAGGCGCGATAAGCTGGCAGTAGATGCTGCTGCCTTTCTCGTGGACAGCGTCGGTGATCTTCTTCCAGCCAGCGATCTGGCGCTCCGTCCAGATACCTGGGGCATTGGGAAAGCCGCCGTGGGCCTCGGAAATAAGGACGGCTTCAGCGATGATGAGAGTGCCCGGCACGGCGGCGCGCTGCACGTAGTACTCGAGTGCGATGTCGAGGGGGATGTGATCGGCGTCGAAGCGGAATCTAGTGAGGGGCGCCATCACCACGCGGTGAGAGAGCTGGGCCTGGCCGACCTTGAGAGGCTGAAAAAGTTTAGACGACATGGTGATAGCCGTGGAGGATTCGACCTAAGTTACAGACGAGACACAACGTGGTGAGATGAGGTGGTTTGACCGTTATCGTCTGACGGCTTCGAGAGGGAGATCTGCTCGATAAATAGGCACCGGCATTTCTCACTGCTGCCCCTCGGTGGGTTCACTCGGTATGGAGAACAGGTGGTGTTTGGATGGTAACACGCGAAGACCCTTGGCGTAAGGCCCTGGGACCAGGGGTTGAGAATCGACAAGTCGGGGCCGTCGACAAATTGCGTTAAAGGCGTTGGAGTCTTGAAACGGTCGCTGTCCAATGACATTTCGACTTCGGACTCCAAGCCTCCAGTGATTGGGGTCACAGTCCATTGGAGACAACTGGGCACACTGAAGAATTGCTTAGAAATCCTACGTTGCTCAGCATCCAGATTTCCCGTCTCGGTCCACTTTGGCAACTGATCGTGTGGACCTGGGGGCAGTTACACGATGTGGGAATCATTCCTGAAGTTCTTGTCAATCGCTGAAGTCACATGTTGATTAGTCTTAGAATTGAAGCTGAGAATTGGTAGGGCGTAAGATTGGGTTGTGCCACCTCGTCTATTCCATTCTAAGTGTCGCAAATCACAAACCCCATCTCAGTACCAGTACAAACTCGGGACGTGCCAATCTAGTAATGCTAATGATCCGACACAATGAGCGCTCTTCCTAAATTCTCCTCAAACTACCACGCTTGCTTCATGAAATGAAAATTCGACATGACGTAAATATGAACCCCCACATGCAGTCGCTCTAATTAATAAACAATAACCACGATGGCTGAAGACAGGCTGTTGAAAATAAAAAGACGTAGAATAACAAAAGCAGAAGATCATGGCTCCTCATTGCACCACTTCCTCGATAAAATCCAACACGTAGTCGGCAACTTGCTCCCACCCGGTCTGGAATATCATCCCATGCGTGCGACCGGGGAACATCTTGTATTCCACAAGTGAAGGCCCGGTGTACGCTTTGAAGTTTTTCATCACCGTACTCGGAGGTACGATATGATCTTTTGAGGCTGAAAGTAGTAACAATGGGGCCCGGTCGACCCTGTCGAAGTCAACGTACGTCGGAGCAGACAGCCCACCTGCGACGTTGGTGGTCAGCTGCCAGAGGACCTTTGCGACACCCGGAATGCAGTAGCGCTCGTAGTATTCTTTGCTCTTGTCAGATGTGGTGTTATTGACAAAGGCCCAGTGGAAGTGGTCTTCGGAAATGGAGACGGTGGTATGCGCATTGAATGGGTTCTTGATGATCGGAAGCGCGGCTTTAAATGTCGTTTGCGGCAGCGTGATGATTCCTGCTGGTTGTGCCGGGCATATTGCGATACCAGCGACGCCGAGCCCTCTTGATAACAGTATTTGCGCAAACAGGCCACCGAAAGAATGGCCGATAATGATAGGTGGTGCTAGCAGTTTGTGGATGAAGGCCTCGTAATATCCGACGATTTCCTCAATGTGCCTGTTGGCCAATAGCTGTGGATCGGCCCGGACCTCTTCGGGGGTGCGGCCGTTGATTCCCGGCCACTCGGGGGCGTGTACCTCGTACCCCAAATCTTCGAAGAACGGTACCCAATGTTCCCAGTATGCGGCGGTAACCCACAGGCCGTGGATGAGTAAGATCGGTGGTTTTGGTGAGTCCATGAGTCTTTACTGAAGAAAACACAATTGTTTTCCCTTCTCGAGTGAGAATTCAGACCCTGATGGCCAAGCTCGTAAGACCCTTGAAGCCCGGTGTATTTGAAGCGCTGGCTTCGGTGCTCGGTGACCACGCCAGCCCGTAGTCAATGGCGTCACACTGACCTCATCACTTTGCGGCTTAGCCTGTGCTTCGTGGGCCATCGACGACGCCCGCGATTCCGATCCATCGATCTCACCCGGCGAAAAGTGTCTAATCACCACTTACTGCGAGATGGATTTCTTTGTTCGATCGCGCATACCATGTTATTCTTGGGGCGTGTTGTCTTTGGGCATGCCGGAGTAAACGAGTTGAGGACATTCTCGTCACACTGGCTTATTGGTTACCACGCGTGAGGATGCATGTCATCTCAAGTACTCTTGACAACTGAAGTTTGCTCTTTTGGTTTCATGCACGCTGTAATTCTAGAATAGGTAATACCAGGTCCCATGGGGATCCGAGACATTCGGACAGATTGTGGCTCATCACCTCATGTGATATGTGTGCCTAATATCCCCTAAATTCCCGGGGCGATGTCAGTCCTGTCGGGTATCCGGGCAGCCAGGTACAGTCCGTTGCACTGACAGCGTCCACCCCCCCTTTTTGCTGAAATTACGCACATATAATCCCTATATATATATAAAAATTTGCCTAACGCTACATAGATATTCGTAATATAGTAATTAACCTATTTTAATAGTTTTAATTAATCTATTTCTATTAAATCTTATAATCTAAAGGCGTTATAATACCTCCTAAGTATCGCTATATACCTTAATAAGTAAATAATAACCTATCTAAGTATTATCTTTTATTTATTACTAATAGTATATAGAAATAATAATATATATAATAACTAGTATAAAATACTACTAGAGATCCTCTTTAACGCTCTATTTTACTATTAATTAAGATTATTATACTTATTAAAAAAGCTTATTAAGCTACTACTACTAAAGAGGTTACTAAAGAGGTTATTATTACTAAAGCTAGTCTTAAAATTAATAATTTAATAGCTTTTAAATCTATATTATAAAGAAAGTATATATATATAGCCTCTCTATTATTATAAAGAGCTCTAAAAGTATCTTTTTACTAAAAAGTAATAATAATATAAAAGAAATAAAAAAAGGATCTACTATATATAATCTAGCTCTAAAATACTTTATTTTTATTAATACTATTATTTTAACTAAACTTAACTTTAGTTAACTTAACCCCTTATTAAACTACTTAATTTATAGATAATATACCTATAGTTTCTCGCTATAGCGCTAATAATATATTTATATTATTCCTTAATATATTTAAAAAGAAAAAAGATATAAATAATAATAAACTAACTTTACTATAAATCTAAGTTATTTATAGCTTAACGCTTAAGAGTAATAGTTTACTTATTTTTAATCTAACTATTAAGAGTATTATATATAATAAATTCAGCTTTACTAATATATTAAATATAAATAGTAAAAACTAAGAGGTAGATAGTAATACTTAACTTAAAATAGAAGTAGCTTACTTATATAATCTAAAAAAAGCTAATATTACTATTATTATTACTTAAAAGAAACTAACTAATATATCTAAACTAATACTAATCTTCACTTAGATATATCTATTTATTAGAAATATTATTTAGCTAAATATTCTATAAGTTAATATTACTCTCTCTTTTAAATAAGCTAAAAAGAGAAGTAAAATCCACTTTACTATTAAATAGTAATATAGCGCTATATTAATCTTTAATAGAATAGTAACTAGTATATAAATACCTTAAAAAAGTAGTTAAATAGATATTTTAACTAGTATATAAGAAGTAATTAATTATAAACTTAATAATCCTATAAATATTAAACGTTAGAAAGAAAGTATATATAGATAACTTCTCTATATATATATCTACTTAAAGTACTATAAATATAAAAATAATTTAAGTAATAAGAAATTTAACTAATATTATATATTAAACTAGAAACACTATAAAATTAAATCTTACTATATAGAGAAATAAGTAAAAGCTATTCTAAATAAGTAAACTAATATTAATAATATAGAACTACTTAAAAAACTACTAAGTAAGATATTTTATAATTAGTTTATTAAAGATAAGAAATACTAGAACAAAAAAAGTAGAAATATTATTAAAGTTAATAATAATTAGAAAATAATAGTAATAATAGAAGAAAAAGCTAAAAATTCTATACTTCTACTATTAAAGTTAAGATCTAGCCTAACTAACGCTAATAGTAACACTATTATTAATATATATAGTAATATAGAGGTACTAGATCATTATCTTTAGTATTTTAACCTATATATAGCGCTACTACTACTACTACTACTAGTATATTAGCTATATATAAATATCTTATAGTATTTATTACTAACTCTTCTACTATTAAACCTTCTAAACACTTATTAACTAAGTATTATACTTCTAATTTATTTATCCTTACTAGTAATATTAAATTCACCTTAAAAAGCTTTAGATTAAATAGCTAGCTTTATTAAGTAGTTTATATCTATCTATAGTAAATAATATTGTTAGCACAGGTATAAGCGTATACAGGGGCGTAGTATATGCGCCTATATAGTATAGGGTTATAGATGGGCTTATGTTATAATAAAAAGTAATAATCTTGAGCATTAAAGAGCATTTAATCGTATAGATAATAATAAGAGAAGTGATGTATTATAATAATTCCTGTTAATATAGTTAGTAGGTTACATCCCCTAGTAGGGAAAAGTGAGGGGAAAGATAACCTGAAACGTAACCTGCTAAACTACTAATTACATAAGGTGCTTACGTAAGTATACGTATTACATAATCAATATTATAGTTATAGGGTATAATAAATAGAGTATTTTTATATAAGGTTTTATACCTTAAATGTTATTTGTTTATTTATTATAGAATATTAAAGTAAGTTAAGCGTTATTATTATTCTTATATTATTATTATTATTATAAAAGAATATTATATGTTAATATCCCCCCTTAAGGTATATATAGTTAATTTGTAGTATATAGCTTACTCACTTAATATATATATATATTATAGGTATAAAAAACTTAAAACCTTATAGGAAAAATAAGAAAAATATTCCTATAATATATATAATATGTTTATAACTAGTTAAAAAACTCTTATAAAATAACCTTATAGGTAAAAAGGTAAGAGAAAAACTAATATGTTATTTCTTTATTGTAGTTATTATTATTATATATATTATTATTATTTTCTTTATAGTTATTGTTATTTATTATATTAAGTATATTATTAAATATAACTTTGCCTAAAGACTTAGTTAATATATTTATAATATTAGACTTAGAGTCTATATAAAATAACATTATATCTTTATTTAATAAAGATTCTCTAGTAAAATGATACTTTATATTAATATGCTTAGATTTTTTATGAAATTTAGGATTTTTAGTTAGCTTTTTAGCTGCTAAATTATCTATAAAAATCTTAGGTTTATTTATAGCTTTAAAACTTAGATTAGTTAAATTAAAATTATAACTATTATATAGATATAGGGCTTTTTTTACTGCTTTAGTTAAAGCTATATATTCAGCTTTATAGGTAGATAGTACTACTATTTTTTGTCTTATAGTACTATAAAATATTATATTATATAATCTCTAGTAAAATATATAAGCTAATGTAGATCTTCTATTATCTAGGTCTCTAGCCTAATTAGAGTCTAAATAACTTATTAAATCCTATATTATATTATTATTGTAATTATAATAAA
Source organism: Colletotrichum viniferum (assembly GCA_020226115.1). NCBI lineage: Eukaryota > Fungi > Ascomycota > Sordariomycetes > Glomerellales > Glomerellaceae > Colletotrichum > Colletotrichum viniferum. The sequence goes on from JAGFBE010000008.1 coordinate 1,073,009, forward strand.
TTCCTCTTTTAGGAAAATTATTTATATATCTTTATAAGTAATCTAAAGCTGAAAAATACTCTTTTGAAGGGTTTGTTATATATCTTAATAATATTATAACTACTAGAGTAATATCATACTTAGTTTCTAGAGCTAGATAAATAAAGGCTTTTGTTAACATATAACATTCTTTTATAATAATAATAATAATATAAGAATAATAATAACGTTTAACTTACTTTAATATTCTATAATAAATAAATAAATAACGTTTAAAGTATAAAACCTTATATAAAAATACTCTATTTATTATACTCTATAACTATAATATTAATTATATAATATATATACTTATGTAAGCACCTTATGTAATTAGCAGTTTAATAGGTTATAAGTCTAACTTAGAAATAACCTCTATTCCTACTACTTCTTTACTTCTCTCCTACTTACTTATAACGCCTTACTTTTACTTAAAGGTTATATATACTAAAAATCAATCTTTTAAACACTTTTCTATCTATACTACTTTTATAGAACTAGAAATACTAGCTAGACTAGTTATTTAGTTCTATAAGATTTATTTTCTTTAAATCTATATATTAAAGCCTATTTAAATTAACTATACTTCTATTAATCTTTCCCTAAGTAAATAAGCTCTTACTACTACTTTATTTAATCTATATCCTTTAGATTATCTCTTTAAACTACTCTCTAAGCTATTACTAATTTAGTTTAAACCTATACTTATTACTTAATAGACTTCCTCTTAACTAATTTACTATATAGGATATATATTTCCTTAGTTAGACTTAGGTCTAATTAAAGAAGATATTAATTAAAAAGAAGGAATAAAAACTACTTTTTTTTATAAGTTAAACCTTTAACTTTTAAGTTTATAACTATTATAACCTTACTATAAGAACTACTATACTATATATATAATAGCTCTTTAGTTAATAACCTTACTATTATTAATCCTTTATAAAGCTTATAATTATATACTATATCCTATTAAAGTAATAATAACTAATTCTAAAGTCTAGTTCCCTAAGCTTATTAGCTTAGAGAACTATAAAGTATAAGCTATATATATTAAAGCTTTACTATATAGTAAAGATATTACTATAAACCTTATTAAGCCTATTTCTTCTAATAATAAAGATAAAAACTATAAAGCTTTAAGTTATATACAGTTATTCTATAACGATAAGCTTCTAAAGGTTATAAAAGATAATAAAGATACTTATACTACTTAGGAACATTTAAAAGCCCTATATAAGCCTATAGGTTTTATAAATAAGTTTTTAACCTATAAAGAGTTCTTTAATACTTCCTTAGATAACTTTAATTCTATAGAAAAATATATAAATAAAATAAAAGAACTTATAGATAATTTATCCTATAATAAGCTTAAATTACCTAATTAAGTAATTATAGCTTATATACTTAATAGTCTAAATAAGACCTATAAGGCTTTTATAACCTCTATAACTTAGTTTCTTAAGACTAACCTTACTACTTATAACCTAAACTCTTTATATACTAGTTTTATAGATAAGTATAAGAGAAAAGGTAGTAGCAAAGTAGTTAATAATACTACTAAGGGTAATAATAATAAAAAGAATAAAAAACAAAATAAAAACTAAGAAAATACTAAAAACAAAAATAAAATTAATAAAAAACCCTGGAAAAAACAGAAAGGTTTATATTATAAAAATTATAAGAAAACAAACTATACTAAAGAAAACTGCGCTTTTCTACATCCTGAAAAAGCGCCTAGCTAGTAGAAAAAACCCTCTACTAGTAATACTAGTACTAAGGATAAAGAAAAAGAAGTAGTTAATATAACTACTATAGATAATATTACCCCCTATATATCTATTAATAATCCTAATAATCCTATAGATTTAATAGATTTATCTTCTAATAAAGAAGAAGAAGATATTCTCTTTAAGAATGTAAGCTATACTGCTCCTAATAATAATATAAATAATACTAATAATCCTTCCTTAGGTTATTTAATTAACTAGTTTATTATTAAGGAAAAAAAAAAGTAAAAAGTTATAATAATAAGAATAAAAATACAGTTAATATTTATATTAATACTGCAGCTACTATTCATATCGTTAGTAACTATAACTTATTAAAAAACTATAAAAAAATTAATAAAACTATAAAATAGAGAGAAGTAAAGACTCTTACTTCTACTATAAAGGGTGATTTAATAATATATCCTAATAATAATAAAATAACCTTATAGGACGTTTATTATATATCTAAACTAGGTATTAATCTACTTAGTTAATCTAAGTTAGATTCTTTAGGAATTACTTCTATTATTTAGAAGCAACCTATACTATATAATATTAATAAAGATTGTATTATTGCTATAGGGGCAAAGAAGAATAACTTATATTTCTTCCAGTTTCCTATTAATAATAACAATCAATATATATATAATACTAATACTATAACTAATAATAATAATAATAATATAAATAATAATATAAATAATAATAATAATAATAGCCTATAATTATAGCACTAACGTCTTAGTTATATACATTTATAAAGTCTTTTAAAATTAAAAAATAATACTATAATAAATATAAATAATAATAATAATAATATAACTTTACAGCCTTGTAAAGCCTATTATAAAGGCAAATTTATAACTAAGGCTAGTAAGCTATAAGTTCATAATAAAAATCTAGATTATCTAGATTATATAGCTTCAAACCTATATAGGCCTATAACGCCTATTACATATAATAAATATATATATTTTATTATCTTTATAGATAAATATTTCTATTTTATATAGGGAAAATTACTTAAAGATAAAGAGAAGTATACTATTAGTAAAGCTTTTCTTAAATTTTAAGCTAAAGTAAATAATAATAATAATAATAATAAAAGAATAAAAGAAGTCTCTATAGATAGAGGTATAGAATTTAATAATTATTACTTTAAAACTATATATACTAAAAGCAGTATAATATATAATAAAAGACCTCTTTATATATATAAACCTAACGGTCTTATAGAGCGTACTATATATACTATAGTTAATAAAATAAAAATAATATTATATAATTTAGGTTTACTATACTACTTATAGAGTGAAGCCTTTTATACTACTCTTTATATATATAATAGGACTCCTCATAGCTCTATAGAGTATAAAACGCCTTATGAAATAAAAAATAATATAAAACCTAATATAAATAATATAAAAGTATAGGGTAGTATATACTATTATAAGAATAAAGATCTTAAAATAAAAAAACTAAACGTATAAGTATATTAAGGTTATATAATTAATTATAGATCTAATAGGTATAAGATCTAAGATATATAACTAAGAAGAGCTTTATAATCTTAAGATATTAAAATCTTAGAGAATACTTTTATTTCTTATTATAAAGAGCTTCTTTTAAGTATAAATACCTACTATAAGGATATAAATAGTAGTATTATACTGAACAATAATAGATATAATACTACCTAAAAAAGTCTACAAAGAGATATTTCTAGTTAATCTATCTTTTATAGGAATAATCCTACTATAAGTAGTGATATTTCTATAATAAATAACACTCTTATAAATCTAAGTGATAAGACTAGTATTAATAATAATAATAATAATAACAATAATAATAATAACAATAATAATAATAAAAATAACAATATTAATACTAGTAATAATAATACTAATACTAATATGATTAGTTTATATAATAATAATATGAAAACTACTAGTATTAATAATAGAGAAATAAATAAATAAAAATCTAAGTTACTAATAGAGATCCTCTCTCTATTAGAAGAAACTAAAAAAGACTATAAATAGGTAAATAATATAGTTTATAATACTAAAAGTGCACTATTATTTACTATAGTAGATTGTTCTACTCTTAGTATTTATAAAATAAATAATAACGTTTTAACTAATAATAATAGTATTACTAGAACTAGTACTATTAATAAAGCTTTTTATATTCTATTAGTTATTATATTAAACAAGCCTTCTAATATATAGTAAGCTTTAAATTCTCCTTATAAAAATAATTAGATTTAAGCTATATAACTAGAAGTAACTCAAATAGAAGATATAAAAACTTAGGAAATTATATAAAAACTAAATAATATTTATCTATTAGGCAGTAGATAGGTATATACTATAAAATTAAAAGATAAAATAAATAATATCTATAAATATAAAGCAAAATAGGTTACTTAAGGTTATAATTAATATATTAGTATTAATTATTTAGAAACCTTTTCTACTACTTATAGACTAGAAAGCTATAGGTTTATAGTTATATTTATAATAAAAAAAAGATAAACCCTTCTATAGTATAACGTTACTATAGTATTTATATACGTTAATATAGATATAGATATATATATAATATTACTAATAGGTTTTTTATATAATAAAACTACACATACATTAGAATTTAATCCTAATTATAATCATAAATCAAATAATAGTAAATATTACTATAAGTTTCTTAAAGCTTTATATAGGTTAAAATAAAGCCTTAAACTATAGTATAACCATTTAAAAGCTATATTAATAAAGTTAAGATTTATTATTTTACTTTATGATAAAGTAGTATTTATACTTAATAAAAATAACTATAAAGCTATAATTTATTATTATATAGACGATATACTTTTAGCAGCTAATAATACTACTACTAGTAACTATATATATAATAAACTAAGGTAATATATAAAAATATAACTATTAGGGGAACTTAGTACCTTTTTAGGCTATAAGTTTAAGATAGATCGACCTAATAAATCTTTCTTTATATATCAAACTAAATATACAGAAAAAATATTAAATAAATATAATAAAACTAATATAAATCTATCTTTAACTCCTATGAGAGATAATATAAAATTATATATAAGTAAATATACTACTATAAAAGAAGAAATATTAATATTTTAGTAGTAAATTAGAGCCTTTATATATTTAGCTCTAAAGATTAAGTATAATATTACTCTAGTAATTATAATATTATTAAGATATATAATAAACCCTTTAAAAGAGCATTTTTTAGTTTTAGATTACTTATAGGGATATATAAATAATTTTCCTAAAAGAGGAATTTATTATAATTGCAATAATAATATAATATAGGATTTAATAAGTTATTTAGACTCTAATTAAGCTAGAGACCTAGATAATAGAAGATCTACATTAGCTTATATATTTTATTAGGGATTATATAATATAATATCTTATAGCACTATAAAACAAAAAACAGTAGTACTATCTACTTATAAAGCTAAATATATAGCTTTAACTAAGGTAGTAAAAGAAGCTCTATATCTATATAATAGTTATAATTTTAATTTAACTAATCTAAGTTTTAAAGCTATAAATAAACCTAAGATTTTTATAGATAATTTAGCAGCTAAAAAGCTAACTGAAAATCCCAAATTTCATAAAAACTCTAAGCATATTAATATAAAGTATCATTTTACTAGAGAATCTTTATTAAATAAAGATATAATGTTATTTTATATAGACTCTAAGTCTAATATTACAGATATATTAACTAAACCTTTAGGTAAAGTTATATTTAATAATATACTTAATATAATAAATAACAATAACTATAAAGAAAATAATAATAATATATATAATAATAATAACCGTATTAAAGAAATAATATACTAGTTTTTCTCTTACCTTTTTACCTATAAGGTTATTTTATAAGAGTTTTTTAACTAGTTATAAATATATTATATATATTATAGGAATATTTTTCTTATTTTTCCTATAAAGTTTTTAAGTTTTTTATACCTATAACGTATATATATGTTAAGTGAGTAAGCTATATACTATAAATTAATCGTATATACCTTAAGGGGGGATGTTAACATATAACATTCTTTTATAATAATAATAATAATATAAGAATAATAATAACGCTTAACTTACTTTAATATTCTATAATAAATAAATAAATAACGTTTAAGGTATAAAACCTTATATAAAAATACTCTATTTATTATACCCTATAACTATAATATTGATTATATAATACGTATACTTACGTAAGTACTTTATGTAATTAGTAGTTTAGTAGGTTACGTTTCAGGTTATCTTTCCCCTCACTTTTCCCTACTAGGGGATGTAACCTGCTAATTATATTAACAGAAATTATTATAATATATCACTTCTCTTATTATTATCTATACGATTAAATGCTCTTTAATGCTTAAGATTATCACTTTTTATCACAACATAAGCCTATCTATAACCCTATACTATATAGGCGCATATACTACGCCCCTGCATACGCTTATACCTATGCTAACAATTATTATTTATATTATTATTTATAGTATTATATATATAGTTATTATTATTATTAGTAGGAAATTGAAAGAAATATAAGTTATTTCTCTTTACCCCTATAGTAATAATACAATCTTTATTAATATTATATAAAATAGGTTGTTTCTATATAATAGAAGTAATACCTAAGGAATCTAACTTAAATTAACTAAGTAGATTAATACTTAGTTTAGATATATAATAAACGTCTTTTAGTATTATAGTATTATTATTTAAATATATTATTAAATCACCCTTTATTTTAGAAGTAAAAGTCTTTACTTCTCTCTAATTTATAGTTTTACTAATTGTTTTATAATTTTTTAATAAGTTATAGTTATTAACGATATAAATAGTAGCTATAGTATTAATATAAATATTAACTATATTTTTATTCTTATTATTATAACTCTTTACTTTTCCTTTTTCTTTAATAATAGACTAATTAATTAAATAACCTAAAGAAGGATTATTAATATTATTTATATTATGATTAAGAGTAGTATAGCTTATATTCTTAAAGAGAATATCTTCTTCTTCTTTATTAGAAGATAAATCTATTAAATCTATAGGATTTTTAGAATTATTTATAGATATATAGGAGGTAATTTCTTCTAAAGTAGTTATATTAACTACTTCTTTTTCTTTATCCTTAGTATTAGTAATACTAGTAGAAGGTTTTTTCTACTAACTAAGTGCTTTTTTAAAATATAGAAAAGTGCAGTTTTCTTTAGTATAGTTTGTTTTCTTATAATTTTTATAATATAAACCTTTCTATTTTTTCTAAGGTTTTTTATTAATTTTATTTTTGTTTTTCTTATTAGTATTTTCTTAGTTTTTATTTTGTTTTTTATTCTTTTTATTATTACTTTTAGTAGTATTATTAACTACTTTACTACTACTTTTTCTCTTATACTTATCTATAAAACTAGTATATAAAGAGTTTAGGTTATAAGTAGTAAAATTAGTCTTAAAAGACTAAGTTATAGAGGTTATAAAAGCTTTATAAGTCTTATTTAGACTATTAAGTATATAAGCTATAATTACTTAATTAAGTAATTTAAGCTTATTATAGGATAAATATCTATAAGTTTTTTTATTTTATTTATATATTTTTCTATAAAATTAAAGTTATTTAAAGAAATATTAAAGAACTCTTTATAGGTTAAAAACTTATTTATAAAACCTATAAGCTTATATAGAGCTTTTAGATATTCCTAAGTAGTATAAGTATCTTTATTATCTTTTATAACTTTTAGAAGCCTATTATTATAGAATAACTATATATAACTTAAAACTTTATAGTTTTTATCTTTATTATTAGAAAAAATAGACTTAATAAGGTTTATAGTAATATCTTTACTATATAGTAGGACTTTAATATATATAGCTTATACTTTATAGTTCTCTAAACTAATAAGCTTAAAGAACTAAACTTTAAGATTAGTTATTATTACTTTAATAAAATATAGTATATAATTATAAACTTTATAAAAAATTAATAATAGTAAGGTTATTAACTAAAGAGTTATTATATATATAGTATAGTAGTTCTTATAGTAAGGTTATAATAGTTATAAACCTAGAAGTTAAAGGTTTAATTTATAAAAAAGAGTAGGTTTTATTCCTTTTTTTTAATTAATATCTTCTTTAGTTAGACCTATATCTAACTAAAGAGATATATATTTTATATAGTAAATTAGTTAAGAAGAAGTCTATTAAGTAGTAAGTATAAGTTTAAACTAAATTAGTAATAGTTTAGAAGATAATTTAAAGAGATAATTTAAAAGATATAGATTAAATAAAGTAGTAATAAGAACTTATTTATTTAAAAAAGGATTAATAGAAGTATAGTTAATTTAAATAAAGTTTAGTATATAAATTTAAAGAAAATAAATCTTATAAAACTAAATAACTAATTTAGTTAGTATTTCTAGTTCTATAAAAGTAGTATAAATAGAAAAGTATTTAAAAAATTAATTTTTAGTATATATAACTTTTAAGTAAAAGTAAGGTATTATAAATAAATAGGGGAGAAATAAAGAAGTAATAAGAATAGAAGTTATTTCTAAGCTAAACTTATAACTTATTAGTATAAGTATAAATATATATAGAGGTGTAGTATATATATTTATATAGTATAAAGTTATAAATAGGCTTATATTATAATAAAAAGTAATAATCTTAAGTATTAAAGAGTATTTAATTATATAGATAATAATAAAAGAAGTAATATATTATAATGATTTCTATTAATATAGTTAGCAGGTTACCTCCTCTAGTAGGGAAAAATAAGGGGAAAAATAACCTAAAATATAACCTGCTAAACTGCTAATTATATAAAATACTTATGTAAGTATATATATTATATAATCAATATTATAGTTATAAGGTATAATAAATAGAGTATTTTTATATAAGGTTTTATACCTTAAACGTTATTTATTTATTTATTATAGAATATTAAAATAAGTTAAGCGTTATTATTATTCTTATATTATTATTATTATTATAAAAGAATGTTATATATTAATAATTAAATCTTTTATAAATAATAACGCTTACTATATAAAGTAGTCTAACGCCCTCTCTAATATAATATCTCACTTTAAACTTTATTTACACTATTAAAAGTTAGAGGGAGATATTTATATAAGAATATATACTAAATTACTAAGAAGAATAATAGTAGTACTAGTTAAAAACTCTATAGTATTAGTTTTAAGTAAATTAAAATTATCCTAATATATTAATACCTTAATACTATATTAATCTATTAAATAAGAGATCTATAGTATATTAGTTGAAGTTAGTTAATATAGTAAATATATATAGAGCTATTTACTATTAAATATAGCTAACTTTATAGGCGTTTTAAACCTCTTTAGTTTTATTTTATTACTACTACTATTAGTATTATAAATACTACCTATATAGTTATAGACTAAATAAAATAAAGTTAAGCTAAATAATAAAGATAATTAGATTTAAATCTTAAGTAATATATTATTAATAGAGATATATTATTTAGAGGAGAATAAAAAAGAAGAGTAATATAGTAAAAATAATATAAAGTTTAATTATATATATAATTTTTTTATATAACATATTTAACTATAGAAAAATCTACTTATAGCTATAGATTTAATACTACTACTCTATATATATAAAAATAATAAGATTACTATGATTTTAGATCTATAAATAATATAATCTATCTTAATACTTTTTAGTTAGTTATAGTTAAAATCTCTAACTATAGTAATTAAAGTTTATAACTATAATAATATATTATTATTATAAATTATTACTATAAGTATTAATAATATATTTTAGCTACTATATAAGTAAAATTAATATATATATATAGCTACTAATAAGAATAATAGATAATAATAAGTTTTTTATACTCTAGTATAATTATAGTTAAATCTTTTATAATCTTACTAACTATAATTATAGATCTAATAATTCCCTATCTTATAATAATATAATTAAGATTTATTATAGTTATATAATAAAAATTTAGATTACTTACTAATATTTAATATTTATAGATTATCCTCCTTTTTATAGTTTAATATTATTAAATATATACTTTATCTTATTAAAATTAATAAATAAATAATAGAAATAGCTTTTAATCTAAAGTAGATAATACTTAATCTCTATAGTATAGTTATATAGATATTCTATAAAATCCTAATTATTATTCTTATTATTATTCTATTTTAAATATATCTTCTTAATATATCGCTTTAGATTACTAAAATACTCCTTAATAAAGTTAAAGTTTAGTAAATATAGAAGTAGAAACTTAAGATTAATATTTAATATTTAGTATAATTCCTTAATTTAAAGTATATAATAGTAAGAGAAGTTATCTATAATAATAATAAAGTTTAGCTTTAAAAACTATTTATACTTTAAAATAAAGCACTTCTATAGCTAATAAAAAAAGCTATTATTATTAGTTATACTATAGTATATAGTTAAGTATAAAATACTACTTAATATAAAAACTAGTAGAATTTATATATAAGAGTTCTAAAACTAATTAATCTCTATAGTTTAAAATATAATAAGCTTTTTTAGTATCTATTTAGTCCTCTATATCTTAGTATCTTTATTAACGCTAGATTTATTAATAAATATTAGCTAGTTAGAGCGATATTATTATATATAGTATAGATATTTATATTATAGTTTATTATTTCGCTAAGTAGTAATAATTATAAACTTCTTATTTATTTAGCTAAATAAGTTTAATTATTAACTAATTATAAAATAACTAATTTAGATTTTAAAAGCTTTAAATAGAAACTCTTATATCTCTTTAAAAAATAGATTACTATAGTACTATAGTAGTTCAAAAAGCTCTATATAATACTAGATTTCTATTTTTTATTAATTATAGTAGTACCTCTTATATCTCTATACCTCACTAATAATATTATATTATAATTTATATTATTAAACTATTTATTTAATATAGCTAATAATACTTACTAACTTATAAGTTTTTTAGTCTTTAAATAATAATATTATTATAATTACTAATAACTATAAATTTAATATTCTAAATACTATTATATTATTATTATTACTTAATACTTTTCTTAATATATCTAGTATAATAAACTATAAATATATACTAACTAGTAGTAAATAATTAATAACTAAATATAATCTATATAGTAGTAAACTTTTATATTATAAATAAACTAAGCTTTTAGAATAATTATTACTTTTATTAGCTACTAAACCTATTTACTTTAGAGAATTATATTAAACTTCTTAATATACTTTTATATTACTTAAAGCTATATAAACTATATACTATATAGATATATAAAGTTATATATTAGATCTCTTCTTCTATTCCTTAGTAAATATTATTTTAATCTCTTATAAAAGTAAAATATACTTTTTATTAATTAATTAATATAAAAATAAAATAACTAGTTAAATAGATAATATCTTTATAAGTAAATTAACTACTATAGAAGTATTAAATATATACTTTATATCTCTATTATATAGTTATATATTTAAATACTACTATAACTATAGTAATTAATAGTAATTAACGCACTAGTAATAGATTTAATACGTTTTATATGTAATATAGAAAAATGCATATTATAGCGTAAAATTAGCTTTTTTTCATGTTTTTATATAAGCGGGGAAAAAAAGGGGGGGCGGACGCTGTCAGTGCAACGGACTGTACTAATGATCAATGCGCTATCGGAAGCACGGATCATCGACGTTGCTGGCCATTCTGACTGTCCGTGGCACCCTCCTGTCATCTCCTTCCTTGCCCATGCAGTCCAGATAGTGAAGTCGGTGAGACACTCATCAGAACAGTATCACTACATATTCGTCTTAGCCTAAATTCCTACGTTCATCCGATGAAAAAGAACACTTTTACGGAACGACTTTCATTGAACCGTAATTTTCCTTTTGAGTGAGTGCCGCATGCACTAACCAAAATCTGTGTCGGCCATGTACTAGTCAACCAACATCCATCTCACATTGGCATAACCGCTCTCCTTTTGCCTGAGATCATTGATCATCTTTGTTGACTACTTGAACTATCTCATCCTGCTTCAAGCAAGAATCCCTCTACAGGATCTTGTCTCCTCTCCATAACCTGATAGCAAACATTCAACAAGGCAGGGACTAATTGAGTGTAATCTGACAAGTCTGAAGACCCTATGGGCTTGACACTTGCATCGCAATTATTGATGTCGTGAAACGCCCGGAACACCTTGTTTTGAAATCAGAGATCAGAATGGAGTACGTGCTCCAACGGAAATGGTGCTGTTGGGGTAGCTTAAAGTATGAGCCTGAAGCCGAAAGTATTTGCCTTACCAAGAGTAGTTGCCTAGACTCAGGAGTATGTGCCTGAACTTGAAGTCTCCTTAGACCCACCTCTCGTGAACTTGGCTTGACCAAGGAAATTCCTACTAAACGGTACAATATATTTTGGTCATGGGCTACCTTTATTGACCGAATCTCTACCCGTTTAACTCAAGTGCGGTCGTGCATTATGGACACAAAACGAATCATTGCTAGGTGGTTGCAAGATGTATTATTATTGCCTACTAGCTACTAGGGCGAAGTCTTAGTATTAACACTACCTACTTTCTCTCCACCTCCAGTGAGGCGAGCACGAAGGCAGACTCGCCCAGCAAGCTGTTAGGCGACAGCGGCTGGTTTGTGTAGTACTCGTAGGTAGCAGTGGAGTTGAGACTGCACACCGCCACCGTCTTGTCGAAGCCAATGGTTCCGTTTCCTGGGTCGGTTACGAAATGGTTGACAGTGTAGTTGTATGCGCGAAGGGCGGCCCTCTCAAACCGGGCGGGAGACTCTGAGTAGATGCCTAGCCTAGCGCCCTTAAGCATGGAGAACATGAAGAGCGCCGTGCTAGAGCTCTCGAGGTAGTTGCCGCTGCGTCCCGGGAACGTAGTGAGTTGCCACCATACACCGGTCTGGCGGTCGGCGTACTTGAGCAAGGCGGTTGAGAGCTGTGTCGTAATGTCGCTGAGTTGTTTGCAGACTGCCTTGGCTTCCTCTTTGCCAGCCGGGCAGTCGAGGGTCTCCCAAGTCTGGACCAAGCCAGCGACAAACCAGCCCACGGATCGGCCCCAGATATACGGGCTCGAGCCGGTCTTCTCATTCGCCCAGACTGCAGTGCGCGAATAGTCGTATCCATGAGCGACCAGCGAGGTGTTCTTCTGGAACGTGTGCTCGTAGAGCAGAGACACCTGCAGGCTGATGTCGGTGTAGTTGGGGCTGGGCTGCGCCGCCATGAAGGGCAGCACAGAGAAGGTACCGTCGAGGTAGCTCCATTGGGGATAGACGTAGTACCAGAATCCGCCGACGGGGTTACGGATCTGAAGGGGGAGCGAGCTGTTCAATGCATCGAAGGCTGAGGCTGCGGTGGCTGAAATGGTGACAATACCGGCAGTGGAGGCATGGTTGATGGCGGTTGCGACGGAGAAACGGTCGAGGGGTCGCGTCGAGTCATAGGTCGCGTTGGTGAGAGCCGGCGAAGCAACATTAAGTATGTCCTCAAGGTAAGGCGCGTACCTGCTCTGCAAATCGGGGTACTGCTTGATTGTTGCCTCCATCGCAATGGCCAAAATGCCGCTTTCCAGGGTGCTGCTTGAAGCCCCGGATGACTCAATTCCTTGGTTCCGGGTCTTGATGCTGTCCAGCATCCATGTCGAGTATCGACGGGTCTCGCACGACGCGAGAGTCGCCAGGCCGCAGAGGGCGGCAAGCCAAGGCGAAGGACGACGCATTGTACGATCGAAGGCCTTGCGCAAGTGAGAAGAGAGGGAAGGTGGTCGTGAAAAACCAAAGTTCCGGTGTCGCTGATTTCCACGGTATTTTATATCAAGGCAGCTGGGCTAGGGCGTGTCATTGCCGAAGGGTTCCTACTGCTCACGCGGGGCAGTTCATCAAGTTGCCCCCGTCAGCGCCAATCATTTCCTCGTTCTAGGCTGTTTAGTGCACCGGTTGCACCGGAGACTTCAGTCTTCAAATGACGGGATGCGTGGTTGGGGCAGGGGTTCCCTGTGCATGCACCTGTTCCTTGTGAGTTGAGTGCTCTCAATCCCTGTTAGCGATGCCGTTCAGTCAAGTATTCTGACGGATATGCGTTTTTAAAATCCGTCGAACACAGAATGAGAGTTGGTAGACATGACTAGCGGTGGTTATTCATGAGTACACAAGTCAGCTTGAACACTCGCCGGCCTTATTGAAAAAAATCAAAAAGGCACATTGGAAAGCTTCGGGCGATAGCTGGCACTTACACCCTATCAAAGTTTTCAAAAGGTCTACTTCCACAGCGCCAACGTTTTTCCTGACTTCTCAGCGCCGCCCACAACGGGAGAAACACAGGGAGCAAAATCTTCCCCCGCATGGATCAGAAGCAAGCCCTTCCCGGTTTCTCGACGAACAGTCCCTGATACCCGGCGGTCAGACCCCAAATCCGAGGAAGATCCACTAGTCGGTTGATCGCTACAGCGAGCCCAGCGAAGCCAAGAATCCGGGAAAGCAATTATCCCCATGTTTCCCCAGCTTAACTCTGTTTCTCCAGGATGCTAAGAGTGCGGGTTGTTTATTGGAATGACGAATGAGTCGTTTTATGGTGTCAAGACCATGTTTTCAGCGGACCGGGCACCCGGTGAAAAATGGAGGCTGCGACGGATTACTTTCATAAGCCGAGGGCAAGTAAGCCCTTGCACTTGAAGATGAACATGAAGTTGTGATGGTCACTAGCCCACCAAATGGAAGACCCAAAGAGTATTGGACTAAATATGATGGGAACCGGTATGGACAGGATGCATGTGAAAAATACACTGGCCTAGAAATCAAAGAACCTGTTGAAGAAAAGAAACAACGACAAAGACAAACCTCGCAGACCCGCTGTCGGCGTCCGTTCCAACTGACACAGTCAGAGGTTCGAGAGGACAGCCCGAATTCTTCAACCCAGCATGGGTCAAGTTCACAGACAGGCTATGAGCTTAGAATTTATAACTATAGGTCTTCTTGATACATGTAGTATTTTCACAAGCAATCAATATCCAACTCGATTTCCTTGCGCCAACGGACCCGGACTCTCGCGGTAGGATTGCTTGCATTGGTGAACCCCAAAACCATTGGCGATGCATCGGTAGTGGGCAACGCCTCCCACTCATACTTTAGCAACAGATGACACATGATAATCTTGATCTCGTAAGCCGCAAAGAACCGTCCGGGACATGCGTGATCCCCGTGTCCGAAGGCAAGGTGGTCGGGGCCCGTCACAACTAGTTGCGCGTAGCTGGCCTTGCCAGGCTGCTCGGCCATCTTGATGAACCTGTAAGGGTCCCACTTCTCATGGTCTTGGTGCAGCTCCGGATCTCCCATACGGTATGTGTCGATCGCAATCCTATGTCCTACTCTGGGGTTTAGTTCGTTCGACAACGTGAGAGGTTTCTCAACTCGTCTTCGTAATGATGCTGTGCCTTTGTCAGTTCCACCCGTCATCAGGTCATACTCTATGTTCAAGGATTCACTGACCAACTCCAGGCGGCTTATGACGTTGAGCTTCTTTCAAAGCGCTGTCCAAAAGCTTCATCATAGAGGTTACGCTGTGAGTAGCCCTCCACATGTTTCCCCGTCAGGGTCATACGGCAGTCAACAAGGTGCGCCACCAGGCGGCAAACTGCGAAAAAAAAAAGAAAAGAAAAAAACGGTCAGAAGGGAAGAAAGAAGCTTCATGTTGTGAAGAGATGACTTCTTCAAGCCCTCGGAACGTAAATTGTGAATGACTTCCTCTCTAAGGGGAGCAACATACTCCGGGTGCGTCAACAAGGTGCGCCTCCAGGCGGCAAACTGCGAAGAAAAAAAGTCAGAAGGGAAGAAAGATACTCCGGGTGCAGAACCAACTGTAGTACTATCTCTGTGACCAGATCAGCCGTCGTATGAATTGCAACAACTGCTAGCATCAACTTGATTGATATTGTCAGTCAAAGTTCAGCAACTCAGAGAGCTCGCGTCGACCAAAAGACTTACCTGCATGATGGCGGGATCGTAAGTCACGCCCCTCGTAGCGGCCTCCTGGTCTGCCCAATCAGTCGCATCGTAGAACTCCGGAATCTTCTAGCCGGATGCCAGAGCGGCTGCTCGTGCTGCACGACGCTTCTCAATGTAGGGCATAATGATGTGGCGAGACTCGTCGAAGCTCGCACGTAATTCTCGACACTTCGGCACGAACCAATGGAGAATCCGGCGTAAAGGGCGTGGGATCATACGGAGATGTGTTCCGGCGACGAAAAAGTTCACTGTGTACTCTTCCGTCGCTCGCAGCCAGTCCTCATTTCGATACCGTTCCTCGCCTAAGAACACGCGCGCTGGAAGTCGAGCGACCGTGTCAAGAACAACAGACTTTACTTCAATCTCTCGCCATTCTGTGAAACATGGGTCAGCAGCTTGAGATTATCGTCGATAGGGGTTGACGTGCCTTCAGAGTCTCCAAGCTTGTCTGATAGAGCTTGTGCAGCTTCAGCTGAGACGGGCTCAATCACCTGAGCTATTTCTAATCAGCGACCAGACACGTTTGTACTAACATGTTGTAGTCGGACAACTTACCGATGCACTTGGTGAGCTGCTTTCGCACCAAGGTTTGTAGAACCGCATCATCATAGCTGTCTACCGCAGCGCCCTGAAACCCAGGTAAATGTCAGTGAAAATCCTAAGACACAAGAGTCAACATCAAGTCCGCTTCCGTCCTGTAGCCGTAGCATACTTCACCAAAGGCTGACCCGAAGCTGAGTCTCGGATCGTTACGGATTTCATCGGTCTGTTCAACGGGCAAGAATACGATCTCGCCGAGGTCGGTGACTATGCGGTAAGGGCTTTTCGGAAATAGCTTGCGTCCCTTCGCCAGGAGACTTTTGCTATTGAATACAAAATCGCGCTGGGAATGAAATACGAGATCAGCTTTTCAGCTGCCAACAGGCCTGTCAAGATGTGAAAGGTTACTTTGGATTCAATGTTGAACACGGAGAAACCTTTGCTGGGGTTCAGAAGCGGTAGATGTTTGAGATTTCCCCGTCGCGATGAGAAAGAAAAATACAGAATGACAACTGCCATTAGTGCAAGGGCAGCAGGTGTTGCAGGCGGGAGGGAATGAAATGGATCCCACATGTTCGGCAACGAGGAAAGGTATGAGAACGACATGACCTCGGAGGATCCTCTCTCGGGGACTCAAGGACAAAACATCGAGAGGGCTTTAGAGAGTGTTGGAAGATCGGCTCAATTACCAGGATCAACACCGAAATTTAAGCTCTCTGCTGTGCGGTTGCTATGCCATGTTTCCCACTGTGTTTACTGCCATGATCATAAGATCAAGGTCCAGCCTATTGGTACTGCTCGGTATTAGAATTACAGCCGCCCCGATGGCACCAATCGCTCAACATCCGACGAACAACGTGCACAGATGTCCACTCCGTCGAGTTTCTCTCAACCCTTGACGTTGCAACGGCCCTCTTTCTGGTGACTACATCGCCCGGCACTTTGCACGGAACGGCCCATTGGTGGATCAAAGTGAGGCGTTGCACAGGGCTTAGAGCGGTTGACCCACGAATGGGCTTCCGTAAATTGCCAATCAGTCAACTTCTGGTCCGATCGAATCTGCACGATGGAACCGACTGGAGCTGACTGAATCGCGCAACCCATGATCCTTTCACCCACTAACAACTAAGCGAATGAAGCCTCGACCAAGAAGTGAATAACCTTTATCACGACCTGCAGGCTGGCATTTAATCACGGTTCTGGTACGATGGTACTGGGAACGACTTGAAACATCCAGCAACATGAATCGCGCTGTTACTCGTTACTCTGAGATGGCGCCACGCTTCAGCGAGATCCCAATTCCCAAGGCAATGGATCAGTAGATTTCGGTCGATGCTCGCCTAAGGCTTTTGAGGAGGCAATCCACCGATGCAACTTTATTCGGTGAATTTGAGGAGTTCACTAAACGAGCTAGGCGCTCTACCATGGCTGAAGAATGTACGAGCTGGTCGCAAAATGGATACTGATCCTTACAGTAGTCTACCACAAGATTTCCTCTCTGTCAGGTCCATGGGTTCACAGATCGAGTGCAACTTTGTAGCATCATCTGCCTTCGTGTCATGCTTGGCGTGGGCTGACATCTTCCAGACATCGTGAAAGGTCCATAGTTGATGCGTAGACCAGAAGTCTAGAATTTAGACGTGATGGAGAATTTCGAGCTTCAACAGACAATTCCATGACTCGGCTTCATCGCAGTGCTTCTCGGAGCCCGCCGCGCGATGAGTGAGAATGCTTGTGCCAGTTTCAACCGATATCGATCGTGAAGTAGTGATGGAGGGAAGCATCATGGTTTAGTGTTAAATAGACACCAATGTCGCCTTGACGAATGCAGTCTCTTTGCAAACTATCTTGCTTCATCTAATTCAGTAATATTTCCAAACAAACAGACGCTCAACCGTCAAAATCTCCGACCTCCTTTTCCGGACTCTTCATCATCACGAGTAACGACCGCCGGCATCATGGGAGAATACATCCAGTCGTCTCCAGAGCCCTTCCTCGTCGCTGTATGTGGCCTTGGACTTCGTGCTCCAGGTCGCATCCGGAATGCCACGGACTACTGGGGCCTCCTTGTGAACGGCAGGGACGCAAGAGGACCGATTCCCGACACCCGCTACAACATTGACGGCTTCAACGACGCCCTCGGCGGGAAGAACACTATCAAGACCAGGTTCGGATACTTCCTCGCCGATGACCTCACACGCATCGACACATCGCTTTTCTCAATGTCTCGCAAAGAGGTTGAGCGATGTGACCCCCAGCAACGACTACTCCTCGAGGTTGCCAGAGAGGCTCTCAAGATGCCGGCGAAACCAATTACCGCGGGGAGCGCATCGGCTGCTACGTTGGCACTTTTGGTGACGACTGGGCGCAGATTTCTGGAAAAGAGACTTAGCATCAAGGAGGACTCGGCTACGTTGCCACTGGAAATGGCGACCTCATGCTCTCGAACCGTGTTTCGTACGAGTACGATCTCAAGGGTCGTAGGTAAGTCGAACTGCGGCATGGCCCACCTACGACTCGCTGACAACTGTAGCATGACCATCAAGACTGGCTGTTCCGCGTCCCTCGCTGCCCTCCACGAAGCATTTCGGTCCATTCAAGATGGCGACGCAACCGGCGCCATTATTGGGGGAACCAGCTTAATCATGACCCCAACCACCACCGCCGCCTTTACTTCTGAAGGCATATTGTCCCCTGATGGTTCATGCAAGTCATTCGATGCAAAAGCTGACGGATTCGCTCGCGCGGAAGCAATCAATGCTATTTACATCAAGCCTCTTTCTGCTGCCATTCGTGACGGCAACGCGATCCGAGCTGTGATCAGAGCCACAGGCGCCAACAGCGACGGCCATAGCCAGGGACTCTTCACGCCCAACCAGATTGCCCAAGAAGCCCTTATGCGCAAGGTCTACCGGGATGCCGGCTTGGACCCATCTCAGACCGCATATGTTGAAGTACAATCGCCTGTCTCGCGCACTCTCCGAAAGTCATTGCTGAACCCAGGTGTAGTGCCACGGAACCGGAACCGCGACCGGCGATCCTATTGAGAAATCGGCCGTAGGCGAGGTATTCGGTGAAAAGGGCGTGTATATCGGTTCCGTCGAGCCGAACGTCGGTCATTCTGAAGGTGCTTCGGGACTGAACAGCTTGATCAAGGCGGTCCTTGCCCTGGAGCGCAATACTGTTCCACCAAACATCAAGTTCAATGAACCCAATCCCAAGAGTATGTTTTTTGACAGTTTCGCAATTGCTCAAACTTAGAACTAATTTCCTTTTCAGTTCCATTCGCCGAGAAGAAACTTACCGTTCCTACTCTGCCAACGCCCTGGCCAGCTGACCGAGCTGAGCGCATTAGCATCAACTCTTTTGTTATTGGTGGCACGAACGCTCATGTAAAATGATGTTTTTCCAAATTGTTTTCTACGAAGCTGACAACTTGCAGGTCATCCTTGAGTCCTACGGCAAATCCAGGCCCATCATAAACGGACACGGCACATCACACCCCGAGTTACTGCTTGTGTCCGCGAACACAGCTGCGTCACTCAAGGAGCAGGTAGATCGATACCAGGAGTTTGTCGCTTTACATCCGGAGGTCAACAAGCGCGACATCGCCTACACTCTTGCTACAAAGCGTGAGGCTCTGCCTCATAGAACCTTCACCATCGTCCATGACGACAACATTATCGAAACATCAGCTCCTGTGAAGGCACCCAGCAAGGCCCCTGGCGTCTACTTCATCTTCAGTGGACAAGGCGCGCAGTGACCCGAGATGGCCAAGCAGCTCGTCACGACCGATCCTCTGTTTGAAGCTGATCTGAAGCGAATGGACAGTGTTCTCAAGAGCCTTGCCCATCGGCCGAGATGATCCATCATCGGTAAGTAGTAATCGCCCTTAATTGCCTGAGGAGAAGTGACTCACCATCCTTCTAGATGAACTTCTTGAACCTGCCACCACAAGCTGAATCGGCACGGCGGAGCTGTCTCAACCTCTTTGCACCGCAATTCAGCTTGCGCTTGTCAATAGGCTTCGGGCAGCGGGTGTCAAGCCCATAGCAGTGGTCGGTCATTCTAGCGGTGAGATCGCAGCTGCGTATGCTGCAGGTGCCATTACTATGGAAGCAGCCATCATCTCCGCATACTACCGCGGTTGTGTCACCAAGCAACAAACTCTTGCTGGTGCTATGGCTGCGATTGGGCTGGGTCCTGAGGATGTCTCCAAATCCCTGGTGGATGGCGTTGTTGTGGCATGCGAGAATAGTCCCCAAAGCAGCACCATCTCCGGTGACAAGGAGAAGGTCATGGAGGTTATCGCACGAATCAAGGCTGAAATGCCTGACGTGCTGGCTCGCCCCTTGAAGGTCGACATGGCATATCACTCTCGTAAGTCTTTAGTACCACTCACAGCACTCGATCCTGACAGTTTTTAGATCACATGGCTGCCCTGGGAAAGACCTATTCCGCACTTCTGGAGGCCGAACTACAGAAGATTGGAGCATGGTCCAGTAATGCCACGTCGTTGTTCTTCTCAAGCGTCACGGGCGAGGTGCTGGACCAGAGCGTCACTTTTGGTCCCGACTATTGGCGAACCAACTTGGCTTCGCCGGTCCGGTTCTCCACGGCTGTCTCTCGCCTGGTCGAAACCCAAGGTGATGGCTTCTTCTTGGAAATCGGTCCCCACTCAGCGCTTGCCGGGCCACTGCGACAGGTTTGCTCCCAAGCATCTCGTCCATGTAACTATGTATCTTGCCTCATCAGAGGCGATGGTGGCGTCAAGACCTTGCTCTCTTGCTGCGGCAGACTGTTCCAGGAAGGATTTCACCTGAACCTCGACGCCCTCTACTCCGGGGGCAAGACTCTCAACGATCTACCCACCTACGCATTCGACCAAAGTCTGTCGTTGTAGTACGAGAGCAGAGTCTCGCAGGCCTGGCGACAGCGGAAGTATCCTCACCATGCACTCCTGGGAGCCCGTGTTCCGGAGTCGCCCGACACTGCACCTCAGTGGCGCAACATTCTATCTCTGGAGGACGAGCCATGGATCGTCGACCACAAGATCAAGCAAGACATCGTCTATCCTTTTACCGGCTACATCGTGATCGCTGGTGAAGCAGTCCGTCAGATGACTAGCGTCAATGCAGGCTGCAGCATCAGGCACACGGTAGCCCACTCGGCCCTTGTTCTGAACCACGAGAAGGCAGCTGAGTTGATGACGACGCTGCGCCGTCACCCTTTGACCGACTCCGATCATTCGGAGTGGTTCGAGTTCACCGTCGCATCATACAACGGGGCCACCTGGACAAAGCACTGCGAAGGACAGGTCAAGGCCCTAGATGATGAACTCCCCAGCACTCTCGTTCGCGAGGATTACCCCCGAAAGGTGGTCTCTTCTCGTTTTTACGATTACATGGGGGATGTCGGCATCAACTTTGGTCCTGACTTTCGCCGCCTGGAGAATGTCACGTCATCAACCACCGGGGCCTTTGCTTCGGCGGACATCATCGTAGCCGGTGAGGAGATGAGCAAGCCGTATGTGATGCATCCGGTGGCTATTGATGCTTGTTTCCAACTTCTGATTCTCTCTTACGCTAAGGGTCTCGGGCGCAACGTCACACAATTGTCGGTACCGACCTTCATCGAGAGTTTGGATATCCGTCGTGGCGATGGCTCGCTAATCGCGAGGGCCTGGGGATCTTCCACCACCAAGCCGGGAGGAGTTGAGTGCGTTTCCAACGGCAAGACAGCGCTGCGTCTCAACGGCTTCAAGCTCACTGCTCTTGAGGAAAGCAACGATGCCGACTACGATGAGTACGCGGCCGCCAGACTCGAATGGCTTCCCGACTTTGACTTCGTTGACGTTGCCCCTCTATTTAAGCCGCCGCCTTCGGACCGTGAGGAGGCCCGAATGATTGAGGAATTGACTCTACTCTGCATCATTGAGAGTTGTGAGAGACTTCGTGGACTGAGCCCCGCCCAACCTCATTTCGCGAAACTGAGAGACTGGATCGACAGGGAAGTCCACGGGGCGAGAGAGGAAGGGAACGCGTTGGTCCCAGACTCTGCCAAGTACCTCAAGCTTACTCGTGAGGCGCGTCGGGCCAAGTCAGAAGATCTTCACAGAAGACTCTTGAACGGCAACAATTCGGGACTCGTCGAAGGTCTCAAACGAGTTGTCGACAATTCCGAGCGCATCTTCAAGGGCGAAGCCGAGACCATTGACATCTTGATGGAGGGTGGCATTCTGGCCGAGCTGTACAATGCTGTCAGCTTCGGTTACAGCGACTTCGTCAAACTGATGTCCAGCACCAAGCCCAAGCTTCGCATCCTGGAAGTTGGCGCCGGCACCGGTGGTACGACGGAGCTCATCCTGCGCGATCTCATGCACGAGGGCGGTCTCCCACGTTATTCGAGCTACACCTTCACTGACGTTTCCGCCGGCTTGTTTCCCCAAGCCAAGGAGCGTTTTGCGTATGCCCCGAATATGGAGTACAAGGTGTTTGACATCTCCAAAGATCCCCTCGAGCAAGACTTTGTCGAGTCCTCTTACGATGTTATCTTTGCGGCAAACAATGTTCACGCAACTCCATCGCTCAAGGACACCTTGAGCAACCTTAACAAGGTCCTCAAGCCGGGCGGTGCTCTTGTTCTGACTGAGATCTGCACCGAGCTCCGCTCTCCGACGTACATCTTTGGCAACTTCGTCGGATGGTGGCTCGGTGAGAACGACGGTCGTCTCTATGCTCCTTACATTCACCCTTCGCGTTGGCACAGTGAGCTTCTCGCTTCCGGCTTCACTGGCGTTGAGACTGCCGTCTATGACGAAGACGCGCCGTACATGTGACGCACCACCATCATGTCAAGGAGATGCCGAGATTTGCCTCCACGGGAAACATCAGTGACTCTGGTCACCAGTGAAGCTGGAGGCGACGTCGCACAGTCACTCACTAGTTCCTTGACTGTCGCCGGGTTCCCAGTCACTCCTATCTGCCTCGGTGACCCCCTCCCCAAGGACCAAGACATCATCTCTTGTATCGACATCGAGAAGAATCTCTTCGAAAACATCAACCAAGACGACTTCTAAGCTTTCCGACACCTCATGCGGGAACAAGGCGTCAGCCAGAATCTTCTCTGGCTGACGAACCCCGTCCAAGTCAAGTGCAAGGATCCCCGCTCGGCGCAAACCATTGGTGCTGCCAGAACTATCCGCACCGAGCTGGCTGTCCCATTCCACACTCTTGAGATTAGCAAAGATGAGCCCAGCTTCAACGATCTCGTCCTCAAGGTGTTCGGTAAGATTCGCCAGGAAGTGGACGACGATAATCTGGTTTCCGACAAGGAATTTGTCGTCGACAATGGAACGATCTGCATCGGCAGGTACCATCCGTTCTCGCTGGAGGAGGAACTGTCACACCGGAGCATCGCCGGCCAGGAGACCATTCAGTCTTTGCAGATCGGCAAGATTGGTAGCATCGAGTCTCTGTACTGGGCAGAGCAAGCTTTGCCTCAGACCATCCCTGCCGACACCATCGAAGTCGAGCCCAAGTCCATCGGCCTCAACTTGAAGGACGTTCTCACAGCCAGTAAGCGTATCTTTACCATGTTTCTCATCAGCATTTGCTAACCTTATGCCTCCTAGTGGGTGTTATCAACCCTGTTGGCAGTGTCCAGATGGAGCTTGGCATTGAACTCGGCGGAATCGTCACCCGCGTCGGCTCAGACGTCGACGAATTCAAGATCGGCGATCGCGTCTTCGCCTTCGCTCCTGAGGGGTGTCTGGCCACTAAGGCCGTTCTCCAACGCTACCATGCCGCCAAGCTTCCCGACAACCTCAGCTTCCAAGACGCGGCAGGGGTCCCGGTTGTGTTTGCGACCGTGATCCATGGCCTCATCAACATCGGCCACCTCCAAGAAGACCAATCGGTCCTGATTCATGCTGGCTGTGGTGGTGTCGGCCTGTCAGCCATCCAGATCTGCCGCATGATCGGAGCGGAGATCTTCGTCACCGTTGGAAGCCCCGACAAGGTCGACTACCTCATGAATACCTATGGCATTCCGCGCAACCGCATCTTCCACTCCCGTGACGAGTCCTTCTCGGACGGCGTCATGAGAGAGAAAGAGACCTAGGTACTTCCGCCAGTTGTTGGAACTGTTCCTCGGGTATTGGGAGCAAGGACACATCCGTCCCACCCCGGAGCAGACTCACTTCCATGCGAGTGAAATTGTGAATGCATTCCGTCACTTGCAACATGGCACGCAGCCACATTGGCAAGGTCATCGTCTCGATGGACGATCTCTCTGCTCAGACTGACGCCAAGCCGGTTGCTAAGTCGATCAAGCTCGACCCGGAAGCTACGTATCTCTTGAGAGGAGGTCTCGGAGGCCTGGGCAAGTCCATGTCAACATGGTTGGTTGAGCACGGTGCCCGCCACTTAACGATCATCTCTCTAAGTGCAGGTGTCAGCGATGAGAGCAAGGCGGCGATCAAGGAGATTGAGTCTCTCGGTGCCAAGGTTGTAGCGGTCGCTGGTGGAGTTGAGAACATGGATGATGTCAAGGCGGCTGTCAGCGCCTCATCTAAGCCTATCAAGGGCGTGTTCCATCTGGCAATGGTCCTGAGAGAGAGCCCAATGGTTGACATGACTTGGGAACAGTGGGACCAAGTAGCCAAGCCGAAGGTTACCGGCGCGTGGAATCTCCATCATGCGCTGGAGAACCAGCCCTTGGATTTCTTCTGGCTCGCCAGTTCAGTCGTCACCGTCGTCGACCAGCCGGGTCAAGGCAACTACAGCGCTGCCAGCAAATACCTCGAGGCTTTCACCCAGTACCGCCTCGGCCTTGGCCTTCCAACTGCGATTCTCAACATCTGCCCCATCAAGGGCGTGGGCTTCGTCGCCGAGAGTGCCGTGGCCCAGCGGAACACCAAAGCCCAGGGCATCTACTTCCTCGGCGAGAAGGAGTACCTCGACTACGTGGAACACTCCATCCTCGCCGCCAAGGGAAACCTGTCTGCCCACGAGGAAACACCATCGAGTCGCCCGCCGAAGGCGTGGAAGAACGAGAGTCAAGTTGTGATGGGTCTCCGATCCGAGCTTCACCTGGAGGATCCCAACAACCGCTGCAACTAGCGACGCGACCGCCGCATGGGTGCCTATCACAACATCCGCAACAAGCAGGCCGACGAGTCGGGCGGTGATTCCAGTGCTCTGAAGACGTTCTTGAACCAAGCGTCAGAGAAGCCGGATCTCCTTTCGGACAAGGCCAACATCGAGTTCCTGGCCCAGGAAAGCGGTGCAAAGGTGTACGACTTCATGCTCAAGCCTGGCGAAGATGTCAACACCAGCTTGAGCTTGGCGCAGATTGGCCTTGATTCGCTAATGGCGACTGAGCTGAGGAGATGGTTCAGGCAACTGCTGGGTTTGCAGGTGAGCGTACTCGAGATCATGGCTTCAGGATCCCTGTTCCAATTAGCGGAAACGGCTTCAACGGCATTGAAGAACAAGGCATTGGGCTCATCATGAGATTGTGGGGAGAAGATGAAGTAGGCGTCGGAATATGAATTTTAATAAGACTTCTGCTTGAAAACTCATCCTCGTGTTCTGTAATACATGCGTTTGTAGCGGCCCAACGCCCACATAGGCTGGTCTCGCAAGACCTCACAAGCCTGCCTCATCGCATCAGGAGTGCACCAACGATGGCCAATGTCGGCACGTAGCCCCAATGTCCCCATTCGCCTCCTTCGCTCATCCTACACATCAGACCATCCACAGCTGGCATCGCGCTCGCCGCAATCAAAGTCGCACCCAAAGACTTCCTGGTCCCCAAGAGTGTGGCGGCGAAGAGAGCTAGACCCATGAAAATGTCGCGCGCACCGTAGATGACCATGACGCGATCAAGAAGCTCGCGAGAATACGGGTCTGCCGGGTACTTCCATTCGAAGAAAGACAAAGCAGACTCTGGTCTGGCTATGGCGTTGATGCCGAAGACGACAAAGATGGCACCGTAGAAATTGGCGAGGATGGTGAGGACGCGTCTTCGCCCAAACGCGTACCCGAGCGCGCCGCCGAAGGCAGCAGTGATGACAGCGTTGCCACCTAGAGCGACGATCGGAGACGGCGCTGACATTTTGATCTAGAATGTAAAGTTGTTGATGAACAGCAATCGGCAGTGGACTATGATCGCAGGCCTTTAGTGGCACCTAGGCTGCGTATACTGAGATGGAGTGGTTGCGTGAAGCATGAAACGACGTGTCGCGCGAGCTGACGCTGTCATCACTAGAAGAACCTGACGCCATTCACGTGCCGTGGCGACCGCGTCAATGCGCTGCTATGTAACATCAAACAGCATTCCTCCGTCCTTCTTGTCAAACGCCTTCATCCGGATCCGGAAGATGATGCGGCTCGGTCTCCGAAGGAAAAGCGGACCTTGAATCGGTTCTTTCGCGGTTCAGTAGGAGTTTTAGCGGTCGGGACAGCTCCGATTGCGGGGCATTTGGTTGAGCAGCAGGCTTTCTCTGTTTTGTTTTGTTAACCGGTTATCGATGCGCGTCCACGAATATATAGGGATGGACTTGATCACAGTGATTGATTCAAAGAAACAGCACCAGGGTACCTTACCTTTAGATGCGATGACGGAGATAGGTTGGGAGTTCTTCAGTTGGGCTGGTTTCTGACCTTCAGCGATCATATCCACCCCCGTGGAGAGTCCAAGTATTGCTGTGTCCACAACAAGACCTCGGATGCTGACCTGACTCTCTCTGATCTTACAACATCGATAGCTCAGATTCACACAAAATTAATTGAAATGGACACTGTTAACGACTGCATAACCTGACCGTCTTCCTCATTTCCTTCCGGAGCAGAGTGCTGTCCATTCGGCCGGGGCCATCTGTGATTTGCCGATCAATCTGAGTAGCCATCCTCTGTGTTTGCCCGATGGTTTTCATCGATTTTTCATGCCTAAGCCCACTAAGAGACTGAAGTTAACGCATCCCTCATGTGTCCAAGGGAGAAATGCATTCTCCACGTTCTGCGCGACGAAGCATGCATTTGAAGAGGGTTCGATCTGCTCAGGCCCAGCCTCCCGGCTTTTGAGTGTACCCCTGCATTCATCCCCGGCAAACGTTACGTCCGAGTGGTCCGATTTTGAGGCCGGCGCGGTCACTGAATCATTATAATCTCGCTCCGACCGTTGCGCGCCCCCTCGGATTTCCAACCATTTGAGCGTTGAGCGTTGATCAATCGCGACCGCAATGGACGCAGAGACGGCCGCGCTGGCGGCGGACAATGACGGCTACGAGACCGACTGCGAAGACTCGCCGAGATCGTCATTCTCGCAAGGCTCTTACCACGATGAGCCGACCTCCGACCGGCCACGCCCGGAGGGCTACCGCGACGAGGAGGCGATGATGATGGCGCCCCAGCACGACCCGACACCGGCGGCTCCTTCAATCTCGAAACCGGTGGTCTTCCGCCTGTATGTTTCGCACTTTCTGTCGACGTGGAACTCCCGCCTGTTCGAATTCGGCGCGGTCCTGTTTCTTGCGTCGATTTACCCCGGGACGCTGATGCCGATGTCCATCTACGCGCTCGTCCGAGGAGTCTTTGCGGTCATTTTGTCCCCGTCTATTGGATCATGGATTGATCGCGGCAACCGACTGTCGGTGGTCCGCATCTCGATTGTCGGGCAGAGGCTTTCGGTCGCCATGTCCTGTGGTATCTTCCTCGTGCTCGAGAGGCTGCGCGACCTGCAAAGCGACCTTCAGAACAGCCTCTTCGCGATGGTAGTCGGACTGGCTTGCGTTGAAAAGTTGTGTTCTGTGATGAACTTGGTATCTGTCGAACGTGACTGGGTAAGTCAATTGGCCTACAGTTCCTCCCGCATGCGTCGGCTCACTGGTGATAGGTTGTGGTCATTACCGAAGGCAATGAGAAGGCTCGGCAAGGTGAGTCTCCAGCCCAGAAGAATGATGTTTGCAGAAGCTAACATGAATAAAAGAATTAAATGCCCGAATCCGACGTATTGACCTGTTCTGCAAGTTGATTGGCCCTCTCGCTATTTCGCTGATTGATGGCGCATCAACAACAATCGCCATCTGGGTAACTCTTTCGATGACTCTTCTGTCTGTTGTAACCGAGTATCTGTGCATCGCCAGAGTAAGCCCATTCACTACTATAGTTGCAAGGCCGAAATGCTCATCTTGCATCAGGTTTATCAACTCGTACCAGCCCTGGCACAGCTCCGGGCAAAATCCCAGCCATCAACGCCGGCCGACTCAGATTCAAATGGGCTTGAAGATGCGGACGTACCGCAGACGCAACAGACTACCGGTTGGCTGAAGTTCAAGATCCAGACAGTGTTTCCCGTCTCAGCAATCACATTCTACTTCTCGCACCCCGCCCTCCGGCCCTCTTTGTCCCTCGCACTGCTCTACTTTACCGTACTCTCCTTCTCCGGGCAGATGATCACCTTCTTGCTCTCCGTCGGTTACAACTCCTTCCATATCGGTATCGCTCGGACTATCAGCACGGTCTTCGAGCTCAGCGCGACGTGGGCCGCGCCCAAGTTGATGGACAAGATCGGTCCCATCCGCGCCGGCATCTGGAGTCTCTCGTGGCAAATGATCTGGCTTGCTGCTGGAGTAAGCTGGTTCTTCGCGGACAAGTCTCAGAACGGGACGAGCAGCATCGAAGCCGTCAGCAGACTTGTTGGCGGTGTAATCCTGAGCAGAGTCGGACTTTGGGGCTATGACTTGTCTGCCCAGACGATTATCCAGGGGGTAAGCATAACCACTCCTCCTGTTCGCATGAAGCAACGCTGACTTTGAATCAGGATGTCGATGAGGAGCATCGCGGCGCTTTCTCTACCGTTGAGGCCTCCATGCAGAGTGTTTTTGAGCTCTTGTCATATGCGGCCACTGTTGTTTTTTCTCGGCCTGACCAGTTCCAGTGGCCTATCCTCATGAGCGTCGGGGCGATCTACGCCGCTGGCGGGCTGTATGCCTCATACGTCCGGAAGAGGCGCGGCCACTTGTTCCACGCTCCGCCTTGTCTGCATTGCAAGAAAGAGGAATCTTGAGAACGAGCTATTTGTGCGTGGAAAGCCCAAGACTTTGTGGCGAACAGCAGGCAAAGTGTCATTCAGCTCGGGCACCGCCAAGGTGCTGGATCGGCCGGTTTGCCGAACGTGGGGCCACCGGATGCGAACCGATCAGAAGGGAGAGAATCGAATGACGAGTAATCCTATCATAATCATTGATGATACGCTGTTGTTCTTTAATATGTTCACGGAGAATTTGGGTATCTATTTCATGGCAGCATCCGCGAAACACTCCGGAGTCTTGTTGCGGTCCACTCTTCCGCAGACTTGACAGCCGAGAGGACGATGCTCTGGGGCCAACATCGCGGGTTCCCCGGTAGTCACAGTTTCAGGAATGTGTCTTTTCTTAGAATACAACAATCCATGTGCTTTGTGATTTCATTCTTATCTTTCAATCACCAAGATGACCAACCATGAGTTCCTGAGTTCCTATCGCCAACATTCCCCAATGAGTGCTGCCTACGAATAGTTTGGCCTGAGCTTCCAAGGAATGAGTAAGCTGCCTGTCATCTACCGTCGTCACTAGGCACTTGGCGGCAAAACATGTCACTGCAAATAAGCTCAAAAAGATTCTGCGCGGCTCAAGAATTGCTCAGTGTGGCATCATCAATCCTCTTCCGCCTGTTATGCGTCCCAACTGCCGACCCCGTAAGGCTAACTCTATTTAGGCCCAACCCTGCCAACGGGACCCGCGGGCAGCGCACGCGTCCGCATTCAGCTTCGCGAGCTTCGCGCACCGGCCTCCTGGTTCCCACACTTGCTCATCTGAACGGTGGAAATGGTGGGACGGCAAACCGTGCCGTGACAAGATCCCCTGTCTTAGACCTGTTTTTAAACGCTGCTTGCTGGGGGTCCACGGGAGGCACAGGGGGCTCGCAGTTTTGCGGCTGACCACTGATTCTTAACACCGGCAGTCCAGCTGGGCCTATTGCCTGTCTCATCTTTTCAGCCCCCAGGCACGTCGACGTCCCTCAAGGCGGAATGCTGACTTTCATGCTTAATGATAAGAAGGAATGTTGCTTGATGTTGGACATTTTGATGAAGATGCCGTAGATGGAGATATTGACACCTCTCGCCACCTATTTTGAGGTGATCTCGTGCTGCTGGGACGCCCTTAGCATGGAAAGCCAAGACACACGACCACCATCTAAGTGAAATCTGCAAAACTTAGACTCATCGGTGAATGTCTGCAAATGGAGACTGGGACGGGCTATCTTACCTCTATTGGGCAGTCTTGCCACCACGGCACCTGGACATCACAGACCTCCGCCTGCAGCTTGCCCCTAAATCCCCCAAGATGTGATTTCGGGCTGGCCGTTTTCGAGCCCTACAGGGTTATGTCAGCGAGAATCAGCGACCATCAGCCCTGAACGGCCGCCTGACGTGCATGAGTCGTGACCCAGGGCACCTTGACTTGCACAGGGCGTCCCGAGCACTTGGGTATTTTTCTCACTCCGTGTCCACTGTTTTTTTGTTTTTTTTGGAGGAGATTGTTATTCCTGACTGCTTGCTCAGCCAAACGCTCTTGATGTTCTTGCAGGTTTTTTGCTTGATGATTGTTTTGGAGGCCTCGAGAATCGGTGCCTGACGGCCAAGTAGTTGTCTTGGATTGCGCGTCTGCATTTCTCCTCAGAATGCCTTTGGTTTGGTTTCTTGGAGTCTTCTTGGAAGTCTTGGTGGAATGTCAGCAACAGTGTGTGCGATGGGGGCGGCGACGGCTCTTTGATTCACTGGCCCCATCGGGCCAACCGGGAGGCCTGTTGATATGCGATTCACCATTGCACCGAATCGAGGGCTGAGGTTCCATCCTGGGGTTTGTATCCACCCTCCGCCGAAGTGGCTACGGGGCCTTAAAAGGTTGTTAGTCTCGACGGGCCCTTCGTTCATGCTGACAACCTTGTGGTCTCCAGTCTTTAAGGTCTTCTTCCCTTCGTTCATATACCGGCGCATGTTACCCCTCATGATGTAGACCGATACCTCTCCGACTTCGCCCACTGCACCACTGGACTTGAAGCTGGCTCGCAAGCCGAGCGTGGTAAGGCAAGATGCTTAACTCACTAAGAAGGGTAAAGAGTAAGTGACTGATCCAACACGAGACTAATGTCAATCACGAGGCTAACCTTTGTCCAGGCGAGGTCTCTTCTCCCACCCAGGATTACAACTACAGCGAGGACGCCGCGATTCTCCATAAGAAGACAGACGAAGGACCGTTCCACGGGCTGCCAGCCAAAAGGCGAACGCGATGGAAAGTTATAGCGAAGGTGCTATCCCGATGGGGCATCACAATGGCGGTGATCGTCTCGATATACGTCGTGATCTGGGTCTACTCAAGTAAGCCCGTCATGAGCCAGACGACGAAGCGACAGTACAATGCCCTCATCACCGGTCTCTCGATTGCCTTGGGTATTGCTGTGGCCAGTAGTTTGAACCATATGGTGGCAGAGTTGAGGTGGTGGATCTTGAGTCGGCGATATCGTTCCAAGAGCAAGGTAAGTCTGCGAGTTTGAGAAGTGAAGTATGGTGTAACAAGGCAGATTGCTGACGAGAGGTGATAGGTTGAGCGAATCCTTGCCGCGGATAACTTGAAGCACACAATCATGTTGGCGGTTCGGTCGAAGCGTTGGTCCCTTCACATGGCGGCCACTGGTTGGCTCATACTGTCAATAGTATGCTCCCTGTTGGCATTCGTGGTTGCTATCACTGACTCTCCTAGGGTTCTCAAATCGGTCTTGCAGCAATTTGCCTCTGCTACTCAACCGATACCGCAGACAAACAAGCCTTGCTTGTTCCCGGCAATGTTACTGTCCCTGACATGACGACAATCGGAACCGAAAAAGTCGTCAAATCAAACAGGCAGGGACTCGGTGCTTTGCAGTACACCGCCAACAGGTACGTCACCAGAAGTCTACGTCAATCGCGCAGGCTAACCTCATCGCCTAGTTATGGCACAATATCTCTGGCATATGACTCGGCATCCTTGGAGAAAGTCCCATCGGCCAGGGCCATCTACGTCGAAAGTGATCCTCTCATGTTCTGCGACGAAAACCTCTGCAAATATGTCTTCCACGAAACCTCCACCTCGTCAATCAAAGACGACAATACGAACCCCATGACCGTGTGCACCAACCGAAGTATCAACGTCACGTCATCGTGCACATCCTGGCCGGTCATCAGCGGTGGCAGCGGCAAAACCACCAACGTCACCGTTGCCCTCGACAACGGCAACACCTACGATCTTTATATCCCCGTTCCCGGCGGTAGCGATCAGTCGACATTCATGACAAACTCCCAATTTGACTGCGGAACAGGATGCAGCATGGTCTCCGTCTTTGAGGCATCAGCTACTTCGCCATGGTATTACAGCTGCAACGTCTCGGTTCATGAAGTGGCGAACGCCACGCTGTCGGAACATTATGTCGGAACCAACCTCACGGAGCTGGCGACGGCAGCCATCGCCCTCCAGGGATATGCTGCCTCGTCACTCGCCAACGACACCAACTTCCAGTACCAGACATATCCCGCGGAGTCCATCTTCGGAACGCCCATGAACGGCACCAATCAAGTCATGCAAATGATCTTAGACCGCTTCACCATTGGTGTTGTAGCCATTGCCGCGCTGAACAACCCCTCGCTGACCCTGGAGGGTACCATGCGGATGAAAGGCACGAAGCTCAACGTTTCTCACTGGAACATGATCCACATGATTTTGCTCCTGACAGTTGTATTACAGCTGGCGTTGGGTCTTGCGGCGGCCTTGGTAGCGAACCGGGTTGGGGTTCCTGACGGCGGTGCTGTTGAGATGGCGCAAGTCATGAGGTCCATGGCGATCCAAGACAGGAGGGCGAACGAGGAAGCTCTTGAGAAAGGGCTGACCACGGAGGGGGCAAAGGGCAGCAAGTGGATCTACAGAGATACTTTGGTGTCAAAAGACGCAGGCATCTATGACCTGCACATGGAGGAGCAAACGTTCCACGCAAGAAATGAGGCGGGGATGATTGAGATGAACGCTCAATACACAAGTCGGGGATCAACGCCAGTCAAATAAAGAGCAACAGGAACAACAGTACAAGCAGTGGATTTCCAGCGTAGTTGTAGCGAATCATTCGAGAATCTATTAATTGACTTGCACTTTCTTGCAGAACAGATCGCGTTTTTGAGATCGCGGAGTAACTCTAATTGAGATTGCCGCTGATGAGCGGCAACCATCGGCACAACTCGGCTCCGAGTGGGTCCGGTCGGTTGTCAGCTTCCGATCCCGGAGGTCAGTCGCGGAGTAGCCCGGTCCGCCCCGATCTTCCCGCTGGGGAACAGTCAGATCATGCCGGTCTTTGGTGGATTCCAAGGCTCCCTCTGAGGCTTTTTGGCAATCGATTTACTTCGCTCGACGAATCAGAATTCCTCTGATCTCGTGTGCTTAAACCTTCTCTTGATTTTAACGCTAGAGGATTGGTGAGCCACTTTTGTGACACAATCTCATGTCGACCGGCGGCTTAAGTGCTCATCACTTGACGCATCAAAGGGGCATGATTGATGTCAGAACACTGTGATTATCCCTGCCCGCCCATTTGGGAGCCAATGAGCGACTGGAAGAAGAGCTATTTCTTCGCCTTAGAAGTCTCCGTCAATGACGAACGTCTTCGGTCGGTAGACCGGAACTCAGGCCGAAATGCATGATTAGCTTCGACCAAATGAGGGGAAGCACGCGCGGGTTGAATTGTTGAGGAAGCTACTCCTCCAACGCAGCATATATGAACTGCAACTCCCTCGTCAATTTCTCCTTGCCTTTCGCATTCATACACATTGCAACAAACGCAACTGCAAAAACAAACACCAATTAAGCTTGACCCGGTACGACGCTCGCGTCCGCGTCAGAGAGCCATGGCATCTATCGCAATGGAAACATCTACAGATCGAGGTAAAGTAAGAGAAGAACGCATCCGGGTGTTTGACTCATCTGCCGTGCCACATGCTTCCACGCCGGTCTCCCTCGATATCTCGATTCGATCGTAAGGAGCGCCGATGTGGAAGGGCACCACAGGGAGTTAATCTGAGAAATACCGGCGAACTTGATCTGGATAATACCAGCGAAAGGACTTGCTTCTTTGGCTTCCCTGCCGCCCTGCATTTGAAAGAATGGGAGTGAACTAACCCGTGCAGCATCACGTTTGATCTGTTAAAATGTCGACTGATAAGATCACCTTCCTCACCAACTGGTAGGATTGCCCGCGTGCATGCTGCGAATGTAAGTTGACATTGGGTCAGGCACGCCACCCCATACCACGCCCCCCTGTACCTGGCCCAGGCCAAGGGATACTTCAAGGATGAGGGCATCAAGGTCGCTCTGCTTGAGCCCAACGACCCTAGCGTACGTTGTCGTTAAGGTTTCCATTCTGAGCTGTCACTAACCGTCTGCCAGGATGTCACCGAGATCATCGGCACTGGCAAGGTCGACCTCGGCTTCAAGGCCATGATTCACACCCTCGCTGTAGGCGCCGCACAAGACCCCTGGCCTGGCTTGAACGTTCACTAATCCCTCAACAGGCCAAGGCCCGCAACTTCCCGGTCCTCTCCATCGGCAGTCTCCTCGACGAGCCCTTCACCGGCGTCGTCTACTTGAAGGACTCCGGCATTACCCCCGACTTCCGTACCCTCAAGGGCAAGCGCATCGGCTACGTCGGCGAATTCGGCAAGATTCAGATCGATGAGCTAACCTCGCACTACGGCATGACCCCCGACGACTACACCGCCGTGCGCTGCGGCATGAACGTCTCCAAGGCCATCATCGAGGGCACCATCGACGCCGGCATCGGCCTGGAGAACGTCCAAATGGTCGAGCTTGAGGAGTGGCTCGCTGCTCAGGGCCGGCCCAAGACCGACGTCCAGATGCTGCGCATCGACGAGCTGGCCGAGCTTGGATGCTGCTGCTTCTGCACCATCCTCTACATCGGCAACGAGTCCTTCATTGCCGAGAACCCTGAGAAGGTTCGCAAGTTCATGAAGGCTATCAAGCGGGCCACCGACTACGTCCTCGAGAAGCCTGAGGAGGCTTGGAAGGAGTATGTCGACTTCAAGCCGGTCATGGGCTCGGACCTCAACCGCAAGATCTTCGAGCGCAGCTTCGCGTACTTCTCGCATGACCTGAAGAACGTCCAGCGTGACTGGACTAAGGTTACCAAGTACGGCAAGAGGCTTGGTGTTTTGAATGAGAGCTTCCAGCCCAACTACACCAACGAGTTCCTGGGATGGGGCCTTGACGCCGACTCGGAGGACCCTACTGGGGACCAGAAGAGAATGGTTGAGCTTCAGAGCGATGTCGCCTGTCGCGGCGGTTTCCGTCGCTTGAAGTTGCAGAGCTCTGCCATCAAGGCTTAGACACATTACTAAGGTCGTATTGTATGTTTCACGGATTAGTATCTTTCGCTCATTCAGAGATAAGAGGTCACTGTAGCTAGGCGGCTTTGGGGAGCTCTCTCCTTTAGATTTTGATGCGTTGGAATAACCCACTCTCTTGCAAATACAAACACCCCTAGCCGAAACTACCACCCCGACTAACGTGCTGTGAGAATAGCCCAACATGGTATATATTTTGGATACGGAGAAAGCATTGACTGAAGATTTGGCCCGCTAATTGTGACGACCTGCCCTAACTGTCGGCGATGTCTTCGTCACTGAGAAATTCTTTAATCTCCAGCCCTGCTGTGATATTGTCGTACTTTTCTATTCTAGTAGGTACAATGAACGGACTCAAAGGGCAGCAAGATGGTGGATTCTTGAAGGCTTTAATAGACCTTTCGAGCCCTGTCACGCTGTATCCCGTGTAGGGTCGAGACGGCGTTGGGTGGCTCAATCTATGCTCAGCCATGTTTTTCACCAAAAGCCCCAGAAGGGTCGCCGAACACTCGAATTTGCATCCGGACGAACCGTTTCGAAATCGATCAGCTTGATTTTCCAGCATTTTTAAGATTCGTTCAATGATATCTTCCCGACGCTGGTCGATTGCGTCTGCATCGTTGTAGGTTAGTCCAAGGACCTGCTGAAACCCCGAAATTTGTGGAATCCTCACCCGTTATGGACGATCGAATGGGAAGTCGATCCAGAGATGGGAGCAGCCCCTTGGTTTCCCGGATAGCTGTCTTGGTGATATGTTGAAAGATGGTCTCGTTCCGGAAAACAAATGATACTAGAAGCCACAGGAGTAAATCTCGATCGCAAGTCTTGGGCAGTGGCGATGCTCTAGACAGCATTTCAATCCATATTGTCGAAAGTGGTTCCAGGCTCTCATGGCAGTCGTAGTAATCCACGATCGCGGCGACCTTGGCGAGCATTTCGAGATCAACACAACGAGAAATGCCACGGAACCTTCCATGCATCGCTTTCATCACCACGAGAAACGCCTGAGAATCCCATCCAGACGCATCCACATAATGCAGACCGTCTATCTTTCTAGTTGAAGCCTCCTTTCCGTTCCATTTCAACATTGATGCGAAGTAGCGGGAGGCAAGAGCAAGGTGCCGAGACGATAAGAGATATCTTATGCTTTCAGCCTTGGACGTCACGTGTGCATCGGGCAACCTTCCATTCGGTGAGGTAAGGCGTTCTCCTTTCCCTATAGTCGCTGCTGATGCTCTCTCGTCCCATGGCGCAAACGGAGAAGTCGAAGGATGGAGAGTGAGTAAAACGTCGCCATTGGGATCGAGCTTGTGGGAGACTCCTTCGATCATGTTGAAAGAAAGACCTATGATGCATGGAAATGATAGAAATATGCTCACATCCAGCGAGGCTTGTGGGTAGCAGGTTCTATTGTACCACAAGGAAATGGACTGTTGAATTTCTTGACCCGCTGAACTTTGGACGCAGCTGCGTGCGGGGTGGTCCGCCCCCAGCAGAGGTACCAGCAAATCAACAAGAAGCTATCTCACTTTCTCCATCTCATTAAGTTCATAAAATTTGAATCAAATTAGGTTTCAAACTTGTGCGACAGAACGTTTCGGGGTAAGGACGCTATGCCTGGACCACTTTGTGATCACGCCAGGCCCTCGGGGAGGCAAGTGGAATCAGGGACTGCACGCAGGCAGGACAAGGTATCAGGTGCCACAGCAAGCTTAGTCATTCCAATCAAGAGTTTTGCCATTCTGGCGGATAATGAAGAGAAGGTCATATTGAGGGTCTAGATGAGATGGTGCACCCGCTTTGAGGGCATCTTCCACATCGCCACGTAGATTCTATTGATATGATTTGCATAGTGGTATTAACTGAGTGAATCAAATGACTGCATTTGGAACTTGTCTGCTGTGAAAATGCGCCTCAAATTGATCTTAAACCCGGAAACAAGCTAAATTACCTCACGTATTCAGCTTAAACCACGACGCAAGAAGCATTGTCTGCAGGCGGCCAGAATTGTCAAAGGCCCCTCACAAGCATCGAAAGCCAGGAATCCACTTATTTAGCAGCCCAGGGTTCCTGTGACACAACCTTTGTGCGGATTGACGTGTCACTACGCCATTCAACAACTGACGGAGCTGAGGTTGTCGTTGAAGTTGGTGGGCACGGTGTTGTGTAATCCACTGGTGGTCCAGGAGCCGCCAGTGCAGCTTCCGTCTCTGAAATAACGCAAAACGTATTAGATTTCAATTGACACACAAAATTGGATGTAGCGAAAGCGATCTGCCACTTCCAATTTGAAGAATCGACTATGATGACTTACTGGTAGAAGGTGCAGGTGGCACTGCCGGCGTCAACAGAGCTGACAGCATCGTTCATGCTTCCAGGGAAGTTGGCTAAGCTTTGTTAGACCTCGTATCATGACGGGACTATAGTTAGAAACTTACTGCAGCCGTTGACATCCATGGTCACACAGTTGGTGATGGTCTGGTCCTTGCAAATGCGAATGCTAGCAGCATTGGCGAGACCCAGAAGGGTGAAGGCAACAACGGTGAAAGACTTCATGTTGTTGGGGAAAAGTGAGAAGACTGTAGGTCAAAAAGCTTGAGAAGTGTGGCTGTGGAGAGGTTGACAGATGTGATGAGGTGAGAGGCTGATGCTGTTGGAGGTTAAGAAAGGAAGACGCGGGAGATCAGAAGCGTTATATGGTTGACCACCCGATTGTGTTGTCATCCTCACGAAGGATCACAACATATTTACGGGATCATAGTCCCGATAAGATCTTTACCTCGTCTGCCTAAATTGAATATCTCGAACAATGCGCCTGACCGGCCAATTTGGGACAACTACTAAGTACCGTCCAAGCAGATCATACAAAAGATCCTCCTCCTCGAGGCCATGTTGCACCAACGATGACTATCCGTCCATGGCATACCCAGTGTTCACCGCTAGTAATAGGTGGGTTTGTCGATGCAACTGGTGAGTGAGTAAAATGAACCATGTCAGGTCCTAGACAGACGAGACATCAGTGGCCACCATGAAGCAATCAAGAATGAAAGGCTGACAAGGCCAGGAGCCATTGAGGTGTAGTAGGCTAAGGTGGGCCGGGCGGCCGCCATGTGGATACTGGAGCCAGAGTTGTTCGAAGTTGTAACTATCGTGAGCGTCCAATACAGATACGCAAGGAGCTTTGGTAAATTCCCCGCCTTAGTAGACAACTCACGCGAAGTTACATTGGTATCAACGTCCATCTAGTTACTCTGAAAAGAGGCTGGTTCCACTTTGCTACGCGTGCAATCCTGAAAAGATGGTTTTATTGCCCTATCTTGTAGTGCTGGACACAAGTCGAGAGATACTTGTTCGGGAAAGGCTTTGCACTGGTACGATAACCGACAAATAGGCACATTGCCTTCCATATGAAAACTTGAAACCCATCAAGCTCCCATAGGATTTCTCTCACAAGTATGCAAGTCAGATGATAGAAATCCAGCAACTGATTCCACTCTTTCGCCCGATCAGGCTGTCAAATGGCCGGCGATTTTCTGACATACTGTCTAAAGCTCCGTGATTCAACTTTAACCGGGGCTATTTCGATGATCTGCGGAACTTTGGTCACCTAGCTGAGGACCCTGGATAGCCCTGCGGCCGCCTCCGGTAGTTCACCAGACCCCTGACGCGCCTGGCTTAC
The DNA here is from genome assembly GCA_020226115.1 of Colletotrichum viniferum. NCBI lineage: Eukaryota > Fungi > Ascomycota > Sordariomycetes > Glomerellales > Glomerellaceae > Colletotrichum > Colletotrichum viniferum. The sequence goes on from JAGFBE010000008.1 coordinate 1,112,644, forward strand.
GCCCTGCTGAAGTATCGACAATTAACTAACTCAAATTGACCATCCATGGATATGTATTTAGGACTCTGCTCGGCGATTACACGGCCCGTTCGGCGTGCTGCTTAGCGTATGCCAGGTACTTTTTTGGCGGGTATCGTTGCCCCTGACTTCCGTGAACTCTCCACGAGTTACACAGCATGCCTAGCGGCGATTAGGCTTACTTGCAACCCCACAAAGAGCCTTCGTTTTCAGACCAGGTTGATTCCCAAACCATGTGTATTTACGTACAGGAAGCAAAGCTTTTGTGTTCTATCCCATGCAGGTGTTTGCGCCTCATGTCTTGGAGTTATATCTCTGTATCATCCTTTTCTGCATCGCCGTAGCAAGCTGCTCTAGGTTTCTGGAGCCGGTAATCTCAAGCGTGGCCAGATCTACGCCCATCCATTGCCTGATCCAGGCTCGCACCTCTATTCCTACTAGGGAATCTAGACCGAGGTCCGTTAATGGAGCCTGGAAGTCGAGGTCGGTGTCTTGTCTAAGCTGGAATTTGCACAGCGTTTTCCCAATATGCGTTGCTAGGAATTCTGTAGTCTCTCCTGATTGGAGCGAAACGATGTTAGAGCTGAGATCTCGGATGGCGTGGCTGAGCTCGTCTTTCGTCATGCTGTCTGAGCCGGAAGGAATGTTGCTGTCATCCAAGTCCAGGTTGCGAAGGGCAAGCATTCGTCGATCTCTCTTCCACGGGACACGGCATGATTTCGATGTAAGCGGCATGATCGACCGCATTCCCATGGCCAATAAAGATGGTTGTACATGGCACGAGGCGGCTGAAGCGCCGTTTCCCGTCGGAGGTTCCACCAGCAACCACTCAATGCAGTCCAGGAGCTCAACCTCGGTGTTGAACCATTGACCTGTTGCCTTGGCCAAGTCAGCTGCCTCAGGTCGGTCAGCCACGTAGTCGACGTCGCTGATGAAGCCCACATTTAGAACACTTGCAGCTAGTCCCAAATTTCGCCTATAACCAGCGAAGGATTTCATGTAGGCATTCCCAGCATGATAGTTGGCCTGTCCCCACCACCCACCTGTAGCTGCTGTGGAGCTAAACAAGAAGAAGAAGTCAAGCGGAACGTCAGGCTGCCGCTCCAGCAAGACCTCATGAATGTTCCTAGTTCCATCAATCTTCGACTGCGATGCCGCAAGCCACTCGGACCAACTCATACTGAGAGATCCAGCGTCCCGAAGAGCCATTGCAGCGTGCAGAACCCCTCCGATTGGCATTTTGGAGACTTTGATTGCTCGAACGACGTCGTCATATTTGGCGACGTTGCCGGAAACAAATTTGACATTGCAACCCAGACGTGCCAGCTCTTTGGCTAAAGAGGCATGTTCCGGCAGACGACCTGCAGAGCGAGACAGGAAAATAATCTCCTTGGCCCCCTTCTCCACAAGCCAGGAGGAAATGACGGTACCCAAAGATCCCAGGCCACCAGTAAAGAGATATGACCGATCATGCCGTAGTTCGAGCGTCTTGTGGATGGGCTCGGTGGGAAGCAGCTGGGAGTCAGCTTCTTCTGGCAATGTTACAACGATCTTGCCTATGTGCTGGCTCTGTTGCATTTGTCGGAAGGGCTGAGAAATTTCTGCGGCTGAGAAAGTAGAGGCGATGTATGGTTTAATGTGGCCCTGCGTCCATAGATCTATGGCTCGCTCCAGCATGTCCCCAACCAATCGCGGCTTGCGGGACCAGAGATGTGCCAGATCAACACCACAGAAGGTTCGGTTAGATTCAAACTGGTCCATGGCCAGCTTCGCATGTCCAAGGAAGTCCCGGCGGCCGAGCTCGACGAATGTACCAAACGCGGCCACGCACTGCCAGGTAGCGTGTAGCAGCTCTCCTGATAGTTGGTTGAGGACCAAGTCCACCCCTAATCACTTTGTGGCTGCCATGATTCCCGGCTGGAATGATGAGTCGCGGGAGTTGAAAATCTTGCCTGGGGGAATTTCAAGTTTCTCGACGAGAAAGTCTCTCTTACTTTTGCTGCCGACAGTACAGTATATCTGTTGAGATACTCGTCAGTTTTGGCTGAAAACATGAAGGCTTATATGAAACGTTCAACTCACGTCAGCTTCCAGCATCTGAGCGAGCTGGAGTGCTGCCAAGCCCACACCTCCCGTAGCCGAGTGGATCAAGATACTCTTTCCGCACGCATACCGTTAGTGACAATCGAGATCAAGGGTTGTATGAAATTGAGGTGTTTTACATACCATTCCTTTGATTGCTTTGCCTTGGGTGAACAGCCCATGAAAAGCAGTGCAGTATGCCACAGGAATTACGGCAGCGTCTTCGAAACCCATCTCGTCCGGTATCTTGCAGCATAGCTGTTGGGACGTCACTTTGATGTTTGTGAATGACCCGCTAGATATGGCCACGACCCGATCGCCCACCTTGACGCTGTCCACATCGGGGCCGACTTCCAAGACAATCCCGGCACATTCTAGACCAAGTCCATTTTGAATAGCCGCTGTGTCGGTGATCATACCTTGAGCAATGAGAACGTCCTTGTAGTTCATGCCGACGGCCTTCACTTCGATCTTGACTTCATCCTTGTCAAGCGCTGGAGTCATCATTGGCTTCCAGTACAGTGTGTCAGTGAGTCCAGGCTTGCGCTGGGAGAGTTTTCGCACACTCATGCTTTCTGGAAGCACTTGAGACTCAGCTGTCAGGCTAATATGATGATAACGGCTGATGAGAATTTTGTCGCCCATGTACGCCCATCCATACTCGGGGTTGCTATCCGGGTCATTCTTGACACGCTTCCCGAACTGATTGTATACCTTCGGGACAACATGAGCGATGGCCGCCGGGGAGAAACTTTCGAGTTCAAGAGTGGCAAAATCAAGCCCTAGCTCTGTCCGCAGAACGCGAGATAAGCCAAGAAGCGGAGCGTACTGCGGTTGAACCTTCTCGCCGACCTGACATTGGCCAGTAAGCCATAAAATACCACAGTCACTATCGTGGGCATTCTTGACGAATCGCTGAAAGTGTGCAAATCTTTCCTCTGTCAGACCGGCGAAAGAGGGAGAAAGGACATCGAGTACGGATATGACGTCGTGGTCTGGGGTTAGATTCGCTTCCGAATCCTCCAAGGTGTATTCATCGACTTCGTATAAAGCCCGGCGCAGAGTCTCAAAAAGCTGCTTAGTGTCTTGTCCCTTGTACTTTAGAAGTGTGACTCGTGTCGACGAGGGCACAGGTTGTGACGGCCGGCAAATGATGTTGTTGTTCGTGTAACCGTCGAAACTGTTTGATATATCACCGAATCCGGAGTCCGACAGCTCCTTCTTCCATCTCTCAAAGCTGACATGGGGCGTGGAAACGCGACCATCGGCTTCGCCAAGCCACCAGCCTGGGATGACGCCAAAACAATGGTTGATCCAGGGCGTGGTCGGAAAGATTTCTTGCAGTAGGAACCGCCCTTCAGGGTGTATCAGCTTTCTTATGTTACTTAGCGACTTGTGAAGGTTTGGTGTGGCATGTATGACGTTCCACGCGATAACGAGGTCGTATGACTCGGCCTGGAACCCCTGCTCCAAAGGATCTTTGCTGATGTCAAGAATGGCGAATTCAATCCCTCCATAGTCTTCGAACCTCTTCGTGGCATCTGCGAAGAAGCCGCTGGATATATCAGTGTACGTGTATGACTGATACATCCTTTGCCCATGACTCGATGTCAAGCTCCGGAGTGTGCTTGCCGTCGCACCTCCGGTTCCGGCCCCGATCTCTAGCACCCGCAGATTCGGCTTCTTATGTCCAATCAGGGATAACAACCTTGACGAGTCTGTGTCCAAAAGAAGGCAGTTGTAGACGTTTTGAAGTACGCCATCCGCCAGAAGAAGCTCAAGCTCGCTTACATCACCATTGAAGATTCCCTCACAGGAAGAGCTGACGCGATGAATAGCGGCTGCAGGAGCATGGACCTCGCTCTTTTCCAGGTCTTTGAAGATTGATAAAAGCAGGGCATCTCGTTCTCTCGTAGTCATACTGATGAGATGGTCAGCGTCCGGAACTCCAGGGCATTTGAGCGAGCCAGAAGCAAAACCAGTTACGGTGTCTTCAAGCCATTTCCGGTATTTTGTCAGGTGTTTCCGTGAAGGGTGAGTAATGTGGCGTATGCTATTGGAGTGTTCTAGTCAGTGAAAGTATGTTGAACCGATCTAGCAGTTAATAAAGCTTAGCCTTTGAGGCGTCTATTGTGTGTGTGTGTATTTATTTAACGTCTGTGGTACCTTAGAACTGAGTAAAAGACGCTCTAGTGTCTATCTATTCTAAGTATATATATAGATTAGGGTAGAATAATATAGAGATTTAAAAAGTAAAGTAATAATAAAGTAAAGTAAAGTAAAGTCTTATTATTCTAATTTATTCTATCTTTATACTATATAGTATACTTTAATAGTAGATTTATGAGATATTAATATATTAATTATTTTTAAGCTATAGTATATTAAATACTCTAGAAGTAATAGTTTTAGTACTTTATATATTATATAGAGTAAGTAGGGGATATCCTCTTATATTATATATAATATATAGGGAAGAAATATTTAGTATTAATATATATATTCTCTATCTACTTTAGTTTATTAAAGTAAGGGGAAATATATAAGATTAATATTAATAGCTTTAAGTAAACTAATAAAAGTAGTACTAATAATATAATATAGTATATAAGTTTAGATTATAATTAGCCCTTTATATTAAGGTTTTTATTTTTTAAAGTAAAGAGAGTAAGCTTCTATATTAACTATATTCTTAAAATAAAGAGAAATAGGTTTATATAGTAACTAATAAATCTAATTATACTTAGCTAGTTTAGGCTTTATATAGGGGTTAGAAGTATTAGGAAGTTTAAGTAGAGTAGCTATATTATATAGTATATAATTTTATTACTATAGTAGTTAGGTATTTTTAATAAACTTCTCTTAGTTTTTACTAAGTTATTTCTAAATAAATTCTCTTTAGCTAAACTAAAGTACTTTATATCTATTCTTTTTATAGAAAAGTAAATATACTAATGTTTTATATTTACTATAAGTATAGTGAAGTTTTATATTTTTATATTAGAAATATTTATAATAAGTAGTAAAGTTTTTATAGCTACTTCTAGCTATTATAAAATAGTATAGGTTCTATTAATATAGTATTTATATTTTAAGAGTTAGTTTTAAATTAATATATAACTTTAGTCTATTATAACTAGTTAAGCTATTTATAGCTTATTAGATATTATAAATATAAGCTTTTAATCTCTTAGTAAGTCTCTTTATATAGCTAAAGGTAGCTATATATATAAAAAGATCTATTTATTAATACTTTATACTTTTCTTAGTAAGTTTATCTATTAGTTTATTTCTTTTAATATCTTTATATCTAGAGACCTATTAGATATAAACTAATACTAATACTATTACTATAATCTCTTTAAAGTTAAATATAGCTTTTTATAAAGAAGTAGTAGGGGCTCTTCTAAGGTAGTATATTATTATTTTATTATTAAAATATATTATAACACTATTTATTAGATTTAACTATATAATAACTTATAATTTAGCTTTAGTAGTTTCTATTTTAGCGTTATATACCTCTACGTTTAGAAGTAAGTAGTAGCCTATATAGATAACCTTACTTCTATAGAATATAGTATAGCTATATTCTATTTATATAGGTTATAGTTATAATCTATCTATATAGACTACTAACTAGTTATTATTAAGTATTTCTAGCTACTCTTAATGCTCTATAGTAGCTTCTTTTTTATTTAGTTTTAATAGGTGAGGTTTATTACTATATATCTATAGGTAGAAGATTAATTTAAGAAACTTAATAATTTCTAGTAGGATATTTATAAAATTAGTAGGTTATATAGTATTATTTTTATTTCTCTATAGTTTATAGCTAGCTACTTAAGTAACTAGTAAGTAGTTTTTATCTAAAGTTCTAAGTCTTAAGAAGTATTACTATTAAGCTAAGTTAAAGAGGTGTTCTATTAGTAGTATACTAGATTTTTATATAAGTATAGAAATTAGCGTAGTTTTTTAAGCTAGTATGTATTCTCTTATAGTAGTATTAAGCGCTATTTAAAGTTTATTTATTTAGTTTTATAAGCTATATTATACTTTAAGCTATATCCTACTTTTCTATTTTATTATAAGCTTATTTAGTCTAAAGTATTATATTTCTAAGCTAAATATAGTTTTAGAGATAGCTATTATATATATTGCTTTTCTTATAGTATAAAGTAGTGTATTAGTATAAACCTTATTTAAGCTCTTAATATAGTTAGTAATAGTTTATACTATATTTACTTTCTCTTTAATATAGTACTTAAAGCTTAGTTTACTATTAAGCTAAACCTTAAGCTATTTTATAGTAAGCTTTAAAGTGATTATATACTCTCTATAAGTAATTATAAATTTATAGTTCTCTTTTTATTAAGAGAAGTATTATACTTCTATTTTAATAAAGTTAAAATATATTCTATACTACTCTCTAAAAGCTATAGTTTAGTTTAAAAGTTTTTATATAGTATTATAGCTTTCCTCTAAGGTTTTCTCTATATAGAGGATTCTATAGTTATCTATATAGCTAAATCTACACTTTTAAAGCTTAATTTTATAGATTAAAGATATATAGATAAAGTAAAGAATAGAAGAAGTAGGTGAGCTTTATAGTAACTTATACTTAAGTAGTTCTATTTCTATAGTGTAGTTTTTAAAATATACTTTAGCTTATCTTTAAATTATAAAAGACTTAACCTATCTAATTAGATTTAGTAGCTAGCTTTATTCCTTTATATATAGATAAAGATAAGTATAAACTACTAAATTAAAAGCGCTTTAGATATCTATAGTGATTAAGGTATATATAAGTTATTTATTTATTACTACTTTAATATTATATATAAGTAAGCTAACTATATTTATTTTAGATCTCTTTAGTAGTATTTTTATAACTTATAGGTATAAGACTTTATATTAAACTGTAGTATTAGCTATTCTTTTTATTTAGAGTTTCTTAAAACCTTTATTAATTATTAATAGTAGTGAAATTAGATACTAGCTTTTTAGAGTATTAGCATCTCTGCTAACTTTTAGTATTATTGCTATTTTAGTATTATAGAAGATTTTAAAGTGATATTTAATCTCTATATACTACTAGTAAAATGTAGTAATAATATATTATAAGTATAGTTATACTATTTAAAGTATTACTATTATAATTCTATTAACTTTTAGTATAGTATTACTTACTTTAAGTATAGTAGATTAAACCTCTTCTTATAAGATAGTATTATTTTAAGGAATAACTTACTATAGTATTATTAGTATATTAAAGTTAACTTTAGTATACTTAATAGTTTACTTAAGGAGTTTACTCTATAAGAAGTATACTTTCTTAGTAGGTATATAAATATAGTTTTCCTTATTCTATAGAGGAGGAGATTTAAATTAGGTTTTATATTTTACTTAACTTATAATTTTAAAGAGGTTCTTATTATTTTTAATATTTTCTATTATTTTAGCTTATTATATAATTTTAGCTTTATAGATAGCTTTATAAAATAGCTTTTGAAGTTCTTTAGTTTCCTCTAAGTATCTATCCTTTTTTTTTAATATATAATAGTCCTTCTAAAGGTTGTAGTATTTATTATTCTACTAGTAGATAGAGGTATTTCTTAGGTTTTTTTTCTTTCTAGCTACTACTAATGTAGTATAGAAAATTATAAGAATATTTTTTATAAGCTTATTAAGATTATCTTTAGTTTTTAGGAATAAATTGAGGATTTATAAGAGGTTTTTAATTTCTTCTGTAAAATATATAATATAGTTTCTAGGTAAGTAGTATTTAGGTGTGTTAGCTACTTATAGTTTAGTACTAAGATTTAGCATACTAGAAATTACTAAAATAAGTATATAGTGATCTAAGTTTATATATTAATAGCTTGATATTTATGTTTTAACTAATAGTAGATTTATTATAATAAAGTTAAAAATATTTCTAGCGTTATATATTTGCTTTTTAGAGTTGTTTATAACTGTGAAGTTATATTATTTAACTTAATATTAGAACTATAATACTTCTATATTTAGTCTAATATCTAGCTATTATACTAGATATATAGTATTAAAGTTTTCTACTATAAATAGCTTAGCTAGTAGGGTTTATTACTTAAGTATAGTTAAGATATATAGTTTATTACTATCTCTATAGATATTAAAGTAAAAAATATTATTAATAGTAAGTTTTATTATATCTTAATATAGCTAGAGTGTGATTTAAGTTATACTAAGATATTAGTGTGAATTTTTAATATATATAAGTGCTTATAGATAATTATTATAATATATCTAAGTAAGTTTTAGGCTATATAGTAAGTATCTAGTAATTATATAAGTTTTATTTAGTCTTTTATTAGGGTTAGTATATATAGAGACCTAGGGCTTCTATATAAATATTAGGTTAGTATAAGCTTTATACTTATATAATAGTATAAAGCTATATATATCTGAATATCTAGTAATATTTACTTAAAAAACTATAAGTTTTCTATTTATTTAGTGAAGAGGTAATTAAAGTTTTAAGCTTTATTAGAGTAGAGATAATACTACTTTTAGAGCAATCTTTTCTTAAGGTTTTAAAGATATTAAACTTCTCTTCTTTAACTAGTAGTAAAAAATAGTTATAGCTTTATATTTTAGTTAGTAATATATATTATATTTATCTTATAGGGGGTCTTATAGTGTTATTTTCCTCTATAATTTTCTTAGCTTTTATGTTTTTCTAGATAATATTCTTCTTCTAAGCTTTAGTAAGATATATAATTTTACTATAGTCTCTCTTTAGTCTTAGTAAGTACTTATTATTAGTACTTTTATAATCTCCTTTATAGTTAGTATATTAAGTTAGAAGTTAATAGTTATTATATGCTTTTTTAGAACTATAATTATAGTAGTATTAGTTCTTTTAGTATAATTTAAGTTTATGCTAGTTAAAGTACTTTAAGTACTAGTTAATATTTATTTTTAGTTTAAGCTTAATAGTGTAGTTATTATTCTATAGAGTAAAATGCTTAATTAGAGGTGTTTTTTTAAAAGTGATAATTTAAGTTTATAAAGCTTATTTACTAGTTTAAATAGCTACTATATATTTTATAAGCTTAAGTTTTAACTATTAGAAGACCTTATTAATAAGGATTAGCTTTATATTAATAAGTTTTCTTCTAAAGTTAGAGGTTATAGTTAAGATATTATAAACTATATATATAATTTATATTTTAGGTTATTTAATAATACTTATACTAAGTAGTTTAAGTAGCTTAAAGCTACTACTAAATATTCTCTATTATACTCTATTAGAGTTTAAAGTAAGCATAAAACTAGTTTAAATCCTAGTTATCTTTATAATATTATTACTTTATAGTTTATAGTATACTTTAATCTTTTTATAGACTATTAATAGGTATATATTCTTAGATTTAGTGTTTTTTAGGATTCTAATAAAGAGTCTATTATCTATAAGTTTAACATTTTTAAGCTATTAAACTCTATTTTAAGCTATAGCTTAGCTTTAACTAAGCTATATACTATAAGTTACTATTAAGTTTTAAATACTCTATTTACTATTTCTATAGTTAGTATATTAAGCTACTTCTAGCTAGAAGTTAATTAAGTTTCTTCTAATTTTAATATTTTTAATAGTAAGGTTATTAGTAAGACTAATAAGTTTTAGTTATTATCTATAGAAGTTATAATAGAGAGCTATTATAAAGATCTTTTTAAAGTATTTAGCTATTTTATAGTATTATTTCTCTACTCTTAGTATTATAAAATATATTTAGAAGCTATTAATAAGAGCTATTCTAATATAGTTAAATATATCCTAAAAATAAGTAATTTTACTTAACCTCTATATAATAGAAGTTTAGCTTTAGTTTATTATTAATCTCTATATAGATATATTATATATTACTTTTTAGTAGTTTAATAGTAGTAGTATATTTCTAAAGATATTTAGTAATAAGTTCTAAATAGCCTATTTTCTCTTAGTTTTAGATAGTAAAACCTCTCTAAGAAGTTACTAAGAAAAGCTTAAGTCTATAAAGGTAGTAGTATTTAGTAGTTATAGCCCTATAAGTAGTAGGATAAGCTAGAACTACGTTATTAGCGTAACTAGGGGCTTAGTACTAGCTATTTCCTCGTCTTTAGCTATAGCTAAAGAAAGGAAGGAATTAGTAGTGTTAGTGTAATTAGTGTGAGTTAGTGTGACGCACTAACAGTGCGTGCTAAGAAAAATATAAAGGAGGAGAAGTTGTTGAGGCGTCTATTGCGGATCGGATTAGATAAGAGGGATCAATGAACTCGATGTCTTCCCTCCACTCAAGCTGTGCAGCTCCATGTGGGTTCGAATTCTCATTCGCGTTGACAGACCCGCTGATTCTAGAAAGCTGCCACCCCTTGGAGCTCACGACTACGCTACCACCGTCGATAGTCGCGTCGACGCTTCCCAGGAACGCCCCAGGTCTCTGTTCCGTGACCCTGTCTGAGAATGCCAGCTTCTTGGCTCCTTCTGGTGGCACTGCAAAGGCGAACTCGTCAACGTAAGCGACAAGTGCTAGCGAGTTGCAATTTCTCGTTAGACCATGGGCGGCGGCCACGTATAGGCTTTGAACAAGACGATCTAATGCTCCTGGATGTACAGAATAGTACTTTTCCTCTCCGGGTAGTAGATCAAGCTTCAAAGCCCCCGAAATGTGTGGTGTCGTGGGATCTGCGGCTATGTCCATGCCGCTGAAGCGTGGACCATACTCAAGGCCAAGAGACCTGAACATACCTTCGGCCTGGCGTGACCTGCGCTTTTCCCATCCCGATGGCAGCCATACCACCAATTGAGTCCTCTACGGCCCCCAATACCTTGCCACGATAGTAGGCAATGATGATGGTTTCGCGTTGAGTAATTGCTCCACAGGCGTACGCAGCTGCGATTTCTCCTGACGAGTGGCCCAGCACCGCTGCTGGCTTGATATTGTATGTCTCTAAGAGGTCTACAAGACACAACTGAAGAGCTGCGCAGCAAACTTGCGAGACTTGCCCGTTGTTGATTCTGGAAGTTCTTTTCGGTGCCAACATCTCGTCTGTGTTTTGAGGTCATGTCAGCTTGGCTAATGACTAGGACCACACCGAGTTTTCGACTGTGAGGTTGAGGTCTTGACATACCTATCAAATTCCATGTCGGACCGTCTGGTAACTGTTGCAACAGACTGTCCATCGCCACCAATGAAAGTCTGAATGATGGAATGTTCTCCACGAGGGACTTCCTCATCTGTGCCCACTGCGCGCCCTGTCCCGTGAACACGAAAACCAATTGAGCAGGGTCGTAAAACCCATGTCGAGGCGGCTTGAGTGTTGGGAAGTCATCAATACCATTCGACACGCAGCAAGCGCGGTAGCTTAGCAATTCCCGTTTCTTTGCTAAGGTATAGGCTACGTCGCTCAATCGGTCTGGGTGGGCCAAGTTGTAAGCCTGATGGCGCTTCACCATCCTTTCGACCGCCTTGGGATGCTTGGCGGAGAAAAGAAAAAGCTGGGGGGACTCTAAGCCAATTAATACTACTGAAGGGAGCGGTTTTGTTGTTTTCGTTTTTCTTCTGTCATCTTTAATCCCGACGTGGTCGACTGAGGCCAGGAGCGCGTAAGCGTTGGAGCCACCGACACCATACGAACCGACACCAACGACTCTGTCTTTCCCCTGGGGCCATGGAATGGCTTGTGTAGGAACCTTCAGTTGGTAGCGATCGAATGGGATCTTGGGGTTGGGAGATTTGAAGTTGGCATTTGGCGGTATCATGTCGTTTTGAAGAGCAAGCGTCATCTTCAAGACACTGGCAAGGCCAGCGGCACCTTCAACGTGCCCAATATTGGTCTTCACAGAACCAATGTAGATGCCGCCATGATCTCCGAAGACGCGTCCCACAGCCTCGCATTCTAGAGGGTCACCGACTGGCGTCCCTGTTCCATGACACTCCATCATCGCCGTCCTGGAATAGTCCTTGATGCCGGCGACCTCATGTGCTCTCCGGATCAATTCTTCCTGGGCATCTGGATTCGGTGCTGTCATCGTGGAAGACTTGCCACTAGAGTTGCTCGCTGTGGAAAGAACCACTGAGCAGATAGGGTCCCCGTCTCGAACCGCGTCGCTGAGTCTCTTGACGTAAACAGCGACAACGGCCTCTCCACGTACAAGGCCGTCTGCCTCAGCATCGAACGTCTTGCATGTACTTGAAGGAGACAGAACGTGATGATCGTTCATCGTGGCTGTGAGAGTGGGCGAGTATATGATGCTAGTGCCGGCTACAACCGCTGCTTCGCAATCGCCATGTATCAGAGCATAGCAGGCTTGGTGTAAGCCCAGCAGTGAGGAGCTGCAAGCTGTTGGAATAGTAATGCTCGGACCCATGAAGCCGAACTCGTAGTGAATCCGATCTGCCGGCATAAAGTCGAAGCCATTGAGTAAGTTGTAGGGATGAACGGTTTGTGGGTCGGCGGCGTCCAGCTCAGCCCGGTCACCGCCAAAGCTGCCAACCCAAACACCAATCTTTCTTCCTCGGAGCTCAGAGGGCCTTTGACCTGCTCTCTGAAGTGTTTCGTAGACTACTTCCGGACTTAAACGTTGCTGTGGATCCAAAATCTCGAGCTCCTTCTTGGTCATTGACCAGAAGGAAGCATCGGCGTTCTTGATATCGATGCTGCTGTCCAGAAAGTAGCCATGATCACTAGGCACATGCCTCTTTTTGCCTGGCGCATGCCATGTCTCAGCATTATAGCGGTCTTTGGGCACCGGACACCGCCCGTCGCGCTTGTTCACGAGCATATCCCAAAAGGCATCTGGATCGTTCACACCTCCAGGAAGCCTCATTCCCATACCGCAAATTGCCACCGGCTCGAAAGCGGCCGTGTTGCTATCTCCAGAGGTAACTCCATGAGCGCTGCAACCGCTGTCTGTTGTGTCGTAGCCATCCACACCATTTACAGCAACCCCACTGTCGCGGCTGCCGACCTTGGATCGACTCTTCGCCGTAATACGTTGACAGATTTGACAACATTTTGTCTTGATTAAGCTGCTCTTGGTGAATGTTATGATTTGCAAAACAAGGTCTATGACTTTCTTCGGCGGTACTTGGCTGTGATGGACTATCTCTTAGATGACCGCAGTAATAACCACATCAAGTTCAAGATGTAAAGTGAGGCGGACTGATTTACCGCGGTGACTTTGCCGACGACCCTGACTCTGTTTTCGGAAAATGAAGGCCAGAAGTGAGTCGACATAGCCGACGGGATATGCAATCCGAGAGCGAAGCAGTCGCTCCCGTCGGCTTCAAATACTTTAGGCCCAGTGTTTCAGGATTCTTTCCCTTACGGGACAGTCCTTTCAAATCCCGACCCCCCCGTCGCCGTGCCGGGGCCCGGAACCTGCCAAAATATCACCCCTGCTGAATCGTCATATCAACGTCCTCGGAGTTTTGAAGGGGGCTTGAAACTCGGAGATTTCCATGATGGCCGACTTTTGGAAATAATGTCGGCAAATGGTCGTGGAGCAAGTTGATTGATTTTCTTGTGTTTCTAGATTACTCATCTGTTGTTTTCCGCATCCCTGTTTGATTAACAGAATTAGGCTTTGCGTTCCGTGCTTGACCACACATGCGGTTATTTGCATATTTCAGCTCTACACCAGTCAGGTACTGTTTGTTCGGCCATCTAAGAGTAAACAAGTCGCTTTGCCTTCTGTTGTTTGGCTTCCGGTGCAACTAAATTCTGAATGAATTATCATGACTAGAATCACTTTAAACAAGCAGACGCGAAATGGCTACCCGCGAAATGGCGGGCATGGCAAGAAATTGTCTCATTCACCGGTCACCGGTCTTTGGATCACTGGCATCGGCTCGCAGTATCCTCCATATTTGATCCCACCGGAGACATTCGTCAGTTGGGCAAAGAAATTCCATGACATCGAAAAACCGGTGTAAGTGCACTCCTTTTTTTCTTTCTCTTTTTTAAAAAAAAAAATATTCCGAGGGCTAACAACTGAGGTGTCGCAATAGGCTCGCTAGACTACTGAAGCTCACAATGAGCAGCGGTATTGAAACACGAGCATCGACAATGGACTTCGAAACCGGCTTTGGCTGTCAACTTGAGGTCCCAATCATTGAGGCACTAGACGCGAGGTTCCGCAAGGTCGGAGTTGATCTAACAGTGCAGGCCTGCCGAAAGGCTTTGCGGGACTGGGGTGGTGACCCAGACGACATCACGCATGTTATAGGAGTCACTGTAGGGTCCCTGAGCCTGCCCGGTTACGATTATCTGGTGGCACGCAGACTTGGTTTGGGCTATCATGTCGAGAACATGTTTCTGAACGGTGTCGGTTGTGCTGGTAGCGTCGCCCTGATGCGCGTAGCTGCCAACATTGCTATTAATGCCCAAGAGACTGACTATGCCCCAGCTGATCTAGAATCATTCGATTACTACTACAAGCAAGATCTAGATCGAGGCCGCCGATTTTCCCTTGGAATTACCCCTTTCACAGGATCTTATGCATCAAGCCTCGCACTATATCCATTTCAAGACCTTCAACCCGGAGCTCTTACAGTGGATGTAGGCGGGGGAAGTGGACACGTCTCTAGTGAAATCGCCCAAGCAACCCCCAAGCTCAAGTTCATTGTACAGGATCTAGAGGGACCTATCCTCCTGGGCAGGTCAACCTATAAAGACTCTGGATTGCCAATCGAGTGGCAGATACACAACGCATTCCATCCGCAGCCCTTCAAGGGAGCTGATGTGTACTTCATGCGGCGAGTATTACATGACCATTCGGATGCTATCGGTGCCAATGTTCTGAAAATGATATGCGAGGCGATGGATCAAAAGTCTCGCATACTAATTGAAGACATGATTGCCCCAGATCTTCATGGCGAGGACAGCGAATGGTTCATAAATCACGCAGACATTGTTATGATGATGATGCACAATGCAAAAGAGAGAACTCTAGGGCAATGGGAATCCTTGATCAAAGACGCCGATGAGAGATTGAGTATCGCGAAAGTATGGAGAGCACAGGGAGACAGAAAAGGAGACTGCGCAATAATCGAGGTGAAACTCGGTCCGTAGATTAGATATACACAAATACGATTTATCTACGGCACAGCTAGTTATGCACTCTGAAGGCTGGCTGCCCGACTGGAACCCAGTATCAGTATTTCATTCAGGCTGATTGCAGCCGCTGTCCTCGATATCACCAGCGCAAAGTTAACGAAAGGAGCATCAGCTATAATCAATCTTCACATTAGTCCCCGCATCAGCGACCATGCGGCTGTTTGGATGATGACTTCGGATCACTAGAAACATCTTAAGCGTCCCCATGGCAACCAATCACACAGAATGCACGTGGACATCACCGGGCAAGGCATTTTGGGAAGTCGATCAATCGAGGTTACGAATGATTCGCGTGAAAACCGGTCCAAGCAAATCGAGGATATTGTGGATGAAGTGAGATGGAAGTGGCCGAAGATTCACGTTTCCATTTCATCGGGCTTTACGAAACTATAATCGAAAGTCCGATTTCATCGGCACTTCTCAAACTATAATCAACTGCCTAATTTGGAGATCAGCCTTCGGGGTAACCATCCGTTTGTCCCCCTCTGGCAGCGCCCCCTGGCGGGATCTCTGTCCCGACGAGTTTTACAAGGATTCCTGGTCACTCAACTTTCATAGTGCAAGTGACGAAGATGTAGACATAAGACAACACAAACATCAAAGAGATTCTAGGATAGTCAGACTTTGCCGTAGAGGTGACGATGCCTCACTCTTCGTTTGCTATTGCGATGATCCGCTCTGAGTTGTCGAATGCGACTATCGCTTTCTTAATTCTTTTGATTGTATACAAAACCGTCACCGTTGCTTACAGTGCCTTTTTGGGTCCTCTGAGCAAATTTCCTGGACCGAAGTATCGTGCCGTTTCCAACATATTCGAAATCTGGTCAATTGTCAATGGCACAGATAACATCGACCGGCCAGCGCTTCATAGAAAGTATGGACCAATCGTCAGAGTAGCACCAAGCGTACTTTCCTTTGCGGGCGGGGATGGAGTATGGAAGGACATCCATGGCTTCAACGTCGCAAGAGAAGGGGGCATCATCAAGGAGCCAGTGTTCTACTCAAAGATTTTCGCCTTCACGAATGTGAGCAATCTCATCACAGCCAGGGACCATTCAATACATGCCCGGCAACGAAAGGTTCTTGCCCCATCTTTCAGTAACACAGCGCTCATAGACCAGCAACCTATCTTCCATCGTTGGGCTGAGAAGTTTGTTGACAAGCTGGCGGGAAAGGCTGGCGCCGGCAATACAATCGACATGGTAAAGTACTTCAACTGCACGACATTTGACATCATGGGCGACTTGACTTTTAAAGAAGACCTCAATATGCTTGAAGAGGGGGAGTGTTCTCCATGGGTCGAGTCTATCTTTGGTTCTGTGAAAGCTGCAACTTTCCTCTTGGGGGTCAAGACCCACAGTCGAGCTGCGAGGCTGCTGGCAGACGCTTTCCTCAAGTACAATCCGGCTGTCCAGAGGAAGCAGATCGAGAACTGGATGTATTGCGCTGAGCGCGTCGAAAGACGACTAAAGCGAGAGCCTAAACATCCGGACCTATGGTCTAGAATCCTCGGAATGGAGAAGGAATCAGAAAGCTTAACAATGGAAGAACAGTACGCCAATGGGTTCCTTTTCATGACGGCGGGAACTGAAACCATTGCCTCAGCACTTTCCGCAATCACCTTTTATCTTCTTCAGAATCCACGACATCTGGAGAAGGTTACAAAGGAGGTTCGCATGAGATTTTCAACATCCGAAGATATGTCACTTGAGGCATTGGCAAGTCTGCCGTACTTGCAAGCAGTGATCCAAGAAGGGGTAGGTTTGCGTTAATGCTACTGATTACTTGCATGAAAGTCGAAAGAGGGTCTCGTTAACCTGCCGATAGCTTCGTCTACATCCGCCGCTACCAATCATGTTACCTCGAGTGATCCCAAAAGAAGGTGCACGGGTGGCGGGAGAATGGATATCTGGAGGCACAATTGTTGGCATCCACTTTCTCTCTATGCACACTCAGGAACTATATTTCAAGAAACCCCTCGAGTTCCACCCGCAACGATGGCTTCGTGACCCCGAATTCGAGAACGACCAACTGGACATGGCCAAGCCGCTTCTAATGGGACCATTTAATTGCATTGGAAAGGTTTGAGCCCTCGATGCCTTCCTGAATACCTTGGGCTGACGTCAATTTCTAAGGATCTTGCTATGCATGAACTTCGATTGGTAAGTAACATACTCGTTACTTCAACGTACTGTTATTTACAGGCTGGCTGGTCATACTCCTCAGCAACATATGCTAATTCTGTGTAGCTTTTGGCATCTCTGTTCCTAAACTTCGATGTCCGATTGACCCATGATACTTTCGACTGGAATAAAATGAAGGTTTACACATTGTGGCAAAAGAAGCCTCTTTTATGCGAACTGCTGTCTGCGAAGACCAAATACTAGATTATAAATTAGATGTTGCTCCGCTCATCCTTTCGTTTCTACTGATGCTAAACATGGTGTATGATACCCATCAGTGGCACAGAAGCTGCTGAGTGACAACACCATGATCCAAGGACTGGTGGCGTGGGGCAAGGCTTGGAAGAGCTATCAGCTTTGATTCTGATAATGAACTTCCAATAATAGTTTTCGTCTATGCTACAATCACTCGATCTGGGATTTACTGCTGGATGAACATGTACCTACGTTACAGCTAGACCCGCTAGACTAAGACTTTTTATTAGTGATCTTCTTCTCAACCCTGATGAAGGATGGCAGATTTAAGGTCGAACATCATCCAGACGTAGCCCTTCATGCTTCTCGTCAAAGCTTGAGCATGCACCAGTCAAAATCTCGTCTATCAGTCTACACATATGGATGACTGGCACAGGTAGCCCCAGAAATATTATACTTTGGCCACCTTGGGGAACGAAAGGTACGCAGAGCAGTCCTTGTATCTGAGATCCCGTAGCCTATACATGTATGGTCCGACAAAAGCTCCAGTAAATCATGAGAGTACATTTGCTTGGTTAAATGTCCCAGCAGTATCGCAGAACATTCATAGTTGCAGCCGACTGTGCCATTCCGTAACGAGTCAAGAAGATTTTGAAGCTGAGCAGCGACCGGACGTATCAGCTGTATCCTCTGAGTTTCGATTATGTCTGTGACTGTCAATACCCATGTTGGATCGTTTGGCGCAGCATGAAAACATTCCGATGAGGAATTGAGGGATGGGCAGCTCGAGCGTGGGAACAGGGCCTTTGCTATCAAGAATGGCTGTTCTCGTGACTTGGTTGAAGATGTTCTCTTTTGAGAAAACCCAAGACACCAGTATCCACAAAACTAGGTCACGGTTGCATTGGCTGGGAAGGTCGTTTTTGATGCCGTCGATCCACATGTCTCCATACAGTTGAACAGCTTCGTGGCAATCATAGTAGTCGACCCAGGTTGCTATCTTGGCCAACATTTCGAGGTCCACAGAACGTGGAACATGACTGTGCTTGCCATGTATGATTTGAAAAAGTATCAGTAAAGCATCGACATCCCACTCCGTTGTCTCAATGTGTCGCACCCGCTCAAAGGGATCTTTAAGAGATTCTTTCCAAGCGCCTGAAAGTTTCTTGTTGAAGATGGACAAGGCTAACATGAGATGTCGAGAGGAAAGAAGGAACCTGCACGGAAGCGGCTTGCCAAATCCGTCCATGTCGAAAGGGATGTCGATGTTCAGCAGCTCCGGCGGGAAAATTGACACTTGCTTCGCATCGTCAAACCAGTCAAGATAATACGACGAGTATTTTGCTATGATCGGAAGCTTTTGATCGCTGTAGTATAATCAGTCATCAGAGCATCCTAGGATTTCAAATACAAATAGCATACCATGCGTTCAGGTGCTGCACAACAGCATCTTCAGATTCGTCCCAAACTGCGAAAGGCGCATTTGGATTACGTAGAATGAGCTCGACATCGCCGTCGGGATCAAGTTGATGCACCTCTTCGCAATGCATACCGAGCAATCAGTCTATCCACAGGCATAGATTTGTTACAATCAAGAATCATCTGAATGGGAACAAAGTGGCAATATCTGTTGATATGGATGAGCTTTTTACATACCTACTAGGTAAGCCTGGCAGCGTTAGCGGGGATGAACTGCGGGTATGTGCTCAGCCTCAGGTGCCTGAACACTCGGGTGAGACAGTAAACGAACGATTTTTGAGCGCACTTTTTGCTCTTACTATTTTACTACGCCCAGCTTTAGGAAAACGATATTTATTAAAATTGAATTATTCTTCAGAGAGTAAGGTACTTCCTGAACATTCTTTAATACTTTTCTTACCCCTCGTTAGGGAGGTGTAAGTGTTGAAGTTAGGGGTAGCTCAGGAAGCGGTCCTTTTTTTGGTCACCCGAGTGCTGAGATACATCATAAGGCAGTGTTGTTAGCGTTGACCCCCTTACTGTTAACCCTGCTGATTACCAGGCAACCAAGGCACCCTGCATTGTCTTTGTGGATGCTCAAAGAGAGTCATTACCACATCCTGCAGGCAACAGCACTATGGGTAGTGTTTGAAATCCGCATGCTTTCCTATGGGAAAACAGCGCCTAGACTAGGTTTTGGATCACAGGTAAATCACATTCTGACATCAAGATTTCAACAGAGACTGATGAAGCTCTGCGACGCGAATGAGCTCGGGAGTCTCTAGACCTTTGCTTCGCGAAATTCAAGTCAAAAGAAGGAGCTGGACCTAGAGGGAAACAATGTTATTTTCTTCATCTTCGTGTGCTTTTTTTCTCCTCTTTGCCTTGTTGATAACCGTGGAAGACAAGATTCCGGCGGTCATACCACGGCCATTTTAATCGTTGTTCCGCTATGCAACCAATGGCTTCTCCGACATATTGGAGCTACGTTGAGGGTGAAATATCGATGTACGAATATTGAAGATGGGGGGAGAATGATCCAATAATCATCACTGATTATGCTACGAATGAAAAAATAAGTTTTCCGAGGGCCTCAGACTCAACCAGGCGCAATCTTGCTCCGCGGAGCTTGAATTGGTTCACCACGGGCAAATGGTGCCCGGCCCCGCAATGCCCCGCTTCCCGCGGTAAACCAATCGAGACTTTGAACTCTTATCACGAGAATAAATACTCAAGGTCAAAGAAGGCTTGATTTATCCCGTGCAACTCATTGAGACACCTTGGGCCTTCTCATAGAACATTGGAGCATCGATACCACGCCCCTCGTCATGGCTTCCGAAAGCACCGCGGCCTTCTGGGCCAAGACCGACAAGTATTTGATGTCTACGGGCGTCCCATACTCACCCATCATCATCACCAAAGCCAAGGGAACCAAGTTGTACGACGCGGAGGGTCGCCAAATTTTGGACTTCACGTCCGGCCAAATGAGCTCGCTTTTGGGCCACTCCCATTCTGAAATCGTCGAAGTCGTCCAGAAGTATGTCGCTGAGCTAGACCACCTGCTCAGCAACATGATCACACAGCCGGTCGCTGATCTCGCTGAGAGGCTCGGCAAGCTTCTTCCTGCGCCTCTTGAGAAGGTTCGTCGGCTCATCCTTCATATTTGTGATAGTCGCTGACTCAGGCCGCAGTCCTTTTTCCTCAACACCGGATCGGAGACAACGGAGGCCGCGATCAAGATGGCCAAGCTCCACACCGGAAAGTTCGAAATCGTCGCCATGTCCGCCAGCTACCACGGTCTCACATCCGGCTCCGGCTCCGCAACCTACTCCGCCGGCCGCAAGAACGGCGGCCCCGCCATGCCCGGCCAACTCGCCTTCCCCGCACCCTATGCCTACCGCTCCATCTTCCGCAAGCCGGACGGGTCTTATGATTGGGAGACAGAGATGGACTTTGGTTGGTCAATGGTTGACAGGCAAAGCGTCGGATCCTTGGCTGCGTTCATCATGGAGCCTATTCTCTCCACCGGCGGCATCCTCGATCTTCCCAAGGGCTACTTGAGGCGCCTGCGCGACGAATGCCACAAGCGCGGCATGCTTTTCATCCTTGACGAGGCGCAGACCGGCGTGGGACGTACGGGTCAGATGTTTGCCTTTGAGCACGACGACGCAGTCCCCGATATTCTCTGCCTGTCTAAGACTCTTGGTTGCGGTCTTCCCCTCGCGTCCGTCAGCACCACAGCGGACGTCGCGCAAGGGTGCAAGAACGCGAATTTCCTGTGGCTCACGACGCATCTCAACGACCCCCTGACCGCTGCTGTCGGTAACAAGGTTCTTGAGATTGTCGTGCGCGACAACATCTGCCAGAAGGCTACTGAGCGGGGTGCGCAGCTCCGCGCGGGCCTGCTGAAGCTTCAGGAGAAGTACTGGTGCATTGGCGATGTCCGCGGTCGCGGTCTCTTGCAGGGTATCGAGATTATCTCAGACGCGAAGACAAAGGCTCCTGGGTCGGAATTGGGGCAGGCTGTCTCTGACAGAGCCATGGAGCTGGGTTTGTCATGCAACATTGTCAACTTGCCTGGTATGGGTGGCGTGTTCCGACTGGCACCCCCTGTGACTGTTTCACCCGAGGACATTGATGAGGGTCTAAGGATATTGGACGAGGCGTTTGGATACGTTTTGAGCCAGCGTGGGTACTGAATTCCGGAGAGTTTTCCGCGAAGCTCGTCAGCCGGATAGAATCAACTCACCACAATACCAATAATCAAAATTTCAAGACGGCGTCAATAGTGACTCTGAGTGGTAGTCAAGACTTAACATTGGTGTACTCATGGACGGGTTGAATGCACGAATTGTGGAGACTGCGTCCATGACCGCGCTGTCAACAATGTCTTCCGAGTCTGTCATTTGATCATACTATCGGAGAAACCCATGAATTTGGTTGTTCTCTATCTACTATAGACAGAGAAAGGAACCGATACAATCTTTAGCCCAGGGAAGATTACATCCACGTCGCTTGGTCGGCCATGGAGACCATCTGGTCGCTTGAAGTGGGCCCAACGCCTCCAGGTCGTAGGGCTTGCAACCCTAGCAATGGTGCATATTCTCAATTACGATCCTGCGCATTATCAACAACCAGCGGCGGACATAGCTCAGTTGGGAGAGCGTCAGACTGAAGTTAACTTCATTCACTGAATCTGAAGGTCGTGTGTTCAATCCACACTGGCCGCATGGTACCTTTTTGGCATATTTTTGTTGCTTGTCAAACATCTCTATCTACTTATCAATGGCTCCCTTTGCAATGTTCTCACAGTCCCGATCATACCTGTTTAGGCAGGTACCTGAATGAGCATGTTATGCCTCTTCCTTTCTTTCCTATGTTCTAGTTGTATTGAATGTACTGGCCAGCTGCACTACGCCTTGCCTCCACTGCCACAAATGTCGATCCACTTTTCGGTCTCCTTTTGCAAAATCTCTATGCCATCCTCAATCAGTTGCGTAAACGGCTTGTTTACGTTCTGCTTGAGATGCACGTTCCAGGCCTCTAGTAGCAGCTTGTTGACGTTCAGCTTGATCGCGCCGTTCTCGATGCAGCGCTTCATAATTTCAGGGGAGAAGTCGTTTGTCCCGTGCAGCGCCATCAACACGCGGTTGTTGATTTGCTTGTTGACCTTGGCAAGTCTCTCATAATCCAGCTGGGGGCCTTTAGGACCGTAGTCGCCGTGGATGTTGCCGATGCTGGGGGCCAAAAGGTCGATCTCGGCATTGATGAAGTCTTCCACCTCCTCGGGGCTAGTGAAAAGGGCTGCAAGAGCCAGTTAGCTAGCTGTTGCCTTTGAATTTGATGAGAAGTCTGAGTCTCACCCTCAAGGTCACCGGTGTCCGCAATACCATCCTCGCCGCCGTTGATGCGTCCGCTCTCGGCCTCAACCGCGATGCCGTGGTCATGACAGACACGTGTGAGAACCTTCGTTTTGGCCAAATTTTCTTCGTGATCGTAGTGACTCATGTCGACCATGATAGAATCGAACGGCAAGTTGCCGGCAATTTCTCTGATCTGGTTCTCATCCTGGGCGTGGTCGAGGTGCAATGCCATTGGTACGCTGGACGACTTGATGGCTGCCGCTACGGCCCAAGCGAGAGTGGGGAGCTGCGTCACAGCTGAGGGGAATAGCAGAATCAGGATGGGTGATTTCTTTGCCTCGGCCGCTTTAACTACAGCAGTAAGCTGCTCGATGTTGTAGCTTGGCTACTATTAGACATTTCCGACCTCTCATTAGGTACATAGGCAACAACGGGAAGCTTACATGACAACACCGAGAACGCCATATTGCCCCTTCGTAGCAGCGTCGAGAATCTGCATGGTGCCGTTTTGTGACTTTTTCTCAGACCAGGAAGCCATTTTCAAGATAATTGGTGGACTGGATGTTGAGCTGCAATGCTACGATAGTCGTGTGCTATCTAAGGCAAGGGGATATGAGCCTCTTATGTTTGAGCTTTTGTCATTGATGAGCTCCTCGCGTTTGCGAACTGCCCCGCGTCTGGAAGGACCCGCGTCCGGCTTTCAAGCCGACCCCGTCATAGTGGGGTGAAAGATACGTACCTCTCTCGCATCGAGGTCGGCCCTCACAATCCGAGTCTTTTCACCGACTCCTCGATGCGAAGACACCGGAAGACTCTCAACACACACTCAAAGTCAATTTGAAAACATTAGTCTGGTCATTTTGATACTCACCTCTCATTGACCTCGGTCTCGGGTCTGCATCATCGTCTTTCTGTCATGAAATACAATGTCCCACGTCATCGGTATTCTCGCCGATCATGTTCGGAGTTCCGGGGGAGCACGCCGAAAGGCCCAGGTTACAGTGGATGGTCGTGCCTAGAGACCAGCCAAACTTGCAGCTGATCACGCGTGTTAATCGCTCTTTGAACAAGACTGTATTACCGTACTCCGCCAGTTCCTGTCTGGATGTACTAGATTACAGTTGTGGTAATATGTGATGGCGACTCGACGCCTTTAAAAGAACAATTTCTGATTGATACCCACCTCCTTGTGACTACGTTGTAGACTCCTCCATCCATAGGCTCAGGGCAGTTCGTGGCGGTTGGCAAGGTCGTCAGTCGGCACTTCATGAACAGGATCCTCGTATGGCGCCTCAAATACTTGGTTTGCTTCTGCTTCAGCCGCCCGCTGGCTCTCCATGTAGTTCGGGGGTTTGGGGCTGTACGCGCGTCCCCGCTCGACTTCTTGATACTGCGGCTCTTGGTCCATGACAATGTTCTTGGGGGATCTCCTCTTTCTCCACAACAAAGCCGCGGTCCCAGCCAGAGCAATGCCGCCGATAGCAGCCCCGATACCGATGCCAGCTGCCGCACTTGACGAGAGACCGGCTCGCGAGATGTCTCCGTTGGGACCTATAGGACCGTTGGGGCCCGTGGGAAATCCAGGTATCGGCGGGAAGAAAGTTGGCTGCAGGAATTAGCGAGGTTCTTCTCCGATTGAAACATCAAGCTGTGCGGATGATCACAGCTTACCTCTGACTGGTAAACAGTTGAGTAAACACGGTTATTGACAGGCCTGTCGCTTGTCATGATCCATCGTTGGGCAGAACTCGAACTGTTGTTGTCGCCGGTCCCTCCAATTTTACTCGCCATAAACAGGTTCGAGCCCTGGTGGACATCGAGGACACGCCCGGTCCCGTTTGCAGCGTTGAGAAAGTCGTATGTGCCGTCTCCCCTATCAACAATGTCCCATAGCTGAGGGTCTTCCGCGTTCGTCCTTCGCATGCATCCAACTGTCTTTCCATCATCTGTTTCATCGGAGTCCCAACACACAGAGAGCTGCTGTCGCACGCTTGTTGCATTCATCCTCATCACATATCGCCCCTTCTTGGACTCGACCGGCTCGAACTGCCACGCCATGAAGCGCTTCTCATCGCATGAAGATACTCTTGGGCCATCTCTTGTAAGTTGCAGACATGAATCGATGGGCTGGGAGACGTTGACGTAGCGTTGTGAAGTGACGATGTACCACGCGTTCGAGTCTAGGTCCGCGGCCGACATTTGTGCAGAGATTCAGAAGGGATTTAGGAAATCGAAGATGGTTCAAACAAGCTCTCGGCAAATCTTCATCTGAATCGGTATGCGTCTGGTCAATAAGATTTTGAGTGATGCCCGAAAATGTCACCTCTCCAGGCGCTGTTGAGATAAAACAATGTTGTCAAGTCGAGAAAAGAAACAGAAGTGATAGACGATGCGAAACTTGGGAGGGACATGGGGTACGGGCGAAATACTGGCATTCTAAAATTGGCGCTGTGACGCGCTGTCGAGTGGTTGAACCCCATACACAGACCGAATGAACGGCCTTTTGACGCTCTTCACCTACGTACGTCTCTGGTCAACGGAGAGAACCCGCTTGGCTGCAACTGCGCACAGATACATCAACGGCCGAAGATGCGACGACTCCTGGTATCCCATACGGCAAACTTGCCCCGGAGGATTTTGCTGAGGTCTTGGTTTTGTCAATGCGAGAAGCACTTCATAGCTGCTTTCAAGTCACATAGCTCACCACTTTCGACTTCCAGATTCGGCACGGAGCCGAGAAGATTGGACGAAATCGCTGAGATAAGGTGGCAACGTAAGAGAATGAACGAGATGAACTGCGGTTCTGACGCATGTCTAGCCCTCAAATCCGGGGTATTTTCAGACGTAGAGAATGTGTATCAAAGTTGAGGATACCTGATACTGCTAAGAGATCGTTCGCCTTGGATGCAAATTAGATGCGCTGTATCGTTGCATTCAATAACCAGAGTCCTTGCTGAACTGCTGGGATGCCGTTGAAGGTGTGTATTAAAACGCAGGAACTGAAGTCATCATAGCTTTCCATGACTAGCCCGACTTATGTCTTCGAACTGCCTATTTTTGCATTCATGAATCTTTTTGGATTGACTCCTGTTTGCTTTCGCTCAACTGTTATGAGTGTTTTCTGGCACAACGCAAGAGCTTTGTGTTGTTTTAAATTGGTGTCGGTTTCGGGCGTCACGCCCCAAATTGTTTGTCACGAATTAGTAGTCTATGGGGGAGGATTGTTGTATTAAAAGGGAGAAACCAACGAATTGCAACTTGGGTATTTCCAACGTGAGGAAAGACAGAGATTTAATCGGCTGGCGGGACGAGTTGCAACCCGCAGCTCAGCCTGACACCTGCAGCAAGTCACCCATCCACATTGCGTGTGACACGAGGTGACTTGCAGGCGGATCGGCGACACTAGATCCTCTTGGTCAGCTTCGGCCCGTCACCTGGTCAATAAAGCCACCAAAAATGCGACGGCGGCTGTGACTAAGATGGTTGTCTCCCGTCAGCCTCAATCAGCACCAACTGAAAGGGCGGGTGAGGCGTTTCAATTGTCCGCAGGCGTACGATGCGAAACTGAGACGGGAGTGTCTAATTGAATGCGAACTTTCAAAGAGTCTCAGTCGCTGGTCTCCTATTGAGGAAGCTGGAGGTCTTCCGTCTCACCCATTTGACAGTTGATCGGCACATTTGCCAAGACTTCACAGGCACACATCTCACTAAAAACGCCTAACTGGTGGTCAACCTGCGGGCCAAGCTACCGGGGTTGGTCGCCCTGTTGGTCGATTAAGGTGCATAAGCAAGAGGCGGCTGGCTGATGCCTACGCGACCGATGACCAAAATGGACCGGGGTGTTCATCAGCTCTGGGGCATATTTGCGCCGGCCATATCCGCTACAGGCATAATTTCGTGACAGGCTTCAGCCTCTTCATTTTCTTGCTTATTCTCTCCTGCGAAATATTGCGACGAGATAGATGTTCTGAAGAAACCAATGCATCATGGAGCCGTCAAAAGATTGGACACATGAGACGGAAATTGCGGCCCTAGATGAGGTCGCATCCGCTGTAGACGACAGCCCGGATCACGTCCGACCGCGCGACTCTACCCTACACCAGACGTCAGAGGAGACACATTATGAACAACCGGAAACGCCACGGCCGCACAGCGGATCCTCGCACAGGGACCCGACTCCTGGCTTCGCACATATCGATGGCGATGTAAATGGGCCTGGTTACAATGATACCTTGGTTGACATTGTTTGCGTTCCGTGTCCCGGCGCCGATCCCGTCGAGACTTGGGCCCGCGACCCACTTCCGGAGGGATATTTCGGGAGACCCGGTGAGGACTTGCCGCCCACTGCCGTGAAGCAGCTTGCCGGGGCGAGCATACTATCTCCGACGATCAATCGACATCTCCCGAAGGCAGCGCATATTTGGGTGCGGCAGGGTATTAGGAAAGAGGTCAGCGAGGCCAGAGTGCTGCTTTATCGGCATCGAGAGTTGGTTGAAGGGGTGACATTGGAAGACTTGGCGGACGACTTGATCGAGCAGGTTTGGAGCGTCAGATACGGGAATGTGAGTGGCACTTATCGTGGGTTTGAACAGTACTGAATGGTGTTTAGCAACGATCTCGTCCCCTATTCTTCGTAGCACACAGTGTTGGAGGTTTGGTAGTCAAGTTGGCTCTTCTGAGAGCTACCAAGACTCCGCGCTACAAGCCTTTTATGTACAACTGCCATGGCGCCACATTCTTTGGTGAGTCCCTTCGACGTCTCATATAATTCTAAATATTTATCATTCTCCTCTAGCCACTCCGCATCGCGGATCAAGTTACCTTTCCATGAACAACTTGAAAGACAGCATTCAACGCCTGTTGAGGCTTCAGCGTCCCTTGCCACACTCCATCTCTGATGAATTGAGACTCGGCCACAAGCCACTGTTGAGGATGCATGAGGAATTTTCAACTATAGCAAGCGAGCTGAGAATTTGGACATTTTACGAGACCATTGACTCCCAATTATCCGGCTCAGGATCGAAGAATCATGGAACCGTCAAGGAAGTCAGATTTGGTGCTCCTATTGTTTCTATCAAGTCGTCCCTCGTTGGTGTTCGCCAAGAGCGCGTATTTGCTCTCGACAGCGAACACGCTAATTGCGCATCGTTTGGACAAGGTAACACAGAAATCATGGGCAGCTACTTGACAGAACTTGCTGCCGCGGTCAAAAAGGCAACTGATCTCAGCTCTGAGTACATCCACACACCTCTTAGCCTCAAGAAACACGTGGAGGTTGAGATCATTGGCTTTTACGATGATCCGGATGCGCAAGTCGAGTCTGATATCCGACTTTACTTTACGAAACTTCATCTTGAGGAGTTCCTGGAAAAGGGCCCCGAGAGATGTTTGGAAGAGCGCCTTAGGAGAACGACGCTTCGGCCACGATCAGATCCTATCTCTCACTCACAAAATCAAGAGGATTCTCAGCACAGCAGTGGTCTTGGTATTCTGCCAGGATTGCAAGAATTGGGAAACAGGCTATTCAGAGCATCCTCGAACGCCGGGAGCCGACCAAGAACTTCAGATTCGGAGAGCCAAGGATCACCGCCAATTGTTGTAACGAGGCCTCCCATGGCTGGAGGCTCCAACTCTTTGCCAGTTGATACGATGAGGCGGATGGGATCCCTTACTGTCCCACCTTTGTCGCCGCCAGGATTCAACCGGCCTTCGAGTAGAAGTAGTAACGCTGAGAGTACGAGATCTGATCCGACAGAGTTGGAATTGTCGCCCAAAACGCCAGACCCTGGTTCAGGACTAGGCCCGGCTGCGGAGATCGGCGTCGAAAAGAGCCACTCGGAGCCTTTATCCAGGCGTCAAGATAGGCAGTCTCGTGTCTCGGCCATGGAAGATTTGACGGCAGCTGCTGGATTCTCAAGGCCCGATCCTTTGGCGAGGAAGTTCATGTGGATCCATACCCCTTACACGAATCCATCCTGGGTCAAGGTGCGTTCAAAAGAATCATGCGTGTGGTTCTCTCTGACCAGTTAATTCCAGGACGTGTTCAGAGTGCTTGCCAATCCCCATGATCCAAGTTTTGCAAAGGTTTTCAACAAGGATAATTGGACGGCAAAACATGTCATCGGGAGGCACTCTCAGTCACAAGCATCCTTCGTGAAGCCGACTTGCAGCTATATACCCGCTGGTTCAGGTAGAACCCCGATAACTGTTAATAAGCATGATAATCAGAACTGATCCGATCTCCAGCTCCTTCTCCGCACCCATCGCCCAATCTCTCTGGTCGCGTCAGTCCTGCAGCTGGGCCGTCATCCTCTTATCTGTACTTGTACATGCCTTACCTGCATTTTGACACCTACATCGATGTTCTTCAACGGAGAAAGTTTATCCTGCGTCGTATGCAACATGGTCGGGCACGTCCCGTCCCCCGCGAAATAGCCGGCCTTGAGTCCCCAGAGTTGAGGATGATATGGGAGTATATCGGCTACGACCCTCCACTGAACTACCGCCGCACGTTAGACCAGTTCGCGTACCCGTCGCTGAGAGATACGTGGGCGCGCGATGATGACCAGATGCTTTACAAGCTGACTAAAGACCGGGCTTCTGGTGGTGTTAACCGGGAAGTGATGACCTTGACGAGGAGGCAGACCCTTGGCTCCACCGGGAGCCCATTTGACAGGCTATCGCCTTCAAGCACTGGACTGCTGGAAGAGGAAAGTGACAGCGACGATGATACTGAGGATCTGGAAGAGGTTATCAAAGATGGAAAGGTTCTCATGGTCGACCAGCTATGGCTATGGGCCATTGACAAAAGTGAGTTTTCATGGGAGTAGCGCGTTGACTGACGATGATATTAACGGGTCAATAGAAACCTTGACGACCTTCTTCTCGAAGAGAGAATCTAAGGCAAAGGAGGGCCCTCTGTTCGGTCAAGCAGACTTGAGAAACAGTGTCTACAACGAACTCAATGGCGACTTGACAGGTCGTTGCGAAAATGCACTGGACCTGGCGGCATTCGTCGTCTTACACGCTGTCACCGTACTGCTCGATCGAGCTTCGCATCCTGACTTGGAGATCTTCAGAATCTTTGAGGAGGCGATAAGCATGCTTGTGAGCACCACTTCGTGTCATCTTCCGCTTACAGCCCTCGCTGACTAGTATAGACCGAACGCATGACCTCTTCACTGAAGCGATTTCGCATGCAAACTTTCAAAGATGTAGGCGTCGATTCTGACTCGGAAAGCAATCGGCCTGAGTCCATCAAGAAGCGTCACAAGAGAGAGCTTCAAGAGGCCGAGCGCGAGAATCGAGAAAACACATCCGCGCTCATGGAGCTCCGAGACTTGGAAGACGAGTTGAAGTCGCTCGAGAGACTCTTTGAAGCGCAGGATGCAGCAGTCAAAAACATGAAGAGCATATTTGAGAGCGAAGAACTGAAGATGCAAACCCGGAATGGGAGGGTGTACCTTGAGGAGGCACTTGGCAAGTTGGACGAATACCGAACTCAGACGGTTGAGATGCTGAAACGGGTAGATACAACACGCAACGATGTGAGTACAGTGTCAAACGCTTCAGGATCCTATGCATTTGCTCATAACCATTTCCCAGTACGAGAAACTTCTCGAAATGGTTCAGCGCCAGGCTCAAGTAGACGAGGTCCGTTGGTCCCGCCTCCAAACCGAGCTCGCATCATCACAAAATTTGTCGGTCATGATCTTCACGACGTTTACCGTCATTTTTCTGCCGCTATCCTTCTTTACGGGCCTCTTCGGCATGAACACCACGGACTGGGATAGTGACAAAGGCACTCTTCCTTCGCTGAGAGATATCGGGGCAATCTCATTGCCAGTCTCCATCTTCCTCATCGTAGCCGCGCTTGTTGGCGCCTTTAATTCACGTGTTCAGGAAATCGTGCGAAGTGGATACAAGGGCGGCAAGAAGGTTATCGTTTTCGCGTGGTCAGGCGTTAAGAAGGTTGTTCCCGAGAAAAGGAGGGAACGCCGGCGGCAGCGAATCGACAATCGGGAGAGGGAGGAGCGGAAGACAAGGATGAGAGACCGAGGATATGATTTCTGGGCAACTGTCAGGAGGGAGAGGGGCAGCGAGTATCGAATTCCTGAGGTGAATCGCAACAAGGCCATTAGTCACCCTACGTAATTCCACGGAATTATTGGCCCATACTGAGCTCAGAAACGAGGCCGACTCGTTCGCAGACGAGGGAAGAGTTTGTGTTAGGAAACATCCAATTCGCGTTGGTGTTTGGGTCAACAAGATAGCAATCGAACAACGCCGTAAGATCCGCCAAGCGAAACGCGAAGACTTCGGAACAAGCCTTTTCAATCAAATAAACCGAGACGCAGTGGAAGTTGGGTCCGAGATCCCATCGAGGCCACCATTGCCGTGCCGTCAATAGGTTTAGAGTTGGGTGAGGACAGGGGCCTTCCTCGTCCCAAGTCCACTAAGCTGCGGTTTTAGGCGAAAAGACCAAAACTATTGCGCGTACTATGCTGCAACTAGGGGCGTAGTGAAAGCTCAAATATCTCGAGCGACTAGTCAGTACACCTATTCTCCGATCAACGCCGGGTTGGGATGTCAAATCAGCGTGGCGACAGTGACTTGGCTGAGTTCCGCGCGCGCGAACGTCAGGACCACCTCACGTTCGTTGCTCTTTTGATCGAGAGGTGAGCTTCTTGGGATGCTAGGTCCTGTAATAGTCAGTGTCGACCGAATTGTGTGCGAAGAAAGGTCAGTCTTGAGATGGAGTACAATCAAGATCCGAAGGGTGCTTGGATGTGCAGCAAATCAGTGAACCCGTGGAATCCGCGGGAACGGAAGTATACTTTGTCGCCGCCTAATCATTAGATGAATGTTCCTGTGCTTAGGCTTCAAATCGTGGGCGATGAGGATCCCTACGTACCTTTGGAACCCAGCGAAATACTATGTACAGGGCAATTCAAGGGGTTGGATCTGGGGACACATAATGTTTGCCGCGCCACTGTCTCGAACATGCTGTGGGCGGGAACATCCTTAAACTCTGGGGTCTAGCGCCAGGCATGTTACCATCGCATTAGGAGGTCTGAGTACAGTCTGTTGCACTGACAGCGTCCGCCCCCCCTTTTTTTCCCTACTTATACAAAAACATAAAAAAAAGCTAATTTTATACTATGATACGCATTTTTCTATATTATACGCAAAACGCATTAAATCTATCGCTAGTATGTTAATTACTATTAATCACTATAGTTATAGTAATATTTAAACGTATAACTATATAATAGAGATATAAAATATATATCTAATACCTCTATAGTAGTTAATTTATCTATAGAGATATTACTTATTTAGCTAGTTACTCTATTTTTATATTAATTAATTAGTAAAAAGTATATTTTACTTTTATAAAAGATTAAGATAATATTTACTAAAGAATAGAAGAAGAGATTTAATATATAACTTTATATATCTATATAGTATATAGTTTATATAGTTCTAAGTAATATAAAAGTATATTAGGATATTTAATATAGTTCTCTAGAGTAAATAAGTTTAGTAGCTAATAGAAGTAATAACTATCCTAAAAACTTAGTTTATTTATAATATAAAAGTTTATTACTATATAAGTTATATTTAGTTATTAATTATTTACTATTAATTAGTATATATCTATAGTTTATTATACTAGATATATTAAGAAAGATACTAAGTAATAATAATAATATAATAGTACTTAGAATATTAAATCTATAGCTATTAGTAATTATAATAATACTACTATTTAAAAACTAAAAAACCTATAAGCTAGTAAGTATTATTAACTATATTAAATAAATAATTTAATAATATAGATTATAATATAATATTATTAGTAAGATATAGAGATATAAAAAGTACTACTATAATTAATAAAAAATAGAAATTTAATATTATATAGAACTTCTTAAACTACTATAGTACTATAGTAATCTATCTCTTAAAGAGATATAAAAGTTTCTATTTAAAGTTTTTAAAATCTAAATTAGTTATTTTATAATTAGTTAATAGTTAAACTTATCTAGCTAAATAAATAAGAAGTTTATAATTATTACTACTTAGTAAAATAATAAACTATAATATAAGTATTTATACTATATATAATAATATCACTCTAACTAGCTAGTATTTATTAATAAATCTAGCGTTAATTATTAACATATAACATTCTTTTATAATAATAATAATAATATAAGAATAATAATAACGCTTAACTTACTTTAATATTCTATAATAAATAAATAAATAACGTTTAAAGTATAAAACCTTATATAAAAATACTCTATTTATTATACCTTATAACTATAATATTAATTATATAATATATATACTTATATAAGCATCTTATATAATTAGCAGTTTAGTAGGTTATATTTTAAGTTATCTTTCCCCTCACTTTTCCCTACTAGAGGATATAACCTACTAACTATATTAATAGAAATTATTATAATATATCACTTCTCTTATTATTATCTATATAATTAAATGCTCTTTAATACTTAAGATTATTACTTTTTATTATAATATAAACCTATCTATAACTTTATACTATATAGGTATATATACTACGCCCCTATATATACTTATACTTATATTAATAAGTTATAAACTTAGTTTAGAAATAACCTCTATTCTTACTACTTCTTTACCTCTCCCCTACCTATTTATAACGCTTTACCTTTACTTAAAAGTTATATATACTAAAAATTAATCCTTTAAACGCTTTTCTATTTATACTACTTTTATAGAACTAGAAATATTAACTAAATTAGTTATTTAGTTCTATAAAATTTATTTTCTTTAAATCTATATACTAAACTTTATTTAAATTAACTATACTTCTATTAATCCTTCTTTAAGTAAATAAACTTTTACTACTACTTTATTTAATTTATATCCCTTAGATTATCTCTTTAAACTATTCTCTAAACTATTACTAATTTAGTTTAAACTTATATTTACTACTTAATAGACTTCTTCTTAACTAATTTACTATATAAGATATATATTTCCTTAGTTAGATATAGGTCTAACTAAAGAAGATATTAATTAAAAAGAAGGAATAAAAACTACTTTTTTTTATAAATTAAACCTTTAACTTCTAGGTTTATAACTATTATAACTTTATTATAAGAACTACTATACTATATATATAATAGCTCTTTAGTTAATACTTTTACTATTATTAATCCTTTATAAAGCTTATAATTATATATTATATCTATTAATATATAACATTCTTTTATAATAATAATAATAATATAAGAATAATAATAACGCTTAACTTATTTTAATATTCTATAATAAATAAATAAATAACATTTAAGGTATAAAACCTTATATAAAAATACTCTATTTATTATACCTTATAACTATAATATTAATTATATAATATATATACTTATATAAGTACCTTATATAATTAGTAGTTTAATAAGTTATATTTTAAGTTATCTTTCCCTTCACTTTTCCCTACTAGAGGATATAACTTACTAACTATATTAATAAAAATTATTACAATATATTACTTCTCTTATTATTATTTATATAATTAAATGCTTTTTAATACTTAAAATTATTACTTTTTATTATAATATAAGCTTATCTATAACTTTATACTATATAGGTATATATATTACGCCCCTATATACGCTTATACTTATATTAATAAGTTATAAACCTAGTTTAGAAATAATCTCTATTCTTACTACTTCTTTACTTCTTCTCTATTTACTTATAACGCCTTACTTTTACTTAAAAGTTATATATATTAAAAATTAATCTTTTAAATACTTTTCTATTTATACTTCTTTTATAGAACTAGAAATACTAGCTAAACTAGTTATTTAGTTCTATAAGATTTATCTTCTTTAAATCTATATACTAAACTTTATTTAAATTAACTATACTTCTATTAATCCTTCCCTAAGTAGATAAACTTTTATTACTACTTTATTTAATCTATATCTCTTAGATTATCTCTTTAAACTATTTTCTAAGCTATTACTAATTTAGTTTAAACTTATATTTACTACTTAATAGACTTTTTCTTAACTAATTTACTATATAAAATATATATCTCTTTAGTTAGATATAGGTCTAACTAAAGAAGATATTAATTAAAAAGAAAGAATAAAAACTACTCTTTTTTATAAGTTAAACTCTTAACCTCTAGGTTTATAACTATTATAACTTTACTATAAGAACTACTATACTATATATATAATAGTTTTTTAGTTAATAACCTCACTATTATTAATCCTTTATAAAGCTTATAATTATATACTATATCCTATTAAAGTAATAATAACTAATCTTAAGGTTTAGTTCTTTAAACTTATTAGTTTAGAGAACTATAAAATATAAACTATATATATTAAAGCTTTACTATATAGTAAAGATATTACTATAAACTTTATTAAGCTTATTTCTTCTAATAATAAAGATAAAAACTATAAAGCTTTAAGTTATATATAGTTATTCTATAATAATAGGTTTTTAAAGGTTATAAAAGATAATAAAAATACTCCTACTATTTAAGAATATCTAAAAGCTTTATATAAGCCTATAGGTTTTATAAATAAGTTTTTAACTTATAAAGAGTTCTTTAATACTTCTTTAGATAACTTTTATTCTATAGAAGAATATATAAATAAAATAAAAAAACTTATAGATAATTTATCCTATAATAAGCTTAAATTACTTAATTAAGTAATTATAGTTTATATACTTAATAGTTTAAATAAGACTTATAAAGCTTTTATAACCTCTATAATTTAGTTTCTTAGGACTAACTTTACTACTTATAACTTAGACTCTTTATATACTAGTTTTATAGATAAATATAAGAGAAAAGGTAGTAGTAAAGTAGTTAATAATACTACTAAGGGTAATAATAAAAAGAATAAAAAACAAAATAAAAACTAGGAAAATACTAATAAGAAAAATAAAAATAAAATTAATAAAAAACCCTAGAAAAAATAGAAAGGTTTATACTACAAAAATTATAAAAAAACAAACTATACTAAAGAAAACTACGCTTTTCTATATCTTAAAAAAGCACCTAGCTAGTAGAAAAAACCCTCTACTAGTACTACTAGTGCTAAAAATAAAGAAAAGAAAGTAGTTAATATAACTACTTCAGAAGAAATTACCCCCTATATATCTATAAATAATTCTAAAAATCCTATAGATTTAATGGATTTATCTTCTAATAAAGAAGAAGAAGATATTCTCTTTGAGAATGTTATTTAATTAACTAGTCTATTATTAAGAAAAAAGGAAAAGCAAGGAGTTATAATAATAAGAATGAAAATACAGTTGATATTTATATTAATACTGCAGCTACTATTCATATCGTTAATAACTATAACTTATTAAAAAATCATAAAAAAATCAATAAAACTATAAATTAGGGAGAAGTAAAGACTCTTACTTCTAAGATAAAGAGTGATTTAATAATATATCTAAATAATAATACTATAATGCTAAAAGACGTTTATTATATACCTAAGCTAGATATTAATCTACTTAGTTAATCTAAGTTAGATTCCTTAGGTATTGCTTCTATTATATAGAAACAACTTATTTTATATGATATTAATAAAGATTATATTATTACTATAGAGGCAAAGAGAAATAACTTATATTTCTTTCAATTTCCTATCAAAAATAATAATAACTATATATATAATACTATAAATAATAATATAAATAATAATAATAATAATAATAACAATAATAAAAATAATAGCCTCTAACTATAGCATAAACATCTTAGACATATATATATACAGACTCTTTTAAAAATAAAAGATAATATAACTGTAAATATAAATATAAATAATAAAAATAATAATAAATTACAGCCCTACAAAGCCTATTTTTAAGGCAAATTTATAATAAAGGCTAATAAGCTATAAGTTCATAATAAAAATCTAAATTATCTAGATTATATAGCTTCAGACCTATATAAGCCTATAACGCCTATTACATATAATGAATATATATATTTTATTATCTTTATAGATAAATATTCCCGTTTTATATAGGGAAAATTACTTAAAGATAAAGAGAAGTATACTATTAGTAAAGCCTTTCTTGAATTTTAAGCTAAAGTAAATAATAATAATAATAATAAAAGAATAAAAGAAGTATCTATAGATAGAGGTATAAAATTTAATAATTATCGCTTTAAAGCTATATATACTAAAAGTAGTATAATATATAATAAAAGACCTCTTTATATATATAAACCTAATAGTTTTATAGAGCGTACTATATATACTATAGTTAATAAAATAAGAACTATACTATATAATTTAGGTTTACTATATTATTTATAGGGTGAAGCCTTTTATATTACTCTTTATATACATAATAAGACTCCTCATAGCTCTATTAAGTATAAAACGCCTTATGAAATAAAGAATAATATAAAACCTAATATAAATTATATAAAAGTGTGAAGTAGTATTTACTACTATAAAAATAAAGATCCTTCTATAAAGAAACTAGACGTATAAGTATATTAAAGTTATATAATAAATTATAGATCTAATAAGTATAAGATCTAAGATATATAGCTAAGAAGAGCTTTATAGTCTTAAGACGTTAAAATTCTAGAAAATACCTTTATTTCTTATTATAAAGAGCTTCTTTTAAGTATAAATACCTACTATAAGGATATAAATAGTAGTGTTATACTGAATAATAATAGACATAATATTGCCTAAAAAAGTCTACAAAGAGATATTTCTAGTTAATCTATCTCTTATAAGAATAATCCTACTATAAGTAGTGATATTTCTATAATAAATAACGCTCTTATAAATCTAAATGATAAGACTAGTATTAATGTTAATAATAATAATAATAATAATAATAATAATAATAATAATAAAAATAATAATATTAATACTAGTAATAATAATAACAATACTAATATGATTAGTTTATATAATAATAGTATGAAAACTACTAGTATTAATAATAGAGAAATAAATAAACAAAAATCTAAGTTATTAATAGAGATCCTCTCTCTATCAGAAGAAGCTAAAAAAGACTATAAATAGGTTAATAATATAGTTTATAATACTAAAAGTGCACTATTATTTACTATAGTAGATTATCCTACTCTTAGTATTTATAAAATAAATAATAACGTTTTAACTAATAATAATAGTATTACTAGAACTAGTATTATTAATAAAGCTTCTTATATTCTATTAGTTATTATATTAAACAAGCCTTCTAATATATAGTAAGCCTTAAATTCTCCTTATAAAAATAATTAAATTCAAGCTATGTAACTAGAAGTAACTTAAATAGAAGATATAAAAACTTAGGAAATTATATAAAAACTAGATAATATTTATCTATTAGGCGGTAGATAGATATATACTATGAAATTAAAAGATAAAATAAATAATATCTATAAATATAAAGTAAGATAGGTTGCTTAAGGTTATAATTAATATATTAGTATTAATTATTTAGAAACCTTTTCTACTACCTATAGACTAAAAAGCTATAGGTTTATAGTTATATTTACTATAAAAAAAGGTTAGACCTTTCTATAGTATAACGTTACTATAGCGTTTATACATGCTAATATAGATATAGATATATATATAATATTACTAATAGGTTTTTTATATAATAAAACTATAAATAAGTTGGAATTTAATTCTAATTATAACTATAAGTCTAATAATAGTAAATATTACTATAAGCTTTTTAAAGCTTTATATAGGTTAAAGTAAAGCTTTAAACTATAGTATAACTATTTAAAAGCTATATTAATAAAATTAGGATTTATTGTTTCACCTTATGATAAAATAGTATTTATACTTAATAAAAATAACTATAAAGCTATAATTTGTTATTATGTGGACGATATGCTTTTAGTAGCTAATAATACTGCTACTAGTAACTATATATATAATAAACTAAGGTAATATATAAAAATATAACTATTAGGAGAGCTTAGTACCTTTTTAAGCTATAAGTTTGAAATAGATTAACCTAATAAGTTTTTCTTTATATATTAAACTAAATATATAGAAAAAATATTAAATAAATATAATAAAACTAATATAAATCCATTTTTAACTCCTATAAGAGATAATATAAAATTATATATAAATAAATATATTACTATAAAAGAAGAAATATTATAATTTTAGTAGCAGATTAGAGCTTTTATATATCTAGCTCTAAAGACTAAGTATAATATTGCTCTAGTAGTTATAATATTATTAAGATATACAACAAACCCTTTAAAAGAGTATTTTTTAGCTTTAGATTACTTATAGGGATATATAAATAATTTTCCTAAAAGAGGAATTTATTATAATTATAATAATAATATAATATAGGATTTAATAGGTTATTTAGACTCTAATTAGGCTAGAGACCTAGATAATAGAAGATTTATATCAGCTTATATATTTTACTAAGGATTATATAATATAATATCTTATAGTACTATAAAACAAAAAATAGTAGTACTATTTACTTATAAAGCTGAATATATAGCTTTAACTAAGGTAGTAAAAGAAGCTTTATATCTATATAATAGTTATAATTTTAATTTAA
Source organism: Colletotrichum viniferum (assembly GCA_020226115.1). Lineage (NCBI taxonomy): Eukaryota > Fungi > Ascomycota > Sordariomycetes > Glomerellales > Glomerellaceae > Colletotrichum > Colletotrichum viniferum. The sequence continues at coordinate 1,152,212 of JAGFBE010000008.1, forward strand.
TTAATTTAGGTTTTAAAACTATAAATAAACCTAAGATTTTTATAGATAATTTAGTAGCTAAAAAGCTAACTAAAAATCTTAAATTTCATAAAAAATCTAAGCATATTAATATAAAGTATCATTTTGCTAGAGAATCTTTATTAAATAAAGATATAATATTATTTTATATAGACTTTAAGTCTAATATTGTGGATATATTAACTAAGCCTTTAAGTAAAGTTATATTTAATAATATACTTAATATAATAAATAATAATAACTATAAAGAAAATAATAATAATATATATAATAATAATAACTACATTAAAGAAATAATATATTAGTTTTTCTCTTACTTTTTTACTTATAAAGTTATTTTATAAGAGTTTTTTAACTAGTTATAAACATATTATATATATTATAGGAATATTTTTCTTATTTTTCTTATAGGGTTTTTAAGTTTTTTATATTTATAACGTATATATATGTTAAGTGAGTAAGCTATATACTACAAATTAACTGTATATACCTTAAGGGGGGATGTTAATATATAATATTCTTTTATAATAATAATAATAATATAAGAATAATAATAACGCTTAACTTACTTTAATATTCTATAATAAATAAATAAATAATGTTTAAGATATAAAACCTTATATAAAAATACTTTATTTATTATACTTTATAACTATAATATTGATTATGTAATATATATACTTATGTAAGTACTTTATGTAATTAGCAGTTTAGTAGGTTATGTTTTAGGTTATCTTTTCCCTCACTTTTCCCTACTAGAGGATGTAACTTGCTAACTATATTAACAGGAATTATCACAATATATCACTTCTCTTATTATTATCTATATAATTAAATGCTCTTTAATACTTAAGATTATCACTTTTCATCACAACATAAGCCTATCTATAACCTTATACTATATAGGCATATATACTACGCCTCTGCATACGCTTATACCTATGCTAACAGATTATATTTAATAATATACTTAATATAATAAATAATAATAATAATAAAGAAAATAATAATAATATATGTCATAATAATAACTGTATTAAAGAAATAATATACTAGTTTTTCTCTTACTTTTTTACCTATAAGGTTATTTTATAAGAGTTTTTTAACTAGTTATAAATATATTATATATTTTATAGGAATATTTTTCTTATTTTTCCTATAAGGTTTTAAGTTTTTTATACCTATAATATATATATATATTAAGTGAGTAAGCTATATACTATAAATTAACTATATATACCTTAAGGGGAGATGTTAATATATAATATTCTTTTATAATAATAATAATAATATAAGAATAATAATAACGCTTAACTTACTTTAATATTCTATAATAAATAAATAGATAACGTTTAAAGTATAAAACTTTATATAAAAATACTCTATTTATTATACCTTATAACTATAATATTGATTATATAATATGTATACTTATATAAGCATCTTATATAATTAGCAGTTTAGTAGGTTATATTTTAGGTTATCTTTCTCTTCACTTTTCCCTACTAGAAGATATAACCTACTAACTATATTAATAGAAATTATTATAATATATCACTTCTCTTATTATTATCTATATAATTAAATGCTCTTTAATACTTAAGATTATCACTTTTTATCACAATATAAGCCTATTTATAACCTTATACTATATAGGCGTATATACTACGCCCCTATATACGCTTATACCTATACTAACATGTTAACATTACATAAGCGTAGTACATACCTATTAAGGTATAGGCGTGGAGGTGCGTCTGCCTACATAACGTTAAAGTATACTTAAGGCTCTGCGCGTAGTAATGCGTAACAGGGTCCCTAGCTTTTGTGCGCACGTGTGGACCTCAATATAGTAGCACAACTATAGTGCTACAGAGGTCTTAAGTTACTACTTAATTACCTTATATAACTCTATACAGGCTTACCCTATATATAAACACATCGCACGTTTAAATCGCGCAATGCGCAGGTTTTCTGGTTTTCCCTGCGCGCATAACCTAAACGGGGGGGTGTTAATATTACATAAGCGTAGTACATACCTATTAAGGTATAGGCGCAGAGGCGCGCCTGCCTATGTAACGTTAAAGCGTACTTAAGGCTCTGCGCGCAGTAATACATAACAGGGTCCCTAGCTTTTGCGCGCACGCGTAGACCTCAACATAGTAGCACGATATATGCGCCTATATAGTATAGGGTTATAGATAGGCTTATATTGTAATGAAAAGTAATAATCTTAAGCATTAAAGAGCATTTAATTATATAGATAATAATAAGAGAAGTGATATATTATGATGATTTCTATTGATATAGTTAGTAGGTTATATCTTCTAATAGAGAAAAGTGAGGGGAAAGATAACTTAAAACATAACCTACTAAACTGCTAATTATATAAAGTGCTTATATAAGTATATATATTATATAATTAATATTATAGTTATAGAGTATAATAAATAGAGTATTTTTATATAAGGTTTTATACCTTAAACGTTATTTATTTATTTATTATAGAATATTAAAGTAAGTTAAGTGTTATTATTATTATTATAAAAGAATATTATATGTTAACATTCCCCCTTAAGGTATATATAGTTGATTTATAGTATATAGCTTACTTACTTAACATATATATATGTTATAGGTATAAAAAACTTAAAACCCTATAGGAAAAATAAGAAAAATATTTCTATAAAATATATAATATATTTATAACTAGTTAAAAAACTCTTATAAAATAACCTTATAGGTAAAAAAGTAAGAGAAAAACTAGTATGTTATTTCTTTAATATAGTTATTATTATGATATATATTATTATTATTTTCTTTATTGTTATTATTATTTATTATATTAAGTATATTATTAAATATAACCTTACTTAAAGGCTTAGTTAATATATCTACAATATTAGATTTAGAGTCTATATGAAATAATATTATATCTTTATTTAATAAAGATTCTCTAGTAAAATGATATTTTATATCAATATGCTTAGATTTTTTATAAAATTCAAAATTTTCAGTTAGTTTTTTAGCTGCTAAATTATCTATAAAAATCTTAGGTTTATTTATAGTTTTAAAACTTAGATTAGTTAAATTAAAATTATAATTATTATATAAATATAGGGCTTCTTTAACTACTTTAATTAAAGCTATATATTTAGCTTTATAAGTAGATAGTATTACTGTTTTTTATTTTATAGTGCTATAAGATATTATATTATATAATCCTTAGCAAAATATATAAGCTAATATAGATCTTCTATTATTTAAGTCTCTAGCCTAATTAGAGTCTAAATAACCTATTAAATCTTATATTATATTATTATTGTAATTATAATAAATTCCTCTTTTAGGAAAATTATTTATATATCTTTATAAGTAATCTAGAGCTGAAAAATGCTCTTTTGAAGGGTTTGTTATATATCTTAATAATATTATAACTGCTAGAGCAATATTATACTTAGTCTTTAGAGCTAAATAAATAAAAGGTCTAATCTGCTATTAAAATTATAATATTTCTTTTTTTGTAGTAGTATATTTATTTATATATAATTTTATATTATCTTTTATAAGAGTTAAAGATAGATTTATATTAGTTTTATTATATTTATTTAATATTTTTTCTATATATTTAGTTTGATATATAAAGAAAGACTTATTAGGTTAATCTATCTTAAACTTATAGTTTAAAAAGGTATTAAGCTCCTCTAATAGTTATATTTTTATATATTACTTTAGTTTATTATATATATAGTTACTAGTAGCAGTATTATTAGCTACTAAAAGTATATTATCTACATAATAATAAATTATAGCTTTATAGTTATTTTTATTAAGTATAAATACTACTTTATTATAAGGTAAAACAATAAATCTTAATTTTATTAATATAGCTTTTAAATAGTTATATTATAGTCTAAGGCTTTGTTTTAACTTATATAAAGCTTTAAGAAGCTTATAGTAATATTTACTGTTATTAGACTTATAGTTATAATTAGGATTAAATTCTAACTTATTTATAGTTTTATTATATAAAAAACCTATTAGTAATATTATATATATATCTATATCTATATTAATATATATAAACGCTATAGTAATATTATATTATAGAAGGGTTTATCCTTCTTTTATAGTAAATATAACTATAAATTTATAGCTTTTTAGTCTATAAGTAGTAAAAAAGGTTTCTAAATAATTAATACTAATATATTAATTATAACCTTAAGCAATCTATTTTACTTTATATTTATAGATATCATTTATTTTATCTTTTAACTTCATAGTATATACCTATCTACTACCTAATAGATGAATATTATTTAGTTTTTATATAATTTCTTAAGTTTTTATATTTTCTATTTAAGTTACTTCTAGTTATATAGCTTAAATCTAATTATCTTTATAAGGAGAATTTAAGGCTTGCTGTATATTAGAAGGCTTATTTAATATAATAACTAATAGAATATAAAAAACTTTATTAATAGTACTAGTTCTAGTAATACTATTATTATTAGTTAAAACGTTATTATTTATTTTATAAATACTAAGAGTAGGATAATCTACTATAGTAAATAATAGTATACGTTTAGTATTATAAACTGTATTATTAACCTATTTATAGCCTTTTTTAGCTTCTTCTAATAGAGAGGGGATTTCTATTAATAACTTAGATTTTTATTTATTTATTTCTCTATTATTAATACTAGTAGTTTTTATATTATTATTATGTAAACTAATCATACTAGTATTAGTATTGTTATTATTAGTATTAATATTATTATTTTTATTATTATTATTATTATTATCATTATTATTATTATTAATACTAGTTTTATCACTTAGATTTATAAGAGTGTTATTTATTATAGAAATATTACTATTTATAGTAGGATTATTTCTATAAGAGATAGATTAACTAGAAATATTTCTTTATAGACTTTTTTGGGCAGTATTATGTCTATTATTATTTAGTATAATATTACTATTTATATCTTTATAGTAGGTATTTATGCTTAAAGGAAGCTCTTTATAATGAGAAATAAAGGTATTTTTTAAGATTTTAACGTTTTAAGACTATAAAGCTCTTCTTAGTTATATATTCTAAATCTTATATCTATTAGATCTATAATTTATTATATAACCTTAATATGCTTATATATTTAGTTTTTTGATTTTAAGATCTTTATTCTTATAATAGTATATGCTACTCTATACTTTTATATTATTTATATTAGGTTTTATATTATTTTTTATTTTATAAGGCGTTTTATACTATATAGAGCTATGAGGAGTCCTATTATATATATAAAGAGTAGTATAAAAGGCTTCACTCTATAAGTAGTGTAATAAACTTAAATTATATAATATTGTTCTTATTTTATTAACTATAATATGTATAGTACGCTCTATAAGACTATTAGGTTTATATATATAAAGAGGTCTTTTATTATGTATTATACTGCTTTTAGTATATATAGCTTTAAAGTGATAATTATTAAATTCTATACTTCTATCTATAAATACTTCTTTTATTCTTTTATTATTATTATTATTATTTACTTTAGCTTGAAATTTAAGAAAAGCTTTACTAATAGTATGCTTCTCTTTATCTTTAAGTAATTTTCTCTATATAAAATAGGAATATTTATCTATAAAGATAATAAAATATATATATTTATTATATATAATAGGCGTTATAGGCCTATATAGGTCTGAAGCTATATAATCTAGATAATCTAGATTTTTATTATAAACTTATAGCTTACTAGCCTTAGTTATAAATTTGCTTTTATAATAGGCTTTATAAAGCTATAAAGTTATATTATTATTATTATTATTTATATTTATTATAGTGTTATCTTTTAATTTTAAAAGACTTTATAAATATATATAACTAAGATGTTAGTGCTATAATTATAGGCTATTATTGTTATTATTATTTATATTATTATTTATATTATTATTATTATTATTAGTTATAGTATTAGTATTATGTATATATTGATTATTATTATTGATAGGAAACTAGAAGAAATATAAGTTATTCTTCTTTACTCCTATAGCAATAATATAATCTTTATTAATATTATATAGTATAGGTTGCTTCTAAATAATAGAGGCAATTCCTAAAGAATCTAACTTAGATTGACTAAGTAGATTGATACTTAGTTTAAGTATATAATAAACGTCCTATAAGGTTATTTTATTATTATTAGGATATATTATTAAATCACCCTTTATAGTAGAAGTAAGAGTCTTTACTTCTCCCTATTTTATAGTTTTATTAATTTTTTTATAGTTTTTTAATAAGTTATAGTTACTAACAACATAAATAGTAGCTATAGTATTAATATAAATATTAACTATATTTTCATTCTTATTATTATAACTCCTTATTTTTCCTTTTTCTTTAATAATAGACTAGTTAATTAAATAACCTAAAGAAGGATTATTAGTATTATTTATATTATTATTAGGAGTAGTATAGCTTATATTCTTAAAGAGAATATCTTCTTCTTCTTTATTAGAAAATAAATCTATTAAATCTATAGGATTTTTAGAATTATTTATAGATATATAGAGGGTAATTTCTTCTAAAGTAGTTATATTAACTACTTCCTTTTCTTTATCTTTAGTATTAGTAGTACTAGTAGAGGGTTTTTTCTACTAGCTAGGTACTTTATTAAGATATAGAAAAGCGTAGTTTTCTTTAGTATAGTTTGTTTTCTTATAATTTTTATAGTATAAACCTTTCTATTTTTTCTAAGGTTTTTTATTAATTTTATTTTTGTTTTTCTTATTTATGTTTTCCTAGTTTTTATTTTATTTTTTATTCTTTTTATTATTACCTTTAGTAGTATTATTAACTACTTTGCTACTACCTTTTCTCTTATACTTATCTATAGAACTAATATATAAAGAGTTTAAGTTATAAGTAGTAAAGTTAGTCCTAAAAGACTAAGTTATAGAGGTTATAAAAGCTTTATAAATCTTATTTAGACTATTAAATATATAAACTATAATTACTTAATTAAGTAATTTAAGCTTATTATAGAACAAATTATCTATAAGTTCTTTTATTTTATTTATATATTCTTCTATAGAATTAAAGTTATCTAAAGAAGTATTAAAGAACTCTTTATAGATTAAAAACTTATTTATAAAACTTATAAGCTTATATAAAGCTTTTAGATATTCCTAAGTAGTATAAATATCTTTATTATCTTTTATAACCTTTAGAAGCTTATTATTATAGAATAACTATATATAACTTAAAGCTTTATAGTTTTTATTTTTATTATTAGAAGAAATAGACTTAATAAAGTCTATAGTAATATCTTTACTATATAGTAGGACTTTAATATATATAGCCTATACTTTATAGTTCTCTAAGTTAATAAGTTTAAAGAACTAAACTTTAAGATTAGTTATTATTACTATAATAAGATATAATATATAATTATAAACTTTATAAAGAATTAATAATAGTAAGAGTATTAACTAAAGAGCTATTATATATATAATATAGTAGTTCTTATAGTAAAGTTATAATAGTTATAAACCTAGAGATTAAAGGTTTAATTTATAAAAAAGAGTAGTTTTTATTTCTTTTTTTTAATTAATATCTTCTTTAGTTAAACCTATATCTAACTAAAGAAATATATATTCTATATAGTAAATTAGTTAAAAAGAAGTCTATTAAGTAGTAAATATAGGTTTAAACTAAATTAGTAATAGCTTAGAAAATAGTTTAAAGAGATAATTTAAAGATTATAGATTAAATAAAATAGTAGTAAAAGTTTATCTATTTAGAAAAAAATTAATAGAGGTATAGTTAATTTAAATAGAGTTTAATATATAGATTTAAAGAAAATAAATCTTATAGAACTAAATAACTAGTCTAATTAGTATTTCTAGTTCTATAAAAGTAGTATAGATAGAAAAGTATTTAAAGGATTAATTTTTAGTATATATAACCTTTAAGTAAAGATAGGGCGTTATAGGTAAGTAGGGGAGAGGTAAAGAAGTAATAAGAATAGAGGTTATTTCTAAGCTAGGCTTATAACCTAAATAGGGGGGTGTTAACATTACATAAGCGTAGTACATACCTATTAAGGTATAGGCGTAGAGGCGCGCCTGCCTATGTAATATTAAAGTATACTTAAGGCTCTGCGCGTAGTAATGCATAACAGGGTCCCTAGCTTTTGCGCGCACGCGTAGACCTCAACATAGTAGCATGAAAAGCTAATTTTATGCTGTAATACGCATTTTTCTATATTATACGCAAAATGCATTAAATCTATTGCTAATGTGTTAATTACTATTAATTACTATAGTTATAGTAATATTTAAATATATAACTATATAATAGAGATATAAAATATATATCTAATACCTCTATAGTAGTTAATTTATCTATAGAGATATTACCTATCTAGCTAGTTACTCTATCTTTATATTAATTAATTAGTAAAAAGTGTATTTTACTTTTATAGAAGATTAAAATAATATTTACTAAAGAATAAAAGAAGAGATTTAATATATAACTTTATATATCTATATAGTATATAGTTTATATAGCTCTAAGTAATATAAAAGTATATTAGGATATTTAATATAGTTCTCTAGAGTAAATAAATTTAGTAGCTAATAGAAGTAATAACTATTCTAAAAACTTAGTTTATTTATAATATAAAAGTTTATTACTATATAGGTTATATTTAGTTATTAATTATTTACTATTAGTTAGTATATATCTATAGTTTATTATACTAGATATATTAAAAAAGATACTAGGTGATAATAATAATATAATAGTACTTAGAATATTAAATCTATAGCTATTAGTAATTATAATAATACTACTATTTAAAAACTAAAAAACCTATAAGCTAGTAAGTATTATTAACTATATTAAATAAATAATTTAATAATATAAATTATAATATAATATTATTAGTAAAATATAGAGATATAAAAAGTACTACTATAATTAATAAAAAATAGAAATCTAATATTATATAGAGCTTCTTAAACTACTATAGTACTATAGTAATCTATCTCTTAAAGAGATATAAAAGTTTCTATTTAAAGTTTTTAAGATCTAAATTAGTTATTTTATAATTAGTTAATAGTTAAACTTATCTAGTTAAATAAATAAGAAATTTATAATTATTACTACTTAGTAAAATAATAAACTATAATATAAGTATTTATACTATATATAATAATATCACCCTAACTAGCTAGTATTTATTAATAAATCTAGCGTTAATAAGGATATTAAGATATAGAGGACTAAATAAACGCTAAAAAGACTTACTACGTTTTAAACTATAGAGATTAATTAGTTTTAGAACTTTTATATATAAATCCTATTAGCCTTTACGTTAAATAGTATTCTATACTTAACTATATATTATAATATAATTAATAGTAATAGCTTCTTTTATTAGCTATAGAAGTATTTTATCCTAAAGTATAAATAGTTTCTAAAACTAAACTCTATTATTATTATAGATAACCTTTTTTACTATTATATACTTTAAATTAAGGAGTTATACTAAGTATTAAGTATTAATCTTAAGTTTCTACTTCTATATTTATTAAACTTTAACTCTATTAAGGAGTATTTTAGTAATCTAAAGCGATATATTAGAAAGATATATTTAAAATAGAATAATAATAAGAATAATAATTAGGATTTTATAGAATATCTATATAACTACGCTATAGAGATTAGGTATTATTTACTTTAGATTAAAGGCTATTTCTACTATTTATTTATTAACTTTAATAGGATAGAGTATATATTTAATAATATTAAACTATAAAAAGGAGGATAATCTATAAATATTAAATATTAGTAAGCAATTTAAATCTTTATTATATAATTATAATAAATTCTAATTATATTATTATAAAATAGAGAATTATTAGATCTATAATTATAGCTAGTAAGATTATAAAAGATTTAACTATAATTGCACTAAAGTATAGAAAACTTATTATTATCTATTATTTTTATTAGTAGCTATATATATATATTAATTTTGCTTATATAGTAGCTAAAATATATTATTAATGCTTATAGTAATAATTTATAATAATAATATATTATTATAGTTATAGATTTTAACTACTATAGTTAGAGATTTTAATTATAACTAACTAGAAAGTATTAAGATAAATTATATTATTTATAGATATAAAATTATAGTAATTTTATTACGTTTATATATATAGAGTAGTAGTATTAAATCTATAGCTATAAGTAGACTTTTCTATAGTTAAATATATTATATAAAAAAATCGTATATATAGTTAAACTTCACACTACTTTTATTATATTACTCTTCTTTTTTATCCTCTTCTAAGTAATATATCTCTATTAATAATATATTACTTAAGATTTAAATCTAATTATCTTTATTACTTAGTTTAACTTTATTTTGTTTAGTCTATAACTATATAAGTAGTATTTATAATACTAATAGTAGTAGTAATAAAATAAAACTAAAGAGTTTTAAAATGCCTATAAAGTTAGCTATATTTAATAATAAATAGTTTTATATATACTTATTATATTAACTAACTTTAACTAGTATATTATAGATCTTTTACTTAATAGATTAATATAGTATTAAAGTATTAATATATTAAGATAACTCTAACTTACTTAAAACTAGCGTTATAAAGTTTTTAACTAGTACTACTATTATCTCTCTTAGTAATCTAATATATATTTTTATATAAATATCTCTTTCTAACTTTTAATAGTGTAAATAAAGTTTAGAGTAAAATACTATATTAGAGAGGGTATTAAACTACTTTATATAGTAAGTACTATTATCTATAAAAGATTTAATTAAGTTTCTAATATCTTTAGTAAGATCTTAAATAAACTTTTATTTAGTAAACTAAATATTTAGTAACTTATAAATTACTTATAAGCTATTATCTATTAATTATAGTTTCTATAGCTTCTTTTTGAACTTTTTATTAATATTATATTACTTACTATAAATAGATATAAACTATTTAATAAAGCTAGCTATTTAATTTAGAGCTTTTTAGAGTGAATCTAGTATTATTAGTAAGAATAAATAAATTAAAAGTATAATACTTAGTTAATAAATACTTAGAAAGTTTAATAGTAGAAGAGTTAGTAATAAATATTATAAGATGTTTATATATAGCTAATATATTAGTAGTAGTAGTAGTAGCTATATATATAGGTTAGAATACTAAAGATAATAATTTAGTACCTCTATATTACTATATATATTAATAATAGTATTACTATTAGTATTAGTTAGGTTAGATCTTAACTTTAATAGTAGAAGTATAGTATTTTAGCCTTCTCTTCTATTATTACTGTTATCTCTTAATTATTATTAACTTTAATAATATTTCTACTTCTTTTATTTTAGCGTTTTTTATCCTTAATAAATTAGTTATAAAATATTTTACTTAGTAATTCTTTAAGTAGTTCTATATTATTAATATTAGTCTATTTATTTAGAATAGCTTTTACTTATTTCTCTATATAATAAGATTTAATTTTATAATGCTTTTAGCTTAATATATAATACTAATTAAACTTCTTATTACTTAAACTATTTTTATATTTATAGTACTTTAGGTAGATATATATATAGAGAAGTTATTTATATATATTTTCTTTTTAACGTTTAACGTTTATAGAATTATTAAGTTTATAACTAATTACTTTTTATATACTAGCTAAAATGCTTATTTAACTACCTTTTTAAGGCATTTATATACTAGTTACTATTTTACTAGAGATTAATATAGTACTATATTACTATTTAATAGTGAAGTAGATTTTATTTCTCTCTTTAGCTTATTTAAGAGAGGGAGTAATATTAATCTATAGAATATTTAGCTAAGTAATACTTCTAATAGATAGATATACTTAAGTAAAGATTAGTATTAGTTTAGATATATTAGTTAGCTTCTTCTAAGTAATAATAATAGTAATATTAGCTTTCTTTAGATTATATAAATAAACTACTTCTACTTTAAATTAAATACTACTATTTATTTCTTAGTTTCTATTATTTATATTTAATATATTAGTAAAGCTAAATCTATTATATATAATACTTTTAATAGTTAGATTAAGAATAAATAAACTATTACTTTTAAGCGTTAAGCTATAAATAACTTAAATTTATAGTAGAGTTAGTTTATTATTATTTATATCTTCTTTCTCTTTAAATATATTAGGAAATAATATAAATATATTATTAGCGCTATAGCGAGGGACTATAAGTATATTATTTATAAATTAAGTAGTTTAATAAGAGGTTAGGTTAACTAAAGTTAAGTTTAGTTAAAATAATAGTATAAATAAAAATAGAGTACTTTAAAGCTAAATTATATATAGTAGATCTTTTTTTTACTTCCTCTATATTATTATTACTTTTTAGTAAGAGAATGTTTTTAGAGCTTTTTATAATAATAGAGAGGCTATATATATATACCTTTTTTATAATATAAACTTAGAAGCTATTAAATTATTAGTTTTAAAACTAGTTTTAGTAATAATAACCTCCTTAATAGCTTTTTTAGTAGTAGTAGTTTAATAAACTCTCTTAATAAGTATAATAATTTTAATTAATAGCGAAGTAGAGCGTTAAAAAGGATCTCTAGTAATATCCTATACTAATTATTATATATATTATTATTTCTATATACTATTAGTAATAGGTAAAAGATAATACTTAAATAAGTTATTATTTACTTATTAAAATACGTAGTAATACTTAAGAGGTATTATAACGCCTTTAGATTATAAGATCTAATAGGAATAGATTAATTAAAGCTATTAAAATAGGTTAATTACTATATTATGAATATCTATGTAGCGTTAAGCAAATTTTTATGTATATATAGGGATTATGCGTGTGTAATTTTGGCAAAAAGGGGGGGCGGACGCTGTCAGTGTAACAGACTGTATAATAATGCTCGCCTGCTCACAACAGCGCAGGCAATACGCATGAACCATCCGTCCTATGGATCGACGAACCCCTTGTCAAGCAATCGGCGCTGATGTCCTGAGACTCCCAATGTCAGATGACAAAGATCGCGCCCGCGAAGGGCGTTGTAAGGGTTCTGGAAGGCGTTTGCTCGCATCCCACCGGCGACTTTCGCGATCGTTGGCTTGGGCCAAATTGAGTTTTCTCGGGATTTTGTTGTCGACTCCGAGACGTGCGAGCTGCGAAACATGCGCGCGGCGTAGGCCCCACGCGGAATGGCACGGGTAAATCTCCCTGTTGTTTTTTGTCTTCAATGGGGGTCCCAATTATATGTGTTGTCTGATTTCCTCATCCCGTGGGTTGACGCCTTTTTGATGCTCGTCCCTTGCCCGCGCCTTCTCTAATTCGTCTCGGGCTACTGTGCCGGGCACGACCCGATCCTTCAAGATGCTTGTATCATGAGTAATTATTTTCTTAGGCGCCACTCTCATTGAGACACTTCCATCTAGACAAGTTCAGGTCGAATACATCAAGGAGTTGCCGATAGGATGGACGCGATCACGAGTCGCCGATCCTGAACATCAATTCCAACTGTCTATAGCCGTTGACCGAACCGACCACGTACATAAGGCACTGTATAGTGTCTCGACGCCCGGCCATGAGTTGTATGGGAAGCATCTTTCGAGAGAGGAGGCTCAAGCCCTTCTCATGCCCGACGATGAGTCTCGGGATATGGTGGTCAATTGGCTCTTGAATCAGGGACGCCTCGATCAATCCGCGATTGCAAGCGACGGCCACTGGATCAGAGTTACCACTACGGTTGAAAAAGCCAACAGGCTGCTAGGCGCCAAGTATTCTTGGTTCAAACATACCGACAGTGGGAAAGAGGTCTTAAGGACCCTAGAGTACTCGTTGCCGATGGAGTTGAAGGCCAAGATATCGCTAATATCCCCGACGACACGATTTTGCTCGCATCCGATGATGCATCAAGGACCTCAAGCTCCAGGCACCAATGATGCGCTACCTTCCGACGAGCTTCGCAAGCACAAAAGAGCCTTCTCTGGGGTGACCAACGAGCCCCTGTGGAGATCAGCCGCAGCCGTCGATCCCCCACCTTCAGTGTCCCGAGCCCAAGTTGACGCGACGTGCAACCGAACCGTCACACCCAGCTGCGTCAGAGCACTCTACAACGTTCCTGCAAATGTTCCTGTCAGCAAAGCTCGTGGTCTCGGTGTATATGCCTCGCAAAGCCAGGCCCCAAAATTCGCAGACTTCGCCCTCTTCGCGAAGAACATCGACCCGCCGTCCACCGGCGTCAACTTCTCCTTTCTAAGCATCAACGGCGGCGTCACGAGCCAGGATCAGAATCAGTTGTCGAATGCCGAGTTAAACTTTGACATGCAGTACACTGCGTCTCTCTCGAACCCCGTACCGAACATTGTCACCGCCGTCGCTGGTGACGGTCCCATCAAGCTGGAGTTGGGAGGTCAACCTGGGGATACCACAGAGCCATGGCTCATATGGCTCGATACCATGCTCAAGCTTCCTGACTATCAGCTCCCTCATACTATCACAACAAGCTTTGGCGAGAACGAACAATCCCTTCCTGACGGCTACATACAGCAGATTTGCAACCAGTTCGGTGCCCTCGGTGCTCGAGGCGTCACCATGTTCGCTGCTTCGGGAGACTCTGGGCCGGGAAACACTTGCGTGACCAACGACGGCACCGCCAGTACACGCTTCAACCCAGTCTTCCCCGCGGTATGCCCCTTCGTCACCGGCGTCGGTGGAACGAAGAACGTAGCTCCTGAACAAGCATTCCCATTCTCGAGCGGTGGGCTTTCGGACAAGTTCGCCAGGCCAGCATACCAAGACCAAGCTGTTCCTCCGTACCTTAAGACGGTTGGCAACAACTTCCAGGGCCTCTTCAATGCGTCGGGCAGAGGCTTCCCAGACGTGAGCGCTCAAAGCTTCAATGCGACGTTCTTCACCGGTGGTCAGCTTGGCGGCTTCCAAGGAACGAGTGCAGCGGCACCGATCTGGGCTGGCACGGTTGGTATGGTGAATGCCGCTCTCATCCAAGCCGGAAAACCTCCGATGGGATTCATCAACCCATGGCTGTATGGCGCTGGACTCCAAGCCATCAATGACGTGAAGGTCGGTGCTTCCACTGGATGCACGGGGACGACTGCTTTTGGAAGTCAGCAGTTCCCGCCTCAATTTGGGGCCAAACTTGTGCCAAACGCGTCTTGGCCCACTGCTCCGGGCTGGGACGCTGTCACGGGTTTGGGCACTCCGGATATTGGCAAGATGCTTGCATTGAGAATGGCAATGTGATCAGGTTGTAGCTACGCTTGAACAGAAAGTAGTCGAAGCGATTTAAATCCAAAACTAGATGTCAACGACACAGGAAAGTGAAAACCTGTCTGACTTCTTCATGTGTCCCAGTCTGATGTTTCAGTCTGATGATTCTATGGAACCATGTTCAAGGCGTAAAGTAACCCAAGATACTAGGTACTCTGGAAGAATCCTGAGGTGGTTTCCTTACCTCCGAACAGGATGCAACTTGATCCACAATGGCATTTTCTCCCAAGCCATGAAAACTTTCTGATCCATCCAGTCTTCTTTTGTCACATTTTCGATGTCGAACTGGCAGACGAGCCGAGCGATGATAACCTTGATCTCGGCATAGGCCAGGTTTCTTCCAACGCACATCCGCGGGCCCAGCAGGAAAGGCTGAGAAGCGTCTCGCTTATCGCCAGCAAATTCAGGATCTTCTCCCAACCAGCGCTCAGGAATGAACTCATCGGGACGGGTCCAATTGGCAGTACTTCTGTTTGCAACATATATATGTACACCAACAGACACACCTTCCGGGATGAATTCACCGTCAATCGTAGCGCCCCCGGGAGGTACGATGCGATTATGCGCTTGAGGTGACGGCGGGTAGATACGAAGACCTTCCTCGATACAGGCTAGGAGATATTTGCAGTCGTTGACGCCAGCAAAAGTGATTTCACCCTCGTGCGCGAAGGCCGTGCGGATCTCAGCGGACAATTTCTCCAAGACCCGGGGGTTCGTCATAAGGAGCCAAACGAGGCCTATGATTTCAGTCGGATTAGCGCGGGTTCATGGGGCTGATTGCTGTCAAGCCGGCCAGGACCGCACAACTTACCTGCCAAATGAGTAGAGGTTGTCTCGCTTCCGCCGGCAATCAGAAGCTGCGAATTACCCTCCAGTTGGTCATAAGACATCTTGCCTGACTTGTAGGCCGCAATCATTTTATCCATAAAGTCCGGCACCGTCGGCTGTATTTCAAGACGATGATTGACCATTTCCTGTACGACTATCGTGAGCCGCTTACACCCACTCTACCGTGCTCATGGAATACATACCTCTTGAAGCCGTGTCAGGGTCTTAGCATCTGAGAGGACCTTTAGTGGAAACAACCACAGCCCTACCGGGAAACGAAGCAGGAGTGGCAAGTAAGAGATCGCTTGGTAGTAAGCGAAGAACTTGGCCAAAGACAAGAACATCTTGACCCACATATGGAGAGTAGATGTTGTCAGACAATCGAACGACTGCCCAAAAGCTGATGTGGCCGAGTCAGATAATGAGGGCCGAGAGCGCTTGGCTTGAGGTAGACTCACTGAGAAAGCCAATGAAGTCAAAAGTCAGGAACTAAGTTCAGGTCAGCACAGCATATGTCTCGATGACCGGCAAGAGCACGCACGTTGAACCACTTCAGGATATCCACTGGCTGCGTGCCATTCTGTCCATCTTCCTGTACTCTCCGAAACATGAGGTCGACAAATTCTTTCAGCACTGCCTCTTGCTCTCTCATAGCCTTCTCAGAGAAACCGGGTGCAAGTAGTTTACGGATGAACGGATGATAGCGTCTGTCGGCGTTGAGAATAAGGTGCCTGCCCCGGAATCCGGCGAAGAATTTCTGGTCCTTCGCGAACTCGAGCTGCCCCGCTTTGGGTGTGTAGATCTCCTTCCATTGAGGAGTGTCGCTAAAAGACAGACCATTCGGAGAGGTTCGGACGACGGGCCCGTATCTTTCGTGTAGCTTGAGAGTATCGGCAGGCTGTCTGCCTCCAATGATAGCCGATACGAGCCATAAAGGGGTTGCAGCAGCGAGGCGAGGGCCAGGGTACTTGGAAAGTGGGTGAAAGAAGAGGTTGTAAATGCAGACGGCTGCAAAATATGCTACGGTCTGTGATTTTTTGATGAGGTCAAGTAGCACAATCAGGTTTGTCGCAACTTACCAGCGCTGAGACGCCCAAAAGTGCGACCCAGGTACCCGGCGGTTTGAATGAGCTTGCGTAGAAAGCGGCCACGTCTTTGAGCGGCATCTTCGGAGCTTTCTAGTTGAAGCTCGAAGGAAACTAAATACTGTTGACGCACAGTTTTAACAAGGATTAAAGAGAGACAATCTCGCAATCCTGCAATAAAACGTTGTCAGCTTGTATTCATAGAGCATGCTTTCCCCTCACATTGGGAAAGCCACGATGCATGATTACAGATGTGCAAGGTTATGCAGGTTATTAAAGACATTTGTTGTATATACCATAGGTCTCTGAAGTAGGATAGAACCGTTTATGCTGGTGCGGAAAATTCGCAAATATCTGAGCGGCTTCAAAGGCTGCGTAGTTAGATCCGATAATGGAACTGCAATGATGTGGCCTCTTGGATTGTGATGATTGGGCTTAGTTGGTGCTCAGCAAAGAGCACGCTGAAAAGAACCTTAAGAACGCGCAGACTGATAACGTAGGGCAAAACAGCCTAGGAAGTTTAGGCGAATCCTTCACAAGTCTTTCTCATAAAGAATGAGCATACCAGTGCATTCAAATACCCTGTCAAAGTGCCTTAGCTGGTGTACGAAGTAGGTAGCTGATGAATTGCCAGTGGAGAAGTATGGTATCATTAGCAGCTCTTCTGGGAAACCCAACCGAACAGTCCAATGATTGTACGTCGTTTACTATCAAGTGGATGCGGCTAAGGACAATGAAGAACAGCAATGGCTGGTCAGCTTGCGATTGCCTGCCTAAAAAGCTGGGGCATACACCAGCACATGTCCTGGCGAGTGTTTGACAAGCTGCGCATTCAGCTTGGAACAAATGAAAACAAAGCATATGGTAATGGGCTGAACAGACCCAGGACTGCAAACTTGATACGATACACGGAGGATATCCTATTGGTCTCAAGCCGCCCATTTTTACTTGTCTGTCGAGCCCTTATCTCTGCTGTCAACATTCTTAACCGCGCTAAGCCCTGCCTCAACATGGCTGTCGGCTTCAACAGCCTCAATAACCTGAATCTGCTTCTTGGAAAGCCGCCTATCCATGAAAATGAGGACGGTGACCCAAATCATCATTGCAGTGCCAACGACAATCATCGCAATCATTCCTTTCTGTTCAATATGTCAGTTGAGGACTCTTGATGAAACACATGCCCCTCACTACTCACCCTGACTTCGGGCGCATCATCTGCTCGGAAGAAGATGAGCGGCCACCATGCCTGAAAACAGTTGCCCGCCGCATTCATGCAGGCAATCACGCAAGCCCTAAGAGCAGGGGACTCATTCCGCATGGAGTCATTCGCCCACGCGAAGAACGTCGCTTGAATGCAGTAATGGAACCTGCCCAGTAGTAGGCCCCAAACTTGGCTGCAGTCGACGTGGGCGCCAGGATGATAGCAGCGTTCGCTATGGCCGTGAAAGCGACGCAGTAACCAGACAGCCGCCTCCGGCCCCAAATGTCGGTACTAGTCGCCCACAGCAGAGTACTGACAACACCGACTGCTTGCACGCCGGTTGGATAATTGTTGCGTTGAAATACAGTGTAATGCTCCGTGGGGTGAGATTGCATGTAGAGGTTGAGGATGGACTGGTTCGACTGGGACTCAGAGGTGTTGCCGAGGATCCATAAGAAGCAAAAACCGTAGAAATACCACGAGTGCAGGATGCGGGAGATAAAGGACCAAGTAAGAATCTTTTCTCCCTCCTCACGAATCGGAACTCGCTCTTGGGCAAGCTTGATCTCTTCTTCGCTGAGGTAAAAAGCTGTCGTGGTACTCGGCGTGTCTGGGAAGAAGAAAAAGCCGTAGATGGCAACAGGCAGAGTGATAATTCCGGAAATCTGATGTGGTTCTATCAGTATCGCTTTCGTCATTTAGGTGCAGAGTTACTCACGATGAAGAGCCACTTCCATCCTGGCATTCCGTGGAGACCATTCATGGAGGAGTAGATAGCCGTCTGAAGGAAACCACCAAACATTCCCCCGGCCAAACCACTTGCAGTGAAAAGGCCAGTCCTTTGTCCTAATTCTTTCTTCGTATACCATGATCCGAGGATGTATTGAGTACCGGCAAAGATGCATGACTCAAAATATCTACAACGATGTAAGTTTAGTATGTGATTGCGAAGGAGTGCTTGTATGAGAAATAATACCCTTGAAAGAAGCGAATCCCCATCATGTGTTGAGGGGTCTTTGCAACCGCATTCAGCATGGTGATAATTGCCCATGTCGTGATCATGAAGGAAAGAACCTCTTGGGCTTAAAAGTAAGTCAAAAGCAAATTATTTGGGACAATCCCACTGTATTAGACACCAAAGTTAGCATGTGTCTTGTGAGAGCTCGGGACGAGAACTTCTGTCAACTGACATGAGGTATGCGGTCGCATAAAGTGTTGTAACTTCCGTAAGTTGGGCACCTTTGAATCCCAAATCCTCCCTCATTCCGGATACGTAAGCTTGTGTAATACTGGCTCTGTCTAAATAGTTCCTTTTCCGTCGGATATTAGCATTTGCCTCATCATATTGGTGGAGGTGATTACTCACATAAAGTATGCTAAGCAGCAGAAGGTCAGAATGAAGAAATCTAACTTCGAGACAAGCCGTTTCTCCTGGGTTGTCGATGCACCCTTGAAGTGTTGTCGCAAATCCGAAAACGGCGACATGATGGTTGATCGTGATGCCCTTGCTGGGCTATTCTTCACGGAATTGGTGGTGTTATTCGTTCAGACTGGATGCATGAGATTGACCTTCCTCGAATTCAGCTGAGTCCGAGGTCTTAAGTAGATATCCTATCTCAAGATACAGGGCGTCGTGCGTTATCACTTCAAGACCGTACCATCTGTCAATAGCAGACTTATCTTCTTGGCTGGTCTCATGAGAAGCAGGAGATTGTCATGGCACTGAAACAGGCAATCAGCCGAGGACTCCGATGCTCCTTGGTGCCCCGCCCTTGAAGAGACTCTGCATGTCTGTCACTCGTCCAGACTGGACGAAATCCGGGGTACTGACACAAATAGGATACTGAGACGCAATCACAATGTTGGCAATTTGGCATCAGCTTGGTGTTGACTAAGGTAGCGTGCATCAATGATAAGCATGGGAGTTAATGATCACCCAATCACGTCAATGAAGCGAGGGAGAAGTACAGTCCGTTGCATTGACAGCGTCTGTCAAATTGACAGCCAAAACGTAGGTGCCCCACCAAGGTGCCAATTTGTCCCTTACGGGCGCCTATACGTACAATCTGACACGCCCCCTCAGGGCGAGCCGACGCGAGGCCTGGCCCTCTAAGGCGCCCTATTAACTGCCCGGCTTTTTTTCGCTTTTCAGGCTAGTTAGTGGACGGCTTAGTTAGAGTCCGCTGCCAGTGGGATTCGAACCCACGACCTCCGCCGTATTAAGTACGGATACGCGCGCACAACTGGCCATTGCGGCATTCAGACTGTTAATTGTCAAATTGACAGCCAAAACGTAGGTGCCCCACCAAGGTGCCAATTTGTCCCTTACGGGCGCCTATACGTACAATCTGACAGCGTCCGCCCCCGACTTTGTAGCCCGAAAAAGGCAAAAAAAAAGGGGCATTTTACTAAAAAACCACTAAATTACCCTAAAGTTTACACTTTAATAGCTCTATGCGTACGTAATACGTGAGAATAAAAAATATATTAATCGATAGCCCTCGATTAGGTGATTATAACGATATCTTTTTTATTTATACGTATTACGTACGTATAGAGCTATTAAAGTGTGAAATTTAGGGTGATTTTAAGGGGTTTTTAAGTAGCTAGGGGTTTCGTTTTTTCTTTTTAGCGTTACGTTAAGTATCCGGTAGCCTAAAACCCCCTAAATCACCCTAAATTTCACACCTTAATAGCTCTATACGTATACAGTACGTACGAATAAAAAAGATATCGTTATAATCACCTAATTAAGGGCTATCGATTGATCTATTTTTTATTTTCACGTATTGCGTACGTATAGAGTTATTAAGGTGTGAAATTTGTAGTGATTTAGGGGGTTTTGGGCTAGCGGAAAATTTTCCTTCCGGGTCAAAGTTAGGGGCGGACGCTGTCAACGCAACGGACTGTATATCAAGTGGGGCTTCACCGAGAGGAGCTCCTCCCATTAACCCATTCATGTCGACAGTCGCACCGATAAACGTGTCGAACCAAAGGACGGATCACCGGGATTCGATGGGGAAGTGAGATCAGTGTTGAAAGAATGAGGCAAGTTAGAGGACACAGCGGTGTTCTGTCCGTCGTTGAGTCAAATATAGTTCTTGGTTGTCCAAATTCGGGAGCCCGTTATCTCCAGTACCAAGATGCCAAGATTCCAGCTGCAGTCGACAAAAAGGCTGCTGCTGATGTCACGCGTTGTGTTTGCCTCGGTAAAATCGTGTTAAGCCTAAGTGGCAATAACATCGTTAGGTTCATCTTCAAGCCCGACTTGAGGCTGCATATGCGTTTCAAATGGAAACAAACCACAACCATATGTATTCGAGCAAGATTATATCAAAAATAGTGTTTATTGCTGCTCGACGAATAGCTGAAGAAGATTGCCGAGTTCCTATGTCTCATAAAGCCACCTCAATGCCAAGACGGACAAGTCCGCTGGTTACGCTTATTCACTGCGCCTTGAGCACGGGCACATACACCTCTCTAGCAACGTTGTCAAACTTTCCCAAGCTCTTGTGGCCTTCAGTATCTGGATACTCTCCCGCAAAGAAGTCGGTGTGCTTTCCAGTGTCCATAGGCCGGTCTATATCGTACCCATACCGTTTCCAACCGTGCTTCCGTGCATCTAGGTAGTCTATTTACTGTCAGCCAAGGTCCATTCAGCCGATGACTTGTTTACTTACCAGCCATGCAAAACACTCGATCATCCATGGGCTTGTCGCGGCCGAGGCGTTGTAGCAATGGGGAGTTCTCCAAAGGCTTCAACTCGCGATCATCAGCAGGACGGGCAAAGTAGATGACTCCAATACGACGAAGGTGTCGCTGGTCTACAGGCGGCTGCACCACACGATGAATGGTCGCCTTGAACAGGCCCCCTGTCAAACGCTCTATAGCCTCTCCGAAGTTGATGACGAGACCCTTGGGCTGGTGCTCGACCCAGCGATACTTGCCGTCGTTGTGGTCCAAGACTTGAAGTGCGGCGATGGGCTGCGAGAACAAGAAGGTCCAAGAGCCCCAGTCGGTGTGTCCGGAGAGGAAGATGTCACGATACTTCTCGCTCTCTTCCTGAGGACGAGGCTCACACATCATGTATCTGATGTACTCTGTCTTGGAGCCACCGGACGCATGGGTCGCCTGCACTGCTTCATCCGGAACCTCCAAGATCATGCTCACCAATGTCAACAGCTTCTTGAGGATATTCGTGCGGATAAACTGCATCACATCCTGGGTCTCTTTGAGGTAGGGTCTCATAATCTCTGGGTGGGGGCGGTTCTTCGGATCGTGGACGAGGATGTTGTAGTGGTCCAGCTGCTTGGGGAAGCCGCCTTTGTGTCCGAGTGGACCAGCTGGCTTGTAACCAACATACAAGCCACGAGCGTCTTCTTCGGGGGTGACTGATGGGAGGAACTGTCAGCGATGGGCCAGAACTTGTCATGGTCATAGGAATTATTCACCTTCATACGGTGCCTTCTCGTCAGGCGGCAGAGTCATCATTGCGTTCGCAATCTGCATCTGTCGAGCATAGATTTCATCGGATATGCCATGGTTCGTAAGAGTCAGGAAGCCATATCCGGTTGCGGCCTATGTGAAGTGAGCTTCTCTAGAAGGTATGTGAGTCCCGCATAGCCGTCATGCCCCCATCCCGCCCAGCCACGAGCGTACTCAGTCCTCCGGTTGTTGACCTCTTTCAGTGATCTGAGAAAACGCCATGTACGAAAGTATCACCCGGGATCAGACAGCGGTGCTGAGCAACCTCCACCTTCCGTGCAACCAATCGAGGCACTTCCAAATTCTGCGAACAGTCATGGGCCGACTCGCCGCGAGAGTAGCAGCACCCGTGTAAGAAGACCAAATCCAGTGGAGGGTTTTGCAGACGATGTACTAACCCACTTGTGAAAGTCCTCTTCGATATCCCAACTACTATGTGATCAAGGCATCTCATGGATGTTCAAGCTTCCACAGTTTATTTCAGGCTATTTCGAGAACTTTCAACCAATATTCCCGCTGATACACGCACCAACCTTTGATCTCAGCTCTGCTAAAGAACCGCTACTGCAAGCAATTGCATGTATTGGTGCGGTCCATCAATCTCCTGACCAAAAGCACGAGTGCAGTACTGCCTTGTTTGACTCTGGACTGAAAGCATTGGATGCATATGTAAGCTTCATCAAACCAGGTATCTACTTCTCTCGACTGACCTAACATCAATCAGGTCAGGGAGCGGCGATGCTCTAGATTCCAAGAGGTCTGGGTTATACAAGCCTACTTGCTGTTCGAATACTATGCCATTCACTGCTGTGACGATGGCCGATTTTCGGTTGCACTGAAGATCCACCGAAAGATTGTAGATGCATCACGTCAATACCAACTTCTACAGGACAGGTTTACTCTTGGGCTGGACGAGAGTTTCAACAGTCCCACAAGTATCGATCACATGGCTGCGTACTCCAAGGAGTCGGCTTGGCACACCGCGATCCAGAATGAGTCAAGAAAACGGTGGGTGATGATCTCAGACTCTAGTGTTATACGTAGCAAGCTAACCAAGCGAAGAATCGCATACTGTCTATACTACTTGGACGCTCAGTTGGCGATATGCTGCAACATGCGACCGCTCCTGGCAGCTCTCGAGATCAAGTACGAACTGCCATGCCGAGATGATATATGGGAAGGAACGACAGCCGAGGACTGGCAGGCTCTAGTCTTCGCCCAGGATGGGTCCTTCAACGAAGAGGAGGATGACGATGCTAATGCTGAACCCCGGCCTGCTCATGGAGACCTTTACGGGTGTCTGGCGCGTTTGATGAACCCCGATCTGTCCGCGCGGGGTCGTCCACCAGGTTTACTCTGGCAGTCATCATTCACATGCTTGGTGCTCATAATCCAGATATTGATGATGACGCGTGATCTGACACTTGCGGGGTCTTTCTTATACCACAACATCCGGCCAGGAGAAAGCAAGAACAACTTATCGATTATCTCAGAAGTCAACCGAGCGCCGATAATGCAAGCCCTGGACTCCCTTGCGGATCTGATGCGCAAGCCGAGTCACGACCTTGGAAGTTCATCCACGAATTCTGCCAGTTGGGACCGCGTTTGGACCATGTGGCATTACGCGGCATTGAGCCTCACTCATCAAGAAGCCCTTCTAACCAGTGGCATCGTCGAGTACAGCTTGCCAAACGCAATTTCGACATGCTGGGAACTGAATAAGCCTCGGTCAAAACAGCACCGTGATGTTTATGACGATAGAGATGGTAAGCATGCAGAGGTCATCATCCTCACGCGGGCTTTGCTGATAACCTTTGTGGCGGATAGTCACAAGGATCGCAAGCAACATGGAGAACATCCTGATGCTCATGTCTGGTTCATCGAGGAGTTCTGGCTCTGGCTCTACGTCCATACCCAATGAGTATGCAACATTCGCAGTTATTGAAGATCCGTTCATGACTATGGTGGGCTTCAAAGCCTGTTTGATGGATTGGCGCCTAGTCCGACTTGTGTCACTGACGGTTGCTCAAAGCAACGTCAACATCCCAGGCGCCCGAGTTCCCAGCACCTATGCCGTGACTGCACAGGTTCTTTTAGGCGGCATTCTGGCAGCTATAAACTCTGATGATAATCCAGTCAATATTTCCGAGACGCCTGAGGCGAGATACTTGACATGGATTGAAGCGAACTTTGCAAGTCAAAGGTTTTGGCCCTTGGGCAAATGGATCGTCGCAGTTTTCAATGACTGAGAGAGTGGCTCTTTCCTAGACCTAGTTCGGATATGGACGTGCAACTTGTATTAATACAAAACCCATCATTGTCATACATTCTACAGGAGATGCTTGACCTGGCTCACAAAGTCTGTGACTGTCTCTTCGAACGACGTGTACTTCAACCCCTGGAAATCCTTCATCATCGGTTCAGGGTCTACCTGGACATGAGTTTTGACTTCTTGTATGCCGGCTGCAATCTTCTGCGTCAAATCTGGATAAGTGCTCCGAATGGTTTCTGAAGCCTTCTGGTATGTGAATGGCTCCGGAGCCGCGGGGATATACCTCTTGCCGTCAGCTTGCGGAGTTGTCAAGGCCATGACATGAATCTCAGCCAAGTCCCTGACATCAATCCAGAAGTTGAACCGACAAGGAGGCAAGGATCCAGATGGTCCTCCCGTTGCCACCCGCCACAGCATCATGTTAGACTCTTTCAAGTCGTCTTTTGATCGAGGAGGTGTAGCCAACGGTCCAAATATCATGGAAGGACATAATGTGACTAAGTCAAAATGAGGCTTATGCTCTGTGATAAACCTCCAAGCTTCCTCCTCTGCCAATGTTTTGGAGCCACGATACGCGTCCTGTGGTGTTGCATCGGGTGCCACTGCCTCGTCATAGCTGATTGGGTTCCAGTCGTTGGCGGTGTATGTCCAAGGAGTCGCTTCCTCCCGTCCCATATCGAGGACTGCGCCAAACGACGAGGTCAAGACAATGCGCTTGACTGATGACGGCCGATGCATCCAAAATTGACCTTACGCCTTTCAGTGCGGGAATAACAAGATCCTTTTCGTTGTCCTTTATGTCGTACTTGAGAGGCTACGTGCACACAAGTCTCAGCTTACTGACAGTGGCCAACGGGTATTCAGATTCGCTGCCTCTACTTACACTGGCCACATGGATGACGCCATCGATGTCTTTGGCGGCTTCATCGAAAGCGCCTGGGTCGGTAAGGTCCTCAATAAAGTAGAAATCCAGCTTCGAGGCGTACTGGGCTCTTGCTGATAGGAAATCGTCTGCCTTTTGTTTTGATCTTGCCACCGCTCTGACTTTGTAACCCTTCCTCAATAGGTTGTTCACAACATGAGACCCGACCAGTCCGGTTGCACCAGTCACTAGGATGTAGCTTTCAATTGTGTCAACAATTACGATCTGAGGCTCTCGAATTCTCATTTGAGCACTAACTTGCAATCCATTCTTTTCACTTCGTGTTGGGTTAATATTGTTTTATCGAGCTTCATGAATACCGAATCAAGCTCGCAGGAGGACTTCCAATATAAGACAAAATGGTATTTCTTTCAGATTCTGGTGTCTAAGAGCGCCACAGAGTCTTGCATCATTTTATTCGAGGTTCTAGCTGCCTTATCGCAGCTGATCGGCTCGTAAACCACTACTGGGACTCCACATCGCGCAGCGATCCAAGGCGGAGCTCCTCACAACATAAGGTCATCCTCATGTGAAGCAGAGTGCGAGCATCACAGGTAATCCAAAAATATGCCAGGTGTCTTTCTCCGGAAATTGCGTGGGTAGCATTTGGTTCATCAATTCTCGCATGCCTTGGTTCGCAGTTACAGCGAGAGCAGACGGAGTAACCTCCGCTGAGGTGGAGCTCCTCCCTCATGCAACTGTCTAGCCGCGGTGCTCCTCTCAGTGCAATCGGGGATAAGCAGCCTCCATGAAACGTCGTCCTTGACGAAGACTTTCAGTGGAGTGTCAAAAAGGGACAAGCTTGAAAACAAACGAAATTCTCATTGATGACCATTAAATCACTATTGGAATCTTTCACTCATTATCCCTCGTCTCCTCGATCGCACCATGTCCAAATCGCCATACAATCTCACTCCCAAAATGTCTTTCGGCAAGCTGTACACGTACCCGAAGGCACCACGCTCGACCATGGTGCTCTTCGTTGCCAAGTACAACAAACTAGACGTTGAAATTTGCAATGCATTTCCTATCAAGGTGTATCCGGAGAAGGGGGGTGTCGGCGACGAATACCTGTCCAAATTTCACACTGGCAAAGTTCCGGCGCTCGAAACATTCGATGGCTTCGAAGTTTATGAGAGCAACGCTGTTGCTTGGTTCCGTGAGTGCCTTCGCGTTCTGCAGAACCAACATAGCACTGACGATTTATTAGTCGCGAAGCAAGATCCCAACACAAAGCTATGTGGGTCAAACCTGAAGGAGGAGACGACCGTCATCCGATGGGCTTCTTCCACCAACTATGAGCTCCTGCCGCCAATCATGGCATGGATCCAGCCCATCATTGGTCGAGCACCGACAAGCCCGGAGATTCTCAAGGAACGGGAGGAATGTTGCGAGTTGACTATCCGTGCTATTGGGAAGGAGATCAAGGGCAAGAAGTATCTCGTTGGTGATACGTTAACCTTGGCCGACCTTTTCGTGGTTTCCGGTCTTGCCCGAGGCCACCAATATGTACGTCTAGGCGAGATATCCGGGTATTGGACTAACACTGACGGCATCCTAGGTCTTCACCAAGAGCTGGGCAGAAAAGCACCCCGTCGTACATGAATACTATATGAGCATCAGGAACGATAAGGATGGGATCTTTGACAGCATTCTTGGCCCTAACATTATCAGAGATGAAGCTGGCGGCAATTATCCTGACTATGATGGGTTGTAATGGGCTTTTCTCTGTGCCATACTACATAGAAAAATGACAGTCACAGTGGGAATATCAACATTCGAAGACATAAAATGTCTATTGTCACAGGCAGCTGTATGTATTGAATTACATCATTTCTTCACTTTTCTATTGCTATTATAACCGAATGCAAGCAACGTACCGCCTGGGTTCATGCGCTGGTATCGCCTTAATACGGCTACCTAGCATGAGGAGTTTCGTTGCAATCCCGCAAGCCCCGGTGTCGTGTCCAACTACTTGCCCGAATATCCAGATACCAAGCCTTGTTCAATATGTACAACAACTACGAGCTTCAAACGGCTGAGTGACATAGACATGTACTTACAGTTGCTGATACGATCATGCCATGATTTGGTTTCAGCAATGGCGAATACCAGCGATAATGACATGTATCTTGATAAAGTCGAAAGCGTGCAGCCACCACTGCAGGATCAATCATGCCCGACAGCTGAGAGAGGCTCCTAGAGACTTTTGCAGTGCCACCGAACAATCTCCCTTTGAGTTTGTCTTTGGATCTTGTTTACTGGAGGCTCATTGATGTAATCGTCAAAGAGCTGGCTCCAAAAGTTGGTACCTTAGTGTCAATAACCGACGATTCTTGATCATAGAATGTTCAACTAAGTTTCCAAAGGAAGAAGATGAATGTGAAAAGAATTTTCCCAGACTCTTCTGGAGACAAATACACAAAGACAGCGAGGCTTATATTAGGGGAGCCAATCCCTCTTTCTCGAGCCAATTCGAGATGCTCCCAGTTTTCCCTCTCGGCGCATCCGCGCAACAATGAGGATGGGTTGCTTCTCCTCTAAAGAAGCACTTTCTTCGGCACCAGTCCTCGGTTACCCTCTATCGGCAGTGTCTGTCAATGATTCCGCCTCTGATACGTCGACCAATTGCCCACTGCGGGAAGTCCACGTACAATCCTGGGACGCTTCAGCTCTTCGAGTAGTTCAGGAACTTGATTGGCTATACCTCATTGGACGCAATGCGCCTGAATCAACATTGGCGAGGGTCATGGAAGAGAACAGTCGGGAGTGGGAGGTTCTCAATGACGATTACTCGCGCCCATTCTGGGGAGACGATCCCGAGCATGGCGAAGATTGGTTCAATCTGTAAGACTCGGCAGCTGTCGTCCCAAACCATCTTTGCTGAGAGATTGCAAGACTGATTAACTAGATGCCCGCAGGATATTAAAGACTTCGCTGAGTCCAACCACGAACAAGCTACCCCCTTGTGCTTGCTGCTGAGGTAAGATGAGCTCTTTAGCCGAAACCAGGTGCAAAAACGAACTAACTTGCCCAATGTCAACTTTGAGTTATCAATAGCTCACTGGCTACTCAGATCGGGTGGTCTTGAAGGTTTGAATTCTTCCTTTTGCGTCGAGACTCAATGTCATCATGTCAGACTTATTAGTTGGACTCTCCACCTCTCCGGATTCGAGATAGTTTAAGCACTCTTGGCCGCGAAAACAGCAAAGCTTGTCAATGATTTTATACAGCCGATTTTTAACCTTGAAAAAATAGGAGCGGTACGACAATTTTCTTGCCTTGCCAGTCATTGAGACACTCTTACATAAGGTAGGTACGAACGGTGTAAGATGTCTATTAGGGTTTTGGCTTATAGACTCCATTTTATGTTACCCTCCTAGCGCTATGAGTGGGTAATAACCCTCAGTTGATTTATGAACGAGCGCGCTAGTTGGCCTCCCTCTTTAAGGAATCACCAAATGGAAAGCATAATATGGCATTAAAACTTTTTGAGACCTCTCTAACTATAACTCCGCTTAATCATATTCTTGGTAAACGTTGGTTTCATCCCTCCTTCCTCAGTACCCAGCTAGAGAGAGCTAACTTTAGGTTTTCCTCAAGATAGGTACCTGTAAAAGAATGTGCTGCCTTTTGGCTGAATTCTTCTCTCCTTAGAAGAAGATACGCGTAGTGAAAACAACAAACATGAATTACATAGGTTTGATATCTATTAAAACGACGTGGCACAGCCTGCCAACTACACTTAGTCCTAAAGCCCTACTACTCATCTTATATGCTTCTCAACAGCATTATAAACACCAAGAACCTTCGTCCAACTTAGTTCCCGCCAGTTGAGAGCCAAATCCTCGTATTGCTCGCTTGACTGCGGCAGGTCGGTACAGACAAGCATCCAATCAGTGCTCGCAGACACAGGAATGTTTCTTACCCCTCCATGGCTAGAAGCTAGATTGAGTAACATCAGTGCCTCCCCATCTACTGTGAGAACCTTGACTGGAATGACACCCGAAGCCAGCAGCGTCTGAATGTCGGGACTGACATCAATTGAGAAGCTATTCTCAACAGGGTTCTTCGCGAATACTTTCTGGAACGGGCCACATGTTCGTAGGATGTGGTGATACTCAGAAGAGATTAAATAAGCAAGAACTTCCTGTTGGCTCAGCTGTGACACATTGGCCACCTCGCAAACGCTTCGGCAAGTAACCTGCCTCTGCAGAAAGTCTCGCCAAGTCCAGTCTGAGACTCTTACGACCTTCGCAACCAGTAAGATAAACCCGCCGAGAAGCCAAGAGAATGCAGTGAAGTTGAAAGGGTCAACCCCCTCCACCCTACTTCCAACCAGTAAGCCACACAGAAAGCCGCCAACGACCAGCACTACAGTCAGACCAAATACAACATTAACAGACATTTGATAACTATCGACGTCTCTTGAATTATCTATTGGTCGGTAATCTTCTTTACCCGCTCTCGGTCCTTCTGCGCTCTGGCATCTGGACATTCGAACGGGTCTGCATTCAGCTGTTGCAGCAAAGAATTCGTCGATGAGGAGCTCCTCCAGAGAGGACGATATCGATGGTTCACCAGCCAAGAACGGGCCAGTGAAGTTGTTTCGGCGTGTCCTTGTCTTGCGGAAACTTTGGCCGGAATTCCTCCTGGAAAGCTGCCGTGGCTTCGCCTTTCAACTCGGTGCATACTGAAAAACGCATTTTGCAATGCGATCTTCTGATGCGTACCCCAGTGAATATCGACTCGAGAACTAATGCCTCCCAGACTGTGGGCGAAACCTTTGCCTAGAAGGGGAGAAGCGAATGACAAAGGCGTCATTATGACGACGAAATCGATTATATTTCGTATCTCTTTAACCAGATGTTTGTTTTTCATGTCCACGGTAGCTTGGATACTCGTCTTCCTGCTTCTCTCGATCCAAGATGCAGTCTTTGACCGTAGGTCGGCTTGTATGGGTGCCTTTCCGCCACGTCCAATTGCTGATGAAAGCTGAGAAGGTGGGGGGAGCGTCTGCAACAATTTCGAGCCTACTTCTAACGAGTTCAAAGTCCAGTGGATACCAAGGCGATCGGTTGAGCCGCTGATGCTGGCCCATCTGTCCTGATAAACTTGTGTGTGTCTGCCCCTGGTTCCCGCCTCGTAGACCATGGTACAGATGTCTAGACTTTTTCGGTCCTCATATAGTGGTCTTTCGGCTCCAAGGTTTCGCAGTACATGCTCAATACATTCTATGAGCCAAGTAGACATTGCGATGTACTCTTTACAGTAGTTGACCACAATCGGCTGTGTAGAAGAGGATGGTCTGTCGGAATCGGAATCGGAATCAGAATCGGGATCGTAACCGGAATGATCGTCTTTCGGGATATCAGGTCGGAGCTCCCCGATTTTATGCATAGCGCGAGAGATGGCCATGGGAAGTTGCGTAGCCAAGACCTTGATCTTTGTAGAGATCTTTGCCAAGAATGCAAGAACAATCATCTTCCAATAAGGGCTGGCACTACCGTTCCAGGCAATATGAGCCAGAATAGAGGTGACTTCGTCCACGATGTAGCAGAATTGGTCTTTTTCGAAGACAGTTAATCGATCGGTTGAAACTGTGGTCAGCTTCTCCTCAGCCTCTCCATCTACTGGAGCAAGGTACTCGTCTCTGGCATGGCTTTTTGATCGGCTGTGCAGAGGTATATCGGGAATCTCGCCCCTTATTTGTTGAAACTTCCAGAACATTCTGGGGCCGCGGTGTGGGTTTGGGGACGAATATCCGTGACATCTCATTACAGCTTCGTCTTCGTAGCTGAACAACCATAAGCTGTAGAGAATCTTATCCGCCACTCTGCCCAACTGTGCAAGGTTTGCGTCGCTGATGTGCCAGGACCTCAGTTTGTTGTCCTCTCCTATGTTCGGCTGCAGACAAGTGATGTCTGATGTTTCGGCAGCACGCTTGAGTCGTTCGATATCAAATTTCCAGAGCGTCTCATGCCGCTCCTCGTCCACACCACAGTTCTTGATTCGGCCAAAAGGTGGCACACCTTCATCGGTATTAAGGCCATCTTCGAGTACCACGGAGCCCTTTTCCGTGCTCCTAGGCGCAAGTAGCTTGCCTAGGCAGTATCGCATGATTCGATCAGAATTAGCTCCTCCTACATGATTTAAAGATGCGCCTGGTTGTCTACCGGCATCGAACGTTGTCGACATGATTTTCAGTGAAGTGTAGCAGAATACTTCATTGGATTTAGATCCGGGTTGCGTGAGTGATACTGGAATGTCTCAAGATTCGTTTTTCTTTGGTCAGGCTAAGGAAATAAGCCAGCGCTTCTTGTGGGCTTACATATGCAGATGTTGGTTACACATGATTATGTTTACCCCCTCACCGAAACAAAAATAGGTCAAATGCATTGCTGCCTAAAAGATTACACCAAACAGAGTCAATGATCGTTTTGTGGTCATCTTGTGGGGTACGTCAGCACCATCCATCCTTGGTCTCCTCAAGCTCCAGAACCGCATCACTCGAAGCTGAATGAATGACTCTTGAATTATTAGTCGCTCTCCACGATCGTCCAACAAAACAGCGGATAAACCATGGCCTCTAAACAGCTATATGAGGACTTCTACTCTCTCTTGGAGTCCCCAGAACACGAAGAACTTTCTGCTCGTGAAATTGATAATTCCCCGCGCGACCCTGACTCTTCTCCACCGCTCAGGGATGCACCAGGCAAGGAAGCGAATGGCCCGAGGTCGCAGGACGACGACCAGAGTTCCCAAATCTGCATTGATTTATTTACCAAATTCAACATCGATCCATATCCCATGGGCTCTATCCCTGGATTGGATTATAGCACCGCTCACCTTTTGGTGCGGTCTGAATTGGAACAGATTCTCCTCGGCGACAAATTACCTAGGCGCACCAAAGATGAACTCGAAGACCGCCTTAGCTATCACATGCGTTGCGGAGGATTTTCGACTCCAGAATGTCTCGTGAAGAGGCTGTAGCCACTCAGGACACGCTACTTCTCGCGGGCAGCGTAACATTCGCGGACCTGCCGAAGATATTCTTGATAGGTGACATCGTTTACACGGCGGATCCGACTCCTCTCAAGGATACTCTCTTTGAGCAATGTTGGGTGGCCGTGGACTGTGAGCTTGTTACAACAAACGCACGAAAAGACTTTCTCATAAGTATCAAGAAATGGAGGTTCGATGCCAAGAGCGACAACGGCTGGTATTTGGAATCTGCCAAAGTCACGATCTACGGGTACGAAGGCAAAAAGACCATCCAATTGGCTGACATTGGGGTTGTCCCCTTGAAGAGCCTTCCTGCTGAAGAGCAGCGGTCGCTTTCAGACAGAATGATTGCGCGAGGGAGACTGTACCTCGAGATGTCGCAAATCAAGATTGGAAGTTGGGATTACAATGGACCGTCCTGCTGTAAACCACATTATGGTAATCAGCGTTTGCGAAAACCCCAGGAATTATCCTTCAACAAGTTGAGCCCCTGGATGCGGTGGAATAGCGTTGTGAGTGTCCGGTCGTTGTGCCTAAGGTGTGTTGTTCACGGCGACCGTTAGAGCTAACTTCAGCTTCAATAGACTTGTGAAAGAGTCGTTATGAATAATGTGGAGTCAAGAACTCCATTTGCATCGTCGCCTTCGATCCCAAGTCGTGTTGGTCCCAGGAGCAGCATGAGCAAAGACTGCGATAAGATGTTCTTAATCTGTTCGGGAGCCATGTTTGTTAGAACTTTACCTGACTTCGCGGGGGTATCAGTCTTCATCGATAACCTGAGGCCAGTGCAATGGAAAGATTGCGAGCTGAACCAGGATGTCTCGAGCATCACGGCCGGCCTTTCTCTCCCCCGACCTGATCACGCAGAAATGGAATTGTCGCAATGCGACTGTCAGGCAAACGGAAAAGCTGTCATTGTACGGACCAGCATGCCTTTCATGCCGCCCACAATTGCAGGTATGTCACCTCGAATACTGATACATTCCTTGGGAACCATTTCGAACTAAGCAACAGCCGGGTCTTACACAGCTGTGGCAGAAAATGCGAAGCGGCCTCTTGTTCGGCTTGATCTACTAGACATCATACACCCCAACGAAGATTTCATACAACACTTACAGCAGATATTCGAAGATGTGCAGCAAATCGAAGCATATCTGTATCTCCAGAACTTTGAATCGTTGGTAGCAAAGCGTTCGTGCAAGGATCGCAAGGGTTGCGTTGAGATTCGCCGTAGGTTTCATTCAGCCTTCTAATGCCACATCGTGTGTATCCAAAGCAGCTCACTGATCCGCCACGTAGGCTTTCTCGACCTAATGCGATCGTTCCATAATGTTATCTTCATTTCTCTATCAAACCAAGATGAGACGGATTCATTATTCGACATGATGGACCCTATTGAGCTTGTGCTCCAAGGCTCTGAGGATGCTTCGTCAACGACAAAAAGTCACATTTTTCATTTCGACGAAGAGGAGCCGACGTGGGATGGTGCTGAGACTGAGCGTCCTGGAAGGAGTATGCGGTCCAGAGGTAGTAGATCACTCTTACGGGATAGGGATCGCCTTCCCCCGCCCCCGCCCCCGCGCCGCACTCGGCCAACAACCAGGTCTACATTGAATAAGAGGCGCTGAGGCAATACCAAGTTTCTGTATTTATAGGGGTAAAAAGAGACGGAGACGTGATATTTCCTATCAAGAAGTACCGCTGCCGTTTAAACGGTACGGTGGTGGAGATATCTTCTCGTTGAATAGATGCAGGGTGCATAGAGAAAATGAACTGTGTTCAGGCGACTGAGTGTCTGTTTCGTTTTCCCAGCAACTTCAGGTGCAATTGTACCATCATGGTTAGTATACCTAATAAGACCGGCTAATTTTCCAATGTCTGCGCAGCCAATTTGTTATATTCTTTGCACACCGAAGTACTCATGTGACGGACGATGGTAGAAGACATCAACGAAATGGAGGTAGCGTAGAGGACGGCCAATAACGGACGACGGTAACGGCGACGGCGACGACGATAGTAACAACCATAACAATAGTCATTTCCTCATGACCTTTTTCAGACTCAACTAGGAATAACATATGACAGTGAAGGAGAGTCAAATACACAACAGGGTAAGTAGTAGCTCTAACACAGGAGAAATAGGCGTCCTCGGCTTCACACCTTCACATACAACCCTAGTGCACTATCATGAGCGTCACCCAAGCTTCCCCTCACAACCCTCCCCTCCGCACCCTAGAAAATGACCTACGCCAAGGCCCCTAAACGCCACCAACCCCCCCTCCGCCGAGAGAAAACAAGCCAGCAGCGGCGCGCATCTCCCGTAATTGCGTCAAAAAAGGATAAATTCAAAAAGAGAACGCATCCATGGAGGAGTGTCGCCGCTTCATAAGCTAGCCAGGCCTTGAGTGCCATTGCCAAGGCCGGATGCTCGCCAACTGCCGCATTGGCTGACGACGATTCCTCAACGTCACTTCACCACCACCAAGTACTGTGCGCGCTGCGACCGAGCCTTTCGCAGAGTCGGCAGTCGCGTCAACGGTCGATAGATCGCGCCTGCATCGCATCAAGACAGCAAGGACACGGGGTCGATGGCGATAAATGACAGTAAGGCAATAGATAGAGTAAGGTTCATAAATAAATTATCGCATTCATTAAATAAAGGGGCTCTAGCAGGACAAGCTTTTCTCAAGCTCACATCCCTTTTGCCAAAGCACATTTTTCCCGATAGCTCAAATGAGAAACAAGTCCTGGGGCATATGTTCAACACACCCCCGGGCGGAGCCGCGGCAACCCTGCCGGCGAAAGCATTTTCGCCGTTCGGTGTTCCCTGCCCCGAGGGAGCGACAGGCACCCTGTGTCCCCGAGGGTAGTGGTGGGCGGGTATCCTTTTTCTGATTCAATCCGCTGTAAAAAAAAAAAAAAAATCCACATCTTCCATTTCGACGCCGGATGCATCTCAGCACAAAGCCGTCGCCGCAACGTCGCGCATAAAACGTAGAATACACATCACAAAAACAGTCTTCGTGGGCTCGCCATCGCCTAAGCGGACGAGCGGCTCTTGGCCTTGCGGATCTCGCGGCCCTTGTCGGACCACGGGAGGTGGAAGACGGGAACCTGGAAGAAGGAGTTGCTGCAAACAAAAAGATGATTAGCAAATGGAATCCACATGGCGCGCCTCAATGACATCGCGTTGACGGTTCGCGGGAGGGGCAGCGACCGTCCCGGCTTTAGTCTGGGTCTAAGACTAGACCCCCGCGAGCGCCCGGCCAGAAGGAAGAAGGAAGAGAGCTCACCTGTCATCTTGAAGACCAGCCAGTGCGCAATACCATGCCAGGAATGCTGCTAGCATTCCAAAGGTGCCACCGCAGATCTGGAGGTTGCGCATGGCAGTCAGGGCGCCGTTGTTGGCAGCATAGTTCTCGCAGGCGAGGAAGAGGAAGGCGAGGTCGAGGGTGAAGAAGAGGAGGAAGAAGACGACGGTCGAGCGCAGGGTGCACAGCAAGAGCAGCGTCGTGAAGATGAACCAGCCCGTCAGAAAGAAGCCGACAGCAGAGTAGTGGTCAGAGTAGTTGGCGGCGTACGGGCCATCTGCTCCGATGATGTTCCAGTTGGGGGTGAGCAGGATGGCGTAGGAGATCCAGAAACCTCCGTACGAGGACAGAGCAGTAGCACCAAAGGTGTTGCCAACGGCCATCTCCCTGTGATCCAATGGTCAGCATTGGCGCGTATGAAAAATGACAGCCAGTGCGGTTCGTATTGCGTTTCTTCTCCACAGACTCCCTGCCTGGTGCAGCCTCCGTCTTACCGACCTTCCACAGATGTGCCCAAGTCCAGATCCACTCCGGTGCGAAGGAGCGCGAGATGCTCCACATCATCACACCGCAGCTTCCGCTTGCGGGGGGTATCGTGGAGACGCATGAGATGAGATGTTGGGGAAATTTGGGGACCCCGGTAGGAGGAAAAAGAAAAGATGAACATGGAAGAACAGGACGTACCACATGCCGGCGAGGAGCTGGACGAGACCTCCGTATCCGAAGGCGAGGGGGACGGCGATGTTGGGCGCAGTGACGCCGCGAGCGTGGAGGTTGACGCAAGAAAGGACGAAGGTCGTGAGGGCGAAAGCAGAAAGACCCAGCGGCGCCGGGTTGGCGAACTTTCTGTGCTCGTAGGGCTTCCACAGTCCGGGCTGGAGAGAGCCACCGAATGCCTGCGCATCTCCTTCAGTCATGTTCCGGTAGTCGGCAACGCGGGTAAAGGGCCCGGCGTTTCGTTGAGTGTTGTGGCCTACTTGGGCACCATTGAGGCCGTTGTGATGATGGTCAGCACCAGATGTATGCACGTCCTTCTCCAGGTCCGTTGGAGGGACGGCATTGTTGTGAGTCTCGTGCGTGGCCATTGTGTGCTCTTCCGGGCGTATAAGACAAGAGGGAAGGATTAAACCAAGCGATAACAAACGAGTAAAGGGGTATCTTGCAGTAAGAGCAGTCAAACTCCACGGAAGAAGGCACACAGGTGATGGAGAAAGAGACTCCTTAGACTCCGGGGAAGGGGTGGGGAGAAGGGTTTAAGTAATGGGGAAAAGAGTTGGGAGAATAGCCAAAACGAGGAGAAACGGAGGTCGGGGTCGAGGGTCAGCGCAAAAGCGAGATAGCTGATGGGTCGGTAGCGTCGCGAAGGTGTGAACGTCTGGGGTATGTACAGATACGTGGACCGTCCGACGCGGAGAACTGGAGCTGTTGGAGGCTTGAAGCCGGGGATGAGGAGGTCGAAGTCGCGGTCGAGGTCGCGGAGGGAGGAGGCGTGCGTCTGCGTATGCAGGATGAAGAGGGAGTGGGTCGAGTAAAGGTGTTGGAGGTTGTGATGCAGACTAAGGCGAGCCGTCTGGTCAAGGGCCGATCTTTAAAGCCCAGAGACGGCCGAACCGGGGGTCGAATTGGGAATGGGTTAAACGGAGGCTCCATTTTAGATTCATTATTTTGGGTGCAATGTCGGGTGGTGGTGGTGAATTGGATGGGTGCATGGTGGAGTGACCACAGATTCCTCGTCGGAAGCCGCCTTGGCCCTGGTCTAGGAAGCCCATTGTACTCTAAATGACATCGAAAAACCCGCAGTGGTGCGAAGTGGGATCCGGTTTCCTCAGTGTGTTTTGCCTCTGTCTTCCGCCGCCGCCTCCTCATCCCATTGATTACGGTGCTGTTCGTCAGAGCTTGGGACGAAGGTAAGCAAAGCCGGTACGCTATTGAAAACGTGAGCCAACCAGATATCCCGAAACGGAGGCCAAACTACCGAGAGGGTAGTGATGTGCAGCTTGCGTGAGGAGAAAAGAGGCTCCCATCCCATTAGCCATTTCGGCATGTATATTTCGCAGCATCCTAGCCTAATTGCTTGTAGTGAGGGGCCGACCCATGCTGGTTGAGCTGGACCTCGTTTGGTTCAATTTGTTCAAGACTTGGACCGAGACCCATTGTCGGCATCCGAGACAAAAACACCAAGCAATTGTCGTCCTCGCGGAGGCTTCGGGCAACCAACAGCGTGAATTCCAGCGGCCTGGACGAAGGGTTCTCCAAAAGCTGGAGGACGGGAAGCCAGCCAAGAGAAACACAGCCTCGGGTCATTGGGGAAAATCAGTCCACGAGCTGATGTCATTCCCACCTTTTCCGTCAACAGCAGACTTCTCCAATTTTCGCTCAGGCGTCGGCCCTCGCTCGCTGCAACTAGCATATATCGGGGTGGTCGATGCAAATCGTTATTGCATATCCGCTATCGCCGAGTGCATGTAGATGCTGATGGTCTGCAGTGAGGGCTACAGAGTATCGCGAGCTTCATTACTGTTTGCTGCACCATACAATCCCAAGTGAGCGAGCGCAATGAAGTGTGCCTCCTCCGCGTCAAGCCTTCCTCACTTACAGGCGCATGTTCTGGGCATTTTACCCGTGGAAGATTGCAATGCGCGAAGGGGCAATGATCTTTTTGAGCCCCAAGCTCAGGGCCCCCAAGATGAGGGAGGGGGTGTTGATAGAAGATTGCTGCGCGACCGGATGAGTGGGTGGATGCTGAGCAATGCTACCACAGCGGAATTGAGTCTGCGCCGCCAAGATGCTTTCAGTAAGGTGCCTTTTCCTCCTTTGACGCCTGGTCTCCCTCAATTCCGTCCCAAGTCCTCTCTCTCTTTCACACTCAAGCTCCCCATTGGACCCTGGCTGGTAGTCGAGGTCGCATTCGATCCTGGGATTGATATTACTGTGTGTCACGGAAATATTCTTGCTGTCGAGTTCAAACGAGGCAAGGTACCTATCTCGACGGCGGTGCGCAAAACGGACAGGCCAGCTGTGGCCACGGCTCTTCCCCGTCTTGGCTGTGGGTCAGGGTCGGTCGCCTTTAGTCGGTAGTCGGCTTCTGACGACGGAATAAACTTGTAAACCTCTTTTGAACCGCCGTTTTGGAGGCATTGTAGAAAGATGAAGCGTTGAACTGAAGAGTTGTCCTATTATGGTTGGCCCGCACTCGGTTTACATGCAGAGGCTCCTACTCCACATGAGTATATACGGTGGGAACGCATCACCACTGTCTCGATCCCGCATTACATCCCACGTTTCAACGTTTCCAGCCCGCTGGAAGAGATCCGCCGGCTAGCCTGGGGTAGGTGTTGTCACGATACATCTGTCATCTGGTCATGCTGGCGGTAGCTGTTCGAAAGTCGGCTCGTGTCATTGCGCGGAAGCTGCGGGGAATCTGGGGTCGACTAGCAGTATCCCAAACGCTCCGCGAGGCCAAGAACGTATATTGTTTCGTCTCATTGGAAGGTGAACTCCATGTCGTTACGCGTGCTCCAATTCCATCCTTGAGGTCAACTGCTGTCAGTTGGGGTGAGTGCCAGCCTTTCGACATTCTTCAAGAACTCGTCTCGATGGCTTGCATCTATCCCATGTTTCCTCACACCCCGTAGAATCGACGCCATCGCTGAAAGGCCAAGGACCACCGAAGCGTCATGATGACACTGCCAACCAAGCGTGACCGCGAAGATCAAGCCCGATACCGACCTCTTCAAAGAGAGCGAACCAAACACCACATGGCGGTCGAGTGCGGGGAAACCTTCAGTGGCTGCGACTCGCCTGGCACCCGCGATCTATGCAAGTAACGGGGTGGCAGTCGCTGTCCGGCTTGTGGTCCGATGATGGCGCCAGGCCGGACGAACTTCAGAATGAGCTCCCAGCTCGCTCTAGAACCTGGCTTGGGGTGTTCCATGTCATGGATCTAGCGCTGCGTGTGGGCTTGTCTGCCTTTCCCCGGATCTCGTGGTCACGGTCAAGTTTATTTCCCCAGACTGCACCAGCGTCACGATGTTGGAAAGCCGGCGACGACGTAGCCTGTCTCCACGCTGGAGTCTCCGTTCCCTTTCATCCGTAGTGTGTCGGTTTCTGCCTGGCCGATGCCGCCATCGTTCATTACTCACATTGGTGATCACTGATCAATGGCTGCTGAGCTCATAGCTAGCTCTGGTCCACCAGACCTCAACAGCCACCTGGGCCAATTCCGCGATGAAGATTGCGCAGCAGAGGGTTCTGACGCAACTTCACTGTCTAGAATCGATGCCAGCTTTGTGGTTGCTTCAAATCAGGCCGCTGCCTCGGTTTTCTGGGAGTCTCCCGTTCTGACGAACGCCGCGCCAGGTTGATTGTTATCACGCACCACCGAGGTGGGATGCTCTTCCAATTCGGGAAGCGCTGACATCACGCCAGACCGCCCATCACTGCCCCTTTCCGCCGAC
The DNA here is from genome assembly GCA_020226115.1 of Colletotrichum viniferum. Lineage (NCBI taxonomy): Eukaryota > Fungi > Ascomycota > Sordariomycetes > Glomerellales > Glomerellaceae > Colletotrichum > Colletotrichum viniferum. The sequence goes on from JAGFBE010000008.1 coordinate 1,193,164, forward strand.
ACCGTGGGATGATCAGCCCACTGAGCGACATCACCTGCACAGGTGGCCGCTCTGAACATCAGCGAATTATTGTTGCCGGCGCTACGACCGGCTGGCAAATCTGGCGGACTGGCTATTGGATCTCGAGCTGCCGAGCCGTTGTCGCTAGTGACTCTAGCAGGAGACGGACTGCGCATCTTAGCAGATGCCTTACTGAGTGACGGCGGAAAGGAAGGCGGCAAGACCGGTAGCCCGCGCGAGCGAACTGGACTGAACCTGTGTCTCAATTCCAAATGGCAGACAGATTGAGTTGGCAGTGACAGGGTGGCAGGCCAGCATGATGCGTATGCAACTAAACGCTGAACATCACTTCGAAGCTGCCCCTGAGACCAACCATGCTCTGAAAAAGGAGCGTTTTGACTGATTGCCCGCCTTTGACCACCATAAATCTCGACCCCGTGTCGCCATCGTTGGACGAACGGCGTCTTGAGCTTGGTCGATGGAAGAAATGCGTGCCCTTCCCTCTTTGTCCGCCTCTTCTTTGATTTTCTAGCCGAACAAGCCGTGGTGACACAGGGTTTGACGGATAGATCATCGATGCCTAGTCCCTTGGCCCGCGATGCCAATGAATGAGGCTCGAGCGAAAGCCGAAGTCTCCAGATAGAAAACGGTGCAGGTCAGCAGCCTGAAATGCCACCAGGCCTTACCATGGCCGCTCACTCACCCCCTCCCGATCAGCCAAGGCCGCAATCGCAGCGGACAAACCCTGAACTGGCCAGCAAAATTCCGCGGAGGTCCCCTGAAAGCACCCACTTTGGCGTCGTATTGCCAAGGGCTACAGGGCTCGGGACACGCTGTGCAGCGGGTCGCCCATTGCAGCCGCCCGTTTTGTGGCGTATTAGGGCGGCACCGCTGTCTGCAGGGCCCTGCACGACACCATTGAGAGGGAAGCCAAGCAACCAAGCAGCTTCCATTTCTCCGAACAGCCTCCCTCTTGGGCAAGAATCGTTCCACTCGAGCACAGATCGTTGAGGGCGGATGCTCAACCTTTCGTTGCTGTTGAGGAGCCATTGCTGGCGTCGTTCCGGGCAGGGCTGCTTTCTGCGACAAATGAAAGGTTGTCGAGGCAGATGAACTCGCTGTTAGGGGACCATCAAGGCTCGATGCCAATGCCCTCTGATGATAGATAGGACAAGTGCTTGAAGACACGATGCGCAGCCGTCGCCCGATTGTCTACTTGCTCCGGGATGCCTTGTCTGGGCATACGGTCCGTTTCCTGACCCCCTACCACTTCACATCTGTCCAGTGAGCAGACGACTTCTGGAATCCTGGACTCTTTCCCAGCAGGCGTATTTATCCGTTGCTGGCTGCAGGTCTAGGGGCGGGAGTCGATGCCAAGAAGGGAGGCGCAAACGATCACCACCGGATAACTCGGCATCGGCCAGAGTTTGAACTATCCATGGGCGTCCTGCAGGCTGGCGGCGTTGCGACAACACATGGTGATTTGCAGACGGGTTGTATGGCAAAATTTGGTTCCCCAGGGAGAGCTTGCAATGTTTCGTAGCGCCGATGCCCCCCCTCACGGCTGGCCTGCTGACAGCCAATTTGCCAGTGTTATTTCCATTTGAATCCGACGCACGCGCTGTGAACCAGGCCTGGGCTGCCTGTCGTACAGGGCCTGTGGCCTCTGCGACATGAGATGAAGATCGCCTGCTATGCCGCTGTAAGAACTTTTGGATTCTCGGTGTGCTTCATTTAAGTTGCATCTCTTGAACCCTTGAGCTGTACTATTTTTGCTGGGCCATCTGATCAGTTTTCAAATCCTTCCAAGATGTCCAATTGCAGTGCAGGTAGGCGGGCCTTGAGTGTGCGAGACTGTCAGTTGCGTGGTTGCCTCGCCAGCTATTCTCCCGAATTAGACCTTCTCCCAATATTGGCCATTTGACTCCGAATCATGTTCCTTCCGGACGAACCGAACAGGACGGGCTGTTCCAGATGCAAGAAACCCAAAAGAGTATATTTCGCCGTCGTAGAATCAAAAAACTTTTGTCCCCGACCATACAATGTTTGTGAGCATCAAGCGAGGGGACGGAAAGCGTGATGGGGAAAAAAGCAATGCGTCAAGGACAGGATTCGAACCTGCGCGACCGAAGCCACTGCCTAAGTTGATATCAGAAGAACCGATAGCAGGGCAGCCCATTAACCACTCTGGCACCTTGACCGATAGCGTATGTTAGGGCCGTTCATTAGTCATCTCAAGTACCGCGCCGCACCCTTCCAGGTGCCCAAACTTCGCTTTGCAAGACTACCTTTGTCCTTTTTCGCGATCCCGTATTCAACTCGCCTGGCTCGGAGTCTCGGATTCAAACCGGTCACACGTTCGGTGCTGTTGCGCCTAACGAGACGGGATGCCGGAACAGAAGGCTGGACGGGCCAAGTGCTACAGAGGACGCAACATCGCCTATGTCCGAAGGAATCGGTCGCCCTGTCAAAGACGTGGCGTTGATAAGGTGTTCTGGAAGGATTCAGCCCTGTTCGGCGACAGTGGCGTTTGTATGTTTTCACGACAATCTTCATCTTGATCCTTCACAGCAGAGATGCGGATTTGACGTGTTGGCCCAAAAGCGATACTTCAGACCATCATGCCTTCCAGACGAGGGCACTCCAACTCCCATCATGGTTGCATCCAGTGCAAGACGGGGAGAGTAAAGGTAATTACCCCGAGGATTTGATTGGGCATAGCTGACGGGCCTGTAGTATGAGGAAGGTCAGCCATCTTGTGGGCGTTGCCGCAAGAAAGGTCGGACATGCACGTACCGCCATTTGCTCGCCCCGTGTGATGCATTTGAGCGGCGACCAGCCGGCGATGCACGTTTCATAGTCCGAGCCGGGAGCTTGTCGTCGGCCGAGGGGGAGCGGCAGGACACCTCCGAGACCGAAATTAGCGGCATCCACCGGTCGTCTCCGAGGTTCGGGGCCACGGGGTTACCCAGCTCAGATCCGACCGAGCAGCTATTACTCCACCACTACTTTGGTCATCTGGCGGCCTTGTCGTTTGGCTCGGTCGACAAGTGGCACATCGTGCCAGCATTTCGCCAAGCTGTGACCCGACACGTATTGACCGAGGCGTACGTGAACCAGGTTGTCTTAGCCTTCGCGGCGACCCATCTCGCATCCGTCTACTCCCAGGCGTTCGGAAATGGGTCGGCTCCGCACGTTTTGACAGCATTGAAGTATAAGGCCTCGACCCTGGAGCTTTTCCGGCCTGCACTTGCTTCGTCTCTGACGCCCTCAAGCTGCGAGTCCGGAATGGCGGCCGCAGGTCTGCTGGTGGCCTGTGAGTTTGCACTGCCGATGATGGACACGGGCGTCTTCGGTGTGGAGGATCAAGTTGAAGTGCTGTCGAGGATCGCCAGTCTCTTTCAGGGGGTGGTTGCTCTCTTTCGAATGGGATGTAGAGGCCTTCGCGTCGGAGAAGGCAGCCCAGCGCTGCAAATTCGGAAGGCGGTATTCACGTCACTCACCAACGAGCTACCGTGGTTCGACGCAGAGGAATCGGTGGAAAATGCCCTACTAGTTGTCCGCAGTCTGGATCATGCCGAGGTCACAAGGCGCGACATACTGTTGCAGGCCGGGGAGAAGTTGCAGGTCGCATTTCGAAGGGTAGCTGCTGCGCGAGGGTCGTACAATGTCGCGTGTATGTGGCTAGGCATGGTACCATCCACGTATATCGAGCTTGTGACAGCGAAAGACCCTCTGGCTTTGGTGTTGATGGCTCATTGGGCTGACTGCTTGAAAGGCATCGATATAGAGCGTGCTTGGTGGCTTCGAGGTTGGCCTGAGATGATCATTAGTACAGTCGCAAGCAGCGTCGGTGAAGCCTACCATAGCATGCTGGTATGGCCTCTCCAAGAGATCGAGAAGATCGAAGCATCTTGGGGACCTTGTTACGATGATGCGACGGTGAATGAGGACCTCGTAGATGTCGAGATGGAGGAATGGAGTCGGCAGGTTGTGATGGTTGACGGTTGACGACTGATGGTGTGGATGTAACCGGAGAAGATTGACGTTGAATTTACGTAGCTTTGTTCATCCAGAAATAATGACTGTACTGCCACCTTCCATTCGTCGAGGTAAGAGCTCCCTGGGGGCGTCCCTTCCCTCAAACACCTTCGGGTGTTCACCGGCACTCACCGGCACTCACCGAGCACTCAAGGTCAGCATTCCACTTCAGCGAGCCCCACCCGGGAATGGAATCGTGCCACCTCGACACGTCTCCCGCTCCTATCGGCCCATCGTACGACTACCAGAATCGCCTGACCAACCCCCAAAATATCCACCGTACCCCGGAGTTCATGGCCATGACAGCTCACTATATATCTCACGCCAAACACAGTCGCCATCTCTGACCTGACGCTCTCCAGCGGAAATGTTCATCCGACCCATCCGGCGCTTCGTCCTTACCCTGATCTTCGGCATCATCGCAGCCATACTGGGCATGGTATACCACCGCCCACCAACAAACGCAATAAACATTTTCACACATCAACCATCGCGTTTTTCATCCACATTCAGAATGGCATCCCACAAGCCCGTCGTCGTCGTCGGATCCGGCCTGGCCGGTCTTTCTGCCGCCCACGAGGCTCTCGAGGCCGGCGCCTCCGTGCAGATGCTCGACCGCGCGCCCAAGCCAGGCGGCAATAGTATGAAAGCATCGTCTGGTATCAACGGCGCCGGGACGCGGTTCCAGAAGGCCCTTGGTTTGAGGAAGGATGACCTTTTCTATGACGACACGATCAAGTCTGGCGGCGTGCGATTCAAGGAGGCCAAAGGAGTCGTTGATCGGCCGAGGCTTGTTGATTTATTGACAAAGAGCTCCGGCGGGGCAGTGGATTGGCTCGTTGAAGACATCGGTGTCGACTTGAGTGTCGTTGCGCCTTTGGGAGGACACTCCATGGCAAGAACGCACCGCGGAGCGGGCAAGACGCCTCCTGGAGCGGCCATCGTGACGACTCTTTTGAAGAAGCTTGGCGAGAACCCCGAGTTCCAACTCAAGAACTCTGCCGAGGTCACGTCACTAAAGGTCGTAGACGGAGTCGTCAAGGGCGTCCAGTATGCCCAGGACGGAGAGCAACATGACCTCGAAGGAGCCGTCGTCTTCGCCGTCGGAGGTTTCGCGGGTGACGCAAACGGTCTCTTGGCCAAGTACCGTCCAGACCTTGCGGGCCTCCCATCAACAAACGAGGCCCGGCCTGCTTCGCACGGCATCCTCGAAGCCGTCGGCGCAGAGTTTGTCGACATGGATAGCGTACAAATACACCCCACCGGCTTCGTCGACCCCAAGGACCCTGAGGCGCAGTACAAGTTCCTCGCAGCCGAGGTCCTCCGCGGTGAAGGTGGCATTCTTCTCTCAGACAAGGGCGAGAGATTCGTCAACGAGATGGAGACGAGAGAACATGTCAGCAAGGCCATCATGGCGGTGCCACCAAAGGAGAATAGCGAGACGAGGCAGTGGGACGTGACTCTGCTTATGGACCCTGGTGCGATTGAGGTAGCCGAGGGACATCTGGGCTTCTACCTCTGGAAGGGCTTGATGGAGAAGAAGAAGGTTAAGGATCTTAGCCCGGAAATTATTAAGGCTGTTGACGAGTACTCGGCCCTGGTAGCCTCCGGAACAGATACGGCGTTCGGCCGGCGGACGTTCGGTCGGTGGAGGCTGAAAGCCGGGGAGGGCAACCGCGAACAAGAAGTTTGCGTCGGCCGGGTCACGCCGATTACCCACTTCACCATGGGCGGTGCCTCATTCAACTTGAAAGCCCAGGTGCTGCGCGAGAACAACACTGCCATCGAAGGTCTTTGGGCAGCAGGTGAGATCACTGGTGGCATCCACGGCGACAACAGGCTTGGAGGATCATCACTGCTGGAGTGCGTGGTTTATGGAAGGATAGCAGGCCAACAGGCGGCCAAGTCGGCATTGAGCTCGTGATTTAGGATACATGTGCAGAAATCCATGTGTACATGCTTTTGATAACCAAAACGCGATCATTCCATCATACATGTAGCTCTTCCGGCATCATCAAGTTTCTGGGCAGGCCTCATGGTCTCAATGAGCTCATCTCTTATGGTATGTTCACACTCATCTGTACGTTTCTCAAACACATATTGAAATCTAATGTACATAGAAACAGTTGAAAAATAATCACAGGCCGGACCCTTCCCGAGACCCCAAGCCGGCTACCGCCTCAGCCAGCACCAGGCGCTCCTGCCCTTGACCAGGAAATTACTCCAGCGCCGCAAGTGAAAGGCTTCTTCTAAACTCCAGATACACCACCACACTTCATCTACAGAAGGGTAGTCTTGGACAGGGCGTGGCGGAGGTTGAACTTCTTGTTCACCTGCCTCGCAATCACCCTGCTGCCGTTCACAGCCTTGGCCGTGCCGTTGCTGGCAAACCCGTTGTTCGCGAGCTTGTTCACAGTCGTGCGGGGGACCTGTCCAACAGCGCCGTCCAGCGCGGTCTCGGCAATGTAGCTGCACAGCTCGACGGGGCTCGTGGGCGCGGAGCCGAGGCCGAGGAAGTACGCGGCCAAGCCAGCAATGTGGGGAGAGGCCATGGAGGTACCGGAGATGGTCCTGGTGCGGCCGTTGGGCCAGGTGCTCAGGATGTCGGTGCCGGGCGCGAGGATGTCGACGGAGGCGCCAAAGTTGGAGTACTCGGCGAGGGTGTCGGTCTCGGTGGTCGCGCCGACGGTGCAGACGCTCTCCTCGGAGCCGGGGGACGAGGTGCTCGCGTCCGCGGCCTCGTTGCCGGCGGCGGCGGCGAGGAAGTGGCCGGCCTTGACGATGGCGGCGGCGGCCTGGTTGACGGCGTTGGAGGACTGGCCGCCGAGGGACATGTTCACGACGACGCCCTTCTCGCAGCCCTGCTGGCCCGCGGCGTCGGCGGCGACGAAGTCCATGCCGGCGATGACGGCGGAGTTGGTGCCCTCGCCGTTCTGGTCGAGGACCTTGACGGCGAAGAGCTTGGTCTTCTTGGCGACGCCGTAGGTGCGGGAGCCGATGGTGCCGGCGACGTGGGTGCCGTGGCCCTGGCCGTCGGAGTCGTCGTTGTCGGCGTAGTTTGCGAGGAAGGTAGCGCGGCCCTCGAACTCCTGGTTTCATTGGTTAGCCCGAGATTCATCGACGTGGCATATGTTCGAGCTGGGTACGTACGGCGTGCTCGACATCGATGCCGGTGTCAATAACGTAAGCGCAAGTACCCTCACCAGCGCTGTCGTCGTAGCTGTACGTCGTTCCACCAGGCGAAGAGCTCGAGAGTCTGGCAATTCCCCACGGAGCGTTGGTCTGGGTGGCGCTGATCGACATGATGGCATCCTGCTCGATGAAGTCGATGCTGGGGTCGTTCTGCAGAGTCTCAATCTCAGAGGCGTTCAGCGTCGACGCGAATCCGCGGAGGTTGTTGGCGAAGTTGTACACATGGTCGGCCTCGGCGGCGAAGGCCGACATGGCTGTCGCCATCGCACCGGCCTCGGCCTCGGGCTTGAGGCGGACGATGTACTTGTCGGCGACGAGCTTGACGTTCATGCCTCGGGGCTTAATGAGGGGCGCGGGCTGGGCGCGGCGGGCGGACGGGGCCGCGAGGGCCGTCAGGGGGAAGAGGGCGAGCAGCGTTGGGAAGTGCATCTTGGCGCTTAGTCAAAACCCACACAGCACATACACGGAAAAAGCAAAAGAAGGACCTGGAATAAAGAGTGGAAGAGAGGGAAAGGAATGAGATTGCAGATCAAGATTGTAGAGAGCGGAAAGGTGTCTGTTGAAAAAGAATGTGAGATGTGCGCTGGATGGGAGTTTGGCCTTTGTGGTTCGATGGGTGTCGAAGCCTGGGTGGTTCCATCAACGTCCTCAACATGCGGCAGACCGTCAGAGTCTTATACTCCTGCATGATCATGCATCTAGCCAAGCGAACATCAGAGCGTCCCGGAGCCAGTTCTTTTCTTAGTGTGTCGTGGATTCCCACGGTTCCCCTTCTGGTCCATCATCAAACCCGCTGTTTGTCCAAGTCTGGCAGGTGGGCAGATCAAGATTTCGCTGACGGCTCGCGGCTCCGCGTCTCCTGTTGGACGGAGATGGGGTCATGGATTAAACCGCGGGCCCCGCTGCTGGAGCCGATGTTTGAATTAAAGGAAACCAAGGCCAGAACTACCGGGGACCAACCACGGCCGCCGAGAGAGCCTCAAGTCGAGACAGCCACCCGTTCGACGGGCTGCCAGTTGCGGCTTGCTTGCGCTGCCGCTGGGCGGGATCCATGCACTGTTGCGTTGGCCCCGTTGAAAGTGATGTGTTGTGGTGAGTGAAAAGAGGGTTGGAGGGCTCCGCTTCCATGTCGATCACCGCGCCGGGGGTCTTCGGGCTGCCACCTCCTTGACACGGCAGTGCTTTTTTGCGGATCAGGGCACCACAATCAAATGTTGAGAGAAAGGAGTTCGAACAATCGAGAGCGAATGGTGGCTGGAGGCAACAATGTTTGGCTCGCTCGTCGACAGCCAACAGAGCTGCCGCTGCTGCGCCTTTGCCCAGCAAACCTCAGTCTCAAACCCCTTCACCGTGCAGGCAAACCGCCCAATGGGAAACATTCAACGACGGTATATCCATTCAGAATTAAGCATGAGCCAGCGGGTCGCCCACGCTGGGACGAACCAATCCGCATATGGGATGGCATCCATGAGATCCAAGAATGGCTCGTTTCAGGGGTTTTGACGCAGCTGATTCGCCACGCTGGAAACGCCGCCAAGGAATTGACCCGATATGCGATCAACATGTCTCACTTCTCCGTCTGGCCAACCAACGTTGCTTATTGGCAAAAACCAGCCGTTCTGAGGGGACGGAAAGAAAGCATGATGGTCTATCTCTTGGTGGGGTTTCGGAGAGAGGCTCGCTCGCCTGCCAGGATCCTGTGTGCCCTGATTGCTCCAGTATTCTGGGCAACCGTTATTGCGATTTTCTCAACTGCTGTGGGGATCGAAAAGGGCCTCCCTATTTCGGAGTTTCGTTGGAACGACGGGGATCATGTGTATTTCACATGTGGCCAATAGAGGGTTAATGCTTGCACTGAAACCATGACGGAAACATTTGGACGAGCTGAGAGATAGACTCCTCAGAGACACGGTGTCGCAGTTTACGACGTGATGCGATTTTCGGCCGGTCGGAACTTTTGTTATCTCAAGCAACTACCCTGCAACCTTGTCTGCGATCAACGCGGCGTTCCGGATCTTCATTCGTAAGGTTGGGAAATAAGCTTAGCACAGCGCGTGTGCGCGATAATGTTTGACGGGAAGGAACAGAGACGACTGACTCGGTGTTACACCAGCTCATGCGGGCTGCCGCCTCCGAAGGTGCTTGGGAGTTGCCAAGAGAGGGGGATACGAATCTTGATTGATCGCATCTCAGACATCAAACGGGAAGGCTTGACGGCAAATTTCTGCAAGACAGGGACGAACCGGTCTTGGAAGGTGTGCTGGATTGGTGAAACCAGCGCGCCACATGATGGAACATTCCGTCGGTGAGGAAACATCGACATTCGAGCAGGAGGTTATCGCGTTTCTCGAATATTGTCTTGGTAACACAGAGAGGATCTTGGTGTTCCCTGAAAACGCTTTCATATTCCAGGGCAGCATACAGAACAGAGACGATGACTGGACGCAAAGTGCGGGCATCGGTGGTCTGGAAGATGTCTTAGACGGTCAGGTCCGGTGGCAATACCTTCCATTCGGCTGTGAGCTTGAGGTCATTGTTTTCTCTTACAGTGATGCATCCACGATATCCTCGCCGATAGACAACTATTGTCTTTATTCCACAAGCTTGAGTTCTGTTTCCGATACAAGGCACATGGAAATCACTCGGCGCTCGGCGACGCAATCACAAGAAACTTCAGTAGCTACAGTCACAATGTCTTGAGAAACGGATCTAGCTTAGGTCTCCGTCGCTACCCATGTCTACATAGATTCAAACGATCGTGACTAGTGGCAACTTTCAGGTCAACCACGGTTCAAGTGTATTTGCGCACCGTGATTTGGACGCGGAGGACTCTGGAACGTCTGTTCGTCTATTGCTAGACTAGATCAGTGCTTTCCAAGGATCGTCACACGGCAGTTCCACATTGCAATAAAATCAGTTGTAGCTATTATGTTGCCAAAGAAGAAAAACATGCAGAAGCGATGAGATTTCAGAGAACACCACTAGCAAGAAGCTAACACTTCTTATTATTACAACCTATAAGCAAGGATGATAGATAACCGACCCACCTAGGCGTTAGGCGGTTAGGATAAGACATTTATACTATAGGATTATAGGAATAATAATAAGCTACTTAGGATAGAAGAACTATAGTATAGGCTATATAACGATAAAGAATAAGTATAGATAAAGGACCTATAATAAACACTTAGTAAATACTAAAATAAATACTTCTTTTACTCTAAAATAAATATTTATATAATAAGAAGAATAAATACTTATAAGTAGTAGGATTAATTAAATAAAAACTTATATATAGTATAACCTTAAGCTTAGTTTATAGTTAGACTTCTATAGCTTTTTAGTAATTAATTTATAAATATATCTAAAATACTTTTAGTTTATTTTTATTATAAATAACTTATTAAGTTTAAAACTAATTACTTTAGTTTCTAAAAACTAATCTATAATAAAACTTATAACTAATAACTCTAACTATAACTTTTATATACTATTATAATATATTAATTTTTAATTTCTATTAGTAGACTTTACTATTAGATAGCTAACTATAATATTTTAATTACTCTTATTTAGTAAATTAACTATTAATACTTATTAATAATAAAAGATAATATATCTTTTTATACTTTAGCTAAATCTTCTACTTTAAGATCTTTATTTTCTTTATATAACTAGTTTTAGAGCTTAGTATAGAAACTTATTAGTATTAAAAACTATAATATATTAAACCTTAAATATAACTCTAATAGAGAAGAATCTTTTACTAAAGAAAGATATAAAAAACTATAATATATTATCTAGAAATAAGAGAATAAATCTAAAGAGATATAGACTTTTATTAATAAAAGTAAATAAACTATAAATAACTTTAATAAATAACTTTAGAATACTAAATAAATTTATAAAAAACTAGAAAAGAATATTAAAAGAAATATTAACTTTAAAAAAGTTTAAAAACTTTAAAAAGAAATTAATATTTTCTAAAGTACTACTAATATTATTTTAACCTCTATAAAAAGATAATAGAAACTTAAACTTAGTTTCTTAATAACTTATAATAGTACTTTAGAATATTTTAAGAGATTTCTAATTTAAATTAAAAACTACTAAAACTTCTATTATAATAATTTTACTAATTCAATAGAAGAATAGTTTATATAGCTACTTATTTTTAACAATAAGTATTTAAATAGTTTAAACCTATCTAAGAAGAATTCTTTAAATATAAATTATTAAATAAATACTCTATAAAAACCTATAATATTTATAGTAATTTCTAAAGTTTTAAAAATACTTTCTATCCTCTTTTTTAAACCTTTAATAGGAAATAATAAGCTAAATATAAACTATTATAGCTTAAATAAACTACATCTACTAAAAGTCTTACTACTATATTTTAATAATTTAGTATTTAACTTAATCTTATTAAAGAGACTAAGATTTTTATATTCTACTAAAGACTTGAAAATAATATTAAAGATAAAATTATTAAAGTTAATTACTTTAATAACTTCCTATAATATACTAATCTTACTATTAAAATTAATAACTAACTATTTAAATATTATAGAGAAAAAAATAAAAGGTAATAAGAATCTAATATAAAGCATAAGTACTAATAGTAGTTCTAACTAAAGTTTAATAATTAATATAATAATAATTAACCTTATAATAACTAGAATAATAATATTTACTAAAGTATTATATATAAATAGTATAATAGACCTATAGACCTTAATATAATAACTCAACTAGCTAATAAGAAGCTTTAAAACCTTAAGTACTATAACTATAATTAATAAAGATATATCGCTAAAAATTATAAGTAGCTTAAGAAGCTCTCTTAGAAACTAATAACTAAATAACTCTAATAAGTTAATATAATCTTAAAAACCTCTTATATATCTCTATTATAGACTAAATATTATAGTAATAACTATTAAATCTACTTTAAAGATAAAAATATATTAGAATACTACTCTAAAGATAGTAACCTTAAGAGATCTAGCTATAATATAAGTACTCTAAAACTTAAGATTAAAACTATATTAATACTATATACTAGTAATAATAAAGTTATAAAAAAACTAAAAGAATAACTTAATAAGAAGTTATAAATCTAATAATTAAAACCTATTAATATAACTAATAAAAAACTAGAATACTAATATAACCTTTTAATAGAATAATAACTCTTTAGTATAACTAATAATTAGATTTTTAGAGAAAGAGAAAACTTACTTTATAGCTTAGATAAACTTTATGATATTACTTATCAATATATTTAAATAGAGATTATTTATAAGCTTATTTCTAGTATAAATAACTTTAGTTCTAAAGAGAAATCTAATAATTAGAATAAGATCAAATAACTCTTAAAATTCTAAAAAGTTAATATATTATAAGATACGTAATAATAGTATTTTTATAGTATCTTAGTAACTTAGTAAGAATAAAACTACACTTTATAACTATATATAGAGAACTACTTTATACTAAGAAATAACTACTAATTTTATAAAACCTTTTTTTAATTTTAATATTTTTATACTAAATATAAAAAGTATATAGAAGAAAAGTATAACTACTAATTCTACTTTAGAAGATATAATAATAAACCTATTTAAGAAATCTACTTAATATTTACTATAATTAAATAGATAATAGTATTATTTAAAGATAATACTATAGTTTTTTAACTAAGCTTATAGTCCTTTATGAAATATTAATATAACTATAATATAAAATAGAATAATTATTAGTAAAATAAATACTAAATATACTACTAAGAAAAGGTATACGCTTAGAAAATTACTAATAATAAACCTAAGTCTCTATAAATTAAAATCTATACAAATAGCTTAACTAAAGTATAATAAAAAGGAAATTGAATTTACTACTCTAAATAACTATAGTAGTTAAAAAACTAAATTTACTTACTAAAAAAGGATTATAATAAGTAATAAATATAAAATCTATCTATTAGATATCTTAAAAATATATAAGTAATATTAAACTTAAAGTTATTATTAATTAGTAAATAATACTTATACTAATTAATAGTAAAGCTAAAGCTAGTTATATTACCTTTTAAGCTATTAATAAGTTAGAGATATAATAAAGAGGAAAAGAATAACTAGACTAACTATAAATAGTAAAAAGAGAAAAATTTAAATATAAAAGAAATACTATTTATAATAAAACTATATCTCTTAAAATAAGCTATTTGAATTAAAAAGACTAAATCTAATTTAATATTACTAATATAGAAATATATAGTGTAATAGGATAAGAGAGAAAACTTATCAATTATACTAAGCACTCCACTCTAAGTAGAAAACCCCTAAAAATGCCCTAAATACTTATGTATTGATTTTCTAGATAACTATAAGAGATATAAAAGTGAATATATAAATATAAACCTAACTAACTTATATTTTATCTATATTTTCTACTCTTTTTATGTTTTAAGTTATATAATTTCTTAAGAGAAAATAGGTTACTAAGAAGAAGTTTAGTAATATTATTTCTATAATATTCTACTCTATTATCGTTTTAAATAATTAAAGAGGTATAGTAGGGATTAAGAGAGGGGATAAAAATAAAACTAGCTAAAGTTAGAAGAGCTTAAAAATACCTATTTTTATTTAATTTTTAAAAAGTAAAAATTAATAGATTTTTTCTATAAGTTAAGCTAAAGAACTTTAAAAGCTCTTCTAAAAAGGTAGTTACTAAAATTATTAAGGGAAAATAGGAAATTATATAAAAATAAGTATATTTTTTATTTATTTACTTAGTTTTTTTTATTATAAGCTAACTAAGCCTCTATCTACTTATATAAGCTTTTTCTTTTTATAATAATACTTAATATCTATAAAAACGCTTATCTAACTTCTTATTTTTAGGTTAGAATTACTAAAAATTCTAAGAACTCTACTTCTTTTTATATTACAACAGAGTAAGGGAGAAAACTTATCGATTATGCTAGGCACTCCACTCTAAGCGGAAAAACCCCTAAAAATGCCTTAAATACTTATATATTGATTTTCTAGATAACTATAAAAGATATAAAGGTGAATATATAAATATAAGCTTAACTAATTTGTACTTTATCTATATTTTTTACTCTTTTTATATTTTAAGTTATATAATCTCTTAAGAGAAAATAAGCTACTAAGAAGAAGTTTAGTAATATTATCTCTATAGTATTCTGCTCTATTATTACTTTAAATAATTAAAGAGGTATAGTAGGGATTAAAAAAGAGGATAAAAGTAGGGCTAACTAAGAATAGAAAAGTTTAAAAATACTTATTTTTATTTAATTTTCAAAAAGTAGAAATTAATAGATTCTTTTTATAAGCTAGGCTAAAGAACCCTAAAAGTTCTTCTAGAAGGATAATTACTAAAGTTATTAAGGAAAAATAGGAAATTATATAAAAATAAATATATTTCTTATTTATATATTTAGTTTTTTTTATTATAGGCTAACTAAGCCTCTATCTATTTATATAAGCTTTTTCCTCTTATAATAACGCTTAATACTTATAAAAACGCCTATTTAACTTTTTGCTTTTAGGTTAAAATTACTAAAAATTCTAAGAACTTTACTTCTTTCTATATATCTCTTAAGTCTTTTATATACTAAAGAGAAGAAAACTTAAATACTTTTACTTTATATATTTAATATTCTATTTAGCTTTTAATCTATATCTTCTACTATTCTAACTAGTAGCTAGTCTTTCTATTAATTCTTTCTTAATATAGGCTTAATTATAGTTTTCCTTCTAGATCTCTTTAGTTTACTATATATTAAGTACTATCTATTCCTTTAGTATAGTTAGAACTAAAAAGATATCTTAAGGTTATATAGCTTAAGTTATATCTTTAATTAAGTTATTTTAAGTAATAAGAAATTACTTTAGAGTTAAGTTACTAAGTTTATTTACTATAAGTAACTTAAGTTTTCTAACTCTTCTTTTAATCTTTATATAGTAGAGCTTTTTTTACTTATTCTCTATTTTAATTTATATATCTTTAACTTTATTTAATATTTCTCTAAAGTAGTCTTTCTTTTTTATATTAATAATAAAGGTTATAAGATTAGAGTTATTATTATAGACTATATCTTTTATTCTATTAGTCTCTTTTAGAGGGGTTAGGTTTTCAGCTTTAACTTTAATTAACTCTTAAGTAACTAATATTTAGTTAAGTATAGCTTTTCTAAAGCTTATATTTACTTTATTTTCTTATTATTCTTTTTATTTTTTTCTCTTTAAAGCCTTTAGCTAGTTTTTAAACCTAGTTTTAGGTTTTAGTTTTAAGCTTTTAAGTGAAGTATAGAGGCTAAACTCCTTAGTAATAAGCCTAACTTAGTAGTTAAAAAGGTTCTTATAAAGATTCAAATTAGTTTCTTAGGCTTTAGTAGTAGTTTCTAAATATAAAGTCTTAATACTAAAAATGCTTTATTAAATAATATATCTAATAAAGTCTATAGTATAAAAGCTATATTTCTATAAGTCTTTTTTTAATTTAATTTAAAGTTATAAGATAATAAAAGAAGTATAATTAATAAGCTTCTAAGTCTCTATTAGTACTTTATAGATCTTATACTAATTATAAACTAACTTAACTATAGTTCTAAAAGAGGTTTCTAATTTATTTAAGCTGCTACTATTAGTAACATCCTATATACTATCTAAGTAGAAGTATAAGCTATTTCTTTAATTAATAATTAGGCTTATATATTTTCTTTTATTATTATGTTACAAAAAGATAATAAAATTGCATAAAGCAAGCTTATTAGCTAGAACTTTATAATATTTTATTATGAGGTTATTATAAAAAGAAACTTAAATAATAAGAACTTTTATATATTATTTTTTAATAACATCTCTAATAGTTAGATTATAAGCTGCCTTAATATAGCTTTTTAGGAGGAGATCGCTTTAATATAGAAACCTTAATATATTATAGAGGTTAGAAAGAACCTTTATTTAAATGTCTTACTCTTAGATTCTTTAAATTAGGTTTTTGCTATTATTATAAGAAAATCCACCCTATTAGCGTTTAATTAAAGTTATATTAGTGAGGTTATTATTAATACTTATCTATTTAAGTACTAAAAAGGATCTATTTTAACTAAACTTTAGTACTTTATAAGGCTTTTAAGGTATAATAGAAGACTTAATAGACTTTATAGTTTTAAAGAGGATTCTAAGGAGTTTTTTATTAGATTATATAAGCTAGATATACTTAATTTTACTTAGTTTAGTGTTCACTTCGCTAAGATAGTTAAAATAGAAATTAAGAAGCTATAGAAGCTGTTTTCTTTATAGGGGTAGAGTAGATATATCTACTACCTATAAAGTCTCACTTTAAGAAACTAATTAGTTTTTATAAAAGTATATAATATAGATCATAAGCTTTTACTTAATTCTATTAATTTAGTTAATATTCTATATAATTTTATAGGCCTTCTAGGACTTAGGATTATAGTTTCTAGAGAATAGAAACTGAAAAGTAGTAGGGGTAGTTTAGTAAGATATTATGTAATGTTTTATAACAGTTTAGAGGAGCTATTAAGTTATAAATATATAGAATATACTAAACAGGTTTATATTGCTGTTTATTTAGGTTATAGTGATTAGATATTTTAGAAGAAAGGAAAAAGTTAAGAAGGTAAATTTATAGAAAGTGAGGAGGCGTTAATTATAATATTAATAGTTTTTATTAAAAGTTAGTAAAAGTAAATAAGAGAAAAAAGGTATGATTTTTAGGATATATAAGTAATAGTTAGACTTAATTAAAGTTTTATAGTTAAATATAAAAATATTTATTAAGGAAGAGTAGTTATTATATATAGATATATAAAGATGTTTAATAGAAGGTTAGCAGTTTAAAGTGCTTCTTTTTATAGATATTATAAAAGTAAATTTAGCGTTAGCAGTTAATATTTCTTCTAAAAATGTAATTTTTAAATAAGGAAGGAGCTAGTTAAACTGCAAAATAGTTGTTTTTAAAGCTGAAATTTAAGTAATTATAAGATATAGATAGTAATTAAATAAAAGTAAAGTTTAGTAGTAAGGGTAGTAAGTAGAGAAAAAAAAGGTAACTAGTATAATTTAGTAGCAGAGAAGGTAGGATATAGCTATAAACTGCTTAATTAGACTTATAATTTTATGTTTTTAAGGGGAAATTAATATTTATAGCTATAGAAGAGGTGAGGTTTTTTGTAATTTAATTATAAGATGCATAGAGTTAAAAGCCTCTTTTTTATAGATAGTAATATTTTAATTAATATACTTATTTCACTCTTATTATTAAAACCTAAATAAATATATTCTTTTTAGTTTAATTAATTTTAGATTTATAGTAAAAGGTTCTTTAAGTTATTTTTTTTCGTCCTATTAATAGGTTACTATAGTAAATAAATCTTTAAGCTCTCATAGTTACTATTTTTAGTATTAACTAACCCCTTAGTTAGGTATAAAAAGGTATATTTCTTCTATTTAGCTATATCTCTCTTTTCCTCTTCTTAATATATTATTCTTTATAATCTCTAGTCTAACTAATACTTTATAATAATAACTAGATAACTTCTAAGTAGTATAATTATAGATATTAAAATTAACTTAAATTACTTTTATATTACTACTTTAAACTAAATATATAAGCTTTTCCCCTTCTCTCTTATACTAGCTTCTACAAATTATAAAGATAAAGAAGGAATTATTTATCTATTTAGATTTATTATACTACTATTAGTTATAATAAGTTATCTTTTTAAAACTATTTAAATTACTATTAACCTATATATAAGCTTCTCTTTCTTTTTTTTAGACTTCTATTAAAGGTTCTATTAGTTAGGTTTAATATAAAATAAGCTTTATCTATAAGATTACTATTAATAAAAGAGTTAAAGAAGTTACTTTAAGGTTTTAGTATTTACTTACTAAATTCTTAATAATATATATAGAGCTAATTAATAAGGGAGAAGTATTAAAAAGGTTTCTATTTTTTATAAGAGAGGTTTATATTATAGAAGGTTATACTAGCCTTTAAGGATAGCTATACTAGAAGATAGATAGGTTAAAAGTAGTTAAAGCCTTATTAATTTATATATATAGCGCCTAAAATCTCTTTTTATATAATAGATACTTTAAGCGCTAGGCAAAAATATCTTTTGAGGCTAAATAGAGTAACTACTAAATTACTATATTTATTCCTTTCTAGAAGTATATTTCTTATTAAACTAAATAAGAAGAGGCTTATTCTAACTATATTTACTATAAAAAAAGCTTTTTATGTTTATATAAGTTTAACTATAACTAAGAGACTACTAGCTAGATTAAGTATATTAAGAAGGGTAATAAGAAGAAAAGTATTCCTAATAGTATCCCTTATAAAGAAAATAGAAGTGTTAATATAATATTTCATTTTAAGTATAAATATCTTAGAAGTAAAACTATTACACTAATATATAGATTATTAATTAATTAATTTACTAAGTTAGCTTTAGAGCATAAATTTAAATTATAGCAGCATTTCTAAGTAGTTTTTTATAAGATCTTTAGTAAAGATTTTTATAAATAAGTTAGCTTTTTAATAGCAGAAATAAGGTTAAAGCGTAAAAAAAAAAAAAAAAAGAAAGAGGCTGCTATTTATTATATTTAGAGATTAGTCTAGCTTAAGTTTGAATTTTTAAAGAGTAATATTAGTTTCTTTTAAGTTTTTTAGCATTTTTCAGTCTTTTTAGTGGTTATTAGTTTTTATTATTATATATCCCCCCTTCTTTTATAATAATATATATTAAGAGTAAAAGAAGTAATATAAACATATAGTTAATATAAATTATAATATAAAGATAACTAAATATAAATAGATAAAACATTACTTTTCCTACTAAAAATAAATAAAATTTTAATAATTATTATAAACTTAACTGTTTTTTAGTTTCTCTATATCTTTATACTAGCTATTAAATCCTTTATTTTTTATAAAGATACTTACTATAATTTCATTCTTTTTTTACTAAATATTAACTTCAGCTTATAGTGTTTTATGTTATTCTTATAATTACTTAATTTATATTTTTATAGCGTTAAAGTTATTAGTCTCTACTTCTTCTAGTATAAATAACTTATTAAGGTTTAAGATTTCTATTAAACTAAGTATATTAAGATTAAGTTAATTTATAATAGAAAAGACCTTATTAAAAGCTTATTTAAGGTTTAGTTAGACTTCTATTTCAAAAATATCATCTAGATAGCTATTTTTATTTACTATAAATTTCTTTAAGTAATTACTAGTTATAGTCTACTTAATAGAAATTCTAATAAGAGTTTTAAGTAAATAGAATAAAATTTAAAGAGATATCTGCTAAATATAAAAGAAGCTTAATTAATATATACTAAGCTTACTAGAAGAGCTTTTATTAATAGATAGCCTTACGTTATAGATGAGAATAATATCCCTAATTTATAGCTCTTTATGTTACATTTTATACTTATTTCTTCAGTTATAATCTTTAGTAACTTAGTAGTACTGCTTTATAACATATTTAAGAGCTATTTACTAATTAGAATTAAATTATTTAAAGGTCTATATATATAAAAAGAGTTTAGTTTTAGTATTTTTAACTTTTAACTAGTTTAACACTTACTAAGTAACACTTCTAATCTTAATTAAAATAATTAGGTTATAACTATAAATAAAGTAAAAAAGAGAGTATTCTATAGAAGATCTAACTAATATTTAGTTAGTAAATAAAGCTATATAAAAAACTAAAGTTTAGTTCTTTTTACTAAAATTTAACTAAGTTATAAAGGTATAAATAAGAGGTTAATATTCTTTTTTAATAAGTCTATTAGCCTTCAAATTATATACTAAGATAATAAGGCATCATCCTCTATAAACTTAATTAAGCTTTTTAATAAACCTTTTATTTTCTAGTTCTCTATTAACTATAAAGAGCCTATAGATCTTATAGTAGCAGATTATATCTTCCTAGATAAATTTAGCTATCATTTTTAAATTAATATTCTTAAAAAGTTAATAAGTCTCTATATAACTAATAAGCGCATTATAAGCTTTAGCTAGAGAGTAATTACTAATCTTCTAAATATCAACATAAATATACTGAAATAGAATTACTAGAGGTATAAAAAAGGTGTAAAGGTCTTTAAATCGCTTTAGTTAGACTTATACGCAAAGTAAACAGCCCTTTATTTTATTACTTATTATTTAATATATGTTTTCTCAAGTATATTGCTCTTAAAGTCTAGTATATATTATATTATAGCCTCTATACCCTCCCTTAATATATATATACTAGATTAACTTCTTTTACTCTTCTTTATTATTAACTACTTATTTTAGTATCAAATTTAACTTCATTCCTTTTTAAAAGAGAAAACCATCTCAAAATATATATTTTACTACATATAACTTAAATTTCTTAAAATTAATCTAAAAAACAGTCCTTAAGTATAATAATAAAGCTAAATACTTAGCAATTTATTATAATTATTAAAACTAAGCTTATTTAAAGCTTAGTAGATCATCTACTTTAAGTCTAAAATCCTCTTCTACTTTAAGTATATAGATAAAGTTATTAATTATTTTATCTAAATCTTCTTCTTATTTAGCTTCTCAAATATTAAATTCCCTTACTAGTTTATACAAAAGACTATCTATAGCTCTATTCTTTATACTAGATATATAGCAAATATTAAAATTAAATATTTTAATCTAAGTAATCTATTATATAAGAACTACTCTAAGTAAATCTAAAGTAGTACTACTAATTTAATCTATAAAGACTTTTATATTAGTTTTAAAGGTA
This sequence comes from Colletotrichum viniferum, assembly GCA_020226115.1. Classification (NCBI taxonomy): domain Eukaryota; kingdom Fungi; phylum Ascomycota; class Sordariomycetes; order Glomerellales; family Glomerellaceae; genus Colletotrichum; species Colletotrichum viniferum. The sequence continues at coordinate 1,214,243 of JAGFBE010000008.1, forward strand.
AATTATATACTATATAGGTAGTTTCTAAGCCTCTTAAGAGTAAGTAAAACTAATTAAAGCTTAAGCTTTTCTATATTATAGTTAAAAGCTATACTAGTTTAAATTCTACTTTTATATTAAATAATACATCTTTTACTTTAATAATATTATCTAAGTATAGCGCCCCACCTCTTAGTACTTATATTAGTAAATAGATAGATTTTACTAGCTTCCTCTTTATAATTAATAAGTTAAAGTAATAGAAAGCTAACTAAGTAAAGCTTAAGGGTTTCTATAGCTAGCTACTATTCTAGCCCCTACTTAAAGAGCACTCCTTTTTAAAAAAGTCTTACTAGTAGAGTAGAAATAGTCTTATAATCCTTAATCTATACTTAATAGAACCTAATAATACTAAAAAAACTTTTAACTACTATAATATTATTATATTTTTCTCACTTAAGGATTTTAATAACCTTATTCTAGTTAAGCTTATATCTCCTACTACTTACTATATAACTAAAGAGGTTAATAGTAAGCTAATAAATCTAAAATTTCTTAAGAAAAATTATAGTATTAGTAAGCTTAAGGTTCTAAAATACTATATTTAAGTTTATAAAGTATTTAAAGATATATAAATATACCCCTAGAAGCTTAACTATATAGTTATTATTATATATTATTCTTAGCCTTCTAATAAGAATATTATTAAAAAAAAGTTAGTAAACGCTTAAAATAAAGTTATAGAGGATTCTTATTATAACTTTTATAAACTAAACAACTAAATTCATTACCTTTTAAAGCAAAATATACATTCTAAATAGCCCTAAAAGTATAGTAAATATAGTTAGATTTCAACTTAACTTATTAAGTGAAACTTAGTTATATCTAGAAAATAGGTCTAAAAAGCTTATAATCTTATAGTTAGCAAAGTCTTCTAAGAATTTATTAACCTCTAGAGAAATAAAAATATCTCTAATACTAATCTTATTAAGTTTTATATATAAGTTAATCAGCTTCATATTACTATCCTTTTTAGTAACAAAGAACTAAAAGTTCCTATATAATCTATAGAATTCCTCTAAAACTCCTCGCGTAACTCTTAATCTAAGTATATTAATAACTTTCCCTTATAAAGCTTTAGAAATAGAAATCCCTTTCTCTTACTATATAATATATAAGATAGTCTTAATCTTCTATAGTAAAGCTATATAAAGGTTAATATACTTATATTCTGAGAAATCTTATATTAATATTTCTTTTTAATTTATAAAGATATATTTAAGTATTTTAATCTCTCTTAGTAAAAGATATAACTAGATAACTTTAAGTTTTAAAAACCTTTCTAAAATAAAATAAATCCTTCAGTTAAACTATATAAATTATAGATATATATAGCTAGTAAAAGAGGAGTTAGAAAACTAATAATAGCCTTCTACTTCTTAAGTTAAAATCTTTTTCTAGTCTTTCTAACTATTAGAAATAGAACTATCTAAAAGTAGATTATTAACTAGATAAACCTTTTTATTTTTATATTTATATATTATATAGATACTAATAAAGCTTTAATTAGACTTAAGGTTTTTCTTAATTAACTTAAAGAATACTTAATATTTTAGAACTTTAAAAAGGTTTTGCTAGCTTTTAGTGTTCTTAAAAAAGTAGGCTTAAATAGTTTCTATAATTAGAGTAACTACTACTTTAGTAATAGTTCTTAAGATATTAAATATAGCTAAAGGTGAAATTAGAGTAGAGCATTAATTAGTCTTAAAAACAGCTTCTTTTTATTTAAAAAGGTTAGCTTCCTTTCTTTCTTAAATAAAAAGGCGCTCTTTTTTATAATCTATTATAATATTAATATAGTAAGTTTAAACTTTATTATATATATTACTAAGGTCTTAGTTAGTTTTAAGTTAGCTTTTAGTAGCTTTAGAGGTGTTATAAACATCTTTTATATAGTTTTCCTATTTAGAGAAATAGCACTAAATCTAATATAAAAAATCTAATTATATAAAACCTACTAAAATACTAATCTTCTAGAATTTATTGCTTCTATAGTCTTTTACCTTTATTATAGTAGTAATAAAGCGTTTTAAATATTTAAAAGTAAGTTTAGTAGAGATAGTAAAAAGAAGTCTAAAGAGCAAGTTATAGTTAATAGTTTTAAGGTTTACTACTATTATAATTATTATAATCTTATAGTTATTAATTTAAATAGATATATAGTATACCTTAATAAAATATAGCTTTAAGTTACCTTTAGCTATTATTCTTATTATTAAAGTAGTAGTAGAAATTAAAATATTATAGTTTAAGATATATTAGTAACTTATAAGATTAGATTCTATACTAGTATTAATTATATCCTATATAAGTAAGTAGTTATTAAAGTACTTACTATTAATAAAGATCTTTAGAATAAATTATAGTATAACAATTATTAGAGCTATTTAGTTTATAGTTATTAAGATAACAGCTTTAACTAAAAAAACCTTTAAATAGTTTTAGGTTTAAATAGCTTTATTATATTTAGAAATCTAATTAGTCTATTAAGCTCTTTTTTTTAAGGTTTTAGTGAAATTTATAAAGTCTATAGAAATAGGTATATAAATAACTCCTTCTAGATTATTTATAAAAATATATATCCTTCTAATAAACTCTTCTCTATATTCTAGCTAAATCTTATAGACTTTTTTAACTAGTAGACTAACTAAGCTATAAAGCTTATATAAGATAAGTTTATTAATAAGTTCCTTATTTTTAATAGATTTCTAATTTTTACTATTAAAGAATATAACTAACTAGAAGTTACTTTTTAGAAGAAATAGTTTTAGAATAGGTTTTAGAAGAGGAATTTTAATAACTTTACTAAGCGTTACTTCTCTTTCTATTCTAGATACTCTTTTTAGTTCTAAAGTATTAATAAGTATAGAAGCTAGTTTAAAAAAGCCTTCTTCTTCTATTTTAATATCTAAGTTTTCTTTTTACCTTTTTTAATTAAGAGGTGAATTTTTCTCTATAACTAACTTTTCTAGTAAGTCTAAATAACTCTTAGAATGAAATTATAAAGAAAAAAGTCTCTTTAAAATAGTTAGAATATCTTTAATATCTTATATAGTGAAATAAACCTTTTTAAAAGGAGACTTTAAAGCTTTCTTTTTAACCTTTTTAAGATTTAGTAGCTTTAGCTTTTTCTATAAGAATAAGTTAGCTCTATATATTTTTAACTAAGTAATTATAAAGCTTAATACTAAGAAATTAAGTAAATTATCTTTAGTTAAACTATTAGGTTTTATTAGATTATATAGATAAGAAGATTAAGCTAAGTCTTTATATTTTTAATTACTAATAGCTGAAACTTAAAAAGTAGAAGCTTAACTAGATACTTTATTATTTAATATAATACTCTCTTCTTCTATAAACTTATAAGAAACCTTAATTAAGTTAAAGTTATTATAGTCTTATAGAATATTAATAAGTATAAACTATAGTTAGCTAATATTCTACTTAAGGATTTTAATAGCTTAAGCTTTTATAGTTTTATAGCTATCTTAATTCTTAAAGTAAGTAATAATAGCTTCTCAGTTAAACTTACTATTTTATTATAATAAAATAATAATTATCTAGAGGATAAAAAACTTATTATTTTAAGGTCTATAAGAATAATATCTTTAGAAGTATTAAATTAAGCTACTTTTTTTATTAACTATCTTTTAAAGATAATAGCTTTCCTTAAAGTTATAATCTATATAGCTTATATATTAATATTAACTATATAGGCTATAAAAGAAAAGCTTAAGATTTTTTTTATTAACTTTAACTAAATAAACTAAGACTAAATAGTAGTTTTTTATAGCTAGAGAAGAATAAGTAATTCTTTTAGTAGAGATTTTCTAATTATTTATTATTTTCACTAAGTTAGAAAGTTATTAGTTTAAAGACTAGCTCTAGAGGTTCTTAACGCTTTAGTTAAACTTAGCTTTACTTCTTTTAGCTTATAGAGAGGGGGAAGCTTCTCTTTTTAATACTTTTAGAAGTATAAAAAATAGAGAATAAGTAAAAGTAGTAATCTAAAAAGTTTACTTCTAAGTAGCCTTAAAACTAAGCTAATTTATTAAGTTAACTTTAAACTTATTAAAGTCCTCTTTTTTAAATAACTTATAAATACTAGTTTCTATAAGTAGAGCTATTCTATCTAAAGCTAACTAATTGAATTTTAATATAGCTATATAGATAATTTAAGGGCTAGTTATAATATTAAGGTTATATTTTATAGTTTTAGTTTAAATATTATTAATCTTTTATAAAAACTATATAGCTACTTTATAGTTTAAATTATCTATTATTAGAGTTATAGAAATAATCTAATTAATTTAGTTATCTAGTAGTTTTTAGTAATCTTTATTTATAGCTTTATAGCGCTAGATAAGGTATGTTTTTATTTATAACTAAGTTTTCTTATTAAGTTTTATTTAATTATTAGCTTAAAAAAGTATATCTATATAAAAAATAATACTTAATACTTTTAAAGTATTAGTTATTTCTACTACTTCTATTATAGTTTTATAGCTTTTAAGAAAGTTTAAAATATTATTTCTAGTAAAGAATAGTACTTTAACTATTCTAAGCTATAGTATTTTAAATCTTTAAAGTTTTAAACTATATACTTTAGAAACCTTTTAATAAGATTTAGTAGAGTTTAAATAATTTTATATATCTTTTTCTCTTAAAGAATTCTCTTTAGGCGTTATATTTATATTAGAGGTGCTACTTTTAGAAGCTATTACTTTAAAGACTTTAGCTTCTATATTTATTTTAAAACTTTAATTTAAATCTAAAATTAAAAAGGGTTTTTCTTATTAAAGTTAGTAAAAGAAAGAACTTATAAAAGGACTTACTAAAGTATTATTAGTAATTAAGTTAGTTTTATTATTTATTATTTCTAGTTTAAGTTATTTATCTTAAGCTAGAGTTAAAGTTTTTAGAGCTCTAAAGTTTAATAATAATATTTTAAAGAAGATATAAGTAAATTAATAGAAGAAAAAGTAGAAAAAAGCTTTACTAAAAAAGGCTAAAGTAAAAAGATTATATAAAACTTAAGTAAAGCTAAATATTTATTAATAGAAGGAGTAATAGAAGAATTTTTATAATATAGATTTAAAAAAATAATAGAAAGTGAGAAGAGAAATAAAAAAGGAAAAGAACATTTTTATTATTATTTCTATTTTTATTCTTCTTTTTTATCTAGAAAGTATATATATATTTATTATTCTTCCTCTTTTCTACTATCTTAATAGTAAGGTTATTTTATATTTTAAGTTTCTTTTTTTTCTCTCTATAAAAGAAGTCTAGCTATATTTAGTAGTATTTTTTATAGCTTCACCTTATAACTTCCCTCTTTTATAAGTTAAGTTTAAAATTTAATAAAGTCTATAATAAAACTATAGCGTTAACTATAAATCTTAAAAAAAATACTTCACTTTAGTTATTTATTTACTACTTAAGAATATAGAGAGAGAGAAATCTAAAGAGATATATATATCTTCTTTTCTATAGAGTTAGTATAGAATTATTTTTAGAAGAGAGAAATACTTTTAGTTAAGCTTAGAGAATATTTCCCTCTTTATTTTTTAAAAAGTTAGTGTAGTTATAATATTTTTCTTTCTTAGCTTTTTATACCTTTACGCTTATAGTATTTTATAATTTAAGAAAATTAGATCTTAGTGTTTCTATATATAGGTATAACTTATATTTTAAGTTTTTAGACTTTTTTTTAGTATTACCTTTTATTAGTTAACGTATTATTAGAAACCTTCTAATAAGTTTAAGTAAGAGGAAGTTTTTTAGAATAGATTAATTAATTTCATTCTTTTTAAAGTTTATAAGAAGGGTAAAATAAATCTTATTACCTTTATAACTTTAGCTTTAGAAATAAAAGTGAAATAAATTTACTTTATCTTAGTCACTCTTAGGTTATTATTATAGTAGCTTATAATAAAGCAGTATATAACGATTTTAAATAAGTAGATAATAGGCTAATAAGGAGGTTTAATAAAACTTATATAGAACTCTACCTACTCTTTTCTACCTAATAGAATACTCTTTTTTTTAAAGTTTTTTAGATTTCTATAGGTTTAGTTAATCTTTAATTCTAAATATTTAAACTATCGCTTTTTACTTTAAAAAAATAGAAGTTAAAAAGGTGTTTTAAATAAGTAAATAATAGGCTAATAAAGAGGTTTAATAAAGCTTATATAGAACTCTACTTACTCTCTTCTACTTAATAGGATACTTTTTTTCTTAAGGTCTTTTAAACTCCTATAAGTTTAGTTAATCTTTAATTTTAAATATCTAAGCTATTGCTCTTCACCTTAAGAAAACAAAAATTAAAAAAATATTAACTAAAGTTTCTTCTAATATAGTAATATTTAAATTACCTCTTCTTCTAAGCTTTTCCTACTTTAGTTTAGTAGAGTAGTATAAAATAACTATAAAAGGAACTCTTTATAGTAATCTAACTTATACTTCTTTATACTAATTACTAATTTTATAATAAAATAAGAGAGAAAACTTATTAATTATACTAAATACTCCACTCTAAGCAGAAAAACCCCTAAAAATACTTTAAATACTTATATATTAATTTTCTAAATAACTATAAGAGATATAAAAGTAAATATATAAATATAAGCTTAACTAATTTATATTTTATTTATATTTTCTACTCTTTTTATATTTTAAGTTATATAATCTTTTAAGAGAAAATAAGTTACTAAGAAGAAGTTTAATAATATTATCTCTATAATATTCTACTCTATTATCGCTTTAAATAATTAAAAAAGTATAGTAAGGATTAAGAAAGAGGATAAAAATAGGGCTAACTAAAGGTAGAAAAGCTTAGAAACACCTATCTTTATTTAATTTTTAAAAAGTAGGAATTAATAGATTTTTTCTATAAACTAAGCTAAAGAACTCTAAAAGCTCTTCTAGAGGGATAGTTACTGAAGTTATTAAGGGAAAATAGGAAATTATATAAAAATAAGTGTGTTTCTTACTTATATACTTAGTCTTTTTCGTTATAGACTAACTAAGCCTCTATCTACTTATATAAGCCTTTTCCTCTTATAATAACGCCTAACGCTTATAAAAACGCCTATCTAACCTCTTGTTTTTAGGTTAAAATTACTAAAAATTCTAAGAACTCTATTTCCTTTTAATATATCTTTTAAGTTTTTTATATATTAAAAAGAGGAAAACTTAAATATTTTTACTTTATATATTTAATATTCTATTTAGCTTTTAACCTATATCTTTTACTATTCTAGCTAGTAACTAGTCTTTTTACTAATTTTTTCTTAATATAAGCTTAATTATAGTCTTTTTTTTAGATTTTTTTAGTTTACTATATACTAAGTACTATCTATCTCTTTAATATAGTTAGAACTAAGAAAGTATTTTAAAGTTATATAGCTTAAGCTATATCTTTAATTAAGTTATCTTAAGTAATAAGGAATTACTTTAAGGTTAAATTACTAAGTTTATCTATTTTAAGTAGCTTAAGCTTTCTAACTTTTCTTTTAATCTTTATATAGTAGAGCTTCTTTTACTTATTCTCTATCTTAACCTATATATCTTTAACTTTATTTAATATTTCTCTAAAGTAGTTTTTCTTTTTTATATTAATAATAAAAGTTATAGAATTAAAGTTATTATTATAAATTATATCTTTTATTTTATTAGTTTCTCTTAGAAAGGCTAAGTCTTTAGCTTTAACTTTAATTAATTTTTAAGTAACTAATATCTAGTTAAGTATAGCTTTTTTAAAGCTTATATTTACTTTATCTTTTTATTATTTTTCTTACCTTTTTCTTTTTAAAGTTTTTAGTTTATTTTTAAATCTAGTTTTAGGTTTTAGTTTTAAGCTTTTAAGTAAAGTATATAAACTAAACTTTTCAGTAATAAGCTTAACTTAGTAGTTAAAAAGGTTTTTATAAAGATTTAAGTTAGCTTTTTAAGCTTTAGTAGTAGTTTCTAAATATAAAGTCTTAATACTAAAAATACTTTATTAAATAATATATCTAATAAAGTCTATAGTATAGAAGCTATATTTCTATAAGTCTTCTTTTAATTTAATTTAGAGTTATAAGATAATAAAAGAAGTATAATTAATAAGCTTTTAAGTTTCTATTAGTACTTTATAGATTTTATACTAATTATAAACTAACTTAATTATAGTTCTAAAAGAGGTTTCTAACTTATTTAGGTTACTGCTATTAGTAATATTTTATATACTATCTAAGTAGAAGTATAAGTTATTTCTTTAATTAATAATTAGGCTTATATACTTTTTTCTACTGTTATATTATAAAAAGATAATAAAATTATATAAAGTAAGCTTATTAGCTAGAACTCTATAATACTTTATGTTAACATATAACATTCTTTTATAATAATAATAATAATATAAGAATAATAATAACGCTTAACTTACTTTAATATTCTATAACAAATAAACAAATAACATTTAAGGTATAAAACCTTATATAAAAATACTCTATTTATTATACCCTATAACTATAATATTAATTATATAATATATATACTTATATAAGCACCTTATATAATTAGCAGTTTAGCAGGTTATATTTTAAGTTATCTTTCCCCTCACTTTTCCCTACTATAGGATGTAACTTACTAACTACATTAATAGGAATTATTATAATACATCACTTCTCTTATTATTATCTATATAATTAAATACTCTTTAATACTTAAAATTATCACTTTTTATTATAATATAAGCCTATCTATAACCCTATACTATATAAATATATATACTACACCCTTATATATACTTATACTTATACTAATAAGTTATAAGTTTAGCTTAAAAATAACTTCTATTCTTATTACTTCTTTACTTCTCCCCTACTTACCTATAACGCTCTACTTTTATTTAAAGGTTATATATACTGAAAATTAATCCTTTAAACGCTTTTCTATCTATATTACTTTTATAGAACTAGAAATACTAGCTAGACTAGTTATTTAGTTCTATAAGATCTACTTCTTTTGAATCTATATACTAAATCCTATATAAATTAACTATACTTCTATTAATCCTTCCCTAAGTAAATAAGCTCTTATTACTACTTTATTTAATCTATATCCCTTAGATTATCTCTTTAAATTATCCTCTAAGCTATTACTAATTTAGTTTAAACCTATATTTATAGCTTAATAAACTTCCTCTTAACTAATTTACTATATAGGATATATATCTCCTTAGTTAAACATAGGTCTAACTAAAGAAGATATTAATTAAAAAAAAGGAATAAAAACTACTCTTTTTTATAAGTTAAACCTTTAACTTCTAGGTTTATAACTATTATAACCTTATTATAAGAACTACTATACTATACGTATAATAGCTCTTTAGTTAATAACCTCACTATTATTAATCCTTTATAAAGCTTATAATTACATACTATATTCTATTAAAGTAATAATAACTGATCTTAAGGTTTAGTTCCTTAAGCTTATTAGCTTAGAGAACTATAAAGTATAAGCTATATATATTAAAGTCCTACTATATAGTAAAAATATTACTATAGACCTTACTAAGCCTATTTCTTCTAATAATAAAGATAAAAACTATAAAGCTTTAAGTTATATATAGTTATTCTATAACAATAAGCTTTTAAAAGTTATAAAAAATAATAAAGACGCCTATACTACTTAAAAACATCTAAAAGCCCTATATAAGCCTATAGGTTTTATAAATGAGTTTTTAACCTATAAAAAGTTCTTTAATACTTCTTTAGATAACTTTAATTCTATAGAAGAATATATAAATAAAATAAAAGAACTTATAGATAACTTATCCTATAATAAGCTTAAATTACCTAATTAAATAATTATAGCTTATATACTTAATAGTCTAAATAAAACTTATAAGGCTTTTATAATCTCTATAACTTAGTCTCTTAAGACTAACCCTACTATTTATAACTTAAACTCTTTATATACTAGTCTTATAGATAAGTATAAGAGAAAAAATAGTAGTAAAATAGTTAATAATACTACTAAGGGTAATAATAAAAAGAATAAAAAACAAAATAAAAACTAGGAAAATACTAATAAGAAAAACAAAAATAAAATTAATAAAAAACCCTAGAAAAAATAGAAAGGTTTATACTATAAAAATTATAAAAAAACAAACTATACTAAAGAAAACTATGCTTTTCTATATCCTAAAAAAACATCTAACTAGTAGAAAAAACCCTCTACTAGTACTACTAATACTAAGGATAAAGAAAAAGAAGTAGTTAATATAACTACTTCAGAAGAAATTACCCCTTATATATCTATAAACAATTCTAAAAATCCTATAGATTTAATAGATTTATCTTCTAATAAAGAAGAAGAAGATATTCTCTTTAAGAATATAAGCTATACTGCTCCTAATAATAATATAAATAATACTAATAATCCTTCTGTAAGTTATTTAATTAACTAGTCTATTATTAAAGAAAAAAGAAAAGTAAGGAGTTATAATAATAAGAATGAAAATACAGTTGATATTTATATTAATACTACAGCTACTATTCATATCGTTAGTAACTATAACTTATTAAAAAACTATAAAAAAATTAATAAAACTATAAAATAGAGAGAAGTAAAGACTTTTACTTCTACTATAAAAGGTAATTTAATAATATATCCTAATAATAATAAAATAACTTTATAGGACGTTTATTATATACCTAAACTAGGTATTAATCTACTTAGTTAATCTAAATTAGATTCTTTAGGAATTACCTCTATTATTTAGAAGTAACCTATACTATATAATATTAATAAAGATTATATTATTACTATAGGAGTAAAAAAGAATAACTTATATTTCTTCTAGTTTCCTATTAATAATAACAATCAATATATATATAATACTAATACTATAACTAATAATAATAATAATAATATAAATAATAATATAAATAATAATAACAATAATAGCCTATAATTATAGCACTAACGTCTTGGTTATATATATTTATAAAGTCTTTTAAAATTAAAAGATAACACTATAATAAATATAAATAATAATAATAATAATATAACTTTATAGCTTTGTGAAGCCTGTTATAAAAGCAAATTTATAACTAAGGCTAATAAGCTATAGGTTTATAATAAAAATCTAGATTATTTAGATTATATAGCTTCAGACCTATATAGGCCTATAACGCCTATTATATATAATAAATATATATATTTTATTATCTTTATAGATAAATATTTCCGTTTTATATAGGGAAAATTACTTAAAGATAAAGAGAAGCATACTATTAGTAAAGCTTTTCTTGAATTTCAAGCTGAAATAAATAATAATAATAATAATAAAAGAATAAAAGAAGTCTCTATAGATAGAGGTATAAAATTTAATAATTATCGCTTTAAAGCTATATATACTAAAAGTAGTATAATATATAATAAAAGACCTCTTTATATATATAAACCTAATAGTCTTATAGAGTATACTATATGCATTATAGTTAATAAAATAAGAATAATATTATATAATTTAAGTTTACTACACTACTTATAAGGTAAAGCCTTTTATATTACTCTTTATATATATAATAGGACTCCTCATAGCTCTATAGAGTATAAAACGCTTTATGAAATAGAAAATAATATAAAACCTAATATAAATAATATAAAAGTGTGAGGTAGTATATGCTATTATAAGAATAAAGATCCTAAAATGAAAAAACTAGACGTATAAGCACGTTAAAGTTATATAATAAATTATAGATCTAATAGGTATAAAATTTAGGATATACAACTAAGAAGAACCTTATAGTCTTAAGACGTTAAAATCCTAGAAAATACCTTTATTTCTTATTATAAAGAGCTTCCTTTAAGTATAAATACCTACTATAAGGATATAAATAGTAGTATTATACTAAACAATAATAGATATAATACTACCTAAAAAAGTCCATAAAGAGATATTTTTAGTTAATCTATCTCTTATAGAAATAATCCTACTATAAGTAGTGATATTTCTATAACAAATAACGCTCTTATAAATCCAATTAATAAGACTAGTATTAATAATAATAATAATAATAATTATAAAAATAATAATATTAATACTAGTAATAACAATACTAATACTAGTATAATTAGTTTACATAATAATAGTACGAAAACTACTAGTATTAATAATAGAGAAATAAATAAACAAAAATCTAAGTTATTAATAGAGATCCCCTCTCTATTAGAAGAAGCTAAAAAAGACTATAAATAGGTTAATAATACAGTTTATAATACTAAAAGTGCACTATTATTTACTATAGTAGATTATCCTGCTCTTAGTATTTATAAAATAAATAATAACGTTTTAACTAATAATAATAGTATTATTAGAACTAGTACTATTAATAAAGCTTCTTATATTCTATTAGTTATTATATTAAATAAGCCTTCTAATATATAGTAAGCTTTAAATTCTCCTTATAAAGATAATTAGATTCAAGCTATATAACTAGAAGTAACTTAAATAGAAGATATAAAAACTTAGGAAATTATACAAAAACTAGATAATATTTATCTATTAAGTAGTAGATAGGTATATACTATGAAATTAAAAGATAAAATAAATAATATCTATAAATATAAAGCAAGATAGGTTACTTAAGGTTATAATCAATATATTAGTATTAATTATTTAGAAACCTTTTTTACTACTTATAGACTAGAAAGCTATAGGTCTATAGTTATATTTACTATAAAAAAAGGATAGACCTTTCTATAGTATAACGTTACTATAGCGTTTATATACGCTAATATAGATATAGATATATATATAATATTACTAATAGGTTTTTTATATAATAAAACCATAAATAAGTTAGAATTTAATCCTAATTATAACTATAAATTAAATAATAGTAAATATTGCTATAAACTTCTTAAAGCTTTATATAGGTTAAAGCAAAGCTTTAGACTATAGTATAACTATTTAAAAGCTATATTAATAAAATTAGGATTTATTGTTTCACCTTATAATAAAGCAGTATTTATACTTAATAAAAATAACTATAAAGCTATAATTTATTATCATGTAGATAATATACTTTTAGTAGCTAATAATACTACTACTAGTAACTATATATATAATAAACTAAAGTAATATATAAAAATATAACTATTAGGGGAGCTTAGTACCTTTTTAGGCTATAAGTTTAAGATAGATTAACCTAATAAGTCTTTCTTTATATATTAAACTAAATATATAGAAAAAATATTAAAAAAATATAATAAAACTAATATAAATCTATCTTTAACTCCTATAAGAGATAATATAAAATTATATATAAATAAATATACTACTATAAAAGAAGAAATATTATAATTTTAGTAGTAAATTAGAGCCCTTATATATCTAGCTCTAAAGACTAAGTATAATATTACTCTAGCAGTTATAATATTATTAAGATATATAATAAACCCTTTAAAAGAGCATTTTTCAACTCTAGATTACTTATAGGGATATATAAATAATTTTCCTAAAAGAGGAATTTATTATAATTGCAATAATAATATAATATAGGATTTAATAAGTTATTTAAACTCTAATTAGGCTAGAGACCTAGATAATAGAAGATCCACATTAACTTATATATTTTACTAAGGATTATATAATATAATATCTTATAGTACTATAAAATAAAAGATAGTAGTACTATCTACTTATAAAGCTAAATATATAGCTTTAACTGAGGTAGTAAAAAAAGCCCTATATCTATATAATAGTTATAATTTTAATTTAACTAATCTAGGTTTTAAAGCTATAAATAAACCTAAGATTTTTATAGATAATTTAGTAGCTAAAAAGCTAACTGAAAATCCTAAATTTCATAAAAAATCTAAATATATTAATATAAAGTATCATTTTGCTAGAGAATCTTTATTAAATAAACATATAATGTTATTTTATATAAACTTTAAGTCTAATATTGTAGATATATTAACTAAGCCTTTAAGCAAAGTTATATTTAATAATATACTTAATATAATAAATAACAATAACTATAAAAAAAAAATAATAATATACATAATAATAATAACTGTATTAAAGAAATAATATACTAGTTTTTCTCTTACTTTTTTACCTATAAGGTTATTTTATAAGAGTTTTTTAACTAGTTATAAACATATTATATATATTATAGGAATATTTTTCTTATTTTTCCTATAGGGTTTTTAAGTTTTTTTTATACCTATAACGTATATATATGTTAAGTGAGTAAGCTATATACTACAAATTAACTATATATACCTTAAGGGGGGATATTAACATATAACATTCTTTTATAATAATAATAATAATATAAGAATAATAATAACGCTTAACTTACTTTAATATTCTATAATAAATAAACAAATAACGTTTAAGGTATAAAACCTTATATAAAAATACTCTATTTATTATACCCTATAACTATAATATTAATTATATAATATATATACTTATATAAGCACCTTATGTAATTAGTAGTTTAGCAAGTTATATTTTAAGTTATCTTTCTCTTCACTTTTTCCTACTATAGGATATAACTTACTAACTATATTAATAGGAATTATCACAATATATCACTTCTCTTATTATTATTTATACGATTAAATGCTCTTTAATGCTTAAGATTATCACTTTTTATCACAACATAAGCCTATCTATAAGCCTATACTATATAGGCGCATATACTACGCCCCTATATACGCTTATACCTATGCTAACACTTTATTATAAGGTTATTATAGAAGGGGACCTAAATAATAAAAACCTTTATATATTATTCTTTAATAATATTTCTAATAGTTAAATTATAGGCTATTTTAATATAGCTTTCTAAGAGGAGATCGCCTTAATATAAGAACCTTAATATATTATAGAGGTTAGAAAAGACTTTTATTTAGATATTTTACTTTTAAATTCCTTAAGTTAGGTTTTTACTATTATTATAAAAGAATCTACTTTATTAGTATCTAGTTAGAGTTATATTAGTAAGGTTATTATTAGTACTTATCTATTTAAGTACTAAGAAGGATCTATTTTAACTAAACTTTAGTACTTTATAAGGTTTTTAGGGTATAATAGAGGACTTAATAGGCTTTATAGTTTTAAAGATAATTCTAGGGAGTTTTTTATTAGATTATATAAGTTAGATATATTTAGTTTTATTTAGTTTAGTATTTATTTTACTAGAGTAGTTAAAATAGAAATTAGGAAACTATAGAAACTATTCTCTTTATAGAAGTAAAGTAGATATATCTACTACTTATAAAGTTTTACTTTAAGAAACTAATTAGTTTTTATAAAAGTATATAATATAGATTATAAGCTTTTACTTAATTTTATTAATTTAGTTAATATCCTATATAGTTTTATAGGCTTTTTAAGACTTAAGATTATAGTTTCTAATAAATAGAGACTAAAAAGTAGTAAAAATAGTTTAATAAGATATTATATAATATTTTATAGTAGTTTAAAAAAGCTATTAAGTTATAAATATATAAAATATACTAAATAAGCTTATATTACTATTTATTTAAGTTATAGTAATTAGATATCTTAGAAAGAAAAAAAGAGTTAAAAAAGTGAATTTATAGAGAGTAAGAAAGTATTAATTATAATATTAATAGTTTTTACTAAGAATTAATAAGAGTAAGTAAAAAGAGAAAATATATAATTTTAGAATATAGAAGTAATAGTTAGTTTTATTTAAAGTGTTATAATTAAATATAAAAATATTTATTAAAGAAGAGTTATTATTATATATATAGATATATAAAGATATTTAGTAGAAAGTTAGTAGTCTAAAGTACTTCTTTTTATAGATATTATAAAAGTAAATTTAGTATTAGTAGTTAATATTCCTTCTAAAAATGTAATTTTTAAGCGAAGAAAAAGCTAATTAGGCTATAAAATAGTTATTTTTAAAGTTAAGATTTAAGTAATTATAGAATATAAATAGTAATTAGATAAAAGTGAAGTTTAGTAGTAAAAGTAATATATAGAAGAAAGAAAAGTAACTAATATAATTTAGTAATAGAGAAAATAGGATATAACTATAAACTATTTAGTTAAACTTATAATCTTATGTTTTTAAGGGGGAATTAATACTTATAGCTATAGAAGAGGTGAGGTTTTTTGTAATTTAATTATAAGATATATAAAGTTAAAGGCCTCCTTTTTATAGATAGTAATATTTCAATTAATATACTTATTTCACTCTTACTATTAAAACCTAAATAAATGCATTCTTTTTAGTTTAGTTAATTTTAGATTTATAGTGAAAAGCTCTTTAAATTATTTTTTTTTATTTTATTAATAGGTTATTATAGTAAATAAGTCCTTAAGCCCTTATAGTTACTGTTTTTAGTATTAATTAACCTTTTAGTTAGATATAAAAGGGTATATTTCTTCTACTTAGCTATATCTCTCCTTTTTTCCTCTTGATATATTATTTTTTATAATTTCTAGCCTAATTAATACTTTATAATAATAACTAAATAACTTCTAGGTAGTATAATTATAAATATTAAAATTAATTTAGATTATTTTTATACTACTACTTTAAACTAAGTATATAAGCTTTTCCTCTTCTCTTTTATACTAGCTTTTATAAATTATAAAGATAAAGAAGAAACTATTTATTTATTTAGACTTATTATACTACTATTAGTTATAGTAAGTTATCTTTATAAAGCTATTTAAACTATTACTAACCTATATATAAACTTCTTTTTCTCTTTTTTAAATTTTTATTAAAGGTCCTATTAGTTAGGTTTAGTATAAAATAAGCTTTATTTATAAAATTACTATTAATAAAAAAGCTAAAAAAGTAGCTTTAAAGTTTTAGTATTTACTTACTAAATTCTTAATAATATATATAAAGCTAATTAATAAGGGAAAAGTATTAGAAAGGTTTCTATTTTTTATAAAAGAGGTTTATATTATAGAAAGTTATATTAGTTTTTAAGAATAGCTATACTAAAAAATAGATAAGTTAGAGGTAATTAAAGCTTTATTAATTTATATATATAGCGCTTAGAATCTTTTTCTATATAATAAGTACTTTAAACACTAAGTAAAGATATTTTTTAAAGCTAAGTAGAGTAGCTACTAAGTTACTATATCTATTCCTTTCTAGAAGTATATTTCCTACTAAACTAAATAAGAAAAAGCTTATTCTAACTATATATACTATAAAAAGGAATCCTTATACTTATATAAGCTTAACTATAACTAAAAGACTATTAGCTAAATTAAATATATTAAGAAAAGTAATAAGAAGAAAGGTATTTCTAATAGTACTTTTTATAAAGAAAGTAGAAGTATTAATATAATACTTTATTCTAAGAATAAGTATCCTAGAGGTGAGATAATTATATTAGTATATAGACTATTAATTAACTAATTTGCTAAGTTAGCTTTAGAATATAAATTTAAATTATAATAGTATTCTATTATAGTTTCTTATAAAATCCTTAGTAAAAACTCTTATAAGTAGGTTAGCTTTTTAATAATAGAAGTAAATTTAAAAAGAGAAGATAAAAAAAAGAAAAAAAGAAGCTACTACTTATTATATTTAAAAAAGTAATTAATCTATCTTAAGTTTGAATTTTTTTAAGAGTAGTATTAGTTTCTTTTGAGTTTTTTAGCATTTTTTAGTTTTTTTAGTGTTTATTAGTTTTTATTATTATATATCCTCCCTTCTTTTATAATAATATATATTAAGAGTAAAAGAAGTAATATAAATATATAGTTAATATAAATTATAATATAAAGGTAACTAAATATAAATAGATAAAATATTACTTTTCTTACTAAAAATAAATTAAATTTAATAATTGCTATAGACTTAGCTATCTTTTAGTTCCTCTATATTTCTATACTAGCTATTAAATCCTTTATTCTTTATAGGAATACCTACTATAATTTTATTCTTTTTCTACTAAGTATTAACTTTAGCTTATAGTGTTTTATTTTGTTTTTATAATTACTTAATTTATATTTTTATAGCGTTAAAGTTATTAGTCTCTACTTCTTCTAGTATAAATAACTTATTAAAGTTTAGGATTTCTACTAAACTAAATATATTAAAATTAAGTTAATTTATAGTAAAAAAGACTTTATTAAAGGTTTATTTAAGGTTTAGTTAAACTTCTATTTTAGAGATATTATCTAGATAGCTATTTTTATTTACTATAAATTTCTTTAAGTAATTACTAGTTATAGTCTACTTAATAGGAATTCTAGTAAAAGTTTTAAGTAAATAGAATAAAGTTTAAAGAGATATCTACTAGATATAAAAGGAGCTTAACTAGTATATACTAAGTTTACTAGAAAAGCTTTTATTAATAAATAGCTTTATATTATAGATAAGAATAATATCTTTAACTTATAGCTCTTTATATTATATTCTATACTTATTTCTTTAGTTATAGTTCTTAATAACTTAGTAGTACTACTTTATAATATATTTAAAAGCTATCTACTATTAGAATTAAGTTATTTAAAGGTCTATATATATAAAAGGAGTTTAATCTTAGTATCTTTAACTCTTAATTAGTTTAATACTTACTAAGTAATATTTTTAGTTTTAATTAGAGTAATTAGGTTATAACTATAAATAAAGTAAAAAAGAGAGTATTCTATAGAGGATCTAACTAATATTTAGTTAGTAAATAGAGCTATGTGAAGGACTAAAGTTTAGTTCTTTCTATTAAAATCTAACTAAATTATAAGAGTATAAATAAAAAGTTAATGTTCTTTTTTAATAAGTTTATTAGCTTTTAAATTATATACTAAGATAATAAGATATTATTTCCTATAAACTTAATTAAGCTTTTTAATAAACCTCTTATTTTTTAGTTTTCTATTAACTGTGAAGAGTTTATAGATCTTATAGTAGTAGATTATATCTTCTTAGATAAATTTAGCTATTATTTTTAAATTAACGTTTTTAGGAAGTTAATAAGCTTTTATATAACTAGTAAGTATATTATAAGCTTTAGCTAGAAAGTAATTACTAATCTTTTAGATATTAATATAAATATACTGAAATAGAATTACTAGAAGTATAAAAAAGATATAAAGGTCTTTAAATTGTTTTAGTTAGGCTTATATATAGAGTAGATAGCTTTTTATTTTATTATTTATTATTTAATATATGTTTTCTTAAGCGTATCGCTTTTAGAGTTTAGTATATATTATATTATAGCTTCTATATTTTCTTTTAGTATATATATATTAGATTAACTTTTTCTACTCTTTTTTATTATTAACTACTTATCTTAGTATAAGGTTTAATTTTATTTTTTTCTAAAAGAGAAAACTATTTTAAAGTATATACTTCGCTATATATAACTTAAATTTTTTAAAATTAATCTAAGAAATAGTCTTTAAGTATAATAATAAAGCTAAATACTTAGTAATTTATTATAATTATTAAGACTAAGTTTATTTAGAGCTTAATAGATTATCTATTTTAGGTCTAAGATCTTCTTCTACTTTAAGTATATAGATAGAGTTATTAATTATCTCATCTAAATCTTCTTCTTATTTAGCTTCTTAAATATCAGATTTCCCTACTAGTTTATATAAAAAACTATTTATAGCTCTATTCTTTATACTAAATATATAGTAAATATTAAAATTAAACATTTTGATTTAAATAATCTATTATATAAAAACTACTCTAAGTAAATCTAAAGTAGTACTATTAATTTAGTCTATAAAGATTTTTATATTAGTTTTAAGAGTAAATTATATACTATATAGGTAGTTTCTAAGCTTCTTAAGAGTAAGTAAAACTAATTAAAGCTTAAGTTTTTCTATATTATAGTTAAAAACTACGTTAGTTTAGATTTTACTTTTATACTAAGTAATATATCTCTTACTTTAATAGTATTATCTAAGTATAACGCTCTACTTTTTAGTATTTATATTAGTAGATAGATAGATTTTACTAACTTCTTCTTTATAATTAATAGGTTAAAATAATTGAAAGCTAACTAAGTAAAGCTTAAGAGTTTCTATAACTAGTTACTATTCTAGCTTCTATTTAAAAAGCACTTCTTTTTAAAAAAGTTTTACTAATAGAGTAGAAATAGTTCTATAATCTTTAATTTATACTTAATAGAACCTAATAATACTAAAAAGACTTTTAACTACTATAATATTATTATACTTTTTCTATTTAAGGATTTTGATAATTTTATTCTAATTAAGCTTATATTTTTTACTACTTACTATATAACTAAAGAGGTTAATAGCAAGCTAGTAAATCTAAGATTTCTTAGGAGAAATTATAGCGCTAGTAAGCTTAAAGTTCTAAAGTACTATATCTAGGTTTATAAAGTACTTAAAGATATATAAATATACCTCTAGAAATTTAACTATATAGTTACTATTATATATTATTTTTAGCTTTTTAATAGAGATATTATTAAGGAAAAGTTAGTAAACGCTTAGAATAAAGTTATAGAGGATTTTTATTATAATCCTTATAAACTAAGTAACTAAATTTATTACTTTTTAAAATAGGATATATATTCTAAATAGCCCTAAAAGTGTAGTAAATATAGTTAGGTTTTAACTTAACTTATTAAATAAAACTTAGTTATATCTAGAAAATAGATCTAAAAAGCTTATAATCTTATAGTTAGTAAAGTCTTTTAAAAATTTATTAGCTTCTAGAGAAATAAAGATATCTCTAATACTAATCTTATTAAGTTTTATATATAAGTTAATTAGCTTTATATTACTATCCTTTTTAGTAATAAGAAACTAGAAGTTTTTATATAATCTATAGGATTCTTCTAAAACTCCTTATATAACTTTTAATCTAAGTATATTAATAACTTTCTCTTATAAAGCTTTAGGAATAGGAATCTCTTTCTCTTACTATATAATATATAGGATAGTTCTAATTTTTTATAGTAGAGCTATATAAAGGTTAATATACTTATATTTTGTGAAATCTTATACTAATACCTTTTCTCAATTTATAAAGATATATTTAAGTATTTTAATCTCTCTTAGTAAAAAGTATAGCTAAATAACTTTAAGCTTTAAAAACCTTTCTAAAATAAAGTAAGTCCTTTAGTTAAACTATATAAATTATAAATATATATTACTAATAAAAAGAGAGTTAGAAAGCTAATAATAGCTTTTTCCTTCTTAAGTTAGAATCTTCTTCTAGTTTTTCTAACTATTAAGAATAAAACTATTTAAAAGTAGATTATTAACTAGATAAACCTTTTTATCTTTATATTTATATATTATATAGACGCTAATAAAGCTTTAGTTAGGCTTAAGGTTTTTCCTAATTAACTTAAAAAATACTTAATCTTTTAAGACTTTAGAAAGGTTTTACTAGCTTTTAATATTCTTAAAAAAGTAAGCTTAAATAGTTTCTATAATTAAAATAACTACTACTTTAGTAATAGTTCTTAAAACGTTAAGTATAACTAAAAGTGAAATTAAAATAGAGTACTAATTAGTTTTAGAATTAGCTTCTTTTTATTTAAAAAGGTTAGTTTCTTTTTTTTCTTAAGTAAAAAAGTGCTCTTTTTTATAGTCTATTATAGTATTAATATAGTAAGTTTAAACTTTATTATATATATTACTAAAGTTCTAGTTAGTCTTAAGTTAGCTTTTAGTAGCTTTAGAAGTATTATAAATATCTTTTATATAGTTTTCCTATTTAGAGAAATAGCGCTAAATCTAATATAAAGAATCTAATCGTATAAAACTTACTAAAATACTAATTTTCTAGAATTTATTACTTCTATAGTTTTTTACTTTTATTATAGTAGTAATAAAGTATTTTAAATATTTAAAAGTGAGTTTAGTAAAAATAGTAAAAAGAAGTTTAAAAAGTAAGTTATAATTAATAGTTTTAAAGTTTACTACTATTATAGTTATTATAATCTTATAATTATTAATTTAAATAAATATATAGTATACTTTAATAAAGTGTAGTTTTAAGTTACTTTTAGCTATTATTCTTATTATTAAAGTAGTAGTAGAAATTAGAATATTATAGTTTAAAACGTATTAGTAACTTATAAAATTAGATTCTATACTAATATTAATTATATTTTATATAAGTAAGTAGTTATTAGAGTACTTATTATTAATAGAGATCTTTAGAATAAGTTATAGTATAATAATTATTAGAGCTATCTAGTTTATAGTTATTAAGATAATAGCTTTAACTAAAAAAACCTTTCAATAGTTTTAGGTTTAAATAGCTTTATTATATTTAGAAACCTAGTTAGTTTATTAAACTTTTTTCTTTAAAGTTTTAGTAAAGTCTATAAAGTTTATAAAAATAGATATATAAATAACTCCTTTTAGATCGTTTATAAAAGTATATATCTTTTTAATAAACCTTTCTCTATATTTTAGCTAAATTTTATAGACTTTTTTAACTAATAAACTAACTAAACTATAAAGCTTATATAAAATAAATTTATTAATAAGTTTTTTATCTTTAATAGATTTCTAATTTTTACTATTAAAAAATATAGCTAGCTAGAAGTTACTTTTTAAAAAAAATAGTTTTAAAATAAGTTTTAGAAGAGAAATTTTAATAACTTTACTAAATATTACTTCTCTTTTTATTCTAAATAATCTTTTTAGTTTTAAAGTATTAGTAAATATAGAAGCTAGTTTAAAAAAACCCTTTTCTCTTATTTTAATATCTAAGTTTTCTTTTTACTTTTTCTAGTTAAGAGGTGAATTCTTCTCTATAACTAACTTTTCTAATAAGTTTAAATAACTCTTAGAATAAGGTTATAAAAAAGAAGGTTTTTTTAAGATAGTTAGAGTGTTTTTAATATCTTATATAGTAAAATAAACCTTTTTAGAAAGAGATTTTAAGGCTTTTTTTTTTAACTTTTTTAAGATTTAGTAACTTTAACTTCTTCTATAGGAATAGGTTAACTTTATATGTTTTTAACTAAGTAATTATAAGCTTAGATATTATAAAATTAAGTAAATTACTTTTAGTTAAACTATTAAGTTATACTAAGTTATATAAGCGAAAAAGCTAGACTAAATCTTTATATTTCTATTTACTAATAGCTAATACTTAGAAAGTAGAAACTTAACTAGATATTTTATTATCTAATATAACACTTCTTTTTTCTAAACCTATAGGAAAATTTAATTAAGTTAAAGTTATTATAGTTTTATAGAACTCTAATAAGTATAAACTAAAGTTAGCTAATATTCTGCTTAAAAATCTTAGTAGCTTAGGTTTTTATAGTTTTATAGCTATTTTAATTCTTAAGGTAAGTAATAATAGTTTTTCAGTTAAGCTTACTATCTTATTATAATAAAGTAATAATTATTTAGAAAATAAAAAACTTATTATTTTGAGGTCTATAGAAATAGTATCTTTAGAAGTACTAGATTAAGTTACTTTTTTTATTAGCTATCTTTTAAGAATAATAGCTTTCTTTAAAGTTATAATTTATATAATCTATATATTAGCACTAACTATATAGACTATAAGAGAAAAACTTAAGATTTTTCTTATTAATTTTAATTAAATAGACTAAAGCTAAATAGTAGTCTTCTATAGCTAGAGAAGAATAAGTAATCCTTCTAGTAGAGATTTTCTAGTTATCTATTATTTTCACTAAGTTAGAAAGTTACTAGTTTAAAAACTAGTTTTAGAAGTTCTTAATATCTTAGTTAGGCTTAGTTTTATTTCTTTTAGTTTATAGAGGGGGAGAAGTTTCTCTTTTTAGTACTTTTAGGGGTATAGAAAATAGAGAATAGGTAGAAGTAGTAATTTAAAAAGTTTACTTTTAAATAACTTTAAAGTTAAGCTAATTTATTAAGTTAACTTTAAATTTATTAAAGTTTCTTTTTCTAAATAACTTATAAATACTAGTTCTTATAAATAGAGCTATTCTATCTAAAGCTAACTAATTAAATCTTAATATAGCTATATAAATAATTTAGAGGCTAGTTATAATATTAAAATTATATTTTATAGCTTTAGTTTAGATATTATTAATTTTTTATAAGAACTATATAGCTATTTTATAGTTTAGATTATTTATTATTAGAGTTATAGAAATAATCTAATTAATCTAATTATTTAGTAGTTTCTAGTAATCTTTATTTATAGCTTTATAGCGCTAGATAAGGTATATTTTTGCTTATAACTAAGTTTTCTTATTAAGTTTTATTTAATTATTAGTTTAAAAAGGTATATCTATATAGAAAATAATACTTAATACTTTTAAAATATTAGTTATTCTTATTACTTCTATTATAACTTTATAGTTTTTAAAAAAGTCTAAAATGTTATTTTTAGTAAAGAATAATACCCTAGCTATTTTAAGTTATAGTATTTTGAATTTTTAAAGTTTTAAGCTATATACTTTAGAAACCTTTTAATAAGATTTAGTAGAGTTTAAATAGCTTTATATACCTTTTTCTTTTAAAAAATCCTCTCTAAGTATTATATTTATACTAGAGGTACTACTTTTAGAAGCTATTACTTAAAAAACTTTAGCTTCTATAATTACTTTAGAACTCTAATTTAAATCTAAAATTAAAAAAAGTTTCTTTTATTAAAGTTAATAAAAAAAAGAACTTATAAAAAAACTTACTAAAATATTATTAGTAATTAGGTTAGTTTTATTATTTATTATTTCTAGTCTAAATTATTTATTTTAAGTTAGAGTTAAAGTTTTTAAAACTCTAGAGTTTAATAATACTATTCTAAAGAAGATATAAATAAATTAATAGAAAAAGAAATAAAAAAAAGCTCTACTAAAAAAAGCTAAAATAAAAAGATTATATAAAACTTAAATAAAACTAATAATTTATTAATAGAAGGAGTAATAGAAGAATTCTTATAATATAGGTCTAGAAGAATAATAGAAAATAAAGAGAGAGATAAAAAAAGAAAAGGATATTTTTATTATTATTTCTATTTTTATCTTTCTCTCTTATTTAGAAAGTATATATATATTTATTATTTCTTTTTCTTTCTATTATTTTAATAATAAAGTTATTTTATACTTTAGGTTTCTTTTTCTTCTCTTTATAAGAGAAGTTTAGCTATATTTAGTAATATCCTCTATAGCTTTACTTTATAACTTTCCTCTTTTATAAGTTAAGCTTAAAATTTAATAAAATCTATAATAAAACTATAATATTAATTATAGATTTTAAAAGAAATACTTCATTTTAGCTACTTATTTACTATTTAAGAATATAGAGGGAGAGAAATCTAAAGAAATATATATATTTTCTTTTCTATAGAGTTAGTATAGAATTATTCTTAGAAAAGAGAAATACTTTTAGTTAAGCTTAGAAAATATTCCCTTTTTTATTTTTTAAAAAGTTAGTATAGTTATAATATTTTTCTTTTTTAGCTTTTTATACTTTTATACTTATAGTATTTTATAATTTAAAAAAGTTAGATCTTAATATTTCTATATATAGATATAACTTAGATCTTAAGTTTTTAGGTTTTTTAGTATTTCTCTTTATTAGTTAATATATTATTAGAAACCTTTTAATAAGTTTAAATAAGGGGAAAGTTTTCTTAAAATAGATTAATTAATTTTATTCTTTTTAAAGTTTATAAAAAGGGTAAAATAAATATTATTACTTTTATAACTTTAGTTTTTAATATAAGAGTAAAATAAGTTCACTTTATTTTAATTACTTTTAAGTTATTATTATAGTAATTTATAATAAAATAGTATATAATAATTTTAAATAAGTAAATAGTAGGTTAATAAAGAGGATTAACTAAGCTTATATAGAACCCTATTTACTCTCTTCTATTTAGTTAAATATTCTTCTTTTTAAAGTCTTTTAAACTCCTATAAGTTTAGTTAATTTTTAATTCTAAGTATTTAAGTTATTATTTTTTATTTTAGAAAAATAGAGGTTAAAAACATATTAACTAAATTTTCTTCTAATATAGTAATACTTAAATTACTTCTTTTTCTAAGCTTTTTTTATTTTAGTTTAGTAAAGTAATATGAAATAACTATAAAAAGAACCTTTTATAGTAGTTTAGCTTATACTTCTCTATATTAATTACTAATTTTATAATAAAATAAAAGAGAAAACTTATTAATTATACTAAATACTCTACTTTAAGTAGAAAACCTCTAAAAATACTCTAAATACTTATATATTAATTTTCTAGATAATTATAAGAGATATAAAAGTAAATATATAAATATAAGTTTAACTAATTTATACTTTATTTATATTTTCTACTCTTTTTATATCTTAAGTTATATAATCTCTTAAAAGAAAATAAACTACTAAGAAGAAATTTAGTAATATTATTCTTATAATATTCTACTCTATTATTACTTTAAATAATTAAAGAAGTATAGTAGAAATTAAGAGAAGGAATAAAAGTAGAGCTAGCTAAAACTAGAAGAGCTTAAAAATACCTATTTTTATTTAATTTTTAAAAAGTAAAGATTAATAAGTTTTTTCTATAAGTTAAGCTAAAGAACTTTAAAAGCTTTTCTAAGAAAGTAGTTACTAAAGTTATTAAGGGAAAATAGGAAATTATATAAAAATAAGTATATTTCTTACTTATTTACTTAGTCTTTTTTATTATAAGCTAACTAAGCCTCTATCTACTTATATAAGCCTTTTCCTCTTATAATAACGCTTAACGCTTATGAAAACGCCTATCTAACCTCTTACTTTTAAGTTAGAATTACTAAAAATTCTAAGAACTCTGCCCCCTTCTAATAGTATAGTACTAAAGCTATTTTAGTTATAAATAAATAACTTATAGATAGATTAAAGTAAAGGCTAACTCTATTAAGATTATAATAATTTAGTTCTTAAATAGTACTATAAAAACTAAGTTTTAAATAGATTAATATATTAAAAAGTAGTAAAAAGATATTTCTACTACTTTAAAGTAAAAAAAGCTATATTATAACTATTAATAATAGTAGATTTTAATTAGAAGAATAATCTCTTTTTATTTATTCTAGAAAAGTATAGAGTTTATAAAAACCTTTTATAGCTAAACTAGAAATTAAACTACTAGAATATATAAATTTTAATTATAAAATCTCTATTAAAAAAGGAAAAAAGCTTAAATTTAATAAAATCTATAGATTTAACTAAATAGAAATAGAAGCTTTTCATAAATACCTTAATAAAAACCTTAAGAAAAGCTATATTAGAGAATTAATTTTATTTATAAGAAGTTTAATTCTATTTATACTTAAAAAAAACAGTAAACTATAACTATATATTAATTACTAAATATTTAATAAGATAATAATTAAAAATTAGTATTTACTACTACTAATTAATAAACTATAGTAACTTTTCTATAGAGCTAACTATTTTATTATACTAAATTTTAAAAAGGTTTATAATTTAATTAGAATAAAAGAAAGAGAAGAATAGAAAACTCCTTTTAGAATATATAGAGGATATTTTAAATACTTTATTATACTTTTTAATCTTATTAACGCTTTAGTTACATTTTAGAATATAATTAACTAAGTTTTTAAAAAGTTTATAGATATTTTTATAGTTATCTACTTTAATAAAATCTTTATTTTCTCCCCTATAATAAAGTAATATAAGGAATATATATACTTTATACTATAAGCTTTTTAGGATATTAAACTTCTAGTTAAACTAAAGAAAAATATATTTTATACCTAAAAAGTAGAATACTTTAGATTTACTATTATTTAAAAATATATTAGTATATTAAAAAAAAAGATAAGCTATTAAGAAATAGCTAATATTAATAAACTTTAAATAAATATAAAGTTTTTTTAAACTAATTAACTTCTACTAAAACTTTATTAAATACTATAGTAAGATTAATATACTTTGTATAGATCTTAGCTATAAAAACTAACTATTTAAATAAAAAGAAGCTTAAAGTATAGCTTTTTAGAAAATTAAAAACTATATATCTAGTAAACTAGTCTTAATAATCTTAAATCTATAAAAGTAATTTAAATTTAAAATAGATATTTTAAACTTTACTTTTAGAGTATAATTATCTTAATAAAACTTAGAAGGATATTTATATTTCTATACTTCTTTCTTTTATAAACTTTATAAACTAAAACTTAATTATTTAATCTATAATAAAAGGCTTATAGTAATTATTAAAACTTTTAAAGAATAAAAACTAAAACTTTTAGAAATAATTTATAAAGTACTTACTTATTCTAATTATAAAACCGTTTTATACTTTATAACTTTAAAAGTATTAAATAAATAGTAAGTATAATAGTTAGAATTTCTCCTAGAATTTAATTTCTAAATTATTTATTAAAAAGGATTAGAAAATAGTAAAGCTAATACTTTTAATAGATAACTAAACTATAATATCTTAGTACTAAAAGAAACCTAAATAATTCTTAAATATTACTATAATAGAGATCTAATACTAATAACTAAACTCTTAATAATAACTAGATAATCTAATACTAGCTTACTTAGTAAACTAAATAATAAAGCTATTATTATAAAGGGCTAGCCTATAGTTTGTTCAACTTAGAGGTATCTTAATTATAATAATCTAAGCTAAAAGAGAGAAGTTTCTAAGATACTTTTTATATAGAAGAAAAATAGGTATAGGGTACTTATTAAGTAAATATAGTTACTAAAAGTAGAATTTCTATAGGTTTATAGTAATATTTAAATATAATAAGTAAGCGTAGTTTATAATATATACTCCCCCTCTTTAGTCCTTATATAAGTATAAGTTAAATATAGGCTAAAAGTAGTTAGTATAAGCTAAAAGTAAACTTAGAGCTTTATTAATTTAAACTACTAACTATGTTATACTTTATAAGTAAATATTATAATAATATAATTTTTCATACTTAGTTTACTTTTAGTTTTTCTTTCTCTTATTAATCTATATAGTAATAAATTACTTAACTTTTTTATACTATAATTTAACTAACGTATTATTATTATAGCTATATTTTTAGTATATTTCTAGTTTATTTACTTTATAAATTGGTTAAACTTAAATTCTTATTAATTACTAATTTATATAGATCTAACTACTACTTATTTAGCTTCTATAAATAGCGCTACTTCTTATATATTATTACTTATCTTTTTTTTACTATTTCACTATAATTAACTTTATATAGTTTACTCTCTTTAACTTTAATAAGAAATAAAGTCTCCTTTTTTTATTAGCTTTAAAAGCTTACTCTCTAACTACTTTAAATTTATTAACTTTTTTTGTTAACATATAACATTCTTTTATAATAATAATAATAATATAAGAATAATAATAACGCTTAACTTACTTTAATATTCTATAACAAATAAATAAATAACGTTTAAGGTATAAAACCTTATACAAAAATACTCTATTTATTATACCTTATAACTATAATATTAATTATATAATATGTATACTTACATAAGCACCTTATGTAATTAGCAGTTTAGTAGGTTGTATTTTAAATTATCTTTTCCCTCACTTTTCCCTATTATAGAATATAACCTACTAACTATATTAATAGGAATTATTATAATATATTACTTCCCTTATTATTATCTATATGATTAAATGCTCTTTAATACTTTAGATTATTACTTTTTATTATAATATAAACCTATCTATAACTTTATACTATATAGGTATATATACTACGCCTCTACTTACGTTTATACTTATACTAATAAGTTATAAACCTAGTTTAAAAATAATCTCTATTCTTACTACTTCTTTACTTCTCTTCTACTTACTTATAAAGCTCTACTTTTATTTAAAGGTTATTACAACAGGGCAAGAGAGAAAACTCATCAATTATACTAGGCACTCCACTCTAGGCAGAAAAACCCCTAAAAATGCCCTAAACACTTATACATCGATTTTCTAGATAACTATAAGAGATATAAGGGTGAATATATAAATATAAACCTAACTAACTTATATTTTATCTATATTTTCTACTTTTTTTATATCTTAAGTTATGTAATCTCTTAAGAGAAAATAGGCTACTAAGAAGAAGTTTAGTAATATTATCCCTATAGTATTCTACTCTATTATTACTTTAAATAATTAAAGAGGTATAATAGGGATTAAGAAGGAAGATAAAAGTAGGGCTAACTAAGAGTAGAGAAGCTTAGAAACACCTATCTTTATTTAATTTTTAAAAAATAGGAATTAATGGATTTTTTCTATAAGCTAAGCTAAAGAACCCTAAAGGCTCTTCTAGAGGGATAGTTACTAAAGTTATTAAGAGAAAACAGAAAATTATATAAAAATAAATATATTTCTTATTTATCTACTTAGTTTTTTTTATTATAAGCTAACTAAACTTCTATTTACTTATATAAACCTTTTCTTCTTATAATAATACTTAACGCTTATAAAAACATCTATCTAACCTCTTACTTTTAGATTAGAATTACTAAAAATTCTAAAAACTTTACCCCCTTCTATATATTCCTTAAGTTTTTTATACACTAAAGAGAGAAAAACTTAAATATCTTTATTTTATATACTTAATATTCTATTTAGCTTTTAACCTATATTCTCTACTATTCTAGCTAGTAGCTAGTCTCTCTACTAATTCTTTTTTAACATAAGCTTAATTATAGTTTTCCCTTTAGATCTCTTTAGCTTACTATATACTAAGTACTATTTATCCTTTTAGTATAGTTAGAACTAAAAAGATATCTTAAAGTTATATAACTTAAGCTATATCTTTAATTAAGTTATTTTAAGTAATAAAGAATTGCTTTAGAGTTAAGTTACTAAGCTTATTTATTATAAGTAGCTTAAGTTTTCTAACTTTTCTCTTAATCTTTATATAGTAGAGCTTCTTTTACTTATTTTCTATTTTAACCTATATATTTTTAACTTTATTTAATATTTCTTTAGAGTAGTTTTTCCTTTTTATATTAATAATAAAGGTTATAGGATTAAAGTTATTATTATAAACTATATCTTCTATTCTATTAGTCTCTCTTAGAAGAGCTAAGTTTTTAGCTTTAACTCTAATTAACTCTTAAGTAACTAATATTTAGTTAAGTATAGCTTTTCTAAGGTTTATATTTATTTTATCTTTTTATTATTCTTCTTACTTCTTTCTTTTTAAAGCTTTTAGCTAGTTTTTAAACTTAGTTTTAGGTTTTAGTTTTAAGCTTTTAAGTGAAGTATAGGAGCTAAACTCCTTAGTAATAAGCCTAACCTAATAGTTAAAAAGGTTTTTATAAAGATTTAAGTTAGCTTCTTAGGCTTTAGTAGTAGTTTCTAAATATAAAGTCTTAATACTAAAGATATCTTATTAAATAATATATCTAATAAAGTCTATAGTATAGAGGTTATATTTCTATAGGTCTTCTTTTGATTTAATTTAGAGTTATAAAATAATAAAGAAAACATAATTAATAAGCTTCTAAGTTTCTATTAGTACTTTATAGATCTTATATTAATTATAAACTAATTTAATTATAGTCCTAAAAGAGGTCTCTAATTTACTTAAGCTACTGCTATTAGTAATATCTTATATACTATTTAAGTAGAGGTATAGGCTGTTTTTTTAATTAATAATTAGGTTTATATATTTTCCTCTATTATTATATTACAAAAAGATAATAAAATTGCATAAAGTAAGCTTATTAGCTAAAACTTTATAATGCTTTATTATGAGGTTATTATAAAAGAGGATCTAAACAATAAAAACCTTTATATATTATTCTTTAATAACATCTTTAATAGTTAGGTTATAAGCTACTTCAATATAGCCTTCTAGGAGAGGATCGCCTCAATATAGAAACCCTAATATATTATAGAGGTTAGGAAGAACTTTTGCTTAAATACTTTGCTTTTAGATTCTCTAAGTTAGGTTTTCACTATTATTATAAGAGAATCTACCTTACTAGCGTCTAGTTAGAGTTATATTAGTGAGGTTATTATTAATACTTATCTATTTAAGTACTAAAAAGGATCTATTTTAACTAGGCTTTAGTACTCTATAGAGCTTTTAAAGTATAATAGGGGACTTAATAAGCTTTATAGTTTTAAAGATGATTTTAGGAAGTCTTTTATTAGATTATATAGGCTAGATATACTTAGTTTTACTTAGTTTAGTGTTCACTTTACTAAGGTAGTTAAGATAGAAATTAGAAGGATATAAAGGTAGTTCTCTTTATAAAGGTAGAGCAAATATATCTACTACTTATAGAGTTTTACCTTAAAAAACTAATTAGTTTTCATAAAGGTATATAATATAGATTATAAGCTTTTACTTAATCTTATTAATCTAATTAATATCCTATATAGTTTTATAGGCTTTTTAGAACTTAAGATTATAGTCTCTAGAGGATAGAGACTGAGAAGTACTAGAAGTAGTTTAGTAAAATATTATATAATATTCTATAGCAGTCTAGAAAAGCTATTAAGTTATAAATATATAAAGTATACTAAATAGGCTTATATTGCTATTTATTTAGGTTATAGTAATTAGATATCTTAGAAGGAAGAAAAGAGTTAAAAAGGTGAATTTATAGAAAGTAAAGAGGTATTAATTATAATATTAATAGTTTTTGCTAAGAGTTAGTAAGAGTAAGTGAGAAGAGAAAACATATAATTTTAGGATATAGAAGTAATAGTTAGTTTTATTTAAAATGTTATAGTTAAATATAAAAATATCTATTAAAGAAGGGTTGTTATTATATATAGATATATAAAGATATTTAGTAGAAGGTTAGTAGTTTAAAGTGCCTCTTTTTATAGATACTGTGAAGGTAAATTTAGTATTAGTAGTTAATATTCCTTCTAAAAATATAATTTTTAAGCGAGGAAGAAGCTAGTTAGACTACAAAGTAGTTATTTTTGAAGCTAAGATTTAAGTAATTACTAGATATAGCTAGTAATTAGATAAAAGTAAAGTTAGATACTAAGGATAATAAGTAGAAGAAGGAATAGTAACTAATATAATTTAATAGTAAGAGAAGAAAGAATATAGTTATAAACTACTTAGTTAAGCTTATAATTATATGTTTTTAAGGGAAAAGTTAATACTTATAGCTATAGAAGAAGTAAGGTTTTTTATAATTTAATTGCAAGATATATAGAGTTAAAGGCCTTCTTTTTATAGATAGTAACGTTTTAATTAATATGCTTATTTCACTTTTGCTGTTAAAACCTAAATAAATATATTCTTTTTAGTTTAGTTAATTTTAGATTTATAGTAAAAGGTCTTTTAAGTTGTTCTTTTTTATTCTATTAATAGGTTACTATAGTGAATAAGCCTCTAGGTTACTATAGCTATTGTTTTTAGTATTAACTAACCCTTTAGTTAGATATAAAAAGGCGCATTTCTTTTATTTAGCTATATCTCTTTTTTTCTCCTCTCAATATATCATTCTTTATAATCTTTAGTCTAACTAACATTTTATAATAACAACTAGATAACTTCTAAGTAGTATAATTATAGATATTAAAATTAACTTAAGTTACTTTTATACTACCACTCTAAACTAAATATATAAACCCTTCTCTTTCTCTCTTATACTAGCTTTTATAAATTATAAAGATAAAAAAGGAATTATTTATTTATTTAGACTTATTACACTACTATTAGTTATAATAAGTTGTCTTTTTAAGACTATTTAAACTACTATTAACCTATATATAGACTTCTCTTTTTCTTTTCTAGACTTCTATTAAAGGTTTTATTAGTTAGGTTTAGTATAAAATAAGCTTTATCTATAAAATTATTATTAATAAAAAAGTTAAAGAAGTTACTCTAAGGTTTTAGTATTTACTTACTAAGTTCTTAATAATATATATAGAGCTAATTAATAAAAGAGAAATACTAAAAAGGTTTCTATTTTTTATAAAAGAGGTTTATATTATAGAGGGTTATACTAACCTTTAGAGATAGCTATACTAGAAGATAGATAGATTAGAAGTAGTTAAAGTCTTACTAATTTATATATATAGCGCTTAAAATCTCTTTCTATATAATAGATATTTTAAGTATTAAATAAAGATATCTTTTAAGGCTAAGTAGAGTAGCTACTAAGTTACTATATTTATTCTTTTCTAAAAATATATTTCTTATTAAACTAAATAAAAAAAAGCTTATTCTAACTATATCTACTATAAGAAGAGCTCTTTATACTTATATAAGCTTAACTATAACTAAGAGA
The DNA here is from genome assembly GCA_020226115.1 of Colletotrichum viniferum. Taxonomy (NCBI): domain Eukaryota; kingdom Fungi; phylum Ascomycota; class Sordariomycetes; order Glomerellales; family Glomerellaceae; genus Colletotrichum; species Colletotrichum viniferum. Next base: position 1,248,483 of record JAGFBE010000008.1, read on the forward strand.
CTACTAGCTAAATTAAATATATTAAAAAGGGTAACAAAAAGAAAGATATTCTTAATAGTACCTCTTATAAAGAAAGTAGAAGTATTAATATAATACTTTATTCTAAGTATAAATATCTTAGAGGTGAGATTATTATACTAATATATAGACTATTAATTAACTAATTTACTAAGTTAGTTTTAGAGTATAAATTCAAATTATAGCAGCATTCCTAAGTAGTTTCCTATAAGATCCTTAGTAAGAACTTTTATAAGTAAGTTAGCCTTTTAATAGTAAAAGTGAGATTAAAGCGTAAAAATAAAAAGAAGAAGAAGAAAGCTACTATTTATTATACTTAGAGATTAATCTAGCCTAAATTTAAATTTTTAAGAAGTAGTATTAGTTTCTTTTAAGTTTTTTAGCATTTTTTAGTCTTTTTAGTATTTATTAGTTTTTATTATTATATATCTCCCTTTTTTTTATAACAATATATATTAAGAGTAAAAAAAGTAATATAAACATATAGTTAATATAAATTATAGTATAAAAGTAACTAAACATAAATAGATAAAATATTACTTTTCCTACTAAAAATAGATAAAATTTTAATAATTATTATAGATTTAGCTATTTTTTAGTTTCTCTATATCTCTATACTAGCTATTAAATCTTTTATTCTTTATAGAGATACTTACTATAATTTCATTCTTTTTCTACTAGATATTAACTTTAGCTTATAGTGTTTTATTTTATTTTTATAATTACTTAATTTGTGTTTTTATAGTATTAAAGTTATTAGTCTCTACTTCTTTTAATATAGATAACTTATCAAGGTTTAAGATTTCTACTAGACTAAATATATTAAGATTAGGTTAATTTATAGTAAGAAAGACCTTATTAAAGGCTTATTTAAGGTTTAGTTAAACTTTTATTTTAGAGATATTATCTAAATAGCTATCTTTATTTACTATAAATTTCTTTAAGTAATTACTAGCTACAGTCTACTTAATAGAAATTCTAATAAGAGTTTTAAGTAAATAAGATAAAATTTAAAGAGATATCTACTAGATATAAAAGGGGCCTAACTAGTATATATTAAGCTTACTAGAAAAGTTTTTATTAATAGATAGCTTTATATTATAGATAAAAATAATGTTCCTAACTTATAGCTCTTTATGTTATATTTTATATTTATTTCTTTAGTTATAGTCTTTAGTAACTTAATAGTACTACTTTATAATATATTTAAAAGCTATCTACTAATTAGAATTAAGTTATTTAAAGGTTTATATATATAAAAGAAGTTTAGTTTTAGCGTTTCTAACTTTTAACTAGTCTAATACTTACTAAGTAATACTTCTAGTCTTAATTAGAGTAATTAGGTTATAACTATAAATAAAGTAAAAAAGAGAGTATTCTATAGAAAATCTAATTAATATTTAGTTAGCAAATAGAGCTATATAAAGGACTGAAGTTTAGTTTTTTCTACTAAAGTCTAACTAAGTTATAAAGGTATAAATAAGAAGTTAATATCCTTTTTTAATAAGTCTATTAGCCTTCAAATTATATATAGAGATAATAAAGTATTATCCCCTATAGACTTAATTAAGCTTTTTAATAAACCTTTTATTTTTTAGTCTTTTATTAACTATAAGAAGCCTATAGATCCTATAGTAGCAGATTATATCTTTTTAGATAAATTTAGCTATTATCCTTAAGTTAATGTTTTTAAAAAGTTAATAAGCTTCTATATAACTAGTAAGCATATTATAAGCTTTAACTAGAAAGTAATTACTAATCTTCTAGATATTAACATAAATATACTAAAATAGAATTACTAGAGGTATAAAAAAGATATAAAGGTCTTTAAATTATCTTAGTTAGACTTATATATAAAGTAGATAGCTTTTTATTTTATTATTTATTATTTAATATATATTCTCTTAAGCGTATTGCTCTTAGAGTTTAGTATATATCGCATTATAGCTTTTATATTTTCCCTTAGTATATATATACTAGATTAACTTCTTCTACTCTTCTTTATTATTAACTACTTATCTTAGTATAAAGTTTAACTTTATTTCTTTCTAAAAGAAAAAACCATCTTAAAGTATATATTTCGCTATATATAACTTAAATTTCTTAAAATTAATCTAAGAAATAATCCTTAAGTGTAATAATAAAGCTAAATACTTAACAATTTATTATAATTATTAAAACTAAGCTTATTTAGAGCTTAGTAGATTATCTACTCTAAGTCTAAGATCTTCTTCTACTTTAAGTATATAGATAGAGTTATTAATTATTTTATTTAAATCTTCTTCTTATTTAGCTTCTTAAATATTAGATTCCCCTACTAGTTTATATAAGAGACTATCTATAGCTTTATTCTTTATACTAAGTATATAGTAAATATTAAAATTAAATATTTTAATCTAAGTGATCTATTATATAAAAACTGCTCTAGGTAAATCTAAGGTAGTACTACTAATTTAGTCTATAAAGACTTTTATATTAGTTTTAAAAGTAAATTATACGCTATATAAGTAGTTTTTAAGCCTCTTAAGAGTAAATAGAACTAATTAAAACTTAAGCTTTCTTATATTATAGTTAAAAGCTATATTAGTTTAGATTCTACTTTTATACTAAGTAATATATCTTTTACCCTAATAGTATTATCTAAGTATAGCGCTCTACCCTTTAGTGCTTATATTAGTAGATAAATAGATTTCACTAGCTTCCTCTTTATAATTAATAAGTTAAAATAATAAAAAACTAACTAAATAAAACTTAAAAGTTTCTATAGCTAGCTACTATTCTAGCTTCTACTTAAAAAGTACTTCTTTTTAAAGAAGTCTTATTAATAGGATAGAAATAATTCTATAATCCTTAATCTATACTTAATAGAACCTAATAATACTAAAAAGACTTTTAACTACTATAATATTATTGCACTTTTCCCACTTAAGGATTTTAATAACCTTATTTTAGTTAGACTTACATCTTCTACTACTTACTATATAACTAAAGAGGTTAATAGTAAGCTAATAAATCTAAGATTTCTTAAGAGAAATTATAGTACTAGTAAGCTTAAAGTTCTAAAGTACTATATCTAGGTTTATAAAGTGTTTAAAGATATATAAACGTACCCTTAGAAGTTTAACTATATAGTTACTATTATATATTATTCTTAGCCTTCTAATAAAAATATTATTAAAGAAAGGTTAGTAAACGCTTAGAATAAGGTTATAGAGGATTTTTATTATAACTCTTATAAACTAAATAACTAAATTTATTACTCTTTAAAGTAGAGTATATATTTTAAATAGCTTTAAAGGTATAGTAAATATAGTTAGATTTTAGCTTAACTTATTAAGTAAAACTTAGTTATATTTAGAAAATAGGTCTAAAAAGCTTATAATCTTATAGTTAGCAAAGTTTTCTAAGAATTCATTAGCTTCTAGAAGAATAAAAGTATCTCTAATACTAATCTTATTAAGTTTTATATATAAGTTAATCAGCTTTATATTACTATCCTTTTTAGTAATAAGAAACCAAAAGTTCTTATATAATCTATAGGATTCCTCTAAAACTCCTCGTATAACTCTTAATTTAAACATATTAATAACCTTCCCCTATAAAGCTTTAGAGATAGAAATCCCTTTCTCTTACTACATAATATATAGAATAGTTCTAATCTTCTATAGTAAAGCTATATAAAAGTTAATGCGCCTATATTCTGAGAAATCTTATACTAATACCCCTTCTTAATTTATAAAGATATATTTAAGCATTTTAATCTCTCTTAGTAAAAAGTATAGCTAAGCAACTTTAAGCTTTAAAAACCTTTCTAAAGTAAAGTAAATCCCTTAATTAAACTATATAAATTATAGATATATATAGCTAGTAAAAGGAAACTAAGAAAACTAATAATAGCTTTCTATTTCTTAAATTAAAATCTTCTTCTAGTCTTTCTAACTATTAGGAATAAAACTATCTAAAAGTAGATTATTAACTAAATAAACCTTTTTATCTTTATATTTATATATTATATAGATACTGATAAAGCTTTAATTAGGCTTAAGGTTTTTCCTAATTATCTTAAAGAATGCTTAATCTTTTAGAACTTTAGAAAGGTTTTATTAGCTTTTAGTGTTCTTAAAAAAGTAAACTTAAATAGTTTCTATAATTAGAGTAACTACTACTTTAGTAATAGTTCTTAAGACGTTAAGTATAGTTAAAAGTGAAATTAGAGTAGAGCACTAATTAGTTTTAAAAATAGCTTCTTTTTATTTAAAAAGGTTAGCTTCTTTTCTTTCTTAAGTAAGAAGATGCTCTTTTTTATAGTCTATTATAGTATTAATATAGTAAGTTTAAACTTTATTATATATATTGCTAAGGTTTTAGTTAGTCTTAAGTTAGCTTTTAGTAGCTTTAGAGGTGTTATAAACATCTTTTATATAGTTTTTCTATTTAGAGAAATGACGCTAAATCTAACATAAAAAATCTAATTATATAAGACCTACTAAAATACTAATCTTTTAGAATTTATTACTTCTATAGTCTTTTGCCTTTATTATAGTAGTAATAAAGCGTTTTAAATACTTAAAAGTAAGTTTAGTAGAGATAGTAAAAAGAAGTCTAAAGAGTAAGTTATAGTTAATAGTTTTAAGGTTTACTACTATTATAATTATTATAATCTTATAGTTATTAATCTAAATAGGTATATAGTATACTTTAATAAAGCATAGCTTTAAGTTACTTTTAGCTATTATTTTTATTATTAAAATAGTAATAGAAATCAGAATATTATAGTCTAAAATATATTAGTAACTTATAAAACTAAATTCTACGCTAATATTAATTACACTTTATATAAATAAGTAGTTATTAGAGCGTTCACTACTAATAGAAATCTTTAGAATAAGTTATAGTATAATAATTATTAGAGCTATCTAGTTCATAGTTATTAGAATAATAGCTTTAACTAAAAAAACCTTTAAACAGTTTTAAGTTTAAATAGCTTTATTATATTTAGAAACCTAATTAGTCTATTAAGCTTTTTCGTTTAAGGTTTTAGTAAAATCTATAAAATCTATAGAAATAAGTATATAAATAACTCCTTTTAGATTTTTTACAAAAATGTATATCTTTCTAATAAACTCTTCTCTATATTCTAGCTAAATCTCATAAACTTCTTTAACTAATAGACTAACTAAGCTATAAAGCTTATATAAAATAAGTTTATTAATAAGTTTCTTATCTTTAATAAATTTCTAATTTTTACTATTAAGAAATATAGCTAACTAGAAGTTACTTTTTAGAAGAAATAGTTTTAAGATAGGTTTTAAAAGAGAAATTTTAATAATTTTACTAAGTATTACTTCTCTTTCTATTCTAAATACTCTTTTTAGTTTTAAAATATTAGTAAGTATAAAAGCTAGTTTAAAAAGGCCTTCTTTCTCTATTTTAATATCTAAGTTTTCTTTTTACCTTTTCTAGTTAAGAAGTAAATTCTTCTCTATAACTAACTTTTCTAGTAAGTCTAAATAATTCTCAGAATAAGGTTATAAAGAAAAAGGTCTCTTTAAAATAGTTAGAATATCTTTAATATTTTATATAGTGAAATAGACCTTTTTAAAAAGAGACTTTAAGGCTTTCTTCTTAATCTTTCTAAGATTTAATAGCTTTAGCTTCTTCTATAGAAATAAGTTAGCTTTATATATTTTTAACTAAGTAATTATAAAGCTTAATACTAAGAAATTAAATAAATCATCTTTAGTTAAGCTATTAGGTTTTACTAGATTATATAAATAAGAAGACTAAGCTAAATCTTTATATTCTTAATTACTAATAGCTAAAACTTAGAAAGTAGAAGTCTAACTAAATACTTTATTATCTAATATAATACTTCTTTTTTCTATAAACCTATAAGAAACCTTAATTAAATTAAAGTTATTACAGTCTTATAAGATACTAATAAGTATAAACTATAGTTAGCTAATATTCTACTTAAGGATTTTAATAGCTTAAGCTTTTATAGCTTTATAGCTATTTTAATTCTTAAAATAAGTAATAATAACTTCTCAGTTAAACTTACTATCTTATTATAATAAAGTAATAATTATCTAGAAAATAAAAAACTTATTATTTTAAGGTCTATAGAAATAATATCTTTAGAAATACTAGATTAAACTACTTCTTTTATTAGCTATCTTTTAAGGATAATAGCCTTTTTTAAAGTTATAATCTATATAGCTTATATATTAGCACTAACTATATAAGCTATAAGGGAAAAGCTTAGGATTTTCCTCATTAACTTTAACTAAATAAACTAAAGCTAAATAGTAGTTTTCTATAGCTAGAGAAGAATAAATAATCCTTCTAGTAGAGATTTTCTAGTTATCTATTATTTTCACTAAATTAGAAAGTTACTAGTTTAAAAACTAACTCTAGAGGTTTTTAACACTTTAGTTAGGCTTAGCTTTACTCCTCTTAGCTTATAGAAGGGGAGAAGCTTCCCCTCTTAGTACTTTTAGAAGTATAAAAAATAGAGAATAAATAAAAGTAGTAATCTAAAAAGTTTACCTCTAAGTAGCCTTAAAGCTAAGCTAATTTATTAAATTAACTTTAAACTTATTAAAGTTTTTTTTTCTAAATAACTTATAAATACTAGTCTTTATAAATAGAGCTATTCTATCTAAAGCTAACTAATTAAATCTTAATATAGCTATATAGATAATTCAGAGGCTAGTTATAATATTAAAGTTATATTTTATAGCTTTAGTTTAAATATTATTAATCTTTTATAAGAACTATATAGCTACTTTATAGTTTAAATTATTTATTATTAAAGTTATAGAAATAATCTAATTAATCTAGTTATTTAACAGTTTCTAGTAATCCTTATTTATAGCCTTATAGCATTAAATAAAGTATATTTTCACCTATAACTAAGTTTTCTTACTAAGTTTTATTTAATTATTAGCTTAAAAAGATATATCTATATAGAAAATAATACTTAATACTTTTAAAGCATTAATTATTTCTACTACTTCTACTACAGCTTTATAGCTTTTAAAAAAGTCTAAAATATTATTTTCAGTAAAAAATAATGCTCTAGCTATTCTAAGTTATAGCATTTTAAATCCTTAAAGTCCTAAACTATATACTCTAGAGACCTTTTAATAAGATTTAGTAGAGTTTAAATAGCTTTATATACTCTTTTCTTTTAAAAAATCCTCTCTAAGTGTTATATTTATACTAGAAGCACTACCCTCAGAAGCTATTACTTTAAAGACTTTAGTTTCTATAATTACTTTAGAACTCTAATTTAAATTTAAAATTAAAAGGGGTTTCTTTTATTAAGGTTAGTAAAAAGAAGAACCTATAAAAAGACTTACTAAAGTATTACTAGTAACTAAATTAGCTTTATTATCTATTATTTCTAGTCTAAGTTATTTATCTTAAGCTAAAGTTAAAGTTTTTAAAGCTTTAAAGTCTAGTAATATTATTCTAAAGAAGATATAGGTAAATTAATAAAAGAAGAAGTAGAAAAAAGCTTTATTAAAAAAAGCTAAAATAAAAAGATTATATAAGATTTAAATAGAGCTAATAATTTATTAATAAAAAGAGTAATAGAAGAATTTTCATAATATAGTTCTAAAAGAATAATAGAAAGTAAGAAGAGAGATAAAGAAAAAAAAGAATATTTTTACTATTATTTCTATTTTTATCTTTCTCTCTTATTTAGAAGGTATATATATATTTATTATCTTTTTTCTTTTTTACTATTCTAATAGTAAGATCATTTTATACTTTAAATTTCTTTCTCTTCTCTCTATAAGAGAAGTCTAATTATATTTAGTAGTATCCTCTATAGCTTTACTCTATAACTTTCCTCTTTTATAAATTAAGCTTAAAATTTAATAAAGTCTATAATAAAACTATAGCATTAACTATAAACCTTAAAAAAAATACTTCACTTTAGTTACTTATTTACTACTTAAGAATATAGAAAGAGAAAAATCTAAAGAAATATATATACCTTCCTTTCTATAGAGTTAGTATAGAATTATTCTTAAAAGAGAGAAATGCTTTTAGTTAAGTTTAGAAAATATTCCCCTCTTTGTTTTTTAAAAAATTAGTGTAATTATAATATTTTTCCTTTTTAGCTTTTTATACCTTTATACTTATAATATCTTATAATTTAAGAAAACTAGATCTTAGTGTTTCTATATATAAGTGTAACTTAAATCTTAAGTTTCTAGGCTTTTTAGTGTTTCTTCTTACTAGTTAACACATTATTAGAAACCTTCTAATAGGTTTAAATAAAGAGAAGTTTCTTAGAATAGATTAATTAATTTTATCTTTTTTAAAGTTTATAAGAGGAGTAAAATAAATCTTATTATTCTTATAACTTTAGCTTTAAAAGTGAGGGTAAAATAAGTTTACTTTATTTTAGTTATTTTTAGGTTATTATTATAATAGCTTATAATAAAGTAGTATATAATAATTTTAAATAGATAGATAGTAAGCTAATAAAAAGGTTTAGTAAAGTTTATATAGAACTCTACTTACTCTCTTCTACTTAATAGAATACTCTTTTTCTTAAGGTCTTTTAAACTCCTATAGGTTTAGTTAATCTTTAATTCTAAATACTTAGGCTATCGCTCTTTACTTTAAGAAAATAGAGGTTAAAAAGGTGTTTTAAATAGGTAAATAGTAGGTTAATAAAGAGGTTTAGTAAAACTTATATAGAACTCTACTTACTCTCTTTTATCTAATAAAACACTTTTTTTCTTAAGGTTTTTTAAACTCCTATAAGTTTAGTTAATCTTTAATTCTAAATATTTAAGCTATTACTCTTTACTTTAAGAAAATAGAAGTTAAAAAGGTATTAGCTAAATTTTCTTCTAATATAGTAATACTTAAATTACCTCTTCTTTTAAGCTTTTTTTACTTTAATTTAATAAAGTAGTATAAAATAACTATAAAAAGAACTTTTTATAGTAATTTAGCTTATACCTCTCTATATTAATTACTAATTTTATAATAAAGTAAGGGAAAAAACTTATTAATTATACTAAACACTCTACTCTAAGTAGAAAAACCCCTAAAAATACCTTAAACACTTATATATTAATTTTCTAGATAACTATAAGAGATATAAAGATAAATATATAAATATAAACCTAACTAACTTATACTTTATCTATATTTTCTACTTTTTTTATATCTTAAGTTATATAATCTCTTAAGAGAAAATAAGCTACTAAAAAGAAGTTTAGTAATATTATCTCTATAGTATTCTACTTTATTATTACTTTAAATAATTAAAGAGATATAATAGGAATTAAGAAAGAGGATAAAAGTAGAGCTAATTAAAAGTAGAAAAGCCTAGAAACACCTATCTTTATTTAATTTTTAAAAAGTAGGAATTAATAGATTTTTTCTATAAACTAAGCTAAAGAACTCTAAAGGCTCTTCTAGAGGGATAGTTACTGAAGTTATTAAAGGAAAATAAGAAATTATATAAAAATAAATATATTTCTTACTTATTTACTTAGTCCTTTTTATTATAAGCTAACTAGGCCTCTATCTACTTATATAAGCCTTTTCCTCTTATAATAACGCCTAACGCCTATAAAAACGCCTATCTAACCTCTTACTTTCAGGTTAGAATTACTAAAAATTCTAAGAACTCTACCCTCTTCTATTATATATACTAAAAACTAATCTTTTAAACGCTTTTCTATTTATATTACTTTTATAGAACTAGAAATACTAGCTAGATTAGTTATTTAGTTCTATAAGATTTATTTTCTATAAATTTATATATTAAACCCTATTTAAATTAACTATACCTCTATTAATTCCTCCCTAAATAAATAAGTTTTTATTACTACTTTATTTAATTTATATCCTTTAAATTATCTCTTTAAATTATTCTCTAAGCTATTACTAATCTAGTTTAAACCTATACTTATAGCTTAATAGACTTCCTCTTAACTAATTTACTATATAGGATATATATCTCTTTAGTTAGATATAGGTCTAACTAAAGAAGATATTAATTAAAAAAAAGGAATAAAAACTACTTTTTTTTATAAGTTAAACCCTTAACTTTTAAATTTATAACTATTATAACCTTATTATAAGAACTACTATACTATATATATAATAGCTTTTTAGTTAATAACCTTACTATTATTAATCCTTTAGAAAGCTTATAACTATATACTATATCCTATTAAAGTAATAATAACTAATCTTAAGGTTTAGTTCTTTAAACTTATTAGCTTAGAGAACTATAAAGTATAAGCTATATATATTAAAGCTTTACTATATAGTAAAGATATTACTATAGACCTTACTAAGCTTATTTCTTCTAATAATAAAGATAAAAACTATAAAGCTTTAAGTTATATATAGTTCTTCTATAATAATAAGCTTCTAAGGGTTATAAAAGATAATAAAAGTACCTATACTACTTAGGAATATCTAAAAGCTCTATATAAACCTATAGGTTTTATAAATAAGTTTTTAACCTATAAAGAGTTCTTTAATACTTCCTTAGATAACTTTAATTCTATAGAAGAATATATAAATAAAATAAAAGAACTTATAAATAACTTATCTTATAATAAGCTTAAATTACTTAATTAAGTAATTATAGCTTATATATAGCCTCTAGCTGTTTACTGTGATTTTACTTGCTTAGAGCGACAGACCTCCTAACTCTACGCCTCCTAACAATACACACAGCCTTCAGTTATATAATTATAATCTCTAACTATATCCCTCTCTTAACTTTAGCTATACTTATATATACATATTAATAACCTTATAATCTTTAACTTTACTTTAGTAATAATATAGTTTGTAATTACTCAATTACTATAGATTACTAAACTATTAACCTATCCTCTCTCTTATATATCACCTACGCTACTATTAAACACTATCTCTATTACTACTTCGCTATCTACTATTCTTCTTTTTTAATTAAGCTAGCTAACGCCTTTATAGCTATGCTATTGTTAGTAACGTTCTCTCTATTAGTTAGCGTAAGGTGTACTTACTAATATTTAAGCCCTACTAGGCTTAGGCTTAGGCTACCTCTACTTTAGTATTATAGAAAGCTTGCGTAAAGAAGGGCTACTCCTTAGGATAGCTAGAAATATATATAGCCTCTATATAGAGGTATCTAAAGCTATTATTTATCGCTTTAATTATAGTATAAAGAAAGTCTCCTCTAGAGGTATTTATAAAAGCTTTAGCTATAGCTACTTTAATAATATATTACTAATTAGTAAAAGAGTACTTACTAAATTTAAAGGCTTTATTTATTATATAAATATTATTCTATATAGCAATACCTTTAGCTATTTATTTATAGAAGGGTATACTTTATAGGGGATTAGCGTTCTTATATATCTCTTATAGTATAGATATTATAAAGTTTTAGGATTTATTATAAGTTATAAGAATAGGTTATTAATATAGGTTTAAAGGTGAGGAAGAGGAAGAGGAATAAATATAAAGCCTTATATATAGTAGTAGAGTTTTTATACTTCTAGCTATAAGAACCTCTTCTAATAACCTCTTTAGTTAAGGAGTTATCTCTTATATAGTAGCGTTACTAAGCTATAAGAGCCTTAGTAACCTGTTTAGCCCTAATGTAATTAGCCCTACGCTGTGTAGCTAGCGCTATTACTATTCCGCTAGTCTATTTAGCTAAAGCGTGTGTTTAACTTTGTAATATTTAGAGGGTTTACCTACTAGTAAGAATATATAGGGTTTCTATACTGTTTTCCTTAATTAGTAGAGAGTATAGGTTAAAATGCCTATATAGTGTTTCTAGAATTATGCCTGTATATAGGGTGAATTTTGCTATAGTCTTTTTGCAGGGGGGCTGCGTTGTAACTACAAACTTAATAGCTTATATATTTAATAGTTTAAATAAGACTTATAAAGCTTTTATAACCTCTATAACTTAGTCTCTTAAAACTAACCCTACTACTTATAATTTAAACTTTTTATATACTAGTTTTATAGATAAGTATAAAAGAAAAAGTAGCAGCAAAGTAGTTAATAATACTACTAAAGGTAATAACAATAAAAAGAATAAGAAATAAAATAAAAACTAAGAAAATACTAATAAAAAAAACAAAAATAAAATTAATATAAAACCTTAGAAAAAATAGAAAGGTTTATACTACAAAAATTATAAGAAAATAAACTATACTAAAGAAAACTACGCTTTTCTATATCTTAAAAAAGTATCTAACTAGTAGAAAAAACCCTCTATTAGTATTATTAGTACTAAGGATAAAGAAAAAGAAGTAGTTAATATAACTACTTTAGAAGAAATTACCCCTTATATATCTATAAATAATTCTAAAAATCCTATAGATTTAATAGATTTATTTTCTAATAAAGAAGAAGAAGATATTCTCTTTAAGAATATAAGCTATACTACTCCTAATAATAATATATATAATACTAATAATCCTTCTTTAGGTTATTTAATTAACTAATCTATTATTAAAGAAAAAGAAAAAGAAAGAAGTTATAATAATAAGAATAAAAATATAGTTAATATTTATATTAATACTATAGCTACTATTTATATCGTTAATAACTATAACTTATTAAAAAATCATATAGAAGTTAATAAAACTATAAACTAGGGAGAAGTAAAGACTTTTACTTCTAAAATAAAGGGTGATTTAATAATATATCTAAATAATAATACTATAATACTTAAAGACGTTTATTATATACCTAAACTAGGTATTAATCTACTTAGTTAATCTAAGTTAGATTCTTTAGGTATTACTTCTATTATATAGAAACAACCTATTTTATATAATATTAATAAAGATTGTATTGTTGCTATAGAGGTAAAGAGATATAACTTATATTTCTTTCAATTTCCTACTAATAATAACAATAACTATATATATAATACTATAAATAATAATATAAATAATAATAATAATAATAATAATAATAATAATAATAATAAAATAATAATAGCTTCTAACTATAGCATAAACATCTCAGATATATATATTTATAGACTCTTTTAAAAATAAAAGATAATATAACTGTGAATATAAATATAAATAATAATAATATAAATAATAAATTATAGCCTTATAAAGCCTGTTTTTAAGGCAAATTTATAATAAAGGCTAGTAAACCTTAGGTTTATAATAAAAATCTAGATTATCTAGATTATATAGCTTTAGATTTATATAGGCTTATAATACGTATTATATATAATAAAGATCACTATTTTATTATCTTTATAGATAAATATTCCTATTTTATATAGAGAAAATTACTTAAAAATAAAGAGAAGTATACTATTAGTAAAGCTATTTTTGAATTTTAAGCTGAAGTAAATAATGATAATAATAATAAAAGAATAAAAGAAATATCTATAGATAGAGGTATAGAATTTAATAATTATCGCTTTAAAGCTATATATACTTAAAGCGGTATAATATATAATAAAAGACCTCTTTATATATATAAACCTAATAATTTTATAGAGCGTACTATATACACTATAGTTAATAGAATAAGAACTATACTATATAATTTAGGTTTACTATACTACTTATAGGGTAAAACTTTTTATACTACTCTTTATATATATAATAGGACTCCTTATAGCTCTATTAAGTATAAAACGCCTTATAAAATAAAGAATAATATAAAACCTAATATAAATAATATAAAAGTATAGGGTAGTATTTACTACTATAAGAATAAAGATCCTTCTATAAGAAAACTAAACATATAAGTATATTAAAGTTATATAATAAATTATAGATCTAATAGGTATAAGATCTAGGATATATAACTAAGAAGAGCTTTATAGTTTTAAGACGTTAAAATCCTAGAAAATACCTTTATTTCTTATTATAAAAAGCTTTTTTTAAGTATAAATACCTACTATAAGGATATAAATAGTAGTATTATACTAAATAATAATAGACATAATACTACCTAAAAAAGTCTACAAAGAGATATTTCTAATTAATCTATTTCTTGTAGGAATAATCCTACTATAAGTAGTTATATTTCTATAATAAATAACGCTCTTATAAATCTAAGTAATAAGACTAATATTAATAATAATAATAATAATAATAATAATAATAATAATAATAATATAAATAATAATATTAATACTAGCAATAATAATACTAATACTAGTATGATTAGTTTATATAATGATAGTATGAAAACTACTAGTATTAATAATAGAGAAATAAATAAATAAAAATCTAAGTTACTAATAGAGATCCTCTCTCTATTAGAAGAAGCTAAAGAAGACTATAAATAAGTTAATAATATAGTTCATAATACTAAAAATACACTATTACTTACTATAGTAGATTGTTCTACTCTTAATATTTATGAAATAAATAATAACATTTTAACTAATAATAATAGTATTACTAGAACTAATACTATTAATAAAGTTTCTTATATTCTATTAGTTATTATATTAAATAAGCTTTCTAATATATAGTAAGCCTTAAATTCTCTTTATAAAGATAACTAGATTTAGGCTATATAACTAGAAGTAACTTAAATAGAAGATATAAAAACTTAAGAAATTATATTAAAACTAGATAATATTTATCTATTAAGTAGTAGATAGGTATATACTATAAAGTTAAAATATAAAATAAATAATATCTATAAATATAAAGTAAAATAGGTTACTTAAAGTTATAATTAATATATTAGTATTAATTATTTAGAAACCTTTTCTACTACCTATAGACTAAAAAGCTATAGGTTTATAGTTATATTTATTATAAAAGAAGGATAGACCTTTTTATAGTATAATATTACTATAGTATTTATATACACTAATATAGATATAGATATATATATAATATTACTAATAGGTTTTTTATATAATAAAACCATAAATAAGTTAGAATTTAATTCTAATTATAACTATAAATTAAATAATAGTAAATATTACTATAAGCTTCTTAAAGCTTTATATAAGTTAAAATAAAGCTTTAGACTATAGTATAACTATTTAAAAGCTATATTAATAAAATTAGGATTTATTGTTTCACTTTATAATAAAGTAGTATTTATACTTAGTAAAAATAACTATAAAGCTATAATTTATTATTATATAGACGATATGCTTTTAGTAGTTAATAATACTACTACTAGTGACTATATATATAATAAACTAAAGTAATATTTAAAAATATAACTATTAGGGGAGCTTAGTACCTTTTTAGGCTATAAGTTTAAGATAGATTAACCTAATAAGTCTTTCTTTATATATTAAACTAAATATATAGAAAAAATATTAAAAAAATATAATAAAACTAATATAAATCTATCTTTAACTCCTATAAGAGATAATATAAAATTATATATAAATAAATATACTACTATAAAAGAAGAAATATTATAATTTTAGTAGTAGATTAGAGCTTTTATATATCTAGCTCTAAAAACTAGGTATAATATTACTCTAGTAGTTATAATATTATTAAGATATATAATAAACCTTTTAAAAGAGCATTTCTTAGCTTTAGATTATTTATAAGGATATATAAATAGTTTTCCTAAAAGAGGAATTTATTATAATTATAATAATAATATAATATAGGATTTAATAAGTTATTGAGACTCTAATTAGGCTAGAGACCTAGATAATAGAAGATCTATATTAGCTTATATATTTTACTAAGGATTATATAATATAATATCTTATAGCACTATAAAACAAAAAATAGTAGTACTATCTACTTATAAAGCTAAATATATAGCTTTAATTGAGGTAGTAAAAGAAGCTCTATATCTATATAATAGTTATAATTTTAATTTAACTAATCTAGGTTTTAAAGCTATAAATAAGCCTAAGATTTTTATAGATAATTTAGCAGCTAAAAAGCTAACTAAAAATCCTGAATTTCATAAAAAATCTAAGTATATTAATATAAAGTATCATTTTGCCAGAGAATCTTTATTAAATAAAGATATAATGTTATTTTATATAGACTCTAAGTCTAATATTATGGATATATTAACTAAGCCTTTAGGTAAGGTTATATTTAATAATATACTTAATATAATAAATAATAATAACTATAAAGAAAATAATAATAATATACATAATAATAATAACTATATTAAAGAAATAATATACTAGTTTTTCTCTTACCTTTTTACCTATAAGGTTATTTTATAAGAGTTTTTTAACTAGTTATAAATATATTATATATATTATAGAAATATTTTTCTTATTTTTCCTATAGGGTTTTTAAGTTTTTTATACCTATAACGTATATATATATTAAGTGAGTAAGCTATATACTATAAATCAACTATATATACCTTAAGGGGGGATGTTAATATATAACATTCTTTTATAATAATAATAATAATATAAGAATAATAATAACGCTTAACTTACTTTAATATTCTATAACAAATAAACAAATAACGTTTAAAGTATAAAACCTTATATAAAAATACTCTATTTATTATACCCTATAACTATAATATTAATTATTTAATATGTATAATTACGTAAGCACCTTATATAATTAGCAGTTTAGTAGGTTATATTTCAGGTTATCTTTCTCCTCACTTTTCCCTACTAGAGGATATAACCTACTAACTACATCAACAAGAATCATTATAATACATCACTTCTCTTATTATTATCTATACAATTAAATGCTCTTTAATGCTTAAGATTATCACTTTTCATTATAACATAAGCCTATCTATAACTCTATACTATATAGGCGCATATACTACGCCTCTGCATACGCTTATACCTATACTAATAACTACTACTTTAGTAATAGTTCCTAAAATGTTAAATATAGCTAAAGGTAAAATTAGAGTAGAATACTAATTAGTTTTAAAAACAGCTTCTTTTTATTTAAGAAAGTTAGCTTCCTTTCTTTTTTAAATAAAAAGGCGCTCTTTTTTATAGTCTATTATAGTATTAATATAGTAAGTTTAAACTTTATTATATATATCGCTAAGGTTCTAGTTAGTCTTAAGTTAGTTTTTAGTAGCTTTAGAGGTATTATAAATATCTTTTATATAGTTTTCCTATTTAGGGAAATAGCGCTAAATCTAATATAAAGAATCTAATTATATAAGACCTACTAAAATACTAATTTTCTAGAATTTATTACTTCTATAGTTTTTTACTTTTATTATAGTAGTAATAAAGTATTTTAAATACTTAAAAATAAGTTTAGTAAAAATAGTAAAAAGAAATCTAAAGAGTAAGTTATAGTTAATAGTTTTAAAATCTACTACTATTATAGTTATTATAATTTTATAGTTATTAATCTAAATAAATATATAGTATATTTTAGTAAAGTATAGCTTTAGGTTACTTTTAGCTATTATTCTTATTATTAAAGTAGTAATAGAAATTAGAATATTATAGTTTAAGATATATTAGTAACTTATAAAACTAGATTCTATACTAATACTAATCACACTTTATATAAATAAATAGTTATTAAAATACTTATTACTAATAGAGATCTTTAGAATAAGTTATAATATAATAATTATTAGAGCTATTTAGTTTATAATTATTAAGATAATAGCTTTAATTAAAAAAACCTTTAGATAGTTTTAAGTTTAAATAGTTTTATTATATTTAGAAACTTAGTTAAACTATTAAACTTTTTCTTTTAAAGTTTTAGTAAAATCTATAAAGTCTATAAAAATAAGTATATAGATAACTTTTTTTAGATTATCTATAAAAATATATATTTTTCTAATAAACTTTTCTTTATATTTTAGCTAAATCTTATAAACTTTTTTAACTAGTAAACTAACTAAACTATAGAGCTTATATAAAATAAGTTTATTAATAAGTTTTTTATTTTTAATAAATTTCTAATTTTTACTATTAAGAAATATAACTAGCTAGAAGTTACTTTTTAGAAGAAATAGTTTTAAAATAGGTTTTAAAAAAAGAATCTTAATAACTTTACTAAGTATTACTTCTTTTTTTATTCTAAATACTCTTTTTAGTTCTAAAGTATTAATAAGTATAGAAATTAGTTTAAAAAAGCTTTCTTCTCCTATTTTAATATCTAAGTTTTCTTTTTATTTTTCTTAGTTAAAAAGTAAATTTCTCTCTATAACTAATTTTTCTAGTAAGTTTAAATAACTCTTAGAATAAAGTTATAAAGAAAAAGGTCTCTTTAAAATACTTAGAGTGTTTTTAATATTTTATATAGTAAAATAAACCTTTTTAAAAAGAGATTTTAAAGCTTTTTTTTTACTTTTTCTAAACTTTAGTAACTTTAGCTTTTTCTATAAAAATAAGTTAGCTTTATATTGCAACAGGGCAAGGGAGAAAACTCATCAATCATACTAAGCACTCCACTCTAGGCAGAAAACCCCTAAAAATGCCCTAAACACTTATATATCAATTTTCTAGATAACTATAAGAGATAAGAAAGTGAATATATAAATATAAGCCTAACTAACTTATACTTTATCTATATTTTCTACTCTTTTTATATCTTAAGTTATATAATCTCTTAAGAGAAAATAAGCTACTAAGAAGAAGTTTAGTAATATTATCTTTATAATATTCTACTTTATTATTACTTTAAATAATTAAAGAAGTATAATAGGGATTAAGAGAGGGGATAAAAATAGAGCTAGCTAAAGCTAGAGGAGTTTAAAAATACTTATTTTTATTTGATTTTTAAAAAGTAAGAATTAATAGGTTTTTTCTATAAGCTAAGCTAAAGAACTTTAAAAGCTCTTCTAAGAGAGTAGTTACTAAAGTTATTAAGGGAAAATAGGAAATTATATAAAAATAAGTGTATTTCTTACTTATATACTTAGTCTTTTTCGTTATAAGCTAACTAGGCCTCTGTCTACTTATATAAGCCTTTTCCTCTTATAATAACGCCTAATGCCTATAAAAACGCCTATCTAACCTCTTACTTTTAGGTTAGAATTACTAAAAATTCTAAGAACTCTACCCCCTTCTAATATATTTTTAACTAAGTAATTATAAACCTAAATACTATAAAATTAAATAAATTACTTTTAGTTAAATTATTAAGTTATACTAAATTATATAAATAAGAAAACTAAACTAAATCTTTATATTTCTATTTACTAATAGCTAATATTTAGAAAGTAGAAACCTAACTAAATACTTTATTATCTAATATAATATTTTCTTTTTCTATAAACTTATAAGAAAATTTAATTAAGTTAAAGTTATTATAATCTTATAGAACTTTAATAAGTATAAACTAAAGTTAGCTAATATTCTACTTAAAAATCTTAGTAACTTAAGCTTTTATAGCTTTATAGCTATTTTAATTTTTAAAGTAAGTAATAATAGCTTTTTAGTTAAGCTTACTATTTTATTATAATAAAGTAATAATTTTCTAGAAAATAAAAAACTTATTATTTTAAGGTCTATAAGAATAGTATCTTTAGAAATACTAAATTAAATTACTTCTTTTATTAGCTATTTTTTAAAAATAATAGCTTTTTTTAAAGTTATAATCTATATAGCTTATATATTAATACTAACTATATAAACTATAAAGAAAAAGCTTAAGATTTTCCTTATTAACTTTAATTAAATAAATTAAAACTAAATAGTAGTCTTCTATAACTAGAGAAGAATAAGTAATCTTTTTAATAAAAATTCTCTAGTTATTTATTATTTTTACTAAATTAGAAAGTTACTAGTTCAAAAACTAATTCTAGAAGTTTTTAATACTTTAGTTAGACTTAGCTTTATTTCTCTTAATTTATAGAGGGGGGAAAGCTTTCTTTCTTAGTATTTTTAGAAGTATAAGAAATAGAGAATAAATAGGAGTAGTAATCTAAAGAGTTTACTTCTAAGTAGCTTTAAAGCTAAGCTAATCTATTAAGTTAACTTTAAATTTATTAAAATCCTTTTTTTTAAATAACTTATAAATATTAATCTTTATAAATAAAGCTATTCTATTTAAAGCTAACTAATTAAATCTTAATATAACTATATAGATAATTTAAAAGCTAGTTATAATATTAAAGTTATATTTTATAGTTTTAGTTTAGATATTATTAATCTTTTATAAAAATTATATAGCTATTTTATAGTTTAAATTATCTATTATTAGAGTTATAGAAATAATTTAATTAATTTAGTTATCTAGTAGTTTTTAGTAATCTTTATTTATAACTTTATAGTACTAAATAAGATATATTTTTACTTATAACTAAGTTTTTTTATTAAGTTTTATTTAATTATTAGCTTAAAAAGGTATATCTATATAGAAAATAATACTTAATACTTTTAAAGTATTAGTTATTTTTACTACTTCTACTATAACTTTATAGCTTTTAAAAAAGTCTAAAATATTATTTCTAGTAAAGAATAATATCTTAGCTATTTTAAGTTATAGTATTTTAAATCTTTAAAGTCTTAAGTTATACGTTTTAGAAACTTTTTAATAAAATTTAGTAGAGTTTAAATAGCTTTATATACTTTTTTCTCTTAAAGAATCCTCTTTAAGTATTATATTTATATTAGAAGTACTACTTTTAAAAACTATTATTTTAAAAATTTTAGTTTTTATAATTATTCTAAAATTCTAATCTAAATTTAAAATTAAAAGAAGTTTCTTTTATTAAAGTTAGTAAAAAGAAAAATTTATAAAAAAACTTATTAAAGTATTACTAGTAACTAAGTTAGTTTTATTATTTATTATTTTTAGTTTAAGTTATTTATTTTAAACTAAAATTAAAGTTTTTAGAGCTCTAAAGTTTAGTAATACTATTTTAAAAAAGATATAAATAAATTAATAAAAAAAGAAATAGAAAAAAGCTTTATTTAAGAAAATTAAAATAAAAAGATTATATAATACTTAAATAGAGCTAATAATTTATTAATAAAAAGAGTAATAAAAGAATTTTTATAATATAGGTCTAAAAGAATAATAAAAAATAAAAAGAGAAATAAAAAAAAAAGATATTTTTATTATTATTTCTATCTTTATTTTTCTTTTTTATTTAAAAAGTGTATATATATTTATTATCCCTCCTCTTTTCTACTATTCTAATAATAAAGTTATTTTATACTTTAAGTTTTTTTCTCTTCTTTTTATAAAAGAAATCTAACTATATTTAGTAATATTCTTTATAGTTTTACTTTATAACTCTCCTCTTTTATAAATTAAACCTAAGATTTAATAAAATCTATAATAAAATTATAGTATTAACTATAAACTTTAAAAGAAATATTTTACTCTAGCTACTTATTTACTACTTAAGAATATAGAGGGGGAGAAATTTAAAGAGATATATATACTTTTCTTTTTATAGAGTTAGTATAAAATTATTCTTAGAAAAGAGAAATACTTTTAGTTAGACTTAAAAAACGTTCCCCTCTTTATCTTTTAAAAAGTTAGTATAATTATAATTTTTTTTTTTTTAGCTTTTTATATCTTTATATTTATAGCGTTTTATAATTTAAAAAAGTTAGATCTTAGTATTTCTATATATAAGTATAACTTAGATCTTAAGTTTTTAAACTTTTTAGTATTTCTTCTTACTAGTTAATATATTATTAGAAACTTTTTAATAAATTTAAATAAAAAGAAAGTTTTCTTAAAATAAATTACTTAATTCTATTTTTTTTAAAGTTTATAAGAGGAGTAAAATAAATACTATTACTTTTATAACTTTAGTTTTTAATATAAAAATGAAATAAGTTTACCTCATTTTAGTTATTTTTAAGTTATTATTATAGTAGTTTATAATAAAGTAATATATAATAATTTTAAATAAGTAGATAATAAGTTAATAAAGGGAATTAATTAAATTTATATAGAACTTTATTTACTCTCTTCTACTTAACTAAATACTCTTCTTCTTAAAGTTTTTTAAATTTCTATAAGTTTAGTTAATCTTTAATTTTAAGTACTTAAGTTATTACTCTTTATTTTAAGAAAATAGAGGTTAAAAATATATTAGCTAAATTTTCTTTTAATATAGTAATACTTAAATTACTTTTTCTTCTAAGCTTTTTTTATTTTAGTTTAGTAAAATAGTATAAAATAACTATAAAGAGAACTTTTTATAATAATTTAGTTTATATTTCTCTATACTAGTTACTAACTTTATAATAAAATAAGAGAGAAAACTTATTAATTATACTAAGTATTTTACTCTAAGTAGAAAACCCCTAAAAATACTCTAAATACTTATATATTAATTTTCTAAATAGCTATAAGAGATATAAAAGTAAATATATAAATATAAATTTAACTAATTTATACTTTATTTATATTTTCTACTCTTTTTATATCTTAAGTTATATAATATCTTAAGAAAAAATAGACTATTAAGAAGAAGTTTAGTAATATTATTTCTATAGTATTCTACTTTATTATTATTTTAAATAATTAAAGAAGTATAGTAGAAATTAAAAGAGGGGATAAAAGTAGAGCTAATTAAAGCTAGAGGAGCTTAAAAATACTTATTTTTATTTAATTTTTAAAAAGTAAAAATTAATAGGTTTTTTCTATAAACTAGGCTAAAGAATCCTAAAAGCTCTTCTAAGATAGTAGTTACTAAAGTTATTAAAAGAAAATAGGAAATTATATAAAAACGAGTGTGTTTCTTATTTATTTACTTAGTCTTTTTTTTCGTTATAGGCTAACTAGGTCTCTATTTACTTATATAAGCTTTTTCCTCCTATAATAACGTCTAACGCCTATGAAAACGCCTATCTAACCTCTTACTTTTAGGTTAGAATTACTAAAAATTCTAAGAACTCTACCTCCTTCTAATAGTATAGTTTATTAGTATAATTCTATATAGGATAAGGAGTTAGAGAAGTACTTTATTAGTAATATCTAAGCTTTTAAGGCGCTATATAAGTACTTTAGCGCTAGTAATAACACACTTTATACTATTAATCTAACTACTTATATAGTTAATAGCTTTTAGTAGCTATAAAAATAGAAATATAAGCTTATAGTATATAAGTAGTTTAAATTAATAACTTAGAATAGCTAGTATAACTATTAGTTTATAAAAACCTAAAGTAAGCTAAATAATATAATAAGTAACCTCTATAGCTTCTTAGAAAGTATATAGATCTACTAGATTAAAAAGATTTCTAAAGAATTTTACTAATCTAAGCTAATTAACTTTACTTTATATAGATAACTTACTTAGACCTAAAATTCCTACTATTAGTTATAATAACTAGTTATTACTATAGATAATAACTTAAAAATAGAGATTATTAAAAACTAATTAGTAACCTTTATATAGCTTATCTTTATATTAGCTATACTTATACTACTTATATTTATACTATAGAACTTATTAATACTTAGCTAATCCTCTAGGTTTTTAAATAATAAAGATAGCTAGTAGGAAATTATCTTAGATAATAAGAATAAGCTAACTAAACCTTAAAGTAATTATACTTAGTATACTAACTAAAGCACTTTAGTATAAGAAGTTAGATATTTAGTTACTTTAATATTTAATCTAAGTATAAGCTTAAAGTTTTTAATAAACTTAGTCTCTAACTACTATAAAAGAGTAAAGTTTAGTCTAATTATAAATAAAGTAGTAATATAGAAGAAGAGTAAGATAAAGCGTCTTAAAGCTATAGAGGAGTATTTTACTAACAAAAATATAGCTAATTAATAGGTAATAAACTTCTAAAAAAACCTCTTAAACTATAGCTAAAATAATTAAGTTAAATACTATTATAATAAGGTTACTTAAGTTACTATTTAAACTATCTAATATAGTCTCTTTTTACTACTTACTATAACTTCTAACTTTAAAAGTTATATCTACTATAATACTTATTAGTAATAGCTAGCTTTATAAACTAATTTATAGAATATACCTAATAACTAATTAGTATCTTTATATTAATTATAGTATAAGAACTACTATAATACTTAGAGAGACTATAGTTAGTAACTAAAAGGAATAGAGAATTACAAAGCTTAAGTATTAAGAGATAGTTTTGCTTATAAAGAGAGGTTTTTTAGAGGTTTTTATAATAAATTTTATTAATACTTTTTTTCTTTTTTTTTTACTTAGATTAAGTAAAGTCTTAGAGGCTAATAGCTATAATTTAGGGGATTAATATATCTTACTATAAGTTCTTTAATTTATAGTATAAAGTGTCTAGCAAATTAAAGAGAGATAATTAGAATAGAGCAGTAGTCTATATAGAGTTTTTATATTACTTTTTTATAATTTTATATTTTAGTTAGTAGGGAGTTATTTTAATTAGATTACTTTAATAATAAAGCTTTAGTTTTAAAAGAAATACTAAACTAAAGTAATATACTACTTTTCTTTACACTTTTTAAGAGTATTTATAAGTTTTTAAAGTACTTCTTTAAACCTCTCCTTTCTAACTAGCTTAATTAATAAATAAATACTTTAAAAAAGATCTATTTATTTAGTAATAAAAGTAACTTATCAAACTATTTAGTAGTAGTAAAATATTAAAATAACTCTTTAGTTTAAACTTTAGAAGCTTTTATTTTAAGTTTTTAGCTATTTAAGGACTCCTTTAGTAGTAAGTTACTTCTAGTTAGATAACTAAGAGTATATAATATATATAACTTAATTAGAGTAGTATAAGAGGTATTAAGTAGTTAGATAATAGTAGTAATAATAACAATAGTACTTATTAGATCTTAAAGGACGATAATAACGCTAATTAAGGACAGTAGACGCTAGAAGAGAGTAATAATAATAACACCTTCTTACTTTTCCCTAAGATTAAGCCTCTACGTTATTCTACTAGTATTATATAAATTATAGATAAATAATATTATTATTATAGAAGATAATAAACTAAAATATAAAGTTAAATAAATTATTAACTATTTCAAAGAACTAAAAGGTTATTAGTATTTTATTAAATACAAAGAATATAGATATAAAGATAATATATAGAAACCTACTAAAAGTATTACTAACATAATAGGAGAACTTATAATCTACGAGTAATAACACTAAAAATAAGAAATAATACCTATACTAGCTAAACTAACTACTTTAATAAATACCTCTAGCTATTTATAAATTAAATATCTTTATAGATATATTAAACTACTAATAGAAGTAGATGAATCTTAATAAGAGAAACTATTTATTTAATTAGAAATACTAGAATATAACTAAGATTCTCTTAATAAGAAATTTAGAGTAATAAGATTCTAATTAAATAAAGTATCTATATTTAAAGTACTTTAAGTATCTAGTAACTATACTTCTAATATAGAATCTAATATATCTACTAGAGACTTAGTAATAGCTATCTTACTCTTTTTAAATACTATTTATTTTTATTTTTATAATTACTCTAATTTATCTAGTAATTTATTTAACTTTAACTAGGCTTTTTAAGAAGTTTTAGCTTTTTACTATAAAATAGTAGCTCTTTTATAAAACTTTACTTCTTCCACTACTTTAGCTTTATTTAAATAATTAAACTTTACTACTAAGTAATTTACTACCTATTATAATTAATAAAAAAAGCTATATAATATAAACTAAAGAAACTTATAAATATAGATTATATCTTCTAAAGTATTATAAGAAATACTTAGATAATAGTAAGCTTTATAGATATTAAAATCTAAAAAAAGTAAATAATATATACTACGTAGATAATAATTTAAATAAAGTATTTTGTTTTTAATACCTTTATTAGTAAACTAAAGAATTTAAAATAAATAATAATAAGTTAAAGTACTTAAAGATTTTAATTTTTAAATATAACCTAATATAGTATTAGTATTATAAGTAAATTAGAAAGTATAATTAATAGATCTCTAACTTAGGACTAATAACTTACTTATATTAGGTCTTAAGGATAAAGCCTTTAGAGAGGAGACTTAATATTATAACTTATAAGTAAAGATAATAAATAACTAACCTACTTAAGCGTTAAGTAGTTAGAATAAAATATTTATACTATAGGATTATAGAAATAATAATAGACTACTTAGGATAGAAGAACTATAGTATAAGTTATATAATAATAAGAAATAAATATAAATAAAGAACTTATAATAAATACTTAGTAGATACTAGAATAAACGTTTATTTTACTTTAAAATAAACGTTTATATAGTAAAAAGAATAAACGTTTATAAATAATAAGATTAATTAAATAAAGACTTATATATAGTATAACTTTAAGCCTAGTTTATAGTTAGACTTCTATAGCTCTTTAGTAATTAACTTATAAATATCTCTAAGATACTTTTAGCTTACTTTTACTATAAATAACTTATTAAGTTTAAAACTAATTACTTTAGCCTTTAAAAACTAATCTATAATAAAGCTTATAAGTAATAACTCTAACTATAACTCCTATATACTGTTATAACGCGTTAATCCCTAGCTTCTATTAGCAGACCCTACTGTTAGATAGCTAACTGTAACACCTATATGAGGTGAGAAAAAGAAGTAAATAGCAATATAGTGGGTTAACTATATATTCAGCTATTCTAAACACGTTTGTAGAATAATAGAGAGAATCCTATCTAGTTATCGTGTTATTAGTGTTAAAATCAGGTAAAACTGGGTTTTAAATGTATTAAACACAAGTGGTATCTGTTTATGATTAGTGAGAATTCTACTTCTACAGGCTATCAGGCTATCCCTTTAAGTGCTGAAAATGGCTCAAACTTCATTCCCGCAAAGTAACATTAGCTACCTAAGCAGCTCTAACTAAAACGCCCGTATAAGTAGGTTTAGAGAGTAAGCTACTTAAATAATAGGTCTTAATAGCGGATCATTCTTAAACCCGGGGGAGATAGACGCCGGGAATAAGCTTAAGTATATGTACTGCTCTTTATCGGCGCTTATCGATTGGCTTAAAACTTTTGAGTCATTTTCAGCACTTAAAGGGATAACAACTCGAAGAAAGTCACCGTTGACTATGTCAACCTGCTGTTCAGATGCGGCCGGATCACCTACCGCTCTGAGGTGGCGCAATCCGGGATGCTCTCATTCGTTGATCCTAGAAATAGCGAATTGCTCTCTACACTGAATCCTAGGATGAACCGGTGAGATGAGACTGTTCCTAGGGCTCAATGTGTACTATCCACAGCTAGTCCGCTGTTCTTATGATCATGATTACATCAACGGGTATCGGATTACTGATTGGGCAGTACTCGTTGATGGCCTTTATTTCCTGGGGTCCCGGGCATGGCAGGACCTTAGCTTCACCAGCATCCAGTACTTTACGATCTTACTTCTTTGTCATGGTAGCATGCGATGATTTTGTTCGTTAACGTGACGATCTGGCGCATTACATGAAAGAGAACTACAGCATCAGTTGTCTAGAAAAGGGCCAAACTTTGAGGCGCTAGACATAATGTCCAATAAATAAAATGAAGTTATGACCGCAGCTGACGAGACCGCGCAGATTTAGAGTTCTCAGATAGTTCAATCACTGCCAGCCTGATTGCTTGGTATTGTGCCGTCTTCAGGATGCGAAACTGCTCACAGGCCGCATGATGCCCAGGGTGGGGGTTTCAGCGACCGCTGTCATCCGTTTCTCCCTCAGAATGTCGCCGGCGGAAAGTATACATTCCAGCTACCTATGTCGACAAAGTGCAAAAGCATTCTTTGGTTGTTATACTTTAAGTCCCGCCTCACATCTCATCTTGAGTTCTTCACCAACGTTTCAGTGCTGGACACATTTAAGAATTGGCCCGCAAGAATTTCCAGTCGATCGTTACTTTCGCCAACACACATTCTCTCACCCGACGAAGATGGAAAAGCTTGAAGACACGGGGGCGATCCACGTTCCTTTCAAAGAGCCGCTCGACAGGATACGCGGATGGTTTTCCGGAACATGGTCTATCAAATCGCGTTACAGCTTACTTGGAGGCGACGACATGTACTCACCGACCGAACTGCCGCTTGACGAAACGGAGAGATCACCGCCCCTCTCGAGAGCCTCAATCGGATGGCGGCCAGTCAGTCCACAGCGCCTGCTTTGGTTGATGGTACCATCGTATGCCGCCCGCGCGTTCGGCCGCGGCACGGCAGACTCGAATATCCCGGCCCCCAACAGCACATCGTACTTGAATGGTCTTCGCGGCATCGCATCGCTCATTGTTGTACTTCAGCATACTATAGACGGAGATGTAAGTGATTCGTAGCGCCGTTACTTTTGTTGGATCAAGCACCAACGATCGCCATGGGTGTGGACAACTGATTCTCGAAAGTCGACTTACAATTGAGTTCAACAGTACTCGATCATTCATCACGCCTGGGGTGAGGACGACGAAAATCGCTATTTTATCCAGCTGCCGTTCGTTCGCCTCATACATAGCGGAGTGTTTATGGTATCGGTCTTCTTCGTCATCAGCGGATTTGCTCTTACATATGGACCCCTGAAAAAGTCCCATGCGGGACAAGGCGCCACTGCCATCACCTCTTTCCCGTCCAGCATTTTTCGCCGTCCGTTCCGGCTTTTCCTCCCTACCATACCTATCATCGCGATCTCTACCGCCTTGATTCCTTTCAACGGATTTTACGCTCTCAACAGCTTCGAGCCTATGGAGCCTGTCGCCCTCGGTCTTTGGGGCCATCTGCACTACATGTGGTGGACATTAATAACTATCATCACCTCCGGCTCAGCCAACACAGTCATGCCTCAGGGCTGGACTTTGGCGGCCGAGTATCAAGGATCATTACTTGTGTTCCTATCCTGTTTGGCCTTTCTCAAAATGGCCCCCATGGTGCGGATGTCATTTACCGTCCTACTCCTGAACTACTTCTTCTACCTGCGAAACTCGTACTCCTGCCTCTTTCTCGCAGGCATGCTCATTGCCGACTTTCGACATATGCGGGCAAAGATACCAGGCTTACCGACAATGGCACGCAAGATTATCACCATCACATCATGGCTGCTGCTTGTGCCTATCATCTTTTTGGGCTGCTGGCCGATGCATGGTAACGCCTTCGCAGCACCTGGATATTCGTGGTTTATCGAGTTCGACACGTATGGCTTCGGACCGCAAACCTTCTTCCAAGCTACTTGTGCTGTGGCTCTGGTGGTAGTATTGGAAAACCTGCCTCTTTTACAGCGTCTTCTCAATACCAAACTGGTATTGTACCTGGGAGAGATCAGTTACAGTCTCTATCTGGTTCATTGGGGCTGTGGCAAGAACTTCCTCACTTACGGCCTTAAACTCGAGATGATGGAAGCTGGGTATAGCCTCATCGCGTCATGGGGTTCACTTTTTTTTATCACGATGGTGTTATGTTTTTGGCTAGGGGATGTTCATTGGCGCCTGGTTGACCAGAAATCAGTGCGATTCTCACATTGGCTGAGCAGGAGTCTTGGCATATAGCGAGCGATCTTTGCAAGACATTGGCCTCCTGAAATCCTAATAGATATCAACTATACCCGACCTATATCATGGACTAGGCTAGGCTTCTCAGCCCCTGACGAGACAGCAACTTGTGCAATAGCTGAATGAGGCTGTGCTCTCATGTGCCCGCCTACTAACCCTACACGCAAGCTCATCTTATGCATCACTATAGTAGCTGGAAAGCAGCAAAGTTTAGAGCAAGGAGCCGAGAAAGCCAGCAGCATCTCAACAATAGAGAACCCGCCACAAGTTGCCAAAATGGTTTGAAGTACGTCGACACACTGGGACTTGCAGTCGGTAAACTGGGCAAGCTGCACTCCACGCTCCCCCACACGGAGTAGTCCGGTGGCGTGGGACTTCGAGCCAATAATATGACTGCCAAAAGGGACTTGCGAAGGATATTAACCTAAGTTCAACTCGACCGGTGAACTCCATTGAAAGTCTGAGGTTCCGAATGTGTGATAATGTCGGCCGAACTACAGCGGTACACGGGGGATTAGGAGACGAATTGATCATTAATCCGCAAACCTCGCGTCGAAATAAGCCGACAGGCTCATTCTCACTGATCGGAAGTCTCGCGAGAGATTTTGTCAAGACATGCATGAAGCCTCTCGAAAGACGGTTCCCTTTGCGGCACATAAATAGATACAACAACAAACAATGTAATTACAAGAAGATTATCTGATGGCTTAGCCACGTTCTCTCGCTTGCTACGATCAATCATGGCGGTCTCGATCTCCAAAGTCTCTTTTGAACACCATCCCATCGCACTTGGAATTGGTGAAGACAAGCCACGTATCTCTTGGCGTTTCGATGGCCTAGAGCAAAACTGGACTCAGAATGCGTACCAGATCGAGGTCAAACGCCAGGGTTCATCCAGCATTCACGGCTTTGAGTCCTCTGACTCGCTCTTTGTGCCGTGGCCACAGCCGCCCCTCGCATCAGCCGAAAGGGCTACTGTTCGAGTGCAAGCCTTCGGTGGCGTAAGAAATTCGTCAACTCCGTGGTCTGATTGGGTTACCGTCGAAACCGGCCTCTTGACCCAGAACGATTGGTCTAGCGCGGTTCCCATTGCTGCCGATCGAGAGACTGAGGTCGACGGACCCAAGAGACCAATCTACTTCCGAAAGTCATTCAGTCTCGGCAATGCAACTAGATCCAAGATCAAGTCTGCGCGACTCTACATCACCGCTCTTGGTCTTTACGAAGCTGAAATCAACGGAAGGCGCGTTGGTGATCATGCCATGGCACCGGGATGGACTTCGTACAACTTTCGCCAAGTCTATAACACTTACGATGTGACCGACCTATTGAAGCCAGGACAAAATGGCATCGGGGTCCTTGTTGGCGAGGGCTGGTTTTCTGGCATTCTGACCGCTGCGGGGAACTACCGCAATAACTACGGCGATACTCTAGGCGTCCTATCGCTGCTTACCGTAACGCTTGCCGATGGAACCAATATCAAAGTGGCCACCGATGATAGCTGGCAGGCTAGCGAAGGGCCCCTGGCCAGTTCAGGGATCTACAACAGTGAGATCTATGACGCACGGCTTGAGGATAAGATCCGCGGTTGGTCATCAATGGCAGCAACTGGCTGGCAACGAAGGAACTCTCTCCTCTAAAGGGCAAGCTAATGCCTTTGGATGGGTCACCAGTCAGAAAGGTGCAGAACATCTCTCCCAAACAAGTATTTTCGTCGCCTTCTGGGAAGACCTTGGTGGATTTTGGACAAAACCTGGCAGGATGGGTCAAGCTGTCAGTCAAAGGACCCGCATTCTCGGGGACGACCAACATCACTCTCCACCACGCCGAAGTTTTGGAAAATGGTGAGCTAGCCCTTCGACCGCTAAGACGCGCCAAAACTAGCGATACTCTGATCCTTGACGACAATGTCAATCAAACCCGGACCTGGGAGCCTCGATTTACGTATCATGGCTTTAGATACATTCAAATAGATGGATGGCCTGCAGAAGTTCCTCTTGATGAACACATCATCCAGGCAGTTGTCGTTCACAGCGACATGGAGCGCACGGGCTGGTTCGAGTGCTCTAATGGACCATTGAATCAGTTCCACGAGAACGTCGTCTGGTCCACCAGGGGGAATTTCTTCGGCATTCCGACCGATTGTCCCCAAAGAGACGAGCGCCTCGGCTGGACTGGTGATGCTCATGCCTTTGCCCCAACAGCTAACTACCTCTTCGACACTCCCGGCTTCTGGAGAGGCTGGCACAGAGACATCTGGTCTGAGATGCAGAGACAGGACACCATGTATGTGCCGTTTTTCGTCCCGGTTATTCCACCGGAGATAGACACCAAAGCGTGGAATCCTTCTAGGCCCTCAGCGTTGTGGGGCGATGTTGCCGTTGCTGGGCCTTTCAACCTCTACCAAGCATATGGCGACCTCGGAATGCTGCGAGAGCAATACTACCAATCCCAAGCATGGATGGATAAGGGGATTCCTCGAGACTCTCAAGGACTCTGGGCAAAGAACTCTTACCAATTTGAAGACTGGCTGGGTCCCAAGGCCCCAGCCAGCAATCCCGAGAGAGCGACTACCAAAAAGTATTTAGTGGCGGACGCATACTTGATCAGAATGACGGAGCTGATAAGCATTATATCGACGGCATTGGGACTCGACAATAAGGCTGAGGCATACAAGACACAACGCCTGGAGCTCATCGAAAGCTTTCGGGAGACTTGGATGTCGAATGGCACTATGCGTAATCGGACGCAGACTGCGTACGCGCTTGGTCTCGACTTCGGAATCTTCAACGAAGAACATCACGGCAGTGCCGTCAGCACGTTGAAGAGCTTAGTAACCGAGAGCAACTACCTTGTTGGGACAAGCTTTGCAGGGACGTCATCCTTAGGCCCAGCCTTGTCGAGAAACGGAGCGGTTGTTGAGTTTTACCGTATGTTGCTGCAAACCCAGGTGCCGTCTTGGCTCTATCAAGTCGTCATGAACGGAACAACGACATAGGAACGATGGGACAGTATGCTGGCTGGCGGATCAGTCAACCCCGGAGCTATGACCAGTTTCAATCATTAATACGCATTTGGTTCCGTATCTAACTGGATACATGAGAATATCGGGGGTGTGGCTCCTGCCGAACCCGGATGGAAAAGATTCGAATTGCCCCGGTGCCTGGGGGGAACATAAAAGCGCCAGCTCAAGATTTATCAGCCCTTACGGTGCAGTACGTGTGATGTGGGAGATTGATGACAAGCGTGGTTTCCACATGGAAATCGAGGTTCCTCCAAACGCAAGAGCTGAAGTCACTTTGCCGGGGGGTAATTCGACTACCGAGGAGCTTGGATCCGGACGATACAGATTTTATAAGCCAGGTAGTTATTATCTAACTTGAACATAGACTTCTTATCCATACTCTGTTTTCCTTGAGGTCAAAACTTGCTCCATGTTATCAACGAAATTTGATGACCCAATCCTCTTCATCTTCCTCCTCCTCTTCCTCCTCAAAAATGGGTTCTGCTTTCCAAGGAAGATCATACCCAAGCCTTTGGAAATGCATGAGGGCCGCCTCGCCTCTCGTACACGTCGCACCTTCTTCCCGCCACGTCACACCTGGGATGGGAGGACCCCAAAACTGGCCCGGCCGTAGCCCCGCAGTCAGCACGCGCTCAAGATGGTCCGCGGAAAGCCGCAACATGAACAGCGCTCGCGCCGGGTCAGGGTGATTTTTGCAAGCCTGCAAGATTTCTACAACGTGGCAGAGCATGGCAGGCTTGCGGAGCTCGTTGGGCACTGGTCCGATGGCATCTTCGACGAACGGCCTGATGTCTTCTCTGAGATCGTATACACCTAGAATGCTTGAGCATGAAGAACAAAGAAAGGGAAGGACACTTGATAGGCCTCATATTCCAGTGCGTTGGAAAGGTCGATGATCACGCTGGCAGGGTCCATGGCCTCGGGATGTACCGGCTTCCTGCTTGGTTTTCTTTGGCTTTTGTGGCGTCTTCGAATCCTCCTCTGCAGGGAAGTGGAAACGTTCGGGGATGATCTCATAGACATCCTCAAGTCTCCAGGCACCTGGTCCCGTTCGTTCGTAGTCGGCGACGTATCTGTCATAGAACGCCATCCAAGTCGGGGTGTTGAGTTGGATTAAACGGTGGTATACATCTTGAAAGACCTTGGTCCGAGTTTTGCCTCATCGCTTGGAAGGATCCATGAAACTTGTAGCCGACACGCCAAGCTGCATCATGAGACTCTTGACATACTCTTTCATCTCCCCCGGGACTTTGCCCCCGATGAAGAATTGAGAGGGCCCGAGTAGAGCTATGGTTGCTTCTAGATCAGGCCAAGGCTGCTGGAGTTGCCCTTCAGCCTGAACAGCGTTATACAGATGCATGGCGCAGAGAATCGATCGGGAAACGTTCGCGGAATGAATGCCTGTGCAATACATAGTGAACCGGTACGCGTAAAGAAGCAGGCCGCATGCGATGGGATGTCTCTTCCAAAAGCCATGTTTCTCTGGTTTGGCCGCGCTTCCAAGTTTTATCTTCTTCTGCAAAGCCAGCTTGGCCATGTAGATAGGATCCTCTTGTAGTTCCAGACAGCCTGTGGCCACTTCTCTCATCTCGTGATCATACTCGTCGAACTCTTCGAACACGTC
Organism: Colletotrichum viniferum; assembly: GCA_020226115.1. NCBI lineage: Eukaryota > Fungi > Ascomycota > Sordariomycetes > Glomerellales > Glomerellaceae > Colletotrichum > Colletotrichum viniferum. The sequence goes on from JAGFBE010000008.1 coordinate 1,282,549, forward strand.
CAAAGTAGTCAGTACCCGATACTACTCGCTGAACTGATCACACAGCTTTTGCATGATATCCAGCATCTCGTCTTTCGGCTTAGAGATCTTTTTGCCGAGATGGTGATGAATATCAAGCAGCACCTGTGACGCGAGGGCAAAGTAGAAGGGTATCTTCCCAGTTTGACGAGCTTCCCTTAGGCCGCGCAGTAGGTTGTCTTCGATGATATGTGGACATTCTATCAGCTCGGAAGGATGTTTCTTTCCGAGATGGTCGTCGATGAATGCGAGATCCTCAAACACATGCTTGAGAATGTCGCGTTCGCGGTCAAACTTCGGGACCCCCTTCCGAGCCATGACATCATTCATATTGTCGAGGTTAACAGGCTCAATGGGTTTCTTATTCGATTGCAACCCCGGTAGTACCTCGCTGAGGATACTGAGAGTGTTCAAAAAGCTCTCCCTGCCGCCTATGTAGAACAAGTCGTCCACGCTGTCATCAGTTCTGAGGCCAAGCTCTGGTGCGTCAGTGTATCCAGGCGTCAGAGACCAGGATACGATCAGGTCGCAAAGCATGTAATGCTTATTCTTCAGCGCACCGTAGAAACCATTCTTTTGCGACTCGAGTACCGGGAAAACATCGTCAAACATTTGACGTGCCAAGTCGAACCCGGTGTTGGAGGCAACTGCCACAGCCGTCAAGTCCGCATCGGACCCTTCGTTATAGTTTATCCACATAGCTTTGATCGCACCCCGAACATTGATAAATCCTTCTACAGGAGGTCCAAGATGAACAAGGCGTCCGTGTCAGACATAGTATCTTCTGTCTCGTAGACAACCTCCGGTTTGTCAATGTCGGGAGCGTCGAGAAATTCCTGAGAGGGCTCATCCACAGACAACCCTTCGAATTTGTTGGAGAGATTTGTCTCGACAGACTTGGCTTCTGGAGTCATGAGCGGTCGAAGAACGTCGCGAACCTGCTCGAGAATTCCGATGAAATAATTGTGGCTCATGTCGGACTCTGGGTTTCGTTTGTTCTTGATGCCGGCTAGCTTCGAACTGAACTCCTTTCGCAGCCGAGTGACCCGATTAATGGCAATTGCGAACACTCCGGGCACCTTAGCCTTTTCACTCTTCGAGATGGATATGAATTGAGCCAGCGGGATGTACTCCGCAACGGCAGCGGTGTATTTCTTCGGGCCACTTTGTTCACCACTGTCGACGGCCTTCCCGGACTTCTTCGGCTTCTTCTTGCCCTTCGAATTCTTGCCGCCTTTGCTCTTCGACTGGCTGGTTGAGCTGGTCTGGGCGGAGGCTGAGGCTTCGCCACCAGCGGCAACCTCGGAGAGCAAGTCCGCAGGATACCCACATGTTTTTGCGGTTGTAGCCAGCCATGACGCGACGATGTTGGTGTCTCTTTTAAACTGTTGGTAGACACTCTTCAGTCCAACTGGATGCATGGTGTGATTCAGTCGGATCTCTCTCCCAGCGAGAGCGACTCTTGATCACGAAATAGATTGCTGGAGGTATGGAATGAGGTTCGCGCCGCGCAAATTTGGGCGGGGTAGCGATTAACGTGATTTTCTCCACACACTATCAGCGGGGATTGACCCCTAAGCCGCGGATAGAGACTAATAGTGTTCGGGAATTGGAAAAAAACAATGTTTAGCTTGAACTTTCAATTCCAGTGCTCAAAAAATGCAACCCTCTTTGACCCTCCTCCACGGATGTGGCGTGAAGCTCGAATGCAACCGGAAATGTGGTACCTTAGCGGGAGTGGCAGGGTGGACGAGAACGGAAACGACACACCCCCACGCACTGGATGTAAAAACGGCAGAGGTGAGCAACCTCATCTTCGACATCCCAGACAGTTATCGACAACAATGTGGAAGTTCCAGAAAGTCAGGTTCCAGTCTGAATTTAAATGAGAGGAAGCATCAAAACTTCCATTGCTATTGCTGAGGTACTATTTACAATATGAAAAGAAGGACTGTTGTTGTTTGTAAACGATTGTAATGATATGAAGAACAGTTGCTGGGTGCCTCAGTAGAACAATAGCTGGTCTTCAAGCGAGTAGGAATTCAACGGACCTCTCTGTCCGACCGAGTGACCTTTAACCGGATGTTGACGTGCCGAGCTGTGAAATTGGGCATTGACAGTCGGAGACAGCCAAGACCGGCCGATTGTCTAGTAGGTGTAGCAGAAGATGTCGTTCTGAACCCACATGACATCTTCAACGGTGAGAACAGAGTCGACCCAGCCGTCAACCATAGACAAGACATCCGAGAGAGAACCCTCAACAGAGGAATCGTTCTGGTATCTGTTGCCACTGTACTCAGTGAGTCTGCTGCTGTTGGCAGACTGCCACTCCCACCAAACTCGGTCAATGGCTCCGTGGTGCAGGAAGAAAACGGGATCTTGATATTTTTAAATTAGTTGCAATCTTCTCCAAGTAGTCGGTGAGGTTTTACTCACCGTTGGGGGAATAGTTGTTGGCCATGTCTCCAGCTATGGCACCATGTCCGCCTCTGTGGAGCCCGTTCTCAATGCCAGGGCGGAAGGCAGAGTATGAAGAATATTCAAGAGTGGTGTTCAATTCAGACGGCGAGCTGTATTGTTCAAGCAAAGACATGTCGAACCTGCGTTGAAGGCAGTGATTGTCAGGGGTCGAGACATTGAAATCCACGAACGGTCCAGACGCAATGCAACGGGTCGACTCGTCTCCATCACCACCAAAACCGGTATCGGCGTCGAAGACGGGAGAGGAAGCGCCGTCGGCGTAGTCGAGAGTCCAGTCCCAGTAGGGGACGGTGCTGTCGTAGTTGCAGTCATTCTGAAGAGCTTGCTCGAAGAGCCAAAGGAACCACCTGTGCCAGGGAAGGAATGAAGAAACGAAGTGGACTGCTCAACTGGTTAGGCCCAACTCTAATGCAGAAAATTCTTCACTCACTCTCAGTGTCCAACTGTCTATGGACGTTCGCAAAGTCATCGTACAGACTGGCTGAGCCCGAGTCCGAGGACAGACGGGACGGTGTGTCTTTGAGACACTTGACAGCCTCGATGTAAGAGGACTTCTGGTCGTCGGAAATATCACGCCATTCAACACGAGTGGTTGGGTTGGAGCAGGACTGGCGCTTGACAGCCAGGCCGTTGGCAAGAGCCAGCAGAGATGAAAAAGCAACAATGAACTTCATGTTGAGGAGTGCTAAACGATTGACTCAAAGGCGGGCGTTGTAGTTGAGAACGAGTGATAGTGATGATGAAGTGTTGATGGTGGTGAAGAGAATTTCCGATCAAACGCCTGGCTGATGTCTTTTATACCTATCAATACCTCAGAAGACTCACATTACAGCCTTGAGTAATGCGTCAACCCGCCAAGTAGCTGATATCCCATGATCCATTCTGAGTGCCTCCACAGGTTCTGGCAGTCCGGAAATGGTCGAGCCTACGTATACTGTCGCTCACAGACGCGCCATACCGGCAAAGGCGAGACCGCGCATTGCATCACCATCGATGTGACAATGCAGTCGACCGGAGCCTCCTGACAAGAGTTGACGTACTCCATCAAGACATCTCCTTGTCACCAGTATCACGATACTAAGCGATACCACAGATAGAGCCTTGCATAAAACAGATTACGTGTTCCTTGCTAGTTCAGCTTAAACAAAAGCCTTATCACCGTTACTATCACTTCACTCAGCCATCGGGCTGTACGCACTGAGCATGCCCAGAAAATTGACGTCGTAAAGAAGATGGGCCGTCAGTCATTCACCCCTCCCCACAAACATTATTTTGCGTCCGTAAATAGAACCGATTAGGCATATCACAAGGACTTGCGATGTTCAACTCATTTTTCCTCCTGACTCTCATCCCAGTCAGTGGAACTGTGACCTGAAGGTAGCACGGTGAACTAGATGCACCAGTAAGGTAGCTATGGAGTAGTATTCCGTATAGGGCGGTCTGTGCAAGAGCAGAGGCTTGCTGCAGTCGCATGGGTATAGAACGCGCGTTAGTCCTCAGGAGATTCAATGACTAAGTTGTGGTGGCAGATTATGAATAGCCTTGTCAAGTGCGGAGAGACCTTCTTGGCTATAAGCACCCCTGGGAGACGTGATCGTCCAATGAGCCTCAATATGACCGTTATGACGACCCCTTTGCTGCGAGCATTGATCCCTGCTCCTTGGGTATCCACATAGGTCACTATCTGCGAGCCGCGCCGCCTTTACTGCACGTCTGCCGAGTTCCGCTGACAGCCCCTTAGCACACCCTTTTTTGCTTGCACTGTTCGTGTGAGCTTCCTACACTTTCCAAAGTTTTCATTAAAACCAAAAGGACGGGAATGCTCTTTTGTAGATACTTGTTGGAAAAGAACCGGCATGTAGTGATGAGAGAAGTAAGGTGGCAGCTTTAGCAGAACAGGTAAGTTTTCTGAGACTGGCAAACTTTCCGACCAGCATGTTGTGCATATTCGTACGCTCAACTGAAAGCCGCATTGCCCCATCTTCCGAGCCTAATCTAAGCTGAGCATGCTAGTTCTGTGGACCATCAATCCCCTGGCAAGGTTGCGTAAGTTGTCTCCGCAGTGGCGAGGTCCATTACGTCCCGGTAAGGCTCGCCGTAACGTTGCCACTTTTGACAACGGCTGTCATTTAAGCACTGCCTGTCACAGACTGGGCGTATTGAAAAGTACTATCATGGAAAAGGAGGTAAGTCCTCGTGGAAGACATATAGTAGTAAATAAGATCTTCATCGTCCCAAGCTTTGCAATCATCGTTCGGTCGTTGCCCTTTACTACTCTGAGTTCTGCGCATTGAACCACGATCCTTCGTTCGTTCTCTTACTCATTCCCTTATCTTTATTTTCGTTTTCGAAAGTGTTACGAAGACATGCAAAGCAGGGGTCTTTGTAGGGGTATATATAACCCCTACTCTATAATCCCTACTACGCTCCTTTTTTCTATAGATATCTATATATTTACTTACTAAACCTTTTTATTTATATCATTTGCTATTGTTATAGGTTTAGCTCTTTAATAATACTTTTATAACCTTTCTTTTATATAAATAATATATATAATTAATTCTTTTACTTTTTATAGTAAATTTAACTACTTTGTTAGTAATAATAACGCTTATATTACTAGATAGCTAGCTTATATAGGCTTTTTAGCTATAATAGTAAACTTAATATTATAAAGTCTAAGAATATATTAATCTTACATTAAATATACTTGATATCTTTTTTAAATACACTAATAACTTCTTATGCTTAATAACGTTATTTTAATATATTATATAAGCTTTAAGTTATAATATAAAGCTAACTGTAATATATAAATAGTTTAATATTAAATATAATATATTAAAATACCTACTTCTACTGTATGAACCTTAATATTTAATAACTTAAAACTAATACCTTTACTACTCAATATTACTACTAATATATATAAAGAGTATCTTAGTTAGATTTATAATTATAGAACTATTACTACTAAATATATTAAAACTTCTAAAAGCTTTTAGTATATATAACAATAGATTTAATATATTATTAACTTTATAATTCTTTTTATAATATAACTTAAATCTATAAACGCTTTAAATAAGCTATTAAAAGTAATGTAAGCTTTAATATAAGCTTTTGAAGCTTAACTTCACTTTATTAATCTTATAATCTATAACTTTATTTAAAAAGACTATTTATAAATACTACATAATATAAATAGTAATATTAGTCTCTTTTAGTAGTATAAAGGCTAGGATTATATATTTCTAATAATAAAAGCTTATAATATTTTTAATATTTATAGCGTGTTAAGTGTATAAGCTTTTTTAAATATTATAAAGATATATTTAGTACTTTAATAAATAGAATATATTTATTTTAAGCTTTTAACTATATAAGAAGGTAGCTAGCTAATTAGATTACTTATAAAGTATAAATAACTCTTTATATTAATTATCTAAGATACTTAACGTATTAACTTATATTATATTTTAAATAATATATATATTATACTTAGTAGATATCTTAAAGTTTACCTAGCTATATAAGCTATTCAAACTACTTTTTAACTTCTTTGTAATAATTATATAACCTAGTACTTTTACTCTTATAAGTATTAATATAAATAGTACTTTATTAAGTATTATTAATTTAATAAAGTACTTTTTAGTATATACTTTTACCAACTAAATAGTAAGATATCTTCTAATAATATAAATAATATTTAGATCTACTTTCTATTTTATAAATAGAAAGATCTTATAGAGGATCTCTATTAATAAAGCTATCTAAATATTATTAATATTAATTTTCTTATTACTATTATTATTTAAAATCTTAACTTTAATATATTTTAAAGCGTTCTAATATTAAATATAACCTACTATTTATATTAAATATAATCTTAAGTGCTAAAAAGTAAATAAGTATTTATATATATGAAGTATATCCTATAAATAAATAGAATAGCTTCTCTATATTAAATATATATTATTAAGGAGTAAAATAGCTTCACGTTTCTGTATCCTATATATATACTTTTTTAAGTTTTTTAGAAGTGATTTATACTACCTTTAAGGGCGTATATCATAAAGATATATATAATAAAGGTCTTCATAAACGTATATATAGCTCCTACTTTATAATCCTTATAAATCTCTTTACTTCTATATATATCTATACGTTTGTTCACTATACCTCTTTAGTTATATTATTTATTACAGAAAGCTATAAAGATTTTCTTTTCCCTTCTAACTTTTCTTCTTTATAGCTTACTACTTAGAAGCGTACTTTATTAATTACTATATAACTCTTATGAGGAAATATTTAAAACTTAGAATAGCTTATGGAGAAACCTTTATAGCTACTTATAAAAGTATAATTTCTTAATTAATAAATATCTTCCTCATTATGTTACTACTATCTATTATATTAAAATATTAAAATAATATCATATTTACTTATTATATTATTATTATTTTAAAACTAGTAGTAGTTTTATTTAGTTTATCAGAAAACAGAAATAATATATATAAGTTTTAAAATAATTATTACTATTTAAACCTATAATAAGCTTTAAAAAGTAGTATAATTTTATTACTTACTAATATACATTTTATTAATATAGTTACTATAGTGTATCTATTCTTAATAATTTATGAATTTAAAAATACTATCAAAGTATTTAAAATAATCAAATAGCTAATAATTAATATTATAGCATAAACTATTTAAACTATTTATAATATAAAGGTTTATTACTAGAACCTTAAATTATACTATAGTTTAATAAAATGATAGTAAATAAAAGTTAGTAAATATATAGGGAGTAGTTAGAATAAGAGGAATCTCTTATATATCCCTTATTATATAAGTACTTATAAAAGAATCCTTTATAAAATAAAAGCTACAAAGATCTCACAATCTTAATCTGTTATCTTAGGTCTCCTTATAGTCTCGTCGGCTGCAGCTAGGCTCCTAGCAAAGCGCAACGGGACGTGTACCTAGAATCAAAGAAAGTCATGGTGAGTGTCCCATGGACTATCCACAGAGCTCGGCTTATGCTGAAATCTTCCGAAGGAACGCTCTCACCAACGATGAGAAGACCTGTAAGTCTACTGGGCAAACTCTGGCCCATGATCAACCACTGACAAATTGTTTGTCAGCTTACATCGAGGCTGAGCTCTGCCTCATGAGTCGTCCCCCACGTGCGTGGGTTGCAGGGGCTCAAAATCTTTGGGACGAACTGCACTACACCCACATCTATCAGGGCAACTAAATCCATTACGTGGGCCATTTCTTGCCCTGGCATCGGTATTTCGTCCGTGCTCATGAGATGCTGCTGCAAACCGAGTGCAACTACACCGGCGCCCACCCATACTGGGATGAGCTTACTGATCTGGAGACCGCCCCGCTCAATCAGTCGTCCATCTTCGACCTTGTCTACGGATTTGGAGGTAATGGTCAAGGAGGTGAAACTCGGCCGAGTGAGTCTATCAACTTTGATTGGGTCTGACCGTGATTCAGATGACGGCTGCATCGCCGACGGACCCTTTGCGAACCTCACTCTGCACATGAAAACCGCCAGCAGCAACAACACCTACTGCCTCCAACGCGAGCTCAACAAGACGACCTTGATACAGCAAACAGCGACAACCTTGTTGAATGCCCTAAAAAAAACGTCGTATGATGAGGCATGGCAATGCTACAACGGCTCTCCTCACGGCGCTGGACACGGCGCAGTCGGTGGCCTGGTAAGACAACCCCCACACCCATGCCCAGGTGCCGTCGAAACAGAACTTCGGGTAAAGTTGCTGACGCGTTCCTTTGCGCTAAACGGATGAGCGACCCTATCGAGAGCAACGGAGACCCGCTCTTCTACCTCCACCACGCTTACTTGGACCGCGTGTGGTGGCAGTGGCAGGAGGACAACTTGACCGCGCGTTTGACCGACATCAGTGCCCAGAATATTCCCGATCAGTCGATCCTAGACATGGCTGGCCTTTCTGCCCCTGTTAATGAGCTCACGGACTACAATGGTGATAATGGCAATGTTACAACGCTCAACCACGGCCTCTTCATCCAGAATTTGGTTCCCAGCATCAACATTGCTGATATCATGGATATCAGGGACGATGTTGGTTGCGCTGAGTATGTCGACTAGATGCCTTGGAGTCGCTCGTTTATTCTGAAAACTTATGGTCCTTAGGGCAAACGTGGAGACGTCGGGCGCGGTTTCTACTCTGTCCAATGTACATAGTATAAGAATTGTCTTGGATTCTTTTGCCCCCATGCTTTAGAAAATACTACAACCACATATGATCACGTGTAATGATTCTCATATGTGACTACTTACTATGTGAGCTTCTTGCGCAGTGGATTGACTTAAATTCAGCTTCACATCGACCTGTGCTGATAACGCTTTGCTGGCAACCGTTGCTCGGCTCGTTTGTGGTCCGTGTTTTCAAGCCCCGGAAACCGAAACTGAAAATCGTCCAGAAGATAACACACTCAATATCAATCAATAAGTCTAAGTTTCGCCTTGGCCAGCAGATCGTGACGCGTGCCATGGGTCTTGTAGCGGCGTCCACCTCATCTTACCCCTCCACAAAAGCTCATCTTACCCCCCCCCCCCTATAAACGCCTTATAGGTTTAAGCCTATTTCAGGTATACTACTAATATTAGAAGAGATCTCACGAGTACACTAATAAGTAGAGTTTAAAGTACCTTTTATATTATAAAGAATATATAAATATATAAATTAATAGATAAATAGCTTAATTTAAGGTAGAGTATAAATTATAATTTAATTATATTCTTATATAGTTCTAAAACTATTCTAATAGTAATTTTCTTAAATAGCTTTCTTTATATATATATATATAGATAATTATAATAGTATCTTCTATTAATTACTAAATAGCTATTATATTACTTATTATATATTTAGTACTAAATATAAATTATATATATATTATAATTAGAATAACTAATAATATAAATACTATAAAGCTAGTACTAAAGCTAAAGTATTAGAATAAAAACACTTTATTTAAAAAACAAAAGCTTTTAAGTTTACATTTAAAAATAAAGAATAATAAAAACCTTTTATTATAAATAAGAATAAATAAATTAACTATAGATATATATATTTATTTATAATATAAAGCCTTTCTAATAATATATAGTTAATACTTTAAATATAGTTTAAAAAATACTAAAGCTATAATATAAATAAAGTTAAATTATATTCTAATCTATACTTAAAAAATATATAAAAAGAAATAGAAAAACTATTGTTATTCTTTTTATTAAAAAATATAATATATCTAATTACTACTAAAATAATATTCTTTTATTAATTTTTTCTTACTTTTCTAATTATAGATCTAAATCGTATTATATATATTATAAATCTAAATAAAAAAGATATGACTTAGTAAAAGAATATTTTAAACTTAATATATATTTATAGAAATATATTTAGATTAAGCTTTTAATAAAGCTTAAATAAGTATAGTATTATTATATAAGTACACTAAGTTATAGTAAAAAAACTATTTTAACCTTTTTAGAAGGATATTATAAATGCTATATATTAAGTTACTTTAGTATTAAGATCTACTCTAAAACAAGTTTTTAACTATAAAAACTAAGAATTATAGATTCTAATTAGATTTTAGAGTTTCTATAAAATTAGTAGTAGAAAGATATTACTACTCTTAAAAGGATAGATATTTTAGTAGCTTAGTAAATAGTAGTTTAATACTTTTAAGATATTTAGTAGTATTTTTAAAAGAATTATATATATAAAGAAAGATATTTAATTACTTACTATTTAAAGTAAGTAGTAGTTTAAATATATTTAAAACTATACTTAAATTATATTTAAACTATATTCTAATATAGGTGTAGATAATCTCTAGATATATATTAATTATTTATTATAAAAACTATATATCTTTATATAAACTTAAAATAAAGTACTTTTAGAAGCCTATTAAAAAGCTATTTAATACTTTAGAAATTTAGAGATTTTTAAAAACTTAAATTAAATAGTTCTACTCTATAAACTAAAGCTTTTTAATGCTATAGCTAATTTAAGACTAATATTATTATATAGTTATTAGTAAATAAATATAAAGACTAAAATACTATAAATCTATTAGCTTTAGATTATAATTAGACTATAGCTTTAATATAATCTTAGGGAAACTTCACCTAAATAGTAATAATATATTAATTTTAATTAATTATAAATGTAAATTTAAGCTTATTATACTATTAAACTTAGATAAGTTACTATTTATAATATATATTTTAACTAGTACTTATAGCTATCTACTACTAATTTTAAATAAGATTTCTAAAAAATATATAGATAAACTAGCTAAAGCTATTATAAAGATTTAAAACTTAAATCTTATATATAGTATATATTTAGTTTATATTATAATTATATTTCTAATATACTTTATTTAGCTTTACTTCTATCTAATTTAATAATATAAAAACTACTATAATAATATTAAGTGACTATTTTTAGTAATATTTATATATTATTATTATAAATAGAGAAGATTATAAGAATTATTATAAAGTCTAACGCTTTAGTTTATTCTTAAATTAATCTAATTAGTATAATATAGCAATTATACTATATTAAAAAGGATAAGTAAGCTTAAGTATACTATAATTAAATATATTTAAAATATATTACTAAGCAAAATAAGTAGTATATTTAAGATATATTCTATAATAGAATAAACTATATTATCTACTACTTTTATCTTAAATAACTTTAGATAATATAAAGAAAATAGTTTATTAAAGTAAATATATCCTTTAAATAGATTAGAAAGTTAAAAAACTATAAACTAGTTTTTACTAGGTTTTTAATAACTATATAATAAGGTTAGAATATATTTTAAATATATTCACTCCCCCCCTATTTATAAGTATATAGTTAAGATATATCTCTATTTCTTTATAAATAGTAAATCTATATAGCTTTATTTTTAAGTATTTATAATACTATATATACTTTAAGAAAAATATCTCTTTAGAGTATTACAGTAGAAGTATTATTATTTTAATAAACTAAATATAATAAGTATTCTTATTATAGATTAAAACTCTAAATAGCTTTTAAGTATATATATATTAAGTTCTAATTATAATTTAAAACTAATTTAAATAGATTTTAGTTACTACCTTTATTTAATTAACTTTTAAAAAAGAAATTAGTAGTAGTAAACTTATTAAACTATTATACTCTATAAAGTGTATTTCTAGAGAGAAATTAAATAACTTCTAAAACTAAAAAGTAATCTAAAGGTTATATATTATTACTATCCTTTTATAGCTATAATAAGTCTTTTAAATATATATTCTAAAGAGAAGTATATTATATTTATTAATAAAATTATTAATATATTAATTATAATTAGACTATATTTATATTATACTAATAAAATAATAGATTACTTTAATAGTAACTAACTTATTACTTAATAAGCAATATATAAGTTAAATCTAGTTTTAATAGCCTACTTAACTTAATTAATTTTACTAATATCTTAGAGCGTTTAGAACTTAATATAACTAAATATAAATATTATTAAAAGAAGCTATTAGTATAAATATATTTATAAGTAATAAAAGCTTTTATTTAAAGTAGTGTAAATATAAGAAGCTTTATTAAATTATATTTCTATTATAATATTAATATAATAGCTCTTATATTATTAATTAAAATTATATAAATATAAACAAAATTATATAGATAATAGAAGTACTTCTAAGTTACTAAGATTAAAGTCTCTATACCTGTTTTAAGAGGTCTTTTGTTTCTTATTTATATATATATTAATTATATTTTCACTATATTTAATACTAAGATCTATAAAGTATAAGAAGCTACTTACTACTTCTAAAAGCTATAAAGTTATTATTATTAAAGATATAATCTCAATAACTTTATCTTTAGGAGTTCTAAAATAAATGAAAACATCTAAGTTACCTTTAGTAGCTAGAAAGTAAGTATACTTACTTAGTTTAAAACATAATACTAATATATTTAAATACTAATAAAAGTAGTCTAAAATATAATAAAAGAAGTAGATTTATATTATAAATCTTAATAATAATTTAAGTTATTTAAATAATATAGAACTTAAACTATAACTTAAGAATACTAGAATTCAAAAGATTAAACTTCTACTAAAGATAAGAAATAAAGAAAATAAAAGCTAATTATAAATAAAATATATTAAAAATAGGTTTATAGATTAATTATAAATCTAAATAATCTAATTTAAATATAACTTAAATTATACATTTTAAATCCTTAATACTTAGATATTTAACTTTATCCTTTTTATAACTATTATACTTTATATATATATTTAAGCTAATTACTGATTTCATAATATACTAATTAATTTAAAATATATTAGATTATTTTATAAATAGGCTATAAGTATATTATATAATATATCTATCTATTTCTCTTATATAGTAGTTCTCTATATTTATTACTATATTTATCTTATAACTAATTATAATAGCTAGCTACTTTAGCTTAGTTTATATAAATATAAATATTTAATTAACTTAAAAGCTTTTTAGAAAGTAGAGACTTATTATTATTACTTAAATTATTAATTACTTAGAGGTTTTAAGCTAAAATAAAAATCTCTTAATAAATATATTTAGATTATATTCTATATTTATTTAACACTTTATGAGATATAGCTAAAATTATTCATTTATATATTCCTATTTATATAACTATAATATCTAAAGTACTTAATAATAGTAATAATAATAATAAATCTTTAGTATTATTTAAGTTAGTTATTAAAATATTATCAGAGCATTGACAAGTACTACGTAGTATACTACATACTACGTAGTATACTACATACTACATGTAGTGTAGTGTAGTTGTAGTACTGAAAATATTTTTGTAGTATACTACAGCTCCACTTTTTGTAGTATGTAGTACACTATAGCCCCACTTTTAAATCTATAGTACTGTAGTATAATACTACATACTACACTTAAAAATCTAGTTATTTAATTCTAATTAATTAACTAATAATGATTTATAATAGGTTTTTAGTTATATAGTTAATAAATTAGTAATTATTAATTATAATATTAATTAGTATAGTATTAATTATAATATACTATTAATAATAATTAATATATATATATTATTATTTTATAAATTAACTAATAAAGATATCTTAATAGTTTTATAATATTAAATTATATATAAGCTATAATAACTAGTTATTAAAAACCTATAAATATTACTATTAATATATAATATTATATATAATATTATAGTTAAAATGTAGTATAATTTGTAGTATGTAGTATACTACATACTACAACTACAGTAGTATATAGTGTAGTTGTAGTACTGGATTTTCTGATGTAGTATACTACATACTACAACTACATGTAGTCCTGTAGTACTGTAGTATGTAGTTGTCAATGCTCTGAATATTATTAGTAAATATTTCTAATTTAGATAGATTATCTAATAATATTTAATAAAAGTCTAGTTATAAGTTAATTATAATCTAATTAGAATAAAATAGTAATACATATCTTTTATCTTAGTAATCTACTTATTATTTAATATTCCCTAATAATTAATAATATAGATAACTTAATAGATATCTTTTATATACTAAGCTAAAGTTATTTAATTTATAAAATAACTCTAATTGTATTATAAATATATTATAACTATAGTTAAATAAAGGTTCTAAATACACACCTATCTATTATATATATAGAGTAAAAGCTCTATTATTATAGTATTTTAAAAACTAATATAAAACTTCTTCTAATTAGATATATATATAGCTATCTTTATTTACTATAAATACTAGCTATTAGTTTAAATATTAATTAAGTTTAAGGTATTATTTATAATATTAAGACTAAGTTAATTATATTACTATTATATTTATAATATATATAGAAGATAGTAAATATAAACCTAAATAGTAATCTCTTTAATTACTATCTTAAAGATTTTATTATAAAATATTACTATAAAATAAAACCTTTATAAAAAGTATAGTTTCTTTAAAATTAAAAAAGTAAAATAGTAAATTATAGTTTAAACTAAATAGGTTATATAAGTAATTATAATTAACTTATAAGTAGGAGAAAATTTTAAATAATTTAAAATATAATAAGAAATATATAATATAAAGCGATTTTCTATTTTTATTAACTCTATATATTTAATCTAAAAAAGAAGGGGTATTTTTTAGAAAAAATAAATATAGATTTACTTAGTTAGATTAATAAATAATCTAAGCTAATTAGAAATAAGTAATAAATAAAATACTACTTTTAGTATATAAACTAACTACTTTTAGTATATAAGCTACTTTAAATTTCTATTTTTATCCCCCTCTTAACTCCTCTATCTATTCTTTTTTTCCTTAGATAATAACTTTATAAAATACCTCTAGTTTAGAATAAGCTAGCTAAAAGTTACTAGTTTACTCTACTAGTATATATATTTTTATTCCTTTTTTATTTCTTTTTAAGTTTATATCTTAAATTTAATTCTAATATAATTTAATAGTTAAATTTAATAACTTAATACTTCTCTTAAACTACTAAACCTATTATAGCCTCCCCTATTATTATAGTTTACTCTACTAATATAAACTTACTTAGTAATATCAATAGAACTCTACTTAATTATATTTAAAATAAAATTAAATTATACTAAAATTTAAGTTTTATAGAAGTAGAAATAAATTACTCTCTACTTTAGTAAGACTTTTTATAAATAGAACTATAATAATAATAATAAAAAGCTAGTTCTCTATTCTAATATTATTAATACTTCTCTCCTTTTTACTTAGAATATAATTCTAATATAATTTACTTAGTAATATTCTAAAAGTCTTATTATATTATACTATTACTACTCTTTTATTTATAGTTTAAAAGAGAATAATATTAAGTTATTTATTAACCTATTTAAGAACTAGAAAAGTATTAGTAGTTATCCCTCTAGTACTAAAAAAGCTTAATTCCTCTATATATAAAACTAATTAAAACCTTATTTAATTATAATTAGATTACTAATAAAATATAATTTAGCTACACTTTAGAAGTAGTATATAAATATTTAAGTTAATACCTAGCTTTTTAATAAGTTCTATACTATTTTATAATATTAGAACTTATTTAAGTTTCTCTTTATATTTATAGAGGCTAACTAAACTTCTATTAAATCTATTTCTTCTAAAAAATAAAAAATATAATAATCTAACTAGATTATATTAGTAATATATTTCTAATATAATTAAATAAACTTAAAACGCCTTTATATCCTTCTCTCCTAAGTTAATACCTTAATAGTAGCTCTTTAAAGTTAAAGTAAACCTTAATACTAAGATAGTAGCTATTAATACTAAATACTAAACTTATTTTAATATATATAATATATAAACTATAAACTAAAATAGGGTTTAAAACCTAAAACTTAAAGTATATATACTAATAGAAATATATTTTAAATATAATACTAATATAATTCAGCTTATTACTAAGTCTTTATAGATTTTAAAATAAGCTAAATTTAGTTAAAGTAGTATTAATAGTTAGTTACTATATATTAGAAAGATCTATAAATAACTACCTTTTAAAGCTTTTAGTTTTAAGAAATCTAAATCTTATAACTAATATACTAAGTATTTTAGTAAATATCTTAGTTTTAGAATATTCTTTAATTAGAATATAATCTTAATATAATTAAACTTAGATACTAAAAAGTATAACTACTAGAATATAAACTATAAGATTATTAAAATAATTAGATCTATATATAATTACTCTCTTATTAATACTAAATTTAATAGTAAAATTAGTAATATTAAAGTGTTTTAGTATTATAAAACTATACTTTAGATCTAGCTTAGTTCTAGCTTTAGTAGCTAGTATATTAAAAGTAAAAGTTAAGCTTTAGTTTAAGTATAGTTTATATTTTTTTAAAATTATAAAAAACTAAATTAAGAATTTTTTAGAATATAATATAAATATAGTTTAACTATATTTTAAATATAATTTATATATTCACTCTCTATAGATTAGTATAAAATAGTATAACTTTTATAAACTTATAAGTAACTTCTAGAGGTATAAAAACGTAATTTCAGGTAAGTAGGGTGGGGGTAAGATAAGCTTTTGTAGAGGGGTAAGCTGAGGTGTTAACTAGTCTTATAGCCCCTAACTTCCGCTGCAGTGCCAACGGGGACGGTAGCACGGCAGGTGGGACCTAGCAATGGCGCACCGGGGAGGCGGGGATCCTAGGCAAGCGAGCTGTCTCGTAGAAAACTCGATGTTGATCGTAGTTACTTCGAAATAGCACCACAAGCTAATGAATCACATGAATTCGTGACTAACAATTACTAGCCGGCAAGTTACAAGGTGAGGCTCGACACTAAAGCATGTTGATGAATCGACGGCGAATTGTCATCCACATCATTCTCGACTTCCATGTCCCTCGGGAACAAACAACTTCGAGAAGCGAATGCGATCGCACGTCTAGTAGTCGAGCGGTCGCATCGGTAAGGTGGGGATGACGAAGTAGAATGCCAGGCCTAGAAACGCGAGAATCAAACGAAGAGCCTCACTTGGAGTCACGCTAACATGCCAGGTTCACTAGCAGTACGTAAGCGTCTCTTAATGTGATCCAGGACAACGCGTGTGTTAAGTGATGGGCGACAGTCGTTGCATTTAGGTCGGGGACATAGGATCGGGGTGTTAGGCCGGGGGAGATAAGCTTTACGTGAAGTCCCCGGCACTACCTTGTTTCCAATTAAGATCCACCTACGACTCAACAACCAGGAGGCGGATCTCAACGAAGCATCACAAGGGTGCCTGCGGACACCCGCCGAATAATGATCAGAGCGCTCGTAAAAAATGCCAACTTCCGTCAGTTGAGCAGCAATAGCAGGAGTGGATGTCCTGGGCTAGGCAGGCTGTGCTAGAAACTTGGCTGGGTGGCTTTGAGCACATCACGCAGTGGGCTCCATCAACAACGGCAATGGTAGTTTGAGCCAGCGGAAAATATTGACTCCCGTCAGGCAAATATGCCTACGCCATTGGATTGCGAATCGGGTTCAAGGGAAAGAAAGGGCTGGGAATGGCTCGCATGGAGCGGGTCGGCACGCCTGCGGGACGTTTTCCGGTTGAGTGTTGTTGCAGACTAATGCGTGATGCAAAACATCTTTCGCGGAAGCACCTCAGAAACACGCTGTCAGCGTGTTATAATGCCACGCTGAGCCTTGCCGGAAATCATTCGGAAGCAAGCGGTTCCACTTCGCTACTTTTGGCTTGGTAATATTGCTGGGGGAAGCTGTGATGTACATCTTTAAGTGCGGCGTGAAAAATACTTCGGTGAAAAAGTCCAGGAGGGAGTATTGTTGAGATGTCCGTAGTTTAAGAACAAATATCGATATCTATATTCGCGCTGCTACAAACATAACTCCAAGTGTATTGATTTGAACCTGGGGAGACCTTTGGATTCCTTCAAATTATTAATATACCTACTATCGAACTTCCAATAGGCCCAAGAAAGCCTATGTGAGTAAGAAAATACTCCACTTCCAATATTTCAAATGCGCAAGTCGCCATGACACTCCAAAGAAGGGACGATTGGGCGCGCAATAGGCAGTGCATGGGGATTATCCACATAGTGCCACGAGACCGCAGGACAATTGCAAATGATAACTTCTCATTGATAACAGACTAGGTACTAACATGATGTCCCTCTCACAACTGAGGAACAATCAACTGATCAACGTCGGGGCCCCAACCCTCCGATCTAGAAAACGTCACCGTGTTCGTTCCTTCCTTCAGATCAGCATGAATTACGCTGCTTCCAGCTCTGTCGGGGTGTTGGTTGGTAGCCAAGAAGGCTACACTTTGCTCCTCACCGTTTACCGAGACGGCAGCATGGCGAGAGCTGGTATCTCCGTTCTTGTGCTTGACCACGAGAGTTACGCGGTCCGCGGCAGCTGAGTCAAAGTTGAAGATAGCCGTGCCATCATCGTCTCCGCCAAGGTATCCAGCGGCTGAAGAGCCACTGCACTGAGAACAGTCGACCGCACGAGCACCGTTTGACAGCTCGGCTGCTTCGCCCTCCAGCTCAATGGTGGGCTTCGCCTCAGACCAGGTGCCAGCGGCGACATCCAAAGTCCAGGAATCAAGCCAGTCAAGGGTAACTGTGGTTCCATCGAAGTTCAAGGGCAACCAGATGTAGGTGCTTGCTGCCAAGTTGGTCGAGTGCCAGCGGTCTCCCATATAAACGGCCTTGTCGTTGCCCAATGGCAAGACATAGCTGACCTGGCTGCTGAATGTGTTGGATCCTACGGGCGCGAATTCCGTCCAGTTGGACCATGGGCCAGAAAGAGACTCAGCAAAGCTGTAGACCTAATGAGAGAGTCAACTACCGCTCTTGTGTTCGTCATCAGCGCGGCAGCTTACATTGTCGTTGGGGTTCCAGCCGGTCAGATGAGATCCGAAGATGTAGTAGATTCCGTTTCTCTTGATCAAGGCGGGTGACTCAGCAAAGTACTCCCAGCCGAAGGTAACCTCTTCGACGTCAAGGTAATCGTCAGTGAGCTTGATGATGCGGGTTCCGTATTCGCGCTGCGCACGCATGACGCATCAGTACGATTTCATCTTCCTTCGGGGAGATTGGAGTTCTCTTACATCCTCACTCAGGAGATAAGCCTTGCCGTCATCATCCTTGTAAACTCCGATGTCGCGGCTCTGAAAGCCCAGGGGGCGGAAGCTTCGGAGATACTCATACTCTCCACACACAGAGTCGCCGATTCCGACGCCTACACGTGCATCCTTGTAGTCTGAAGAGTCGATGTGAAGATACAAAACGTGCTTCCCCGTGCTATCGTTCTTGATGACCTTGGGACGCTCAATGATGCGGTTGGGTCCCAGGTCACCTGCTTCTTCGGTACGAGAGATAAGTCGCCCCTCAAACCTCCACTCAACGAGGTTCGTGGACGAGTAACAGTTGACAGCTTGGAAAGCCGATCCGTCGGTCTTTTCTTCGCCAATCATGTAGTAGACACCATTTTCCTCACTAAACGGTGTAAGTGTCAATGATGATTAATGTTGAAGGATCAGCTCACATGATTCCGTTACCATGGGCTTGAACATGCTCTCCGGTGTTCGTCTGAAAATGGTCAACTTTGGTGCTATTAGCAGGCGGATCCATAGATAACTTACAGCCGTCCACGTGGCTCCGGGGACGATACTAAGGGCAGCATTGGCGGTGCCTACAGACAAGGCCGTGGCGAGCGCAAAACCGAATGAACGCATGTTGACTCAATTGAGCTCCAGCCTATGAGAAAGCTTCAATCCAAGAAGACCAAGCCACACTGCAACATACAGCAAAAGACCACGGAAAAAAAGGCACCGGCCTTTCAAGATGTATTTGTATGTACCATTCAACCGTGGAGTTAATGATGTCTTGGCGATATTTGCAAAAACGCACATGACGTCTGTCATGCAGAGTCAGTCATGGCTTGTGTGCTGCAAGTGGATTTGGCGGTCGTGACGAAATTCGGTGTAGCACTAGCCGAGGGCTTAAAGCGAGTTGAATGCAGAGGCTGGAGTTGCATTCGGCGTTGTTTCCGAGCTGCGAGCGCGGGGAACTCAGGGGCACCCCGCAAAAGTGCAGCTCACAATCTGTTCATTCGAGCGGCAGTCAGTCAGGCAAAGCAGAGTGGCATGACTACCAAGACCGAACACGATCAAGCCAAGATGTACGCAGTAGTATCGCGGGGAAATCAAGCTTGCGATATTGCAAGTCAGCTTTCAGCGGATCCCAAGACGGGGCCAGTGGCCATTCTTGAACATGGTTGAGGGCTGATCGCTGCCGTGTAAGCCATTTAAGGTTATTACCCCCGGCACGATGACGGGGAACCCGGAGCCGATTGAACCGGGGGATTCGGCGGGCCGGTACTTGCACCGGAATGTATCGCGGCAACGAAGTGGGCCAACGGTCTTACGTCAAGAGGGCCTCTTCTCATTGACAAACGCGTCTAGGGGTTTGTTCGTGAGTTTTAATACGGAATAGCCAGTCAATCGTTCAAGGATAGTTTTCTTCAGCATACCTTCATCAAAGTTCATTGGCTCCTTAGAGATTTTTTCACTCATCAAGGCCCTCCACTTGGATCAATTTCTGGATGTCTCCCTAGACATGAGAATAAGATAGTGCTTTCTTGATTCAAGGTACGGCAAGACATTGTACCGCCCGAGGCATTATTCCTACTATTTGAGCATTTGGTGCTTGATAGCACGCATCACAGGTCCTCACAACCAACGGACATAGCGAATAGATGTACTTCGGAGTGTTTAAAAACCGAGTACTATGCCTGGACATGCTCCTAGAAAGTTACTATGTCGGTTGGTTAGGTTAGGTTCTATCTCTATCTGAAGCTCGCAGGCACGCTCACGGAACGCGGTGTCGAAGAAGGCTTTGGCCCCTGAGGTGCGGGGACCCCTATGAAATTTGGCACTTTGACAAAAGCTGTTGATTTTCAAGCAAAGGTCCTGCTCGTCATCACTCTTGGTGTCGTCCTCCGGGGGTTAAAGAGGAATTTCTTACAGTAGGCATGGCCCGTCAGTGATAATGTGGATAGCTTGATGACTTGAAGATTTCATTCACAGCTGCCGGTTAATTGCGCTGGCAAGTAGGGAGTATAATTTGCTCTTCCAATGGTCTTATCGCCTGCCAGTTACTACGTGATGATGATATAATTCTCAAAGCGTATTTTATTGCTATTGCGCAGGCACAGGAGGTCACGTGGGTGTCAAGCAATAGGCTGTACAAACCTTCCAGACTATCGCTGTGGTCCTGAAGTCATATAAGCTCGACTCGCGAATTGGAGTTTCTTAGTGACATAGAACTCATCTCTTACACCCAGATATCTCAAGCTGCCCTGTCAGATGCGTGTCTTCAACTTGAGATCCAAGCTGCTTTTCACGGTTCGATCAGCGGTGGGAGGCCATGACAAACGGTGCCAATCCCTGTTGTCTCACCCCTGACTTCCGGAAAGAAAGAGTGATGTGCCGGTCTAGACTCCGACGCCAGAATTGAGTTCTTAATAAGCTTACTGCCAAGTGAAGTGGACACAGACCAGCGTTTCCCGCCAAATCGCCGACTGAAAATGACCCAATCCCTGGCCACGAATCGTATCTCGTTGGACGCGACCATGGAGGAAGCTTCCGTGGGGGATGCGCCGTCTTCACAACCTTCGAAGACCCCTCAGTTGCTCATAGAGGATTCGGCATGCCCCTGATTCGAGAGATAACCGTTGGTAGGTGTCTTCTCGGCAACTAACTTGTCTCGACACATGCTCCCGACGTCGTCTGAGATCCGAGGTATGGTGAGATTCCACACCCACTCGGAAGTTTTGGCGATCATTTTGCCTCTTCCACTCATCTCGACAGAGATAAATCGCCTGATATTCTGCCATCTTCCGTCGGCTGCATCCTCGTCACCCCACCACCGGATGCTCTCTCTCAATCCCGCGCGGACGGGGAAGAATCCGCGGGAGTACACAAATGACTGTCAAATTATAAAGTTCATCCATCGAAGTTCTGAAGTCATTATTTCGATTAAACAATCAAGCCTTTCCGCCACAGATCTAGCTTCTGGGAAAGCTAGGGTATCGGTTCCTGGCTTGGCCCGTTCGGGAAAATGGCTTACCGACCGTCCCTCGGAGAAGCGAAGGATGGCCTTGAATGTGAACTTTTGCAAGGCTATCCTGTTTGATAGCTCCGTCAAGTGCGCTTTGAGAAACGTCCGAACTATCAAAGACACCCTTGAATCCAAAGTTTTGGTACCATCTGAGACGAGGTATGTGACAGGCCCACTCCGTGCACTAGGACCTGTGCTGTTTCCTAGGCAGGGAATCGCTTTCGCAATGTTGTTGTCCCCTCTGACGGTTGCGCCAAGCCGTCGATCTTAGTGGTCATGATAAGAGATCGCCAGGTTGTTGATCATCAGGATCTGCCATACCCTCGGAAAGGTTCTAGACCACATGCGACTCCGGATTCCTTGAGCGAGTCGGAACACTGCTGGAGAATGAGAACAGAATCTGATAATGTTGCATGTGCAGAAGCAGCGCAGGAAGAATGGTCGGACGACTTAATCATATGAGCTAATTGTCGTATTCGGCGCCGCGAGCGGACGAACCGGGCAGGGCCAAGCATTTCCTATTCGGGTCCTGTGTTGAGTCGAAATGTGTCGGAAGGGGCATCCGTGGATGGAAAGGGGCTCATCATCTCATCTTTCGAACACATTCACAGTAGCGTCATCGCGCAGCTAAGAGTCTGTTTGTAATATTGAGTAGGACGGCGGAGGGTATACAGTCGGCAACGGAGATGGACACCAACACCGCACAGCCAATCCCAGCCGGCGCTACGGATGCTGTTGTATTGCATGCCCGGTTTGCCGGTTTAAACCGCCTGCAGGCAGTGGTCTTGAATCTTCGGATCAAGCTTTTGCAACGTCCACGACTTGGCCAATGGCCTATGTCACCATCGCTGACTGCCAGTCAAGTGTCATTTTGAGCTTGAGAAGAATGAGCGCAGTATGGTAACGAGAATTATTTCCTAGAAGTGAAGGCTAGTCTATGCTGTTGGGAACGCCAAAAACTCCCAAGCTTGGGATATCTTCCAAATCTTCTACACATCGCTTTCCCATATTATGCCTTAAAACAAAAAAAAAACACAAAACCTCTCCGCAATCTTTCATTTGTTGACCTGGATCAAACCTGGACCCGCAAGCGTAGCCTTTGCAATATCATCCGCATTCTTGAAGTTACCCTCAAATGTCAGCGCCGCGATGGTCAATCCCCACATGCTGTTCTTTTCGAAGGGAAAGTCGGCTTGGAACTCGATGCTGGAACCGGTCCATTGTCCGTTCTTCACAGGAACACTGAGAGGGACGTTCTGTCCATTGAGGTAGGTGACGAAGAGACCACCGGGGTCCTTGCCAAGGAAGCGTCCGGCAGTGACAACCTCTCGCAGATCGACCTTCATGGAAAGCATCTGGTCCTTCGCCTCGATCTCGCCTCCATTCGCCATCTGCATTACGTTCAGGGGCGCAAAGGTTGGGATTTCGATCGAGGACATCTTGAACGGGCAAGAGTCCTTGACGACAAAAGACTGAAGAGCGGAGAAGGCGAACGGGGCGATTGATGTCGTAAGGAAAGGTTGCGACGAGGGCGCACGGGCTAGGATGCTGCGATAGAACCCGTTCTGTTCGCCTTCCTGGCCGATGACGGATGTCACGGCACGGACTGGGCCCGAGTCGCCATTCTTTGCGAGAAGCTGTGTCGCATCTTGGAGGGTACCCAGCACCACCGAGGTAAACGTCTCAGCCAAAGCGACGGCTTCCTTGAGGCTGTTGGTAGGGAATTGATACTGGCAAGGTGCCGGCGAGAACGCTTTGAAATGGTCCAACACACCCTTGGCGTCGAGTGCATGAAGCTTCTCTTGCTGTCGAATGGGTCAGTAAACTTGCAAAACGTCAACAAAACGCGAGGAACATACAGCAACAACAACTTTCAGCGCATTCACAAGCTTGTCTTTCTCTGTTGTTTCCCAGCCAGGTCCTCCCTGGGTGACATTCTCCAGCATAGACGAGAAAAAGGCGACCTCGAACTGCTCGTTGAACTGAATGAGCTGGAAAGCCGTCAAACTGCTTGGCTCCAACTTGGGTGGCGGCGCAGAGTTGGGCAGAGACCCGCGAGCTTCTTGTTCGACAACGCGAATCTGTTCGGGGCTGGTCGGGAGCTCGGCACTGAAGGCCCGCCGTTCGAGTGGGGCCGCTGCCGAGAAGCCGGCAAGCAGCATCGCGGCGGCCGCAACGGACGATCCTAGATGCATTGCGTGTTGGTACAGTCCACCAAGATTTGTTGTGAGAAAGGGCGATCTGCAAAACCAAAGCCTACGAAAGGCTGGGAAGAAAAGGGTTATTAACAATGTAAAACGAAACGGGTCAGCAAGGCGTAATTCCGAGGAGCTAGATGATGTGCTGGCGTGCGTCCGGGACGAACTATTATACTCTCGAGGAGTTTGTTTCGATACATAATCTTGAAACCTGTTTCTGGCTTGGCGCACGTGGACTGCAACCAACATGCACCGGCCTAGCACACCATCTTTTCTCTCCCACTTACACATCCATTCACACCAAAAGAGGGGCCGCACACACGCACATCGATCACAATGAGGTGCCTCAGTCAGATTTGTGCACCCAAGCGGTACGGAACGATGCTTACCCGACAGAACCGGACTACCTGGTAGGGCTGTTTTCGGGAGGAAGTTGCGCCGCCTCGCTCAAAACTGACATGTTACAGGCGAGCGGAATCACGTCTCTGGAATGACTCTTATGTTTTCTCTCCCACGGCCGCGGTACCTCTGCCCCTAGTGTCTCCAATTCCGCTGTCCCCAGTCATTTAGAGTAACCGGTGGACAGGGACAAGCCCCCGGAGACCCAACGGGGTTCTGGACCGGCGACAACTGCCTTGTCATGTTGTCTTCCCCGGGGAAAAAGAACATCTTCTGGCCAAAGCAAGTATGTCATGTCTTCGGCCTGATTGAATGAACCTGACACGTGCCGGACTAGGCGCTGCTCATCCTGGCCACTCGCCCTCGGAAAAGACTCCGCACGTCAGAACAGCCCGTCTGCGACTTGTTTCTCTCGCGGGCGCCGAATTGAGGAATCGAGTCGCAATTGCCGAACACTCCGTAAATCCTGCTCAAACGCGGGAACGTGTCTACTTCAGATCCAGGTCGCTGTCTTCTGAAGCTCGGGTCGTGCCTTGAACTAAAGCTGGAGCCAGCGCCGGCCTTTGCCCTTTTCTTCCTAGTGGGAGCAATGGCGCGCTCTATCGGCTTCTCCCCACGTGCGCCCGATCTGTCTATCGATGTAAGCGTCAGCATCTGCACCGCCAGCGTTTTTATCTGCACCTGCAGCCGCAGCACTCTCATCAGGAACAGGAAGAGGATCGACAGGAGACAACCTGGTATCAAGGGATCTCGTAGCAGCTCCCAGATGCAACTCCAACGGCCTCAGGACGCCCGCGGGCTGCCCCAGTATGCCAGAACTGCCAAACTGCCTCAAAGAAGCTCACGTTCCTGCAGCAGGAGAAGGTCTTTGCGTTGCCGCTTTGGTGATTCTCCACAAATGCGCGACGCCCGTTCGCCAGCGCCTCACCCTTGCGCTGCCGAACTCCGCCAAGCCGCCCTCCCCGTCCACGACACCATCATCACGATGCTCGTGCGCGAACCTCAGAGGTTCGTGTAAATGACACAGTGAGGAAGGGGTTCGATGACTTGCAGTCATTTTTCAGATAGCCGAGCTGTGTATGGCGTATGATCATGTCCTCTCTTTTCCCATATCACTGACTGAAAATAGATCGCGTCCTCTAAGAGCTTAGGTCTGATTACACTAATCTCAATAAGAGAAGTTTCTCCGCAGATTTTGCAACGAGTTCCATTCGAAATGGCCGCATCATGTACCAAGCAGAATAGCGTTGCGCTCGGGACGAATCCAACCCGGCAACTTGTTTCTGTCCAACGGGACGTTAGCATCGAAAAGGTCTGCGAGTCTAAATCGGCAGAATATCTGCTACACCCATCGAGCTTGGTGCCCGTTGCCGATGGCGGAAGAACTTAACAGCATCCTGATCCAAATTCTGAGTTCCCACGAGTTCAGGAGAGACTCATGGTTTCGGGGGCTTGTTTTCCGGAGGCCGGGGCCAAGTTGCGGTGGTTCCACGGAGTTGACGCTGGAAGTGCCTAGGTCTCTTCGCGCTCCGTTCCCGGGTCCGGGTCAGCGAATAGTCGGACTGGTTTCTCTTCGGGGTGAACCTTCGTGCCACCGGACTCAACAAGTTGGACGAACTTTGCATTTTCTCATCTCGCACCCGCCTCGCATGCCCGTCTACTTCCAGTCGCTTCAACCCCACGGCCAATTTGCGAAATGCGCATTTTTTGGGTGGGCGGTTTACCACTGTAATATCCCCCACAATGCAATATCTGGCAGGAGTTCATATGCCATAGAGGCTGGAGGTACAAGTCTGCACGGCTATTGAAGTTTTAAAAGTCTTGTCGTTGTTTCTGCAGACTTGGCAGAAGTGCAAGTGTTTCATGCAATCCCCACAGCAACTCAATTAACACAAGCTGATGACTCGAAACCTGCCGGTTGAATCGCATTCTTGAGTAAAGGTGTTCATCTTGAGACACAAATGTTGCGCCAAGCTGTCTGCTCTTGCAAGACACGAACTCATGACTGGGTCGGCACACATCCTACAAACTACACGACAACCGAGCAATCGAGCATGCCAAGTCGCGAGTGCAGCGCGCTCTCCGTGGGCTACCTACATTCGGAACTGGTCGCGATGAACGTGCTTTCTAGCGTCGAGTCAAAATCGAGAGTTTGCGACGTGTGCATAGTCCGCGCGCAGCCCGGCCTGGTTGCACAAGCAGACTCACGTCAGCACTCATCCTCCTTTTATGAAGACGGGATTGTTCATTGCCATGTCCGTTCGCACACATATATGATATATCCGTGTGTCTGTCACCAAACAAAAAGAGAGGTCGTCTGAATTGAGTTGAAAACAGAAGCAGTACTGCATGAAATTTATCGACGGGGGGTTAAATTTTGTGATGTGGACGTATCTCCAACTATGGTCTTGGCATCTGAACTCCTTGGGACGATCTGGAGGTCAATGAGCTTTATGCAAACTGCAATCTGCAGCCTGCGAAACCAGCAAACAAGTTTGAAAACAGCAGAGGAAAAAACTTGCAAGTGCCTGAACCTGGCTCACTTGCGCATTGTAGCATCCGCTGGAGGTCTTGTCACTGGCAACTCTGGAAGATGTCGCTCGCGAACAGCCGGTCTAGACCTTCACTGGATCACGTTTCCCCCTCTATCCCCGCCCGTTTCGTGTGTCAACTTCAGTGCGGGGTGCAGGTTTCTCGAACGATTCCCTCGGTATGGTCAGCACTTTCTAGTCATATCCGAAATATGTTTCTTCCCCCCGTGATGTCGAGGCGGCTTCGAAACGACGCTATTTTTACTTCAGTTCGGTACCTGGGCCCAGCCGAAAGGCAAAAGCAGTACCGCTAGCTCAGTATTCTCAAGGACACAAGATGGTCCGACTTTATGGTTTCCGGCATCCGCGGATGCTACAAGAAGCCGCCGACGGAGCCTCGCACGGGAACGTAGGCGGTCAAGTCAACCACACCCGTTCCGGAGCTTGCCCATTGATTATGCCACACCAACGACGATGGCATGAAAAGGGCACTTTACCTAGAGATATCGCCGGGTAGACCGCGATACGACCGAGGCAGGCGTACAGCGGTGAGCGATATCCACTTCGGATAGTTCATCTAGTTGAGCTTGATTTAAAGTGTAATGCTATTCGAACGGAAGCAAGCGGGATGGAATGGCTCGGGTACACGGCTATGTTGAAATCAGGTTGCATATGGCTCGAAACCATTTCCAAGCAGTCTCGCGGGGACATCTGTCGACAGGTGGCTCATAACGTGCATGTCATAAACACGGAAGATGTCGTTAGGCACATAAACACTGTCGATGCTCCCTGAAACCTCCGGAAGAATGTATCTCAGGCAGCTTACCCGACATCCGTCTGTCGGCACCGACGAAAAAGTTCATGCAGTGAACTTGTTGGATAAAGGTTATCGGGGGTCGTTTGCAAATCGAAAGGAATTCGGCGACTTCCGGTGAAATTGACGGAAGGGTCTCCGTGTGTTGCTCCGGACCCGTCCCGCTCTACATGGAAGCCCCGCGGAGTCGGCAGCACATGGGTCAGCTGATTTCTTTCTGCCGAGAATAAACACCTCAAATGGCTCAAACTTGTCTAAAAGGCAAGAACGTGTTTGAGTCTGAAAGCCTGTCACTGATATTAGCGAGCAGAATATTACTCCTGATGGCCTACATGGTTAGGTGTAACAGAGCAGAGATATGAAAGACGAAATGAGTTAGATAACCTCCTGAATCAATCACAAACTCGTTGCGAGACCCACGATTTCTTTTCCGACCAGAGATGTGTCATTATGTCAACTGATGATGTGATCGGCAAGTTTGGCGTCACTCATCCCATCTTGAATCACCTGGTTTGGCACGCTAGCATATCGGGGTGCCGACAAGGTACGTTGATGATGGCCGGTTTCGAAGACCGAACTTCGGCAAGGAAGTCCATGACGCTCACGGCAAGCGATCCGAATATGGCGGAGGCGGAGACCGGGTGAAGCCGAATGTACCGAAATTACCGGGTTCGTTCCTTCTTCAAGACCCTCGCGAAGCGACCTATGAAGCGTCATATTGATCATTTTCGACTCTCTAAATATGAGAATGATACCTGAAACTTTCGCAACTTGCCTAACGATGTAGAAAAGGGGCCTCAGACTGATAAAACTTGTAAACCTACAAGTATATCACGCGCTCGCCGTTGGATAATCTGTTGTCCATCGCTTAAACTGATATGTGTGGGCTTTCCTCTGATTTCCAGCTCTTCATGAGACCCGATAATCCGTGGCGACAGTGTGGAACCATGTCCACAATCACCTAATTACCCAAGCACAATAGCTCAGGGGTAGAGCGCTGGGCTCATAACCCAGAGGTCCCTGGATCGAAACCAGGTTGTGCTACATCAATTTCTTTTTGGAATCGTGACTCTTTTGACCCGGACGGTTATCGTTTTTTTTTTGGAATCGTGACTCTTCTGACCCGGACGGTTATCGCCACGGAAATGTTAAGAGGCCGTCGTTTTCGCGAAGCCGGAAATAACAAAAGTTCCGTCTGTAGACTGATGACAGCTAGGCTCTAATCGTTGCTGCTTGTTATCACCTTCGAGCACAATTGGCCATGATCGGCCCTCACACCATCCCCCACACCTCTGCTTAATCCGACAACCTCCTGCCTCATCGGCGATGGCGCCCCTCGTGAAGCTGTTTAAGCATATCAACACGACCGGGATATAGACGATTTGGTGCTTTCACACTGCGCATGACGTGCCCCAAGCTCGTACCGGCCCACCCCTGATCTTCGAATACGACCGCGGCCCCACGACCTTAACTTCGGCTGTCGACCGACGCGGTCGCCAAAACGCGCCTTTCAAGGCAGAGCTAAGGGCCAGCATTTTCGATCATGACAACTCTGGACGGCTGCAGGAATGATGAGGCGTGGCTCCGGAACATCTCGGCCGATTTAACAACCAGGAACGACAGGACCGAAAGCGAAGCGGTTTGCCGCCTTGGCGATGGTCAAGAACAGCAGAGTCGCAGCGGCCAAGCCGAAGATCGCTTGTCGCCCCCAGCACCCGTAATTTCGGGTACCAAACGGGAAGGTCCCAATTTCTCGTGTTCAACTCATGCCAGAAATCTCATCACTGCATTTGCTATGTGCGCGATTGACGCTGAGAATGAGTCGATTTGTATATATCTGCTCAAAATGCGTTCGATCAATCACGTCTGGCGCTTGGTCACCGCCGGTCACTCGTTTGAAATCCAGCGTCAACCACCGCCATGAGGTTCTCCTCCAACGTTGCCTCCCTGGCACTCGGCCTGTTGGCCTCTACGGCATGCGTCGCAGCAGCTGACGCCGAGCCCGCGGCTCCTCAGATCGGCGAGGATGCCTTCGTTAAAGGCGCGTATATCGTCGAATTCGACGGCGAGGCCGACTCAGCGGGACTCTTGGATGAGCTCCGATCCGATGGCCTCTCTGTTGTGCCCCGCCTGGACCTGAAGTACCGCCTCTTCAACGGCGCGTCCATCCGCGTTGAGGATGACGAAGAGCCCCACGTCACGGCTGGCAAGATCGCCGGCAAGCTCAGCGTCAAGGGCGTCTGGCCGGTGCGCAAGATTCAGATGCCAAAGCCAAACCCGAGCTCCGTCGGCCGCAACGGCACTGCGACCGGCGAGGCACTCCTCCGCTCCATCAAAGACCGCCGTGAGGAGGCTGCCAAGGACACCTACAGCACCCATGTCATGACGCAGGTCGACAAGCTGCGCGAGGCTGGTTTTACCGGCAAGGGAATCAAGGTCGGCATTGTCGACACCGGTGTTGATTACAGACACCCGGCTCTTGGAGGTGGCTTCGGCGAGGGCTTTCCAGTGGGCTATGGCTGGGACTTGACGGGCGATGACTATGTCGTGAGCTCCGACGCGCCTCAGCCTGATGCTGACCCCCTCGATATCTGCCAGGGCCACGGAACCCACGTTGCAGGCATCATCATGGCCCAGGAGAACGAGCTCGGCTTCACCGGTGCTGCCCCGGATGTTACCCTCGGCGCCTACAAGGTCAGCGGTTGCGCCGGCTACACAACCAGTGAGCTTCTGGTTTCCGCTTTCTACAAGGCTTACGAGGACGGCAGCGACGTTATCTCCTGCTCTGCTGGCGATGACTCTGGATGGTCTATTGACGCTGCTGCTGTGGCTGTCTCCCGCATCGCCGAGGCTGGTGTTCCCGTCGTTGTTGCGGTCAGCAACTCTGGCAACTTGGGCGTTTGGGCTGTGGCTTCTCCTGCTTCTGGCGAGGCTGTTGCTGGTATTGGTTCCGTCGATAACACTGTTCTGCCCAACTTGATGACTCGTGGCACTTTCAAGAACGAGACTGGCGAGTATGCTTTCGGTTGGTCTGCCGGCGCACCCGCAGTCACTGCGAACGTCACTCTGAGAGTCTGGACTGGCGCTGCCAACAACTCCGCGTGCGAGCCTCTTGCCGAAGACATCGATTTGACCAATGCCATTCCAATCCTCAACATGGACGCTTGCGCCGCGGATATCCAGGGTCAGAATGTGCTTGACAGAGGAGCCAAGTACATCTTCTTCTTTCCCTCAAGCGAATCGTGCGTCAATCTAATACCCCTCTCATTTGTCAATGGCTAATTAACACGAGGTCAGCAGAATTTACCCACCATATGTTTACACCGACGGAATCCTGGGCGCTGGATTGATCATGCCCAGACAAGCCAGGGAATGGATCAACAACTCTGAGAACATCACCGTCACTTTTGGCCCTCCTAGCAGCTCCGGTCTATTTGCTGAGCCGATCAGCAACGGTGTCACCGCCGGATACACCAGCCCGTTTTCTAGCTACGGCCCAACTTGGGATCTTCAGCTCAAGCCTCAGTTCACCGCACCGGGAGGCGGGATTCTTTCTACATGGATTTGGGATCAGTCGCAATACATGGTTAATCCGGGCACAAGCATGAGTACCCCGTTCGTTGCGGCCGTGTATGCTCTTGTTGGTCAAGTTCGTGGCACCCTGGACCAGGCGACACTTCGCAGCGTCATTTCCGCCACTGCTGAACCCAAGGCATGGAACGATGGAACTACAGTTCACGAGGGTGTGCTCGCTCCTGTGGCTCAGCAGGGTGCTGGTCTAGTGCAAGCCTGGGACGCAGCTCATGCGACAACGATTCTCGGGTCTACGGGCATCTCCTTCAACGACACCGACCACTTCGTTGGAGAGCACACTTTCAGCGTCAAGAATACTGCTTCTGAGGCAATTACTTACAAGCTTGGTCATGCAAAGTCTGCGACTGTCTATACTTTCACCCCCGGTGAGGCTCAGCTGGTCGTTGCCAGAGCCCCCCCTCCGACAGTCGACGCATGGGCCGACATCAAGTTCGCCGCCGACACTCTCACAGTTTCCGCAGGAGGTAGCGCCGACGTTTCTTTCACAGCTACCCCTCCCTCTGGACTGAATGCTACTCTTCTGCCTGTGTACAGCGGCTACATCACTCTCGAAGGCAGCAATGGGGAGACTCTCTCTGTCCCTTACCTCGGCGTTGGCGGTAGCATGCACGATACCCCCGTCCTGGTTCCTGGAGTTGGACTCAACGGCGTCTACCTGTCCTCAACCGACAACCACTTCCTCATTCCCGTCGTTGCCAACCGTACCTTCACTATCCCTCGCCCCGGATCTACTGGCAGCGCCATTTACCCCAAGATGGTTGTCACCCCTATTGTCGGCACCACGCAGCTGCACGTTGAGCTTGTTGCTGTTGGGATCACCAACTCCACCCTCAAGGTGACCGATCACCAGGGATACCCGACTCTAGGACCCGTCCCCAACTCACCTGTCGAACATGCTCACCGCTTTGGATACACCTGGAACTTTGGCGGTTTCTTGGCTGACCGCACCATTATTCCTGAGGGCACATACAAGTTCATCGCCCGTGGCTTGAAGATCTTCGGCGACGAGACGAAGGATGAGGACTGGGACGTTGTTGAGACTGTCCCCTTCATCTTGAAGTATCTCGCCTAAAGGACGTCGCGGCTAGCCGTCGTCCTCTGTCGTCGTTTTGTCTACTGCCATAGTCCTTATCGAAGTATTTAGCATACTGCGATTGAAATTGCAAAGGACACTGTCTGCCTAGCAAAAGTCTAGAAGTAATGTTGGATCTTCATTACTGAAGACTGTTTCAAATTTGATTACAGAGAATAAAGGTGACGTCTGATGGAAAAGTGATTCAAATTGAACATCTTTCGGGTCGTCTGCATGATCAGGCATATCCACCCTCGCAGGCGACAAAGACAGTAGAGCTCCTGCTGACAAGAATGACGTAACACTCCACTGCCCGAATAATAGGAAGATGATATGCATGTAATTCGGTGTGCTACGTTACTCCTCCATGTAATCCTGGATGAATCCTGCGTAGTCAAAGATGGCTCTCTTGTAGAACCGTTCTTGAGTGGTAGCGTTGAATCCCTGGACACCGTATTTGTCATTGTACTGGCCCCATTCCTAGTTGTCGAGAAACGACCACCCGTATAGGCCCTTTACGTGAATACCATCAAGGCCCTATGCAACACTGCGCACTCTGCCTTGGCGGTGTTTTTTTTTGTTGGCAGGATGCGAATCCGATTTCGGTGAGCCGGAGGTGTCAGCTAGGGTCATCCAGTTTCTCGGGACGCAGTAAGCCATGCTATTGAATGGCTGCTTTGTAAATAGTCGTCCGACATTGAGGATAGGGAAAAGTCAAGGTGGATTCGGAAAGTAGTGGTGTTTTATTTTACTTGTATCTTTAGCAAAAGTACGGGCGATGATCCCTCGATGAGCCTGCAGTCGGTACCCTGGACTAAGGGACTGTGGCATGCAGCAACCTTTATGGGTATCGGTAAGAGAACGGCTTGATGGAGGAACGAGACTTATCTAGCATGTTTAACTCTCTAATTTGAGATTCCACCGCAACGTAGATCAGGAACGCATCTCTCAAATCGTCTTGGTCGTTTGAAGCTTGTCTCTGGCCATTTCATTGGCAAACGTGATCCGCAACCGGGGCTAGACGCCATACACACGGTCATTTCGAAGTTCTGCCTTCACAGTGAGCAATTCTGAGGCGCTAGAAACCCTGTCACATTGGGGCGTGAGTGGGAAAAGCCCTCACTGTGAGAGACAGGCGCATGACAGAATCCCTGCTAGCGCCGAAATGAGCGGTTGAGCTGTCCGAGACATTTTTCTGATGTGGACCATAAGGGATGACTGCCATCAGCTGCCATTTATCTTATCAATCTGATCACATGCCCCATCTAATCAATCTAGGTAAGTACACCTACTGCTCGCCCCTTGTTTGGACATCATCTCGTTACCTCCGATGGCAGCCTGCTCAAGAAGGACACTATGCAGTTTTTCGAAACCCCCACCACAAAGCAAGGCGCAAATGAAAAAGCTATTAAGATCTACCTCTCTTTCCTTTGCAGCCTTATGGCCGTTGTCATCGCGATAAGTTGGGTGCGGGAAGCGTGTCACAACACGAAGAAAGCGCGCTCAAAAGCGTCTTCCAGAAAATTACTCGCGGCGCGTCACAGTCTTCTCCTCGCTTTCCAGTAGGTTTTGGACACAAGCTCGCGATTAGACGAACTCTGGTTAATAAGCTTCATGCAGAAAGTTAGAAAGACGCGTGAACCTTGGCTGGTTCGGACGCCCTTCTCTCGGATATGTCATCATCATCGGAAGTTTCATCGCGGTCAACGCCATTCTGTGTTCCAATATTCTTGCACTCAGGCACCTGCTCAATCATTGGGCCTCTAGATTCGGATGGTGAATGTCTACGTCAGTCTAGTCATGGTGATGGAAGCTAACATCTATAATCTCATAGGATGAGCGCCATCAATATGACGTTGTGCGTCTTCTTTGGACTCAAAAACACGCCGCTGAGCCGGGTTGCACATATCTCACACGCTGAGCTGAACTATTTCCACCGACTTGCAGGATACGTAGCTGTGCTTCTCTTGGCTCTTCATGCCATCGTCTACACGGTTCACTTCGGCCGCCAGGGTCGTCTGGTTCAACTATTGAAGAAGGAAGACCTCGAGGGCATCGGCGCAGGTGTTGCGATGCTTGTCCTGCTCATGGGAATTGCGAGACATCGCCGCTACGAACTATTTTACATCAGCCACATCGTGGCCTTTGGGGCAGCTGTCATTCTGACCGGCCTTCACAGACCCAACTGGGTAAAGAAGATCCCAGTCGTGATGTCGTTCACTGCGGCTATGTGGGTGGTCGACCGCATGATACGAGGGGCACGAATGGTTCTGAATCTCATAGACAACTCTGCGACCTTCTATTCACTCCCTGACGGCGGCACGAGGGTGATCTTAAGGAAACCAGGGGTCAAGAAGATGCTGCCTGGAACTCACTGTTTCCTCTGGATACCGCGAATCCATCCTTACGAAAATCATCCGTTCACAATTGTGAACAATGACTATGCAGGTCTAGAGCTCGTCATGAAGTCACACCAAGGCTTCACCAGACGCGTCGACGAGTTTTCTAGGAGTAATTCCAACCGCACTGCGTGGGCCTCTGTGGATGGTCCGTATGGATCGCTGCCAGATACAGAGTCCTACGACAAGTTAGTCTTGGTTGCTGGAGGCAGCGGAGCAGCATTCACCTTCGGTCTGATGAACCGCGTGATGAGCCGCTACGACCGAGTCAAAGCTCAATCAGTTGATTTCATCTGGACAGTGAGACAATCAGGTTGGTTCTCCAAGTTCATGTTCAAGTTGCGAGACATGGTTTTCTAACACCATATCAGAACATCTAAGTTGGTTTCAAGAACACCTTCACAAAATTTCAAGATCCGGATCGAGCATCGATGTCAAACTTTACGTCACTGGCGATTCACCTAGAGAAGGAACGTCCACCGAAATGCCCAGCAATGCACGCATGAATGAAGGTGCCGTCAACTATGGGTCCATACCGCACGATATGGAGGGACTCTTGACAAGCACTACTACTAATGAGATCGAAGACGCCTTCAACATCAGATTTGAGAAAGTTCACGTAGAGCAGGAGATCGGCGTGGCGTTAGAAGGCGTTGCAACTGAACAGAGGGTCCTGGTTGCCACATGCGGGCCAGAATCGCTCATGGATGATGTGAGGGACGCAGCGGACAGATGGCGAAACAGTCGAGGGCTGAGGATAGACATCCATTTTGAGAACTTTTGATCGTAGATGAGGCTAAGAACATTTAGACATAGACATGCATGGAGCACCATTCCGCCAGCTCACGGTATTGCAGGTCTTGCACACAAGTTGACTGAAACATGTGGCCGCGAAGACGAAAAGCATTCACAGCATCGATATCCGTAACAAAATCTCAATCATTTAGTGGAGCTACCCATGCCACGTCACCTCAAAGAGGACTAGTCTAGGAGCATGGGGCGATGGATAAGTGAGGCAACCAAGCCAACCCTGGCATGGTCTGACGGACAGAGGGAAAAAAAAGGAGAGCGGGTCGGGGACCTCGCATTTCCGAGTTAAGCGCCGAGAACGGTCGGTGGAGACCATGTTTTGCAAAAGAAGGAATTTAATCCTCTCACAGTGAGGACTGGACCTTTCATTATCGCGTGCAGAAGTCTAAACCCCACGCCTGCTGCCAGCCACCACGGCAACGATGGAGGCGGTATGCTTGTGCAGCTCAGTCCGACTTCTATCGAACCAATATGATGAGTGCCAAGCTAGAAATCTGATCCCTGCACTTAACCGACACCTGGAGGATCTGCGCCGGCTTCTGGCGCAGTCCAAGTCGCTCTCCCGCGATGTGCAGTTCCACGTCACCCCCCGCAACCAGCGCACGAGCAAAGCGCTGGCCGTCGACTCGCTTGACCTCACGCCGGTCAACCAGGTCCGGGAGCAGTTCAGAGAAAACATTGACGGGTTCTGGGCCGTGTCTGACAACAGAGTGCCTGCAGAATTGCGACGGCGACTTGCTTGCGTGGTAATATTTCTCAGATCAAAGCTGGATGCGCAAGTACTGGTACCGCCTCAAGTTGCCGAAATATTCCCAGGACAGCACAATTATAGCGACATTCGCAACTCAGGTAGGAAGTATATCCAGATTGCACGCAAACTCGGCGGTCTTGGAGCAATTCTTTGGCTCCCGCTAGATGTTCCGCCATCAACGTGAGAATTCCATGGTGCATTGAGTTGAACAGCCACTTACATGTCACAGGTATGAGAGGTATCTGAACATAGACGACGAAGAAGTCTTCAGCCACTTGCTCAATCTGTCACCGAGATACGAAGACTATACAGCATTTGTGCAGCGTCTTATCTTAAGTCAACTCCGAGGTCGGTCGCACCACACTCTCGATAATTTCTCTCAATACTTATGCCCATTCACAGACCCCGCATTGCCTTCCTCGTATTACAATCTTTTCTATGACTATGCCGATGTGCTTCCAGCAACAGATCAACTGCTACTACTACTTTATGCGTATGGAGGATCCGACGTCCCCGAGGCCCTCTTGAAGGGCGTTCGGGCGCCGCAACGGCGGTGGAACACCGATGGCGAAATTGAAACTGTCTCGTCTGACAAGTTCGGTCTGCCCACCGAGCTGACCAACCTTCTATCCGACGACATAGAGTGTTCTCGCGCGACAGAAAGCCCGTCCATAAATAAGCATGGCCTGGAAGACAGGACGAATGTCTGGTCTCTATGCTCCGAACTTGCAATGTTCTTCTCCAGAGTACTAACCCCCAAAACCATGGACGAACTAGGCAACGTCGCACTCAAGCTGCTATGCTTTGTCGTCCCTCCATGTTACGAAGGAAACACAGAATGGTTAGTCGCTTCACCCGCCCAATGTTTTTTTTCTTTACTGACAAGCAAGGTCCGCTAGGTCGCCAACTCTCAAAGCCGCCGTTTGGGCGGTGATGGACAAGGCTACGACAACCTTCAAAGTTCCAACACCGCTCAAGGCGGAGGTCATTGACGCGGTGCTCTATTTTTCCGAGAGGGACCACATACCCATGCGCCGCGCCGCCGTCGACAGGGCAAAGTCGTTCCTGCGCAAGCCCATGCCGTATTACTTCCACGCGTCAGTGGTGCTCTCCCGGAGCAATCTGCTACGGCTCGACGGTGAGTTTGCAAAGTCGGAAGCGCACATCCGCGACTTCATCTGGCGAGGGCCGCAACCTTCCACTCGCAAGGACCACGCCCTTCTCGGACGCCTGCACATTTCTCAAATCGAAAACAAGATCAAGTGCTACGACAATGATGTGTCGTCGTTCATTTACAACTGGCAAGCGGAGCAACCGTTGTCAACTCTCGACATCGAGGTCACCTTCCGATTGCAAAGCACCGCAGCGCGTTTCTTCCAATCCATCGGCGACTTTGGTGCCGCCAGGGCTTCGATAGAGCATTTGATGTCTTTGGACATGACGAAGCCGATCCGTCAGAACACGCGACGCCTATTGTGTGGCAGGCTCGCCGATATATACTGCAATATGCAGGAGTGGGCGATGGCCGCCGATATACTCCAAACAGAGCTGGGCACGACGGAAGACGCCGAGCGCTGCCGGCGCGGGCCCCGGAGGCTGCTGCTAGCATCGGCAGAGGTCGACATTGGACTTCAACGATTAGATGCTGCTGAAGCAACACTGAAAGAGCTCGAGGGCTACGAGCCTGCCGAACTAGACAACCTGCACGACCAACAACTGCACATGCGGCTGTTCATAGGTCATGCACGAATAGCTAGCTTCAGGGCAGATCGCCAGGCAGCTGTGCTACGGTGGGAATTTGCCCTCGAGGAAGCCCAGAAGATGTATACCCTCGGGCCAGGAGGCGGGTTCACGACGGCGATAACTCATCTATCCCTGGCCCATGCTCTGCTGGCTATGGGCGATAGAGATGGCGCGCGGGAATCTTGGGCTGCCGGGGTAGAGATTTTGAGGACGGAGATATGCGAGTTTTGGCTCCCGATCGTGCCGACGTTGTGGCTGCAGATGGTTGCCAGAGACGTTCATGAGTCGCAAGGTTGGTCTTTACGCATGATGTTGCCTGGAGGAAGGCAGGAAGTTACATACCCCTGATGAATGCAGTTATGATTTTGACAGTCTACATCGATGATTGCACGCTGCATGAAGCCATTTCGGTGTCTGAGTACTAGAAGAGCCCAAAGATCTCGATCGAAAGTTCGTTGAGGATACTTATTCCTTGTGTCCAGATGCTCTCTTGATCATCATAATGACATCCAGCAACTGAGATTCGATTGCAGACCTGAAGGAGTGACATTAATATGGCTTAGCGGAATTCCAGCACAGAAGGGTTAGGATAACTTTCCTCGTAAATCCTGCGCAGCACGCGATATCGACCACGACCACATTCCTAACAAAAGTCCCTTCTAGTTGAGCAAGCTGATTATTCGGCAAGCGAGCCGGACCAGACCCCTGAGCCCCCAAGCCGATTCAGGCAGGTCAAGGCTAACAAGGGAATATTGCTCACCCAAGATACACAGCGTAAGCGATGCTCTCTGCGACGCCTTCCAGGGGCTGCTGCTGCTGTGCCGCAGGATCCTGCGCCGTTGGTAACACGGCGGTTTCGGTTCGCCCGAGTCGCGTGGTGTCAGCACCTTGACGCCCGTTATCTTACGTGGTCGAAGCCAGCTGCATCCGACGTCGTCTACGCTCTATTTACAACTCAATTGCCCGCCGGTCGCAACTGTTGTGTTCCACCTTGACATAGGCACATCTTTTGACTGCTCTACGACCTCCGCGATGGGTCTGTGGCCAGCACCCCGAGTCCCGTTCGGGGCCGCCGTGTGCCCCGACGACAGTCTTGGCCGCCTCGTTCTCGGGCCACATCGAGGCTGCTCGCGAGCTCCGTATTTCGACTATCAATTTGAAGTTTTCGGCTCCATCGCGCCCTACGTCATCGCTATCCTCTGGGGTCTACATCGTCTATGGAAGCTCTGGAACAAACCAGCCGTGAACCAGGGGTCATGGATGGGTCATCTCAAGCTTGTAAGCCAAACGCTCGAAGAGCACCACCATATCTACGGCTAACG
This sequence comes from Colletotrichum viniferum, assembly GCA_020226115.1. Lineage (NCBI taxonomy): Eukaryota > Fungi > Ascomycota > Sordariomycetes > Glomerellales > Glomerellaceae > Colletotrichum > Colletotrichum viniferum. The sequence goes on from JAGFBE010000008.1 coordinate 1,322,447, forward strand.
CTGCCATCAAGATCCTCTGGCACGCCCTCGCGGCGATCCAAATATTGACTCTGGGCGTAGCCGCCTTCCGAGGCGGAGAAGTCGCCGGAGACACCACCATTATCGTCGCGTCAGGTTCTTTGGCCATCGCATCCAGCGTCCTCTTCATCTTCGTCTCTAGGTTCGAGCATCGAAGAGCTCGTGCTCCCTCCGCTGTGCTGCAGACGTTCCTTCTGGTCACAACCATAATCGACGCAGCTCGTCTTCCAAGAGAATGGGCCAACGCTTACAACGGCGGCCTTGCCATTGCCAACCTCCTAACCGTCCAACTCGTCATTAAGGCGTTTCTTCTTGCGGCGGAGTCAGCATCGAAGCCCGCCTTTATCACCATTCCAGCCACCAAGGCTACCCGAGAGGAGCTATCTGGCATCTTTGGCCGGAGTCTGTCGCTCTGGCTCAACCCTCTCTTCAAAATGGGCTGGAAGAAGGACCTGGTGACTGAGGATCTGGAGCCGGTTGATGAGGCATTATCTGGTGAAAAGCTCCTGGAGAGACTGTCTACAGCCTGGAAGAATGGTACTGTACTGCCAAGCTCAAATTTGCCTTCCTTCAGAACTGGGTACTGACCTCATCCGATATTCAGTCGACCAAACCCGAACCCACGCCCTCTCAGTTGCTCTCCTGAAGGCCTTCTCCCCAGAGCTCCTCTACACCCACTTCCCCCGCTTCATGAAAGTTGCCTTCGGCCTCGCCCAACCGATCTTGGTTCAAATCACCATTGAGTACATCCAGAACCACGAAACAACGCCCGTGGAGGAGGGCTACTGGCTCATTGCCCAATTCGCTTTCGTCTTTATCGGAAACGCGGTACACAGCCATTCCTACCCTCTCCCACATTCGGCTCCTCACTGATTAATGACAAACAGGTATCCTCCCTGTGGACAAGCCAGCTCTCCTACCGCCTCATTACCAGCATCAGAGGCGCCCTCATCGCCATAATCTACCAAAACATGCTCTCCCTCCGTGCCGAGAGCGGCACCTCAGAGGCCGCGGTCGCGCTCATGGGCACCGAGGTCGAGTGGATCACCGTCGCGGCCGAGTGGTGCCTTGCCGTCGTACCGAATCTCGTCCAGGTCGCGCTGGCGATGTGGATTCTCGGGAACCAGCTTGGTGCTGCGTGTATCACACCTGTCCTGATTGCCGTCGGTAAGGGGCTCACTGCGAATGTCCCACACACCTCGAGAATAGATGCGCTGATAATCACTTAACAGTCAGCGTTCTGATAGCAGCGCGGCTGGGTAAGCTCATCCCGCCCCGCCAGCGCCGCTGGCGTGAAGCCATCCAGAAGCGCGTCGGCGTCACCACACAGGTCATGGGCTCCGTCAAGGGCGTCAAGATGAGCGGTCTCAGCGGCACGGTGCAGGACCAGATCCAGGGGCTCCGGGACTTTGAGCTCGAGGAGTCCAAGGAGTTTAGGAAGATCCAGATCTCTAACGTGCTCGTCGGTAAGTGGCCTTTCGTCTACGTAATAACAACTACGGGCCAGCTCACAATCGTTCTGCAGGCCAGCTTCCCTCCATCATGACGCCCCCAATCACCCTCGCCGCCTTCGCCATCGCGCAGCGCCTCGCCGGCGGAGAGCCCCTCAACGTCGTGCAGGCCTTCACATCGCTCTCCCTGCTGGGCATCCTGATCAACCCCGTCTCCGAGCTCGTCATGGTCCCGCGGCACCTCGTCATGACGATCGGCTGCCTTGAAAAGATCCAGGAGTTTCTGGCGAAGGAGAAGAGGGAGGATTACAGGAACGTGAAATCGAAGAGGCAGGGACAGCTCAACGGAGTCGTGCGGGAGCCGACGCCCGACCAGCCGCTGATCAGGGTCTCAGAGGGTTCCTTTGGCTGGAGCAGCGACAAGGCCATATTGCACGACCTGGATCTTGAGATCAAACCAGCGACGCTGACGATTGTGGTTGGCCCGGTCGGGTCTGGTAAGTCGACGCTGCTGAAGTCGCTGGTCGGTGAGACGTATCGCATCGCGGGGGATGTGGAATACGCTGCGAGCCCGGAGGTTGCGTATTGTGACCAGGACCCCTGGATTTTGAACCAAAGCATCAGGGAGAACATCATCAGTGGCGCAAACTATGACGCAGTGCTTTACGATAAGGTGATGGCGGCTTGTCAGCTTGAGGAGGACATCCGGTTGCTCCCGGACGCAGATGGCACTATCGTGGGAAGTTTAGGGGCTGCTTTGAGCGGCGGGCAGAAGCATCGCATCGTGAGCCTTATTTTCTGCATTGCTTCGTTCCCAACTGATGTCTTCCCAGGCGCTGGCTCGAGCCATCTACAGCGGGAAGCAAGTCATCATCATGGACGACACACTCAAGGGCCTCGACTCAAACACAGCCTCGAAGTGCTTCAACGCGCTATTCGTCGCTCAGGGGCTCCTACGAAGCGTTCAAGCTGACCAAAAGAGGTCGATCATCTTTGCAACTCATAACGGTAAATTGAACTCCCCCTTTTGGTTTCTTTCAGATAACCACTTGGTAAACAGGACTAAACCCCATGATTGCAGCCCAATGGCTCCGGTTCGCCGACCAGATCCTCTCTCTCAACACCGACGGCAAGATCTCCGAACGCGGCTCTTATGAGGAGCTCAGCAAGTCCGACGGCTACGTCAGCAAGCTGCGGGTTACGGCACTGAGTGACTCGGACGAGGACACGGCCGAGAACAGCGACGAGGAGGTGAAAGACGACGTTGAAGAGCCGAAAAAAGACAAACCCGTCGCCGATGTGAAACACGATGGTGGTGAGAAGCTGAAAGCAAGCCGTGGCGCAGCGAATACCAGCTCGTTGCTGTATTACATCAAGTCCATGGGCACGTCGGCGTTCTTGCTGCTTGCGACGATGGTGCTGTTCCAGATGGGATGTCGGACAATGCAGCGTAAGGCCACCACTATTGACAGTCGATGATGTGCTAGGTTCTGATGAGTTTGACATAGGTCTTTGGGTCAAGTTCTGGGTAGCTTCGAACGAAGACCACTCTGATCCGAACTTGGGGATGTGGGTGGGAGTGTACGTCCTCTGGGGCGTCTTGACGGAAGTTGCTGTTGCTATTGAGACGTAGTAAGTACTCATTCTACTTAGGGTGTTTATTCCTCAGTATCACTGACACATTTCAGCTACTTCCTGGTCATCATCGTCCCGCACTCCGCCAAGGGCCTTCACTTTGGCGTCCTAAAAGCCGCACTCGCGTAAGTTATCTGATCCTGCCGTCTCAACTCCAACTGACGCATATCAAAGCGCCCCAATGTCCTTCTTCGTCAAAACCGACACCGGCGTAATCATCAACCGGTACTCCCTCCCCTCCCACACCCAACCCACCATCTAACATGCTACAGATTCAGCCAAGACATGAACCTAATCGACCTCCCTCTCCCCCTCGCCTTCATGCTCACCTTCGACTGTACCTCCCCCTCCCCCTTCCCCCTCTTTAGCAACCCACTAACCCAATCGCAGACTTCACCCTCGCCATCGCCGAAATAGTCCTCACAACCCTCGCCACGCCCCAGCTAACCCTGCTCATCCCCCTTCTCTTCCTCGCCCTCTACCTCCTCCAGCGCGTCTACCTCCAAACCTCGCGCCAAATCCGCCTCCTCGACCTCGAAGCCAAGTCCCCGCTCTTCTCGCACTTCCTCGCCTCCGCCGCCGGTCTAGTCACCATCCGCGCGCTCGCCGTCACCGCCGCCGCCGAAGCCGAGAACCTCGCGCGGCTCGACATGAGCCAGCGCGCGTTCTACGTCATGGGCAGTCTGCAGAAGTGGCTGCTCCTCGTGCTCAACCTCGTCGTTGCGGCGCTGGCGGTGATGCTTGTCAGCCTGGCGGTCGCGCTGCGCGAGAGCGTGGATGCAGGGTTGCTGGGCGTGGCGCTGGTTAGTGTGATGGGGTTCGGGTACTTGTTGATGCTGCTGCTGAATTACTGGGCCGATCTGGAGACGAGTTTGGGTGCTGTGGCGCGGATTAGGGAGTTTCAGATGGAGACGCCGGCGGAGGTTGATGGGGATGCGGAGGTGGAGAGCGTGTGGCCTGATCGGGGGCGTGTTGAGATTCGTGATGTGGCTGCTGCGTACGATGACCACCAGGTCCTGCGGGGGATTAACCTGGACATCCAGCCTGGTGAGAAGGTGGCGATATGCGGGCGGACGGGGAGCGGTAAGTCGACTCTCCTCGCGCTCCTTCTCCGCCTGCATGATCCCTCGTCTGGAACTATTGAAGTTGACGGGGTGGATATCTCGACGATGCCGATTTCACGGTCGCGAGAGAGCCTGGTCGCGCTCCCGCAGGACGCCTTGTTCCTCCCTGGCTCCGTCCGCCGGAATCTCGATCCACTGGACAAGTCCGACGACGCAGCGATATGGGAAGCACTAGACAAAACACGCCTTAGGAGTCTTTTTGAGGACAAGGGCGGGCTGGATGTGGACTTTGAGACGGAGTGGTTGAGCGCGGGGCAGAAGCAGCTGTTCTGCATGGCGCGAGCGATGTTGAGGCAGAGCAGGGTGTTGTTGCTGGACGAGGCGACGAGCAGGTATGCTTTCTGACGGGAATGCTTCGTGATATTGACTGACGTGTTGGCAGCTTGGACCAGGCGACGGAACAGGTTGTGCAGGACCTTATCAGGAACGAGTTTGAGGGGTGGACTGTCATTGTGATTGCGCACCGTCTGCAGGCCGTTGTTGACTTTGACAAGATCGTGGCGCTGCAGGATGGGGAGGTTGTCGAATTTGATCACCCGAAGACGCTGCTTGAGCGGGGTGGTGTGTTTGCCTCGTTGTGGAAGCTCCAGGAGGGGTGATTCCTAGACTTGGACGTATGGTACGATGTTATCGCAACGCCTCGCGATAGAGTCATAGAAAGCTTTTCTTTGTCTATTGTCGTCATTAATCTCATCATTTTCATCGTCTCATGCGGCTGCCATCCCTCACTTCTTCATAATCCCAACAGCCTCCTCAGCCAACCCCTTCACCTCCTCATCAGCAACCTCACCCTGCGCCGCCGCAAACGCCTCCGTCCAGATACCCCACCTCTCCTGGTTAAACCCCCTCCACTCCTTCCCGCCAAACTTACCGCCCGCCTTGCCCGTCTTGGCCTCGAGCTTGGCGTCGCGGGCGGCGAGCTTCTGCAGCGTCTCGCCCGAGTACTTGATCCACAGCGACGCCTGCCTCAGCGCGGCGCTCGTGTCGGCGCCGGCGGGATGCTCCTCCTCGAACGCGGTGCGCAGGGCCCACAGGCCGTAGGTGGAGTAGTCCAGGGGGTCGGGGGTGCCCTCGGAGACGGAGGCGCGGGAGGTGAGTTGCGCGAGGAAGGCGGCGAGGTTGTCCCAGGATTTCTTGTCTTCCTTTGAAGCGGATGCGTCGGTGACGTCTGCGGTGTTGTTAGTCATTGGGGAAGTTCAGAGATTAAAGGCCTCATTGAGCGTTTCCCGATTAGGCAGGTTGATATCACAACACTGATACCAGCAGATCAAGAAACGTGGAGTTTGAAGATTGCAAACGCACCAAAGTTCCAGAGATCGCGAGCAACCCATCCAAAGGTGGGCAGATCCTTCCAGACGACGCCTTCACTCAAGTGCAGGGCCTGGCCGTCGGCGCCGGTGACGGTGGTCTCGCGCAGGCGCTGGACGAAGTCGACGAGGGGCGCCTGCTTTTCCGGGGGCGTCTGCTTGGCGGTCGCGAAGATGGCGTTGTACGTGTCCCAGAGGAAGTCCTCGAGGGATGACTCGGCGGCCTTGGCGAGGTCGTTGTATTTCTGGACGGTGTCGTCGAGGGCCTTCTTGTCGCCGCCGGTGGTGAGGTAGGCGTCGAGAGCCTTGTAGGCGGGGAGCCCCGCAATGGCACTATTCACACCCATGTTCTTTTTCGAGTTTGGATGGTTATGCGGTTGATGAGTTGAGGAATGGCTGTGAGGAGGTGTTGAGGTATGGAAAGAGGTTGAGAACGGTGACGTGGTGTTAACGGTCGTGTGGAAAATGGACGTAAAGCTTGGAAGACGAGGAAGGCAGCCCACGTGGAGGCGTATTGGCCTCACTGACGTCGATCTCCAAGCACCGTGCCTCCACAGCAAACACTGTGTGCAACGGCCCCGCATCTACCTCATTTCGGCTCAGCTTGCCACGTTGCCAATCAAATGACTGCGAATGGAATCGCACTGGGCAAAGGAAATGGTCCGGCGCGCTCCGGGCTCCGCGTCAGGCACCGTGGCACCGCAGGATAAGGCGGGCGTGATGCAACGGCACGGCACAGGTCGTGGCACAGGGGAGACGCGCAAGCCCCAAGATCGCAAGTGTGGCTTTGATTTGCTGACACAGACACAGAATGCAAACAACGTCTCGTCTTGTCTCTTGTGTGCATCGATCGAGTTGTTTGTGTGTTTTGCATCGGGCGGTTCGGCTGCTCGGCCCCTTCCGCAAAAGAATCGAGAGGGGGGCGGTAATTAAAGTGGAGCACTGCGTCCGGGCGGCCTCTCCTCAAGATTAAGCTTATAATTTCTTTTTATTTTGAAAGTATTTGATTGGTGCAGACGGCGCCACACGTGATGTTGGCTTCGGTCCCTCACTCAGCGCAGCTCGTCAGGGAACCTCTGACACATTTTCGCATTTTCGGGCGGGAGCCAGCGCATGTCAGGCACCCGAGGGGCCCGTCTCGCCCGTCTTGGGGGCACCTTTGAGGCGTCCAAAGGGACCAGGACAGCTGAACGAGACGCTATTGACGGTCGGCAACTCACTTGGCGGACGGGAACCTTGCGCCGGCCAAGCTCTAGGCGACCCTCTCGGCGCCATCTGTTGTTTTCTTTCTGGCGTCTATTCTCGGTTTTCTTTTCTTTGGACACCATTCCCATCTTTCGAAACACAATTGACGGTCAAGACCATCCGCCGGACAGTTTTGTTAATCGCGGGCCGGCCCTTCCCTTTCACCCATCCATCCTCACTGCGCGTCTCAAATCCGTTACAGCAACAAACATTCGCTTCACTTCCACCTCTTAACAACCTCGACTCATTAAACCATCTTCGTCCGCCACATCGACCGTTGCATCAACTACATCTCACCCCAATCTCACCCCAATCTCATCCTACCCACCATGGTCAGCCTCAAATCCACCCTCGCCCTGGCCCTCTGCGCCGTCCTCGCCGCCGCCAACCCCATCGCCCTCGAAAAGCGCCAGGGCACCTCCGGCCTCGGCTCCATCCGCTGCGGCGGCGCCAAGTACTCCCGCAAGCAGGTCGACGAGGCCGTCGCCGAGGGCTGCCGCCTCTACGCCAACAACCAGCAGGTCGGCACCAGCGAGTACCCCCACCGCTTCAACAACCGCGAGGGCCTCACCTTCGACACCTCCGGCCCCTACCAAGAGTTCCCCATCATCTCGTCTGGAAACTACACTGGCAGTAAGTCTCCCACCAACAAGCCCCCGCATCCCTTGACTCGCAAACACCACCTCTTGGCATTCGATATTTGGGACTAACGTGCACCTCGCAGGGGCACCCGGCCCCGACCGTGTGGTCTTCGATCCCGATTACCGGGGCAGCTGCGTCTTTGTCGGCGCAATGACCCACACCGGCGCCGTCCAGCGCAACGGCTTCGTGTCGTGCAATGAGTCTTCGTCAAGCAGCGGCAGTGGCAGCTCGGCGGCTTCGAGTATCACCACCTCGGGCTCATTCGGGGTGCTACTGCCTGTACTGTCTCTTCTCGCTCTCACCGCTTAATGAAACCAAAACAATAAAACAGACTTCCGGCTTAATGGACTAGAGGGAAAGGAAAAAATGGTGGCGGGGCACATGTTGGGCCTGAGAGTTACCGAGGCGACTGAGCTGGAATCTGCCGGTGCTCGGGTTCTGGGCCGAGATGGACCGCTGGAAGGTTTGATTCCAGCATAGGTAATGACAATTTACCCCCAATTGTTTCTGGCTGTCTCAATCCGGTCTCTCCTATGGCTCCGCAAAAACGTTTTTGATAAAAGAGTGGAGATACAGGCTTTGGATCCCCCCTTGGTTGAGGTTCATTGCTCTCGAAAGCCATGCAAACTTATAGTATGCATCCACCAGCGCTTCTGCGCATCAGTATCGCCAAAAAGTGCGAGACGCTCAGGAGACCGCTCCATGTTCGTAAAGTCGTTGTCGCCATCTGGTAGCTCGACTCGAAGCTCACCTTCCGCTGAGAGTGTGATACCGTCCTTGTGTTGCGGCGAGAGAGGTAGTTTTTGATGTCCTAAAAATACTGGCGTTTGTTGTGATGAAGACGGCAGTCCTTGCGAATTGGGCTACTCAAGTACCGTCGCGACGTTTTCTGATGCGTCACTAATCGGCGTGTCTGGTACTACATACGTTTCCCACATCTGCTCAAAAGCGGTCTGTTCCGTGGTCAGCCCAGGGAAGAGTGTGCGCCAGTCATCCTCGGAGGAAGTTGGCTGATGGCTATATGTGTCAAGCGAGGCAGCGTCAGAGACATGACTCGGGACAATTGAGATGTTGTCCTGAAGCTCATCATCTAAGGCTCTCTTGGGCGGCTGGGATGTGAGAGCCTGGGGCGGATCAGTAGACGGTTTGTCAGGCGAGGAGGGTGGTACGTTTGGAGGAAAAAGACGGAACCGGGAACCGGACTTGCGTCGGATGCGTTGCTCGGCCGAGGCAATTCCGGACGTCGTGCTCATCGGGGCATTCTGGTTCCGTTCACTAGCAGCTAATTTCCTGTGAGGAGCCCAAGATGATTTGGAAGACGACTTCTCATGTAGAGAGAGTAAGCTACCGGTGTCGCTGCCACCGGGTTGAATAGGTGGCGCTGAGAAAGCGTTTCCAGCCACTGTCATTTGCGTGGTCCTGGGCTGGTTTCGAGGATCCAGCGGAGAGCCGTCTGGTGCGTCGGTCAGATACCTTATCTTGTCATTGAAGAAGTTTCTGAGGAAAGAAGATGAGTTGCTATGCGCATAGCTGCTTTTTCAACGTATTCACATGCAGGAGCATGTAAAGATAAAGGAAGAACACGAGAACAGGGGGGATTCTAAGAACAAGATAATTCAAAGATATACCTTTGAACGGCGAGTTTGTGGTCGCGGATGAGTAAGCCCGTCCACCAAAAGGAGCGCCCGGCGAAAGGGCACCGGGGATGGGACTCTGGGTTGTATCTGTGCTGATGGAGGTAGTAGAGACGTCATGATTTGCGCCTTGGTTTCCGCCATTGAGTGAAGAGGGGGGCTCGAATCTTGCATTGTTGGAGTTTAGCACCCGGTTCGTGTTTTCGGTGGTTTTGAGACCTGAAACAATAGGTGGACTCGAAAATCTCAGCGAAGGGAGGGGCTTCGAGATGCTATGGGCTGCCTGACGCCGAACCCTCTGTGGCGGATTCGGCTCGTGTTTGTTTTTCTCATGTTGTCGTAAAGCTTCCATCGACCGACTTGGAGGATATTGGCACCCAGGTAAATTGCAGGGAAATCTCGGCAGGTGGGAAAGCTCATGTTCTAAGAGGCATTTTTCGGTGGCAAATCCGATCGTGGCCTTCGGACATCCTTTTACGCAACAAGTGAAAGCTGAAATGCCCAGCTGCGCCTTCAAATTCCTCAGGGTTTCGGATGATATACCAGGAAAGTCATGCTGATTCAGAAGGCATCTGACAGTAGCCTGGTACGCTGCCAGCATTGATGCAATGCTGCAGCTGACAAAGTCAATAGGCCTTTTGGGATCCAGGTCGCCTATGATCCTTAGTTCAGTGCTTGATCCACTCAAAGCCCTCGCAAGCAGGAAATACAATATATGAATAGTTAACCTACTTCCATTATGCTGAAGCCTGGATTCCAGCGTTTGTAAAGACTTTGCCCTCAGGAAGGTGATGATATGATTTGCAAGGCTGGGATAACCAAGCAAGTAGTGCAGTCTTGCATCCACCTCCCAATCTCTGCTTGAATACGCTCTTGAAGGCGTTTTCGCAGCCGTCTCGTCCAGTGACCGTGCCAGTCTGGACGCAAGTGTCAGAATCGGCGAATCAGTGGCAAATCCATTCTCCGCTTCTGCCAACGAAAGTAGGTAATCCGTCCAGTGCTCCGTTGCATAGACGTGAAGACCGTTCTGACCACTGAGGATTCTTTCGGCTCGTTCTTGTTGGCTGCGCTCGCGTAGAAAAATGTCTATGCCTGATAGGAGACCGACCAGAGTCGCCGAACAATGTTCAGCCATTATCGACATCTCCGTAATCTCTAGGCGGCTTTCGGCGCTTTCAAGGAAGCTGAAAGGATTAGCGATTGCTTCGCGCTTTTTCATCACATCGAAAGGAAGGTCTACCTCTTGACTGAAGAGTGAATGAAAACAACTGAAGTATCCTTCTTCTCTTCCAGAAGAGGGCCGCACACGTCCAGAATGTACTCTCGGGCGAACTTTCTCCCTTCCGGATTGTACTCGCTGAAGGTCAAAGCTGACATGAGTTCGAACCGACGCAGTGGCCTCTTTTGATAGGCGACCCAGCCAAAAAGGCACCTAATACGGGCAATGGATCGAGGACCTTGACCATGCAAAATTCCTGTGACCAGTTTTCGATAGCTGCATTTCGTATTAACACCACATCCATTGGTTCATACCTGTTTCACATGGAAAGACTCACAAATCAGTTAATTCCTGTGGAAGTTGGCTTAATGACGATTTGACCTCTTCGCTGCTATGGAAGATATTGGAGCCAAGAAAGTCAAGCACAAGTCGGGCATATAAGAACATGCCTGAAGTCGTAATTCGAAAGTAAAACACAGGACTCACGTAGCTAGTGTACATTACCTGAGGATTTAATGGCAATTCTCTGCGCGAGTTCTTCTATCTCCTGCCCAGAAAGGTCTAGCTGCGAAAGTCTCTCGGAGTACGATCCCAGCCGAAATTGAGCATACTGTTGTATAGATTTATCTAGGTTGACTCTCTCTTCAGAGAGAAATATTGTATGTTCCTTCTTCAGGCGTCTCAACGACGGTGGCGTAGATTGAAAGGAAAGCAAGGCTTTGTAGACCGTGCTTCCAGGCAGCGTTGAGCGCGATGTGATGTGGCATAACAGCTTGGTAATTCGGGCCTGTGTCTCAGCTTGGCACTCACCAAGACCGTCGATCACCATCCAGACATACTCGGAGTTCCCAGACTCGTGAGCGCTGAGTTTGAATACATCTCTCAGAAGCTTCTCGAGTGCCGTTGTTCGCAGTGATCTTAATCCAGTAGTGTACTCGTCATGAACGTGCTTGATTATGTCGGAGGACCGAGAAATCAGTTGCATGAGCAAGGAACGAAGTATTTGCTCATAGCTGAGGGTCGAGGTGTAAGAGTACGAACAGAAATAGTGAACGACATGCACTTTGCGAGCCATCAGGAAATCGATAGTTCGTGCGCAGATACAAGATTTTCCGGATCCTGGAATGCCTTGGAGGCACAGCATTGGAATATCTGCATTTGGCTTGAGCCACGCCTTTGATGCTGGGTGCTGGGTGAACCATGAGCATGTTTCTGGATATCTCTTTGCTTCGTTCGAGATTGAGTCGATGATCCCGCGTTGTTCAGACTCGTCGTACTTGAGCCATGATGTAATTTCATCATAATATCGTCTGATTTGCTCCTTTTCGTGTGCATAGATCTGTTCAAGGCCCTTAAGGCTCTTCTCTTTCCAGTCACGCATTTCCTGCAATATGCTATGACTTTCGATTGTGTTCAAGGCGCTTGCAACCTTGTCTATTGTGTTCCCATGATACTCAAGGTCGCTGAAGATATGGTCAAACCGGCGTTCGAAACGACCCCAGGACGTTAAGAAAAGAAGCTTCCATCCTGCGAACCATGTTAGTAATATCGGGATAAGCGGTTGTCTCTCATTACTTACCGTTCCGATTCAAGAACCTGTATGCATGCTTATGAAACTGAAGAATGTCGCCGTAGAAGGCCGCTAAGGACTCTTGGAGGACCGAGTTGGACGCAAACTTGTTGGGTGCGGACGGACCGATGAACAAGGTGAACCGTCTTAACGACGACGCGATTCTAGAGTACCCTTCCATGATCTTTTCGAAGGCCTCAACGTACTCCGATGCCATTCGCAGAATGAACGTAATTGGTGCCCATATCCAGGGTAGGAATGGAATGCCATTACAAAGAGTACCCATCACCATGCTGTAATGTTCCATTCCTGAGAGGAGAGGTTCGAGGCGGCGCATGTTGCGAAGACAGCCGCGGGCGGCAAGCTGCCTCTCAATGTCGAGCGCGGCCTTCCGCACATCTTCGATGGTTTTGGACTTTCCAGCCTCCCAATCCTGCGGCGCAATATTTGTTTCAAGCTGTGTGAAGGCCGCATCCAACGCTTGGCGCACTGACTTGGGTATTGGAGGCTGCCGAGGCATGATAGGGAGTTCGACTACATTATTTGTGGTAGTCAAGCTCCAAAGCAAAAGACAAGGGTTGACGCAATGGGACGAAGAAGGTGAGTGATCCAATCTTCAAGTAAAATCAAATCACGCAGTAAAGCTTTGCCACATGTCATCTTTCTAGTCTGCAAACGACACCAGTCAGCCTTGTTTGGTCCCATGCATGCAGTATTCGCTGGCTAGTCGCTGCGGCTTATGCCAAGGTATGTAAATCGGGTTTGACTGGACTTCGAGACCTCAGGGTAAGACGCACTGCCACTCATGCGGTGTAGCTGCACAAGCAAAGGGGACATTCCTAAATCTAGCTATGATCTGGATGTAGCCTGAGTTGGTTGAATTTGGAGAAAAAAGTCTTGCAAAAATAGCTCAATTTTTGCTGAATACATTGCAGCGTCTTATTAACGCGGTGAAAGAACGCTGAAGGCGAGGAAAGATGTCATAAAGTCAAGACCCTCTCTGGTGTTGGAAAGTCATGGACGCCAATGCACTGGATGTCGAGTAATCGTGTGCCTAAGGTATGTACTCCAGTGCGTTGGCATCCATGCGGATGTTGGCCGGCTGTGCACACATTGCCACTTGCAGGTTTCAATTGGACAACTTCTATTTGCCTACCAGGATGACACGTCACAGGGCATTTTCACAATATTTTTTAGGTTCTTTCCAGATCTTTCGGAAAACACCCCATGCACCTAGTGCACCTTCGCCAAAGAACATATGTAGACTCGGTCAACCTTCCAGGTCCAATGCAGTTTTCATCTCTGAGCAGTGTTAATCGTTACTAGACGCGAGCGACATGGACTCGACCGACAATTTTACTTCACATCCAACAAAACGGCGGAGACTTTATGAAACCAATCAGCCCCAGATAGGGGATTGGATTGGCTTCTTCAATGGTAGTCAACAGCACCATGGGCACTCGACATTGAACACGGGAGATTTGCAGTCTACTACCATACGCAGCGATGAGGCCAGCGCCTTCCCCGTCACCACGTTTGCGCCTCAAGAGTACCAACGAGATCCTATATCGTCTTTTGAACAAGGATCCATGACGTGTGATTCTGTCTATCTGATGGACGGCTCTGGAAGTGGCGACCAGGCCTGGCGAACAGGATATCTTTGGTGCAAAGGAGCACATGACGTTTCGGGGCCATTTTCCACACAATGGCTCGGCAGGGCTAATAGCGACATACCACAAAGCCAGCAGTTCCAATGGACGTATGCTGGTATCCCCAACGGCTTCATGCCACAACCATTTCCCGGTCAGCTACAACCGGGCTCCTCGTATTGCCAATTTGACAGTTCAATGGACTATTCCGGACTACAATCCGCCACTTTCGGTGCGAGTGCCAACTCCCCGGACAACGAAATTATATGCGTGGGCTCTGGTGAATCACCGAAAGCATCCAGATCTGAAATAGCTGTTGAATCAATAGAGACCGTTTGTTTCGGCACTGTAGGTTCTCCCTTGCCCAAAACCAATCACACGGATAATTGACACACCAAGATTTCATCAATTCCTGCCAAGATTCTCTTTCGTGATGTTCCCCCTACCAGCCTGCGACATTGTGTCGAGCTGAAGTCAGGGAGTAGTTTCGTAATCACTGGAGACCCGGACGGCATTGAAGGTGTGATTTTACCCGGGGATGGCCACAACCAAATGATTCAGGAAATGATGGACGACGATGAGTTGCAATTATATGCAATGTGCGACATCAAAGAATCAGCAAACGGAAAGTTCGTCCAAGTACCATGTGGCCTAGATATTACTGTGTATGGACCGGCAGCAGAGTTTGAAGGGATTGGAGACTGGTTCCAAGAATATAACGTCTATCTCCAAGATCCCCGGGATTGCCATGTGGACGCACAATACTGCAATCCGCATAAGCTGTCATTCGGAGGCATAGCAGCCTGCCCACTGGTGTCAGAGATGGTTTCACAGAGTCTGGACCAGATAATCTTCAAAGATATTACCGAGTCGATAGATGTTTTAGACATCTTAAGAAGTCGTTCAGACTTAGAAGAAGCAGCTCAGCCCGGAATCATCACGGCGGAATTGAAAAGGTACGTCAACACAATCCCCTTCTACGAAGAGATCTTTGGAATTAATCATGGGGCCTGAATTGCAGACGTCAGAAGCAAGCACTCACCTTTATGTTGAATCGAGAGCGGGGGTGGGCATTCGATGGCCGGCAGTCAGACATCTGGAAAGTCATATTCACTGCCCAACGAAGATCGTGAGTTCTTAGCCGTAAGTTCATTGCAACCTACTGACTTCTCCAGTTTCGTCAACATGATCACAGAATCAGTACAGGATGACGAGCCTCCGCAGTTCTGCGGTGGCATCATTGCAGATCCAATGGGTTTGGGAAAGACTCTCACAATGATCGCTTTGGTAGCTACCGACACTGAGAAGAGAAACGAGGAGCTCGACCTGCAAAAGACTTCCAATTATGTTGATGCAACGTTGATAGTTGTCCCTCCGCCTTGTAAGCTGGCAGTCGTAGCTTTCAATGTGACGACACTGACGAAGAACAGTACTTAGTTCATGGGAGGAACAGCTCTCGGAGTAAGTTAGATTATGCTGAGTCTTGAAAGATAGGTCACTAACTGAGTGTAAGGCATGTCATAGAAGGAAAGCTAATTCACCGACGACATCATGGAAAGTCTAAGATGGCGACCACCAAAGCCGCTCTCAACAGCATAAATGTAGTCCTGACAACCTACCACACTGTGTCTGCTGATTGGAAGTCTGGTGCTGCAACACAAACTTCCCCCCTATTCGTGCATCAATGGAGGAGGGTCATACTTGATGAGGGTAAGAGGACTTCACAGAATTTGTGGCATACGGTTCGATGAAAGACTAACGGAGCCAGCCCACCTCATCCGTAACAACAATTCGCGCATGGCTGGTGCAGTCTGTGCACTAGAATCAGTTTCCCGCTGGGCTGTCACCGGCACTCCAATCCAAAACCGACTGAGCGATCTGGCTACCCTCGTCAAGTTTATTCGGGCGTATCCTTACACAGATACCAAGCAGTTTGAGCTTGATTTAGTACACCTATGGAAGTCTGGACATGACGAAATAGCCACTCAGCGCCTGAAAAAACTGTCAGCCTGCTTGATCCTTCGCAGACCCAAAGGCACGATCAGTCTTCCACCAAAGCACGACAAACTCTGTGCCATGGAGTTCACCCCCGATGAGAGGATAGCATACAATAAAATGCGACAAGGTGTCATCGCTAAAATTGATAGTGCGCTCTCACAAGATTCGGGCTGGACTAAACAGTCTCAGACTGCTGTGTACCACAACGCCCTGCAGCAAATTGAATCACTGCGACTATTTTGCAATCTCGGGCTCGGCTATGATGCTAGACATGAGATAATGGAGCAGGAATCGACTCCAAACCATCATGGCTGGAATCATAGAGTCCAGCATATGTTCAATCTTCAGTGTCAAGACGGTTCTATCGCATGTCTTATATGCTCATCCACGTGTGAGATGAACGACTCTATTCCAGATCACGGCTATGCGGAAGAGTTCCCTCCTAGGTATTTCGAATGTTTGCAATTCACCTGCAGCGACTGTGTCAGAAGGTCGGCGGAATTTAACCGAACGCTATCTTGTGGGCACAAGCCGTCGTGCATCTCGGCGCCAATTTCTACGGATATCAGCAATATTGAACATCTTCCGTCTTCAGGCGTTGTTGAAAAAGCGGTTACTGATTGCCTACCGTCAAAAGTACGAGTTCTGATAGCAGACCTGAAACGACAGCCACCTGGTGTGAAGAGGTGAGTATTTTAGGCTTTTATTCTGGCGCAGGAATTTTCTAACTCTGTGCAGCATCGTCTTCTCAACTTGGAGGATGACGCTTCGTGTCGTGGAGCAAGCACTGGAAAAGGCCGGAAAGTCCAGTGTCAGATTTGATGGAAGCGTCTCGCACAAGGAAAGGGACCTAGCTGTCGAGAGATTTAGGAAAGATCCTGCGACATCAGTCATGCTGTTGACACTTTCGTGTGGTGCGGTTGGGTGGGAGCATCATAACCCATGTTGATTCCTTTGGAACATGTAGCTAATTCATGTTCGCAGACTCACATTGACAGTAGCAACGCGTGTCTATCTCATGGAACCTCATTGGGAAGGGCTCGAATTTGACATAGCCTACTCTTCTAATATGCTGTTGTACAGGAATCCAAACCTTGAGGAGCAGGCATTGGCTCGTGTTTATCGAATCGGACAAACTCGAGAAGTCATAACAATACGCCTTTACATACGAGACTCTTTCGAAGAGGTTAGTCGCATGACCAGTTGAGCTTTATTGAGCGCTATTGTAGATATGGTACATTAACGCATTTTTACTCAGCGGGTAATGGAAGTACAGCAAACAAAGAAACAGCTCTCTGGCCTCATACTTTCTCCTCATGATGGCGATCGATGGGATGACTCATTGAACGGCCTAGATGTGAGTCCTTTCAGCATTTCTGAAGGCTTTATAATACCTGACAAACCATGTTGAGCAGAAACTGAGGTCCTTGCTCTGATATTACTGTTGGGGAACCTTTTCGCTCTCAAGCCTTCTGCCACTCATCCACTTTCAAAGGGAAGCAGCTGAAAGCGTGCTCGAAGTGCCTACACAATTCAAGCTCAATCAAACGCGGATCGTGAGAAGTTCGAGTTTGATATGAGTCCAGAAATCTACAGCCACTTGGGCTTGGTTCACTGGACAATGAACTTACTCGAACATGGCATTAATGCTTGAGGAGAACATGTAAGATGGTCACACGACGCCCCCGACCTCTTGTTTTGTCATAAGTCCACTCGCTCTCAACGGTGGAAGCCTGCTGCAAAATTCAAATTGCGTTTGTATTACTTCTATACGACTTTCGTTCATGGTTCAATTCAAACTTGGTCTCAGACCCTCGGTGTGGCGTCTCGGTCGCCACAAATTCGGCAGACTCGAAGCAGTCCTGAGGCGTGTAACTGCGAACAGTGTTGGTTCTGAAGTTGCGAACGATTTTGCTCCGTGGAAGAGCTTGATTAAGAAAGTAGACACCTTCTTGAGATATCGAAGCATGTTTGTCTGCCCCATGGTATTTTAGCACAAACAAAGTCTTTGTAAGATAAAACAGGGTATAGAACTCACACTGTGTCTCCTGCCATAAAGCGGCTCGAACCGTCCAGGATTTCTCGAGCCAGCCTCCCCTTCGGTAGCGTAAATGTCGTCTGTCTGGCATTTTTCCAAAAGATTGCCGATTTCGACTCCGATTTCCTTACAATTCGACCTCTCCTTGGGTGCAGGCCTCAGCATTTTGCTTTCGATGAAGCCAAGAAACTCATGCAGTGGCTTTGTACAACTATTTTGCCGGTGAAGTCTCTCGATCCACTTAAGTCTTGTCAGCAAGTGACAAACATTTCCAGGGCTTTTGTGTGTCATGGATACAACGGAATAAAGTTATGGGGTTTTCTTACATCGACCACGGCCGGTTTTATCTTGGCCTTATGGCTACGTCGTGAGAGACTTGAAGCTCCATCAATTATGAAGAACTTGTCTTCTCGGATACTCGCAATCTCGCCCTCAACACGCAAGTTTGTGAAGGATTTCCGAGTTTCTGCGTCGCCGAGTAGAAACCACGAAACAAACTCGAGAAACACGCATCCTAGTGACCAGATATCGTAGCTTTGGGAGATATGTTGCTGTAGATCAAGCTCTGGGGGTCTGTACGTGCCGGTATAGCCAAGAATGGCAGTAGGGTGCACTTTGGACCGGGAATGCGCCGTGTTGAACCTAGTCAGCCCGAAGTCGGAGATGACCAAGAAATTCTGAATGTTTTCATGTTCATGAAACCATAGAATGTTCTCAGGTTTGATATCTCCATGACGTCCCCATTCTTTGCCGTTATGACTTGCAGCACGCGAAGATTCCCCCGTTTGGAGAACTGGGTTCGACATGCTGGTGATGTGATGAATTCTCTGTAGACCACGCACGAGTCCCTTACACTGTGTGAAAATCCACAGGGTATGAGCCTTGACACCGGGCCTGAGGTGGGAAGTTTGCTTCCAGAACTCTCGAAGGTTTCCATCAGCCCAAGGAAATACTAGAGAGTATCGATCGCCATACAAGTTGCTAAATTGAAGTTGGATCAGATGCTTGGGATGACTATGTTGTACCGAGAGCTTATTGAATAGCCTCATTTCTTGATCATACGCCTCCTTTGTGACGTCATGGAGCTCTTTGATTGCGAAATAATTCTTGCTTCTTCCTTTTTGAACCTGAATACGAAGACCATTAGCAATGCAATCGTATACCGTAGGGGCCTAACGAACCTTGCCATAATCTTTTGTGCCGTAATGTGCGTTGTGGATTCTGACTTTTCTAACCGTTCCATAGCCGCCCGATTGTGGTTCACTGAGCTCTAGTAGGGGGAGCGTTGGTCGATCTCTCAAGTTGTAGAAATGAGTCTTCTCCCCAGGAAGTTCGAATAAGGGAGCACAGACCACTCTCTGCCGCAATTCGAAGTCTTCCTTCATGGTAAATGACCACGAGGTGAGCGATTTCAGAGGCTCCGGGTGTTCTTCACGATCAGGATCGTCTGGAAGGTTTGCGTGCGTCTTGTAGAGTTCCTCACAGAACTCCGTTTCGCTCGTGATTCTCTTTACCTTCAGCGGAAGATCATCATCTGCAATGTTGCCTTTGATGAAGTCTTGAATGAAATGTATTTTCCCCATGATGACGAGAACTGCAAATATCTTGCGGCGGGACGGCTCTCCGATGATCTTGTTCGTCAAACTGTCTGCGTCCTCCATATTGGGATCATCGGAGGTCAAATCGAGAAGAAGGCTGCGAACGACACTATCATTGATGATCTTGCCTAGCTTGTCGTGTGGTAGGAACTCTTGCCCATCGTGGGCAGATACTTGGTAGGAGCGTCTAATTTCATTGGCGATCTCTCCGGCGCTGATAGGGCGATGTGGCGTTAAAGATCCATGTCGAAGGGGCCGCGTGAACAGATCATCTCGGGAGCTAGAGTCTGGGATAGCATCATCAGCGACATCACGGTCAGTGTCACGGAGAGATTCCATGACGTCCTCTATGCCCGACAATGAGGTGGTGCTTCCAGAGATAACTGGGATGAGCGGTATGTTTGATGATAAGCGACGAGGAGGTGCCGGTTCAACGGATGAACGAGCGATAAGACGAGAGCAAATCAAAAACGAAAGAGACCACAAATAGAGTCAATTCGCCACTACAATGATGCAAAAGGATATTCAATTGCGATAGGCGGATGCAGCGGTATTATACATCTGAAAACTGGCCTCCCACCTCTCGTCCGATTTCAAGCCTTCTACCAAGCCATTCGTGTCTACCAAGGTCAGTGCCGCACATCTTAAAGTGGTTGGGCTGATCGACCGCAGATCCGGTCAGCACCGCCAGAAACATAGACTACACGAAGCACGGAGGATAATGAGACATCAACTGCTCTGCATCGAAACGCGCAGTGGCTTAGCATCACGAGGGTTCTGCCAAGTTGTGAGCCTCATGGACACTGGGGACACGGAAGAGAAGGCCACACCGACGGTTCGCCCGGCCTAGTGAGCGTTTTCCTCGGCATTATGGCATCCTACGGGCGTGTTCAATCACATGCTGCTAGGGTACACGGGCAGCTAGAGTGAATCCAGCCTTGCAGGATTCGGTAAGTCCTTAAAATATCCCATGTCGATGCCCGACGACAGCCCCAGCCTGACCAGCGTCAACTGATCACCCAGCCATTGAAAGGAATTGGAGGGTGGTCAGCGTGATAAAAGAAATGCACATTCAATGCAACTTGTAGCACACTGTTGACAATATTGAGATAGCCTGGGCTGTGGCTTTGCAGCCCTTTTCCGGGGGATAAGGCTGGCTTTATCCACTTCAAATTCAACAACGATTATCATCTTCCGTTCTGTCTTAGTTATACATTAACTCTGAAAGCTCCCATTTCAGCCTGACATTCTGGAATAGGCACCCAAATATGTCTCCCTGCTGCCCTGCTCTGTTTCCCGCTTAAATTCTTGGTCGGTCGCGATTTCCGCAACAGCTACGCGCTCAAATAACTGTTATCTTACTCTTCTGGCATTTTTACTCAGATGGCATCCGTTCAAAATCCGGTAAAAGCTGCCAAACCAAAAATTAACACCCAAGACAGCAGCGAGGAGATTGACAATTATGAAGTTCATTCCAATCTTATCAGCTCATCTCGTCTATTGAAGATTCTCGAGGATCGCTTGCCAGCCGACAGCTTCACCATTGAGATGCGACATAGCATCTACATAATCCGGGCGAAGAGATCATGTACGAAGGAAGCACAGGCACTCTTCAAAGAACTTGCAAATAGTGTGCAATCGACAAAATAGGTTACGAGGTACACTCTGGTTCCTTAGGTGCGCTACATTTCTAACGGATGAGAGTAGCCTGATCAAGCAGTCGTCGACGTTGTGGACGCGGCTGACGAAAGTCCTTTGGGGGCGTTATCAGAAGTGTCGGGCAGCCTCCTCCCACTGCAATATTCAAGGAAGGGATACAATTTGTCGGTGAGATCCCCTTTTGCAACACATGAAAGGCGACATATGGAAGTGGAGATAGGAAGGAAGTAAACGCACATAATAGGAATGAAATAGCTAGGATTCGGAGACAAGACAGTACATATGCCGGTGGTACATGTAGATGGCCTAAGTAATGACGAATACGCCCAAATCCCCAGACATGTGCTCAAAAAGCACTCTGCCTACGCCTACTCTCGCATACCGCTCGAATTCAAGCGGAAGAGTCGGCTTGATCACAAGAACAAAATGCTCGGCACGCTGCGATAGGTCGTCTGTTTTCTCCCTCCCAAGAACAACACAGTGCAGATCTATGGTCTTGTTGTATCCTCGGTGGTCAAACAGTATCCGCCCAGAACAGTCTGCTGCCATCATGTTAAGCTTTCGTATGTGACACCTTAGAGTAGGTTCGACGCCACTTTGACTGGCATTCCAATGCTGCTTCTGTCCACTTTGACTGATGAACGGTGAAATGATGTTGTTTTCCCAATAGACATTACCAAATGGTATTTTCATGTATGAAATTCGGCCGCTGTATCCCATCCAAGACCATGAGGGAACTGTTCTTTCAAGGGGATACGCGATTGGGGCTAGCGTCGAGTCATCAGTTCTTGTCCAGAGCAAGCTGCGATGCAGGAATCGTTCGAAGACTCCAAATCCTCATTTAGTGGCGAACGTTCTTATGAGCCTTTCTTCGAGGCCCTTGATTGCCATTGAACGATCTGCGAAATTGGTGAAGTCAAGAGCTGAGTAGGTCTGGTACAGATTTTGAAATAGCAGTATCCTGGCCCCTTTGAAATACCCAAGCGCCAAATTCGGGAAATTGGAGTCGCCAAGAGAAGCGGCCTTCTGACTACAAGAACAGGTTAGAATTTTTGCCCAATCTTTGTGAAGATCACGACAAGGGCTTACTTGACGAGTTTCATCAGGCTCTCGCAGTGAATGCCAGCTCCACACTCCCAATACACTTGAGATGATGTAAAGTGAAGAGTACGTCTTGCAAGAGCTCGCTCTTGCAGGACCCAGCCCCGTCGGTTCAGAACAGACTCCTCTACATCCTGGCGAAATCTGTCGATATACTTCACAATGAAAGCCTTGCCGTTTGATGGTGTTTTGACGGTGATCAGGGGCTGCTGTTTTCTGGCTGCTGGCAAGAACCCGTCTTCCGATGAAGACGCAGAACTCGCGGCGATGACGAAGTCCGCAGAACTGAAGACCTTTTCCATGCGAGAAGCTTCCAAGTTCCAGTCATTAAGGTCGTCTTGTATGATGCAGAGAGAGTCAATCCACAGATATCGAAATCCCAGTTCCCGAGCAACCTTTACTCCGTCTTTGAAAGTGTTTGGCAGCTGCTCAAAGTCAATCCCCTTTTTGAACTGGTCGACATTGCTCTTGAGGGTTCTAAATCGCTTTCCAATTCCCCAGCAGTGGCTTAGAGCAACAAATTGACTGAGGCTCACGCCCTTCCCGTCCCGAAGACAGAGCCCAGGCTGCTCTTTGGTCCCCAAATCCAACACCCGTGTAGGGAGCTCGGGAATGGCGTTGAATTGATGGCCATGGGACTCATTGCATGTTCTAAGCCATTCTTTAAACAAGACGAATTGAACTTTACTGCCTGGCTATGAAAGTTGGCCGTAGCCCAGTTGGATTTCGGAGGGGACCGAGACATGGTCATCTGCAACGCTAGTCAGAACCTATGCATGAATACATTTCAGGACGCTGTTTCAGGACTCACATGGATCGCAGTAGATAGACAGGAGGTAAGGGCCATTGGGGTCCAGCCTGATAGCCGAGTTAACGCGGCTGTAGCGTATAACATCGGCGTCGCCCAGACCAACTTCTTTCGCTGTTTGCCAAATCAACCGGCAAGAAGCACAATCTTCTGATCGCTTTCTCAAGTGCGACATGTTATCGGATATGGCGAAGTGCCGTGTCCAGATTTGGACACATCTGCAGCATAACTCATGGTAGGGTTGCTGAACGGAGAGCGTGCTGGTGGTGACGGCGTCGAAAAATGATCGAGCAAAGCGATTGTCACTTTGGGACTGCCATTCGTCTTTGAGCTTCTTAGCTTGCTGATGAATGGGGTATTTATTAGCAGAGAGCATTGAAGTATAATCCTTTACTTGGTCGACTTACGGACTGGGTAGATGTTAGTAACATTAGTAAGCGCAAATGCTCTAGGCAATTTGCTGACCACCTAGAAAAGAAGTCAGTACCTCTGCTTTTCCTCGACGAGACAACCTGTGACGCGAATATGAATGTTTTGAAACCGCACATTCTGTCTACCATGTCAGCAAATAAATAACATGTTGAAATCCAAGATGTGGTGACCAACGTACTACATGCCATTTGATTAGCCAAGGTAACTCCTCTGTCAGGTGAGAAAACTAAGGCAGACTTACATCTTGCTCATCTACAAGCGAGATAGTATCCTCCACTGGACCATCGCTTCCGTCACCCGTGCTTGAAGCGTTTGATGTAAATCCCGGAACTGACACCTTCATCAGTTAGGTTTCCGAGACGCCTGCTTGGGGGTGGTCGAACGATTTCTTGATGGATCTTCATGACTCTTTCCTGTCGCCTTGTTTTTGCGAATTTGTCCGAATTTAGAGGCAATCTCAGCGATCTTGTCTCAACGATTCCAATCTGCGACGAGCATTTTCTTGTCAACAACGACCAAACATTCCTTCAACCAATCATGAGTTTGCGCACTGGCATCTAAATGTTTTGACAATGTTTTGATCACATCTTTCACATCATGAGATTGGCGAATTTTCTTGTCAGTTTCGTGACCCTCCCAAAACTGTTTTACCTTTCTCGTGAACTTGCGCAGCTCTTGCCAGCCATACACCGTCCAAATCAGAAATTCGAGAAACACACACCCCAGGCACCATACGTCAAAAACTCGGGAAAGTTGGCCAGTACCCAGCTCAGGAGCCTCATATCGCGTAGTTCCCGTCTTTGCGTCGGTAATCGCCTTGATCTCCTTACGCTGTCGAGTGTCTTTCTCGTGTATCTTGGCGAGTCCAACGTCTGCGATACAAAGAATATCTGCTTGTCCAGCTTCGGTAAACACGAGGATGTTTTGGGGCTTGAGATCGGTGTGGCGACAATTCTGCTTGTGAAGAGCTTCGGTGGCGCTGCATAGACCACAGAACTGGGTGAGAACCCACCCTAATAGTTTGTCATTGCCTGCTACTAGCGGACACTGGGTTCGTTGCCAGAATTCTTCCAAGTTACCGCCTCCTGCCCACGGAAACAGGAAGGCGAGAGTATCGCCACTGGTAAAAGCGGCCAACGGGTAGATCAGATGAGGGTGATGCAGCTTTCGCATCATTTTAAGTGACGCCAACTCTTTTTTGAAGTACATCTTCTTGTCCATGAGGAGTAGCTTCACAGCAAGACCTTTGCCTCTAAAACTTTCCTGGAAAATGAACACATTAGAGAATCAAGCTAAAATGGCGAACTAGGTACAGTACCGGTTTGTGGGACTTGGGCAGGTCAACTTCGAACACGGTCCCACCGTACCCATCCTTTGAGGTCGAAAGCTTTTTTAGAAAGGGAAGCGGGCATTGTCGGTCAACGTCGTATTGGAACCTGTCGGCAAAGAATACGGGGGCGAAGAAAAGCCAATGTTTGTCTGCAAAACTCTCAGCGTCGAAGGCGGGCCACTTCTCGAAAAGATTCCAGGGCTGCATATTCTTGCTGTCCACACGGAGACTGAATATGCTGATTTTCCCATTTTTCCCACGTGATTTCCGGACGGGGAGATGCTTGTCGCAAAAGCCATTATTTTGTAGCGATTGTAGATACTTCAACTTGTCACAATACACCAGAGCCAGAAAAACCTTCTTCGCTGGCATTCTCTTGTCAAGCACATACTCGACGAGTGACTTTGTTGAAACATCCTTAGGGAAGCAACTTTTGTTTCTTTTGAGGTGATCCTCCACTTTTTCCCGCGTGGTGAGTTGTGCGATAGCGCCGCTTGGAACAAAGTCTTTGTCATCCCATGTTTTGCGGATTCTTTGACGAATCAAGTCGTCTAAGTTTTCTCGCGCTCCCGATGGGGCGGAACGGCTTGACGGTCCTGAATTCGGCATGATTTAGTCGCATACGCAGCCCGGTCAAACGCGGTTTCTGTTCGATTCGTAACAAAGCTGAGAATGATCCACCAATCCATGCAAGACGGAGTCGATTCCCTTCTTACTTCAGCCTTGTTTCATGACTTTCCATTGAAACACAAGCAACAACGGCCCTGTGATCGTGAAGGTTATCAAACAGCGTGTGAATGGTTACCTATTTGCGGACGGCGGATGCAAAAGTGCCCGAGTTGATAAGTAAGAGGGTTTTACTGAACCAAAGTAGAGTGTCATTCGGAGTATGAAAGGTCAGATCAGCAGCCCTGGTAGGGAATCTAAAAGTGGTAAGAGTTCTGCCTACGTTGTTAATGTCATGGGATGAAAGAAATCGTAGTAGGTAGATAAGAAGATGATATAGACGATCAGGTAGGTGCCTATTTGTGATACTCGCCATTGCGGTCATGCAGCCTGAAGGCAGACTACTCAACGAAATATTGCTGACTGCAGGAGGCGATGGGCATGCACGGTCAGAGTAGCAGCTGAAGTTGGGTGTGACATCCTTTTCGGGGATGCATCGGAGACCGGACGTGCCATTTTGGAAAAGTCGCTGATGCCAAGCTCTCGGAGGTGAGGAAAACTTGATTATGTCGTAGTTGTGAAGGTGTCGACAAGGATTTGATGGTGTGGGGGAACGGTTTATTGTTGGACATCCTACGACCCGCCCCTCAATGGATGCCTGCAAATTACAAAATGAGGTACTTGTGGTTATCACAGACATTTAGCCGGATCAAACTGAAGATTACAGATGATTGAAATCAGGACGGAGAAAAGAGACAAGTTCAGGCGGGTTGTGAAGCGCTTCGGGTACTCTAACCTCTCCTTGATTGCAGTCAACGAGGTATTTAGGGGTGCACTGAGATTACCTAGCTTACTGCTTCGCGGCCTTCCTATGTCGAGATGTCAGAATTTGCATTTTTTTTGCAAGCCTGGCCCCTTCGTACACGTAGTTTTCTGACAGATGTCCAAGGTATGATGCCACTACTCGCGACTTTTATGTGAAGCTGGAAGACTGGCTTTTTCATAGATCTCCATGACTGTAGCCAACCCCGCGAGGTCAGATTTCCATATCCCTTACTGTCAGATCAATGACTTGAATGAGGCTGTGTAAGCCATCAACACCTACCACTGAAAGTTCCATGTAGTTAAAGCGGGAACGCAAAGAGCTGATGAGGAAGTCGAATAAAGAAGGGGACTGCTCTATAGCCAACGAGTTCAATTGTGAAACCTTGCCACCACATCAAGACTGGCTTTAGTTCATACGTCCGGGAGTTACATCACATATCCATTGCCTGTGAAGTCTATCTTGGGAATCATTTGGGACCAAAGTGGGGCCAAGTACCACCATTCGTTGCATCAGACTCCATCCAAAAGTCTTCGATGAGCTTTCCATGTGATTTTACAACGGCATAACGCTAAAGCTGGCACAAGCTACCCGCAAGACCAAATGGAGCATTATCGTCAGCCTTTGCTCAACTCAGCTTCTGGAATGAGTCTGGTGCATTAAGAGTTTCGGAATGCTCTGTCTTGATTTGGATCGAAGACGAAGATTTTCGACTGGAAGATTAACAAAGAGCCCCGTCTTTCAGATAGCCCGACAGCAGCAGCAAATTGGCAACAGTGAATCCAGTAAGATGCGAGTTGCGCTATGATTTCAAGTTGGTCTACCAAGAGGTTCCAAGCCTGGGATTATTTTAGACGGCTGCTAAGTTCATTGTCATACATTACTGTAGCCAGCCAGAGGCAGTGGACTTGAGGGTTTCCTTCATAGACATGACTGGTTATGGGAGATAAGGTAGGTTAACTTGACGAGTAGTGGATGAACGGATTGTTGATAAGGCTGAGCAATCTTCGAACCAAGACATAGCTGGATAACGCCCATTTAAGTATTTCGCGTCTAGGTCTACACATAGCAGGCTACAAACACGAGAAACGGCAGATTGACCAGTGCATCGTCGTTAGAAATCGAAAGTCCGCCCTGCTTTGTCAGGATACTTGCGGAGCATTCATTACTCTCGCAGTTACTCAGCAGGTCCCGCGCTCGCTTTCGGTTTCCGAATTCAACCAATCATCTTGCTGAAGTCGATGCTCTGACCAGAACACAGCTTTGCCATTGAGCCAAATCCTTGCCAAGCCTAGTTCATAGCAGCGCCGGCAGTCGAATAACAGCTAATTAATGGCCAATGGGCCAATACCGACCGGTCCTTAAATTGAGCTCGGCACATGCCCACGATAGCTTCGAAACCGCAATCCGCGCGTCGCGCGCGTTTAGCCAAGAGACGCACTTCTGCGCACTTGCGGACTGCGTCTTGGACATGGCGGAATTGCGGACTTGAAAGTCAAATCGTCAAGATGGATCTTCAGGGTTTTGAGGTTGGGTTGATTTGTAATTCGCGAATGTCCAGCCTTTGCTCTGGAGTTTTCCACCACGCATAGCACTTAAAAGATGGTTATCCTCAGTTGCAGGTAAGATTGCATTGATGATAGGCAAACTCAATCTTGTAATTAGAAGATTTTTCTCAGTTCTTCTTCTTCGGAACGTGAGCTTTTACAAAATATCTTCTTCACTCAAAGAAATCCTGCATCGCCCACAGCAACCTAGGCATCATGCCTTCCCAGAAGCTCCTCATTACTGGCGCAACAGGTTACATGTGAGGTCCAAGACTCAGTCTTATTGTCTTCCAGTCCACTAACATGACTCAAGCGGTGGCACTGTGTTGACCCAGTTGCTGATTTCGACGGTTCCAGGGATAGACTCACTCTCATTCAGCACCCTGATTCGGCACCAGAGCCAAGCCGACATCCTCGCTAAGAAGGACATCCAATCAATCATATTCAACGGCTTGGAGGACATTTCAATTATTCGACAAGCAGCGGCTGATCACGATATTATCATCCATATCGCCAACAGCTTTCACAAAGCTTCAGCAGAGGCTATGCTTCAGGGTCTACATGACCGAAAGGCCAAGACAGGAAAGACAGGCATCTTCATCCACGTGCGCCATCCAAAATCACTCATTCTGTCAACGAAACTGCGGAACTGACATCATTAGACTTCTGGAACCAGCAACGTCGCTAACTTCCCCATCACGAAGAAGTATCGTGGAACTTGAGTCTACTCCGACGAAGAAGACATATTCGACTATGAAAAGTCTCTTGACCTCCAAGGGCCACATCAAAATCGGTCAGTTGACATATTTGTCGCTGAGGCTGGCAAGCGATTGGGAGTAGACACGTACTCCATCTGGCCGCCTCTCGTTTTCGGCATCGGGACTGGCTTTTTTGATCCACTGTCCAATGGCCAGTTGCCAATGCTCATGCGCTTGTCCCTGACCAATGGGGAATCTCTGTATGTTGGTGAAGGTGCAGGGCGATGGAGCCATGTGCACGTAGAAGATCTGGCGGCGCTCTATGAGACTGTCCTTGCGAGAGCCATTACCGGCAAGATTTCTTCACAAGACCGAGCCATATTCTTTGCCGAGACTGGAAGCAGTAGCTTCGCCGAAGTGGCTGACAACATTGGGAGAGCTGGATCAAAGCTAGGAGCGCTCAAAACTGCCAAGGCCTCGTCAATGTCACTCAAAAGCATTGCCCGGGATCAGTTTCACGGGGATATGAACTGGGCCGAGATTGTCTTTGGTTAAGAATCGTTGGTATCTACGAATCTCTCAGGGGAGATTGGATGGAAGCCGAAGAAGACGGCGGTGCATTGGGAGGCAACATTCATCGACGAGTTTCGGTTGGTGTTTGGCGAAGCAAGCGGAGTAAAGGAAATGAATTAAAGACGGTTTGTATCAGTTTTTGCCCTTGGGGTTTCTGTAATCCGAGTTTCGCAGACGCAAAATCTACGAAATGTTCCAATTATGACTTTCGGTCGCCATGTCCAAGTACCCTTTCTGGTAAATAGTAGCGCACGCAGCTGAAGCTTTTCAATCGATCTCATCATAATCTCATTTAGCATGACACCTCCAGCTTTAAACAATGACTTTTACTTTCAAACATTGTAGGCTGGATAAGGTGATGGAATACCTCTGTTGGCTACTTTGATCGCAGATGGCTGTGAGTGGAAGTGGGACTACAACGAATGCAGGCGGGACTTGGGGTTGCCCGTCGACAGCTGCAACTGAGGTGGCATTGACAACAAGCAGGTATATACGGTGACCAATGAGTGCTATTCGTGGACGATTGATCCTGACGCCAAGCTGTGAGTGGAAGGATGAGGTAGTTGATGCCCGTGCTGGCACACCGCCTGCAGTGGCTGCTGGTTCCAATTCCCAATAAGGATAGAAGTAGATCAGTTCAGTCAGTCCAAGGGGGTTCTCGCTTCAAACAAAGGTACAAATCGCCCTTGTGTCCAATCTGTCAATATATTTCATCTAACTAATCCTTTTTTGTTCCAACAGTTTGGAATATCTTGCTAGGTAGCCGTTGACGCCAAAAACGGGTTCGGCGGTCTGCTAACCTCTCTAATTCAATCATCTTGTTCGCGAATAACATACCAAATGATGAGGCATGTGATAGTCGACCATGAGCCTCGTCTCCGACGCCAGCGGCTCATTCTCCATCATGTCTCCCATGGCGCTCAAAAGGTCCGCACGCGAACTCAGAAGCAAGGGATGCACAGTTGAAAGGTAGTCATGAATCGTAACAAAAGAACTAACAGCGGGCCTCACCACCACGATAACAGTTTTCCCGCGCGGCCTTTAGGTTCCGCAGCATTTGAGTAAATGCAATGGTCCGTCTTCGTCCGAAGCCGGGTCATAGTCGGTCGGGTAGTAACCCCCAATGGGTATCCGGGTCCGTCTTCCCCTCCTCAACCTCATCGGCGCATTCGGGGCCGGTATGCTCGCGGTGGCATTCAAGCCACACGTCCTCCCACTCGTTAAGGTCATCGACGACCACGGTCATGGATGAGACCTTGGATTCCGTGAGCGCAGCCTGCGAGAACGGATGCCAGGCGTGGTCCTGGAAGTAAGGCTCCAGAGAGCTCGTGTCCTTTCGGTTGCCATGATGTGGACGACGGAGTCAAGCGGACCGTCAATATTCCAGAAGAGTCGGCGGGCCTCAGAAGAAAGCTTGGGAGGTTGGTGAACGGCGCAGAGTGCGTCGTGACTAGGAATAAGTGCTTCCCCCTCGAAAGTCGACATGTTGGTCTAGTAAAGATTGAGTCTGTCTGATTGAGGCACTGAAAATGATTTTTTGGCTTGTCGCGATGTCGAGCGCGTAATTTAGCCTTTGAAGACGTTGCTGAGAAGGGAAAACGCACGCTGCAGACAAGCACGTGGGCGACGGGGTTTATATAGCAAGTCACTTCGACGAAGTCCCGCGAATGGTCCACCCTTGCAACAGGCTTCAACGGCTACATCTGCTAACAATGACCCAGGCCCAACCCACATACGGCACAGGATCTTCCACTCATAGTTTTGCTACTTTGAAGACCCGTCGCAACGACTAACTTGAGAATTCTTTAGATCTCCTTTAGATCTCCTGAGGGGTTGATGGACGACCTGTCCATGTGAACTTGTAGCGTTTCAGGCTCCTTTTCTATGGACCAGTCTTTCTCCCCTTCTAACTTTTCTCCATCCTCAAAGAGACTTAAGATTGGCATTGGCGCATCATGCTGCTTTGTCTTCTGGTTATACAGGCGGAAGTTTCAGGCTATGCAGTTGACTGGGTTGTCGACACGAACGCTGTGGCGGGTATTACTTTGCGTCCGGTGCATAGCAACTCGAGGTATGGCGCGGTGAGCAACTCATGCCCGCGGATGTCTAGATGCACATCGTCAGTAGCTATTGTTAAGTTCGAAATTTTACTGTTGGGCATGGATGGACTGCTGGCGCTATTTGAACTAGGGTCTAGTGGTTGGGGTATGGCTCGATTGTTGCGCAGTCTGACGACAAATCCTGATGCAAGGAATGTCTCGGAAATACCTTAGACGCGAAAGCTCTACATGCGTTGCATCTACGGTCTACTCATGCAAGGTTCAATCTACGACATATATGTGTGTCAATGTGGTTTACTGTGACCCATCAACATCGCACGAGGATGAAGGTCAGAAATAAGACAAAGGGTCATCCTGTGCATACCTAGGCAGGTAATTGGTGTTCTATCGGTACTTGCCTGGTAGAATGCTGGAGCTTCACCTCACAGGGCCCGCCGCAGCTTGCTGAATGTGAAGAAACTGAATGTGAAGAAGTGAATTACGCCCCAGCGAATCAGGTCGTCGCGGGGTTATACAATTGACTATAAACAAAATTTGGTAGGGAGTAAAATATAAACATATATACATAATGACATCATATAGCTCCATCCCCAATTCAAACAATGTTCTAATTCTTGGAACCCGTCAGCGTCAGCCGTTGGCGCTTTGCCTGGCTTGTTCAGCTTCCACCCCTTAGTAGTTGACCCGACCCAGATGGGCACCGGTAAACTCTGCAAAGTAAATGGCGTCCGGTTGCTGGTTGTTAAGATCACACGGCGCACTGACGCTAGTAGGAGCGGCGTACTCCACGAGCTGCTGAGTCTCGGGGTCGTACTGCGCAACGCGGTTTCCAAGGAACACCAGGTTACCCTCTACAAAGTAGACCTTGCCATCGTTACCGACACGGATCGGACCAGGCAGCGCCAGTGCCCCGGAGGAACCAATGCTGATAAGACCGTTCTCAACCACAGTAGAGTTGCCCGCAGCGCGGATGTCGGCGATGAACATCTCAGTCACCTCGCCTGTTGTGACATCGATGGTTCCAAAGTTTCCACCGCCAGTTCCCGTCCACCAGATGAGGCCGTTCTTGTCCGTCGCGACACCTTGAACCAGGGACAGCGGGGTTGGGATTTCATACTCCTTGATCTCCTTGGTGTTCACATCAATGGTTCCGACCCTGTTGCCCAGGATTTCCGAGAACACCATGGTGTTGCCCGGGCCAGCTTGGATGATGAGAGGGGCCGAAAGGGGGTTTGGCAGCGGGTACAAGTCGTACTTGTGGGTGTCAATGTCGAACCGGCCAATGGCGTTGAGGCCGACGGACGTGAACCACGCTCCACGGTCGCGGCCGCCGGCGACATCGATGGTGACACGGATTCCGGCAGGAAGGTTGTCGAGGACAGAGATGTTGGTCCAGGGGAAGGGGTATTCGGTCATGCTGCCATCCTTCGGGTCCAACTTCACCATGCTGTTGCCGACGACTTCGGAAAACCACAGGTTACCGTCCGCGAGGAACTCCATGCCGCTAGGGAGTCCAACAGGGTTGTTCAGTGGGAATCTTGTTTGCTCGCCGCTCGTCAGATTCACCCGCAGGATCGTGTTTGACGCAATGAGTTCGACCCAGGCAATGTCGAGTTGGTCAGGGTGAAACTCCGTCTCGCAAGCGGTGTCGAGTAAGGTGACAGCGGCATATTCCTCGAGTCCTTTCTCCCGTCTAGGCCGATTATGTCCCGATGTTGCAACGACGACAGTCGAAGAGCCGAGTAGAAGGCTGACGAAAGTTGAGGTCTTCATTTTAACAAAATATCAAGCGTAAAAAGAGCGACGATTAAGTTGGCGAATAAGGCGAGAAGGACTCTCCATACCAAATGCTGCAAATTGATACCTCTTTTACGGCGGGATATTGCTAGAAGTATATAAACACACAAGATTCCCGCCAAGGGGTTGTTCACTTGCATACGTTTTGGGCAGAGAGAAATTTGACCTGGCAAATACGGGGCAATCCCTCCCTACACCGCTGGGTACGAATTAGTTCATTCGGCACGTGGCTCGGGGAATTTCTTGTGGTTGAAAGCTGACTCGGTTCCTCGTTGTCGGCGTTTTTCTGATGTCCACTGTCACGGAGTCTGCTAAAATCTGATGACTGGAACCCATGGCCGGGTAATGAGATGGAGAGTGTGCCATCGAAGGCGGGTCCTCCTATCCTTCCTTGTCTTCCTCTTAGAGACCCCTTTCGTCTTCTGCTTTTTGAGCCCAGGCCAAGAGCGGCCACCGGCTCTGGAAAGGTTGCCCCGTACAGAATCTCGGTTCGGCACAAACTGGGCCCCCCCGGGCTGTCAGACAAGGTTTCTTACGTCGCGGGCCGTCATCAGCGCGTTTCGTCGTCTTCATCCTGTCTCATTACTAGTGACCTGGGTATCCTGGCGCTAGCCGACCGAATCAAAAGACGGTGTTCCTCTACACCGTTGCGAGGAGATTCCCATCCCACGGACACAACCCAAGTGCCAGAAGCACTGGATACAGCAACTGAAAGCGATTCTTTGGGAACTCCCGATCATACGACGCTGGTCAGAAATCCTCACCACCAGCATGGGCCCAAGTGACTGGGCCGCAGGCGACTCAGGTCAGGTGAAATGGCCCTATTGCCTAAAATGACACAGCAAATACTATAAGTGGCTAATGGCCTCTCCCTGGAGGTCATTGGGAGGCATAATGGGCATTTGCGGGGCGGCGGGCATTCCAATGGCCTCAACTTAGGGCGAGAATGTGTTCTGGAGACATTGCGGATAGCCTGGGATTTGAAAAAGTGACTGATTGGTTGATAATGATCATCGTTCCCAAGAAGTGAGCGTTTCCCGCCACGGGAATCTTTTCTGAAGTGAGTTGCGGCTTTTTGATACCACAACATGCTTTGACGGAAGCATCCGTCTTGGTATTAAATTACAAGCGTACAGTCTGTTGCACTGACAGCGTCCGCCCCCCCTTTTTGCTGAAATTACGCACGCATAATCCCTGTATATATATGAAAATTTACCTAACGCTACGTAGATATTTATAGTATAGTAATTAACTTATTTTAATAGCTTTAATTAATCTATTTCTATTAGATCTTATAATTTAAAGGTATTATAATACTTTCTAAGTATTACTATATACTTTAATAAGTAAATAATAACCTATCTAAGTATTATCTTTTACTTATTACTAATAGTATATAGAAATAATAATATATATAATAATTAGTATAGGATACTACTAGAGATCCTCTTTAACGCTCTATTTTACTATTAATTAGGATTATTATATTTATTAAGAGGGTTTATTAAGCTACTACTACTAAAGAGGCTACTAAAGAGGTTATTATTACTAAAGTTAGTTTTAAAACTAATAATTTAGTAGTTTTTAAGTTTATATTATAAAGAAAGTATATATATATAGCTTCTCTATTATTATAAAGAGCTCTAAAAGTATTCTCTTATTAAAAAGTAATAATAATATAGAGGAAGTAAAAGAAAGATCTACTATATATAATCTAGTTCTAAAGTACTCTATTTTTATTAATACTATTATTTTAACTAGATTTAATTTTAGTTAATTTAACTTCTTATTAAACTATTTAATTTATAGATAATATATTTATAGCTTCTCACTATAGTATTAATAATATATTTATATTATTTCTTAATATATTTAAAGAGGAAAAAAATATAGATAATAATAAACTAATTTTACTATAAATCTAAGTTATTTATAGCTTAATACTTAAAAGTAATAGTTTATTTATTTTTAATCTAACTATTAAGAGTATTATATATAATAAATTTAGCTTTATTAGTATATTAGATATAAATAGTAGAAACTAAGAGGTAAATAGTAGTATTTAACTTAAAGTAAAAGTAGCTTATTTATATAATCTAAAAAAAGCTAATATTACTATTATTATTACTTAGAGGAAGCTAATTAATATATTTAAATTAATATTAATTTTTACTTAGATATATCTATTTACTAGAGGTATTATTTAGCTAAATATTCTATAAGTTAATATTACTTTCTCTTTTAAATAAACTAAAGAAAGAAGTAAAGTTTATTTTACTATTAAGTAGTAATATAGCGCTATATTAATCTCTAGTAAGATAGTAATTAGTATATAAATACTTTAAAAAGGTAGTTAAATAGGTATTTTAGCTAGTATATAAGAGGTAATTAATTATAAACTTAATAATTTTATAAACGTTAAGTATTAGAAAGAGGGTATATATAGATAACTTCTCTATATATATATCTACTTAGAGTATTATAAATATAAAAATAGTTTAAGTAATAAGAAGTTTAACTAGTATTATATATTAAACTAGAAGTATTATAAGATTAAATCTTACTATATAGAGAAATAAGTAAAAGCTATTCTAAATAAGTAGACTAATATTAATAATATAAAACTATTTAAAGAACTACTAAGTAAGATATTTTATAATTAGTTTATTAAGGATAAGAAACGCTAAGGTAAGAGAAGTAAAAATATTATTAAAGTTAATAATAATTAAAGAATAATAGTAATAATAGAAAAGAAGGCTAAAAATACTATATTTCTACTATTAAAATTAACATTTAATCTAACTAATACTAATAGTAATACTATTATTAATATATATAGTAATATAGAGGTACTAAATTATTATCCTTAGTATTCTAACCTATATATATAGCTACTACTACTACTACTAGCATATTAACTATATATAAATATCTTATAGTATTTATTATTAACTCTTCTACTATTAAATCTTTTAAGTATTTATTAACTAAATATTATACTTTTAATTTATTTATTCTTACTAGTAGTATTAAATTCACCCTAAAAAGCTTTAGATTAAGTAGCTAGCTTTATTAAGTAGTTTATATCTATTTATAGTAAATAATATAATATTAATAAAAAGTTTAGAAAGAAGTTATAAAAACTATAATTAGTAGATAGTAGCTTATAAGTAATTTATAAGTTACTAGATATTTAGTTTACTAAATAGGGGTTTACTTAAGATTTTACTAAAGATATTAAGAACTTAATTAAATCCTTTATAAATAATAGCACCTACTATATAAAGTAGTTTAACGCCCTCTCTAATATAGTATCTTATTTTAAACTTTATTTATACTATTAAAAATTAAAAAGAGATATTTATATGAAAATATATATTAGATTACTAGGAGGGATAATAGTAGTACTAGTTAAAAACTCTATAGCGCTAGTTTTAAGTAAGTTAAAGTTATTCTAATATATTAACGCCTTAGTACTATATTAATCTATTAAATAAAAGATTTATAGTATACTAATTAAAGTTAGTTAATATAATAAGTATATATAGAGCTATTTATTATTAAATATAGCTAATTTTATAAGCGTTTTAAAACTTTTTAGTTTTATTTTATTACTACTACTATTAATATTATAGATACTACTTATATAGTTATAGACTAAATAAAATGAAGTTAAGCTAGGTAATAAAAATAATTAGATTTAAATCTTAAGTAATATATTATTAATAGAGATATATTACTTAGAAGAGGATAAAGAAAAAGAGTAATATAGTAAAAGTAGTATAAAGTTTAACTATATATATAATTTTTTTATATAATATGTTTAACTATAGAAAAGTCTACTTATAGCTGTAGATTTAATACTACTACTTTATATATATAAAAGTAATAGGATTACTATAATTTTAGATCTATAAATAATATAATTTATTCTAATATTTCCTAGTTAGTTATAGTTAAAATCTCTAACTATAGTAGTTAAAGTCTATAATTATAGTAATATATTATTATTATAAATTATTACTATAAATATTAATAATACGTTTTAGCTACTATATAGGTAAAATTAATATATATATATAGCTACTAATAAGAATAATAGATAATAATAAGTTTTTTATGCTTTAGTGTAATTATAGTTAAATCTTTTATAATCTTACTAGCTATAATTATAGATCTAATAATTCTCTATTTTATAATAATATAATTAAGATTTATTGTAATTACATAATAAAGATTTAAATTACTTACTAATATTTAATATTTATAGATTATCCTCTCTTTTATAGTTTAATATTATTAAATATATACTCTATTTTATTAAAGTTAATAAATAAATAGTAGAAATAGCTTTTAATCTAAGGTAGATAATACCTAATCTCTATAGCGTAGTTATATAGATATTCTATAAAGTTTTAATTATTATTCTTATTATTATTTCACTTTAAATATATCTTCTTAATATATCGCTTTAGATTACTAAAATACTTTTTAATAGGATTAAAGTTTAGTAAATATAGAGGTAGAAACTTAAGATTAATACTTAATACTTAGTATAATTTCTTAATTTAAAGTATATAATAGCAAAAGAGGTTATCTATAATAATAATAGAGTTTAGTTCTAGAAACTATTTATACTTTAGAATAAAGCACTCTTATAGCTAATAAAAAAAGCTATTACTATTAGTTATACTATAATATATAGTTAAGTATAAAATACTACTTAATATAAAGGTTAGTAGGATTTATATATAAGAGTTCTAGAATTAATTAATCTTTATAGTTTAAAACGTAGTAAGCTTTTCTAGTATCTATCTAGTCCTCTATATCTTAATATCCTTATTAATATTAGATTTATTAATAAATACTAGTTAATTAGAGCAATATTATTATATATAGTATAGATATTTATATTATAGTTTATCACTTTACTAAGTAGTAATAATTATAAACTTCTTATTTATCTAGCTAAATAAGTTTAACTATTAACTAATTATAGAATAACTAATTTAGATCTTAAAAACTTTAAATAGGAATTCTTATATCTCTTTAAGAAATAAATTATTATAGTACTATAGTAGTTTAAGAAGTTCTATATAATACTAAATTTCTATCTTTTATTAACTATAGTAGCACTTCTTATATTTCTACACCTCGCTAGTAATATTATATTATAATCTATATTGTTAAATTATTTGTTTAGTATAGCTAATAATACTTACTAGCTTATAGGTCTTTTAGTCTTTAAATAGTAGTATTATTATAATTACTAATAGCTATAGATTTAATATTTTAGATACTATTATATTATTATTATTACTTAATATCTTTTTTAATATATCTAATATAATAAACTATAGATATATACTAACTAGTAGTAAATAATTAATAACTAAATATAACTTATATAGTAGTAAACTTTTATATTATAAATAAGCTAAACTTTTAGAATAGTTATTACTTCTAT
Source organism: Colletotrichum viniferum (assembly GCA_020226115.1). Taxonomy (NCBI): domain Eukaryota; kingdom Fungi; phylum Ascomycota; class Sordariomycetes; order Glomerellales; family Glomerellaceae; genus Colletotrichum; species Colletotrichum viniferum. The sequence goes on from JAGFBE010000008.1 coordinate 1,360,536, forward strand.
TAGCTATTAAACCTATTTACTCTAGAGAACTATATTAAACCTCTTAGTATACTTTTATATTACTTAGAGCTATATAAATTATATACTATATAGATATATAAAGTTATATATTAGGTCTCTTCTTCTATTCCTTAGTAAATATTATTTTAGTTTTTTATAAAAGTAAAATATACTTTTTATTAGTTAATTAGTATAAAGATAGAGTAACTAGCTAAATAAGTAATATCTCTATAGGTAAATTAACTACTATAGAAGTATTAAATATATACTTTATATCTCTATTATATAGTTATATGTTTAAATACTACTATAACTATAGTAATTAATAGTAATTGACGTACTAGTAATAGATTTAATGCGTTTTGCGTGTAATGCAGAAAAATGCACATCATAGCGTAAAATTAGCTTTTTTTTATGTTTTTGTATAAGCGGGGAAAAAAAGGGGGGGCGGACGCTGTTAGTGCAACGGACTATATCAAAAGGACTAATCTATAAGCTTAAAAGATATTAAATGCTGATCAAAAGTTAATCCTCTTGTGAGCGCAATAATTATAGTCCTCCACTAGAAGCCTATCTCCTATAGAACACTAACTTAAGCATTTCTCCAACCTCGCTAGGGAAATTAGATGTTAGATTACTAGGTTTGGAGTAGCGCTTCTTAGAGGCTAGGGGCAGCCTAGATAATTAGATAATCTGCCCCTAAGATTAGTAGGCCTCTATATAACTATGTATAGAGTTTTATCTACTCTTAAGGATATATAGTTAATATATATATAAGTTAATTCATTAATTAATAGTTTAATTTATATTAATTAATATACTAATAAGCTATTTATAATACTAAAAAAAAGTTTATAAATATATAATAATACCTCTAAATAGTAAAAAGATCTTTTTAAAAAACATAAGAAACTAGGTTCTTTAGATTAACTAAGTCTAAGCTCTCTATTACTTCTATTAGTTATAGTATATTATAAACCTTAAAAAGTTCTCTAAAAGCACTACTTAAGTTTATAAGTTAGCTTTCTAGATATTTATAAAGCTTCTAAAACTTCTATATATCTCTAACTACTTAGTATAAAGATCTTTAACTATAATAGTTCTTTCTAAAAATAATATAGAGACTTCTTAAGTAAAAAGCTTTATAGAACTCTCTTAAGTAAACTATACTCTCTATAGTAAACTTAAAATAGATTATAGTTTTTTTAAGAAGAAGTAGAATAATATAATAAAAAGTATATAAGAAGTTTAGTAATTTATAAAGAAGATAATATCTATAAAGTTTTTATAGTACTACTATACTACTAATATAGGTTTTAATAAGTAACTCTATAAGCTAAAAACCTATATTAGCTATAATAAAAAGCAAAAAAAGATTTAAGGAATTACTAAATATATATTAATCATTATAGTTTTTAATTAAAAGTTCCTCTTAATAAAGAAAGATATAGAAGTATAGATTTCTTAATAAGAAAATATAATCTATAAAAAGTAGAGCTATAAGATTCTAAATAACCTAAACTTTTTAATTTAGTTTTCTAAATATATTAGTATACTTATTTAGAACTATCTTAATATATAGATATATACTTACTATATAACTAAACTTCTCTTAGTAATCTAATAAAGCTTTATAATTAGTAAAGTTATCTCTAATATATAAATATATCTTATATACCTTAAAACTACTTTATAGAAGTCTAAAGTAAGTAGAGATATATTTAGCTCTATAACCTAAGATAAGAAACCTTAATCTAATAAATCTAAGTAATTTAATAGAGTAACTAACTATAATATAAACTATAGAAGAGGTTTTTAAAAGGGATAAAACTTAAGATAACCTTTAGTAGTAACTAGAACTTATTAAAAGTAAGAAATATCTCCTTTAAATACTTAAAATATAGAGAAACTATATTATAAACTATATTATAATATATACTTACTCTCTAAGTACTTTTATATTAAGATTATAATTTAACTAAAAATATAAGTACTTTAAATAGTTATTTAATATATCCTTAATAAGTAAATAGAGAATAATAAGGCTTTTATAAAGTATATCTATAAAGCTATAAAGTTTACTTTAAAGTTAGTATAACTTTATAAGAGAAGTAGAAAATATACCAAAGTAGCATTTATAGTATTAAAAGAATACTCTCTTATAAGATCTATAATATTAAATTTAAGCTCTATAATATATATATTTAATTATATAAGTTAGTTTATTACTTTTAGAGGTATTCTAATAAGAGACTTTTTATAAATAGAAATATATAGAGTTTCTATTAAAGCGTATAGTATAGCTAAAATCTCAGTAAGAAGAGTAAATAGTATAATAAAACTAGAATTATTTAATATAGCTTTATATTTTAGCTTTATAAGTAACTTAATATCTCTATAAAAGTTATATTAGAGAGAGATATAGTAAGATATAAGCTTTAATAATAACTATCTATAAAAAGCTAACTATATATTTTTATACTTACTTAAAAATATTAATAACTAATATATTTTAATTATAAGCTTCTAAGTAAAGTAGCTTTTACTATAATTATACCTTTATTAGCTTCTATATAAAACAAAGCCTTAAAGCTAAAAAGAAGATATAATTATATAACTTTAATATATTATAAACTTATTAAAACATTAATAGAGCTTTAGTACTAGAGACTTAGATATCTAAAGCTAGAAGCCTTCTAGCGCTTATCTAATCTTATAAAAGAGGTTTAAATAATAAATAGATACTTAAGAGGTTTAATAACTAATTATAATATATATAAGTAGAAGACGTTATATTACTAAGTATAATATATACTAAAAGAAGCTATTATATAAGCTTTTTCAGTAAGAGAATTACTTTTAACTTCTATAATTATAAAGAAAGATATAAAAGTTATACTTTAAGTATAATTATTATTAATAGAGTATTAAAGCTAGCTTAAAACTTCTATTTAAGAAATAAGAAAATAGATATACTCTTAAATACTCTAAATAAGTTTTTAAACTACTTTTAAACTATATTTAGTATTTAAGTTAAAGAAATTAAAGTAGATAATAAGATATTAAAATATAAATAGATTAAAAAAGAACTATATATAAGAGGTATTAAGATTAAACTATCCTCTTTATATATATAGGTATAAAATAGAAAAGTAGAAAGAGTTACTATAGCTATTAAGTAGTATATAAAAGTAATAGTAATAAATATAAAACTACTAAATATACTTTAATTAGATATTAGTAAAATAGTTATATATATATATAACTATATACTAATAGTAAGTTAAAGATAGAAAACCTTATATAAGCTTTTTTATAGTTACTTCTAGTTAGAGGAAAATATATATTTAGTTTAGCTAAACTTTTTATACTTTAGAGTATATAGATACTATATATATATAATAACTAGAGATACTTAACTTAAAAAAAATAAATACTAAAAACTTACTTTAAAAGTATTTATTAGCTTTCTTTTAAGCTATATATTAAGTAATTCTTTTTATATATAGAACCTACTAAAGAATAAAATATTTACTATATAAGATATAATATTTAATAAAAAGAAGTTCTATAATAGAAATCTAATATATATAATATAAAAGCTCTACTATATAGACGTTAAAGTAATTTAAAAATATATTACTTAGTTTATTAAAGCGTTTTATAGTACTTCTATAAAATAAGAAGTTAATAAAGAAATAGATAAGATCTTTAATTATATTAAAACTACTATAAAAGAAAAAATTATCTAAGAGTAGTTAGAGAAAATAGCGCTATATATAAATATATAGTTTAAACTTTAGCTAACTTTACTTCTCTCTTTAGAACTAGTAAGCTTATTTATAGTATTAAGTAAAACTTTCTAAAGAGTTTCTAATATAGAGAAGTAAGAAATAAGCTTATTAGTAATAAAAATAACCTCTAGAATCTTATTTAAAACTGTATTTTTAATAAGAACTAATTTATATAAAAATCTTTATACTTTTTAGAGACTAAATAGCTTAAGTAACTTATATATATAGCTTAGTTGGTTTTATATAGCTATAAAGGTAGATTAATCTATAAATATAGTAGAAAAGCTATATAGTAAAGAAGCAGAGATTAGAAGTTTAGAAGCTTTTAAAAAGAACTTAAAGAAGTATAAAATATCCTCTAGAAGTTCTTTTTTATTAAGAGTAGTTTAATTTACCTATCTATATTTTATAAATACTTATTAGTAAGAGTTATCTCCTATTTTAATATTATATTAATAACCTTTAAATTAGAAAAAATAGCTAAACTATAAGAAGAAATATAATTTTTTAAAGTCTAATTACTACTTTCTAATAGAAAGTTTTCTATAAATAGAGAAAGCTTACTTATAGGAATATAAAAATTCTAAGTTATAAGAGGAGATTATAAAGAGTATATTAGAAAATTAATAGGTTTTTAAGTATTATTAGGTTTATACCTATAAGTTTAATAAATATAGTAAACTTATAAAGCTAAAAACTTATTTAGTGATCTAAAAAGATTAATAAATAAAAGACGCTTAAAATACTTATACTATAACTTTTATAAATATATCATTTAAAACTTTAATAGCTATAGTAAATTGCTTTAATTTAAAGCTTTTTTAGTATAATATAGTAAATATATTTATATATGTTAAGCTTAATAAAATAGTTTTTATAAAACTTCTACTTAGTTATAAGAAGTTTAGAAAGATATTTAAGCTTAGAAAGGCTTTATATAGACTTCACTAATCTTCTCTTTTTTAGTAATATTATCTTAAAAAAGGACTAAAAAAGTTAGAATTCTTATAAGTATTAAAAGAAGACTACTACTAGAAAAAAAGTTAAGTATTCTTCTTCTTCTATATAGATAACTATATTTTAATTCTTTTAGAGTTTCTTAAAAAAAAGCTAAAAAAAGCTAAAGAAGTAATTATAAAGCTCTAAAAAAGATATTATTTTAAAAGTAGTAAAAGTTTATAGTAGTTTCTTAGTATTAAGGTTTTCTATAATTATAGAATAAGAAGATTCTAGCTTTTATAAGTAGTTTATATAGAGAAAGCGAGAAAACGTCTACTAATAAAGTACTTTTTAAGAATATAAAATAGAATACTTATAGGATATATTAAGCTACTACTATATAAAAGAGAAGTTTTAAATAGTAGAATTAACTTTTATTAGAGAAAAATAGAAACTATTTTATATATAGTAGTAATAATAAGACTAAATTTTATATTTACTATAAATTATTTTACTTACTTTAACTATAACTTAGGACTAGAATATTAGTAAGCTATAGATTAAGCTTTATAATATCTCTATAAAACGCACTACTTCTATATTAGATATAAAGTTAAGCTTAGTAGCTTATATAATACCTTTAAAGTAGCTCTAGATATAAGTTTTAGTAATAACACTTTAGATTAAAAGAGCTTCTAAAGGTTTATAATAAAGCTCTTTAGAAGTATTATTATATAAAAAGTAAGTAAGTAGTTAACTATAATAACTTTAATAATTAAAATTAAGCTTCTCTTTCTCTTGTATATAGCTTAGAAAGCTATATTTATAAGCTAACTTAATATATCTTTTTAAGTATAACTCTCTAAAGAAATAGATATAAAAATATCTCTTTAATCTATAAAAAGCATTTTAATAACTATTTAAACTTAGTATAATAACTAGTAAATAGTTAGAGTAATAATAAAAGAGCTTATTTACTTTTAAATAAAGCTACACTATATTAATATTTATAACTACTAGCTATATTAAGAGATCTATAAGAAGTATATATTTATAGTATATACCCCTTCTATATAGCTAATAGTAAGTAGCTTAATAAAGTCTCTCTTAAAATAGACCTTTAAAAGTTTCTAGATATAGCTAAAAATAATAAATTCAAAAGAAATATTTAAGAAGAATTATACTTCTAAGTTTAAAAAAAATAAAGAGAAGTAGAGAGAAGAAATAGAGAAAAGAAATATATAGAATAGTTTTATATAAATATTTATAAAAAGTTAAAATAGTAAGAAGTGAAGAGTATAAAACAACTACTATTTAAAATAGAAAACTACTAGTAAAACTAAGTATTAATAAGCTTAAAACTTAAAAATAAAACTATTTTAAACTAAAGCTTTTATAATACTAAAAACTATAAAATAAAAAAGTTTAAATACTTTTAAAAGTAGAAATAAACTAAATAGCTTTATAAATAGTAACTAAAGAGATAGCTAATTTAAATATATTAAGTTAGTTATAGAACTCCTTAAGGTTTATTTAACTAGAAATAGTAATATAGAAAAGGGTGTAATTAAAGTTATAGTAAGTAGTTATAATAATACTCTAAATATAATTAAAAATAGAATAAAAACTAGAGAGAATACTTAAAAGAGTAGAAGAAATATAAATAAGTGTCTTAAAATATATACTAGAAGTAATAAAACTAAATATAATAGAAGTAGTAAGTATAGTAGTATAGAGATATAAAATATACTTAATAATAAAGATATTATTTTTTTTCTTTTTAATATTAGTAGTTTAAACTTTATATACTTTATATTTAAGTTTATTTTAAGAGAACTTAAAGTTTTATAATAATATTAGTAATAATATAGAGAACTATAAAAAGAGATAGCTTATATAGTTAGTAACTTTATTATTAACTTTAGAATAAGTAATAAATATATAATACTTTTTATAGAAGTAAATAGTTTTAGTAATATTTACTTTATAAATACTACTATAGTTATAGTAGTAGTAATAAATATTTTTATTAGTAAAATAGTAGGTAGAATAAGAGAAACCTCTTTTATATAAGAAAGAGTAGCTAAAATAGAAGTTATCCTCTTCTTTAAGAGAAAATTTTAAAGAGTTAAATATATCTATAATATTAAAAGTAGTATTTATCTTATTATTTTTAGTAGAAAGTTTCTAAGTAGTAGTAAATACTTTAAAATTAGTATAAATAGCTTAAAAAAAAGCTTCCTCTTTTTCTCGCTCCTTTTAAACTTTAGTAGTAATAGCTTTTTCTTTTTTTTTTTAGTAGTAATAAAAGTAGTAGTATATATAACTTTTTTAGCTTTAGCTTTCTTAGTAGCTTTTACTTATTTTTTAGCTTTTTTCTATATATTAAACTTATATTTATACTTCTTAGAAGTAATAATAGAGGAAGTAGTAGAGTAAGTAGTAAGTTTAAAGTTATTAAAGTTCTCTTTATTAATAAGTTTAAAGAAGAGGTATTTATAGGAGTAACTAATAATATAAATAAATAAAGAGATAGTAATAGCTAAAAGAGAAAGATTAGTAATAGAAAAATATTATAAAAGAGAAGAAATCTAATAATTAATAGTAAAAGAGGTTAGTTTATTTTCCTCTTTAGAGTTAGAGAAACTATATATATTATATAAAGAGTAGTAAATCTTAAGAGTTATAATAGTAGCTTTATAAGTAGCTATAAAGTAAACTTAGAGAGTAGTACTAAAAGTAGAAATATATAAAAATATTATAAATTAAGTAATCTATTTAATTAAGATATTAGTATAATATTAAAAGTATAGTAAAGTAATAATAAAAAAGAGATATATAAGTTTATAAATTATAAAAAGTAAAGAGAAAAAGAGAAAAAAACTAATAAGAGGTATATATAATAAAAAGATAATTTACTTATATCTTTACTTATAAAAAGAGCTAAAGCGATTAGCTACTTTATAACTAATTAGAAACTTTAAATTAATTAAGTAAAATAAGTAGTAATTTTTTTTACTATTCTAGCTACTCTAGCTACTTATAGTAAGAAAGGCTATTATTCTATAACTTATAAAATAATTAAAACTATAATAATAGGGAGATAATTAAAGCTATTTAGAAGTACTTAATTAAGCTATAAAGATAACTATATACTTACTACAGTTACTCCTAAGGGGATATATTAGATTACTACGTTTAAAGTAACATTTCTTAGAAACTAAGAGTAGCTTAGATAATTAGATAATCCACCCCTAAGATCAGCAGGCCCCTATATAACTACGCGCAGAGTTTTGTCTACTCTTAGGGATATACAGTTAATATATATATAAGTCAATTTGTCATTAGAGAACTCCTATTTCTAATATCTATTAAGACTATTATTCGCCTCTAAAAGCTAGGTTTAAGCAGAGTGCAGCTTGCTAGAAGGTTTAAAATCTAGCTATAGAGGTGTAGCTATACTAAATTAATAGATTCTCTATATTATACACACTTTATACCTACCTATATAGTAACATTTCTAAATACTAATATATATATTAGAAGGGGGCAGAGTTCTTAGAATTTTTAGTAATTCTAACCTGAAAGCAAGAGGTTAGATAGGCGTTTTCATAAGCGTTAGGTGTTATTATAAGAGGAAAAGGCTTATATAAGTAGATAGAGGCCTAGTTAGCCTATAATGAAAAAGACTAAGTAGATAAGTAAGAAACACACTTATTTTTATATAATTTCCTATTTTCCCTTAATAACTTTAGTGACTACCCTCTTAGAAGAGCTTTTAAGGTTCTTTAGCCTAGCTTATAAAAAAAACCTATTAATTCTTACCCTTTAAAAATCAAATAAAAATAGGTATTTTTAGGCTCTTCTAGCTTTAGCTAGCCTTATTTTTATCCTCTCTCTTAATCCCTATTATCTATACCTCTTTAATTATTTAAAGTAATAATAGAGTAGAATACTATAGAGATAATATTACTAAACTTCTTCTTAGTAGTCTATTTTCTCTTAAGAGATTATATAACCTAAAACATAAAAAGAGTGGAAAATATAGATAAGGTATAAGTTAGTTAGGCTTATATTTATATATTCACTTTTATATCTCTTATAGTTATCTAGAAAATTAATACATAAGTGTTTAAGGCATTTTCAGAGGTTTTCTACCTAAAGTGGAGTGCCTAGCATAATTAATAAGTTTTCTCCCTTACTTTATTATAAAATTAGTAACTAGTATAGAAAGGTATAAGCTAGACTGCTATAAAAGGTTCCCTTTATAGTTATTCTATACTACCCTATTAAACTAAAGTAAGAAAAGCTTAAAAGAAAAAGTAATTTAAGTATCACTATATTAGAAGAAAATTTAGCTAATACCTTTTTAACCTCTATTTTCTCAAAGTAAAGAGCAATAGCTTAAGCATTTAGAATTAAAGATTAACTAAACTTATAGAAGTCTAAAAAACCTTAAGAAAAAGAATATCCTATTAAGTAGAAAAGAGTAGGTAAGATTCTACATAAGTTTTACTAAACCCCCTTATTAGCCTACTATCTACCTATTCAAAACACCTTTTTAACCTCTATTTTCTCAAAGTAAAGAGCAACAGCTTAGATATTTAAAATTAAAAATTAATTAAACTTATAGAAGTCTAAAAGACCTTAAGAAAAAAAGTATTCTATTAGGTAGAAGAAAGTAAGTAGAATTCTATATAAGCTTTACTAAACCCCTTTATTAGCCTACTATCTGCCTATTTAAAATCATTATATATTACTTTATTATAAGCTATTATAATAATAACCTAATAGTAACTGAGATGAAATAAACTTATTTCACTCTTACTTCTAAAGCTAAAGTTATAAAAGTAATAAGATTTATTTTACCCCTCTTATAAACCTTAAAAAAGATAAAATTAATTAATTCATTTTAAGAAACTTCCCCTCACTTAAACCTATTAGAAGGTTTCTAATAATATATTAACTAGTGAGAAGAAATACTAAAAAGCCTAGAAACTTAAGATCTAAATTACACTTATATATAGAAATACTAAGATCTAGCTTTCTTAAATCACAAAACGCTATAAGCGTAAAAGTATAAAAAGCTAAAAAGGAAAAATATTATAACTACACTAACTTTTTAAAAAACAAAGAAAAAAACGTTTTCTAAGCCTAACTAAGAGCATTTCTCCCTTCTAAAAATAATTCTATACTAACTCTATAGAAAAGAAAGTATATATATCTCTTTAGATTTCTCCCCTTCTATATTCTTAAGTAGTAAATAAGCAGCTAAAGTAAAGCACTTCTTTTAAAGTCTATAATTAATACTATAGTTTTATTATAGACTTTATTAAATCCTAAACTTAACTTATAAAAGAGGAGAGTTATAAAGTAAAACTATAGAGAATACTACTAAATATAGCTAGACTTCCCCTATAAAGAGAAAAAAAAGAAACCTAAAGTATAAAACAACCTCACTATTAGAACAGTAGAAAAGAGGAAAAATAATAAATATATATATACTTTCTAGATAAGAGAAAAGGATAAAGATAGAAATAACAGTAAAAATATCTCTTTCCTTCTTTATCTCTCCTCTTACCTTCTATCGTTCTTTTAGACCTATATTATAAGAATTCTTCTATTACTCCTTTTATTAATAAATTATTAGCTCTACTTAAGTTTTATATAATCTTTTTACTTTAGCTTTCTTTAGCAAAGTTTTCTTTTACTTCTTCTTCTATTAATTTACTTATATCTTCTTTAGAATAATATTACTAAACTCTAAAGCTCTAAAGACTTTAACTCTAGCTTAAGATAAATAACTTAAACTAAAAATAATAGATAATAAAGCTAACCTAATTACTAGTAATACTTTAGTAAGTTCTTTTATAAGTCCTTCTTTTTACTAACCTTAATAAGAAAGACCTCCCTTAATTCTAGATTTAAATTAGAGTTCTAAAGCAATTATAAAAGCTAAAGTTTTTAAAGTAATAGCTTCTAAAAGTAGCACTTCTAGTATAAATATAACGCTTAGAGAGAATTTTTTAAGAAAAAAAAGTATATAAAGCTGTTTAAACTCTACTAAATCTCATTAAAAGGTCTCTAGAGTATATAGCTTAAAACTTTAAAGATTCAAAATACTACAACCTAGAATAGCTAAAGCACTATTTTTTACTAAAAACAATATTTTAAACTTTCTCAAAAGCTATAAAGCTACAGTAAAAGCAGTAAAAATAACTAATACTTCAAAAGTATTAAGCATTATTTTCTATATAGATATACCTTTCTAAGCTAATAATTAAATAAAACTTAGCAAGAAAACTTAGTTATAAGCAAAAACATACCTTATCTAGCGCTATAAAGCTATAAATAAAGATTACTAAGAACTGCTAGATAACTAAATTAATTAGATTGTTTTTATAACTCTAATAATAAATAATCTAAACTATAAAGCAGCTATATAGTTCTTATAAAAAATTAATAATATCTAAACTAAAGCTATAAGATATAACCTTAATATTATAACTAGCTTTTAAATTATCTATATAGCTATATTAAGATTTAATTAGTTAGTTTTAGATAGAATAGCTTTACTTATAAAGACCAGCATTCATAAGTTATTTAGAAAAAAAGACTTTAATAAGTTTAAAATTAACTTAATGAATTAGCTTAGCTCTAAAGCTACTTAGAAGTAAACCCTCTAGATTACTACCCCTATTTATTCTCTATTTCCTATACCTCTAAAAGTACTAAAAAGAGAAGCTCCCCCCCCTCTATAAGCTAAAAGAAGCAAAGCTAAACCTAACTAAAGTATTAAAAACCTCTAAAGCTAGTTTTTAAACTAATAACTTTCTAACTTAGTGAAAATAATAAATAACTAAAAAATCTCTACTAAAAAGATCACTTATTCTTCTCTAGCTATAGAAGACTACTATTCAGCCTTAGTCTATTTAATAAAAGTTAATAAGGAAAATCCTAAGCTTTTCCCTTATAGCCTATATAGTTAGTGCTAATATATAGGCTATATAGATTATAACTTCAAAGAAAGCTGTTATCCTTAAAAAATAGCTAATAAAAGAAGTAGCTTAATCTAATACTTCTAAAGACGCTATTCCTATAGACTTCAAAATAATAAGTTTTTTATCCCTTAAATAATTATTACCTTATTATAATAAAATAGTAAGCTTAACTAAAAAGCTATTATTACTCACCTTAAGAATTAAAATAGCTATAAAGCTATAAAAACTTAAGCTACTAAGATTCTTAAGTAGAATATTAACTAACTTTAGTCTACACTTATTAAAGTTCTATAAGACTATAATAACTTTAACTTAATTAAATTTTCTTATAGGTTTATAGAAGAAGAAAATGTTATATTAGACGATAAAGCATCTAATCAGACTTCTACTTTCTAAGTATCAGCTATTAGTAAATAAAAACATAAAGATTCAGTTTAGTCTTCTTACCTATATAACTTAGTATAACCTAATAGTTTAACTAAAAGTAATTCACTTAATTTCACAGTATCTAGGCTTATAATCACTTAATTAAAAACATATAGAGCTAACCTATTTCTATAGAAAAAGCTAAAGCCGCTAAATCCCAGAAAGGTTAAAAAGAAAAACCTAAAATCTCCTTCTAAAAAAGTCTATTTCACTATATAAAACATTAAAAACACTCTAACTATCTTAAAGAAACCTTCTTCTTTATAACCTCATTCTAAAAATTATTTAAACTTACTAGAAAAGTTAATTATAGAGAAGAATTCACTTCTTAATTAAGAAAGGTAAGAAGAAAACTTAGACGTTAAAATAAGAGAAGAAAGCCTTCTTAAACTAGCTTCTATACTTACTAATACCTTAAAACTAGAAAGAGCGTCTAGAATAAAAAGAGAAGTAACACCTAGTGAAGTTATTAAAATTCCTCCTCTAAAACTTATTTTAAAACTATCTCTTCTAAAAAGTAACTTCTAACTAGCTATATTTCTTAATAGTAAAAATTAGAAATCTATTAAAGATAAAAAACTTATTAATAAACTTATCTTATATAAGCTCTATAGCTTAATCAGTCTACTAGTTAAAAAAGTCTATAAGATTTAGCTAAAATATAGAGAAAAGTTTATTAGAAAGATATATATTTTTATAGATAATCTAAAAAGAGTTATCTATATACCTATTTCTACAGACTTCACAGACTTTACTAAAACCTTAAAAAAAAAAGCCTAATAAACTAACTAGGTTTCTAAATATAATAAAGCTATTCAAACCTAAAACTATCTAAAGGTCTTTTTAGTTAAAGCTATTATTCTAATAACTGTAAACTAAATAGCTCTAATAATTATTATACTATAACTTATTCTAAAGATCTCTATTAGCAATAAGCACCCTAATAACCACTCACTTATATAAAATATAATTAACACTAGCGCAAAATCCAGTCTTATAAGTTACTAATACGTCTTAAACCATAATATTCTAATTTCTACTACTACCTTAATAATAAAAACAATAGCTAAAAGTAACCTAAAGCTACACTTTATTAAAGTATACTATATGCCTATTTAGATCAACAACTATAAAATTATAATAACTATAATAGTAGTAGACCTTAAAACTATTAACTATAACTTACTCTTTAGACTTCCTTTTGCTATCTCTACTAAACTCACTTTTAAGTATTTAAAACACTTTATTACTACTATAATAAAGGCAAAAGACTATAGAAACAATAAATTCTAAAAGATCAGTATTCTAGTAGGTCTTATGTAATTAGATTCTTTACATTAGATTTAGCACTATTTCCCTAAATAGGAAAACTACATAAAAGACGTCTATAATACCTCTAAAGCTATTAAAAGCTAACTTAAGACTAACTAAAACCTTAGCAACACATATAATAAAGTTCAAACTTACTATATTAATACTATAATAAACTACAAAAAAGAGCGCCTTCTTACCTAAAAAAGAAAAGAAGCTAACCTTCTTAAATAAAAAAAAGCTATTTCTAAAACTAATTAGTGCTCTACTCTAATTTCACTTTTAGCTACACTTAATATCTTAGAAACTATCGCTAAAGTAGTAGTTACTCTAATTATAGAAACTATATAAGCTTACCTTCTTAAGAACACTAAAAGCTAGTAAAACCTTCCTAAAGTCCTAAAAAATTAAGTATTCTTTAAGTTAATTAGGAAAAACCTTAAGCTTAACTAAAGCTTTATTAGTATCTATATAATATATAAATATAAAGATAAAAAGGTTTATCTAGTTAATAATCTACTTTCAGATAGTTCTATTCCTAATAGTTAGAAAGACTAAAAGAAGATCCTAACTTAAGAAGTAGAAAGCTATTATTAGCTTTCTAACTTCTCTTTTACTAGCTATATATATCTATAATTTGTACAGTTTAACTAAGAGACTTATTTTACCCTAGAAAGGTTTTTAAAACTTAAAGTTACCTAGCTACACCTTTTACTAAGAGAGATTGAAATACTTAAATATATCTTTATAAATTGAAAAGAGGTATTAGTATAAAATTTCACAGAATATAAGCATATTAACCCTTATATAGCTTCACTATAGAAGATCAAAACTATTCTACATATTATATAATAAGAGAAAGAGATTTCTATCCCTAAAGCTTTATAAGAGAAAGTTATTAATATACTCAGATTAAAAGTCATATGAGGAGTTTTAGAAGAATCCTATAAATTATATAGAAACTTTTAGTTTCTTATTACTAAAAAGAATAGCAATATAAGGCTGATCAACTTATATATAAAACTTAATAAGATTAGCATTAGAGATATCTTTATTCCTCTAGAGGCTAATAAATTCTCAGAAGACTTCACTAACTATAAAATTATAAGCCTTTTAGACCTATTTTCTAGATATAACTAAGTCTTACTTAATAAGTTAAGTTGAGATTTAATTATATTTGCTACACCTTTAAAGCTATTCAGAATATATACCCTACTTTAAAGGGCGATAAATTCAGTTACTTAGTTTATAAAAGTTATAATAAGAATCTTCTATAACCTTATTCTAAGCGTTTACTAACCTTTTCTTAATAATATCTCTATTAGAAAGCTAAAAATAATATATAATAGTAACTATATAGTTAAACTTCTAGAAGTATATTTATATATCTTTAAACACTTTATAAACCTAAATATAATACTTTAGAACCTTAAACTTACTAGCGCTATAATTTCTCCTAAGAAATCTTAAATTTACCAGTCTGCTATTAACCTCTTTAGTTATATAATAAGTAGTAGAAGACGTAAGCTTAACTAGAACAAAGTCATCAAAATCTTTAAGTAGGAAAAGTGCAATAATATTATAGTAGTTAAAAGTCTTTTTAGTATTATTAGGTTCTATTAAGTATAGATTAAGGATTATAGAACTATTTCTGCCCTATTAGTAAGACTTCTTTAAAAAAAAATACCTTTTAAATAAAAGCTAGAATAACAGCTAGTTATAGAAACCCTCAAGCTTTACCTAATTAGCCTTCTATTACTTTAACCTATTAATTATAAAGAAGAAGCTAGCAAAATCTATCTATCTACTGATGTAAGCATTAAGAGGTAGAATACTATATTTAGATAATACTATTAGAGCAAAAGATGTATTATTTAGTATAAAAGTAGAATTTAAACTGATACAGCCTTCAACTATAACATAAGAAAGCTTAAGCTTTAATTAGTCTTACTTATTCTTAAAAGGCTTAAAAACTACCTATATAGTATATAATTCACTTTTAAAACTAATATAAAAGTTCTTATAGACTAGATTAGTAATACTACTTCAGATTTACCTAGAGTAGTTCTTATGTAATAGATCACTTAGATTAAAATATTTAATTTTAATATTTGCTATATACTTAGTATAAAGAATAAAGCTATAGATAGTCTCTCATATAAACTAGCAGGGGAATCTAATATTTAAGAAGCTAAACAAAAAGAAGATTTAGATAAGATAATTAATAACTTTATCTATACATTTAAAGCAAAAGAAGATCTTAAACTTAAAGCAGATAATCTATTAAGCTCTAAACAGACTTAGTTTTAATAATTATAATAAATTACTAAGTATTTAGCTTTATTATTACACCTAAAAACTATTTCTTAGATTAATTTCAAAAAATTTAAGTTATATGCAGTAAAATATATACTCTAAGATAGTTTTCTCTTTTAGAAAGAAATAAAGTTAAACCCTACACTAAGATAAGTAGTTAATAATAAGAAAAAACAAAAGAAGTTAATTTAGTATATATATACTAAAAAAGGGTATAGAGGCTATAATATAATATACGTTAGACTCTAAGAGCAATACACCTAAGAGAACATATATTAAATAATAAACAACAAAATAAAAAGCTATCTACTTTGCGCGCAAGCCTAACTAAGACAATTTAAAGACCTTCACACCTTTTCTACACCTCTAGCAATCCTATTTCAGTATATTTATATTAATATCTAAAAGATTAATAATTACTCTCTAGCTAAAGCTTATAATATATTTATTAGTTATATAGAGGCTTATTAACTTCCTAAAAATATTAACTTAAAAATAATAACTAAGTTTATCTAAAAAGATATAATCTGTTGCTATAAAATCTATAGGCTTCTCACAGTTAATAGAAGACTAGAAAATAAGAAGTTTATTAAAAAGCTTAATTAAGTCTATAAAAGATAACACCTTATTATCTCAGTATATAATTTAAAAGCTAATAAACTTATCAAAAAAGGATATTAACTCTTTATTTATACCTTTATAATCTAGTTAAACTTTAGCAAAAAGAACTAAACTTTAGTCCTTTATATAGCTCTATTTGCTAACTAAATATTAGTTAGATCCTCTATAGAATACTCTCCTTTTTACCTTATTTATAATTATAACTTAATCACTCTAATTAAAACTAAAAGTGTTATTTAGCAAATGCTAAACTAGTTAAAAGTTAGAGATGCTAAAACTAAACTCCTTTTATATATATAAACCTTCAAATAACTTAATTCTAATTAGTAAATAGCTTTTAAATATATTGCAAAGTAGCGCTACTAAGTTACTAAGAACTATAACTAAAGAAATAAGTATAAAATATAATATAAAGAGCTATAAGTTAGAAATATTATTCTCATCTATAACGTAAAGCTATTTATTAATAAAAGCTCTTCTAATAAGCTTAGTATATACTAGTTAGGCCCTTTTTATATCTAGTAGATATCTTCTTAAATTTCATTCTATTTACTTAAAACCTTTACTAAAATTCCTATTAAGTAGACTATAGTTAGTAATCACTTAAAGAAATTTATAGTAAATAAAGATAGCTATCTAAATAATATCTCTAAAATAGAAGTCTAGCTAAACCTTAAATAAGCCTTTAATAAGGTCTTTCCTACTATAAATCAACCTAATCTTAATATACCTAGTCTAATAAAAATCCCAAACCCTAATAAGTTATCTATACTAAAAGAAGCAAAAACTAATAACTTTAACGCTATAAAAACGCAAATTAAGCAATTATAAAAACAAAACAAAACACTATAAGCTGAAGTTAATGCTTAGCAGAAAAAGAATGAAATTATAATAAGTATCCCTATAAAAAATAAAGGATTTAACAGCTAGTATAGAAATATAGAAAAACTAAAAGACAGCTAAGTCTATAACAATTATTAAATTTTATCTATTTTTAGCAGAAAAAGCAACATTTTATCTATTTATATTTAGTCATCTTTACACTATAATTTATATTAACTATATATTTATATTACTTCTTTTACTCTTAATATATATTATCGCAAAAGAAGAAAGGACGCATAATAATAAAAACTAATAAATACTAAAAAGACTAAAAAAAAAAATACTAAAAAACTCAAAAAAAACTAATACCACCCCTAAAAAATTCAAACCTAAAACAGACTAATTACTTCTCTAAGCATAATAAACAGTAGCCTCTTTCTTCTTCTTCTTATCCTCATACCTTAACCTCACTTCTACTGTTAAAAGGCTAACCTACTTATAAAGGTTTTTACTAAAGATCTCATAGAAAACTACCTAGAAATGCTACTATAATTTAAATTTATATTCTAAAGCTAACTTAGTAAATCAGTTAATTAATAGTCTATACACTAGTATAATAATCTCACTTCTAAGATACTTATACTTAGAATGAAATATTATATTAATACTCCCACCCTCTTTATAAAAGATGCTATTAGAAATACCTTTCTTCTTATTACCCTTCTTAATATACCTAATCTAGCTAATAGTCTTTTAGTTATAGTTAAACCTATATAAGCATAAAGAGCCTTTCTCATAGTAAATATAGTTAGAACAAACCCCTTCCTATTTAGTTTAATAGGAAACATACTCCTAAAAAGAAATAGATATAGTAATTTAGTAGCTACTCTACTTAGCCTTAAAAGATATCTTTACCTAGCGTTTAAAGTATCTATTATATAAAAAAAGATTTTAAGCACTATATATATAAATTAGCAAAGCTTTAACTACTTCTAACCTATCTATCTTCTAGTATAGCTATCCCTAAAAGCTAACATAACTCTCTGTAACATAAACCTCTCTTATAAAAAATAGAAACCCTTCTAGTACTTCTCTCTTATTAATTAGCTCTATATATATTATTAAGAACTTAGTAAATAAATACTAAAACCTTAAAGTAACTTCTTTAACTTTTTTATTAACAGTAATCTTATAGATAAAGCTTATTTTATACTAAACCTAACTAATAGGACCTTTAATAGAAGTCTAAAAAAGAGAAAGAGAAGTCTATATATAGGTTAGCAGTAGTCTAAACAGTTTTAAAAAAACAACCTACTATAACTAACAGCAGTATAATAAGCCTAAATAGATAAGTACTAATAATAACCTCACTAATATAACTCTAACTAGACGCTAGTAGAGTGGATTTTCTTATAATAATAGTAAAAACCTAACTTAAGGAACCTAAAAGTAAAGTATCTAAGTAAAGGTCCTTCTCAACCTCTATAATATGTTAAGGTTCCTATATTAAGGTGATTCCCTCCTAGAGAGCCACATTAAGGCAGCTTGTAACCTAACTATTAGAGATGTTATTAAAGAATAATATATAAAGGTTCTTATTATTTAGGTTTCTTTCTATAATAACCTCATAATAAAGCATTATAAAGTTCTAGCTAATAAGTTTGCTTTATATAACTTCATTATCTTTTTATAATATAACAGTAGAGGAAAATATATAAACCTAATTATTAATTAAAAAAACAGCTTATACCTCTATTTAAATAGTATGTAAGATATTACTAATAGCAGCTACCTAAGTAAATTAGAGACCTCTTTTAGAACTATAGTTAAATTAGTTTGCAATTAGTATAAGATTTATAAAGCACTAGTAGAAACTTAGAAGCTTATTAATTATACTTTTTTTGTTATTCTATAACTTTAAATTAAATTAAAAGAAGACCTATAGAAATATAGCCTCTATACTGTAAACTTCATTAGATATATTATTTAATAAGATATCTTTAGTATTAAAACTTTATATTTAGAAACTGCTGCTAAAGCCTAAAAAGCTAACCTAAATCTTCATAAGAACCTTTTTAACTACTAAATTAAGCTTATTACTAAAGAGTTTAGCTTTTACACCTCACTTAAAGGCTTAAGACTAAAACCTAAAACTAAGTTTAAAAACTAACTAAAAGCTTTAAAAAGAAAAAAATAAAAAAAATAATAAGAAGATAAAGTAAACATAAGCTTTAGAAAAGCTATACTTAACTAGATATTAGTCACTCAAAAATTAATTAAAGTTAAAGCTAAAAACCTAGCCTCTCTAAGAGAGACTAATAGAATAGAAGATATAGTCTATAATAATAACCTCAATCCTATAACCTTTATTATTAATATGAAAAGGAAAAACTACTCTAAAGAAGTGTTAAATAAAGTTAAAGATATATAGGTTAAAATAGAGAATAAGTAAAAAGAGCTTTACTATGCAAAGATCAAAAGAAAAGTTAGAAGGCTTAAACTACTTATAGTAAATAAGCCTAGTAACTTAACCTTAAAATAATTCCTTATTACTTAAAATAACTTAATTAAAAACATAGCTTAAGCTATATAACCTTAAGATACCTTTTTAGTTCTAACTATACTAAAGGGATAGATAGCACCTAGTATATAGTAAGCTAAAAAGATCTAAAAGGAAAACTGTAATTAAGCTTATATTAAGAAAGAATTAGTAAAGAGACTAGCTATTAGCTAGAATAGTAGAGGATATAAGTTAAAGGCTAGATAGAACATTAAATATATAAAGTAAAGGTGTTTAAATCTTCCTCTCTTTAGTATACAAAAGACTTAGAGGACGTATAGAAGAGGGTAGAGTTTTTAGAATTTTTAGTAATTCTAACCTAAAAGTAAGAGGTTAGATAGGCGTTTTTATAAGTGTTAAGCGTTATTATAAAAAGAAAAAGCTTATATAAATAGATAGAGGCCTAGTTAGCTTATAACAAAAAAGACTAAGTAGATAAACAAAAAACACACTTATTTTTATATAATTTCCTGTTTTCCCTTAATAACTTTAGTAACTACCCTCTTAGAAAAGCCTTTAGAGTTCTTTAGCCTAGCTTATAGAAAAAACCTATTAATTTTTACCTTTTAAAAATTAAATAAAAATAGGTATTTTTAGGCTTCTCTAGCCTTAGCTAGCCCTATTTTCATCCCCTCTCTTAATCCTTACTATCTATACCTCTTTAATTATTTAAAGTAATAATAGAGCAAAATACTATAGGGATAATATCACTAAACTTCTTCTTAGTAGCCTATTTTCTCTTAAGAGATTGCATAACTTAAGATATAAAAAGAGTAGAAAATATAGATAAAGTATAAGTTAGTTAGGCTTATATTTATATATTCACTTTTATATCTCTTATAGTTATCTAAAAAATCAATGCATAAGTGTTTAGGGTATTTTTAGGGGTTTTCTGCCTAGAGTGGAGTGCCTAGCACGATCGATAAGTTTTCTCCCTTACCCTATTGCAATATATATATAAGTAGAGTATAGATCTAACTAAATAGGCGCTACTCTAAAAATTAATACTACTCTAGTTTCTATTAGTAGATCTTACTATTAAATAGTTAACTATAATATTTTAATTACTTCTATTTAATAAGTTAATTATTAATACTTACTAATAATAAAAGATAATATATCTTCTTATATTTTAGCTAAATCTCCTATTTTAAGATCTTTATTCTCTTTATATAACTAGCTTTAGAGCTTAGCGTAGAAACTTATAAATATTAAAAACTATAATAAACTAAACCTTAAATATAACTCTGATAGAGAGAGATCTTTTACTAAAGAAAGATATAAAAAACTATAACGTATTATTTAGAAATAAAAGAATAAATCTAAAGAGATATAGACTTTTATTAATAAAAGTAAGTAAGCTATAAATAGTTTTAATAAATAACTTTAGACTACTAAATAAACCTATAAAAAACTAAAAAAAGATATTAAGAGAGATACTAACCTTAAAAAAGTTTAAAAACTTTAAGAAGAAATTAATACTCTCTAAATTATTACTAATATTATTTTAATACTTATAAGAAGATAATAGAAACTTAAGCTTAACTCTCTAATAACTTATAATAGTACTTTAGGATACTATAAAGGATTTTTAATTTAAATTAAAAACTATTAGAACTTCTATTATAATAATTTTACTAATTAAATAGAAAAAGTAGTTTATATAGCTATTTATTTTTAGAAATAAGTATTTAAATAGTTTAAATCTATATAAAAAGAATTCTTTAAGTATAAGATACTAAATAAATACTCTATAGAAACCTATAATATCTATAATAACTTCTAAAGTTTTAAAAATACCTTTTACTCTTTTCTTTAGAACTTTAATAAAAAATAATAAACTAAATATAAACTATTATAGCTTAAATAGACTAAATCTACTAAAAGTTTTACTACTATATTTTAATAACTTAGTATTTAACTTAACTTTACTAAAGAAACTAAAATCTTTATATTCTACTAAAGACTTAAGAATAATATAAAAGATAAAATTATTAAAGTTAATCGCTTAATAACTTTCTATAGTATATTAATCTTATCATCAAAATTAATAACTAACTATTTAAATACTATAGAGAAAAAAGTAAAAAATAATAAAGACTTAAAACAAAGTATAAGTATTAATAGTAGCTTTAACTAAGATTTAATAATTAATATAATAATAATTAACCTTATAATATTTAGAATAATAACGCTTACTAGAGTACTATATATAGATAGTATAATAGGCTTATAAACCTTAATATAATAAGTAAACTAGCTAATAAGAAGCTTTAGAACTCTAAGTACTATAACTATAATTAATAAAAATATATCGCTAAGGATTATAAGTAGCTTAAAAAACTTTCTTAAAAACTAATAGCTAAATAACTCTAATAAGTTAATATAATCTTAAAAACCCCTTATATATCTTTATTATAGACTAAATACTATAATAATAACTATTAAATCTATTTTAAAAATAAAGAAATATTAGAATATTACTTTAAAGATAGTAACTTTAATAGATCTAGCTATAATATAACTACTTTAAACCCTAAGATTAGAACTATATTAATACTATATACTAGTAATAGTAAAGTTATAAGAAAACTAAAAGAATAACTTAATAAAAAGTTATAAATCTAATAATTAAAGCTTATTAATATACCTAATAAAACACTAGAATACTAATATAACCTTCTAATACAATAATAACTCCTTAGTATAACTAATAATTAGACTTTTAAAAACAGAGAAAACTTACTTTATGATTTAAATAAACTTTATAATATTATCTACTAATATATTTAAATAGAGATCGCTTATAAGCTTATTTTTAATATAGATAACTTTAGTTGTATAGAAAAATCTAATAATTAAAATAAGACTAAATAGCTTTTAGAATTCTGAGAAGTTAATATACTATAAAATAAATAATAATAGTACTTCTATAATACCTCAATAACTTAATAAGAATAGAATTATACTCTATAACTATATATAAGAAACTACTTTATACTAAAGAATAACTACTAACTCTACTAAACTTTCTTTTAGCTTTAATAGACTTCTAATAAATATAAAGAATATATAAGAGAAAAGTATAACTACTAATTCTATTTTAGAAAATATAATAATAAACCTATTTAGGAAATCTACTTAATATCTACTATAATTAGATAGATAATACTATTATTTGAAGATAGTATTATAATCTTTTAATTAAGCTTATAGTTTCTTATAAAGTACTAATATAACTATAATATAAAATAAAGTAAATATTAATAAAATAAATACTAAGTATACTACTAAGAAAAAGTAGATACTTAAAGAATTACTAATAATAAACCTAGGCTTCCTTAAGTTAGAATCTATAAGAATAGCTTAACTAAATAATAATAGAAAAAGAAATTAATCTATTACTTTAAATAACTACAGTAGTTAAAAAAGTAAACTTACTTACTAAAAAAAAGATTATGATAAGTAATAAATATAAGATCTATTTACTAGATATCTTAAGGATATAAAAGTAATATTAAACTTAAAGTTACTATTAACTAATAAATAATACTTATACTTATTAATAGTAAAGCTAAGGTTAATTATATTACTTTCTAAGCTATTAATAAGCTAGAAGTATAATAAAAAGGAAAAGAATAAGTATACTAATTATAAATAGTAAAAAAAGAAGAATTTAAATATAAAAGAAGTATTATCTATAATAAAACTATACTTCTTAGAATAAGTTATTTAAATTAGAAAAAAGGAATCTAATTTAATATTACTAACATAAAAATATATATAATATAGTACTAAAAATTATTTTAGTTATAAATAAATAACTTATAAATAGATTTAAGTAGAAGCTAACTTTATGAGGACTATAATAATTTAGTTTTTAATAAACTTTAAATAGATTAATATATTAAAGAATAGTAAAAAGATATCTCTACTACTTTAAAGTAAAAGAAACTATATTATAACTATTAATAATAATAGATCTTAACTAAAATAAATAATCTACTTCTATCTATTTTAAAAGAATATAGAGTTTATAAAAAAATCATTATAGCTAGACTAAAAACTAGATTATTAAAATATATAACTTTTGATTATAGAATCCCTATTAAAGAGAAAAAGAAGCTTAAATTTAATAAAATCTATAGATTTAACTAAATAAAAATAGAAGCTTTTAATAAATACCTTAATAAAAACTATAAAAAAAGCTATATTAGAGAATTAATTTTACTAATAGAAAGCTTAATTCTATTTATACTTAAAAGAATTAGTAAACTATAACTATATATTAACTACTAAATACTTAATAAAATAATAATGAAGAATTAGTATTTATTACTACTAATTAATAAACTATAGTAATTCCTCTATAGAGCTAACTACTTTACTATATTAAACTTTAAAAAAGCTTATAATCTTATTAGAATAAACAAAAGAGAAGAATAGAAAACTACTTTTAGAATATATAGAGGATATTTTAAGTACTTTATTATACTTTTTAATCTTACTAATACTTTAGCTACTTTCTAAAATATAATTAACTAAATCCTTAAGAAATTTATAGATATCTTTAT
Organism: Colletotrichum viniferum; assembly: GCA_020226115.1. NCBI lineage: Eukaryota > Fungi > Ascomycota > Sordariomycetes > Glomerellales > Glomerellaceae > Colletotrichum > Colletotrichum viniferum. The sequence goes on from JAGFBE010000008.1 coordinate 1,384,903, forward strand.
AGTTATTTACTTTAATAATATTCTTATCTCCTCTTTTATAATAGATTAATATAAAAAATATATTTATTTTATACTATAAGTCTTTTAAGATACTAAACCTCTAGTTAAACTAAAAGAAAATATATTCTATACTTAAGAAGTAAAATACTTTAGATTTACTATTACTTCTAGATATATTAATATATTAAAAAAGAAAGTTTAAGCTATTAAAGAATAGCTAATACTAATAAACCTTAAAAAGGTATAAAGTTTTTTAAAACTAGTTAATTTCTACTAAAACTTTATTAAATACTCTAGTAAAATTAATATACTTTTTATAGACTTTAGTTATAAAACCTAACTATTTAAATAAAAAAAGCCTAAAGTATAGCTTTTTAGAAGATCAAGAACTATATATTTAGTAAACTAATCCTAATAATTCTAAGTTTATAAAAGTAATTTAAACTTAAAATAAATACCTTAGATTTCACTTTTAGAGTATAACTATCTTAATAAAGTTTAAAACAATACTAATATCTCTATACTTTCTTCTTTTATAAACTCTATAGACTAGAATTTAACTACTTAGTTTATAATAAAAAACTTATAGTAATTATTAAAACTTTTAAAAAACAGAGACTAAAACTCTTAGAAATAATATATAAAGTATTTATTCATTCTAGCTATAAGAACTTTTTATACTTTATAACTTTAAAAGTATTAAATAAATAATAAATATAATAATTAGAATTTATCTTAGAATTTAATTTCTAAATTATCTATTAAAAAAGATTAGAAAATAGTAAAGTTAATACTTATAATTAATAACTAAACTATAATATCTTAATATTAGAAGAAACTTAAGTAATTCTTAAATATTATAATAATAGAGATCTAGTACTAATAACTAAACTCTTAATAATAACTAGATAATTTAGTACTAGTTTACATAGTAAACTAAATAATAAAGCTATTATAAAATTCTATACTTACCTTATATATAGTTACTAAGGAATTATAAAAACTTAAAAATAATTATAATAATAATATAAAGAAAAGATTACTAGAGAACGTATAGTAAAAGTAATTAAAAGTTATAAGATATATTTAAAAAGTAAACCTATTTAATACTAATCTTATAGTATACTATAACTTTTATTTATATTATAAACTACTTAGTACTCTATATCTTCTAACTTTATTATTAAACTACAAAAGTTTTAAAAACCTCTTATAGAAATATATTTCAATAATATTCTTATTATTATAGACTAACTTATAAAATATACTTACTTTATTTTATACTAAGAATTAAGTAATACTAAAAAATATATTTATATATTTCTTAAATATATTATTACTAACTATAGAATACTTAAAGAAATTATATTAGATAGAGATAAAATCTTTATTTCTAAGTTCTAAAACTTAATTATATTATAACTTAGTATTAAGTAAGTAATATCTACTATATTTAACTTATAAATTAATAAATAAATAGAAAGAGTTAACTAAATATTGAAAATATATCTCTATACTTATATTAATTATAACTAGAATAATTAAGTTATATTATTATTAATTACTTAGTTTACTTATAATAATATAATTAGAGAAAGTACTAAAGAATCCTCTTTCTATTTTAACTATAGATTTAAACTAATTACTTATAGAGATATATAACTAAACTTAGCTATAATTAGAACTATTACTTTAGTATAATAAATTAAGAATATTTATAATAATATATATAAAGAATTTAAATTTATATAATAATAAATAGTATAGTTTAGTAATTAATAAAGGATTAAAAAACTAACTTTAAAAAGAGAAAATAACACTTATTTTATTTAGTAAAATATTAAAATAAAATAACTAAATAATAAACTTAATCTTAAAAAACTTAAACTTTTTAAAATTATATAAGTTATTTTACTAGTTAACTATAAACTTAAACTCCTAGAAACTATATAATATTACTTAATATTTTATATTTTACTTTTTAAACTAATACTATATAGATTATAAATAAATAATATTATTATTATAGAAAATAATAAACTAAAATATAAAGTTAAATAAATTATTAACCACTTTAAAAAACTAGAAAGTTATTAATCCTTTCTTAAATAGAAAAGATATAGATATAAAGATAATATATAGAAACTTATTAAAAACATTACTAATATAATAAAAGAACTTATAATCTACTAGTAATAATATTAAGAATAAGAAACTATATCTATACTAGCTAAACTAATAGTTTTAATAAATATTTCTAGTTATTTATAAATTAGATATTTTTATAGATATATCTAACTACTAATAGAAGTAGATAGGCTAAAATAAAAAAAGCTATTTATTTACTTAGAGATACTAAAAATAAACTAAAATAATATTAAAATATTACTAATATTAAAGACTAAAAAACTAAGATTAGTAAAGTTTAAACTAAACTTAAACTTCTATTACTAAGGATTATTTAGTATTTTAGTAGTTTAAAAATTACTTATTATTTATTCTTTATAGATATCTAATACTAGAAGTATACTATGCTTTTTATTAATCTTTTATATCTTTTACTTAAAAGCCTTAGTTTAATACTTTTTTACTAATTTCTTAGTTATATAAATATAACTGAAGTAACTAATAACTTTAGCTATTTAAATTTATAAATAAATAAACTTTTAATAAAATATAAGTAGCTTTTTACTAGCTTTTTCTTCTTCTTTATTCTACTCTTTTTATTACTTATTTAGTTTTTATATTATAATAAATAAGTTAGCTACTATTTAAGTAGAAACTTAAAGAGGCTATTATATAAGTTAAAGCTACTTAAATACTATTATAAAGCTTCTTTACTTTAATATATATATAATATTTAAATGATTTCTTACTAAAATAATAAAACACTTTAGTTTAGAAATAATAAGTATAAAGTATATTACTAGATAAAGAATAAAAGTTAATATATTTAATTAAAGTTTTATACTTATAATCTTTAAGTTTAGTAGTAGCTAACTTCTTTTTTAACTTTTAAATATAACTTAATATAGTGTTAGTATTATAGAAAAATTAAAAAGTATAATTAATAGATTTCTAATTTAAAATTAATAATCTATTTATATTAGGTTTTAAAGATAAAACTTTTAGAGAAAAGACTTAATATTATAACCTATAAATAAAGATAATAGATAACTAACCTATTTAGGCGTTAAATAGCTAGAATAAAATATTTATACTATAAGATTACAAAAATAATAAAAGCTTATTTAGAATAGAAGAACTATAGTATAAATTATATAATAAGAAGAAGTAATAAAAAATAAATAATCTAATAAAAGGATTAATATAGAGATATTATTTTACTTTTAGAGATTACTTAGATCTTATTGGTTTTAAAATAAAAGAACTATTTAGAACTTATATATAGTATAACTTTAAACTTAATTTATAGTTAAACCTCTATAGCTCTTTAGTAATTAATTTATAAATATCCTTAAAATACTTTTAGCTTATTTTCACTATAAATAACTTATTAAGTCTAAGACTAATTACTTTAGCTTCTAAAGACCGATCTATAATAAAGCTTATAACTTACGACCTAGACTATAACTCCTATATATTATTATAACGTGTTAATTCTTAGCTTCTGTTAGTAGACCTTATTATTAGATAGCTAACTGTAATATTTACTATTACTTTTACTTTACTTTAGTATATACTAACATTATACTAGCTATATAGTTAAAGTTAGTTTTAGAGTTATATATAGCTAGATTTATAATTTATAGCTTAGCATATATATTATATATTACCTATGTATACTTAAATAATACTAACTTAAATTATATAGTTTTGCTATTATAGCTACTAATAGCACCTTAGTGCTAATATGTTTTTTTATTATATCTTATATTTACTATATATATACTAATAATATATAGTTAAAAACCTCAATAAGTATAACCTAAATTCTATTAAAAGTACTATTAGTATAAAGTATATAGTATATCTTTAGTATATACTTAAGGGATATACTAACTATATATAGTACCTTCTATGCTTAAGTTAGAAATAGTAGTTAGAAGAATGCTTACTTTATATTTAAGCCTAAATATATATTTCGCATAGCTTTAGTATATATTCTACTAATCTCTGTTTTAATATTAATCTCTACGCTAGCTTTATTAGTAAAGTTATTTCTAAAATAGAGGTATTAATATAAGTTTAATTCTATATACTTTCTATATATATATATCTAACGTTAAATATAAATTAGTTAATTCTACTTTCTGCTAGCGTTTTAGTATAACCTTCTACTATATAAATTATATATATATATAGCTAGAAGATACTATATATTTACTATTTATTTACTATATATATTATATAAACTAACTATAATCTCTTAGTGTATAGTAACTAATCTATTGTTTAAATAAAGGGGAGAAGTATTTAAGTTAGTATACTACTCTTTATTCTATTAGAAATATCTTTAAATTTATACTCTAACTTATATACTAAGTTTATAAGGTTTAAAGTAGCTTAAAGTATAGAAGAAGTATATACTTAGTATAGATTATATTTACCTTTACTTAATAAGATATATAATATAAATTGTAATTATGATATAACTTTAATTAGAATAGAACTAAGGCTAATATATATAGAAGATATATTAATAATTTCATAGTTAGCTACTTCTAAGAATACTACTATTAGTACTTCTATTAGTAGTAAATAAAAGGTATATATATTATTTTAATTAAGCTTTAATTTTATATATACTAATAATATATATAGTACAATATGCTTTTTATTTAAACTATAATACCTCTTTTTCTTTCTAAGAAAACTTTCTTAAAGAGTATATTCTATATATATTTAAGCTATACTTAATATATATTAACCTTATTCTAGAGGTATATACTACTACTAATAAGAAGTTATTAACTAATATATTCTTTATATTATTTGTATTTAATATATACTAACTATATTTTAGTTATTTTATAGATTATTATTTCTACTTATTTTTATTATAATATATATTTTATAAAGTTTATATCTATACTATATATATACTAATAATATACTAAGTACTACTACTACTTAAGAGAAGTAGTAGTAAGAGGAGCTTTAAGAAAAAAAGCTTTATAAAGAGGAGCTTTAGGAGAACTAAGTATATATATAGTATATATCTCTTACGTATATTATCTATAGATAGAACTTATAGCTATAAGTGGACTTATACTTTAATATATACTTAAAATATATAGCTATAAAAGCGTTAAATTAATATAGTACTTCTAGATAGTATTAATAATAAGTATTATATATATAATAACACTTAATTAGAAGGTTTTCTTATATAATAAATTAAATATAATATATATATAGCATATATATAGAGAAAAATATAAATAATATAAATATTAATTCTTAGTAGAAGGTTTATATATATAGTATATATATTTACGTTAAGTTTTATTTATAATAAGCTTATTTGTTTTATTACTTAGTTTTTACTTAAACTAAGTAATCTCTTCTTAAAGTTTATATTTATACTTCTAGGTATAAAGTTTATATGCTTTTTACTTAAGTTAAAAAAGCTTCTAGTCTTTTAACTTTATATTTAAATATTATATATCTCTAACTTCACCTTAATATAAGTAGAAAGTAAGTAGTAATAATAGAAAAGGTATACTATACTTAGTTAGTATATATACTAAATATATATTTTATTTAAGTAATTCTTAAATTAAAATTATATTCTATGTATTTAACCTAAATGTTAAATTTAGTGTTAGTAAGTCTAGAGGATTAAATAGATTATAGGGAATATATAGGTGCTTTTTATAGTACTATATATACTATTATTAATATTAATATATTCAGCAAAAGCTTTTTATAATTTAAGCTGACTTTAAGTTATCCCTCTATATATATAAGCTTTAGCTTAAATATAGTTACTCTTAAGAGATAGCTTTAAATATAGTATATTTAAGTTTAAGCTAATTTTAGTATAAATAATATATTAGTAGAGGATATATATACTTTAATATAACTTAAAGTAGAAGTTAATTTTAACTAGTAGTAAAGTTATTTTAAATATACTTTAACTTTATAAAGTTAGTATGTTTCTATATAAATATCTATTATTAAGCTAGTATCTTACTAAAGGATTAAATAAAAGTAGTTATAATTTATTTCTTCTTCTTTTTAGTAAACTAAAACCTAATATTTAGCTACGTTTTATATATACTCTATATATACTAGAGATATGTTTATTTATTTTTTACTTCTTAAAACTTAAAGAGCTCTAAAGTAGTAAAGTAGTTTAGATATTTCTTTTATTAGTTTTAGAGAATATATACTTTATAAAATATAAGTAAATACTATAAATACTTTTTAGTAGTTTATAATAAGTTTTACTTATATAAGTAATTACTAAAACTTAATAGTAATATAATATTAGTATATATAGTATATTTATAAGATATATATCTACTATATGTCCATTTTATATCTATATTAGTTATAATAGTATATACTATATTATAAGTTATAAAGTATATATATACTTATTAAATTAAAAAGCTAGAGAATGCTTTAATTTAAGTAAATAAATACTTAAAGAGAATAGAATAGCCCTTTTATAAGTTTATATTTATTTAGATATAAGTATATAACTTAAGATCTATAGAGTATAAGGTTAGTAGGTGCGTTATATATATAGTATATATACTATATATATTCTATAACCTTTTTTACTACTTATAAACTTTAAATAAATTTATATCTCTTTATACTATCTTAAATAAGATATTAACTTTAAGATATTATATTTTCTAATATATATATATATATATATATATATACTTATACTATATAGATAATATAGAAATTCTTATTTAGAAGTAATTAAACTTTATAAATCTATTGTTTTTATATAAGCTTTATTTTATTAACAATAAATTTATATAGAACCTCTATATATAGTTAGATTATATATAATATATGTAAAGAATAAACTAATTTATATATAAATTTCTAGCTAGAAACTATAGAAGATAAGCTCTCTATAAAAAGATAGCTACTTTATTTTTATTATTAAATACTATATTTATTACTTAAAGTAAGTTAATTTTAAATTAGTTATAGATCTAGTATATATCTAAATAGAGAAAAAGTCTACTTATAAATAGGGTTAGCTTATACTACGTATATACTATAAATATAGGAAGTATATATATAGAAATAGTAGTAATATTAAGCTGATTTAAGAAACTAAGAACTATTTTATTTATAAAGTATAAAAATAGCTATAAAAGAGGGGGTAAAATATATATATAGAAGCTATATATAAAGAGAAAGATAAATAGAAACTTAGTAAAGTTAAGAAGTATATAGAAGTTAAGCTTAACTTTATATAGTAATATATTTATTCTATTATTATCTTAAAGGTAGCAGAAGTTTAGTATATAGTAAGTATATATAAATAATATTTTATATCTATTATTTATTATAGCTTTAATAGCTTACTTCTATATTTCTAATATATATATAATCTATTCTAACCTTATACTAGCTATTTATTTTAACTATACTATAAAAATATCTAATATTAACTTTATTTTACTTAATAGGTATATTATAAATAAAATACTATAGCTCTAAAAGGTTTAGCTTTAAATAACTAATAAAAAGACCTATAATATATATATATTTTGCTTATACTAAAAAGATATAGAGATAACACTTATACTATTTTATTTAAATATCTAAAACCTCTTATATTAATAAGTTTCTTTTAGTTTTTAAAATGAAAACTATAGCTTCTAAATATAAAAGCTATTAAGATACTTCTATTATTTATACTAGAAAACTACATAGAAGCTATCTATTTTATTAATATATATATAGTATATATAGAAGTTAAATATTAACTTTTATATATATTTAATTAATTATCTATAATTAATTTAAAAACCTTATAGATATTGTTTATAATATATAGTTTTTATAACGCTTTAATAAAATCCTTTTTATCTTATACTATATTTAGAGTTATAATAAGAAACTATATACATTTATAATATTTAATACTACTATACTCATAAAACTAATATTAAATCTAATTTATATCTTTTTTAGGTTTATAAGAATATTAATATATATTTAGTATATATAGAGAATTAACTTATTTTAAAATTAAATACAAACTTTTTTAATTCTAGAGTTTCTATATATAGGAATATAAAAAGTTTGTATTTTAGATGTTATAGGAAATATAGTAAAGGATTTTATTAGAATAAGTTTTAAAATATAATAAAGTAGTAAGATAGTTATATATAATATATGTAATAATTTAATAACTTCTACTTTAAATAATAAAAACACTTTAAGTTCTAACTATATTTTATATATATATTTAGTATATATAGAGTATATAAGTAGTATGAACTAAAAAGAAGTTTATTTTAATTAAGTCTATTTTATAGAGTATATCTTTTTTTATTTATATATTATTTCTAAATAAATTATTATATTTATAAGTTTAAGTATTAAGTTAGTAAATAATATAATAAGTTAAGATATTAAAGATATTTAGTTTAAGAATAGTATATTTTAAGAATAAGTTCTATATATATATAGTATATTTTTTTTTCTTAAATAGAAGAAAAGAAGTTATAAATATTTTCTTATAAGTTATTAGTTATAGTATATATATAGTATATATTATAAATAATATAACCTTTTTATTAATTCTTATTATATTTATATCTTACTCTAATATAGTTTTTATTTTATTTAGATATAGGTATAGTTTAGGGATAGTTAAGATATAGTAGAGTAAACTATAAGGGGAAAGTTATACTTATATAGCTTAGAAGATCTATTCTTCTAGCACTGCTATAGCCTCCTAGCTAGTTTTTAGACCCCCCTACGAGGTGTAAACCTGGGTCTGAGCACTATGCAGAATCTACTGGGTCTATAGCAGCTTATGAGCACCCTTGAGGAACGTAATGTGGGGTGAACTGTTTATCCACTGTAGCTCACAGACCCCCTTCACTAACTCCTAGTTGCTCATCTTGGGTGGTTAGGAAATTTAGCCACGGGCCCTCATTAATGTATCGAGCAAACCCACTCGCCTTCATACTATCACTGACCCAAGGTGAGACGCGACGGAGGGCATTGAGCCACCATGTGTCCATAGCCTCGTAGCGCGTGATGTAACCAGAAGCGTTCACGATGAGGTCGGCATGCGGCCGCTGCTTCTTCTCGTACTCATCGAACGTGGCGGCCAGTTCGGTGGTGGTCGGTTTTCGCATGCCATCCTCCTCGCATCTGCGCAGAAGGGGCACGAGCTCGTTCATAAGGTGCACGACGCCCTCCACTGCGAGATTGCCCCCTAGTCCCGGGTTGACTGTCGCCTTGTGCACTGCGCCTCCCAAAAGGACAACCCTGCCACCGGAATTCCATTTTGTCTGAAGCACTCCCTCTTCGAGCGCCACCATGTTCGCTTTGACTCGGGTGTCCCACAAGTCCTTGAAGGTGTATCCAGGGCCGAGGTTGCGGTCTCCATACTTCTCGATTGTGGCCAGTGTTTGCTCGTCGGTGAAGCGCGGGGTGTTCGGGGTCTTGGTGACTTGGTCACTTTTGACGAATAGGAACCAAAACACGAGATCGCGAACACCGGCAGCAGAAACGCCAGAAAAGCCGGGGTAGTAGACGTTGTGCACCATGCGCTCCGGAAGAAAGAGTTCTCCCTTTTCGTTCATGTTCCTTGAGGTAGCAAACATGGCGTGATAGGTGCTGACATAGCACTCCCGCATCTTTTGTGCGGCGGCGGCATCAGTGCTGTCGAGCTTTTCTGCTAGAAGACTCCGGACATGGCTATGGACGCCGTCGGCGCCTAGCAAGATGTCCCCCTTCAGTACCTCTCCGCTCTCCGTCGTGACTTCTACCCCTTCGGCGGACTCGACGAACGAGGCCACTCCGGAGTTTGTGCGAATGCGAGACTTGTCCTTGATGGTGTTGTAGATACAGCTAAGCCAGAACTTGCGTTCCATGAATGCTGTACACCGGCCGTGACACCTGGTGTTGGTCTGCTTCAGCCACTTATCCTATAGAGCTTGTGCATTTGACTTACTGCTTGGATATCTCCTGCAATATCGAAGAGTCGTCGAACAAGACACCGTTCTCATCATAGTGTTGCCTGTTCTCAAGGGGTAGTACGCCTGCCCTGATTTCAGGCCATACCCCCAACTGCTCCATTACCCGCTGGGTATGCGGGTGAATGGAGATGGATGCTCCTAAATGCGGAGCGATTTCACGCTTCTCCAACAGGACGTAAGAGATCCCGGCCTTCTCCAAAGCCAGTGCAGTGGTCAGGCCCACCAAGCTACCACCAGCGATGATAATCTGGAACCTTTGTGCCGAGTCTGCCATGTCGTCGGTAAGCATTCTGTCAGAGGTATTCACGGTGTTGTCTGGAGCTGTTGTCCAACGACTTGGCTACAAGATCCCCCACACTTATATGCATTGTTACAGACAGGGAGTAAGCCCACGGCAGAAGGTACGTAGGTAGGCGGCACACACCGCCTGAACAACGGTTGTGGATCTTCTCTATCTACTTTGGGTCCTGGGCCTGGCCAGGCACACAAGTTAGGGGTGGAGCGCATCAACACAGGGAAGAGATTCAATACGACACGTGCTTTGTAAGGCCACGCCATGTAGTTGAAAATCTCCGACGTATTGAGAAGTCGCAGCGGCGCCATCCTTGAGCATTCCAGAAAACACTGATGCAGCGCGGAATGAGCCGCCATTAGGCCCCGTCAATAATCACGCACATCGGCGCTGCCGTTAAATCCTCACGGAGTGTGGGATTGATCGTCGCGGGAGCCGTTGGCAAGTTCACTGCTGCCAAGGGAGGCCATGCCGGGGGGCGTTTCCGGCAACATGATCATCTCGTACTCAAAGTCAAAAAAGTAGGGCGAAATGTGGAACTCCTCTGCCGTGTATTGGTGCGCAAGCCAAACCAACCAGATACTTCTGGGTACCAAAGCAAGAGGCGAGTCAGGTTTGGTAGCGATAGCGACCGCTACGTCAGTCTGCAGGGCGGTATCAATGAATCCATCTCCTCGTGGCCGATCACTCGCTTACTACCTAGTACAGCAGCATCAAGGGTTCATTCCCCATGTTCGGCATTTGCAGCCAGACGGTGGAGAGCCCCTGAAGGATTCGTAAGTTCTGGCAGAAATCGTCGCCAACTCATATATAGTCGGAGTCAACCGGAGTTATGCAGGCTCCGTGTTTTCAACCCCCTCTTGGCACTTGTTGCTCTGTCACTGACCACACGCTCCCCTCAGCCGATTTATCGCGGGCATCACATCCCGTATCCTAGAGATGTCAAACACTGGAAGCTCGGAGCTTGGCGCTGATGAGATGTATGAGATCGCTGTCTCGTATGGGACCATCATATCAACAGGTGTTTTAGCAATCTTGGTTTGCAGCACGAGGGTATGTAATCGAAAGTGTGAGAGTCATGAAAACTGCTAACAGTTGGTGCCCTGAAGCTTTATGTTCGCAAATATGTGATCAACGCCTTTGGAATTGACGACTGGGCCTGCCTCGTTGGTTTGGTGAGTTATCTTGTCAAGGCTACCGTCCCTCAAGCCCGCTAGTGCTAATGATTGGACTAGATCTCTGTAACCATGTTCAATGGCGTTGGGCTGGCTATTGTGTACTACGGCGTCGGGAAACATATTCAACATGTTTCACAAGAGCATTTGGAGATGTGGTTCTTGGTATTCATTCCCCTTCAAGGCTTATCAACTGCAACTGCTTCTAATATGACATTCAGTTGTACTACATCTGCATCTGCATATACTTGTTTGTTTCTCTGGCCGTCAAGTCCAGCATCCTTTTGTTGCTGCGGCGGGTGTTCCCAACACGTAGGTTCTATACTCTATTGACATCTCTCTTCCCGTTTCCTGCTGATCTGATATTTTCTATTAGCCTATATTCAACACACGACGCTCGGCTTGATGGTATTTCTTGTGCTCTTTACGATATCGGGCTCGATCGTTGGAGCGTTTCAGTGCACCCCACCCAAATATGCGTATCAAATGGAGTTCCTCATGTCGCCCGACAGGGCAAAATACTGCTTCTCCACGGATGTTACCTATGGAATCTTCATGTACCAGGCCGCAACACTTTTTGCCTGTGACATCATCATATTCCTCCTTCCATTCCCTGCGTTGGTGAAACTTCACATTGGCTCTGCCAAGAAGACGGCTCTCTTGTTGGTCTTTGGAAGCGGCTTAGTAGCCTGCATCGCGCCCGCCATCAGGTTCGAAAGTATACAGTTCTACAAGTCTGGATCCTCAGACACAACTTGTAAGTTCGAAGACTTGGCTTTCGCCAGCCTTTGACAAGTTGCTAATGATTTTACTCCACAGACGCTGGAGCGAGCTCCTTGTATTGGATGGCCATTGAGTACAACCTGGGCCTAGTGGCCGGGTCATTAGCGGGACTGCGGCCTCTGGTTTCCAAAGTCTTCACTGCGCTACGGTCAAGCAGAGGAAATTCAGCCTACAAGAGCAACCAATTCACGCCATCTTATCAGCTCGAAAATTGCGACAACAAACACTGGAACTCTTCCGAGCGCAGTGGGACCAAGAACAGTAGATATCAGGGAGACAGCGTCCTCGAAGCCACGGTCCTGGGTGACCGCAGTTCAGATGACAGCGGCCGCCAGCACATACTAAAGACCCAGTCTGTCAGCATTATTACGGAGGAATCGGGGGACGTTGCTTCGCTCGGGAACACACGTCTGCCCTGGCAAGGACTTGACCAGAAGAAGTAGTCACATCAATGTTAATGAGTTGTCAAGGGGGTTTAGGGGGTCTCTAAAAGTGACAAACGCTTCCCGGCTGGTTTCCGGTACTCAGATATCTCGACCAAAAAGATGATCCAGAACAACATTTGTCCAGTCACTGACAGGATGCTGGCCCAGTAGACTCCGAAGAGTCTCTGCCCTGCGGTAAAGTCGCCACTCATGGGGAAGATGGCAGAGACCGCAGGAAAAGGGACCGCCACCGTTGCCAACTTTGTTAGTTGCCTTGCACTTCGAGCTTGTTGATTGTTGGCGAAAAAGCCTTGCATATCGGCTTGCGTCGCAAAGTTGTCCATCAATGTCTCGTATGTAACCTCAGCCTATCGTGGCATGCCGTCGATTATTTTCCAAAAGTTTTCTTTCAGGGTCAACTGTTCTTGGTTCCGGTTACTTGCCAAGCTTCGACATCGATGTTAGTGATGGCTCGTGATAGCCTAGTTGGGGGCTTGGGCAAAGTTTCCCAAGGACATTGAGGCCTAGTGCAAGTGGTTTGCATGACTGAGTTGCCCGGCGGCATAACTAACGGGCGTCTTCATAGTCGCCTGTCGTAAGCGAAGATCGACACAGAGGCAGCTTGTAGTAAATCCATTGGGCGGGCTAGGTCCAAGAATCAGCAGCCTGGAGGCAAAGTGCGGTGGTTCTACGTGAAGATATCGATCAGGCGACTACTTAGAAAGACTTTGAAAGACGATAGAAGAGTTGCAGATGCCCTGCATAATCGTGAGTCCCTTGCGACCACGGGCAGGGACTCTGGATCGGATTGGGTGCCTGATTGTGAGCCAAGAGCTAATGACGCCTGGTCAGCAACAGCAATGAGGGGAGGGTGGTCAGAAGCTAAGCAAGGCCGAAAGAGTACAGCAGGCATTTTCAACCAAAGTAATGCTATCCGGGAGTCATTAACAATCCGATTCGTTTCTGGACGGACAAAGAAACTAGAATTGGTTGTTGACGGATAACTGATCGGTGACGACTGGTTAACACTGAGAACAAAACATGTCAGCTACCGGGTGTTATTGGCATGTCATGATCTACAGAAGATGCAGCTTCGCCCCCATAAAGGCAGGACCTCATCAGATCCATTGGCAGGCATTATGCATGACCGCTGCCATCCATTAAAATACCCCTCTTTAGTACCTCAACCCTAGAGTTACAGGCACTTTAGTGCCCTGCATCGGGCTGACGGCTTCCTCTACAGCAGCCAGTGTAACGGCAAATGGGTGCGAAGCACAATGACATTTCGAGGCTTCCGACCTGTCATGACCTTCCGAAACCATGGCGCAGCCCTTAAACATGCATGAGCTCAGCCGCACTCAGCTTTTGGTTACTTTTGGCTCACACTCGCCATTCGCCACGAGATGTCTGAAGTGATTGACTCGGCATTTAAAACAGCCATTGTCCCAGGGATCCACCTCTATTTGGCGCTCTACCTCTGTTGCTCTATGACTTCTCGCTATTTTTGGCGTCTTCCGCCAAACTAATACATATCATGGAAAGTCCACGCCCAAGAGACTCTGGTGATGCGTTACGCAGTATGTATCATGCTGTATCAGACATAACAGAAGACGAAGCTGCCGAGGCAGCGAATCGTCACGAGCAAGAGACCACGGACTTACGGCCGACAAAGAACAACCACGATCAAAATGTTGCCTTCATCAACAAGCCTCGCGGAAAGGGAAGCTTTGACGCTGCCAAATGGATCGTCTTCCATGCTGCACTATCTAGCCTCCCGATGCTTGGCTTTTCAGCTGTGCTTCTGGGCATTCTTATCAACAATTGGATCGAAACCGCTGATTCAACGAGCGATGATGCTGTTGCTTTAGGCTACTATATAGTAGACTTTCCTGCTGCTCGGCTGATTTTTGTTTCTTCTTGGAGTAGCAGCGTTGCGCCCCGGCTAGCCAGTGTTGTGATGGGTCACTATCTCTTTAGAACGGCCAAGGAATTACTCAAAAGATCGTCCACAAACGAAATACCGACACCATATCAATTGATACTCCTAATAGGTCTGTCGACTGGCTCACTTGGGCATCTTTTGAAGTACGTGAAGTACACTGTACGGGTGGACAAGCAAGCATAAGTTTGCTTCATTGATCAAATCAACCGGTGCCGTTCTGATAAATTTTCAACTCCTCGGGTGAGTAAGACAAGCTTTGCTGGTCATTTCAAGCGCTTCCGGATCTCAGGCCGATGCTCTTCCTCCGACAGCTTGGCAATCTTTGGACTTGATTCTTTGCTCCATTTTACAACCGAAGTAAGTCAACGGGACTTCATAGTGCAAATTACGGAATAGCTGACGATGTAAACCCATTTTAGGCTGTGCTCTATATGAGAAACTCGACTTCAGACGCCGTGCAGCAGTCATTTAGCCGAGGCTTATCTAGCCGATGCACTTCGCTCGACGACTTCCATGAATATCCCTGCACTTACGTGCGAGCCGTCACTGGACAAGGTCTAGTAGACTCGTCAGAAACTACATCGGTATTCAGCGATAGGTTGACACAGCATAGCCTCATTAATTTCATCATGCCGGCGTTGGGCGGATCAGATGCTAGCCTAATCTTCCTTGGTCCAGCATCCAGTTCAATATCGAACGAGCTGGAATACACCGCCAGTACCACTGGCGTCCAGACTTCCTGCGAGTCCATCAGCGAGTTATGTCAGCTGAACGCTCCCATAGGAGCTGCCACTCTATATAATTGCAGCTCTGGATTCTACGGTGATCTTCAGAGTATAACGCTCCACTCAACTGCAACCTCATGGAAGGCGAATGATAAACACCTCGTCTTTGGAGCTGACTTCCTGGATGACAACTTCACCCAGCCGTATAACAATTACAGCTTACAGGAGGATCGCAGCGATATTTCCGTTTCTCCCGGACATAATCTGCCAAGTAGCTGGTACATGGCTGTGGCATTCTGCCTTGACTTCGGAGTCAAAAGTTCAAACATTCCCAGTGATCCAGAGATAACAATTCCGGTACATGGTGGCGCTGCCTTTATTTTGCGCTGCCAAGTAGCTACATACGACATGAAGTATACCTCATTCAACGGATCTCTCTCGCATATATCTACCACATTTGCCAATGGGTCTGTCGCGTGGCTTTTCAACAGCGTCATACCAGCGCCGGGCACGCCGTCTATCATGATAACCCACGGGAACGACATAGCAATCATGGGCAATAGCTCTGCCGAAATAGCCACTGAATGGGGTACGCATTTCTCACGCATAGCCGTATCCATCCTAGCTCCTGTTTACGATGGTCGTCCAAACCTTGCCGAGTCGACGATACGGTCTGCCATTCTTACGCGTATCCCGAGAGCTCCTCTGTTAGGCATTGTTGTGCTATACATTGTCTTTGCCATACTTGGACTTCTATTGGGCTGCATGGCGTTGGCGTCTAACTCAGAGAGCGTTGCAGCTGTTGCTGGTGGATTGAGTATCGACGGCTTAGTGGCCTCAATCTTTGGAGATGACGGGGGCATGGTTGAAGGAGCCGAAATAGAGAAATGCTTCTCTGAGAACGTGCAAGGAGGAGCCGTTAGGGTTGGACTTCACAAGGAACGCCCAGGTCAGTGGGACCTGGTTAAGAAGACGCAGTAGACGATAGAGAGCTTATATACGCACACACATACAACTTTATCATACCCCGGATAAGCTATCAAGGCCTCATATATTTAGATGATCGCTGGTGTTCAAAAATTTCGTACTGAGCTGTGCATTGTGCCCGATCTTGTTGGGTAGGCAAGACGTACTTGGGTGGAGACAACGGCGCCGAAATTGAGCCCGCTGGCACCTGGCGCCCGTTCCGATTCACAGGAGAATAAGAGCCGTGAATGTTTGTGAAGCAGCAAGTTTGAGTCACGAGATTTGCAGGCGCCTTATTCTCGTCGCATCAGGTAAGGGTCGTGAACTTGCCCTCGCTAGCTACGAAGATGCTACTGGTAATAAAATACACTTTTGATATTCGTGTTACTTACTTTAGTGTTCACTACAGCCTGAAAGGCACTTTTGCTAGGTCCCATGCGCAACCATTGTTAAGTTCGTTCTCGCTATCTAATGAAGTGTCCCGTTGTTCAACAGCACTGTCGACCTAGCAACCTACTGATGATATCCAGTTTCAAATTTGAACAAAAATCAAAAGAAAATCGTTGTGAGTTATTATCTTGCCCTGGGTAGAAGATGGAAAAAGATCTCTGCTCACTCAAAGATGGCCGCGTATTCGCATCGCTATTTGTCCATGACCAGCGTCAGTGTTCCTGGGCGCAAGTCTTGAGACCCACTTTAAGCTCACTTCGGACCACATTTCCTCAACTACGGCGCGCCCTTCATGTCAATTGGCTGGAAGATCTTAGAATGAAACAGAACACCAAGCCAAATTTCATGATGTTCATAAGTCGAGCATAATACTCATCGCTTTTTAATCCAGAGAGCATCAATCTTTCACTCAGGGAAATTTCTGTGCACCGCATCAGTCACAATGGCCGCAGCCGCCCGCACCTACCTCGCCTTCCAGCACAACGCCAAACTCCACACCCTCAAGACCATCGTCACGGCAATCCGTTCCTTCGCCGACCTCGAAGAATCCAACCGCCAGCTCTTCAAAGATGGTAGCGACCAAGACCACGTCGTCGTGACGGAGCAGACCATCTTCCACCCCCAAGGCGGCGGCCAGCCCTCCGATGTCGGCTCCATGACGACATCGTCAGGCGCGTCATTTTCGGTCAACTCGGTGCGCATGGACGGCGTGCGCGACGGCCAGGTGCTGCACTTCGGGCGCTTCAATGGCGCGAACGCGGTGTTCAAGGAGGGCGACGAGGTGGAGCAGGCGATTGGTGTCGAGAAGAGGCTGTTGTACTCGCGGTACCACACTGCTGGCCACGTGCTCGGCGCGGCGGTGCGGCATCTGCTGGAGAAGGAGGTTGAGGGCTTCGATGAGCTGAAGGCGTCGCATTTTCCTGACTCGGCGAATTGCGAGTTCCAGGGGCTGATTGACGGGAAGCATAAGGATTCGATCCAGAAGAAGGTTAATGAGTTTTTGGATGCGAAGATGCCGGTCAAGGTTGACTTTTGGGATGAGGAGGACTTCAAGAAGCGGGGGCTGGAGAGGTTGATTCCGGACAGGAGTCTGGCGCCGCCTGGGGAGAAGTTCAGGGTTGTTGAGATTGTGGGCGCGGAGGTGTATCCTTGCGGAGGAACGCATGTCGATACGACAGACTTGTGTGGTGATACTACAGTGAGGAAGATTTCGAGGAGTAAGGGCAAGTCAAGGGTCAGCTACGCGGTGGCTGCGGAGGCACCAGCACAGTCATAGATGGGGGATGCATATACAAGATAGAGCCATGATAGAAGTGAAGCTTCCAGGCAATTGATGTGTGATTAGTCTACAGGTCGAAGAATCGCGACGCGTCTCAGCCGTCTCTGGTCTAAAGAGTCTATGTCTAGGGTATGCAAACAATTCGCTAATCAACCCCGATGCCCATCATTAAACGCCGTAATGCATGTCGCCTCCCGATACGTCTAGTCGCGCAGGAGCTCAATTCCAGAAATGGCCCGGTCCTCATCGTAGAACAGCTTCTTCTTCTCCGTTCCGTCAAAGTTGCTGCGGTAGATGCTTCCACCCAGGTCACCGAAGTAGACGTGGCCGTTCTCCTTGTCGAGTTTCACGCCGATGGCCTCGTTGAGATGCCTGACCAGGATCTCGAACCGCTCGGAACCAGTCGGCGCCAACAGACCCGTCTTGGGATCGATATGAGCCCTGTTGAGGGTGTTGCCCTTGGGGATCTCACCGCGGTCAGTCCAGAAGATGGTGTTCGTGTCCTCGTCAATCTCGATATCAATGCACTCGGGCAGCTTGTCCAGGAAGCACTCAATGTCGTCTCTCGTCTCGGCAGTCTTTCCCTCGGGCATCTCAATGTTGGCGCAGAAGATGCGGCCCTGGCCAGACTTGGGTGCGCCCTTCTGAGTCCAGTAGAACTTGCCAAGCTTGGGAGCGACGGAGATGCCTACACACCATGACTTGACGTCCTCAGGATCATTGCCCGAAGCAACCAAGGTCTCGAGCTCGCTGCCGTCGAGGTTGGATCGGTACACTCTCATACCCTCGCGATCGCTAAAGTAAATCTTCCTCGACTCGGGTTCCACGACGAGCTGCTTGGGCGTGTTGATGACGCCCGGCACGAACAAAGACTGGACATCGCTTCCGTCGAGGTTGGCAGAGTAGACAGCACCGTCCTGCTCGCCGGGGGTGCCCATGCAAGTCCAGAACATGCGCTTGGTCTCCTGATCGATGCCGATGCCATCGGGAACGTGCTGGCGGTCGACAAGCACTTTCTCGAGCTTGCCTTTCGATGACAGCTGGATGACTTGGCCGGAAGTTGCTTGGTTGTTGGAGCGGCCCAGACCGAGGTCGAGGGCGACGATCTTGGGAAGGTGGGGGTAAAGACCGCCCTTGGTCGACTTGGTGCCGAGTCTGCCCTTGGAGAGGTACTCGCGCTCGAGGAAGTCGACGGTGTTTTCGGGGGAGAGGCCGCGCTCCTTGACGTAGTGCTTTTCGATAAAGGCGACGGTGTCGAGGCCAACCTCTGAATTCAGTGTTAGTATTCCATGCAGGGGATAGCCGGGGTGAGGTGAGCTTACCATCCATCATTACGCAAGGTCCGACGCCACCCTTGCCAAGCTCAACGAACAGAGTATCAATCTCCTCGGGACTCGAGACACCCTCGGCCAGAATTGACAAAGTCTCGCGCTTGATCGCAGCCCAAAGACGGTTGAAGATGAACCCAGTCGACTCCTTTCTCGCAGTAAACGGCCTCGTGCCGACCTCCTTCTGCCTATCCGTCATGAAGGGGAAAATATCGGGGTTGGTGTGTCCGCAAGTCATCAGTTCAACAACCATGTTCGCGGGGGGCATGTAGTAATGTGTGTTCATGATGCGCGTCTTAGTCTCATCCTTAACCTTGTCGAGCATCTCCGAGGAGCGGTATGAAGACGAATTGCTCGCCAGGATGGCGTCTGCGGGTGCCCTGGCCTCGAGCTCAGCAAAAGTGTCGATCTTGATCTCGATCCTCTCGGGTACGGCCTCGATCACGAGCCAGGCGTTTTTTACGGCGGTCTCGAGGTCTTGGAAACATTGGACGGTGCCGGGGCGTTTCGTGCCTGATGCCGGGTAGCTGTCGACGTTCTGCTTGACGTAGTCCAGGCAGGGCTGGTGTTGCTTGACGTCGGGTTCGCGGACTTGGACATTGTAGCCGCCGGAAGCCCAAGTAGTAGCGACGCGGCGACCGAGAACACCTCCGCCGAGCACCGCGACCGGGCGCTCGCCGTAGTTTGATGGTAATGAAGACATTGATGTGAGTGTGATTATCCTTGGGTGTAAAGAGCAAAGGGTATCAATTGTTTCCAGATGCGGTAATGTTTTTCAGTATTGAAGCGCTCTATGAAACGAGGGAGCCAAGAATCGGGAGATCTTTATACTTATGCCTTGGAAGTCGACTAGAACCCTCCGTCGAACTTTTCGGCGGGCCAAGTTCGTCATCTCTCCGACGGTGCCGGGCCAGCCAGGGTCGGCGTCCCGTTATCCTGGATGCCGTGGGTCGCGCGGACGCAGGGTCAAAGGCAGCCCCCATGGGAACCGCGGTTGGTGGCGTGTCGTGAGTTGAGAACGCAGTTCAGACGGATGACGCAGTTGTTTGGGAAATTGGGACTTGGGCCCGTTGTCGGGATTTTGGTGCCGATCACCGGGGTCGGCATCGCCGTCTAGCGGGCCCACCTGAATTCTTCAATTCCGGGTGAGGCTCGAAGAATTGATGTGATCATCACAATGAGCATGCCAAAGGCCCAAAGCTGCACTCGCGAAGCTCATATATTACCATTGTACTATCTAGAAGAGGTTTCAGGCAAATCTTTTTGAAAGTCTTGAAAGCCCTTCCCATGTTTGATGTCTCATATTCAGCTCAAGACTATGAGCGGAATTCGACCGCTCTAGGCAAAGCTACAATTCCGCGCTAAGTCCGCATCCTCAGCATCTGGTGGGGCAGGCCCGTTCTTATGGAACCGGCCTCGGCACCCGCGAGCTTAAGCGGTGGAGCCCCCACTCCCGGCCTCGGTGTCGAAAGATGCGCTGGCCAAGCCCGTATCCCGCCATTCCTGTCTCCAGGGCGAGACCGTTCATTCGCAGACATGACAAGGCGCGAGGATCGCTCTACACCCGGGCCAACATGACGGAGGTACACTCTGCCGAACCCCGTCAATTCTTCGAAATACGCGGGTAACCCAGCATAATTGTGATGGTCGGGCTTCCGATGATCTCTCCCACAGGCGCATCTGGGCGACCACGGCCTTCTTTGAGGCTATCTTTCACTAGAACCGTCCAAGTCAAAAATGGATGAGAACTTCAAGGCTATATGCATGAGCTTCATCGTGTCTTCATTGCTAATCATCTTGGACCGCAGTATCTTTCAATGAATGTTTCTGATGCTCTCTACATGGAATGCAATAAACTATACTGCCTTCATGTTGCTATGAGCCATAGTCTTCGAGAAGGTCTCCGCACTACCGAATCTCCATCCCATCCATTATCATTAAACGTTATCATCATCCTTCCCATCCGTCCCCTTGGTAACGGACCCTGCCTCCGCTTCCTGGGCATGCAAAACTCTCCGCTGATCCTCTTTGTGCGTCAGATAGGTGAGTCCGGTGGTCCAGACGATCAAAGCAATGGAGCTGGCGATCATGGCCCACATGCCCCTCTGCAACTCGCGTATTAGCTTCAAGTCGTGACATGTGACTTTTGACAGCTGCGGGAGGGAAATTGACTTACGGTGAACCACGGCGCCATTGACGCGCCGTAAAAGACGATGCTCCACCACGCGTTGATTGCGTTGCTGCCCAGGTTCATACCGGCGAGGACTACGCCGCGGAAGACGCCTTCCTCGTATCTCATCGCGTCGTTGCACCATGCGAAAAAGGTTGCTTGGCAGGCGTACACGGCACCGGCCCAGTAGTAGGCACCGAAGACTACGGACGTGGAGTGTGCACTGGTTGGGTCCTTGGCGGCGACGAGGATCATGACTGAGGTCACGACGCCCGTGAGGCCGATGAAGTAGGCGACGAGGTATCGCTTGCCGCCCAGAAAATCGGTGAGGGTTGCCCAGAATAAGGTCGAGACGATACCGACGGCCGGTACACCCGTAGGATAGTTGTTGAGCTGGGGGATGGTGTACTTGTTCGTCGGGTGGCTCTTCATATACAGTCCTAGAAGCGAGTTGGTGCTGAAGGACTCCGTCTCTCCGGCGATGATCCAAAGCATAACGAATCCCCACCAGTACCACGACTTGAGCACCTTCTTGGCGAAGCGGAAGGTGAGCGGCGATTTCTCCTGGATCTCGGGCACGCGGGACGCAGCCAGCTTGCGCTCTTCCTCTGTGAGATAGAACGCCTTGGTCGTGTGCGGCGTGTCGGGGAAGAAAATGAAGCCGTAGATAGCGACGGGGATGGTCATCAGGCCGTCGATGATGAAGAGCCAGCGCCATCCGCTCAGTCCGTGGAGGCCGTCCATGCTGCTGTGGATGCCGGTCTGGATGAAGCCGCCGAAGAAGGTTCCCGCAAGGCCGGACGCAGTGAAGATGCCGCTTCGCTTGCCAAGCTCGCGCTCCGTGTACCATGCTCCGAGGATGTAGTGCGTGCCGACGAAGGTTGATGCTTCGGCGACTCCCTGGAAGAATCTGATGGCCATGATGGCCTTGGGGCTGTGGACACTGGCGGTGCACATGGTCAGGCAGCCCCAGATGATCATCATGAGCGGGAACCAGAAGCGCGGTTTCACATAGTGAAGAGAGAGATTGGAGGGAATCTGGCCAATGACGTAACTACGCGGGCTTCGTCAGTGCCCGCTCTAAGCGATGGGGTGTTGAGGATAACTTACCCTACTGTGAAGCAGGTGTTGATCTGGTTGAGCTGGTCGCCAACGAAGCCGAGCTCTTCTTTCATACCAGAGACGTAGGCATTGTTCAGGTTTGTTCGGTCAAGCTGCGCTATTGTGAGAAACTAATTCCTCAAGTTGTAGATGCGTGGGACTTACGTAGTTGACCAGGTAGCTCAAACAACAGAATGTGAGAATGAAGAAGTCAATCTACGATCCAATCAGCGGGCATGTTACGGTCTGCAATCAACACAGGAGCTCACCTTCTGGATGAGCTTGCGTTCGCCGGGCTGGTATTCGACATGCAAATACTGGCGAATCTTATCGAGGGCCATCCTGATGACTTTCTAGAGTCTCTGATCTCAGAGACCAATTACGAAGAAGGTTGGAGTCGGAAAACCAGGCATTCCTTTCACTCAAGAGACTGCAGCAATACCGAAGAAACAGTCTCGGCTTCTTATGAGCTCACCGAGTCACGTCGCCCTTCCCACTATCAGAGCTCCCTTGACTGGGCCCTGGACCTATCGTCGTCGTGATGATAGGGTCAAGATAAGGCAGCAAAGCCAAGCGATAGGGGGGCCAGGGTCTTGCTCTGGTGGCCCAACAATCCCAGAAACGACTTCCTTCTCGCTGTATTGGTAACGTGTGCCCCGGCAGTATCGGCGTGAGCAATACCGTTTAGACGACTGTCGGCGGCCTTTTCTTGCGTATTCACGGCGTCTTATCGCAGGTCCGCGTCGGAGGTTATTCTGATTGCCGACCGTGTCGGCTCCGTCGCAAAGTGTCGTGATTCGGCGAATCCGCGGCACTGTGAAGGCTTCCAAGACTCGTTATCGCTGTCTGATCCCATCAGGGTGCGATCGTCTCAACACCAACCAGAAAGGAGCGATAAGCTTACCTCCCGGCTCTCGGGGTCCCTGTCCGAGGCGGCCCATGAAGCTGTTGCGCCTCTCGATGTGTGAAGCCCAAGCCGGATACGCGGTGCAATCAACCCCCAAAATTCTCAGCCCTGTGACCAGTTTGACGCGTGGACGAGGGGCGATTGAGGCTGGCAATTATTTCAGGACAGAGTTTGGAGTCATCGGCGCTCGGCGATATCAATCGTGAATTGAGTTGAGAGAATTAGGGCTAGTCGGAATCGCTAGACGCGTCCCACTTCGCGCTCGATACAGCGCGTATTTGCTACCCGTGGACGTTGAATAGACAAGATTCTCTCAACCGACTTGTCTGCCGTGAGAAACATCTTGACCACGTCCTTCTAACACATCACAAGATGCGGGGACATTCGCTGGAACAGCCCTTGTCGGCTCGGGGTATTCATCCGGTGCACTAACGACGCCTAAATCTTTCCCGCCCGTGGTGTCTGTTTGTCTCTTCCCTGTACCGCCAAGGTACGTCATTGACTCACCCATTCGCGGCAAGGAAAGCCAACGAACGCCGCCGTCCGTCTTTGGCGCGATTCTTCAACGAAATCGCCTTTGACGGGATCTTTGACGGTTGCTAACCAGCCAAAGGACGGCTTCGGACTCATCTTTAGCGCGACCACCTCCGCAGTCTTCTGCGCCCAGACACCTGTATCGGCCTGCATTTGCCCACGGGGTTTCAGGCATCATACGAGTCTCCGCATCTCCATCGTTCCTGTGATCGATAAATATGCAGCTTTATCACTGCCGGGACTGGATAACGATACCCCGGCAGCCTGGTAACAACAGACATGACAGGACGGGTGCTCAGAGCTGAGTTTCCCGGGCCGCCGTCTTATCTTGCCGAGACACCCACCCCCAGCGATTGATCCCAAATCGTGAAATGGATCCCCTGCCCCCCCCCCTCACAGTCTCCGCGGCGCCGTTCTAGCACTGTTAGCTCGCCCTCTAGTCGTTTCCCCTCGCAAGATGCACGATCTCGGACGATGCGTCCCGAGTCCATCACCGATGACCGGTGCTATATTGCGCCATGAGGAGGATCCTTATGCCCCCGGTAGCCGCGCGTGCTTGTATTTAACAACTTTGACGTGTCTCGGTGCGCGCGTTGAAGAATCTCTCTTATCGTGAACTGTCTTGCACACTCGAACTTGCGCGCCGCGATACGGAAAATCGTTCCCGACTTCAATACGACATCATGGGCAGTCTTAAGACGGAAGGTTCCGCTCCCTGGGAGTTGGCCGGTGCCAAGAAGCGCGAGGCCCTCGCATCATCGATCCCCTCAGAATGGCGCATCCCGCAGGACCTGCTCCCTCCAGAGTCCCAGGAGGACGTCACGGGTTGGCCTGAAGCCTCTGGCTGGTTCACCCCGAAAGAGCTCGCCATCACTGACCTCAACGCCGCCGAGCTGCTCCCGAAGCTTGCGTCTGGAGAGCTCAAGTCTATTGACGTCACCAAGGCTTTCTGTAAGCGGGCTGCGGCGGCGCATCAACTGGTGAGTCTGGGATTGCGCGAGTTGACATAGAATCGACTGGCGCTGACAATCGCTTTTAAGACAAACTGCCTCTCTGAAACATGCTTTGGCCGCGCCTTCGCAACGGCACAGGCTCTCGATGAGCACCTGGAGCGCACCGGCAAGCCAGTAGGACCTTTCCACGGATTGCCGATCTCGCTCAAGGACAACTTCAACCTGAAGGGTTTGGACGCCACTGTAGGAATCGCCTCACACGTGGGTAGCCCGGCCGAGTACGATGCTGCGCTGGCGACACTGTTGGAAGAGGCTGGTGCCGTGTTCTACGTCAAGACGAACGTTCCTACCGCGATGATGATTGCCGAGTCGGTCAACAACGTGTTTGGAAGGACTGTCAACCCGAGGAACAGGAATCTTACTAGTGGTGGAAGTTCGGGTGGAGAGTCTGCTCTGATCGTGATGAAAGGCAGCCCTTGGGGCATCGGCACTGATATTGGTACGTCTCGAGAACTTTGGCGACTCCTTTTTCGTTGTGATTGCTAATGAGCATTTTTCAGGTGGCTCCCTGCGCATTCCGGCCGCGTGCACCGGCATCTTCACCCTCCGCCCCTCATTCGGCCGCTTCCCCACTCTCGGCTGCCGATCCGGCATGGGCGGCCAAGAAGCAGTCCAGTCTGTCAACGGTCCGATGACCCGAACGATCACCGACCTCGAGCTTTACAGCAAGACAGTCGTCAACCGCCAAACGTGGCAATATGACCCTCGCTGCGTCCCCATCGCGTGGAGAGATGTCGAACTCCCCAGCAAGCTTAAGATTGCTGTCATGTGGAACGACGGCATGGTCAGGCCAACTCCTCCCGTCGCACGCGCCCTCCGCGAGACAGTCGAGAAGCTCAAGGCGGCCGGCCACGAGGTCGTTGAGTGGGACCCGAAGGACCAGAAGGAGGGACTGAGTCTGCTTGACCGCATGTTCGTCGCGGACGGCGGTATTTCCATCAAGAAGGAGTTGGACAAGACGGAAGAGCCGTGGAGGCCTGAGATGGCGGCTTACTCCAAGGCAAAGGAGCTCGGCACATATGATATGTGGCAACTTCACCTGCAGAGGACGGCGTTCCAGAAGAGGTACCTCGATCGGTGGGTTGCGGCGGGCATTGACGCTATCTTGTGCCCTACAACGCCGTTTACAAGTGTCAAGAACGGCACGTTCAAGCATGGTGAGTTGTATCCTTTGAATAGAAGTGAGGAAAAGGTGCTAACAATGATGCAGTGGGATATACCGGTGTCTACAACGTACTGGATTATTCTTGCGTGTCTTTCCCTACCGGCTTGTCTGCGGATAAGAGTGTGGACGCACCCAGCTCAGGAGACACGCCGTTGGGACCGGTCTGCGAAGCAGTACATGCCGAATGTGAGTACAATAAAAACAGAATCTCATCTATCATCGCTAACCACTATTCCAGACGACCCGAACGATGTTCATGGAATGCCAATCAGCTTGCAACTTGTTGCTAGACGCCTAGAGGAAGAGAAGGCAATCGCCATGGTCAAACAAGTACTAGAGGCTATTTGAACAGGGTCAATAGACAAATAGAATAATACGTCTTCATTATCGTCAACTTCGAGGTGGCTTTATCCCATTTGCGTGAGTTGTGAATTCTCAAGCGTCCAAGAACGCTCGAAAAAGAAAAACGAATACAAAAAGGGGTAATGCCGTGTGAAGATAACCACCACCCAAGTTTTAGTCTATCTTAATTGAAGGATTCAATTTGTTTTAGTAACGGAAACCGATTCTTGCGTAAGTGTATTCTTAAATACGCAAACTTGGCATGATTGGGAAACCGGAAGCTTTTAAAGTTGCCTGGCGTTTCATGAAATATACAAGCAGTTATTCCTTCATGAAGGAGCCCAGGGATAGACCTCACCATAGCAACAGAGCAACCAGCTAACTTACGTCTAAATGCATTGCATCGCCATGTAGAGGTCATACCATTGGAGAATAGGACGTTGGTTTTTGTACACGCAGGGAGATGCATGAATCCATATTATCGACATCCGGGCTCTCTAAACCTACATCTGGTGCATGGAGGTTGCATATGGTGTCATTTGGCTGCTTGGCAGGTGCTACCTTTCACGCCATCGGTAATCATTGTTAACAAACTTAGTGAACATGTCTCACGGAACTATTCAAAAGTACTGCATGCCATGCATGTCATAAGCCTTGCAGCAAACTTGGTGAACCCTCTCGATTTGGATAATAGCCCTAAGATGAAGACAAATGAAGGCCTTGTCATTTGCTTGCACCGAAAGCGACGTGAAAAATCCGTAAACATTGCTGATCTGCGTCCTTCAATTGTGCCACGCAAATTGTTTTTAGTCTTCATGGAGACATGTAGCAACATTTCTACGGTCGCAAAATGTTGTTAATAAATAATAAGGCGTCAGCGCCCGTGGCATGATCTAAGGCAAAGCAGGTGAGATTGGAGCGAGCCACTGGCAAGTATTCGTCATTTCAAGAATCGGTTTCCCTTGCTCTTCCCCTCGCAAACGATCCAGCGAACCGGGGGTCATGCGGCCAAGACGGTTGATGCATCTGGCCAAGACCCTTGGCGATCACATCCCGCCAGCCAAGAATCTTGGCCGCCCTTGGCTGGACTGCCATTTTCAACCCACAATGCAGGATGCGGACCTAAACTGAACGTCATTTGAATGTTTCTCTTCTTTTTACAATACGCATCGTGGCTTTTGAGTCTTGGAACAAGTGAAGATGGATTTTCTGAGTCGCCGGCTCCAAATATGATGATAGGACGAGCAACAAGAGCGGATCAGCAGTCGAAAAATGGTGGGGATGTTCATTATTTACCTCAGTGCAATCAGTGCTATGATGGACAAGCTTCCTGAGTCGGTGACGGCGAAGCGCCGACATGACATGATCCTCAGGCTCTCGCTTCTATCCCATCTCAGTTTCCTTTCTGGTATGATCGGCCGTTCCCGAACTGCTAAAAACATCACTCAAGTGGACCTACGCCGGCTGTGCTTTCACTGCTGGCCTGTCCCCTCATCTGACTAGGATCATTGATGGCCGAGGTTCATCCCATTTTACCGCTCGCCAATTGCAGCCCATCTCGAGGACACGTTCAACATTCAACCCACTCGTCCAAATTGCAAGTTACTGCTCTGTTCAATGCGCTCTTTGCCCGCGAATAAAAGCAACAGTGAAGTCTACATGTCGTCCTGGCAGAATAGAGACATAGGCTACAGCGTCCACTCAAACGGGGCACATCCGAGCAGTTCGTTGCCTCGGTATCTCGTCGCTATTCCCGGCTCCGCGCCGGGAGCTACCGCAATTAGGTTTACGTAGCTTTTGACGGGAACACTGAAAAAACAACTTTGATTCAAGTGCACTGATAACGGACATCGCCGCAGAACCCCAATACTCCGCCTGTTTCTGTATATCTTATATTCAATCCATGCCGATGATTCGACCGCTGGTCCCTGACTCCCTGCCTCTGGATACTACCCCATGGCACCTACCATTTTTGAGATGAACCGCCGCAACGAGCCTTCCTAACTTGCTTAGCGGAAAGCGTGGAACCACAACATAAACACCCAATTGCTCCTCTTCCCGTGCTCCCGTCTCTTCCCCCCGCCCACATGCCGACATCACAAGATGCATCGCTACCCACCCCACTGATTTGCTTGATTGCCTGTCCCATGCATGCTACCCACCGTGCGTCCGCACCTCCTCGTCCTGGCTGGACTTTCCGAAGCTTTTCTTGAATAAACTCATGCTTGGCCCATATGTCTTGCATGAGGGTACCCTTGATTCGTCTCCTTCCAAAACAAGCTTAGATTGCATCGGCCTTACGATTCTCAACGGCTGAGAAGCCGCAACATGATGATTTTCGACGTGGATTCACCTCCTTGACGTGGCAATGCCTCCGGTACGCCTTATCTGCGCCCATGTCCGTGAACGGCTGTCGAGAATGCCAAGAATGGGGAACATCGAGTATATATAGCGAAGAAGTGTTCGCTCAACATTGTGTTCATGTCTTGTCTCTCCAGCCACCGCTCTACACTTCAGTCCAGCGATCAACATGGTTGCCAAAGCCCTCTCCGTCGCCCTCCTGGCTGGTGCCGCCTCGGCCACCTGCCCCCTCTCGGTCCAGATCTCCAACTCTGATGCCCACGTTGTCAGCGTCGCTGTCACCAACACCGGCTCCGAGACTCTCCAGGTCTTCAAGGGCAACACGGTCTTCAGCGACCATGCCACCAAGGATCTCCTTGTGACCGATGCCGGTAAGTTCCCACTTCAATCCGACGATTGGCAGGCTGTTACATGCAGGACATGAACTAACTCGACACAGAGGGCAACGCTCTCCCCTTCGAGGGCATCTACGTCAACTACAAGCGCCAGGGCCTTGACGCCAGCGCTTTCCAGAAGATCGATGCTGGCGAGACTGTCACCGTCTCCGTCAACGCCGCCAAGAGCTACAAGCTTGAGGGCATCGACGAGGCCAAGATCACCGCCATCCAGGGCTTCCGCTACGCCACTGGCGCTGAGGCTCCTGCCGACTTCAAGAGCCTCGCCTCTTGCGACGATGTCACCTCCGGCGAGGTCGCGGTCACTCCCGACCAGGCCGTTGTCGCCGAGCAGCACATCTCCCGCCGCAACAGCCCCACCCGCTCCCGCGTCGAGAAGCGCTCCATCACCTACTCCTCGTGCTCCGCTTCCCAGACTTCCGCTCTGAAGACCAGCGTCAGCAACGCCATCTCCATGGCCAAGGCCGCCTCCACCGCTGCTGGCACCTCCTCCTACTACTACACCACCTGGTTCAAGTCCACCTCCGTTGTCTCCAAGGTCCAAACCATCTACAACGACGTTGCCGGCGTCCAGACCACCTCCCCCAAGATCTCCTGCACGGACACCTACAGCGACTGCACCGACGGCTCCGCCCTGCTGTACACCGTCCCCGCCGACAACGTCATCGTCCCCTGCCCCAACAACGGCTTCTGGGGCTTCCCCGAGCTTGCTTCTCAGTGCTCCGGCGACGACTACGACCGCGCCGGCAGCATCCTTCACGAGATGACCCACTTGTACGGCACCGGCGACTACGGCTACGGCTACGTCGCTGCCCAGGCTCTGTCTGCTACCAGGGCTGCCGCCAACGCCGACACCTACGAGATGTACGCTGAGAGCGTCCGCCTCGGTGGCTGCACCGTCGGCTAAGTCTTTGCGACTCACGAATTTTACGACATCAGAGGGGGTGTGGTGACCGGATGGGAGGCGCGAGGTTGACGGTACTTGTGTGCCTCGCTGAAGGGCTCATCTGGGCGGATTCATGTAGTTAATTTGTTCTCGCCTCCAGTTACATACTTTGAGAAGCAATGGAGCATTTGATGACTATATCTCCGACCTTCCGATTGGTTTCCTAGGTGCATGTTACACAAGCGACAAATCAGGCTGCGTGCCAAGTGAATGGCTTCATGTGTCCACTTCAGATTGCCAATGAAATATCGATTCGTGGAGCTTCGTTGCCCGACCCATATATCGTTCACAGCCTGCTTAGACTCGAGCCTGATTACTTTTGCAACTTTCTCCGCACAAGAAGAAAACTCAGTAATATTTCCTACCGCCTCAGAAGTATTCCGGACAAGATGGCTTCGGTCACTAAGCTTTGCGAGTATTGCTCGCTGATCGACTTTAGCTACCTTCGCAATCCTACTGCAGCGGAAATTGACTCTCTCAACGCTGGCGAAAGGCCTACCGAGGATCGATTTCCCCTCAAGTTTGGCCAGCCTATCGACGGCGGCCCGAGTTGGACCCTGGGTCGCACGAGCCGAATCCGTGCCTCGGCGGCCACCTGTGTCTTTTGCGAAGCTGCCAAAGAGGTTCTTGATCAGTACAATGATGAGATCAGGAAGTTGGCCGGTGTTGGCTTGACGGATCCCTTGTGCTATGCTACATGTGACATTGCCGGGGCCTTACAACCTCCGAAGGCCATCGTTGAACATGTGGCAAACTGGTCTTTTTCAGACGTTTAATGTCGCTGGTAGTAAAGGCTACGTTGATTAAGTAGGGAGTATATATAAAATTTATCTTAGAGGGCTTTAAATTTAGGCTATAGTATAATAAGAGGTTACTTCTACTTAGCTAAGTAGTTTAAAATTCCCCTTTATATACTTTATAAATTAGCTATAGAGGTTACGCTCTTTCTATATATTTCCCCGTTAGAGTTATATAGTAGTCAATAAAGTGCGCCTCTAGGCGGTAAACTGCGAAGAAAAAAGTCAGAAGGGAAGAAAGACAACCTCCGAAGGGCACTGCTTGGGAAGGAGCTCAGCCCGGAGAGGCGAATCCGGAGTTTATCAGGAGACGTTTGGCGATTTATTTCATTCCGTTCGACGAGAACACCAAAAACGGACTAAATCCTGGACGTGTGGGTTTCAAGGAGGCATCTTGGAAGCGAATATTTCACTGCTTTCAGACGTATGATGCCGCAATATCGCAGGATTCCTTCAACGTGAAAGCCTTCTTTGGAGGCACCCATGATCCAGGCGATATCCTCTTTGCGGGGAGAAAGAGACCGTCTAAGGTGGACATGCGTCTTCCGATTCAATGGCTTAGACATTGCAAGGAAAACCACGCCTCATCGTGTGGTTTTGCAAGAGTGGAAGATCGAGACGAAGATCAAGACGGAAATCAAGGCATAGCTGGAGGCTCCAGGTCAGTGTGTCGTGTTACTGCACTGGCTTTCAATAAAGACTGACATGAAATCGAAGGCATCCAGTTCCTGGACATATGCCTGGATACATGCCTGTGTTTCGTCTCATAGATGTCGAAACGATGGCAATTGTGGAACGCACAGACGTACTACTCAAAGATCTGAACTACCTGACTTTGAGCTACGTTTGGGGTAAAACCCCCCAGAAAGAGATGTTATTCAAGGCGAATCGCAACAAGCTTCGAAAAGAGAACTCACTCAAAGGCCGCCTCTCTTGGACCATCGAAGATGCCTGCACATTCACGAAAGACATGGGGACTCGATACATATGGGTAGATGCTCTCTGTATTGTTCAGGATAGCGATGCAGACAAAGCAGCGCAGATCGGAAAGATGTCGAACATATACGCGAATGCCTTGCTCAACATCATTGCTGCCAGCGGCGAAGACTCTCACGCTGGTTTGCCTGGTATTTCAACTGACCGGAACCGGTTGCAGAAGGAGATCACCATAAGAACATCGAAACCCGAGGAAGGGATATGCCTGTTATCCACGCTGAGCCGTACATCAAGCCGATTTTCAAATTTTACCTCGGACACGACATGGCTTCCAGGGGTTGGACATTACAAGAACGAGACGTCTCAAGAAGGAGCATCACGTTTCTTGACGAGCAAATCACCTGGGCCTGTTGCGAGTCACACTGGAGTGAGGAGACCAACTCAGGGGCATCCGCTGTTGTCTCATGGTTCAACTTGTCAGGTTCCGAATCCGATCTCAATTCGGCGTACAGAGACCGGTACGCACCTGAGATGGATGGCGATCAGATGTGGCACAAACTGCATCGTCTCGCGCGTGATTATTCGAACAGAGAGCTCACTGGGGAAGGTGATGCCTACGATGCCTTCTCAGCTATTATTCAACAGGCACAGGAGATGTCCGGAGAGCAATTATTATGGGGCCTTCCGACCTCAAGATTCGAACTCGGCTTGTGCTGGGAACCAAACTTGGAGGGGGTGAGAAGGCGTTCAGCCCTTTCCCGACGACATATCTTAAGAAAAAGGTCTCATTCCCCAGTTGGAATTGGATCGGCTAGAAAGGCCCTATTGGGCTGACGATTTAAGATCGCCATGTTGAAGCCGGGTAAGCTCTGCCAGGAAACCCAATGGTTAACATCACTGACCATACAAAGGCTGGATCCCGTGATTTCTTGCTACATTCTGATACGCGAACCCCCGAGACTAGTTCAAGTCCGCCTCTTGTTCTTGGATAATCCTAACAACCCACCTGTCGCACGTGGAAGCTCTGCAGTTTCCCGTGACGTGATCAAGAATCACTACCCTGCTTTGACGACTGTTTTACTCGATAAAACACCAGAGGAACAGATTCTGTTTTTCTGGGCTGACTCGGCGCGTTTTCGGGTGACCGAACCCACCAAGTCAGACCTTTGGCAACCCGCCTGGAACCCGCTTGAAAGAGACCAACATGCGTACTATGTCCAGCATATTATTGACTCTGATGGCAGGGTAGTTGGCGAAACTGGCCGATGCAAAGGAAGTTTCGCTGCTGGTGCAAGTAAGAGTGGAGAATACGAATTTGTAGTCATCGCAGAAAACA
The DNA here is from genome assembly GCA_020226115.1 of Colletotrichum viniferum. NCBI lineage: Eukaryota > Fungi > Ascomycota > Sordariomycetes > Glomerellales > Glomerellaceae > Colletotrichum > Colletotrichum viniferum. The sequence continues at coordinate 1,418,434 of JAGFBE010000008.1, forward strand.
CAGCACCTCCAGAGTTTGAGAAGAAGCGGGTTGCATTGCAAGTTGCACGCAGGCCTGATGGAGTTGCGTATCGCATCAATATTGCTGAGATCAGTCAGACTGGGTGGGAGAGAGAAAACGTGGCTCAGGGACTCATTGCACTGGGAAGCGAGGCGGAATTATGTAGACAGCCGCAGGAGTGAGAATCTTTCTTCTGTTGAGGAGGATTGCAACCCAGGTCGCTTTCGATATGTGGTGCTAAATGATGGCCGGAATGAAGTCGATGGTAATTATCGCCGAGCACGGGATGAGAGGGGGTTATTAGAGTGGGATGAAAGTTATCGTTGCCATTGCAAATCCATGGAAGCTCCCTATCGGTCTATGATGCCAAATCATAAGCTTAGGCATCATGGACACTGCAGCACGCGCTGTGACTTCCATCCTATGTGAGCTTGTTGCTATCTATACGGAGACCGAGACCTCTTCGATCATAGCTCTCCACTCCTCCCACGTAGTCTCCGCATAGGTCTCATTCTGCAACACCTCGAGACCGGTCAGTGCCAGAATCTTGGCAGCCTGGATGGCTGATTCGTGGGCAAAGTCCTGAATTTTGGTCAGCAATCTCACGCACGTTGTGTTTCTCAACAAGACCAAAAGCGTACCGTTCCAGCAAGCTCTCGGAAGCCAGCGTTATGTACGGGAGCACCCTCACCAACGGGGAAGCCAACTTGAATAGCCGGGAGGAACCAAGACACGTTTCCCTGTGTACAAGAGTTCAGAAGATGTCTTATTCAACATATGTGTTGTACGGACGTACCTGATCAGAGGACGCAGATGCCCCACCATCTCGACGTGAGTCTTCAGGGGAGGATACGGTGAAGTTGGCCGTTTTCGGGTCATTGGCCGGGTCGAGGTACTTCATCTGGTGTTGGTAGAAAGTGCTCGCAAGTTGGAAACTGGGGTTCTGGTCCCAGTAGTCTTGGAATGGAGTGATCTCTACAGTAGTGTTCGTCCCGTTGCCGGACGCGTACAGGATAGACTGAACCTGATCGAGGACAACATCACGTCGTGGCCTGACAGTCAGTCAACTGCAAGCTCCAACGAGATGGACGCGTGATGGTGAACCTACCTAGTGTTTCCTCTCACACCCCACTGACTTTCAATGTAGTCCGGGATGATGTTTGCTACGGACCATCCTTTTGTGACGACATGATGGATTCTGTCCGAAGGTTGAAGTTGCTGGCGGAATAGTCCGGCCATCTGATAAGCAGCGACGAAGCCGTCCAGAGCATTCTGACCAGCCCACGGGGCTGCGGCCGCATGTGTAGCAACTGTCAAAGAGCCACGGTAAGCGAAAGTCATCAAAAAGAGCTCAATGTAGCGGTAACTTGCCTCCGGTCCAAGAGACGTTGCCTCGCCAAGACGCCAGGGTTCTGCCCCAAGCAGCATAGTCAGAGTTTCCCGGATGAGCCATCAAGCTGCAATCAAGGCCGTCATATGCGCCAGCCTCAAGCATTTTGACCTTGCCACCACCCCCTTCCTCCGCAGGAGTACCTAAAAGGCTGCAACGTCATTGTCAGTTCACTGTACTGATTGGATGGCAAGCGGACTCACACCACTGAGCCTTTCACGCCCCCGTTCTCAAGTGCTTCCTTCACACCGATTGCCGCGGCAACACCGACGGTGGCAATGAGGTTATGTCCGCAAGCGTGGCCCAAACCCGGAAGAGCGTCGAACTCAGAGTTGAACGACACGGCACGTCCTTCACCGTTGGAGAACTCGGCTCTAAAAGCGGTGCTCAAGTTGTAGGCGCTGCGAGTGACTTTGAACCCCTGCTCTTCGAGGTAGTCGGTGAGAACCTGATGTGCGTGGACTTCTTGGTACCCAATTTCCGGATTCTCCCAAATCTTTATGATTCTGTCAGTAAACATAGGCAACAGCAGTGTAGTTGAAATTGCTGTCAATTGATAACAATTGCTTTACCTCTGTGTTGAGTGTTCTAAGACCATCATTTCGGGAGTCAATAGCAGCAAAGACTTGGTCCGCCAGTTCTTGGCAATTGACACATGAGTGCAGCAGAGTGCTTGATGCCAGAATGGCGATTGTGGATTTCAGTAAAGATTGCATGGTTGCGATATCCGAGCAGCTCGTGCCTCATGTCCTGCCATAATACGAGACATAATCTAGGAAATGTGAACGAATAATAACGTGGAATTTTGAGTCGCATCCTGCTTCGCTCAAGGTCGGTTACGGCACTCCGATATCGTATCAAAGGGATTCTTGGCATATGGGGTTGTTGTGTCTTGGCAACGACGCAGTATTCGTAGGCATCCCCCTGTTACCCCGCAAGCTGGATGAAGGTGAACTGACCTGCTGAATTGAACCTAGGTGATGCTACCATACAGTAGATCTCAACCGACAATCGGACGAGTTGCCCGAGGCTTGATAAGCCGGAATTCCTTCACTCAAGGCATAAGTGCAGCTCTCGCCAACCAAATCTATTTGTGGATGCTTGATTGAAGTGATTCGTCTCTACTGATTCATTGTCCACTGTTCATCCCGGATGGCAATTTGCACAGGGCTGGCTATCTATACGCGAACGCAACGTCCAGATTGACCAAACGCCATCATACTCTCCTCATGTTCATGATTGCCTTAGTCATACCGGCTATTCCAACAACTTCTCGATTGGAATTTAACTTTCATCAAGTATCCGACGCTGGCGTTGCTGCGGTGGCTGGACCCTGCAATTGTGCTTCCTGCTCCCCTTCATCTGTACCAACGGCCGTCCTTGGGAGGCTGAGGGTCATCGGCGACAGTCCCAAAGCTAAGATGACCAACATCATTCGCCTCGCGGCCCATCTCACTATACCAGTCCTCCGGCATCTTTACTTCACCCCACTTTAAGGGGTAAAGAACCATACCCTTCATCCCGGTAGGGCTTCGTTCGCTTTCTTGATGCTGATTGGCCACTGCTAAGAGATCTTGAAGCTCCGTAGCTTTTTTCTTCCAGGTTTGGGCGTCAACTTCATGTCCATTACCTGGAGGAATTTTGACCAGCGGGGAAACACGGCATGCTGCTGATATTGCTAGAGAGTTCGACCCAACCACGGGCATATAGCCCGGCAGGACTCTTCTTGATAGCAGAATAGGCAGTAATAATGCGGTGAGGCCAAGGATTGTCAGAATCAGAACTGACAGTGACGCTGTGCCAATAGAAACCACAGCGTCTGAAGGTAAACTGGTCGGGTCGCTCGCAGATCCTATTCCATCCATATCTGAGAAGTACGCTACCACGAGAAGATGATGCGACTAGTTAGACTCTGGAATAATGTTTTTAATGGTTTTACTTACAGCCTTGAGACACAATTATAAATACGGCGTTAGATAGCAACCAGTGACTAATAGTGCTTAGTACTATCATTGGAATACTGTATTTATATGGCAACTGCAGACGATACGTGGAAGTTTGGAGGCCCCTGGAATTTAGAGTTAGCTCATTGAGTGGCTGGAGTATGGCGTTGACCGTGAGGAGAAAGATATTCTGAAGCCCTATTCAATAGCTGGCGCAGACGATCGCCGCGCAGCACTCTTCAACTACACCAGTTGGGAAACAGCTGTTGAGATGACCTACTTGGGCTGCGTAACGCATAGTGGTTGATAGTCAACAGAAAGTAGAGCCCATTCCTGGCTCATCTCCAGTCGAGTGATCAAAGTGTTATACGCATAATACCAAAAGGAGAGAAAGAGTTGCGGAATATTTGCGATGATCACTGAAGAGAGAAAAGGCGATGGTCCCATAACGGGATAAAGAAAATTGCTTGCCTCATCCACGTTCAGCTTTATGCCTCGCCTTATGGATTTCAGAACTTCAGATGCAAGTCTTCTGCTTACAAGGATGTCCCACTCGAAAGTTGTTGCCAGAGACAGACTGCTGCAGCAATTATTCCGATAAGCAATATGCCATAGGTTCTTAGCCAGACTCCTCGGGGTATAGCCATGGCCCTGAGTTGTTGTTTTTTGGTCCAATGCCGAGACTCAAGTGATTCAAACGTGTACACGTCGCTCTTGGTATTGGAATTGACCTCTTCGACTCGATCTTGTCTTACCGACACTACAAACCGGACGTGGAGCTGAAGTTTACGGAGCAAAGTGCCATGGAGCTCCTCCTTCAAGTAGAAAGGTTTCGACACAATGTGACGTGGGTACCTCAGTGGTGCTTCAATGCTTACCCTGGTCCACAGAGGGACTTCACAGCGGATGAGCAGGTCAAACTGGAGGCGTATCATGCAAGGCCCGGAGATTTCCTTGTTCATTTCGCCGGGGTTGGCAATCGGGAGGAGGCCATGCCTCCCTGGCTCCGGGTCGCCGAGTTGAGGACAAGTGGTTGGGCTGCTGGGCCTACGCAGAGAAAGCTCGACTACGAGGTTGCAGACTTTTGGCGCAAGAGAGCTGTCAAAAGCCCTTAAGATTTCATGTTGCACAAAGGGTGCCTTCATGATGGAACATAGAAAGATTAAGAAGTTGATCACTGTAGACCAAAGCATTACCTTTCGCCGAGCATTCTTCACTGGGGGTCAGTGTATGATTCCGTTGGAAGGATGGGAACATTGATGATCGCGAAGAATGGCTTTTGTTGATATTTCAGCTAAAGTATGAAATCGATTGAAAATTCAAATTTACAAGTCACTGGAGAAGCAGGCCAGTTCTTCAATACCATTGATCATGGCATAAACCGGCGGTGGGTCGTTGAACTCTGCATCCGCGATGATTACCTCAACGCCCGTTCGCAAGCACTTGTATCTTCACAGTCAGTCCATATCCTTGTCTTTTTCGCTTTGGCGGCATACCTGAATCCGCTTGTCTGTACCTGTGGAAAACCCACAGATAACCTCCAACGCATGCCTGATTGAAAGTATGGAAGATCCAAAGGTTGGCGAAACGAGTGGGACGACGTGGCTTTTCCAAATGCCGGGGTCAATAGCAAAGCCATTTTGCCCTTCCGCAGGAGCAATTAGGATATCGCCCACAATGCCGCAAATGGGATCATACCTGACGTCCTCTCGCGAGCCCTGGCCCACACATACTGTTGTAGTAGTGCGAAGGCGCTGCACAAGATTTCACAACGAGATGGGCCCCAGCCTCTGCATCAAGTCAGGTTGAACCAAAACCTCCAGAGCCAACGCTAGGGGCTTGTGGGGGTTTAGCACCGGCGGCGCCGGAATGGTCATCTTCAGCTGCAGGGAAGGGCTGTATGCCGGCAGGGTACTCCGGACCTGCGCCAGCGGCTGCGGAGTTTCCAATTCCTCGGCTGCGATGGAAGAAGTGTACGAGCAATCACCGATGGTCGGCGAAATAACTCGAAATTGAGGCAGGGGCCGGAAGAGCAGTTCTGTTTTCTTGACAGTGTTGAAACGAAGAATCCCTTGTCGTTGAATTTTCACTTTCAATACGTAGGTAACGTTCAGGCCGGCAGTGTTGATCCCTGTGGATGGTGGGAGGCAAATGGTCTCGCAGTGGGGGTCAGCTGTGGAATGCGGAAAACAAAGTGACAGGGGGAAGCAATGCTTCCCCTCCTTGAGAGTTCCCGCGGCCTGAGCGATCTGTGACGACCGCTTGAAAATCTGCTCCCACCAATTGTCAGGCGGCGAGCCCATGCGCTGTGTGCTTCAGAATACTTACCTTGCGTGACTGTTGTGTCGTGTTCGATTGCGGCATCTTGGCGGAGGAATCTGGCGTGAATACAGCGGCGCATCTGATGTCTAGCCTGCCTAGAGCCATCTCCATTAGCAGCTGGAGCCACCGGCATCAACCATATCATTGAATACCTTGAAGTGAGACCATGATAGAGGCAATATCCACCGAGTCTTGCACATGAACATCGATCGTTCCCTCCACCTCTTCTCCAGTATGGAACCAGCCTCGTCCGGGGGGAAACTTAACACACAAGTCGACTCTCATCTCGGCGCCACTGAACGACAGTTCGGATATACGAAAGTGGAATGAAGGTCTGCCACATGTGCAGAAGCCAAGCGTTCGTCGCAAGCAATCTTGAATTAAAGTATTGTGCCGAGATATTTATGTTGAGTTGGAACAGGAGGCGAATGTCACATCAATCACAATTGCCTGATCGCTTGAGTGTGTCGACGAAAGAGAATGTTCTCCATGCATAGTAGCACGTATCTCGCAGCTGCTGAACTGTTGCAAAGCCTTTTACTTCCCCTAAAAGTTATGAGCGACTCAACAGACGCTGGTTTACCTCTTTGTTTCTTGACTGGCAACGGTGAGGAGACAGCTGTGTCGGCAAAGGTATTCCGATTTGCGGCCGAATGAAGCATCATAGTCACATAGTTCCTATCGCATCCTTCGTCTGCACCAAGTGCAATGTAAAAGTCTCTGGAGCGATGTGCTCAACGCTACGTGAGCGGGTTTGGGGGCACGGTGGCCAGGGAATGACGGGACCAGCCACGGTGCCACTGTGGTTCGTTTAAGTCTATGCTGCCCGGGCAGAAAACTGAAGATTAGTCCAGCGCTAGTGCCGCAAATACGGACGAAATCGTACATTCCCCCCAATTCTCCTTAAGGACTGGCTGGGCCCGCCCAGAGACCTGTTGAGTCTTGGCACTGTCGCCCCTTGGCAGAGTGCGTCAAATGATGCGTGATCTGAAGGGAACGGGCATTTTCGGATCTCATCTACAGCGAAGAAGACTAGCGACGAACAGGATAATCGCAGAGGAACGAGGAGGCTCAATAACAGCCATGTAGATAGGTGATGGAGATGGTTCTCATAGATAGTCGGCCGTTTCTGGAGCATCAGCTTTCGCATGTTCAGCCAGATATCTTGTCGGGACGGTACACATACCGAAAGCAATGGTAGCCTCCATACCGGATGCTGCAAATGGAGCCGAAACATTTGATTCTGTGACGTCACGCCGGGCAACGGTCCTAGTACCGCTCCTACCCTAGGTAGACGGCGGCGCACCCTTTGCCCCTGCAGTCGTGTTTTCTTTGGGAAGATTCTGGCCTGGGCCTGACTCTTGCATGTTGTATAATACAAGCTTCCTGTCTCATACGAAAGAGGTGACTGTCTAAGAGCCAACCATCCAGGAATTCTCATTGAGGCCGCAGCGTCCCTTAATCCTATTTCTTTTGCACCCCTAACGCTTGGCGCTCTTACATTCTTCCATCCATCCCACTGCTCTGCCACAGGTCATAATGGCAACAGAGCCAGAGTCCAGCAGCTCCAGCGATACGCAATTGCAACCAGTTGAGACGAAGATGTCCTACTCCTGTGAGGATGAGAAGGGATGGCGACGCTGGAGGGTGCTTCGTCCCGGACGGGGTATCTACCATGATATCAAGCGAAGGTTGCCATACTACTGGAGCGATATCGCCGACGCATGGACATATCGCACAGTCGCAAGTACAATCCGGATGTACTTTGTCAAGTAAGATGCCGCTTTCCAACTTTTCCTATATCGAAATATAGCTAACCGGTCCAGCCTGCTTCCAGCGATTGCATACACTCTCGACATGTACCGAAGAACCGGCGAATTCTTCGGCGTCAACGAAGCGCTCTTCTCCTCAGCCCTTGCCGCCGTCGTCTTCAGCACACTCAGCGCCCAGCCTTTGACGATAGTTGGCGTCACCGGCCTTATCTCTCTCTTCAACTTCACGATCTACGACATCATCAAGATTTATGACGTTTCTATCTACCCACAATTCATGGCTTGGACAGGAATTTGGGCTGCAATCTTCCACTGGCTAGTTGCAGTCTTCAACGGATGCGACTACATGCGCTACGTGACGGACTTTTCTAGCGAATCCTTTGGCTTATACGTGGGAATCATCTACATCAGTAAGTAATCACCTTTGATTTACATGGCAACCTTTATTCACATCATTATAGTCAAAGGAGTTGAGGAACTAGTCAATGAGTTCACTACTGAGGGCAGTGCTGCTGGGTACTTGGCCTGCTTGATTGCCATACTCTATTTCGGAACGGTCTACGCGCTCGAAAAGCTTGGCTCTAGCACTCTCTGGAGAGCGGACTTTCGAGGCATTCTTGCAGACTATGCCTATGTCGTAAGCCGTTTTAAAATACCTTTCCCATAATTGAATGATTGCCTAACGTCCATTCCCACAGTTTGCTACGGTTTTCTGGGTCGGCTTCTCCCATATTCCAGGACCTTTGAAGGACGCACACATTATGAGAGTTCCCATAGTGACAGCGTTTCATCCCACAAAGCCTCGAAACTGGCTTATCGACTTCTGGAATCTCGATGTCAAATGGGTGTTTGTTGCCATGCCTTTTGGTTTCCTGACCATGTTGCTCTTCTACTACGACCATGTAAGTTGCGACCCGGGATGTCGAAGAACTCATACTAACCACTTCATAGAATGTCAGCAGTATTACGGCACAAGCTCGCCAATACCCACTTCGGAAACCTGGCGGGTTTCATTGGGATTTCTTCCTGCTCGGGTGCACCACTTTCGTCGCAGGCATCCTTGGGCTCCCGATGCCGAATGGCCTTGTTCCCCAAGCTCCAGTTCACACAGACTCATTGACAGTCTACAAGACAAGCCTTGAGATCATCCCAACATCAGAGGGGGAGGACACTGAGATCCGCCGTCCAATTGTCAGCGCAACTCATGTCGTCGAGCAGCGACTGTCGCACCTGTTGATGGGGCTTGCCCTGATTGGAACGATGACCGGGCCTCTTCTTGTCGTTCTTCACACAATGCCGGCCGCGGTATTCGCTGGTGTATTTTTCGTGGTCGGGGTAAGTTCATGGTAGCGTTCAACGTCTTTGTTTGATAACTAACGAGTATCAGTGGGGATCAATTGAGTCAAACTCCATCTTGCAGAAATTCGTGTTCCTCCACTCCGAGAGACGGTTCATTCAACGCGACGAGCTGTTGCTACAAGTGCGCCGTCGCAAGATTTGGCTTTACATTATCCTACAATTCGCGGATGTTGCGGCGTGTGTAGCCATCTCGCACACCCTTGCAGCAATAGGCTTCCCGGTTCTGATCATCCTGCTCATACCCATGAGAGTTGTGTTAGTGCCGAGATGGTTCACCCAGAAAGAGTTGCAGATACTGGATGATTTCACAGCAACAAATAAGATGGTTCTGGCGAGTTTAGGTGGCAAGCCTGGCCTCCCTGAAGGTTCTCGGGAGGAAGAATGGGGCTTGGAAAGACGTGTCGGCGAGAGCAAGCATGGGGTGCCGAGACAGAGAGCCGGGAGCGTGCATCGCTAACTCGACAGGAGTATGCAAATTGTTTTTTCGGGTCTCAGTAATCAGAAAAGCAAGAATCTGCGAAGGATCTCAACGGGGATTACATACGACTGAGGATATTCGGCGCTGTCGGCAACTGTGATCAGTGCAGTGGCCCACTCAATAGAAACGGACGTAATTCTACTCTTTCAGGAAATGCCGTGTTAGAAAACACTAAGTCTGTGAACCTTCGACAATTGCAAATCGGCGTCATCCCGTCTATATGAACACCTGAAAACGATTACAAATACAGCGAATATCAATTCCTTCCCGCACGCTTATAATAACACTCTATCTCCATCTGCAATGAGGATACTGTCACTCCACCTGGAGTCCTTCATGATCTGAATCTCAAATGAAGACCAATTGTGAAATCCATGGCTTTGCGTGCAAACCAGAAATTTGTCGGGCCACACATATTCCTACAAAGATCCAGCTACCGTCTCCCAAGGATCTGAAAGACTTACTCCTGCCACATCAAATCACACTTGCCATCATCAATCAGTACCATAATTAGATATGTCTTACACTCCCACTACCCACAGCGCAAGCTACGAGGCAATTTCTTCTACGAATCCGTCGATCTCCGCCGCCGGCAAAGTCGTCCTCATAACTGGACCGGATCTGGAATTGGAAACGCCGCTTCGTTTTCCTTTGCTACAGCCGGAGCAAAAGCCTCGATCCTCCTCAGCCGCCGAGTGGAGTTGCTTGAGCAGGTTGCAAAGTCCATTCGTGAGAAAGGCCTCGACACGGGGACATCCTGCTTTGCTGTTGATGTCTGCGACGAACAGGTTGTGAAATCTGCGCTGAGCCAGATCGTTTCCAAGTACGGACGCATCGAATTCGTCATACACGCAGCTGGAGCCCTCCCGCCTCTGGGCCCTCTAGCAACCGTGCCCGTCGACGAGCTCTGGGAGGCATTCGAAGTAAACATAAAAGTGTTCCTTATCTTGGCTCAAGCTATGTTGGGCTGTTACTACCTCGCATCAAAAAGGCCCATCTCTACCAGTCCTTATCGTCCTCAACACTGCCGGAAGCGTCATGCCTCCGCTACCGGGCATGGGCGGGTATGCGGCAAGCAAAATGTCTTCTTTGAAGCTAGCAGAGTACGTTGCTGTGGAGAACAAGGACAAGTTGCGAGTCATTCCGGTACCCCCAGGTCTAATTCAAATTCCGATGGCTGCGGAGCTTGAGAAGACAGTACTCAAATTTCCGTATGACGACAGTACGTGCCGGCTGACTTGAACGAGCTTCCCGTTGCTGACACGTTTTCATTTCTCTTCCCGCAGGCTTTCTCGTCTGGGCCGCCAGCGAAGAAGCGGCCTTCCTGAATGGGAAATCTGTCTTCGCCAACTGGGATGTGGAGGAGCTCAAGGCTAGTGCTGGGAATATTAAGGGTGGTCCAGACCTCAGCTTGATGTTGCGAGGCCTGTGACGGCACCTTAGCCATCCATATTTGGAGGGTTGTCTTGTGAAAAGATTACTTACGCTGAGACTTGATGCTAAATGCAGAATTCGCAGTATGTTAACCTTCGTGTTGGTTGATAGAATTTGTCGAGACACTCTCCGCTGCACTGCCCGGGCCCTCGACTCTTCCCGGAAGCCGAGTGGGTCCTTGGTCGCCGTGGGCGGGACTGATTTGACGGACCGGGCGGCCGGCATCAGCCAGTTGAAGTCATCCAGTCTTGATCAATGCACCCGTAGCGCTGAAACCATCCGCAGATGTATGTATCATATACCAACTTGAAGCAAGTATCCATCATTGCAGGCGCTTTTTCTGGGGATACTTCCTTCAGTCAGACTTTTCAGTGCCAGTGAGAGAATTAGCGCCAAGGGGGCATCACTGCAAAAAGGACCCGCGGCACCATCAGTGATAATTAGATGTCTACCAAGACATCCCCTCAGGACGCCTGAAGTGATATCTGGCGTAGTGAAAATCGTTGACCCGACTGGCCGTGAAAAGCGTCTTTCTTTGTAGTCCGCCTGGTCCATCGTGACTCGCGACCCCTGAATGATAAGCGGCGCTAGAGAGCATAGTGCCGGACGTCAAAGGCATCTATGGTTACGATCAGCACTGCAGTTGATCGGCGCCAATATTTAGACTGCCAACCAACCAAACAGTAACATGTAGTGGTTTGAACGGTTCCGCGCATCTTACTTAACGGGATCAACGGCAAGCCGTTTTAGTGAAGATTAGAGATGCCTCGTATTTCTTTAGGTAGCTTGCAGCTCACATAAGCCGCTTACCTACATCTGCGTTGCGTCTATGCTACACAACATTGAAAACCCCGCGCCGGGGACGCAGGAACGCAGGATGGGATTCGTCAGAGTCAAGAAAATGCAGCAAGGGTACGAATTGCTCACAACCTCATCCTCGAAGCAATATATGCAACCAAGAGTTGGGGGAGTCCGTTGCAGCTGTTAATTCTCATCAGGCTCCCTTCGCCCTCGCATTATCAACATTTGTTGAGTTTGCAACTGCTCAGGCCGAAAGGTGACCAAAACCAACCGGCAATCGGCTACGAGTCACAGCGTTGGCATACGAGGACCCCCGCGCCATTTTTCTTTTTTTGCTTCTGGTCTGTTGCCTGACTATTGGCACCGTTGTGCGCCACGTTTTTCGCGCTTGGTCGTCGAGCTGACATCAAGCTGAATATGCCGGCCGACGCTTGATTTTGCGGGCTAGGGCGAAGACCCGCGACCCCAGGTCTAAAACTAACCGCGTCGAGCGTAGACTTCCCCGAAATTGCCAGAGCGCGGCAACTACAACCAACGTGCATGGACTAGTGTTTTTCGTTTAACCAGCTTGCGTAGTCGGAGCGCTGCTCCTTCGCTCTAGGACGAAGTCATTTGCCGCGTCAACGCTGGGACACAGCAACCGTACGGTGGGGTTGGAAACCTTTTTATTCAAAGCGATGCGTCCGCCGGAGAAAGCTCAACACGCGGCTCTCTCAGCCGCAAGAGAATCCACCATCCTGTTCGGCAATAAGCTGCAGTAGCCATTATCCGAGGCCGCATCTGAGCTATACATCTAGGCTGCGCTAGAACCTCACAGCAATAGCTGTACATAAAGAGACAGGAACCTCCTACTCGTCTCCAATCTCATCTCTAGCAACACACTTCTTCAACTTCTCTTCTCCGATCTTACATATTCGTACATCAGCCTCAGGTCTCAAGGCTCTTATTCCAGCCCGGCAGCTCAACCCCAACTCCAACATGAAGACTTCCACCATCACCACCGCCCTGGCCTTCGCCCTCTCTGCAGCTGCTGCTCCTGGCGCTGACAGCTACGGAGGCAAGAGAGGCAAGACTTGCCCGACCAACACTGCCCAGCCCGATGGCACCCTCGGCAAGTCCTACGTGAACACCAGCCTGCTGGTTCCCATCTCCAAGAAACTGCCCAGCGTTGCCTTCCCCGCCACCAAGATGGCGATCGTGACCCCCAACGATGTCTGCACCGTCTTCAACCTCGACTTGCCTGTTGCTCAGACCCAGGGCAAGGTCTGCAATCTCGTCTTCGACTTCCCCTCGTACGACCAGCAGGCTCTCGGAAAATACCTCTTCCACGGCCCGGGTACATTCCAGTTCACAGGCTACGCCATCGGCGCCGGTGCCGTGGCCGGAGTCACTTCCTACAACAAGCAGCCTGCGCCTGGCCCGAGCCCTCCTAACCCTCCCCCCACCATGACTCCCGGTCACAGCTACGTAAGTCCTGCGCCGTCGTCCGACATGGCTCATAAGCTAACATCATAATCTCAGATCGTCAACAGCGCCCCTTGTGGTATTCCCGCCAACGTTCCCGGCACTGTTACTGTCTCTGGCAGTCTTTGCTCTCCCGACACCGTCTTCTCTTTCCAACAGAGCAACGACGGCTGCCCTCTCGGCTTCTACGTCGTCCTGACCGATGCTTAAGTCTTCTAAGGCACACGTTAGAGTAAAGGAAGTTGATGGGTCATGACCATTGATGTGGTATGATTGAGCTGGGGTGTGAAATGCCATGTATCATATTGACAATACCTGTACATATGGCCTTCTAGAGAGTAGATAGTAATTTGGAACATCTGGTTATCTTGATTTTTCATTGACTTGGTGAAGGAGAAGCTTTCATGGAATGTCTCTTATGACAAATTCATAATATAAGTACTTTTTTGTGTCTGGCGAAACTATCCAATGTTCCCGCCCTCGGTCTATTTGTAGCTTACAGACGTGATATACGTAAGCCGAAGATATCACTCATGCAGCCGGATCCCAGACCGCGACGTATTGTTTCCCAAAAAAAAAAAGGATTTTGCAGCTCCAATCGCAACCTCTAGTCAAATAGAAAAAGGAAACAAAGGAAACAAGGAAGAAGTACTCAAAAGCCCGAGACTTTCCACCAGGTTTTCCACTGTGTCTCGCAACTCTCAGATCGTTCTGTGATGTCACAGCCTAAGAAGACGCAGCAGAGTGCATGCACCGTGGGGCATAACTCGTATTCATGGTGCGGAGCGCATAGTTGGGGAACAGGTCGGGATCGTCGGGGTTCGCATTGTTCTGCACGCGATAGACCAGCGACCCCGCATAGAACTGAGTCCCGCGCCCGCCCAGTGAGTCCGTGAGGTTAAGATGGTATCCATGCGAGTCATGGTCTCTTCCCGAGACAAAAGTGAAGCTGTAGTAGCCATCGGTGCACCATCCCGTCCAAGTAGGCGGAATCGAAGGGCTGTGGTAGTTGTCGTCACTGCTGGACCTGCAGGACGCTTGGTTGATCATGGCGCCGCTTTTGGTAACGATGCCGGCTTCGAAGCTATAGCTTGTAGATGAAGATTTCAGCCCTGACCCAGCATAAAAGTCGTCAATTTTATAAAAGGTGGAAGCTTGACGTTGCTCGTTTACAGGCGCAGCGGAACTAACAGCACAGAATATCATGATGAAAGCGATGCGCTTCATTTTCTTGATTAGAACCGAAGGTGGTTTGGGATGAGTACAACTGAAAAGGCTGATCTCTAAATTATATGAAGGGCAGTGACCAGTTTGTGAAGAATTCTTTTGTGATGTGAGGGGCTGGCCCTTAGTTTATTTAACTTAGGGGTGCCTTAATTATAGTAATCTAAGCTGAAGAGAGGAAGTTTCTAGGATACTCCTTATATAGAAGAAAAATAAGTATAGGGCGTTTATTAAGTAAATATAGTTACTAGGAGTAGAATTACTTAAGGTTTATAGTACTACTTAGACGTAGTAAGTAAGTATAGTTTATAATATATACTTTCTTTTTTAAATTCTATATAAATATAGATTTAGTATAAATTAAAAGTAGTTAGTATATACTGAGTGTAAACTTAAAACTATATTAATCTAAGCTACTTACTACTCTATATTTTATAAATGAATAATATAATAATAGGATTATTTCTATGTAGTTTATTTTAAGGTTTTTCTTTTTCTTATTAACTTATATAATACTAAATTATTTAAGTTTATATAATATTATTTAACTAACTAAATATTATTATAGCTATATTTTTAGTATATATGTAGTTTATTACTTTTATAAATTAATTAGATTTAGATCTTTATTATTTACTAACTTATATAAAGTTTACTACTACTTATTTAGCTTTTACTATAGCGTTATTTATAAGTTATTTCTCTACCTTTTTCTTATTATTTTACTATAGTTAATTTTATATAGGTTTTTATTTTTAACTTTAATAAGAAAATAAAGTCTATTCTTTTTCTTAATATTAAAAACTTATTCTCTAATTACTCTTTTTTTACTAGTTTCTTCAATAGTAAAAAGTTTATTTTTAAGAACTTTAATTTTAAAAATAACCCCCTCTATAACTTTATTTAATCTCTTTCTATTTATTTTACTATGTAGAAACCTATTTTTATATATTTTCTAGTTATTTATCTATTATTTTTATAACGTTATATTAAAACTACTATAAATATTAGTTTATTTTTAGTAGTATTCTTTTAAATAAAATCTAGAGACCTCTTTATAAGGTTTTTTATTTGAAGTATACTACTACTACTATAAAAGCTAAACACTTTATTAATATTCTAGTTTACTATAATATCTTTAAATAAAATATATTATTTTATTATTTCTTTATAGTTCTTAATTAATCTTTTCCTAAGTAATATTACTTAGTATATCTACTACTCTAATACGTTTATTAAATTTATTTATATTAATATAAATATTATCTTCTTATTATTCTATTTCTATAAAGTTAATAACTTATTGGAGCAATAATAATATAGTCTATTATTATAAAAAGTTTACTTATTTTAGCTATAACTTTTTTATTTATTATAGTATTAATAAAAAAGCTTTAGTAAATATCTATTATATTATTACTCTAGTATAATTACTAATTCGTTATTAGCTTTCTATATAACTTAAGGCTTATATAAAGCTTCTTTATACTACCTCTATTTAGAGCTATAAGATCTATATTAAACCTAAAGAGAAGTATACTACTAAAGCTATAATTAAAGCTATTATTAATATTAACACTTCTTTTATACTTTTTATTAGTTCTTTAGTTATTCTTATCCTTAGTATTCTTATTATTACTTCTATTTTAATATCCTTTTTAGTTAAGCTTAATAAAGCTTAGTTATACTATTTTGTTTATATTTACTTAAATATAGCTAAGGTCCTCTATAAAATATATTAGACCTCTATTCTACTACTATTATTAGTATTCTAACTATTTTTTAGTTAACTGATACTACTACTACTATTTATACTAAGTAGGAAAAGTAGAAGGCTTATTTCTAAAGGTTTTATTTTATTTATTATCTATTTATTTTA
The DNA here is from genome assembly GCA_020226115.1 of Colletotrichum viniferum. Lineage (NCBI taxonomy): Eukaryota > Fungi > Ascomycota > Sordariomycetes > Glomerellales > Glomerellaceae > Colletotrichum > Colletotrichum viniferum. The sequence goes on from JAGFBE010000008.1 coordinate 1,434,500, forward strand.
AGCTTGTTTTAGCTTTATTATACTCCTCTCCCTTTTTAGCTTTATACTATAATAAAGTTTTTTATCTCTTTTTATATTTCTATTTATAAACTAGCTTACTAATTTTTTCTTATTTTACTACTATTTATTTATTATTTCTATTTATAATACTATATACTAAAAATTACTATTACTTTTATTTATTAAACTATATTTTTCTTTAAATTTATTAATTATTTAGTGATTTTATAAGAATTATAGAAGCTTCTAAATAGACTAGCTATACTTTAACTATTTAACTAATAACTTATAGTACTTATTCCTATTTATATATTTCTATTATATTACTAGAATAAGTATAACCTCTTATCTATCCTCTCTATTTTTAAAAATAAATAGTAGTTATAAATTATTAATTTCTTAACTTAGGAGTAGGTTATTTGTAGCTCAATATAATAAGTTAGTATAAAAATAGTTATAAACTTTACTTAAAATATTTAACTTAACTATAATAAGTAAGATCACTTTAGTTACTTTATACTTTAAATATAACTAATCTAACTTATTCTAGAATCTTTTTATTTAGAAGTTTATTAGAAATAACTAAACCTTATTACTTACTTTATAGTGTTTTATTAGTACTTTTTTAATATTTACTAACTATTCTATAGTTTATTAAGTAGTAGTAATTATAATTTAAACTAATTTAAAAGTTAACTTTAGTTTACTAATAAACTTATTAGTAGCTAACTTATATATATTTACTAGCTTTAGTATAAGCTAGATTACTAAAACTAAGTTAATATAGTAACTATAAATCAAAAGGAAAAAGCTTACTTTTATAATAGGTATATTATAGCTATTTATTACTAATTAAATAGAAAATAAGTAAATGTTTTAATTATTTTAAGTAAAATTAATTATTATTTATAGAATTACTCAGATCTTTTAGTTAAAATATTTAGTTATTTTATCTATTTATAAGTAGAAAATAATATTTAAATATTACTTAGTTTTATAAATACATAGAACTATTACTAGAACTAGCTTATCTAATTATTACTTTTATTACTCATAATTAATTTAAGTATATTATAGAATTAATAATAATAGTTAATAAAACGTTCTGAATATACTTCTATATTTATAAATAATATTTCTTTTAAAGTTATTATTTTAGAACATCTATTTACTATAACTTAGAAGTATTTAAACTTTATCTTTACTATATAAAAGAGGTTTATTATAAAATCTATAATAAAGTTATAATAAAGCTACTTAGCTACTAATAATAGTTATAAAAGTTTATATTTTACTTATTACTATATTATTTTATAACTATAGCTATTATAGTTCTTTATAAACTAAGAGATAGCTAAAAACTATTTTAGTTATAAATATTATTAAACTAGAATAGCTAAAATATCATTCTAACTAAAATAACTTATTATTACTAAGTTATAATATTTTTAGATTAACTATATTTAGAGTATATTTACTAAGACTATAAGTCTAATAAGTCATATAAATAGAAAAAACTAGTAACTTAATAGTGACTTAAACCTTTAACCTTTAGGATTAAGAGTAAGAGCATTAATAACTAAGCTATTAAGCTAGATTATTAAGGGAGATTAATCTGAAACTAGCTTATAAGCTAAAGGTCTAGCGCTATACTAACCTAATATATAAGGGTTAAAGCTAACACTAGCTTATAAGCTAGTATTACTAGTAAGCTTATTAGTTTTAGTTATTCTAAATAGATTAAAACACTTACTTAACTGTATAGGAACTAGTATAAGTTAATAACATCTATATAATAATTAACTAGTTCCCCTAATTTTACTAGAAACTTAAATTAAGATTTATATATAATAAATATAATAATAACTTTTATAGCTTCTTATTTTACTATTACCTTTTACTATATTAAGAAACTAACTATTACTCTTACTTATACTAGTTATTATAAGATTAACGTTTATTACTACTTCTTATCTCTTAGTAGTTATAAGTGTAGCTACTTAGAAGAGTCTATAAAAGTATTTATACCTCTTTTTTATCTATAACCTTTAGCTTCTTAAGTAAAGAAATAACTTATTATTTAATTTAAAGAGTTCTTTTTATCTTTATCTCTTTAAATCGACTAATTAGAACTCTTTTTTAGAGAAACTCTAAGAATAACCTTTATTAAGGATAAAATTTTTATTTCTTTTTATATTTTTCTCTTTAAAAATTAACTTTTAAAAGACTTTATTTAATATAACTAACTTTATATTCTTAATTATATAACGATTTTTAATAAACTTACCTCTATAGTAGAATACTATTTTTTTAACTAAATTATAGATTTCTAAAGGTTTAATATATCTTTTTATATCTTAGATTACTTCTTTCTTAGTAGAGTTTATTTTACTATTAAGAAGTCTCTATTTTATATATTAAGAGAAGTTTACTATAAAATTAGAGATTCTATAAACTCTTCTATAACTATACTAGTTATTTATAAATAGGATCCTCTCTTTAAAGATCTAAAATAATAGAGTTATCTACTCTATATAGTATAGTTTTAGACTTAACTAGTTATTTAGTTATTAATATAACTATATTCTTATATTATAGAGAAATATATTTCTTATTTTTTAAGAAGCTTTAACTATTAAGTATAGGTAACCTATTTTAAAGCTTTACTTATTAGTAAAGATATAAAGTTAAGTTTATTAAATAAGTTAATAACTTTAACCTAAAAAGTAGTAAACTTAAAAGTCTTAGTATATATAAAGCTTCTATATAAAGATTTACTTTTAAGAGTTATAAAAGACTTAATAATAGGTTTTTCTACTTAATTAAAACTAAAGGATCTATATAAACTTATAAGGTTTATTTTAGAATATCTAACTTATAAAGAGTTTTTTAATACTTCTTTAGAAGACTTTAATTTTATAGAAGATTACTTTAATAAAGTTAAAAAGCTAACTAATAATTTTACTTTTAAAACTATAGCTTTACTTAAATAAGTTATTATAGTTTAGGTTTTAAATAGCTTAAATAATAGTTATAAAGGTTTTATAACTAATATTACTTAAGCTTTTAGAAAACACTTAACTTCTTATACTATTAAGTTTTTATTTACTAATTTTATAAATAAAGTAAAGAGAAAAGTCTCTATAATTGTTTTATATACTAAGGTTAAGATAAATATGTCTAAAAAACCCTAGAAAAAGACTAGAAAACTATACTATACTAACTATAAGTTAAAAAATTATAAAGTTAAAGATTATTTCTTTTTAAATCCTAATAAAGTTCTAAGTAACTAGAAAAATAAAAGTAAAGTCTCTAAAACTAAACTTAATTCTTAGAAATAAAAGCTTTATAAAGCTTAAAAAGCTTTAATAGCTAAAAGGGTTAATATAGAGTCTTTTAATAAAGAAGATTTAACTTAAGAGGTTTATATAACTATAATTAACTTTATAAATATTAATTAATTTAAAGAAGGTATAGAATAAGAGAATATAAGTTTAACTTATTATAAGAATAATAATATAAGTACTAATAACCTCTTAAGTAATCTAATCATAGATACTATTAAGGATATAAAATATATAGATAATCTAAAGAATAAATCTAAATTTTATCTTAATACTAATATAACTATATATATAATATCTAATATTTCTCTTTTAATTAAAACTACTATAGTTAAATATAGAGTAAAATAGAGTAAAGCCTCCTATAGATATCTATATAAAAAAGGATAAATTATAGTTAAATTCCTACTTAGTAATACTATCTTTATATTAAAAGATTATTACTATATATTTAAGTTAGAAATTAACTTAATAAGTTAGAAAAAACTAGAATATTATAATATAGCTTTAATATTATACTAAGATTATACTATATTATATAGTATAACTAAAAATAAGTCTTTATATAAAGGAATAATTAAGTCTAACCTATATAATATACTATTATAGACTTTATATTCTTAATAACTTAAGACTATAAATAGTAGTAAAGTTACTATTTTATCTATAAAAACCTTAACTAAATATAAATATAAAAAGATATATAAAGATACTATTAAGAACTAAAATAACTTATATATAACTTAGTATAATAGACTAGGTTATATTAGTAGTAAAGCTTTAGCTAAACTAACTAATAATACTATAAATAATATAGATAAAGTATCTTATATAGAAGTAAGCTTAGATAGTTATAAAGCTTATAATAAGGCTAAGTTTATAACTAAAGTTAATAAATAGTTAACTAACTATAATAAGGAATATCTTTTATACTATAAAGTTACTTTATATTTATATAGACCTATAACCCTAAAAACCTATAATAATTATTAATAGTTTATAATCTTTATTAAAAGGAAGTTTAGGTTAGCTTATATAAAGCTATTAAAAATAAAAAAAGCTGAAGAAGTTAATACTATAGTTATAGAATACTATAATAAAGTTAATATAAGTAATAATTCTATAAAAGAGTTTAATATAAATATTAGTTATAAGTTTAATAGTAATAAAATAAATTATACTTATATTATAAAAGAATAAATTATAATATTAAAGTTCTTTATACTTATAAACTTAATAGTATTATAGAGCGTATTATACATACTATAGTTAATAAAATAAGAGCGCTTTTAATAACGTTTAATTTATTTTACTACTTATAGGGAGAAGTAGCCTTAGTAGCTATATATATATATAATAGAACTTTACATGCCTCTATAGGCTATAAGATGTCTTTTGAGGTAGCTTTTAATATAAAACTTAATATATCTAATATAGCTATATAGGGGAGTATTTGTTATTATAAAAATAAGAGATCTCTAATAAAAAAAGCTAGATAATAGAGCTAATAAAGAAGTTATAATAAACTATAATAATAATATATATAAAGTATTTAATATAAATAAAAGAAAGTCTACTTAGACTAGAGATATACAAATAATAGAAAATACTTTTATTACTTTTAGATAAAAAGAGCCTCAAATTATAAAGGACTTTATAATATATAATAACTTAAATATAAATCTATATAATAAAAGCAGATCAATAGACTTAAATCTAAAAAGTAATAATAATAATAATATAAATAACCTTCTAGAAAATACTATAAGTAATATAATAGTAGAAATTCTTACTATATTAAAAGAGATATAAGAATAATATAAATAAGTAGTAGATAAAGAAAAAGCTTTTATAACTATAAAAGACTGCTTTATTCTAACTATAATATTTACTATAAATAAAAATAAAACTAAAGCTTTCTATATTCTATCTATTAGTAATACAATAAGGTAAGGGAGAAAACTTATTAATTATGCTAAGCACTCTACTCTAAGTAGAAAACCTCTAAAAATGCTCTAAATACTTATATATTGATTTTCTAAATAACTATAAAAAATATAAAAGTAAATATATAAATATAAACCTAACTAACTTATACTTTATCTATATTTTCTACTCTTTTTATATCTTAAGTTATATAATCTCTTAAGAGAAAATAAACTACTAAAAAGAAGTTTAGTAATATTATCTCTATAGTATTTTACTCTATTATTACTTTAAATAATTAAAGAGGTATAGTAAAGGTTAAGAGAGGGGATAAAAATAGAGCTAGTTAAAACTAAAAAAGTTTAAAAATACTTATTTTTATTTAATTTTTAAAAAGTAAGAATTAATAAGTTTCTTCTATAAACTAAGTTAAAGAATTTTAAAGGTTTTTCTAAGAGAGTAATTATTAAAGTTATTAAAAGAAAATAAGAAATTATATAAAAATAAGTATGTTTTTTATTTATCTATTTAGTCTTTTTTATTATAAGCTAATTAAGTCTCTATTTACTTATATAAGCTTTTGCCTCTTATAATAACGCTTAATATTTATAAAAACGTTTATTTAACTTCTTACTTTTAAGTTAAAATTACTAAAAATTCTAAAAACTTTACTTCTTTCTATATATCCCTTAAGTTTTTTATATATTAAAAAGAAGAAGACTTAAATATTTTTACTTTATATACTTAATATTCTATTTAGTTTTTAACTTATATTTTCTATTATTATAGTTAGTAGTTAGTCTTTTTACTAATTCTTTTTTAATATAGGTTTAATTATAGTTTTCTCTCTAGATCTCTTTAGTTTACTATATACTAAGTACTATTTATCTTTTTAGTATAGTTAGAACTAAGAAGGTATTTTAAAGTTATATAGCTTAGATTATATCTTTAATTAAGTTATTTTAAGTAATAAGGAATTACTTTAAGGTTAAGTTACTAGGTTTATTTACTTTAAGTAGTTTAAGCTTTTTAACTTTTCTTTTAATCTTTATATAGTAGAACTTCTTTTACTTATTCTCTATTTTAACTTATATATTCTTGACTCTATTTAATATTTCTCTAGAGTAGTCTTTCTTTTTTATATTAATAATAAAGGTTATAAGATTAAGGTTATTATTATAGACTATATCTTCTATTTTATTAGTTTCTCTTAGAAAGGCTAGGTTTTTAGCCTTAACTTTAATTAATTCTTAAGTGATTAATATTTAGTTAGGTATAGCTTTTCTAAGACTTAGGATTATAGTCTCTAGAGGATAAAAGCTGAGGGGTAGTAGGAGTAGTTTAGTGAGATATTATATAATGTTCTATAGCAGTCTAGAAGAAGAGCTATTAAGTTATAAATATATAGAATATACTAAATAAGCTTATATTACTATTTATTTAGGTTATAGTAATTAGATATCTTAGAAAAAAAGAAAAAGTTAAGAAAATAAATTTATAGAAAGTAAGGGGGCGTTAATTATAATATTAATAGTTTTTACTAAGGATTAGTAAGAGTAAGTGAGAAGAGAAAATATATAATTTTAAGATATAAGAGTAATAGTTAATTTTATTTAAAGTATTATAGTTAAATATAAAAGTGTTTATTAAAGAAGAGTTATTATTATATATATAGATATATAAAGATATTTAGTAGAAAGTTAGTAGTTTAAAGTATCTCTTTTTATAGATATTATGAAGGTGAATTTAGTACTAATAGTTAATATTCCTTTTAAAAATGTGATTTTTAAGTAAGGAAAGAGCTAGTTAAACTATAAAGTAGTTATTTTTAAAACTAAGATTTAAATAACTATAAGATATAAATAGTAATTAGATAAAAGTGAAGTTTAGTAGTAAGGGTAGTAAGTAGAGGAAAAAAAAGTAACTAATATAATTTAGTAATAGGGAAAATAAAATATAGCTATAAACTACTTAATTAAGTTTATAATTTTATATTTTTAAAGGGGAATTAATGTTTATAGCTATAAAAGAAGTGAGGTTTTTTATAATTTAATTATAAGATATATAAAGTTAAAAGCCTCTTTTTTATAGATAGTAATATTTTAATTAATATACTTATTTTGCTCTTACTATTAAAACCTAAATAAATACATTCTTTTTAGTTTAGTTAATCTTAAATTTATAGTGAAAAGCTCTTTAAATTGTTCTTTTTTATCCTATTAATAGGTTACTATAGTGAATAAGTCTTTAAGCCTTTATAGTTATTATTTTTAGTATTAACTAACCTTTTAGTTAGGTATAAAAGGGTGTGTTTTTTCTACTTAGCTATATCTCTCTTTTCCTCTTCTTAATATATTATTTTTTATAATCCTTAGTCTAACTAACGCTTTATAACTAAATAACTTCTAAGTAATATAATTATAGATATTAAAATTAACTTAAGTTACTTTTATACTACTACTTTAAACTAAATATATAAGCTTTTTCCCTTCTTTCTTATACTAGCTTCTATAAATTATAAGGATAAAGAAGAAACTATTTATCTATTTAGACTTATTATATTACTATTAGTTATAATAAGTTATCTTTCTAAAACTATTTAAATTATTACTAACCTATATATAAACTTCTTTTTCTCTTTTTTAAACTTCTATTAAAAGTTCTATTAGTTAGGTTTAGTATAAAATAAGTTTTATCTATAAAATTATTATTAATAAAAAAGCTAAAGAAATAGTTTTCAAGTTCTAATATTTACTTACTAAGTTTTTAATAATATATATAGAGCTAATTAATAAAAAAAAAATATTAAATAGGTTTCTATTTTTTATAAAAGAGGTGTATATTATAGAGGGTTATATTAGCTCTTAAGGATAGCTATACTAAAAAATAGATAGATTAGAAGTAGTTAAAGCTTTACTAATTTATATATATAGCGCTTAGAATCTTTTTCTATATAATAAGTACTTTAAGTACTAAATAAAGATATCTTTTAAAGCTAAATAAAGTAACTACTAAGTTATTATATTTATTTCTTTTTAGAAATATATTTCTTACTAAACTAAATAGAAAAAAGCTTATTCTAACTATATATATTATAAAAAAAGATCTTTATATTTATATAAACTTAACTATAACTAAAAGATTACTAGCTAAATTAGGTATATTAAAAAGAGTAATAAAAAGAAAAATATTTCTAATAGTACTTTTTATAAAGAGAGTAGAAGTATTAATATAATACTTTATTCTAAGAATAAATATTCTAAAAGTAAAATAATTATATTAGTATATAAACTATTAATTAACTAATTTACTAAGTTAGTTTTAGAATATAAATTTAAATTATAATAGTATTCTATTATAGTTTCTTATAAAATCTTTAGTAAGAACTTTTATAAATAAATTAGTTTTTTAATAGTAAAAGTAAATTTAAAGAGTGAGGATAAGAAGAAGAAAAAAGAGGCTACTACTTATTATACTTAAAGAAGTAATTAATCTATTTTAAGTTTAAATTCTTTAGGAGTAGTATTAGTTTCTTTTAAGTTTTTTAGTATTTTTTAGTCTTTTTAGTGTTTATTAGTTTTTATTATTATATATCCCCTTTTTTTTATAATAATATATATTAAAAGTAAAAGAAGTAATATAAATATATAGTTAATATAAATTATAGTATAAAGGTAACTAAATATAAATAGATAAAATATTACTTTTCTTATTAAAAATAGATAAAATTTAATAATTATTATAGACTTAGCTATTTTTTAGTTCCTCTATATCCTTATATTAACTATTAAATCTTTTATTTTTTATAGAGATACTTATTATAATTTTATTCTTTTTCTATTAGATATTAACTTTAACTTATAGTATTTTATTTTATTTTTATAATTACTTAATTTACGTTTTTATAGTATTAAAGTTATTAGTTTCTACTTCTTTTAGTATAAATAACTTATTAAAGTTTAGAATTTCTACTAAATTAAGTATATTAAGATTAGGTTAATTTATAGTAAGAAAAACCTTATTAAAAGCTTATTTAAAGTCTAGTTAGACTTCTATTTTAGAGATATTATTTAAATAGCTATTTTTATTTACTATAAATTTCTTTAAGTAATTACTAATTATAGTCTACTTAATAGGAATTCTAATAAGAGTTTTAAATAAATAGGATAAAGTTTAGAGAGATATCTATTAAATATAAAATAAGTCTAACTAGTATACGCTAAGTTTACTAAAAGAGCTTTTATTAATAAATAGTCTTATATTATAGATAAGAATAATATCTCTAACTTATAGCTCTTTATATTATATTTTATACTTATTTCTTTAGTTATAGTCCTTAGTAACTTAATAGTACTACTTTATAATATATTTAAGAGCTATTTATTAGTTAGAATTAAGTTATTTAAAGGTTTATATATATAAAAAGAGTTTAGTCTTAGTATCTCTAACTTTTAATTAGTTTAATACTTATTAAATAATACTTTTAGTCTTAATTAAAATAATTAAGTTATAACTATAAATAAAATAAAAAAGAGAGTATTTTATAGAAAATCTAACTAATATTTAGTTAGTAAATAAAGCTATATAAAGGACTAAAGTTTAGTTCTTTTTACTAAAGTCTAACTAGGTTATAAAGGTATAAATAAGAGGTTAATATTATAGGAAGCAGTTAGAATTGAGATAATAATGTAGTTAGAGGTAGTATTAAATAAGAACTAAATCTTACCTACTTTTCAGTAGCTAAACAGTAGCTAGAAATAGGCCCCTCTTCTTAAAACAGCTATAGTTTCTCTAGCTATTAGCTAGAGTAGCGTTACTTAATAGTAAGCACTATACTTTATAATAACTATTCCCTTTCTAAGAAACTATCTCTAGTTTTAAAATAAAGTATAACTAATTCTAACTAGTTTAGTACCTTTTTAAAGGTAAAGTAGAAGCTTTACTTACTTTACTTACTAACTATTTAATTAGAAAAATTAGATCTATACTACTTTTTACTTATATATTTTATTTACTATATTTAGTAGATTTTTCCTTTTTAAAAATTTTATAGCTATTTTTCTACTTTTTATTTATAATAGTTTTATAATCTACTTTTATTATTAATACTATTTATTAGATCTTAGTTTTCTTAATAATCTAATAATACCTACTCTAAATACTTACTACTACTAGTACTTTATAGAGTATATTAGTAGATATTTACTAAATATAAGTCTTTTACTATATTCTTATTATTATATAAAACCTTATAGTTTAGTTCTAGCTATAGAGATAGATTAAGTTTTACGTTATATTTATACTACTACTAATTACCTCTTTCTCTTAATTAAAAGTATAGTAAATAATAACTAAACTAGTGTTAATACTTTTATTAATCCTATTAATTAAGCTTTAAATGAGGTATATATAATAATTAGGTCTGTTTTCTCTAGCTAATAGTATTAGTATAAAGCTATTATCTCTAAGGATCCTATAAACTTTATAGTTAAAAATAATTAAGATTATATTCTTTTACTAAAGTTTAAGATTTATCTTACTATTAACTATAAGTTATCTAACTATAGCTCTAACCTCACTAATAATTCTCTTAGTCCTTAATATAAAAAAATCTAAAGGATTTTTAGTAGATTTTTAAAGAGTTTAATATAAATTACTTATTTTTAGGTTCTTATTAAAGTATTAACTAGTAATTAAAGTATTTAAGATAATAATTAGGTTAATAATTTTAAAGTTAATAAAGTAGCTACTAAGTAAGATTTTTAGAATTACTTAGTATAATATCTTTTTTTAAAGTTTTATAGTATTTCTAACTTATTTTTAGTAAAAAGTTTTTAAAAATAGTAATATCTTAGCTCTTAAGCTTTAAGTACCCTTTATAGATAATATTACTTTAGCTAATAATAAGCTAAATAGGGATAGTTCTTTAGATAATTCTTCTAAAAATAGTAACAGCTCTACTTCTTAAAATAATAGTATTAATAATAATTAGTTAGTTAGTTCTCCCTACTCTAATAATTTAGCTAGAGTTTAGCTAGAAAATAGTAGCTTTATACTTAAAGAACTAAAAGTAGTCCTTAATAAGCTTAAATATAATACTTATCTTAGTATTTAGCTTTACTTATATTATATCTATACTACTATAAAAGTTTAAAAAGAAGGTAACACTTTAGCTAATAAGCCTCTTATTATTTAATATTATTATACTCTAAATAGTAGTATAAGATATATATAATACTACTTATATAATACTCTTTATACTATAGTAAGCTTAACTATCCTTAGTGTTTTTAGAAGAATTAGCTAATAAGTTAGCTTAAAATATACTCCTATAATCCTAAGTAATTACTAAGATATACTTTATATTATAGTAGAACTTTATTAATTTATTATTTTAAAGGAATTTAATAACGTTAAAGTAGTATTATATAACTTTATTAAGAAACTATAGGATATATTTTCTATACTTAATATTACTTATTATTAAGAAGTCTCTTTCTTAGTATCTAAGAAGATCTTTAAAATATAGCCTCTTTTTATTAATATATTAGATAGTGTTTATTAACTATTATATAGTACTTCTAAAGAAAATATACTTTATTTTTTAATAATTATTACTACTCTACTTATTATTATTTTACTTCTATTTAAGGTTTCTATTTTTATACTTCTATAAGAGATATAATAAGTCTTAGTAATTCTCTATAGATTAGCTAAAACCTTTTAGAGAATTAAGCTAATAAATTTTAAAGAATGCTATATAAACCTCTATTTAATTATTAGTAATATAAAATATATTACTTAGAATATTTTTAAACGCTAAGTTATATATATAAACTTCTATTATACTATTTATAAATATATACTTAATATAGCTACTAACTAATATATTATAGAGTTTTTAAAGTAGATCTTTAACTATTATAAAGCTTTTTTAGGAGGTTCTCTTCTACTTTTTATATTTACTCTAGTTTAGTAAGTAGTTAAAAATCCTTAGTTTAATAGTTTTAAGTTCTTATTTTTTAAATAAATTTAGCTTATTTTTCAGTCTCTTTTTATAACTTTAGTCTATTTAAAAAAGTTATCTATACTTTTAGTTTTTTAAAGTAGAAAGAAAGTAATAGGTTTATAACTTTTTTATTCTTCTTTTAACTAGTTTTAGTCTTAGTTTAATAGTAATTTTTTTCTCTTCTTAGTTTTTATTTTATAACTTTAGCTTCTTTTATACTTTTTTATATTATTATAGTATTTTTTAAGTATTATCTATTTTATTTTTACTAACTTAAAAATTATATTTTTATAGCTATTTAGTTTATTTAATTAAGTAGAAATATCTATTTTCTATATTTTAATAGCTTATAACTTAATCTATTTCTTATTAGATATTATTTTCTTTAAAGTTTAAAATAAATAAGAAATTACTTCTAGTATTACTCTTTTAAAGTTTAAGAAAACTAACTAGAAAAATATTATATAGCTATAAGTATTTATTAAAGAGAACTAAGTAATAAACCTATTTTCTTACTTAATTTAAGATTTAAAAAAGCTTAATAAAATAGAGAGATAACTTCTTTTCTCTTACTTTAAAATATAAATTCTTTATAAAGAGTAGAACTAACTATCTTTAGTTAAACTTTTATACTTTATAGTATTTATTATACTTTTTCTAATAAAATTTAACTAAATTTTACTATAACTTCTATATATTATCTTAGAGTTTATTAAGTTTTTATAAATAGTCTCTTATTCCTTATATTTCCCTTTTTTTAGATCTTATCTTTAAGATCTTTTCAAAACTCTAGATAATATCTAAAAAGAGCTTTTATAAATATTTCTCTAGTTATTAAGTTTTTTATATTATTATAAATAAAGATTATAGTTAGAAGTAGTTTAATCTAATTAGATTAAGATTTATTAATAAAATAATATAAATATTATTCTAAAGTTTTATTTATTACTTTAGTTTAACTATCTATTTATAAATAAAAAGCTATAAAAAGTTTTTATTTTATTCTATTATAATAGTAAAGATCTACTTAAATTTAGCTAGTAAATAGAGGTTCTCTATTACTAATAATACCTTTTAGAGATCTATAAAATAATTTAACCTTTTTAAAAAAAAGCTTAGCTAGTTCTATTATAGTTATAGTTATACTAATAGTAAAAAATAAATAGAACTTAATAAATTAATCTATAATTACTAGGATAAAGTTATATAATTTTTAGTTATTTTATAGTTATAGAAGTCTAGTTATTATATTTATTAAGATCTCTTTAAAAGGTCTTCTAAATAATAATAATAGTTATAATTAGCTATAAAGATAATACTATTTAGTTTTAGTTATATTATATACTTTATAACTATTAATATATTTCTTAATATTTTAGTTAAGATTTATCTATTAAAACTTTCTTTAGATAAATTTAATAGTTTTATTTCTACTAAAATAACTAGTTAAAAAATTATTATAGTAAAAAAATAAAATTTCTATCTAAATTAATATCTTATTTAGAATAAATACTTTATTTTTATATCTTAGTAGATTAATATTAAAACTTTAGTATTAAAGTAGTTTTTCTCCTTTAAGTTAGAAGTATTACTTTTAGTATTAGGAATTAGTAGCTTATAAGTTATAAATTAATTCCTCTAAATTTAAAGTTATTTTAAAGTTATAGACTTATTTATCTTTTATAATATACTAGGTTTTTACTTAAGTTACTATTTAAACTTATTATACTTCTTCTATTTTAGTCTAGTTTAACTAAAACTTCTATAGTAGTTTAACTTTTTTAGTAATACTTAATAAAAAGTTTAAATCTAAAACCTCTTTATTATAATAATTAGAGTATTTAGATAGCTTATTAGTAGGATTATTTTTATTTTATTAATATTAAATAATAAAGTTATAAGGTATAAGATAGATATACTATTAAGTTTATCTCTTTATAATATAAGTTTAAGATATAAATAAGCTTAAGTTCTAATAATTAATTAGAACTTCTATAGAATATTTAAATCTTTTTATATAATATTACTAAGTTTTAAAAAACTTAATAATAGTATATATCTTTTAATTTAGTATATACTAATTAAGTTTAGTTTCTTTAAACTTTTAAGACTAAAACGCTATAAAGTATTAATAACTATTTTCATATTTCTAGAATAAAATACTAGAAGTAGTAAATTATAATACGTTCGTTTTAATTCTAGTAAGCTTTTTACTATTAAAATACTATAGAACTAAAGTATATTAGAATATAAAATAGAGTAATTAAAATATAATTAACTCTACTTAGCTAAATTTTATAAAGTTAGGTTTTTAGCTTTTTTTACTACTTTTTAGTAACTCTATTAAAAGTTTAGTAATTTAAGAGTATTTTAAAATAAATTAGTAGTAAAAATTATAGAATCCTAAAAAGATTTAAATATTATAATAAGTTTTAAGAATTAGCTATAAAGTAATAGTTACTATTTAGCTAGAAACTATAGAGATTCTTTTAAGAAATAAAATAAACTTTAAGAAATCTACACTCTTTTAGTAAAATAAATATTTAGAGAGGTTAATATAAAGCTAAGCTCCTTATATCTAATCTAATACTTAAAGAATATATTAAGTATAAATTTCTTAATTTTTAGAAAAGATAAGAATATTATCTAAATAAATAATATAGAAAATGTTAATAATCTCCTTAAAAATTAAGTTAATATAATTCTAGAAAGTTACTAGAGTATTAGTTAGACTAAAAAGTATAACTAGATATTTATATAGTTTATATTAAGTATAAAAAGCTATCTTCTATTTATATCCCTTAGTAATATAAATTTAATAATATACCTCTTTTATATTAATCTTAGAGAACTATTAAATACTAGTAATATAGTTAAAAATCTTAAAAATTAGAAGTAAAAAGTAATAACTTTTTACTATAACTCTATTAAGATTTTAGTAATTAATATATAAATATAAACTTCTATTCTTTTTAAGGATAAAAATCACTAGAGAACTAAGAAAGCTCTATAATAAATAGATATAACTACTTTATAAGTTTTTATTAATATATACTTTTAGTATCTCTAATTCTTTAAGAGAAAGAAGATAAATTAAGCTCTAAAGAGACTTTTTTCTTTCTATAATATTAATCTTATAATTATATAATTTTTAAAAAAGAAGAATAGTTATTTTTAATAATTTTAATATATTAGTAGTAGATAATAACTTAAGAAGAATAGAAACCTTAAGTAAAGGTTTATTTTTTTTTTATTTTCTTTATTTAGAAGAGGAATAGGTTTTAGTAAGATAACTACTATATAAATATATATAGTAAATTAAGCTTTTTTAGTAAATTAAAACCTTTATAAAACTTCTTAGGTTTTTTATAAAAAAGTTTAAAACTACTAGTAGTATTTAGTACTTCTTAGATAGATATTTAGATCTCTTATTATAGTTATTAAAAAAAGAATAGAACTACTTTCTAAATAGAGGTATCTATTAATAATAATATAAGATTATATAAAAATATAAGTAGTTTCTTAAGAATTAGTAATAGTAATAAGAACTTAATATACTTTATAAATAGGAATTTAAAGATAATTTACTACTTTTAAAAAAGGAGTAGAGATTTTTACTTAATTTAACTTATAAAATTTTATAAATTTAAAAGAAATAAAATTATATTTAGTAGTAGTATCTAAATCTATAAATATTTATAATAATTCTTAGTACTTTTTTACTTAGAATAGAATATAGAAATAATAAGTAATCTCTAATAGTAACTAAAGAGAAGTATAGAGATTTATTTTAAAACTTTAACTTTTTTTAGCCTAGAAGTAGAAAGGTTTTTTATAAACTAAACTAAAAAAGATTTTTTATTTTTACTCTCTAATTCTTTCTCTTTTTTAAAATATTTTAGAGATAAATAGTTAAAGTTTCTATAAGTATAATACTTAAGAAGCTAGTTATTCTTACTAATTTTATTTTTAGTTTTAAGTAGTACTAAAAAGTTAAAGGATTTACTTTAATTATATAATTAGCTATCTAAATAGTAGTATTTTAAAAAGGATTTATAATAATCTTAAAGTTTACTTTTATACTTTCTCCCTTTCTTTATAACTTACTATATCTAATTAGCTAATATAACTATTTTAGTATAAATAATTAGTAGAGTAATAGAAGTCTTTTTTATATTATTTTAAAGTTCTTTAAGAAGTTTAGTATAATATAAATATATTTACTTTTTTTCTAGTTAAAGTGTGAACTTATATTCTAATAATTAAAGGTAATTATTAAAATTAATAAGGTTTTAATTATCTTTCTATTTAGTATTAATAATATCTTATATAATTTTTAGCTTATAGAAAACTATATCTTTTAAAAAGCACTTAGTCTATTCTAAGAACTTAAAGTAGTTCCTATTATTTCTAATAAGTTTTACTAAAGAATTAGTAATAAACTAATCCTATTAAGTATAGCAATCTATATCTATATATTCTAATATATAAAGAATCTATTTCTAGTCTTTTTTAAACTTTTTAGAAGTACTTAAATATACTTAATATAAATTAGTAATCTAATTATCTTAATAATAAAATAAACACTTATTAGTAAGCTTAGTAATATTTTTAATCTTTAACTTAAAGCTATTATCTAAAGAGTTACTATAGGAAGATTAATATTTTCTTACTACTTTAGCTACTTTTATAGTAATATAGCGTTCTACTTCTACTTATAATTCTAATTTACTAATTTAGTAATATAAAGCTAAATTTATATCTATAGTTTTATTACTAGGATTTAATAAGTTAAACTCTTTAGAGGTTTAACTTAGGACCTCTTATCTAACGTTTAATAGTTCTAGAAGAATAGTATTATTTATAGTTAATTCTTTACTAATAGATATCTAGTTATTAATATATTATATTATTATTTTAATAGTAACTAAAGTAGAAGATTTAGAATTATTATAGGAAGTAGTTAGAATTAAGATAATAATGTAGTTAGAGGTAGTATTAAATAAGAACTAAATCTTACCTGCCTTTTAGTAGCTAAATAGTAGCTAGAAATAGGCCCCTCTTCTTAAAATAGCTATAGTTTCTCTAGCTATTAGCTAGAGCAGCGCTACTTAGCAGTAAGCGCCACGCCTTATGACAGTTAATATTCTTTTTTAATAAGTTTATTAGCTTTTAAATTATATACTAAGATAATAAAGCGTTATCCCCTATAGACTTAATTAAGCTTTTTAATAAACTTTTTATTTTCTAGTTCTTTATTAACTATAAAGAGCTTATAGATCTTATAGTAGTAGATTATATTTTTTTAAATAAACTTAGCTATTATCTTTAAGTTAATATTTTTAAGAAGTTAATAAGTTTCTATATAACTAATAAGTATATTATAAGCTTTAGCTAGAGAGTAATTACTAATCTTCTAGATATTAATATAAATATATTAAAATAAAATCACTAGAAGTATAAAAAAGATATAAGAGTCTTTAAATTATCTTAGTTAGGCTTATATATAGAGTAAATAGCTTTTTATTTTATTATTTATTATTTAATATATATTTTCTTAAGTATATCGCTCTTAGAGTTTAATATATATTATATTATAGCTTCTATACTCTCCCTTAGTATATATATACTAGATTAACTTCTTCTACTTTTTTTTATTATTAACTACTTATCTTAGTATAAAGTTTAACTTTATTTCTTTCTAAAAAAGAAAACTATTTTAGAGTATATATTTTACTATATATAACTTAAATTTCTTAAAATTAATTTAAAAAATAGTTTTTAAGTATAATAATAAAGCTAAATACTTAGTAATTTATTATAATTATTAAAACTAAACCTATTTAGAGCTTAGTAGATTATCTACTTTAAGTTTAAAATCCTCTTTTATTTTAAGTATATAGATAGAGTTATTAATTATTTTATCTAAATTTTCTTCTTATTTAACTTCTTAAATATTAGATTTCCTTACTAGTTTATATAAAAAACTATCTATAGCTTTATTCTTTATACTAAATATATAGTAAATATTAAAATTAAATATTTTAATTTAAGTAATCTATTATATAAAAACTACTCTAAGTAAATCTAAAGTAGTACTACTAATTTAGTTTATAAGGATTTTTATATTAGTTTTAAAAATAAATTATATACTATATAAGTAGTTTTTAAACTTCTTAAGAGTAAATAAAACTAATTAAAGCTTAAGCTTTCCTATATTATAGTTAAAAGCTATACTAGTTTAAATTCTACTTTTATACTAAATAATATATCTTTTACCCTAATAGTATTATCTAAGTATAGTATTTTACTCTTTAGTACTTATATTAGTAAATAAATAGATTTTACTAGCTTCTTTTTTATAATTAATAAGT
This sequence comes from Colletotrichum viniferum, assembly GCA_020226115.1. Classification (NCBI taxonomy): domain Eukaryota; kingdom Fungi; phylum Ascomycota; class Sordariomycetes; order Glomerellales; family Glomerellaceae; genus Colletotrichum; species Colletotrichum viniferum. The sequence continues at coordinate 1,453,153 of JAGFBE010000008.1, forward strand.
TAAAGTAATAGAAAGTTAATTAAGTAAAGCTTAAAGGTTTCTATAGCTAGCTACTATTTTAGCCTCTACTTAAAAAGTATTTCTTTTTAAAGAAGTCTTATTAATAAAGTAGAAATAGTTCTATAATCTTTAATCTATACTTAATAAAACCTAATAATACTAAAAAAACTTTTAATTACTATAATATTATTATATTTTTTCTATTTAAGGATTTTAATAATTCTATTTTAATTAAGCTTATATTTTCTACTATTTACTATATAACTAAAGAAGTTAATAGTAAGCTAGTAAATTTAAGATTTCTTAAGAGAAATTATAGCACTAGTAAGCTTAAAGTTCTAAAATATTATATTTAGGTTTATAAAGTACTTAAAAATATATAAATATACCTCTAAAAACTTAACTATATAGTTACTATTATATATTATTTTTAACCTTCTAATAAGGATATTATTAAGAAAAAGTTAGTAAATACTTAAAATAAGGTTATAAAAAATTCTTATTATAACTTTTATAAACTAAATAACTAAATTTATTACTCTTTAAAGTAAAGTATATATTCTAAATAGCTTTAAAAGTATAATAAATATAGTTAGGTTTTAACTTAATTTATTAAATAAAACTTAGTTATATTTAGAAAATAGATCTAAAAGGTTTATAATCTTATAGTTAGTAAAACTTTCTAAGAATTTATTAACCCTTAGAGGAATAAAAGTATCTCTAATACTAATCTTATTAAGTTTTATATATAAGTTAATTAACTTTATATTACTGTCCTTTTTAGTAATAAAAAACTAGAAGTTTTTATATAATCTATAGGATTCTTCTAAAACTCCTTATATAACTTTTAATTTAAGTATATTAATAATCTTCTTTTATAAAGCTTTAGAAATAGGAATCTCTTTCTCTTACTATATAATATATAGAATAATCCTAATTTTCTATAGTAAAACTATATAAAAGTTAATATGCTTATATTCTATAAAATTCTATACTAACGCCTTTTTTTAATTTATAAAGATATATTTAAGTATTTTAATCTCTTTTAGTAAAAAGTATAGTTAAATAACTTTAAGTTTTAAAAACTTTTCTAAAGTAAAATAAATCTTTTAGTTAAACTATATAAATTATAGATATATATAGTTAGTAAAAGAGGAGTTAGAAAGCTAATAATAGCTTTCTACTTTTTAAATTAAGATCTTCTTCTAATCTTTTTAATTATTAGAAATAGAACTATTTAAAAATAGATTATTAACTAGATAAACCTTTTTATCTTTATATTTATATATTATATAAATACTAATAAAGCTTTAGTTAAACTTAAGATTTTTCCTAATTAACTTAAAGAATACCTAATCTATTAGAACTTTAAAAAAGTTTTACTAGCTTTTAGTATTCTTAAAAAAATAAGCTTAAGTAGTTTCTATAATTAAAGTAATTACTACTTTAGTAATAGTTCCTAAGATATTAAATATAGTTAAAAATAAAATTAGAGTAGAGTACTAATTAGTTTTAGAAATAGCTTCTTTTTATTTAATAAAATTAGCTTTTTTTTTTCTTAAGTAAAAAAGCGCTCTTTTTTATAGTTTATTATAATATTAATATAATAAGTTTAAACTTTGTTATATATATTACTAAGGTTTTAGTTAGTTTTAAGTTAGTTTTTAGTAGTTTTAGAAGTATTATAAACGTCTTTTATATAGTTTTCCTATTTAGAGAAATAGTACTAAATCTAATATAAAGAATCTAATTATATAAAACCTACTAGAATACTAATTTTCTAGAATTTATTACTTCTATAGTTTTTTACTTTTATTATAATAGTAATAAAATATTTTAAATACTTATAAATAAGTTTAGTAGAAATAGTAAAAAGAAGTTTAAAGAGTAAGTTATAGTTAATAGTTTTAAAGTTTACTACTATTATAGTTATTATAATTTTATAGTTATTAATCTAAATAGATATATAGTATACTTTAATAAAGTATAGCTTTAGGTTATTTTTAACTATTATTTTTATTATTAAAGTAGTAGTAGAAATTAGAATATTATAGTTTAAGATATATTAATAACTTATAAAACTAGATTTTATATTAGTATTAATTATACTTTATATAAATAAGTAATTATTAGAGCGCTTATTACTAATAGAGATCTTTAGAATAAGTTATAATATAATAATTATTAAAGCTATTTAGTTTATAGTTATTAGAATAATCGCTTTAACTAAAAAGACTTTTAAATAATCTTAAGTTTAAATAGCTTTATTATATTTAGAAACTTAGTTAGTTTATTAAGCTTTTTCTTTTAAGATTTTAGTAAAATCTATAAAGTTTATAGAAATAAATATATAGATAACTCTTTTTAGATTATCTATAAAAGTATATATCTTTTTAATAAACTCTTCTCTATATTTTAGTTAAATCTTATAAACTTTTTTAATTAGTAAACTAACTAAGCTATAAAGTTTATATAAAATAAGTTTATTAATAAGTTTCTTATTTTTAATAGATTTCTAATTTTTACTATTAAGAAATATAGCTAGCTAGAAGTTACTTTTTAGAAGAAATAGTTTTAAAATAGGTTTTAAAAAAAGAATTTTAATAACTTTACTAAGTATTACTTCTTTTTTTATTCTAGATACTTTTTTTAGTTCTAAAGTATTAATAAATATAGAAACTAGTTTAAAAAAGCTCTCTTCTTCTATTTTAATGTCTAAGTTTTCTTTTTATCTTTTTTAGTTAAAAAGTAAATTCTTCTCTATAACTAACTTTTTTAGTAAATCTAAATAACTCTTAGAATAAAGTTATAAGAAAAAAGGTTTTTTTAAAATAATTAGAGTATCTTTAATATTTTATATAGTAAAATAAACTTTCTTAGAAAAAGATTTTAAAACTTTTTTTTTAACCTTTTTAAGATTTAATAGCTTTAGTTTCTTTTATAAGAATATATTAGCCTTATATATTTTTAACTAAGTAATTATAAATTTAAATACTATAAAATTAAATAAATCACTTTTAGTTAAATTATTAAGTTATATTAAGTTATATAAATAAGAAAACTAAACTAAATCTTTATATTTCTATTTATTAATAGCTAATATCTAGAAAGTAGAAGTCTAACTAGATATTTTATTATTTAATATAATACTTCTTTTTTCTATAAACTTATAAAAAAATTTAATTAAGTTAAAGTTATTATAGTTCTATAGAGCTTTAATAAGTATAAACTAAAGTTAGCTAATATTCTACTTAAAAATCTTAGTAATTTAAGCTTTTATAGCTTTATAGCTATTTTAATTCTTAAAATAAATAATAATAGCTTTTTAGTTAAACTTACTATTTTATTATAATAAAGTAATAATTATCTAAAGAATAAAAAACTTATTATTTTAAGGTTTATAGAAATAATATCTTTAGAAGTATTAGAGTAAGCTATTTCTTTTATTAGCTATCTTTTAAAGATAATAGCTTTTTTTAAAGTTATAATCTATATAACTTATATATTAGTACTAACTATATAAGCTATAAGAGAAAAGTTTAAGATTTCTTTTATTAATTTTAACTAAATAGATTAAAGCTAAATAGTAGTTTTCTATAGCTAGAGAAAAATAAGTAATCCTTTTAGTAGAGATTTTCTAGTTATTTATTATTTTTACTAAGTTAGAAAGTTACTAATTTAAAAACTAGTTCTAGAAGTTTTTAATATTTTAGTTAAGCTTAGCTTTACTTTTTTTAGTTTATAAAGAGGGGAGAACTTCTTTTCTTAGTACTTTTAGAAGTATAAGAAATAGAAAATAAATAGAAGTAGTAATTTAAAAAGTTTACTTCTAAATAGCTTTAGAACTAAGCTAATTTATTAAGTTAATTTTAAACTTATTAAAGTTCTCTTTTTTAAATAATTTATAAATACTAGTCCTTATAAGTAAAGCTATTCTATCTAAAACTAACTAATTAAATCTTAATATAGCTATATAGATAATTTAGAAGTTAGTTATAATATTAAGGTTATATTTTATAGTTTTAGTTTAGATATTATTAATTTTTTATAGAAACTATATAGCTACTTTATAATTTAGATTATTTATTATTAGAGTTATAGAAATAATCTAATTAATCTAGTTATTTAGTAGTTCTTAGTAATCTTTATCTATAGCTTTATAGCGCTAAATAAAATATATTTTTACCTATAACTAAGTTTTCTTACTAAGTTTTATTTAATTATTAGCTTAGAAAGATATATCTATATAGAAAATAATATTTAATACTTTTAAAGTATTAATTATTTCTACTATTTTTACTATAGCTTTATAGTTTTTAAAAAAGTCTAAAATATTATTTCTAGTAAAAAATAATACTTTAGCTATTCTAAGTTATAGTATTTTAAATCTTTAAAGTCTTAAGTTATATACTTTAAAGACCTTTTAATAAAATTTAATAGAGTTTAAATAGCTTTATATACTTTTTTCTCTTAAAAAATCCTCTCTAAGTATTATATTTATATTAAAAGTACTACTTTTAGAAGCTATTACTTTAAAAACTTTAGTTTCTATAATTACTTTAGAACTCTAATCTAAATCTAGAATTAAAAGGAGTTTCTCTTATTAAAGTTAGTAAAAAGAAAGACCTATAAAAAAACTTACTAAAGTATTACTAGTAACTAAGTTAACTTTATTATTTATTATTTCTAGTTTAAGTTATTTATTTTAAATTAGAGTTAAAGTTTTTAAAGTTTTAGAGTTTAGTAATACTATTCTAAAGAAAATATAAGTAAATTAATAGAAGAAGAAATAAAAAAAAGCTTTACTAAAGAAAGCTAAAATAAAAAAATTATATAAAACTTAAGTAAAACTAATAATTTATTAATAAAAAGAGTAATAGAAGAATTTTTATAATATAAGTTTAAAAAAATAATAGAAAATAAAGAGAGAGATAAAAAAAGAAAAAAATATTCTTACTATTATTTTTATTTTTATTTTTCTTTTTTATTTAAAAAGTATATATATATTTATTATCTCTTTTCTTTTTTACTATTCTAATAGTAAGGTTATTTTATATTTTAGATTTCTTTCTCTTTTTTCTAAAAAGGAAGTCTAGCTATATTTAGTAGTATTCTCTATAGTTTTATTTTATAACTTTCTTTTTTTATAAGTTAAACTTAAGATTTAATAAAGTTTATAATAAAACTATAGTATTAACTATAAACCTTAAAAGAAGTATTTTACTCTAGCTATTTATTTACTATTTAAAAATATAGAAGAGAGAAATCTAAAGAAATATATATATTTTTCTTTTTATAAAGTTAGTATAGAATTATTTTTAAAAAAGAGAAATACTTTTAGTTAAACTTAGAAAATATTCCTTTCTTTATTTTTTAAAAAGTTAGTATAATTATAATATTTTTCTTTTTTAGTTTTTTATATTTTTATATTTATAATATTTTATAATTTAAAAAAGTTAGATCTTAGTATTTCTATATATAAGTATAACTTAGATCTTAAGTTTTTAAACTTTTTAGTATTTCCTTTTATTAATTAATATATTATTAGAAACTTTCTAATAAGTTTAAATAAGGGGAAAGTTTTTTTAAAATAAATTAATTAATTTTATTCTTTTTAAAGTTTATAAGAGGAGTAAAATAAATATTATTACTTTTATAACTTTAGTTTTTAATATAAAAATAAAATAAGTTTATTTTATTTTAGTTACTCTTAAGTTATTATTATAGTAGCTTATAATAAAGTAATATATAATAATTTTAAATAAATAAATAGTAGGTTAATAAAGAGGATTAATTAAGCTTATATAGAACTTTATTTATTCTTTTCTATCTAGCTAAATACTCTTTTTTTTACGGTTTTTTAGACTTTTATAAGTTTAGTTAATCTTTAATTCTAAATATTTAAGTTATTACTTTTTACTTTAGGAAAATAGAAGTTAAAAATATATTAACTAAATTTTCTTTTAATATAGTAATACTTAATCTACCTCTTTTTCTAAGCTTTCCTTATTTTAGTTTAGTAGAGTAGTATAGAATAACTATAAAAAGAACTTTTTATAGTAATTTAGCTTATATTCTTCTATATTAGTTACTAATTTTATAATAAAATAAAATAAAAAACTTATTAATTATATTAAATATTCTACTTTAAATAGAAAACTTTTTAAAATACCCTAAATATTTATATATTAATTTTCTAAATAACTATAAAAAATATAAAAGTAAATATATAAATATAAGCTTAACTAACTTATATTTTATTTATATTTTCTACTCTTTTTATATCTTAAGTTATATAATTTCTTAAGAGAAAATAAACTACTAAGAAGAAGTTTAGCGATATTATTTTTATAGTATTCTACTTTATTATTACTTTAAATAATTAAAGAAATATAGTAAAAGTTAAGAAAAGAGATAAAAATAGAGCTAGTTAAGGCTAGAAAAGCTTAAAAATACCTATTTTTATTTAATTTTTAAAAAGTAAGAATTAATAGGTTTTTTCTATAAATTAAACTAAAGAATCCTAAAAGCCTTTTTAAAAAAGTAGTTACTAAATTTATTAAGGGAAAATAAGAAATTATATAAAAATAAGTATATTTTTTACTTATCTATTTAGTCTTTTTTATTATAAGCTAACTAAGCTTCTATCTACTTATATAAGCCTTTTCCTCTTATAATAACGCCTAATACTTATAAAAACATCTATCTAACCTCTTACTTTTAAGTTAGAATTACTAAAAATTCTAAGAACTCTACCCCCTTCTAGTAATCTTTTAGATCTTTCTATATATAAATAAGCTATAACTCACACTAAAAGTAAGAATTAGATTTAAGTTATAATAGAAGAAATAACTGAATTATAAAATATAAAGATTTAGTTAATAGTATATAATATACTTATAGATAAAAAGCCTCTTAGAAGAAGATAGGTTTATATAACTAAATATAATGATAAAAAAGAAGTTATAAGATATAAAGCTTATTAGGTTATATAAGGTTTTAACTAGTATATTAATATAGACTATTTAGAAACCTTTAGTACTACTTATAAACTAGAGAACTATAAAGCTATACTTATAATAGTAGTAGTAAATAACTAGTTTATAAAGTAATATAATACAAACAACGCCTTTTATTATATTTTTATAGATAAAGATATATAAGTTAAACTATTTATAGGCTTTTTTTATAATTGAAATATAAAGTAGTTAGAATATGACTATAATAATACTAGTAATAATAATAACTTATATTATAAATTACTTAAAGCTTTATATAGTTTAAGATAGAGCTTTAGACTTTAGTATAAATATCTAAAAAATGTTTTAAATAAATTAGACTTTAAAGCTAGTCTTTATGATAAAGAAATCTTTATAGCTAATAATAAAATTATAAAAATAATAGTAATCTATTATATAAATAACTTTATAGTTACTATACTTAAAGAAGAGTATATAACTCTTTTTTATACTACTTCATTAAAGGAGTTATATATAAAGGATATAGGAAATCTTATAATATTTTTAGGGAATAAAATATATATTAATAATATAAATAAGATAATAAATATTTATTAGTTTTAATATATAAATAAACTATTAAATAAATATAATAAAGAATAGGTATTCAGGTTTAATACTTCTATAGACTTTAATATAAAATTATACCTTAATAAAGGATAAGCTACTATTCTAAAAATAAATATATACTAGTAAGAAATAGAATCTTTAAGTTTCTTAAGTTTAAAGAGAAAGCTAGATATAATATATACTATTAATTTATATACTTATTATATAAATAATCTAACTAAAGAGTATATTTTATACTGAAATAGAATATAGAGATATTTAAAAAGATATCTTTATAAAAGCTTTATTTATAACTATAATATAAATCTATAGTTAGTAAGTTATTTAGACTTTAATTAGGCTAGAGATCTATTTAATAGAACTTCTACTTTAAACTATATCTTTTATTTTAGTCTATATAATATAATAAGCTAGAATAGTATAAAATAAAAAATACTTACTTTAAGTACTTATAAAGCTGAGTATATAGCTTTATATGAGGTTACTAAAGAAGCTTTTTACTTATATAACTCTATAAACTATATAATAGAAAACTTAGGATTTAAATCTTTAGATAAACTTAAATTATTAATAAATAATAAGGCTACTTAGTAAGTTACTAAAAATCTAGAATTATATAAAAGAGCAAAGTATATAGATATGAAATTCCACTTTATAAGATAATACCTAGTGGAAGAAAAGCTATAATTATACTATATATATATAAAAGCTTATCTAGTTAATATCTTTATAAAACTAGTAAATAAAGAAATATATAAATACTTTATTAAAATAGTAAACCTATATAATAAAAGGTTTTTATTTAAGTATAATAATGATATTTTAAATCTTAAGTTTAATAAAGTTAAAGATTATATTAGGTTTCTCTTATTTTTCCTCTTAAAGAGAGGTTTTTATAAACTTTATAATATATTGTTTTTCTTATAATAAGAGTTTTTTATTTACGTTTTTTTTTAAATATAAGGTTTTAGTAAGTTATATATATACTATATATAACTTAAGGGGGTAACTAAGACTATAAGTCTAATAAGTTATATAAATAGAAAAAACTAGTAACCTAATAGTAACTTAAACCTTTAACCTTTAGAATTAAGAGTAAAAGCATTTATAACTAAATTATTAAGTTAGATTATTAAGGGAGATTAGTTTAAAACTAGCTTATAAGCTAAAGGTCTAGTACTATACTAACCTAATATATAAAGGTTAAAGCTAAAACTAGCTTATAAGCTAGTATTACTAGTAAGCCTACTAGTTTTAGTTATTCTAAATAGACTAAAATACCTACTTAACCCTATAGGGACTAGTATAGGTTAATAACGTCTATATAATAACTAACTAGTTCTCCTAACTTCACTAGGAACTTAGATTAAGGTTTATATATAATAAATATAATAATAACTTCTATAGCTTCTTACTTTACTATTACCCTTTACTATACTGAGAAACTAACTGTTACTTTCACTTATACTAGTTATTATAAGACTAACGTTTATTACTACTTTCTATCTCTTAGTAATACTAATAGAAGTACTGTAAAGTTTAATATAAGTAGTACTATAGTATAATTACTTATTAATACTTATATTAGCTCTATAGTTAACTTATTACTAGCTTATTATAAAGTTAATATTTTATTAAGTTAGTTACTAAGTTTATTAATTACTATATAGATTACTTTAAATATCTCCACATTAATTAGTACTACTTTTAAACTAGTTATTTTTAATTTATTAAAGCTTATTTCTTATTTACTATTTATTACTCTATATAACTAGTGAAGTAAGTATTTAAATAAGTTTAAATATATAAAAAACTAACTTCTAGTTTATTTAACTTAAGAGTACTTTAATTATAATAATCTAAGTTAAAGAGAGAAAGTTTTTAAAATACTCTTTATATAAAAGAAAAATAGATATAGAGTACTTATTAAGTAAATATAGTCGCTAGGGGTAGAATTATTTAAGGTCTATAGTACTACCTAGATATAGTAAGTAGGTATAGCTTATAATATGTAAATCTTTATATAATTAAAGATATATAAGAGGTTTCTCTTATTCTAACTACTCTCTATATATTTAACTACTTTTCTTAACTACTACTCTATTAAACTATAATACTACTTTAAGTTCTATTAATAAGTTTTTTTATTTTAAATAGTTTAATTAGTTTATTTTATAATATTAGTTATTAGCTATCATATTATTCTTAAATACTTTAGTAATATTTTAAACTTATTAAATATTTTAAAAGAAATAAATTATTATAGCTATATTAATAGAAAATAATATATATTAATAAATAAGAAAAGAATAATACTTTTTTAAATTTATTATAGTTCTATATTATAAGCTATACCTACTTATTATATCTAGGCGTTACTATAGACCTATAGAAATTCTGCTCTTAGTAACTGCGTTTACTTAATAAGCGCCTTATATCTATTTTTCCTCTATATAAGGAGTATCTTAGAAACTTCCCTCTTTTAACTTAGATTACTATAATTAAAGTACTTCTAAATTAAATAAACTATAAATTAGCTTTTTATATATCTAAATCTATATTAAATACTTATTTTACTAGTTATATAGTATAATAAATAGTAAGTAGGAAATAGAACTAATTAGGTTTAAAGTAGTAAAACTAGAAGTAATATTAAGAAGTATATAAACGTTTAAATTAATTTATATTATAATTACTAAACTAAATAACTAACTTAATAATATATTAACCTTATTATAAACTATTAATAAGTTAGTTATAGAACTAATATAAATAGTAATAGGTAGTAATATTTTAGTATTACTAGTATTATACTTTATAGCGTTTTTACTATTAGTACTATTAGTATTATTACTTTTAAAACTAAATATTACTTAGGAAATAGGTAGTATTTAACGTTTAAAGTCTCTCTTTAACCTCTTTAAGTTTAGAAGTAGTTATAATAAATATACTATTTAAGTATAATAGATATATAATAAGATTAGAATAGATTAAGCTTTTTATTTAAGTAACTAAGAAGCTTAATATTTAATTAATTTCTACTTAGAACTAAAAGTATAGCTAGTAGTTATAGCTTTTTATAAATCTAGTAGTAGTAATAGTTTATTTAAGCTAAATACTTTTTTAATATATTTAGACTATATTTATAGTAACTTAAATATTAAGAATAAAGCTTTTAGAAAGCTATTAGAGTTTAAGATAAAGTATAATAAATCTTTTATTTTATTTTTATTCTACTTTAAATATACTATTATAGAAATAAGTAGTATAATATAGCTAGATAGAGTTTAGATTAACTATTTATAAAAAGTATTATTTTATAAGCTTTTTAACTATTTAGTTAACTATTTAACCTCCTATAAGTATACTAAGTATATAAGCTTTATATAGGATATTATATAGAAATTAGAAAGATTATATTATATTTATAACGTTATATATTAGTTTATAACCTTTAGAATAAGATTGTTATCTATTAAAGTAAATATAAATAGAGATATTAAGATAATAAAATTAGTATACGCTTTATATAATAGAATAAATAAAGGTTTTAGTAAAAAAATATACTATTATTTTAAGTATAACTAGATTAGCTATTTATAAAGAGATTATTAGAAGTTAAAGAAATTAAAAGATAGTTTTAAAGTAGTAAAAGTTATTAAAGAAGTATTATATTAAAATTTAAAAGAAGATAAGAAAAAAGAGAATACTTCTAATTTAGGAAATAAGTAACTTTAGTATAAAATTAGGTATTAGAGATAATAGAAGAAGAATAGGCTAAGTAAGAGCAATTTTAGTTAGAATATAGTATAAATAGGCTTTTTATAATATTAGTAGTTAGAGTTAATAAAAGTATTTTTATTAATATTTTAATAAATTATAGTTATAATATCTATATAATAGTAGATTATTAGTATACTTATTACTTCTATTTATTATATATTAACTATTAAGTATAATAACTATATAGTTTTACTAAAAACTTAACTTAAGCTAAAGTAAAAAGTATAGCTATACTATATTTTAAAATTAGAAGCTATATATAGTAGCTTTTTACTTATATAGTAAAGAGATTAGATACTAACTTATTTTTAGAGAAGCTATAGATAAAATAGAATAGTATTATATATAATATAGTAGAGAAATAGGTATTCTATAGGAAAGTAGAGGTTATTATTACTTTATAAAGATAAGATAAGCTTTAAAAGGTAAGAGAAATCTAAGAAGTTTACTAACTAAATACTGTTCTTTTTATAGCGATTTACTAAAGGGTTATTAGAGGTTAGGTGTTTAAAGTAGCTATAGAAATATAGGTAGTAAGCTTAAGAAATATTAAGAAAGTACTTAAAATAAAGAAACTAGAAGGCTATTTAGGAAAACTACTATAGTATATTTATAATAAATTTATAGAGCTTTTTGAGTTTACTAAGTTATATTTTTTACTTCTAAGTTACTTTAGTATAGATTATGAAATCTATTTTAAGTATAATATTTCTAGCTAAAAAGCGTTTTTACTTTAAGGCTCCCTCTATAGTATATTAAGAGAAAAGCTTTTAGTACTTAAAAAAATACTTATTAATCTATTTAATAAGGGTTTTATTTAAACTAGTAAGTCTTTTACTAGTATATTAATACTCTTTATTAAGAAACTAAGTAGAGGATTATAGTTCTACTATAACTACTAAGTATTAAATATTATTATTAAGTAGAACTACTACTTTTTACTTCTAATCTAAAAGATTTTTTAGAAAGTTAGTTTAGCGAAATAGTATATAAAGTTAGATATTATTACTACTTTTTATAAGATTTATATAGTAGAAGAATACTAAGAGAAGACTACTTTTTATATATAATATAGGCTTTTTAAGTAACTAGTCTATTTATTTAGACTAAGTAGAGCTTTAGTAATATTTTAGTAGTATATTAATAGTATACCCTAAGAGTTTTTTAATAACTTTATAATAGTATATATTAATAATATATTAGTCTATAGTATTAGCTTTTAAGTAAACTATAAATAGAAGGTTTATAAAGTTTTCTAAGTTTTTAGAGAAGCTAGTTTTAATTTTAACTCTATTAAATGTGAGTTTTTAGTAAAAATAGTGAAGTATATAGGATTTATTCTAAAGGTAGGTGAAGGTATTATTTATAATATAGAGAAAGTATAGGTGATTATTAAGTAGGAAATACTTATTTTAGTAAAAAGGTTATAAAGTTTTTTAAAGTTTACTAATTATTACTGAATATTTATATTAGAGTGTTTAGAAGTTATAAAGCTTTTTATTCTCTTTATGAAAAAAGAAGTACTATTTATTTAGAGTAAAAAATAAAAAGAAGTATTTTAAATACTTAAGTACTGTTTTTAGATTATATTAGTATTATATTGCTTTAATTTATAAGTTTTAATAACTATTAAGATAGACTATTTAGGGTTTACTCTAGGAGGTGTGTTAACTTAAGAAGATATATAAGGATAATATTATTCTATTACTTTTTATTTATAGAAGTTTATTTCTATTTAATATAACTATTTAATCTATAATAAAGAACTATTAGTAGTAATTGCTTACTTAAGTATATAGGATATTAAATTAAGAAACTACTTTAGGTTTAAGGTTTTAACTAACTATAAAGGTTTTAAATACTTTATATAAAAGTAGCGTTTAATAGAGCGTTAAAGTTATTAAGTAGAATAGTTATTAAGGTATAACTTCTATTTAGAATACTAATTAAGCTGCTTTATAGTTATACTTAATACGCTTTTATACTATAAATAAGATATTCTAAAAGGTTAGGAAGATAAATAAGAAAAAAGAAGAGTAATATAGATAATTTCTAATTTTACTTTTAGAAAAATATATAGGTTAACTATAGTAGAAGTTTCTATTATAATAATATTTAAAGACCTAGCTTTATAGTACACTTAGAATAAAGTATAAATAGATAATATTTAATATTAAGGTGTTTATTTAGTAATAAAATAGACAGATTAAAGCTTTTCTTTCTAGTTAAGCTTAAAACTATAGATTACTAAGTATAGTATAGATATTTTTAACTAATTAATATTTAGAGATTAGATTTAAGTATTAGAATTAATAGATAAAAACTATTTTTAGAATATCTTCTAAATATAGTTAATTTAGAAGTGTTATAACTTAATAATAATAAGCTATTTTAGTTAGAATAATATACTAGCTATTTTAGTTTAGTAGTATTTCTAGTTAGAGTAGTTATTAGCTATCTACTAATTTATAAGGAATTATAATAGCTATAATAGGGGAATAATATAGTAGTAAGTGAAATATAAGTTTTTCTAGCTACTACTAGTAATAGAATAACTATATTATAGTTTTACTATAGATTTTATAATAGATTTTTTATAAATAGTAAATATAAAGTTTTAATACTTTTAAGTAATAGTAGATAGATTTTTAAAAATAATAACTTTAGAAGAGATAATATCTATAAATATAAAAATATATATAGAATACTTTATTAACTATTATTATTAGTTCTATAGAGTACTAAAGTTTATTATTAATAATAAAAATAGTAATTAGATAAGCTAGTTTTAGCAATAGTTTTATACGCTTATAAAGATTAAATAGCACTTAAGTATTACTTTCTATCTATAGATAGATAGAGTAACTAAATATTTTAACTAGGAAATCTAAGTAGTTTTATAGATAATAATTAACTTTACTTAAAATAACTAAGAAGTTTATTTACTTTCTATTTAACTAGTAATTAATAGCTATAATATAGCTATAACTAAAGTGAGTTTTTTTTTTTTTTTATAAATATTATATTAATTTAGTATTTATAGTTTAGTTTATACTAAAGCTAATAAATTTATATAAGTTAGCTACTAATAAGTTTATTAATAAACTTAAGTTAACTATAGAGCTAATATAAGCTACTATTATAATAGCTTAATAGATAATAGAATAATTAGTAAATACTAAGAGAATATTAGTTAAATACTATAAAGTAGATAATAAAGTTTAGTTATTATTAGTAAATTTCTATATAGAATAGCTTTATAAAAAGTTAAACTAATTATACTTAAAGTATAAAGTAATTAAAGTAATCTTATTTATTATAATTAAGTTAAATGTTTTAAGTAAGGTTTATAACTATTTTTATATTAGCTTATTATATTATACTATAAATAACTTACTCTTAAGCTAGGAAATTAATAACTTCTAACTATTATTTATTTTTAAAAATAAAGAGGATAAATAAGAAGTTAAATTTATTTTAGTAGTATAGTAGAAGTATATAAGTAGGAAAAGATATTATAAAGTATTAATTATATAGATAAGGTATAGCTAGTTTATTTAGGAACTTTTATAATTTTTATAAAATAACTAAGTAGTTAATAAGTTTAAAGAGAAGTATAGCTTTATAAATAAAAATAATAGTAACCTCTAGTATATATTATTATAAATATATAATAATAAATAAATAGAGGTAAGATATAAGAATAATAGTAAAATAAGTTATAATTAGAAAGTTAAAAAGAGATAAAAGATTTTATTATAGTATAAAGCTATAGAAAGGTATAATAAAGTAAAGATAGGCTTAAGATAAGTAAATAATAGATAGAATAAAAACTTTAAAAATAATTTTCTTATTTTTCTTATTTAGTATAAATAGTAATAGTAGTATTAATAAGTTAAAAAGTAGTTAGAATTTATAAATAGAAGTGGGATAAAGGTATAATGAATTTTATAGAGGATTTTAGTTATATTTAAGTAAGCTTAAGTAAAGTAGTATAACTAAGTTTTATTAAACTTAATTAAGAGGGATATTAGAGTAGTAGTAGTAGTAAGAGCACTAAAGATAGAAGTAACTAAAGAACTAGTAAAAGATATAAGAGAAGTATTAGTATTAGTAGTAGCTTTAATAGTAACTTTAGTAATATACTTCTCTTTAGTTTTAATATAAATTTTATAGTTCTAAATAGAGATAGTATAAAGAAGTTTTATATAAACTTTAATTTATAAAAGAAGCTAATAGAAAAGTTAATATTTATATTAGAATAGTAAAATAATAGAGATTTACTAAAGTTTACTTATTAATATTATAGTAAATAAGATAGTTATAGTTAAAAGAAGTAAACTTTTTATAATAATAAATAATATTTTTATTATTTTAATAGAATATTAGCTTTATAAGATTAAAATAGTAAGAGAGTAGTATATATATTAATATAAGTAAACTTAATAGATTTATTAGAATAATAGATATAGTAAGTGATATTATTTAAAAAATAATTAGTTTTATAATAACTAGAAAGTAGCTAATTAATATATTTTATTTAAAAATATTATAGTAAGCTATAATATTACTAGATATTTTAGCTCTAGCTATAATAGATATATACTTTAAGTAGGAGATTTAGTAAATAAGTTTTTAGGTTTTATCTAAGAGAATACTACTAAATATAAACTAGTATTTATAAAAGCTTTAGTAGAACGTTAAAAAGGTAATAAATAAGTAACTAGAAGATATATAATAGTAGGTTTTTATATAGTAAAATAAATAGGAAAAAACTAGAAGAAGTTATAGAAAGAGTTATTCTTAAAATTAAAGTCTTTAAAAATAAGCTCTTTAATACTAAAAAAGCTAGTAAACTTAGAGTAGTTAGAGAGTAAGCTCTTAAAGTTAATAAAAAAAAGAGATTTTATTTCTTTATTAGAGTTAGAGAGAGTAAGCTATATAAAGTTAATTATAGTAAAATAGTAGAGAAAAGATAAGTAATAATAAATAAGAAATAGTACTATTTATAGAAGCTAAGTAAGTAGTAGTTAGATCTATATAAGTTAGTAATTAATAGAGATTTAAGTTTAACTAACTTATAAAATAAATAGACTAAAAGTATAATAAAAATATAACTATAATAATAATAAATTAGTTAAATAATAGCATAGAAAGGTTAAATAACTTATTACTATATAGATTAATAAGAAAAGAAAAAACTAAAAGTAAACTAAGTATAAAAAATTGAATTATTATATTATTTACTTATAGAGTATAACGTAGTTAGTAGTTTAAATTAATAAAGCTTTAAGTTTATTTTTAGCTTATACTAACTACTTTTAGCTTATACTTAACTTACGCTTATATAAAAACTAAAGGGGGGGGTATATATTATAAACTATACTTACTTATTATATCTAGGTATTACTATAGATTTATAGAAATTCTACTCTTAGTAACTACGTTTACTTAATAAGTACTTTATATTTATTTTTCCTCTATATAAGGAGTATTCTAGAAACTTCCCTCTTTTAGCTTAGATTACTATAATTAAGGCACCTCTAAGTTAAATAAACTATAGGCTAGCCCTTTACATTCTAAAAGAAAAAATATTTATTTTAAAACTTATAAATATTATACTCTTTTTCTCTAATAAACTAAATAAAGTTATTATTATTTTTAAAATAATAGTTATAGAAGTAGTAAATATAGTATTATTTTAGTATTTAAGTATAATAAGTTATAATAATATAAAGAAAAAGATATTTACTTATTATTATTAGAGCGATTTATACTCTCTTTATATACCTCTATAAGTAGTTATAGAGGTTTCTCTCTTAAGCTATTCTAGCCTCTAAATATTTCCCTATAAGAGTTATATAGTAGTTAATAAAGTATGCCTCTAGGCGGTAAACTGCGAAGAAAAAAAGTTAGAAGGGAAGAAAGAAGGGTAGTGACGATAGATGAGATTTTCAGCTCTTATATATTTATGTTAGAATTTGATAAGAATACGGCTGTAGTATGTCAACCCTCATGCTGCTTGCATTTTGGTCTCATGACTACTGTAACGTCTTTGTTGCGGTATAGAGTGAGACTGTTACCTTTTTCTGCACGCTGTGACGTTATTAGTGACTGCTGAGCTTCTCGCGATGCCTGAAGGTGACGCTGTTCAAAACACGATTGAACAGCTGATAAAACAGCCGCCTCGTCTATGAAACAACCTACATCATTCCAGAACTTTGTCACATGTATCGAACGGTAGTGCTGGGTAAAGGGCAATGTTTGTGCAATTATTGAGACTAGAGTAAAGAAGTTTCCTACCAAGCTTTTGAAACTGCGGAACCGGCTACGATTAGTTCTTGATTGCACCGATTCTGAGGACTGCGCGTACCCAACTGGGCCACTCGCTGATACTGGACGCTCACTCAACAAGCTTGGTCACACTATGCGAGATCGTATCACGCCCATTACTCGCTTAACTCGCGGATGACATTACTTCAAAGGTTGTTCAAAATCAAACCCGATTACACAATACTTGACGCGTAACGTTAAGTCCACAGGACATCCCCATAACGATAGGTCGGTAGACCAACGATCGAGTACTCATGAGCTATGGAAGGTTACATATAGTGGCTTGTGATGTCAACATTTACAATGAGGTGCCGACTGTCACATCGCAATCATTGACTGTACATATACCAGGCCCTACCCTCTTGGGCCACGACAGCCTAATAGCAACCAGACAGTTTTGTAACGAATTTCTGACTGTATTTTCAAAGTGGAGAGTGTTACCATGGAAAATGGCTGGGCGTTGCCGATGTTACTCTGTTCGCGGGTAAATGTGTAGCATGAGCCTACACAGAGCGCCCCTTCCCGAACCGCTGGGGTATGTTTGAAGCGCTTTTTCTGTGTCGATCATTATCACGAAATGGCTCGCAAACCCCCCCTTTCCGGACTGAATTGACGAGAAATTTACAACATATGATCAGATTATGATGTTCTCGATTGGTGGTGAAATGGTCGTAGGCCAGGCGGCCGAGAGCAATGCGATACAGCAGCGCGCACGCGCCCTACTATACCTATATATCTCTGCGGTTCTGAGGTCTACGATCCTAAAAGAAAAAAGAAAAAACTCCTCTCGTACTTTATAGATCTAATATAAAAAGAACGGGATAAAAAGCTCGAAAATCGGCTAGAAAATGAGTAAATTCTGCTATATCGTCTATGAAGTGAAGTGATAATATCTGAGCTAACCTCTTGCCCTTGAGGGGGCCTAGTAATCTGTCCTCTAAACGCCGAAAACGCCGAAAAATCTAGGGGGCCCACTAAACCCCGTTCCAGTGGGATCTGTATTTGATAATTTACGGGTGTTCTTGTATGGCCTCGCAGCGCTGCGCGATCAGTCTTCGTTGATCGGGATTGAGCGTTCCGGGGACGCGTACGACATCATTCTCATGGGCAGTATCGACATGAGCTCGGACTGGACAACGGCTTCGACCGGCACGGTGGTGCAGCGGCAAAGCCTTACGCTCAGCGGCTCGAAGGAAGTCTATCTGAGCATGAAGGCGGATATTCGGCCTGGAGAAGCTGGCAATGTCGTTTTCAGCTACAGCACTGACGGTCGGACCTTCACAACTCTTGGATCGTCATTCTCTCTTCACAATGACTGGCAATTCTTTATGGGTTACCGGTATGGAATCTTCAACTATGCTACGAAGGCTTTGGGGGGCTCTGTGCGAGTTTTGTCGTTCACCAGCGCAGCCTAACGAGCAATTCTCTCGGTCGTTGAGAGCCAATTCTTTTTCCGCCTCTTGTAGATATATTATCATTTTTTCCAGAGTAAACGTCACGACCTTTGTCCAAATCAATAAGCATTGTACTCACAAAGTGCGCCGATCACAAAGATCAATGACACCGAACCACATGGTTGTTCGACGATCAGCAACTTTGTCGTCTCGGCCCGAAGCGGGATCATTCGATTCATCATTCTGGAAATCGAACCTCGGCCTACGAATTACACCCGCATTTAGGCGCCCAGGGCGCAGACACTTCCTACCAAGGCGGAGAACGATTGTGTCATTCACAGACCCATCGTCAATTTTCAATGACCAAGCTGAATCCATGTCTCTTGGCAATAAACTCCATTTTGTAAGCTCATAGAAGCTGTCAAATAGCACGTGAACCCTTTGGGTTTGACGATCCCCGGTTCGCTCCGAGAGGTTCGCAAAGCCTCATTGGTGCGCATCCTTGATTTCGGCAGGCAGTACTAAACCTTGACTAGGTTCATCCCCACCTCAACCCCAGATCTCAACGGCACTTAGCCATAAACGCGGGGAGGGTCACATTGCTCTCGGTCGAGCTATCCCCGACCCAACGGCTTTTCTTCCACGCAGTATGAGGTCACATTGTCAGTTGCGCGAAAACAGAGCACCCCAGACGCGCCAATGATCACGGTGTCGTACCTGCACATGCCGCCAGCTATCCCCAACAGGGCCACTCTGCCGGCTTGGGGGTGGATTCCAATCATATGTTTACGAGTCACGAATCAAGCTTGCCTCCACGCAGGCTGAGCTGGTGATGATGTTCTTGATTGATGCTTCCTTGGCGTGACGAGGGAAATCGACCCCTCTCAAGCTTCAATAGGGAGATATATAAGCTGCCCCGCTGTACAGAAGCTATGAGTTCATGTCCCCTCGTAAGGCACTTGACTCCTACCCGTCGGTCCTCCCATTTTCTCTAAATCAGCCCGGTCAATCCTCTCCGTCCTGTCAAAATGAGGTTCTTCGGCGCCGCCGTCGCTGGCATCGCCAGTCTTCTGTCCCTTCAGGTCGCAGCGAGCCCCCTTCCTACTCCTGTCGAGGCTCGCCAGGCCACCGGTACCGTCTCGAACAAGGTCATCTTCTCCCCGCCGACCGACGCCGGTTGGGTAGACCCCCGCGTTCTGTACGCTCGCACCATTCAGCTGAGCTCGGGTGACCTGATCGCCACCTGGGAGAACTACTCTCCGGAACCTCCGATCGTCTACTTCCCCATCTGGCGCTCTTCCGACGGCGGTAACAGCTGGTCGGAGATCGGACGCGTCCAGGACACTGTCAATGGCTGGGGTCTTCGCTACCAGCCCTTCCTCTACGAGCTCCCCGAGGCTTTTGCCGGTTACCCTGCTGGCACGATCCTGCTCGCTGGTAACAGCATCCCCACTGACCTCAGCTTGACCAAGATCGATGTCTACGTCAGCACTGATGGTGGCGCCAACTGGGAGTTCCTGAGCAGCGTCGCCAGCGGTGGCGAGGCCCTCCCCAACAACGGCCTGACTCCTGTCTGGGAGCCTCATTTCCTGTAAGCAACAAGCCACTGACATCCTACCGTGAAAACATTCGCTGACCGCACTGCTTACACAGCCTTCACAACGGCGAGCTCATCATCTACTACGCCGACCAGCGCGACCCCACGTACGGCCAGAAGCTTTCCCACCAGGTGACTTCGGACCTCAAGTCCTGGAGCGATCCCGTCGACGATGTCAACGACCCCAATGCTTATGAGGCGCGCCCCGGCATGCCCGTCATCACCAAGCTCCCCAACGACGACTTCATCTTCGCCTACGAGGTCTGCGGTACCGATGGCTGCCGCGTGCACTACCGCTTGACCAAGGACCCCCTCAACATTCTCGCGGCCCCGGGCATCTCCCTGGTCTCCAGCGCCGGCACGCGCCCCGTCAGCTCTCCCTACGTCGTCTGGACCCCTCTCGGCGGCGAGAACGGCACCATCATCCTTAGCGCCGGTAGCCAGTCCAACATCTTCGTCAACCAAAAGCTTGGTGACGCCAGTGCTTGGGTCGAGTATGCTGTTCCCCAGCCCAACGCCTACTCGCGTGCTCTTGAGATCCTCGGAGATGGCAGCCAGCTTGCGATCATTGGTGGCGGAAGACTGCCTCCCAGCAGCACCAACCAGGTCAGCATTAGCGTTGTTGACCTTAACGCGCTCCTTGGCTTGTAGACATCATGGAAATAGCGTAATATCATTGTAGAAAATGAAGAGACGCGACATGATAATCATACATAATTATTGCCTAGCTATCGTAAATCATCGGGGGTATCTCCACACGTGCCACATCAAAGATGTAGCAGCACCTCACTAAGACATGCCCAACATCACACCCGCGATGGCGGCGAACGTCCAAGCAACGGCAACCAGTCCTACTCTTCCACCAGAGGCCATGACTCTCAAGCCAGCGGCACTGCTCGAGCCTGTCTCTGTGGGGCCAGCCGCACCACTGCCAGCCGTCGCGCCCGTAACATCGGACGCTCTGTACACCAACGTAACACCTTCTCTTGCTGCGACAGGCTCGTACATGTCCGCCTGGTCACTGTCGATAGTCGTTGTGGTAGTAGAGTAACTAGCCTCCGGCGGACGTGTCCCAATGTAAGTAATAACCTCGGGGGTAACTACCGTGTTGTTGTAAGTGAACGTGGCACTCGCAAATGTGTAATACTCGTCTCCGGTGCCCGTCAGCATGTAATTGCACCCCGTCATCGGATCTCCAAAGAGTGACGAAGGCGCATTGGAGTAGCAGTTGACTCCGCCTACATCATCTGCTGTATATCCCCTTTGCTTGGTGTTAGATGATCAAGATGGCGCTTTTAAACACAGAGAGGAGAGGACTTACTCGGGGCAGCATATAATAGCCGTTTCCCCGTCCTCTAGAGCCCCCATGAAGACATTGTTTGGCGGGTTCCATGACAGGAAGTTATTGTCGAACGCAGGATCAGTGACGACTGGAGGTACGAACGCACCAGAGGAGCTGACATCTCCAGCACCGTTCTTAGCGGCCACGCCGGCGGTCGTGTAACCCTGGGGGCAAGCGCTGGCTGGTGAAAAGTAGTAGATGGTCCCTGCGTTGGCGATGTCGTTGGCGCTGGCGCTGAAGGCCGAAGACCATGCAGAGTCTATGGCCTTGCCGGAAGGGTAGCAGTCTCCAAAGTTGTGGGTTTCGCATTTTTGAGCTCATCGGGGAATCACAGTGCCAGAGTCGTTGTATGCGATGTAGAGCTGGGGCGACGGCGTAGCACACGACGCAGGCGGCGTCCAAACAGTGGTCATGGGTCCAGCATTGCGGAACACATATTGGGAAAGCTGTGTCGAGGTAGCGGACGGCATGTTGGGCAACTTGGGCGTGAAATCGTCAGTGTTTTCTGAGTTTCTGTGATTGTTTGAATGAGCACAGAGATGTCGAGAAGAGCGTAATAAATGTTTCTCGGGAGGGAAGCAGGATAGTGTCTTTTCAAGCTGTAGATTTAAGCATGAAAATCAAAGAACGAACCGGGCTCGCGGCAACCAAAAGCTTGGCAACAATCAAGCCAATCTTATCGCGGAAGCCCAGCTCATGTGAATGTGCCCTCGCCCAAGGAGAAAAAGAGAGGCATCCCGGGCAAAGGACCCTTGCTCAGTCGGGCCGCTAGCCGCTGTGCCGCACTAAACATGCCAATACCACAGGGCTGTGTTGGTTCTAAATGCCTCGTGACGCATGAAATAACCAACTGCGATTCGGATTGCCAGCTCAATGTGAACGCCTTCGGTGGCTCGGCGGTGTCAAGCTTGTTGCGACAGGTTAATAGCCGCGTCGATTCGGCTCAAGATACCGCGTTTCGGGCGCAATATCAGCACTAAGCTCCTTTTCGAACAAGCAAGTGCTATTGATGAGACCTCTCTGGGAACTGAACTCAACTAAAATTTCAGAAAAGCCCCCTCTTGCCCAACCTACGGCACAGCCGTTAAGCGAGATGACCTCGGAAGCAGCGCTCCAGCCTAAACTCGTTGCCTCTGCTGCTCGTTGGAAAGACGAAGACTTTGCTTCTTACATAAGCTTGAGGCAATCACGGATACGATATCCGATCTTCATCATTTTTGTTTGGTAATTTTTGCGTCCCCTTATCTCCAGTATCAGTCACGAGCTGAGAGCAAAAGCAGGCCGAAGCAGGTTCGTGCAAGTTGGAAAGCATTGTTTGAACTGTCTCTCAAGATTCGGTACCAAACCAAGGATTACAAATGTCATTCGAGCTCGAATGTCTAGCTTACAGCGCCGTTCTCTGCGCGATTTCCCGCTTCATCATCGGGCTACGACAGGACATCAGGCTCAATAATCCTATAAACTTCATCATTCCAATTGGCATGAGCCTTCGGAGATTGACGATGGAGTTTTTGATTCCAGTGTCATATCTGACCCAGCCTGACCGATGACGATCGAATAGGGATCTTGCAGTGATTCAGCCTTCCGTGATCGGCTTTTGTCAGCTCTTTTACTCCTATGCGCCGCACCATGAAAGGCACCACTTGTGATAATGAGGCCTGATTACTGATCATCTTTGACTTGATCAAATCAAGGTGCGACAGTGATAATTAAAGCCGACCTATAGCAGCTTCCATCTCAATTGGCGAGCAATTTCTGCCTTGGGCGTTTCATGGAGGTTAAGCAAGTTTGGATATGCCTATTGTTTTAAGGGACTAAATCTGTCGTGGCACAGGGAGCAATTGCCAACCTAGCGATACACATGGTATTCTTTTCGCGACACAAGCCCACGCGTCGTATTATAAAGATCTAAGAGGCTCGTAGTCGAGTAAACTACGAAGGGCCACAAACGTGGCATGCTTACAACAGGGGACCCAATGTTCCATTCCTGCTCAGCTAGCTCACGCTTGGCCTGCAGGAACTATTGAAATATCGCGGGGAAATGCCACTCGGATTACTTCTCGTCTTATACGTGCAGCGTTGTGGCTGATGTCAGCATGCTCGCCCCTTTGCGCTAAGGTGACATCGGACTGAACACGAGATCTTGGCTTGAGCTGAATCGACCCAAAGGCAACCTTTGACGAACGCCAAGTGCGGAAGGAGCCAGGAGACCAGTTGCCGTTGCAGCGGCCCCAGTATTGTATGTCGATGTTTTCTAGCGGCTTCGAGGGGACTGCATTAGCGACGCCCACGTCGTTCCATTGCCAAGAGTATGGCGCAAATCTCTATTTTCCAGGTAAACATGTCGTGATCTCACTCACATATAGGATGAACAGTTCCCGTCGGTCGGCATGATTTTTGGGCTTGCCAAGTCAACCACCCTCACAACCAGAGTCTCAACTTTGAAAGATGGTGCACTTGAAGGCGCAATGTCTGTTGGCGGCGGCATGCGGCGCAATGGCTGCCGCTGCTGCGTGTACTGCTGACCTCCTGGTGGATGATTTGTCCAACTCGTTCTCAACAAACCGAAACAATCTCGGCTCATGGACGTCAGGTGAGTATGCGGACTATTATTCGAACCCCGCAATTCACTGACTTCAATAGACGATGATAGCATGGCCAGCATCTCCGCGTCTGATGGTATCCTGAGCTTCACACCCCAGAGTGGAGCTTACTTCTACGAAACGTTCCCTTGCCAGGCGCTGCAGACCGACTCGTACTCTCATGCACAGCTTGAGATCAAGGCACCTGTTGCGGGCGCGGCGTTCACTGTCCAGCTCTCGACAGCTACTAGCTGCTCGGCAGCGACTAACACGAAGACATCTTATCGCGTCACGAGTCTCACTGGCGGATGGCAGACGCTGCGCATCCCTTTGAGTAGCTTTACTGGAGCGAACCTCAACGCCGCTGTCTCTATTGTCATCGAGTCATTTTCTTCTACGGTGCAATGGCAACTTGACAAGGTTTCGTTCGTTTGCGGCCAGACGCCGACAACCTTGACCAGTGAGTACGAGGCAACTCAGTTCTCGTGTTACTGATGCTAATCATAAGTCCTAGCCTCTACGCCTGCCCAAGTCACTTCTACATCGACTCGATCCACAGCTATATCGACCGCTTCATGTTCGCCGCTTCTGGTGGATGATTGGGCATCACAATCACGCCTTGACTTCCTCGGATACAACGCTCTCCTGCTGCCGACAGGTGACGATGATACCATGCAATCCAGAGTCGTCAGCAACAACCACATCACTCTGACGCCAAAGTCTACCGATGCCTACTTCTTTTCACAAGTCGGATGTGTAGATGCTACAACGTATGGCGGTGTATCGGTCTGGATCAAAGCCTCCGCTGGCACGACGTTCAAAATCGAGTTGACTTCCAAGACGACTTGCGACGGTTCGATTACAGCAACATCTATTCAGACGACAGCCCAATTGGGTTGGACCTTTGACGGAACAGAGAAGCTTTACAGTTTCCCCTTCTCTAAATTCAGCGGGCTCAACTTGAGCAAGCTGAGATCAATCGTTCTCTCGGCGCCCAGCAACGCGATCACCTTGGGCCCACTATCACTCTATTGCGGGAATACCCCGAGTGGCTGGGTTGTTCCCACGGCCACTAGCCCAGCAGGACCAACATCGACTGTCCCGGCACCAGCTGCAACCGCCTCTGCGCTTGTCATCGACACCTTCAGCAGCTCGAGCACGAACTCACTTGGTTTCTGGCACGGTGGCGAAGACATGAACCTCTCCTGGGGCTCCAGCCGTCTCACCATCAGTGCGCCAGCCTCTGATTACGCCTTCACGTCACTACTTAGCAACGGTTGCCGAGACTTGCGCGGCTACAGCGGCTCTTACTTGCACATTGCATACTCGGGCCACACAAAATTCTCCGTCGCGCTGCAGCAGCACAATTCTCAATGCAACTCAGGTGTGGCACCATACCCTGAGACGAGGGACAGTCTTGAAGCCGGCCGGTACGCGACTGGGAGCGATATTTACATTCCCATTTCGCACTTCAACATCAATCTGCAGCGTGTCAGCAGCGTTGCCATCAGAAGTGTGTACAGCACTGAGTCCTTTGTCCTGACCAAGGTCGAGATTGTCCCTTCCATCCCCTCTGGCGTGAGCATACCGTCAAAGCTTCCTTCGGGAACACTCGTCTTTTCCTGCACAAGGCCCAACTCGTTTGCATTCGGCATCGATGACGGGAACCCAAGGTACTCTGCCAGGCTGGCGCAGATCATTCGCGACGCGGGCATCAAGGTGACATTTTTCGCTCTCGGCGCGGTGCTCGAAGACGACTCCACTGGCATGGCCACCCTCTACAAGCAACTGAAAAGCGAAGGCCACCAAATTGCGCTTCACTCCTACACGCACCCGAGGATGGAAGAGCTTCCGAGTAACGCTGCCATCGACTGGGAATACAACGAGGACTACAGAGTAATGAACAACATTTTCGGCGAGAAGTCCAATTACTTCCGCCCACCTTACGGCGTGGAAGGCGCGCGTATGCGTCAGCGCTGGGCAGCCGCCTCGGGGTCAGAGAAGCCAGCCTATCTCATTAACTGGAGCGTCGATGTCCAGGATTGGCTGTGGGCTGAGACAAGCACGCCTGAGAAGCAGGTGGACGCGTTCAACTCTGATGTTGCGAAGGGGGGCAACTTAGTGGTCATGCACTTTTCGTACAACTCGACGGTGGAGTACTTCCCCGAGTTCATCAAGCAGGCCAAAGCTACCGGTAAGCAGATTATGCGGATCGATCAATGTATGGAGGACCCGAACGCACCCCCGCTGTGATTGGTGTGCAGAACCCCAGGTCTCAATGTAAAGGCCAACAAAATAAGAAGTCTAGTATGAAGATAATGCCCTATGTTAGTCACTTCTGATAAGCATTAATACAAAATATTTATGATATATTCATCAATGAGAACTACGCTTCTGCTACAATCGAATGGTAAAGCCTTGTCGAAATCTACCTCCACCCCGTTGGCAATTGAGAATTTGTTTACTGCGTTGATCGACACGTTTTGGTCGTCCACTGTGGACTAAGGCATAACTACTTTGTGATCCTTTCAATACACGAAACACTCCCCGATGTGCTCTTGCTGTACATTCCCTACTGTGCACTCTCTGACAGGGTGGTTTATGAAGCTCCCTCAAGATATCTACACATAGCTGAACGCTTACGTCTTCTGCAATTTCATGCAAGAGTGTGATCACTGCGCCATCCATGGACACAGGCTTGTTCGCCCAACTAGTGTGATAGATAACCAAAACGAACATACTTTGGATCAAGCCCCCAATTTAGTCAGTATTCAGAACTCTTGTCAAGCCATTGCGCCTTTCCATTGAGGGCAAATGTCCCCGCCGCCAATCCACACTTCGTCGTGGCCTCATTATTGCCCGCGAAACTGTCCATTCACCTTTGCAGTTCAGGTGGGCCCGAGCCGACGCCCGAGTGCGGAACTGCGGCGCAAGGCCTTGATACAGGGCAGGGGGCCAGTTCGCAGCCGAAGCGACCTTGGCTTCTTGGGCACAGATGTTGCCAGGCTGAACGATGAAGATGTAAACAGGCTCTATGCTCGAATCGTCAAGTTGTGATCAACTATAAATAAGGGGCCATTTTCCCTGGAAGTTGACTTCTTTGTTCTACCAGCAAGACATGCAGTCCAGTTTCACTCAGTCTCGATCCATTTTCTTCAATCATCTTCGCAGAGCTCTTCAACATGCGCACCTTCCACCTAGCTGCGTTATTGCCTGCCTTTCTGGCCGTTGAGGTGAGTATCCTCTACCCAAACGCTTCGGAAATTAGACTGACCACGAACTATCTAGGCATCAGTCCTCGAAGCCCCCATCCCGGGATATGAAGTTTACGTCCCAGAATGGGAGGTCCAGGCTACCCCGGGTGGCCCGACCATAGTTCTGAACGGCACGGTCGAAGAAGTCGTCGACAAACTTCATGAGATCAACCCCGACTACGAGGAATTCCTCAACTCGACCATTGAGCAGTCCGCAGCCTTGCAAAAGCGAACCGACTTTTCAGGCACCCAGGTGTTCTGCGGCAACTTTGGCGCCGCTGAACGTGACAGATTCTTCGCCGGAATTGGCTATCTTCGGGGCGTCGGAGGACGGCCCTCGAATGGCGCTGGTCCTGGAAACTGCGGTCGAGTCATTTGTTCCTGGAGAGCTGCAATCTGGTGGTGTAACGACGTAAGCTCTAAGTCCAACAAATACAACATGGCTAAAATAATTACTGACGCTTTGAGATAAATAGGCGCGAAGCCAGAAGACACTTTCGTCGTACTCCTCCATCGCCGACGGTGCATCGCGTGTGCTTGAGGTCTGCAGGGGAGATCCCCTCAGTGGTCAAGCATTCCACCCTACCGACTGGAACGTCGTTCCTCGACAAGACTCGTGTTGATTCGGCATACATTACCGGCCTTGACGCAAGTAATTGATGGGATCAGCTGCGTCAGCAAGCAGTCGCACCTCGTCAGTAAGGCTGATGCAGAGAGTCGGGAACTTTACCATGGTAGCGAGAGGCCTGGACTGAGATACCAGGGTGTGACTCGCGCTGGGTTTGCTCGTTCACACACTCATTTAGAAAGAGAGTAGGGATGGCTGCCGAGATTCCTGAAATCTTTGGGTTGATTCAGGCAATGACACGTCTTGAAAACTCTTCAATTACACGTATTCATGGTAAACAACCTTGACTGCTTGGTATCTCCTATATTTGAACGAGCAACATACATTCATTTCAACGACACAAAGATCATTGAACTCTGGCCTGGATGCCACCCGTTATTCTGATAGCGTCGAGAATGCGACTCACAGTTACAGGCGTCAGTCCCGAACTTTGACTGTTCTTCTCCATTCCACGAAGCTTCTCTCTCCAGTCCTTCAATGGTTGAACCCCTTCCTGTGACACTGAGTGGCAGAGGGTCACCCTTCGAGTATGGCTGGGAAATCTGTCGTGCAGGTTACGATGATTTGTGATTCCAATGTTACGCTTGTTGCTGTTCAGGGTGATTTAATGCCGTAGAAGGCGTTGATGGGGGAGATATTCTGCTTGGGAGTTGGGCGTGTCTCAGGGGTGGTTGCCAAATCAGTTTACTGTACTTTCCATTATCAAAACCAAATTCGAGCCGCCCTTTTTTCTTGAAGACAAGTCAAAACCATCTTTTGCTAACCAACACATCGGGAAGCTGACCACCTACTTTCATGCTGTACCGTCAATCCGACTCAAGTACTCTGAATAACCGACAGTGAGCGAGATTGAATGGTGTTAGCAAGCACGCCATTATCACCGCTCATGATTGGTAAAACGCTCAATCCAGTTTTGATGGAACTCTTGAATGCTGATTCCCAGCAAATGTCAGACGAAACAATACCTGATAAAAAGGTTTCCTATGGCGACTGCAGATTGATGGCTTGCACCACCACATGAGGAGTTGGAGACTTCTAGAGAGATTTTTTATCGATCATGGTTTGATGCAGTTGGAGAATGTCAAAAATTAAAACCACGCCCTCATCCGAAAATGGTGGTAGTGAATGACAAATGCGCGGCTGCCGAGTCTCGGGAGAGATTTGATCATTATTGGGCAGCGAGTATGTCTCTTTGATGCCAAAAGTTTCCCGGCTGGATATGCATCATGGACAGGGGGCGTCAGTACAATGCGAAATGAAAAGCAATACTCGCAGGCAGTCTGACTTGGCACTGAATGCTTCTTTGTAATTGAATTATCTAGTCGAAGTACATAGAGGCCAGATACTAATGCCTAACGCGGAATGGATATCGCAACGCTTTTTCTCCTGCAGAGTCCCAGTTTCCAAACATTACCCGTACTTGACCGATGTCGTGAGGAATCCTTCTTCCCTTCTAACTTTTCCTTCACAGTTTGCCGCCTAGAGGTGTACCTTTTTAACTACTGTATAACCCCAACGGGGAAATTTACAAACTATCCCAGCCTTCGAATATCTCCCCGTGAGAGTCAAAAAGGGGCGCCACCAGGCGGCAAACTGCGAATAAAAAGTTAGAAGGGAAGAAGGATTCCTCACAAATATTTTGTTGATGAAAGGAGCGTCGTGATTGAATCATTAAATCGGCCGTGTGTGCATGACCATGCATGCATTTTTGTTCCCCGCCTGTGGGTCATAACCCCAGGCACCTCCTAAGAACCCCATCGCAAACCATCTCAAATTTGCAGAGCGCCAAAGGTAGCAGCAGAGAGCAGCAGGGCGCCGATGGTCATGCCCAGGGTGCTCACGCCAGCGGGGGCATGCACCCCGGGCGCAGCGTTCGCAGAGCTGCTGGAGCTGCTGCTGGAGCCGCTGCCACTCGCGCTCGCCCTGCTGCCGCCGCCGCTCGCGACGATGCTGGCGCCGGCGGAGGCCGGGGGGTTCGAGTTGCCGGTGGCAGTGGCGGAGGAGCTGACGTTGCCGCGGCAGAAGACGCCGGTGTCGGGGGCGCCGTTGTCGAAGAGGCACTTTGTGAGTTCGGCGACGGTCTGGTCGATGGCGAGGCAGTAGATGCCGCAGTTGTCGTAGTAGCTGACGACGTCGGCGTCCTTGCAGCAGGCCTTCATGATGTCGGTGTGGTTGCCGCCGTAGGGCATCGCGCAGTTGGAGTCCTGGATGGGGGTGTCGTAGAGGTTGGAGGAGCAGATCGCGGTGGAGGTCGCGGCGGCGCCGGAGGAGGTGGCGGTTGCGACGGCGGAGGTGGACATTTTGGGCGGTTTGATTTGGTTTGATTAGATGATTAGACTCGTGATGGTGAGTTCGTGGTGTTGAGGGGGCGCGTGAAGCTGGACAGCTACTGTGGATTATGAGTGAGTGAGTGATGAGAGGAGGAGATCAGTGCGGCCGACACAGAGGGGATGACGGAGGTTTTGATTGAAAGTGCTTTTCTTTTCTTCTTCGTTTCTTTTCACCAAGTTTCACCCCGGTCAGGCGAGTCCGTTCGCATAGCACATCCCCTTATTTAGTTCCCCATTATTTTGATCAACACGAAAAGCCGTCGAGCTCCTGTTGGATCCTCCTGTCTCCAGTGTGACGTGTGAAGCCGCTTCCCCGGCAAGCCCACAAGCCTTCAAGCCTCAAGCCGTTCCGCAGCCCCAATTTTCCCTCCTATTCCTATTAATATCGGCGCCGATGATTGGGAGATTTCGGTTTTTAGCGTGTCAGTCGATCCCCCGTAATGGCGTGTTGTGGGGACACCGCGTCCAGAGAGGCCTGCCAACGGTGCCACCGCGTCGTTTTTTTTTGTGGTGGTGAGTTGACACAGCCACGGCTGCCCGGCAACCGGGGTACGTCGCCGTGCCACCACCGGCTTCTCTAGTCTCTTGGTACGAATAGAAGGGCCATGTCTATCCCACCGCTTGCCAGGTCTTTGTCGTCCATTTGATCAGCCAGTTCGGTGCCCGTGGACTACGCCGGCTCGTGTCGAGTATGGAGGCCAAGATACACCACCGCCAATCAGCGGATTCTTTCCCCTGAGAAAAAGAACAGACAGCCTGTCACCTGAGACTTTTCCTCTCCCTAGGCTTGGGATTCAGCTGCCTGACCGGCTCCCAGCGGCGGTGTCGGGCAGTGCAGTGAGCGAGAGCCGGCTGACTAGTCCAGAGCACCGCGTGCGCTTGTGCATGCATGCAGGGCGAGAAAGGCTTTCTGCGTCGCTGCTGATGGGGTTGGTCGGGTAACCCCGAAAAAACTTGCTTTTGCGGTTGCATGACTGCAATCCTGCTTTGGCCCCCGGTCGGCAAAAACTTTGGGGGTTTGGTGGAGCCCGCCGTTCATGCCGTGTGGAGCGGCAAATCGGTGCCGGGTCTCCTTTCCGCTTGCCCTCGGCACAATGCTCCTGCGCCGATGGAGGTGGCCCCCGGCTGCTGCCGGATCGGCTGGCCAGATGCAGGTACCGACTCTCGGGAGGGTGGGATCCATTCTCGGTCGGGACCGTGAGGGTGGGGCCGCTGTCGGCACGGATGCGGCACAGCGCCGTGTCTCCTACACCCAGACCTGACACTCCTGCGCCTTTGCGCCTGATTGGCGGCTAAGCCGACTGAGATGCACTCAGTTCAGCCCCCTCCTGAATCGCAATGATTCCGGAAAATTTTGAATATGTCGTGACGGCTTGGTGAACAGCCGAGCCTCCTGTCAACAGCGCATAGTGCAGAGCCCTGCATGACCTCGACGCTCCTCTCGATGAGCAAGTTTATCTGCCTCAACCGTAGACGCATCCTCAAACCGCTGTCAGCTCTCCGGCTGCTGAGTTCGAATGCCCGAGTTCGACTGC
The DNA here is from genome assembly GCA_020226115.1 of Colletotrichum viniferum. Classification (NCBI taxonomy): domain Eukaryota; kingdom Fungi; phylum Ascomycota; class Sordariomycetes; order Glomerellales; family Glomerellaceae; genus Colletotrichum; species Colletotrichum viniferum. The sequence goes on from JAGFBE010000008.1 coordinate 1,485,520, forward strand.
CCAACTTCTATGCCAGCACAAACGTTTCGCCCGTCGTGAAGTGGCTGCGGGTGGCCTTCGCGTCGGAGATTTCGGTTGCCGCATCGCCGTAGATTAAATCGGCCATTACTTTGAATTGCGGCGGGAGCGTTTGTGGCTTCGACAACTCTGGTGAACTACAAAAGCATCACTACTTAGCCTTTCGCAATCACAACGCCAACGGAGACTTAGGCGTCTGTGACTTCTCGCTCACCCCCTGCTCGCTGCTGCTCAATGGCTTTCCGCGCAGGAAACCCGTTCCGGTCTTGGTGGCCTCAAGGATCTGGATATCGTAGACTTCGGTTCCATGCAATATTCCAATTGCCTAGATCTTAGAGGTCGTAAGATGGGGACAGGAGAGACCATGACCACTTCGAAGACTGTGTGTCACAACATTGGGTTCATTCACCGGTTCGGCGCATTAGTGCCTGGTAAGGTCTGACCCTGCGATAGAGGCCTGCTACGGCAAGCCCGAGAAGCATTATACTCGACGGATGGATCTTTCTTCTCCATTTGCTAAGATGATTGCGGAAGGAGAACGGCTGGCCGGAGAATCACTTGATCTGCTAGTCGAATCCCTCGCAGCATCTCGAGCCACCGTACATTCCACAGGGCGAGGAAAGATCACGCCAACTCTATCCCCGCAAATATGTCATCTTATCTCCCACCCCATGTTTAGGTCGTAAAGACTGGCACATCTGACAAGATTTTGCGGGTTATCTGGGGTATCAAGGGGGGATACGCGTGTAAGTCCTTGGAGTTCCTTCGGCCATCACTCGGCGCGCCCGCACTCGCCCCGTGTTGATATTGCATTGATGGAGAGTTGTCGTGTGGAGGAGATGAGGGGAAGATGGGGAGCGGGCGGGCGCGTCGAGGCGACGCCTACCGAAAGAGGAAATTCAGCTGAGAGGCCCCATGCTGGACTCGAAGTCGCCTCAGCTGCAGCGTTTCAGTTTTTACCAATGACGACTGGCGCGTTGTAAGCGGCGCCTGAGCAGCGCTGCACTGGGGCTGTTGCGTATGTTTAGCCCTTGGCGTTGTAATTCCGTAGAGTCTTGTTGGCTACGCTCGTGTCCTAAGCCCTTGCCTGTCATGGGCCACAGGACACGGCACATGGAAAGCCTCCCAAAGTCTGCAATCAACTGACTCGGGGTCTTTCAGCCCCCCTCCTTTTCCATTCTATCGGCATCTACGTGGTAGATTCGTCTAAATTTGACAGCTGGGCCTGCATGCGGACGGACAAGTAATCTTTCCGTAAGTTGTCACGGCTGGCCGCTTCAGGAGGTTGAGTAGCAATGGACATCCGTATGTCCGGGGAATGCGAGATGGGTGCATGCACTCAAGTTCATCCCGAATGACCTGCATCGAATCAAGCACACGTGGTATCATAGAAACTCACAATCTTGAAGATAGATGTTCCTTTGGAAAAGTGGTATCTTTGATTCATAGTCGCTCTGATTGACTCAAACGTTGAGCTTGGTGCTCTCCATGCCGCCCGCGCCCAGCGTCTGTCCGTGCCGCGCTGCAATCTGCTGCCTGATGATCTCCTTCTCCTCCTGCGCGGACGTGTCGTGAAACACCTCGTCCATCTGCTCGAGCGTCTTGCCCTTGGTCTCCGGGACCAGGTAGAACGCCCACACGGAGGCGAGGAAGCACCACGCGCCGAAGAAGACGTACGTGCCGAAGCCGAGCTGGTCGATCATGGGCGGGGTCGCGACGCCAACGATGAAGTTGCACAGCCAGACGGTCGCGGTGCCGAGCGCGACGCCCTTGGAGCGGTGCGAGTTGGGGTACACCTCGGCGGCGAGGATCCAGCCGAGCGGCGAGTAGGAGATGCCGTAGAGGAGCGCGGAGAGGAACGCCATGGCGACGGCGCCCCAGCCGGCGGCGGGGTTGGCGGCCCAGTCCTTGGAGTAGACGCCCGTGAGGATGGCCATGATGGCCCAGGCGGTGCCGCCGCCGATGCCGCCGAAGATGGCGAGCGGGCGGCGGCCGACCTTGTCGATGATGAAGAAGCAGGCGGCGACGGCGACGAGCTGGAGGATGTTGAAGACGCCGGATATGATGAGGGACATCTCCTCGGACTGGCCTAGCGACTGGAAGAGGGTGGGCGCGTAATAGATGAAGGCGTTGATGCCGCTGGGATATCTGTTAGTAAGGGAAGTCGATTTGTAGTGTCTGTTTTGCATACCTGAACTGCTGGAAGAAGGCGATACCGACTGCAACGGCAGTGCGGCGCCACAACTTCTTGCTGAAGAGATCGCACCAGCCAGCAAACTCGAGAGCGAGGAAACTCTTGCCCGGGTGGTTGCGCTCCTGCATGATCTTCTGGACCTCAACTTCGGAGATGATGCCACGGTGCTCGGCCTGGACGCGGTGGTCGTCGGCAGGGAGGCGGCGGAGACGGGTGAGGGACTGGAGAGCCTCCTGAGGTCGGTTGACGAGAGCGAGCCAACGCGGGGAGTAGGGGTAGAAGTGGATGCCGATGCCGAGGAGGGTGGAGCAGACCATCTGCAGACCAAGGGGCAGGCGGAAGGACACTTCACCGGCCATGTGGCGGGTGCCGTAGGTGATGAAGAAGCTGATGACCACGCCGGCGACGATGGAGATGGACTCGAGGACGAGGAGGGTTCCTCGTAGGTTTGGTGGGGCAATTTCGGAGATGTAGATTGGTGAGCCCTGTTGAGTGACGTGTTAGCCTTGTGTTTTGTTGAATCTAACGATGAGTGGTTTTGGTGGTTTAATCAAAGGGGCTCAACTCACCATAGCCAGAGTTCCGACACCGATGCCACCGATTGTCCGGCCAGCGACCAATACACCATACGACGGAGCCGCGGTCTGCATGATGGCTCCGATATTGAAGATAGCCACGACAACAGTCAAGGCCCGCTTACGAGAGATCTTATCGGCGAGAGTGGGCATGAAAAGACATCCGAGGAAAGCGCCGAACTCAAGCATACCGGTCATGAAGCCCTTGCCAAAGGGCGTGGCGGCATCAGGGAAAACTGCGTGAAACTTCTCCATCACGTTGATGATGGAGATGACTCCCTGGTCGTAGCCAAAGCTGAAGCCTCCGAGAGAGGCCAGCAGAGCGGCGCCGCCGACGAAGGGCGAGTCGAAGAGGCCGCGGACGCCGCCCCGGCCGTATGAGACATCCTCGGCGGGGGTGAAGCTGATCTCGACGGTGTCGATGAAGTCCTCGACATGCTCGCCGTGGGCGTTGTCGATGCTCTTGACCTTTTTAAGGGTCTGTGAGTCTGGGCTGGTCGACATGATCGTCGTCGATGTCGTGGCACTTAAGGGGTGTGTATGGTGGTGATGATCAGGATGGGATGGTGCCGATAGGGTTACACCACAGGAGGTTTTGCTCGAGGTTGAAGGAATGGATGGGGGAGAGGGAGCGTGCTTAGAATGAGACGAAACCCAAATGTCAGGTGAGACGAAGCAGAGCGGCTCTTATATATAGTTGAGTTCAAGACTTGGTGTTGAGTACCTGTCAAATGGACAACCAAGAGGGGGATACCAAGAACAGGATTTCTGGGCTATAGACGGGACCCATCCGTTTACAGACCAGGGGGGCAACGCAAGTGAGGGCGCGAAGGCAGTTCGTGCCATGCTTCTGTCATTCCCCGGCGAAGAGTACACTACGTATGGACGGACGGGCACCAGCATTAACCCTCCCCACCGGCAGAGTGGAACACGGTCCTTGTCGACTGCATCCTCCCCCACGGGGAAGACACCAAAGTGTGGAGACCAACCAAAACCTTCGCCAACCATCGGCGAAAGAGACATCACTACGGGAAAGGGGAACGAGAGGAGAGCACGCCTCTCGGTCTGAACGTGGTGAGCAGAGAGGGTTAAAGCGAGCCGTAACAAGGGTGTCTGGTTGGCTGGTTGGGCTGGGCTGCCCACCGGCGAGTTTAGCTGCGGCTGGGCGTCATGACAGCGGACTTGTAGCCGACGTGATTCCTCTTTGGGAACCCATCGGCGAAGGCCTGCACTTTTCTGTCTGTACTTTTGTTTTGTTCCCTATTCTGTGTAGTTTACTCTATCGTGTTATTCTTTTCTGTCTGTACCCCGGTCCGTTGTCACACTAGCGGCCATTCTTAGCCATTTTCCCACTGAACTTCTGAGACGCCGAGGACCCGGACAAGGGCATGTGGTTGGTTGACCTTGGGGATGCTCTGGGCGCAGCGTTCACTCGGCGGAACAAGGGGAGGATCAAAGATAGCCCGCGCAGTGCGTGGTTGTTGAATCAATCGCGCCCCGAAAAAGCCTGGGGGAAATCTGGTGTCTGGGGCTGACGATTGTTGTATCTTTATGAATCTGCTATGACGACATGGGTCCCATCTTCGTTATTCTTGACCGTTGTCTGGGGCCGGGGTGAATCGGGATGGAGTCCCGTGCCGGCGTAGAGATTCCGGAGGTTCAATTATCACATTAAATTATGTGGACAGCGCAGCCAGGCCCCCCAAAGGCCAAGCTCATATCCCTCGGAATTCGCTAGTGCATGCTGTCCCGATCTAGGCATTGATTGGCAAAACCCGCGGGATTCAAGGTCCGACGACAGGCATCTTCAATGCACTGCCTTTACACAAAAGGAAGGGAAATCCCATTGACAATTGGCAGCAAAAGATGTCATCCGCGGTCAACTTCAGACGCGATCAGCTGGAGAAGCGATCTGCAGTTTTGCTAGGAGTATTTTCCCATATTGCAAGTCCCGATCGCAATGCACAAGGTGATCAGGGAATTCCACAGATTCAGGAACGAGTCCCCAGCCAAGGACAATCCCTCCTCCGATCCCGCCCGCGTAAACCGCCCTCCCGAATAGGTAATTTCCCGATTTACCCTTTGCGGAACAGGGGGATGAACAGTCAGCAAGAGAACCAAAAATTAACATCGTCCGACTTACATGATACACACAATTGGCTGAGTGATCCGTTGAATGATGGGGCCACAACGACGGCATCGCAACTGACCAGGGCGTGCGTCGGGGATGGGATCATTTGCGCCGACCCATCTAAGCCTCATCTTTCAGTGACCCGTCTTGACCCGTGTCACCGCAGTCAATTCGACCGGGGACCTGGCGCCTACCCGGGGGTCCAAGCGGCGCAGGCTAACGCTAGCCCCCCTACTCACGTAGGGGGCGAAAAAACAGGGTTTCCACCCAAAAAAGGGGGTTTCTACCTAGATCACTAAAAGTGGTATTTTTTAGTATTAACCTACTAAATTAATAACTTTTTATAATGCGATTTTTAACTTTAACTACATTATATAGTAATAAAAGTAGTATTATTATATTATTCTTAAGTAGGGCTATCTAGCTATATATAAAATATCTATATATCTTATATAAGTATTAATAAGCTATAGAAGATAACTATATTATCACTTTCTATGTTATTAATAATATATTTCTATTTCTTTACTATTTATATTAATAGAGGTGTTATTAGAGGGTTACCCTCTATAGTACTATTAATATAGAAGTATACTAAACCCTTTTATAGAGCGAAGTAGGGTACTTACTGCCCTACTACTAGCGCTAATATAACTAGTAGGGCTAGCACTAGTAATAGTAGTAACTTAGACTTATTAGTATTAATAATGTTATTACTATCACTAAGGTTATAAACTAAATTAACGCTTAATATAGTACTATTACTATTTTCTTTAATAAGGTTATTAACGTTATTAAAAACCTCTAAGTTACTATTATTAAAGTAGTACCTTCTTAAAGCTAGTAACTCTCTAATATTAAAGTAGCTAAGAGGCCTTTTAGAGTACTTAATAGTATTAAGTACTTCTTTTAGTAGTAATATAAAGTTAAAATTGATCTACTACTTAGAAGGTTTAAGTAGCTTAACTTATTATAGGTCTTTTTTATTAAAAGGGATAAAGTTATTAAACTTATTAGTATAGTATAACTATAATATAAAGTTTAACCTTTTTATATACCTATTAATTAGTTAATACTTATTAGTATTATACTCTACTTTTAACTCTTTTTCTTACTACTAAGCCTCTTTTTTTATAGTAATATATTACTATTTAAGCTCTTTCTATAAAGCCTCTTCTACTTACCTCTTATAGTACTTTTTAATCTCTATAAACGTTAAGCTTATAACAAATAAGTAAACTAGTTTAACGTTTTATTAGATCTACTACTTATGTTATTATGTCTCTATATACTTATTCTAGTTAATAATATACTTCTAGCCTCTTTTATAGTATAGATTACCCTCACTAATTATAGCTTTAATTACTTTATAACCCCTCTAAGTAGGAGAGCTCTATTTAGTAGTATAACGTTATTTAATTATATCTATTTATAATATAGTCCTCTTAAACCTATCTTTATCTAGTAAGTAGTAGAAGAGGTAGCTAAGTATGTTAACTTAGGCTAACTATATATATTTAACTAATTAAGAGAGGACTATATTATCTCTAATTAGCTAAATACTTAACTTTTCAAACCTTACTATAATATTAGCTTAAGTAAACGCTATATTTATTATTTACTAAAGCTTACTAATAAAGTCTCTATGTATAAAAGTAAAGTTACTACTTTATATAGACTTTTATAGTACTATTTAGTAAACCTTCTTAAATAGCTAGAAAACTCCTATATTTATAGGTTAAAGTAAATATATAGTATAAAGAGGAAAAAACCTAATAATAATGTTGAAGTTAATATAGTATTTTATAAGATCTATACTAATATACCTAGAGAAGCTATCTAAAAAGAGTAAATAATATAGCTTTATATTAAATTCTTTCTAGAGGATATCTCTATATAACTTAGCGTAGACCTTTAGTATAATACTGCGTATTTTAAGCTAATTAGAGTAGCCTCTATAAGTATTAATACTAAACTATAACTTTATAGTATATTTAAGTTACTAGAACTTCACTAAGTATTTAAATAAGTATATATTAAAGTGTTTAATATAATCTATTATAATTTCTTAGTTAGAGAAGGTAGTAAAAGACTATATAAAGTAAACACCTTTATTAACGTTATAATTAGCCTAAGTAGTAATTAGCTATATCTTAAAAATAAAGTAAGTTAGAATAGTATCTCTAATAGTATTACTAATACTAATAAGAGTATATAACTCTTTATTAGCTAGATTAATAACTTTTTATAGTTTACTCTACTTCTATTATCTCTAGAGTAAAATAATATATATATAGCTACTAAGGTAGCTAATATAGTAGCTAGACTTATTAGCGTTCTATATCTTAGAAAGCTTAAGATTATATTTTTAAGCTATAGTATTATACTAATTAAAGAACTTTTAAATTAGCGCTAGGTTAAACTTAGTACTTTTTTAGTAAACCTTAATAAGCTTAATCTTTAATTCTTTCTAGAACTTTAAGTAGTTAGCTATCTAAGATACTATAAAGTAGTCTAAAATAGAGCTTATATTTTAAGTAATTTAGAGTAAGTTAGCTATTTTTTTAAGAATTATTAGAGTTACTAAAAAGCTAGTAGCGTTAAGCTATATTATAAATACTATTAAAACTAAGTTTTTAACCTCTATTATTACTTTTAGCTAGCTACTTTCTTAGAATAGTATAGAGAGGTTATAATTAACTTCTAGAGCTTTTAGATATTTCTTTACTACTATATAGAATACTCTATAATTTCTAGCGATAGCTTAAATTAATAGTACTATAAATAGAGATTTATTAAAGTGACTAGAGTAGAGGACTTAACGTTATATAGTATATAACACTTATATAGCTTATTTAGTAAGTGTTAAGTTAGTATCACTTTAGTGAGGTATTTTAGCAGTAAAGATTAAAAGAAGTAATTAAAAAAAGTATAGTTTTAGGTTATAGCGTAGTCTTAAAAAAGATGTTTTTTAGTAGTAAAACGAGAAAAACGCAACTTTTACGCGACTAGCTAGAAACCCCCTTTTTTAGGTGGAAACCCTGTTTTTTCGCCCCCTATGTGAGTAGGGGGTGTTTTGCGCTTGACGTGGCTGACTAACGCCCCCAGGTAGGTCATTAACGAGCGGACCCAGCTGCGATAGGATTGCATCGCTGCGAATAGAACGCGCAGGAACAGCAGCGAAGAAGAAAGAAATGAATGACCGGGCGCACGTTTGGATTAAACATGCGCCATGTGACCACGGAAACTGTCCGGGCCATCATGACAGGGGCAGATTATGACGACGAAACACGTTGTTTTTCTACTCTCACGTGTCTACAAAGAGCCTCGTGACTACATCGGGAAAACCCCACGCATCTAGAACATGCAGAGTACCAGGGGCGATTTCTATAATTTCATCATCGTAAACATTTTCCCCATTCATGAGTTATCATCCGCGCGCCTGCTCTTTATTGCGCATATAATCCGCCTACAAGCGCGCACTCTCGATGCGCTTGCCCGACTCGTCAAATTCGATCTTCTTGCCCGTCATCAAACTCTCCTGCAGCGCGCAGCCGATCTTGACGGCGTTGACGGCGCCGACGAGCTTCATCGGCGGCGCGGTGTTATTCAGGCAGCACGCGGTGAACTCGTTGGCCTCGGTGATGAAGGCCTCGCGGAAGCGGCCGTAGTAGTCGGGCGGGATCTCGCGACGGATGCCCGTGGGCTCGTACAGGTTGACGAGGTTGAGCTGCGGCTGCGTGTTGACGGCGATCTTGCCGCTCGTGCCAAAGATCTCAGTCGTGTCCTCCTGGCCGGCGGCCATCATGCGGGAGCAGAAGAGCTGCGCGATCTTGCCGCCCTGTTTTTCGCATAGTATTAGCTGGTGATCTACAAGTGTAGAAAACTGTATAAGGTAGGCTGCTTACGTAGAACTCGACAACTGCAACGGCGTTGTCTCTGTCGTTATGCTTCCTCAGACCCTCCTGCACGGCGGTGATGCCGATGGCGGAGACGCTCTTGACGACGCTGTCTTCGCCAAAGAACCACAAGGCCAGGTCAATGTCGTGGATAGAGCAGTCGACGAAGATGCCACCGCTGAACTCGGCGTAGTCAACGAAGAAGCCTGAGGGGTCGAGCTTGTCGCAGGTCTGGGAGCGGAAGACGGAGGGCGTGCCTACATCACCGCGGGCAACTCTCTGGTAGGCGTCGCGGTAGGAGGCATCGAACCTACGGGAGAACCCGCAAATGACCTTCTGGTTGGGGTTCTTGACGAGCGACTTCTCGTAGGCGTCAACAACGGATTGCGACTGTTGCATCGATGGTCAGCAACGCGGAGCTCATATCACATGGACAACGATGGGGAATGGAAAGATGAACATACGATATCGACGTTTGTGCTAAGAGGCTTCTCGCACAGAACGTGCAGGCCCTTCTCAATGGCCTTGATGGCCTGCTCGGCGTGCACTGTGGTCGCGCTCGCAACGATGACGGCCTGCAGCGTCGACTCCTTGCGAAGCATCTCATCGTAGTCCAGGTACGTCCTCAAAGGACCGAACTCTGCGACGGCGGCATCGAGCTCGGCTTGCACCGGCGAGCTGACGGCGACGAGGTTGGCCTTGGGTGTCAGGGTCGCAAAGTGTCTGGCGTGTCGCAATCCTGTTGACCGGTGTTAGCGACAACAGCTCACATCGGCTCGATCTGAGCCCATCGGCTTCCGCTTCGCCGGAGCTGTGTGAGCTCCCTTGAGCTCGCGGGCTCGGGGGAATGCGGGGCGAGACATACCCATGCGACCAAGGCCGGCGACGGCAACGTTGAGCTTCTCTCCGGACATTTGTGTGAGATTTTGTGGCTTAAAAAGAATATAATAAATTCTAGAAAGAGACTGTGTCTTCCAGAGTTTGAATGATGTTGAAGAAGCTTCAAATGGCGCAGAGAAGTCTATGATGATGTAGGAAAATGGCAGCGCAGTACAGAGCTCCTCCAAGTCAAAGACCATGGGCGATGAAGGGTCTCTTTTAACATCGGCGGTTCCTTCCCTTCCCGGTATCTTTTGGCAGGTTGAAAACAGCTGCAGACCACAAGATCAAGCCGGTCTGAACTCCGTCACCCAAAGATGCCGAATGCCATCTTGTCTTTCGGCGGTCTGGAGTTTCGCAAGGCTGGCCAAACCGCTTTCGAAACAACACGCTCGGGATCTACTATCGGCGCCACCTACCAGATACAGTAATTCCCATCAGCTGCCCCAGATTTGAATGAACACACTATGCAGTAAGGCCGGCGTTTGGTTTTGCGGGGGAAGACAGCTTTGGAGTGCGGGTTAAATTGGACACTTAAGACGGGTTGGTCCTATTCTGTGAAGCGTTACAAGGTGCGTGAAGTGGCTTGATTAATCTAGCTACAAGCGCTGGGCGCGCCTAGCTATAAAATAGTGTAGCTAACCCCTTATATAAAGGTGGGATTTAAGCTAGGGTTTAGGCCTTAGGCTTAGGCTTAGCTAACTACCGTCTTATACCCCCTTTTTAGCTAATACTACTAGCGCTCCCTATAAAGCTATTCCTATTCTAAAATAATAATTAGGTTAATTATATAACTATTAGCTTTATTTCTAGCTATTTCTTTTATAGTTTTCTTTTTATATTAACTTTATTATTTTATTCTATTTTTTAAAATACTTCTAATTTTTAACTTTTAGTTATATATTAATTATAATATAGAACTCTTATTAACTTTAAAGTAATTTTAATATAAATTTAAATTATATAGTTTAATAGTTTAGTTATTTTTAAATTATATAGATTTAAATTAAAAAAATTAATAACTTAACTTTAAAGTTTTAAGTTTAAATTTAATTTATAGTAATTAAGTCTAGTTACTTTTTTAATACTAATTAAATAATATTAGTTTTATATTTTATAATTAAGTTTAATATTTTAAAATAAATAGAGTTTATAGATTTTTATAAGAGTTAGTTTTAAAATATATTAATATTTTATATAAATTTAATTAACTAAAATAACTATTAGAAAATACTATAAAGTTTAATTTTTTTTATTTTTATTCTAATTTATACTTTTAAGATCTAATTAAAATTAAATAAATTAAATTTAAACTTATATCTCTTTTAGTAGTTAGTATTATTACGTTTTAATATAAATAAATATTAACTAAGATATCTAACTTAGTAATAAACTTATAACTTAATAAAGTTAAAGTCTTTAATTACTTTCTAACTTTTTATTATTAAATAATTTTTTATATAGAAGATTTTTATAGTTAGTAATTTAATTATTAAAAAGAGTAAATTAAAGTAATTAAAATAATATAAAGTCTAACTATAAAAGTTAATTAGTTAGTAAAATATAAAAAAATAAAGTTATTATATATAAAAGAAATAAATAAATAAATAGAACTTAATTAAGATTAAGTTTTAAAATATTATTTTTAGATTAAAACTTATTATTAGTTATAAGTAGTTTAAATAAACCTAGTATTCTAATAAAGTTATAATACTTCTTTACTACTAATAGTTTAATAAAGTTATTAGTAATTATTTTATAAGTTAGAATATAATTAATCTTAAAATCTTTATTACTAATATTATTAATAATTTAGTAATATTTAATCTTAATATAGCGTAATTTAAATAACTATTTACTTAATAGATAATTATTAAAAGTATTTATAAAATCTATATATACTTAGAGGGGTAATTAAATAGAAATATTTATTTTTTAAAAGAGATCTATAATATATAGTAAAGCTTTCCCTCTAAGTATTAGATTTATCTATTTAGCTTTATAAGTTAATATAGCTATAAATAATTATAATACTAATTTCTAAGTAATTAATACTCTTCTATATATAACTATATAACTAGCTGTTAATTTACTTATTCTTTTATAATTAAACTAGTTAATATTATAAAATACTAATAATTTAAGGTTATTAATAGAGTAACTTAATTTACTAAAGTAGAATACTAGTTATTATAAGCTATAAAAATATCTCTATATTAATCTCAGTAGTTTATTATACTTTTTAGAAGTATATTATTAATCTTTAGTAGCTTTACTTATAGGTATTATAATATCTAGTTATATATTATTTATAATTTACTATAATTTATTTAGATTACTTTAATATTTATACATCTTAGTAGGCGTTTTATATTATTCTATAATCTCTAATAGTTAAATATTACTAAAAAAGTAGAGTATTTAGTTATATCTAATAATACCTTTTTCTATTAGTATATTATTAATATATTTAGTTTATAAGATCTAAAGTTATTTTATTTTATAGTAGTAAATAATTTGAAATCTAAGAAATTATTATACTTTATCTAAATCTTTAATCTAAAAGAAGTTATATAAATTATCTTTAAAGTTATTAGCTTATTTAATATTAAGTATAATAATAAATATATTATTAATATAAAGCAATACTATAACGCTATTCTTATTAATAAATATATAAAGTTTTTTTAGTAGTAAATTAAACCTTAATTATTTAAGGATAATAATAATTTACTTATATTAGAGAAAAAGAGATTTTCTTAATCTATAAAGAGCTTTTTTCAGTCTATAGAACTAGCTAGATCTATTATTAAACCTATAAAGTTAGATAATAAAGATATTTTAATCTCCTATAAAAGCATTTAAAAAAGCTATAACTATATTAACTTAGTATAGTTCTAAATCTTTAAATACTATAATTAGTAAAAAAATTTATAGAGTAATAAGATTAATAATAGTAGTATAAACTATTTTATTATTTTTATTTTAAAAGTTATTATAAATAACCTATCTTACTCTAACTCTATTAAGTTTTCTATCTATAATAACCTTTTTATTATATATCTATTTACTTAAGAGAAATTTAAAGCTATTTAAAAGCTTTTTAAACTATTAGTAGTCTATTCCTTATAAGCTATTAACCTAAATCTTTATAGTATTAAAAATAGCTAACTTTAGAAGTCTCTCTTCTATTACTTCTTATTTCTTAAAAGTTATAAGTAAATAAATCTCTAAGTTAAAAACTTATAATAAGTTAGATACTAAAAAAGTAAAAATAACTAGTTTTTAGTTTATTTTATTATTAATTAGATTAATCTCTATAGCTTCTATTTTACTAAATTCTCTATTAAACTTCTTTATATTATATAGTACTTAAGTTCTAAATATCTAAGTTATTTAAATAGAAAAAGAAATAGTTACTCTTAGTAATCTTATAAAGATAAAACTTCTACTACTCCTCTTTAGTCTTTTCCTTAGTTTTCTTTATATTAATAGAAGTATTTAGAGTAAAGTAATAATAATAAAGTTTTACTATTATAAAGCTATAGTTATTAATTATTATTACTAAGAAGTAGTAAAAAAACTTTATTTTATAAAAATAAGAAAATATTACTCTAGAGAAGTAGTAAGAGAATATTTCTATAGAGAAGAAACTTCTTCTAGTATTAATTATACCTATATATTTATAGTATTAATATTTAGTACTAATATATATAGTTTTAAATTAGAAGTTAGTAAACTACCTCTTTTTTTATTAAATTTATCTTACTCTTAAGGAGGCTTATTTTCTTATTTTTAATTATTATTATCTTTTAATTTTTAGGCTTCTTCTAAATATAAATTACCTATTTCTTCTTCTTATTATTCTTATTTAGTAGGACTAATATATAGCTTATAATATCTATAAAGCTAAGGTTTAGTTTTAAGAGTTATAATTAGTAGTTTGTTTTTATACTTATAAGTTTCTAGCTTAACCTCTTTTCTTAGCTATAAATTATTAAATTTAACTAAAAAAAACTCTCTTTTATTTTTTTTAAATATTATATTTCTTACTTACTAAATATTATTAGTTCTTTTAATAAAAATATAGAAAATATTACTATAAAGGTTATTATATCTTATAAATCTTCTAAGTTTAGTTTTAAGCTTTATCTTCTACTTTTTTATATATAAATAGCTATTTAGATAAATATAGATATAAGCTTAGTAGCTTTAATAGTAGAGGTAATATATATATAGTTTTCTTATAGTAGGAGATATATTAAAAGTATTTACTAGTTTTTTATAAAAACTAATATTATTTTTACTATTAAATAGTAGATTTCTAATTTCTGTAGAAGTTTTTATTAATTAAAGCTAAAAGGATTTAAATAAACTAGCTTCTATATATATTATTTATACTTTTTACTATATAGCTTTACTAAAACCTTCTACTCTTCTATTTTACTAATAAAAGTAAGATATTACTATCTCTAAATAGAAGCTTTATTCTTAAGTAAAAAGTTCTATTACTTTAAGAAAAGCTATATTATTATTTATAATAACTTTAGAGAAATAAATAATACTATTTATTACTATAATCTTCTTTAGAAACTAGCTTTATAGCTAAATAGCTATATCTTTTTTTAATTTAAATACTTAGAACTATTTATAAGTTAAAAAAGCTTTTATTATATAGAAGCTATAAATAATACCTCTAAAGCTTTATAATATTAGTTTTAAAAAGTTAATCTAAAGCTTTTAGAAAGCTTAAATTAGTAGTTCTTATTATCTATTACTTAGTTATTATATTAACTTTACTATAAAATAAATATAATACTTATATCCTATTAGAAGTACTCTAAAGAGCTTTATATTAATATCTTTTATAGTAGTAATAGTTACCTCTCTAGATAGATATTTTAAATAAATATAAAAAGTTTAGTAATCTAGCTTAAGAAAGCTAAATTTATTACTTTAGTTAGAAAAATAGATCTAAAGTTAAAAAACTTATATATCCTATTTGAAATTAATAATAGTTTTAAATATATTTTAATAAACTAAAATATTATTTAAATTATTAAAATAGATATCTATTTTCTAAAGAAAACTAATACTAATAATTTATACTATATTATAAAGTTTATAGAAAGTACTATATAGTTAAAAAGTAGTCTTTTTACTTTTTAGTTTAGTAGTAACTACTTTAGTTATACTAATAACTTAGCTAATTTAGTTTTTTCTATTTATATAGTTTATAGTTAATCTTTAAAAGAGATCTTAAAAATTCTTAAAAATAGAGAGATTATTAAAGATATACTTACTAATACTAATATCTAGTATAAAGAAGTCTATCCTCTTAATAAAAGCTATAGATATAATATATTAGTTTAGTTATACTTTCTAGCTATTATTTTCTTTTTTATTAGCTTCTTTAATAGTACTATATATAAAGAAACTATTAGTTTTTATTTCTATAGTCTAACTAGTAAAACTAAAAATAAAGTATTTAAGTTTTTTTATTAGTTACTTTTTAACTCTCTATATATAGGTAATTTTATATAGATCTTTAGTTAGAAGTTAAAAGTTAAAATATTAATTAAATATTCTAAAATCTTCTACTAAAAATAGTAAAAAAGTTCTCTTCTAAGTTTAAGCTATTAGAGTATCTATATAAGTTTTAAATTATTAATTTATCTCTTATTTAATACTAAAGTTTCTAAAAATACTATTTTAAGCTTAACTTTTTAAAGTAAATACTAAAGTAAATATTTAAGTTATTAATTACTAAGTTTATAATCTATTAGTATACTTAAATTTATTATATAATAAAGTATAGTATTTATAATACTTAAGAGAGTATTTAATATACTTTTTAGAGTATAAAGTTATCTTTCTATAATAATAGCTATATATTTTATATTTATAAAGATTTTTAAGATATTTAATATTATAAAAGATATAAAGATCTTATA
The DNA here is from genome assembly GCA_020226115.1 of Colletotrichum viniferum. Lineage (NCBI taxonomy): Eukaryota > Fungi > Ascomycota > Sordariomycetes > Glomerellales > Glomerellaceae > Colletotrichum > Colletotrichum viniferum. The sequence continues at coordinate 1,501,170 of JAGFBE010000008.1, forward strand.
TTTCTATATTTTTAAGTTTAGAAGTTTAAGTTTATTTCTTTATAGTAAACTTCTTCTTATTAAATAGAGCTTTAATATTTTAAGAAGCTTATTTATATTATTCTTTTTTATTTAAACTTCTAAGTTTTTATAAGAGATTATTATAAATTTAGATTTCTATAATAAAGTTATTCTCTATAGTATTAGTTTTAGTATAGTTAAATCTTTTAAATCTTTAAATAAACTTATAAATAAAAGCTATTTTAAATAAGCTTATACTAAAGCTATTTAACTTATTATAAATTAAATATAGATCTTATATAAAATCTTTAGTATTACTATAGTTAATTTTAAATATTTTATTTTAGTTATTATAAACCTTATTTATAGTTAGTTTATTAAATTTCTAAGTATATTTTTTAGTTTTACTAAAGATCTAAAAAGTTAAAACTATAATAATAAGTTTATTATAAATTATTTTTTCTAAAGGATTATACTAAATCTTCTCTATAAGTAGTTATTTAATAAGTATAAATCTTATAAATATAAGATTACTAAAAAAGTTTAAATCCTTAACTATAGCTATTTTATTATTTTTAAAAACTATATTTTTATTATATCTATTTAGTATTTTATTATTTATAAAATAAAAGAATAATTTTATAACTTTAAAAGTATTTTTAAAGTTTATTTCTTAAAACTAGAAATTTATATTTTTAATTAGTTTAAGAATAGTATTATAAACTAAAGTTCTTTAATTTAGTTTTTTATTAGTTACTTTCTATATAGCTACTTTAGTTATAAAGTTAGTAAAAAAAAGAGGAAAACTAAGAAGTTCTTATTAAAATAATCTTCTTTTAGTAATACTAAAAGAGGATAGAGTTAAATTACTAATTAAAGATATATTAATTTATTTAATTAATTTAATAGTTTAAGAGAAGTTTAAATAGTAATTATAAATAATTATTAAATAGTTATTAAATAGTTATTACTATATAACTATAGTAACTATTAAATAATTATTAACTTTAGTAACTTAGAAACTAAAGAGATTTTATAAGTAGGAGATATATATTATAATAACTATAATCTCTACTTAGAAGTATTACTTCTAGTAGTTTAGTAATTTATTAATTATCTTATAATAATTCTTAAACTATAAAGTTAGAGTCCTAATAGCTATTTAAGAATAACTTCACTATTTAGTAAATAGATTTAGGTATTTTAAAGGTTTATAACTTACGTAAAGTAGCTTAATTAATCTAGCTATAAGCGTTAGGCGCGCCTAGCTATAAAATAGTGTAGCCGACCCCTTACGTAAAGGCGGGATTCAGGCCGGGGTTTGGGCCTCGGGCCCGGGCCCGGCCGACTACCGTCTCGCACAAGGAGTTGTTTTCTTCTCCTTCTGGGCGCTTAATGCACGTTTTCACAATCTGAGCTTCGCCCAGCCACGTTTCAACGGGGACGCGGAACCATCGGCGAACAGCGAACCATCTTCCCCGCATATTAGCCCTTGCTTTCTTTTTCTTCAGGAATTCCCTGTTTGAGCAAGCTTCGCCGATGAGGCTGCTCCGCTTCCTCTCCTCCTCCTCGCTCGTCCGCCTATCCCAGCTCCCGCCACCCTTATCGACCTCCACCTCCTCGCCGAACACGGGCCAGCGACGACGGCGTAGGCGAGACTTTCCAAAGCGAGTTCGACGGAGGAATCCTGCTGCTCACATCGCCGCCGCCAGCATACCGCGTCAGCAGCAACAGCCGCAACAACAGCAGCAGCCGCAGCGTGAGGGCCACGGATCCCGCTCACCCCGCAGGAGATGCCAAGCGGTACGAAGCCTTGCGCAAGATGCAAAGGTACGTGCGTCCCTCTTCGCGCTTGGATTTGACCTGGTCGCGCGTGACCATTTGAAAGTACCCACTAGTCTGACGTCAAAGGTGTGCAGAGAGGCATGAGAAGTGTGAGTTTGAGGCCCGTTTCCTTGGGATGGAGGAGGCTCTTCCCGGATGAAGACCGACCGAATGCCGACAGGGTTCTCGGCCTTGACTCCGGCTGAAGACTCATGGCGTTTGTCCGGTGGCATTGGGCTATGCGGTTTCCAATTCTGACCTTGATTCGTTCAACATGCAGGCGACGACCAGCAGCCCTGCTGTAGTCGATGTGAGAAGCGTGGTGTTGAATGTGTTCGCCCCCAACGAAGGCCTTCTTTCCGGCAGGGCTCGACGGCCAACTACGACGGCGCCTTCTCTCGGGAGCAACGTTGGGTGAACAGCAAGCCGAAAGCATGTAAGTGATTACCTCTGTGTTCGAGAGTGGTATCTCTTCGTCCTTGCCTTGGCTAACTCTCTCACGTAGTCCGTTTTGACAGCCGCAACAACAAGACAGGCGGGGGCCCACAGGCCCAAGATACCAACAATGAGTCTCCCATCAGTAACACTACGTCTCTCTCCGATCGCACAGCTGTGAACACCGCCCTCCACGAAGCCGTCCGCAACCTCTCAGAAACACCTGATGTATTGAATCACGAAAGGAGACTTGAGGATGTCCAATCACAACAACTACCAACCCCCACTAAGAGACGAAGAACCGAGACTGTTCCTCATGATGGAGGCCAATTCCTCCCAGCATCGCCATCAGGCTCCGGCAAATCGAGTGCATCCCCATGGTCGACGACAGCTCTGCCCACTGGGAGAATCCGTCTGAACGAGGAACCCCATGTTCCAAGTCCACACGCCACCGGTCCCTCCGTCACCGTCCATCAGTTCTCCCCTTCAGCAGACAGCTACCACCAGCCCAGCGAACACGACCCCGTCGGCGGCCTGCACACCCACCCGCCGAACGACGGCATCCAAGAAGCTTGCCTCCTGCGTTACTTCACGGAGGAGCTCTCTCAATGGGTTACGTGCTTTCAGAGACGCTTATACCGTGGGAAGTCCAACGTATTAACCGTTTGGTGTAGTTCGATCTCTGCGACGAGGAGAGGCACTTTCAGCTCATCGTCACCCGCCGTGCGCGCGCGTGCCAGCCCCTCCGCGACGCCACTCTCGCCGTCGCCGCGCGGCACCTCTGCCGGCATCCCCGGTTCCGCACGGAGCCCGGCGGGGTTATCGTGTACCAGAACCAGCTCCTCCCGGACCTGACGCCGCAGAGCGCGATAGAGTATATGCTGAGATGTATCCCTGCCCTGCATGAGGTTTCGAGGACGCAGGATGAGGAGTATAGAGAGAATCTGGCCGCCGCCGCGCTTATTTTGCCACAGTTCGAGGAGATGGATCCCGAAGAGGCACAGAGCGCTACGAGCTCTGATTTTGGGAATGGCACAGGCAATGTCAACTTTCTTGATATTACCAAGGCGATCTTACGAGCCGCTCCGTCGCGGTGGTCAGGGCTGTTGAGTGCCGTGTACTGGGTAGCGGTCCGGCAGGAGATCTACTTCGCTTTGACGCTGGAGCGGTCTCCGCAGATTACAGCGCAACCGCCAGACTTGGACAGAGATACTTGCTTCGCAAATAAGCTCATTTGGTTCATGTCTGAAGTTGCCAAGTGGAAGATGGGAGAAAGGTCAGGAGCTGAGTGGGGTAAGTCTCCTGTAACTTTTCCTCAACTAGGGTGAGAATCTTCACGAGTGGATTGCAGCTCTGACGAATATGCTTGCAGAGAGGCTAAGAAACGAGGAGGAGGTTTTGATCGTCGAGGCCGCCCGTCAATTCATACCCATTGTGCAGCGGCCTGCGGACAGGTCCCGAGGTGAGATCTTTCCATTGGTATGGTACGGGTCGGACATCGAGGTCACCGCTCTGCAGCACTTCATCTTGGCAAGGATGATTCTGGTGGCCGAGGACCCTAGTTTACAGTATGAAGCCTCCCAAACGCCTGTTTTGAAAACCCTTTACTGCTTGTTCTTTGAAAGCTAACCTACCCGGCGACGCAGCGGGCAAGTGTCCAATCGACGCGCGCAGAGAGATGCGGAACACCAAGTCCGCGCCATGATCCTCGAGCTTTGCGGTCTCGCGCTACATCACCTACGAGCCCCGCCTAACTTGACCACAGCGGGAATGGGCATCATGCTATATGGCGACTACTTTAATGACCCATGGGAAAGGACAACATTGCTGGGGGTTCTAGATGAATGGAGAAATCAGCATGCATGGCCTGTGAGAAGAGGTTATCAAGCTTTAGGAATATCCAATGAGTGTTGATCCAAATGGCCAGCCGGGAGTCCGGGAGACAGGACGTCAGCTGCCCGGGCAACGGTCTAAGCCCTCTCAGTTCATTGAACCGATCCATTGTTGCAAGTGGAAATACAGTTGCAGCCCGGCCAATTGAGTCTTCCATAGGTATGCAGTTGTTGGTTGCCACACCCACCATTTCCTCTCTGTGAAAACTCCCCGAAAACAACAACAGGAAAAAGAAACTTCCATTTTGATCCAAGCTCTTCATCCATAAAGAATCAGCATAACGATGTGCAGAGTTTGCCCTCATCCCCCTTGGTCCTTCACTCCTCCGAGCAAATGGCAGGAGTCCTTCACTCCTCCGAGCAGACGGTGGGAGGCCCTGCAGCAAATCAACGATGAAGATCTGGAGGAAGAGCTAGCGGAAGCGGGATATCATCATTCGCCAATTCCATGGAAGACCATCGTCCAGCCTGCGCCCAGCCATGACGGCGCCCCGACCTTCGCCGCGTACCAAGTCTTCGAAAACACCCCAGAAGACCTGAGCCCAGAAGACTTGGAAGCTGCGGTCCGACCTCTGCATCCCCCGTTCGGTATCGTCGTCTACGACACGACGCACACCGCTCGCCCTACCCGCAGTGCCCGGCTCGCACGCGCCGTGTTTGACCACACCTTCTGGTATCGTAGGCGGCCTAAACATAGACCGGACCGGGTCGAGGTCGTCACGCTAGCCCTGCCCCAGTCGTTCACAGATGCTGAGCGCGCGGAGGCTTACATCGGCCACCATGAGGAGGAGCTCCGGAGCCGTTTATTAATACCCAACGTGGCCGAGGCGGTCTCCTGGTTCCTGCCGGGGCGTATCATGGAAAGCACCTACACGCGGAGGATCCTTGCTATCAACCGCTTGGAAGAAAACGATGATGACGACGAAGTCGAGGTAGCGTCTTGGGAGGAGCTGATAAGCAACGAAGAATACGCTATCGAGCGTGCAGCTCGTAGGAATCCCGAGGCGAGCCGTTGTGGCAGTTTTCTTTGCATCGACTGGCAGCCCCGAAAGGAGCTATGGCTTTCGCACAGGGGTTTAGCTTATGAATCGGATAAAGATAAAGAGATAAGGGCCCCTTGCTATGGGTTTGAGGTTTTTGGGTATGTCTGTATGGAGTTGGTAGATGCGATTGAAGTCTTCTACAATCATTGTGTACCCGATGGCGTCCTCGACCTAGAGCTAGACAAGGCTAGACGAAGTTGATTATGGTGCTTTCAATACAAGACTAGTTCGTGTCACATAGTGTTCCTGCTACTCGACTCGTTATTCATCCATTCACTAAGTAAGACTGGGAGACAGTAGTGACGATGTGGGAAAGATTAACGACACGGACGACGAGCACGATGGGGACAAAATAGATAACATATGGACTCCCGTCTGTTTAGGAAACATCTCTAGTAAAACGATAGAAGAGTAGTAAACGACAACTGCGAAGACTAGATCTCCGAAGGTCGCGTCAGCCCTTGGGTGGTCGGGCTATCTACGGCGCTACGGGGCATTCAGGGATGATAGCGGCTCGAAATGGTAGAGTACGAAGTCGATCCAGTTGGAGACGCGCATCCATTTGTTTCAGACGTCCTCGACCTTTGTGTACTTCTGGCCTGTCAGTGCGCAGGGTGGCACAAACTTGAGGTTCGTGGAGGTGGCAACGAGGTCGCGGAGCGTTTGCCTGCCGTTCACTTCGGTACCCCCCGCGCGGAGCGTAGGTCGAGGCCTTTCCGTTGGTTGACCTCCCTGCGTCAACTTGAGATGAGTCTCGCTGCCGTCACTAATGAACCTGTTTGCGTTGACGTCTGACCGGCCGAATCCTTGCGGCGAAATGTCGTGCAGAGTCGTCTGGCCATGGCCGACGAGACTGAATTGGTTTCGTGGCTCCTGTCCTAGCGCTTCATAGATAGCTCTTACTCGAGAATGATCCTAGCAGTCAACAAGTTCAGTCAAGTTGTCGTGGATATTTCAATTCCAGGTGCCGCGCTGAAATCGGGCCACAATCAGAAATATGTTATTGAGGTGCTCATGTCTTAACGGCGCATTACTCCGCAAAAGTCTACAGCAAAGTAGGGATTCACAGCAACTTCCCTCCTACACATTTTTTACTGCGACCTGCTGTTAGCAGGCTGCAGCGTACCCCACTAGACCCTTAATATATACAAAACACCACCGTTAACGCCCTTAATCGCCCGTTACGATAGCTTTATAGCTACGCGTAAGTACTATAAATACTTAACCTAAGCCTAAATCGCTAGTTTAGAGCTTTTCCCCCCCTCTTACCTCTACTAAGCTATTATATCTATATTTCTAGGCGCTTACTATAGTAGAATTATCCCCTCTTAATAGCTCTAAAAAAATAGAACGTATAACTATTACTACTAAAATATAAAAGCTATTCTAGTTTTTTAATACTTATTAGTAAACTTACTAAATAATTATAATATATTTTAACTAGTTAGTAAAAACTTATAGAAAACCTCTATAAAAAGTATTTAGTAGTATTATATAGAAATTTATTACTTATATTTAATAAATAGTTATTTTTAAGTTTTTTTAAAATAATATAACTATAAAAACCTCTTTTTAAACTTAAAATAATACTATATTTTCTTCTAAAATAACTCCTACTAAATAAAATATAGTAACTAGTTTAGTTTAATTATATAAAGTATAAAAGCTTTATATTTTACTAAAGCTTACTATAAACTATTATTTACTCTTATAAGCTTTTAAAATCTTAATATAAGCTTATAAAGCTTTATTATATACTTTTTATAATAGAATTAGTAAAGCTTTAAATCTTCTTTTAATAGATATTACCTATATATAATATACTACTTTAAGCTATACTATTATTCTATACTCTATTTTTATAAAAAAGCTTTTTTTAAATAAATAGAAGAAATCTATAAAGTTATAAGTATTTAATCTCTTAACTTCTTCTAAAAATAATATAAATACTTAGTTAACTAAATATTTATAGAAATTTCTAGCTATTTAAATAACCTTATAATTATAGTTATAGATAAAATAATTAAAACTAATATGTTTAAATCTACTAAGCTATACTTAGTATAAACCTACTAAATATAAAAAGATAAAAACTTTACTATTTAAACCTAATGTTAGATTATTATTTTACTTTAGCTTTATAAAAGTACTAAATAGTATCTTTTTTATAAATCTATTTATATTTATTTTCTACTAGAGAAGAAATAGACGTTTATATTTCACTTTAATAAGTATTAAAAGTATTATATTAGTTATGTTTATACTAAATCTTACTATTATAGCTAGTATAGCTAAACTAACTATATTAATATTAACTTAGCTTTAACTTATTTAAATAACCTTAAATATTTAAACTACTATAAAACTTTTTTTATAAACTATAGTAACTATACTATTTACTCTACTTTAAAAGATAATACTTAGATTACTCCCTTAAAGCGCTAGTTATAAAAGATTTAATAGGTTACTTATAATATATTATCTATACTTAGGCTTAATAGCTTCTTTTATAGCTCCTTCTATAGCTTATTTTTAGCTACTTCTACTTCTCTAGCTTAATTTAAAATAGTTTAATTAATAATTATTACTAATAAAATAGCTAATACTACTCTAACTAATATAGTAAATAACCTTTTTATTTTAAACTTCTCTTTAGAAAGTTTTAAGTTTAAAAAAGCTAAGATTAAAATACTAAATACTTCTCTAACTTTCTACTCTTACTAGAAGTAAACTTATATACTTAAATTTAATAGTACTACTTATACTATAATATAGTAGAAAAATATAAAATAAGAGACTTTTAAAAAAAGCTTAAAAAATAGTAGCTTATTTTAGCTTAATCTCTTTAAGCTTAAGAAGCTTATAACTTTATAAATATTTACTTTTTACCCCCCTTATAGTACTATTTATAGTACTACTTTATATACTAAAAAACCTAAATATTATAATAACGTATAATAAATCTCCCCTTTTAAAGATAATACTTCACTATAAATAAGCTTAAAAATACTACGCTAGAAGCTTATATATTATATAGTATAATATTAGATATATAAACTCTATAACTTATATATTACTATAAAGCTATACTAAAAAATATATTAATATAGTTTTAATATAAGAACTTTATACTAATAAAAAAAAAGAGAAGCTATTCTTTATTAATCACTCTTTCTATAAAGTATTCTACTCTATTAATATCTAGAAATATTATAACTTAAATATAGTTCTTTAGATAATTATATATATTAAAAAAGGCTTAGAAGCTATTTAAACCTAATTTTATAAAACCTATAACCTTATTTAAATACAAATTTAAAGTATAACTATACTAAATATATATAAGCTTAGTATAATAAATAATAATACTATTACTTATATCTTATAGTATTTTATTCTCTCTTACTTCTTTACTAATAGTAATTAGAATACTATAAACCTCTTTTAAACCTCTAATATAAGAATTACTAATAGTAGATTAAAAGTTAAAACTTAAATTAATTAAAATAATCTCTCTTTTCTAAATAAGCTTAAAATATCTATATATAATACTAACTATATTATTAATTTATTCTAGTTTAATATTCTACTTACTTTAGTAGAAATAAATCTCTCTTTTTATTTTAAAGTAAACTATAAAGCTATTCTAGTTTATATCTCTATCTTTTTAGCTTTAAAACTAAGCTTTTTAGCTTAAATATAAATACTAAATAGTAAACTTAAGCAATTTACTACCCTCTATAAATAGAACCTACTTTCTATTATTACTTTAAATATAATATTAGTATAATATAATACTACTACTAAATCTATCTTTTTCTATTTCTTATAAATAATAAACACTATAACCTACTTACTTTAATATATTTTAAGCTTAGCTCTTTTAGCTTAGTAATTACTTAAATATTAAAATACTAAATAGAAGCTATATAAAGCTTAATATATTTAATCTTTAAGCTATAAGTAATATTTATACCTCTTTTATTCTCTCTATAAAAGAGGAAAGCTTATTAATATAAACCTATAGTAAGCTATTTATATTTATAAAATAGCTTAATACTATAATAAAGTTAACTATATAGTAAATATTTTTAATTTTTACTATATAATAAAATAGCGCTTAGTAAGGCCTAACTTCTATTTACTACTTTTAAAAATTAAAAATAGAATAATTAAGTCTCTTACTATAAAAGTATAAGCTTTTGAAAAAACCTTACTTAAATATTTCTTAGTTATAGATAATATTTAAAACCTAGATAGTATTTAAATTCCCTCTTACTTTAATATCCTATAAGATACCTCTATCTCTCTTACTTAAGTAGCTACTATAATATTTACTATAAGTATTATACTTAGAGTTAATAATATTACTATATATATACTTTAAACTATTTAACTAGCTATAGTTAAATCTATTTAAACTTTTTTTAGACCTATTTAACTTCTAGATACTACTTAGAAATCTTTAAAAAAGCTAAAATAGTTTTTATACTTAAAGAGGAGAAACCTCTAACTAAAGTTACTTTATACTACTTTATATCTTTACTTTTCTACTTTAAAAAGAGCTTAAAATATTTATTTACTTAATATACTATTTATATAGTACTACTAATTTAAATTATTAATATTTAATACTTTAAAACCCTCTTTAAGCGTAATATAGTTAGCTTTACTACTTATATAACTTATAAAATTAAAGCTACTTTTAAAGCTACTTTAGTAGCTTTTTTCGCTATACTTAATACTAAAGACGCTTTTAATACTATCCTCTATAATTACTTCTTTATTAAGTTATATAAATAAAAGTAGCTAGAACCTTTTATCTACTATATTAAGTTATTTATAACTAAATATTAAGCTTAAATCTATATTAAAAGTACTATTTTAGAACCTTTCCCTTTTTATTATAGCTTTTTTTAAAGTTCTTTTATTTTCTTTATTTTATACTTACTCTATTTTATAAAGTTTCTACTATAGAACCTTAATTATTACTTTAAGTATATTAATAATATTCTAATATAGATTAAATCTCTTTTTATAGAAGAAAACGCTAAACTACTTATAGTTAATATTATCCATATTTTATATTAAAACGCTAAAAATAAAGTTTTCTTTAAACTAAAGAAGAGTAAAGCTATATATATTTAATATAAATATAAGTTAATAAATTCTCTAATTAAAGCTACTAGTTTAATAATAATACCTAAAGATACTATAAAGTAGCTTAAAGTTACTTTTAATTATAGACTTACTTTTATACTATATATTTAAATTTAAACTAATACTACTCTAAAGTATATTAAATTCTTCTATAGTTTTAAAGTAGTTTATAAAGGTTTCTCTCTTATTTTTATATATAAAGCTATTTCTTTAATTATTATCTCTACTACTATTTATAATATAGAAATCTAATTTTTAAGCTTTTAGAAGCTTAATTATATCTCTTTTTAGTAGTACTTTAGTACTACTTTAATTAAACCTTTTTACTTTATAAACTAAAAAAGATATCTCTAGCTTATTAATAGAGTAATCTATACTAATATCTAAGAAGTTCTATTTATATAGTATACTATTTTTATAGCTATACTATATTATAAATCTAAGATACTTTTTATAAATATTATTCTTAAAACCTATTAACTCTATTTTACTATAAAGTTTAGCTATTTTAACTTTTACTATTTATTAGTTTAATACCTATATATTCACTTTTTTAACCTTTATTATAAGCTTATATAGCTATAATAAACTATAGTAATACTTTCCTATTACTTTTACTCTATTGTAATACTCTTATAACTTCTAAGCTCTTCTTATTTCTTAAAAGAAATAGCTATAGCTAAATTTAAAATTTAGCTTAAAGACATTTTTAAAAATAATATTATTATTTATACTAATAGATCTAAACTTAAGTCTAAAGAAGTTAGATATAGCTATATTATATTTTTAAGTAGAAAAAAAGAAAAAAAGAAGGCTAAAACGCTTTTTATATAAAGCTTTTAGCGCTTAAGCTTTACTAAAGTTTTTAATACTAAAACTAAAACTATAAACTTTAAGCTTTATATAGTAATATATCTATAACGTTTAATAAATATAGTTTATATTTATATTAATAACCTTAGTATAGTTAATACTTTAGAGAGATATAGTAAAATATTTTTATTTTTATAAATAACTATTCTTTAAACTAAAAAGTATATTACTTTAGTAACTTCTTTTATCTTTATTTATTAAGTTTCTAGTTATAAAGATATTCTTAGAAATAAGTTAGTAAATATACTTATAAAATAAAAAGCTTTAATAGCTCTTTTTAACTTTATTCTACTAGCTACTATAGCTACTATAAAATATCTAATATAAAAGAAAATCATTAAGTACTACTAGAAATAGTAATATATAAATAAAAAATCTTAATACTATATTTATAATAACCTTTAGTTAGCGTTTTAATACTTTTTAAAGCTAAAACTTCTATAAAAACTTCTATACTACTTAATTACTACTTATTTAAAATATAGTAATTTTAAGATATACTATAAATATTTTATCTAAAAATAATAAAATACTTAGAGTTATAAATATAGAAAATAGAAATCTCTTATATATATAGTATTTTATTATTTAACCTACTTAAAGAAATTTTAGTAGCTTTAGCTACTAATTAATAATAAGCTAGGTTTATGTTAGAAGGTATGAGGGTACTTCCCCCTCTGTTCACTCTATACTAGAGGGCTTAAGGCCCTAATACTCTATACTAATACTTAATACTAAGCAATGCGCTGCTGAGAAACCCTTTATGGGAAGAAAACTCAGGCCGCGTTGCGTGATACACAATTAAGCAGACGATGCGCGTACACAATACTATGTAATGATTGGCCAGAGGCCGTTGGTGCCCCACTGTGCATGTGGGCCCCTCGGAGGAGGGGCCCACTTTTTGCAGCGGGTCCTTAACCAATCAGAAGAGAGGAAAAGGGGTTCCTGTAGTCGGGATCGAACCGACGCCTATAATAAGCTAGGTTTATTTCTATTTAAAAATTCTAAATATTACTAGAGATCTATAATTAGTAATTTAGAGTAGTTTAAGAAGTTTAAAGAAGTTATAAGTTTTTTTAGTAATTAAAATTATTAAATAATCTATTTATATAAACCTTTTAGTTAATAACTTTCTTAAATTTTACTATATCTTATTCTATTTTAATTTTTTAATTTAAATAATTTATATTACTATAAGAAAATATAAAAATTAACTTACTAATTTTTTTAAAAGAATCCTAGTTTTCTTAAGAAAATATAATAAACTATAAATAATTTTATTTCTTTAGAAACTTATAAATAGTTTAAGTTTTAGCTTTAGTTACTAACTAAAAGCTTTTTATTTAGATTTTATAATAATATTAGTTTTAATATAATAAAACTTAAACCTCTATAGTACTAGTTTTAGCTAAGTAATATAAACTAGAAATAGAGGATATTTATGCTATATTATAGCTAGAATAGCTTCTAAGTTTAGTAATACTATATATAAAAAGTAATTAACTAGAAGATACTTATTTTAAAGAGCGGTAATAGTATATAGTAGTTTTAAATAGATATATAGACTCGCTCTATACGATATATACTCTAGGGAGCGATCTAAGCCTAGCTCTAACGTCGAAAAATAGAACAACAATAACAACAACAATAGGGATTCACAGGGGGAGCACTCTGCCGCAAAACCCTTGACCTCCTACAACTGAGTCGTAACACTTAGGCTGAGGCCCGCGTCTATTGTAGATGGCGTTGTCAAACCAGACTTTCCTGACGGACTGCCCGGCGCATATTCCGCCTATCCCACATCAGGTATGCTGCCATGATGACGATAACTAGAGGCAAAGAGACAGCGAGATAAAGCCAAAGTCCTAGCTTGAAGTCTAGTCTTATGAGCCCCTTATCTGACTTGATATCGATATAATCCATGTCGAGAAACCCCTGAGTCGAGTTAGTCTTGTCACAATTTGATTTTGACTAATAAAGAAAATGCTCACTTACAGCAACAAAGGTCGGGGGCAGGAAGCACAAAGTTAGCAATGCTATGACTTTCATGGTTTGAGCCTCAATTACAGTTCTTGCTGTTAAAGTTTCCGTCGTGTGTGTGTTGCGAAGGTTGACGAGATCACGGACCTGTATGAAATATTAGTCGACCGAATTCTTAACGCCCCAGCCGAAAGGAAGGTATCTCACCATGGCAGTAATCGAATCTAACTTGGCCGCAATAACGATGACATGCCTGCGCTGGAATTCCAGTTCTCTTGCCACGCTGTCGACACAGTCTAGGAGTCGTTCTTTTTCGCTCAAGTATGCATCATTTCGCCCTAGAGCTAGACGCGCATCTACCTCTTGATACATGGACCTCATTGCTGCTATGTTGCTCTCCAGCACATGTGCAGCGGTTTGGAGCCTCCCCATAACCGAGACCGCAGCTTGCAGACTTTGGGTGTTGGCATCGCCGATAATTGGACGTTGGGGTTTCGTAGCAGCAGCATCCCTTCGCTAGCCTTGGGTTTAGCGATCTGTTCAGATGCTGATGAGGATGTCTTGAACCTACTATTTTCTGCACGACTTGGTAGAGACAGGAGATATATAAGGACCAGTTCTTTGGCAGGCTCTTGAAAGCCAAAATTGGCATCGTTGCCCAGGCAATACGCTCCTCAGGTTCCACAGGTGCACCCCCAAACTCTGCTTTTACCAAGTCCCTGTAATGACGGGACGGGTTGATGAGTACTGTGAAGCTACGTAGTTTGCTGTCATCTTGAGCCTCATGCAGATGATATACTCCTTGCTGTCTTACTGACCACCGCAGAAGTGCATTTTGAAGTCTGCCAAGTTCGTCATCTGGCGTGGGCTGTTCTCGATCGTTCATCTCGACAAATTTCAAGAGGCAACATGATTCAAACCCTGCAACAAATCAGCTACACGACGAGGATGCGTTCTCATCTGTGACGTTTACGTTCGGAAGGTAGATCTGTGCAAGCTCTATCGTTGAATTATGCCCCAGATCTGTCCACATAGCAATCTGAATTGTCGGGAACGAAGCTGTCGAGAATGCATTGCAGCCCTGAGAATGCCGAAAGTCCCTCGAACAAAATATCAACACCCTTGGCGCTAATGGATAAAGAATCACGAGAATGCGCCTGCGGGATGATTCTGAAACTCATTAAATACCGCACGAGGCAACTATCTCCGTTACAAGAGCTTAGAGAAGATCGCGGTTTATTTTCGCTGTTGCATCTGTCGATTTGGACCTTCTGTTCAACCATCAGTGAATGCCCCAATGCCCTGTTCTAGATGTAACGCACAGGTACGATTGTAGCTTCTTATCCTCATCGTAAGCGTTCTCCCAAGTAGCCGGCTTAAATTTGTCTTTGCCATGACGTTAGCTTTTAGCGATGAATAAATAGCAGTAGCCTCACTCAAATCGTACGCCAATACCGCCGACCGTGTGGTGATAGTAACCTTGTCATTGGAATGAGAATCTTTCAAGCCCATTGTCACCAAGGCAAGGTAAGAAGATTCAGTTATGGATCAAGATTTGCAGATTGAATCGATCTTGGTTTAGCGAGAGTGTGAAGTGAGATATTAATAGTTGCGAGATTTGGGGAACAGTTCTGTCGAAAATTTGAGGCAGTACCTATCGAAGGTCCTTCGAATACCACACTCCAAATACCCCAAGGCAGACCAGCTCCGCACCCAGTATTGCATATGCGACTTCTTCTACTTCGATGCGCAGAGATCGATGCGCAGAGATGAGATGGTCAGTCGCTGGCGATCAAATCTGGCGGACCAATGCGAACGATGGTTGGTACCCGAGCCTTGCTACCACCCCCTTGTCCAAAGTGCACAAACCGCGCCACGAATGCTAGCCGCCCCCCTGTCTGGCATACCAGCTTTAGGCAGCAGCGCATGTCTATCAGAGGCCGGGATTATTCGACTTGTTCTGTCAAATTAGCAGCCAAAACGTAGGGCCCCACCAAGGTGCCAATTTGTCCCTTACGGGCGCCTATACGTACAATCTGACATGTTCTGGACCTTCCACTCTTTGATGACACGCTAGATACTGTCAGGTCGTCGGCTAACGAGAAATGGGGATGGCTCAAACGCACATCTGGAATTTTCCCAGGCGCCCAAATTCGATGTTCTCCGTTATTTGTCTTCTTCTGTTAGTTTGTTGGGCGCATTGACAGGGACGCCAAGGAGGTCAATCACTTCGATCTTCCATTCCTGAATCCATCTCTCATTCTTTGTGTCCCATACTCGCGGGTGCTTCTCAAGTAGCCAATCTTCGATGGTTCGATAAGTAACATAGTCGTCCACGTCCGTAGGTACCCATGTCGAGAGCTCGCTGATAAAGATTTCGTTCGCCATGTTGGTGACTGCGTATTGAAAGCAGCAAAAGTCTCACCGAAATTTGCCAACGAGTGATATTTAAATACTTGTGGGTATACAGGGACACGTCAGCACCGCCCGTTGGGCTTCATGGCGCGACAGACTGCCTTGGCTCTCCCACCTCTAGATAAGGTCAGCCAGCGGATACCTTATGGACAACAGAGGCTCGCTAAGCCCTGAACCATAGTATTTTTCCAGTTTGGATCAGTCTCATCAACAACAACAAGTATTATCAGAATAATCCATCACATTCGTGCTCAATGCATGTGAACCAATATCAAATTATGCTTTGCCTTGCTATTTATCTGACATTTGCCGAATGTGAACAACTTATAAATGGCTGCAGATGATGATATTCATTCTAGTCTCTCCAGTTTCTGTTTTTGTGGAATCGTGGATAACAACTGAGCATCGATTTGCGTTCCCATAGTCAAATTTATAGCATTTCTGACCTCTTCAACAACCATATAGCCGAAGCTCTCCGTCATACGTTCCCTGCTTGTTCCCATTCGGAGTGATTGAAATCCAGTCTAGCATATCCATGACTCAAGCGGACGTAGCCGACGAAGCTTTTGGATGATGCTTCGCATGTCTGGTTAGTTTCGTTCCTCATGGAATTTCCAAGATCCTCGTTACTTACTTTTAGGGAGACAAATTTGCAATAGCCAAAGTGAGTATGGCGATGCTCTACTGCCTCTTCTTGTTGTAAGGCCTCAGTGGATTGTTGGCTTTGCTGCGACCGATCCCTCAGCTCGATTCCGGGTATTTGACAAAACCGACACACCCTCTCTGCGTTCGAATTGTCGTCTATGCCGTGAGATAGAACCTGGAGGTTGCAGTTGAACCACCGGTAGAAGATGTTGCTAGAATGGGGATTGATGCAGGCCAGCCAGTACAGAGCTCCAAAGCCCATAAGAATTATTGTGATGATTAGCCGAACAAAATCCTTGCGCTCTGGATCTCTCCCCCGCCAGGAGTCCAGTACGATCATTGTTAGACTGCACAGAAAAATAATGAGACCCAATATGACTTGAAGGAAACCGGTTTGGAACAGATTTCTAGAATCGTTCTGGTGTCTCGTCCACCAAGTCTGTGTTTTAATCGAGTTAAACCATCCAATGGCAGGGTATCCAATAGGCCTGGGTTCACGGTCCACAGGATCAAACCAGATGAAACCGATCCCGACAAGAGCTGGTGCATCGCGTGTAAGTAACATGTGTAATCAAACATGACTCTTAGAACGAATGGTCTTGATCGAACCTTGAATGAAGAGATGTCCATACACCAAAAGCATGGATGAGAAGTCGATGGCTGTTTCAATAGACGTGATGACGGATGTCACACAAATATAAAACACCGTAACGATCCAATGAAGCACTATGCCTCCTTCTGGTGTCACCAAATAAGCGTAAGGGTCACGATGTGACAGGCTTAGGCCGATACTGCGACCTTGCTTTATCTCGCCCGATGGGATCAACTGGTAGCGAGGCCTGAGAGGTCCTGAGCGTCTCCAAATGAAAGACAGAGGTAGTATATTGGTCCAACCAATAGATTGTTTTACTACCCATGTGTTAGATTTCTGTCAGACCTCGAAGTCATATGTGGAGAGTCGTACCGCGGACAAAAGTGTAGGTAACACTAATCATGCTACCAAGAGCAGACACAGCGATGATTATCGCAGTTGCCACCGCCACCGTTTTTGAGTCATTTTTGACATTTAGAAACTACATCCTAGTCAGTGAGTTGTCCACCGATGGAATATGCTGCGCCTTCTTACAACAGCAGTGTAGTTTTCCAACTTAGCTGAGCCGGCAGTATCTGTCTATGTGAAGGCCATGGACTGAAAGAATGTTACGTGTGGTTCAGATTTGTTTTTGACATCATTTCAAGCTTACCACAAGAATCGCTATCCACAGATAGAGCCCCCCAACAACAACCAGGGCCCAGATCGTGCCCTTTCTCAAGACAGTAAACGAAGGGATTTCTCCAGAAACCTAGAAAGGCTGTCAGAGATATTTACGACACTGGATTGGATGGTGACGCAACACATACCAATGTCGCATTTTCCCATCCATGGAAGCTGAACAGTATTGTGATAATCGCTGTTTGCCAACTTGACTCGCCGTTTCTTGTGGGCAAATTCCAGTTTTCCCTGCATGAAAACATGTGTCCCTTGCGGCTCAAGTAATAACAACCAAAGACGCAGATAATGAAGAGCAAGGATACCTTTGCAGCGGCGGTCAATCTGTTCAGAATGCGACTTTTTGCGCTGGACAAATAAAGAACCAAGCAGACCACTGTTGTGATAACGACAGCGAGAAATCTTAGAACCCGCTCATCAAGATCTATATCCTGCAACCTAGTTTTTGCGCTTGCCGCAAGGAGAATCTGAGCCGCAAAGTACATGGCGTTGGTGCTTGTTGTATATACAAACACAATTCAGAAAGCGTACAATGTGGTTGTTAGTAGTGGAAAACGAGACGTGACATCATCAAGCTAGTATTATGTTAATGCAATGCGCAGTGGAAGACAACGCTGTCTGTACTCACATAAACAAGCTCTCCTCCGGTGAACGGCAATTTGCGGGCAAACTCCATATACATGAACATGCTAAAACGTTATAGCAACGACCGCGTAATGATTTGACGGGTAAACCACCTTACCTTAGAAAGGTGTAAGCATACCCACCGAACCAAAGCCCCAAGGCAATCTTCTTGTTTTCACAATTCATGAGAACAGTGAAAGGACTGTAAAAAATGCCGGTTCCAATCATTTTGTTGATTATCAAAGCAGCTACATCCATATGGTTCAGCTCGCGTGAAGCCTCTTGCATCGGAAATGGGGTTCCATCCACATTATCCATGGACGAGGCATTGGTCGGCGAATCAGGACGATTTTCTACTTCTTTTCAGCTCGAATATTAATTATGTTGATCAGGAAAGAGCGGCATCGCATACCTTGCTCGTTGGCCCCGCCATGCGCATGACCGTTGGCTGCAATACCGTTCATTCTCAGGACCTAGAGGCGGACACGGTTATGTTGATTGCTTAGGTGGTCACCCAATCGTCACCTGCAATGATTCTCAGACCATGGAGTCAGAGAGGCTTTTATCCTGATCTGCGACCCCTAAGTCTCGCCAATTTCCAGGTCGACTTTCCAGGCAGATGAGATGAACCCCGTTATCTCATCCCTTTGACCCCCAAATGTGTATTTTAGCGCCGTTTTTTCGGATGTGGGTCCACTACGCCGATCCTACCTAATTAGGACTTACTATAACAACGCGAATGATCGTGATATCCTCACTATTTATAGACGAGTATAATATATTAACTAGTAGTGATAATATCACGATTTTAGCTCATCTATAAGCAGAATTGACCTAATTTTATATCTACTAATATACTAAGTGCTCTTAGCGAAACCTTAGCTCAGGAGATTGGTAACTTAGGGACTAAGCGCTTAAAAGTAGCCCTACTAGGCTAAAAAGGTACTTATTTTAACTACCTCTAAATCTATAAAGTTAAGCGTTAATTTTCACTACTACTAGCCTTACTATTTGCCTTACTATAGCTTTTTATCCTTATTAACCTTATTATACGCTAAGTAATATAGATAAATATATACCTAGTAGCACCTACTAAACAGTAATAACGCTTTATACTAATATCAGTTAATAAGCTGTATTTTTTTATAGGTATATTACTATATATATATATTAAGCTTAAAAAATGCCTCTATACTTACTAGTTAACTAGTTACTTTAATACTTACTACCTGTTTACTTAATAGATCTTAAAGAGCTACTTTAAGACCTTATTACGCTATTTCTACTACTAAGATCTTAATAATACTAACCTCTCACTACTTAAGGCGTTCACTTATATTAAGTCCTAAGTAGCCTATATCTACTAAGTTTTATAGTTACTACTACTCCCCTTATTAATAGTTATTATTAATGAGAGTATAGTTAGATATACAGACTAATCTAACGAAACGACCACTATTAAGTCTAAACCTACCCCTATAGGCTATAAGATATAAAGTATCTCTAATAGAAGCTTCTTAACTTTATAGCTATAGTATATCTATACTATAGGCTCCTAAAGCCTCTAGCAATCTAAAAAAGCTACTTTTAATAATACTCAGAAGGTAGTATATAAGCTAGTAATACACCTACCCCTATATAGCTATAGCTCTTACTATATTATACTTAATAACTTATTTATTAGCCTTTAACTTTTATATATACTACATAATAACCTCTATATTGCTACTATAAACACCTACTACTAGAACGCTAGTATCTATACGCTTCTTATAGCTATAAAAAAGGCTAAAGAGAAGACTAACTACCTACTATAGGAAACCTTCTATACTGCCCCTATAGAGAACTGCTAAATTAACTAATTCAGCTAGAAGGACCTCTCTTATGCTCTTTTTATATTAACTTACTTCACTAGTAAGAAACCCTTTATACTTTACTATTATTACTTTCTAAAACTATTAGCTATATATTCTAAGATAGCCTAAGTACTATTTAAAGTTATACTTAGGTAAGCTACCTTATAATCACTTTCACAGCTAATAGATACTTAGTAAGATACTTAGCTATCTTAATAAATAATCCTAAGTAAGTATAAGAGATAAACTATTAAATATTATACTAAAAAAGACCTACTATACTTACTATTTATAGTACTTTATAATAAAAAGAAAGAAGAGGTTAATATAAGTAATTAACTATATAAATAGTATATATAGAACCACTATATCTATTATAAAGGCTAATAAGCTCTAATTTATAGCTTTAAAATTAACGTTATTATAAGTAATACTTTTATCTATTAATGAGATCATCTAGCTATAGAGAGATAAGTAAAAGCTAAGACTAAATTTAAGTAAATTTAAGTACTCTATAAGTCTCTATTTATATACTATAAGCCCTTAGGTAGTATATAGAAAAAAGCTTAGAAAGTTCCTTATATAAGTACTGTGATTATAGATATTATTAAAATTAAGCTCTAAACCTATACTTTAACGTAAAAGCCTAAGTAGTAATATTACGCTAGCTACGCTAGTAAAACGATACTATAAAGCCCTCTTATACTAAGGGATCCTAACGTATAGTAGGTTAAGTAGTCTTCTTATAGCTACTAGTAGTGCGATATAACCCTCTATAAGAAGGGCAGTTACTAGTATACTTAGCACTTAACATAGTAAAAGCTAAAAAAGCTAAAAATAAGGTCTTTTCGATTTATATAATAAATTACTATAATTATATAAGTATAGTATTAAAGAATACTGCTCTCTAATTAGCCGAATCGCTTCTGATCGTCGCTGCGAGAAAAACCGCGCTAAAATACACATTTGGGGGTCAAAGGGATGGATGCATGATTAGCTTCGCTTGCAACTCCCTCTCAATTAGGCAGCTGGTTGCCTTACCAGGGTGCGTCAAGGATACGAGCATACCACCAATAAGAAATCTGCTCCATATCTCACCAAGTGGTGTGGCCGATAACAGTTGGACGAACATCTGAGGCCTGGTGACAGCCTAAAGCAAGAAGCCCATTCCTGTCCCTGGATAGAGCGGGGAAGCACGCAGGAAGATGGCCCGGGGATACCCCGTTTTCTTTTGCATCTCGTTGTCGCCATGCTTTTCACCTCGAAAGGACTCCAAGAATTGCTGTTTCAATACTTCAATTTCTGATTTGTTTTGGTCCTGTGGGTGTACCCCCACCCCCCCGACAGTTCAACTTTGCTTATCTCCTGCGATACTCTGCTACGAACAAACCCTGTCCCATGAACAGCCGGCGCAGCGGCGACACAGACCCCAGTCTCTCATCGCTGCAGATCCCATCAGCCTTTCCCAATGATCAATCGCCGCCGACAACGAGCTGTAGAGCTTCTTCGACAATGTTCTGATGATGCCAAATGTAACAACAACGCGCTCTTACAGAGACTGAAAGACGCGACCAAGCGCAAAGGAGAGCCTTCGCCACATTACGAAGATGAAGACAATTCGCATGAGGAAAGAACCATGCTTCCGACACCAGACACCCTCAATTCAGCGATAGACAAGGATCTTTTGAGATGCAAATGTCAATTGTGTCAGCCGTTGGGACGTGAAGAATCTGAGAGCGTCGAAAATGAGTTTGCAATGTTGGACAGCGAGAGGCTCAAAGACTATGCAGTTCTCATTCTCTGTGGATGTCTCTTCATCACAAGACACTCAGCGTTCGCTACTGTCAACAGCCTCATGCGCTTCGTTATGAAGTACTCTCTGCCAGGGGAGGACGATCACTTGAGCATCTTTGGCAAGATCGCCGGACAGCCTTCAAAATGTAGGTTGCCCCATGATGGCAGCTTTGTCAAGTGGAACGAAGTCGAACACATGAAAGATGTATGCAATCCATGTCGTTGGAAAGCCTTCAAGGATGCGTATGAATTGAAACGCAGGATCGTTTCTGTATACCATCTACCTCAAAAGATGACTAAGACGACAACTCCGACAACATCAAACATTAACATATTGAATCTGAGTGACGCAAACCTTCCTTTTGTGAACCAGACGGAGTTGAAGGACATTAAGAACAGCACACTCAGCCTCAAATTCTACAGCTGCAAGGTCCACCCGTTGTATATCGATGTCGATCCTGAGTTGAGGGCGCTTGATGTAAGTGCTACATACTATCCGATACTCTTACAGGCCCATGAAACACATTTTAATCAACGCTGCCCAGGGAGTGGAAATCTTCCGCAAGGTTTATCGCTATCAGCCCCTTGAAAAACAAAGAATTGAGGATGCAAAGGAAGAGGCACGGATAGCCTTTGTCATGTCGCGACATAAAAGTGTCGCACCATTACTCTTTGCATTTAGCCACGACAATCGAATCTACGAAGTCATCGAGTTGCTGTACGAGCGAAAGAAAGGAACACTAGACAGCCTTTTGCTGGGAGGTCTCCTCCAGCCGGCAGAGCTGGTATCGATTGCTGGCCATCGAGTTGAAATGGTCGACAACGTACTGTGGGGAGCGATGATTAATATCGTCGAGGCTGTTGTTGCTGTTCATTCTTCAATCGAATCTCTGAACCCACTAGACATCAAACCTGCCAATATACTGGTGGGCACGAACGAGAAGGTGGAATTTGCTCTGTACCTCACCGACTTCGGACACATCGCAGAAAAGACTCCACGAAAAGCTGCCGTTGAGTATGCCCCACCCTTGCTCAACATTGGAGCAGGTATAGGGAAAGAATCACCAACAAAGTACGACGTCTGGTCCATGGCCTGCATGTTGCTTCAAGTTCTAGTCTTCATAGATGGAAAGTGTGAGGCATCAGAACTTAAAATTTTCAACACGGAGAGGCAGGAGGGCTTCAAAGACGCTGCATTTTGGACCGATGAAGGTGGTAAAATCAGACTCAGGAAGCCAGTCTTGGAAATGTTGAAGAATCTTGAAAAAGGTAGCGGAGGAAGCCGGACGTTTCAAGTCGTTGAGAAGATCCGTGAAATGTTCAGCATAGACCCCGACGCTCGAGATACCATGGAAGGATGTTTGGAAGTCTTCCAGGACACAAAGTACAGTAAATTGCCAGAGGGTCAAGATCACATGATATGCGGATGTGAGAAGTGGACGGTGAAATATCGGATTGGGAGGCATGAACGAAGATATCCCGCGAATTTAGCCGTATATCAGGATTCGAAGAAGGCTGACGGCATTTTGATGCCCTCTGAACAACGTCAACAGCCAGGCGAAAGGATTACAATTGAGCTGAAACTGGGTAGCGATCCGCCTGAGCAGGATGAGAACTCCTGCGACTCGATTACCTTTGCGCCTGCGGCATTTTGGCGAACCGAGCAAGAAGACGACCGGGAACGCGAAGACTTAGGTCATGAAGACATGAAAACCGAAGGCACGGAAGCAGTATGGTTTAATGGTCTTCATCCGACCCATACTATTCTTTTCCCTCGTGGCGATGAATACCGGAAATTTGTTGCATTGGTAACACGTCAGGAGATCAAGCGTAAACCTTTATCCAACAGCACAGAGTTTCGCATTGAGCGCTGCGTCATGAACGATCACACTTCCTACATACACGGTAATGTTCAGCTGTGGCATCTGCTCTCAGAGCAAGAGTACGACAGTCGGTTCGGACGGACACCTCTCTCTCCTGCCGCAGGCAGACGACCCAGCTTTGCCAACATAAAGCCTAAAGGCCTTACTGACTGGAAGCTGATGTTTTGGGTGCACCATCCATCAACTAAGGACAGAATCTGCGTGGTTCTCGACATTGGAGAGAAGACTTGGAAGCTGAGCGACAAACCCGGCAGCCCTCGAGTTCTCATCAAGCAAATGCACTTGTTACCTCTGAAACCGAGAATTCGCGCAGCTGTTTTTTTTTTCAAACCGTCTCTGAGCGACGACGGACAGTTGAGGAATACCCATTCATTCCCATTGACGCCCTCGTTAATAAGATAGAGATAGTGTTTGCTTCTGCAGAAGGCAAGTACATGTCTGGAATTTCAGTTTCTCTTGGCATGAAATTAAGCTAACTCGTATTCACTTTCTAGAAAAAGCCGAATTCCTACGCCGGCTGAAGCAATCTGGATTCCTGCCGCAGTAGGAAAGTCCTCAGGAAATATGCGCATTGGGGTATAAGACACATTATAGTAAACAATCGTCTCAAGACGTACTGGAAGTTCAGCAAGTCAATACATAAACACTCCTATGTAGACTATTCGCCATTAAAGTATTTCATTCAGTCTCAACTTTCGTCTACAGTATTCCTACTGGATCTCACTATCAAATGGCATGGATACGAGCATAGGAACGGGTGATCTCACTGGCCTTGGGATTTGTGATTCGTCGGCATTCTTCAGTAATCTCACTTATCTTGAATGTCTGTTTGAAGTATTGAATTTGCTACTGCTTAGCAAGCATCCAAGCTTCTGTGAGTAGACACCGCTTCTACCAAGAGTTCTCTCTATTACCGGGCGGAATTGACCGTGCCTGAGGTATTCACTCATGAGGCAGATGTGTTGCTCGGGAATCGGATATCGACTACAAATACGGCTCTGGATGACTTTTCATTCTCTATCTATGTATTCGAAACGGAATGGAACATCGAGAAATTTGAGCCGAACCATGACCCCAAATTTGTCATCTCAGTCCTGAGAGGACTGGAACTTTCATCTCCCCATTGCGTCCTTGGCTGGCATTTGGCGCTTTTGATCTTGCAATCTAGTGGTGGTGCCCACTATTTAAGAGTTTGTTCACGTTGCGAAACTGCTCAAGACTTTGCAGCAGACTTCACCAACGAAGTAAAACACACATTTACCACAAAACAGCAACACCGACAAGCACAAACAAAGCCCCATCTTCTCACACTTACACCTCAAATCCAACCATGTGCCTAATCTGCAACCGCAACATCCGCCGCAACGACGGCTGGAAACCGCCCCCGCTGCCATCAGACGACGAGGAAGACGACAGCCCGCGTCCAGGATACTACATCCAACCACCCCAGAAAACAGTCGTCCAGCCCGCGCCCAGCCACTCCGCCCACCCAACCTTCGCCGCCTACGAAGTCCCAGAACCAACCCCCGAAACAGAATCCGCCCTCCGCCCCCCTTCGGCTGCGTCGTCTACGGCACAACCCCCACCGCCCGCCTCGCGCGCGCCTTATTCGACCGCACCACCATGTGCCGCCGCTTCGACAAGTCCCGCGACACGCCAGACCGGATCGAAGTCGTCGCCTTCCCTCTGCCAGAGACCGCATCAAACCAAGAACGCGCAGAGGCGTGCGTCGCCCACTACGAGCGGGAGGTTGAGAGTCGTATGGCCATGGCCGACAAGGCCGAGTTGGTCTCGTGGTTCCTGCCTGAGCGCTTTATGGACAGCTATTACTCGCGAATGATCCTGGCGATCAACAGGTTCGACGTGGACGAAGATGGCGACGTTGAGATCGCGTCTTGGGAGCCGGCGCTAACTCGGGAACGTTTCGCCATGCCGGTGAGAAGAACTGAGAGCCGCTATGGCAGCTATCTCCTCATTAAATGGTTGCCACAAAAGGAGCTATTTGCTGAAGTCGACAACCCGGGATATACCGCTCAAAAACGTGTTGGCTGCAGTGGTGAGATTGCATTCGAAAATATTGGTTCAGGCCTCAGGGACGCGACGAATGAAGTTGCTGTGTTTTACAACCACTACGTTCAAGACGGTTTACTCGACCAACATCTAGAAAAAGCAAGAGCGACTCGACAGAGTTTGTCAAATAAGGCAGAGGTAGATCATCACCAACAGAGTCAAGATATCAAAGACGCATGCAGCTGATAGCCACGGGACAGCTATGAGTGAGACTGAAGCAACAATCAATTACGTTAGCTGAGTTCAAGCGGTGTGACATGTTTCGTCCTGAACCCGTAAAGTCTGTACTGCTCTTTTGCCAAAACCCACTCCTCCAACGTCCATAATTCATACAATGTCAGTAACGTCGTGATAATATAAGACCCTTCGACTCTAGGCTTTCGTACCAGCGCAGCCTCCGTTGTGTCCGTCGACCTCGTCATTACAGTCAACATCATGATCCGCGACCGCACGGCGTCCTATGATCCTGCTGCGCTTCATGTACCGGTTGGCCGCGCTCTTCTTTGCAGAGCCATATCCAGTGAGCCCCTCAGGAGGAGTGACGGGGCCCGGACCCATAAGCGGTCCAAGATCGGGAAGACCGCCATCACCGTTGCCGTTGTCAGTACCTGCGGGCGCGTTGTTGCCACCAGCCCCAGAGTCCCTTGCTCCCAGACCGCTGCCGTATCCACCATCGGGGCTTCCTTTTGGCAAGGAGTTGATGATGCTCTGAAGCAGAGCCTCCAACTCTGCCTGTGATAATCCAGGGGGAGTGGGCGTTGGTGGAGGTGTCACTGCAGCTGGTGGGTTACCTGCGGGAGCTGGTGCTGATTGACTCTGGGGAGGAGATGGGGCTGCAGGCGCGGGATTGTTCGCAGGAGCGGGGGTGCTCGTGGGTGCCGGTGTATTTGCAGGAGTCCCCGCGGGCGGGTTGCCTTGAGGTGGAGATGAAGGGTTCCCGGAATTCGGGTCGCCAGCGCCACCATTGCCTCCAGAACCATTGCCGCCGGAGCCGGCGCCAGCATCGTCATCAGATGGCATGCTCAGCGCTTGACCATCGGCACTGTACACAGTGGCGGCCCAGTCACCTCCGCAAATGTCTGTAGACAGACCGTCGCAAGGCTTGTTGCACTGCTCTCTTGGAAGACGCTCTGCGATTTGGAACATGTTTCCACACCAGCACTCCTTTCCGTACTCTGTAGCAGCAAGCTTGAAGCCCATGGAAGCGCAGTGCTCAATGCACTTCTCGTTGGACATGCTACCAGCAAAGTAGTCTGATGGGTCGCCGTCGAGTGTTCGGATGTTTGAATCCTTGAAACAGCCAAGAAGCTTCCAACCAGAGCAGTCCGAGGCAGCTTTGGGTGCAGCATTGTTGGAAGCGGCGTTGCCCGAACCTGCGTTGGGATCTCCAGCACCCGCACCCTCACCTCCATTGCCAGTTGACGCCGGTGAAGGCGGACTCGTGTTGGCTGGTGCTCCGTTGCCACTCGGCGCTCCTGAAGCAGCACCTGCGCCCGCTCCATTGTTGGGGTTACCGATGCCAGTGTTGCCTCCAGAGCTGACGTTGGGATTGGGAGGATATTGTGCAGGAGACGCTCCATTTCCATCAGGGGAGTTGGCCGATGTAGCAGTACCAGACGTGTCAGGCGGGCCGTTGCCAGAGCCATTTCCTGAGCCATTACCTGCGCCGGAACCATTGTTGGGATCAGTAGGAGATGCGCTAGGCGGAGGTGCCCCAGCTCCAGCACCACCTGTAGGTTGTCCACCATTGGAGGTTATGCACGGCGTCGTTGCGGCGTTGGCAGGACCGGCATTCGCGGGCGTAACAGCGGGATCTCCGTTGCCAGAGCCTCCATTGTTGCTACCCGAGCCATTGCCAGAGCCATTGTTAGGGTTGCTGACTGGTGGGTTGCCCGGACCTGCGCCATTGGCAGATCCACTGCCCGTTGGCTGACCTCCGTTTGCCGTAGAGCCGGGTGTTGATGCAGCACCATTGCCGTTACCGGAACCGTCGCCGGTAGGCTTCACGTTGCCTGATTCGCCATTGTTGGGACTTCCATTGCCGTTGGCAGAGCCATCATTGGGGTTGCTTGCTGGGCTACTGTTGCCATCTCCATTTCCAGAGGCATTTGTCGGCTGGGAATCTTTTGCTGTAGAGCAGGGAGTTGATGAAGCCCTATCGCCATTGGAGCCGTCACCAGCACCGTTTCCAGAACCGTTGCCATCTCCATTGCCATTCCCGTTGCCATTGCCGTTACCATTGTTAGAGCTGTTGCCAGAACCGTTGCCGCCATCTCCGGGAGCTGCGGTAGGTCCAGGAAGGACGAAAGCAGTCACGGTGGTGATGACCACATTGGCCGGGCCGTTGGCGCCTCCTGATCCCACGACTGCATCCGAAGGGGCACAGTACCAGCCACCTTTGCAGTGGTAGCAAGGCCAGCCCATCCCGCACGGAGCAGGCACCATTGGCGTCTCCTGAGGGGGGCAGAACCAGCCGTCGAGGCATTCCGAGCATGAGTATCCCCTTCCTGGGCAGGGACTAGAACCAGAGGATGGCTTGGAGGGAGACGCTGGGCATGCTGGACATTGAACCACTGCCGGACAGTCGGAAATGGGGATGACTGGGGTGGATGGCGGGACGTTCCCCGATGGTGAGGGGGCTTCTGGTTCTTCAACAGAAAAGATGCCGCCGGATTGACTTGTTGGAGATGCTCCAGAGTTGTTGCCTCCACCTGGCGTCGCAGCAGGAGCTTGCGAAGGGGCTTGCGAAGGGGCTTGTGAAGCGGCCGGTGAAGTCTCGGCGGTGACGGTGATTGAAGGGCTCGCTGCAGGTGCTGAAGGAGACGAAGTGACGGGAGCGGGAGCAGTTCCATCCGACTGGTCAGGGTTTGCAGAAGCAGAATTGGCTAGGAAAACATGTTAGCTTGTCTTTCGTCTCAGCGCGATGGCAACTTACCAGGTGCAGGCGGTGTCGCAGGACTACCCGATGGTGCGGGTGGTTGACCTCCTCGATCGGTGTTCTGAGGTTGGCCGTTGCTCGGGCTTGAAGTCTCAGGGCGAGATGCTGATGCCGTGGGTGCAGGATTTCCACCTCCGGCAGAGGACGGAGAAGCCGGCGATGACTGGCCATTGCCAGCTGACGGAGAGATGGGTGATGACTGACCACCAGAAGACGAAGCAGCAGAAGGAGCAGCAGCAGACGGAGCAGCAGACGGAGCAGTAGACGGAGCAGCGGACGATTGCTGCCCGCCAGTAGCGGTTGGTGTCATTGAGGGACCTTGGGAGGTAGCTCCGGCAGCTGGAGATGATGGAGAAGCACTGCCTGCGTTGCCATTCGCCGACTGAGAGGCAGATGAAGCAGACGGGACTGATGTGACTGAACCAATGGCACTTCCACTTGCCGGCATCGCGTCTGACGCAGGAACTCCGGACGACCTCGAAGGAAAATCAGAGCAAGGGACGGCAAGAAATGTTGGAATACCCTTGGCGATGTTGACGACAGTGCACAGCTCAGACTCTGTCGCATCTCCCAGAGTAGTGACCGGGCTTGGAGCGTCTCCCATGATAGGAATCGCAGTTGTGGCCTCACTGACAGCTTCAGAGACGGAAGCTAGAACACTTGATAATGCGGTGGAGTCATCAGGAAGCTGTGGCACGTTGAGCCCACCGAGATTCGTGGGAAGTATCGAAGACTCAGGTAAGATGACTGTGGCCGCACCCAAGTTGCTGCTCAAATCCGGGATGACGGGGTTGCTAAGGGGGTCGGAGCTGCCGATAGGGACCATGGAAGTCATGATATTCCCAGAATCTGTCACAGCAGCGACAGCCGATGGCAATGAGGTAGATGGGTTGTTCAGAAGAGAAGTCGCGGCGCCAACCGGTTGTGCAAGCGTGTCCGTGATGATGGGAAGATTGCCACCAACAGGAGCCTCGGTCATGCCAGGAACGGGAAACGGCAGTTGACCACCAGCTGAGGATGAGGCAGAATTAGGTGCTCCTGTAATGCCGGACAGAATTGACGGAACGACTGGAGCTACACTGCCGCCGACGCTGGCAGCTGCATTCACCAAACTCTGGACTGGTGTTCCGTCGATGAAGGTTCCAACAACATCACCGATATTGACTGTTGAAGCTGCGGCAGCTGCACCGCCTCCTGCGCGCCTAGCAGTCAGGGTTGCGACGATCCCACCAGCGTGGCTTGTGACATGGCTGAAAGCGCCGCCGACGACGCCACCAAGAGCACCGAAAGGGCCTTGTGGTTGATTGTTGCCAGCTGCAGGAAGAGGAGTGGTGATGGCTGACTGGTCTTGATTGGGAGCTGGAGCAGGTGGACGAAAGATGCTACCTGGAAGGGAGTCGATGCCAAAGAATTGTCTGCGTTCAAGACCTGGATTGCTTTTGGCGACGAGGTTGGAGTGGTCTTCCTCCAGAATTGGCTGGACTGCCTGGGTAACGGCAAAGGCTGTGAGGAGAGCCAGGACGATCAGACTGATGATGACTGTCGTCTGCCTCTGTCGAGGCGTTGGTCCCGAAGGACAGGTGGGCCACATGATGGGCGATGGGGGCTATCAAAGCACGAATGGAACGAGTGAAATGACGAGATTTGTTCTGATGAGGACTGCCAGTGGGAATGAAGGTTCCAAAACCGGGTTCCAAGAAAACGAGCCAAAATTGTAGCGAGAGTGGGATGTGAGGAGGTTGTGTGGTGATGTTGGTGGGAGAAGAAGAGGAGACGTCGGGGGGATGGAGAGGCAGACGGATGATATACTCTGCCATGACCGAACCTGATAGCTTCCCATCAAGGCAGGTAGGAATGATTCCAGGAAGGCGTCACAGAGGTAGGAGAGCTGCCCCGGACATGATGGGAAGGGGGGTGCTGCTCTCTTTCCTGGGATGGTTGGGTGAGGGAAGGAGGTGTTGTGACCAAGGGAAGGAGACGGAGGCTGTACCTATTGCTGTGAAGCAGGAGAAGCTAGGCAAGCGTGCATTTGCACCTGCTTGATGCCATCTAGATAGCTTCTGGGGCAGCAACTCGTCCGCACACTTCCCATTCTTTGCCTTCGTAAGAAGCAGTACCGCCTGCTTTGATGTTTCCCTGTTTATTGACTCGAGTCGCCGGGATGAAGGTCAAGAATGCGTGATGCGGCAAGCCCTCATCCCCGTCGTCTAGTGGTATCAGCTTTCCTGTATCTCTTTGGCCGGCTCTGTAGATGGTGAATTTGAAGGTCACTCACAGGGTCCAAACCGGCCTTAGAATCGTACAAGGCAACACGATTATCGACACCCATTGAGCAACAAGCCATACTCGACCAACGCCTTGTCCAAAGTTTTGTTGAATTCTCACTGTCTATCCGAACTGTCGTTAAAACCGATGCTTCGCCAATGCCAACATTGGATGCCTCCCATAGTCTTGATGAAATCTCTCAGGCGCGGTCTCTCTCGTCTTCTGGTCTCTGTGTCGACTTCCCCAGATCTGTCGCCAGACGCGCTCTACCCCCGAAAAGAAAAAAAAGCACCTTCCGTGACGTCTAGGCCTTCTCTTCCTTGCCCCATCTCTGCGTCTCGTCGCCGCCCTGCCAGTCCTTCTCAACGTAGCCGATCTGGCTCTTGACCTTTTGCACCGTGTCCTTGTCACCGGTGTTCTTTCCGATGTTGTCACTGCAAGACTCATTAGCACCAACCGCATCAACCACCCTCCTTCTCGGGGATACTCACCTAATCTTGATAGCCGGCTTCCCATTCGCAGAGCTCAGCTTAATCACAATATTCAGCGGCACAGACTTGGTGCCCGTCTTGAGGTGCTTAAAGTCATTAGTAAGGAACGTGCCCACGCCAAACGTCGGCGTGAAGCCCGCCGCCTCGGAAATGGCCTTGTACTGCAGACACTTGTCGATATCCAACGAGTCGGAAAACACCATCGTCTTCTTCTCCGTGATGCCCTGGCTGTCGTAGTACTGCCGCAGCATCTTGACGTAGTCCGCCGGGTCGCCCGAGTCCTGCCTGACGCCCTGGAACAGCTCCGCGTACGTCTGCAGCGTGCCGTCCGCCTTCTTGAACTGGCTGTCGTCCTCCCCGTCCAGCGCGTGCACCGGCTGGCTGAAGGAGCGCAGGAACTCCTGCGTGCCAAACGTGTCCGTAAGCGCGATGCCGAGCTTGCCCCCGAAGCAGCCGACCCAGTAGCGCAACGCCAGCTCTGTCGCGGCGCGGTAGTCGTCGTGGATGGCGGCGATGCCCATGAACCACTCGTGCGCGACGGTGCCGACGGGCGGGATGCCGAAGCGCATCGCCAGGTGGACGTTGCTCGTGCCCGTCAGCCTGCCCGGCAGGCCCTTCTTCTCGCCCTCCTTGCTCGCCTTGACGAGGCCGCGGAAGACGAGGGCCTGGGTGTGGTAGTCGCGGCGGCGGCGGGTGCCGAACTCGGAGAAGGTGCAGCCGGCCTCGAGCAGGCGCATGCCCTTGTCGAAGGCCTGCTCCTCCTGGCCCTCGTAGCTCCAGTCGGTGTCCATGAAGCGGAAGTAGGCCTCGGAGGTGAGGGCCAGCAGGGGGATCTCGTAGAGGATGGTCTCGAGCCACGCGCCCTTGATCTCGACGTGCAGGTCGCCAATGTCGGAGTCGGCGCCCGTGTCCTCGCCGACGGGGTGGAAGGTCGCGATGGCCTGCTTGCTCGGGTGCAGGCGGAACTCCTTGAGGAAGTTGACGTACTCGTCGGTCAGGTAGGTGCAGTGGGTCTTGAGGAAGCGGTACTCTTCGTCTGAGAGGGAGATGTTGCCGAGTTCTGGTGTTGCGCGCGTGGTGAGTCAAAAGTTCAATCGCGCATCATGATGGAGGGGCAGGGGGTTACTCACTCCGGATCTGCTCCTGCAGCCAGTTGAAGGCGGCTCTGGACAGCTTCTTCTCGGGTGTGCGGTTTGTGAAGGCGTAGGTGACGGGGACGTCTCTGAAGTACTTGAAGACGGCGCATTGCATCGTCAGCTTGTACAGGTCGGTATCCAGGAAGGATATGACGCCCTCGGGGAAGGGCGAGGAGCTGTTGAAATCCATGGTCGCTGGTTATTCACAGACGTGGCTCGGGTTTGGCGTGCAGAATTATCGTTGGTCAATTCGTCGTCGCCGAGGGGATGCGACGAGAGCAAAAGTTGGAGTTTTCGCGCTGTGCAATCGGAGAAGAATCTGCAGGCGAGGTCGGACTCCGGGTGTGACGAGCGGCGCGCGATCGTGACAAAGCTCGGAGGGGGTGGAGGAGGGTGGAGGGGTGAAGAGGAGGGGGAGGGGTAGCACACGCTGCACCGGCGGCTCAGTGTGTTTGGTTTGGCGGGAGGAGGATGACGAATCGGCGGGACTCGGCAAGCCTGAGCTGGGAAAGCTGCAACCGCGAGAGAAGCTAGCCAAGGCAGTTATCCCTAGCTAAGCTTGCTGATTGATAAGGCGGCGGGCGGGTTGGCAGGGGTTGTGAAGTTTCAATGCGACTTTTAGGTGTCGCAGTTGAGATTCAGACAGCGGAATGAGGGGCGGACGGGGGCATGAATCGCCTTTTTTTTGTCGTTGGTTTTAAGAGTTGTAAGGTATGGAGACACGCTGATGTAATTCTGAAGCCCATTGTTTTGAATCCAATGTTTTCAGTAAACCTTTCTTTACCACTTACCTTAAGAGTCTGCAGTTTCGGTGATGCAAGTCTGTGAAGAGAGATAAAGCAAAGAGGTACTTTTGCATTATGACAACTGATCATTCAAATCGCGGAGATGGCCGCATTCAATGACAAGTTCGGTGCTTTCCACCACCTGCATTCCAGTCGTTGACACAGTCAGCCCGCAGCTCGCATTCAGAACCAAGGTAACTTACATAATAAGCTAAGGTGGTGGCCGCTGCAGAAGGGGTCCAATTGGCAACCGTCAACTGGTGGAAGCCCCATGACGCGCGGCACTGTCACCTCTTGTGTTTGCAATGACAGAGAACACTATGCGACGTATGATACCATGCTCAATCCCGTCGCTGATAAGACTTAGACCAACAAACAGAAACACCAGATGGAGCCCACCCCTAAAACGGCGTCCGTTTGAATGAAAAACAGCCGCAGCAACCAAGGTACAGAGAGAATCAGCCAAGTCCCTGCTTGGCCTTACTTGGCCCTCTCACGGTCTCATCCTCTCAAAATGCCCTCCCGCCGGTGGGGTGGAGGGGCACCTTGTGCACAGACCACACCTTAATTATTTTTCATTGCTCCGAACGCCGACAAAATTTTGGCAGCCGTAATTTTCTTTTATTTCTTTTTTCCCCAGACCAGCGACGAGGCAGAGCTGCGAACCCGAAAAAACATCGCCAGCCTCACAAACCCCCACGACGACGACGACGAATCGCTGCCTCACTCTCTACGGGCAACGCATACCCTCGATCGAGCTCAATTGATACCCTCTCTCATTCTCGTCGCCCCGGCCAGGAGGCCAAACCACACACCACGATGGACCTCCACCGCTGCCGCTTCATCGCCTACCCTCCTTCCGCCATCAACGCCCTCGCCTTCTCCCACCCCTCCGCCCGCACGAAGCAGCACTCCGCCCTCTCCCGCCTCGCCGTCGGCCGCGCGAACGGCGACATCGAGATCTGGAACCCCCTCAACGGCGCCTGGCTCCAGGAGACCGTCCTCCGCTCCGGCGCAGACCGCTCCGTCGACGGCCTCGTCTGGGTGACCGACCCCGACGACACCCCCTCCGCCCCGGGCGCCGCCACCATCCCAGGCCGCGCGCGCCTCTTCAGCATCGGCTACACCTCCGCCGTCACCGAATGGAACCTCGAGACCGGCCGGCCCCTGCGCCACGCCTCCGGCCAGCACGGCGACATCTGGTGCCTCGCCGCCCAGCCCCCGGCCTCGCCCTCCGACCCCGTCACCCGCCTCGTCGCCGGCACCATCGACGGCGTCCTCGCCCTCTACTCCGTCGAGGACGGCGAGCTGCGCTTCCAGCGCATCCTCGTCAAGTCCCCCACCAAGAAGGTCCAGATGGTCAGCATCGCCTTCCAGTCGCGCCACACCTTCGTCGTCGGCTGCTCCGACTCGACCCTCCGCGTCTACGACATCAAGCGCGGCTCCTGCCTCAGCAAGATGACCATCGGCCCCGAGAAGGACCGCAAGGACGCCGGCGCCAGGGAGCGCGCCGACATCATCGTCTGGAGCGTCAAGACGCTGCCCTCGGGCGACATCGTGTCGGCTGATTCGGCCGGCCAGGTCTGCATCTGGGACGGCAAGACGTACACCCAGGCGCAGCGCATCCAGGGCCACCGCCAAGACGCCCTCAGCCTGGCCACCAGCGCCGACGGCTCCGCCATCATGAGCGGCGGCATGGACCGCCGCACCGTACTCTACAAGAAGACATCCGGCAACGGCGCCCGATGGGGCAAGGTCTGGAGCAGGAAATACCACGAGCACGACGTCAAGGCCATGGCCTCGTTTGAGAGCAGGAGCGTGAGCATCGTCGTCACAGGAGGTAAGCTTTGAATTCACGTCACATATTCCATTCAAGTCACTAACTAAACCCCCAAAGGCCCCGACGCCTCCCCCGTCGTCCTCCCGCTCAAGGAACTCGGCCGCGAGAACCACAGAACCCTCCCCCACCTCCCCCAGACGCCCCCCCTCGCCAGCGCGCCCGACGCCCGCCTGCTCGTCAACTGGTGGGACAACCAGGTCGAGGTCTGGAAGCTGCAAAACTCCTTCGACGGCCTCTTCGGCGACGGCGTCGCCCCCGCCGACAAGGACAAGGACCTCGACGCCAACCGCAAGCTCCTCAAGACCATCCTCGTCAACGGCGACTCCTCCATCTCCTCCGCCGCCATCACCCCCGACGGCTCCCTCTGCGCCGTCGCCACCCCGACCGCCCTCAAGGCCTTCCACCTCCGCCACGACGGCAACCCCACCAAGCCCTCCGACGTCGCCGTCTCGACCATCCCCGTCCCGCCCTCCTTCGCCTCCAACGGCGCCAGCAAGGTCATCCTCTCCCCGGACGGCGCCTGGCTCGCCGCAGTCCAGGACGGCTCCAAGGTCCTCGTCGCGCGCATCACCCGCGACGCCGACACCGGCGCCGTGGCCATCGAGAAGCCCCGCGCCGTCGCCCGCCTCCGCCGCAACGTCCCCAAGCACCAGTCCCACGGCGGCCTCGGCAGCTACGAGAGGACCGTCGCGCACCTCGCCTTCTCCCCGGACAGCCGCATGCTCGCCGCCGCCGACCTGGCCGGCTTCATCGACACCTGGGTCTTCGGCGCCCCGTCCCCCCGCACTGAAGACGACGACGAGGAAGATTCCGCCTCCGACAGCGACTCCGACGAGGCCGCCGACGCCGACGCCACGGAGCGCTGGATCCGCAACCCAACCGCCTCCCTCCTCCCCAAACTCCCCGCCACCCCCGTCGTCCTCTCCTTCTCCCCGGACCTCGCAACCACCGCCAACAACACCCCAGAGTACACCCTCGCCGCCGTCACAACCGCCTGGCACATCCTCATCTTCAACCCGGCCGCCGGCTCCCTCAACGCCTGGTCCCGCCGCAACCCCGTCTCCCGCCTGCCCGCGACCATCCGCGAGACCCGCGACCTCGCCAAGGGCGCCCTCTGGCAGGGCCCGCGCGTCTGGATCTACGGCATCAACTTCCTCTTCATGCTCGACCTCTCCCAGGACCTCTCCGCCCCCGTCGCCGTCGCCGACCCGGACACCGCCGTCGTCGTCCACGCGCACGCCGCGGGCACCAAGCGCAAGCGCAAGGGCCCCGACTCCGGCGCCGGCTCCAAAATGTCCATCGGCGCCATCGTCCCCGCGCAGGTCGACCGCTTCGTCGCGGCCAAGGGCACCAAGGAGTGGCAGGACGACATCGAGGCCCGCGCCCCTGCGGACGCGATGGACGTCGACTCCGACGCAGACTCCGCCGACGACGGCGCCGCTGCGGGTTCCGACTCAGAAGAGCCCGAGTCCGGCCTCGCCACGCTCCGCGGCCGGCAGGAGGAGACCCAGGCCGAGGATGGCGCCGGCAAGACCCGCTGGTGGCACACGTACAAGTACCGTCCGATCTTGGGCATAGCGCCGCTCTCCGGCACCGGCGCCGCGTCGCTCGAGGCTGTCCTCGTCGAGCGGCCGCTGTGGGAGGTGGACCTGCCCGAGAGGTACTTTGGCGCCGACGAATGGGAGAGGTGAGAGAGTGTGTGTCCGACACGCTCTGCCCTGCCCCTCTGGCCGACCAACCAACCCCCCCTCGTGGGCACGCATCTCAGCGGGGCGCTCATTTCCCGGGCAGCGTCATAGGCACAGCTGGGAAGACAGGACCTCCGAGGAGGAGGGAGAGGATGGAGGGAGAGAGGGGGGACTTGGTTCGGGTTGCCGAACGAGGACGAGCCCCCAAGGCTGTAGACGCAGCAAGGCAGGTCAGGTCAGGTCAGTCGCGCAGGATGAATGGCCAGATCGAAGCCCACACCAAATCTCGGTCAACTTCGGCGCTACCCTTTCCTACTCCTTTGGTGCGTGTTTGTCTATCTCTCACACACCCACCTGGACGGGTTGGGCTGTCCCTCTTTCCTCACCGCCAATGGGCGAAGGTGAAAAAGAAAAGAAAGGAAAATCAGGCAGGAGGGAAAGATAAAGGGTCACCGTTACAATTACTCATGTTTCTTCGTTTACTTTTACGTATCTAGTTCGTCTCGTTGCTGTATCATACGGTGTCTACCAATATCCTTCTGTAGACCGAGAGAGACACAGCTACAAATGTCGTCAAAATTGGTTGGTCATCATGGACAAGGGAGTTTTTCCTCACTTTGGGAGTAAATATGCAAGAAATGAAAAAGAGTGGGAGATGTAAGAGAGAAAGAGGTACAGAGTACGAGGCATGGAAAAATCCTAAAAGGAGGCCGCGTAGTCTTGCGGTCTTGGCGGTGAAAGGGGTGCAGGACCAAAAGGATTTGTGTGCTTGGCTCCATCAGCCTGCTGGCTGTGTGGGTGGCCCGACCAACCCCCCGTATGATCTCATCTGCGTCTATTAGTCGTTCTCATAGATATCAGGGTAATGGCATTAGAGAAAAGTTCCCTTATTTTGAAACATTCTCAACAAGATTGTTCGTCTCCTCGTGTTCAGGCCGCTGAGACCGAGTGCGAAGTTCTCGTGAGATGTGTGCCGTTTCCCGTCCGGAAGATGGGCGCAGACGGACGACAAAACTCCAAGTGGGAGACATGTCTGGTTCGGAATCCAACGTTGGCCACGAGCCTACTGCACAAACCCTTCCGTAAGACACCAGTGACGCTCGCCTAAGCCTGACCGCCCCGCGGCGAACGCAACAAGAGCAAAAGCTTGTCTCGCCGTCCCGGCGTCCACAGACAGATGGGACAGAGGGGGAGGAGGCCAAGCCCTGCGTAAACCCCCATCACCCGGGCTTGTCCCCATCTCCCCCGGGCGAAGCCCGATGACAAGTCGTCTCCAGGCATTGGCCGCGGGAAAAGAGCCAGGCTGACAAGCTGCTCGCGCGTACGGCGCCTGCCTCGGTGTGTCCATCCCGCTAAAATCGGCACGAGATCCCGCCGTAGATGGCGAGACTCGTGTTCACTGTGATGAGCCTGGGCAGTCGAAAAGATAATCATCCCATGTCTGACTCCGGCCAAGGACCAACACGTAGACCATGGGCCCCGGATGCGGCGCAATCCATACGGACTATCAGGGGGAGCTTACGAGTTTAAGCTTCAACCTCGCCTTTCTCCAACCTTGACGCCGCGTCCTTGTCGATGTTGACAAGCTCCCTCTGCCCGGCACCTTGTCATCCACATTCGACACTCTGACTGCTTGAGTTAAACAAGGCTTGCAACGCCCGGGAACCCCGTGTTGTGCCGGGATCTCGATACATTGGTCTGAACATCGTCATTGCCGTCCGTAGCGAGGAAACAAAATCCGCTTTCCCCCTCCCCCACGATTCCGGTCTCTGTTGCTGCGTCATCCGTCATCTCAAAAAGTTCACACCGTTGGATACAGACGACAGACGGGTAGAGAGTCAGGTGCCCATGCTGCCGTCTACGCGGTGAAACCCATAATCCGACGATCAGTCTTTCACTATACGGACGAGCGCACTCAGAAAACGGAATCAAATATCCGCTTGGCGTCGCGGCCAGTGTGGGGGTCGTACTCAACCCGTACGTCTGCCTGTACTTAGCACGTAGCGAGTCCGAGACACCGGCACCGCCGCGTCCTCCCACCGGGATGTATCCGTTCAAAGAAGATGACCAGCTTAGTCACGCTTTGAGAAGACCAGATATCTGAAGAACCAGATGAAGGGGAACCAGGGACATGGGCAGGGAGTCAAGTCTTTTGCCCATGTTGCCATGCTGGCTTGTCCTCGAAAGATCATCTTCCCTTGTGAACCGACACCTTAATATTCTCGCCAACGAGCGAAGCGAAGAAAAGACCGCCGGGAGCGGGTATCGACGAGGCTAACACGGATAGAGCAAGGTAGTCGACGACTAGCAGACTGTTGTGTCTCTCTCGCTGTGGTCCAATGTCTGATCTGCAAGGATGGATAGGGAGGGAAGGGTCTAGGGTACGCGCGTCCCGCCTCGGGCTTTCTCTGGAGCACCCCCCTCCCTTCCGTCCTCCTTCGCACACAAACCGACGACAAACGAACCGGCCGGGTCAGACCACGCAAGCCAGCCCCGATAGGCTGGGGCCGAGGACAACGAGATCGACGGCCGCAAGGTTTCGCCGTTTCCTTTTTTCCCCCTCGGTAGGTAGAATGGGCAATGTCGCCAGACATGATCCCGTGACTGGGGGCAGACCGAAAGGCTGTGAGACGCCAGCGCGGTTACCGTACCATCCAACACCAAAGCGAGCCCGGAAACTTGGGGGCGGGTACTCCTTTGTGGGCGGTTTGTGACAACATCGTGAAAACAAAGAACGGAAGGAGAAGTTGGGATGAGCGTTCGTCATCTCGATGTTTGAATCGTGACCTCCCGGTTTCACAGATGAGAAGAAGGGGCGAAATGGGGGCCAAGAAGTCAATAGAATACGCAGCCCGGGGCGGAGTCCAATCTGGCTGACATCCTGAGGTTCTGGATAGACGACACGTCTTTATGGACATGAGTCGGCGTCTTGGCACTCGCGACAAGACCGCATCCAGGCGACGGACAGAAATTGACGTCCTTCTCATTTAGAAGTTCGCGTAACTCGGAGTCCGGCTCGTGATTCCCAGGGAAGTGAAAGAGAGTGCAATCTGTACCTGGATCAATCGGGCTATGCCGACCTGGACGGACTAGGTGTCTTTCCATGCAATGCCTGCATCTCCGCAGGGTTGGGGGACCATGGTGGACGGGAGTGAGGTGGTTTTGGGTCGTTCGTCCCATCGTGGGCCACCTTCAGACCGCCCAACACCAACCCTCACTCGTCGTTCCCACCACTCTGCTGTTTCGTTTCCACCATACAGCCCTCGTCACCAAGTGCGTCCTGCTATTGTTCCTTTCAACTCAATTGGAAGTCGAAGATGCCGCCCTCTGCAGACGGGAGGTGGGAGAGGCACTATTGGCCGGTTCGATGCAGGGCCCCTTGGCAAGTCTGCCGACAGCCGACGTGGACTGATGGAATGAGAGGTTTCTGAGCAGCGGGAAGCTTGGGCATTTCTCGCCCCTGGCCAATCAAGCAACACCTTTGCTCTCTAATTCGTGAATAAGGCGAGAATGGAGATTCGACAAGTCGCTCGCTACGCCTTTGTGGCAGTTCGAGACGAGAAGGAGTGCGGTCTGAAGTGGGGTGGCAACGGGTTTGGAACAACACGCAAGCTGGAGAACCGACGTGAGACAAGGTGGATGACGCGTCACTGAGCCGCTAAGGCCCACACCAGGGGTGTTGACACATCCAGCCTGCACCCAATTTGGGTCGCCCGCGAAAAGCATCGTGGTCGCCGATCAAGGCCTCTGTTCCAGGCTGTGGGGAGTCCTGGAGAAGAGTCCCAGGAACTGTATTGAGATTTCAAATCGCCAGGAACCGGCCTGCAAGAGAGATCCTTGTCGTTCGTGATGGATTCAACATGTCGAGTTGTAAGATTGCCAAGAACTGGTGATGGGTTGACGGCGGCCAGATTGTGTTAGAATGGCGGTTGATAGCGCCAGTGACTACGGCGCGCGGCCAGGCCCTCTTGAGCCGACTTGGACTCGTGCTCTAGTTTTCGGCCGCTGACTCGTCACCTTGGTGCCGGAGGATTATTGCCCTCGTCAGAGACCGTCTGAGGAAAACCAACTGCTCGGTTCATCTCATCAAACCCAATCACTCCGACTGGCGTACAGCCGCGAGCCTGAGGTTGAGCGTGCGCAGACTCAGGCATCAGAGCAGTGTAAGTAAGGACAGACGCGACGAGCATTTGACTTTGCGAGAACGATTTGACGAGCCCACCGTTGACGCAAGTCCACGTAACGTAACATAAGGCTTGACGTGCGATCAGACCTCGATCGGGTGAGGATCTCTTTGGATTGGAGAGCTTATCACTCATGGTTCAGGGCGACCGCTAGAAGATTTCGGGAAGAAATGGCCCGCAGAAGAAGCTCCAGATGTGCTTGTCGGTGTGTGTTGTATTCGAACATTATTACTGAGTGCGAGTTTGTCCCATGGATGGGCCGGGGGCAGTCTCAAGCTTTGGCGGATGAGGCTACCAAGCTGCCAGCTGGGCCAAGTTTCGCGGACAGCCGCGACTTTGACGAACTGGCAGTCGAGTGGCCAAGGGTATCTGGCGATTATCGCAGCACGCGATGCGGGGATTGGGGAAACGAGTGCAGCCAAAATGGAACTGTTGGATGAGCGTCCGCGGACCGGAAGAGACCAGGACCGGGAAGGCGAAAACGAGGCTGAGTGGGAGGCGAAAGAGGCAGAAGCGAGTCCGGGGGTTTCGAAGACTGGGAGTACCTGAGTACTTTGACTCGTTTTTGAGTGTGTACCTGACTGAAGTTGAGTGCAGATGGCCGTCAAGCCCCTGCCGCGGCTTTGCCGATGAGAACGGATGGCGAATGGGAGATGGCGCAAGCAAAAGAGAGTGTGAAATAGAGGTGTCGCACTACGTGTAAGCTTTTTTTGTACAATGGGATGTGGTCACGTAAGTTTTGGTGGGAGGGAGTGAATTGAGTCGTCGTCGTCGTGTCTCTCCTTACAGGCGAATGCAGGGCAGCAGAGTGTCCCAAGATTGCGCAGGAGTTGTTAGACCAGGGACAGAGTTTTAGGGGTCCAAAGGCCGACGAGACGCGAAAGAAGCGAGGTGGTGTGTGGTATTGGAACTTGCGCTTGCGATGTCGTGCTGGCCACAAGCATCCGTTCTAGCGATAGGTACCGTCGCCGTACGTATAGCTGCTGACACTCGACGATCTCGAAAGGCCGTGTGGTCCGTGAGGGTGCGAAAGAGGCACAAGAGGCACAGCGGGAAAGCCAGCTGTGGCTTGATCTGATGGGGCTCGTTGGCGGAGCGGACAAAGGTGCCGTGGGCACCGTGGTTGGGATGGTTGTGGTTGCGTATTTGCGCAGATTGCGGACGGGAATGCTGGGATAAACGGCAATGATGTGCAGCGGCGAAAAGGAGCCTGAGCCTCAGGAGGGAGGCTAGAGTGGAAATGGAAGAAACCCATCGACTGTCTACCTCTGGTACCGTCCGTACGTACTGCGTAGAGAGAAATTGTTAGTGTCAGGTGTCTGTCGCCGCTGCTGCTGTTTCTGTTTCTGCCTCGCTTGATGTTGCCACAAATGCAAAAGATGGGAAAGGGCAGCTGCGAAACAAAGACAGCCAGGGCAGGAGCAGGAGGCAAGAGCAACCTAATGCCAAGAGGTGCGGCAGCAGCAGCAACATCAGCAACAGCAGCAGGAAGGAGCTGCTGTTGCTCGCATGACAACTGCTGCACTGCACAACGGACAATGGCAGCCGGTGCTGTCGTAATCGGTCACGGCCGGCAGGCGCCTGGTGCCGGAGCTGGGCTCATCCGTAGGCCTCTTCCCTCCCCAAGGTTCTCGACCCAGTTACAGAATGGATGGGAAGCTCCCCCAGCACGCCCAGCACGCCCAGCACGCCCAGCACCCAGCACACCAGCACCGTCTCCCGCGCTCAGTTCGTACGGGACGACACTCTATGGGAGGTGCCTTAGACCAGGGAGGCAGCGGGAGGGAGGACAGGTGAGGGCTGAGGTGAGGCGCCGGGGCCAGCTGAGCCACAGATCTGGGACGGATGGAGCCAATCCAAAAGGCTAAAACCGCTGCAGGTGGCCTGGGCTGCCGCTGGCTGCCGCTGGAAATAGACGAAATAGGCCTCAGCCACGCCTCGTCATCGCCCTTATTTTCCATACACACGGCGACTCCAGCGGGAAAAGTGTGTGAGGGGAGGAAGGGGGGGGGGGGGGGGGATCTTGCTCTGGCCAGTGACAGCGCCTTTAATTAGGTACATGGTCGAGGTACCAGTACATGCTGCTGCTGCTGCTGCTCCTCCCCTATGGCGTGGGTGCACTGAACACACTGTAGGTACAGTGTTGAAGATGTTTGGTGGTGCTGGTGTTGTTGGTGATGGTGCTTGTTTGCTGGTGTCGGTGATG
Source organism: Colletotrichum viniferum (assembly GCA_020226115.1). Classification (NCBI taxonomy): domain Eukaryota; kingdom Fungi; phylum Ascomycota; class Sordariomycetes; order Glomerellales; family Glomerellaceae; genus Colletotrichum; species Colletotrichum viniferum. Next base: position 1,544,467 of record JAGFBE010000008.1, read on the forward strand.
TTTGTTGCTGGCACTGCTGCTGCTGCTCATCATGAGAATGCGTCCTAATCAAACTGCCCACAACCCGTTCCTGGAACAGAACAGCTGATCATCCATCACGACAAAGACACGATGCCAACGCAGGCTCGATATTGCCATCGTCGTCGCAATTCTCAGCCTCGTTCGGTCTCGCAAGTGATTCGTCTTGTATGGGGAAGACAGAGTCGCAATCTCATTTCGATTCAGCATCCGTACGTACATGCCGCCTGCGTCTTGCGTCTGCGTTGCGCGGATCTCCTCCGGCGGCGGCGAGTCGGCGACAATACCATCAGCTCAGCAGGAGGAGCACTGGAGCACAAACACCTCAGAGTGTATCCGTAAGGTAGTGTCCGTCCCGGCCTCGTCACCGGGAGGATTGCGTTGCCGTTGCCTGGGCTCTGCCAAGATTGTGTTGCTCATGTGGGCGGCTGCGCAAGAAAAAAGGACTGCCTCATTACCTGGGCCTCCAAACGTCTCTTCCCGGCCTGGCGCGTCTGGTAAGTGGGAGGCGACGGGGTTTATCGATAAGAGCATTCGTCACTTGGCGCATTCGTAAGCCGTCCGTCGGTTGGTTTGCTCGGGATGGGATGGGATGGGATGGGTTGCTCTTCATGACCCTGTCCAATTTGGCTGTCTTCTGTCTGGATATTCACCACCTCGGGAGGCAGATCGTGGGCTTTCTTTCCGCTGCGTGTGTCTGACTCTGTGTTCATTGTCGTTGCCCGCTGTCCACCACATCGTCGTCTCCAGTTGGCAGGCAGCCCCGTTTCCTCAGTCAGAATGGAAGGCGCTGCTCCTTCCCTACGGGCACCTCCAAAAGTTGCAGGGAAGGCACGGGTGCTGGGAGCAAGTACCTGTACGCAGATACCTCCTTCCCCGGCACGCTTGCCTCTTACTTGGGGGGGGGGGGGGGGGCACTCGGGTCGTGGTACGTGCCGGGGCGGATTGAGCGGACCCCACTCACCAGCAGTCTGGCGCCTGCCATTGGCCGGTGCCACACAGCTTACGCGTAAACCGCCCATGAGGAGCCAGCCAGAGAGCAGCGTGCGTATGCGACCTTACGCTTCGCACTCCTCCCGCTGGCCCTCCCACCCCCCTCCCCCCCGTCCACCATCTCTCCCGTCGAGGCTTTCAGTGTCGTCGTCGTCCTTCCCCCCATGTCCACGACTCCGTCCGCCCCTCCCTCTCGCTCACTTTTGCTCGCACTTACGCATACGCAGCACGCAGCGCAGTCACGCTGTGGCAGTACCAATTAGAGTCTCCCATCAACTGCTGCGTACGCTCTTTATTCAGTCCCCCCTGGGCCCTGGCTCGTTATCCACTCTCACTCCCCCCAATTGCACCCTCCTCTCCGCCCGCTACCAACCCTTTCAACACCCCCATCCCCCCCCATCTCATCCCTTCCTCTCAACACCGCACTTCGTCGCCCTACGAAAACTCGATTTCGATTTCTACCGAACGACAAGCACCCGATCCTGTTCTTCGAGATCACCTCTCGCGAGACCGGTCACGATCGCTTCGACTTCGACTTCGACTCCGGTGCCCGCCAGCCAAACAAAAGACGGCCATCGCCTCTCCGACCGACCGATCAAAAGTCGCCAATTTCTGGGCTAGGACTACTCTCGAACGCTGCCGAGCCGGGACGCAACGAACTAGCACCACACTCGGACTCAAGAAGGAGGGAAACCAAACACCATAGCAAAAGGGAACAGCTCCAACTTGACAGTGGCACTCGACTCCGACGACGTTACGAATCATTCACACGACAACCTGCGCTGACGACGACGACCGTGGTCTCTTCGCCGGCAATTCCCACCACATCCACTCTTTTAGCCAACTCACTCGCCGCCCTGATCTGACACCACCCAATTCCGTCTTTGACGACCTTTTGGGAGAGTTCTGTCGAAGACTCTCCTCCATCATTCCTCCCTTCGACACTCTCGACATTGACTTTCACCTACCACCGACAACAACCTCAAAATGGCTGGAAACGGATACCCGCCTGGCCCGCCCAACGGGAACGGCGAGGACTACGGCGAGGAGTGGGCTCGGGATTTGAGAGTAAAGTTCGAGTCTCTCCTCCGCGACAAGCGAATGAACGACTTCCGCTCTTCTCGTCAAGGCACTCCCCAGCCTAGAGAGTCTGCGAGCAGCGCCAACCTCCGAGGTCTCGCTTCTCCCGGCAGACCCTCAACTTCCCACAGCAACACTGGATCCATGACACCAACACCACCTGCTTACTCTTCCATCCGCCATCTCCCTATCGTCCCTACTCCGCCCGCCGCTGGCGACCGCGATTCTCAAAAATTCCGCAACCTCCTCATCAGCCTGTCTCTGACCCCTACCAAGTACGAGAACCCCGGTTTGTTGGATGAGGCCCTGCAGTGCATACCGCTCGATCGGATTTACGGTGAAGCCGAGGAGGAGTGCCAAGTAATGCAGGCCGAGGCCATGAGTATGGGTGATGGACGTAAGGCTACCTGGGGTTACCAAGACTGCGTTATCCGGGCGCTTCTGAGGTAAGTTGATTCACACGGATCCATCCGTTCTGTTCTAATTCCTCGCCAGATGGTTCAAGCGATCATTCTTCACATGGGTCAACAACCCCCCTTGCCCCGTCTGCATGTCGCCTACTATCGCCCAAGGCATGACTGCGCCGACCCCCGATGAGAGTGCCTGCGGCGCACTCCGAGTCGAACTCTACCGCTGCTCTGCTGGCGAATGCGGTGCTTACGAACGCTTCCCGAGGTACGGTGATGTGTGGAGGTTACTGCAGACCCGCCGCGGCCGTGTCGGCGAGTGGGCCAACTGCTTTAGCATGCTCTGCCGTGCCGTCGGAGGCAGAGTCCGCTGGGTATGGAACGCCGAGGATCACGTCTGGACCGAGGTCTACTCGGAGCACCAGAAGCGATGGGTTCACGTCGACGCCTGCGAGGAAGCCTGGGACAACCCGAGACTCTACACCGACGGATGGGGCAAGAAGATGTCCTACTGCATCGCCTTTTCAATCGACGGTGCCACCGATGTCACCAGACGCTACGTCCGCAAGACCGAACACGCCTCTGAGAGGAACAGGTGCCCCGAGGAAGTACTTCTTTATATCCTGCAAGAGATCAGGAATATCCGCCGCCAGAACATGGGCAAGGATGAGCGATTCAGACTCGAGAAGGAGGATAGCAGGGAAGATCGCGAGCTCCGTGGATACGTCATCAAGTCCATTGCCCAGGCCGTTACCGACCTCGTTCCTGGCATGCCCAGCCCTTCAACCAATGTCCCCGTCGCGCAGCCTCAGCATAGGCGCGAGGACACCAAGCTTCCCGCTGAGCAACCTGGTCGCCAGACGACTGGATCCGCCGAGTACCTTGCGGCCCAAGCCCGCGCGAGGAATAACCAGTTCCCCCCGCACAACCCGAACCAACACCACTAAAGTCTCAGCTCTACTGTCTGCGAAGACTACATGATCTACTGGCGGCTGAACCCGACCAACGTATCGCCGACCTGAGGCCAATTCTTCTGTGACCTGGCAATATCCGCTACTTTTTTCAAGATACCCAGCGGGTGCCGGGTCCTTCACCTCTCGGCCTCATGGTCGTCCGCCGTTCGCCCACGATGGTGAGCGGCGCGTTGCACGACTGTGCATTACCAACAATCAGGACAATGATAATATTTTCTATGTCTAATCTACCTAAATTCGATACATCGAAAAAAAACGCATTATAGACCGGCGCTCCGTGCCTACGTACCAAACCACAACGCCTCCGTCGAACCTCCACTGTCACTTTCAACCTATCGATACCCCCTGGGTCTCTCGGGTTCGGAGTACGGACTGTATCTACTACCAAATCATTTACTTGTTCCACTTCTTCTTTTCTTTGTTCAAAAATCCACTTGGATGTTCGCTGGAAGCTGGCGGCACAGGGCGCAACCATGGGAAAGGCAGGGCTTGCCTGGTCATTTTATATACAACCAACCCCGCGCGTCACGGGGTCAGAGGGAAGGCGAGAGAGCCGGCGATCGGGGGTTGGAGCCGCGGACAGTACTGGCTCGCCCAAACAACGACGCCGAGCTCCTCCTGGGGGGGCGTTCAGGGAGCTACACGTGTGCTGGCTTGTCTTGCATCTTCGAATCTTTTGCATGAGCGACGATGGGCACCAGACGGACTTTGTATCTGGCCGAATGGAGTTGATGAGTCGAAGAAGTTTAAAAAAGATTATTTGCATTCTCCGCCTGCTCCATTGAGACGGGCGAGAAGATGGGAGGCTTCGGACCGCGAGCTTGAACAAGCCATGTCCGCAGGATTAGAAGCAAAAATCAAAAATCAACCCAACGTTTTCAACTGTTACATGATTGCACTGCACTATCTAGTGATGATTGAGTCAATCAGTCGGTGAGCAAACCGCTCGACGTGCTGACGATCTCCGCTCCAGCTGTGCTGCGTCGGGGAGGGGGCGAGTGTGGATTCCATGTTTCGTTAGTCAGCGCGCAAAACAAGCCAAGACGGGTTTGAAGCCCAGAAGGCGACGGATAGGCGCCCCGGTTAATTCTTGTTTTCATCCAATGTTTGACGCTCCGTGGACCGTGGCCGCCTTTGCCCGTTTATTCTTGGGATTAGGACGTCTTGGCCGGCTGCTGCTGTTGGCTCGCTTGGCGCGGGTGGCCCCCCATCCCCTGGTTTAGGGATCTTCTTGGTTTCTCAAATAGCTGCGACGGTTTTGGTGGTCTTTTTTTTTGCTGCGTGCCGTGCAGGAGGTGAGGAACGGCCGGGCTTGGCCGGGCGGAGGGGAGGGGTCTGGGCTGTGACGGCCCTACGTGTTACGATGGGAGATTTGCGGCGAGGTAATGAACGGTGCACAACGTTGATAGACAGGAGGAGGGCGACTAGGTTAAGTCTTTGGCCTTTGAGATTGGGGGACATGTTCATTGATGGGATTGCGCAAGCTCGGTGAGCATCATTCCATGTCGTGAGCAGGCGGTCTTGGCGGAGGCACGTGTTGTGGTTTTCGATGGGCGCAGGGCTAGGAGATGAAAGGCGGGAATTGGGGATGAGCGCGTTGTTTCTTCGGTCAGGATGTAGTCAGCAGGGCGGGCAAGGAAGGGAGGACAGCCGCCGCCGCCGTTCGCCGGCGGAGGTACGAAGGCCCGTAAGGCAGAGAAAGGGAACTGCCCAAAATGCGACACAGATTGATGGAAAGTCGGCGCCGGATGGCGGCTTGGCAATCCGGCAGTGCAAAAGCTGCATATGCACATAAGCTGCTGCCATGTAAGAGAGAGAGAGAGTGTGTGTGTGTGTGTGTGTGTCTGAGGTTGTGGTTCGGATAGATTTCACAGGAGGTAGGTGTTTGTTCCTGTTGCCTTACTATCACTTTGAGAAGGTTTGGTTTAAAGTGTTGGACTAGTGGTGAGTGGCTTTATTGGCATGATTTGGGAGATGAACAGCCAAGCGTGAAGCTTGCGGTGGAAGCCACGGTGGTGGGTTACGGCCAGCGGCAATTTTGCACGGCTGGGAAAGCGAAAGGAACGCAGGCGCCGATGGTATTGAATTCCCGCGCGGATATCTCGATCTGTGTCACGTGTTATATTCGGATCCGAAACTTATTACAGAGAAAAGCCGCCCCTGTCGGGATAATTCTGGACCTCGGGTTCGCAAACTTGCCCGAAGGAACAAAAAAAAAAATTTGCCACGCGGTTTCTGTGTCGATCATATGCTATCTACCCTTCCCTCGATACTAAAGAGAAAAAAAAAAAAGGAAAAGAAAGGGAGCCAGCCCACTGACCAGACGGGAATACTCGATGGGGAAAGGGAGGATGACGAGGAACTGGGTCGGAATGTGGGATATACTGGAGCTGGGGGACCTTTTTTCTTCCCTCGGGGTGGGGAGCTTTGCGTGGTTTGCCGAACGGGAGATGCGCTAGCTGGAGCTGGGTTTCCAATGTGGCTTGTGTGCTTGTCTATCCGTGGCGTTTTTGGCAAACCAAAACCCAAGAGTGTGGTACAGTAAAATGAAGGGGCCGGGTTGGTGGTCGTGATGTGGGTTCATACGCGCGCGCGCCCGCGCGTGTTCTCTCTCCCTCTCGGTGACGGCACGAGTAGGTAGGCAGACGTGTTGTGCCGGGATGAATAGTGAGAAATGGGGTTGGTCCGATGTTAGATCGTTCGGTTGATGGTGCAATCAGGTACCCGAGACCAAAAAACTACACTAGACTAAGAAAAAAGCGTGTAAGGTTGTATTCTCCTTGCCCCCGTCACGCCTATCCCAAATACGAAGCCTGCCCGGGGGGGGGGAGGGGGGGCCAGGGAAATGAGGATGTGCTGGATGTGGTTACGTGGTGGGTGGCGTTAACGCAGAGAGGGCGTAAGACGGGCACACATTTGAAGCTTGTCGGGTTAAGCTTTGTATGGGGCTTTTGCGAAGCTGTTCCTGGATGTGTGGCGTTTTGGCGTTTGTCGACTGGGGGTTAGGGTTGATGAGGATGGGCAGAAGAAAGGGGTGGGCTGTGGATGTCAGAGTTTCTGTCCTTGGGAGACCTCCACAGGTGGGCTCTGATCGTACGAATAGAGAGGATGGTGTCCGTCATCTTTGTGTGGGTGTTTTCAGCGAGGTTTTGGCCTTGGTGTTATGTTGGTTAAAAGATGCGTTAGTCTCTTGTAGCTGAGATATTTTCCTCAGATCGTGTGATACGAGCAGCATTACACATTAAATGTACGCGGACCATGTATTCGGTGTTTCTAGATTGACTTAATCAATGGTCACTTAGTATTAGAACCCAATATCATGTAATACGTCAATGCTGCAACGGACGGCTTTAGCATTTTGGTTTGCCGTGATAACGTTTTCATACATAATTTTAATGCCAATTAATTGCCATTGTTCAAAATCCTTGTTGGGATTTTCTCTCTCTTACACATCTCTTTTCCTTTCCAAGTCACTGTGTCAGATCATCATGATGGCTGCAGCATGTTGTATTCTCAAATATTTCCGGGACCGATCTTTAAATTGACGAGTTGCTCTCAGTGCTGTGGCCTTGCGTGGTTCACATTACATGCGGTTAGGACGTTGGGAACGCAAAGTGACACATTATCACAGTGCCATCTCACACATGTTAGTATCAGGTAACACATCAGTACCATTCTCTGCGACCTGTTCAGTCACGATGTTGACACAGTTTAAAAAAAAAACAGGTATTTCTGACGGACTGCCTGCTGAACATCCCGTATGTCAAGTACAGACCATAGTGTGCTCCTTAGTCCTGTTACAAAGTTGCCGCCGTCAAAAATTCGCAGGTAATCCAATTATAAAATATGAGGGAAACCCTTGGGTACGTATACTGCGAAGCTACTGGACTGGGCACTGACCGAGGTGCTTTTACTGCTTTTTCCCCTACTGTGAAAACCCCTACTGGGTGGGCTCGAAGCTTCCTCAGCATAAAATATGAGGGAGAAGCACAATGTAGCCTGGTGCTTGGTCCCGACTTTTATATCACTGCCATCGGCCTTGCACGGCCGTAGATGTCCGCCGGGCCGCTGACAGATGTGGGTCCCGCGGACTTTACACGGCCGGGCCGGGGAGATAGGAACCAGCCCCGGTCACCATTCACCCAGATGAACCAATGGCATCTCACTCAATGGTCAAGCAAGTCTGCCGAGTCTCTCGTACTTAGCTCGGGTCGGTTTCGGTCCCCGACAACTAAATCATGGGAGGATCCGGTGGTCTCAGCAACGCAGATCACTCAATGCAATGAGATGGCAAAAAGGCATGTGCAGAGGGAAACAGACAGGCAGAGCTACCGTTAGACTCTGCCGAATCCCGTCATCCATAATCCAAAACTCGGTGGGAGCCGTCACACTCGGGCAAGAAAATCGCATGTTCTGACCGATGTAGTGTAGCTTGGCACCATGTGTCTCCGCAGGGCTAGCCGCCGCCGGCGGGGAGTGTGGGGCCCCGGCATGTCCACCACAGCATGCAACGCGGGGTTTACCCGCGACGGTGCCTTCGCCCAGAAAAATGCCCTTACCCCGGACTGTGCGAACAACGACTCAAAAGGGAGGCGAATACTTTAAAAAGCTAGACTTTCTCTCCTCCACGAAATCAAACCTAAAAAGACGCTCCCTCAAGACACAGGCAAAACCAGCACAACCGACCACCCCCGGATGTTGATAAGGAGCTTTTGACACCTTCCAGTCTTCCCCACCCACACCTCGTCGCTTTTCCGCTCTCGCTCTCGTTACGTTGCGTTGCGATAGCTGCCAATTTCGTATCGCTGCAGCACCGATTTCCGCTCACATCAGCCCAAAAAAAAAAAAAAAAAAAAAAAAAAAAAAACCATGGCCGGCCACTTCCGTGCTTCGTTGGCGGCTGCCACGGCCCCACCCTCCAAATCCTTCCCCGACCGGCCCCAGTTCTCGGGCTTCATGAAGCCGTGCCGGTTCGAGGGCGAGGTCCGCAACCTCGAGATTGCCGGGACAGTGCCAACCGAGCTGGACGGCACTTTCTACCGCGTCATGCCGGATCCGCAATTTCCTCCCTTCCTTGATAATGATCCTGTAAGCTCTATTTCACGATGAATAAGTATTTGCGATTTTATTTGGCTGTTAGGCTGTTATTGTTGCTAACCTGTTGTTTTGTGTAGTGGTTTAATGGCGACGGGAATGTGTCAGCTTTCAGCTTCCACAACGGCAACGTTGATTTCCAGCAAAAATACGTCAGAACGGAGAAATTCGTTCGAGAACGAGAAGCAAATCGAGCGCTGGCAGGTAATTATGGATACCTCACCTGATGACATTTTCACTTGTATAGCCTGAAAATCACTGACACCAACTGCTCATAGGAAAATACCGCAACAAATACACCGACGCAGTAGAGTTCAAAGTTCGCACAACAGCCAACACCAACATCTACTACTTCAACAAATCTCTCCTCGCCATAAAAGAGGACGCCGCACCCTATCTCATGGACCCCGTCACCCTCGAGACCAAAGGCCCGTGCGACTTTGACGGCCAGCTGCCCAGCCTGACCTTCACTGCACACCCCAAGCTAGACCCTGTCACGGGCGAGCTTGTATGCTTCGGATACGAGGCCAAGGGTGATGGGACGCCCGATGTGTGTTACTTCAGTATTGACGCAGATGGGAAGTTCAACCAGACAGTGTGGCTGATAGCGCCGGTGGTTGGGATGATTCATGACTTTGCGGTGACGGATAACTGGGTATGTCGAAGTTAACCGGGTCCTCATCACTTTGCTAATTATATTCGCAGGTTCTATTTCCTATGATACCTCAGATATGCGACATTGAGAGACTAAAAGCCGGAGGCGAGCACTGGCAATGGGACTCGAATGTCCCCGTATACATTGGCGTCCTGCCCCGACGCGGAGCCAAAGGCAGCGATGTCAAGGTAAACACAAACCACTCCTATACCTGCCACGAAACAGACTGACTGATAACTATCCAGTGGTTCCGCGCACCAAACGCCTTCCCGGGCCACACCACAAACGCCTACGAAACCCCCGCCGGCAAAATCGTCTTCGACCTCCCGCTCACCGACAAGAACGTCTTCTTCTGGTGGCCCGACGCCGAGGGCAACGCGCCGGAACCGCACGACATCCACGCCGAGTACGTCCGCTTCGAGTTCGACCCCACGGCCACGGAGCACTCGCTCGACCTGCCGAAGCCGACGGTGATCCTCAAGCACGACATGGAGTTCCCGCGCATCGACGACCGCTTCGCGACCAAGGCCCACCGGCACAGCTGGTTCGACATGATGGACCCGTCGCTTGGGACCGACTTTGCGGCCATCATGCCCGTGCTGGGCGGCGGGCACCCGCTGTACAACGCGCTGGGCCACTTGGACCACGAGACGGGGAAGTTGGAGGTGTATTACCCTGGTTCCACGCACATGGTTCAGGAGCCGGTGTTTGTGCCGAGGGGGGAGGATGCGCCTGAGGGAGATGGGTTTCTGGTGGTGCTGGTCAATAACTACAAAACCATGTCTAGTGAGTTGCACGTTATTGATACGCGGAAGTTCACGGAGGCGGCGGCAGTGGTTAAAGTGCCCATGAGGCTGAGAGCAGGGCTTCATGGGAACTGGGTCGATGCGAAGGAGTTGAGGTAAAGACTGTCTAGGTCTAAATGAGGGTTGTTCGAGATGATGACTGTGTTAAAATGCATGAGAAATCCACCACGATAGCGTAAGCCATACACACGGCTTGTTTTACTAATTCTATCGTATTGGAAAATTCCCCATCCCATCGGACACCATCCCGAGGTCAAATATTGACAGTAGATCCAATAGGCCCGAAGCGGATGTTGGACCACGCGATCTTGCTACACCAGGATTAGTCAAACCCTCCAGTAGGCACGAACGATTCTTACGCTTTGGACCAACCCCACTGCACATCCAAGTCATTCGGATCATTCTCCTGCCATGGACAAGGACCCCGAGTTCCGCCAGGATCATTGCCTCTGTCGACGGGGTAGGTGGAATCAAGCCAAAGGTTCCAAGCATAGTACTGGACGATGCCACATCAGTTCAGTTCCAAACGTAAATTTTGGAAAGACGGAAGAAAACTTCGTACATCATCCTGGATGGACAGAGCCATCGCCATAGGCCGGCGTAGGATGTCGTTCTGGCGGGCCACGCCTCCGAGAGCCTCGAAGGTATCCGGTTCACTAAACTCCAATGTCTTGATCCGGCAATAGTCTTTACTCAATCCATTGATATCAGGAAAGTTCGGCAGAGCCGGGGATGGAGCATCGATTCTCTTGCCGTCCTGGATGAAGAACTTGGTGATTTTGTCCTCCGCGAACCGAGTGACGACTCTTGAAGAAACATCAGCTTAGACATATTTCTCAGTCAGAAAAGGTCACTAAGTATTCATACGTGAACTTCTTCGATGTATCCACATCCCCTCCGATCCCGTAAAAGTCCGTAACACCAAGCCTGTATGGGTTATAGTCGCAGCCATCACTATCGCACTGCGGCAGACGGTCCTGGACACAGGCACCGTCGATAGCAAACGGAATAGGAGTTTATGCGGCTGCATAACTTGGACGACGTCTGGAAAGCTCTGGAGTTGGAGTTCCTACGACAATGAGCCATGTCATGCCACGAATCAAGGCCTCTTACCAGACATCAAACTCGGGACAGCATGCGCCGCGGTCGCCCTCGCCTCGGAGGGGATCCCAAGCGGACGGACGCCAGCCGTCAAAGTCGGCCTCGAAACACGTCAGTATTACCCATAGCTTTCACTGACAATGACCAGGAAGGACTCACCTCGCCACCAACGAATCTCACCGATCTCGTACACGACGCATCACAGTACCCCGTCCCATACCTCGCACCCGCCTCATTCCCCTCATATCTCTCCAGCCCTCCATCAGCTTCCATGGCCAAAAAAGTCAACGCGCCATTCAATCCGCACGGCACCGTGCCCAAGTCAACATCGAACGCCAGCTCGTTCCCGAGCAGCGAGAACGTCTGATACTTATCCCCGCTCTCCTCCATCAGGAACACCCTAGAGTTTCGGCTCTTGCTGAAATCGATCGGCGTCTCGTACTGCTGGGACAGGGAGTCGCCGTTGGTAACAATACCGTAGCCAGGATAGTAGGCACCGTCGACGGCACAGCGCTCGGTGCATGATTGCGTCGAGTTGCAGTAGTCAGTCTGCCACTCCTGGCGCTCGAAGCAGCTGTGCCAGTCGTCGACGACGTGAATCCAGCGGAACTCTGCGTCGATGATGATCTCACCTTGGACTGTGTCGCAGGTGGAGCTGGTACATTGCTTCCAAGAGAGCTTGGGATGGATCTCTTGCTGGAGGTCGCCCACCTTTTGCGCCTCAGCGAGAAGCGCCAGAGAATAGAGGATGAGCACTTGGCGCATGATTCAAGTGTGGTCAAGCTGTTTGCCAGACACGGCCATAATGGGATCTTTTTAGAGGACAGCCAAGTTATGATCTTCGGGGCATTTATATCTACTTGACCTGGGACTCGGGCAGTGCTCTTCTCCAACGCCCCTTGTAATAATTCAACGCTCCGCTGACAGAGATTCCAAAGGTCCGTACGCATAGACCGAGCAATTAGTTGTTGTCAACATTGGTCGGGCGCAGGTATTGATCATGTGCATTAGCTGATGACCCAAAAACGGCTTCTACGGAGGGAATCTCTCCTTACGGATGTGTTGATGATTGCCCTGCACCGAAGCGCCATGCTGAAGATCTGATCGCTGCTTACGTGGGAGTCGGTTCAGTCCGAGAATGTAGATGCCAGCCTGCTCATGCGTTCACCTGCTCACTGCATGTAGTCTTGGCAAGAGGCTGTTCTCTTGGCGAAGGTCATGCTCGTCTTATTTCAGAAAGCTTGGTCGATTGACAGGTTCTTCTAGAAACTGCTTCATCATGACCAACGAAAGCTATCTTAATTTGTTGTATAGGGGTTTGCGGAATAGGTCATTCGCACGTCTTCAAGAACTCTCTCTCTAAACTCGAGTGCCCGAGACCTTATATGTTGGGTGACTCTTTGATGTTACCAGTGAAGATAGATACGACAGCTGCCTAGCAAACCTTTCAGATTGTTCAGATTAATGATATATCGACCAAGTTTAAAATACATCTGAACAGTGGCATACGTCCAGAATGCCAGTCCCCTCTTTCACTCTTCTGAATACCACACAGCGATGAGCCTCTAGGTTCTCAGCCACGTGGCTCCATTCCATTTGGGTGGATTTAAAATGCAGTGAACGGCGGGAAAAGGCTCGATGCGGCCAGTGGGGTCGATCAACTGTTTGCTTGGAAGGAACGACTAATCCACCTGGTTGCTTACTCAAGACCGAGAGGGCGCAGCGTCTGGCTGCAATAAATCGGTTCAGAGTTGAAGTCTTGATCTCCGGTCATTATTGTTGTTTTCCGTGCGTCGAAGCGGCATCACCTAGATGGTAACTGGGACCGAACCACGCAACCAAATTAAATCAGATGGGGACCTCATTACTTGAAACGCATTGCTTCCAATTCGACGACGACATGATTCAAGCCAGAAGCTGTAGTAGGCCATTTAAGACCTGGAATATGCTGGTCACTTCTGAAATAACTATGGCTGAGAAGCCAAACTGGTGTGTCCTTGGGAGTGGAATGACCATCTCGAATCCTTCAACGAAGACGACGACCGAGAAAACGAAAACCCCAGGGTATGAGGAGTACGAAAGCTCGTGTCCTCTAGTTTGAATATCGCAAAACGAGAGCGTTGCACTAGATTCTGAACATATCCCTATTATGGTAATATGTTGGATTTCAGGAAGTAAGGTATTTTCAAAACTTGTAAAACTTACGATAGTTTGTGAGCAACATGCGTCGTCAACTCTGAGAGTCGAGGTTTGGGAAAGGCATTTGCCTCGACGTGTCGAATCATGAACACACCCAGTGTGGCAGTGCTTGACATTATTCATGTTGGTCGTGACTGTTTCTGTTGGTTGGGCCACCGAAAAATGACCCAGATTCTTGACTCTTGAATGGCTGAGACCCATGCAACCTTAGCCGCTGAACCCATGCAGCAAGAGAGGAGCGGCCCGCGGCGCCCGCGGCGACTGTGCCGCTGGGCGATGGCAGGGCAGAATCACGTCTCTGTCCTGGGGAAAGAGGAGATCTGTCGGGCATTTCATGGCAGATTTTGTGGCATGATGCCTCTCGCTCTTTACCACTGCTTCCGATCCTTCATAGTCAAGTGCTGCGTCTTGAGGGCTAGCGAACGAGTTCTCACAGCATATTCCCACGAATCTCAACTTGTACACCCTTAATGTTCTAATATACCTGCGAACGAATCATGGAGATAGCAGCAAGTGGGTTTGCCTTCGTCCAAGTTGGCGTGGGCGCAGGCAAGGCAATCGTCCAAGCCATCCAGCTGTGGGAGCAAGTCAGACAGCTCCCACGAGAACTCCAATCACGCATCAAAAAGTTGAAACTATTCAAGCAGATAATCAGCCAGATCGAAGACGAGTTTGCGCGCCACCCCAACCTGCGCGCGCGCCCGACGGCCCAGCAATGCCTCGAGCACGTCCGCGATGCCGAGGTAGCGCTCCTTGCGCACGTTGAGAAGATGAGCGCCTTAGTCCAGCAGCCGAAAAGTAAGCTGAAGCGCCATGTCAACTCGTTCAAGATCATCTCCCTCAAGAAGGAGGAGTTGGCGGCTCTCGAGAGCGAGCTTGCCTGGGCGATGGAGTTGATGCAGCTGGCGATTTCCCTGTTTCACCTGTAAGTTTCGTGGTCTCCTGTGATGGCGCGTCTGCTGATATGAATGTGTAGGGTGAAAGCTGAGTTATCCGAGGAGATCATTGTCAGCCAAACGTCGAATCGAGTCCGAGAATATAACATTGCTTGTCAAGAGGATGTGATACAGAAGACGGCGCAGGCTGTGGTCCAGATGATGAGAGCTGAGTCGTTGCCTATGATAGACGCAATGTCCTCCGGCACTGTAGTTTCTCAGAAGGACGATTCTGGTCAAACGGAGAAAGGGCGAAAAAGTCGCAATTGGCCGTCATATTTCGAAACCACCTTATTTGGAAGATATGCATTCCGACGTTCGCGAAGCGACGAGGGATGGATCGCGTCCCTCCAAATCCCCTGGTCTCAGCGCGTCACTGAATTGCGCTGGACAGGATGGCAGTATCGCTTGCACTCTTACAACATTCGACCGAAGACCGCGCCTGTCTTTAAAGCTGCCGAGAAAGGGGACATCCGAGAGTTGAGAAAACTCTTCAGAACGGGGCAGGCCTCGCCCTTCGATAGGAACGAGGCGGGCCGCTCATTACTATACGTGCGTACTAGAATGAAATGTACTCGACGGGGTTGAAAGCTAACACGTACCCAGCTCGCCGCTAAAGAGGAGAGGCTGGAGGTCTGCGAAATGCTCATCAGAAAAGGTGTGCCTGCCGATGATGAGCGCGAGAAGCACGGCTAGTAAGTTGTCCAACTCATCAGACCAGTGAATCTTCTAATCCTGGAGCCAGCAATCCGATAGACGCCATAGTCGTCTCCCGTCAGAACTTCACCGGAGCAGATGACGAAAACCATGCATCCCTCGTCGCTCTATTCGAGTCGGCCGCGTATACTTCAGACACTCTCACAGTTGAGCGCCTCTTCAACTTCGTGGCCGAGTTTTCCCAAAGCGACGACTTCCTCCGCGTGTACCAGTCCCAGTTCCTGCGGAACTACCAACGTCTCCCGATCAGAGACCGCGCAGAAGCCGTCCGCCTCGGCTCGTTTCTCGTCCGCGACGCGACGACGTACAGACGCTTGCTCGACCCCGCCACCAAGGCCGTCACGCCCGCGGACACACGCGAGTCTGTGAATGAGAAGCTCTCGCTGGTCCACTCTGCCGCGATAGCTTTGGGCAAGAGGCTCGCGGACGAGCTGCAGTACGACCCGAAGGCTTTCCGCGCGCGGTCGTACACGGATTCCTGGAGCGACGTCGTGATCGAGACGGTCGAGTCTGCAGATAGCAAAGACTTGCACGGCGTAGAGACGGTCGTGCCTTGGGACTGGTTCCGGGTGCCTGTCTGGAGAGGGACACCTCTGATGTCCCTACTGGGCGGCGCTCTGTGTCGCCTGGCGCCCGAGATCCCGATTCCGAAGTGGGACAGCGTTTTTCAACGGGTTCTTGGACAGTGGCTGCAGGATTTACAAGAAGCGGGCGTAGACTTATCAGAGTATGGGAAGGGCGAAGTGACGGCTCAGAAGTTGTGCCCAGAGGTCAAAGGCGCTTTCGACAGCGACGCGATTAACGCTTCCCGAATCACAGTACGCAATGAGCTGCAAGAGCCGAGCAAAGAGTCGTGGATGAACGCTGTCGACGCGGAGTTCGACCAGAGCGACAGGTACTGGATGCCCATTCGCATCATCGCTCTAGACTACGGCCCTCGCGTCAAAGATTGGAGAGTTCGATGGTTGGTAGAGTGGGAGGCTTTTGCGGGGGAGTTCTGGAGGACTGCGGAGGCGCCGAGAGTTATCATGCCTGGCAGTTGGATTGATTGAAGCCATTCGATTCTTTCACTCACTCACACATTATCTCTGGCCCAACAAAGATTTTCCCACATCCTCTGAGTTGACGGTTACAACCCTGGAAATTTAAGCGCTGCGGAGGGGCTTCGTCGGCGCTAAAACCGGGCCATCTCGGGGCAGGCCGGGCGGCTTTACCGGCCCCACTGGGTACCCCGCCATAGGTAGGTGGGCAGCAGCTCCCCCCGCGCATTCGTCATAGCCCGCCCTGATATGCTTCAAGCTCCCGCAGTGCGGGGCAAGGGGCAGATCAGGTCACTCAGCTGTCTGCTACTTCCCAAGCTCTGGCTGTCTACCAGCTGTACCTTTCAGCAAGCACCGTTTCGTGGATTTCTACGATCAATCTCTCACGCGCAGAGGTCTACTCTACCAAACTTCCATTCAACACGCAAACATGGCTTCCGGCAGCACACGTCGGCCCGGAAAACAGGGCGAATGGTACACCGGCGACCCGACCAGGCTGTCCAAGCAGCTCGATGGGTTCCTGTCCGACGTCCCGGACCAGATTGACGGCGACGGCTTGCCTGTGCCCGGCGCCAGGGTCATCATCGCGCCGTAAGTCTCTTCCTTTCCCATGCCAACTGTTTCATCAAAACTGCCAGACGATTAACCCCCATCTCGCCAGTCACGCGGGCTACTCCTACTCCGGCCCGACGGCAGCCTGGGCCTACAAGGCCCTCGACCTCTCCAAAGCCAAGCGCGTCTTCCTCCTCGGGCCCTCCCACACCTACTACCTTCGCGGGGTCGCCGTCACGACGTACAAGAACTACGGCACGCCCTGGGGCACGCTGCGCGTCGACGAGGCCGTCACCGCCGAGATCCGCGCCCGGGACGGCGTCGCCGACATGCCGGTCCGCAACGACGACAAGGAGCACTCGCTCGAGATGCACCTGCCCTACCTCTTCAAACGCCTCCAGCAGACCTTTGGCGCGGAGGAGAACTTCCCCACCCTGGTCCCGATCCTCGTCGGCGACAACAACAAATCGGAAGAGAAGGAGGTCGGGAAGTGGCTCGCGCCGTACCTCAAGGACCCGGAGAACGCGTTCATTGTGAGCTCGGACTTTTGCCATTGGGGCAGCCACTTCGACTACACGGTGTACTCGCCCGACGGCACGGTGGAGGGGATGAAGCGGCTGCGCGGGTACAGCGCACCGGACGGGCCGCCGATCCACGAGACGATCAAGATGGTGGACGACCTCGCGATCGAGGCGATCAAGACGGGGAAACATAGCAACTTCTACGACAACCTCAAGCAGACGAAGAACACGGTCTGCGGGCGGCACCCGATCGGCGTGACGATGGCCGCGCTGGAGGAGCTCGGCGAGGGGCACCCGGTGTTTAGGTTTGTGCAGTACCAGCGGAGCAGCATGGTGACGGAGCCGAGCGACTCGAGCGTGAGTTATGTGTCGGCGTATGCTGTGGTATGAGGGCTGGGGAGTATCGTGAGAAGGCTTGCTGAGTAATTGGGTGTTTTCTGGGTTTTGGTGTTCAATGGGTTCATGACGGGATGCGTGTGGCATGAAGGAGTTTTTCTGAGGTGGCTTAGACACGGGTTTCAAACCGACGATATGGCAGGGAGAGCATGACACGCAGAGGAGTTGAAGAGACAAGCTTTTTGTCACTGTGTAATGCGATGGTGGGGTTTGTGCACTTCTGCAGCATCTAGTTCTTTCAGAACAGACAAGAGAGATTGAGAGAGTTTCTTCAGACGCATGTTGGATCGTTCATATATCTTCTCATGTTCGACAACTTGGGTTCGCCAGAGCTTTTCAGCCGAATCCGTGAGCGCAAACCAGTTCTGACAGCACGATAGCGTCAGACCGCCGAAGCAGCCTCAGCTTTCCATACCGCAGACATACTTCACCCACTTGGTAGGCACGTGGGCCAACAAGTCCACGACCAAAACCACTGACGACATTTCATCCAAAGTCACCACAGAGGTCAAAGACACCACGACCGTCGCACACGGCCCAAAAGAGACGAAAGGCCAGATCTGGGGTGGTATAAGTAAAACGGCCGCCGCCCGGCTCGCATGAACGCGACGGCGCCGCTCGGGTCTGATCTTATTCAAGCCGATATTCCGTACTATGCAGCCGGGGGAGGGGGAAGGGCCGTTGGCTGTCCCGTTCGGGATGACGAAGCAACTCAGATCTTTTCACGGGTGTGGGAGGGGAGGTCCTGGTGGGAGAATGCTGCACAGCCCTATTGAACCCGTCGTTGCCTTTGCTCCCTGCGCCAAGGGGTGGAGGCGGGATGTGGTGTAGTCAGCAGCGGTCTTGGGTAGTTGGCAGGGCTACGCATTGCGGGCTTTGTCTGGGTTTTACCCGGGATACTTTGTGGGAAGGTGAAGAACTGGAATGCGTGATCAAAAGCTTCATCGAGGCAGATGAGGGGTGGGAAGGCAGACTTGCTTCCCCTCCTCGGAGATACTGGCATACCCCGCGCATCGTGGCAATGCCAACGCCGACAGCGAACAAGATTTCTTCTTTTTTCTTTTTCCCTTTTCTGAGAAGAATGCTCAGCATTGACTTTGGCGCAACGAGTGTCCATACGGGATATTCCCAGTCCTCTGAAGGGGGCAGAATTCAGAGTTCTTCGGGCCCAGGATCTGGACCGCCGCTTGTGGCCGGACTGCAGCGGATTCAGTGGTGCTCCTCCCAAGGGAGCACCTGGGAGGAAGTGCTTCGTCCCGGCGGAAGGCGCAGGTGTGAGGCGGGATTGGGAGCCGGCCGGTCGATGTAAATGGGACGAGGTGGAAGGCTGTGTCCGTTGGGTGGGAAAACTTCCGTGGGACTTTGTATTGATGTCCTTGGCGAGCTGAGCTTGTTAACCCGCGCCTCTTGGTGCGGCTGTGGAATTGATGGAAAGCTCCATAGTAAGCAAAGCTGTTAGGCACCTGCATTTTGCACGTACGGATACGCCCCCGGAATGGCGGGGGTCAACTTCATCGGCGACGGGGCTGAGAACTAGCTGGTCGGGTGGGCTCTAGCCGTTCGCGGGCAAGTTCGAACCCGCCCAGCCTGCTGACGATGGGGAGAGCGATGGGCTTACGGCTTGCAGCAGACCGAGTCTAAAAGTAGGCGAAGGAAGGTGAGCCTGGTCGGGGGTGTTTACTGTGGTGTTCCTGGCGCCGGGGTTTCTTCTTGGGAGCTTCTGGCTACATCATCATTGCTTCCTGGGCGGAGGAGACATTGGATAACGGATGATGGGGAAACCCCAGAGTTTCCAGCACCTTTTTTCGGAGAAGCTGATGGCCAGCTTGGCTTGAAGTCTTGGGTGAGGGTGAGGCTAAGCTCAGCCGTACAGACCAGATAGACACATGTCCACGGAGAGGGACGGAACTTTGGGAGGGCGCTGGAGGGGTGAGGTGAAGCGAAGGGGGAAGACAACACATGCAGATGGCAAGCCTCTTTTTCTTGTGTAGCCTTAGCTCTTTTGGTGGTTTTCCGAGACCGTAAGCTGAAGAGCGAGGCGTGGTAGGTGTGATGGTAGGTGTAGGAAGCTGCAGCACAGTGGCCGGAAGGATTCTCTTGACTGGATTGTGTTAATTTGGGTTGGTCTTTTTGTTCCGTTCTGGCCCAGCCTGATTCTTCCTTTCCCTTCTTTGGGGGGAGGAGGAGGAGCTGTAGATGAGATGGTGTGAGTGTGGATTGTTTAAGAGGCGGCGTTCCCATTTTCTGGATTGCTGACGGGGGCTTTTTGGTTTTTATTCCTTTTCCCAATTTTCCCCTCGAAGTATTTCTCCATCACCCAGTCTTCAATTCCAGCATCACCACTACCCCCGGTTTCTTGGTGTTGCTTGTTTTCTGGGGCCCGCCCATCGCTCGAAACACATACAGTCACCACCACCATTCGACAGTCATTGGAAAAGAAACAAAAAGGTCCAATCAACCGATTGGAAAAGCCAAAAAAAAAGTCAACGTCTCAGAGATAGGCGGAGGTGGTTGATTCGACTCGCTCACAACGACCGTCGTGGGCATTGATCGACCCGACCCGTCCACACACACACACACACACACACACACATACACACCACCGAAGGCATTGAAGCCAGGCATCACCACTGCAGGCCAACACGAACACGCAGTGCACCACCATCCGCACGCCAGCAGCGCAGGAAACTAAAAGGAATCCAGCGAAACGATTCGCTCACGACTTGGGCCGCAGCGTCGACGACATCCCTGCAGCAGCAGGCTCAAAGTTGCCTCCTCCTCCCCCCATTGCCCATTGATACTTTGCCGGCGCAGTGTCGTCACGAGACCGCTCGACGCCGCAAGTTCAGCAACCTTTGGCAGGCTGTGTGCATTGGTTCAATCAGCACCTCAGCAGCGTGCAGCGTTAGCCTCCTGGATTCTCTGGTCAGTCAGCGAGCAATAGGTACTGGACAGCCAGAAAAGCAAGCAGCTTAGGCATAACGGAGCACCAAAAGCCAAAAGTTGCACAGGCCTCTCACCTCATTCCTTAACAGAGAAAAGGAGGGGGGAATTCAGTCAGCAACCGTCGCCCGTCGTCACCAATAATCGCCTTTTTTGGAGTTGGCGCATTAACTGATCGGGCCCTCGTCCTCGCATCTCCCGCGCGGCGCCTCAAGATCATTCGCCTCGGGCGTGTTACACCACACCCGAAAAAGAGCAGCGACTCGACAAAGTAACAACTCGCGTAAGGTACCTTAGTCCAGGTAGGGGAGTCCAAGCTTCAGGGTCCATTCATTGCCCCGCCCGCCGACCAATCAGAGGCGTTGCAAGTGCCCGAGTCGAGACACCACCCACTGGGAGTCTGGGACCGTCCTCGCTCTTGGGAGGAGTTCCTGCACGCAGCACGCAGCAGCAGCACGCATCCGCGCCCCTTTCCCTTGTTTCCCTTGCGTGCGTTGCATTGCCCCTGTCACTGTCACCACCTTGGACCTTAGTAGGTGCCAAGTATCTCGAACCACCTCATCAAAAGGTACTCGACCACGAATAAGTGCATACTCAGGACAACACAATATACAACATACAGCAGACTACAGCATACCGCAGCAAAAGTCTTACTCACGACGACGGCCATCAGTCAGAAAAAGGACGACGACGAAATACGAACAAAAATAAACCAGCCATCTGCAACGGCTGCCTCTCATAATCAACACGGACCCTCCGTCATCTCTCGCTACCTAAACGGCGATCATTCCGCAGCCAGGGCCCCCCTTCCCACCTGCTCACAGACAATTCGAATTTGTGCTACAAAGAAGCGCCTCAAGCCACACCTCCCGCGCACCAGCACTGAACCCAGCAGCAATAGCAAGCAAGCAGCAGTAGCAGTCAATCAATCCAACGTGGGAATCTAATCCAAAGGTGGCCCGGCCCATTCGCACCTCCTCGCCTCGTCTCGCTTCGTCCCCTGAACAAAATCCACCCAGACAGAGAGAAAGAGAGCCACCCCCGGCCCAGCTCTTTTTTATCCACATCCACCACCAAAAAGAGACACCAAGACCTTTTCTCGTCTTCTCATCGCTGTCGCTGCCGTTGCGCTGTCACTCTTGGACACTGCAACATTCCATCTGTCGACAAAATCCGTCTCATCTCCCTCCTTGGAAACAGCCCATTCTGCCCGTACTCAATTGCTTCTACCACCTACCTCATCGATACACTGCCTGCCTGCCTGCCTGCCTGCCTGCCTGCCTGCCTGCCTGCCTGCCTGCCTGCCTGCCTGCCTGCCTGCCTGCCTGCCAACCGACCTACGTACCAAAGAAATAAAACAAAGAGACAAAAAGGCATTGGTCGATCCAGCTTCTCTCCTTTGCGTCGCGCGACCGACGACACCTCGACTGCGAGAAATCAGTCCTCTTTGAAAAATCGCCCCGTCGTCGCGCAAGGAAGAAGCCTACGCGCTTCGCAGAAGCAGCCATGAGTGTCAGTGTTTCACCCCAACCCTCGCACTTCCGGCGTTTCGACCGCCGCCCTGTTCCTGTTCCTGTTCTCTCCCAGTCCCTTTGCACCCATTGCACCCATTGCACCCATTGCACCCACTGCCCTGCCCTACCGACGTTGCATTGCGTCGTGCCTTTCTCTGCCATTGGCCTGACTCTCTCTGTGTCGCGCTGTGTCAAACCCCCCAGAGCCACAAGGCACATGTTCTGGCCTTTCTTCCCCCCTTCTCCAAGTCGAATGTCCTCCACCCGGTCGCTCCCTTTTCCGCAATCGCAACCCAACCCAAACCCCCCCAAGCACAATCATTTTGACTTTGGATCCATCACCAACCTTTTTCTGCACATCATTCATTCTTGCCTCAGCCTGGTTGCGTTGCATTTGTATGGTGTTGCTTGCTTTTTTACCACTCTACCGCCTTTCTCTCGACCTCACCTCTCTATCTCTCCTAATCCAGTCCTCCTCCACCGGTGACCGAAGCCGAAACTAACATCATGGCACAGTACGGGTATGTTTCTCTGTCTTCAGGAGCCGACGGCGCCCACGACGACGAATACGACCTCTCCCGCGGTAGACTAACAGACTCAACTAATGACAGATACGGTGGTCGTCAAAACCCCTTTGACCAGCGCGATGACTCCCCTTCAGGAGGCGGAGGCTACGGCGCCCCCATGAGAGGCCCTCCCCAGCAGTCTTTCGGCTCAGGGCCGTCTCCCTACGGAGGATCCAGATATAACAACGGACCACAAATGGGTAGGGACCAATACGGTATGCTCCAAGACCGCGACGGTCGTCCTCGCTCGCATCGCTCACACGCGTCCCTCGCAGGAACGAACGTCGAAATGGAATCCCTCGCCCAGAACGCCGGTGGCTTCGGCCAGTCCTCCGACCCTAACGCGATCCTGAACGAGTGCCGATCCATCGACCAAGGCATCGACCAGATCGAGCAGAACCTCAACCAGCTCCGCATGCTGCAAGAGCGCACACTCACCGACGCAGACACCTCCGCGAACTCTGCCACCGCCCGCCAGCTCGACGCCCTCTCCTCCGAGACGATGACCCAGTACCGCTCCCTTACAGACCGCGTCCGCCAGGTCAAGTCCACCCCCGAAGGCCAGACGCCCAAGAACTCGCCGCAGGTCGGCCGCGTCGACCGCCGCCTGAAGGGCGCCATCCAGCAGTACCAGCAGGTCGAGTCCCAGTTCCGCAAGCGCACCCAGGACCAGATGGCCCGTCAGTACCGCATTGTGCGCCCCGACGCCGACGAGCGCGAGGTCCGTGAGGCTGTGGAGGATGCAGGCGCCGGTGCCCAGATTTTCCAGCAGGCCGTCATGCAGTCCGGTCGCCAACAGCAGGCCAATGCCGTGCTGTCTGCCGTCCAGGACCGCCAGGCTGCCCTGCAGAAGATTGAGCAGCAGATGGTCGAGCTGGCCCAGCTCTTCCAGGACATGGATGTCCTCGTCGTCCAGCAGGAGGCCGCCGTTACGCAGATTGAGCAGAAGGGCGAGGAGGTTGTCGAGAACCTCGACAAGGGTAACCAGGAGATTGGCGTGGCCGTAAACACCGCGCGCAAGACCCGCAAGAAGAAGTGGTGGTGCCTGGGTATCTGCGGTAAGTGCTCCAGCGAGGCTATGTTCCAATTTGCCACTAACTCAGCCCAGTCCTCATCATCGCCATCATCGCCGCCGTCGTCGCCATCTACTTCGCCGTTATCAAGCCTGGTCAGACTGCTGCCGCCCCGGCCGCTGGCAAGCGTTCAATCGAGCTCGGCTCCCTCCCCGCCTTCTCCAACAGCGTACCCGTCGACGTCAGCTCCGTCCACCCGCAAAAGATCAGCCGCATCATGCGCCGAATCGTCACACCAGGCGCCACGTGGAGCCCCGACGCCGTACAAGACGCCGCTGTCGTCGCCCGCGTTGGTGGAAAGTGGGACATGCCCGCCGTCCGCAACTAGACGTCACACCCTACCTCTCCGACACTGTACAAAATATATACCTCCATACCACCTTTAACCGGCCGCCCCGCGGGGCCGCCACGTCTCCTTATCCCGTATAACCCGTCCCTCCGACTTGACGTCTGGATCGATTTCTCATAACCGTTTACCACCATAAGAGTTACTCGCCTTTTTATAGACGGACTGGATCAAAGGGAAGGCAAAACTTCTTTTTTTTACTTCTGCAGCAGTACACACACATACGTCTCTCTTCCGGTTTGGGTGGAATAACAAAACCAAGGGAAGGGAAGAGAGCAGATGATGAGAGGGAGAGGATCCCGGGAAACCCAGGCCTTGGGGATTTTGATATTTTCCCTGTGTCCTGTGTGAGAAAGCAAAACAAAAGAAGGATTATTTCGTATAGGGTGTTTCTTTGTATACCCACCCGTAACCAGACTTTCTTTTACTGTTTGCCATGTTGGACTTTTTCTTGCTGTCTGTGAAAGTGCGTCGCGTCTTTTGGATTCAACATGTCCCCCTACGATGAGAGGGGGCATGGTAGTTGTTTTGGCGCGAAAATTCTTTGCTTTGTTGCATTCTGGGCGTTGGCATGTTGAGTAAATATAGTCTGGTTCCGAATTGACATTATTAATATGATGGAAGAGTCTTGTCCTCACGTGAGGTGTTGTGAGATGCCCAGCCTGGGGAGATCCTGGCTTGGTATGTGTGCAGGCGGGCGGCGTCTGTGAGAGGCATAGCACCACTTTGGCTTGCCTCAAGCAAAACTCCTCGTACTCATAGTTTTTCGACAACAGTCCGCGTCAGATCTACCAGAGATAATGCCTGGGGAGGAAGGCTTTGTGATGGTCTTCAAAGTAGCCATGGTATGGTACCCGGGTAGTTTTGGGGTCTTTGGGGTGGAATACTTCTTTAGAAAGGCACGCGGAGTTCCAGCATGTTGGTTCTCTAACAATACACCTCCCCGAGCCAGTCTGGGCAATGGGCGTCCTGTAACCGTGGCAAAAGGCCCTTTGTCGTATTTCAGCGCAGTGAATGAATGGACTGATGGTTGGGGAGAAAAGGTGAGATAGGTGAGGTGTTAGGATTGCGATGGAGTCTTTGGCGTCCGTCACGCGGGGTTGGAGGTTTGTGGTTATGTGGGTGGATACGCGCGAAGTGTGGTTTTGAGAGGTGGGAGTTAGCTGAGGTGACGGCAGTGGATTCACAGCATTAACGGTGAGGTGTAAACAATGGAAAAGTACTGTCGCATTTGTAGCTCCTTGGAAAAGGGAAAACTCTTGCTGTTAAGAATAATGTTCTTTTGTGTTAGTAGTTGCTCACTGCGCAGCATGCCCCAAGGCTGTGAATCTATTTAAGGGGATCTTGATGAGGTTTGGAATCGTTTGACCGCGCAATGGGCGGCAGGGGGTTGCGACCAAATGCCTTCTTGGGGGTTCTAGGTGACGAAATGTGAGAGAAGTCTGGATGGGAGTCTCTTGGGTCTCTTGCGTGTGGGTATTGTGAGGTGGTTGGAGGCTTTGAGGATGATGTGTTTTTGGTCCCGCGCGGTGGTCATTTCTGATTGTTTATTCACTGGGATTATTCTTTGAGTCAGAGGAGAAGAGGTTGGATTTCATGGAACTTCGAGGAAGTTGAGCGCTCCAGATTCAGAGGTCCAGATTCAGAGGTCCAGATTCAGAGGTCTAGATTCAGAGGCGGGATGAGTCCGATGTCCAGCGCACCCCTCCGCAACTTCTTGGGGATGTAGCATGGAGTTCTGCCAGAAGACACAGAGCCAGTGGTTGCTGTATAGGCATTCTGTCTCAAAACCAATCATGTGCTCGATCCTGAAGGTATTCATATCGCCACTAGCTGTAGAGACAGAGTCCACGGTTACATGCTCTCAAAGAGAACTACATCGTCAGCTTTCCCGATGCTGTCAGTCTACACGACAGCATTCTGGCTCCTTGTCAACTTGACCTGGATCTGACGACGGCATAATGTGCGGTTGGTCACTTGTGTGTCTGCTGGCCCTCTAGAGTTATGAAGCTGTCTTGTGATGCTCATCGTCTTACTCAATACCTTATGTCAAACAAGATGATTCGTCTTCTATTCCGATCTACATGATCATATTCACGGGGCAATTGCTCACCATTTACATTCCAGCGGGATGGACCACACAGGCTAGGTTCAGTTCGAAATGCAGCTTTTGTCATGTATTTGTTCTTGCAATGGCAAGATGTCTCAGCTTGTAACGGCTATCTCAGTAGCAGCGTGCGAGTATTCACAACGCCCCCGGAGGTATATGCGATATGCCCGCTCGAACACGAAAGAAAACTTCTTAGCAGGGAGGTCTGATTTTGCGGTATTCAGACCAAACAATCCAGCCATCCATATCGTCATCATCCCACGGGACGAGGTCTTCTTCTTCAACCTCCTCAGGAGACTCAAAATCATCTTTCCAACCCCCTGGAATGCTCAAGACCGGATTTTCAACCATGTGCCAAAAGTCTCCGGCGTATTCCAGGCCATAGAAGGACCACCATACTTTCCACTGTTCAGGCAACGCCCCGTAAGTGATCCCAACAACTCTGAAATAGGTATAACGATGAACCGCCTCCTGATTCCTCCATGGGAATATTCCCTCTCGATCGTAGAATCCAGAGCACCTTTCTCTGTTGCCATACTCCAAAAGGTTGACCCCATTGGCGTACAAAATCTTTACCCAAGACCTTATAGCTGACTGCAAGATGCAGTCGAAGGTCTGAGGAGAATGTGAATGAAACCTAGTCATTATGATCCAGAGCATCTTGACAAGCGATGTCTCCTCCGCATTTGTACCTGACTTCTCTGACAAATCTCCCGGTTCGAATTTTGCAATTTCATCAAGAACGTGATGGTAACTGCCTTCCTTTGAGAGATGGGGTAGTTCGCCGTTTGATTCCAAAAGCTCCCAGCCCACTCCGCGCCCAACCAGATGCGAAAGGGTGAGCTTCTCTTCTGACATGATCCAGAAAGACGTGATCACCTCAGTGCTGACAGATTCAATTTCTGGTAGTAGGCACAAAACGTCCCCGAAAGTACAGTGCGTCCTCAACAACAGTTTCCAGCAATGCCACAGCCTAGATCGAAGCGGTGCTGAGGGCAATTGAGGACTCATGATCTTTTGAATGTCGCGATACTGCCCAAAGGTTCGATCAGAAATTATCAGGTTCCATATTTCATCATTTTCTTCAGCGATGTCTGGCGTGTAGTCCATAAGAATCCTTAAGATTTGGGTATTACGTTCGAGTATCTCGGAATCCCAGGGATCAAACAGCAGCCGTTCTAGTGGAGTCCTTCAAATTCCGTCAGCCTACCAAGATTCATATTGCAGGGGATCTTTTGTCGCTCACCGGGCTATGATTGTTACTGAAATCTTGCTGCTGGGTGTTTCTGACCATTCACCGAAGGATCCAGGGTATAGACCTGCGTGCAAAAGCCATCGTGATACCTCGACAGCACCCCATGTTACGGCACACTTGCAAGTGGGTTTCGGTGAGCAAAATTCTCAAAGAAGAGGATCTGGTTCTAAGAGGGGGTAGAAAGCCTTCCGGTATACTTACCTTTAGTAGATTCAGGCCGTATTGGTTGTGAACATACGGCGTCAAATTTGCTTCCCGAAGACATCTTTGCAAGGCGATAACATCGTCGTTCCCCGCAGCGTTTAGAACGCCATATGGAATTAGGTCTACCACCGCGTAAGATGATAAGTTTAGCTGCCAACCTGACACACTCTGCTGGGCCATCACAGAGTACACAGTATTTCCGAGCCAATTCGGGGTGCGGATGGAAATGTGACAGGTTTGATAGCCGAGACCAAACAGAAGTCTGCCGAGGAGGGTGGTGCCTTTGGAGATTGCCGTGAAGTCTGGCTTGGAATGTTTTGTAGGATATGACTTGCTAAGTCTAAGAGACGCAAACGTATCATCTCCTGAGGTTGATAGATCATCCGATTGAGTTTCAATCGCGTCGGATGCCTGCAGGGGCGGGAGGAGTCGTTGGGCGTTTATAGAAGCACATGTCCTGCTAATTAAGTGTCAAAAGTCAGCGCCAGCGAAGTCACGAACAATTACAAGAGCCTTACAAGATGTAACGGCTTTCAGCCATTTTGTAAAGTCGCAGAGCAGCGTCGAGTTTCCGTTCCATGGCTATCAAAGTCTCCTTGTGAAGCACAACTCTAGCGGCTGCAAACTTTCGCCTATGTCGTCGTTTGTCCTCAAGACTGCGATTATGCGCATCTAGAGTCATTTGTAAATCTTCCATCGCAGCGCGAGCTCTCCCCATGGCCTTCTGCATGATGGCATCGTTCCATGCTGGGGCCGGCAGCGGGTTGTTGGCAGCGTGGATCTCGTCATCGCGGAGGATTTCATCGAGAAGTTGAAGCTCTTCCGCTTTCTCCAGAAGAGCGGCTGGCACGTCTTTGACTTCGTCCCAGAGACATTTGAGCTTGAAGGTTAAGGTGACAGCTTTGCCCGCCAGGTCGATCACGGCAATCACGCTAGCCGCAGTACCGAGAGCTTCTGCCATGACGATGGTAGAGTCCGGGTAAAGTTGATGCGCGATTGAGAGGTGATGCGATTCGAGTGGGATGAAGAGGGAGAAAGCGTCCAACTTCATCAATGTCACGGGTTGTCCGGGTATGGGCACAGCCTGATCTGCCACACCTCCATGCTGGGCAGGGCTGCATGTCAGCAGGCGGAGTATTGGCTGAGGACCATCGCCCCCATGGTCATCTGGTACTCGTGCATATGCAAGTAGACTGCGCCGAAAAACAGCTGCGGAAATTATGGATGTCGACTTCGGGGGGGGGGGGGGGGTCTTCAGTCACTGGCTTTCCGCGGTTGCACGGCCGCTCAGCTGGAGCGGAACAAGTTGCCTGCCCATCTGTGGAATACGCCTAGTTTACGAAGAAGCGGCATACCGGATATCCTTTTGCGAGGAATCACCTCCCAGACTTGCAGGCCTTTGTGGAATTCTTCGCCTTGCGTCGCAGTTCAGCATCTGACGGCCTAGCAGGCCCCCAATGCACTATCGCTGACCAGACTCCTGACTTATCATTCTGAGGCTGTTCTCATTGACCCTGGTAGCCGATCATGCTTCAAGTTCCGAAGACATATCATTCTTCTTCGGCTCAGGCAAATGCCATCCAAATTGGCGTCTTGCTGTTTCCGATACTTCGTCTAGACCGGACGTCTCTCCAAAACCCATTGTCTTCAAGCGCATTCGCCAGCTCAGTTAGACGACGAGTCACATCTTCCCCAAATCTCGGCATTCGATCGTCGCTTGGACCACTGTAAGTTCTTTGATGAAGGTCGCTTTAGTCACTTTCAATTACGAAAGACTTTCGCTCTTCAGGCGGATACTAGTGGTCCGTCCGGTTGGTTGGAAAATACGAAATGCTGGTGGAACAAGCTCGCGGCTTCGCCAAGACGACGAGCGGAATGAAGTTAGGCTTACATAGAACCGCACAGGTAATAAACAAAGACCAAGTCGCTATCTTAGAGAGTTATGTACTCCCCCCCCCCCCCCCCCCCCCCCCGGAAGAATGAGAAGTTGCGGCCCACCTGAGGTCGAATTCATGGGTTATTCGTCGTACCGCACCTGTACGTGAAGCTCGACCGCAAGACTAGACTGTCCCACAAACCAACGCAGGAAGCCCGACCGACGTCTGGAGCTAAACATGACTATCGAAACTCAACTTGGAGGCCTTATCTTGCGATTTTCCGACCAAATAAACGGGACTCTCTCATTGTATTCATCGTCATCCTCATCATCAAAGTCATCTGTCCAACCCCCCGGAACATTGAAGCCAGAGGAATTGGAATTTGAACCTTCCACCAAATTCCAAAAGTCTGCGGCGTAACTGTTGATATTCGGAGTCCACCACAGCTTCCACTGCGAGGGCAATGAGCCATATGTGATCCCGAGAAGGGAGCCGGTGTAAGGGATCTCCCTAGGGTAATCCTTGGTTTCGGGACGCCAGATAGTTGCTTCTGATAGGCGCCAGCCAATATCTTGGTAGATGCCTCTCACCTTGCGACCATAATGCAAGAGGTCAACGCCGCCGTCGTAGAGGATGGTCACCCAATGTATGATTGATGACTGGAGCATCTGATCAAGGACTTCCGGCGGACTCCAGGACTTCAGCAGTCGCTGCAGAAAGACAGTTAGTGGTGTAGCTCCAGCAGTGCCAAGAAAAGTGCCTTTGTAAGAAAATATGAGGTCGTCCAGGTCCAGCCTAGCAATAACGCCTAAGACTCGGTAGAAGCTGCAGTTCACAGGCAAAGCCGACTGTTTGTGGTACATTTGTACAAGATCTCT
The DNA here is from genome assembly GCA_020226115.1 of Colletotrichum viniferum. Classification (NCBI taxonomy): domain Eukaryota; kingdom Fungi; phylum Ascomycota; class Sordariomycetes; order Glomerellales; family Glomerellaceae; genus Colletotrichum; species Colletotrichum viniferum. The sequence goes on from JAGFBE010000008.1 coordinate 1,574,721, forward strand.
ACCCATGCGATATGCCGCTGTTGCTGAAAGTCCCAAGAAGTCCGGGTGGCTCCTGCAGATTTTGATAAGGTCTTTGGTGAGGGTTTCGGCTTCAGGTAACAACTTTTTGACTTCATGCCAGCTCCAACCACTGAATATCATGCCAACATTGGCATGCAAATATCTCCGGAACACATCAAAAGAATTATATCGAGGTTCTAGCACCGTTTGGAGTGTTGCAAAATCCTCAAAAGACCTCTCTGAGATCATTGAACCCCAAATCAGATGGTATGACTCAACAGTATCTGGCATGTAGAGCTGGCAAAGCTTGAGAATCTCAACTTGACGAGTGTGTCTCACCGAAGTAAAATTTGTAATGTAGGTCTCGAACGGTGAGCTTCCAGGACAATTAGCGAAATGTATCTCGAGCGGGAGAATACGGGCTTCTCACGTACGTTGCCTTGGTGGCGTCAACGCTGGCGCTGCATTCATCGAATGAGCCTGGGTGTAGACCGCAGCTCAAGAGCCACTTTGCAGTCTCAACAGACTCCTTCTTTAACGCATACTGTGATAGAAGAATTAATACTCAATCTGATAAAATGTAGCATAGGCTATCCAGAGAAGCATTTGAACTAACATGAAGCAAGTTGAACCCGTATTTGTTATGGACGAGTGGCGTTAGGTTGTTTTCGCAGAGATACCTTTGCAAAGCATTCTTATTGTCTCTCTGTAATATGTCGAAGACTTCACTTGCGAAAAGATTAATGGTGGGATACACTGAAAGGAAGGATTCCCAGCCTGCAATGCTTCTTTGGACCATGGCAGAATAAACCTTCCCACCCAACCAGTCAGGGATTCTCATAGAGAAGCTGTAGGTTTCGTCATAATAGTCGAAGCACAGCCGACCCAGTGCTGAAGAACCCTCAAAAATGGCCTTCTTCTTTGGCTTCGCAGCCTTGACTGTAACAATTTGACTCGAGGTATAGCCTTTGGGGTCCCCTGCATCGATGATGGGGCTCTGGGTGGTTGCGGAGATGACCATGGCACTCGTTGACTCGGCAAGTTGTTTGTAAATGAATCTGTTGTATCGTCTAACAGAGTAATATCAGCCTCTGATTCTCAGCAAGCATCTGCACAAGTAGGTCTACCCGTAAATGATGTCATTAGCAAGCTTATAGAGGTCTAGGACCCTGTCAAGCTTCTGCTCTACCGTCCTGAGGCTGTCTTTCTGGATGACGAATTTGGCGGCCGCGATTCTCCGCCTGTAGTGGCGCCAGACTCTGTCGTTCAAGCGCAATCACTTCACCCAGCTGCTCACCTCAGTGTGTCTGCTTGATATGACGCCTGGGGTGGGCCTGAGGTGGGCCGGGTGAGCAAATAAGCATGGCGGCGCCAGGGCTAACACCGATTTCTTCCCGAACCCCGGAAAAGAAGTTATTCTCGTTTCGCGTACCTATCTGAGAACCGAAGATCTACAGAACATCCGACATAATTACCTCTACATTAGAAGGGGCTTGAAGAGGCTTATTTGAAGGGCTTGGAAGGCTTAGGTAGATGGGTCCAGCCAAGGGGTGAACGAGATCCGGCTAATAGGATGGCTTCGTTTCAGGGGTTGAGGCCCCACACAGTCAAGATAACTAGGCTACACAGGCAATTAAATCCAACTCTTTAACAACCTGTTAGTATCTCTATCATAGGAACCTAGTTCGAACGGAGTTGATTCCTAGTGTAACAAAGGGTTGATTGACCGTATTAACTGATTCTACATAAGGTAAAAAAGGGAGCTTCCAACCAGGGGTTGGGTAGGCAATTGGGATCTAATAATTGGCCGCAAGCAGCCCCTGCGGTGGCCCCAACTCGAGGTCGAATTGGACTTCCAATCCGACACTATCCTTAAGGTATCTAACTTATTAATGATTGTAGAGACGTGAAAATAGGGAATCGGGCACCTTGAGTAGCGCCCGTGGTTGCCCACTCTCTGCTACCCTCCCTTGGTCCATCACAATAACCATGTCAAAATCCAACAAAGTTTTAAGACGATGGGCGACAGCTATTACCGTACACGCAGAAAATGACTCCATCGCTACCTGCATAATGAACGCTTCCGTAGTAGGATCCACAGACGAAGTTGCTTCGTCCATTAACAGAAGTGGTGCTCCGTTCTGTGACTGCAAGAGTGCCCTTGCCAAGGCAAACAGTTGCAGCTCTCCTCGAGACAGCGACAGCGTGGCCGATGGTGTGATCGCGGTGTCTAGGCCGCGCAGTGAAGATAAAATATATGCCAACCCACTGCGATGCAGCGCGTTCTCTATCTCGGCATCTGAGTGTCGACACTGCGGGTCGAGATTTGTGCGAATGCTCCCCGGGAACAAAGCGGGATCTTGCGGCATAACCGTTGCCCAATTTCTAATATGATCTCTCTGGAAGCGAGTGATGTCGGCGTTGTGAATGGTAATGCGCCCTTCCAGGACCTCGGCGAGACGGAGAAGCGTTAGGAGTATGGTACTCTTCCCGCTATACTCGTAGTAGATTAGTAGCACGAACGTCACCGCTTAATCTTATCCACATCACTCAGAGGCGCTCACCTTCCTGTTCGGCCACAGACGCCTATCTTCTGACCTGGTTTAATCTGAAATGTCACCCCTTTCAATATCACATCAGAGTGTGTGCTAATCCGTAGTGAGCATTGAATGTCACTCCTGAAGAGCCCACCATCTCACCTATACGCTGCTTTGACTCCATCAAACTGGATAGATGCAGGTGATGAACCCCACGAAACAGGCAAATCTCTGTTCTCCCCAGATTTATTCTCAGATGGCGTTTGCTCAGCGAAATCTCGTATCCGTTGGATAGCCCCCATTGACGTTTCTAGTTGAGCCCAACCCTGTATAACGTACGTCAGTGTAGCGCTGAACGTTACGATACTCACCAGAGACACGCCCAGCGCACTCCCATTCTTCGCCCATCTGGGCAGTTGAGTTACCAGCGCCACTACAGTCACACCAACACCCGCAACAACGAGATCCAACACAAGGTTCAACCATCTCTGCGTACAGTACGTCATATAAAGCGCCCGCTGTGATCGGTCTAGTGCGTCCCGTTGACGCTGTGCCCAATACCGCTGCCAAGCAAAGGCGCGGATGGTAACCGCTCCAGCTAGCGTCTCAAGGAAATGCGAGTATAGCGGGGCGCGAGCCTCGATCTCAAGCAGCCGAATTTGCCGGGAGGTGCGCAAGTATACCTTCTGTAGAATGTATAACACTGCAAGGAGTGGCGGGAACGAGACGGCGATTAAGGCGGAAGCGTAAGCGACAAGGGCGGCTTCGGCAACGATTGTGAAGAACCCATCGATGGACTTTGCAAGAGCGAGCGTAAGCTGCAAATCGACGATCGACAGGTCTTCGCTGAATCGATTCACAATGCTGCCAGACCCGGCGGCGACCAAGAAGTAGTAAGGCGCGTCGACGAACGTAGAAAGTAGGGCCTGATGAAGCGCGGCTGCTGAACGAGGGACAGCAATAATCTTCAAGGACCACGAAAACGAGACCAGGGACACGAGGGCAACAGAGGCCAGGAGAATATACACTGTCATGTACATCGTCGTATTGGTCTCCCCGCTGTTGCTCTCGGATTCGGTCCACCATTTCAACCACAGATCAGGGAACTTGAAACAAAACACGAAGGTGGCGCTCGATGCAAACACCAAAGACATTGGCCCCCAGCCCATCGTCGAAAAGTAGTACCTGTATAAGAGTAGACCGGCACGGCTCGACGTCTGCATTGTGGGGGAAACCGCTTCGACTTCCATGGGGCTCTTGTCGCTACTCGGACGACTCTCATGTCGTGTCGTCTTTGACGGAGGTTCTTGCCTGGCCAAGAGTGATTCTTTCGTCGGACTATCAAGTGTTCCCTTGAAAAGACTTCCGGAATCCATAACATATGTCTCATCAAAAAACGCAACATGCTTTGTGGTTAGCGCAGTCATTATGACTGTGATGCCAAGTCGCCTGCAGAGACCGTTAGGTCCCAGCACATTTTGAGCAATCGCCATTTCGGTAGGCAAGTCCAGCCCACTGAGCACATCGTCAAGAAGCAAAACGTCCTTCCGCGAGTAGAGAGCTCTTGCCAAACTCACTCTTTGCTTCTGGCCGCCGCTTAGCCTAACACCGTCGGTTCCCACCAGTGTATCTTCTTTTTCGGGCAACCAGGAGAAATCTTGTCCGAGCTCGCAGGCTTCAATAACCTCAGATAGCCAGGCCCTGTCCAATCGGACCGGTCCTGTGATTACGTCGCGAACAGAGAGGTTGGGCAGCCACGGCTCCTGCGAGCAAAAGGCAATGCTGAAGGACGGCTTCTGAAAGGTTGACCCTTGGCCCTGACGCAGCTCCCCGAGGATTGAGAGAAGGAGGGAGCTTTTCCCACTCCCATTGGCACCTGCAACCAGTAGAAACTCCCCACGCCGAACTGTAAGTGAGATGCAACAGAGTAAGCTTGTCGCGCCTGTGGAAGAAAAAAAGTCCGCATTCTGAATGCGGACAAGGTCGCTGGCTACGTCATCATCACAGACCGCAACGGGAGGCGATGTTGCCTCGCTGACTCCCACGCAGCTCAATTTGGGCCTCTTCGTAGACGTGCCTTTGGGAAGAAGCGACTCCAGCTCAACTTCTTCGCCTACTCCATAGACTGGTGATTCAAAGGAGGATCCGGTGTCATTTCCCTCCTCGACCCATCGACTGTCCCCATGTTGGCATAATAAATATTCTTGGATTCGATCATAACAGCCGAATGAGCCTGTAAATCGGGGCACGGCGAAGACGAAATATACAATCGGGTAGCTCAGCAAGACGATCAATGATAGCGAGGTAAATGCCTTGGCTGGGTCTAGACTTTCGCCGCCGCGTTGTTGTGTAAGAAAGTAGTACAAAAGGAAAGTGAGCACCGGCGTGATCACAAGAGTTGTGTTGCCCAAGGCCTGTTGCGCTGTATCTACTTTGCGATATGCCCGAGAGCGGTCGATTTCCATCGTACGTTTCTGCTGTAGCCTTTCGGCCAGAGCTGCGGCAAGTCCCATCATCTTGATCGATTTGATGTTATTCAAAAGTTGATTGGTGTCCGAAACCCTGTCCTGTATGGAATCAATCCAAGCTCTTTGGTACTTCGTTGCTAGTTTTCCCATATAAACGCTTCCTATGGCACATGCTGGCAGGCGATTAGGTGAGATAGGACGCGTCACATAGAAGCAGCACTTACCGATGGATATTACCAAAGGAGGGAGGCAAGCCCAGCCAAGTTCCCGACCCAGCATGGTTATAGCCAGGGCTACCTCGATAGGTGTCGCCCAGATGACATCCAACATTTCGATGCCCGCGATGATTCGATCGACATCAGTGCTCATCAATGTCACAGAACCTGTGTCTTTCGCCGCGGCTGGATCCAATGCAAGTGAGAATTCATGGATAACACCCACTAAACCGCTTCGGAGTGCGAGCATGGTTCTGTATAATCTGTGTTTGTATGCCGCAGTGGCCACAGCGATCCCGATGTAAATCAAAGCCGCTGCGCCGGTAAGAAGAAGGCCGGCGTCTTGTTCGTCGTCACTACCATCACCATTGCTCATAAGCTTCACGGCCGCATTTATGAGTAATGGTTGTGAGAATTTACAGGCAATTGCAAAACCACGGGGAGGTACAACGGCCAGTAATTGCCATCGAAAGCATGAGAATGTTGCAAACAACAGCGAATGCCGACTGCCGGATGTACGCCAATGCTTCCAGACTCGGGAAAACCGCGCCTGCTGTTGTGCCACAGACAGCCTATGGTCTAGGGGCGGAAGATGATGTAATTCTAAGGAGGTGCGGTAGCCGAGCTGGAGGGTGGGCATGAGCCACCAAAATAAACTGCGATTCACGATGCCTCCGAGTACTTCGGGCGAGGTTTGACCGTAGGAGGCTTCGATATAGCCACTCTTGCTCGTCGACTCCAGCAAAAAGATCAAGATTTTCACGACAAACGCCGCTGATCGTGTTAAAAGAACAGAAATATCGTACTGGCGCATCCAGAGCGTGCGTAGCATCGGCACATCGCACATAACGGAAACCAGAAGGTAGAGGGTGATAATGGCCGATGGGGTAATGGAGCGATCATGCTCCATAAATGAGAGAAGACAAAGGCAAGCTGTACCGGCCACCGCAGACAGTGAGGCCGCAAGAGATAAGGAACTTGGGTTGTTCTCCGGAGATATCCACTCCATGGTGCACATTGCTTGCAACGCGGCGAGAGTAGAGATCGCGAGCTAAATAGACGAAGCGTTAAGCAGGAGGACCAAACAACAGCAATGACACTCGCTATTAATATTACGGGTATCTGACCGTGTAGCACGTACAAGTTTAGCATACCGGAGTACTGTCGTGATAGGAATTGGTCTTGTCTTTCTTGATTCCCCGAGTAGGCGAAAAGTTCGAGCTAGGGTCATTGGTATCAAGATGACCGACGGAATGATTGTCAGGGCCAGGTCTTCAAATGCGAGAGTAAAGTCTCTACCACCTCGACAAGGAGAAACAACGAGAGGTCCCAGAGAGTTGTCTACGCCCGGCGCACAGAGTCCACGAAGCGTTGACATCATGTTGTTGTTGGGGGGGAGGCTTAATCCAGTACTAGAGCAGACGTGGTACACAATGAGACACAAGGGAGAAGGGATACTTGAAAGTTGGGCAGAGGCAACGAAGTGATTCAGCAGCCGTGCTATGTTCCTTATGAGCCCCTCATCTTCTCGCGTGACTTGCGTCAGATGGGATGATCTGATCTCTAGCGGGATACATTGGCTGGCTGAATCCTGCCCTTCTGAGGTTTGATTAGACCTTGGTGAATGTCGTATGATTTTATAACTCTCCATTGCGACCGCATCAGATAACAGACTTTCCACTACTGATGCAGTGAAGACTAACTTAATTCGTCTAGAACCTAACCCCCCCGCTCCCCTGATCCCCATCCCCGCCCCCAAACCCTAAAAGGAAAGAAAAGACTAAGACGGGATGGAGTTCATCATCAGAATAGTATAGAGTAGTTAGGAAGGAATCGGAAACCACAAAGGAAAAGAAAAGAGTTCTTCATCAGTTCACCTTTCATCCATTGTCACACACCGCCCAATTCCCGGAGTGATAGTATCCTTTTTCAAAAGGTCCTGGGTGTCCCCCTCCAGAATTACTTTGTTACAATGCCAGGCATGCTCCTCGCTGGCGGCTTTGTAATAGACACTGACCTTGGTCTCACCTCGGGACAATCGCTGCAGTGCACTGGCAGCGAGCCTCCACAGGTGCAGGCAGTGCGCCCGATGATAATGCCATGGGACGTGAAAACGAACATTGTAGCCGTCCTCGCCATTCTGAAACGCTGCTAGCATGATATCGTCAAGTGTTGCTGACCTGGTCATCGCCTCGTCCCAATAGAGGGGAAATGTCGTCCGCCCTGCTGCGGAGGGGTATAGATCGCTAGAGTTGGATTCGGATAGCTCCGCGACAGCGCGGTCATAGCATGCTGCAGGAAGCCAGCCGCTTGGAGAAGCATGTCATTTGTCAGCGCTGTGCTCTGCCAGTTTGATGGAAAGTGATGTAAGGCAACGGAAGCCAGCAGTTTATAACATACTTGACATACACATCAAAGACACAGCCAATTGCGTGAGCCTCCTCTGGAGAGGAACCACATAGCGGTTTGAGGCCGTCAGATGGGACTGAAGGCGGATGGGAGTGAATATGCAGCTGGGAGCCGAAGTGGATCACGTAGAGGCCGAGAATGAGAAGAATTGTAATCGAATTGTATAGGCGGGGCGATGTAAAAAGAGAATATAGTTTGCTGCTCTTTGCCTGCTGTTTATAGCTGGTGTGTGGAGGACGGATAAGAAGCGTCTGCTTCTCTTCGTCCATTGCGGGGTTTTTATTGCAGGTAATTTGTTAAAACTTGATGTCAGATTGGGAAGACCCAAATCAAAATAGCAAAGGGAGGCTGACTATTTATTTCATACTCATGCTGTTGCCTCAATTAATTCAGTGTTAGTTACGTCTGCCATCTAGCAATAGGGATTCATTGCTTGTGGGTGCAGGCACTTACTTTCTCGTGCGTCAGGCCCCCTGTCTAGTGCACGAGTATCCCATCGAGTGCTGAATAACGCCAGTACAAAAGGTGCCCACAATTTCTCCAAATGGCCTCTGATTGAATTTCTTTACTGGTCTAAAAAAACTGTCGATCTCTCAGAATAACAGGCGACTTGCTGCTACCCCGTATACCTATGTACTGGCGTCATTCAGCACTCGATGGGATAGAGTAGAGCATTAGTAGATAGCATCCGCGTACCCCTGTGGGGTTCTAGAAGGCTTAATGACATAGACACCCACATACTCTTTGAGCTAGTGTCAAAATCACCTCCTAAGGTAGACTGCATAAAGTCTTAATAGGGGGGGTTGGTGTGGAACACACAGGCTAGAGTTGCGGGCTGACTCATAACAACGCTGGATGACTCACAAAATGGCCCAATAGGTTGAAAAGTAACTTTGCAGGTTGAGGCCTACGCTTAGCTGCTGAGAGGAGATACAGCAATAAACTATACACTACATGCTAGGAACGCAATGAAAGTATTAATTGGACGCAGGCAATTACTGCAGAAACGTTAGTGGGGCAAGAGAGGCATCAGGATCACTTATGACCTTGGTAGACGATACCAGACCCTCGATGCCCATTTTTTCCTCGGCGTAACTACTGGAGCGTAGCCCTCCCGCCTGCTCTCCTGCCTGCTTTCTTACTTTCTCGGAATAACCTCACATTAACGCCACTCGGCTAGCCAATCCGCGAAAGGCCTCAAAGGGTCGACCAATTAGCAAAGAGCTCCCTCGTATTGAAATCGCGTCCGAGCTTTGCTGCGATTCACAATAGTAACTCCCTCGCTCCGCTCAAGATGAAGATCTGTGTGGTGCAGACCTCGTATGAGGGATCCGGCCACTTTGCTGAAAGGGTATATATTGTGCATGAGATGTACGCGTGAACTGTGCGCAGGACTCTGACATACATCCTTTCAAACAGGTCGATCCGTTTTGCGACCCGGGGCGATACATCTCTCCGGCTGTTCACCAATTCGAACATCGCTTTATCCGAAAGAATTATTTTAAGCAGGATATTGACCAAATATGCGATGGCAAGACGTATGACATGTATTTTAGCTGCCTGGTATAGCGCCCCGTTCAGCTTCACTTGGTATTGAATCATCAATAGGCTGACAGACATCCCTTGACCAGTGGGGAGGACCGCGGGATAATGTCGCGGGTCAAGAGGCGGCGGCGTATCTAGAGAGTAAAGGCGTTAGAGTCTTGACAAACTCGGCAAGCGCTATGCGTTTGTGCAATGACAAACTCGAGTTCTACGCGAAGGTTAAGTCCGCCGGCATCCGAGTGCCCGGAAACAAACCAGGCCGATTTCCTAAAATCGTCAAGTTGACTGACGGAGCCAACTCGGAGACGCTGGATTTCGACTCCATCTGCCACGACGAGTACCAGGTGGAAAGTAGAGTGGCTCTGGTAAAGAAACTGAAGCCAGATGCTGATTGTCTCGTCCAGGACTACATTGTTGGCAGCGAGGTCAACATAGTGGTGGTCGAGATGGGTCATGCTGTAGTTCCCTTGGAACCGGTCGAATATATTTTCCCGGCAGAGACCCCGACGGTAGAGGCCTTCCTCACGTTTGAGAAAAAGTTTGAGGATGTTGGAAAAGGCATTATCAGAACAAGACTTGTCACGGATGAGCCACGAAGATCCCGCATCCGCGAAGTCGCAAAGCAAACCTTCATGGCGGCTGGTATGCAGAGGGGCAGTGGATGGTGCCGGGTCGACATGCGACTCGACGCAACAACAGGCGAAGTTTACGTCCTAGAAGTCAACGCCTTTCCAACCGTCTTCTATCCCCGCGGGCTTTTCACTAGCGACAAGGTTGTGGAGCGGACATATCCCGGGGGGCACGCAGCCCTCTTCGATATGCTGCTTGCGACGAAACTAATCCAGACCAAGGCTGCCCCAAAAGCGCACAAAGCTGTCAGTGCTTTCTTTGACGACTTCTCCAGCAGATATGAGATTGCCTGGGAGATGCCCTCCACCAAGACAGTCCGTAATATCATTGCTGTGGACTATAACTGGGACGGCAGCGTGCTTGACCTTGGGTGCGGATCAGGATTCCTCGGCAATGCACTCTTTGATGCCGGTTGGACACGTTCAGTCTTAGTGGGCGTAGACATCTCCCCGGCCATGGCTGCTTCGGAGCGCGCGAAAAGATGTTACAAACAGCCAATCCACGTCGAGCCCATGGAAGAGTTCATCATGACCGCCGACCCATACGACCACATCGCCTGCTTCAACAGCTTCCAATACCTGCCGCCAGTCATGTTTACCGCCGTCTTGTCTCGAATGTTCATGCTCGCTCGCAAGTCTGTCTCGTTCGGGGTGGATGACACGCCTGCGGAGCATATCCAGCGCATCAACCACGCGGTTGGGTGTACAGCGATTTACAACAACAGCAAAACGATGCTGCGATTTCCACCTCCTCCTGGCTGGAAGATAGTGCTTGAAAAGCCGCAGCTCTTGTTCCGCTCACCCAGCACTGAAATCGACGTGCATGGCACTTTCTATCGTTTCGAGAGACTGGAGAAGAGCGAGCAGGCCAGTAGGTCCATTGACATTTCCAGTGATTTTCTTTAAGACATAAATAGTTCCTTCAGGGCAGAGGTTGAATGCAATGCTTCTCGTGTTTCTCCAATAGTGGTATCCCCCGGTATCATGTGAATGTATATACTAAACGCCGAATCAATAGCAGCCTGCCATCCAGAACGCCATGCCTTGCAAAGCAATCCAGCCCCAAATTCAAGAAACAACCGCTCAGAACATTCGCATCGATGATGTAGCCCAAGCAGGCGTGCTATCCGTCACCCAGGACTTGCTGCCAGAACAGTGTAAACATCTTCTCTGCTCGCCGAGATTCGTGATAGAGCATTGTGAGCAGACATGCTTCCCACACGCACCGCAGGCGTTGTCCCCTTCGCACCCGTCTATGTCCATGCCGTCCGCATCCGCTGAACCAAGACCGGCACCACAGTCCTCGCAGCTCGTGGGGCTCAGCGCTCTCTGGTGGACCGGCGGGCTGGCTGTCCTTGACATGGGAGGTTGCGCGGACTTGATGTTCCAGAAGCTGTGGAGAGACTTTTGTGTATTGCGTGCGACGGCAGGAGCAGGGGCAGGTGACGATGAAAGCTCGGTTTCCATATGTTGATCTTGTTGTTGAGCGGAGTACAGCATCTGGAGTGTGCGTTCTGTGTTGCGATTGATCGTTAGCGCATGATTTGACGGTAATAATATCATTGACTCTACTCACGATGAACCTCCTCCTGCGAAGGTCGGTTGTCGCGGAACCGTTTCCTCGTTCGGCTGTCCAGATGTGACGGTGTCGCGAATGCGCGAGGGAAGGCGAGGCTGGGAGAGATCGGGAAGTCGAAGGACTCGACGCTAGAGTCGGAACGGGCGGGGGAGTTGAAAAGCGTGACAAGCTCGGAGGCGGAGCGCTTGCGCTTGAGGGCCATTGTATCGATTTCGGAAGCGTTGGAAGGGGGATGTGTGCGTATATTGTTCGCAAGAGTAGCAAGAGTAGCGGAAGTGGTACACTGCGGCGCAATGACTGTGAATATGGATTGACGATGTTTGTGTCTATCGGCTGTGGGAGTGTTTAGGACGGACAGGGTGGGTGAGATTCACGGCGCTAAGAAATGGAATACGCATTGGATGGTCTGGTGCGACAGGCCTGGCGCGGCGCGTACTGCTTTCGCGTTGCGGTCGCGACAGGACCCGCTGGGTGTTTAATGGGCCCACACTGGCTTCCTCGACATGGGCTGAAAGGGCTGAAGTCGCGCTGGAATGTTATGCACATCATCGCGAACGCCACTTTTTTTGGTCTTGGATGTTTCTTGTTTCACACACGGTGGAATTTGAGGGGCAATGGCTCGATCTTGATCATCTTGATCGCTTGTCTCTGACCGCCGGCGTCATTACCCCCGCCGGGTCCGGACCCGACATGTCTCCACTCGCCCGCCGGCCCCGGGATTGCTCGGACCAGGGTCGCTGTCTTGAATTGTTCTGTGCCAGTCTTACGAAATCAAACCACCCAAGAAATTCAAGAACGATCAAAAAACATCGTCGTAAAGTTAATTGTGACATGTTTGAATACAATAGCGATACGCTCTCACCCTTTGCCAACGAACAGCGAAGAGCAGCGACGGAGTGCCGTTGTCAGTTGAATCATCGATCGCCGGGGCTTGAGCGCACCCAAAGTCCTTGAACAGACTACATGAGGTATTGTGGTTCAGTAGAATCCAGGAACAAAATGGATTAAGTTACGCCAGGAGCACAGAGGACCTGATGAGATGAACGGCCTAGAGGGCGGAGGACTTGATTCGTAAAAGTGGCCGGCGGGATGAACTAGTTCGGCTCTCAGTGACTGGATTCGCCGTCGAATGGAGCACCTCTGTAGATTGGCCCATAGCGATCGCCGGGAACTCATGTATGTCAAGGGTTGCATTGGAGGTTCGGACAAATCGCTTTGTCCTTCGGCCGTTGACAAATGGATCATCGGCGCCTGGAGTGTAACTCGGCGCCGACTGTCGATGTCGTCTCCTATCTGAGACGCTTCAGAGGGGTATAAGAGATGAATACATGAGGCCATAGAGGGAGTATGAAGACATCAGAAGCAGGCAAGCACCCAAAATAGGTTCGCTCTTTGTTCAACATCACAATATGAAGTTCATCTCTCTCGTCGCGGCGCCCCTCGCGCTCCTCTGTGGAGGTATATCTTCTCTATAATCATTGAGAATGATTGACCTAACAGTTTTAGTCGCTTCGTCATCTCCTCTGACCTCTCGAAACGAATCCAAGATCTTCGTTGGGCAGGTCACCGACACCTTCAACGCCTCTGTCGGGACCATTTGGGGAATCTACTCAGCCTTCGGCGCCGCCCAGCTGTACATGAAGAACGTCACTTTCAACGAGCTCACTGGCTTTGGACCCGGCGCTGTCCGGGACATTACCCTAGCCGGACAATTCGCTCGCGAGCGACTGGACTGGGTCGATGCCGACAAACACTCTCTGGCTTACACACTCTATGAAGCTCCTGGCTTGCCTGCGGTCAACATCCAGGGCACGATTGAGTTGAATGACATTGGGAACAACAATACCGAGATTGTATGGACCGCGAGAGCGGATGCGATTACCGCAGGTGCTGAAGATGGTATTAAGGCTAGGGTGCTGGACATTTATACTAGCTCTATCGCGATTGTGAAGGGGCTTGTCTAGATAGTTGACGGGCAGTAAAGCAGGGATTAGTCCTTCACTCTAATTAGTAGCCTACCAAGGCCACCCTTCCCGGTGTCGACCTTTACGCACTCTTCCCGGATGGACTCGATATCAGATAGTTCCACCGTACGAAAGACCGCTTTTACCTTCCCGGTAGCAATCATCTCACCAGCTCTCTCTAAGTCTTCTCTGATCTCTGGATTGCCCGACACGAATTCGTGTTGGATGTTCGTCCCTCTGAACTTGAACGCGTACCACCACTGGACCAGGTCCAACATCCAAGCTAGCCAAAGCGGAACCATGCCAGGCCCCATGATCTCCCTCACCAAGGGTGATGGAGGAATCGAGGCAATGGACATGATGACGCCTGTCTTGGGGTTGAGAAGGGGTATCGCTGGGTTCATGCTGTCCCATTGCGTGTTGAACATGAAATCCACACTGCCCTTGGGAACGGCGTCCGTCAAGCTCGTTGTCTTATAGTCGATAACTTGGTCCACCATCCCGGGAAGATACTCCTCAACCAGCTTCAACTTTGGTGTTGAGACTGTTGAGATGATTTTCGCTGCACCGAAAAGGTTCTTCGCAACCTGGATCCCGCTGAAGCCCCCTCCGCTCAAGGCAGCCGGGACGTACACGGTCTTTCCCTCCAGGCTCTCCCAACCGGCTAATTCAAGACCGCGCTTGATGGTTTGGTACGCCGTCACAGTGTACCCAGGAAGTGCGGCAGCTTCTTCAAAGCTTATCTGCAGCGGTTTTGGGAGAAGCAGCCTCTCCTGTGTGATTCCATATTCGGAGCAGAAACCTGGATCCGGATTGCTGAAGGCAGGGCGGACGACGCCATGTCCGTAGACTGCATCGCCGATCTTGAAGCGCTTAACTTCTGTTCCAATTGCAACGATGATACCAGCGCCTTCACATCCGAGTTTTACAGGGAATCTAGAGGATCGTTAGTTATTCCTTGATCAAAATGATTCGCAGTGGGTAGGTGGCACAAACGTCTCTTTCCGCGAGGCAACGATCCGAGACCCCACAGCCCGTTGGCAATCGCCCTTCATAATCGCTCCGGCATGCACCCGAATTATCACCTCCGTAGGATTCGTTATTGTCGGGAGGGGCACTTCGGCCACTTCGAAGCCGGCGGGGGTGCAATGCTGCAGCGCCACTAGGGAGCGCATCGTTTGGGGAAGGTCGCTCATGGTTGTCATGCTACAGAAAATACTGAGACAAGGAGGGAGGAAAAGCTAAGTGCAGCCGGGAACTCTGTGGCTTTTAATGCGCACATCCGGCCCGGCTGTTTGGAAAGTTCGGTCGGCGGTTCGGTGGGGCTGTTCGGCGGGGCTGTTCGGCGGTTTCGGTGGCATGGCCCCACTAACGACGCCGAACCCACGGCCGGTTGGATTTTCACTCGCTCCAAACGCCTGCACTCTGCACAGGCTCAATCTTACTTGCAGCAAGATTGATCAATTTCAAGATTCTCAAAGAAAATTTGGTAAACTGCCAATGATGCGGCAATCCTGAAGACACCAGCCTCCCGATGAGATGTTGCCCTTTAGTCGGCTTTGGTGGCGGGCTGAGTCAAGGGGCCTTTCTCGCCCTGGGAAAACCGGAGGAGGGGCACGCTGGTCGGAATAGTCGAGTTGGCAGAGCCGTCGTCTCAGACCCAGAATCTTGGAAACTGCTAGTTTTAGCTCGTCGAGGGAGAAATATTTCTGCAGCATTTCTTTTCTCAGGCTGCGCCGCCAATGCCAGGACCGCAGGAGAAGGTGCAGTCGCGATGGAGGGGTGCTCTTTCCTCTCGGCAAGTGCGGTGGGAGCGCGACTTCCATTTGGTATTTAGAGAAAGAGGGACCGACTGGAGAGGAAGGAGGAGCTGGGGAAAGATTTCATCATCGAGCCTCCTTTCTTCTTCATTCTTCCTCTGGGCTACTTTTCTTTTGCGTCACTGAGGGGCTGGACGCTTCGATTTCATCACATTTCTGCTATCTGACGCGCATCTCTTCGACATCATTTTGACCCCGGCCGGTCTGTGGGATCGTCAGATGCGATCTTCGTCCCATTTCTCTGCTAGTTGCTCTCCGGCGCCACGCAAACCGCAGTTCGCAATGCGTTTCCTTCTCTTCCTCACGTTCCTGAGCGGCGTGGTCTCGCGAAGCTCCGGCTTCGACCCGAATTCGAAGAATAACGTGGTCGTCTATTATGTTGGTTTCTACAGTCCATATTGAGTGAACTCTCAAGCTGACTCCCACACAGGGGCAAGGACCTAATCAGGGCGACCTGATAGAGCAGTGCCAGCAGCCCGAGATTGATGTCATCGTTCTGTCCTTCGTCCACCTCTTCCCGGCGCAAGCAAACGGTTACCCGGGCACGAACTTTGGCAACCGGTGCGGTGGGGAGGTTTACCCAGGTCCCGGATGGAATGGTGTGAACGATCCGTCAAAGGATCAGTTGCAGTCCAACTGCCCGACACTCAACGCCCAAATCCCCGTGTGCCAGCAGCAATACGGCAAGAAGATCATCCTCTCTTTGGGAGGTGGTGTCACGAACTATCAACTCACGGGCAGAAACGAGGGCGAAGTCCTGGCGACATACCTCTGGAAGATGTTCGGTCCCCAGAGCGCTGATTGGACAGGTCCCCGTCCGTTCGACAATGCCGGGCAGGCAGTTGAAGTGGATGGCTTTGATATGGACATTGAGTGGCCATCAACTGGTAACTATCGCCTTTTCCCGTATTTGTTCCTACATAGTGCAGGCTGACAGTCGACCCATAGACAACTCAGAGGGCTACATTGCGATGCTCACTCTCTTACGTTCCTTCTTCCCGACGGCATCGAAACCGTACTATCTCACTGGAGCACCCCAGTGCATTGTCCCCGATGCCAACATGGGCGACATGATCACTGCCATTTCGTTCGACATGATCTTTGTCCAATTTTACAACACTCCGGCGTGCTCGGCGGCGACTTGGACGGCTAGCAACCCGGCATACACACCTGGCCAGGCCACACAGCAGGCGGGATTCACCTACGACACTTGGGCTCAGTGGCTATCGACTACAGCCAGTAGCGCTGCCAAGTTGTACATTACCCTGCCAGCTTCACCGGATGCTGCTAGTGGGGGCAACTACATTACACACGAGCAAGCTAGGAACCTGATCGATGCGTACTACTGCCGGTCATCCTTTGGAGGTGTTGCTGTCTGGGAGGCAACTAGAGGCGACGCAAACCCCTACAACGGCAAATCTTTCCAAGCGACTATGAAAGACTGGCTGGTGGAGGCCGCCGTGAATCCGTCATTGACAACTTGCGATGTAAGTGTTCGAGCCAAGAAGAAATTGCCAGTCGATAACTGATAATGCAGACAAACCCGGCACCAACTAACCCAGAGAGTCCAACGCTGCCGAACCCTGGCACGGGAGGATGCGGAGCCGGGATTGGATCCTGCGGCACTGGATATTGCTGTAGCCAGTACGGGTACTGCGGCACGTCGACGGACCACTGCGGGACGGGATGCCAGTCTGACTTCGGCACATGTGGAACCGGCAGCACTCCTGATCCCGCTCCGGCGCCCGCGCCGGATCCGCCCACCACCCCGTCACCCGGAGGCGGAGCTTGCGGGGTAAACGTGGGTTCATGCGGAGCCGGCAACTGCTGCAGCATGTACGGATATTGCGGATCTGGCCTAGATTATTGCGGAACTGGCTGTCAGCCAGAATTCGGCACTTGTGGTACCGGCAATGTAGGCACCGATAGCGTGTCGGGACTGCCCGTATCTACCGATGGTTCTTGCGGTGCGGGAGGATCAACCTGCAGAGGCAACGGTGACTACCAATGCTGCAGCCAATGGGGATTCTGCGGCAATTCGGCGTTGCACTGCGGCGAAGGCTGCCAATCTGGCTATGGTATTTGCAGCTGATCATGTTGACTGGACGCTGATGTACATAGGCATGTGTTTTGAAGCTCGTCATAGGTAATGTGGGAGATAGGCCTTACGGCATAATTTGAGGGAGTCATCTGTTCGAAGCTAGCATCCGAGGACGTGATGGGATGGAACATGAGCGTCAAAGCCCAACTGAGCTGATGTGCACTCCGAAGCACCGCCGAGTGTTCTGGCGGCGGAGAAGAGTTGAAAGTGGCGACGGAACGTCGCGTTTGGCGCGACTCCGGTCACATGACGTCGCTGTCGCTTCGCTGCAGCAATACCGCATGTTCCTTTGAGCCAATCTCATCTTCATTCGTGTCATCCAACGACATGCGTGCATCGACATCTGTATCTGCTTTGCAATTTCACTGTGAAGTGACATAGTGTATTAAAGTGTACTTTTTAGAAACTCTGCTAGTACGCAGGCTACCCTTACAGCCACCCCCTTTCCCTCTTCGCTTCTCCCTTCCCGCTTTTAGTAATTAGGAACAACTACAGCTATTACTATACTTATTTTATTTATATAGTCCTCATATTATAAAATTTCCTCTAATTTATTAATATCTTTGTTACAGTCAGCTATCTAACAGTAGGGTCTGCTAACAGAAGCTAAGGATTAACGCATAGTAACAGTATACTAAAGTTATAGTTAGAGTTATTAGTTATAGGCTTTATTATAGATTAGTCTTTAGAAACTAAAGTAATTAGTCTTAGACTTAATAAGTTATTTATAGTAAAAGTAAGCTAAAAATATCTTAGAGATATTTATAAGTTAATTACTAAAGAACTATAGAAGTCTAACTATAAGTAAGGTTTTAGTTATACTATATATAAATTTTAAATAGTTTTTTTATTTTATTATTAATCTTTTTATAAGTACTAGTAAGTACTTAGTAATTACTAATAAACGCTTAGTAACCTTTACTAAGCACTTAGTAATCTATACTATTTATTTAGTCTTATTTTATTATTATATAATTTATACTATAGTTCTTCTATTCTAAGTAAGTTCCTATTATTTCTATAATTCTATAGTATAAATATTCTATTCTAGTTACTTAACACCTATATAGGTTAGTTATCTATTATCTTTACTTATAGGTTATAATATTAGATCTCCTCTCTAAAGGTCTTATCTTTAAAACCTAATATAAGTAGGTTATTAGTCCTAAGTTAGAGATCTATTAATTATATTTCCTAATTTACTTATAATACTAATACTATATTAAGTTATATTACTAATAATCCTATAAGTTCCACACTTTATTATTATTATTATTCTTTTAATATTACTAAAAATAGTTTTAAATTTATACTTTATTATTATTATTACTTAAAAGGTTTATATTATAAAATGCTACTAAGCTTACTAATTTATAGAAAGTATATTACTACTAGTAGCACCTATTATTCTTATAATACTTCTAAAAATATAGTTTGCTAGTATAAGTTTTCTTTTATCTAATTTCTTTTTTTTTTACTAATATATTATAGTGAAGCAATTAATAGTGGAATCTTATTATCTAGATAATAAAGAAGAGGAAACTGAGGAGTTATTTTTAAAAAAGTAGAAGTACTATAAAAAGCGTAGACTAAAGTGAATAAAGTGCTTATAAAATTAGATTATATTTATAAAGTAAAGTAGATAGTTTTTAAAAAAAGTTATAAAAAGACTTTAGTAGTAGCTAAAGAGGAGGGGGTAGTAAAACCTTCTTTTATTAGATTTTCTTTAGTTCTTAAAATGTAATTAATAAGTACTTTTAGTATAGTAGACCTAAATACTATTTTTAGTAACTAGAATCTAATTTCTTTAAATTTTTTATTAGAGAAGTTTTAGTTAGTTTTTAAAATTCTTAAATAAATAAATAGTTTTCCTTATTATAGTCTATCTACTTCTACTAATAGTCTAATATATTTATATAGATATCTAATATATAAGTAGCTAGTAATATTTATTAAAGTAGTTAGTTTAACTAGTATAGATATCACTTCTTATTTTTAGTGTTATTACTAGTAAATTATAAGTTTTTCTATTATATTAGTAATGTTTTTAATAAGTTCTTATATATTATCTTTATATCTATATCTTTTTTACTTAATAAGGTACTAATAACCTTCTAGCTCTTTAAAGTAGTTAATAATCTATTTAACTTTATATTCTAGTTTATTATCTTCTATAATAATAATATTATTTATTTATAATCTATATAGTGCTAGTTTAAGAAGTAAGATATAGAATACTAAGTAATATTTTATAGTTTCTAAGAGTTTAAGTTTATAGTTAACTAGTGAAATTACTTATATAATTTTAAAAAGTCTAAGTTTTTTGAAGTTAAATTTATTACTTAGTTATTTTGTTTTAATATTTTACTATATAAGATAGGTGCTATTTTTCTCTTTTAAAATTAGTCCTTTAATCCTTTATTAATTACTAAACTATACTATTTATTATTATATAAATTTAAGTTCTTTATATATACTGTTTTAAATATCTTTAATTTATTATATTAAGGTAATAGCTTTAACTATAGTTAGGCTTAGTTATATATCTCTATAAGTAGTTAGTTTAAATCTATAGTTAAAGTAGAAAGAGGATTCCTTAGTACTCTCTCTAATTATACTATTATAAGTAAACTAAGTAATTAGTAGCAATATAACCTAATTATCTTAGTTATAATTAATATAAGTATAGAGATATATTTTGAGGATTTAGTTAACTCTTTCTATTTATCTATTAGTTTATAGATAAAATGTAGTAGATATTACTTACTTAATACTAAGTTATAATATAATTAATTTCTAAAATTTAGATATAAAGATCTTATCTCTATCTAATATAATTTCCTTAAATGTTCTATAGTTAGTAATAATATATTTAAGGAATATATAGGTAAATTCTTTAGTATTACTTACTTCTTTATATAGAATAAAATAAGTATATTTTATAAGTTAGTTTATAATAATAAAAATGCTATTAAAGTGTACTTTTATAAGAGGTTCTTAAGACCTTAGTAGCTTAATAATAAAGTTAAAAGATATAAAGTACTAAATAGTTTATAGTATAAGTAAAGGTTATAGTATATTATAAAGTTAATATTAAATAGGTTTACTTTTTAAACATATTTTATAATTTTTAATTACTTTTGCTATATATTCTCTAGTAACCTTTTTTCTATATTGTTATTATAGTTATTTCTAAGTCTTTATAATTTCTTAATAACTATATATAAAGTAAGTATAGAATTCTATAATAGCTTTATTATCTAGTTTACTAAGTAAACTAGCACTAGATCGTCTAGTTATTATTAAGAGTTTAATTACTAGTACTAAGTCTCTATTATTATAATATTTAAATATTACTTAAGTTTTTTTTAATATTAAGATATTATAGTCTAGTTATTAGTTGAAAATATTAGCTCTACTGTTTTCTAATTCTTTTTAATAGATAATTTAGAAGTTAAATTCTAAGAGGAATTCTAACTATCATACTTATTAGTTATTTAACACTTTTAAAGTTATAAAGTGTAAAAAATTCTTATAATTAAAATAGATAAATACTTTATAAATTATTCTTAAGAGTTCTAGTCTCTATTTTTTAAAAGCTTTAATAATTACTATAAGTTCTTTATTATAGATTAAGTAGTTAAATTCTAATCTATAGAGTTTATAAGAGAAGAAGGTATAGAGATATAAGTATTTTTCTAAGTTTTATTAAGATAATTATACTCTAAGAGTGAAATCTAAAGTATCTATTTTAAGTTTAAATTACTCTTATAGGTTTAAGATTATTAAGACTAGTTTATTAGATATATAATCTTTAATTTTTTAGAAACCTATACTTTAAGCTTCTTTCTATTTAAATAATTAGTCTTTATAGCTAAAGTTTATAAGAAGTATATTAATTTTACTATAGTACTTAATAAATTTTTAGTAGAAATTAATTAGTTTAAAAAACTTTATATTTTTTTAAAGTTTATTAGTATTAGCTATTCTTTAATAGTTTAAACCTTTTTTTTAATATACTAATATATCCTAAAGTAATAGTAAATCTAAAGTATTCTACTTCTTAAATATAAAATATATTCTTCTCTAGTTTAACTAGGAGTTTAGTACTCTAAAAAGCTTATAATATAAAGTATATATATTTCTTATATTATTCTATTATAGGGGAGAATATGAGGATATTATTAAAGTAAATAATTATAAAGATATCTATAAACTTTTTAAAAACTTAGTTAATTATGTTTTAAAAAGTAGCTAGAGTATTAGTAAGACTAAAAAGTATAATAAAATACTTAAAATGTCCTCTATATATTCTAAAAGTAGTTTTCTATTCTTTTCTTTCTTTTGTTCTAATTAAATTATAAGCTTCTTTAAGGTTTAGTATAGTAAAGTAGTTAGCTCTATAGAGAAGTTACTATAGCTTATTAATTAGTAGTAGTAAATACTAATTTTTAATTATTATTTTATTAAGTATTTAGTAGTTAATATATAATTATAGTTTACTGTTTTTCTTAAGTATAAATAGAATTAAACTTCCTACTAATAAAATTAATTCTCTAATATAGCTTTTTTAAGGTTTTTATTAAAGTATTTATTAAAGGCTTCTATTTTTATTCAGTTAAGTCTATAGATTTTATTAAATTTAGGCTTCTTTCTTTCTTTAATAGGGATTTTATAATTAAAATTTATATATTCTAATAGTTTAGTTTCTAGTTTAGCTATAAAGAGTTTCTTATAAACTTTATATTCTTCTAAAATAGATAAAACGAGATTATTCTTCTAATTAAAATCTACTATTATTAATAGTTATAATATAGCTTCTTTTACTTTAAAGTAATAGAGATATCTTTTTACTACTCTTTTAAATATTAATCTATTTAAGGTCTAATTCTTATAGTACTACTTAAAAACTAAATTATTATAGTTCTAATAGAGTTAGCTTTTATTCTAATCTATCTATAAGTTATTTATTTATAACTAAAGTAGTTCTAATACTATATTATATATTCTTATATTAGTAATATTAAATTAGATTCTTTTTTTCTAATTTAAATAGCTTATCTTAAGAGGTATAGTCTTATTATAAATAATACCTCTTTTATATTTAAATTCTTCTCTTTCTACTATTTATAATTAGTATAGTTGTTTTTTACCTCCCTATTATACTTCTAGCCTATCAATAGCTTAAAAGCTGATATAATTAGCTTTAGCTTTACTATTAATTAGTATAAGTATTATTTACTAGTTAATAATTGTTAGCATAGATATAAGCGTATATAGGGGCGTAGTATATGCGCCTATATAGTATAGGGTTATAGATAGGCTTATATTGTAATAAAAAGTGATAATCTTAAGTATTAAAGAGCATTTAATCGTATAGATAATAATAAGAGAAGTGATATATTGTAATAATTCCTATTAATATAGTTAGCAGGTTACATCCCCTAGTAGGGAAAAGTGAGGGGAAAAATAACCTAAAATGTAACTTACTAAACTGCTAATTATATAAAGTACTTATATAAGTATACGTATTATATAATCAATATTATAGTTATAAGGTATAATAAATAGAGTATTTTTATATAAGGTTTTATACCTTAAATATTATTTATTTATTTATTATAAAATATTAAAGTAAGTTAAGCGTTATTATTATTCTTATATTATTATTATTATTATAAAAGAATGTTATATATTAATATCCCCCCTTAAGGTATATATAGTTGATTTGTAGTATATAGCTTACTCACTTAATATATATATACGTTATAGGTATAAAAAACTTAAAACCCCTATAGGAAAAATAAGAAAAATATTCCTATAATATATAATATGTTTATAACTAGTTAAAAAACTCTTATAAAATAACCTTATAGGTAAAAAAGTAAAAGAAAAACTAATATATTATTTCTTTAATATAGTTATTATTATTATATATATTATTATTATTTTCTTTATTATTATTATTATTTATTATATTAAGTATATTATTAAATATAACTTTATTTAAAGGCTTAGTTAATATATCTACAATATTAGACTTAGAGTCTATATAAAATAACATTATATCTTTATTTAATAAAGATTCTCTAGTAAAATAATACTTTATATTAATATACTTAGACTTTTTATAAAATTTAGGGTTTTTAGTTAGCTTTTTAGCTACTAAATTATCTATAAAAATCTTAGGTTTATTTATAGCTTTAAAACCTAGATTAGTTAAATTAAAATTATAACTATTATATAGATATAAGGCTTCTTTTACTACTTTAGTTAAAGCTATATATTTAGCTTTATAAGTAGATAGTACTACTATTTTTTATTTTATAGTACTATAAGATATTATATTATATAATCCTTAGTAAAATATATAAACTAATATAGATCTTCTATTATCTAGGTCTCTAGCCTAATTAGAGTTTGAATAACTTATTAAATCCTATATTATATTATTATTATAATTATAATAAATTCCTCTTTTAGGAAAATTATTTATATATCCCTAAAAGTAATCTAAAGCTAAAAAATGCTCTTTTAAAGGGTTTATTATATATCTTAATAATATTATAACTACTAGAGTAATATTATACTTAGTTTTTAGAACTAGATATATAAGGACTTTAATTTACTACTAAAATTGTAGTATTTCTTCTTTTATAGTAGTATATTTATTTATATATAATTTTATATTATTTCTTATAGGAGTTAAAGATAGATTTATATTAGTTTTATTATATTTATTTAATATTTTTTCTATATATTTAGTTTAATATATAAAGAAAGACTTATTAAGTTAATCTATTTTAAACTTATAGTCTAAAAAGGTACTAAGCTTCTTTAATAGTTATATTTTTATATATTACCTTAGTTTATTATATATATAGTTACTAGTAGTAGTATTATTAGCTACTAAAAGTATATCGTCTATATAATAACAAATTATAGCTTTATAGTTATTTTTATTAAGTATAAATACTACTTTATTATAAGGTAAAATAATAAATCCTAATTTTATTAATATAGTTTTTAAATAGTTATACTATAGTCTAAAGCTTTATTTTAACCTATATAAAGCTTTAAAAAGCTTATAGTAATATTTACTATTATTTAATTTATAGTTATAATTAGAATTAAATTCTAATTTATTTATAGTTTTATTATATAAAAAACCTATTAGTAATATTATATATATATCTATATCTATATTAGTATATATAAATACTATAATAATATTATACTATAGAAAGGTCTATCCTTCTTTTATAGTAAATATAACTATAAATTTATAGCTTTTTAGTCTATAAGTAGTAGAAAAGGTTTCTAAATAATTAATACTAATATATTAATTATAACTTTAAGTAACCTATTTTACTTTATATTTATAGATATTATTTATTTTATCTTTTAATGTTATAGTATATACCTATCTACTACTTAATAGATAAATATTATATAGTTTTTATATAATTTACTAAGTTTTTATATTTTTTATTTAAATTACTTTTAGTTATATAGCTTAAATCTAATTATCTTTATAAAGAGAATTTAAAGCTTACTATATATTAGAAAGCTTGTTTAATATAATAACTAATAGAATATAAGAAGCTTTATTAATAGTATTAGTTCTAGTAATACTATTATTATTAGTTAAAATATTATTATTTATTTTATAAATACTAAAAGTAGGATAATCTACTATAGTAAATAATAGTATACTTTTAGTATTATAAACTATATTATTAACCTATTTATAGTCTTTTTTAGCTTCTTCTAATAGAGAGGAGATCTCTATTAGTAACTTAGATTTTTATTTATTTATTTCTCTATTATTAATACTAGTAGTTTTTATACTATTATTATATAAACTAATTATACTAGTATTAGTATTATTATTACTAGTATTAATATTATTATTTATATTATTATTATTATTATTATTATTAATACTAGTCTTATTACTTAGATTTATAAGAGTGTTATTCGTTATAGAAATATCACTACTTATAGTAGGATTATTTCTATAAGAGATAGATTAACTAGAAATATCTCTTTATAGACTTTTTTAAGTAGTATTATATCTATTATTATTAGGTATAACACTACTATTTATATCCTTATAGTAGGTATTTATATTTAAAAGAAGCTCTTTATAATAAGAAATAAAGGTATTTCTAGGATTTTAATATCTTAAGACTATAAAGCTTTTCTTAGTTATATATTTTAGATCTTATACTTATTAGATCTATAATTTATTATATAACCTTAATATACTTATATATTTAGTTTCTTTATAAAAGGATCTTTATTTTTATAGTAGTAAATACTACTTCACACTTTTATATTATTTATATTAGGTTTTATATTATTCTTTATTTTATAAAGTATTTTATACTTAATAGAGCTATAAGGAGTCCTATTATATATATAAAGAGTAGTATAAAAAGCTTCACCCTATAAGTAATATAATAAACTTAAATTATATAGTATAGTTCTTATTTTATTAACTATAGTATATATAGTATACTCTATAAGACCGTTAGGTTTATATATATAAAGAGGTCTTTTATTATATATTATACTACTTTAAGTATATATAGCTTTAAAGCGATAATTATTAAATTTTATATCTCTATTTGTAAATACTTCTTTCATTCTTTTATTATTATTATTCTTATTTACTTTAGCTTAAAATTTAAGAAAAGCTTCACTAATAGTATACTTCTCTTTATTTTTAAGTAATTTTCCTCATATAAAATAGGAATATTTATTTATAAAAATAATAAAATAGTAATATTTATTATATATAGTAGGTGTTATAGGCTTATATAAATCTAAAGCTATATAATCTAAATAATCTAGATTTTTATTATAAACCTAAGGTTTATTAGCCTTTATTATAAATTTGCCTTAAAAACAGGCTTTATAAGGCTATAATTTATTATTTATATTATTATTATTTATATTTATATTTACAGTTATATTATCTTTTATTTTTAAAAGAGTCTATAAATATATATAACTAAGACGTTTATGCTATAGTTAGAGGCTATTATCTTTATTATTATTTCTATTATTATTATTATTATTTATATTATTATTTGTAGTATTATATATATAGTTATTGTTATTATTAGTAGGAAATTAAAAGAAATATAAGTTATTTCTCTTTACTCCTATAGTAATAATATAATTTTTATTAATATTATATAAAATAGGTTGTTTCTATATAATAGAAGTAATACCTAAAGAATCTAACTTAGATTAACTAAGTAGATTAATACCTAGTTTAAGTATATAAAAAACGTCTTTAAGTATTATAGTATTATTATTTAGATATATTATTAAATCTCCTTTTATTTTAGAAGTAAGAGTCTTTACTTCTCTTTAATTTATAGTTTTATTAATTCTTTTATGATTTTTTAATAAGTTATAGTTATTAATAACATAAATAGTAGCTGTAGTATTAATATAAATATCAACTATATTTTCATTCTTATTGTTATAACTTCTTGCTTTTCCTTTTTCCTTAATAATAGATTAGTTAATTAAATAACATTCTTAAAGAGAATATCTTCTTCTTCTTTATTAGAAGATAAATCTATTAAATCTATAGGATTTTTAGAATTATTTATAGATATATAGGGGGTAATTTCTTCTGAAGTAGTTATATTAACTACTTCCTTTTCTTTATCCTTAGTACTAGTAATACTAATAGAGGGTTTTTTCTACTAGTTAGGTGCTTTTTTAGGATATAGAAAAGCGTAGTTTTCTTTAGTATAGTTTATTTTCTTATAATTTTTATAGTATAAACCTTTCTATTTTTTCTAAGGTTTTTTATTAATTTTATTTTTGTTTTTCTTATTAGTATTTTTTTAATTTTTATATTGTTTTTTATTCTTTTTATTATTATTACCCTTAGTAGTATTATTAACTAGTTTACTACTACTTTTTCTCTTATATTTATTTATAAAATTAATATATAAAGAGTTTAAGTTATAAGTAGTAAAGTTAGTTCTAAAAAACTAAGTTATAGAGGTTATAAAAGCTTTATAAGTTTTATTTAGACTATTAAATATATAAGTTATAATTACTTAATTAGGTAATTTAAGTTTATTATAGGATAAGTTATTTATAAGTTCTTTTATTTTATTTATATATTCTTCTATAGAATTAAAGTTATTTAAAGAAGTATTAAAGAACTCTTTATAGGTTAAAAACTTATTTATAAAATTTATAAACTTATATAAAGCTTTTAAATATTCCTAAGTAGTATAAGTATTTTTATTATTTTTTATAACCTTTAGAGGTTTATTATTATAGAATAACTATATATAACTTAAAGTTTTATAGTTTTTATCTTTATTATTAGAAGAAATAAGCTTAGTAAGATCTATAATAATATCTTTATTATATAGTAAAGCTTTAATATATATAGCTTATATTTTATAGTTCTCTAAACTAATAAACTTAGAAAACTAAACCTTAAAATTAGTTATTATTATTTTAATAGGATATAATATATAATTATAAACTTTATAAAAGATTAATAATAGTAAAGTTATTAACTAAAGAGCTATTATATATATAGTATAGTAGTTCTTATAGTAAAGTTATAATAGTTATAAACTTAAAAATTAAAAATTTAATTTATAAAAAAGAGTAGTTTTTATTCTTTCTTTTTAATTAATATCTTTTTTAGTTAGACCTATATCTAACTAAAGAGATATATATTTTATATAGTAAATTAGGTAAGAAAAAGTTTATTAAGCTATAAGTATAAGTTTAAACTAAATTAGTAATAACTTAGAGAATAGTTTAAAAAGATAATTTAAAGGATATAAATTAAATAAAGTAGTAGTAAAAACTTATTTACTTAAAAAAAGATTAATATAGATATAGTTAATTTAAATAGAGTTTAATATATAGATTTAAAGAAAATAAATCTTATAGAACTAAATAACTAATCTAGTTAGTATTTCTAGTTCTATAAAAGTAATATAAATAGAAAAGTATTTAAAAAATTAATTTTTAGTATATATAACTTTTAAATAAAAATAAGGTTTTATAAGTAAGTAAGGGAGAAGTAAAGAAGTAGTAGAAATAGAGGTTATTTCTAAACTAAGTTTATAACTTATTAATATAAATATAAGTATATATAGAGGTATAGTATATATATTTATATAGTATAAAGTTATAAATAAGTTTATATTATAATAAAAAGTAATAATTCTAAGTATTAAACAGTATTTAATTATATAGATAATAATAAGAGAAGTAATATATTATAATAATTCTTATTAATATAGTTAGTAGGTTATATCCTCTAGTAGAGAAAAGTGAGGAGAAAGATAATCTAAAATATAACCTGCTAAACTACTAATTATATAAAGTACTTATATAAGTATATATATTATATAACTAATATTATAGTTATAGGGTATAATAAATAGAGTATTTTTATATAAGGTTTTATACCTTAAACGTTATTTATTTATTTATTATAGAATATTAAAGTAAGTTAAGCGTTATTATTATTCTTATATTATTATTATTATTATAAAAGAATGTTATATATTAACAATAATAACTTTAAGTTTAATGTTATTTATATATCTTTAAGATATCTAGTAAATAGATCTTATACTTATTACTTATTATAATTCTTCTTTAGTAAGTAAGTTTAGTTTTTTAACTACTATAGTTATTTAAAGTAATAAATCTATTTCTCTTCTTATTATACTTTAGTTAAGCTATTCTTATAAATTCTAACTTATAGAGGCTTAGGTCTATTATTAGTAATTCTCTAAGTGTATATTTTTTCTTAGTAGTAGATTTAGTATTTATTTTGCTAATATTTATTCTATTTTATATTATAGTTATATTAATATTTTATAAAGAACTATAGGCTTAGTTAAAAAACTATAATATTATCTTTAAATAACACTATTATCTATCTAATTATAGTAGATATTAAGTAGATTTCCTAAATAGGTTTATTATTATATCTTCTAAAATAGAATTAATAGTTATACTTTTCTCTTATATATTCTTTATACTTATTATAAAAGTATTAAAGCTAGAAGAAAGTTTAATAGAATTAGTAGTTATTTCTTAGTATAAAGTAGTCCTCTATATATAGTTATAAAGTATAGTTTTATTCTTACTAAGTTACTAAGATACTATAGAAGTACTATTATTACTTATTTTATAGTATATTAACTTCTTAGAATTCTAAAAGTCATTTAATCCTATTTTAATTATTAGATTCTTCTTTAGAGCTAGAGTTATCTATACTAGAGGTAAGCTTATAAGTAATCTCTATCTAAGTATATTAGTAGGTAACATTATAAAGTTTATTTAAGTTATAGAGTAAATTTTCTCTTTTTCTAAAAGTCTACTTATTAGTTATACTAAGAAGTTATTACTCTATTAGAAGATTATATTAATATTTTAGTTCTTTATTAGTTATATTAATAGATTTTAACTATTAGATTTATAATTTCTTATTAAATTATTTTTTTAGTTTTCTTATAACTTTATTATTACTAGTATATAGTATTAATATAGTTCTAGTTCTAGGTTCTAGAGTAGTTATATTATAGCTAGATCTCCTAAAGTTACTATCCTTAAAGTAATATTCTAATATTTCTTTATTTTTAAAGTAGATTTAATAGTTATTATTATAATATCTAGTCTATAATAGAGATATATAAAAAGTCTGTAAGATTATATTAACTTATTAAAGTTATTTAGCTACTAGCTTCTAAGAGAGCTTTTTAAGCTACTTATAGTTCTTAGTAATATATTTTTATTAGTTATAGTTATAGTATTTAAAGTTCTAAAGCTTTTTATTAACTAGTTTAGTTATTATATTAAGGTCTATAGATCTACTATACTATTTATATATAGTACTTTAGTAAATATTATTATTTTAGTTATTATAAAATTAATTATTATTATATTAATTATTAAATCTTAGTTAAAGTTACTATTAATACTTACGCTTTATATTAAGTTCTTATTGCTTTTTACTTTTTTCACTATAACGTTTAAATAGTTAGTTATTAATTTTAATAGTAAGATCAGTATACTATAAGAAGTTATTAAAGTAATTAACTTTAATAATCTTATCTTTAACGTTATTTTTAAGTCTTTAGTAGAATATAAAGATCTTAGTCTTTTTAGTAAGATTAAGTTAAACGTTAAGTTATTAGAATATAGTAGTAAAATCTTTAGTAGGTTTAGTCTACTTAAGCTATAATAGTTTATATTTAGCTTATTATTTCTTATTAAAGTTCTAGAAGAAAAAGTAAAAAGTATCTTTAAAACCCTAGAAGCTACTATAAATATTATAGGTTTCTATAGAGTATTTATCTAATATTTTATATTTAAGGAATTCTTTCTAAATAAGTTTAAACTATCTAAATACTTATCTTCAGAAGTAAGTAGCTATATAAACTACTTTTTCTATTTAACTAGTAAAATTATTATAGTAGAAGTTTTAGTAGTTTTTAACTTAAATTAGAAATCTTTTAAAATATTTTAAAGTATTATTATAAGTTATTAAAAAGCTAATCTTAAATTTCTACTATCCTCTTATAAATATTAAAATAATATTAGTAGTAGTTTAAAAAGTACTAATTTCTTCTTAAAGTTCCTAAACTTTTTTAAAGTTAGTATCTCTCTTAATATCCTTTTCTAGTTTCTTATAAACTTATTTAATATTCTAGAGTTATTTATTAAAGCTATTTATAGTTTACTTATTTTTATTAATAAAAGTCTATATCTTTTTAGATTTATTCTCTTATTTCTAAATAATATATTATAACTTTTTATATTCTTTTTTAGTAAAAGATCTCTCTTTAGTAGAGTTATACTTAAGGTTTAGTATATTATAATCTTTAACATTAGTAAGTTTTTATACTAAGCTTTAAAGCTAGTTATATAAAGAAAATAAAGATCTTAAAGTAGAGGATTTAGCTAAAGTATAAGAAGATATATTATTTTTTACTATTAGTAGGCATTAATAGTTAACTTACTAAACAGAAGTAATTAAAGTGTTATAGTTAGCTATTTAATAGTAAGGTCTACTAATAGAAGCTAGGGATTAACATATAGTAATAGTATACTAAGATTATAGTTAGAGTTATTAATTATAGACTTTATTATAAATTAATCTTTAGAAGCTAAAGTAATTAGTCTTAAACTTAATAAGTTATTTATAGTAAAAGTAAATTAAAAGTATCTTAGAGATATTTATAAGTTAATTACTAAAGAACTATAGAAGTCTAACTATAAGTAAAACTTTAGTTATACTATATATAAATCTTAAATAGTTCTTTTACTTTATTACTAATCTTCTTATAAGTACTAGTAAGTGCTTAGTAATTACTAGTAAACACTTAGTAACTTTTATTAAACGCTTAGTAATCTATACTATTTACTTAGTTTTATCTTATTATTACATAACTTATACTATAGTTCTTCTATTCTAAGTGAGTTTCTGCTATTCCTATAATTCTATAGTATAAATATTCTGTTCTAGCTGCCTAACACCTATATAGGTTAGTTATCTGTCATCCTTGCTTATAGGTTGTAATAATCTTTTTTAAGTTTTTTATTATTAAGTTTTTATAAGGTTTTTATTTATTAATATATCTACTAGAGTTATAAATAGATATACTTTATATCTAATTTATTATCCTATAAATATAGGAGATATATAGTAACTTATAAGATATAGATAAGGTGTTTATAGTAGTTTTTATAATTATTTTTAGTTATAATATTAGGGAAAGTATTATTAATAAACTATTTAAATTTATATTTATTTTCTTTTACTATTTAGATAAAGTAATACTTTACTTTTATTTAGTTATTAGTTATTCTTATAATTAGTATTCTAGTTAGTATAGGTTTAGATATAATAAATTAATCTTATTAGGAATAGTCAATAAATAGAAGAAGAATAGACCTATATTCTTCCTCTTATATAATCTTATATAGTAAGTTATTTATAAGCTATTAAGGTTATTAATAATACTCTTATAAACTTAGATTAAAGCTTTCCTAGTTATTATAAATAGTATTATAATACTTAGTAAGCATCTATTAAAGTATAAACAGAATTTTCATAGTGTAGCGTAAACCTCCACAAATTGGATGTGGCTGGGCTCAAAAGGTGGAAGATATCTGCTTTGCAATCACTCGCAGTTTCTCCGGAAATAACGGATGTGCAGGGAAAACATACGCAGCAACCGCACTAACTTGAGATTTGGCATTGCTGCTATTGATCTAGGCACATACTTCTGGGGCCGACTGCGGGCAGAATACTCAAAATCACCAGCGTGGGTTCCCGCGGGATTTGGGCCTTCGCGGTTCGGAACGCACCCCGACAAGCTCTCCCAAGAGGATGGCGCAGCAGTCGCCGCAGTCGCCGAGGCCTATCAGAGATTTCGAAGCCCTGAAAACCTTCTGGACATCGCGTCCGTCTGATCTAGACCGTTGAGCTGTTAAACGCTATGTCCTGGGCAGTCTAGTGGTGAGTTCGGTCAAATGACTCGTTCTGTGCAGATGCTGAGAGATGGCCTGCAGCATGCCGACAGCAAGACGCTACAAGCTTTTGAAGCTTCCTCTGGATTGGAAGGGTTGCGAGGAATTGGGCAGAAAAAATGTCAACGCCGGCGGGAGGAGGGGGGACAAAGCTCAGCACCCTCTCGACCAGCAGACACCGAAGTATCGCCCGATATCCGTCTTCTCCACATCGAAGCTTGATCGAAAGATGGTCTTGGACGCGC
Organism: Colletotrichum viniferum; assembly: GCA_020226115.1. Taxonomy (NCBI): domain Eukaryota; kingdom Fungi; phylum Ascomycota; class Sordariomycetes; order Glomerellales; family Glomerellaceae; genus Colletotrichum; species Colletotrichum viniferum. Next base: position 1,607,785 of record JAGFBE010000008.1, read on the forward strand.
TACTATTCAAGAACCCGGCATTCTACTGCACGCTGCACCTATGAGAATTCACCCACGTCTCGCTGCAAACTCCGCCTGTCTAAGCCTGTCAACGAAAATTTTCTGCTCACCTCAACTGCGTTCGGACCCGAAGCGCGGCGGCACGTCCTGGGCCAAAAGGGCGCGATGTAGAGCTAGCCATCATCGTGAAACCTGGTGCTCGAGAACGAGTTGCGGGCCGCCCGTACTGGTCAGGGGCAATCTGTTCGCGGGTGGCTGCCTGCGAAAGCGCCGTCGGTAAAGCTTCAACACTCAGCATTCCCATGTTTCTGAGCCGAGGCTTCTTCAAGAACTAGCCGCGCTCGATTGTCGCATCGTCAACAGGCCGTCGTTGGAATTTGCTCGCTCGTTCCGGAAGGTCGATGACTCGAGCGGTTGTTCACATCGTCACACCGATAGATCTCCAGCTGCAGGCTGTGGGATATCGCGGCGCGCGACTCATACGGCTTCATTGACGCAAAGAGCAAGCGGCTCGCTTGCCAGGCATGAAGAGTTTGCCTATGAAGAACGCTTGATCACTAGTTTCACCGAGTATTCTGCACATCTGGACAAGGAGAGGTTGTTCCTGAGTCACGTATCTATATGGAACGCTTCCAGAACACGCTTACGTTACGACGTCAACATATCGGCACCCTAGGACCTCACCAAGACACGAGGTGACTGCCGAGGAAACGCGCGTTTGATCACATATTCGCTTGTGTGCTATCCGTCGGAAAATGCTGCCCAAAGAGCTTGCTGCAGGCAACAAAGAAGCGCCATCCGATCTGCCTGTCGCGAGCAAAACTGCATACCCACGACTCGAAGGGACTGACACAAGGAATCGGCGTCTACAGAGAGCGCACGGATTCCGTGGCCTAGACTCGGGCTGAGGCAGCCACACATCTCAAAGTTGTCCTGAAAATAGGCATTTCCTTACGCACCAATGCTTCGTATGTGAGATGAGGCGCACCACACTGCGGTTTCGCGACGATCTGGCAAGCGATTGATCGCCATCTAGTTCACGAACGCAGATCTGACAAAGGCGTAGCACACAGTTTGCTTTTTTTCCCCCCCGGGAACGTCGTTTTTCGGATCGATGAAGATAGACAATTCATCAGGGACGGTCCGTCGACCGCATTCTTGGCCGACGTTTCACACGAAGCTTATGGAGACCATGCAATTAAGATCTCGGAATATAGCCGGAGGGACTCCCACTCACCTCCGCCATCCCCAGGCTTCTTCCAAGCACCAGATCTAGACTCGTGTCTCTGCAAATTTGCCGCGGACGTCTCTCCCACCCTCTTGGATGCACGTGCCACGTGCTCCCGAAACTCTGTTGGCTGCGGACTATGTTCCCGGAGTGACTGACTGTTGTCGTCTCGCTTCTTTCCAAAGTGCGATATACCGAGTCGTTGGTAATATTACATATCCTCTCCGGGGTTAGATGGTGGACAACAACCAAGTTGGTTGCCAAGGTATTCCCTCTCTTCCCTGGCTACGTCGATTGGTGTCATTGGAAGGGGGGAAGTCTCCGAGCGGCGCGATTCTAGTCTGGGATTAGACGCCAAGCCTTTCGGCCCAAGACCATTTCCTGCGAATCCGAAGTCTTCATGGCCGAAAAAGCTTATTGGGGAATTGCCCTAATGCCGCATACGAGAGACTTTTGGCGGGCGTTGACACATTGCCAGCCTGGGCGCTGCGCACATCGCTCTCCCCCGCGGCGCCCTCACCGCTTCCCACCATACGGCCGATCTTGCCGGGGTATGTCTGTTTTCCTCTCTCCTCTTCTTCCATGTCGTTCAATCTTTGCCTTTTGGATACCCTCAGCGAAAAGAATCGGCAGAGTTCTGCTCCTCCACGTTGTGCACCATCAAGCATGGGCCATCTGCCATGAATGAAGAAAAGGGGCACCCTGGATTATTTTGGCACCAATTTCTCACATGCCTCGCTTTATTGTCGTTGTTAGGGGGAATACCCTGAGGCTAAAAAGGAGAGACGTATCTTTGTACACTCTCCTCTAGGCCAAACGGTCAAACCTTCCTCTCATCTTCATCTCCCGTCGGGCTAGCCGGAGCTACAGGACAAGCACGCATCGTTGGCACCGCCTAGCCCGTCCTGGCCTCGCCGCAGTAAGGATGAAGCCGCCGTTTGCTTCCAGTGTGGAGTTGGAACCTGCGGCAGAAGGCTGGAAATTCCTTCTGCGCGAAGAAAAGAAGCCAGGTTTTCCAAGACTAGCGCGGCGCTACGCTGCAGCTGCTGGAATGGCGGGCTGGATTAGAGCCACCACCAGCAGAACGGCGAACGCCATCCGCACCGTTCGAATGGTGTGTGTGTGTGCTGTGTGTGTGACTGAGAGTGTATGCCCGTGCCATGACTCGTTCTATGAAACGCGACGTTCGAAAGGTCCAACCGCCGCAACGCTAATCCTCTCTAGCCAAGAGTCTACCTCAAAAGCACCTGCGAGTCCTGCCTGCGCATCAGGCACTCTGTTACTCCATCCCTTCTCCCGTGCTCGCGCTTCCTGCGTTCTCGGATTTCGATTTGTGTGCCCCCAATCGCAAATTCTTTTATTTATTTTTTTCTTTTTACCCAAGAGATCGGAAGACCCGAGGCATTTTGTCCAGGTCGGGTCTTGCGGATGACGTCGTGGACCATGCCACTTGTAAGTAAATGGTTTGGTGTGTATATTCGCCTCACTCTTTTCTCACTTGACCCCTTTCCACACAACAACAACAAAACACCACAGTCTGTCCTCCGAACACGGTTTCTTTCGCTTTGCTGATAATTCTCAAGTTTGCTAACTTTGATTCGTTGTTGTTTGGAATGAAGCATCTTCATCTCATGGATTAAGGAAACCCCCCCCCCCCATATATCAATTCAATTATTGGATGTTTCAGGCACACCTGCTATGATGTCCTGGCTGGTTCATCATGAGCAATCTCCTCTCCCCGCAATTCAAGCTCGAAGAGGTCACCGAAGATGACATGGTCATCGCCTCGCTGGCCTGGGGCTTCACCCTCGGGTTCGGCTGGCTCACGACGTGGACGGCGGTTCGGCAGACTACGGCGATGTACAGGCGGCAGGGCGACCGCATCCTGCGGAATCCGTACATTTGGATGATTTGGCTAGAGATCCTGGTGTGCTCGATATTCAGCGTCATCTGCTGGTTGCATCTCAAGGGCATCATTCCACCGAGGTAGGCAATTTTTGACACATGCCCGGCTGTAGCAAATACTAAAACATGTTGCGTCTCTAGCTTTGCGTTCTATTTCACCATCTTGACAACATGGGCACTGCAAGTCCAGTTCTTACTTCAAATCATCATCAACCGCTGCGCAATCCTCCTCACCAATAGGAAACTGGCATGGCGCGTCAAGGTCGGCGTCGCGGTCATCATCACCGCAATCAATATCTCCGTCTACAACATCTGGATCCCGGCCCGTCTGCAGGTCTCGGATCGCTATGTCGACATTAACGACTGGTGGGACCGGTGCGAAAAGGTCATCTACCTAATCGTCGACGGCGCGCTCAACATCTATTTCGTTCGCATCGTGCAGAAGAACTTGGTCATGCACGGCTTGACCAAGTACAAACGTTTGACTAGGTTCAACATGTTCATTATTGGGTTCTCGCTGAGTATGGATGTGCTCATCATTGCCATGATGAGCCTGAACAATACCTTCGTGTAAGTGCATTCAGTCAGCATCACCTGACTAACGTTCTTCTGTGCTTTTCACGATCCTAACATCACCCAGGTACATGCAATTCCACCCCTTGGCCTACATGGTCAAACTCAAAATCGAAATGTCAATGGCCGAACTCATCGGCAAGGTCGCCCGCAAGCGTGACATGGGCATTCTCTCCGCCGCAGACTGGAACGGCGACCGCAACTCATGGCATCCCTCAGAGTACTCCCTCCAACTACCAAACTACAACCGCAACACACCCGCCGGTCGTCCCGCAAACCCCGGAGAACTCAACTCCAACCTGACCCGCGGCACCAACACCGCAGCAGTCAGCACCGCCCCCGGCTCCCGGCGCGAATCCATCGGAACCGCCGACCTCGAGGGCGGCCAACAGCCCAAGATGGCAATCTACAGGACGCGGGAGGTCGTGGTGGAGATCGAGCGCGTGCCCCCGGGCGGCAGCGCCGCCAACCCGACCGTCCCCGCAGCGACGAGCAGCTCCCAGCAGCCGCCCCCAGACCTGGAAATCTTCAACTCCCAAATCCTGATCGACGACTCCGACTCCGACGAAGACGACGACTCCTCGCAGAAGGGCTTCTCGCACCCCGGCAAGTCCCTCGCGCTGCCCGAAATCACGGCGCCCTGGGCAGGCGGCTTCAGCACGCGCATCTGGGACGGGACGAACTGCGAACAGGACCCGACCCTGCCGGCGTCGGTAGCGAAGATCGGGTCGGGGTGGCAACAGGACGACGTGTTGCAGGCGAGCGGGTTTCCCGATTTGGGCACCAAGTGAACGGACAATCACGCGAACGTCAGAAGCGCACGGAGGGGCTGACAGGGACAGCAAACACATGAAAAAGAATCACGGACTCCGATCGCTGCACGTATAACGTGATTTGTGGATTCTGACGATTCGAACGACGGCGTTGCGTTGCGCGCTCGAGCTGGTGGACCCCGGCGACGGTCGGACGCGGGGTTGAGGCTTTTCGGATGAGACGACGGGCGGACGTGTCGATGTGCGACGAACGCCACGCCACGCCCCCGCCCGCCCCCCTCGGCCACGCGCGCGGAAATTCTCGCTGGGCTTTTATCGGCTGGAAAGGTGGCTTGGGAGGAATACGCGGATCTTTTTTTGAGTCTGCAACAGGGCTTTGATGAAGCCATTATCAGCTGCCTCAACCGCCCAGCCGGAAAACGCATTGCTCTTTGCATGTCCGTCCGGCCCTCACCACCCACGAGACCCCTATTTCCGAGGATATACAGAGGCCTCGACATCTGGTGGGATAACCCACGGATATATCAATCAGCACACCACACAAACCAAAAAAAGTTTTGATATTTGCACTACGCTAGAGCACGATACACGAAGCAGATCATTGGATACCCTGCTTTCTCAGAAGAGCCATGCATGGAGTTAGAGGAGCTTTACTACTTGACTATGAACAACTGAGCACGGCGTTCGAGGGCCGGGGACTATGTCAGGGCTTACAAGGCAGGATAGCCGTTGGGTTTTGAGTACTGGTTACGTGGTCTTGGGAATGTCGGCTCTTAATATTCAGGAAATACCCCGAGTCAGGAAAATGAAATGGTATCAATCGATGTGAATTCTTGGTGTCTCATCCTGCTAAAAATGATTTCCTGCCTGTGATGTGATCGTTGATTGGCTGGCTTAAATGTCAGAACAGAACAGAATCAGGTTCTTGGTATATCGTTCGCTAAAGAACATGGGCTTTCCAGCTTAACGATACCATCGAGGCTTGTCCAGTCTGCATCCAAGGATGAAAAGCCAAAAGTCCCACTAATACAGTGATCCTCCAGCAAGGCGAAACTGTGCCACGATTGCACGATGCTTCTGGCACCAGCAGAGATCCGATGGGCCCCGACAAGAGCATTTGGGATAAGCTGGGTAGTGGATGATGACTAGTCACCCGACGTCGAAACTAGACGTCCGTCTTCCTCGCCGGTCAAAGATTAATCAGAGGCTAATCGTCAAAAACCAAAGACGCAGGCGTCGACAGAATGTGTTTGTGTCCTTGGAATTCCACTCTCATCCGGTTGGAGACGGGGATTTATCAGACCACAATCTCCCAAACCCAGGATACAGGTACATTCTTCCTTGGTTTTGAATCAGTGCGTCAGCATTTTCTCGTCCTCTCTTATATAGCCAGGACTTTACGACATCTGTTAGCATATGGTGGGGTGGTGGATGTCTGTTAGGTCAGTTTAGACGAGTGGAACACAGAAGTTAGTTGGAACTATATAGAGAAGTAGATGAAACTGAAGCAGATGCACTTTTTTGAATAGTAATACAAGCCCTGCTCATGATTTCCTCTTTCATTATAGAGTCATAGTACAAGCATTACTCTCTGTGGTGAACGCAATCCTTTGATGTAGATCAGAATGCTCAACTAAAGGCTTGAGCTGGTAGATCTCCTGTCGTCCGTCTTGCGCGATGTTATGCAGTTATGCCCTTACTCAAAGAAGAATACGCAGAAATCAGCTGCATGGCATATTCGGGCTTGATGAACGGTTCTTGGATAAAGGATCTCATTGTAGTGCAGTGGCTTTGAGGATAGAAGAATCCAGTCTACCGCCGGAGAGCTCCTCATTTAAGCACATGCAGGCAGTAGCATTCAGCATCAGAAGCTTTATCAATGGGTCGTTAATGCTGCACTGTCATCAAAGAAGCTGGTTACTTCAAGGATCACATACCTGGGCGTATGCAGACGGCTGGTGTCACTACAGGCAATACTCGTTAGCCCGCTCCTCTACATTCATGCCTTTACTACACCGATTGCCACCTTCAGGTAGTGTCTGGGTTTTAAGGCAGCAAGTGGTTCTGGATCTTCGCCGTCCGTCCCCTAAGTAGTTGGAGTATCCTTTCTTATTCGTTGTGTCCTTCGTTTGATGAAGCTCCATGAACTGAACCATGTCTGGATATGGAGGGTAACTTGTCTTGCCTTGGGAGATTACTTGAATCTCTCTGTTTCTCAGAGACCAGTGACATCCTGGGTAACAGCAAATTTTCTTACAGATGAGTCTCTAGATGCAGAAACGTGTTGATATATATAATCTCAGGGCATGTTCAAGTCTGCACTCTTTTTCTGGGACCATGCCACACAAATCTTATTTCATTATACCGGTTGAGCGAAATGGTGTATGAGCTCACATCATTACACCTTCACATTTGCCAACATGAGAAGATTAGTTTTGACTCCATCTACTTGCAGCTGCTCCGTCTGCCGCAGCGCCACCTCAGCCTGTTGAGTCAGGATAGGTCTGATGAATACAAACTGGTCACTTGAGCGCTGACAACAATTTTCGTTTCCACAGCAAATGAGCTTGAGGGTATGATGTGTCTGCTGTGAGCTTGAGGATCCTTACCTCATCCCATAATATTGCGTACATTTCGAGCCGAGGCGGTAGCGCGCTCACCTGGGAAACGGCAAGCATGCTTAATTCTTCCAGCTTATTCACAGATGAACTTTCTCAAACGACCGACGAAAGAAACGAGCGCAGAAATTCTATGTTAGTATCTCATGTATTGTTGGGTGTCTGGGCATTGGGTCCTGGCTACTCCAAAGAACTTGAAGCTCTCTCTCATGAAAGCAATGAGCCGAACCTGTTCATTCATACCGCCAAAATCTATGCGGATGCATACAATATAAATCACCAGGTGTCTCTATAGAACTGTTTGGTCTTCCCAGACCTTTCTAGGGTGAGATATGATCAGAAGTTGAGGATGCCTTCAGCCTCAAATCTCACCCTTGGCGACGTCACTATTTGTGCCATCCTCCAAGGACTTCAGTGTAGAAGAGGCAATCAGCTTTTACTTGGCGTGCTGTTGAAGATTCTTCTCGCCTTGGAGACAGACAGGAGTTATCGTCAGATGAAGTCTACTTCATTCCTTCTCAGTGCCATCCATCGCTGATACAGATTTCTTCAACGCGTTGCCTCATCCATAAGATACTGACCAACGATAAAAAGCACATCATACTAGTTCTCTTCTCGCGGTGGAGAGAGGCACACACCAATGACATGTTTGAATGTGTTGATGCTTCTCGCTTCTGCTGGTGAATAAACCATAGAGTTGCCACAGGGTCCTTGATGCCGTACAGAATTCCCGAAAACAGTTGTTGGTTTCAGGGGAAGGATTGTCAGTGGATTTTCAATGTCTGCCTATTCATACAACTAGACTCTGATGAATCGACGAGGGACACAAGACGATGATGAACTGGCGTCGCCCGTGTCACATCATATTCCTTCCATGGATTTGTTGACGGAGCGCCTTAGCCAGAGCTTCCACATGGTTCCACATGGCAGAAACCCAACTATGGGATTTCAAACACATCGCGCGCCCATTGTGGTGGCTGCAATCACCTGGTACGACCTCATCTTTGCTCTATTTCAAGGTGAGCCCGAAGTTCGTGGTCGTAACACAGGCCAACACGAATTGGTTGGTTCCTTGCACATCGCAAGTCCGGTGGCTATCTTTGCCCGGCTTATGTACCTATAGAAAGAGTTCTATACGCTGAATGGTCAGGTTTTACGCCACACCAGTTGAAGCTTTCGCCACCTTTGACTTGCATTGATGATTACTTCTATCTAACGCAGAAGAAAAGAGGCATCAATGGGAGTGATCTGGTTGGGAAATCGACCCTTTAAACCATCATTTATCTCTCTCCTTCATCTTCGATGGTCTCGGGCTTATTGTACCCAATTGTCATTTAGGATAGTCAAAACAATGTGGCATGCTATCAAAATACTTGAATCCGTCTGAGAGTGGGTTTACGTGAATCATGGGACTGTGTTTGAGACTCATTGTTGAGGAAGGACGCGAAGCAGACGCAAAGCAGCTGGTTTTTATATACGGGGCCGGTGGGTTTTCTAGATAAGTGAACGATTCGCAGCTCAATGAAGCTTCCATCAGACAAACATTCAGCCTCAAGCTCCACAAATCCCAGTGCTGCTCAATCACGCTTTCATATTTAGGTAATCTACATATATCTATGGAAATGAGTAACGAGAAGTTTCGCACCGCAGATATTTCGCACCCCTACAGTCCAGCTTCCCAGTTGTCTGCAAGCTCTCAAGGGATTTCGAACGTCTCGCCGTAAGCCCGAGGTTGCATACTTAATTATGTCAAGGGCGTTTCATATCTAGTCCACCTTGTCATCGACCTCAGGTTCATATATGAATAACCCCAAAGAAAGGATGGATAACATCAACCAGTGTTCCTCAGCAGCTCGAAGTCCCAAGCCGCCAATCCAGACGGTATTACAAATCGTAAATGTACCAGTCATCAGAACGGCTCTATAGCTCAGAGAGCAGAGAAGTCTACACTGGTTTTGAGGGGTAGACGTGCTAACGAAGCTTGGCTTTATACAGGAAAGCATCACATCAAACTCTGCCGGCAATGCTCAAGATATATGCATTCCCTTTTGTCCATATGGTCTCATAGATGTTAGAGAACAATGAGTTCCTCTCAAAGGGGCGAGATGCATGATTCCAGCCTCATTCTGAGGTCTGCCTGCGTCGTCGGGGCCAGTCTGAGAATTTCGGCCGCCATGACGAAACAGAGCTATCAGCCTCTCATTTCCTCTTCATTTTCATGTTTTGTCCTGTCATCGGGCAGCTATTCATGATGGAATACCTCAGAAGGCTGGTTGCAGACGTCCCTTACAACGCAGCACAGCGTAGCTTTCGTTTCTACAAGTTCCGAGAAATCGAACAAGGTGACTGGTCATTCGTAGAGTCTAATACCAGACCCCAATTTGTGGCAACTGCTGGTCACGAAAAGATTCTTGTTTTTAAACCAATCTCGGCCCGGCATGTCATGCGAGCCAACCCATCACTTGCCCGGACAAAACGTGCTGGCGCATGTCAACCTGAACACAAGAGCTCTGTGGAGTAGACGACTCTATAAATTGTTGTCATTCCCATGCAATTCTTTGCGACGACCACATGATCAATACCGTCAACACACCCAGATGGCGAAGTTCAGCTTGAGCATAGCATATCGATTGGAAACGGTGAACAGCTCTTCTGTCCTCAATCACCTCTCTCGTACTGGTCGTATCTACGAAGGATACTCTGACAAAACGGTTCGAACTTGGTATGCTGCGAGCATGGCAGTTGTCAGACTTCTTGTGGCTCGTTTAAGCTGATCGGAACCTCCATACAGGCTCGTCGTATTGACCATTGTGTACCTTACCTAGCACTTTCTATCAACACCACAACTGATTGGGTTGCATGCTTACTACTCGCCAGATCCTGACGATTGATCTTATATGCAGACGAACCTCAGCATGTTCAGCATTCTGGAACCGTTGGTCGTGTTTCCCAGATTCAGTGAATCTAATCTCAATTCAAATACAGACGAGCGATTTACTATAAGAGGGGGCTTGGCGATCCTCTCAGTTGACCTGATCAAGAGTGCAATGATTTCCCATATCATCCATCCCGCATAATTAGGGGATGCTCTGCGAGGAGCTGCTCCTCATAGGAATTCAGCAGCACCTCTCAGGGAAAAGTCCCATCTGCAGCGAGGACGAGAAGTCGCATTCATAGGGGAATACGGGACGAAAGACAGCAGGTACAAGTAGAGATAGCGTCCATACCACTGGTTGGTATTGCGACGATACCTTCTGATCACTAGAGAGACACATACTTTTGAACAGAGCTCGAATATCGACAACAAAATCCAACATCTTCAACGCAATTCCGCCTTCACATCTGCTGGGCAAGAAAAGAAAAAATAAAATGCACAGCCGACATCCATCTTCCTCCCTGTTCAGACTTGCGATCAGCTCACAAGGTGCAAGTCTGGAGGGCAAGTACAGATGTCCCCTTGCGGGAGCAACTGCGATTACGGAAACATAATTATATAAATAGAAGTTTGCCATTTTGTTTTCGATTTCAGCAGACAGCAAATATATGCTGACCGTGTATGACTCAGATACATAGTTTGGTGAGCTTGTGTAAATGGAAAAGCTGAGTGGCATTGCTCGTCTTGGCATCACAGCTGTCGTCATACCCACACATCATCTTCTATATTTGTCATCCTTGCGATATTCTCGTTGTCCCGTTGGAATAATGACTGGTGGTGTTCTGCAATGTTACAAAAGAACCCACGATATGCAAGAGTTTCTCATAGTGACTCTTTGACTTCATCATCTAAGACAAACATCACCACAATCCTCAACAAAGAACATTTGTGGTCTTATGACATACGCTACGTGGTACACAATGTGCTTTTATAACTTCACAGTATTAATGTGAGCGAATGTCAAGTGCCGCGCCTGAATACTTAAAGCGAAAGAAGCTTCTTTGAGACAGAGTTCCATCCGCGCACACAACCGATTGCAGGGAATGCGCTTCTGGCCACCACATAACATCGCTTTTCACCACAACTCTCAGAAAGCTGCGAAGCCATAGTGCTGAGAAAGACATAGTCCTTAGTTTCCCACACAAACATCACTTGACATCTTTCAACTTCTGCCTGTTGTTTATTCTGCTTCAGATAGAGACGGTAATGAAGGACGGCGCCGAAGCAGGCAGGGAAGGCAATTGCGAACTCATAGGCAAGGATGACCAGCTACTGAACCTAGACAAAGCTTCCCCTTTTACCGGAGAAGTCTAGGCCGGCATGAGTGTAATCTTGGTTCCTCTATACTTAGGTAAATAGAGGATGTCCTCTCTTAAATACATCTCATGTCTTGCTGACGATACACAAATCAGGTCCGTGATACTCTGGTTGTTCAAGAGGCGCCGCGGAAAGACATTAATTCGGAAGGCTAAGCCGGCCAACACCCAATCATCGATGACACCAGCGTGCTGTCAAAACTTATGCTATTCTTCCAACCTGACCCGAAAACTGGACCGCGAAGTCCTCTCTACCGATTAGGATAACCCCAAGCCATCCATCCGGCAGTGTAGTAGCGTCTATAATGCCTTGCCCCAGTCGTAATTCATGATTCGTTACTCATACGTCCAGTTACTATTCCGATGCAGCACCACGTACGAATCTGGCATCTGCAGAAAATGTCTGCAAGGCTGTCAGTAACCAACCAATCTCACCCTCAGAGAGCAACCTACCTCGTGGCAAGCCGCGCAAACCTCAGCCCTACAAGGCTCCCCCAGTAATATCACATCGCAAGCCCGGCACCCGATTAACGCCTTCAGTCCTGCTCGTCCCCCTTCCCCTCTTCGCCACCGCCCCCCGTCTCCCTCGCCTTCTCAGCCCTGCCCTCCCCAGCCTTGACAACCTTCCTCAAAACACTCATCTTCCTCTCGAAGTCCTCCAACAAAGGCCCGTACTCCTCCCCGCCAGACTTAGCCACCGCACTATTCGAGCTCGGCAAACTCTCCGCCTTGTCCGCACCCCGAGCACCGCCGCTGCCCTCGCCCTCGACGCCATCAATCTTCAACACCATCCCGCCCCCCTCCTTCTCCCCCTCCTGGCGCTCAATACTCGCCTGGGTCACCGCAAAATCCGCGCTCAAACTCGCAGCCGAAGCCACCGTCCACCGCCCGTCCTCGCCGGGGACGACATCTAAGAGAATCGCGCGGTTGTTCGTCGGAGCTCCAGCCGCTGCTGCCGAGGAGGAGGATGAAGAGGCCTGGTTCGCGGCGTGCTGCGCCGCGAGCGCGGAGGTGAGCACGTCCGGGTCGTCGTCGGCGAAGATGTACCGCAGGGTCGGGTGGTGCGTCGTGTTCGTGCTGGCGTTGGAGACGAGGGTGAAGAAGCCGGCCGGGTCGAGCTTCGGGGTCGCGGGGGCGTCGGAGGGTTGGTGGTCTTCTGCGGGCTGCTGCTGCTGCTGCGGCGGGTCGGCGTCGGTGTCTGTGACGACGGTTTCTACCGCGGGCGCAGGTTTGGTGTCGGCTGTCTTTTGGGTCTGCGATGATGATAGGGAGGCAGCGCCGGGAGCGGCGGGAGCTGGGTGTTGTTGGTCGGCGACCTCGGGACTCGGGACGTCGGCCATCATGAGACGGTGCAGGTCTGCTGATGTCGGGTGTGATTTGGTCTTGTTTGTGGTTTTGCTGTTGTGTCGGCAGCGGCAGTCGCGGGGGTTCTCTGGTGCGTCGTCGGGTTGGGGCGCGATGCGCCGGTTGGCATCTTTTCCCTTGTCAAGGTGGAGGGAGCAGGACTCGGCGATGGGGTCCAGGGAGGGACGGAAGTTGGAGCTGCTGTAGGGCGGCATGGTGGAGTGAGGTCGATCTGGGGTAACGTCGCTTATCGCTTATCACCACGTGACTGCGAGTAGGGGTCGTGATCTTGCATGTGATGCAGCCAACGACGACCCCCTCTGAGCTTGCAGATGGGAGGAAGTGTCTACGAATCTAGAAAAGGGTTGGGAATATTGTTTGGGACGAAGGGAATTTGACTCAATTACTTCATGGCTGGGAACCTTGGAAAGTTGAAATCTTGTGGCCATGCTGTTGCCGAAGCTAAAGTAACCCTCAGTCTCATCAAGGCCAGGCACAGAGGTAAAGGAACAAGACCATAAGTCTAATGATCCAAGAGGGGCAATCAACACTATGTGGCAGTTTCAATCTCAATCAATGCCTTGGTTCTCGCCCACTCGTTAGTTACCCAAACCAGGTGAATCTGATAGGGTTTTCTTCTATGGCATTGCTTCATACCGACGTCTCTATGTTGATGCAAAACGACCCTCTTTGTCGCCAGACTTGGGTATCTCTACTTCCTCCAGCAAAACGAAACGCCAAAACTCCAGGAAGAAATCAATACGGAGACTATCGCTCGACTCCAACCTCGGGGACCTGGTTCTCCCACTCGAATTCTGGAGTATGTCAGCAGTGCACGCCATCCAGGAAGGTTGGCGAGGAACTTACTCTGACGACACATGGGGCATTGGCCCTTGGCTGAGTCTTGCTTGATCCACTCCATGATGCAGTGCTGTTTGTTGTATTAGAAGGATGGGACCGCATAGCTGATGGAGATTGACTCACCATGTGGAAGTTGTGGCCGCACTTGCCAGACACTGGATGTGGTCAGTAATAGAAACAAGTCGACAAGAGAATGGGCATCTCACAAAGGCTGCAGTCATCGCCAGGGTATTTGCACGTTGGACATGTGCCGTCAAAGTGGACTTGACAGATGCCGCAGACGTCGTCCTCGGGGATATCCCACCGCCACGTCGCGACGGTGTTCCAGCGGGTAATCTTGACCTTCATGATGCTGGTGATTCATGCGAGATGGGTTATGGTTGTTTTTTTGTCCTTTGTGTTTGCAAGAGGTTGGCATCAACATTGGCACACAAGTTGGCGGATGTTAGGTAAGTCAAGCCGAAGCAGCCTGTCTTGCTGACGTGCATCCCGCTCTTGTTTGTTGAAGTTGCGACGCGGGACACACTCACTCCAGCAGCGTCTGCGGGGCAACAGCAGGGCGCCCCCCAAAGCCAGTCAATCACGTCGAAAAAAGATGGCGACATGGCCCAAGCTCCCCGCATTGAGCGTTCGCGTGCCCATGAACACCACACAGCAGCGACTGATTGCTGGTGGACCGTTGGCGTGCTACCTTACCTTCCAGGTTATTAGTCGGTCGGCTCCACTGAGCAGGCAAAAAGCGTGGGCAGTCTGGCAGTGGCCATTGTCAGCCAACGACGGACGCTCAAGTCGCCGGCCAGTCACCGAAGCGGACCCCGACCACCTTCCGCTTATCTCTTCAGAAGTTCAGAGGGCAGGTGCAGCGGTCCAGGTGCAGCCAGGGAACATGCCCTGGGCTGTCCACGTCGTGTAAAGTCCCGTTGATGGGTTCCCATTGACGCTGAACTGGATTGGACCCGCCCAATGATTACCCGCGGAGGAGGCGCGATGGAAACTGGAACCAACCAGTTGGCGCTACCTTTGTAGGTGGTGGTCACTCAGATTTTACCGGACAGTTGCTGTCTCCCGCTTTCCATTGCGACTCCCATATTTGTTGCCAACTGGTCGACGTTCATAACGACACCAGCCGCCATCGCCCTTCTCCAAAAAACTTGCCCACCACCGGTCACCGGCCTCCCGCCCAAACAACACCACCATCAACCACCACCGCAAATTCCTCCACTTACGTCTTTCACTACTGCCAACCGCCTGAAAGAAAAAAGGTCAAGCCTCATTCGTAGCTTCCCCTCTCCGAACCCCGCACGCAAACCAACCACATGCAATGCCTCTGCGGCTTTGGCCTTCGTGATTTTTCTTCCCTCTCTCCTGCCACCCTCTGAGGGCCCTGCGTTCCGGGCTGCCCGCCCTGCTGCCGTTGTCATCGACCGATAAACGACCCGATCCCCCGTCCGCCGCCGCAGTCATCGTCGTCGTCCGTCCCGTCCTCTCCCGACCGACCTCCATCTGACATCGCTCACCACCCAACCCAGGTGATTCAGAACTCCTAAGAGCAGGAAAACCACCACACACCACACACACGATGGCCATCGTCGCCATCTTCCGGTCGTCGCGCACCGCCGCGAAGCTGCCGCAATGGCAATGCGCCCGCCCCCTCGCCGCCTTCGCCCTGCGCCGCTCCTTCTCCTCCTACCTCGTCACCCCGAAGGAGCTCGACGAGGCCCTCAAGAAGAACCCGCCTTCCAAGATTAGCCCGGAGCCCCGCGTCATCCCCCTCTGCGCCTCCTGGTTCCTGCCCAACGACGGCCGCACCGGCATCGAGGTCTTCCGCCAGCAGCGCATCCCCAAGGCACGCTTCTTCGACCTCGACAAGGTCATCGACCGCCGCAGCCCCTACCCTCACATGCTGCCCTCCGCAAAGGACTTCGCTGCCGCCATGAGCGAGCTCGGCATCCGCAAGGAGGACACCGTCGTCGTCTACGACAGCAAGGAGCTCGGCATCTTCAGCGCCCCGCGCGTCGGCTGGACCCTCAAGATCTTTGGCCACCCCAAGGTCCACCTCCTCAACAACTTCAAGCTGTGGGTTGACCAGGAGCTGCCCACCGAGTCCGGCGAGCTGTACAGCGTCGAGTGCTGTCCCTACCCGATCCCCAAGCTGGACGAGAGCAAGGTCGCCGAGTTCGAGGAGGTGCGCGAGATTGCGCTGGACCACAACAAGGAGGGCGCCGAGGGCGTGCAGGTTATCGATGCGCGGTCACCGGGACGTTTCACCGGAAAGGACCCCGAGCCGCGAGAGGGACTGTCGTCAGGCCACATGCCCGGCTCGATCAACATCCCCTTCAACGCCGTCCTGGATCCCGAGACCAAGGCCTTCTACCCGGCCGAGAAGCTGAAGCAGATCTTCAAGGAGAAGGGCGTCAACCCTGAGAA
Source organism: Colletotrichum viniferum (assembly GCA_020226115.1). NCBI lineage: Eukaryota > Fungi > Ascomycota > Sordariomycetes > Glomerellales > Glomerellaceae > Colletotrichum > Colletotrichum viniferum. Next base: position 1,623,765 of record JAGFBE010000008.1, read on the forward strand.
GCCCATCGTCTCGAGCTGCGGCACCGGCGTGACTGCCTGTGTCATTGAGACTGCCATGGAGGAGGCTGGATGGGGTTCCCCTGAGAAGCGCAGAGTATATGACGGAAGCTGGACGTGAGTTCATTCACCATTTGAGATGTCGTCTCGCCAACTAACTTATGCACAGCGAATGGGCGCAACGGGTCAAGCCCTCCGACTCGCTCATCCGGAAGGACGAGTAAAAGAATGGGAGAGAAGCGCACTGCTAATGAGTCCATATTCAACCCCTCAACTCCACATCTACGAGTATTTCATACGAGTATTTCAGCTTAAACAAATAACTCTACCCCCGCACACACACCCGGTGGCTTTGCAGCGCAAGTTGCTTCTAGTTGCGATACCCTCCCAACCCCACTTCTGGTTTTTCTAGTTTTTCTCATGTACGATATCCGGCTCACAGCTCATGGAGTTTGCATTGCGCATGGGGGAGGTTCGTAAGCCCAAATTTTTTATCGTTTGGAAGAGAGCACAAGCAATGGAGGCGGGAATCGGCGGTGACAAAGGCTGGTGTACATAGGCGGCCCACGATAATGATGACAACCCTGGGACATTGCATTTGGGAACTTTTGCGCCGCGACGACGACTGCAACATGAACTGGACAGTGACTCACATAAAATTGCGACTGCGCGGGGTTCGGTCTGGATTTGTTCACCCAAGGCATTGATCGACCCTGGTTTATCAGTGGAGTGTGGTTGGAGCGCATTGAGTCTGCGACTTTGGGGAATTTCACCCACGTTGCGCCAATAGTGGAGCCGGATGATATGATTTCGGTCTGCGCTCGGTGAGCTCTCCCGCGGAACCCAGGACCCCCACTCTGCTCACCGAGCACCTCGAAAAGTCTGCCTCGGAGCTCAGGCCACCTCTTTCCTCCTCAGGTCCGTTAGGGCTCGCCAAAGCCCGCCTTCCGAAAAAGGCCGGTGCACAACTGCAAAAATAATGTCCTAGTCCGGCCCTGACAGCCACCACAGACCCCCGCAAAAAAAGTCGTGGGTGAACGAATCTCGAAATAACTTCCCCCCCATCAACCACCACTAACCGCAGCAGCAACTTCTTTTCCTCTGCAACCCTCCCCTCACCTCACATCGACAATTATGGCTGACCGTGGTGCAAGCGCCCCCCGTGGCGGTGGTTTCGGATCCCGCGGTGGTGACCGTGGCCGTGGACGTGGTCGTGGTCGCGGCCGCCGCGGCGGAAAGAGCGAGGAGAAGGAGTGGCAGCCCGTCACCAAGCTCGGCCGTCTCGTGAAGGCCGGCAAGATCAACAGCATGGAGGAGATCTACCTGCACTCCCTGCCCATCAAGGAGTACCAGATTGTCGACTTCTTCCTGCCCAAGCTCAAGGATGAGGTCATGAAGGTGCGCGCACACAACACCATGCAACAAAATTGCTACAACAACAACATCCCGAAGACCGAAAGACCTACGACGAATTACTCCCAATCCCCGAGATCGAAAATTATCGCAAACCGAAATTTTGCCCGACAATGCGCAATTGGAGATCTTGGGGAAGGGGGTTGCAATTCGTCTATGTCTACGGATACGACGGGGTCGTTCTTGTTGCAATTGAGTTGAGAAAGGGAAACAGAGGGACAATATGCTAACCTGTGGTTTCTTTTCCCCAATTGCAGATCAAGCCCGTCCAGAAGCAGACCCGTGCCGGTCAGCGCACGCGCTTCAAGGCCATCGTCCTTATCGGTGACTCCGAGGGCCACGTCGGTCTCGGCATCAAGACCTCCAAGGAAGTCGCTACCGCCATCCGTGCCGCCATCATCATCGCCAAGTTGAGCGTCATCCCCGTCCGTCGCGGATACTGGGGTACCAACCTCGGTCTGCCCCACTCCCTGCCCACCAAGGAGTCTGGCAAGTGCGGTTCCGTCACCGTCCGTGTATGTACATCCCGCTCGCTGCGTCGTGGTTTTCGGTGGAAGACAGAAAAGGAGGAAAATCAGAAGTTGGTTGCTAATGCGCACAACCACAGCTCATCCCCGCCCCCCGCGGTACCGGCCTCGTCGCCTCCCCCGCCGTCAAGCGTCTCCTCCAGCTTGCTGGTGTCGAGGACGCCTACACCTCCTCCGCCGGTTCCACCAAGACCCTCGAGAACACCCTCAAGGCCACCTTCGTCGCCGTCTCCAACACCTACGGCTTCCTCACCCCCAACCTGTGGAAGGAGACCAAGCTCATCAGATCCCCGCTCGAGGAGTACGCCGACACTCTGCGCGAGGGCAAGCGCTACTAGATTTTTCCCACCGAGAAGTCTGGTAATGATGAGGTGAAAGCGGGAGGAAGAAGAAAACAGATTTGAGGCGCCGGCAGGGAAAGGATATCATGTTACGAAAACCCTGTGGTGGCTTCTGGGAAAATTCTCTCTCAAATGGAGTTGCGCGTTGCCGTTATACTGCATCGTTGGGTTGGCCAGGGCATGATGAACATTAAGGCTTTATGGGCAAGCTAGCTCGGATCTGAAAATAAAGATCAAAACTTCGACTGCAGACGGTGGTCTTTTTTTCGGGTTGTTTGTTTTCACGTTAATATTATGGGCATGGAACTCAATGGCTTGGAATCGTGGTGATGCGGTACTGAGATGCTGATGTGTAGGACGACCGACGCAGGACTGGACCGAGCCTGTGACACGCCGACAACCAGGAGCCCCGGCCGGCAAGGTCCCATTTTGAGGTTTGGCTATCTGGAGTGCGGACACGGCTCCTTGGACTCTACACGGATACACCGCGGCCTGTTCTTCGAGTGAAGGGCAGCTGAGAACGGGATGTGTCCGAAAGCGATAATCAAACATTCTTGCCTACGAGCTCGATTGAGCGGGCACAACGGAGCTCCACGTTCGATAGCATCACTCATGTGCTGCAAATCAACACCACATGTGATGGAGCTTGAAGAAGAAGGCCGTGCCATTCACTCAGAAACTTCACTACACCTGTCAAGTCTATGCTGGCACGAATACATGTCTTGTCTAAAGCATCCAATCCACAAAAATCACGAATGCCTGTCCACTAACGCCCGAATCCCTTTCACTCCCCTGCTCAACCCTCATCCTCGAAATGTACACGCCGCTGAACCTCTTCCGGCTCGCCGTCCTCATGCGAATAGACCAGTGAGGAGGTATCGCTCATCCGCTCAGTATCCTGCGCGGCGGGCTCGGTCCGCGCCTGCGGCACTGGACTCCCAAATGGATTCCAGCCTCTCGCTAGGAAACCGGGCACGCTGTGCGGTACGTCTGGCGAGTTGACCTCCGGCAAGCTGATCCTGCTCAACGACGCAATTCCCGAGCCTTGCTGGACCTGTCCACGCGGCGCTCGCCCATCATTCGGACCCATCTCCTCTGCATAACTCATCAGCATCCGCGCGTGTCATCGACGTAACGAAGCAGACTTACCAGCAATCAACCCCCTCACATGCGCCTCCACAGCCCTCCTCTGCAACCGCGTGTCGCCGCCCCAGTACTCCGCCGAAGGGAAGAACTCCGTGCGGTCGTCTCCCTCGTGGTACGGCACAGAGAGCATCCTGTCAACCTCCCGCTGCCGCAGCTCCGCCTCCGTCGGCCGGCTCTCCTCCTCGAGCCTCGCTAACCTCTCCCTGGTGGCCTCCCGCTCCTTCTCCCGCGCCCTCTCCGCCTCCTCCTTGCTGTTCCTGATCTTCTCCTGCGTCCTCTCGCTCTGCAGATGCACCGGCCACCGGTTCACCGAGAAGAACCGCCCCTTCCGCCCCGCGACCTCGGGCGCCGCCCAGTCCCACACCCGGTCCCGGTGCAGCGTCGCGACCTCCACCTCCTTTGCCCCCTCCAACTTCTTCGAAAACCGCGGACGTGAAGGCCACAACGTGCTTTTCCCCTCGCTCAGCTCGTCAATAATACCCCTCCTCACAACCTCGTACGCCTCAGGCTCCGTCATGCCTGGCTTCCACTTCGCCGGGTCGCCCGCCCGCACCACACTAACATACGACACCGGCGGCCCCAGCCCGTCCTCCTCCACCCTCCCGTGCCGCTCAAAGTGGTTGCGCCACTGGCCCGCGACGTCCTGCAGCCCGACCGCGCGGCGGTCCCACGCCGCGGGGTCGCGCAGCTGCTCGCGGACCTGGCGCAGGTCGCGCACGAGGCCGTCGAGCTCGACGCCGACGCGGTACGCGAGCGCCCAGAGCATGGTCTTGGTCACGCCCCGCGTGGCGTCGACGAGCTTGAGGTTGTCGAAGGCGGTTTGCCAGCTCCAGCGGGCGTTGGGGTCCGGCAGGTTGGTCCGGTGGAAGAAGTTGTTCTGCGGATCCCAAGGGTCGGAGCCCGTGGGCCAGTAGACGCGGTGTTCCGGGTGCCAGTCGCAGTTTGGCCGGGAGATGGTGATGGTTCCGTTGTCGGCCTCGTATCTGCGGGGTGTTAGTGATAAGTTGATGATATCAAGGGGGGGGAGACTCACCCAAGGCGTCCATGCTCGGAAAGCACCTTACAAAACCTGCCAACCACATCCTCCTCCAGCTCGTAATCGCCCTCCCTCAACCCAACATTCAACGCCTCCGTCACGCGTCCCACATCAACCTTATCCTCCGCCTTCGCAAGCAGACTTCCCATGTCCATATCCCCAAGCAACTCCTCCATCCTCGCCACAAACACCTCAAACTCCCTCCCGAGCGCCGGCAAGCCCCCGCCCCGCTGCGCCCTCACGTTCGTCGACGGCTCGCACATCCACTCCATCCAGAACAGCTCCGCGCCGTTCAGCCGGAGATACTTGCCGTGCCTCTCCCTGTGCTCGCGCAGCTCGTCCCGGACGTCCCACGACTCGCCCCCGGCAAACCCAAACTCGATGTTCTTCAGCACCCCCTCCAGCATCTCCCGCGGCGCCCGGTTGTATGCCCGCTGCAGGTTATCCCGCAGCCCGTTCAGCATCTTCATCCTCTCGAGCTTCTCCGTCTCGCCCTCAGTGAGATAGCTCATCCCCGTCAGCGGACCGAGGTAGTTCCGCGGCGGGAGCACGATATCATCCCCCTCCCCGCCGGCGCCAATCTCCCGCAGAAACCGCCGGTGCGCCTCCTCCGTCTGGTCCCGCGTCGCCCTCGCTCTCGTGTAGTGGCTCTCCCGCATCTTCTGGTGCCAGAACGTCAGCCCCAGCGGATCCACCTTGGCCCCCTCGGGCGGCGCCTCGAGCGCGTGCGGCTTGTACACGATCCCCTCGCCCGCGGCCTCCCTTGCCGCCGCCTTCTGCCGTTTCGTGAGGGGCATGACAAGCTTGCGGAACGGCCCCTGGATCGCCACGTTCTCGACGCCGTCAAAGTGCGTCAGGCACAGCTGCAGCGCCGCGCGCTTCGCGCCGCGGTACCGCGCGAAGCGCTGCTGCGTCTCGCCCTCGGGGAACAGCGGCGTCACCTTATGCGTGGTGCCGTTGACGGTCACCTCCTCCACCTCGCCGGGCACGTGTTCATCAGACAGGATGTAAAAGTTCGCCTCGCCGCGCAGGCTCGCGGCTGTCGTCTCCGCGCCGCCAGCGAGGCACTTCCCGAACCACGCGTCCTCGGTCAGCGCCATGTTGAAGTCGGGCTCGTACCCGAACCTCTTCCGGCGGTCCCCGGAGCCGGGGTTGCCGTTGCCGGTGCTCATCCACACCAGGTTGCCGTCCTCGCGGAACCACGTCAGGAACGTGTTGCGCAGCAGCGGCGCAGGGATCTGGTAATCCACATCATGCAGCGACTCAGGCACGCGGTGGAGAAGATACCGCGGGCGCACCGGCTCCTGCGGGGGTTCGTCGACGACGACGCCGCGCCCGCCGTGGACCTGCGGCAGGCGCGTGCTGGCGGCGCTCATCTCGGGGAAGTCGACGACGAGCCGCTGAGCGCCGTAGTGGTGCTGCTCGAAGAGCTGGTGCGTGTGCGCCATCTTGATGGCCTCGCGGAGGTCGTCCCACCAGCTCTTGTGTTCCGCGTCGGGCAGGCGCATGCAGTGCTGGAGGTAGAGGACGATCTCGGCGAACTTGGTGGCCCAGCCGATGGTGCGGTCGACGTCCTCGTCGGCGAGGAAGTTCTTGATGCGGATGAGCTGGATGCGCGGGGAGTGGATGCGCCAGCCGCGGTAGGTCATCATCTCGAGGTCGGAGGCGGGCACGCTGGGCTCGGCGCGGAGGAAGTCCTCGAGCCAGGTTGTGGAGGTTGGGTCGATGGACGAGACGATGGATACGGCGTCGGAGTCGGAGGAGGTGTCGGCCATTTCGACGTCTTCGGCTGGGGATGGGAGCTCGTCGTCTGGGATGGGGGGAGGGGGCAGTTCCTGGCGCCAGGGCGTGTGGATGCGTGGTGTTTGTGGTAGAGGAGCCTCAGTGTGCTCTGTAGTGGTTGATATGCGTCCGAAGAGGGGCACGGTGTGGCCTGTGGAGGATGTGTCGGTGACCACGATGGACGGATGCATCACCGGCTGGGAAGTCTGGGGGTTATCTGTTCTGGTGCTGATGGTGAAGCCTGGGATAAGTGGCCTTGCTGGCGACGACGGCACGGTGTTTCCGCCGAAGAGCTGGATGTTACCCACGTCGCCGGTGTTAGTCTGCGTGCCACTCCTTGGAGGTTGCCCCTGAGACCTGGTCAGCATCATCACAAACACCACCGAGGAGTTGCACATACTGGAAGGGGCAAAGTCTGCGTCACGGTCGAAGAATCCACCCTCCTCAGCTTCGTAAAAGTGGTGACACCCGCCTGCGCCGCCATCGCTTCGGAATCCTCCTCCCCAGCCATCTCCTCGTCCTCATCCTGCACCGGCATCTTCGGATGCTCGTACTTCTTCGACCGCCGGATGAACTGGTTGCTCGTATACAACGGATCAAACGTCTCTGGAAACTTCTCCCCGCCCGGCCTCGGCCTCGGCACCCACTCCGTCGTGAACGGGTTCCGCGGCGCCTCCCCGCCATCGCCAGGCGCCTTCGGCACGCCCACATGCGCAACCCTCTCCTCCTCCGCCGCGCGCACCCACGTCTCCGGGCCATACTCGCCCCCAGGCCCGTCAATACACGCGCCGACCTCCACACCCCTAGCGACTCTTACCTCGCCCCTCCCGAAGGCAGGCCCCTCCGTGCCGTTCCCGCGGATTTCCTGTTCAGAAAACACAGCATCCTCGAGCCCGAGCACCCGCCGCCAGCGCTCCACATCCCCGCCCTCTCTAATCTTGCGCAGCAACAGGGCCCTTCTGGCCGCGGCCGGGTCCTGCTGCTGCGTCTGCGCCTGCACCTCTGCCGCGGCGCTGCGGGCCGTGAACTCGCCGTACTCCTCCCAGCGCGCCAGGCCGAGGTCCGCGTCGCGCAGCCAGGGGTGCCGCGGGCCGTAGAAATCGGCCGCGAGGCGGTGGAAGGCGGCGTCGGAGCGGAGGACGTGGTCGACGGCGCGCGTGGCGATGAGGTCCTCGACGTGCGCGAAGAGGTGGTGCGGCGGGTGGTGGTCGAGCAGGGTGCGGGTGCGCTCCCACGTCTCGGAGGGGAAGCGGTAGTAGATTTTGCGGATGAGCTCGGTCAGCTCGGCTGTTGTTTGCCAGTCAGAGATTTGGTTCTCAGTTTCGGGAGGGGCGTCGCGGTTTGAGAAGACATACGCATCCTTTCTTGAGCCATGACGGCGGTGTGTTGTGGCGCTCGCTGCGGCACTCTGTCGACTCTCCAAGAGCAAAGATGTCAAGTGACAGGTCCGATGTGACGGGCCGGGAGGAAAGGGGGAAGCTCAGGCCGCGGCGGAAAGGTGATATCAATAAGAGGACCAAGTGGCTCAGGACCAGAATCATCTCTCTATGGGAGGAATCACAGAGAGTACGGGAAAGCAACTCAACGCCTTTCTTCAAAAAAGAGAACTGAGGGGATTGAAAGACAGAGATGAAGGAGAAATCCTCACAATCGTCTTTCCGAGATGCGAGACATGGCCGTTTTGAAAAGAACCGTCACGGCGGCCGAAAGAAGTCCAAGAAAGATAACCATCCCAAAGGAGCCCGAAAGAATAAGACTGAAAATTTCATTGAGACATTCATATTGAGGTGTCACAAAGGTCCGAAGAAAGAGTCACCGTGGGCATTTACAGCATGGGTTGTGACAAAGGGTCCAATGGGAGAGACTGAGAAAAGGGATAAACGGCCAATGCGGACAATGTGTTTGCCAGGGCAGAGCAGGGCAAGCTGATTGCCGCTTTCGGTACGGCCTTTGAGCTCTGAGCTTCTAATTTCGGCAGGTTTCTTTATCTGTGTCGTTTACATTGAGCGCAACGGTTGAGCTTCGTTGTCGCAGGTGGTGGATGGTGTTTTGGGGCTGGATTCTGCGATGGGTGGCGGTCGCAGCTTTGCGGTTGAACTTTGCAGCCTCATCTGCAATGTATTGCGATGCAAGACACAAAAGCTGTGAAGATATCTTCAGACAAACACATTTACGATTGGAAAGATATTCGGAAGAAAGGCGTTGGACTTGCTGCTGCATCTTTGCCATCTAGGCTTCAGAGACGTTGGCATCCTACGAGAGCCACAACAACGGGGCGATGCCTCTCGACAGCTCAGAGAGCGAGCACGATGCTCATATCGAGGACCCCAATGAGTCTCATGACTTACTTCCACACCCAAGTCAAGAAGCTGAAGCTGATGTCGCAGATCGAACACATGACGACGACGACAACAGTTCTGCCAGCGATGACAATTTCCCAACGCTGGACGACGATGCCGCCAAAGAGAACGAGCTCCGACTCAGAGAGCAAGCCCGCATCGAGCAAGAAACGCAGGACATTGAGGCCAACTGGCGCCGACGCCTCCAGACGTCAACTTCAACCCCGTCTGATGGACCATCCCTCGTCATTGGCGCGCCCCTAGGCAAGAATCTCACGGCGATCGAAGCGGCATCACGTCTGGTCACTCAATGGGAGGCAATCTATAACCGAACCCTCTCGTCAACCCCCGCCGGCGCGCCCTCCGTCCTCGAATCCCTAACTCAAGCCCGCACCCAACTCGCCGCACTCCAGTCCTCCGTCACTGAGGACGTAGAAACGCCCCTGAACTCCCTCCAAGACCACAAACAGACCAGCATCGCATCTCGCATCCAGACCCTCGAAGCCGCCTTGGGAGAGTCTACGTTCCCCCCCGAACATGCCAACATATCCGCGGCAATCTCCCTCCACCGCACCTCCCGCATTCCCTACTCCTCCAACTGGGCCGTCATCTACGCAGGCCACCTCGTCGACTTCGCCCCGACATACACCTCCTTCACCGCCGACCGCGCCGACCGCCTCGACCGCTACGCGCGCATGCACGGCGAGGGCTGGCTCTGGTTCGAGCCGCCCCTCGCTCGCGCCGCCGCCCCTCTCTTCTCCGCCAGCCGCGGCACCTGGGTTCCCGAGACGGACACGACGTACGACATGGGCCACTACAGCGTGACCATGTCCTTCCGCCGCATGCGCAACCTCGTCTACCACCCCGGCCCCCCATCTCGCAAGCGCCGCCGCGGCCAGTCTCCTCAAGACGTGAGATGGCCCGTCCCCACGTCCCCCGTCGAGAAAGAGGAAAGCCCCCTCGACCCAGCCAACCCTCTCCCCCGGCAAAAGCCCAACCCGAACCCGCTCCCGCCGTCAACCCTCCGCCGGTGCCGGCCCTCGCGGCACCCGCACATGACGCCCGACCCCGCAGAGGCGACGCTGCACTTCCGCATGCTCCTCGACACCGGCGCCACGCTGCCGATGCTGCACACCCGCGACGCCGCCGCCCTCGGCATCGAGCGCAAGTCCTACGCCGCCGTCTCCTGCATCAGCGTCGAGACCGCCGGGCCCGACCTTCTCCGCACCTGGCTCTACGAGATGCAGGTCTCCGTTGCGGACACACTCACCTGCGAGCCGCTCGTCTCCGCCACGTCGCCCGTCTGGCCGGCCGAGGAGAAAGCGCTCGGCGGCATCGTGCCCGTCATGGTGAAGCCCGCGAGCACGAGTAACACCAAGTTCTCCGCGCCGCGGGGCCCGCAGGACGCGTGCGCAGTGACCATGGACGGGGAGACGACGTGGCTGCAGAGCGCGACGGCCATCATCGACGAGGCCGAGGGCAGGGACTACGGGCGGCTGTCGGGGTTACTGCCGGTGAAGTGCTGCTACGTGCAGGCGACGCCGAGCCTCAGGGCGCTGTGGCTGGGCGAGGACCGGCGCGACGTGCTGGGCGCGCACCGCATGCCGGGCCAGATGCGCTGGGCGCCGGGGTCGAACCGGGTGTGCGATCCGGGGCAGCCGAGGGGGTTGTGGGAAGGTGTTTTTGGGCAGGAGGACGGCGGACGGCCTGCGTTATTGAGGATGGCGCACGAGGGCGACGAGGGGATGTTGCGCATGGTTGATGTGGAGGAGAAGGGGTGGAAGGGGAAGAGCGAGGTCATGGTCGTGGACGGGGACGGGGTTCGGACGAAGCATGTTGTTGAGCCCAGGGGGTTGACGAGTCAGCAGGTGAAGCGGGTGAAGCTGTCTGACGAGGTGGATTATGTCCTCTAGAGTAAGATTGTAGATTTTGTGATTAGCGTTCGGTTATCACGGCCGTGGTTTGCAAAGTTTGATTTTTCATTATTGCCCCTGATTGTGTCGAAGTGCGAGAGTCTTTGGGGGGATCGACGAGGCCGGAGAATAGCGAAATCGCCGACGGCGAAATGATGGCCCCACCCCACTAAGCTCCGACCGGCCGGCCGCAGAAGTGGGTCCAATGGCCCGATCACTGGCCGTGCCCATTCCGTCTCATGCTGCGAATGCGAGGGAGGCCTTGTTGGTGGCTTTGGATGAGTGAAGAAGTAATGTCGGTATAGGTGACAAGTTGCATGCCGTGCCGATTCCACTGGCGACGCGGACCGCCGACGTGCTCGGTGAGACGGTGGCGTGGACGGGAGTGGAAGTTGCCTCTTTGAGACGCCGACACGCCGTGTAAGCGGCGGTTGAGATGGCCGACTTCACACATCACGAGGCCTCTTGTTTCGAACGTTGATGCTATAAGATGCACCGTCGCGACCTCCAGCAAGAGATTCCTTTCCAAGACAAGTTGCATCCCCAACAGAGACAAATGTCAAGCAAGATCCTTTTCAAACCCGCAATCAGACAAGCCCTTGCGATGGAGTCTATCAAAAAGGTACGCGGGCATATCGCAACCCACACGCCATACTCCAGAGTTGCTGATCACGTCACTTCCAGGTTACTATCATCGGCGCCGGCCCAGCAGGCCTGGCAACAGCCCTCCTCCTCCAACGGGACCACCATATCAAATGCACAGTCTATGAAATCCGCCCGCAGCCAAGCACCCTCGGCGGCGCAATCGGCATTCCTTCCAACGGCCTGCGCCTGCTTGACCGCCTCGGCCTCTACGACCAGATGGCAGCAAAGGGCGCCGAGACCGCCAGCACTTTCCTGCACTCTGCTAAAGGCGGCGTCCTCGGCAAGATGGACATGGTCTCGTGGAGCCAAGAGCGCACCGGCTTCAGCTACCTCCGCGTCCGCCGGACCGACATCATGGACGTCTTCCTCAAAGCCGCAGACGCCGCAGGCATCCAGGTCCACTACAGCAAGTACCTAACCGGGATCCAGGAGCACGACGACCGCGTGACGGCCTCCTTCGACGACGGCACTTCAGACACGTCGGACTTCCTCATCGGCTGCGACGGCATCCACTCCAGCGTGCGCAAGCTCTACGTCGACCCGGAGTGCACGCCCGAGTACACCGGCATCTCCAACGTCTTCTCCCTCCTGCCCACCGCCTCCCTCACCCCGGCCGCGGCTTCCATGACGGACCTCAATGCCACGCTCACCTCAGACGGCCTCCTCGCCATCACGCCCACGACGGCCGCGCGCGACGTGCTGTACTGGTTCTTCTCGCGCGAGGTGCCGCTCCCCTCGTTCGGCGACGTCCGCGACGGCTGGGAGACGCGCGGCAAGAAGGAGGTCGAGGGCTTCAAGGCGACACTGCTGGGTCTGCTGGGCGACTCCGACGCCGAGTGGCCACGGACGGTGCGCGACATCATCCGCAAGACGGAGGTGGTCAAGTTCTACCCGATCTACAAGGTGCCCACGGGCCGGCCGTGGTCCCGCGGGCGGTGCCTGATCATCGGGGACGCGGCGCACGCGATGCCGCCGCACGCGAGCCAGGGCGTGTCTATGGCGCTCGAGGACATTTTCCTGTTTTCCAAGATGTTGGGCAGCTGTCCGGGTGCGCCGCTCGAGGATGGGCTGCGGCAATTTGAGCAGAAGAGGAAGGTGCGGACGGAGCAGATGCTCAAGACGACGGAGAACAGGGGCCAGATCCGCAAGAAGAAGGAGCCCTGGCGATTGAGGTTGAATTAGATGGTTCTGTCGGGCGGGTTGTGGGTGTATAATACGGCTGGGTTGAGCAAGTTGGGCACGGGGCAGAAGATGCTGACTTATGATGTTGGTGACGAGGTTTTTGAGGGAGAGGGTGTACAAGTTCCGATTCAGAAGGAGCTTCAAATTTAAGGGTTCGGACTCAATTTCGTGGTTGTACAGTTCTCTGCATAGGCATTGCTTGAATCATAAGATAGGCCATAGTCAAATTGGTTGATTTGTATTGTCAGTTCTCATGCTCATTAACTGCTTTGGTCTAGGGAGTGTGATATAGGTTGTTATTAGACTACATAGAGAAAGCGTCCGTCAACTTCTAATCCTTTACTGAAACCGAGAACCCGGCTCATGAATCTTTCAGAATTTGATTTATCTCACTTTACTCAAAATCGAACCGAATTCTTGTGACGAGAAAGAGTGCATGAAACTGGACGACGTAGGGGCAGGCTTCAAGCGGATGTTAACCCGGACGGCCGGTAGGAGCGCCGGCAGGAACGCCGTGATCGTGTGGGGCGGCCACCGGAGGCGACGGACTCAGAGGGGCAATGCGCTGAAATCGGCAGAGCCAAGGCCAAATTCTAAGCCGGCGGGAATAGCGTTGATTCGTTTGTTCTTTGTGTCATCTAATGCTCGAGTATGAAATTTGGTCGACAGATATCCGTTTCTACCGTGTTAGCGTTCCAGCAGCCAAGTGCAAGCCTCAGCTCAGCGTGCCGCTCGCAAGGGCCCCAATCGGCAGCCAGCGATCGGGGCGGAGAATTACAGTAAACTCCGGACAACCGCCCACCCGTAGCGGGCTGGTTACTAACCAAGACTCAAGATCCATGAATCCAAACTCAACAATGCCTCTTATCCTGACGAGTCCCCATGAACGACTTACCCTCTTTTGTGTTTTAGAGTTTCAGTAACGTCTAGGGATCTTCAGTAGGGTCATCATCATATTCGAGGAGGGGGCAAACGTGCCCGCCCTTCTTTATGAAAGACAATGCTGAGGCGCAGGTTTGAAGACAGCTACCTACTGCTGCTGCTCTCTCGGTGCTCGGACCTTTGTAAAGCCCTGTATATAAACGTCGGCCCGCCGTTCCTTTTTCGTGATCGACAGGCAACTTGGTAAGTCTCATCAGAGCATTGCAGGGGTCCAACGATGAAGTAAGTAAATAATTTCTCAACATAAGACCACATCATCCAACTAACACACAACAGACCTCGCCAGCATCACAAGCCACCACCTCGGGAAGGTCCCCAGAAACGTACGCAAGCACCCCATCCAGGAGCACCTACATCACCATCCCCCCCTCCTACAACTCCTTCGGGCCCTCAACATGCATCTGCCGCCCGCCGCCCGGCCAGGTCCCGGGCCCGCTCGACTCGGACGCGACCCTCCTCTCCATCTACCAAGACTCCCTCACCCCGGCGTACCCCTTCGTCGTGATCCCCCACGGCACCGGCCCCGCCGACCTGGCCGCGACCCGGCCGTTCACCATGTCCTGCATCCGCATGGTTGCCTCCGTCCGCAGCCTGCGCTCCATGCAGGGCCAGATGTACCGCCTCAAGGCCCACGTCGCCGACGCCATGATCCTCCACTCCGAGCGTTCGCTCGACCTCCTCGCCGGGCTCGTCGTCATGCTCGGCTGGCACCACCACCACTGCTTCGTCCACGCCCAGATGCAGAACCTCGTCGCGCTCGCCGTCACGCAGGCGGCTGAGCTGGGGCTCACGCGCAGCCCTGGGTACCAGGAGCGCACGAAGCTGCTGGTCGAGAACCTCGGGGAGGTGAGGGAGAGGACGAGCGAGCAGAAGAGGTTGCTGCTTGCGGTGTGGTACTTGAGCTCCACGTAAGTCGACGACCCCCTGGTCTTCTGTTCGTTTTCTCGTACGTTGCTGACCTGTCTGCAGGATATCCATCGGCATGGGGCAGATTGAGGCGATGAAGTTCACGCCATACATGCGGCGATGTCTTCGCGAGCTCGAGATGACACAGGAATACGACTCGGACACATATCTAGCGTACCTCATCAGGATACAGATCCTCTCCAGCAAGATCATAAGCCTATCTCAACGCAATGACGAAGACGAAGAGGAACCCGATATAGTACCCAGAGCCCCCTTTGCAGCATACGCCTCCGCCTTTGATGCAGAGCTAAACAACCTCGTCAAGAGCATGCCGCTAAGATTACAAGAAGATAGTGCGTTTCCTCCAGCGGCCCCTTTAAGTGACCCTTTCTCAACTCCTTTAACGAAACAAACAGAACTCATGCGTCTGACCATAAACACCGTCCGCCTCCGTATCCACGAACCCCCAAAACTCGACGCCGCCCTCCTCCCTCTCCAAATACTCCATCGCCGCCGGCACGCCCTCCCCGCTCGACTCCTTCTACCAATCCAACGCCGCCCTCCGCGCCTGGTTCGACGAGTGGCTCAGCCAGCCCATCCCCTCTTACCCCTACATCACCCTCCCCGTCTCCCCCAACGTCATCCACGCCATCACCATCCTCGGCCGCTGGGCCAGGCTCCTCCTCATCGGCGACCTGCGCCGCCCGCGCGCCACCGCATCCGCCCCTGCCCCGGATCCGCCTCAGGACCCGTCGGGCAACTACAACAACCCCTCGCCGCTCGACTCCACCACCACGCCGGGCACCACAAGCTCGACGCTGACGGGCACCTCCTCGCTGTCCTCGACCGCCTCCACGGAGAGCCAGCTCGCCCAGGCCATCGCCAACCTCAAGATCCAGCTCGCCACGCAGCCCGCGCTCAGCCTCGACGTGCCCGGTATCCTCGGCCAGATGGGCAGCGCCATGGAGCAGGCGAGCGCGTCGCTCGCGGTGCACAGCGAGGATCCGCCTGGGGTGGGGCACAACATCTGGTCCCTCACCGCCGCGAAGCTGAGGATTGCGCAGTTGAAGATTGAGCAGTGGGCGGCGATGGTGGCCGAGGAGGAGGAAGAGGAGGACGAGTCGGGTGGAGAAGAGGAGGAAGAAGAGGGGGTATATGAAGGTGTTGCGGCGGCGGTGGGCCAGGATGATATGCAAGGCGTCATTGACGGCGCGGCTGTCGAGAAGACTGCTGTGCCGTTTGTGGCGTCCGAGAGGGATTTGGGCATCTTTGAGGATAGCTGGGGCGGCGGGAATCCCATGGTGGGCGCTTTTGACAATCTGGGCCCCTTTTCTTGGATGGACGGCGTTGGGGATTGGGGCGCCGCCATGATGGGCTCGGCACATCAGAACGGATAGAGGTGGTCGTTTCAATGTTGTCATGCTGTAAGATTATGTGACGTCTGCTGTGTGTTACGGCGTACACCATCGGAGTTGTCCTTGACGGACGGGCATGTTAGGTTTTGCATTGTTCATGCTTTTCTAAACACAACTAGATTTCTCTCGTTCTATAGCCCAGATGTATATGTATCCGCATAACCGTTTGACCAGGGACTTGCTATTACGCGAGAAGAATGGAAGCTTCGTAAGAAAGCAACACGTTGAAGTTCATCAGCAGCACGGTCCGACGCCCCCTCGTCGTATTAGCTCCGATGCGCCAAGAGAACAGACCACCATGAATCATTCGTCTGGGAGCGTTGTCTGCAATAAATCAGACGGTCCTGGGCTCTTTACCTAGAGTTAGTAAGGAAAGAAGTGATGGAGTTTTGCTTACTTGTCGAAGTCGGCAAAGACGAGTTTACTGTTGCGATGCGAGATCTCTTCATTACCCATCTCCGTATGTCTATCTCAAATCTGAAGCGGGAGTTCGCAAAATCGAGGAGTGGAATAAAGTTGAATATTTGCGCGATGGAACATACTAGTAAAAGCATTTTATCATGGTCTGCGTACCACTATCACCACCTAAACATGTACTTCAAAGAAGCCGCCTCTATCTACCGATGAAGGGACCAAATGATCTGTGTCCAGAGCTTTTCGGGTGACAGAGAAAGCTCATCTCTAGATCTATTGCCTACCCAACCCCTTTCAGTTTCTTTCATGCGGCCCATTTCTCACCATCATTCCACTTCACCGCTTTAACAATTGGATAATAATCCGACGCAGAATAAACAGCAGACAGTGAACAAAGAGAGTGAATGTGGTATAGTCAACAGCTCCCCTGCTGTCCCCACCTCAGTCTGTCGAGCTTGGCTCCTGAGAATTGCGCTGAGAAACGACAGCGTCATTTGTTGAAGCAGGCTTATTTCAATCAATGCATTTGTGCGCGCAGATAGAACTCTACATCAAAGAAAGCTTCCTTTGTACATACAGTCGCAGCAAGGTATGGTGTCAATGTGTGACAATGTTTGAAAGGGTCTACAGTTGCATTGCCTTTACCTCGATGGTATAGATATAAGGTCATATGTGAGGAAGTATCTACATTTCAGACAATAAAGCTCTGAGGACGAGCTTGGACTGATGCTCCAAAGAAGTAAAGCTAGGAAAGGTTCACTGAAAGGTTTGTATGCTACTTGCTTTTGTGTGATGCCTTAACAACATCATCTCACCTCCTGCGTTTCCAGCGCGAATAAGATGAGGACGACAAGCTCTCCAGCCAGTGCTTAGACATGAGGAGATATGATAATTTGAGATAGAGGCCTTCTGGGGTCTCCTCTCAAGAACTCACATAGTTGCGGAAACCTCGACATTGAGAGACCGACCATTGATTGTCTCTTTTCTCTAACAGGAGTGGAGACCACCCTCGACGTACTTATGGAATGGTTCTTCTATGGTACGGGCTAACTCTCAGTTCTTTTGGGAACAGCTTTGTCCATACGGTTTCAACCAATAGGTTGGGGAGCCACATGATATGAGTACGAGTCTCCAAAGCCCATCTTGAGCCGGCTTCAAGTGTACTCCTTCCTCTAGCGGATGCCTGTGAAGGCCCTAGAAGCCTGTCAGCGAGGCCACAATGGATCTCCGGTACCAGCCGAGTTTAGACCTCGAATTTTATCCCAATTTGGCGTAGGGCCGTCTATGCAAATGGCGGCATGGTCCTTTGGTTGTTCTGACGAGATTGTTGGCGCCTCTATTTAAGGAACCCCTTCCACAGATCACATAGTCCTCGACCACCACCCGAACAATGCTGTGTGAGTATTGATTATGGCTATTAGCTGAAACCAGATCTTCTAGGCAGAAACTCGGTGGTGCGATCAGAACGGGGAACAATGTTCAAAATGCTTTGCCACAAAGCCTCTATCAACAGCGAGACCCTATTGTTGGCCATCTCTGCTACCTCTCATCCTCGTATTCCTTTCTCACTAACATGCTCTGTGATGGTAACTGCGCGGTCTTAGCTGGAGGGAGCCTGCCGAACTCCAACGAGGGACAGTTCCCGCGACATTGCTTTAAGATCCAGACACTAAAGATCCCTGAGCTATCACTGCGTATCAAGTCTTCTCGGACGACAAGCTTCGACATCTAAAGCGGCATCAATAGCTAAAATATCTGTACGTTAATCTAGCTAGTGTCAGTGAAAGCTTGGAATGAAAGCCAAAGCTATACCTGACAGGAGCAGGGCGCTCGGTCTGTACATAAAGCTATCTTGTCAAGCTTCTCGACAACGCAAACGAGCCAGCCAACAGGTGCTTGACGAATCGACAGGGAGTGTAGGCAAGTGACGAACTTCTGCCAGCGTGCTGTGGTCAGTGTACCCAGCGTCTGTTAACCGCCGCGCCCATAGTACGCCTGCGTTATGGGTTTCCATAGAGTATCCTTCATTTCGCAGAGCTCACTTGTTCAGGTTAGCATGCGCCAGTACCTTCTTTGCGCGCAAGGTGATCCAGTTGGGCTTGCATTATTGGAGTTCAGGCTCTCCAGTTGAAGAACGAGGGCCTGTCTCTCTCATTAACAGCCGCACCAAATCTCAGGAGGACCGAATATTAGCACGGGCAGCAGGTATGAAACAATAAGTAGCTCGTCCCAAACACTGATACTTCCTAATGAAACATTTCCGCTGCAAATGCGTTTCAACGGTTCATCTACAGCTTCCCTTCCTATATATTCTATTTTCAATACGTACGTAACAACAGATTAAAACGTAGACAGACAACAGTGGGCTAATGCTCGTGTGGTGGGATAATTAATTGGAGCTTGAATACCGCTCAGGATTGGGGTAAGCATCTATTCGACCGCCTGATGCTTAGAAAATGGGGCGTTCCTAAGATGAACCCTTCCAATTTAATTCTCAGTTCCTGTTACAGGTGTTAGGCAATTTATAGTACCAACTTAGTATATAAAACTGCCCATCATTATGCCCCCGTCACCAGAAGCAACGAATTTGACATTCATCAGTTCATAAGACAGTATAAAAAAACCCTTTATACACATTACTCAAGTATTACCAGAATAACAGATTTGAAAATGTCCTTCCTTCTTTAAAAAGCTCGAAAACTTACCAGTAAACTTACCTTCCTAAGCCCTAATCATCTAGAGTTTCCTCATACCTTTGCTGCAGGGCCTTTTCAGAGACTGCCCGCTACTTCTACGTTATCTAGAAGGTTTCTTAGAGCTTGGCTACTCTCTGGGGCACCCTGCTGCTTTTTGTAACCCACGTGATGCCATCCATCGTTTTCTTGGGGTTATTCCTCTCCAAGACCCAAGCCAAGAACCAGCAGGGTTAGATGCTACATACCCGTCCAAGGCCTCCGTATCCCAAAGAGCTCAAGATTTGAACCTTGAAAGGCTGTCACAGCAGTGTAGAACTTCCCCATCAATCTTGCGATTCGGCAAGCCTCCTCACAAGCAACTTCAGACAGAGAATGGGGTACATGCTCTTAGAAGAACACTGGCAAAAACGTTCCATCTCATTACCGTTAAGAAGAGAAAATCTGACCAAAACGATAATTTCCACCATACTCTTAACCTTACACGTCTTACACCGAGCTAGGATCAAAAACCCATCAGTATCTCACCCTGATGAACCCCCCCTGTTTATCATCAGCCTCACCACAACAACATCAAAGGTACCGAGCTGTGGACGACAATGGTGCCTACGTGGATGTTACAATGTACTCCAAGAATCAATTGATCCTGTACATCTAATCGTCCAATGTTTTCAGTTCAGGTGGACGTGGAGGTGCCCCAAGTCTTTAAGTATGACATACTCCCTTTCCTGTCCCGTCATTATTGAAGTATGAGCAGAGAATAGATGGACATTATATACGTCCTGTTCTTCTACCGGCCGGCCAAGCCTGAGGACACATGTTTCTGGTTTCTTTATCCCATGAACAAGACGATTTCAAGTTTAAGTGCTCAATTCTCACAGCTCAAAATCTTTGTACAACGACTATTGCCCTTCCAGCATCCTCTTCTCCGGGGTAGACTTCTCTCAATACCTTTTCAGCCACACCAGAACACAGAACGCCCCCTTAAACGATGTTCTCTCAAAAGGTATATATGCAACCAAAGCATGGCATATCAGCCCTCAGGGGAGAGGCCCAGAAATCATATTTCTTCATAAATGCCTGTTTCGGGGGGTTCCTCCGAGATTTGCAAAAGGAAATGAAACGACTTTTTCAACCTTTTGAAGTTTCAAGCAATCGATTCGCCCATGAGTAGCAGGCCTGGTCTCGGAGCACATTGCCAGTCTCGCCTGACCAGCACCCAACACAGCCCACATACTCTGCCAGCGGCGAAGACAAGAAGGGACAACACACTCAACGTTCACTGGCAGTCTCAGAGACAGACTCCTGATGCCGTGCTGTCTTCGCCACGCCCGCGCGGTAGAAGTTCTCTGCGCCGGGCTTCGACGCGGATGTCGAAGCGATGGAAAATTATCAATGATTCTAAACTAGGTCGCTGAGCATCTGGGGTAATATAATAGCACGCGTAGGAGCAGAGACCTCTCATATAAAACGGGGCCGCCTTTCATAGACCACTAGGTGATTTTCGACCCAAGAAACAAGATCATAGCAGCAGCATATCCAGTTACGTGATGTGAACAATGTCATTTACATCAGCGCTCCCCGAAGAAGCAGCGAAGATGAAGAAGAGAAGAAATCGATTCCAACCTCAAACCCACTCTCCCTCTCGCCATTCCCGCCCTCTGGGTATTCGATTTGAGTCACATCCTCCCCCCATACCGCGCTCGACATCTCTGGTGTGTAGAGGGCTGTCCCCAGTCAGCACCTGGGAGACTCCCTCCCCCCCCCCCCCCCCCAGATGCAAGCATGCCTGTTCCTCACCATCCAATATTTGTGGTGCTCTTGTCTTCGTTGCCGGTAATCGCAGCCCTTATAAGACAGCACCCCACAATGCGCACCTTCAATCCTCACACGTGGCAAAAGCCACCCGTAGACTCCAAGGCGACGCATTCCCACATGCTTGACGAGCCATCGACGACCAACTTGCTTCGGCAGCGGTCTACAACCGAAGATCTACTACAGCAGCTCATCCGTGGAAGAACGCCCAGCATGAAATAAAGTCTCCAATTCAAATCTTTCCCCTCCGACCTTGCTTTTTTTCAGCCTCGGACACACGGGCGAACAAGCAAAAAAGGAAAAGACCGTGGCGACCGAGTGAGTAGGTTTCAAAAGATAAGGTAGTAAGCAGGA
This sequence comes from Colletotrichum viniferum, assembly GCA_020226115.1. Taxonomy (NCBI): domain Eukaryota; kingdom Fungi; phylum Ascomycota; class Sordariomycetes; order Glomerellales; family Glomerellaceae; genus Colletotrichum; species Colletotrichum viniferum. The sequence continues at coordinate 1,644,625 of JAGFBE010000008.1, forward strand.
AGAGAGTGGGCGATTCCACAGACTTGGATTTCGAAGACCCATTATGAATCGACGCAAAACTCAACTCCCACCCATCAGCCTCACCACCACCACCATCTCCCGAGCCCCGAAAACCCTCCGCATCAGAATCCAATCCCCCCAAAATCTCGATCCCAAAAAGGCCATCATCCCCCAAATCGCCTTCCACCACTACATCCCAGTTTCTAACATGCGCTGTCGAAAACCCTCACCAGGACACCCCCTCAAACCCCAGCGGCGCAATCCCATCCACGCTCCCTCAAGGAAGACCCCTTCGGTCACAATCAAGGTTGGGGCTATAGCATGAAGACGCATCTCATAAGATCAGACGAACCATCGCCTCTGATCCCGCGCATCCCATCGCGGGACGCGTCGTCCAAACATCGGACATCCCAGAACCCGTCCACGGCCTCTCCCATTCACCCAACTCGCTTTGAACCCCCCATTAAACCAAACCCACCGCCCCCATTATCCATATCCCTCTTCCTGGCTTCACCGCATAAGCAAGCCAAATGTCCACCTCACCACAAGTGACTCACCGACAAACACACACACTCATACACCCAACCACCTCCAAACCCAGAAAGGGAGCACCATCTCACCTTACCGGCCAAAATCCAGCCGCAAAGTCCCCCCCCCCCTTACATCAACCAAAACCCCTCGCCACGGCCAACGCATCCGCATAACCTTCAATGCATCAATGCCAATCCCCAGTGCCGGTACACTCCTCCCGCGTCCCCCGTCCATCATCTCCGCCCTCCAGCCCCCACGTCCATGCGAACCCATCGTGGGCTCCAACGCAATTCACCCAGCACACCTACCTCACTTTACACAAACCATTAGCATCCCTCTCCCAAACCCATCCGTCAAAAAAGGAACAATCACCAACCACCAGCCGCATAAACCAGCACTCTCCCATCCCTACCCCAGCCCAGCCCAGTCCAGTCCAGCCCCACCTACACAAACCCAGTCATCCCATCCCCCCTAATCCCAATGCCGTCTAGGTTACCCTCCCCCACCCTTGCACCTACCCCACCATCATCCCATCGCATCCCAGCTTCCCATCCCCTCTGACAAGCTCAGACGAAAAGCCGCCGTAAGGATCAATCCCTCACCCGTCCACAATCCCATCTGCCAAAATTCAAGGGCGAAAGAAAAACCCAGATTGGTAAGAACAGAAATGAACCGCGCGTAGCATAGTAAACGTACACAAGAGAAGACGATACATCATATCCCCAATCGGTCCCATCTGCTGCACCCATCCCTCCCCCGTGCCCGCGGCAATGCAACCACAGCCTATGATTAGACACCAGGCCCAGGACCAGGACCCCATGCTCGCGTAACCCACGACCGTCATTTCCCATGTGGACTTTTGGGCCACCAAGACGATCACTTCCCTTGTGCGCACGATGCCGACACCGCCAGAAGCCAATGGCCCGCAGACGAAAATTCATCACGTAAATCACGGTGAGGCAGGGAATCACGGCGGAGAAAACACATGTTTGAGTCGGTGCAGAGAATTTTTACTCTTTTTTTGTGCCTTTGTACAACTACCTTACACAGGGAGGGAGTGCAAATGCGGGTATACGAAAGTCTCGAGGGCTCTCACCCCGGCTGGTCCTAGGACGGCGTAATTACTGTCGTCCCAAACCGTCCCCAATTCATCCAGAAATTCTTCCTCCTGCGATGAGATGGAGAAACTGTCCCAGCCTCTCTCCAGAAAAACAAGTGAACCCAATCCGCCCCTGAAGACTCGCATCCATTGACGGCCCAATTAGGGGATATCTGGCCTCCAACGGGGTAAAGAGTGCGAGGCAGACCGATCCAACATCTCGGAAATGGTGTTCCCCCCAGTCGCGAAAAGTACCGGCCAAGAGGTTCGTGTGTGTATCGTCCCATCTTTGAACCGGGCCCAGGACGCCCTTCTCTTCCATGCGGTCGAAAAAGTCGCCCGAGGCCTCGCGTTCCGTCGAGAATAAAAACCACCTCACTTTTTTTGCTCCCGTCGAGAATTTTCTTTCGGTCGAGTCTCTTCCCGAAACCTCTGCAATCTGACCTTCATTCTTGACCATCCTTTCGCATCATTGAAGGTCGGGTGTCGAATCTCTCGTCTCCCAAGACTACCTCCAACCGTAAACGGAGACTGCTGCTTCCCAATCCTTCACCCTTCCTGGGGTGACCTTCTCGCGAACGTAAAACTCTTCGGGTGTTGTGTAATAAAAAATCCGCTGAATGCTGGAAAAAAAAAACTTCTTCGGGGGTTGGGTATGATCCGTATTCCTTTTTTTGGGACACTTCTGCTGAGTGAAAAATGGACTTTGTTGCAAAAAAAAGAAAAAAAAAATCAAATCGCTCGATGCCGTGACGTGCTGATGAAAGAAAAAACCATTCTGAATGCCGCATGCAAACAATCTTTTTTTCCTTTTTCACTTCCTGGACACGCTTAAATGCCCTGCCACGGGTGTAATGAGGGGAAAGCTTCGATTGCCCGTATCGTAGCGTTGGACGCTGGTGGGTATCCGCTTGGGACTGGTGCAAGCAAAAGTCCCGATCAAACTCGAAATCGGTTTAGGCCATGTTGTGACCTTTTGTGTTTTGAATAAACGGGGCGTATTGCTGTTGTACTTGTTGTTGGGCAAATGCCGCCGTATTCGGTTGAGGGGTGGGGGTGACCGGGCATCTAGGAGGCATCGCGTAGGCGTCCTTCTGGACAGCTGCGTAGGCGGCACCGTCAGGAGTGATGGGCGGGGTCATGTAGCCGTCGGCGACTCCTTGGACGGCTCCATGGCCTTTGTGCGGGGTGCTGTAGATGCTGGCCTGTTTTGTTGACTCAGAAGGCGGACTCGGAGGGCCGGACTGGGCGCGGGCGATGTTGGCCTGGTGAGCCATGAAGGACGCCAGCTTCTTGGAGACGCCGGAGAGGTGAGGCGAGGAGTACTTTCTTGCCAGAGCGACGGAGGGACTGTGGAGGTGCTGGGACAGAGTCAGGAGGGTGACGTTCTCAACGTGGTCCCACTCTCCGTCGTTGACCTCGGCCTCGCCAAGGATCGCTCTCGCCAGAGCCAGAGAGGAACGAGCCATGATGGAGGGTTTGGTGGACACGAAGTCGCGGTGGTACAGGGCGATCTCGCAGATGTAGGCAGCCATGTGCTCGACCTCAACCTTGTCGTGCTCCTCGGCGACGATGAGCTGGGTGAAGAAGTCGACGGTGGGGTGGCCAATGGTCCACTCGAGGGTGTTGAGGACGTGCATCTCCATCTGGGTGAACATGCCAGCATCGTAGAGGCCGCAGCACATGTTGTTAAGCTCGTGGATCTGGGGCACACGGTCCTTCTTATCTCCGTACTTGGCAGCGATCAACAGAGCAGCACATCCAACAAGTTGGTAATGTTGCTTGTACACCACACGCTTGGAGCAGTAGCGGTCGAGCAGGTTGACGGTGAGGAAGAGAGTCTCGGGGAGGAGGGCGAAGGCGGCATGGGCCTCGATGAGGAAGTCGATGAGGTAGGGTCTCATGTACCATTGAATCTCACGCTGCATGTCGATGAGGTTGGCGTCGGGCATCGTCTCATCCTGGGACATTGTCAGCAACGGAACCCATCGACTGGGGGGTCCGACTCGTCTTACCTCCATGTGCCTCATGTGCTTCATGATGTCCTCCAAGTACTCATCACCGGCAATGCGGGAAAGCTCGCTAGCGATAATCTCCTGCCGTTGCCTGGCAATCATCTTGGCAGCATCGCGGGTTCCCATCCGTGGCCTTTCGGGTTGCTCGTTGCCCTCTGTGAAGTAGGTGGGATCGGCCTGCTGTTGTTGTTGCTGGTAGTACGCCATTATGAATCGAGAAGTGAGTCGAGGGCGGTTGTAAGGGGGTTGGAGGATGACGGGGTCGAAGTTCCGATTTGGGAAAGAGTGACTATTAAGTTCTCCAGGAAGCTTTTTTGGTGGTCGGAGATACGGAAACGAGCAAAAAAAAAAAAAAAAAAAACCTCAAAAGTCGGCTGCGCAGGGAAAGAGTGTGGAATGATGCGACCGAAGGATTAGAATATTAGTATTAGAAGGAGCGTGGTGAAGATGAACAGGGTCCGGCAAAAGAGTGACTGTGGCTGGAAGTGAAGCCGAAATGATGCGAGACCGAGTTCCTGCGTACGGGATGACGGACGGAAAAGTGGCCGGCTGACTGGCCGTTCAAAGAATAGGTCGACTGGAGGGCTCTAGAAAACAGGTAATTCTTGGTTAGCCCGGTGGTTCCTTTGGACGATTTCAGGCGCTCGAGAGAGCCTAGAGCAGCGGATGTTGTGAGACAGGCAGCTATCGTTGACTGGTGACGGGCGCAGTCCAGGCGGTTGCGGGCTGTTAAATTCGCAGCTGGTAATCCAAAGGGCAGATCTCGGCCAAAAGCCCGCGAACGCTGATTCGACAATTGCGTGGAGACGGGTTGGCACGACGGGAGATGGAGGCATCGACCAGATTGGCGAGTTTTGTCTGGGGCTAGGCGGGAGAGGATTGAAGGGGAGGAAGGGGGTGACGAGAGGGCAGGTTGAGGAACTGGGGGGAAACAGGTGCTCAGTGTGATGGCGAGGCTTACCGCCACAGTGGGAAGATGGAGGTTGTCGAGACAAGAGGAAATGAGACAATTCCTGAGGGTTGGACGGGGGAGCTACGAGTGAACGTGTCCCGCGAGCGATCCCATCCTCGGAAGGTTGGTGTATGAATATGGGGAGCTTTCTCCGTGGGTCAAAAAAAATGGGATGGTAGCGGTAAGGGAGAGGAGAGGCAGAAGGGTAAGTAGAGTTCAGAACCGGTTCGTCCGACTCATCGGAGAAGGGGAAGAGCGCTCGGTGCTAGATAGGAAGCTTGGGCAGGGTTTTGGAGATGAAGACGAGAGTTCATCCCGTCATCAGACCAGGCCGTAGTCGTCGAGTCGTTCATCCAGAGTCCACGTTGCATTCATGTCAAGTCGCGAAATTGCAGCATTCACCAAAACGTACCTTCACAAATGACGCCCAAGGGACAAAAAGAGAAAACGTCTCCTATAATGCTGACGGGATCATGTATGATGACTTTCGTTGACGGTCGACAACTCGTGAGAGATGTGGTGTGTTTTCCGTGAGCGACGATTGGGCCAGGTGACGAAGCGAATCGTATCTGGCAGCTTCTGCGGAGCTTGGGGACCTTCAATTCCTTGATCACAGGGGATCGGAGATGGAATGAGGGCGGATGGGGAGGCCGGCGGAACGAGAGGGAGCAGTCGTCGGAGGGCCGATGAGAGTCGTGTCGTTGTCGGGACTGAGTCGAGTTCCTCGGGTCGAGAGCGAGGAATTCTTCAGGGGGTGGTCTGGTCGCAGCGCAGATGGGCGTGGGACTGGTGTCGAGTGAAGGGCGAGGCGAAGGGGCGGAACGGGAGGGACGTCGGTGGATTGGGATGCAAAAAAAGAAGTGTAGAAAATACCAGTCAAGGCCTTCTGCACTATTGGTTTCTCTTTCTGTCTTTCAATCCGGTCTCTTGCTCTTGCGTTTCGTCTTGCGGACTTCTTTGCAGAATTGCAGCTCCAAGCGGTTGGTCGTCAAGTGAACCCTTTTGAATGACCTTGGCGGAGGAGAGCGGAGGCGGGATGGGGGGGGGGGGGGGGGATTGCGTGTAGGAGAAGCTGGTCGTCCTAACTGCTGGTTGGTTGGGTTGGGGTACTTGTTCTCGTCGGAGAAGAAGCACTCGATTGGTGGTGTTGAAGGGAGAGGTTGATTTGGTGATGTCGAACCGTCTTTTTGGAGGGAGGACAGTCGCCAGATTAAGTCTCTCCTTCCTTCCTCTTTTTTCCTATTCTCTGTGAGGGGGGATTGAGTTAGAGAATGGAAAGACCCTTTAGTCGTTTTCGGCGAGTAAAGAGGTCAGGAAGGGTTGGCTTCGGAGAGGGAATGAATGGATGGGGAGAGTCGAAGGGGAGGAAGGAAGGGGGGAGGAGAGGGTAGGTAAAGGGTTGGAGAGCGGAGGAGGAGATGAAAAAGGATTGGAAGAGAACGAAGGTGTTTTAACCAAGCACCGCACCACCGACGCTCAGCGAGGAGGAGGAGTACCTTACTACGTGGGTACGGGTGTGTGTGTGTGTGTGTGAGAGGGAGAGAGCCCGCCGGTAAGAGAGCGAGAGAGAGATAGGGACGAGTGTGTCCCCCCAGTCCCAGTTCAGTTCCCAGTCTGCAGTCTCCAGTGTAAGGCAAGGTCCCCCCCCTTCCTCGGTTCCAATAAAAAGGTACTTGCAGCTTTGGCCTTTTTGGTCTAGGAGAGAGTGGGAAGGAGCGACCTGGAGAGGTACCTTTTCTGTGACTTGCGTGGGAAAGAGTGGAAGGAGAGAGGGGGGGAAGGGGAGGGGAGGGGGTGTACCGTGTGGTGCTTTCCTGGGCTGGGCTGGCAAGTGCAAGTGCAAGTGCAGGTGCGGGTGCAAGGTGGATGGATGGTGGACAGGAAGGACAGGACAGGGCAGGGACAAGGGACAAGCTCGAACCAGGCTTGAGCCGGGCGGCGGGCATGGGGGATGGGGCTTGGGGCAATGCTGCTGGGGACTGGCAGCTGGCAATTGGGCGGCCGGCGACGCGGACGCGACCCAGGGTGCCAGGGTGCTTGGGAACCTGTAGAGGAAAAGGGTACGTACCGGATATGCTGAAGCAGTTGCTAACAGTGCTGCAGCTTCAGTGAGTGCGCTGAGTGGACGGCCAAGCTGCTGCCGCACTTTACTTGCAGAGCCGGCCCTCTTTTCCTTGCACATGTGCCCTGCAAGTGCAGCAGGAGCGACAGAAGCAGGCTGAGTGAGCGATGTGATGCGAGTGAGATGGACGGGAGATTCGCAGTTTCGCCCTCTTTTTTTTTTTGTTTTTTTTTTTTTTTCCGAGAACTTCTTCCAGTGGGATTGTTCTGCAGTCAGTGTCTTCGGATGCCTGCGAACGAGGCAGACAGGCAGTGGGCAGACTCAGCGGACAGCAGCAGGCAAGCAAGCAAGCACTTCTCAGTACCTTACTCACACACACACACAATTGATTGTCTGCCCAACGTAGCGAAATGTCGGTTTCCAGCTGTCGCCGTCCAGTGTCCAGTATGAGTGCGAAAGCAGCAGCTAAGATAATGCCTGTCGAGCGCGCGCCGAGAGTGGATGGCGGACTTGCAGGGTGGGACCTTACAGCAGACGTGAGCCGGCCGTCGATTGGCTGCGGCTGGTGAAGTGCTACTGCGCAAGTACGTTAGGAGGTACGGAACCGTTTGGCACCGTGGACCTGATGCCGGAGGCAGACAGGACAAGGCAGGACAAGGCAGGAGCAGGAGCAGGAGCAGGAGCAGCAGGAGCAGGAGCCAGCAGATGCACCCCCCCAAGACGCCTGAGGAGACTGACTGCAACAGCTCTTACGACACAATGACCGCTTTTGTGCAGCAGCCCGGACACAGTGCCTTGTTCTTGGAAAGGTATCCGTACTGCACTATTCGAATCGATGGGCCGTTGTGCCTTGTGCCTGTTGGGATTGTATCTGTGCCTAGCCTCGATATGCCACGCTGCAGATGATGCCACCCGTGTAGCTACCTACCTTGGCAGGACTCGCAGATTGATAAATGTCTTTGTGTGTATCACTGGCAGTAGCGTGTTCCACCGCCAGGGCCAAAAGGAAAAGAAAAAGGAAGACGGGATGCCTATGGTACGTAGAGCTTCAGAAGTAAGAAAAATCCCCTAGATGGCGTCCGATTTAGCGGACCACGGAGGCGTCAGACTCTGTGGCTAAACGGCGGGCCGGCTGCGAGAAAGAATGACGAGACACGAGGCGAGACGTCGAACGGGATCACCGGCGTGGAGCGGGGGTGAGAGAGACTGCTGAGAGTGGCCCAACGACGACACCTCCAGTGGAACCTGATGCGCCAACAGCCTGCAAAAGTGCTGCTGTCAGCGTCGACGACGGCGGCGGCGACGAAGCCTGGAGCCGGTCGTCGTGGAAAGTGTGTGAAAGAAAAACGATGGTGGCTGGGCTGAGCGTTTCCTTTCCGACCCCCGGCTCTAACTGATGTTGCCGATGGTTGCTTGATTGCCCTTTGTCGCGGATGGTTTTAGCGGTTCGTCGACGAGACGGTTCGTTCGTTCGTTCTTTTTGCCCAGGGGCTCTGCGGCCTTCTGGTTGGTTGGCTGTCAGGACTTGGCCAAGGCAGGGGACGCGGCCGGAGAGTCGCACTGGCGAGTAATGATTGGCGGGGTGCCTGTCCGATATATGCTGACTGATCTGATGAACAAAGGCAGGCGGCTTATGCTCGCTTCAGGGAATGCTTGTACAGAATATGTAAGATGCTCCCGAGCTGGTGGTAGTAGTGTGCAAAAGGGCGGATATGCTGTGTGGATTTGAGAGCGACGGTGGAGATTCTGCGTCCTGGGTGGTGGTGGTGGTGGTGGTGGTGAGAGTGGTCAAGGTCCAGGGCGGCCGGTTTTGCGTGTAATGGTCGTGTTTGTGTGCAAGGTTGGAGGAAGGTGTAATAAGAAGCGTGAGCGTGAGCGTGTGCGTGTGGTGGTCGCGGTTTGGGTGGTGTTCGGAGTCTGGAGCAGGGATTGACGGGAAGCCAGGCGCCGGCTGGGATTGGCCACGGCGCGGTGCAGGGGGTGGTTCTTGGTGTGTGTGTGTGTGCGTGTGTGCGCCTTGTCCTTCTGGAAGAAGCGTGAGGTTCCTCTGTGGTGGATATCGGGGGACCGTGGACGTGGATCTTGGGGCAGTTTGGCGACATTAAGTGATGGATGACGATGATGCAGATTCGGTCTCCGTACGAGGTGCCTCCTCTCCTCTGTGGGCGTGCGTTTAATCGTGGAGAATCTGCAGAGTAGAGCGGGAGGGACGACACACAGTCATGTAACTGTGGCTTGGATATTGGGGGGGCATGCAGAGAATATCCCAATGAAATGACATAAGCAGACGGATATGACGGTGGAGAGCGTGCTCAGTATCCAACGGCGAGCGACATTGGATGCATTTCCCGTCTCCTTGGCCTGATTCTTCCCACGGCGCCCTCCACCGGTTGATATATGCGTAAACCGTCATCGCAATTCACCGCTGTCTGGTAGCATCGCCATCGAGAAGGGCGAGCAGCCGAGCAGGCGGTCGTGGTCGACGAGGCCCGTATTATTGTTATTTGTTGTTCGTAATTTCGAATCTCGCCCGTAGGTCTTGTGTGTGTTTGTTTGTTGTTATCCCATCCGTCAGTGAACGTCTTGGGGCATAAAAAAAAAAAAAAAAAAAAAAAAAAAAAGGTCGATGCCGTCCGGGCCTCTCCGGGACGGGCCTCCACCCAGGACGCAAATCCGAGAGCTGCAATTGGGCCGACCGCCTGCAGGTGTCGCGTCCCGTCAGCAGCGGCGCACCGACCGTCATCCATTCAGCGGCCGTCCTTCTAGAAGCTCCAGCGTCCCCTGCACAAGCCACAGGATGCTCCTCCACTGGCAGACACTAGGTACCTTGGGTGAAGTGGGAGAGGAGAGCAACGGTGGGCGGGCCCCCACCCCTTGCGGCCCTCGGGCCACTGAGCGTGCTTCAACGACAGATGCTTCGTCGCCAACCAGACAAGCAGTTGTGCAGCTATCCAATACCTGTGCAAGCTTGTTTCTTGCATGAAAAATGCGAGATGCAGGTCTCCATCGAGGCCGCCCACAAAGAAGACCACCTGCACCTCGTGGAGCCTGAGGATTGACCAGCAGCAGCAGCATCCTCAGGATAAGCCATCCGTCACTTTCATCATCAAATGAAAAAAAAAAAAAAAAAAAAAAAAACAGCCTACAAACGCAAAATGACGGGATCGTCACTCGCGCAGGGGCAAGAGTCAAGAGCCCAACGCCCGTGACCTGCAACCGGGCCCCCGTCCCCATGCTACTTTACTACTTTGCGTGCCAATACTGCATGCGTCCATCAAAACTTCCAGAAACTCAACATCACACACGCAAACGCGAAAACCACACGTCCCTCGGACACCTTTACCAAACGAGCCCGTCGTAAATGGGGTGGAGGGTCATGCGTGTTCTCCTGCGCATATGGTAAAAATGGTACCTTCCGTGCGCCGCCCACACTTACCGCAGGCGCAGGCCAGGCGGCGCAGGGTCGACCGTACCACCACCACCACCACCACCACCACCACACCGGCTCGGCTTCAGATTGAACAGTGAACGGCCACCACGGCTCCCTTTTCTGAAGTTGCAATTGCTGGAGCCTAGGGAAATCCTGCTTCAGATACCAGCGACTGGCGCAGGCTTGGCGGGGCCAAGTGTCCGGTATCATCGCTATGGATCGTCATCTCATCATCAAACAGCCCGACAACCATCAGATCTTTCCGGCAAACGCACGGCCTGCCAAAAGAAAAAGTGAGCCCGTTCGATTTTCCAGTTTCGGCGACCGCGTTGAGGTCGCGTTGAAACCCAATTGAGTCGAGTGCAGTCGTAATAGTTCGCCTCTTCAACACCATCCGTACTTGTCTGTAACTTCAGCCCCTCCAAGCCGGACGCATCGGAAAGGGGATTGTGTGGCTTTGGCATTGGCATTCGAGGATTGAGGATTTCGAGGATTCGCAGGGTTGTGTGGAGTCGATTGTCATGCCAGGTGCCGGAAAGACTCTCGATAGTTTTCATCTGTAAGGCGTCCCGAATACCTGAACGTTCAATGGTTAAGCGAAATCTGACTTGCGCAAGTCCTGGCGTGTATCCTTTCCAAACCGTCTTCAAAAGTCAATTGGCCCTGCAAGACCTACGCCAGATCATCGTCCCCCATCGCGCCTCGCGAAACAAGAAAGCACGCAACATCCAGGAACCAACTGAAATTCCCCAAACCTGGCTGGGTCGTTTCCCTTCTCCTCACATGCACAGTACTTGCGTATGCAATGCAAGCAACAGGAAACCATCTCGCATTGGGCAAGGAACCTCCAATGCCGCAACTCCTCCTCCCAAGAGAAAAAATGAGGACATGGACCACCAGCCAGCCAGCCAGCTTGCCCAGTCGGCAACCCTATCCCCGGTCCGTACATAAGAATCACGACCGGCTGGGCTGCTTACGTCGGAGTGGATTCCATCGTCCGCCGGTCCCCAATTGCAACCGACAATGCCCTTCCCAGAGGTACCCATCCAAGTACCTCGCATGACCTCGCAAGGCATGACTTGGGCCGGTGTCCACCCGCGCTAGGTACTTTTCGGGCACCTTCTCCTTTTCTGTGTCTGTCCCCTTTCCCATCGGTGATGAACGATTCCAGCTGCTTTTGAATTAAAGGTCAGGCAGTTAAGATATGCGGAAGCCCAGATCGCGATCCCTTTTCTCATGTCTCCAAGATGAGTGAGTTTGTTCAATGCTGGCACGTTAGGGGGCAGCGGCTCAAGCGAGAACCAATTCCACCGGGAATATCAAAATAGCACACTCAAATGCCTGCAACTCCATAGGGCAAAGACAATTTTTCCCAACCGAAGGAGAGAGAACCCCCCAGCATGAAAACGCCAAACAGTCGTCAACCATTCCTTTTGGCAAATCGTATCTCTCTCCCGGTATCATCCACAAGTCCACAATGAGCAGTCTCTCATCCCGTCAAATGACATCCCAGTCAGCCTTCGCTGAATCCAAGATGCTCATCACCCCCAAAGTTCCAGGAGCCAGCCGGGAACGGTCGTCAATCTGCCCACCCTCCCTCGTCCAATCACTGGCCCCCTAATGCCTGAACGCTCGACCATCTCCGACATCCCGGTCCCGAGCACGAGGGCGACCGAACCGAACCCGGAACGCCGTTTCCCACGGACGCGCGACGGGACCAATCACAAGACACCAACACGAACTTGAATTGCAGAGTAATCCCCCCCCCCCCCCAAACCGCGACGTTCATTAAAAAGGAAAAGGAGGAACCACTTCCCACACACGACATTGCCTATTCGTGTATGTGCGCATGTCTCCTTTCTGTTTAACCTCACTTCTTGTAGACGCATTCGTATGTAATATTCGCAATACCACGGAAATCCCGTCATGCAGATCCAATCCAGTCCCAATCCCAATCCCAATCCCAATCCCAATCGCTAATTGTGCCTATCCAGTCCGACCCCCTTCCCCTTAACGTTCAGACCCGGAGGCCGGTGCCAGTGCCTGCTTCAAGCGAGATGGAACTGCACTGCAACAGCCCGAGCCAACCCTACCTGGCCCAGCATCACCGGAAAAAGAAAAGAGTGAAGTGATGCAAAAATGCGCATGTAACTGAGGATCCCTCTCCTCGCCGCCCACCCAAGAAAAAAAAAAAAAAAAAGGTGTTCATCCACCAGACAACAACGACGCAATCCAAGTCTCTGAAATTCCCCCGTGTTCCATACGTGCCTCCTTAGCGCCAAGCCGATCGATCCATTCCCGGAGGGAAGCAGGCAAAAAACCAAGTAATTTTCACGCAACTGCAAAGAAGCCCACTTGGCCTGCATCGTATCCCAGATCTCCGCGTCAAGATCGTGGGAGTGTGTTTTCTTACACCACCTGAGGGGGTTAACTTACGGGTAACACGATACTACAAAACTACTCATTCACCCGCATATGCGTACTTTTCACACAAACGTCACCCCCAACCCATCAAACCCTCCGTCCCTCCCTCTAACCCAAACTCCCCAACTGCCCCATCGCCGCCAAGACGCGCAAGTAAAGTGAACCTCTTCATAGCCGCATGGCTCAGCTCAGTCGAACGACGATAGTCCGCCCCGCCCCGGCCCAACCGACAGTAACCCCAACGCCACCTGCCTATGCCGTTTTCAATCGCCTGGATATCCGGCACGCATCGTCAGGCACGCACACACACACACATACTTGCACACGCCCTCGGCGATCCGCCGCCGCGCCACACAAGCGCCAGCAGGAGAAGAAGATCGCGATCGGTTGGTTCGCTCCCTCCCCTTTCACGCGCGTGTTCGTTCCATTAGAAGCAGGCCATTCCGCACGTCAGACGTGCCAAAAACGATCCCTCCCCCCCCTCTAGTGTACCCAAAACCTAACGGGCCCGCGCTCCCCCTGAAGCCTGAAGCAAGCCACATCTATCATCGCGAACCAGAAAATCCTCCTCCCCCAAAAATACACGCGCACATCATCCGCCAGGAACACGCAGCGGGAAAAGCCACCGCAGACTAAGCCCATAGCTTCCGTCCGTCCTTTCCATCTAGTTCGACTGTTTTTAATCACCTAGCCTGATCCATTTAGCTGCTGCCTTGCACGCCTTGTCCCGCGTGGGGGGGGGGGAGCTGCTCACTCCATTATCGGTGTCCTCCCTCCACCCGTTCCGCCACCGCACCCTGCGCCGTGCATCACCACCGTCAAACTCCTCTGCAGTAGTGACCATCTTCCCGTAGCCGCGCAAGACACAAACCGCTCATAGCTCCAAAAGCATCCAAGACCCAATGAAGAAAAAAGGAAAAAAAAAACGTCCCCTACAAACGCACCAGAATGCCCAATGACCCCTGTAACCTTTGCTTTTTCCCCTAATGACCACGCGCGCGGGATCTGCGTCGTCGTCGCCTTACCACTTTCCACACCCCGGTCACCGCTTCAAGTCTCAGAGCTGAGACCTGCCTGCCTTCTTTTCTTTCTGCAGCCCGCGCATCGGCAACACGATCCATTTTTGGGGCATGATATGCCATCGGGATTCGAAATCTCATCGACGGCAAGAAAAAAAAGGAAAGGGTTACCATCATCCGCTGGCGCGTATCATGTATCGCATGTCTCACAAGAGAAAAGTGCGACACTGCAGACACCACCTCGGTCATCCGGTTTAAACGCCCCGTTCGGCTCCGCGCATGCATATCCCGTCATCCCATCTCACCGAGCAAATCCGATTGACACTCTGGACAATCGCTGCCGCCTAACCTACGGCGGCGGCTACAGACGAGACGTTGGTATTGAGGGCGTCTACGCAAGCAACCGCATCAAACGCCATTGCCGCGTTTACGGTCCCTGAGCGCAACATGCGGTCTTCTCATTCCCAATCCATGGCCTACTACCTCTCTCTCCTGAGAATATGTTGTCTGAGAAGTAAAGACACGACGGCGCTTGTCAAAACCATACTGAAGCATTCCTCCCTCACACAATCATGCGATGATCAAAGGTAGAGAGGATCGCCTCCGAGTGCGGGTATATACTCCGTCCCAGCTAAAAGGAGGCGGCGGTAATCAATCGTCTTGCACCCCAGCGGGGAGCAAAACCACCAGCCTAAAACGGTTACAGACCGTACTTAGAAGGGGGTGCTAGGGGACGTGCTCCGGGCAGTCTTCTCTCAACCACCAAAGGATAGAAAATAGAATTCCCACCGCAAACCCCCCCCCCCCCCCCCAATTGCCAATGCCGCATCAACATCGTCTTCAAACGGTCCGAGATTCCTGCACGTCGAATTGATGCCATCGGTAACGAATGCAACGGCAGTCAATTATCGAGACATTCTGTGGGAAATGACCCCTGTCCGGAGGCTCGCCCAAACCAACACGGCAAACCCACACCCCTGACCCGCGGTTCCGTCCCACCGGCGCCGACAAACTGGGAAAAAAGGAGGGGCGGGGGGGGGGGGGGGGGGGGGGGGGGGGGGGGGGGGGGGGGGCACCGGGGTGGGAGGTTCATTTGCACATCTGCGCCTCTCCCGACTCAGACCACGTTTATTCTTTGAATGGAACAACTCACACTCGAATCTCAAATCTCTCTTCAACGACTCAAGCAACTGCTCATTTAGTCGGGTTGACGTAGTCAATCAACAACTCTGATTCTAAGCGTTTCGAGAAACACTAACACTACCTTCCTTCCCCGCTTTGTCCTTGGCTGGAGCGCTTGTCAGATGAAAGAAAGCCTTTCCCACCTGATACATCAGACGAACAAAGGTCAGTGCTCCAGCCCGCATGACCTTCCCACAGACCCGAAAAAAAAAAAAAAAAAACAGAAAGGATTGGATTTCCATTCTTGGTCCAATTAATGGGAAGAGGCGCTTGCGTTGGAGAATAAGGTAAGGTAGTCCCGTCTAGGCCACTTTACGCGGTCGGTATTTCTTGATGAACCCCTCAACGCGGTCGCGTCGTCCTAGACAGACGTTCCTGTAATTGTCATCAAATGCTGGGAACAGACACAGATGCTCCCCGGATTTGCCCCTGCCCCTACTCAGTCCATCTAGAACGCAAAGGCTCCACGGAGTCATGTCCGTCCCCAGTCTCAAGATACCCTGTGCCATCGCCACAGCGGCAAATATCGAAGGCTCGCCATCGTTAAGCCTCACCATGCCTCTCCCTCGCCCTTCCCCGGATCTGGCCCCACCCGGTGGCATCCATCCCACGGCCTCCAAAACCGGTCGCTGCCGTCCTGGCCTCGGCCCTTTGGCCGCGGAGGCTTCAAGCTTGCTTCGACCGCCAATGGAGCCGTCACACCCACCAAGCTTTCGAAACCCCGTCTCTCTGTGAACCTGCTTTGCTGCCTGCCTTCTGCCAACGCAGCAGCTGCAGTTGCAGTAACAATTGCAGGAGCCGAAGCAGGCTCGACACAGACCTTGGTCGGCGGCGCGGGCTGCAGGGAGGTTGGACGAGTAAGAAGCGCGCCTACTCCAAATCCCCCAGAGACCTCATCCTTGAAGACTACTCACTTACCCCTCACCCCGTTCGCTGTCATACGAAAGTCGACATCGTCCACCACCACCACCACCACACCTTCAGATAACCCTGGCAGATGGCTACCACCTCTACTAAGTAACTTAGTAGCGCTACTCAAAGTACGGCCCCCTACCCCCGCCTTCAGCTCAGGAACGTCGCGAACCAGCGCCGGCCGCCGTACACCACCATTCCAGACGGCCCAAACTGAAAACCAAAAACCTCCCCAAAAATCAAGGAACATGCAATTATTTCCCCGAACCGGCTGCCAACTGGCAAGGTAGCACCCAACCACCAGCCCACGCCCGCGCAACTGATAAGCCCAGCGAAGCGTCAATTGGACCACGAACCTCCATTGCTCGTAGACCGGATTCTAAGAATCCCACTCGCTTGCGAACCGCGAAAAAAGAAGTGTCAAGATACGCTGGTCCAGCTGCGTCCGGCCATGCTCTGCCGTTCCCCCACCCCACACCAATTCTCATCCCCCTCCATGCCCTTCCCCTCGCGCCATTCGGTAGCCCGGGAAGGCCCTTGTCCGGGAATTCCAGCGAGCCCGGGTTTGCGTAGATAGTAGATAGGCAGTCGTGAGCCCGCACACCTCGTCGCATGCGGCTAAAGCAAGGCAGGAGGGAGATGTGGTGGTGTTCATTGTGGATTTTGGCGCCAGATGTTGGCATCATCTCTTTCTACACTCGACGCCCTTCTCCCGGGGGGTGTGCGCCGGCTCGTTCGAGGTTTCGATGGGTCCCCGCATCTGCATCCCCAGATTGGAGAACCCGACGACGACGCGCGCGCACGATACGCGACTGGCGACTCTTCAGCGACGCCCCCCTCTCTCACACGCGACGGGCGACGGGCGGCGATCCTCGGCACGACGACCGGAGCGCCGGGTCCGTGGAACCTCGACCCCTCCCCTCCCCTCCCCAAGATGGTGACGCTATCGTGCTGCCAATCATCTATCTGGAGGGACCAATTGGGCAACGGTAAATCAAGCAATATGCCTCCTGCACGTCTTCAGCTAGATTAGGCCAACTGGAGATGTGCCAAAGAGCGTCAAGGCACGCAATCGAACCGCCGGGCGTATCATTATTGATCAGCAGGTGCCGTTATCGTTGGTCGAGCGGCCGGAGTTGGTCCAAGCCATGATCTGCAGCATGCAAGAGCGCGTTGCGTGTCTCTGAAGACTCGCACCGACATTGGTTTCGAACCGTCGACGTGGCTCGGCGGAACAGACCGTGTTCCCCAGCCCCAGAAGGCGAGAGGTTGAAGGAAAAATTCGACCTCGCATAAACCTCTCAACTTGACTCCATTCGCGTCGTCCAATTTTTTTTTTTTTTTTCTTTCGCGTGACCGGCGCTGGATTCTCTCCATTCCTGTATGCAGGATGTAGGTACATGTAGGACCAAAATGGTTGCATGCGTCTCGTCCTCGATGGCGGTGACGTTTTGCCAACCAACGTACGGCTGTCTTTTCGTACTCCACGCCCTCGTGCAACTGTGGAGCGTGTTGGAGATTTCAACGCGTTCTGCCACACCAGCGACGCTTGTCCAGCAGCGTTTCCTCTAAAGCTCCCCCCCGCAGTGGAGACAGTTCGATATCCATCATGAACTGCAAGTTTTTGAAGCCTCAAACCGGGGCGTCAGACCCGTTTGCGAAGGCCTGGACCCTGAATTTCAAGATGCCCCCTCGAAGCTTGGGTAGCGGTCTCATTGTTGTCTGTTTGAAGCACCAAGTGTCTTGTACGTTGGTCGTTAATCCAAGGTAGTAACTGTATAGCAGCTGTGGCGTTAAAATTGCATATTGAACCTTCGACTTCAGCCACACATGCCTCGCCGCAGAGATAAGGCTTGGCTTGGAGGACGTGGCATCACAGAGACGTCGGCTCCTAAGCGACAATGCATTCAGAATTTTCCTCATGCAGGCCATCGAAGCCATTTGTCGTCGATATTGCCATCACCGCCAGTCGCCGTCCGCCTGCACCTCGTCGGCGACCGCAGAAAGAATCTGATCACGACTCCGTTTTTTCAGCCACCCCTCCAGCCCCTCTCATGAGAGCCGTATGCCGCACGATTTCTCCCTCTCTGACGGGTTGTATCCGCAAGCCTCGGCCATGATCATGGCGCCAGCAAGCAGTCCCCGGCCTCGATCAACCAAAGTCAGACGTTGGCCCAGAAGCTGCTGCAAGTAACGGCGCGGGACTTGGCCAAGATGACTCGTTGGAATGACCTCACGCGAGCGCGAGCGTCGTGACCCGAAGCTTCGGAGGTGGCCCGGAATGGACCACACAGCTTGCTGCTGCTGCTGCTGCTACTGCAGCTATCTGCACGACGCCAAAAATTGGGAACCAGTCGAGAAACCCTTGTCGGCCCCGCGATTTCGTACCCGGTCTGCCGCTTCGTGACACCATTTAGCTTTTTTCTTGCTCGCCATCTGCCTCGATGTGATTTGTCAATGGCTTTGACGGCCCGCGGCAGCTGCGGCTCAACTGCATCGTGAAGCTCCAATATCAAAAAAAAATTCTTCACTTTTGCTCCTCTTCCTCGACCCATCAGGTAATTCGTCTCAACGGCAACGCGTGCAGATTTTTTTTGCAGAGCCTCCGCACCAAGTCCCTTAATGCCAAGACTGTGGTTTTTTTTTCTCTTCCCCTCTCTTACCGCATCTGCAGTGTTTTGACCGCCGTTGTGACTGCCGTTGGGGGCCCGAGGCTCCTCCGTGAGATCCTCCCCAACCCCCCGGACCCAAATGTCGCCGCAACGTTGTCCACTCAGCCGTTGAGCATCAAAAGACTCTGATGGCCGGAACGTAGCGGTCTGTCCGTGGGGACTCGCACCGACAAACTATTGATGCAGCGGTATGCGTGAGGTGGTTTGCCTGTGCACCGCAGGGTCTGCGGGGAGAATGGTGGCGATGGTTGGTGTTTGCGGACGTCACTCGGTGTCTGACTAAGGCATGCGGATGTCGCCTGGGTTGAGTCAATGCCAGCCGCTGTCTAGGCCAAAGTGCAACCCCATGACGTTTGGCAGACTGCATTGAACCCCCTGATGGACAGTTGGCTTAGCCAAACCCAGCAGATGCATCAAATTGTCGACATGTCCCTTGATAAGTGGTTGGATTGGCACCTTAGGCGAGCATTTGACCGCTCTTGTCGCCAGCGGTACCGAGCGGCGGAGCAGAGACACGGCTCGGTTGCCGCAAGGCGAACATTTGGTGGCGGCACGGCTCAGCAGGCCGGAATTGCGGTTTTGCTTCTCCCAACAACCGATTTTCCAGCGGTCAGTCGGCAAGCCTCCATTGGCGCGCAAATTCTCGGTCGGGGGAGGACGGCGGGCTTGCCTAGGTGGTTGCCTTGTCTCAGACCCTGACGGGCCATTCCACCCGAGAGGATAGGGATCGCTGACATTCTTGAGGGGGCGTTGCCAGATGTCGTCGTACACGGCATGGTAGGAAATCAATAGTCTCAACAGACAGGGCAATTTGGAGCTTCGCTTCACAAATAGACGTGACGGGGTTGGCTCGATGGTTTTTTGGCGTGTCCTTTTGCTCCGGTCGAGCACCCACAGAGGAGCTCGGAGATGGGGTCTCGGGGACGGCGAGGCGTGCGAAACGAGGAATTGGCAGATTCTGAATGAATGCAGGGGGATGAGGGCCCTCGTGGAGTCGTCTAGAAGGTTTTTGGAAGGCAAGAGAGATGCTTGCAAGTTGCAAGTGGTCGCAGCTGCCAAACAGGACGACCCCACATGCCTGTGATCGGGTGCTCCACTACCGTCCCGACACGGTGCATCTTCAGCCACAGGCCGGCGCCCCGGCACGGAAAGGGGGCCCACCAAGCTGCACAACCAGAACAACCCGCACAAAAGACACGAGGCTGATGACGCTAAGGAAGGTTGAAAATTCCGATCCCGTCTCCAGTTCCACCCAATCGGCCGAGCCCCCCTTGTCCCAACCGGGATTAGCGCCAGATCTTGTGCACGCCGTGTGCTTGCCATGCGCGATCCTAGCATGTTCCGCCTTAGTAATGCAAACCTTATCCTCTGCATTGGTACAGTGTCTCGTGTGTCTCTTTCGTTGTGAAAACTGAAGGTGCATCGGAGAAGACATCGTCAGTTGGGAAGCTCCGGTTGAAGAGCTTTTTACCAGCAACAGGTAACTTCCCTACAACTCACTGCAAGCAACTGGCCACCTTCTAGCACACGGACGTCTGTCCATCTCAAGACGCGGAAGCTGCCATCACGTCGGGTCGGAACTCGTACGGTGGAATGGACGCCCTGCAGTTCATCCCAAGACACTGACGGGTTCTGTCTCCTGTCGCCAGTCGCCCCAACCCCTTTGCACTGCTGCAGACCCTGTCCCAGCAAAACGCCTCCTCTTCTGGAGCTCTGACGACGATGTTCTCCCCAGTGCCAGCCAAGCAGCTTTTCCCTCACTTCCGGACCCTTTTTGCAACCCCGTCCGCAACAAATCGGGTTGGCCCGTTATGAAGAGATTTTTGCACCTCGGTCTTTTCCCCTTGCCGCTGCACCGTCTGTCACAATATCCCGCCCAGCCGTCTCTGCAAGGGTTCACGTCCAGCACATGGCCTGGCCCTGCGAAAAAGAAAGATTTCCCGAGAACGAAACCTCCAGCTCGGGCCCCCGAACCCTTAAGATGGCCGCTATTACTGCCATTGCCATCACAGCACATCTGCGAAACGCCGCCCGACGGACCAGCGACCCGGGTGGGCCTGGAGTGCTGTCCGCGAACACAGAGCTCCGGTATCCGCATTAGGGGTTTGATTGTGCTTCCAATTAAGCCAATTGAACCCTGAATAACGGCACAGAGGTCATATGTTGGCGTTGCGTTGGAACGCCATATATTGTACGCCCGCTGCCGTCGAACCTCAGGCAAAGGCTATATCGGTCATGGCCGTCGACAGGTCACAGGAGCAGCCAACGTCCCAAGCGTTGGGCCGCCGTTGACGGAACCGAGGGAATAGCCGCACACAGGCCACCTGCCATCCCATCATTTCCTCAGCGGCGTCTGTCGCCCAAATGCCAATTGACAGAGCCCCCGTTGCCAAAGCACACATTTCGTTCGGGGCTCACGGTGTCTGCAATTCCGCCAAAAATGGGAAGAGCAGCGCGAAACCGGACCATCAGGCACTCTATATCGAATCATGCCGTAGCACCGCTCTCACTCACGCGAGCCTATGGTGTGAGGCCGTGTAAACTCAATTCGCCTGCCAGTTGGTTCCAATGGCAACCGTCGCACTCGCCCATGCAACTCTTCCATGCCTTGTCTGTGTTTCATGACTGGCCTTGTCCAGGAAACGATTTCGCCGCTGCAACTGCGCAGCTACACAACGTCGTATCTACGCCCGATTCGTGCTCGCGGGGAAGGGGGAAGCTGAAAGCGTCTCGTCGGTAGGTTCGCGTCGACAGCCGCCGCGATCTGTGAACTCCTGCCACTTGAACCATCGCCGTATGTTTCGACGCGCTCTGTCTGAGCTCTGAAGAGTGGCGTGTTCAACACTTGTTGCACTCTAGAACTTCAACATGGCCGTCGAGCACGGCTGGATTTCAAACGAAGCTAAGAAGGCCACATCATATTGTCTAAGACAGGGCACGGCAACGTGATTACGATACAGCAACGAATATTCCAAGTAAGGCAGATCTGGTAGCACCGTCGCGTGGCATCTGCAATCATCATCAATCACCAACTCTACTTCAGGCACAAACAACGCGCTACACAACTGCTACAGGCCCAGATCGCGGCCCAAAGGCAACCCCTGGTGGTTCTCCAAATGCCCCGAATAAGACACGCCGTCAGCCGCTCGGACACCTATCAAAGTAACTTTCTTGACGGGTTAGGCCTGTATCCCCTCGCCTGTCACTAGCCAATCGACCCTAGCAACATCAACCTCAGCATCCCATCGGCGATGGATGATCAGTCAATGTTGCGACATTCAAATTCGTGATTGCTGACGAACCGCGCCATATCATCTTGGCCACACAGGAACTGCAGCTTTCAAGGTCTCGGAGCCTTGGATCTTGCCCCAGCTCGGGCCGCGGATATCACAGATTGGCTGCCCGGAAGCGTTGCCCTTGGCGAGCTGCAGAAGCCTGGCCGTGAAGTTCGTGTCATGACGCGAAGCTGCATACCTTCAGCCCACGTCTTGCCTAGCTTCCGAAGTTCTGAAGAAGCCACGCCAAGCGAACCTGAGCGGTTCACGCAGCCGGCCGTCTACCTATTGGTTTTATTCCAAGGATAGGAATGGCAGTGGAGAACCTGCGGCTTGTCGTCGGGGAGAACAGCTCGGTCGTGGAAACGCCATGCCGACCGAACGCAATTGATGGACCGGCCAACCATGGGATTTCATTGGGGCTTTTTCGGAGCTTCTTGGAGCTATTCCCCAGGATCAGGGTGCATCGAGGCTTTCCTTACGAGAGCTGCGCCTACTGTTCAGCAGGCGAGGTGCGCTTCCGATGCCTGGTCGAACAAACGATGTTCTCAACCGGCGCCGTTGCCCTTGTCAGCCGTGGCGTGGCGTTCCATACTATAATTCCAGGCCGATGTTGGGGAAGGCCATCTATCGCGGCTTCTCATTCACCATGGAAACGGTAGATGAGGTCTGCACCGTGCTCACGTCGTCCCATCTACGGTTACCGAACGGGCAAACGATCGGCGCCTCGCTCAATTTCAGCCTTGAGCGTCCAGCCACCTCACTTTTTGACGGGCGGATGTCCGCGAGCTTGATAGCCATCATCAATTCTTGACACCTGGCCGATGCTTTTCTCAATGTCCCAGTCTGGCGACAAGCATGCCGTCATTAAAGAACCCAGCAAACGGATCGTCACTGCGAACGCACGAGCAACAGACACATGCTGCCGTCCTAGAGATATACGGCAGTGAATTCTTGTGGAACAGAGGAGATTTTGCCAATCTGGCAGAAACATTCGAGGGCGCTTTAATCGTGGATACGGGCGCCGTCTCGGATTCCAGCACAAGTTCGTCAGCGCCGTGCCACTCGCTACGGGTCAGCGCAGGAAAAAAGAACCCCTATGCTCGTCATCATGACTTACGGGCTGAGTAATCTGCTGCCCCGGTCCTTACGCTCCCCACAGAAGCTATCACGAACTGGCCTGAGCACCCACCGAATGCCCTCAGCAACCGGCTTCTCGGATTTCCTCGGCTTGTGGTATTGTTCTGGGAATCAATTTGAGGCTCATTTGGAGATCCAAAGCCCTCGCCTGCCCACCGGAAACATGATTGAAGGAATCTTGCCTGTTGGCCCCATGTCTTCATGATTGTTTCCCCAGGGCCCGAATCCTGCAGCAGCGGACGACCCACCGCACCCCGACACATCCCCCACAGACGGGACACCGGATGCGACGACCGGCCTGCCTATTCCGGGTCCTCGTAGAGGGTGTTAGCCGGGCCTGTGACACCATTGCGCAGTCTTTTACCGGGGCCAGCGCCTGGGCGAATTTGCCTCGGCGGCTGCAACGGAGCAATCAGCAGGGCAAGTGTGCATTTGCGGCACTTGGGATTGCAGCTGAATGCCTCAAAACGGCACAAGATGCGCAGGAGTTCGTCGCCTCCAGCCAGGATCGGCTCTAGAGCACGGGTTGCGACGCTGACGCCAGCCAGCAGATCGCGTCTTGCACGCGTTATTTCTAGATCATTGCTGGAATAACGGCGTGTTTCGAAATACAAACATGACGGTGCTGGCGAGAGGTCCTATCATCGTCCCCATCCGTGCCAGGTTAATCACTTCACCCACCAGTCGCTCACCAGATGGCCGACGTCCCAGCGTCTGGAAGCAAGACCCCCTGATGCCATCCCGCACAGACATGGATGATGGAACATGGCTCGGGCATGTTTGCTGAAGCAGGCTACCCTTAGGGGGCTGGTTGGTTGGGGTTCCGCGGGTGTCGTCGAGATTGGTGATATCAGCGCAGCAGCGCCGACCGAGACATGAACATCCCATCAGACGTGTTGATAATAGCTGACCGACACATCGCGTTCTGGACGTGCGTTGCGTCCGTTCGTCCAAACATCAACTCCTCGCTGTGTCGCAAACATCGCGACATCAACAACCGAGAGACACTCAAGCACATGCTTCTGCTGCAAGCAGGCAGGTTTGATTGTCATGTCTGCCAGTTGTCCAATATTGCCAGGGGTCTCCCCTCGAGATCTCGGATGGAAATTGGAACTAGTTGGACAACCACCACAATACATTCCTCAATTCAGTTGCACGCCAACCCAACCGCAGCCACTAAAAGAACGTCTTCGACGAGGGCGAACGAAGCATGATGCTACCAAAGCACCAACAAGCGTGCAAATCCAACGAATAATAAAACCACTTTACGCGTTACCTCGTTTCCTCCACGCGACAGACACGGCTGCCCCCGAAACCGGTCAGCACCGGTGGCCTCTGCGGCTGGATTGGGCAGATTTGCACTCTCGCATCTGCAAGCCACAGACGCACGCCCGGTTTCCCCCACCGTAAGCCTGCACCTGCACG
This sequence comes from Colletotrichum viniferum, assembly GCA_020226115.1. Classification (NCBI taxonomy): domain Eukaryota; kingdom Fungi; phylum Ascomycota; class Sordariomycetes; order Glomerellales; family Glomerellaceae; genus Colletotrichum; species Colletotrichum viniferum. The sequence goes on from JAGFBE010000008.1 coordinate 1,668,763, forward strand.
CAAAACAAGATTTCGCGCGTGAACAGCTTGCCTCCTCTCGTTGCGAGATACGGCCCATTTCAAGCAGGTTGAATGCGAGTCCTCCACCTCTTGTGTCAAGACCTTGAATACTGATGGGCCCATTGGCTCCCTGGGGCCCGTCGCAATCGCGCGTGGCCGTCTCAATCTCCTGCAAACCACGAGGCAGCTCTCCGCCCTAATTCTCCGATTGCGCGATGCCTTACGGCCGTCGAACAAGGGGGAACATCTGTCGCTATTTCGGCGCTGTGCCTGACAGCCAAGGCGCATGGGACGGGGACGATTGAGATTGAAGCGGAGTGACAGAGTGGATTGGACGTTGTGAAAGAGGCCATTGATAGCCTTATCACCAGGGGCGTCTGCTGCAACGACTCAGGAGCAGAAAGTGTGATCAAAAGACCGAAACCTTCGTATTCAACTCTCCAGCCAACAGCGAAAGAGCGCAAGTGGGCTTTTCGCCTCTTCAACGACTCGGCCGTTGCTTTCCTCCCCGGTAGATCACGATGGGCATGAACAGGTGCATGGGAGGTCACAGTCGACATGGCCAGCCGAAGACGCCCCCCCAGCCCTCTGTTTTTTTTTTGGGGTGGTCTCGGCAGCGATTGCATCGGCGGTCGAATCGGGTTTTCATCTCCGCTCCCGCCTACTTCTGAGTCGCTCTAAAATCCCAGGAAAGGCTTCCGCGGGTGCCACGCATCTGGGCACACGGCGCGCCGGCAACAGGCTGGTTCTGCCTTGGGAGGATTGGATGTATTCAAGAAAAAGCAAAGTTGCTTCTCGAATTTTTTATTGCGTCGTTGCGAGGTGCAACGTCTATTTTTCTCCCGCCTTCCCATTTCCCCTTACTGAGGCGGGGAATCCGGCACTCTTCCAAGGTCGGGGTTGACGTTTGCACATCATCATTCTACTGTTCTCGCTGGGCTGCGAATAATATCGTAAGGGGAACGGGGACCAGGTTTAATACGTCGAGGCCTGTTGAATTTTGTGGTTTTATCTCCTGACATGCATTAGAGGGGGGCAAACGGGCTAGAATGCTCTCTGCGCTGGCTGGATTGGGACCGGATTGCAACGCATCGTCGCGATGTCCGACTCGTGTTGCCGTCCCACCGCCTGTGCTTTTGCTCCGGGGCTGGCTGGCTGGCCTTTTTTAAACAATTTCACCACGTCAAATGCCATGTCGGTCTGGAGGATAGGCGAGATGACGGGATGCCTATTTGGGGACACCCCTGGGAAGGGAAAGGGCGGATGCTGCCGAGATTTGCATGTGCGAGGTCCCAGGGGGTTGGAATGGTCCGGGGCGGTGGATGGATAGGACACATCACGCTTTGAATGTTTGGAGATGCGGTCTGAGGGGAGTGTGAGGTGTTGGTTTGAGTTACGAAGAGGGAAGGGTTGTGTGTGATGTGTGAAGGGCAGTGGTAAGGTTACTTGGTGATGTAGGTGGTGTTTGCTGATGAACCATCGGGAAAGATGTTGCCTGCATCAGTGACATGCAATAAAGGTGATATATCTTCCGGCCGGACAGAATTGAAGATCTTCGCCAGAGGATAATTTGCTCAATCAAGTTCCATTTTGATATGGCACTTCCGGGATTGTAACTTCGGATTGTCTATCCTACGCTCTGTCACCAAGACCAGCTTCATACGTTACTGCTCTTCCATCATTTGTCTTCTAAACTCGCCCTTTCCCTCCTCTGTCTGTGCCCGTCTAAACGTCGTTGCCATAGAGAACACCGATTGATGTCTGCGGCGTGTTTGTAGAGAGATGCCCTAGCCCGCCAGCTTGTTCTCACGGCGGAGTTGAGGGGGTCTTTGACTTGAGACGAGGAAGAGACCATGCCTTGTTGTCCGCCTGCGGCCTCTCTTTTCCTAGATCCGATGTAAGATGCTTTAGTTATATAGGTCTTTGGTGGAGGTTTCTCGAAGCCGGGCTTGGTGTTTTCTGGGGTTGCTTAAAAGGGGTGATATCAGTTCACATGAGAAAGACTCTAACACCAATCCGCCTACCATTCCACTCGTAGCAATTTGAATCTGCTTCCTCGCCGCGTGATGACGAAGTACAGTATTGTGTATTCTGGGACCTGGTCTATGACAGAAGAACGCGCCGTATCTGGCGTTTTCGTATTCTCTGCTTATACTTCAGTGACGGCGAGGTATGGGCGGGAGACTAAAGCTGTGTATGGGTGACCTTCTGTGCTTCAGTCTTGTTTGCTAACTTCATCCATGTGGACAGCTTGACCTAACAATGAGGTAGCCGAATGACGAGTGGTATGATTTGCTCGTCTTTGTGCCTTGCGTTCTTGAATCTGGGTTAGAAGGCTTTTAGCCTCTTCCTCCTTATAGATGAGGATCACTCGCGCCGTTCATCGTCCGAATCACGAGACACATACAGAATCATACGTCGATTCTACGGCATACCATTCCATACTAATGTCTTATAAATTGCGTGGGAATCTCCAGCTACTCTTCTGCTGGTCAAATCATGATGATTGACAGCCTTGTGGGCTACCTCAGCTAAATCGAACGTGATTTGGTGAGGATGCAGTTGTGCTCCGTGGAAGACTGAATCTGTGATGCTCTCTCCGTGCGGTGAAATTCAATAATGAGAGACTCAGTCTGATGAAGTGTTGATTTGGCGTGCGAATAATATGAGAACAGTGATGGAAAGTGACGAGACGCTCCATTTGGGAGTTGAGGCTGGTGAATCCTCCGGGGAAAGAGCTGCACGTAGCCCCCTTCGCTGTCACAGCTCAGGAACCTTGTCACGGACGCTGCAAACCGCCCAATTTGGGGTCGAAAGGAGGCCAGATGTGCCATTGTGAAAGGCTTTATAGAGCATGTCGCCACATGTTCCTTGGTGATCGCGGCCTTGCCTCACCCTGTTTTGGCTCATAGACGAGTGTCGCAGGATCACGCGGGGGATGTTGAGCACACCGTACCTGACGACCAGAACTTGCGGCTACATAAAGACGTCCAATACGACGTAGATCTGTTTCTGGGAACACAATCATAGGCAGTAAGTGGCGACTGTTTTGGCTACGCGCTGATTTAATCCCACGTTTATCAGGCCGAGCTTGTTCGTGGTACTGCAAAGGTACACTGAGTGCGTTAGTGACGAACGATGGGGCATGCTGAAGCTCTCTTCGAGTATCTATCTGTATATACATCCACTTGCGACAACGGCGGACAGCTGTGGTGCTCCTTGTGAATGTAAGGGATTGGGCGACGAGGAGTTGCTGATGTTCCTCCTGGGATATCGATAGGGAAGCAGGCTCTGTGAAGCTTGAGATACATTTCAAAACACTATTGTTTGTTTGAAAATTGTGGCAGGTAGGAGACACTGCAGGTATTTAAGGTTGCGATAAAACTTGTGTCAGGCAAGCATCTACCTTCGTGATGGGGGTGACGTCAACAGCTCTCCTGTCGCCAGCGATAGCAGGTTAGAGACCGCACATTATCACAAGCAACATCCTGCTTATAAAACACTAGGTAGAGAAGGAAGGTGCGGGCAGGTGAGAACCTCTTGCCTCCAGCGCTCCTGACCTTGAGTCTCCCCACGGTCTCACTGAGCCCAGCCAGCGCGAGAAGGCCTTCAAGGACCAGACATAGGGATATCTGCAGAAGGAGTTCTCGTGACAATCTTGCTCGAGCTTTGTTTAGAACTTCACTTGAAGGCCCCCTCCTTCCGTTTCCGTTTCGCCTCTTCCTTCATGATCGACGCTCCGAACCAGATCTCCATCGATCAGCGGGAGTAGAGGACACCTTCCTTTGAACTTTGGCAGCGTTGTGAGTGTTCTCTTCTATGTTCTCTTCTGTACCGAAGATCGGCTTTCTTAGGCTTGCTCTTTGAGCAACGACCTTCAAGACGGAAGGCGCCTCCATTGTCGTCAACCGTACCCTGAAACCACACAGAAACAACCGACCAGTGGTAAGAACAATTCTTCTTCACAAACAATGGAAATAGAAAGCAGTTTCTTGGCTCGTGGGTTCATGTTCCAGAGGCAGGCTGAAAGACTGGATGGTCTGGATCCGGATCTCTCTAGTCAACGATCCTCCATTGTTCAACATGTACCACGATTGCCGACACCAAAGTAAATTAGGTCAAGAAACATCATTCCGTCGATACTGCTCACACTGAGCTTTCAGAAGGCACATGTCGTGTAACCAGATATCAATGGACGGCGTGTTTTCGCGACGAGATCAGTGACCGGGTCACCAGAAGCCAACAGAGCCAGAGCCCATCGATCTCATCAAAGAATCATCGCTCACATTGGGCAACTTTCCAGATAGACCAAGTTGGTGATCGTCAAGGAGCGAGAAAGCAGGTACGGGAAGCCCAACTCGGGCCGCCTTTGGCTCAGAATGGCGGAATCCAGTTGAGAAGGGACTATTCTCAATTTCGGAGCTTCAGACGGACCTAGATTTGATATCTCTCAGCCAGTATTCAAGGACCGAAGGGAGATATGAAGGAGTTTTGTGAAACGGTGGGCTTTATACGACCCTCTTGTGGCACTGGGATGGGATACGACGCGCAAGCAAAGCCACTACATCGTCTTCTCCAACAATCGCATCTTCAGCGGGGATATTTGACCACACAGTCGCCCTGGGGAGATTCTGTGCGATATGATGTTGTCAGTCAGCAAAGCATTTAATTAACGTCAATCAGAAATGAACAATGCCGCTACAACGTCGATGCTTTCAGCTGATGGATATATGAAGTCAGGCACTTGGTCAAGGCTTCCTGTCCTCCTGTCATCTGGCCGCCCTTGACAGCCGTGCACGAAGACGGCTCAAAAGGGGCATCGTGGAGTCGAGCATGGGCTTAGGAAATGGGAGGTTCATGCGCCGGAAAGGGTGGTGACGTTGAATTCGGAGAAACAAAACAAACCTTAGATAGCACCGAGGAGGGGCTTCTGCGCTGAACTCGGCCGACCAATCAGCTCCGGCGCCCGGGTCAAGCCCGGACCCCTCGGTGAGCGGGCACTGAGGGCCTCAGTCGACTGAGGCAGGCGGCCAGTGAGACTCCACCTCGGGCAGCGGAGGCTTCCCCACCATCTACGCGGAACGAGCAGTCCAGTCGAACACCCTTGACCATTCTTTTTGCCGGCCCGCGAGGAAAAAGCTCCATCCGCCGACATATCCCCCAGCTATCTCAAAAAGAGAAAGACTTTCACCGCCAGATACGAAGCTTCCTTCATACCCAACCCCTCCGACCGAAATCTCGCTTCCAGTGGCCCCCCGGTACATCGTGACCAGACGCCGCCCAAAATGTCGGCGGACGACCAGCAGTTCCTGGACGTCGTGAGTAGCAATCCGCTCGAGCTTGTGATCACGCGAGCCATCATCTAGATCCCCGTTACTGACGCCATCGCCGCTCTCCAGCTGTCCTCGCTGCCCAACCACATTCGCAAATACACCGACGACTTCGCCAGCATCGTCAACCCTCACGTCGAGAAGGCCGCCGATGCCCTGAAGGAGACGCTCGCAACGGCAGAATGGGTCCCCGATGCTCTGCGTCCGCAACCCCCCGTCCACAGCAGCCCGATCGAAGTGATAGCCCTCACCCGGTTTGAAAAGGTGACGGATTGGGTATCGAAGCACAAGATCTTGACCGGTGCCTTCGTCGCCGTCATTGGTGTGGTCTCATACCAGCAGTACAACAGAAGATACAACCGCAAGGTACGACGTGCGAAGCGTGCGAGAAATGGAGGCAGGCAAGAGGTCGTCGTTATCGCCGGCTCGCCATCGCTGCCCTTGACGAGGTCGTTATCTCTGGACTTCGAGCGCAGAGGCTTTATCGTCTACATCGTGTGCAATGCCGAGGAGGACGAGCACATGGTGCAGAACCTGAAGAGGCCGGATATCCTGCCCCTCACTATCGACACAACTGATGTAAGTTTGCTCGTCTTTGTGACACTCTTCGGGTGCTAACGGCCAGCAGCCTCCCAGAGCCGGTGCGGCTATCGACAGCTTCGCCCAGTACCTGCATTCCCCCCACACTCCCGCGCCCAACACGAAATCAAACTTCCTCCAGCTCAAATCCGTCATCCTCATCCCCTCCCTAAACTACCAGACCTCGCCGATCGCGACCATCCCGCCGTCGAGCTTCGCTGATCTCTTCAACACCCACCTCCTGCACCCCATCCTCACGATCCAGGCCTTCCTACCCCTCCTCACGAGCCGCCTGTGCCCCCCGGGCGAGAAGTGGACCCCGCCCAAGGTCCTGGTCTTCACCCCGTCCATCATCTCCTCCATCAACCCGCCCTTCCACGCGCCCGAGGCCACCGTCTCCTCCGCCCTCTCCGCCTTCACCGAGGTCCTGACCGCCGAGCTGCGACCCCTCGGCATCCCCGTCACCCACGTCCAGCTCGGCACCTTCGACTTCTCCGGCTTCCAGCCCTCCAAGGGCGCCCACCCCTCCCAGCGGGCGCTCATGGATGGCGGCGCCCCGGGCATCGACGCCGAGGCCACCGAGACCCTCATGTGGCCCGACAACGCGCGCCACGCCTACGGCCGCAACTTTGTCGTCCAGAGCACCTCCGCCATCTCGGCCGGCCGCATCCGCGGGCTCAAGGGCAGCAACCTGCGCCACCTGCACAACGCCGTCTTCGACGTGATCGACGGCTCCATCACCAGCAGCACCGTGCGCGTCGGTCTCGGCGCCAACGTCTACGGCTTCGTCGGCCGCTGGGTGCCGCGCGGTCTGGTCTCGTGGATGATGGGCATCCGCCGCGTGGACGAGCTGTCCGCGTGGCAGACGAGTTCATACGACGGCTCATTGGACGGCAGCGACACCAGCAGCGGCGGCGACAGCCAGGACTTCATCGCCGTGCCCGAGGACGCGCAGAGCAACGTGTGGAAGTCGGAGCGCACGGCTGTTTAGGGGGCATGCTAGCATCAACTTCTCTCTGGTGAGAGGAGGGGTTTTGTTTATATCGGCATTCCCATGACTTTCGCCGGTTCGCGTCTGAACGCCACTCTCCAAGTATATTTTGCACACACAAAGCATATGAATAACGAACCCCGCTCGTAAGGAAAACAGTATCACGATTGATGTTTGGGAATTATAGAATAGTCATGATAGCAATGGAGAAGTCTACATGGCCGGAAATATTTCTTTTGAACATGTGTAAACATCCAAGTCTTCTGTCCAGGTTTCAGTAGGCTTATCACTGTCAGCCTCTTCAAGCACCGGTTGAGGATCACTGAAACCGAACTGGGTGTCTCTCACACCTGCTCGGTGTATCTGACCTGAACAGGCCTCTCGGTGTGAACTTGCAAACCCGCGCGACCGATTGTGGGGTTTATTGCCAATCCGAGCTGCGAGAAGTAAGCGCCCTCGAATCTCAGGGACAAATTCTTCTCGATTCTAGCCACGAAACGGCTTCTTGCAGACCAATAGTGACTGGCGCACTATTTTCAGCCGCGAAATCAATCACTAGTTGAGACTCAACGTGCTTTTCAGGCGAATTTTCGCATGCTGATATGACGTGTCCAGGCAAAATGATGCCATGGAGTGGAGACCGGCGTGAGCTGTCTCGCGTCTGCCACGGCCACGTCTTGCGGGCTGCAGAATCTGGATTTCTTCAGAGGCTGAAAGGGGCATCGTGCGTCTGCACGAGGATGTTGGCTGTTCCGGATCATGCGCCATCGCGGTATTTATATGGATGGATTGGTGCAGGGTATTATGAATGAGCAAATGTGATCAGCACGTCATGTTCGTCGTTGCTTGTGGATGAATGCAATCTTTCCCTTCGAGAAGCATGGTCAAAGAATGAGAGTGCTTGATATTGCCTGGCTCGTCTTCGCTATCTTGAAATTCAGGTCGGCGTTTCTGTTGTCTTGACGGTATTGGTGCAATACGAACCAAGACTTATTCGCTGCGAGTTGGGCTTCGGGAATCATGATAGATGCGGCATCAACACAATTCCGAATTCCTAACATTACCAACGATGCCTATCGGAGGATCTTCAGCGAATTCAGGAAGCCGATTAATTGTCTTCCTGGCTAATAGTCAAAATCTAGATGATATACCTTTCTGCGCATGTGGCCCTCGACGAACTCACCTGAAGTTAAGGAATGAATGCGTATATATTCCAAAGTCATACCGTTAAGCCCACTGAGAGGCAATACTGCGGGTTGTCGATAGGTTCTGTGATTTTGTTCTTGTCTTTGCGTCGAACCGTGTCTATGCCTGTGGTTGGACACCTGTTTCCTCTTTGCTGGCGATAACTTGTTGCCAATCGACGATAGCTATGGAGAGGAATACTCCACTGGAATGTGAGAGAAGAGGCGAGAAAGAAGAGGGAAGGAGGGGCTGCTAAGTTTACACGATGATGACAGTCGAGTTTGCCCTGTCTGGAGGACATTTCCACATCTATAGGTCCTCGTAAGGAAACAAGTTTGCGCCTAAGCTGGCATATTTACTCAGTTTCTCATATTTCCGGACTTAATACCCTTTTTATACAAGGAAAAAAAAAGCCAAAATTGCCACTCCAGTCACTTGATTGTGGACACAGGTAGACAGGTTTCAGAGTCGCTAGGCGTCTTGGAGCATTCCCCCACAGAGAGCATCTTTGTAATGAACTATATGAGAAGACCCTGAAAGCCTGGAGGCCATGACGATGAGAAAAGGATCGGAGGATTTCGATCTGCTCTTGGGTAGTAACAGAGCTCACTATTCTATGTCTTTTTACTCTGCTATACCTCAAACAATCCTCTGCCCACACCTTTTCGCAGAGAAAGCACATCGACTTCCAAGTTCTGTTAGCCTTGGACTGGTACGGGGGAATACGCGGTGACAAATGGTGATGGAGATGGATGGTCTGTGTTTGTGATCCCAACCTTCGAGAACGTATCATGGATCAGTCCGAATATCTCACCTCTTGGTCTCACCGAATTAGGTGTTAGTTGGTGAGACCCCCAATTTCTGCGGAGCAGTCTTCATTTTGGCTCGTTGCTTCTTCTCAGAATGGGATTTGCATCATTGAATATATGTGCCTGAGGGTGTACCTTAACGACAGGGATCGCGGTGAGGCGTTCTACGAGGGCGGACCATAAAAAGCACGGCATGGGGGACGAACTTTCTTCGAAGCGACAGGCCAAAAATGGGAGGAGTATTTTCCCGTACTGCCAAAGAAACATGAGAGGCTTCATAGTTCTCACAGTTCTTGAGCCACTCTCGTTCGCTTTCATGACATGGCCTGCATCTTCTTCGAAGGCCTAAATAATTCCGACTTTTGCGGAGTATTCAAAACGAATAGCTTCACGCCTTTTCCGCGAGAGGGTTACGAATTCCATGGAAATGTCCGCAGCTGATAATATGCCCTGATGAGAGACAGAACAGCCAATTTTCGGGTTTCTTGATTGCCTTGACTGAGAATCGCGTACCTGTTGACAGCGTTCATCTGTTGCCAGGGTCGTTCTGTTCAATGGGGCTGTACCCTGGCTTTTAAGCTCAAATATATGGTGACTGGAAAGGCACAGGCGGGCCTTCTTGAAAAGTCTTTGATTCTGTTGTCTCCTAGGGATCTGCCGCGGGAATCTCTGTGTCCTCATCTTTTTCGTTTTGGAGAATTCCCCGAAGCTCAATAGCCCAAACTAGAAGTTTTGTCGATGTGACTGCTACATCACCAGCTGTGGCCCTTAAGCTGCTGTAAGCCCCTGTGTATTGGACACGACTCCGTGAATAGGGGGAAAAGACCGTCGATTTATATAGCAGGTGACGGGATGGTATAAAAAGCCAGTACGAGAGCATCTTGTATGTCGCGGGAGTTATTGAGAGAAAGATCATATCGACCTTTCATCATATCGGTTGCTATTTTACGAGTTAAAAGCCCTATATATATAGGTACCTTAATCAGCCATTATCCGACAGCGATGCATGCTTTTGGCCACTGAACATATTGATTGGGACCTTCTTTGCTCCTGCAAACTCGGTGGATATTCTGCTTCGCTCACTATGCCTGAGCCTGGTGTTCCGAGAGATCATTTAGTTCACGGTCATGTCTCAATGAAAAGGCCCACAGCAGAGGTGAGATGCATAACTTTTAGACAATTAGGTCTAAATGCGAAAATATCCCACCAAACACCGCATAAACCCAAGAAAATGAGAACCAAGGCCAAAGAGTGCGATGCAACTGGATGGAGACCCCAGAGCTTCCACCATCACTGGGAATTCCATTTGCCGTATCCCAAGAAGACCTCGCAATGATGATTATTGCGGGGCTCATGTACACTGTGATTGCTGCTACTTTCTTGGAAGAAATGTAGTCTTATATGTTTCTGAAATCTAACTTTGAGATCTTTCATGTCAAACTTTTGCTCTTCGAGCGCGTCGTATTTGATTCTACCGTACCGTACAAGCTTGAGCTCCGCGCCCATGTTGTGTGCACCGGTTTTCGCCTGCTTTATGAATTGGAACCATTCATGAACGCACGATCGTAGCATGAGACATATTTCGATTGAAAAGTCAACTGCCTGGTGTATAGACGATGGACTGATCCAAAGCAATCGATCCCATGCTGCTTTTCTGAGTCAACTACTCCGGTGGATCTCTCGGTATAAAGTCATGTACCAGCTGAGCCAGCCCTGGCAATCCTCTACCGACATTGTCGTTGGATGATCTGATTGAAGCGTGCTGAGTCTGTTCTCTCAAGTGATAGGGCAAGGTCAAGCTGATGGCAGAACTGAGTGAGATACATGAAATCAAGCCAACTCGTTGTGAATAATGCAGCATTACGTTCAGAAACGTTGAATACAGCCAATAAAATGACGGATGGACACGAAGGGTATTGCCGCACTACTTGAGATGCGGTAACCGCCCCCACGGAGGATTCCTGCTGCAATATTCCAGAGTACATGAAGTACACGGAGTAATTATCAGTGCACGCCTTCCCGATGTACGATTGTTTGTTTCCTATGTTTCAAAGAGTCGGAGTCGCCCATTTAAGTATATGACATCAGGCTTGCTTCAGCTCAAAACTCGACTGCCTGGTACCTAAAAGCTGGGATGACGGGAAACTCTTGACTCTGAGCCAACCCAAGGATAATCATGATGATCGATTTAAAATCCACGTCTAGATGCTTGATTTGGAGCCTGTGACACATTGGAAGACGACGGACTCTCAACCTAAGGGAAGGCCTTGCCTTGCAACTTGGCTGTATACACAACGGTACATTCCCACAGTGACAGCAACTAAGGGAAATATTGATGGACGAGCGGCTAGCAGGGTCACGGCAAGTGAGAAAAGCGCTAGGGTTATACTGAATGTGTTGTTGACCAAGATCCTCAATCCGAAAAGACACGACGTCAGTTGCGATGATATTTGCTTCAAAACGACACTTAGGTTGCCAAAGAGAGCATTAAGAAGGCAATCCCCGCAAAGTAACGATCGATCATGCTTGTGGCTTGGTTGGTGCAGTTTCGCGAGACGGTTATATAAAAAGCCCATATAAGCTCTCCACCTTCCACAGGGAAAGAGACAGGAACACAATTTCGGGAGTGATGAACATGCTCCCGATGGCTTTGTCGAGCTGACGTGCCTTGCCAACGTCTAGCGGTACAAGATCCATTCACTGACCATAAACTCGATAAACCTACCGCCTCTAGTCATTCTCATCTATTGAAAGTCGAGGTATACCTCGGAGAACGTGGTGAGTGGATGGGCGCAAGACTTCGTTCAGAGGACGAAAGCTGAAATTTGAGAGCGAAGAATTTCGGAAGGAAAATTGCCATTTCAAGCCAAAGCCGGTCTAGTCTTAACTGCCTTACAACTGTGCCTTCTGGAAGCTTATACGTGTTGAAGACCACGTATTTATTGCAAGAAGATACAGCCTTGCATGTTACATGGGCGTAGTTTGCTCTCTTTCTCGATTTCGGTCCACATCAGAAGACCAATACACCCAACTTCACAAGTGAATTGGCAATCAGGTTCTGGAAGGAATCGATGAGTACGTCCGTCGCCACCTTCCGCCCAAGAATGCCTGCGGACTCCTTGATTCCCCCTCCTTTACAAATCCTCGAAGCTGTCACTCAGCCCGTGCCGGGGCTGCCAGCATCCTCCAATGGGGGAGACGGAGACAAAGTCTACTGGCGTCTAGTCGGAGTCTGGACCTAAAGTCAAAAATCTGGAAGGATCTCAGAGTTTTCATTTTCAATACTAACTAGGCGGAAGAACGACTCCGTTATCTGGTGACAGCGCTATTCCCGGATGTCATGCTAATCTCGGTCTAGGTCATGGCGTTTTTGGAACGGGAAATCCGGCAGCAAACTTTCGTCGGGGCTTCCATGGTGTTCGCGCGCCTCTCTTTCAATCTCATCTTGGCTGTCGCAAGCTCAAGGTTCCATGGTGAGGGGACTCACGAAGTCAAAGTCCCGACGACGAGTCATGCCGCTTCCAGAACTATACATACATTCGCACAATATGTCCGCCTCTGCCATGATGGTTTTGGACAAACGCGATCAACTCTGAGATAGGCATGCTTCCTGAAGTAGCATGCCCCGGCAACCAGCATAATCAGACACCATCTCATGCGTTGCCGTCAGAGGCATGCCGCTGCCGTTTCGCCAGTTCTTTGTGAAAGGAAGCATTCTCCCTTTCCAGGCGCCGACATGGCAACCGAAATCGAAGCCGGGAATGACATACCTGCTGCTGGCCTGCGTGTTGGTCACAGCTGCTGTGAGGAGAACACCACACGATGCTTATCTGTCGCAATGCTCTGACCTTTAAGTAGATGCAAGGTTACGACGGGGCGATGATGGGCGGCATGAATATCCTGCCGCAGTATAGCGACTATTTCAAGCTGACCACCGCCACTCGCTCGTTGAATATCGCCACTAATTATATCGGAGGTTGCTTATCTGTAAGTCGACCTCAGCCTGCAAAGACAACAAGATGAGAACATACCTCTCTCGGCTCTCGTGTATGGAGGCTTAGATTCTTACGACTACGAAGGCTAACTGGGCGGAGTGTCTTTGCTGGGGATGGGTGACAGATACTTACAGCCGACGGTTCGGCCTATTTTGGTCCGCTATGATTACAGTCTTCGCAGCCATATTGCAAGCGAGCTCACAGCACATCGCCATGTTCTGCACCGCCCGAGTCATCATCGGCTTCGGGACCACCGCCTCCGTGATATCCGGCTCCGCATACCTCGCCGAGACGCTCCCATGGGACCAGCGCGCGTGGGGCCTGGCCCTCTTTGACGACTGCTTCTACGTTGGCGCCTTGACCGCCGCGGGCGTGACGTACGGATCGTTCAAGCTCAGCAGCAGCTGGGCGTGGAGGCTGCCGAGTGTGGTGCAAGGGGCGTGGGGGCTGCTCTGCATATCGCTGCTGCCGTGGCTGCCGGAGAGCCCGCGCTGGCTGGTCGATCAGGGACGCGCCTACGACGCGATAATGGTTCTCGCGCAGGTGAATGCTGGAGGCGACACGACGGATGAGCTGGTCCGGCTGCAGTTCCGACAGATTTGCGAGACGATCGGGTACGAGCGGGATCCGATGACCTGCAAGGAGGCGGTCCGTAATCGCGGGGCGAGGAAGAGACTCATTATTACAGCGTCGTGCGCGGTGATATCCATGCTGACGGGAAACATCGTCTTCATGTACAATGTCGGCAAGATGTTGAGCCACGCAGGCGTCAGTGACGAAGGGACCCAGCTGCTTGTGGTAGGTGGCTCGCTCATGAACCGAAAATCTTGTGCCTGAAGATTCTGACGAACATAGAATGTTGGGCTGAACGGCGCATCCCTGGTTGTGTCAATTTGCGGAAGCTACTACACAGACAAGAAGGGAGTAAAGTCCGCCGCACTCATCAGCACGGTGGGAGTGACCGTTGCTCTGATCTTATTGGGTGTCCTGACCAAGTTCTACGGTGACACAACATACACCCCCGGAATCTGGGCGACGGTTTTCGCGGTATTTCTGTTCTCGATATCGTATGCCTTCGGATGGATCCCCATTCTCTTTCTGATGCCGGCTCAAATGCTATATTTCCGTATCAGGGCCAAGGGCATGAGCATGTTCAGCTTCATTATCTGTGCTGTTGGCATTGCCGGTAACTTCGCCTACCCTATTGCCATCGACGCCATGGGTTACTGGGTGTATATCATGAACGGTGGATGGAACGTGCTATTCTTCGCCTTCATCTGGTGGTACTGGGTAGAGGTCCTGGGAAAGACCCTTGAAGAGATTGATGCGCTGTTTGACGGAAGAAAGCACACTGATACGCCAAACGTGGAGGCCGTTGTGGCTGGTCGAGAAGATGAGAGATGGAAGACGAGTCTGAGTGAGTGGATGAAAGAGAGGCTTCCCTCAGGGTCGCCGGTCTCATGCAGATAATCCTTAGTCAAGACAGTAGCTCTACCACACTTCCTCTTGTCTAGCGTTTGTTTGAATACGCTTGAGGGTTAATATAATAGCCTTACTATAAATCTCTTGTAATTTCCGTGAGACGGTCAGTAATTCCGCCAAAGAATAGGACTGCGTAGTAGCCGTATCCATCTACAATCATTCCCTTCTATAAACCTTTGGACATAGACGTTTCGATCACCAACACAACGGAGGGGCACCGACCTCTTGCATTAGGACTGAGACCGAATACCTTTGCGACGGGAATTATTAGCCGCAATGACGAGATATGACGAAAACAAACCACGATGATACTATTAACATGTGAAGATGAGGTCGATGGGATAGCGATATAACCCGTTTCTCATCAGGATACATGCAATAATCTTGCCTTGAAGCGGTTGAATTTACTGCTGAAAATTCCAAGAACTCTTATAACCAGTCTCCTTAAATGACTTGATATGCTCCTCATACGGAGGGCGCAGTGATACCCATCCTGTTTCTTGCACCAAGCACTGTCCAGTCTATATATCTTGGACCTCGCAAGCCAAGCTTGCAGAGGAAGGGCCAAAAGAAAACAATGAAATGTGTCGAACCCATAGTCGTCATTTCCTATCACGACTGAAGACTTTGCGTGAAGTGTTTCGTTCTCAAGCTACGCATAATCACATATTGGCCGCCCTGCTTAGGGGGCTCGACCGCCTTCACCGCATGTTGTCTTTGTCCTGCTTCGGTAGTGCGGAAGTATTCATACTAATTGTACAGGGGAATAAGGTGCCACATCTACAGAAACGCCGATATTACAAGGAGGCTTTCCGTTATCGGCTGAGATTCCGGCATTCAGTACCTGGCTGTGAGTTTCATGATATCAGACACAACCTGAGGTGACGGTGGGTCATTGCGGTGGGGAGACCTATGTCCAACGAGCAGCACCTTCTTTAAGTACTAAATTCACAGGAGTATGAACAGCGTCGCTCGAGTGGCAACCTACTACCATTTCAGATCGTCCTTAAGACTCCCGTTTAGATACTCATGCCAGAACCCTTCCTAGCCATCAACCCGAAAGTATATAAGCCCCCCCAAGCATCGACACCAACAAACAAGACAGCAAAGACCCAATGTTCTGATTGCCTTGGCTCCAATGCAACTGGTCTTAACCAACGCTTGTTCCTGGCACAACCCGCTGCAACTCACCACAGCACTTCATCCGAGATCCTTAGTCTTAGCTACAGCCATCAGTGCCTGTCCCCGGTCACTTTCTACGGATTATTCACCGGACAACGATGGAGATGAGACGAATCCCATCGCAGACAACCCAACAGACCCAGGAAAGCCAGCAGCATCAGCAGCAGCAGGACTCGCCAGCAAACGAAACCATGGCCGTCTATTCATCCTGCTCGAAAAGCTCCGCGATTTCAATCTGTCGGCCATAGTCCAGAAATAATGAACCATTTGTTTTATATGCCAATCCAAATAGAGCCTGAAAACATCCTCACGAATGCACCACGAGCAGGCGCCGCGAATACCCATCTATTCGTTCTATATTCAAAACCCAACACCTTGAACACATCATCACCGCTGCGCGTCATCGGCACTTCCATCCCTCTTCCCAAACCTTGCCCCGAACCCGCCAATGTCTCTCCTGAAGAACTTGCCAAAGTTCTTCAAGTTCTCATTCATCGTCGCCGGCCCGCCCGCGCCCTGACCCAGATCCCTCGTCGCGCTCAGCAACTTCTCGCCCAGGGACGTCGCGTCGAACTTGGTCTGCAGCCCGGGTATGACGCTGCTGCCCGCAGCGCTCGTCAGCCCCAGCGCGCTCGCGCCCGCCCCTGCGCCGCCGATGACCCCCAGCCCCGAGCTGCCGAGTCCCGTCGTCGCCATGAGTGGCGTGAGCAGCGGGCTCTGCGCGACGAGCTTGTCGCTGAGGTTGCCCTCGCGGTGTATAGCGAAAAGCTCGACGAGGTGGCCCTGTTCTCCCTTGCGCACGCCCTTGAGCTCGAGGATCTTTTTGAAGTTGGTGTCGGAGCGGTCGCCGATGTGGATGAGGTAGGCCTGCACCAGACCTTCCGGGGGCGACGGGCGGACCTGAAGGGTCTTGAGGAGCGGATCGATGCGGTTCATGGTCTGGTTGACGCGTTTGACGTAGCCTGCTGGCGCGGTGTGCGGTCCGGTGTCCTTATTGTGGAACGACAAGAGGTTTTCAAACGCTTTGGTAAAGACGTACTTGTCGAGGAGCATCTAGTATGTGTTAGTGACGAGTACTGGTGTTGAAGGCAGTAATCTCACCTGTTCAGCGCCAACCTCGGAAACAGGCCGGCATTGGACAATGTTGCTAATGTAAGCGGTAACGAGGTGGTCGACCAGATTGTCGCAGAACGCTCTCGCATATTGCCCCTTTTCCACGATGGCCAGAATCTCTTCAGTCTTTCCGTTCACTGATGACAGCAGCTCACCAACATACGAGCTCTGATCGCCCACACTTTCCATGGTGCTCCAATTAGTGTTTCTCATCTCGCGCCAGGCGCCTTCGCAGGCGATCTCGACGTTGCGGACAAGCGTCAAGACGGCGGCACTAGCGACACCAAGGAAAGCATCAGCCTGAGACGAGAAGTCTACCTTGTCGGCTAAGTTGTTGTCGATGCGCTTTTTGATACTCTCCTCCAACTGTGTCGTGTTTGTGGACCAAAAGTCGGCGGTGTTTAGAACCAGAATGACGTCTTGGATTGGTGGCCCCTGAGGGCCTGCCCTTTGCAGAATATGTAAGAGAACTTGCTGCGCATACTCGTCCAAATATTTCGCCAGAGTCTTGGCCAAGTCAAGCAATCTGTCACTCGTTGATAGCTTGGCGCATTGCGACAAGGTTAGCCTGTAGAAGTGGAAGAGCTCAATCGCAGACGCCATAACAGCTTGCCTGGAGAACTCTTCGTCTTCGGGGATAAGGGGTACAGTGCGATATTTCGGTATCATGACCGCAAGCTGCTTGTCTTGAGATTCCACCCACAAGCTCAAGTAGGGCTCGAAGGCAGCCGAGATGGAGCCGTGGAAGTTCGACGCCCTGTCATCCGCCGAGCTCAGCGTATCGATACTGGCTCTTGGATCGCCAGCAAAGCGCTTCTCCAGCCCCTGTTCAAAGTCTAGTGTCTCTTGGAGGCAGCTGAGCAGCAGGTTGACGTCAATCTTCTGGCCATCTGTCCTCCGCATGCTCCTCTCGAGAATTCCCTTGAAGTCGTCTCTCGTTCCGTCGCAGAAGGCCATGGCGAGCATCTCGTTTGCGCGCCAGTGGGGCGGGAATATCACAGCGTGCTCCTCTTCGTGCGTCTTCAGCATACGCTTGAACCACGCATATCGCCGACCGATGTTGTCGAGGTTTCCGGCTTCGTCGTTGCCCCTGAACACTTGGCGGTACTCGCGCAGCTCCGTGTTGACGTACCAGTTCATCAACCGCGACCGCGCCATATCACCCAAGGCATCCATCACCAAACAAGCCTCGACCAGGGTGCCCCTCCGCTGAGCGACCTCCCCCTTGGCGAATGCGATCTCAAAGTCCTCGCAGACCTGTTCCAACAGCTCCCGCTGCAGTTCCGAGACGCCTCTGCTGAGGGTGGCAATCTGCTCGATACTCCTGTAGCTGTTGAAGTGCTTCATAAGCTGCAGCACAGCCTGCAGGAGACTCGCGCATTCCCTGTATTGTCTCGTCTTGGCCAGGCCGCGGAGTTGCTCGTATGCGGTCGTCAGCATCTGAAGCCGTTTCAGAGCCGTCATGCTCAGGGTGAGGTTCCGCTTCGTGCCGTCGAGTCGCTTGATGTCGGCCGTCATGGAGGTAATGTTCTGCTCGGTCTGGATGGCGCGCGACCGCACCGTCTCGATCTTGCGGAAGAGCTGGGCTAGCTCGGCCTGGGCGGATTGCATGCGCTCGAGGCTGGAGTCGGGCCCGTAGGCCTGGGCGACCTCAAGCTCGGAGATCTCGACGGCGAGATCATTCTTGTGGACCTGCAGCGTGTCCGAGACGCGGCCGATGGTGGTGACTGTCGAGGGGTGCGCGAAGAGGTGGTTCAGGTGGTCGATGGGGTCGTAGTCGGCTGTCTTGAGGGTGAGATTGCAGTCTGGCAGGGGCAGTCAATTGGGGAGTTTACCTGCATCGAGTGATGTTTTGTCAGCGATTGAAGTCCCGTTCATGGTGGCGGAGACAATGAACAGAGTCGGCGGGTTTGCACGGCGTTCTTGCGCTCAGAGGGTTGCGGATCGTTGCAGCTGACGGAATCCCTGAAGCCAGGTTGGAAGGAGCTCCGTTGTCTCGATGTCGTCACGTGTCAAGACGGGATGCAGGGATTCTGCGACAGGACCCGCCTGGCCAATCGGGAGTCATGCCGGACGCCCTACGAGCTTCTCGAAGCCGGCTCCGGTACTTCTTTTTTCGGATCGTCCCACCTCGAAAGTCTGGGGAAGATTGGATTCATCGAAACAACCTTAGGACGACGTCTTGCAAACAATTCTCCATCATGCATGCGCATGGTCGTTGGAATGACGCGAGACTGTGTTGTGGTCGCAGCTCAGGGGTCATTGGTGGTTTCTGTCCATGGCCCAAGTCGGCCACGCTCACACGGATTCAATTCTTCTGTGCAGGGCATGGTCCAGAGCGACATGGTCCATTGTCAGAGACGGCCGAATACAGAGAGGACATTCTTTTCTCGCAAAATCCACCACGATCCAATTAGGACCGTCAAGTTGACCACCACTAACTATCCCATCACACATGGCGGTCGTCACATCTCAGTATTCTCACCGAATGAATTGAGAAATGACCTTGCCAGAAGCGCGGCACGCCGAATACAGGACCCAATCAATCGCAACCAGCGACTTCTTCGTGTAACGTCGCGCTTACAAGTCTCGATTGAAGTATCAAAAGTGATGAGGTTCTTTGGCGCCTTCTTCCGTTTAGCTGTGGTACCAGTCGGGAAAGGTGCTACTACAAGGTGTTCTCTTTGCAAACAGGTACGAGAACCCTAAAAGGGCAGGTAACAACCCTGTAGGCGTCAGCGAAATGGCAAGAGCATCAGGTCATTGTCATGCCGTCACTAGCAACATCAATGACAGCCAAAACATCCATACCTACCGACTTTGCCACTTGACCCTCAAACTACCTACAACCACGAACCTCCAGCTTCGCCTCGCCAAGCAGCTGACACCAGAACCATCGAACTAAGGCCAGACTATTTATCCTCCACTACAACACGATAGTACCTCATTCGCCAGCATACGAACCAGCCTGCCTCATGCAAACTAACGACTAACATATCACAGCGCGACGACACCACACAGCACGAATCGCAACACCTTTCCCTCCCACCCCAACTTACTCAGTAATCAATTCCATCAGATAAGCCAACCTTCCATCAGTTCTCGTCTCGTCTGGATATCCCGACCTTTCGAGCACCATCCAAAACACCGTCCGGACCAGTGCATAACGCTCGATAGTTTGCAGGCATGCCGTGGCAGCTGGGCACGAACCAACCAAATCCTTCATTATCGGACGGCAGATGGACACCATCACGCTGTACCCGACCCTGCCACCAGTTGACTCGGACCACTGCCGATGCCCAGAACACGAACGACAAGACATCTAGGTTCACGACTCGTCAGCCCGTTGATAGTATCGCATCATTCTCACCCGATGATTCCGGCCCAGACCCATCCATCTGTCTACTCGAGGTGCCTTCTGACCGTCTCTTCACGACTCGTCACAAAATAATTGCCGCCAAGTCATCCTCACCTTGCAAACATCAATCTCTCCCAGCCGGTGACCGTCATCGCCCCGATCCGACCCTCCGATCACCAACTTCGCGCGGAGAACGTAAGAACACAGTCAGCACCGCGGTCCCAAGTCCTGTCAATCCTCACATGTGAGCTTACAGGGCATGCGCCCTCAGTCCCCGCCACCCGCCTTGATTCTTCAACAGACAAACCCACCCACCAACAACACCAACCCCTGCCCCCTGTGGCATACCCTGTCTTTTACCTTCCTTCACCTATCGACCACCAACAAGCACCTGCCTAACGATTTAACCCATCTTACGTACACCAAATCAACATCCAAATAAGCATTCTTCAACAAGCACCAATGACATAATTTTACCCCTCCGTGGCATCGCATCGTATCCGTACCCCCCTCCAAAATCCGATAGCCGAGTCATGTCACCTCTCCACCTCCACTCGAACAGCCCGCACATCGGCATCCCCACCCCGAGCACGACAACATCGGCCGCCGGCCGACCACCGCTCCCAACACACCGCATTCTTCACCTCCCCTCCTCCGACAAACCCCCAAAATCCGAGCGACGCCGTCGCAATCGCGAACAAACGCATCGCTGCCAGAAACGGCCCAAGCGGCCCGCCCGCCACGTGGGAGCACGCCCGACGCGCAACCCGAGTCATTGTCTGCCCTCCGGTCCCCCGTGCTAAACGGCGTAGGCCGCCCAAACCGCGGCCCTAGCGCCGCTCGATGGCCTCGGAGGAGCAAAAGACGACCGCCTCAAAAAAATAGTACGGCGTCGTCTCCTCCAGTGCGGGTTCTATATTGGGGCCTCAAACCCGCCCCGTCCCCTGGTCCTCCCGCAGGACCGGGCGAAATGTGAGGCGGAAGAAGGCACTAACATGGAAGACTAGCCGGCCTCATTACTTGCTTTTGCTTTCGCAATCCAGTCTAAGAAGCGGATGCCAAACACACCGACATGGGAAAGGCCCAGGCATCGTCATCGTCGTCGGCGTACCCGCATGAGTCCAGAATGCTCTCCAGAGACCCGGACCGAAGGTCCTTCACCGCAACCCCCTGGATCATCTCACCTCATCTCACCTCAGGTAATGTAATCAACTCACCCATCATTCACCGACAGCCAACCTCTTCCAGACTATCGCTCCCGTGACATGCTCCCACGTGCGCCGCACACCATCATCATCCTCTAGCCTGAGGTGACAACCCATCCAATACGCCCTCGAAAGAGCTAACACCACCACCACCACCACCACCACCACCACCACCACCACCACCATCACACCCACTCAAAATCATAAAGTGAATCACAACCCCCATTCCGTCCGCAAACACATTGAATCGCATGGACACAATCAACAATAATACCCCAGAATGTAACCCCAGCAAGCGGAACAAACCTCACACCCCCATCCTCGACCCCCAGCCCAATCAACCCCCCATCCCCGATCGACATGCAATACATCCGACACCCATTCCAAAGTCCCGAAACTGAATCACACCAAGCCAGAACAACACACACACACACACACACCACACCCCAGGGAAAGATCAACCTGGCGTGCGCATCGGCATACCTTGTTCAGCTGTACGTGACCCATCACCGTTTTTACCGCCCCCAACCCCCTTCCCAAAGAAACGAAATGCAAGGCCCTGCCTCCAGTGTAAATCCATCCGCCTGCCTGCCTAACCAGATCCCGCACCAGGGAAAAAACAAGGAATCACCTCCCCTAAAATCCCTAACTGCAGACCGATCTACACCCAACCCACCACACCACACCACCGCACACTCGTGACAGGGCAAAAACAACCGCATTGTCCCCAGACAAACGTTCACAATCCCATGCCAAACAGTGTCTCTTTCTCTCCCAAAAAAAGATACATACACAATCGCAATGCCAAATCCGTACATTTCACACCCACTCATCCTCCACCCCATTGGCCGCCCAGGCACAGAACATCACCAAAAACAAGGCCTGCCTGCAGTGCAGTACCAACCACCCGACCCCGATTCCAAATGATCATCATCATCAGCAGCAGCAACCACCACCACCACCACCACCACCACCACCACCACCCCTCAAATTGTATGTCGATGTAAATCACCCACCGAATCGAACCGCTCCCGTATCCCGGAGCTTACTCCGAGCCCAGCCCGTCTACCTTTAACCCCCCCCCCCCACCACCATACCACCCATGCCTCTGTCCCAGCCTGCCTGTCTGCCCCTCCTCTAGCTACAGCTCCGCGGGTTCTACGTGGGTTACCTCAATTTACCCAGCAGCACAGCACCACACACACACACCGGAGATACTGACAACAGAACCCCACACCCAACTGTGGTGCAGTGCAGTGCTGTGTGTCTCCCGCCCCAATCACCCACCACACAAAAAAAATAAAATCTCACGATGGAGGAACCGCAGAGACAGGCAGTCAAATTGTGAAACCCAGATAGAATGTTCAACGAGAAACCGCCTCTCTCTTTCGAGGGAATATATTGAGGAAAAGGGCGGTCTACACAGCGCCCAACGGGACAAAAAATCCAAAATAACGCCCCTCCCCCCGCCGCAGCCAATCCCCCGCTCCCTCCCGTTCCTCTATTGTGAGTCATGATCAAAGACAATTGTTTCCCCAAGCTGTCGACCAATTTGAAATACACACACACATATACAGAGAGACAGACAGCTGTCAGTCAGTCCAATGATGCCATGCCCAAAACAATGTTTACGCTACACCGCCCCCTGTTCCAATCTTCGTGCGTCCATGCGGGATATCATCAGCCGTCCGAGATTCTTTTTTTGGTATCCTCCTCTTCTTTCCGGTGCCCCTCCCTATCCCCGCCTCCGCACTCTCGTAAAAAAAAAAGGAAAACAAAGCGTCAGTCGTGCCACCCGGGGAAAATGCTGGGGAATCCAGAAAAACAAAACATGAAATAGAACAAGGACGATCGTGATTGGAGAAAAATGGAAACGTCAAAAGATGCAGAAGAAAAAAGCCGCCAAATTCGGACAGTGAACGCCAAATCGCCTTCGCCAGATGCTGCTGCTGGTCCCCTTCGTACGCCATGCAAATGCAGATTTCGTCGTCTGTGGAAGCTTCGGCCCGCCAGGCCGATGATTGCCGATGCGCATGTCTGTCGGCAGAACTGTTGCTGTTGCTGGAGAGATGCAGATGAAGTACAGAGCGGGAGAAAAAAAAAAAAAAAAAAGACCGTCGTTCGTAGGCGTCATATCCAGGGTAGGATCGCCACTCTCAGATGATAACGTCTCCCCGATCAGGAGCTGTGCAGAGCCCTGAAACCAGTCGCGATGAGACTGCGGGAGCTGTCCTTGGCATCTAATGGTCCGCTCCAGTAAAAGAGCCCCTGTCGAATGCTGTCAGCGACTTTGTAACCTTTATTGCAGTTTACGGTCAGGCACATTACCCCCAAGCTCTTTGATTTACAGAAAGCCGCCTTCATCTTTACCGTGTCGGGATTGTCGTACGTCACGAAACCGCCGTCGGCCCCGACGCATTGAGCTGCAATGTGCTTCTTGTCCAACACCTCCTTCGTCCCGCGGCGCGGCAGCTGGTTGTAGTCGAACGTGCCGTTGTCCCCGCCAACCCCCTTGAACTTCTGTCCCGGTCCGGCGGCGTGCAGGAAGCTGCGTCCGTAGAGAGGGATGCCGAGGAGGATCTTCTGTGAGGGAAACCCCTGAGAGACGAGATACTGCACCGCCGAGGCTCCCGAGCTCTCATCCTTGCTCAGTGCGTAGAGTTGAGCGTGGTGGCCACTCCGATGTGTCCACGAGCCTGAAAAGTCGTAAGCCATCAGGTTGATGAAGTCGAGGTAGTCGGCCGTCCGTCGCAAGTCGATGTACTGAAGGACCGCCCTCCCTGCTGGCAAAGCGGCGGTGAGGAGGTAGTGGCTTTCCGGCATATGAAGGCGAACGGCTGCTATCAAGGCGAGAAAGTGGTGGCCTTGTTGGGGATCGCAAGGATACTCCCAGACGACTGGCGAGGAGTGGTGAGCTTCGCCTCCCAGGCTGCAGAAATAGGCAGAACTTACTATCGATGCCGTCCAAGCCAGATGCGTCCACCAAACCTCTCGCAGACCGAGCAAAGTTGTCTCTGTACAACGTATTCGCGGCGACCGAGGGGAAGACTGCTGCTGAACTACCGCCGCCGATGGATAAGACAACCTGCAAGTGCGGATGCTTCTGCTTTAGGTGCATTAGAGATCCTAGACCGCCTTGCACGCCATCGACTGGTGCGCGGGCATCGGCCCACTCGTCGCTGAGCTACAGTCCGCTGGTCAGCCCGGTCGTGATGCGAGCTGAGTTTTGAGAGACTCACAAAGACACCGCCGTCCGGCGACACGTTTGCAAAGGCGTAATACACGTGGTTGATACACCCGTAGTTCATCGCGCCAGGCGTATCCCCTTGGTAGATCCGTTCGTTGGGAAAGTAGACGGCGTTGGTGTACATGACGTTCGAGATGCTAGTCGTTCTGCGCGACTTGCGCGACGACGATGAGGAACTCATTCTGACTCTCGTTGCCATGAAGTGGCGCGTGATGGCGTACAATCTGAAAAGTTGGAACAGAAGAGAAGCAACTCAGAGAGTTAGTGCGAGAAGGGGATGGTGGTAAGGACAGTATATGAAGGAAAGGACTTGGACCCAAAGCTGCATGCTGGAGCAATGAGCTGGTCGGTCAGGCAGCAAGCGCGAACCTCTGTGGTCCCAAACAGCATCGAGGTTGTCCTATATATTTGGCTAGACACCACAGTGCAGCAGAGACAGGGAGATGCGACGGTGAGCGAACGTGGGTAGGGTAGCATACACTTAAGGTCTTGTCCGAGGCGGTGGAGACGACGGGTATCAAAATTACAAGAGGGTCCAGGATACCATCGATGCCATGATGCATGACATAATTGGGCTGGGGGTGGAAGAGGAATCATGGGGGGTGCGCCTCCAGAAGATGCGGTTGCGCTGCGCTTGCAGGGGTGGAGTGATGGTATTGAGACTTTTGTCAAGTCATATATGAGAGATCTCGAAGAGAGAATAGAGAAGGATGTGCGGGAAAGGCGTAGGACGAGCAACGAGAGTGCCACTGTGCCTGTGCCACCGAGCTGGCGTGTACCAGACAGAGATTCGGAAACCGGGGAGACACAGACAGGCTACAAATAGAGCAGGATGGGCAAAATAACGGGAGAAGGGCCGCAACAAGATTACAAGGCCTCGTGATTGCCTAGCTTGCCCATCCTGATTCTGCTGCCCGTGAGCTAGTTAGTTCGGCGCGAGTCTGTTCTCAACTTCTCTGTCTGAATCCAGCCGTCGGCGACGACCGCCGACCCTTGGCGGCAGTTGACGATCAGGGTTGCAGGGAACAGGAATGATCCCTGCACGCCGCACCGCTACTTTTGCTCCTCTTCCTTTGCTTTTGTTCGTCCACCTTTTTTCTGCATCTTCCGAATGATTTCTCCACGCCTGGCCGGCCGTGCATGCAGGTCTTCGCGACGAGGTAGGCAGGGAGCAGGCTTTCATTCTCTGGCCAGTGTTCTTGTTTGTGTCGATATGTGCTGGTGATGCTGCTTCAAGACGTGGACACTGTGATTGCCAGCCGCATCTCGTGTATGTTGTTCACCGACCAATGTAAATGAACCTGTTGGGTCTGCGGCTGCAAGAGACGAATTATCCTGGACGAAGCGCCGTGGTCTGTACTGCAACGGCACCCTTGGTACATACAGTGTCTGTTGTTCATTAGACGTCAGCCAGTCAAGTCCGGCGCAAAAGGGCCTGTTTGCTCCGATGAAGGTCGTCCAATTGGCCTTGAACCAAGATAATTGACCAACTTCAGCACGCGTGCGTCAAAAGAGGCGGACCGGTCTCCCGGATATTTGGCAGGAGCAGTTTTGCAGCGACCTGTCTCCTCGTGTTGTGACGATCCGAGGATGAAAGGAGGAGGTGAAGCATGTTCGAGGGATGCAGACCTACAAGGCTCGGTATACATCAAACTAGCCACAATGCGACGGTGGGAAATGATGGTTCTCCGAAAGGTGCTTGTGGCTTTGGGCTCTTGACAAGCACGTCTTCTTCTCGACGGGGAAGTTGAATAGAAGACCCGACGGGTGTGAATTCGCGGCCGCGGCGGTCTGACCTCCAGCAGTTGGTTTGAAGCCATCGCCAATGGTCGGCGCTAGGCGTCGTGGGAAAAGAAAGCGTACCTGGAGAATCCACGAGGTTCCTTCCAGGCTAAGATGGGACGACACACAACAGCCCGAGAAGCAGGAATTCTGCACTGCATTGCCAAACTCTAAAGCAACCTTCAGCTCTGCGCTGGCGAATGCGGGCTTGGTCTGGTATTCGGACGCTGTTGGTTGTGTTGTCGGTTGCAATCCCAACCTCGTGGGATCAGCTGTAGCTTGTCGGTTGAGCAAGCGGCTGTTGTACTTTGCAGCCAATTTGAGTTGAACGTTACAGACAGTGCTCATCACACTGACGTGAAAATTGTGGATCGATAGGCGAGTGACATGCACTGAGACCCTCATCCGTCCACCCTTTGAGCGGCACAGCGGTATCTGGTGCTTTGGAACGGGTAGATCCCAGCTGATGCGCTGGGAAACTGGGGGAAACTAATGAATCACACACGGACACGCAAGGAGCATTGTCTTCAGGCGGTGAAGTCGAGCGCAGAACAAGCCGGGCTGGGCAAAACATGTCGAGCGAGTCCAAACAAGGTATCCGTACGTGAACGAGATACAGACGGCCGTCTCAGTCGCAGGGTTGACCAGTAGCATAGCCATGCGACTCAGTGGCAGGGAACTGTCCAGTGAGCAGACATGTAGCGGCAGCTTGGCTGCGCGGGGGCCCACCCAAACGATGGAAACAGCCGACTGACACAGAGGGTCGAGTGGAGGAGATGGTTGCAGGTGACTGCATGCCACGCTGGCAGCACACAGTTGTACATGAAGCGGCCCTGAGGTCTGGGAAATCCGACGATTTGGGAGCATGAGGTCATTGACCGAGGGCCGTCGAGTTGGGTATTGATGAATAGCTGTCGGTCTGCGTGGCGTGACGGTGAGTATGCATTGTAGTATTGTTGGCGCATTGTTCGTTGAGAAGCTGAGTTGTCTCGTGATATGTTGGGCCATCTCTTGTCTCTGGATACGTGGAGGCAGAGCGGGTGTTTTTTTTCCGCCTCGCCGTCTCGGTCGCATCGGCCCACGAGAAAGAGAGAAGATCCATGGGTGTCCCATACTGACTAAGGCAGGTCGATCAACGATGTCAAGCCGAGAGAGAATACTCGAGCGATGATGGGCTCTATGGCTCCGTGGTGTGTCCGTGGGCATCCATCCCATCCCGCGTGGGCACGCCGCACCCTGCCAATTCTGTAGGCTGTACGTACGAAGATATGCGGGCGTGCTCCGTATGTAAGTAACTTGCAGCAGTCGGTTCCGATGATTGGGCGCAGGCGATGGCTAAGCAAAAAAACCCCAGCAAAGTCTAGTGAGTCAGGGTCGATACGCATGGCATGGCATCCTCCTGACTTCTCTGGCTTCCGCATCGGAGCGAGTGTTGCGACGTTTTGGAGGGGTCGCGATGCTTGAAAATAGAATTGACTTTTTTAGGTACAAGGCGACGGCAGTCTTTGGACTGCTTGGGAGGTCGAGAAACGTGGGAGAAACGCGCTAGAACAGCCACGTCGCGCGAAGAAGAGATGAAAGGACGGGCGTGAGATTGGCGGGAGAGCAATAGGCGTTGATGACTTGGGTCGGCAGCCGTTGGTCGGATTTGTGCCTTGATGAAGCAAACAAACTCCGGTCGAGAAGTGCGGGGTCAGTCTCGTTGAGGAGAACAAAAGTCGGACACGGTATGAAAGAAGAGACCCATCAACGGAGCGGAGACGGCATCTGAGGGGAGGAGCAGCTGCGTGGTGGTGGGTTGAAGAAGCCGAAGACGGCCCCAGATGCAATGGAAGGGAAAAAGAAAAGAAGAAGAAGAAGTGGAAGTGCATGTCATTCTGCAGCCTTGGCGAGCTAGGTATCCGTAAGGTAGGTAGGTAGGTACCTTAGGTGCTGTAGTGTTCACTGTCAACGGAACTGAATGAACGAACCCTGAGGTGGGAATGCCAAAAGAACGGGGGTCCTTTCCTGCCCAACTGAGCCATGTTCCATTTTCTGCAAGTCCCCTGCCACACTAAGGCAAGTGCGAGGGCTCCTTCTTTCCTCCAGTGTGCCCGCAAACCGAGGATAGAAGGAGTGGATGGGAATACTCCTGCTATTAGAAGAAAGGCAAAAGGAATGGAAGGATTGAACACTGTGAAGGAGAAGCCTACCTACGTACCTTACTGATGGAAGGTAAGACGGTCTTATTGAGAACGCAATTGCCTTGCCTAAGGTACCTTACTTTTGGGAAGGCGATTGTTAAATCCGTGCCTTCCAAGTCAAATGATTTAGATTGAGATAATTGCCTACTGAGGTAGGTACCCCAAGGCAGGTAACACGGCCAATCTCACTCCATAGTAGCGAGACGACATCCATCCCACTTTCCCTACCCGTGGTTCCTCGCCGTCCATGGCCCCTCCCCGTCACCCACGAACCTACCTACGGCCCGGCCGAAGAACGGGAGGGGTCGTTCAGGGACTTCCCGCGGCCAACCCCTCCGACCCGTCGTGGGATGCTGCCTTGGCGAGGATCGGCCCTGTCAAGTCCCAGCCTCCTCTACCGCTCGGTGCTTATTCTCGCCAAACGTAACCAACAGCCTGCAATCTACCACACTCGACAAGACGCTCCTCCAACATCGCTTGACCTGCCAAAGCGGAGTGCAATCCCTGTCTACACCTGATTCACCAACCAATCTCTGATCTCGCTTGATCTTGTCGTTGACCACCAACCAATTGTGTCGACCAGCATGTTGGGCCATTGTCTGATGTTGGTCCTTGTTCCGAGACTCCTTGTCGTTATATGGGGCCTGTCGGTTGGTCGCAAATATGACAGGATAGGACAGCAGGACAATCGAAATGGCTTGGTTCCCCTCGATGCTTTCCCCCCCTTCCCCTCTCACCATCTCTCCTCACCTCTGGCGAGACAAAATTCCAACTTTGACTGCCCTTTCAACCAAGTCCAAACCTACCCCGAGCCACCCTACCATAGTTCCACTCCGTGCCGTGTCGCACCCGTCACAGAATCTCGCAACAGGCTAGTTTCCCCTCATTGGCTGCATTTGCAAACTAACTAATCCCCCGCAGAACAGGGATACCCTCGCTTGGGCCCGGACACAAACCTTCGAAGACAAACCGTGGACCTTGAAAGCGCTCGCAGACATGTCTACTGCTGACGTCCAGGCTCCTCAGCATCCCGCCGGCGCTATCGAAGCCGCAGATGAGCCCGTCGACCCGAGTGAATTTGATCCTGTTGAGTGGGACCGGTCTTCCGCTGATTCGGCCTCAGTCACCTCAAGTGTCCTCGATCACGAATGGGAGAATGGACGTCGCTTTCACAGATTTCGACACGGTCGCTACCCGATGCCCAATGATGAGACGGAGCAGGATCGCGAGGACATGAAGCATACAATGTTTCTCGAGCTTCTTGTGAGTAACGTCATAAGCATATACTTGGCTGCGTTTGCACATCTAGAGCTGATGTTCCCCAATTCAGGATGGCCATCTGTTTCTCGCTCCTATTGGAGACGACCCTCAAAAGATTATAGACATTGGTACCGGAACCGGTGAGTCTATCCGTTTGAATAGTAATCAGCTGCTCCTCGGCCTCTGACAAGACAAACTAGGCAAGTGGGCAATTGAAGGTATTTCCTGGTGACTCGATCGACGAGGTTCATAGACTAATCCATCCGTGACAGTCGGCGACCTCTATCCAGGTGCATCTGTTCTGGGCATTGATCTATCTCCCATTCAACCTTCCTGGGCCCCTCCAAATGTCAAATTCTTAGTCGACGATGCCGAGGATGAATGGCTAAACGGGGACGACTACGACTTTGTTCATTTTCGAGCGATGGCTCCCCTTCTTCGGAAGCTTGATATGGTCCTCGCAGATGCTTACAAGTAAGACTGTATAAGAAGAAACACTACCAATGTCGCTGACCAATGCTGAAGTCATATGAAACCTGGAGCTTGGATAGAATTCCAGGAGTTGCACGGCCAGATCCATTGCGACGACGGAACTATGGCGGATGACGATAAGCTCAAGGAGTTCTACGAGCTTGTCGTTGAGGCTTTCCAGAATCTTGGTCTCGACTTGCACAAGGCGCGGGACTTGAGGCCTCACCTTGAGGCTGCTGGCTTCAAAGACATTCATTGTGAAATCAAAAAGATCCCAATCGGCATTTGGCCGAAGGATCCGACCCAGCGAGTGATTGGCAAGTACTCGAGGCAGGCCATCGAAATGGCAGCACCGGCGTTCACTGGTAAGCCCTTCGAAGCCATGGGAATCTCAAAGGTAGAGTCTCAAGTGTGGTGCGCAACCGTCAAGAAGGACATGGAGGACCTCAGCAAGCATCGTTACTACAACATGTTCTTCTGGTACGCTCAGAAGCCTAAGGATGCCCCCGTGCGGGACGACGGAGCCGGCGCATCAGGAGAGGATGACGCTTGATTGCCCAGGTCTAAACACATCATGTTCTAAAAACGGTTGCAACAAGCTGACGGATGAGGTCAATGTACAAAACTTGAGGTCGAAGTGGTTCCCGAACAGTATAGCGGTGGGGCCGTGGTGAATCGCTCAACTACCAGGGCGACCAGTTTGAGGATTCATACTATCCATACTAGGCCAAATGAAAATTTCGTTCCACATTGGAAATATTAAATCTTGCATGTGGAATGTGCAGGGCAAAGCGTCCCAATTCTGAACATGTCTACTTGACTATCTTGGTGAGAGCGTGGGTAGTGGTATCTTAAACTCCCAAGCATGCCGAGCTCCGGAGTGATGGGGAAGTGATTGCTGACTAATTTTATGGAGTAATTCGCGGAAGCTTCTCGGGGTCAATGCACAAGCGCGCATCGCAAGCTGCATTATCCTTTATCGTCAACCAAGCAACTCAAACCACAAGCAAGGCGTAAGAGATCACCCAACTACAATTACCCATTTCACGCAATCTTAATCCCGTGAACTCGAACTTCCGCCCTCATCAAAACAACCACGCAACATCAACAAACGAAACCGGTCGCATCTCCCATACCAAAGACCAGCGACAACCTCACCCGCTTCACCCGACAGCTCCCGGGAGCTCCCTCACCTCTCCGAAAATGGCAGTCGTAGCCCGCCCGGAGACAACCCAGATCCTCACTCACGCGCCGCAACCGACGACCTTCTCGTTCACCCCCTTCCTCCGCCAGACCTACCGCCACGAGCTCTCCTCCGACCGCCCGCAATGCAAGCCCTTCCTCGCGGGCCACTGCCCCCTCGGCGCCTCCTGCCCAGACCGCCACGCCTCCTCGCCATCCTCCTCCAACAATAACTCCGGCGGCGGCGGCGGCGGGCCCTCGCTGGTCTGCAAGCACTGGCTGCGCGGCCTCTGCAAGAAGGGCGAGAGCTGCGAGTTCCTGCACGAGTACAACCTGCGCAAGATGCCCGAGTGCAACTTCTTCATGCGCAACGGCTACTGCTCCAACGGCGAGGAGTGCCTGTACCTGCACATCGACCCGCAGTCGAAGCTGCCGCCGTGCCCGCACTACGACAAGGGCTTCTGCCCGCTGGGCCCGCGCTGCAGCAAGAAACACGTCCGCCGGAAGCTGTGCGTCTACTACCTCGTCGGCTTCTGCCCCGAGGGCCCCGGGTGCAAGTTCGGCGCCCACCCGCGCTGGAGGACGGACCTGGAGAAGCCGAGCGTCAAGGTCGAGGGCGAGGACGAGAAGAAGGACGGCGAGCGCGAGGACGGCGAGGCGGTGCCGGTGCAGAGGGAGCAGCGCATGCGGGACATGCACGAGGACCGCGGCCACGGGGACCGGAGGCACGGCCGTGGAGGAGGCAAGTGGCGCGATCGCGGGAACAGGAGGTTCCGAGGACGTGGTGGACACTGAGAGGAGCGGCACTGGAGTTGACGAGAAGAGAAGGGTGTCGGAGAGGGTGTGGGAGAGGGTGTGTACTATAGAGCATTTTTACGGCTTTCTTGCGTGGTACGGTTTGCGACTGCGCTTGGCTCAATGATACCAAGAGTTTATGAACCATGGGGTTCTTCGACAAAAGTGATGGGCCTGGAAATAAAGTGTTGCAATTGCAATAGTTTTGAACAGACTACACCGCGTGTTCAGAAGAGCGCAATGGGCGGCGCAACTGTACACGAAATATCTTGTTGCAACATGTATTTGAAAGTCTCCCAACAACCTGACTTATCTCAAACTCTGCAAGCACGTCAAATAAATGCCCTACTACAAATATTCATTCCGATCCTAAATGAACGCAAAAAACAAAAGAAGACGAGTATGACAGGACTCGAACCTGCAACCACGGCCAACTTGGTAATGCATACCGGAAGACCGCACGCTAGCCATTGCGCCACATACCCAGCTGTTGACTGTTACACCTCAAAAGTTTGCCTAAGTTGTGTGGACCTTGGGTGGGGTTGCTGCGTCGCCGCCGGAGAACATGCGACGAACCCCAGATTTGTAAACGGGCGCATGCAACACCCTGCATCAATGCATGGCAGGTTCACCGAAAAACAAACTCGCTTTTACGCTTACGTTGTTGGTGCTGTCCGATAAAGTGACCTTCGAGTTCAGCCAGCTGATCGGTCTTGTGCGTTGTCTGACTCCCAGTCAGACCGCCGCTAGATCCGTCGGATCAATAGTGACGAGGAGTGTCTTGCGTTACTCCAAACGACAAGAGTGTCTTCAAAACTTCACGTCTCCCGAAGTTCATCACGGACATAGCAAAGACTTCTGCAGCCTCCAGCAGAGGCAACTTGAGTGCTGAGAGACCTCCCCTTTGGACAACGGACGACATCATGTTCTCGAATGGGGCCGAGATGTGGAAAAGGGTAGTCAGGGAAAAGCAAGGACGCTTCTTGGCTCCAGGTTCGAAGATACTGCTGTTTTCACAAGGGACATATAAGCGGTTCTACGCCGCAATTGATGTCAACGCTCAAAACCCAATCTGGTGTTGTCTACTACGACTGCTCGAGCGTTTTGAACAAATTTTTGGATTTCGTGCTTCGCCAACGAGAAGAAGGAAACATCAAAGCCGATTACATATATGTTAGACTCAGTCACAACCTGGCCGACATGAAGCACTGATTGAGCTCTGATCCGGACAGTGCCTCCTGGCTGTTACCTGACGTAGTACGCGACAGGAGCGAAGAGCCGTGCGACAAGTAAAGGATCCTTCAACCTTCCGCAGGACTAGCTCCGCGAGGGTGACAGAAGAGTTACAGGTTGGACTTCGCTTGATGCGTAGACACGGCACCCCAACGCTTTCAGCTCAGCCAGCAGGATGCCTGCGCCTTGTGTGTTAAGATGGGAACAGGTTAAATAACGCGGTGCAAATCTCAACGGCTTTCATATACACGGGGCTGGGGCAGATGTTGGGCGATTGATCCCGAACGTATAACGAATTGCCTCATTTGGCTAACCTCATAGCTGTTGACCATGAAGCATGTTCGTCACCCATGCCGTGTATCGTGTAAGAGACGGCATGTTTGTCGTCATACCGCAACTCAGAATCACCCAACGGCCACTCTTCTGTCTATATCTCACCGTTCTACGTCTACGTTGCAGCTCGAACTCCTTTGACGGGGTGGCTCTTTGCCGGCCACATCGCTTGCATAGATAGCTTGCTTCCAAAACTGTCCCTCGATCAAATTGGAGGCGGGAATGAAACCGATTGGTTCGTCGAGTATGAAGGTCGAGCCAGTCGAAGATTAGATCAGACTTCTGGGGCGTATTCGGCCCCTGAAAGCAATAAAATGTGCACTAAATTGAGCCTTGAAAAGATCTGATGGATTGTCTGAATCTATGATGCTGCCAACATGCTATTCACGGCGTTGCGACCAAAGCCCATGATGCTCCAACGTTCTATCAAGCCCAGGTCAATGTCCACTCGGACTTCCATGCCCCCTTCGAAGTCAAAGACTGCAATCCGTGAATCTTGAGAGCACGAGAAGCGGTGTCCAGCGACCAGTTCTCACTTGCAAGAACCTGATCATTCAGAGTCACGGCCGAAACGTCCCGCTTGACTCCCATGATTGTGACATTGCCGAGAGGGTTGGCGTCCTTGTACTCTCCGGAGGGACTGGCCTTAAGAACACCGTCCAAGGCGGTGAGCTATACGTCTGTTAGCTTCCGTTTACACCAAAGCGAGCTCAAGAACATACCTCCACAGTCAGAGTAGCCTCCTGCTCCAAGCTCTCACCATCGTCCACGTAAAGATTACCCTGAGCGCCGCCCTCGCTGTCAAGCGCGACCAAGAGCCCCCACGGGTTGGCCCTGCTCTCTGTCGTCGTCTTGCCTGGCTCTTGAGTCGGAATAACGTACCCGCCGCGGAGGTACACAGGAATATGTCCAAGCGGCGCGTCGATGGTGACGTTTTGCCCAGAAGTAACTCCAGTGATGGCAGATTGGTTGTACCAGTCATACCAGACGGTGCCCTTGCCAAGACCGGGGAAGACGCCATCAACCGTGGTCGCCCCCTGTACAAGGCAGGGCGTAACAAGCACAGCCGGCCCCAGCAGAAACTGTCTATCCGCATCCGCCAGCCACGGCTCATCCGCAAACTCCCACACAAGCGCCTTCATCACCGTATCACCGAGGGTATGCGCCCTGTAAAAGGCAGTATACATGTACGGCAGCAGCGCATAGCGGATGGCCATGGCCTTCTTGGATGCGTCCGCCACGGTGCTCCAGCGGTACGGCTCCTGCGGGATACCCGCGATGGCGTTGTGGTTCCTGTAGAACGGGAAGAAGGCGCTCAGCTGCATCCAGCGCGCGCACAGCTCCATGTCGGCGTTGCCCGCGAAGCCGCACGTGTCGACGCCGAACATGGGGAAGCCGAAGATGCTGAAGCTCAGCGCCTGCGGGATCGAGAAGAACATGTATGCCCAGAGCGAGTAGTTGTCGCCGCCCCAGTGCCCGGCCCACTTGCCCGACCCGGCAAAGGTCGAGCGGCCGATGATGAAGGGCCGCTTGCCCGGGAAGACGGAGAGCAGCGCGTGGTAGGTGGCGTTGAGGATCTGGTGGCCGAAGAGGTTGTGGAAGTCGTACTCTTCGGAGCCGCCGTGGTGCGTTGCGTTGGGGGAGACGGCGTGCACGGCGAGGTCGCCGTGGATGTGGTCGATCACGTACGGTGGGTGATTGACGTTCCGGACGCCGGGGGTGGGAGTGGTGCGAAGGTAAGAGGTCGTCGTGGAGGTTGGCTCCGCGTCGTTGACGGCGGTGGATTTGGCAGCCTCGGCTGAAGCTGAGAGCGCAGAGATGGACGCAGCTTCGGTGGCGTTGGTCTTCTCGAAGCCTTCGGGGTAGGAGTAGTCTTCGTTGCCGGGTTCTCCTGGAAGCTGGAACGGGACATGGGCAGGGTTCTGGGTGAGATTCTTGCTTCCGCAGCTGCCCACGCAGAACGAAGCTACTTCGGACATGTCAATCCAGATGCCGTCGAAGGCAACCTTCTTGAACCAGGTCTCGAGCTCCGTCTTCCACCAAGCAAACGTCTTGCTCTTACCGAGCACGGCACCAACCCAATCAGGGAAGACTGTGTAGCCAGGCCACACAGCTCCGACATAGAGTGAGCCGTCTGGGTTGAGGACAAAGGCGTCTGAGGAAAGGCCGCGGTCATAGGTTGGGTAGGCGTCATCTTCCTTCTCGGGGTTTGGCGAGTAAATTGCTGAGTCGACAATCGGCACGAAGTGTTGTCCGTTCTTGTGGAGTTTGTCGAGAAACTTCTCGCCGTCTTCGTAGGTCCAATTGTTCTTATCGTTTTCGAAATCACGGTACTGGTTCATGTAATCGATATCGGCTGATGGTAGGTTAGCACACGGCTCTGTTATACCTTCGCAACGCAATGCTCACCCCAGATCGTTTCAAGTGGGATCTCAAACTTTGCAAAGTCGTCGATGACCTCCTGCAGGTTGTCCCAACTGGTGTAGCCCCATCTGCATTGATGAAAGCCCAGGGTCCAGTATTGCTGCATGGCAGGGAGTCCAACGGCGCTCTTTTGGTAAGAGGTAATGACAGAGTCTGCC
This sequence comes from Colletotrichum viniferum, assembly GCA_020226115.1. Classification (NCBI taxonomy): domain Eukaryota; kingdom Fungi; phylum Ascomycota; class Sordariomycetes; order Glomerellales; family Glomerellaceae; genus Colletotrichum; species Colletotrichum viniferum. Next base: position 1,705,060 of record JAGFBE010000008.1, read on the forward strand.
GTGGGACCAGCGTAGAAATAGAGGTCAATTGTTCCACCAAGCGCTCTCCAGGTAATGTTAGACTCTCGAAGCAGGATTTCCTGACCATGAGCATTTCTCATAAAGACGCCATGAGTAAACGATTTGTAATTAGCAGTCTTGTCCGTGGGCTCGGCAACGTAGACGAGCTCATCGGAATCAGCATCGGCTTTGTAGTATCGAGTGTCTAAGTAGATAGGGTGTGATCCGTAGATGTTTCCATCAATGGGGTCGCCAATGTCAGCAGCATAGATAGTCCCTAACACTGTGAGCCAAAGAAGTTCAACGATTCGGATGAGCCATCTTACTAGTCAAATTTCTGTTCAATCGAAAGCCGTGGATGACCTCACCAAGTCCATAAAGATTGTAGTTCTTCGGAAGAGGTGAAGCAAACTCAAAGAACTGGTCTTCGAAGACCAGCTTGGTCCCCACGGTGGTAAAGAGGACATCTCCAGTGCTCTTCCTTGTCACATTGAAGCCAAAAGTCGGCGCGTTGGCCCACTTGAACTCCAGGTCGCTGTCCGAACCAGCCGACTGAGTCTTCCCGTCATTTTCAGGTTTCGGAATCAGTTCCTCAGGGAGGATGAACCACGTATAGTTGTCCTTGCCGATATGTCTCGGCAGTATCTCGACATGAAGCCGGTCTGCCGCCTGGTACTCAACGACAAGCTTCAGAGCCTCAATCTCGTTGCCGTAGACGTTGCAAGCCTTGCCGGCGAGATCGAGGTCTGCTGTGAACCCGTGAGAAGTCTCTTGGACATTGGATGCCGTGTAACCGGGGCAGACACTCTGGGGGTCCACCGCCTCTGGGTCGAAAATGTTGGGGATGAGATCAGCGCCGACGTCTGAGTCCATGGCCACTGTGAACTGGGCATCGTTGCTGCTGGTCGTGGTCGTTGCCGTGTACGACGAAAGCTGGCGTCCAAACTGGTGTCCGACGTCTGCCACTCTGACGACCGCGCAGAGCCCGAGAACGGCCACGGCCGTGAGGATGATGGGTAAGCGGAGAAACATGCTGCGCTTCTGCTCTTTCACTATCGTCGCGCCTTTCTCGTTCAATATCGGTCCCGTCTGTCGCGAGCTGATCATCCGGATGCACTGCGAAAGAACGACGAGCGCCGCAATCCACAATATCAACGATGAAAAGAAGGCCGCCATCTCCTCCCCTCTTATACCCTTCCAATCGCCCCAATCGAGCCAGTTGTTCAGTGCCATGTTGTCGTGGAGTCGTAGCAGCTGCAGAGGAGAGTGGTGATGACCAACGGGAAACTGTCAGTTGTCCTACGAGGAGAAATGATCACATCACCGGCGTGGCATTGAGCGGCCTGACTGCGGTGTAGCTAGAGCTTTCCCCGCACAGACTAGAGAGGAGGTGGTTTGATGGTTTGAGGCGAGAGGAGCGTTCGGGGTTGGAGCTACAGCTTCTGGGGAAGCTTTGATTTACCGCGAGCTTTGTTCCGTGCAGCTGAAGCAAGGGAGCTAAGAAGAGTGCGGGTCATGACGGCATGCGCAGGTGCAGCGTGTTGGGTGTTGGGGTACAGCTGCGTGCGGAGTCTTGCGGAGTTCGTGCAGCGGCCTGCGGCGCGGCTCCGATCAGTCCCATGGGGTTTGTCGATCACCGAAGAAACCCCCGAAGATGTGTAAGTGGTCTTGCTTATCCTGACTACATCTTTTGACCCGTGAAGTTCTCATTGGTCAATTCTGAAGAATCTTCGCTGAAACTGCGATGAGGGGGAATCGTCAATATGCGAGAACCTTTCGACTACGAGGACATTTAGCCAGCATCGTCTTGCCGATGCCCAATCCCATTGCTGGTTAGTAGCTTCCACTGCCGGTGCTGCTTCGGTATGTCATGTGCTTCTCCACATAACAGGCATGATGGTATCAGAAGAGCCGGCGGGATAGACGATACCACGGGAGAAGGTCACAGTAGAGTGAGCATTTGGCAAAAGTCATTGAGGCAGCGGAGGAAAGCCACCTTCTTGTAACACGGCACAATGGGGAGACAGGTCGAGGGCATTTGAAAGATGCGAAGATCCTCAGTGTATCACGATTCATTCAGACTTCTGTTCAACGACATCTGATCCCAAAATACTTGCATGACCAGCATCAGGACTACATGTCCCATAAACTACGAATCAAATGAGAAGCAAATTGAATAAGTCATCTTCATTGTGTCTTCTACAAGGAGGGCCACTTGTCTCAGAAAGCCTGCAGACTCGTAGCCGTGGTGAAAGCAGCGCTGAACGACACCGTCCCGCCATCATACTCCACATATACATCGGTTCATCCGCTTTTTGACCCTCCGTGAATCTGTCTCGATCCCATTTATTTGCCTTATGTTCGGCTAAAGACTTGAGTATGAGTCCCTTTTGGATGCTGGATGATTGGGATTAAACAGAAACCGGATACCCATGAAACCGGGGGCCCGTCATGCTCATTACACACACTCTGATTCGTATATGGCAGCTGAGGGCCTCGATGGAGAATCATACTAGAGCACATAATTCGCTGTCGGTATTAATGGTGAGAATGCGAGAACTTGAACATCGTAGGAGTCTCCATAGCTTTCGATGGCTCCAACACGTAAATGACGGCGGCGACGCGAGGACGAGAAGTATCAACACGGCGGCCTGAATGTTCTCTGATCTTTCGCTAACAGGTTTCTTAAAATTGCGGACCGGATTTAATTAAGAGATTCGATTCGAATGTCTCATGAATATTATAACAACAAATGAAAACCTCGTGTTGAGAAAGGAACACCCTCCGCTTGGTTTCCTCGAGTGGCAAAGCCACCACTACAGAATCAACCACCTCCTCGCGTAGAACACCAAACCACCATCAGCAGCGGCAATGAAACAATAATATCTCTTCCAAAACCGTCGATTCTCAAACAGTTCCATGTCTTGCGGTCCATATTCTCGCCAGAACCACTCTTGGCTGTCCCCAACCAGGTTCCGCTTCGATGAACAAGCGTATTGCCGCCCATTGCCCCTTAAGCGAGGGGCGACCCGGATGACCCAGACGAGGGCTTCCCGAGGCCACCATTGCAGTTTGCGATGCCGACACACGAGACGGGGTTGGAGAGGTCGACGTTGGTGGCCGGTGAGATGTTGATCAGGCCGCCGGCGGGCGGGAAAGGCAGGCCCAGGGCCGTGGCTAGGAAAGCGGAGATGGCGAAGAGTTGGAAGTGCATTATTATTTTTTCGTGGTAAGGACTGAATGGAATCGGATCCGATTGAAAAATGAGTGTAGGGTAGAGGTAGGAAGGGTAGAAGACTTGGAACCCGTTTGCGCGTTGTGCAGTCTTATATATCTATCCATTAGAACATGGAGTGACTCCCGGACTGGCAGGCTTCATTGAACAGGGCCGAGCAAATTACCGTTTTGAAATTTCTGGGACGTACAGCCTGAGTCAGTTAGAGATGATTGTTTTGTCTGATTTATTGTCTTTACTGTCGCCTACGCTCCGGTTCAGGCAACGGCGATTGGATCAGCACAGAGGCGGACTTAAGAGCCGAGACAAGGTAAAGAGGCAGTTCTGTACATCATATTCATGATCAATAGGTCTTCTGAGGTGCAAGCCGACTTCTCGCAACAATAGAGGCGCCGCGACATGCCAAAGATCGTCCCGAAGGCGTTGGCTCTAGCGGGCCGTGGCGGCGGCGTCAAAATGCTAACTAGCTGCCGTTGACGTTCCCGCTTGGCCGTCGACGGGCAACGCTGGCAGAGGGAATGTTCTGTTCTGTTCTGACTTTCTAGTCAATTCTACGATTTCAAAAGTATCCAACATTGATCCATAAGGACAGTCAGTTTCGTGATACCGGGCTAGCCACCCTTGTCCCGGACCCGAAAAGTGGGTCCCGACCGGGCCCGTTGCGTAGTGCCGCCGGAAGGCAGGGGAGGGGCCCCAGTCAGCACCGCTCCAACGCACTCGGAAGCCGTTAAGATTTCGGGCGTTGCTGGTGCTGCGATGTCAGTAGAAGACATCCTCCGTTATGACGGAGCAACCGAGGAAGGGGTAAGGTTCGACAGGCCTCCATGGTATCGTCGTCACGGGTATTGCTGCCCGGGCTGGAGACGTTATCCAGTCAACAACATGGATGTGCTTCTCTTTTGCAAAACATACCTACCAGCCTCAACATGATCCTGTCGTCAAGAACCGATTCCCGCCATCACAGTTTCTTCACAGATGGTGCCCAACACAGCCTCACGCGTCGACCTGAACATCGCTCGAACACCTTCCTCTGCACCTACTCATCGTCATCCAAACATGAGCTTCCTCCCATCCCACCAGGAAGCTCTAGGCGAACCGAAATCCCACGGGCCTTCGGCAACCTTCTCCATCAGACTAGCACACGCAATGTCGTCAGCCCCAAAATCGAACAGAGTATGCAAAAGCCAAAAAAACCAGCAGACCACAATGCCTCTGTTTCAAACAACAGTGCAATGCACGCCAGCGCAGTGATGTCAAGAAACCTCCCGCCCCCCAGGGATCCCTTTCCCCCTCTTTCAGAAACACTGCAGATGAGGCTTTGATAGGTGCGATCAGCCACACCTCCTCCAGACCGGACGCGCGCGCACGACAGGGGTCTTCCCATCTCGGCGTGTGACGTCACCGCTGCGGGCAAGAGCTCTCTCTCTCTCTCTCTCTCTCTGGCCTGCCATCGCATTCTGCCCATCAGCTCAGATATTACCAAAACGCCGCAGTACAGACGAGTATATAAATCCACCTACCAAGCCACTTCCGTCATCATGCATATCTCCCCTGTCCTCCAGCAGCGCCCATCACCCAGCTTACACTAATAAAAAGACCCCCAACGGGCCATCGAGCTAAATGACGAACAATAAGAACGACAACAAACTCGCAAACGTCCCCATTCTCAACAAACTCACATCCAACTCGAACTCGTCCTCGTCCTCGTCTTCCTGGACAGGTTCATCATCGACTAAGAAAAGTCATCACACGCCGCACTACAACTCCACAGACCACCACCACCTCAGGATGCCCGTCGGAAACAACGACCAGAACAACGGCGTCACGGGCGCCGCCAAGTTCGTCACCTCGGCGCTGGGCAACACCGTCGGCGGCGTCACGCGCACCGTCGGCAATGTCACGGGCGCCGCGACCAAGGGCGTCGGGGACACTATCACGAGCGCGGGCGGCAGCGCCGGGCGGCCCATCGGCGACGGGCTCGGCAACCTCGGCGGCGGGCTGCAGAATGCTTTGAACTCGGTGGGGAAGGGCGCGGAGGATGCGGGGCAGTGGAAGAGATCGTAAATAATGGCTAGGATACTGTCGCCGGAAAATTGGATGAAAGGATCCTGAGATTGTATTATTAGGAGCGTTGTCCATTACATGAAATGATTCACCCTATTCTACTGTGTTCCTGGATGACGTGTTGTTGAGTGAAGTAACTGTCATATTGTGCGATAAACGCTTTATCGTACTCTACTTCGAATAATTATAATACACCACGCCATGGGGAATTGGTGATACACACTGAACGGCGATGCGGTCTCGTTCATAAATTTTCCAAGCTCAAGCTTGTAACCTTCGTCCACAATCCACTCAGAGGTTACTACGACTAATGCTCCGAAACTGGCGCAATTTCTACCATTCCAGTTATGCTTCACCGCATTTCTTTTACAATGCGCAATTTGTAAGTTTCCAACTGCTCCTTCGTCATCTTGCTGGGGCCGCCCGCGAACTCGTCAACGCCGTTGTTGTTCTTGGGGAACGCAATGACATCCCTAACAGACGACGCGCCGCTCAAGACAGCCACGAAGCGGTCGAACCCGATGGCGAAGCCGGCGTGCGGCGGACACCCAGAGCCGAGGGCCTTCAGCAGATGCGAAAACTCCTTGACCTTTTTCTTATCCATCTTCAGGATCTCTTCAAAGATGAACTTTTGGATCTGGGCGACGTGAATACGTCTGCTGCCGCCGCCGAGCTCGACGCCGTTGAGCACGAGGTCGTAGTGATCTGCCTTGGCCATGATCGGATCAGTGAAGAGTAGCTCGAAATCCTCCTCTGAGTGCGGCGCCGTGAACGGATGGTGGGTGGCGGAGAAGCCTGCCGCGCCGCCCTGCCCACCGACGTCACCCTCCTCCGTGAGGGTGAACATTGGGAAGTCGGTGACCCAGAGAAACTTGAAGGAGTTGTCGCGGTCGATGAGTCCGGTCCTGACAGCCTCGTGGTAGAATGCGATTCTAATCTCGCCAAGCTTGGTTGAGCCGCCCCCGCGAGGCCCCTTCTTGCACGCTTGGAAGAAGACAACGTCGCCATTCTGCAAGTCGGAAAAGCCCGAATCCTCCGGAACATGGGGCAGAATGCTGTCGATGCCTGCCGGCCCAAGGGAGGAGAACCCGTTCAGAGGCTTGCTGCTGTCGAACACTAGGGCCACCGGCCCACCGTCTGGGTTTTTGGAAAGATTCGCGGGCAGGTCACCCATGAATTTCAGCAGGGCCTTTGACACGTCGTACTTGTCAGCGTCGTCCCGGGGGCTGAACTTCCATGTTTCGACAGCGGGGTCTTTGAGGTCGCTGATCATGCTGATGAAGTGTCGGTCGAGGTGCTTATCGACGCGGCATATCTGAATGGTGTCAGTCAAAGACAGGCAAGCAAGCGTTGAGACTGACCCTGTTCGGTATGCGCAAGTCTGGCTTGTCGGATCCGTAGAGATCCATACAGTCCGTGTACTTCATCCTTATGAACGGCGTCGGAATGACAGGGTATTCTTGGTAGAGTGGTGTTTGAGAGTCGTCCTTTGCACCATCTTGGACGCTCTGCTTCCAATCCTGACCATCTTAGTCTTTGAATAGCCTTCGTGTGAGACGTGATCTGCCTACCTGGAGGGATGCCTTTTTGACTGGTGAGAACCCCTTCTTCCCAATCTCCATGACATATTGCTCTCGCATGGCCTCCCAGGCTCTTCCAACGACGTACTCGACGTCTTCCATAATGTGCTTTCCCGTGGCGAAGGACTTCTCCATGTCAAGCTGTACAGCATGTCAGCCGCGCAGCTTTTGACCTTGAGAGGATTATACAAACCTGGGTGAACTCGGGCTGCCGGTCAGCACGATGATCTTCGTCGCGGAAACATCGCGCAAATTGGTAGTAGCCAGACATGCCAGATGCCATCAAGACCTGCTTATATTGCTGTGGACTTTGTGGCAGAGCATACGCATGCCCGACCTTCCGCGTTGGCACGATGAATTCTCTGGCACCTTCAGATGTCGATTTGAACAAGACTGGGGTTTCCACGTCCATGTAGTCCCTATCCACCATAGCTTGTGCCAGAGTTGTTTTGAGCTGAGCACGGAAGCGCAATCTCTCGCGCAGGTCCTTGTGGAAGCGCAATTGCAAGTGGCGCTTCTCTGGTGGGAAATGCGGGTTTTGGCCGATGATGATTTCAGGCGGGAAGTAGCCAAGGTGTTTTATCGACTCCAAATCCATCTCAAAATGCGACGTGGTAGAAGCCTCAGTGACAGTGCCCGAAGCAAGAACTGCACTAAAAGGGCGTATCTTGCTCAACTTATCAACCTCCTCCTGCCCTTTGGCGGCGATCTGACCTATCCGCTGACCATTGCGTTCTAAGCTGGCGAAGGCCAAATTTCTGCTGACCTTTCGAAGTTTACTGATGTAACCGCTGATGGTGATTTTGGCTCCGACATGACCCCAAGTCTCAGGCTCGGACATGTCAGGGGTGGCAACTGGGTAGTCCAATATCAGCCATAGAACCTCTATATCGATTGGCATTCCCGCTTACAGCAAGTCTTGAAGTTCTTTGAGAGAGCCGTGTGAACATCGTCTGCCTTTGGACTGGCTGTTGATCCACAGCGACTTTGCTGAGAGAAGGAAATCGAAGCGCAACATGGCTGCTTTGAGATCAATACTAGCCCTCGAGTTACAGATTGCGACTGCGATATGCGAGAATGCAGGCTGGCCAGGCCTCTCATCCGACAGCACTGTCGAAGCATTTTGAAGGGCTATGAAGGCGTCCAGCGGTATAACGAGAGCCGCTGACAATGATTTCAAGATTGAGATGTATTTGCGACTAGTAGTCCAGTACTGAAAAATCTCAATGGCGCAACATGGCGGGTGAATATCCTTGGCGGGTCAGATTTGACGTTGAATATTCATGAGAAGCTATCGCAGCTCAGCCCACTGAACCCGCCCATCCGACATTTTCGCAGCCAATGCGCGCCAGGGGGGGCAGTCGCGCTGCAGGGCACCTTCACCTTCACCTTGGCAGCTCAGCTGTGTTGCACCTCAGGCAGGAGGCGGGTCCCCACCAAAAAAAGTGATTAGCGCGGGGCAGGCTCCCCCGTATAAAAATTCTCGCGTCGAGCTCCCAAAATCCTCTTCTTTTCCTCTTTATGATTCTTCCATTTCAAAAAAGTGTATGTTTGGTCCGCCCCCCGGTATCGCGCCGCACCGCACACACCGCATCGAGAAACTTTACTGACAACGATTCTGCAGGTGATGAAAGCCGCGCGTGTTTAATATGATGCAGCTCCCGCTGTCCGAGGCATCCAAGCTCTTCCCTTCGGGCGGCTTCAGGGCAAAGGTGTCGAGGGCGGTGGGAGCCATGATCTAGGCGTTCGACACGACCTTGTTACAACATCGGACGCGATGAAAGGCAACTCTGATTTTTGTCGAAATGGAAGATTCTACGAGGGTTCTGGGGGCTTTTGGCACGCAGCAGTAACCGACAGACCTGTCAGCACCAAGTGGCGCCTCAGGTCCCGTCTGTGTTGACTGACCGGTGATGCGCACAGGTGCGGCCGGGCGCGTTTTTACGTTATTCCCGCCGTACATCGGCCGGACATGGTCGATTGGCCCAGTTTGCGACACATCGGATGTTCCTACCTTTCGCAGTCGTTGCCGACGGAGCTTACTCTTGTTGGAGAGCTGGGTTAGCTTGGGTGTGGGAGGCACGGATGAAGGCAAGTCGAGACTGGGAAAGCCAGCGAGGGAGCGAAATACGAGTCGAGCATTCAGTGTACAGTAGCAATTTGACCTCGCCGGTGCATACACACTGACGGGGAGGACGCCCTGTGCGGGTGGCCAGCAATATCCCAGACTTTTATGAATCAAACAAACAAGACCGATGTTGGGGAGAAGTAAGATGCGGTACATGTGAAGAGGTGGCCAGCGAACCCCATGTTTCTTGCTTGTGTTTCAACGGCCATTGTGCCGTTGGATGGCGTTGGAGTTGTTGCACTGCCGAGCGTGAGGGGCTCGCTGGTGTATCCGTACCTGCCTTGGCTGCTGTATTATTCTGAGCGTGGTTGGTTCATTGGCGAGGGAGCGTTCACATTGGCGGCTGATTGATGTGCTGTCAAATCCTCGGATTGGTACTGAATGCGGTTCGGGTCGTGTTTTCCTGGGCATTTGGAGGGCGAGACACACCGATCGGAAGAAGAAAAAAAAAAAAAAAACCAACCTGCACCCCGGCAGGTCGGAGCTGCCAGTGTTCGTCCGTGTCAGTAAGGTATTACCATTAGATGGGGGGCCGCCTTGACGGGACCTCGGGGTCGTCCTGAGGCCCACCTCACACACTCAGGCGGCGCTAAAGAGGACGCCGCACTGATAGAGAATCTCTTCAGCGGCGGGAGATGCTTGGTGTGTGTCGCAGTTGAGGTCGCAGTGCAGCGCAGCGCAACGCCAGGACCACCGATGGCGTACCTGACCTGACCTTACCGTACCTAACTGAGGTACTTTACCTCACTAGGTACCTTACATGCACCGCAAGTCCTCTTCCCTCCACGTTGTTGGAATTGGATGCCACGGCGACAGGTGCCGACTGCCAGCATCACGAGCCCGCAAAACAGGCACTCGTGGACAGGGTTCCCTACCACTGCTACCGGCATAACCGGGTACGTGCTTTATTGTACTAAGGTACGGATGATAGATACCCCTAAGGCCTATGGTCCATCGTGTGGCACAGCTGCTGCCACGACAGAGGTATTGGGCAGAGTCGAAAAGGACATCTACATCTCCAGGCGACTCGAGTGAAGATAAGGGGAAGACAAGTAGGAAAAGGAAAGGTGACGACAGGACCAAGACTCGTCCTAGTGTCCGTGGCGTAGCGATGCAGACGGGAAAGCAGAAGGGCTGCCCAGGAATCAGAGGCCGCGGCCGCTAGGCGCACCGCACCTGGACCTGACCTCTGGACTTGCACCTCCCCCCCCCCCCCCCCCCCGTCCCTCACAGGCTCACAGCCCAGGTTACGTAGCAGCCCGACCAACCGACGGCCGTCGTCTTTCCCAATTCAAGACCGTGGCCCGTCCTCCTCCACCCAAACCCACCACTTCCCGACCAAACGTGGCCAACGTCGATACTGACGCTGCCCGCCCTCATTTCCCGAATACCCAACGTTAGCTCCTCGCTCACGCTCCGCTCCATCAGGCGCGCCGCCATATCTCGACAACTGCATCGCCAAATCTGTATCCTTAATCACCATCTCCGCGGTCCCTTTCCGATATCCCAACGCCCTGTCATGGCCGTTGGTCCTACCCCGGAGCCCGAACCACTCGTCCTGCATTGAAGCTTGCCAGGGCCCAATTTCGCCCAGCTGAGGGTTTCCCTGGCCTGCAACCCGCCTCCGTCGCGCCCCGTCACCGATACTTCTCCCGTCCGTCGACCACGACCCCGTCTGCATCTCTAAGAAGCGCAGACCTCGCGATAATCCATCTTCCTGTAAAGGAGCAATTAACCCCCTCGAGATACCCCGTCGAGGCCCGTGACGGCCGTTTCCTTTCGACGGTTTTCCTTTTCCGCGACTTTCGTCCGATCGCAACCCTCAACTCAGCTTTCCCTTCTTCGCCAAGCTCACCGGCTGCCACGAGTCCCCGACAGCGACGAACAACCACTTCGATCCGACCGACAAAATGTCAAGCTCCTTCGAGAAATCGGTCAAGGGGGCCACCAAGATCAAGGTTGGTTAAGGGAGGCGGCGACGGTCATTCCACGCCGCTAGCTCTTCGCGCCTCGCCCGATCATGACGACGCTGACTTTATTGCCTCTAGGCCGCGCCACCCAAGACCAAATACATCGAACACATCCTCGTAGCGACACATGCCGGCGAGGCTGGCGTTGGGGAGGTCTTTCGCGCCCTGCAGTTCCGTTTGCGAGACTCGACATGGACCGTCGTCTTCAAGAGCTTAATCACCGTTCACCTGATGATCCGTGAAGGCTCACCCGATGTCACACTTTCATTCCTCGCGAGGCACCCCAACACGCTTGCTATCAGCAGCTTTACGGACGGTATGTAGATAGTGAGGCTGTCGATGAAGACGGTGGATGCGGTGCTAACAACGCATAATAGCCCAGACACAGGGTCGGAACATTCGGCATTACGCCAGCTACCTGAGCTCCCGAGCAAAGGCGTTTCGCGAAACGAAATGCGACTGGGTCCGGACCAAAGAATCGAGGTTGGAGAAGCTTACGGTCGAAAAAGGCCTGCTGAGGGAGACGGAAATTCTCCAAACCCAAATCACAGCCCTGCTGAAATGCGATGTGAGTCTTACGTGGTTGGATATGGCTGGGTTCGGGTATTGACGTCGAGCAGGTACTCGAAGGCGAAATCGAGAACGAAATCACAGTCACCGTATTCAGACTACTGGTGCTTGACCTTTTGGCTCTCTTCCAGGCTCTGAACCAGGGAATGATTAATATCCTAGGTAGGTCTTGGAGTTCGCGCACATTGTATACTTGCTAACTAGCCAGGCAACTTCTTCGAAATGTCAAAGGTCGACGCCGAGCGAGCCATGGCCATCTACCGCAACTTCACCAAGCAGACGGATTTCGTAGTGCAATACCTCAGCGTCGCACGGCAATTTGAGCACCAGACCCGCGTCGAAGTTCCCAAGCTGAAGCATGCGCCCGTTAATTTGGGCCGGCAACTGGAGGAGTATCTGCACGATCCCGACTTTGAGGTCAACAGGAGGCAGTACATCGCCGAACAGCAGGCGAAGAAGAAGGGAGGAGGTGCGATCATGAAATCAGCGGGTGCTGTGTTCGATTCCAAACCCGCGCCAGCAGCGAACAACCCGTTCCCGAGCACCAACGGATTTTCACAGCCGAAGACTGAGACTGCCAAGGGACCTGCGCCGGATCTTATTGATTTCTTCGAATCGATTGAACAGAACCAAACGACGATGGCGCCGAACCAGCAGCAACATCAGCAACAGCAGCAGATGCCTATGCAGACTGGCTTTGCCCCCAACGGTCAATTCCAACCGCAGCCTACAGGCTTCCAGCAGAATGGGTTTGGAGCGCAGCAGCCGCAGAACGGATTCGCACCTCAGCCGACAGGATATGGTACCAATCCATACCAGCAGCAACCGCAGCAGCAGCAACAACAGAGCACAAACCCCTTCGGCCAGCCTCAACAGCAGCCCCAACAGCAAGCACCACAACCACTGCAACCCGCCTTTACTGGGGCTGGATTCGGCGGCTTCACCCCTCAACCGCAACAGCCTTTCCAGCCTGGTACTCTTGGTGCCATACCGCAGGACTCCGTGGCTAGCTTCCCTACTGGTGCGACCGGCATGCTTAGTCCCAACTCGGCTCAGCAGATGACGAATCCATTCCGGGCGTCTATGTTGATGGCCCAGCAAACGGGAATGTCTACTAATACCGGGTTCTCGAGCCCAGCCAGCCCTCAGCCCAATCTCAACAGGCAATCTACCAACCCTTTTGCGAGATCTTCGCCTCAAGCGCAACAACCATTCCCGACCGCGCCTGCGCCTGATAACTCTCCGTTTGGCTCTCAGCCGAGCCAGTCGACGACGCAACTCCCGACCATTGCACCTTTGCAGCCGATGATGACTGGCACCAACCCGTTCGCCAAGAACTTCACCGGGCAGCAAATGCAGCAGCAAAGGCCCGCTACCAGCTCTGGTGCGCTCGTTCCACAACCAACAGGGACCACGAACCCTTTCCGCCAGGGTGCCTTTGTGAACCACCAGACAGGCATGGGCTGGCAGCACAACCAGCAGGCCATGGGTGGAGGGCTGGATTCTTTGGATACTGTGCCCGTTTTCCCGCGACCTATTCAGCAAAGTCCCTGGCAGACATAATACCGACTGTTTCAAAGATGGCGCCGCGAGCATCATTGCATGCGACGGGGCAATTTCCTTCTCTAGTTTCTCATCTCAAGCGAGGCGTTGTTCTGGGTTTGCTTGTACTACGGAGGGAGGGTGCTTAGACGGCTTGCGAAAAACCAAGCTCGGCAACGGATAAAGTCACTAGTGGAAACCGGGCATTATCATCGATGCCTGAGCTTGAAAAATGTATTATCTAGTAAGCAGACTTTAGAAAGTAATTTTTGCATAAGGGGCAGTTGTCTCCCCCAGGACTCTTTTTGAATCTCCGCTTCTCATGTACTATTTTGTGTCACCGCCATCTAGTGATCCTGTCCAAATACCTGCCAAACGCCATCGCTATGCCTGCCCAAAATGTCGCGATAAACAACAAAAACTAGAAAACGTCATCCACATCCATCCGCTGACTCGTCACCCCCGTAGCGGCCGCCGCAGCAGCTTCCGCGGTAGCAACCTTCTCCGGCCCCTTCTCGTCATCAATAAACACAGCCAACCCCGAGAACGCCTCAAACATGGCCCGCCCCAGGTACTCCTCCGCGCTGTACCCGCCAACCACAATCTCGTCCTTCTTGCGCGCGTCGTCGACCCAGGGGTTGCGGTACTCGTCCAGCGGGCCAAGGGCATACCGCTCCATGTCGAGGCGCAGCCCGCCAAAGGGGTCGTAGGGCTTGTTCTCCTCCACAACGCGCTTCTTCTCCTTCTTCAGGCCGCGGATGGACAGGCCCGGCGCGGAGCTGCCGGTGGCGTCGGCGAGGGAGCTCGCGGCGGCGGCCATCCGGCCCTGGCCGCGCTTCTTGAGCAGGATGCGGTTGAGCGTCTGCTTGGCCTCGCCGACGTCGCCGGAGGCAAGGCCGTCGAGCATCTCCTCGCGCATGCGCTGCTCCTTCTTCTTCTCGGCCTTGTCCTCCTCCATGGCCTCCGCGCGGCGGCGCCGCGCCTCGTCCTTCTCGGCCTCGAAGCGCGCCACGCGCTCCGCCTCGGACTCCTTGGCCAGCCGGCGGTTGCGCTCGATCTCGGCGCGGTGCGCCTGCTCCCACTCGATGAGCCTTGCCTCGGCGGCTTTCTTTTCCGCGTCGGTGCCGGAGATGATGTCGAAGGTGAGCGTCTCGACCCACTCGAGGTAGCCGTTGTAGTCGGCGAGGGTCTCGAAGTCGTCCTCGACCTTGTTGAGGACGGCGGCGACGCGCCGGCGGATGTCGACCTCGCGCTCGACGGCGAGGTCGCCGAAGTAGGCGGACTTGAAGCCCTTCTTGCGCAGCGTCTTGTGGCAGCCGGCGTAGGGGCACTGGTTGGGCCCGTCGGAGAAGATGCGGGCGACGCAGTTGGCGCACATGGGGTGGTAGCACTCCGGGTTGATGAGGAACTCGAGGTCTTTGTTGAGGTAGCGCATGGTTTTGCAGACGGGGCAGACGGAGTCGTCGGTCTGCACGGCGCCGCCGTTGGGGGCGCGGGCGGCGGACATGGTTGGGTTTGTTGGTTGGCGTGAATGCTCGTGGATGGGGTTTGGTTTCGTTCGTAGGTTTGAGACCGTCGGGTCTTGGGGGAAAGGTTCGATGGACGACGGAGTTGACTCAGGGCGGCATCGAATTGGGTTGTTGGAGGACCATCGAGGTTGCGATGGGGTTTGGGTTTGAAGAGATCAAGCACCGCGCCTGCGTGAAAGGAGCGAAGTTCACGATTGAGATGCGCCCCAGATCGACGGTGGTGGCTTGTAAAGTTGAAGGCGAGGCTGATTGGGAAGCGAAACGTTTATTAAGCGAAGCTAATTGGCCAGAGCTCCCCGATCGAAAACGCACGGTCCGGGGGGCGTAATACGGGGGGTTGATGGTGGTGCAGTGCAGCTAAGCTACCCCTCCAAGAATTCCGTCAGCCTTTCCAGGGTCTTCTTCGACTTTTGCCATCGTTCTGTATACCGCAAAACCGCAACCATGGCCGACAAACCTGGTATGTGTTCACCCCCTCTTGCATATTGGAGAAGAAATGCGACGCAAGATACCACAAAGTACACTCAGAAACTGACCACGCGCAAATCCACACAGAACCCACCCCCGCCGAGGAGGCCGCCGCCCGCGCTAAGGAGGCCGAGGAGCAGGCCGCGCTGCCGTACAAGTGGCAGCAGACCATCGCCGACGTCGACGTCACCTTCAGCGTGCCCGGCAACTACAAGAGCAGGGACCTCGTCATCGACCTGAAGAAGAACACAATCTCCGCCGGCGTGAAGGGGCAGGAGCCGATCATTAAGGTATACATTACCCCAGGGGAGGTACATCATCACCACAGAGGAGAAAGGAAACTGACACGGAAGGACACAGGGCGACCTCCCCCATGCAATCATCGTCGACGACTCGACCTGGACGCTGGCCTCGGCCGCGGACGGCACCAAGACGGTCGAGATCCACCTGGACAAGGTGAACAAGATGGAGTGGTGGCCGCACGTGGTCAAGGACGCGCCCAAGATCGACGTGTCCAAGATCCAGCCCGACACGAGCAAGCTGTCGGACCTCGACGGCGAGACGCGCGGCATGGTCGAGAAGATGATGTGGGACCAGCGTCAGAAGGAGATGGGCCTGCCGACCTCCGACGAGCAGAAGAAGCTCGACATCCTCAAGAAGTTCCAGGCCGAGCACCCCGAGATGGATTTTAGCAACGCCAAGATCAGCTAGACGAGCCATGATGTAGAAGAGGGTGACGACGAAGACATTTAACAAAGGCACGCACACACACGATACATAGGCGTTGGTGAATTGAAAGTGTATTCATTACGAAAACTAGTTTACGGGACGAGAAGATGTCAGGGGTGAAACGAATCGCCGAAACCATGGGAGAGCAGAAGCAAACGGTTATGGCGTCAGAGAGCCCATGTGTTGTGACATTCCTCTTGGATCCGCTAGTAATGGTGAAGCAGATTGAATGCTGCAGCCCATCAATTGTCAGATTAATAAGCGGTCCGTCGCTACAACGCGTCCCTGGAAGACGAAAAAGACCATGCACTGTGAAGAAGCAAAGCTGGACGGATTAGTGGTTGACGACAGCAAAGAGGTTGATAGCAAAAGCACGTCAGGAATCCTTAGAGCACAGGTTCGCCGACATGAGACCCGACATTGGGTCTATGAATCCAATTTCTATCCGCTCTAAACACCTTCGCATGTCCTGACGGATGGCGTTGGAAAAGCAAGCAGACAAGAGGGCATGGAGCAGCCTCGGCGCACGAATCACTTGACACGGCATCTGGGATGTTGATTAGCGAAGATTTCTGACGGACTGATGCAAACAACATTGGAAAGTAAAAGTGGTATCAGAAAGTAGAATACATCCACACGTATTTTGGTATCTCGGACAGGGATAACTGTATTTTTGATGTCTAATTCATCATTTGGGAGGAGGGGCTGAAGCGAAAAAGAAGATCGTCTTACCTGGGATGATGGATGGCGCGGGCGTGTGATGTGTGAAGTTATTCACTTGGTTGAGTATCTGAGGATTGAGTCAGTCAAGTCTTCCCGAAGACGAGTCCAGTCATAACCAAAGAAAAGATGCCAAATCAGAAGGTAGATTACATCCACACATATTTTGTATCTCGGACAGGGATAACTGTATTTTTGAAGTCTAAATCATCATTTGGGGAAGGGTGTTGAGGAAAGAAAATATGACCACGTACCTATTGGGTTGAAATCCGGCCGTCTACTGCTTGGAAAGACGAGCAGCCTTGAACTTGCTGATGCGCTGACCGCCTTCAGCCTCGTCCAGTGGCCGGATCACAGAGGTGTCTTCTTGCAAGAAACCACCCTGTTTCTGGATGAAGTTTCTCCGCTTGCGGTGGTACTCGTCGGCAACGTCTTGGTCGATGAAGTCATCCCCAAAGGCGTCGTCCTCCATTGGGTTGGCCTCTTTCTCCACGATGGCATCGGCGAGCGTCTTGCCTTCTGGGCCGGTAGGGGCAGTGGGTCGGTCCTGGTCGAGGAAACGGACAGGTACATCCATTGGACCCTTGGGGACAGCGTCGTCGTCAACGACGGTCGGGGCTGCTCTTTGCTTTTTGAAGCGTGAAGCCTTGCGTGTAGACTTGACTTCTGTTTGCTGCGCAGGGCCAGAGCGCTCAACAATGTCGCTTAGAGGCTCGACGATGGGCTCTGTGGGAGCCTCGGGAGCGACAACTGGCGGCGATGTTGCAGGCGTTGTCTCAGGAGCAATATCGAGGTTTTGGGCGAAGCGAACACTCTTCTTGCTGTCAGACTCGGTCGGCGAAGAGGTTCGCAGGCTGGAAGCGACTGGGGAAGGCGTAGACTTGGGAGGTTCTGAAGCGTTGGCCTGCTCGCCACGCTTGATAACGATGCGACCGATGCCTTGCTTATCCTCGTTGTCAGAGTCATCCGCCTCTTCCTCGGCCTGCTCCGTAAAGCGAGACTTGACACCAAGTCGCTTCTCGAGCTCAAGCATCCGCTGATGGTAGCCGTCGTCAAGGACGCTGCTGATGGAGCGTCCGTACTTGTCCTCTTCCTCGTCCTCGTCAAGGTCAGAGTAGTCGTACTCCCAGTCATCGTCGTCATCGCCGGAGCCTTCCTCGAGCGTCAATTCGGCGACGACAGCCCCGACCTCCTCCATACCGTACTTGAGCATCTCTCGGCGGAGGAGTGCGTCTTCCTCAGTCTCGCCCTCGGGAACGACAGGAGGCTGCCGGCTGATCTCCTCCTGATCCTTCGCCGTCTTCATGATTTCTTCCACGCGCTGGGCGTTTCTGGAAATCTGAGGCTCTGAAGCCGGCTTGGTGTCTTCCGAGAAAGAGACAGTCTTCGTGACCGGGACGATGTCGCCGACCTTGTGCTCAGGCTGGGGCGGCTCGATGGCAGGAACGGGTTCCTCCTTCGGTGCTGGAGCCTCAGTAGGCTTGTCGGTGACATCCTCGACGATCGCTTCGAGCTTTTCCGACCTCTCAGTCTTGCCCTCAGGAATGTCCTTGACGCCGGCCTTCTCCAAGATCTCCCTGATCTGCCCACTGGAGTCGCCCGGACGCTGGAGCCGACTAGCAACAATGTTGCCTTCCTCGTCGAGCTCCTCGATGATCTCTGTTATGGGCAGGCCATCTTCGTCGCGCACGTCGGGGTTGCTAACAATGCTGGCGGCGGCGTGCTTCTGCTCGGCGGACTCGAGTTGCTTCTCGAGCGTCTCGATGTTCTTGGACACGTAGTCGATGCGACGCGTCAGGAGATTGACAATCTGCTCAGCAGGCTTGAGGTCGATCCTGCCAAACAAGTCGTTGATCTCCTTCTTGTCGACGACCTCGCCCTCAAAGTCCCGGCGGATGCGCGCGAGGTGCTCAGAGCTGGCGGGTTGGGGAGCAGACTCGATCTCCTCTTTCAAGGACTCATACTCCGCGTCCCATTGTCTCCAGTGCTGCAGAGCCTTCTGCAACTTGGCGATATTGTCTTCAAGTTGCAGACGGTGCTTTTCGAGGTCGAGAAAGCTGTCTCTGACTGTGGCCATGGTGGAGGGAAGATGGGAGAGATGGATGGTCGGAAGAACAGGGACGACAAGAAAAAAAATCCAGCGGAGCATGGAATTTCGGAGCTTGGACTGGATTAGGTAACCGACTGGCCAGGGTCGCGTCGCATTACGTAAGTGCGGTCTAGGTTGCGCGTGCCCATTTTCTTGGTGGGGGTGCCGTGGATGCCTGCTTGTCCCACCAATCTCACCCAGATCATGAAGCTCAGGATCAAGTGTCACACAACGACCTAAGCCTAGCATTTTCAAATTTGTCCATTGACATGTCTGTTCTAGAAGAAACTCAAGCTAGCCTTCTGCCTAAAAATTCTCAGTCTCCTGCCTAGAGCCTTCTCTTGCACTAAGCTCTCGGCCTGACATCAATCAAGTACTTGTTAGACTTGAGCTGCAGGCTCACCAGAACCATTGTCTCCCGAGACTGGCCAGGCACGAAGAAAAAGTCATATCTCCTAAGGAGGGAAGCCATCGTAAGACGAAGCTCATTCCACGCAAATCTGATGCGATCATTAGTATTCTCGGTGAAGTCGAAAGGCGTGGGAGATCTCACTGTTTGCCAATGCAGTTTCTAGACGCCGCAGAGAATGGGTAGTACGACATCTTTTCGGCGGCTGGAACGCCTTTGTAATCAGAGAGCCACCTTTCGGGAACGAAATCGTCGGCGTCGGGCCACTCCTTCTCATCCAAGTGCAATGGGAACGTGTTGGCAGTAATGGCAGTCTTGGTCGCGTTAGATACTCCAAGGAACAGCGGCTAGGCCGGGAGACGACTTACTCCAGCGGGAAAGAGATGCCCAGCCAGAACGATATCCTCATCTGTTTGTCTTTGTAATCCTACATACACGTCAGCAACTGCAAGCCTTCACCAGACGAGAACCTTACCAGAAGCTGCTGGTGCTTTGAGTCTTAAAGTCTCCTTTAGAACTGCATTGAGGAACGGTAGATTTGCCGTCATTTCATTCGTCACTGGCGAGCTTGCGTCAGGGAAGACTTGGCGGATCTCGTCCACAAGCCTTTTGTAACGGACCGGATCGTCCAAGAGGAATATGAATGCGAAGATTAGGGTGGTAGCCGCTGTCTCGCCACCAGCCAGCATGAAGAGAAACATCTCTGCAATGACTACCTTGTCTGAGAAGTCTTCTGGGTTCTGGTCGTGAGTGTCGAGGAGCAACTGCAGTATATCAGGCTTCGCGATCTTGTCTTGCGAAGTTCTCCTTCGTGCAATGACCTCGTCGACGAGCCTCTTAAGCTCGGGGTCTTGCGACTTTGGCAGGAAGGGGATCCAACGTAAGAAAGGCAGGGTTTGGTACTTGACTCGGTTAGTTGGGCTATACTCAATGAGCCGGGTTCGCAAAGGACTGCTCACGACAGCGTTGCGTCTGAAATTCTGCGACATCTTCAAACGAATGGGATGCTCCCCGTTCTTCACCAGTTCGAACGAGCCTCCAAAAGAAGTCTCGCTCATGACATCAGAAGTCAAACATCCAAAGAGATGCCAGATGTCGATTTCTGCCTTCCCGCCGGCGGCAGCGGCGCAACGTTCATCAATCACCTCCTCCAGATCCCTGATGCAGCTCAACATCATCGGCTCGAGACCTTTGATGTAGCTGACCGAAAAGCCGTGGGACAGTAGGCGTCGCCGGGTGCGGTACTCTGCGCGGTCTCGTATCGTGAATATCGTCGCGATGTCTTTGTCCTGGCGGAACTTTTCGTACGCAGCGCTCTTCCGGAGGTCTTTTTCGACGACAACCTGGTGGACTGCCTCCTTGTTGGATATCATCACAACGTTGGGGGCTAGTGGCAGAGTCAGTGTTGTGAAGTTTCCCCAGGAAGGCAGTGATACATACCGATTCTGACAATTTCGCCGTACTTCTTTGGATAGTCGATGCAAATTTGTCCTGATTTGCCGGTGATGACCGTCAATTTCCAAGGTACGGCGGTAAATCTGTTCAACCACGGCCCAGGAACCTTGCTAAGCGGTCCTGTGAGGCCGATCCATACCGCCTTCAAGAACTCGATACCATAGTAGACAAGAGCAAGCAAACCGAAAACCGTGGCCGCAGTCTTGAGATCTAGACCAGGTCGTCCGAGCATCACATTGCTGTTAGACGAATCCATGCTCAGATTCTGTCCACTGTATAGCAGAAGTCGAAGCAAATGTGATGCCTCAACAAAACCACAGCGTTGTTGAAGCGTGGAGGAAGATCTCCCTCGATTTTGTCAAGGAGATTGAAAAAGTCTGGAATGAAGGGACTTCAGCTGCCTGGCTCAAGACCCGACAGTCTGGGTGCTGGGATTACACATGTGCATGGCTGAATCCCAAGCTTACATACTTAGCGCTTATGATTGGCAACTTCGGAACGGTACTTCTGCCATTTCAGATAACAATGGCTTGTAGGTACCCCCGCGAAACGCAGAGATTGTACACGTCAGACGTGTATTCCGCCATATCAACGGCCAATCGAGCCTTGTGCAGGAGAAGGATCGTCTCACCAACCTCGTCAAGCTGATCGGGTTTGCTGAAATCAATTGGGTGCTACAAGTCCAGGTATCCTATCACCTCACCTTGAGCCTTCACAACATCTCCATAACCTGTTTGAAGCTGTTAGATCAAGCCGCCTGATGTATCCCACACCCAGGAAACAGGCTGTGCCAGCCATCGTCGCAAACAGAAGCGAAGTAGCCCACAGGTCCCAATTCCGCGCCTTCCAAATTGGCATTCTCATATCCGCGGTCTGGAGATGCATGGGCCGGAGTTCTTGCCCACGTCTGAAGCGTAGCTCGTGGTCGTGGATGACCTCCTCCACCATATCAGCAACAAGGTGCTTCCTCCGCGAAGCGACACGCGCAATCCTCTTCATGCGCTCGACTTTCCTGGCAATCCTGCCTTCGGGGTCGACTACAATGGCCCAAATTCGGCTGGCCATCCCCTCGGGCGTGAAGTCAAACTTGTCCATGGCCAGACCGACTCCCGCCTCGACTAAGCGCGCACTGTTAGCGAGCTGGTCGAAGAAGTAGCCCATGACGAGAATGGGCGTTCCATGGAATAGAGCTTCGTTCGCGCTGGAGCCACCTCCATGGGTGAGGTAGACCCTGGTACTGGTGTGCTCCAATATGGCTCGCTGCGGCGCAAAGCTTGTGACGAGAAATTCAGAGTGACTTCCGTTGACATTATCCCCGACTGTCAAATTTGACCCACACTTCCTCTCAAAAGAGGCCGTCGTATCGGCACGTCTCTTAGCGGCTGTTGGCATGGACCATATCACGCCGTTGATGTGCCCCATATCCAATGACATGACGAGACCACGAATCAGCTTGGCCAAGTCCTCGTCAGGGAGGACGATGTGGGTGCCAAGAGCTACGTACACAGTCTTATCGTGAGACTCGAGGAAATCCAGATACATATCGTCGAGCCCAGCAAACTCATCGCTGAGTATCGGGCCTACCGGAAGCATCAGAGGCGGCAACGATCATGTCTGGCCTAGTATCCAAATCCAGCACCAGCTCACGTAGGTGGAAATAGGCGTCCGGCCAATACGAATCGAAGAGGTACTTGGACTGCATGATCGAGCCGACGCCATCGCTGGGCCGCCATTGCCTCATGCGGGTGTAATGCTGCTCCGCCTCATCGTCCGGGAGGGTGGGGCCGAAGCTATGGACGCGACTGATGGATGGGTAAGCGGAAGCCCAATGTTCTTGACCCGTGTTGTGCCGAAATGGACCTCGTGGCCGCGTGCCGCAAGGGCCGCGCCGAGTTCGAGAACCGGGGCTGCGTGGGTGAAGCCGCCGACGGTTGAGACGAGGAGGATCCTGCGTTTGTGGAAGGTTTCTGGGGAAGTAGCCATCATATTTCCTGACCAGATGTTTGACATCAGTTCTAGGCTAGTTGAATATGAGAGATAGGCGAGAGAATGGGACAATTGATCCCTTTTCTAGAGCGGCTCGGCGGGTTGCATCATCTCGGCGAGTTTCGGCAGGTTGGTGGAGTGACATTCTCCTGCAGGCAGCAGGGTTCGGTTTGTCATGACGCGCCTCCTATGGGTATGTTGAACGGGTAGTTCCCGAGCCATAGGAACAACAGTTATAAAAAGCCCGATGACTTCGTGAAATGGGCGAAACCCTTCTCAACTCTTGATCCGTGTCTTGAAAAGCCAGGTGTTGGGGATAGCTGGCTGCTCAACAACTGTTTCCCGTTCGTTCAAAGCTTATTCTCCAATTACAGCATCTAAACGAACAGCAGATCAGCCATGACGAGCTTACTCCTCCTTGTAGACGCCAAAAGAATTCTGAAATTCCAGCCTCGCGTGAAAAAGAAAGCAACATCGTAAGATGAATAAGCAGAAGCTCTGAGCGTCAACTCGGAATCGCCAAGGGCTGCAGCTGGTATCAGCTGTTCACATGTTGCATGATTGTCCTACGACGCCGTCCAGGATCCGGATCCTTCGTCGTCTGCCTGCTGCCACGTTTCTGACCATTTACCAATCGAGGTAAGACTGGAGACGGCACAGTAAGACGAATTATTGGACCCTGGTCACGTTCTCAACATGTCATCCAAACTCAACGATCGCAACTTCAGCTCTCTATATCTGTATCGATGACCAGATCGAGTCGAGGACCGTTCACAGGGATCCGCCAGGCCTGCGATGCGTGCCACTTTAAGAAGATCCGCTGCCTGCGAGTCCCGGAGGAGGGCGATGGGCCATGTCAGAAATGCAGCCGCGAAGGCGTCGCATGCGTCTTCAGTCCCGCGCTGAAGACGGGCAGACCACCGAAGAAGCCCCCTGCGCAGACCCGTCCGGAAGCTGGGCCAATTCTGACACCGCCATCGACCTTATCCTCAGACACTCCATCACAGCCTATCGATCTAGTTTCCCAGGCTCTGCCATCTACGTTGGAAGAAACACCGATCCCCTGGGAAGCATGGGACGGCATGGACATGGGCATCGTCTGCTTCCCGTCGGCAGACTGTCCCCTGCAACATGACTTTGACGAACTGAAGAAGGCGGCAAAGCCCGAAGTCATCGTCCTCAAGAGGCTCGAGCAGCTGTCGGCGTTTCAGCAGCAGCTCGTCGCAAAGAGGAGGGAGCATGCCGCCGTGTTCTCCCGGCATCCTGGGACCGATGCCTCCAACGCCATCCAGGAAATGCTGCACATCACCCAGAAGGTGACAAAGTTCAACGCCTGGCTGATGATGGGCGGCGCCAAATTCGCCTTCCGCAAACCCATGCTAGACTCCATGTCAGACGAGACGGCTCTGATGATGGTTGTGTCGCCGGCCACGCTGGTCCTAGAGGTCTTTGTAGACATTCTCGAGCTGGCGTTCCCATCTCTGAAGAAGCGGCCATCGGAATCAGATTGCTCAGTATCTGGCGAGGCTGGCGTATGCGCAATCAACCCAGCGCTGCTGTCGAACGCCAGCATGAAAGAGCTCGACTTCACGCCGGCCGCCGCGCCTGACATTGCAGCTGTGCATAATCTCGCGAATCCAGTGTGCATCTACATTCTCCTGACAGCGCTCCAGGACCAGCTGGACTCGATGCGGAAAGCTGTCGAACTGGGTTTGGATTCGTTTCCGAGGATGGATACTGCCAAGGGAGCTCAAGGGCTGTTACCCGCCATCATGGATCAGTATTCTGAAAAGATTCGCTTTGTTCAGGGGCACATCATCAAGGCAGGTGGCGACAATTTAATGGCTGGGCTGAATTGATGTGGTATGTCTGATCTGGTTTCTTCTGCAAGCCAGCATCGCGCTTTCCCTTACCCGAAAGTACTTGTCTCAGGAATCTCCTCTTCTGCTGTATTCGGTTTTACGACTCTTGTTCGCGTCTAGATTTCGTGCGCTGGATCTGCCTCACTGGGCGGGACTATGGCTGGCTTTCGGATGCACAGCACAAGAGAGAGTGTGTGTGCGGAAGCCCTCCCGGACTCTGGGCCGCTACTGCGTGCTGCGAGGTTAAGAACGGCTGTGAATTCCCATGGATTGCGCTTTCTGGACTCTGAATAAGATGATTCATCGTGCACTATGCTTAGGTCTCTGAAGTATCCTGGAGTTTTGCTATTCGAATGAACACATCCAGCTGGCGGAAAACTATGTGTTATATCAGAAGACGATCCATCTGATATTATCCCTATCATTGTTGTGATTGTAGTTGCCTTCATCTTCGCCATCTTCTTACTACTGCTCTTGCCCTTTCTTCAATATCCGCCCGGATGCCAAAAGTCTTGCTGAGCAAAGAGGTTACTGGACTTGTGTGTTATGCATCGGCTCTGATGTATACTCATGTTATTGAGGCAGAAGAGTTTCAGCCGCCATCAGAAAATAGTTCACGAGCTTTGCAGCTACCAAGTTGGATAGTTAGGAAACCTCTCGGCTTGTGTAGCTACTCCAATGGCAGCAACTTATGCTTCATTATCACAACCGTTATTCTTGAATCCTCCCCACTCGCAAAGACTCGGAACACTCGATCGCTTCTACTCCATGTAGAACATCTGATCATTTGACTGTTTGTTGACAAACATGGCGTCGGCGAGATGTTACGTGACGATGGGGCAACAGCCCAGCTGTTTTAAAACGTACAGTTGTAGGGGTTAAAACACTGAACATCCACGGATCGATGAGAAGCAGCTTGCGCAACCACAGGTAGAGCGCCATTGGGCTGTGCTCGTATGCAATCAAGCAAACCACGGCATTACCCCATTTCCCAGAAGTTAAATCTTGACTCTCTACATTTGACATACACGTCAAAGTCGCATTACAACAAACTCATACATAGCCTCTCACTTAGGACCGCTCAATTATTAGCAAGTCTAGTCGCAAAGACTCTTACCGGATACGGCCGGCCCAAAGATCCCCACTGGCCACCGTGATCCCAGATCTGCATGAGTGGATCTGGACAAGGGCGGGAAGCGCGTGACTCCGCAACTCGCCCACACCATCCAAAAAGAAACCAGCAAAAATTGAACCGGCTCATTCGAGAACGAGCTCGACTGACTGACTCCTCGACGGGGAATTGAACCCCGGTCCCCGGCGAATCGTGGAATGACAAGCCGATATCCTCACCACTAGACTATCGAGGATTGTGATTTGATGTCTCAGGTGTGAGGTAAAGGCGCCCAGGTAGGTGGTGCCGCTGCGCGGAACGTCCGCAACTGAGTTGGTTGGCTCTCAGTGTTATCCGTGAAACAATGTGACGAGGTGTTTTCCTTTTAGCAAGAGACTACCTGGTTTCTTTTGGCTATGTGGCGGTAGTTTCTGCACACAACCATGTGGTCAAGGTCGCACAGAGATGGAGGACGGCAACGGGGGCGACGACAATAGCAAAGTTATAACGATCGTATGAGAAAAGAAGTCGCTGTCGCACAGAAAGAACAAGTAGTTCATTTGGCGACAACGATAATTCCAAATGGTTGGCATTGCTCAATAATCATGCTCACGAGCTGGAGGAGTCACCAAATGTTGCACCACACGGAATCGCATCATCCGGCTCCACCGACAACGGCCTTGGCGAGTCCAGAACATCAACCTGACGAGGCTTCATTGACGTCAGAAGACGAGGATTCCAAATAGAGATCTTTGATTGATAAGATGGAAATGCGTCAACCGCGTGGTGAGAACCCTTGCGGAAAGTCGGCCCCGAGACCGGAATTCGAAAAAAACATGCGTTCCGCTCGGAGTTATGTCACTCGGGCGAGCCTCGGTAAGTGGGGTGTGACTTGGCGTGACCGCCCGGAGACTCGGCGCTTAAGTAATCCAGTACAGCCGGCGCTCCGATTGCGCATTTCTTGGGTGGCCGTCCGCTAGAGAACCCTGAGTCGCGCCGCCGCCCGAAAAATTCTGGAATCCACCATCGCAGAGCCAAATCCCGGCAACCATTAGAAATCCAACTGCAGCACAGCTCCAACCGTCCTAGCCTTACGCTGCGATTCCCACTTGGAAGCAGTCGCCGTCCAGTCAGACGCCGTCTTTGACTCTGGTAGATAGTGCGTAGCAGCGAGCAGATATCGTCGACGATAGCCACGAGTTGCAGCTTTGCGAGGAGCTGATTGGGAGAGAGAGCAGAAGCAGAACCCGCCTGGTGTTTCGTTGCGTTGCCCCTCCACTCCCCGAGGACGCCCCTCCCCGAGGACGCCCCTCCCTGAGGCGACTCCCCCCTTCGCACTGCGTCTCTTTTTTCCTTTTTAAAGATACCCCGCCATTTTGGAGAGGATAGTGCGTGTTCCGAACGCGCATATCACCGCCAAACTGTTCTCTTCAACCCTCAGACGAACACTTCTTCGCTCCAGCGCGACCGGCCTGTCTTTTGCAGCAGCCACTACCACCCTGAAAAAGAACACCGCCAAGCCCGTTGATTTTAAAACAACAGCCCGCAGCATGCATTCCAAGGTCGTCAGTAAGTCGTCACCACCGCAGCTACCGCTGCTACCGCTGCTACCGCTGCCACCGTTACCTCTCCGGCCCCTCATCTTCCCCCCTCACATCGACTCAGGATGGCTTCACTGCTTGCCTGCTTGCCTGCTACCCTCAATGCAAAGCTCCCATGAGCTGACAATGCCCTCCTCCGCGCAGTCATCGGCTCCGGCCCTGCCGCCCACACCGCCGCCGTCTACCTGGCGCGCGCCGAGCTCAAGCCCGTCCTCTACGAGGGCTTCATGGCCAACGGCATCGCCGCCGGCGGCCAGCTCACCACGACCACCGACGTCGAGAACTTCCCTGGCTTCCCCGAGGGCGTCATGGGCGGCGAGCTCATGGAGAAGATGAAGGCCCAGTCCGCCCGCTTCGGCACCGAGATCATCACCGACACCGTCGCCAACCTCGACCTCTCCTCCCGCCCCTTCAAGTACTCGACCGAGTTCTCCCCCGACGAGACCCACACCGCCGACGCCATCATCCTGGCCACCGGCGCCTCCGCCCGCCGCCTCAACCTCCCCGGCGAGGACAAGTACTGGCAAAACGGTGTCTCCGCCTGCGCTGTCTGCGACGGCGCCGTCCCCATCTTCCGCAACAAGCCCCTCTTCGTCATCGGCGGCGGCGACTCCGCCGCCGAGGAGGCCATGTTCCTCACAAAGTACGCCAGCCACGTCACCGTCCTCGTCCGCCGCGACGTCCTCCGCGCCTCCCAGATCATGGCCAAGCGCCTGCTGGCCCACCCCAAGGTCACCGTCCGCTGGAACTCTGTCGGCTCCGAGATCAAGGGCGGCGCCGATGGCCTCATGAGCCACCTCGTCGTCAAGGACACCGTCACCGGCAAGGAGGAGGAGGTTGAGGCCAACGGCCTGTTCTACGCCATCGGCCACGAGCCCGCCACCACCCTCGTTAAGGGCCAGCTCGAGACCGACGCCGAGGGCTACATCGTCACCAAGCCCGGCACCCCCTTGACCAGCGTCGAGGGTGTCTTCGCCGCCGGTGATGTCCAGGACAAGAGATACAGACAGGCTATCACCAGTGCAGGTGAGCTTTCCCGTCCCTTCCCCCCCGCGAAGCCATTGGCTGTTGTTAAGCCGCGTATGTTGTGGAACCCCGGCATTTGCTGACGTTGATTTCGCTTTTAGGCTCCGGCTGCATGGCCGCCCTGGACGCCGAGAAGTTCATCGCCGAGCTCGAGGACGGCGACATCAAGGACAACAAGCAATGACTTGATCATCATCTTTGAGAGCCACTCTCTGCACATATCCCTCTAGAGCCTCTTAGACCATTTTAGACAAACAGGAGGTAAAAAAAGAAGAAATAGACTTTTATGATTTCACGCGTAACCGAGATTGGAAAGAATAGGGGTGACATTCTAGATCCCTTCCAAGATCCAGATTCCCGAAGATTGATGAGATGAGATGCTACCCGCTCGGAGCCAGGTCCGAGGCACCGAAGCCGGGACCTCGGAGATATAAGCTGCGTATCCCACCACCCGCACCTCTGATCAAGAGACATTTTTCCAACCTAAGGCCGGCCGGGCGTTCCCGGTTCTCGCTGCATGTGGGCGCCGTCCATTGGAGCATGCATTCTCCAAGAACCCATCATCGGCAGCGGCGGCGACAGACAGACAGGTACCAGGAGGAGGGGGGGGGGGGGGGGGGGGGGGGGGTGGTAGTGAAGCTTTTCCCACGTTCACCTTTGACCCTCCCTCCATTGCCCCCAATGCGCACCCCTGGACCGCCGTCGTCGCCGTAAAATCCAAGTTGCCATGTCGTCCCAACCCTGCCCACATCCGAGAGCCACCACCACCACCAACACTGCGCGTCCCTCTTGCTTCTGTCTGCCTACCTTGCCTACCCACCCCTCGGACGGCTTTCTGCTCGCTTCGTCCCATAAAAACCAGCTGCCATCAGCAACAGCGGGCAGCAAACAGCAGCAGCTCTCACCCAGCACCCCCACATGGAGCTTAAAAATACCCCCGAAGTCAGGCCCAGACGCAATGCCAGCGCATGGCTTTACGGAATGTCATTCGCCTCTTATTTGTCTGTCGCCTCGCTCGGCCCACGAGGCGGCGGCGGCGCGCATCTTCGCCCTGCCCACTTTCCCCCGTCAGCCCGCTTGGCTGCTTCTACTGCTGCTGCTTCTTGCTGCTGATGTGTGTGGTTCCTTGCTGCCGGCAGCTAGCTTCATTCTGGGTCCCCGCGTCCCTCCCTCCCCAGTCGTCCCATCGTTGATGTGGTGTCGTGATTGCTGGTGTATCCATACCCAACCCCGTTCAAGGCATTGACGGCCAGACTGCCAAAAAGAATACACGCAGCTCTGCCCGAAAAGTCGTCCGTGTGTGTGTGAAGGGCATGTGTGTGTGCGCGGGCGCGTGTGTGTACGCCCGTGTCGTGCTATGTGCCTATGTCTTTCGTCCAAGGGCGGGGTAATAGGCAAGCGTATCGTTTCAAAACACGCATCGCCATGATCAGCCCATGTGCCCGTAAAACTCTCTCGTAGGTGTGTATAACTCGTCGTGGGTTGGAGAGAACCATTCAATTCACCTTTCCCATCCCCACCCGGCCGCTTAAAGCTGCCTCCTGCGTCTGGTGCCTTTTTAAAGTGTCCTACTATCCCCCTTTTCCTCACCTGTTTTTGCCCCTCTCTCACACGCCAAACTCGCCCCCTGTCTGTCTCGTGAACAAACGCCAACCCCGACGAAAGCTCCATCGAAGAACTGTATTTTCCGATTCTTGGATGAATTGAAGCTGCGTTCGAGAAGGATCAAGATCCGCCGCCAGCCCTCCCCGCCCAGTATATCGACACGAATTCAACATGCCAAGCAACAAGGGGTACACTTACAAGAGTTCGGGGAGCACTAGCCAGGTAAGAAAGAAAAAACTTATCCCGGAAACTCTAATCTCGCGATGCCGAGACTTCGGAAGCTGGGGGTTCTTTTTGCTCACAACCAGAGAAACACAGGGCAGCCAACATATCCCGCGCGACGCCGGCGGCTCTTCTTCAAAACAAGACGGATACCACCATCCCAACAGCATGTAAGCTCTCATTTACCCCCCTCCAAGCGCCTCTCATCACGGCAAACCCACGGTTCCGGCCAGGAAGACGACGAAGCAGCAAGAACCAAGACTGATGGGCAGAAAATTCGCGCAGAAACGGCTCTTACCACTACGCCAACCCCAACAACGGGGGAAAATATGACGGCAACGGCGGGTCGACGTTCACCTCGGCCAGTGGGTACCGGACGTGCTCCGGATACGGAAAGAAGTAAGTGAGATCTTATCTAACGGAGCCTTGTCACTTGAAGAATTTCTTTTTTTGCGGGGGGCCGATCATACAGGAGGGGCGCGAGGTCCTTGGATTGGGGGAGGAGGGGGCATTGGTTTGCTATTTCCGTTTGCCGCCGTTGGGGTTTCTTTTACTCTTCTTCTTGTTTTTTCTTGCCTTGGCTTGACACGACTGAAATGCTGACTTGTTGGTTTGTCAAGTGTTGGTATGAAATGATTTGACGGTCCAACGAACGGGATGATGGCTATGATGATGCATATGGGGGTTTGGGGGAAACTGGTGTGGCTTCTGTCGGCCTGCGTTTTTTCTTTTCTGGGTTCGGTACAATATGGGAGGGCTGCCTGCTTGCTTTCTTTATTCGCATATACCAGGCGCAAAATATGATTTCTACGTTTGATTGGAAGCTGTTTGGTCCTCAATTTCAACGCATTGCGTCGGGTTCTCGCTGGAGCATCTGAGGCTGTCCATACATTGGTACTCGTGCGGAACCCCTCACTCTCCAGTTTGAGTACGACTCAGTCAGCAAGCTTACGCGCCTAGCTGACTCCGTGAGTTTCTCACTTGTCGCCCACGACTCAAGAGTACTGGTGTTAAGTTGAGCCTCGGCCTGGCGTCTCAGCTTGACTTTGCAAAGTCTCCGTCGGCACCTATCTTGCTGTCCCAAGCTCGACATACCTATCCCCTGGCGGCTTCGGTGCGCGGTGAGGTTGCCAAGACGTACTGGGATAGCCCTGCCATGCAAATCTCACGATAGCGTCAAGTCCCTGGCGCGGTGGGGTCCTGACAGAGTCACGCGGCCAAAGCTCCCTTATCACAAGCTGCTTGTTGAAGAGGGGAGCTTCACCCCTCAATATGCTTTCTTTTTGCAAAGCACTCGCTTGTGAAAGAAATGGCGTGCCGTTGGCTCTTTCACTCAGAGTTGAAGACAGAAGGTTAGGCGCACGGTCTAATTTGCCGTAGCTTCCCTTTGTTTGCAGCTTCCCCTGCAGCAACAGGAAGCTTCCCTGTCTCAGCAATCTAAGATGCGGGGTGAGGTGGAAGGTGAGATGGCTTGTGATTCAACCTCCTATTTAATTCCCCCGCCTCTCTGAACCGTCACTCTACAGACTCTCCTGCAACATATCACTGACCAGAAAGCAAACCAACCTCACTTCTGCACTCCCAGACCCAAGAATCTCTGATCGCCCGTCAAGATGCCCAGCAACCAGGGATACTCGTACAAGAGCTCCGGCACCAACAACCAGGCACGTCCCCCTCAATCTCGCCTGATCCGACACGCTGACTGACTACAATGGGTTCACAGGGCAACCACTACTGCGCCCGCGACTACGGCAGCAGTGCCTCGAACTCGAACTCGTACCACTACTCCAACACGCAAGTCCCAACTGTCTTGACCGTTGGTGGTTTCGGGCTGACTGACGCATGTCGATTCAAACAGTGACGGATCGTACTACTACTCCAACCCCAACGGCAGCACCTACTACAACAACGGCCAAGGCGGCTCGACCTACACCTCGTCCGGCGGCGACAAGTCTTCTTCCGGCTACGGCGGTTCCAGCAAGAAGTGAGCTAGCTGCCGGGATTCTCTATGGGCTAGCAGCGGAAGAAGGAGACCTCAGGACGTGTTCGGCAGGCCATGTTGGCTGACGAAAACGGAGTGCACAGCTAGATGAGCATGAAATGATAACGCGACACGATTGACGCATGACAACAATTCTTTGTGACATGATATGTCTTGATATATGTGGTAAAAAGCTGATTCTGAATCCATGCGAAGAAACAGACTTTGGTTTGGTAGATTAAAGTGGTAGAACATTAACTGATGGTATTCCTTTTACCCCAACGCCGCGCATTCACCAATGAGAAACGTTCCGAAACCCTTCCTTAACCAACACTAGACATCTAGACCAGAAACCACAACTGCACTGACAAAGTCCTTTGGATGCCCGAAAGTATCCGATACCCCCGTGCCATTCTTCAAGTAGCAATACTCGCCCGGCGTCTTGATCATAGCCACAGACCGGCAGTATCCCCCCTTCGCCACGTCCCCGTTGCCGAGGTTGAGGTAATACGCCTGGTTATGCGCCGCGCACAACGTCATGCACTCGTCAAACGTCGAGACGTACGCCTTGAGGATGTCGTAGATGCCGGGGTTGCCGTAGGCCGCTCCGCCGGGGTAGTTGACCTCGCACAGCTGGCGGAAGATCTGGCCCTGACCGTTGCTGAGACCCATGGCCTCGCCCTCGGCATCGAGCGGGGTGAAGGTCGTCGAGTTGATATTGGGGCATCCGCCGTCGGTGGGGGCGGGGAGAACGCTGCCGGAGGCTTGGGCGGTGGCCGCGGCGGAGGTTGGGGCTGTCGTGGTTGTCGATGGGTTGGAAGACGCGGAGTCGGCGGTTGACGTTGGACTGCTGAAAGGTTAGCTTGGCAAAGCTTCGAGCTCGGTTCGACTTGACTTACTCGGGTGAGGCGTTGGCTTTCTGGGCTATCAGACCGCCTGCGACGCCGCCGGCGAGTCCTGCAGCCAGGACAATCACCAGGGCAATGACAAGACCCCAGAAGACAGGCACAGAGAGACCGAGAATCCGGCGCTTGCCGATTGGCGGTGGCGGCGGTGGTGAGGTTGACTCAGCTGGCACGGCGTAGAGTTGGCTCTCCAGCCACTTCGCGTCTGAAGTGAGCGTTTGCCCTCCAGGACTCAAAGCCCCTGGGCTCACAATCGAGCTCTGCCCCGCTGGACTCTGAACGTCGTCATTTGGCGGATATGGAATCGGGGCGTTGGACCAGCGTACTGGCGCAGGCTCCAGGCCGGGCTGATCGTCCTGCAGGGTCTGTTGCTTGCTCTGGGATTTCTCGTCCTCGTTCTTGAGAGTTGTCAGAGACGTTTGCTGCAGCGACTTGGGCGAGTGTGGCGGCGGCGGCGAGGATGACGTTGGGGAATGTGTCTGGCCCTCATCGTCGGGCCCTCTAAGCTGCCGCTGTCGTTGCACCTGTTGTTCATGTTTCTTCTGATGCCATTCGAGTTGCTGCTGGTGACTGGGCCTCGTGGTCGTCCATCCTTTTGTGCGCGAAGCAATTTTGGCTTAAGACACGATCGAAATATGCCGAATTCAAATCAAGAACACCCAGCTAAGGGGTTGACTTGCAAAAGCAAAGCTAAAGGAATGCCTTTTTGAGGATATTGACGTAACAGACAAGTGGTTAAGTTAAGGTGTCAAGGTGTAGATCTGGGTTGGGTATGAGTCTTAAAACAGGGGTCGCCGGGGACGAGACTGTCTCCAACGTCTCCCAGCATCGCGGAATTAAATTACATTTAGGTGCTAGAACGCCGCTTGGCTGGCGCCCGCAGGAGATGCCATGGCCGTGGGATAGCAAGCTCCGTCACGCATATGCCGAAAGAGAAACGGCAAACGCCGTGGAAACCTGAATGGAGCTTTCTTCTTCCATGTTGGTGCTTACTTTTGCATGAATCTGGCCTGGGTCCAGACCCAATTGAGACTGAGCGAGACTGATCCAGCGATGACTATCGCCTGACAAAGAAGAGCGCACAACGCTCGTTGTGAGCCGCAACCTGGTGCGCCGGCGCGAGTCCATGCAGCTTGGTACCGCCCAAAATGGAGAAGAGGTCAGCCCTGGAGGGCGCTAGCACAAGGGGTTTCCTGGAAAGGGCACCATGAGCCACCTTCAGTGCTTTGAGTGGCTGGATCGTGGTGGTGTCAAGGCAGCGCAGGAGGAATGCGAAGAGAGGATGCCCGAGTCTGTGGTTCGGAGATACCAGAAACGTGGTTCATGGTGGTCATGATGGTGTCTGTGCCATTGCTGGGAGAGGAAGACCCTGCCGACGAAGTCAGTCATCTGGTGTATGTTTCGGCCACACGTGTTCAATGGGCCCGCCTCATACTGAGAGCGACGCCTACTATGATACAAGCGTCATGAACATGATGGAATCACCAGAGGCAAAAGAATGCGGCGCGTCAGGCGATGATTCGCTTTGCTGACGATAAAGTGGCTGACGCAAGTTAAGGTGTAAGGTGGATGGTTGAAAGAAGAGGTTGACTCGTAAACTCCATGCAGTACGTGAATAAATATTGTGCAGCGGCACGGCCCTTGGCCTGTGCATAAGCCGCATAAGTGGTTCGTCTGATGGGGGCCCCCTTCCTTGTTTCGGCAATTCTGATGACTTCCTCATGCCCATCTCCCGCCGTCCCTGATCCTACGGAAACGAAAGGATCAGCCCCGGCTCCCAGATCTTGTCCCGACATCAAAGACCACCTGAGCGCATGCCGTTTCTTGGTTTCTTGGCCCTCACCCGTCGTTAGCACCTCGCGGTGGCTTCAGGTCGACCAACGCACCGTCGGCGTAGACTTGGATCGCCAGAGCTGGACCACACGGTGGTGTCCTCATGTCCTTCTATCTTGAAAAGAACAGGCAGCCAGAAACGGCATGATAATGGCATGTATTGCCAGCGCCAAGGTGTTCGTTGCCCTCTCAGCGGCTCCTGCTTGACCTTCTCAGGCGATTTGACCACTTCGCCACGATAAGATCTGGTTTGAC
Organism: Colletotrichum viniferum; assembly: GCA_020226115.1. Taxonomy (NCBI): domain Eukaryota; kingdom Fungi; phylum Ascomycota; class Sordariomycetes; order Glomerellales; family Glomerellaceae; genus Colletotrichum; species Colletotrichum viniferum. The sequence goes on from JAGFBE010000008.1 coordinate 1,739,935, forward strand.
GAATCGTTGTTACTTCGCCCGTCAATATCGTTGAGGCCTTCCTTCTTCAATGGCCAAGCTCGTGTCTGCCTTGGGTATCCGCCAGCTCATGTGTCGCTGCGTGTCGAGATACCTCGTGGGGGACAAAGTGCCCTTCCGGCTTGCCCCAGTGCGACGGCGTGCTTGTGTAGGGCTGCTGATTGAATCCGGGCTGTTGGCCGTATCCAGGCTGCTGATAACTCGCCTGCGCCACCCTTGACCTCTTCTTCTCGCGCATGAGCATGAAGGTCAGCGCGCCAACCGCGATAGCCAACGGCAGACCAACGCCCACCCCGATGCCGGCCGCGGCGCCTGTCGAGATTCCGTTCTCTGTAGCTGGACATGTCGAACCGGTCGCGTCACTCGAGGTAGTCTCTGAGGCTCCTGAACTTCCGCTGGTCGCAGACGCTGACGCTGTTGCCGTTGTTGCGCTGTCGGTGAGGTCCGTCGAAAGGGCCACATTCATCACCGCTCTGTATGCCCCGACAGTGAAGTTCTGCTTCGAGCAGTTATCGAGACTGGTGCACGCGAATACTTTTGAAGCGCATGCCCACACTCCTGCATGACGATTCGGTGCTGCCAAACCGAGTCAGTCTTCATCTGTCAGGCTTGCGCCTTTGTTGCGGCCGAACCTTGAGGGCATCGACTTACTTGCGCCTACAATATCAGTCGTATCGCAATATTTCGGACATCCCGTCTGCTGGAAGTCTTTGTCCGTACAACCACCTCGGTACCAAGTTCCTTCGGTTGGCGACAGGCAAAGGCCGTTGGTCATGCAATAATGATTATTGAAGCAGCATGCAGCAGCTTCGTTGCCCGAGCCCACCGAACAGGCCTGCAGTAGAGGTGCTGACGAGCCGCTTGGCCAGTAGCATGTCTGTGTCTGTCCAGCCGCCAAGGACGCCAGCGAGAGCGTTGCGAGAAACCAGCACGACAAATGCATTTTCACATTGAGTTGGAGAAAGATTCGGGCGACAAGAGAGAGGAGGGGAGGGGAATAAATCAAACCCGGAACGAACACTGATAAATAACGAAGGTACCGCGCCGCGCAGATAACTGCAATGAACCACCGACGTTGCTTTTGCGTTGTATTGCAGCTTCTTGGCGGCTGAACTTGCCCCTGTTACCCGCCTTCCGCAAATGCAAACAACACCGGTTGCTCGCGCTCTGGTTCGAAGACTTGCGGTCATACAAAACTGGGGTTGCTCGCCGTGGGATTCGCATCCCTGATCGTTCGCCAGCTCATACGACGAATCACATCGCGATTGTGGCAGCTAGACGGTTTCAGCAGCACACCGGCGCCCCTCAAATCGTCCCTACAAGGCGAATCGAAGTAGGCGGGTACCTCAATCTGCTCCTGTAATTCTGCCTTAAATAAATACGCCAACGAAATGATGCAGCGTGGCTTACTACACGCTCCCGTTGAGGTCTCTCCAACAGCCGATAATGTCGCGGGTAAGGCACACTGTATCTTCATTATTTTCAGCCCCCGAGCGCCATCGATGGGGCCAGGGGCCAAGGGGGAATTGCAATGTTCATTCGAGCAATCGTATTTCATATCTTAATCCTCCACTTATCTACAGCTACGCAGCCTTCTTTACTTTGACTGATTTCCACTCCATGAAGCATGCCGCAATAGCTGCTACCCCTGCCAACGGGATGGCCGCCGTGAAAGTAACCCTCAAAGCATCATTGTGAACCGTCATCATTCTGGGCAGTGCGCTTGCAGGAACTGCTGTACGGAAAGCTGTGGCGCCAGCTCTGAGAACCGCGCGAATGTTGACACCAGGAACCAGATTCTTAGCTGCAGCCCGCAGGAGGTAGTTCTGGAACAACGTGTTACCCACAGAGACGAAGATGGCGCCTCCCAGAGACTGAGAAGCGACGACAGCAGCGGTGCCAACAGAAATGTCATCTGGTGGGAGAACGGCTTGCACCGCAGTCAAGCCCTGCTGGATCGACATGCCAAAACCTGCAGCCACGAGGATCTCGAAACCTATCCAATAGGCGATCGGTGTGCTTGGAGACAGCAAACGCAGAACGCCACAGCCTGCTGTGCCGATCATGCCGCCCACGACTGCCGGGGGCACGGGGTAGCCGACGACCGATACGAAGACCGCCGAGAGCAGGGAGAAGATGCCGATGGTCGCCACGTAAGGTATCATGTCTACGCCGGACATGATGGCGTCCTCGCCGCGGATGGCCTGGAACCACAGCGGCAAGAAATAGGTATGGATCATAAGCGCGCCGTAGGTGGAAAAGGCCGCGACGCAGGATGCCGCGACTGTCCGGTGGGTGATGATGGCTGGAGGGATCAACGCGCCGTCCTGCCTCCACCATTGCCATGCTGCGAAGACGATAGCGGTCGCCCCTGATCCCGACAAGAGGCCGATGATCTTGATGCTCGACCATGCTTGGCCACGGTTAGTAAGTTCGAGGGCCATGAACAGCATCACGCAGGCGCCCAGAAGGAAGATGTTGCCGAGGAGATCGAGTTCCAGAATTCTATCGAAGAACCTTGGCCTGACGCGAGGGGGCTGTCTGGGGTGAAAGAAGACGAGGAAGATAATCATGTTGGCGCCTACAACCGGCAGATTTACGAAGAAATTCCATCGCCACGTCTAACGATTCGTCAGTCTCCTGTCATGGAATTAGTTAGATTGGGTCACTTACGACGAGTTCAGTGAAAACACCACCGAGGAGAGGGCCAACAGTGGTTCCAATACCGAACCTGCAGGAAGTCAGCAAACATTGTGTCAGGTGGTGGGGGACGTCTCATACATCAGTCCTACGATCGCTGTGTAAGCCGGTCGCAGTCTCGAGGGAATGGCAGTTGCAACTACAACGAAGCTGCCCGTGAGAATTCCAGCGCTTCCAAATCCAGCCACGGCACGACCTATGATGAGGACCATGGAACTTGGAGACAGGGCGCATATGAGGGATCCGCCAAGAAACATCAGCATGGCCAGCAGATACGACCATTTGACCGAGAAGAGCACAAAGATTCTGCCAAAAAGAGGCTGGAAAGCGCATGCTGTGAGAAGATATGCCGAGCCGTACCAGCCGATATCCGCCGTGGACTTGAATTCTGAGGTAATTTGAGGAATGGCCTATTCTTGTCAGCATCCCAACACTTCTACGCAACAATTCAACTTACAGTCGTGATAATCGTCCTGTGCACCGAGATTATGAACACCACAAGGCAGATACCGATGATCAGAAACACCAACGGCCACCCTTCAACCCATTCCTCCTTCTCGCAAAATATGTCCGCCGCCAGCACTTGAGAGATTCTCTGCTGCGCCCTAAGCGCCTCCAACCTCCTCACCTGCCGCAGATAATCCTCTCCGTCATTCTCGTCGATGTCCGGCTCAAACGGCCTCGTGAAGCGACTAATCCTCGCTCCAGCCTTTCCAGGGTGCCGCTGCTCAGCAACAGGCGTGACGATCGACCCTCTCCTCACCGGCGAGCCCAATGACCCGTTCAGAGAAGGATGGCTCGCCAGGTGCCGCAGCGACGGCGCAAAGATTGACGAGATGATCGATGCTGTCTCAGAGCGCGGCTCAGAGAAATTGTTGCCATCGCTCTGCACGTGCCGCGCGACCTGCACGTCTAACATGGCATGCGAGGGAACCCTCTTCACATTCAATGGGAACGCACGCTGCTCCGAACAACCAGCGGCAGCGGCGGCTTCAGAGGCGGCCGCCGCCTTGGGCGACATTGGCTGCACGCGCGGTGTTATCCGCAGGGAGCCGTGCCGCTGTGGCAGGGAGGACTTGCGCATCGGAACCACCGGGGCGTTGGCAAGCGTGACTGACGAGGCGCGGCGGTGGTGGCCGCAGTGTGAGCAGCGGGACACGGTCGAGTTTGCGCTGCCGGTGCTCTTTCTCCTGTCTGCCTTGTCGTCGGGGACGACGACGACAGTTTCTGATTCTCGGCGGCGTCGGTCCTGGAGCGTGTTTGCTTGGGAGAAGCGGGACATCTTCTCCTCCCAGTCCTCCGTGAGGGATTCGGGGAGAATTTCCTCATCGTCGTCGTCCTCGTCGTCATCCTCGTCGTCGTGGTCGGAATACGACGATGACCGGGAAGGTTTCTCGTCGACATCGTCAAGTTCTGGAGATGAGCCGGAGGTGCGGGAGGTACGCTCGTCTGAGTCCTCTGCAATGATGGAGATGCGGGAGCGCTCAGCGCCCAGGAATTCCGAGGACGGACGCTCGTCTCTCGATCCCAGAGATGGCCGCCGTAGAGACCCGTCGGGTGACTTGCTGTCGTCGTCGCCGGCCATGGTGGATGAGTCTTGAGGCTTTCAGCCACTCTAGTAAGAGGAAATTTTGCGACGAGACAAGCCTTCTACTTGAGGCGAACCGACGAGTTTTGACTTGGATGACGGATGTCAGTGCTAGATGGTGATATGACAGGTCAGTGGGCGTGGTGGTGTCCTCGTCCAGCTTAAAGAAACAGAGGCCCTTCCCCTCTCCACACAGAAACACTCACACACGTCCCCCTCCACAATCTCACTCGGCAATCGACCTTGTCTCGCCCGTCCGGACGCTAATCGTGACGACCTCATCGTCGGTGGCGCCGCGCGAGGACTGAAGGGAACGTCTTCAGCTGGGCTGGACGGTGTTTGACTTGGTGTCATCGCATTGGTGGCGTTTAGAGATAAGCACCGGCGGGGGGACGAGATCGATGTTTGTTTGTCTCGGTTCTTGCCCAGGGTCGGGTTTGTGTGTAAGTCAGGTCGGCATGCAGGTCAGCCGGGGCCGGATGACCCTGCAGACGGCGCGGGTCTTTGGTCTCTCTTTTTTTGCTGCGCAGTTCTTCGATGAGACCCCAAAGTCTGACGGAGTGATCTCTGATTGGGCAGACGTGGGCCGCAGAGCTAACGGGGGACGAAGCCAGTGGGCGATTTGATGGAGGGATTGGGTTTAGCGTTCACGCGCGGATGGAGGGGGAGGATGCTTCCGGGAAAGGGTCGAGAACCAGTGGGGAGGAAAACGGACTAGTTGATGTCATTGAGTTGAGGGGATGAACAAAGGAGTCCTTGGGGGACCTAAGGGATGGTGAGGGGTGACTCGGCGACAGAGGCGCGAGCCGGTGCTGGTAGGGGATTTTGGCAAGGCCAATTGGAAGGACGGGAAGCTGCCTTGGGGTCATTGAGAAAGTTGGAGCTATTCTGGGATTTGAAGAAGGTGAAACTTGATTGTTGACAGAGAAGAATGGAGTGATGGTTGGAATCTGGGGTTGATGGAGGCTTGGATGTGTGAGTACAGGCTCAGATCTCTCTGAAAGAAACACACGGGTGTAGCCGCTGCGAGTGGCTCGAACGAAAATGATTCAACAGATTTGTTACAACACAAAACATGCATTTTCTTTCTCTTTGGCGGGAAGCGAAACATTTCTGCTAGCCAGGTAGCTGCAGGAATGTAAGCAAGGCACCAGGAATGCCGGCTCCATCCGCGCCAACCTGGCTTCGAGCACAAATCAGAGCTCTCTGCCGAAGATCCACTGGACTCACTTCGACTTTGTGCTGGTTCAGGGTCTAATGCAGGCCGGAATACCTAAGAAAACTTCCCCAGCGCCCCAGGCAATGGCGACAAGACGACGCCGAGGGCGCCGTGCGGGAGGCAGATGGGAAGTGTACTCGGACCGGGTTCCCGGACGGCACGCACGCACAAGATCGACGGAAACAGCCGGTTTGCGTCGCAGGGAACGGACGAGAATTTGAATGCTATGATGTTCTTCCGCTGCAGAACCGTTGTGCCACCCGAAGTCTTTTCAAATATTGCTTGAGAAAACAAAAGTGAGGCTGTATGGCTGTCCGGCACATTTCGCGAGAAAGGATACATACGATGAGCCCAAGGCTGCATATGCGCTGCACACACGGACGCAGAGCGGGAGTGACCGTTCCGAAGAACGGCACGGTGTCTCAAGGTCGCGATTGTTCGGGCCGCGCTTATGAGGATCTCGATGCTCCCGTTTCTCTCCATAGGTTGAAGAATGCGAGGAGACGACACAGCAGGGGGGATGCCTGCTGTCGATCATCCCGCCCAGTGGACGACTGCCGGAGTCCACTCCGGAGCGCTTACTGAGACATATGAGGCGGGAACCTGCTGCCTGCATTTCACTTCGCTGGTTCAAACATTACTAAGTTTTCGCATGTGAATGCAGATTGTTTGGCAGGACATTGTCTTTCTGGGGTTGGCCATTGCTTGCTTGGCGTGGTGATGAGGAAGAAACGAAAGCTTGCTGCCAGGGTGGAGGGGGGACGGGACGAGTTGCAAAGGAAGAGGCCGTCCGAACTGGGATTAGGTCGAACTACGGTTCCCTGCCTTTGCTTGGTATTCCGCATACGGTAAAAGACATAAGTTGAGCCGTCGGACTCTTCAGGTAGCCATATGCAGGCGTTCTTAATTGTAATTGTAAATGGTCAGCGTCTGTCAATTCTCGAATAGAAATACATAGGAATCAAGTTAGTCGACATTAGTGAGCCAACATACGAATATTTCAGGATTGCTTGTTGTCCGGCATGGCCTTGAATATCAAGCCGTTGACCACCTGCATTGACCATTCCGCCACCCCCCACGTCTTCTCCCCGCCACAGAACTCTACCTTGGTGTTTGAAACTTCGTCCGACCTCGGGCTCTGGTCCGTCCAGAGCCAGGATTTCCCATGGGTATCACCCGATTTATACATGCGCTCATCGAAATTACATTTCAGGTCTGAACTGGTGTCGTCGCGTCTCTCGCCACAGCTGCCGAGAGGGCTGCCTTCTCGTTGGTGCCTGCTTTGGGCTTTTGGGCTGCAGCCCTGCTGCGGCTGGCACTTCTGTACGTGTTGATGTAGAACGCCACGAAAAGTAGCAGATAGGAGGTGATGACGACGCAGCCGGTAACAGCCGCAGTGATTTCACCTTCGCAGCGGGCGATGTGTGGGAGCCAGGGGTAGTAGACATCGGCCCAGTGGTCGTAGCAGACGAAGTAGATGAAGCCTGGGTGAAGGGTACACAGTCAGCCCCAGAGTTCTCTTACTTATCGTTACGGAATTCATGGACGTGCGACTCACCAAGGTCAAGGACGAATTGCATGATTTGCAACTTCGTAATCCATTTCTTCCACCACACCTTAACTCCACGAGCGGCTTGAAAGTAGTACCAGTACATCACGACATGGACAAGCAGATTCAACGAGATAGGGATCCATGAGATGGGCGTGTTGCCGTAAAGCTGGGTGAAGCAGAGGAAGACTGTCGCGGGATGATGGTAGCAGTGAAGGAAGGTGAGGGGCTTCTTCTTCGCCATCAGGAAGACGGTATCGATGAGCTCGTAGTACTTGACGAGGTAATTGACCTGTTTTTAGACGTTAGCTGGGGGTTTAGGAATGGAAATCTGACTCCTGATGACTTACATAGTACAGAGTGACCAACGGCTGGGTGGCGCCAGCGTACGTGCAGATGTTGTGGTAAAGGCCATCGCGCCAGAGTTGCGGGACGATTTGCTCGACAATCAGAAGAAGCAGTCCTGCGCTCAGAACTGAAAGAAAAAGGTTGTGAATCTTGAAGAGGCCGTTGAGTTCGATAGGCCTGCGTTCCCGCATCACCTCGCGTCCGCCAAAGATGACGACCAAGTACAGCGTGATAATAACCAGCGTCTCCGTCAAAGTCGAAAGCGGCGTGCTGCCGTATGCGTACTCGAACTCGCTGGCTGGATACCCCGCAACGGAGGCGAAAACCTTGTCAAAGACTCTCCATGGCGACAGTATCAGCGACGGCGCCTCTTTTGCGATCGTGATGGTGTGGCTTTTGAAGGTGAGGTTATCTAACGACATGTTGAAGACGACGACAAACCACCGGGGATGTTTGCTGACCGGGAAGAAATCGGGACTGCTAATAGAGTGAGAGAGATGGCAACTTGCCCGCCTGCACGCCAAACTCCAAGACGTCTTGGTTTTATTGCTCAGCCATCATCGAACAACACGAGGCCTTGGTTTCATCTGAATTTTCCATAAAGGTGACGGCATGCCTCCGCTCTAAAGCAGTTCGCAGACGGGAAACTTGCAGCGTCTGGCCTGCTAGTTTCCGCAGCCTAGCTCTGGGGTGGTGTGGCGGCTCCTTTAATCATGGCAAACGTGAAATGTTTGCCAAGTCAACTAATCATCGACTTTACTGCAGTCTGAATTCGGTTTGGACGATGTGAATGAGTCGGGCCATGCACAGTTGACAACAGCCAGTTTCCCACCCCAAGGTTCGCCATGGGCGGGTATTCAATGCGCCCTGACTTTTAGCCTTTGGAGCACAGCCAACCCGTGAGGGGATATCCCTTCTCTGAACTTTCCGATGGGAGCCGTTGGACGGTCTGATTTGTCGAGGGTGAGCTTGCCGGACAGCCTCCATGCTTGATGGATTACGCCGCGCGCTGGCCCATGCTGAACCATAAGTATCGCTTGCCCGAAGGTGTGCGCTCTAGGAATGGGATCTTCAGTCTCGACCATGGTCTCGAACGGCTGTTTCATACGACTCCTTGCAACTCAATCGCGATCGACTTGTCAACACTGATTCAGGACATGACTTCATAGCTTCAGAATTACACGACTCTGGTGGAGCTTCGTAAGCCGTATGAACTAAATCGTCGCGAGAATAAATCCCCTGTAAAGACTTTGGTTGATGTTTGCCTCATTTCAATTGAAACTGGGACGTCATTACGATGTTTAAATCGAATGTCCGGAGAGCGAGATCAAAGGCAAGGTCTCGAAGGTAACGTCCCTAGAGAATGAAACTCTTGAACTTGGAAAGACCCAGCTAACACAGCTTGAGGTCTTTATCTCCGTAAAACCATCCATACCAATTCAAATTCTACTGGAAACGAAATACCTATCATATTCCCATCGCTGGCTGAAAGTCCAGCTCATGTTGCTGTCGACAGTTACGATGAAGGCCTCGCACATTCGACCACCTCACTAAGCGGTAAGGAGCCACAGCTAAGCTTACAACAGAGCTTCCAAAGTTATGAAAAGCATTACAACAAGGCCATTCCACTGCTTTGCGAACATCTTGTAGTAGTTTGCCTGTGGGGCTTAGGACGGCAACCCTTCATGATTGCCATTGTGAGCTCCACCATCAACCAATCAACTCAATCCTCGATAGTCTAGTGGTGAGGATATCGGCTTGTCATTTCACGATTCGCCGGGGACCGGGGTTCAATTCCCCGTCGAGGAGTCAAAAGAGCCTACATCTGGCTCATTTCGTTTTTTGCTGAATTTTTCGATACTGTGGGCGAGTTGCGGAGTCATTTCATGCCCTGGTCCGGATATCCACATCTGCTCCGGCAAGCTGCGGATCACGGCGACAAGTGGGGCTTAGGAGACTTGCTGTTTCTGGCAACCGACGGAACGTGAATTGAAGGGACAAGAATGCAAAGTCGACATCGTTTGATGAGTTTGGTTTCTCAAAGAAAATGCTGAGGCTTGAAAGTTCGCGCATCGGGTGGAGTATGCTCAGCCTCGACGGCTTGGAGCCGCATGGGAAACCTGACTGCCATATCGAAGCGCTTGATGTTGTCGATATAAGAGGCACATCATGATCATCTCCATTGAAAGCAAAGGTGGAAGGTACGGTTTGTCATGAAGAGCGTATGGAATGGAAGGCAGTATATCAAGACTCAACCATGGATGCAAAACTACCGTGGTCCAGAATATTCGGCGATGATGTGCTCTACTCAAGAACCGTGTGCGTGGTGGTTCTCAAAAATAGAAGATTGGCATATCCTCTTCGCGGATATTTCAAGTTGAGAGTCTCCTCATGCATCCGTGTCGTGACAAATGTACTGTAGAAGCCAGAGACAAGCATCGCTAAGTGCGGCGTCCAGCATCAGACCAAGGCTGAACTTCATCGACGTATCTTAGCTTTCTTGTTACAGAAAGCGGCATATGAATCACGCTCGTGACCTCGAGTTGACGGAGAAGATGACTGCAGCGAGGCAATCGAGATCAAGAACTGCGGAGCACCTCCACAAGGTGGATCTTCGAAACTCATACCCACCTAGGTAAGTATTCTGAAATAGGAACCAAGTGGGAAACGTCGCCTGGTCTTCAATGTCTGTCAATTTCCTAGGTTTCTGAGATGGATACGTCGGGGAAGGTTTCTGCATTGTCTTTTTGTGATGCTGCGAGTAGTGCTACGTAGTGATGTCGCTGAGGGCAATCAAGGTGAAAGCAGCTTTCACTTAAGGAGCAAGCATTACTAAACGATGCCATTCTATATATTAATGTCGCAGGACTCAGAGTATCATTACTGCTTATACTTGACATTGGCGGGAGTCTTAGATAACACAGGTTGCAGTGGTTATCCGCGGCGGCTGCTCAAGCCTAGGCTCTCATTTGCCTGCCCAGGAAACCTACCTGCCTGGAAGCTGTCGGAAGCTACAAGTGTCCTACGTATGGGCGAGTTCTGCCTCGGGTTGTCGGGGCAGGTGGCCCTGGGATGCGCATCTCGAGACAGTTGGTGTAGTGGTCCAAACGGGCCTAATTTCCTTGGTAAAAACCGTCGGTTTTTCGTAGGGTTCGAATGCGAACCTGAGCTTTTTTGTTGATTTTCTTTTTCCTGTCTGAGTCTTCTATCATAACTGCTCATTCATCTTCTCGCTTACAGGTAACATTAATCCTTTGAGAGGAGAACCTTTTTCCAATCCTCAGCGTAACTGCCAGAGAGCCGCTCTGTTTGCCTGCGCACCTGACTTGAAAAGGATAACCTCAGATAAACTAATCTAGCTGTTGGGAAATCCTGTAGTTTCGACGAGACACCTACGCACATATATTTGCTTGATGCCAGTTCGTAGACAACAGAGGGAGCACGGCCTGAGCTTACGTTTTGAATATATTACGTTTCTCTCGTGGCTGCGTAATGACCTCACCCAAAATCCATTGCAGAGATTGAAAGGGGCAGAAACGATGGTCCCATCTGGATCGTATTATTCTCCACGCTGAGAACGTCCAAACTTCGGGATATTTCCTCACATTTATGTCATCACGGATGTGATCGTTTCAGCTCGTCATTTTCAGGAGGTGGTTTGAAAAGTATACTCCAGGGACACTGACCGTAGCAGTATGACTGCCAGTCAGATGATGAGCTGTCTGCCATGTATACGTTGATATTGAGAGTTCGCAGCGTGGGCCAGGTGTCAACTCATTAGCAGTCAGTAACAGCCCCCGAGATTGTAGCTTGTGACACGATCTCGTGTTTCCATGATGCGACTACTTATACTAGATCCAGATAGTAGACCAGGCCAGGCAGATTGCTCAGGATCACTAATGGTATGGAAGGTGTTCACGGCCGATAACTTGCTCGAAAGCGCCGAGAGCCCGTCACTCTACGAACCATTCAAGTACACTCTTATGGCCAGGGATAGAGGAGCTAAGTTGAGGCGTGTATAAAACCTGAGACTGATCCATACTTTTGGAAGGACAGCCAAACAATGCCAGTCATTTTCTTGTTCCTTGTGACAGACTGTCTAGTACTTGAGTATTCACTGTGATTGATTCGCAGAATACGAACTTTTGGGTAAGATAAGCATGCTGCAGAAGTCTTACCCTCGCCGCCCTAAGGAATACGCGGGAGAAGATGATGGCTCCGAGAAACGTCACAGCATACTAGTCTCGGATTCGCAGACTCTGTGGATCATCTGCAAAGTTTGAAATTCTGACCCCAAGGCCTTGAAACTGTTGCCAGTCGGGGTATTGAGTGGCAGGTAGGACCGCGCCTGCCCAGAACCTACCTGCCTGCCCGAGTCTATCTGCCTGACATCTAAGGAAAGCTGCGAGTACCCTACAAGAGGGTGAGTTTTGCCTCGAGCTGTCGGGGGAGACGTCCCTCACAAGCACTTCCACTGTGGCGACGGTGGTTGAGTTGGTTGGTCTGAACAAACTGACTTGTAAAAATACCGACCTGCAAAAACCGTTGGTTTTTCGTAGGGTTCGAATTAGGGCTATAGACTATAGTACCATGTCGGACCCGAGCTTTTTTGTCTTTTTCTCATCATGTCCCTTTTGCTCCTCTTGCTTCTCTTTGTTTGTTCCTCTTTTTGCAAGCAAAAACAAAGTCAAGGAGGGAAGTTTTCTTCGTCTTGAGCGTGGATGGGGTGCTGCTTTGTCGATCTGCGCTCCTGCCTCATTGACGATACCCTCAGCGGCGAAGGCAAACTGGGACTATGATAGCTCCAATGAATTCGTGACATCTTCGCTGGAAGCTCTTCCCTCGCGTACAACCTGGAGACAACGCCTTGCTTGAGGTAGGTCCAGGAGAGAGACAAGCCAAATGTTTCTTTACCAGCTTTCATTTCACAATCTGGAAAACTTCAAACCAATGTGGTGGAATAACTCATACGCAGCTCAAAGCCGCCTCTTCGTGAGTTCATTATTTGTTACATATTACATGCACAGAGATCTCTAATCGTCGTCTCATGGATTCTATACTCTTGTCCAGACATAATTCAAAATACCGTTTCCCAATCATGACATCCTTCGGCATAAAAGATACTTCACCTACGTCAAAAAACGCAAGCGTCTAATACCTCTCCCGCTCCTGCCTGCGCATCTCGTCGCGGAAGGCGTTGCCTCCCTGCGCGCCCGTGTCGTGGAAGTCGAACCGGTCAGAGGTGGGCGTGCCCGCCAGGCTGCCCAGCGCGTCGCTGTCCCTCCTCGGCCGTCCCGTGCCCGTGTGCTGCTGCTGCTGGTACTGCGGCTGCTGCGGCATCGGGTCGTCGCGGTACTGGTACCCGTCGGGGCTGATCTCCCTTGTGCGCAGCGCGATGCCGCGGTCTTTGCCGCGGAACACGCTCTTCCTGACCTTGGCGCCGAGCCTCTGCGCGCGCGACTTGCCGACGCCGTACCCGTGCCTCGAGCGGCTCATGATGTTGCCGAGCCCGATCGTCCGCGTCTTGCGGTTCCAGAGGCAGCCCCCGATGAGGCAGATGATGAGGAACCCGAACACGGTCGGCAGCGCAATGTACAGCTCCTGGCCCTTGGGGATCTTGGCGCCCTCGGGGTGGTACGTCGCGCGCTTGGAGACGAGGACCTGCGGGCCCGTGATGTCGGTCTGCGCGACGCCGTTGATGGTGTAGGTCATGAGCAGCTCGATGGTCGCGTTGTCCTGGCCCTTGGGGATCAGGCCGCTGCTGACGGTCCAGGCGTAGTAGCCGTACGCCGCGAGCTGGGAGGACTCGGTGTCCTTGTTGAAGACAACGTCGCCGACCGTGGTGCCGTTGACCTCCTTGCCCTTGATCTTGACGCGGACGTCGGTCTGGTTGCCCTTGATGAGGACGGAGGAGTCCCAGGTTACTACACAGGTCAGCCATTCGTTGCTCCCTGGTGGAGTTACAATCACATACCATAGTACGTCGTGTCGGTGTACAGCGTGCTTCCCTTGGCCGGGTCGCAGAACGGCGCGAAGTCGCCGTCGGAGTTGCTGCAGGGGGCGAAGGCCCCCTGGCCGTTCTTGTGGTCGGCGGTGGGCACGGGCGGGGCGCCGGTGCTCGTGGTGACCTTGACGAGCCTGAAGTCGGTGATGGTGAAGACGCTGCCGGTCAGCGCGTTGGGCGCCGCGGAGGCGTAGGTCGGGGTGCCGGAGATGGTTGTTGGCACGGGGGTGACGGTGCTGGGCACGCCGTCGCCGGCGACGCTGATCCAGGCGGCCGTGGGAGCGAGGACGTCTGCGCGCGCAGCGAGGGGTGCGGCGGGGGTCGGGGCCGGGGCGGCAATGGCGCCACCGACGAGGAGGGCGAGGGCGAGCGGCTGCATTTTGTTTCCTGTGGGAGGGTTTCGCGATTGGCTTTTCTTTTCTTCTCCTTTGGTGTTGAAGAGAGCTTGGCAACGACAATGGCGTGTGTAAATACACAACGAGGGAGTGACCGCGACGAATGAACGTGGGTGGATAGTAAAACGAGGGGACTGTATCGCGTCGAGCGAAGACGGACAGGGTCGATTGACGGCTCAAGCTCTCTACCCTGATGGAGCTGGATGAAGTCGAGGGTGAGGAAGAGAGGAGGAGATGGGACGATCCAATGTTTACTAGGACGCCTTTTTTGGGGAGACGGGGGAAATTTAAAAAGTTCAGGTCAACCCCCAGGTCGCGGAGGTGGACGTGCTCCCCCAACGTGCATGATCCTACCAGGGCCAAAAAGGTTCCTCAATGGACAGGATGGGCGCTGTGGGGTGTCTTGTCGCCCGCCGACAGGGGGAGAGTCAGGAACGCCAGGAACGCCTACCGCAGTAGAACACGCACCCCACTGCCGAGATTGGCTCTTCAGGGGGGAGGAGCGTCGAAAAACAGGCTTAATTGGCGTTGGCAGCTGGGTGTTTTGGGGAGAATCCTTGCCGAGTTGCCGTGCTGCAGCGAAACATTCTCGATGGGCGATCGAATGATGGGTCGAGGGTTTGATTGGTCAATGCTTGGATGGCTTACACGACGGTCCACCCCTGGACTTCACCTGGTCAAGTCAAGATTCACGAATTCATGCGATGAAAAGATAAGAGCGGTGAATTGATCTGTGAGTAAGCAAAGGCTGAACTGGCCGCTGTCCGAAGCAATGTCGATTTTGCGACTTGTTGAGCAAGTATGGGTATCAAACCAACGCCTCCCGTTTTTCGTTATCCATCGCCTTCTGTCCAGCCCGCTGTCGGGTCATCTAGGCTATTCCGTGTGTCAATGAGGCATCATCATAGGACCGTTAAACTCCCTCCGTCTCCTCACAGGAGGCCGAACATCTTCTGCACTTGTATGCGTCGACGTCGACGGTCTCGGAATGGGTCTCGCCCCAGGATGAACCTCTGCTTGCGTGCTCCCTGACGCACTCCCCGCCGCACTCCCCGCAGCGCTCACCCCGGCGCTGCCCCGGACCCGTCCCCATCCCGACCCCTCCTCCGGCTTGAAATTCAGCATCACGACAGGCAGCTTGCGCTGGTGCGGCCGTCCGACCTCCAACGGGTCCGTAAACGCCTGCGGCCGGAACCGTCTAAACCCCAGCTTGATCCTCTCCGCCTCGATCTTCTCGACCTTGGTCCTCGTGTCCGCCGTGCCGTTGGCGTCGTTCTCGGTGTCCTGCTGCGCCTTGACGGCGTGGCCGGGGCATTGCACGTTGGGGCAGCGGCCGGGGAGGATTTCCGTCTTGGCCTCGCCGTCGAGATGGGGGCAGTCGCGCGGGTTGGGGATGGAGTCGAGGGGTGTTCTAAAACCCCATTTGATCTCGCGGTAGGACCAGATCCAGGAGGCACAGAGGTGGTAGTGCATGTGGCGGTGGAAACCGCACTTGTCACAGAAAGCGATGGTTTCGGTGCACATCGTGGCGGTGCCGTGGATTGCTTCTCTGTTCGGGATGGGGATGTCGGATTGTTTTGGCCTGAACGGTAGCATGCGCGAGTATAGACGTGTGTTGTATTTGATGGGCGACGTGGTAAAGTTTGTTTTGTTGTGATATTGTTGCGGGTATTTTGGGGTCATTCAGACAAGGTAGGTGTGTTGGAGGATGAAAAGTCTGAGGGAGGTGAATGGGCTGGAGAAATCGGATCGCGAAAGGGAAGGGGCGGTGTTGAAAATCGAGGAAAGGTAGGAGAGAAGGAAGGCGCCTTGGTGCCTTCACTTTTTGGGACCCCCCGTCGACAGTAAACCATGGTTAGCAGTCACTGAAGCCATCAAACTCATACTTCTTCAAATGGCCGTACCATTAAGTTCTACTCAAATCAAGAAACCTCTCATATAAACAAGAAAGATGCCAGTTGAACTCCAGGGCCCCTCTTTATAGGACAAATACCGCAAAACCCTTTTGAGAACGATGATGCTTTTACACTTTTAGCCATCCTTTACAACCTGTTCAGCTCCTGTCCTTCTTGTGCTTCTTAGCCTTCTTGTGGGACTTGTCCCCGAAGGCCTCCTCGTAGACGTCCGCCGCCGAAGGCCCAGCCTTGCGCTTCGACTTGCTAGTCTTGACGCTTACTACACCAGACTTGCCGTCCTTGACCGCCTGCTCTGCCTCCGCCCAAGCAGGAGCGTCGCCGTCGACTTCGTACCTAGGTTACTTGTTAGTCTAAGATTTCTTTGTAATACCATGGACAATGTAAGGCTCACTGGTCAAGGGGAAGGGAGTCAATGAGCTCACGCTGCTTCTTGCGGAGCTTCTGCAGAGCCTCATCGCCTCCCTCCTCAAGTTCATCCTCGAGAGAAGTCTCAAGAGGCTGGAACCTCTGGTCCACGACTTCGTCGTCGTGAGCTCCAGAAGCGTTGTCCCTGCTGACGCCAATGGCGTTCTTGGGAAGCTCGGCCTCAACAGCGGCGGACACAAGCGTGCTGAAGTGAGACGTGACCTTGCGAAGGATCTTGATGAACATGGCCAATAGCTGGGAATTTGGCAAAGACAGCTCCTGAGAGATGGCGTCCATGTCCTTGCGCTGCAGACCAATGGCCAGCAGGATAGCCTGCTGCACACCCGTCAACTTGACGTTGGCCTTGAGCTTGCCGGTGAAGTAAAGGCCGGCAAGCGTGGGAACAAGGTCAAGAATGACGTGGTAGTCGAGCATGTTGTTGGCGTACGACTCGAGACGCTTCAGGTCGAAGGGCGTCAAGAGTCTGTCGAGCTCGACCTTTGTCAGGGCTGTGGGCTCAGTGCCATCGAGCTTGGCACCAGTATTGGCGGACTCGTCAATGCTGAGCGCGACGATCGACTGGAATTCCCTGAACTGGTAGGACAGCAGAGATTGGAAACGACGCTGGAAGTCCCTCGCAAAGGCGCCGAGCCATGTCTGGTCTGCGGTGTTCTCCAAAGGCCGGAGCATGACGCACGTGTGCTCGCCAGTCAAGTCATTGGCGGTTTGTCTAAGGTAGACAGGGGCAAAGTTGGCGCGCTTCCAGAACTTGTGGAGAGGCTGCGTCAAGCCGTAGCTGACACCGACATAGTCCAGAGCTGCAGGCCTAATCTCGGAGAATCTGGCAAACAGGGGCGGCAGTTTCTTGATGTCTCTGACTTGGATGTCATCCGCGAGCAAAGAAGTGTTGGCCAGCTCTGCGTCGGTTACTCTCGTCAACGTCTCCTCCATGCCCACATCAGCATCCTCCGAGAGGTTCGTGAACTTTTGCTCGTAGAAATCGGTGAGAAGCTGGAGAGCCTTGGTGCCGTAGCCCATAGACACGTATTCGGGGTTCGTGGCTATCCTGACGACACGGGCACCGGAAAGAGAGGCGAACTCGTCATCCTGGTACTGTTGACTGACGAGCCAGGGGATCAAGTCACCAGAAGGCCTTTGTCCTCTGCTCAAGCTGTTAATGACGCTCTGCCTGCTGATCTTTCCTTCCAGCGCAACCTGAATAACACACAGCGGCTCCGGGAGCTTGCCGTCTGTTGTCGGGGCGATAAGCACATAGAGTTCGTGGGCTGGGGCGTCGCTCATTAGTTGAAGGTCGTCAGGTGAGTTCTTGTAATGGCTGGCAACGTAAAGCGCCACCATCTGCTGCAAAAACTTTTCGGGAATGGGGTGGAACGAGAAGAGGGTGTCGCGGTTGACCTTGAGGAGCTCGCACTGAGATGGGTCGGGGCATCCCTGGCTGCTGGCCTTGGCCTTGGGAAGGGTGGCGTCCAGACACAGAAGCTTGTTCAGCCACTTCTCGACTGAGTCACCCTGAGCGTATCTGATGGGCTCAGACAGAGTGATTTCGCGAAGAGTGCGACTGCCCTGAAGGCTCGAGGCCTGGTCCTTTGCGGCCTTGCCTGTGGACCGGTCTGCAACCTCTGTCTCGCCGTTGGTCTTGGCCCCAGGTCTTGACTGCTCTCTCAGCTGCTTGATGAGCTTCAGGGACAGCGAACGACCTGTTCCTTCGTAACCGTTGATGGTGGACGCCATGAAGACGAGGTAGGGGCCCATCAGCTTGCGCACCAGGGGCAGAGGGATAGCAGCGGCCTCATCGATGACGACGAGCTCAGCCTGTCCAAGAACGTGCGCATCCTGTGGCCTGATGTACTGAATAGTCTGACGGTGGGCGCGGTGGATGTTGACTCTGACAATGGCCTTGTTGAAGTCGGGGTTCGTGGACTGGATAATCGAGTAGTCGGCGTGGTCCGCGTAGCCGAGCGCATCGAAGCCCTTGAAGACGAACTCGAACAGCGTCTTCAAGTTCTCGGGTGAGGGAGAAGTGATGAAGATGTTGCTGTAGCCGTGGGCAACAGCAGCCGCAACAGCCACACCCATGGCGGCAGACTTTCCTCGACCTCTGGCGGCCGTAAGAGTCACTGTACTTCTCAAAGTTTTCTCGGCGATGGCATCCACAAAAGTCAAAAGCGCCTTGGCCTGATCGACCGTCTTCGCCAGGGTAACCAGGGAGCCGACTGGTTGGGTATCTTGAAGTGACTCCTTCATCTCCTCCAGTTCCATCTGTGCGGCCGTCTTGGGCTGGTCGTTCTCCGCCGCTGGCAAAGCCTTGACGCTCTTACCGCCGGAAATGGGCAAGACGTTCAGCTCGTCGTCAATGACCAAGCAGGAGTCGCAGCTACCCAGCGACAGAATGAAGCGCTCGTTGAAGCGGGCAACAACATCGTCGTGAGCCTCGGTACGGTATCTCGAGTGGATGTCCATAGACATGGTGTACAGCTGCTTCAAGCTGCTCATGCCCTTGAGCAAAAGAACCACCAGACCACCTCCCTCAACCGTCTCGATCGTCCTGGCGAGGATGTTGGGCGTCACGGCCTCGAAGTCTTGCAGAATGCACATGCCGAAGGTGTTTCCCAGTACCTTCTCGGTCTCCTTGTAGTAGACGTATCGGATGTTGTGGAGGGAAACGAAGAGCTCGAAGGGGTCCTCGTTGTTGGCTTCGCGGATGCCTCGCTTGATTTCTTTCTTGATCTTGGTCTCGCGCTTCTTGCGGTGACTGGCGAGAACTTTGTCAGCTGGCTTTCTTGTAAGCGCGTCGAGCAATTCTACCTGGTGAAGCCGAGAAGCTTGTTCTTGTATGCCCACAAGACAGACTTGTTCTGCTTGATGTCCGCTTGGGACATGATGTAGTGAAGGTGAACTATGACATCCTTGGAACGGTCACCGACAACCACGAAGAAGCTGCGCTTCTTCTCCTGGATGCCATTGCGAATGAGAGCGGGAATTCGCTGATCTCTGTAGTAATGGGTGAGCAATTTGATCGCAGAAGCGTATGGAGCTTCACAACTTACACTGCCTTGCGCGTCGACATCTTGAGAAGCTTGCAGACGGCGTGAGGTTGCAGAGGGGGACAGGTCGGATTTGCTGTACTGGGCGCAAACTCACGGGCGTCGCGGGAAACCAAAAATTTGGCGGAGAGAACATTTTCTGCCGGGTGGTCAGCTCGCTGGTGGACACTGGTGGTGGGGTGCAGCAAGTTTTCCCGCTAGGACCACCCCACTACTGTGTGACCAGCCACGCCTGGTAAGATCACCACCCAAGTCACGTACGATTGCTCAAGATAAGGAGCAAGTCATGAGAATCTTGAAGCCGTGAATTCCCTCCTTCCCTCATGTAGCTACTAATACACTTCTTGTTGTTACAGGATGTCTTTGGCGTTGAGCAGGCTCTGAGTCTCTCTTGGGGACACGGCGTCGTCATGAGTGATGCAACAGTTGATCATTGCTATCTGATGCAAAGGCTGTCTCTCGCTTTCTATGTAGTCGTAATGATGACCAAGGAAAAAGGAGACAGTGTTTATGCTAGGCCGAACACCAATTATGAGAGACCCATTTCCCGAAATGCGTAAGAAGAAAAGTGAAGAAAACCGTGGGCTTGTATATACAGCCACCACCAGCTTATATTCTGTCTAGCTTGCGACGCAGGTTGCGCGTGCGCCTCATCAGCTTCTTGTACTTGTGCTTCTTCATCTTGAGCTTGCGCTGACGTCTAACACTAAGGGCGTGCATGGTGTCGTTGCCTTGCGCCTCGTCGAATCTCATCTGGCGCTGGGCCATGCGCTCGAGGAACGAGCGCGGGGCCTCCTCGTTCATAATCTTGGGGCTGTGGGCAAGGACCTGGATCTGTCCGTCGGCGTCGGTGCTCTCCTCGATCGTGAACATGGCCTTGTAGACGCGGTGGTGGGGGGCATCGTCAACTACGTCCTCAACGGCGGACTCGGCGTGGGCATCGGTGACACCCTCCTGCTGAGGCGCTGGGGGAGGGCGGAAGGGAACGAATTGTCCGGCCATGGCATTCAGCTGGACATAGACGCTCGACTCGCTGCCGTCGGCGTGCTTGAGGTCAATCTTCTGGACAGGCTCGCCTGACGCATCGACCTCCTGGTTTGTGACGGTCATCTTCGCCATAGCGCCCTCGATATCGTCGGCCGTCCTTGATAGCGTGTTGATGACATCGGCGGTCTTGTTGGCGCGGGTTCGAGGCTTGAAAATGGCGGCGAAAGCCTCTTCGGTGACACTCTTGGGCATGCTGTGGGTCACTGATATCGGCCGGTGGAGGGAGAAGAAGGTCGACAGTCCCAGGGCTGCGGGCAATCAGTCAGTGTGATCCATATTGATACCATCTCAGACTTAAGACATACCCTCTTGCGACAGGTGTTGCGTGCTAGGCACGCTGGGCAGCTTTTGCGCAGCATCTCTGTTGGCGCTGTCCTTGCTCTTCCGTTTCCGCTTCTCGCCGCTGGCCTTGGCGTCCGAGCTCGATGCCGAGGCGTGGACGTTCTGGCCGGCGGGTGTCTCCTTGGAGCCGTTGTTGTTCGGACTCGAGGGACTCGAAGAGGACCATCGTCTCTGGTGGCCACCGGGTCTCTGGACCTGTTGGAGGTTGAAGGTCGCAGCCGCTCTCGGAGCGGAGGTGCTGAGGGAAGAGACGAGGGGCGACTGAGGGGCCGAGGCGACCACGCGCCGCACCGATGAGGGCAACATTGTCGCCAGTGGTACGGGTATCGAGCGATCGGGGGAGGTGACGGGGTTTTGGGAGGTGGTTGAGGAGATTTGAGGCTGATGCCGACAGAGTCGGTTGATGGTTGGCAAACCCGGATTTGGCCGCAGAACGGGAAAAGCTCACATCCACAGATACCTGGTTACTTAGGCATCACACCAGCGCACAGACCACATTTGCCTTTCTCCCGGGCCCTTCTAAGCGCTGTGTAAATTGCTGTTGAGCTTGGGATGAAACAACGTTCAGTCTGGAAGACGGCAGCGATTGTTGATTCTGGAGGAATGACGCGAGTGTTTGTTCCAGAATCTCTCACCGAACATGGTCGTCTTTTTACTGTTATTGGGGATGGGCTCATGGTAGACGGTCACGGGATCACAAGCGCCGATTGTGCATGATCAACACTCGCGCAATTCCAAGTCACCGCCCAGCTAGCTGTGACACACCACACCGCTGGTCAGTCTCCAACACAACCCAGCCTCTCGTCCTTGGAAGTGCAGCATTACTTGCATGGACTCGGCACATTGTCTTGTAAGACGATCCATTATCTCTTTATCTCTCCTACCCCTCGAGGGAATATCCCACCTCCCCCGCTTCCTGGCCCAGCTTGACAAGCATTCTCCGCATGTTTTCAGCCCGAGCCCGCTCCTTCTCGTCCAGCACACCGAGGTCAATCTTATCTGCCCAGCCATTCAGTCCGTGCTGCAACACATTACGCGCCCGCAGAGTGCTACCGTTCACATGACCGGCGCTTCCATGGAGTGTCATTCGCTCTTTGCTAGCAACGTAAGCCCCGCGATGTAGAATATTGTTGTTGTAAAACACAATGTCGCCGGCCTTGAGCTCCACCAGCAGCTGGTTCGGAATCTCCTTCTCGTATGGATCCGCGTTGCGCTCCATGTCCGTCCTAGCTCTGGTGTGTGACCCAGGCACAACGATAAGGCTAGCGTCATCGTACAAGGCCAGATTCCACTGGGCCGAGTAGGCTGGCTTGTTGAGGCGATCAAGTTCCTCGTCGGCAGTGGCTGTCGCCGGGATATCGTCTCGATGCCATCGCAGTTCGAAGTCGTGGTCCGGCCGGATAAGCAAGTTGAAGAGCTCCATAACGAGGTCATCGTCAGTGCACTGCAAGAGCTGCTTGGTCGGCTCAATGACAGCATCGGAGAAATATGTTCGGATGAAGACATCGTTGTTGGGCATGTCCGGGTGCATCATTCCCTGCACGCCCCAGATGCCCTCTGCCGGCGGCTCGGGGCCGGCGAGCGGCCATGGCGGAAACTGCTTCGGGAGTGTGCGTACATTGGGCCATTTGCCGGCCCGGGCCATCGCCGTAGCTGCTTGGGTTGCCTCCCGGAGCTTTGCGAGCTGTCCCTCGGACAGAATCGAGGGAACAACAACGAAGCCATCGCGGTTGAGGCGTTCGAGCAGGTTTGAGGCTGTCATCGTTGGATATTGCTTTGATCCTAGAAGGTCACACAAGAGGTGGTCTTGAATCCTGATCAACTAAATGTACGAAGTATGCTGAATGCGACCACCGAGATGTCAAGAGCTGCAGGGTAGATACTCATGCACTAGGTGCGGCTTGCAACGTTGCAGCGGCTCAGAGGGTGCCCCCAAAGGATCCTGGCCCTGCTTGGTAGTACGGTGGAGTTGATGAGAAAGGTCAGAACCCACACGAGGAGACTCCCGCGGTAGTCAACGATAAGAGAAGGTGCGCTCAACGACGTTGTGTGAACTGTGATTCTGTCGACGTAGCACTGTGTGTTCATGGGTCCTAATCACCTATGCCGGACTTATCGTTCCAGGAATGAAGTCGGTTTGTTCTTGTTAGATCTACCTTACCACTCCCCATCGTCCGGAGTTTCTCCTCATCTTCCCCACCACCGGAGGTCATTGGCCACACCGAGACTGGCGCGGGGTTCGCAGCTCCTGATGAGCCGCAATGGCGACGACCACCGACGAGGTGCCCGGACCATTAAGCTGCCGATACCCATCTGTGGCCTACAAGCGATTTCATCCATCCGTCTCAATGTCACAAAGGGTTGAGCCTGGATATACTGGCTCAATGTAACCCCTTTCGTATTGTAGATGGACTGCCATCGTTGATGTCAGTGGTTGAGGGAGGTGCGCGGTCCGTTGCGTCCTTCCCAAGCACCCTGAGAAGTCATCACGAGATACGTGCTTTCCATATTCATCCCCTGGCTCCAGGAAAGTACCTGCCACTTTACAGCCTTTTTATCTCGTCATCAGGGTCATTTGACACGGCAAAACAGGCACCAGCTTCTTGCACCTTCTCCGACCTCCCGCTTGCTTCTTGCCTCTCGCTTGCCTGCCTACCTCAGGCAGAAGGTGGGCGTAACCTGGAAGGCCTCACCTGCACCTCAGGCAGCCAGGGTACGTACCGATTTACTGATTGCGGGCCACGCGAAAATCTATATAAACCTTGCCAGTCTCCCAACTTTTCAGACTCCTTTCTTTCTCTTTTTTTCTTTATACTTACCTTGTCTGGCCGGTTCTGGGGATCAAGCAATCCGGGCGGCAGAGAGGGAGGCCTGCATTGCACATCGCGGAGTCGACCTCTCTCGATTGCCCTTCGGGGCCATCGTGGGCGCAATTTTTGATATATCCATCGTTTTCATTGTGCTCGTTGCCTTGCGCAGCGGTATGAAGAAGACGCAGTCCCCTTGGCTGAGATTTGCATCGGTGCTGGTGTCGAAGGAAGGTGTTGAGAGCTTATCGGTGAACCCAAGACAGGTGTCGTCTTCGACCCCAAAGCAACATTGTTGAGCTGTGATTGTAAATCGTTAATTGAGCACTGAAGTCTGGCAAGCGAGTCCGTCGCCTTGGACGTGCGGAATTCAGCAAGGTCCCGCGCCCGAGACGCGTCTGGCAGCGACAACGAGGTCGAAAAAAGCGGTCGTCGTTTGCCTGTCGATAGTTTCTGCCTCTTCGTCTGATTGTACCTAGATTTTCACAATTGACTGACTCCTTTCTCATCGACCACGGACAAAGCCAACTCCAAAGATCAAGCTGCGGAATGGGATGAAAAAGCTTGGGAATGATCACTGAGCCAAACCTCATTCCTGCACCCCAGATTATGGATATGGACATCGTGGGGCTTCGGGGAAGACTGGCCGGATGGAACATGACCCCGAGTATTGCATTACGCACTGGGACGGAGATCTGCTTTTGGAAATCCCGACTCGTGGCCAATCCAGCATCTGGCTACAAGACAAGGAAAAGTGCCTTATCGCGATGCCCCGAGCAATAAATCCCATATTACCTGAGTCTTGGGCAGGAGCTTAAACCAGAGCTTCCCGCCTCACCGTCAGATCAAAGTCGTTTCTTTTTCTTGATGTTCTAGATTCCCATTGAATTTCGCCCGTCCTTGTGATTGCACCACTCCATTCAAGCCAGATAGAAAGAGCTTTGCCGTCACGTGCAACAAACAGAAGCTACCGATCGTCATCCACCTTCCTTGCTGGGGCAGCACCCTCCAAATCTTGAAGCGCGCCTCTCACCTCTCACCCTCCCCAACCGACCAATTCACATCGCCCAGCCTCAATTCACTCGCTCACGACCTGTTTCCTTCTGTGTTGATCAAAGTTCCCTCGGTTTTATTGAGCGTCTCATTTTTCTGCGTCGTTTCTCAGCTGGATTGAATCGCAAATTCAGCCCAATCAGCTCGGTTTTCCCACCAATCTCCAACGACCTTCACAATGCTCGGCTGGTGAGCCTCATCGCAGTATTGATATCGCTGAATCGCATCACTGACCGTACCCACAGGTATCAAGCACGACTTGCGGCCCGCCCGCTACTCACCCAGAGCATCACCACTGCTATCCTCTTTGCCACCGGTGACCTCACCGCCCAGCAGCTCGTCGAGAAGCGCGGCCTCGAGAAGCATGAGTGGGCACGCACCGGCCGCATGGCCCTCTACGGCGGAAGTGAGTTTGATGACCTGCTTCCCAGCGAAATCTTTGGATGAGCAAGCCCATGCTGACTTCACCAGCCGTCTTCGGCCCCGCCGCCACGACCTGGTTCAAGTTCCTCCAGAACAACGTCGTCCTCCGCAACAAGAACCTCGAGATCCTCGCCCGCGTCGGTGTCGACCAGGGCGTCTTCGCCCCGGTCATGATCGGTGTCTTCCTGTCCTCTATGGCCGTCCTCGAGGGCGTCCCTCCCCAGGAGAAGCTCGAGAAGAGCTACACGACGGCGCTCACCTCCAACTACATGCTCTGGCCTTTTGTGCAGATGGTCAACTTCAAGCTGGTCCCTCTTCACCACCGGGTCCTGTTCGTCAATGTCATCAGCATCGGATGGAACTCGTATCTCAGTTTCTTGAACAGCCAGAAATAGAGCGGTTACTGGGGGCAAGCAGGCATTGTCGTTGGTTGGCGGATGGGGCTCGTCTAGTGTCTGTCATCAAGCGCACTACAGATTTGGGCGTTCGGGAAAAGTGGCAGCAGGATAGACTAGGTTGGTGTTGCAGGTGGCCGAGGTCAGGGCCAGCAGGGATATACTGCACCTTCCATGGCTGCAAGAGTAGAGCCAGCAGCTTCGCATATGCAGTTCAATCCAAGAGATTCCTCAAATATGTCATCATTGCCGCGCCGGCTCGGAATGACGCTTCACATCATACTCCACGGACAACCGCAGGTCAAAAATCGCCAATTCTTCTCGCCGCCCACAATTTCAAGGCACGTGCTTGGTCTAACCAAGTGCAAGGTGCAAATGACTCCATCACCACGTTTCTGCTCATCCCTAATGAACATTGTTGCTACGTTACTGGAACTATTGGCTTGCGGGCTTCAACATTCATTCCCAGTCGATACAGACCAACATCTCTCCCACGTGCTCGTGCGGCTGTTCCTTTGGGGTTGTTTCTTCCCCACATTGTGCCGAATACTGCCTCTTTCCAGAAGTTGAAGAATCTGGGGCAAATCCGAGAGACGGACAAGCATCAACATGACTCGAAACGAGAAGCATAGCGAGCAATACCGGACGCGCTACTTCGTGATGTTAACCACGACGTATAGAATACGAAAAGCAGAATTTGCTACCTGGATATATAAGAAAATATGCACCACGCCGCCGAAAGAGATCCCGTAGCTACTGTAGACCACAGACTCGATGCACCTCTTCAAAACAACCAGTCTATCTCTACCTTCACCCACCTCACTTCCCTCAAAGATCCCATTTCGACCGAGATCTCACCATGGTGCGCCTCATCCCATCCGTCCTTGCCATGCTAGCCGTGGCATTGGCGGTACATGCCTGCGACTACTGCCAGTGCAAGTTCACGGACGGGTCCCACTGCTGCACGACCTCGACGTACGCCCACAGCTGCGATGAAGTCTGCAAGAACGCCGCGCGGTACGGCGACGACGTCAAGTGCAGCGTCGGCGGCCTCTCCGAGTGCATTGGCTACTTTACTGCCAACGGGCGCGCTCAGTGCAACAGCCAAGCCTACGATTTCGACTAGGAAGCTTCTTGGGTTGTGTCGAATGGTTCAGTCTACGTGTCCGGGAAACTGAAAAGAGTCGGAGAAATGCTGACTAGGTATGTGATAGTGCCTTCGACTACCGGTGTCAGATTGGTGGGCACACCGTTGGGGACTGACTGAAGACTGCACCCTTCGTAAGAACACCAAAGGTCGAATTGGGGCTTGAAGATGTATTTAAACTGGAATGGGCCAAATGTATCAAAATCAAAGATGGAAGAGGGCACTCTCTGCCACCAGGAATTGTCAGGTACTTCTCCTGGCCAAATATTTTGCCTACAGCCCGTACCGATGAGATAGCTGTTGAGCAATCCGATTGCCACCACATAACGACGATGTGTCATCCCGCATAGTCTCTGTCTTTGAAACAACCGGCTGAATACATAAGGAGAGATTATGAATCGAAGGTCATCCCCGAGAACATGCCCAGATTCACACTCTTCTCTGCCCTCAAGGCGACGAGACTCCAGACACGACTCGAAAGTATGGAGATCAATGCTTTCACGGAATCCTTTCACATTATTGTTTTGAGACTTCATGTCATCTGCCAAAGTATTCCTCATATACACAACGAGAACGGCCGGGCGTTGGCAAGGGGACTGAGGCAAATCTCGCGACGAAAACGTCGGTCGACGATGTCTGGCGTGTGGTGGAAGTCCTGTCGTCGATAGAAGCTGATGCAACCTCCGAACAACTTTGCCGCAAGACATGAACGTGTTCACAATCAACATTCACATAATCTAAAAGCAGATGAACAAGCCCAGAGGCTTTCCCACTCGGTGAGCCGCTGGAACAAGCTGACCAGATAGTTGTACGGTGAGATTCAGCTGAGCCTTGCAATTGGAGAGGGCCTTCGTCTGCCGTTCATTGCGATCGAGATTGTTATATAAGAAGGATAGACGTTATCTAAGCCATAATCGGCAAACAAATTCAAGCCTACGTTGACTCCCGTTGGAAAGGGACTACATTCCGTTGTCAAAATATCGATACGTGTAGACTTTCTTAAGTACCAAGCCTTGCCGCCGTCCTGCGTGTGAAGGCATTGCGAACTGTCTAGGTATTCCGAATTTGTTGAGGAAGAATACGACGAATCTGTTAACGGACGACAGATTTCAAGAGCAAGGGTTCGATCTCGACGTCGTAATGTTCTGTCATAACTATCTGGTGGCTGCTGAACAGAGCTCGCGATCATTGTTTAATGAAAGAAAAAAGTGAAAGAGAGCCCATTGGTTGCCTGATCGTCATATCCGATCCCAGGCTGCACCGGTACATATACGCTATGGAAGCTGACTTGAAGAGTGCTTCTGCAGGGCTTTGTGGCATCGGGATTGGCATTAACGTAACCGATGGTTCAAGTGGTCGACGATGAGACAGCGGGGTAGTGGACAGTAGCAAACAGGCAACATTATGTATGCTTATTTCTGTATCTATCTTCAAACCTGAACGCTGTCGTAACATTTCGTTGACATGTGGTGAGAACAATGCATAAACCATCCAAACAGCACCACCTATGCCGGGGCACCCAGCTGTCCGCGATGCCTTGCCCGACTGTTATATCATGGTCTATGGTCTATCACAACGGCTTATTCGCAAATCCAAGCTCGTTGGTTCCGCTTTTCGAACTAAAGACGACAAATTGACTCTTCAGGAACACATCGCCGTAGATCGCGAAGGGGAGCGTCGCCGCGCTCTGGATCCCGCCGAAGCACGTCGTCGACGTCTCAATAGTCTGGCCGTCTACGGGGGCGAACTTGATGAACTCGCCGGGCACCACGCCCTTGTAGGTGCCCATATCGACGGTGAAGGACGGGATCGAGTCCTTACAGTTGAAGACGTAGCCGCCGTTGGTGTTGTCGAACTGGGCGCTGGCGATGTTCTTGTAGTACGCCGAGACGATGTTATCTGGGAGGAGCATCAGGGTCGTGCCCGTGTCGGCGATGGCTTGGTGAGGCGCGGACGTTGCAGCGCTGCCGTTTGAGCCGACGGAGAAGCCTTGGGCGGTGAATTGCCAGAAACCCTGGGTTGTGTTGGCCGGGACGAAGGCGATGTCGCCGGTGAACTCTGTCGTATCGATGTAGCCAAAGTTGTAGTTACCAGCTGTTGGGATGATTAGTTCGCGAACTTGATGATTGGAGAGAGGTTTCGAATACCTGCGCCCTTCTTGAGGTTGGCTGTGAACAGCGGCATGGCGAGGTTGTTCAAGGCATTCTCAAAGAATGTCTTCTGCTTAGTGGGTGTGACCGTGTTAATGGTTCCGAAGGCCAGACCAACGAGTCCTGACTGGTTCTGGTTGCTGGTGAAGGATGCCGAGACTGTATTGGCAGACTCAATCGCCTGGCTGTCGACTGTGACCCCGCCGATGGTCACCTTGTCCGTGTAGACGGAACCGCTGGATGAGCTGCCGTCACCGTACGAGATGGACCATGTCGCGCCAGTCACAGCCTTGGCGGTTGAACTGTCCTTAATCTTGTAGATCGTTTGGCCCCCTACTTGACTTGCGGGCGTCTCACTACTGAACACCCACAAGTCGGACGAGCCGGTGTCGAAGTTGAGATTCAAGGTCTGAGGAGGTGTGCCAATTTGTACCGGGCAGAGGTACTGGCTGTCGAACTGGGCCGGGATGGCGGCGATCTCACCACCTAATGACCATCAGCATAGTTTAGGGGCATGGTGTTGCAAACTAACCATTTCCTGTGGTGCCATTGCCCCCAGCTCCTGGCGTTGTGGTCGTGCCGTTGCCCTTTGAGCCTCCAGAGCCGTTGTTACCACCCTTCCCACTCCCATTTCCCTTTCCCTTTCCTCCTTTGTGTCCGCCTTTCGATCCGTTCAACAGGCCTAGTTCTCCCAAAATCTGATCAATAAGACCTAGTAGATCATCCGGAATGGGATGGTTGAACTTGGAATAGGCTCTGGCCAGGGCAATGGGTCCTCGTCGATTTCCATAGTAAAAATCGGGGTTAGGAACCTGTTCTATCCGGAAAGCCCCGCCACCTAGAGTGGAAATCTCAAACCTGGAGATATCGGACTTCTTTGAAGGAGCCGCATCAGCAAAATGGGCAAAGAATGGAACGAATGCTGCAATCACAGCCGAGTTGGCGAACCGCATGGTCACCTAGAGAAGAGAAGGCCTGGCGAAGGAATGAAGCCCGGCGATTAAGGCTCACGGAGCTCTATACGGGAAACAAGCGAAAAGCGAAGAAGTCGTCTAAGCAGAAGGAAGCATGGAACCAACAATGCTTGAATTGCGGAGAGCCAAGGGAAGATATGCACACAAGCTTTTGCCAAGTGTGATTCTCCATCTTGCCCACGCATAGATCAGCTTCGGGGAGACCGTTTCGAAATGCGCGATTGCGCAGTCGCAAGTGGGAGATCTCAACCCAAGCGATTACGAATCGCAAATAGAAAAGAAGAATCCGCCATGTCTGCGGAGACGAGAGACCAGGGGTACAGAATGGTTCGAGTTTTACTGGTAGGAGACCGGGTCGACCGCCATTGAAGAGGCGCATCCGTAGACAACCTGCGACAGTCGATCAGGCATGCCATCTCAAATAGATTCTTCGCGGGCACTGTCTTCTGAAGACGTCAGCCCGGTGTGGTGGCCGTATGCTTGGCTTCCGAAACACTGTGAGTCGGGCATGCGACCCCTGTCGGCAAAGCTGACCAAGTCGTGATGCCGAACTTCCGGAGTCGTCACGGGAGGCGTCATGGGAGGGTTCACCTAAAGGGCATGCGTCTCCGGCTCCGTAACCGACCTTCGTGAACCCGTCGTTTCGGGTTTCTCAGCGACGAGACCCATCATCTGAAGTTGCTGGCGAGATGCGATGAAAAATAGGCGTTTTTGATTGTGGTTTGTCCATGTCAGGATTGGCAGCGTCGGAGCCAAGTTTAATGTGACCGGTGAACGGAAAGCCCAATGAGGGTGCCGGTCGGGATGCGGGCGGGATTCATGCATTACTGAAACAGCGTCTCCGTCCTGAACATCATCAGCTCGTCTGACTTGGACAACCACTTGGCCACTCAGCTGGTATGCCCAGTTGGGATTTGGTCCTCTTCCAACTTGGAAGAAAAGCTGCGCAAATTCCAAGGTTGAAAAAGTTGGCAGACGTGAGGTTACTTGATGGCACAACAAGGTTTCGCAGTCGGCAACTGCCGCACGAAAGATCCAGACACGAGCTGGAATGTTGTCCTTAAGTAAATGGTCATCTGAACCGGCGCCGGCCCAGTTTCCCGATGCCAAGTCGGCATCCAAGGAATTCGTTGTCGAAGGGAGGTCGTCGGATTTGAAGTAAGCGCAAGCGAACCGACGGTGTAGTCACTTGGCGCGGCAGATCGCTGCGAGTTAATCTCTGCAAGACATCTCTGCCCTGTTTTGTCCAACATCTGGCTGCACCACATCAGGTTTTCCGGGCTTCCACCATTCCGCTGCGTGGCTCGGTCAGCCGGCCAATGGTGACTGGAATTTTGGTGATTCAGGGTTCGTCGACAAAGTTGGTTCATGGGTAAGGTGACAAGGTCAACGCCTCTTCCAGATTTGACAGCTGAATCGACCACCCGAAGCGGAAGGCGGGAGGGAGAGCATGTCACTGCCCGCCCGCCCTGAAGGTTCCTGCCCGCAGCAGCTGAAGCTGAGTCATCAAGCACCCCGCCCCCGCCTGGGTTTTTGTGAGCTGGACGTCCAGCGCGAGTCACCTGCCCAACATTCACCGCCAAGCTACACTGCCTTGCTGGCCACCAACGCCTTATCACCGGGAGGCATCAAGCCTTACGCGTCTTCGTGCGTGTCGCCCACTGCTTACGATGCGAATGACTCTCTTTCTGGGCGTTTCTATACACCTTTCGGCGATGTGCATCGCTTTCCATTCGATACCCCTGCTGTTTTCTCTTTCCTGAGTCTCTTTGTCTCCTTTACTGCTTCTCTGCGGGCGGCGTCCCTGAAAACCTTCACCGACGTCACTCCATCTTCGGCTTACACAACATTGCGGACATACCACGTTTTTGACCGGGCCGCGGGCAAAAATACAGCCAACATGCCTGAACATGATGCACTCATTCTCTCATACTCCCACTTGGTGGACTTTCCGCGGGCCAGCGATGCCCTCCAAATCCTCAAGAAAGTTGCCTCTCTGGTGAAGCCCATCATGCGGGCGAGGGGTTGGAAGGTTCGGGAGCTCGCAGAGTTCTACCCTGATCAGGCGAATTTGCTTGGTATGTGGTTTTGCCTGCAGTTGCTTCCCGCCAACTAACACTATTGCAGGCCTCAACGTCAACAGAGGGCAGAGAATTCTGGTCCGATTACGATACCCCGGCGACCGGTCTTTGTTTCTGCCCATAGAGCAGGTCGTCGACACCATGCTCCACGAGCTCTCCCACATTGTCTTTGGACCACACGATGGAAACTTCCATGCCCTGTGGAACCAGCTACGGGATGAGCACGAGGCACTCATACGGAAAGGGTACACGGGCGAAGGTTTCCTCTCCGATGGTCAACGCTTGGGAGGCGGCGGCCGGATTCCAATGCAAGAAGCTCGCCGCCTTGCTCGGGCGGCTGCCGAGAAACGTCGTACCTTGACCAAGAATTCGGGAAAACGCCTTGGCGGTACTGGGCCTCGTCCCGGATCAGACATTCGGCGAACGATTGTTGGTGCTATCGAGCGCAGAAGCAGCACTTTACAGGGTTGTGGGAACATGAACCACAATGACCGAGAGATTCAGCAAATTTCAGAGACTGCAACGCGAAACGGCTTCCGTACTCAGGCCGAAGAGGACGCTGCAAATGAAGCAGCAATCGCTCAGGCACTCTGGGAACTCGTGCAGGAGGAGGAAAAGCAGCGTTACGGAGGCTACTACGTCCCTCCGAGTGCTCAAAATCCTACCGGCAACGGGGGTGGGTCCGTCATGGGAGACTTCGAACCGAGAAGCAACAGCGCGCCACCTCCGATCCCCGGGCCGGCATCCAGACCTACGCCCCCGCCGCCGCTCCCGAGGCCCGAAACCCGACC
Organism: Colletotrichum viniferum; assembly: GCA_020226115.1. Classification (NCBI taxonomy): domain Eukaryota; kingdom Fungi; phylum Ascomycota; class Sordariomycetes; order Glomerellales; family Glomerellaceae; genus Colletotrichum; species Colletotrichum viniferum. The sequence continues at coordinate 1,772,352 of JAGFBE010000008.1, forward strand.
GCCGGTGATTGCAGCCCCACGGCCCCTGCCAGCTCAGCAGAGGGGTTGGACGTGCGGGGTCTGTACTCTACATAATCCTGCCAACTTCCTATGCTGCGACGCGTGTGGAACAGAAAAAGGCCAAGATCCTCAGCGCCAAGTGTGGACGCCAAATGCCGAGAAGCGCGAGCATCAACGGGCATCAGTAATCTCAACGGCGGGTGGAACATCACAGCCAGAGACGATAGATCTTACACGCAGCCCGCCAAGGAGAAACAATAGCGTCGGCGTTGCTGCCAACCACGGTGTATCAGCCCCAGCGAAACCCCTGACTTGGGATTGTTCCTTTTGCGGCACGACCATGGAAAGACAGTGGTGGACGTGTTCAACGTGTGGAGTGATGAAGGATAATTCCGCTTGAAGGAGCGGGGAAGTCTGAAGAAGCGAGGCCGAGACGAAAACATACCCCGACAGAAGAAGAGAAGGGGTCCTCTGGAACTTTCAGGGTCCAAATGACGACATGGTCGATGATACCCTTGCAAGCGAATAGAGCCGCGCCGCCTACACTACATCATCCCTTTGACGCCGAAATGTGACTTTTAGCGCGGTTTTTCAAGGTGTGGACCCACCCTACAGATCCTGCCTAATCAGGCTTTGCGATAATAACGTGAATAATTATAACATCTTCACTATTTCTATATAAGTATAATATATTAACTAGTAGTAAGAATATTATGAATTTTGCTTATCTATAAGTAGAATTAACTGAATTTTATAATATATAATATATTAAGAGCTTTTAGTAAAACTTTAGCTATAGAGATTAGTAACTTAGGTATCTAATATTTAAAAATAGCTTTACTATTTAAAAAGAGTAGCTACTTTAAGCTTTTTAAAATATATAAATTTAAATACTAATTTAATACCTTACTAGTAATACTACTTATACTAAAACTCTAAGTCTAATAAGACTAAGACTATAAGTCTAATAAGTCATATAAATAGAAAAAACTAGTAACCTAATAGTGACTCGAACCCTCAACCTTTAGGATTAAGAGTAAGAGCATTAACAACCAAGCCATTAAGCTGGATTGTTAAGGGAGATTAGTCTGAAACTAGCCTATAAGCTAAGGGTCTAGCGCTACGCTAACCTAACGCATAAGGGCTAAAGCTAAAACTAGCTTATAAGCTAGTATTACTAGTAAGCCCACTAGTTTCAGTTATTCCAAATAGACTAAAACACCTACTTAACCCTATAGGGACTAGTATAGGTTAACAACGTCTATATAATAACCAACCAGTCCCCCCAACTTTACTAGGAACTTAGAATAGTTGATATACGCAACAAATATAACAATAACTTCTATAGCTCCTTACTTTACTATTACCCTTTACCACACTAAAAAACCAACTATTACTCTCACTTATATTAGTTATTATAAGACCAACGTTTATTTTCACTTCCTATCTCTTAGTAGTTATGAGCCCAGCCACTCAGAAGAGTCCATAAAAACACTTATACCTCTTTCTCAACCACAACCTTCAGCCTCTCAAGCAAAGAAACAACCTATTGTTCAACTTAAAGAGTCCTTTTTATCTCTATCTCTTCAAATCAACCAATCAGAGCTCTTCTTTAGAGAAACTCTAAGAACAACCTTTACTGAGGATGAGATTCTTACTTCTTTTCATATCTTTCTCTTTAAGAATCAACTTTTAAGAGACTCTATTCAACACAACCAACCCCATACTTTCAACTACACAACTATTCTCAATAAACCTGCTCCTATAGCAGAATATCATCTTTTCAACTAACTTACAGACTCCCAAAAGTCTAATATACCTTTTTATATCTCAGATTACTTCCTTTTTAGTAGAGTTTACTTTACTATTAAGAAGTCTCCATCTTATATATCAAGAGAAGTTTTCTATAAGATTAGAGACTCTATAAACTCTTCTGCAACTACACCAGTTACTTATAAATAGGATCCTCTCTTTAAAGACCTAGAATAATAGAGTTATCTACTCTATACAGTATAGTCTTAGACTTAACTAGTTATTTAGTTATTAATATAACTCTATTCTCATATTATAGAAAAACATATTCCTCATCTTATAGGAAGCCTTAACTATCAAGTATAGGCAACCCGTTTTGAGGCTTTACTTATTAGTAAAGATATAAAGTCTAGTTTACTAGACGAGCTAACAACTCCAACTCAGAAGGCAGCAGACTTAAAAGTCTTAGCATATATGAAGCTTCTATGTGAAGATTCGCCTTTAAGAGTTATAAAAGACTTAATAATAGGTTTTTCTGCTTAGTTAAAACTAAAGGATCTATATAAGCCTACAGGGTTTACCTCAGAATATCTAACTTATAAAGAGTTTTTTAATACTTCCTTAGAAGACTTTAACTCTATGGAAGATTACCTTAATAAGGTAAAAGAGCTAACTAACGATCTTACTCTTAAAACTATAGCTTTACCTAAACAAGTTATTATAGCTTAGGTTTTAAATAGCTTAGACGACAGTTATAAAGGTTTTATAACCAACGTTACTCAAGCTCTTAGAAAAGACTCAACTTCTTATACTATTAAGTCTTTATTTGCCAATCTTATAGATAAAGCAAAGAGAAAAGTCTCTATAACTGTCTTATATACTAAGGTTAAGACGAATACGTCTAAGAAACCTTAGAAAAAGACTAAGGGACTATACTGTACTAACTATAAGTTGAAAAACCATAAGGTTGAAGATTGTTTCTTCTTAAATCCTAATAAAGCTCTAAGTAACTGGAAAAATAAGAGTAAAGTCTCTAAGACTGAACCTAATTCCTAGAAACAAAAGCTTTATAAAGCCTAAAAAGCTTTAATAGCTAAAAGGGTTAATATAGAGTTTTCTAACGAAGAAGATATAACTTAAGAGGTTAATACAACTATAGTTAACTCTATGAGTATTGATCAACTTGAAGAAGGTATAGAATGGGAGAACGTAAGTTTAACCTATTATAAAAATAATAATATAAGCACTAATAACCTCCTAGGTAATCTGATTATAGATACTATTAAGGATACAAAATATATAGATAATCTAAAGAATAAATCTGAATTTTATCTTAATACTAGTGCAACTATACATATAATATCTGATATTTCTCTCTTTATTAAAACTACTACAGTTAAATGTAGAGTAAAATGGGGTGAAGCCTCTTATAGATATCTATATAAAAAAGGAGAAATTGCAGTTAAATTCCCACTTAGCAATACTATCTTTATATTAAAAGATTGTTACTATATGCCTGAGTTAGGAATCAACTTAATAAGTCAGAAAAGACTTAAACATCATAATATAGCTTCAATACTATACTAAGATTATGCTGTATTATATAGTATAACTGAAAATAAGTCTTTATGTAAAGGGACAATTAAGTCTAATCTATATAACATACCATTACAGACTTTATACCCTCAACAACTTAAGACTATAGCAAGTACAGAAGTTACTACTTTGTCTATAAAAGACTTAACTAAAGTCTCTAAATATAAACATAATAAAATATATAAAGAAAATATAACTAAAAAAGATAACTCTTATATAACCTGGCATAATAGACTAGGTTATATCAGTAGTAAGGCTTTAGCTGAACTAACTGATAATACTATAAATAATATAAATAAAGCAAACTATAAAGAAGTAAGCTTAGACAGTTATGAAGCTTATAATAAGGCTAAGTTTATAACTAAAGTTGATAAACAGTCAACTAACTATAATAAGGAATATCCTCTATATTATAAAGTTGCTTCAGACTTATATAGACTTATAACCCCTAGAACCTACGATAATTATTGATAGTTTATAATCTTTATTAAAAAGAAGTTCAGACTAGTTTATATTAAGCTATTAAAAACAAAAGAAGCTGAAGAAGTTAATACTACAGTTATAGAATACTATAATAAAGTTAATATAAATAATAACTCTATAAAAGAGTTTGATACAGATAGTGGTTATGAGTTTAATAATAACAAAATAAATCATACCTATATTATAAAAGGGATAAATCATAATATTAAAGTCCCTTATACTTATGAACTGAATGGTATTATAGAACGTATTATACGTACTATAGTTAATAAAATAAGAGCGTTTTTAATAACGTCTAATTTACCTCACTACTTATAGGGAGAAGCAGCCTTAGCAGCTATATATATATATATAATAGAACTCCACATACCTCTATAGGCTACAAAACGCCCTTTGAGGTAGCTTTTAATATAAAACCTGATATATCTAATATAGCTATATGGGGGAGTATTTGTTATTATAAAAACAAGAATCCTTCAATAAAAAAGCTAGATAATAGAGCTAATAAAGGAGTTATAATAAACTATAATAATAATATATATAAAGTATTTAATATAAATAAAAGAAAGTCTACTTAGACTAGAGATATAAAAATAATAGAGAATACTTTTATTACTTCTAAACAAAAAGAGCCTCAAATTATAAAGGACTCTAAATTATATAATAACCTATATATAAATCCACATAATAAAAGCAGATCAACAGACTTGAATCTAAGAAGTAATAATAATAATAATAATAATATAAATATAAATAATAATAATATAAATAACCCTCTAGAAAATACTACAAGTAATATAATAGTAGAAATTCCTACTATATCAAAAGAGAAGCAAGAACAATATAAATAGGTAGTAGATGAAGAAAAAGCTTTTATAACTATAAAAGACTGCCCTGTTCTAACTATAATATCTGCTATAAATAAAAATAAAACTAAAGCTTTCTATATTCTATCTATTAGTAATCTTTTAGATCTTTCTATATATAAATAAGCTATAATTTACGCTAAAAGCAAAAATTAGATTTAAGCAATAATAGAAGAAATAACTGAATTATAAAATATAAAGACTTAGTTAATAGTATATAATATACCTATAGATAAAAAGCCTCTTAGAGGAAGATGGGTTTATATAACTAAATATAACGATAAAAAAGAAGTTATAAGATATAAAGCCTATTAGGTTGTATAAGGTTTTAACCAACATATTGGTATAAATTACTTAGAAACCTTTAGTACTACCTGTAAACTGGAGAACTATAGAGCTATACTTATAATTGCAGTAGCAAATAACTAGTTTATAAGGCAATATAATATAAAAAACGCCTTTTGCTACGCTCCTATAGATAAAGATATATAGGTTAAATTACCTATAAGCTTCTTTTATAACCTAAATATTAAGCAGTTAGAATATAACTATAATAATACTAGTAATAATGATAACCTATACTATAAACTGCTTAAGGCTTTATATAGTTTAAAACAGAGCCTTAGACTCTAGTATAAATATTTAAAAAATATCTTAAACAAATTAGGCTTTAAAGCTAGTCCTTATGATAAAGGGATCTTTATAGCTAATAATAAAATTATAAAGGTAGCAGTAATCTGTTATATAGATGACTTTATAGTTACTACGCCTAAAGAAGAGTATATAACTCTCTTTTATACTACCTTATTAAAGGATTTATATATAAAAGATATAGGAAATCCTATAACGTTTTTAGAGAACGAAATATATATTAATAATATAAATAAGATAATAAATATTTATCAGTCTCAATATATAAATAAACTATTAAATAAATATAATAAAGAATGGGTACCTAAGTTTGATACTCCTATAGACCTTAATATAAAACTATACCCTAATAAAGAATAAGCTACTACTATAAAAATAAATATATACTAGCAAGAAATAGGATCTTTAAATTTCTTAAGCCTAAAAATAAGGCTAGATATAACCTATGCTGTTAATATATATACTTGCTATATAAGTAATCCAGCAAAAGAGCATATTTTATACTTAAATAGAATATAGGGATATTTAAAAAGATTCCCTTATAAAAGCTTTATATATAACTATAATATAGATCTACAGTTAGTAGGATTTTCAGACTCTAATTAAGCTAGAGACCTATTTGATAGAACCTCTACTTCAGGCTATATCTTTTATTTTGGTTTATATAATATAATAAGCTGGAATAGTATAAAACAAAAAACAGTTACTTTAAGCACTTGTAAAGCAGAATATATAGCCCTATGTGAGGCTACTAAAGAAGCTCTATACTTATATAACTCTATAAACTATATAATAGAAAACTTAGGATTTAAATCCTTAGAAAAGCCTAAATTATTAATAGATAATGAGGTTACTCAGCATGTAGCTGAAAATCTAGAATTATATAAAAGAGCAAAGTATATAGATATAAAATTTCACTTTATAAGGCAGCAATTAGCAGAAGAAAAGCTACAATTATACTATATACATACAAAAGCTAATTTAGCTGATATTTTCACAAAACTAGTAAATAAAGAAGTATATAAATACTTTATTGAGACAACAAACCTATATAACAAAGGGTTTTTACCTAAACATAATAATAATACCTTAAATCTTAAGCTTAGTAAAGTTAAAGATATACTATATTAGGTTTCTCTTATTTTCCTCTTTAAGAGAGGTTTTTATAACTATAACTATATAATACTTACACCTTTTTTTTCTCTTATAATAAGAGTTTTTCACTTACTTTTTCCTTATATAAGGTTTTTTAGTAAGTTATACATATACTATATATAACTTAAGGGGGTGACTAAGACTATAAGTCTAATAAGTTATATAAATAGAAAAAACTAGTAACCTAATAGTGACTTGAACCTTCAACCTTTAGGATTGAGAGTAAGAGCATTAATAACCAAGCTATTAAGCTGGATTGTTAAGGGAGATTAGTCTGAAACTAGCCTATAAGCTAAGGGTCTAGCGCTACGCTAACCTAACGCATAAGGGCTAAAGCTAAAACTAGCTTATAAGCTAGTATTACTAGTAAGCCCACTAGTTTCAGTTATTCTAAATAGACTAAAACACCTACTTAACCCTATAGGGACTAGTATAGGTTAACAACGTCTATATAATAACCAACCAGTCCCCCCAACTTTACTAGGAACTTAGAATAGTTGATATACGCAACAAATACAACAATAACTTCTATGGCTCCTTACTTTACTATTACCTTTTGCCACACTGAGAAACCAACTGTTACTCTCACTTATACTGGTTATTATAAGACCAACGTTTATTTTCACTTCCTATCTCTTAGTATAAGTTATAAAAACTAATAACCTAATAGTAACTTAAACTTTTAACTTTTAGGATTAAAAATAAGAGCATTAATAACTCAGCTATTAAGCTTACTTATTAAGGGAGATTAGTCTAAAACTAGCTTATAAGCTAAAAGTCTAGCGTTATGCTAACTTAATATATAAGAGTTAAAGCTAAAACTAGTTTATAAGCTAGTATTATTAGTATATTTATTAGTTTTAGTTATTCTAAATAGACTAAAACACTTATTTAACTTTATAAAGACTAGTATAAATTAATAACATCTATAACTAAGACTATAAGTCTAATAAGTTATATAAATAGAAAAAACTAGTAACCTAATAGTAACTTAAACCTTCAACCTTTAGGATTGAGAGTAAGAGCATTAACAACTAAGCTATTAAGCTAGATTGTTAAGAGAGATTAGTCTAAAACTAGTCTATAAGCTAAAGGTCTAGTGCTACACTAACCTAACGCATAAAGGTTAAAGCTAAAACTAGCTTATAAGCTAGTATTACTAATAAGCCTACTAGTTTCAGTTATTCTAAATAGACTAAAACACCTACTTAACCCTATAGAGACTAGTATAAGTTAATAACGTCTATATAATAACTAATCAGTCCCCCTAACTTCACTAGAAACTTAGATTAAGAAAGATATATAATAAATATAATAATAACTTCTATAGCTTCTTACTTTACTATTACCTTTTGCTATACTGAGAAACTAACTGTTACTCTTACTTATATTAGTTATTATAAGACTAACGTTTATTACTACTTTCTATCTTTTAGTCTCTATAATAACTAACTTATCTCTTTAATCTTATTAAAAACTTAAAATAGTTAATATATATAACTAATATAATAATAACTTCTATAGCTCTATACTTTACTATTACTTTTTACTATACTAAGAAACCTACTATTACTCTTACTTATACTAGTTATTATAGAACTAATGTTTATTACTACTTCTTCTCTTTTAATTTTACTCTTTTATTACTCTTTTTATTTATTAACTTTATTATCTATTAAGTAGTATAGATGAACTTTTATACTATTATACTAATAAAGGTTTAGTAGCGCTTTATACTAACGTTAGCTAATAAGATTTTTTTTTAGGATTTTACTATATATATATATACTAATTCTTAATACTAAATTAGAGCTTATTAGTTAACTAGCTATTTTAATACTTACTACCTCTTTAATTAGTAGATTATAAGAGATTATTTTGAAGCTTTTTTTTAGCGTTTTTACTACTAAGATCTTAATAACTTTAACCTCTCTCTTTTGAAAGCTTATATATATATTAAGCTTTAGATAGCTTAAATTTAATAGATTTTATAGTTTTTATTATTCCCTTCTTTAATAGTTATTATAGATAAAGATATAATTAGATATATAGGTTGCTTTAGTAATATAACTATAGTTAAATTTAAATCTATTTCTATTAGCTATAAAATATAAGGAATTTCTAATTAGAGCTTTTTAACTTTATAGCTTTAATATATTTATATATAAAGCTTTTAAGGTTTATTTTAATTAAAAAAAGTAACTTCTAATAATATTTAAAGAGTAATATATAAACTAATTATATACTTATTACTATATAGCTATAGGTTTTATTATTTTATTATTAATAACTTATTTATAAGCCTTTAATTATTATATATACTATATAAAGACCTCTATATTACTATTATAGATATTTACTACTAGAATATTAGTATTTATAAGCTACTTATTAATATAAAGAAAGTAGAAAAGTTAGCTAACTACCTACTATAAAGAACCTTTTATACTACTTTTATAAAAAACTATAAAATTAATTAATTTAACTAGAAAGACCTTTTTTATGCTCTTTTTATATTAACTTACTTTATTAGTAAGAAACTACTTATACTTTATTATTATTACCTTCTTAAGTTATTAGCTATATATTTTAAAACAGCCTAAATACTCTTTAAGATTATAAAAAATTAAATAACTTTATAGTTAGTTTTATAGCTATTAGAAGTTTAATAATAAAGTTAGATAAGCTAATAAATAGTTTTAAATAAATATAAGAAGTAGATTATTAAATATATTACTAAAAAAGACTTATTATACCTATTATTTATAGCACTTTATAAAAAAAAGAGGAGGTTAATACTAATAACTAGCTATATAGGTAGTATATATAAGGCTATTAGGTCTATTATAAAGGCTAATAGATGCTAATTTATAACTTTAAAGTTAATATTATCATAAGTAATACCTTTTGATATATATATAACGTAGTGAAGGCAGTGATTGCCTTTAGCGCCTTATGCGTATTAACTATACTAACTAATGTGAATGCAATTAACGTGTTAAACGCTAGTTAAGCTTTAACTATAATGAGTGCGTTTAAAGCTATAAATGTGGTTAACCTTCTTAATATATATATTGCTATAACTATATTACTAATGTAATATTTATTAATTAGTAGTATAACCTTAATAGTTGCTTACCTCTTTTAAATTGAGGAAAACAGCTAACTCTATGTTAATAGTTAATCTTATTAAGTTTAATAATTAAGTTCTAGCGTATAGTTAATCCTATAAAGCTTAAATAATAATAATATTATATTAAACTCTTCTTCTAACTAAGAACATTCTAAAGAGATGTAAAACCTTGCTATTATACTTTAGATAATATTAACTAATTTTAAAGTAGTAGAAGACCTTAAAGCTAAATTACTTAAGCTTATTAGCTATATAATAATTGCTAATTTCTAAGTTACTTATAAAAACTACTTAGAGAAGTTTTATAGAACGCTTATTCTAATTAAATATTTACTACTTAACTTTAGTGTATAAGCTATAATTTTAGCTATAGCTTATAAGGGATTTAAATACTATATAACGAACTACTATAGATAAATCTAAACTATAGACCTAAAAAGAGAAGTTTATATTAACGCTATAAGACTTAAAAGCTAAATATTAAAAACTTAGAGAGATAATCCTAATACGTTTACTAATTTAGTTAAATAATAGTATTATCTTAATACGCTATATTATGTGAGATATATTAAGATTAAAAACGCTTTAAAATAAGAACTTAATTTTACTTTACTTTTTAGTAATAATAAAAAGATAGGGGGTTATAAGACCTTAAATGCTAGCTGTGTAGAGAAACTAGAAGGCTTAAAACTTTAATATTTAGTTAATATTCTATCTTAAGATTAAGAATTAATAGTAGTTCTATTAATTTTAGAGGAATATATTAACTTTAGATAAAGATTCTTAAGTATTTTAGGATCTCTACTTCTAAAGTTAGAAATATTAAGTAATTAACTATTAACACCTAACTTAACTACTAAAACTTTAATTATATTATTAGAATAATTAACTATTATAATAGTAGATACTATCTATTATATAATTAAACTTCTTTTTAGCTAAAGCTAAAGTAGTATACTAGAATTTAGTAATATATAGAGTTATTATAGTTAAAAATAGTTTTAGCCTATCTATTTTAAACTTTAGCTTACTTTATTAACTATACTAAAAAGAAAAAAGCCTACGTTTAATAATAATATCTAAGAGTAAACTGAAGATATAAAATAGGTTTCTGCTCTATAAAGTGATCTAAGTAATAATAATAATAGAAGTAATTCTAATAATAAGAAGAACTATAAAGATAAGGACTATAGTAAAAGAAGAAGTAATAAAAACTAACTAAACTACTACTCTTCTAAAGCTTAATAGAGGCTTATTAAGCTAGGATAGTTTAATAATAGAATATTTATTAATTATAACTTTCTATTTATACTTATTACTTTAGATAGAGATTATATTATCTATATACTATTTAGCTCTCTTATAGATAATATAAAACATTTACCTCTACGTTTTAAAATAAATATAATTAGCTTATTTAATCTACCTCTATATAATAATGAAGTTAATAATATCTATATTAATAGAAGTTTTAAAATAGTTTACTAAAATATATATTACTTTATTAATACTATTAATAGCTATATTAAATCTAATAATAGCAACTTAGCTATAGTAGCTTTAAACCTCTACTAGATGTTGCTTTATTATATATTAGATTAGTATTATACTAACTTAATAATTAAAAAAAAGTTAGCCTTAAGAGACCTTTAAGTTAGAATTAAACAATAGAAGAAATTATTACTTAGAAGATTTCACCTTTTATATAAACTTACTAAAGCGTAGTTATCTAAGGAATAATACACCTTAGGAGATATTTATAACTATTATAATATCTACTACTAGATAACTAAAGTAGTTTAACTTTACTACAATATAGAAAAGTCTAAAGTAAAGATATTATCTATAATATATAATAAGATAGACGCTAAGCTTATTATAAGTATTTTAAGGCTAAATAGATTAACTAACTATAATAAATTTATAGCTAGCTTATAAAGCATAATACTAAGCTAGTATAGAATAGTTACTAAAGGATTATAGTGTAACTTTTTACTATTAACTACTAGAAGCAGACGTATAGAGATAACATCTTTACGTTTAACATTAAGAATAACACCTAAGTCCTCTTTAAGCTATTATTTTTACTATTTAAAACTAAAAGAGTTTAAAGTCTCTAGTTTAACGTCAGCTAGAAATATAAGAACTGCTATAAATATTTTAGTTAAACCACTATTAACCTATAATAAATTAGTATAACCTAAAAAGCCTTAAATATAATTTAAATGTAGACGTTAACTTAATTATCACAATTAATATAATTAACATCTAAAAGCGCTAGAATATTTTTCTGTATATACTACCTCTAAACTTAAATATTAGATTGATAATACTAATAGTAATAACCTATCCTATAATAATAATTATAACTATATCTAATACTATAAGGCTACTAATACTTTAGAGGCTTATAATAAGGACTTAGTTATTAGTATAGATAATAAAGATAAAAATAATTATAACGCTAAAAGTATAGATTAAGCTAATATTTTATTCTAACTAAATAAAAATTACACTCTAAAAATATTAAGATATCTTCTTTGTTATAATAATAAATACCTTCTCTTTAATACTACTTTATTTTTAAATTCTATATTAACTAACCCTAAAATCTATATATACAATACTTATTTATATAACATAAAGCTATACTTAGATTTTAATAGTATCTTCTTACATTAAACTCTCTTATCGCTATAGCTAAACGTTACTATTATTAATTCTATTAAGCTTTAACATTATAATAATACCTAATCTTATAAGTATATTTATACTAAGATTGTTATCTAAAGTTTCTAAGATAGACTGCTAATTATAATTTATGTGGACATTAGTATAGATAGATCTATAATTAGTGAGATTTATCTCTATTAATTTCACATTATTACTAAGCAACCTAAGGTATTTAAGCTATAAGGAGTAGGAAGTATAAAGACTATTATATAGGTTACTTTCTTAATACTTATTTATAGTTAGTTACTAAGTAGATATATAGTAACTGTTAAACTATAAATAGGCGCTTAGCTAGTATTATACCTTAATACTAGTTTACTTATAAGGTAAGACTTTAATATTCTAAATAGTATTAATATTTTGAACTTTAAATTATATATTTATATTCTATTTTATAGCAATTTTTATATACTTTTATAGATTTATTCTAAAGTACTAATAAAAACCTTTACTATATATGCTGCTACTAACGTAGTAATACTACTATATAATTAGGTAACTTTTTAAATCACTATACTAATAGGATTAAAATAGAATCTCTTCTATTTAGCTTAAAATAAGAAAAGTATATATTTATATATATAAGCGCTTTACTATTTATTCCTATTGTTAATAATACTTTTTACTCTTTAAAGATTAAATATAGAATAAAACTTAGAATATTATTACTATTTAAATCTAATAGTTTTATTAAACTATAAACTTATAATTATTTATAAGCTACTATATTAATATTGCTAAATAAATACTTAATATATTATTCTGTTTTTCACTTTATAGATTAAAAACTAGCTACTTTAGTCTAATTACTTAAGTAGTTAGCTGTTAAATAGGGCTAACTCCTAGCCTCTAACTTAAATAAATCTTTTATAGCTTAAAGTGATACTAAAGATAATCTTATGCTAAAATAGGGAGATATTTATAAGGAAACTATTAATATAAATAGTAAGATAGGTATTACTAAGCTGAAGAGCTTACTTGCTATTATTACTAATAAAGGTGTTTATATCTATAATTATAGCAAAGAAGCTATATAACGCTTTAAGGAAGTGATCTTATATTATTCTAAAGTTTAGATTAACTAAGGTTTAATTAATCTTCTAGAAGATTAACACTTATATATTAAACTTATTAATAGTTAGCAAAAGATAAACATAGGATAATATCTATACCTAGTAGGTAAAAAAGATAAGAAACTAATAAACATTATTTTTAATAAGCTGTATGCTTAAAACTAGATAGAATAGGGGAAATCTAGACCTACTCTATTTAAAGCTTTTATATTTATAATATAGTATATTATTAATAGTAAATATAAAAGCTAAATAGTTGTTAATTTGTATACTTTAAATAAAGCTGTAGTTCTAAATGTATATTTAATACCTCTCTAGTAAGATGTTATTAAACGCTTAAAGGGAAAAGCTTAAATTATAGTTATTAATACTTAATTATTCTTTTATTAGTTTTTTATTAAAAAGGAATATAGAGAACGCTTTATAATTATTAGTTATTAAAGCTAAAAGCAGTTAAAAGTCGCACTTATAGGTTTTTATAACTCTCTAGTATATGCTTAATACATTATAGATAAGCTTTTATAGCTTTATAAAAAGTTTATATATGCTTTTATTAATAACATTATAATAGTATTAATTAACTTTAAAAGCTACTTAAAGCATCTTAATGTTATCTTTAAACTGTTTTTAGACGTTAGTCTGTTACTATCTACTTAAAAGTCGTTTGTTAGATATTTATCTGTTGAATTATTAGGATTTACTATTAACACCTTTAGCTTATCTAATATATAGGACTGTATTAACGCTATTACAAAAATAAAATGCTTGTGTAACCTTTATTAATTTGAATATTAGATTAAAGTTATAGGATTTCTTTAATATATTATACTACAATATAGTGATTATATACAACTACTATAAGAATAAAAAACCTTATTACTAGCGTAAGTTTGCGCATAAAGTAAAGATAAAGGTGTAGCTAGAAAAATGTTCTACTAAAACACTTATTTTATTCTAACTAAAGAAGAGATTATAAGCTTTAATAATATTAAGAACGCCTTAATAGATAACAACGTAGTATTTCACTATAATCCTAATAAATAGTTATTTATCTAGCTTAATTCCTCAAAAGAATATAGATATTCAGCTTTAATTTTCTAACTTAAAGATAGCGTTATTTAGAAACCTTATAACGCTATTAAACGAATAGATATACTACCTATTACTTATATAAATAAAACGCTTAATATAGCTAAACAAAAGTATTAGCCTACTAAACTTAAAGTAGTCTGTTTAGTATAAGCAGTTAAAAAGACCAGACTGTTAATATAATTATCTCATAATAAACCTATAATCGTTCTCACTAACTATTTAGCAACTTATAATATAGTTAAATAAATATTATTATAGACTAAAGATAAAATAAAGTTAAATCTATATCTTACTCTATTATCTAAGTACTTTAGCTAATTCTTATTAGTATACTACTATATCTTAAGAATATCTAATATTATAGTAGATATCTTATTATATTTACTAACTACTAAAATACTAGTAGAAAATGTTAGTAAACTTAATAAAGTATAGGATAACATGCTAATAGGAGTTAATTTTATAACTAAAGCTTTATTAGATGATAATTTTAAAACTAAACTTATCTAAGCATATAAAAAATTAAAATTATAGAAGAAAATATATAATATATTAAGTAACTAGTAAAATAATATTAAGCTTAACTTTATTATATATAATAGCCTTCTTTATTATATTAATCGCTATAACTTTAAGTGATAACTTTGCGTACTAAAGGAAATAGCAACACTATTAATTGAAGAGGCTTATAATAATTATTATTATTTTAGAGAGCAATAAATGTAGAAAACACTAAATAATAACTTTTATATTTAAAGGTTATATTGCTAAGTAAAAGTATATATTTAAAACTGTTTTTATTATAAAACACTTAGTACTAATTATTAACTACTATTAGGAATTATATAACTAATCTTAACGCTACTTATTCTATTTCACACTATTATAATAGATTTTATTATTAGTTTTCTTAAAATACTATTAAGATACTTTAGTTATAAATAGGAAAACTTCTTATTACTTAACACTATTTTTATAGTTAATAATAAATTCTTAAAGATAATATTGCTTATTTTAAGATACTTAATATATACTGCTGAAATCTAAAAATGTTTACTTCTTTAAGAACTTTAATATAGAAACTAGGGAATTCCTAAGGTAATTATTTCAAACTATAATTATAAATTTTTATTGAAATTTTAGATATTACTTTAGACTGAACTTAATATTAAGCTGAAGTTTTCAACTATATATTATCTATAAACTAATAGAATATTAGAAAGAAAAAACTAAATTATTAAACTAGTTATTAGGTATTTTTTAAATATTATAGATAGTAATTAAAGTAAACTACTTCTTAATCTCTAGTATAATCTAAATAATGCTTACTCCTAAGTAATTAGCTGCTTACTAAATTAGATTTTTTACAGTATAAATATAAATAACGCTTTAAATATCTTAGGAGACTTAAACTTAAAACTTAACTGCAAAATGTTTTAAGAAGAAGTAAAAATCTTAATTACTATAGCTTAGCTTTATATAAAGGAACATTATAATAAAAAACGCTATTCTATTACATTTAAACTAAGAGATTAAGTGTACTTTAAAATAGGATTAAGATATTTCCTACTAGAACGCTTAACGTTAAAGTATAGCTATTAATATATTCCTTTTAAAGTTATTAACTAAGTTAGCAAATTAGTATACTATTTAGATATTCTTCTAAATATAAATATCTATTTAGTAATATTAATAACTTAACTGATAGTAGCGCTAATATTAAACACTAACTTATTCAACTAACAGAATGATTATTGTAGTTTAGTTGAGGTTTAAGAAGATAAAGACCTATATAGGCTAGAAGTATATAAACATTTTGAAGTTAAAAGTATTTTTAAAAAACAAATAACTACTTATAGAAAAGTTTAATACTTAATTAAATAGAAGGGTTATCTACTTACTTATACTATTTAGATAGATAAAGACGTAATAAATGTAGATAAACTTATTACTACTTTTGAGGAACGTAAGTAAGAAATAGAATAACTATACTAATAAGGCTAAGCATAAAAGCTAGTAGCTATTCCTAAAGAATAAGCCTTTAAATTAGGAGAAAGACCTAAATAACTAGTGCGTAAAAGAAGAAGACTAAGAAAAGATTTAAACTAAAGATAGGATTAATAAAATTATAGCTTAAGATAAAGCGCTTAACACTTAAAGCGTATTATTTAATTTTTATAGCTGTGAGATGTAGTATAAGACCTCTATTATTACTGTATAATTAGTTATTTATACTTACTTTAGAGCTATATATAGCTTTATATATTCACTCTTACTATAATAAGTATAAGTGAGAACCTTTATAACTTTAATTGCTATCCTCACTTAAAGGTTGTTCCCTATATTAAACTATTAGCTAATAGTAAAAATTAGAGTGATTAGTTACTTATATAAAAAAAAAGAGAGTATTGCTAGGTGATAACTGCCTTCATTACTATTATCCTGTTTAGTGTGGTGTTGCTATCCTTCTCTCTTATATATACTACACCTTTACAATTTGCGCTTATGTTGCACTAAATAACCTTTATTACTTTTATTATTTTACTTTATAATTATTATTATTAATATTAATTATTCTTATTAAGTTATCTAATATAATTACTACTTTTAAAAAACAGTAGAGTGCAATTACTATGC
This sequence comes from Colletotrichum viniferum, assembly GCA_020226115.1. NCBI lineage: Eukaryota > Fungi > Ascomycota > Sordariomycetes > Glomerellales > Glomerellaceae > Colletotrichum > Colletotrichum viniferum. The sequence continues at coordinate 1,789,523 of JAGFBE010000008.1, forward strand.
AATATGTTTATACTTAGTGTGTAATATAACTTTAGTAGTTAATATATATATAATAATAATTTTTATTTGCTATATACTTTAGATTATATCTACTACTATTCCCTTAATATCTCTAAGGATAAATATATTAAGTCTGCCTATATAATTACTAACCTTTCTATCTTTAAATATACTATTAAATATAAATAAGACTATTAAATATAGGTAAGTAATATCTTATTAAAGCCTTTTATTATTTACTCTAGCAGTAATACTAATACTATTAACTATTTTATATCTATATAAGTTTACTGCTTTTGCACTAAGTTCTTTTTAGCTATTAGTCCTTATAATTAATACAGTATTAACTTTAACTCCTAAAACTCCTAGCGTTACCTTTCTAATACTAAAGCGCTTATTACTACTACTAACACCTTATCTAATAATAATACCCTAACTAATAATAACGCCTCTAATACATCTAGTAATATTAAAAATAATAATTCTAATAGTAATAGCAATATTAAGTAGGAAAATATTTTAATTAATAATAATATAGCTAAAGATAATAAGACCCTAAAGGTTAGTAGTACTTTAACTTTAAAAGCTACTTTTATTGTGAAGAGAGCTGTTAAGGCTAATAATATTAATATTATACTTAATACTATTAAGGTTAAGCTTGCTATAGTTACTTATAAAGAGCATATTAACACTATTACTGCCTTACTAGAAGGTTTTTATAGTACTTACTAAGAGCTTTATACTTTAATAGATTCTAATGATATTAATACGTTTAATGTGGTTAGCAGTAATGTCGCTAAGTTTATTAATGCTATTAAGGATGAGAATAAGGCTATAAAGGCGTCTATTCTAAAGTTTGTAGTTAATAAGATATTTAGTCGCCTTAGTCCTAAAGACTTCTTTAAGTATAAGCATACTATATCTACTATATAGCTTAATAATCCTTTTATTTCTATTTCTTCTAAGAAAACTATAATTACTATTAATATTAGTAACATTCTTTTATCTACTATATCTAAAATAGATAAGACGTCTAGTGTGTTTATTAATATAGTTATTATAGATAAAGATATTAACTATAAGGCTACTGCTTACTACTAGTTAGCTAGAGCTTTTAATATTACTATCTACAGCTAGAAGTTATTTATTAATTAGCAGGCTAATATTATAATTATTACTATTAATAACTTTATCTTTAATACTACTAATAAGATATACGCCCTACTATATAATACTTATGTTATATATAGCTTTTATACTTATATTAAGGCGCTTAAAGCTTTTATTAAGAACTATATTTAAACTATTACTAAGTTTACTACTATTTCACCTTAGTTTATTTTAAAAGTAATACTTAAGGTTAAGTTTATAGGCGTTTGCACTTATTACTATCTAACTGAAGATATAGTTAACACATTAGAAGGTGACTTAAAAGCTGCACACTCTATTATTAATATTACTAGCGAGAAAGCTAAAGCTATATTACTTATTTAGCGTTAACCTAGTATAAACTTTATTACCTTCTATAAGAAGATTATTAACTTTACTATATCTATTATAGTAATTAAAAACTCTGTAGTTAACTACTTCCCTAAGGTTAATAATAAGTCTAAGGCTAAATATATTAAACTATTTACTACTAATTATAAATTAGCTAAAGCTTATAATGTTACTATTACTAACTTCTTTTATAATATTATTACTATTAGTGATAATATTGAGGAGGAGGAGGTCTTTAACGTTCTCAGCTTTAATAAACATAGTGTTACTTAAATGCTATTTAATGCTATAAACACCTTCTTTATTATATTTACATTTAGATACATATAGGGATTACTATAGGCTAAATTAGTAAGAATAGAATTATAGATTAGAACGTAGGGAAAGTTAGGTTTAAGTTATATATAGATATAGTTAGCTATATTATAATATAAATAGATATTATGCTTATTATTATAGATGATATCTTTTTCTTTTGTTTGCAGTAATTAATATGTATATAATATAGTGAAGGTAGTAATCGCTTTTAGCGCCTTATGTATATTAACTATGCTGATTAATATGAATACAATTAACGTGTTGAACGCTAGTTAAGCTTTAACTATGATGAGTGCGTTTAAAGCTATGAACGTAGTTAACCTTCTCAATACATATATTGCTATAACTATGTTACTAACGTAACGCTTATTACCTTTACTTACTAGTAAGATTACTTTATTATAGAGCGTTAAGTGAAATCTAAGACTAATATTAAATAGATTAAAGTATTATATCAGTCTCTCTTTATATAGTATAAGCTGATAGGTTATATATATAAGAAAAGCTATAAAGCTATATATATTAGCTATATAGTTTGCAAATTAGTTAAGCTAGATATTTAAAGCTATACTTTAATAAAAAGGCTATATAAGTAATACTATGCTACTTACGCTAGTAAAATAATACTATAAAAGCTTTTAACTACAAGGGATCTTAACGTTAGATAGCATGTTAAGTAGTTAACTTTTAGCTATAGCTAGTATGACGTAGCTTTCTATAAAATAAGTAGTTACCAAGTTATATAGCACTTAGTAGAGGGCTAAAAAAGCTAAAAATGAGGTTTTTTTCAAATTATATAATAAATTGATGTAATTATATAAGCGTAGTGTTAAGAAATATAGGCCTCTAATTAGTTAAATGGCTTCTGATTGTTGCTGTAAGAAAAACCGCGCTAAAAGTCACATTTCGGCGTTAAAGGGATGCTATATGATTTATTTAAGGCGAGAAATCGAATATTGCGACGCACTCCAGACGGAATGACATAATGGGTGGCTTGTGGAGGTTGTAAACACTCCCTTGGAGCTAGGGCTTTGTTGGCAAGACAGATGAATGTGAAGTCGAGTCATGGAACGAATGGCACGGTTGGCACGCTCCGGGCACATGTCAAACAAAGCCAGCACAGGTCACTTGGCGTTGCTTCGCACGCACAGCTTCCGAGAACATGTCGAGGGATTGGCGTGGTCTGGGCCAATCCTGATTGCTTGATACGACACCGGTGCACCCAAATGCCTGCTTATGGCATCATGACGTCGCTGCTGACACGCTCGGGCAGCAAAGCTTCGGAACGGAGTCGTTCCCCGCTGTCTTGATTGGCTCTGACTGGCTGCCAGGGTCAGATGATCTGCGTTGTTCCGTGGAGCTCGTGTGGCACTGATGGCGCACCGATATGGAGAGAACCATCAGGGCCCTGGTCGGGTCTGTGGCCATCCCGGTCTAGGCGTCTTGAGTGCTTTTAAGCTAGACCTGTTTGAGTGGCAGATCTTCGATCGATGGAGAGGCCGTGAGGTCTAGACGCAGGGCAAATTTGTCACCAAACCACGCTGGGTGAGGATAGTCAGAGCCATCTTTTGCGTTTATCCGAATCCAGTGTAGGAGGCAAGCACTGGCAGGTATTCATTCGCAGTGAGTGGGTGCTGAAAGCTGGAAAAGGACTCACCGAGAGCTGATCATGTCGAAGCCGTCGCAGTCACGCGGGCACCTCAGATATGCAACTTGGCGCAAACACGACGAACCGAACAGCCTGCGTTTCCTTGAAGGATGCCAGACAAATCCCAGTGCATTGATGCTGAAGGAGCAACCACCACGATGCCGGTCAAACGCCCGGCTGACGGGATCACCCGGATAAGCGACGCCGCGAAGACATTGGAGTCGATGATGAGGTACATTCATCATTGTGGCCTTATTCATAGCGGCATTTGCCCATGCCTATGCGGATTTGATGGCGCCCAACGCTGAGAATCGGCCATCGTGAATCTCTGTATGGATAGAGCAGTCCGTGACAAGGGTGGCGGGCTAAGACCAAGTTTGCAGGCTCGCTACCAAGCTCTCTGGCTGTCCCCAGCCCGACTCGGGGCTTGTGGTAAATGCCTAGTGTGCCCGGGAGTACATACGGGCAGCTCTCAAATCCACTCAGCCGTCGCTCTTGTCTGACTCTATCAAACTCCGGCAGTCGTCCAGCAGTCTTGGCACAATCGCCATCGAGGCCCAGCGGCAAAGGCAGCAAGCTAAGCTTTCTGTCTCTGACGGATTGGTGTATACGCACCCGACAAAGAGTGTTTTCTTCTTCCTCTGTCGTTTCCTGAGACGACGCTCACCGACTGAATAAGCTTCTGGGCAAACAAACGGCAAACACGGGCATGAAAACTTTTGACCGGTTGGGGTTACCGATTCAAGACAAGCACGGAACGGAGCCAGGGACGTCGAATTCGAGACAAAGAGAAGATCAGCAAATGTGCCGCCCGTGGAAAGAAAAAAGTTCCGATTGTTGGACAGATCGGCCTGAGTTTGGTGTGTTTCTGTCTCGGTTTGGGTCTGGTCAGGGTCTATTGCTGCGAGAAGCGCCTATCACCCTTTCGTTACCGGGGTTTGGACAGGTGGGCGTGGCAGCCCATTTTTCTCAAATTTCACGTCCGGAGACGCCCCGTTTCCGAGGGTCGCGTTGTCCGCTGGATCCTCCGGTGCCGTCATGGCTGCGGACTTTTCCAACTAGGGATGCGATACGTACACCGTATTCTTGGCAGTACGTTGTATTTTTGGGTAAAATACGTTGTATTTTTAACGAATGTACAACGTAGGGGTCTTTTTATTGCGTAGATCTAAGCTAAAACAGGCCATTAGAGACCCTCTTCCATTGCATAAGCTAGTACCTCCTCGAAATGCTCTAAATCTAACTTAGACGCTTCCTCTTACTAAATTAGGGTCTTTTTTAAACTTTCTATTATGCCTTAAAGACGCTTAAGCACTTAAGTATTAATATAGATAAACGCTAGCTTATCTATACGTTTAGGGGTTAATCTGTTGCGTAAGTAGCTATAGAGAAAATTCATCGTTAAAAAAAACTTCTCAGAAGGTACTAAATTAGCGATAGTACTAAAAAGATGTAAAACGACCTTTATGAGTTTTAAACCTATAGCTTTTATAATTTACTAGGCCTTATATAGCTTAAGATTGTAGCGCTAGAACCTGCTACTAGGCTTGAAAATAAGGTGGCTATAGTAGGTATATAAGGTATAAAATTCACAGCTAACGTAATAAGCCTCATTAAATAGCGTAAGATAGATTAAAAACTGCTTTATGTAGTTAAATATAGCCTGATTAAGCTCTTCTATTATTATAGATAGATTAAATGCCTATATAGCCTAGTTAGAATTATTAACTTATTAATTAAAGTGCTATTTATAGGATTAGTAAATATAAGGCTAAATGCTATCTGCGCAGAAGCCTAGCATAGTATTTAAAGCCTCAAATTACTACTAAGTAGCTAGTACTTTATACTACTAAAGGATAATATAGCCTAAGTAACTGCAATCTGCTTTAGAAAGATGTTAACCTTCTATAATAGGTTTAATTAGAGCTTTAAGTACTTTAAGTCTACCCTAAAAGTTACTATTAATAATATACCTAATAGCTTCTTTAATCCTCTTAGGGAAGTCTTTTGTTAGGATATAGAGTAATCTAGTATACTAAATAAAGATAACGCAGAAGTTAGTGAGAGATTATATTACTTAACTTTAACTACCTCAGTAAGTAATTACTAATACTAGCAATAACTTTATAGTACTATAGAGGTAGCGCTAGTAGGTATATAAGTAAGTAAGTTATAGTTTAGAAGTGCAGAAAGAGTTAATAATATAGAAGGCCTGCTTAAATATCATTTCAAAGTAGAGCATCTTAAGTAGGTCTTTAAGTAGAAGTTAGAGGCTATAAGAGTTACAAAGCACTCTAAAAACAGAAAGATCATAGTACTTTTTAAGTAAGGTATATATACTCCTTATAACTAAAGCTATATCTATAGTAACTATATTAAGCTAAGATAGCTTATAATTAGAAACAGTATATAGCTTAAGCTAAATCAGATTAATAGTAGTTTTAATATTATACTATTTTTCGCCTATATCTTAGGTCTTCTAGTAAAAAGCAGCACTTATTAGAAGCTATATATATATATTAATAACTTAATGTGAAGAGATATTATTAGAGCTATTAAAAATAACGTTAATATGACCTAGTAAAGCAAAAAGCTTTTTAATAACCTTTTTAATATCAAAGTAGACTAAATTGAAAAAGTAGTTAGCTAGAACGTTATAACTCAGTAGCTGCTAAGTTGAAGAGAGTTATATAAAGAGAGCTTAGGTCTAAAGGTCCTTAAACGTTATAAAGAGATAACTACTGTAAAAAACAGATAGAGCAGCCTTATAATTAAGCTTATTGGTTATAGACCACTTTTTTTTAGGCGTAGGTGTAGCTAGAAACGCTATAAGAGATTACTGCTACTTTTTGAGGCTAGTAACAGTTTTATAGGGTAGGCAGGAGTTAAGATGCTCTCAGAGATATATCTCTAACCTTATAAAGCTTTTTTTGCAGTAGTTATATTACTAGTAAGTTAACTTATGTATATAATTAGGTGGAAGTTCTCAAAATTAGCTATAGATGTTATTCTAGTGTAGTTTGCCTATATTGGCAGCGTAGTAGCAATACAGCGTTAGCGTAGTAGTTAAAAATTAACATTAGAGGAGGTGTGGTGTTAAGGGATTAACCTAATGCGAGGCGGTTAGAGGTGGTCAGAAGTGGCCGAGTAGGGACTAAGTGTAGTGAATCTACAGCCTCTGATTAGTCGAGGAGTAAGGCGCTAACCCAATCAGGGTTAGCAGTATTGTATTATATTTGTTGTTTTTTATGTTAAATACGCAATACATTGTATTATTGACATAAGTACATATTTGCCGCATCCCTATTTCCAACACAAGGCTCGCATGCCCGCTCAGCACAGGCAGTAATACGGACTCCCGGGGATCGTGATGACGGGCGGTGTCGATGAGGATCCATACTGCAGTGGACAAGGGGCTCAACGCAAGGCGAGGCGGAAGAAGGGGTGACGGGTTTCCTCAGACAAACCATCCCAACTTCTGGGTTCGTTTGGTTTGAATATCTCATGATTTCTGGTGCCGGTCGTTTATTTTTGCAGCCCGCCAGTGGAGATTTGTGGGCGTGTCCCAGTAAAGAATCCCAGATGATTCCATGCACACAGAAGGGGTCGCCAGCAAAGATTGGCCACTGAGAGTCGATTGGGCGTGAGGCGGTTTAGTGCATGAGGCGAGGTGTACATCGGTTACGCTGGGCGGCCGGCGTTGGAAAGGCCAACCTACCGAGGCGGATGGGGATGCAGCCGAGCATCTAGGGGCTGCGCAAGACATGTACACTACATGCATGGGTGCGACAGACGGCAGCAAGATGAGGTACTGTTGGCATGCGTGGACAATACTCGTTGGGAATGACGGGGACGTTGGAGCTTGGGTCCCATTATGAGGAGAAAAGGAGGGACCCCTAACCGATAGCGAAACCTGCCCGGGCAATGGTGACGGTGCCTGGTGCCTTGAGCTACAGAAACAGCAAGGGAATTCCCCGCGAGGAGGTGAAGATTTTGAAGTTCTGGGTGGGCGGAGATGGATCGAAGGCGTGGATGGTGGATGGGCGGACGGGAGGAAGAGGGAGAGTTGCGAGCTCGGCGCGGAGGGAGGTGAGGTGGTGGTGAGGAGCCGTCTACTCTACAGCACGCAGAGCCCGTGTACGGTACGCAGTACAGACATGGCAGCCAGCCAGCCCAGCGCAGAGAGCCCATGGATGGGCACACTTTCCAGCGAACAGGGACGGCAGACCCACTGGACGGTGGTGGGCAGGGCGTTGGAGTGGGCGCGCAGGGCTCAACAGAGCGGTCTGTAGTGGGGCGTCAACCGCTGTAACGCCGTATGAATGGAGGGTGGCCCCTGGTTCTGCAGGGTGCATGCGAGGGATGGGTGGTGGTGGCAGTTGTGGTGGTGGTGTGCAGACACGGCAGGGCAGGGCAGTGGACGGTGCCTTGGGCAAGCATGCGTGGTGTAGAGGACGGAGACTCTGGAGTGAGGAGTGGTGAAGCGCGTGTGAGTGAATTCGATCCCCCCGATGGCAGGGCGGACTGGAGTTTTGCATACATTTGCCCACTTTCCCATCCCCTCTCGACCCGTATTCTTGTAGGTGAGATGCATTAGCGGTCCTCGGATACAAGAATGCCTTATGTAATATCACGCAAGTGACCAGCAGAGGAACCAGGAACGAGTACTGCTTCCGCGTGTTCGTGCTGGCAGGATACATGGCCGACATGTTCTCCCCAGTGAACCCGAGTTGCCCTCCGACCTCCCTGGAAACTGCTCGGGTGAAAATGACGATGAGTGTTTGCGTCCCCCGCCTGAGGAGACCGACTGAGCGGGCGGGCGATGTTGTGCGCTGAAAGGGCCTTTCTCTTTGCCTTTCCCTGGCCTGGGTTCACAGTTCAGCGTTCCTTCTCTGTGTCCTCTCCCCTCCACACCCGTCGTCATCCCGTCATCCTGGGGCCACGAGCGCAGCGTCAGCCCAAGTCCACCGGAAGTGCGACTTGCTGGATGGATTCAAATTAATCGGCGCAGGTTCCAGTCGAGTCCATGTTCCACTGTTTGGACCGTTCAGTGTTCCACCCTCCCCTTCTAGGACCCCCGTCCATGTTTCCTTCCCAAGAATTGCCCTGGGCGTCCAGGACCCCCAAGCTGCGGTGACAGGCCCCCCCCCAAGACTTTGGGCTGGGGTTCGACCAATTCTCCTGCGTCTTGACGCTTCACCACCGCTAACCGGGGGGGCACTCCCACCTAAACAAAGTTTGGACTATGACGGTCCCATCCCTCGTCCTCGTCCGCATCCTCGTCCAGTCTGACTGCCTGCTGCAACTGTCACTGTCGATGCCAATGCTAGGGCGGGCAGGTAAAGGTGGTAAGGTAAGGTGGTGCAGCGAACCTACCTGCCTACCTATCCGTAGCTAATTGTCCATCTGTACCCCCTCTCTTTGCACCGCGCTACCTACTGTCAGTTTGTACCTGCCTCACCTTCAATGCCTGCTGCGTGCCTACCTTACCTTACCTTACCTTACGGAGACGGTACCTTACGTGCTTACCTACCTGACCCTGCCTCTGCCTCTGCCTGCCTCTCGTGCTTCTTCCTTTCTCAGCAGCAGCAGCAGTAGCACCTCAGTGACGGGATCCATCCCCATCCCATCTCTTCCATCTTCTTCCTCCGTCTTGCTTAGTCCACCTCCCGTCCATTGCTGCTACTGATGATCTTGGTCTTGGTTGGTGTCTCTTCATTTCTACCTACCAATTGGACCTAATCTTCCCTTCGATTCCATTTCCCCTCGCCCATGTTACGTCCCTCCACTTTTGCCACTTAAGGTATTCCCTTTCTTATTTCGTCAAGCTAGACTGCAGATACCGCGACTGCTGCGAACTACTGTGCACCTCGACTAAACACCTGGTGCTCGAACTGGAACTGATGAGCGGTAACTGCCCTACCGAGCCCGTCATCGCACCTGCGCCTGCATCTTCTTTCTTTCCGTCTTGCGTCTCCTGCTGCTCCGCGACTGGACCACGACTCTCGCACAACCTCGACCTCAACACGACCTCACCACACCACACCACTTCCGGACCCCAGCCCGCCATCTGCTGATTTCAGATTTCCCATCCGCGAGACAGAGACATCCTTACTAAGCCCGACGTCTTGCTGTTGCCGCCGCCGCTCTGCTGCTGTTCTGCTCCTGCGACTGCCGCTGCGGTGTCGTCACACAAACACACCCTCCCACTCCGTCTTTCATCTCTCCGCCGCCGCCCCTCGACGCCGCCGTTTGCAGTCGACCCGGAGTTGTTCGAGAATTCATCCCAAACAACGCCCAAATCCTCCATCCGTCTCCTCTCGCCTCTGCCGAATCGCGCCGAAATCTGCTTGCGCTTTCACCAGCCCTGACAGCCTCAGCCGCCGTTGTCGCTCTGTTCCTGCTAGCTGCTAGTTCCACACGGAATCGGGAGGCTTGTCGACTAACAGACACACACTCTCGCACAAACTCAAGACAGCGCTTGCGCACAATCTTCGCCCTCCACCGCGCGCTACGCCTAGGCCGCAATCAATTAGAGCACATTCCCAACCAAAGACCTATCCGGAGACCGGCCTAGAACCGGTAGTCTAGAACGCACGCCCTCTCACACAACACAGGGCGCCGCGCCATGCTCTGCCTCGCCTTCTCTCCCCACACGATTCTCTAGCAACCAACCCACTTGCTGCTTCGACCTGGTCCGCAGCTTCTCCGTTACTCCTCCACCCTCGACGTCCTCTGTTTGCGATCACCGTCTGCAACGACTGTTTTCTCGACCTGCTGACTTGTCAACGCCCTTCACCGACTGGAAGGTCCACCAACGACCTGCGGCGTCTCATGCGCGAGCCAACATCGACATGCCACCCTCCGAGCCTCTCCTTGCCGGCGGCCATGCGCGAGGCAACGGCCCCGTGATTCTTCCCCCAAAAACCTCGGATCCTCCCGAAGAACCTCCAAAATTAGGCTCACGGCAGTCTTCTGGGGACAGCATGGACAGCATGAACAGTGCGGACAGCGGTTTCAACTTCGATATCAAATCCCAGCCTGAAGTCGGTTCCTACCGAAGCGATGGCGTCGGAAGCACTACAAGTGCCACAAGTGCCAGGAGTCGCTTTTTCCGCGAGAACCTCAACCTTGCCGCCGGCAGTGGCAAGCGATCCAACTCGACGAGTCCGTTTCGTTTATCGATGCCCTTCATCACGCCAGGTCAGCTCGCTTTCTCCGCCATGCAATACCTCCCAGTACCGCTGCTGGTCTTGAACAATTTGAAGACAGTAGTGCTTGCCAACGAGGCGATGGGCAGGATGCTCGGCATGTCGGACGCATCGGAGGACACCCATTCTTACATTGCGGAGCGGTTAAGAGGGCAGTCCCTTTCCCAGGTCGGAATCGATATGATTCAAGAAGGACGTCCAGTTTGGGTTGGATGGGAAGCTTTCTTGGATTCTCTTGTGTTGGAGATGGGTGCACGGCAGACCTCCAAGGACGCAGCCGACCTATTCGGTCAGGGTGGGGAAGCCACCCCGACCGCCGGTTCGCTGGCCCCGCCGGCACCGGATCACGCGCCGAGCACACCAACGGTCAAGGATGCTGTGGTGGATGTTATCATCACCAGGAAGGAACTAGGCAAGCCTGGCTTTGACCCACGAAGCAAAGGTGGAGCGTCCGATCATCAAGTATACGCCAAGATGATTGTAACGATATGGGAGATTGAAGAGCACCAGGTTTACTTCACGCTCACATTCACGAGCTCTCAATCGCCCCCCTCAAGTCTCATCCCGAGTCGTAAATCCACAGCCAGGCCGAACATATTGGAACAAGCAGACCGAAAAACTATATCAAATTCAAACCCGCCATCCGTGAGCTCCAGCCACGACTCGAGCTCGCCTTCGTTCCGTGTCAGCCCTAGTGCGGTGTCGCTGTCGTCGAGCCCGTTTCCACCAATGGGCCCACCCTCAACAGCAGCCCACGCGAGTACGCCGTCGATTTTGCAGAAGATGATTCTCATGAAGGATGCTCTTCTCGATAACACAACAATGCCGATTCTTGCGATGTGGAAAGACGGCAGTGTAACATTTCCAAATAAGGCAGCACGCAGCCTTTTGCGCCAAGAAAGCGATCTAGAGAAGTCTGCCGACGGTTTCGACTTGTTGCCAAGCTGGACCTTGTACGACGCAGATTTTACTAGGGAACTAGACGTCAGCGAATACCCCATCTCGGTCCTTCTTCGGACTGAAAAGCCATTTAGCAACATGCGTGTTGGCATGATGGAGAAGAACACCGGAAAGAGAACAGTTTACGATGCTTTGGGGGAGGCCGTCAGGGATGATGCTACTGGAGAATTTCTAGCTGGTGTGGTGACATTCCGGGACGTCACGAAGATGACCGAAGAAATTACGGAGATCAAAGAACGGGACGAGGAGCGGTTCAAGTTGATCTGCGACACAATGCCTCAATTGGTCTGGACGACCAGGCCCGACGGTTATCACGATTTCTTCAACACCCGATGGTACACATACACGGGCCTAACGCCGGAAGACTCATTAGGTCTTGGATGGAAACATCCATTCCATCCAGATGATATGCCTGAAACCGTCAAAAGATGGAAGCACTCACTCGCGACGGGAGATCCATATGTTACCGAGTACAGGTGCCGCAGCAAGACTGGGGAGTGGAGGTGGATGTTAGGCCGTGCTCTGCCGTTGAAGAACAGGGAGACGGGTGAAATTGAGAAGTGGTTTGGAACCTGCACCGACGTAAACGAGGGCATCGAGGCAACACTGGCTGCCAGGCGAACCCGGCAGCAGCTCTTGAGCGTTCTCGCTCATTCACAAGTTACCATCTTTACTGTCGACATGAACCGCAAACTGACGATGCTCGAAGGAGCACTCATTTGGGACAGCGAGGAGGAGAGCAATCACGAGAACTCTGACTGGTTCATCGGCCAAGATATGTACGATGTCTTCAACCGTCTGAACGCTCAGCTCAAGACCGGCGAACGTCCGAAGTTCCTCCGACCCATTGAAGATATACTAGCCGGCGGCAAGACTGAAGAGGTGGCGGAACACGGAATGGATGGACGCTGGTACCGGACGAGGTTCCTCCCGATTCTCGGCAAGAAATCCAAGGACGGTATCGTGACGAATGAGACCTGCGTCGAGGGTGTCATTGGAGTCATTATGGACGTCAGTGAGCTGAAGGAGAAGGCGGAGGACCTTAAAGAACAGTCTCGAGAGAAGAAGCAAGCAATGGCGAACGAAGCTGCTGCCAAGGAGGCCAACAGACTGAAGAGCCAGTTCCTTGCTAATGTGAGTGGTGATGATCAAGTTGAATGACGCAAAGTCGCTGACTACTTCATAGATGTCTCACGAAATCCGGACGCCCATCACAGGTGTCATTGGAATGGCCGAGCTGCTTGGAGACATGGAGCTCGACCCCGAGCAGATGGAGTACGTTGAGAACATCCAGAGATCTGCAAATGCTCTGTTGACGGTCATCAACGACATTCTTGACTTTTCAAAGGTCGAATCTGGACGTCTGGACATTGAAGAGGTCCAGTTTTCACTGTCGGTAATTGTGACGGATGTCAGGAAGATGCTAAGCTTCGCTGCGGAGCGCAAGAATCTCGACTTCAGGTCGGATATCTCGAGAGACATTGAAAACGACTTGGTCGTCATTGGCGATCCAGGCCGTGTTCGTCAAATCATCACCAACCTCCTCACCAACAGCATCAAGTTTACGAACCAAGGTTATGTCAAATTCTCGGTCCAGAAGGAGAAGGAGACTGCGGATAACATCATCGTCAAGTTCATCGTCGAAGACAGCGGTATCGGTATTGAAGAGGAGGTTCGGAAAAAGCTCTTCCAACCGTTCAGCCAGGGCGATGCATCCACGGCTAGAAAATTCGGCGGAACTGGTCTGGGCCTCACCATCTGCAAGAACTTGCTCGACCTCATGCACGGAGACATGACTCTAGAATCGTCGCTCGGCAATGGAACCGTCGCAACGTTTTGGGTACCCTTCAGCAAGCCTCAGGGGCGACAAGCCGGCAAGCCGATTGTGGAGATTGGTTCGCTTCCAGATCGGTTGCAGTCTGAGATGAGCGTTTCTTGCAATAGCTCAGAATTCGAGCAATTGATCAACACGCCTCCCGCTTCGGGAGAGTCGTCGCAATTCTTGACCGACAAACACAAGTCCCCTTCCCGCCGCTTATCTGTTCGAACCCCACCAGCTTCCGATGAGGAAATGTTGCCGGCCGCTGAACGCGCCAAGATTCATGTGCTGGTGGTCGAAGACAAGTGAGTATACTGTTTGGCAAACATCTGGGCCCACACTAACCATGCATAGTGCTATCAATCAGCAAATCGCCACCAAGACGATCATGAAACTTGGGTTCAAGGTAACTGCGGCGTGGAACGGCAAGGATGCGCTCGAATACATGGCTGCGGCAAAGGATGGCAAGCACCCGAAGCCGGATATTATCCTCATGGACGTGCAGATGCCCGTCATCGACGGCTACAAGTGCACACATCTTCTTCGACACCACGTGCCATACAAGGCTTACGTGCGAGACATTCCCATCGTCGCAATGACAGCTTCTGCGATCCAAGGTGACAAGGAAAAGTGCACGAAAGCAGGCATGGATGACTATCTTTCCAAGCCTGTCAAGAGCAAGACGCTCGAAAGAATGTTGGTGAGATGGAGTTTGGCTAAACGACAGCAAGGGACGACGCAGAGGGGTTCAGATGGTTCTCTGTCTGACTGCTCAGATACTGCTGAACATTGCAGCAATGCAGATATCCCAGGTGTTGAACACGACCATGGTGGCGACTCCACAGACACCTTGAATGCCATCAAGGAGTCAGAAAACAAGAGCAGGGATCTAGAAAAGGAGGACAGGGGCGACGTGGCCACACCAAGGCCTCTGACGAGGAATAATTCCTACGAACCGTCACCGTTTGACTCGCCAGGTGTGAACTCCAAGCCGATCCGCCGATCGGAGACGGACGAGCTCGCTCTGCAAGCCCAGGCCGGCAAATTGATGGATGCTGCTGGCGGGAAGAAGCTTGAGCGACGCGGCGCGTCATTCCAGACGGTCATTGCGGGTGACACGGGTGACTCCCTCACGGAAGAGAACGTCGAAAAGCTGGAAAAGGAAGAAAAGAAGCGAAGATCGTAGAGCTTTCCAGCATCCTCTCCATTACGGCCCGACTCGGGCGAACGACTACAGCGAGGCGCTCAGGTTTCAGGTCTCAATTCACCTCACATCTTCAGCGGGAACGATTTCCCTTCTTCCAGGCAACAGATTTGTACATAAGAACGATACCACATGGAACAGCACAACAAGAACCGGATCGCGCGACAGGTCACGTTGCATCTTGGCATTTCGATCGGCGTAACGGCAGAAACATTTTCTCCATCTCTAATTTTTTCGATAAACGGGATTTGGTGCCAAAAAATATCGGGATTCCGGGATTCGGGGGGTTCAGGGGTTATACACCACATCTCGCCTTTTCGATTTTGCTTTTGCGTTCGGGAACCGGCATAGACGGCGGGACTTAAACATGGTACCGGGCGTTCATTTTGGGATGGGCCTTTTATCTAGCAGTGATGATCTTCTGCCACCTTATGCTTACGAGCATGAGCCTCGTTCAATTGATGATGTTAATCTTTTGCAAATGACGTCTGTTAAAGGTGGGCCCCCGCATGCAGTGCGTGAAGCTCGAGGAGTCGAAGATTTATGCTAATCCAGAGTTTGCGTGTTATCCGATGTTCATGAGGTTGATCTGAGTGAGATCTTGAAGCATGATTAGGGGTGTCTCGATATCGAACCTGGGAGTAGGGAAGATTAGGTAGGGGATGCCCGTCGACCAGAATAAGGTTTGGTATTTCTCCGGAAGACGTCTGTGCCGTACGCGGGCCGGTTGGTGGGCAGAAAGAACGGGATGCAAGTCATCGGCGGGCCGAGAGGGGGGCCGGTTTGGGTGTGTTCCGCACTGTCGGGACTGGCGACTCAGCACCCAGGTTCAAGACTTGGTGAGACACAGTGTGAGTACATAAGAGGTCTTTTCTGGAGATTTTGAAGGTGGTACAATTTGACTGTGGAGTTCTTCGATGATTGAAATGTCTACGTTCATGGTTGGCGGGCAGGTGGGGGGTTGATGATGCTGAGTTGATGAGATAGGTTTGGCTTGGGGTTGGAGGTGTTCTGTCTTTGGGGTATTGGGGGGGTCTGATTACTTCACGGATAGACGATTCCGCGGATGGTGAGTGCGTGTGCGGTTTGAAGAGCCTCTCCTATCATACTTACTGTTTGCCAAGTAGAGTAAGTGGTTGTCCGTTGCGCGTAGGTGCCAAGAAAATACGCTCCGTCGATTCTGGTGTGAACAAGACGCAAGCGCATTGTGGTTCAGAAAGAAAGGAATCAGGATGAAGATCTCCGCTTTAAGTATGCATTCTTGAAGCTGGCTTCCATAGTGGATGTTGAAGAAAGTGTGATGAAGCAGGTGCCTTAGATGTGAAGATTAGAGGCTTTTGTCTCTGGTGGAGTATTTAAGACTTTAAAATGGAAAGGATGAGCGCGTTGGAAGATGATGGAGTGTGGAGTGTGAAAGATGGTCGGTCAAGTGCTGGTCGTTCTGTCACACTGCAGCTTCGCCATTCTTAGGTTTATGACCGCTGTAAGCCCAATTCCCATTTCATCTGCTGTTCGTTGCAACAACAAATCTGGAAATTTGGCCAGAGGACTATGAGTTAGATGCATTGTGGCCTAGAAAGAAAGGAAGCAATGTGTGAAGATGCTGACTTTAAGTACATAATGTCTGATGGCTTCTGCGTGAGGAGACGTCTGTGGCGGTTGATAAGGGGCTAGGTCAAAGTGATGCTCTTTACTCCTCTGCAGCTTTGTTCTTAGATATGAAAGGGCTTTATTAAGAGAATGCTCATTTTCTTCAAGTAGCTCTGCTATTCTTATGGGATGTTTTCTGGACAGTGGAAATAGAGAAGGGGATGATGCTGTAAGTGTGCACAATGCTTATACTATTGAAGAACATCCCTCTAAGGGACTGCTAGAAATGGGAAAGATAGGACTTAGAAGTAGGTTAGATGCATTTCAAGCTTATCCCCTACGTCTGAGGCTGTGAATACGTGCGCGCCGAGTGGTGATGAGGGAGGACAGTAAAGCAGAGGTCTGTGAAAGGGTGTTTCACTAGGCGCTTGAGGGGGTTTAAACGTCTTACCAACTACTCTAGAGTCCTAAGTCTGTCCTGAGATGTTTATTAAGTGGCGTGCCACTATTCTTCCACTGCTGTGTATCTCTTTCTGGCTGCGCTGAGAAAGATCTTTTAAAGAGGCGAAGGCCCTCTGCGCAGTAGTGCGAAATTGCAAAACAGTAGTAAGTATAAAAGATAGCTCTATGATGTTGCACATATTGAAGCGCAGTAAGTATTGTGTTGTGGCCATCTGGTGTCTGATTGGGTCTGATAAAGGGTAGGGTGTGAAAGTCACGCAACACATGCAATTTCTAACGTAGGATGCGGCGTGTGAGTAGCTTTAGGCATCTCACTGTGCGCAACAGAATACGCATCAGAAGTCATAAGATGTATGCTAGATAATAAGTAGTTAACAAAGACGATGGGAGAAACAGTAGCGAGACTGATGCGGATGGCGACTTTGAAAGCAGTAAGGCTCTTCTGCGCAGGCTACTTAAGGAAGCACCTGGTGACTTGCGCGTGTTCCGTACAGCTCATTGTCACACGACTCCCTGCGGCGATTTACCAGCTCTAATAGTAATGCTTTCTCCTGGCTTATATACTTGAGATAGCTTGGTGTCAGTGGTGTGGGACTCTGCTAGCTCTCTCTTATCAGTAGAACCCAGCTTGCACTTCAAGAGCTTTTGGGCATGTATTTAAGACACATCATGAGAACAAAAATCTGGGAAAGTGCGCTAAACATGTGGGTTGTCCCACAGTGGTCTAGGCTGCAGAGACTACACTGGCTATTTGACAGTCTGCTGCTCAATCACCATGAACAATGATGATGGGATGTCTATGCCGTCCAGCATATTAGTTCTATCCGCTTATTCAATCCAATACATGCTGAGCAGTAATTCTGACAGACGAAAACAAAATTCTAGGCTGTGAGGGCTTGCAGCGAGGCTTGTTGACATACCTTTCGTCCGCTACAACCATTGTGCTGCATTTTGGACCAAACATGAATTTGAGACAAACGGATTTGTTTTGGCGCTTACAAGAAACCATACGTTGCGTTCAGAACTTATAGGAATAAGGAAGGTGGACACGACTTCTCCTGTTGAGTGGTCTGCGACGCTCCGCCGAAACGCGAAGGAATGTGTTCTTGAGGAGGATGTTCGTTTCCTGGTCGATAGCCTAAGTTATAGAACGCGACAGTCAGCCAGCAACATGCGTCAGCGGGAATGCTTGTATTCTCCTTAATCCTATCTAGACAGTTCGAAAATCCTCGTATGTCCCTTGGCAATGAGAACATGAAGATCGCGCTGCTAAGTTGCCTCGCCCTTGTTATAGTTTGCGAGTATGTAGGCTATATAGACGGACGCAGGAAGCGATAGATGAAGAACACCAACGGGTTACTATTTCAATGAGATGCAAACGTGTATGATTGCTAAGAATCATTACTAATATCAAATGAGACATACTTTCTTGGAGAAGCGGAGGAAACCCTTTGGCATTTTTCCTTGCTCTGCAACTCTTGTGATGTCTCCAAATGGTCGCTCTCTTGAAGACTTCAAACCAACGGGTCTATTTACCCTCCTAGAACCTAAAGGCGCCATCTGTCTCGTCTCGCCGAAAGAGCGCCATGTTCTTGCTGAACTATGATACTGATATGAGCAACGAGGCAGCATGGGTAACGTTATGTCTCTATTCCTCAGCTACTCGACTGGGCACTGACCGAGGTGCTTTTACTCCCTTTTCCGTACTGTGAAAACCCCTACTGGGTGGGCTCGAAACTTCCTCAACATGTCTCTATTCCTCAAAGTTACATATAAACATCAAGTACTACAATCATTATTTACTCCTTGCTTGGTTTCTGTGGGTTTCATGACCTTCTTCAAAAATTTATTCCCATGCGGATGGCTTTGAATAGAGAACCAACGTCGAAATAGACCGCAGTGAAGCAGGAAACTTACTTTCTGCCTTTCTGCCTGTGAGTACCGATTTGAGCGTCGATTGAAATGCGGTCATCCTCGGCGAAGACAGAGCGATGCGTCGCGTCGCCGAAGATATCAAAACGGCGAGCCTCTTTTGTCGTGGATTGCGGGAAAACCGGTCGAGCGGGATGCTTCCGAGTAACCGAAGGCGAAGGAACGGCCTTCATCACATTCTTGATCGTCCTCCGTCATCGTCCTCCGTCATCGTCCTCCGTCATCGTCCTCCGTCATCGTCCTCCGTCATCGTCCTCCGTCATCGTCCAGAGAGCTAACCCTTTTGTACGGAGAGAGTCGATCCGATGACAGGAAGCGAGTCATCACGCTTAAAACTTTGCACCGTTACCTTTGCAACAAGACTCTTGCCAAGACCGTACCGTTGGTGGATTGGGTCCATCCCCTGCGACCAGTGTTCCCGCAGTTTTCGACGTCGTGTGAGGTACAGCTAGATAAACCGTCGACCAGAGGATCAACTTCATGGGCTGTCAAATGTTTCACTGCCGCCGTCGGTCTGAAGGAGCGCTTGAAACCCCACGACTTGCGGCATGGCGCCGGCGTCGGCGTTAACAATTTGCAAGACCTTCCTGTTCGCAACGAGTTCCATACCAGGGAGGCTCTCGGTCATTCCTGGCAGGCTCTTCAGAACGGCACAAACCACAAGTACTCAGGCGATCAAAAAGACGACCACAACCCCCTGGCAACTGGGATATGGATTTTTCTAGGAACGACTGGCCTGACCATTGCCTCCGATACACCATTACAACTCTCGTCCTTGTCCTTGTCCTCGTCTTCCTTGTTATCCTTGTCCTCGTCCGCCGCTGTCCATCCTCATCTCTATTGTTATCCTTGTTTTCGTCGCTCTCGTCCTTCAGTTCTCTTGATATTCATTGTGTGGATGGAGCTTACATATACCTATGCGCTATCCACACAGTGAGTGATTTCCAGCTGTTCAGGCGCATAGTCAGGGTAATAATAATAGAAAACCACGGACATCAGTGAAGACAAAGTGAAGAGGCGCAACTCACGCGTATGCTGTTCAAGTATATAGAGCCAGCAATTCCTGCTGGCACTAACAGGGAAGTTGATTTCTCAGCTCAATTTCTTTGGATTCTTCCTGCTCCGCAATGAGTTCCTGCGCAATTGTTCAGGTAATGACAACATCTCAAAGCTGCTTGTATAGGTGAGTGATTATTGTAAGATATTGCACTCACACGTACGCGGGCTTTGCTGCATATACAAACACAAGTGGTCACCCCTCTATAACTGGTGACTTTCAATCGCGAAGACTAATCACAACTCCTTGTCCTCTGTGAATTTCGGTCATTGTCAAAAAACTTCCTGACGGAAAAAGAAGGTACTGGAGATGTCTGAGAGATGGCTCAGTGGTTATTATCTGGTAGCTGTACAATTTGACCATGATGTCCTACTTGCCATAGAAGGAATAAGCCGAAGTAGAAAACCAAATAAGCATATGCACACCTCAAAATAGCTTGTAAACCGAATGTTTCGAGGGGACTCATGGCTTAAAAGTCTATGGGAAACTTTTAAATGTAAACAGACTCATCCTGACCAATTCAAACGACTTGCACAAAGACAGTACCCTGATCTATCTCCGGCCTATGACCACTCATGATCTCAATTCAAACTACAAAAAGACGCCTTGTGTCTCGTCACAACATCTCCGCAAACAGTGTCTAAATCTTCCTCGCAACACACCTCAACCTCACATAACTAATCATATGCCCCCCGCCCGGCACAGCACACACATGCTCCAAAACATCCGCCACCTCCCTCACGCACTTCTCCCTCTCCTCCGCATCCTCCACCGCGTCCAGCAGCTCCTTGCCCATCAGCCGGCACCACCCCTCCACGCCGCCCCTGTCCGCGATCGTCGGCCGCCACTCGCGCTCGATCTTCTCCACCTTCCAGCCGCCCACCTCGTTCTCAAGGGCATTCGTCAGCCACGCCTCGTCGGGGAAGAACCAGGGATCGACCTCCTTCGTCTTGTCGATGCCCACGCGCCGCGAGACGGCCATCAGCAGCGCGGTGCGCATCTCGCAGACGCAGCCGAGGCCGCCCATCTCGAGGACGAGCGGCGCGCCGGGGAGGAGGGCGTCGCGGACGGCGGTGAAGACGGGGATCTGGGCGCCGGGCGGGCGGAGGATCCAGTGCAGCGCGGCGTTGGAGAAGGCTTTTGTGAAGGTTGGGGTTTGGAGGGCGGGGGTGGATGAGGTTGCGATCTTGGTCGCATCGAGGACTGGGGGTGTGTTAGTAGGTGGGTGGAGTCTTGGAGGCGGGTGAAGGGTACCTTCGAACTTGCAGTTGGAGAGGCCGGCGTCCGCGACGAGTTTTTCGGCGGCGGTGATCATGGAGGGTGAGGCGTCGATGCCGTGGAGGGAGCCGCTGCCTTGGGCCAGGATCTTGCCGAACTCGACGTCGAGGATGCCGTCTTACAGTTTGTTAGCATGTGTGACTTGATGGGCCTGGAAGAGAGAGGGGACTCACCACCGCAGCCGATGTCGAGGATTACATCGTCCTTCTGGACGTCGAGCCATCCGACGACCTTGGTCGCGAGCTTTGGGACGAACGAGGCAGACTGTTGGTATGCCTGCGACGTGTAAGTCAGTAGTTCATCGCATGTGCTTGGGCTTGGATGGTGAGGTTGGATAGATGCGAGCTCACCTCCGTCGTCCACTTGTCTTCCTTTTGTGAGGCCATGGTTGAGGTTTTGGATCTGATTCTGATTGAAACTGAAACTGCTTGGCTCAAGAAACATCGAGTTATGGAATTCCAGCGCCTTAAGTACTCGTCTTGAAGGACTTACACCGGCGCGCGTCAAACGAGGTGAAGTCAGAGTGGATGGCACCCCGCAGTCCGATCTCGGACCAGCCTCAGCGGCCGCAGCCCCGCATCTCCAAACCACTTACACGGCAGGGAGTACCCGAAAGTCAGTCAATTGGCATCTTATGTCCGGGAATTACGATTCAGCTTGGAATAAGCGGCCTCCAATGGGGCGTTTTGCATTAAATCTCCGTCGCGAAATCGGCCAGACTTTGGAGGTGTCATTGATGTTCTTTTCAATCCATAGTGCTACATAGCTGACGCAAGAATCCCTCTACACTGGGAGCTCATCTCCGGGCCTAGTCAATCTCAAGCAGCTTGTACTTGTCATCTCCCAGAGCATCCTCGACCCTCTTCATGATGGAGAGAACCTTCTCCTCCTCCAATCTCCTGCCGACGATCTGAACTCCAACGGGGAGACCGTGCATGTCCTTGGCGTTGTACAGTTTATACGCGCCCTGGGCGATGCCGTTGAGCTTCTTAATATTGAAGTCGGCGGGAAGCTGGTCCAGGTCCTTGTCTACATGGGTCACGGGGATGACGCCGGCGGTGTAATCGAGCTACGCACTCCGTTAGTGGAAAACTGCAATTCAACACAGCCCATGCAAGACTCACCAGGTTGAAGAGGAAAGTGTACCCGCAGCTGCTGCAGGCGTCCTTCATACCATCATGCGGCACGGCGGGCGTCGCGTTGGGCGGGGTGATGAGGAAGTCGACCTCGACCTTGTTCCACCAGTTGAACCAGTCCAGCCGGTGCGCCTCCCTCCGCGCGACGAGCTTCCAGTTCTCAAACGCCGTCTGCGGGCGCCAGTCGCGGATCAGGTCCGCCCACATGGCGTCCCGGCGGACGTACTTCACCCACAGGTAGTACGCGTACCGCAGCGGGCCGGGCAGGTTCATGAGGAACTTCATCTGCGCGGCGCCGGGGTCGTTCCACTCGCCGGCGCGGAAGAAGGAGTCGAACATTTTGCACCCGTCGGCGTTGAGCGCCAGCGCCGCCGTCTTGAGCGCCTCGTACGGCGACGGCGGGCTGATCTCAACGATCTCGTGGCCGTCCTTCCGCAGCGCGACCTCGACCATCTCGAGCGCGCGGCGGCACGCCGGGCTGGGGTCGACCACGCCGTCGGTGCGCATGACGCCCACCCGCAGCCTGGGCTTTTCAAGGTACTCCTTCTCGACGTCGTCCCGCCACGCCAGCGGGTGCACGCTGTAGTCGTATTTCCACGGCTCCATGCCGACGACGGCGCGGGTGAAGTACCGCAGGTCGTCGAGGGTCCGCGTCATGGGGCTGTACACCGAGGGCACGCCCTCCTGGCCGGGCATGCTCGTGCAGAAGCCCAGCTTCGGCCAGCGGCCCGTCGAGCAGCGGAGACTGTAGCAGCCGGAGAAGTGCGCGGGGGCGCGCACGCTGCCGGCGACGTCGCTGCCGATGCCGATGCGTCCGCCCATCGCCAGCAGCGCGCTCTCGCCGCCCGTCGAGCCTCCGGGGGAGTACTTTGTGTTGTGCGGGTTCTTGCACCGGCCCCAGACGTCGTTGGTGGACTCGAAGCTGAGGAGGGTGATGGGCAGATTCGTCTTGACGTACGGCACAGCACCGGCGTCCTTCAGCAGCCGCACCACGGGGCCGTCCAGCGGCGTCTTGTTCCCCACGAAGCTGCTGAAGCCGACGGTGGTGTCGTAGCCGCCCACCACGATGGTGTCCTTGAGGCTGACGGGGATGCCGGCCAGGGGCCCCTTCATGTTGATCGAGCCGTCCTCAACCCACTTCTCGGCGTCCGAGATCATGATCTCCGTGAGGCAGTTTGTGCGCTCATGAGCCTTGAGAGCGACCTTGCCGTAGGTTTTCAGGATGTCAATTGGCTTCAGGACGGTCCTGTGGACATCTTGCACGAGCTCGCCGATGGGCCTGTCTAGTATCTGGCGGTCTTGAGATGAGAAGGGGCCCTGGTAGGCTGTGAGGCGGCTGATCCTATCCGCGCGTTCTGACTGCTTGAATTTGCTGGAGTCGTGTTAATGACCCCGGCATTCACATGAGGGGTTGGAAGTTGGGGTAGCTTGGCTGACCAGTCACGGCGGTGTTGGAGATAGTCCAATGGGTAGACCATCTTGTAAGCTGTAAGTGGGCTATGAGTGGGTGATGACTAGGTTGAGGTGAAGTTGGTATTAGCTCCCGAGTGAGATGAGACGAGGAGAGCTTAAGCTACGAGGGAGGTGTGTAAGGTGAGGATTGCATTGGGACACCTCAAGGGAGGAAGGGGACTGCGGTACTACTTACACCGGTCACGGGGGGTTCTAGCCGGAGCCGCGGGGAAGCCCCGCTCCCCTTATCGGAACTGGGGAAAGGAGCGCAGGGCGCACTGGCTTTATCTCACCTCACCTGTTGGCCCGCTGATATCCGTTTGAAACTTCCCTGTTGGGGCCACGGTTCAGCGTTGCTGATGATGTGCATCTTGTTTGTCCGAGCACTCCGGCCGTGTTGTGCAGTTTGCGTTTGTTACCACGATGTACGTATTCAAGTAAAATAGATACCAATAACCATAAACCTGCTGAATTTCATGTAAAGAATTGCTTTTAGTGATCACAGTATGCCCGGTATGCATCCACCCTTCAACCATGCGTAACCCCCGTCTAAACGACTGGTCTTCTCTCGTTTCTGTAATGGTCCGCGATCAGGAACGCCAACTCAAGCGCCTGCTTCTCGTTCAGCCTCGGGTCGCAGAAACTGGTGTAGTTTGACGACAAGTCATCCTCGTCCAGTCCCTCACTGCCACCCAGACACTCCGTGACCGCATCGCCAGTCAACTCCAAATGCACACCACCGAGGTAACTTCCCTGCTCCTTGTGAATCCGTAGCGTCTCCTGAAGCTCCTCAAAAATGTCCCGGAACCGACGTGTCTTGATGCCGCCCCCGGTCGAGACCGTGTTGCCGTGCATGGGGTCGCACTGCCAGACAACGCAGCGGCGGTACTCGCTGTCCTCGACGGCCCTGATGTGCGCCGGCAGCAGTGAGCGCACCTTGGCGGCGCCGTAACGAGTGATGAGGGTGATCTTGCCCGGCTCCTTGGCCGGGTTGAGGGTGCGGAGCAGAGCGAGCAAGTCGTCGGTGGGCGTGGTGGGGCCGACCTTAATGCCGATGGGGTTCGCGATGCCCCTGAAGAACTCGACATGCGCGCCGTCGATCTGACGGGTGCGGTCGCCGATCCAGAGGAAGTGCGCCGAGGTGTCGTAGTACTCCTTGTTGGTCTCGGCGGCAGCACCACCGCCGTTGAGTGTGGGGCGCGGGGCCGGAGTCTCCAGCAGGCGGGTCAGCGGCTGCTCGTACTCAAGAAGCAAGCCCTCGTGGCTGGTGAAGAGGTCGACGGTGTCGAGCTTGTCGCTCTTGTCGGCGCCGATTGTGTGGAGGAAGCGGAGCATGTCGGTCAGGGAGAGGACGGCTTCCGAGTACTTTCTCTTGAGCTCCGGGTCCCGGACGTGACCGAGGCCCCAGTCGAGCGGTCTGTGGAGATCGGCAATGCCGGATGAGAGAGATGCTCTGATGTAGTTGAGAGTTGCCGATGAGTACTGGTAAGCCCTATTTTTGTTAGCTTAGGTTACTTGAAGCTTTTACAATGAGGGCGACTCACTTGACCAGTCTTTGAGGGTCAATGGTCCGCTCATCGACGTGGAAGCCATTGAGAATATCGCCCCGGAAAGACGGCAGCTCCACACCGTTCACCATCTCAGTCGGACTAGACCTGGGCTTCGCATACTGGCCAGCCATGCGTCCAATGCGGACGACGCGCCTGTCGGCACCCCAAATGAGGACCAGACTCATCTGCAGCAGGAGCTTAATCTTCGACTCGATGGTGTTCTGCTCACAGTAGTCGAAGAGCTCGGCGCAGTCGCCGCCCTGCAGCAGAAAGGCCTCACCCAGAGCCACATCGCGGAGGTGCTGCTTCAGGGCGACGATTTCCTTGGGGTGAACAATGGGAGGCAGACGGCCGAGTTCCTTGACCGACTTCTGGAGCGCCGCCTCGTCCGGGTATGCGGGTGACTGTTTGATAGGTTTTGACCGCCAGGAATCAGGCGACCAGCTTGCGGAGGAGGACATGGCGGTGTTTTTGAGGGTCTATGGGGAAGACGGTATTTGCTAAGAGGAAGTTCAACGACAGTAGGAGGAGTCGATTGAGGGGAAGGAAGGAGTTGTAGAGCTGTCAGAGAAGTGAAGCAGCTCAATGCAAAGACGGAATGACTCTTTTGAGAGCAGGAGCCATCCGCATAGTGAGTAAGTCTTATTCAATGGGCAGCAGAATGCAGGGACATGAACAATGTGGCTCAATGGGCAGCACAGGGGAGAAAAATCGAACATGCAACGGTGCGGAAGTCAAATTGGCCAATGGCGGCAGGCAATTTACGCCATGCAAAAATAAAACCAGGAACCAGAGCATCCGTCCAGCCCGCTGAACCTAGCAAGTTAGTGCTTAAAGTTGCACCACCTTGCGATTTCCCCAGGGCAACGCTGTGCCGAAGCCTACCGGACCTTCTCAGATGGCTCACCGTCGGTGAGGGCGACACCTACGCCAAAGCTTCCCCTCTGTGGTGCCCCTCCCCCCGTCACATCCCCCACCTCGAACTGCCCCACCACAAATTCCAAACTGCCTGCCCTGTGCACCCAGGTCAGCTTCGCACTTGCTGCTGCTGCTGCTGCTGGACGTCCGTGATTGCGAACCTCACAGCTTACATCAGACTGCACACCACCCCCGACCCCACGGCCTCGCACACCCGACGACCGAACGACTACCCGAATAGCCACAAACATGTCCGAGAAGCAGCCCCCTGCCGTTGTCGAGGGCGCCACCGGCGGTGACGTCGAGGAGGAGGTCCAGCCCGCCAAGTCCGCCGAGGACCGCAAGGCCGCTTCCGCGCTCGCGAGCCTCGACGCCCGCGGCGACGACGCTTCCGAGGACAAGGTCGACGCCGAGGCTGCGCAGAAGGCCATCAAGGGCCTGGGAGGTGCCACCGCCGC
Source organism: Colletotrichum viniferum (assembly GCA_020226115.1). Classification (NCBI taxonomy): domain Eukaryota; kingdom Fungi; phylum Ascomycota; class Sordariomycetes; order Glomerellales; family Glomerellaceae; genus Colletotrichum; species Colletotrichum viniferum. The sequence goes on from JAGFBE010000008.1 coordinate 1,816,016, forward strand.
CAAGAAGGAGGTCAAGAACGTCAAGGTCGACGCTGCCGACGTGACGCTGCTGGTCAGTAGCCCTCAAGATCTACCGATGGCGGACGGAGAGCCGCATTCCCGAGGGGGAAAATCCTGGAAACATAAGATTGACTTTTGCTAACGGATCCATTGCAGGTTGACGAGCTGGAACTCCCCAAGGCCAAGGCGACAGAGCTGCTGAAGGCCAACGACGGCGATGCGGTCAAGGCGATGAAGGCGTACATTAGCGCATGAAATGAGGAATTGGGACGGAATATCGGCAAGGCTATAGAGTTGAAAGTCTAGATTGAGACACAAGATTATTCGTAGTGAAGGATATTTGGATGTTTAGAGTCGCCTCGTCTGCAGTGCCCTCGAACTTCTGGCAGACCTCGTTGTTTTGTTCTCGAGGTGGACATACAATTGACAGCCCACACCATGATTCTATACCAAACGAAGGAGGAAACCAATCTTTCTGAAATGAACCACAGTCTAGTCTGCCCTCGGTTTCGGCATGATGTCGTCCATCTTCACACATTTGGGCGCCCACAAGTCAGTCTCGTCGCCCATCCAAGAGGGCCCTCGCCCCGGCATCCCGTAGCCCGGGCCTCTGTGTCCACCTCCATATCCCGGCCCGCGTCCTTTGCCCGGAGGCGGCCCCGGCCTCGGCTCCGTTCCATTCCCAGGCCCGTCCCTAGGCGGAGGCCTCGGCCGGCTGCCGCCCCGGCCCGACTTCAAAAGCGGCCACATGGGGATGTAACACCGCTCATCCCACTCGCAAACCTTGTCGCACCTGATGAATTCTCCCTCCCATCCGACCCAGGCCCTCAGACCCCGAACACTATCCTCCCATCTCTCTGCCAGCTTCACCAGCCTCGCGCCGGCACCCCCCTCCAGCGCGTACCAAGCCCTCTCAACCTCGAATCCGACTTGCAGCAAGACGCCGCAAATTCCACCCATGACCTCCTCGACAGCGTCTCTGAGGTCCGTCTCCCACGGCTTCATGGGAATATCAACCAGCAGCCTCGTGTACCGGTACCGACATCTCGAGTACGTCTCCCCGAAAAGCGGCCCCGGAACGTCCCACGTTCCCCTGCCAATCTCGTTCGGGTACTCCAGGAACGAAACCAAGAACATGTGGCTCTGGCCCCTCAACTTGTACAACCACTCCCTCACCTCAGTAACGTTCCCCTCATCTCCCGCCCACCTCGCCGCCTTCTCAAGCGCCATCAGATGCCCAGCGTTCCTCTGCACAATCTCCGCAAACACATCGACCCAGACCATGCCACTACACCTTCCCCCCTCCAGCACATCCCTCAACATAGCCTCCGTCTCCCCTCTCATCCGCGCCGCCGCTTGCTCACTCACGCTCTCGAGATGATGCAGCCTCCTCCTCCTCCCAAGCTCATCCATCGCAACGCTCCTATTCCCCCCATCCAGCCCGCTCCAGAACCCATCCCGCGTCAGATTCAGTCTCTTCCCCTCTTCCTCCACAAGCGGACCCCAGAACCTGCCCGAATACCAGCTCGTGATCCCGCACGCCATAACCTTCGCCCGCGTCTCTCCCCTCCCAGGCCCCATCCCGCTGCCGCCGTAATGCCACGTCCCCGAAGAGAACCATCCCCACCCCTGGCTCTGCAGGAACGGCTCCCGGTCGGAGGGACCCATAATCCCGCGCCAGTTCGGCGGCACAGCAGGCTTCGTCGGGCTCACAGGCCGATCCGTCCGCGTAGGCTGCGGCGGGAGCGGGTACACCGACGTCGGCACGCTCCCACCCCCCCTCACCTCACCACCACCTTCCTCCCTTCCTCCATCCTCCTCCCCATCTACCTTAACCTCCCGCATCTGCGGCGCCGTCGCATTCCCCCGACTGACCAATCTCAAACTGCCGCTCACGAAATCGCACCAGATAACCTCAAACCCCGCATTCATCCTCACCACCCCCTCAAACCCGCCGACACCCCCGAGCCCCCGCTCCGCAAGCCAGTCGCACAGCCCCATCGCCCGCTCGTACTCCGGCTCCAGGACCCTCCACATCCCACCACCGCTATCCGGACCAGTCACGTTGCCGTACAGGTGCAGCATCTGCGTGTCCAGCTGCCCGAGCCCCATCAGCGCCGCCGACTCCCCGTCAAAGTAGAGCGCCTTGACGGGCCGCGTCGTCTGGTAGCTCAGCATGAAGCTCTGGCGGGTTGAGCCCATGATCCCGTAGGCCATCTCTCTGTGTCCGGCGTCAGACAACTTCTCGTGATACGCGTGTGCCACTCTCAAACGGGTATTCACACAAAGACTCACATATCAAAAGCAAGCCACTCCGGGCTCGGCGCGTCCTCCTCGTCCATCCGCCCGTGATACAGCAGCGTGAACGCCGGAATCTCCACCGCGGCCATCGTGTGGCCATTGGGAAACACGGTGTTGCTCCACTGCTGGAGCAGCCCGTACGCGGACGCGAATAAATGCGGCGCCGGCGATGAGAAATTGAGGTCCCGTCTCCACGAAGCCTGCTGCTGATGTTCATGTTTCGGTATTCCCGCGCCGAGCGGCTTCTGCTGCGCCGCGACAACACATGGCGCCAGCAGCGCCCAGAGCGCCCAGCTCCATAAAATCCCCTTCAGTATCATCTTGACGTGAGCTCTATTGATCAAGAATGCAAGTATGAGCAGTGAGGAAAAATCACATATTCGCCACACGGACGCTCGGAGTTGCGGTATCAAGTGTGTCGAACACGGATCTGTTATCAATCATGGCTCGAGTCAAGATTCCGGACAAGGCTGGTCCAATCAAAAGAACGCGCGGCCGACATGCGTCACCTTGCCAGATTCGGGACAGGGGCCAGGGTAGGTCTCACGTCTGACAAGCAACGACTCCCTAACGTGTATCAAGCGAATTGATGGTGACAATTCCAAACATGTTTGTTCTGAACAGGCGATGCGTCTGCGATCGCGTTTATTGTGATGTACAAGCCAATCCGGTAGTCCTGAACACCATTCCCGTACCCCCGTGTCCGTATCCATATCCACCAAACGCCGTCTATGATATTTCAAAGCAAGTTCCGTCGCACAACAGGCGGTCAGTATCATGACCAAAAAGACATTCGCAAAATATCAAAATGTTCATCGCCAAGCCTTAGCCAACGGGCTTCCGATCTTGGGAGCAAACTGCAGACTCTTCCTGCGGGCGGCCATCAAGCGCTGCATCACGGTCTCGTCCTTCTCCCTCTTGAGAATGCCATCGCCCATCTCGGCGAAAGCGTTGTTCTTGGGAGGGCATGTCTGCATCAGCAGCTTGGTGGGAGACGAGTCGTAGTCAGTGGCACCGGGTGTCTCGGGGGTGACGTTCGCCGCGTAGCGGGCGAGAGCATCCGGGGCAGGAGTCACGGGAACAGGGGACATGAGTCCCTCCCAATCAACCTCCTCATCGTCCGCCTCGTCCGAAGGAGTGTGCATCCAGACGGTGCTGTCACGTCGGTTCATGGGTGTGTTGGGCGCGGTCTTGTTGTCGCGGCCACCCTTGACAGGTGAAGGAACAAGCATGCCGTTCTGGTTTGCGAGGGCCGTGGGCTCCATGCTCTTCCTGCGACGGGCGCCTCCGCGGGGAACCAGAGAAGTGTCGATGGAGTATTCATCCTCAGGAAGCCACTCATTCTTACGCTCACAGCTGTGATCTTGTTAGTAATGATTCACATGCAGAACCATGAGGAACAACTTACTCGAGCACCCAGGACACACCAACACAGTGAACAATGCCGTTCGTCTCCCTGACCTTCTCCATGGTACGCTTGCCACCGTCCTTGAAGACTACATGGGTGATGCCGACCTTGGACATGTCAGAGTTGTCGGCCGCATTCGGGTTCCACGCCCAAGTCTTGACGCAGCGAGCTCCCATTTGGGTCAGGAGCTCGACGAAGATGCTGCTCGCATCCGCGCCCTCGGTTGTGTGAACGTCGACGAAGACAACTGCGCCGCGGAGCAGACCAGGGCTGAGGTTGCGATGAGGAGTGCGAGCCGGGGTTCCAAGCGAGGACCAGATGTCAGACTTCGCCGGAGTTACAGGCGCCGACTCAGGCTCAGCTGTCTCCTGTGGCTCAGACTTGTTCTTGCCGGGCGAGTAGGAAATGACAGTGGCGCTCCTGTTAAGATTTTGAGTCGGGCGACTGGCCGGGAGTCGGGAGATGCTGGCAGCGCGCTTCTTCTTGGGACGGGGAGTCGACTCGTCAGCGGCCTTGAGAGGGACCTTGGAGACGGTGTGGAATTCGCGGTTGATCATTCTGTTGGGGGTCGTTGGCGGAACGGAGGCTCCGTTCAGCATGGCAGGATCAACAGGCATCTCGTTTTCGTCGCCATACTCCTGGCTCGCCTCAGAAAGGGTGTCCTCGAAGCTGTTGGAAGTGTTGACGATGTCGTCCAGCTGCCCCGGCTCCATCAGAGACATCTCATTCGCCTCGGCGGCGAGAGCCATGTCCTCGTCGGTAACCATGAGATCGTCGAACTCGATCTCCTCGCTGGCGGCAGAGATCTCAGCCTCAATGGCAGCCTCAATCTCGTTCTGCGCCTCCATGTCGGCACGAACAGTCATCTCATCCTCGAAGTAGGTACTTCTGAGGGGAGAGTTGTACGCACGGGGAGTGCCAGAGACGGGAGCAGAGTCCGCCGAAGCCTGGGGAGTCTTGGCAACGGGCGTCTTGGAGTCTTTGGTAGGGCTTCCAGCGGACCAAGCGTTCAGCTTCTGGGCCAGAGGAGTGAAACCAACGTTGGAGACTCTCGGCATGACGTTGCTTCGGCGAGCAGCCTTGGGAGTGGGGGTAAGAGGAACAAACTTCTCGACTGCGGAGACACGAGGACTGTTGGCGAGCTCGTCGTCTGAGTCCGAGTCCATGCTATGGTAAGGGTCCATGTCCTTCTGGCGAAGGCCAAAGATACCAGTGGGCACGTTGAACGCGGGCTGAGGGGCCAGGGTGCTCTGAGCCTGGGGCTGGAAGTAGTCCTCGTCGAGCATCATGGGCTCTCCGTCGAACTCCGGCATGTCCTCAGTGGCGAAGTCGTCCTCCTGGGGAGCCTTCTCAGAATCGATAACGTCGACTTCCTCGGTCTGGGCCAGATCCTCCTCAGGCGCCTCAAGAGCGGGCATGTCCTTCTTGAAGACGGGGTCGGCGTGTCTGGGAAGAACGGCAGACAGCCGGCCAGGGAACTGCATGGGCTCCTCCAAGTGAATCGACTCATTGAGCATGGCCTCGGCAACCTCGTCGAGTTGCTCCTCCTCGTCATCGCTGTGGCCAGTCTCTTCCTCCATCAACTTCTCAGAAGATCTCTTGGCAGGGGGCAGAGCAGTCGGGGTGGAGAGTATCAGAGGCTTTGTGGCAGGAGACTGCATCTCCTCAATAGCCTCTTGAGGCCTGGCCAGACCCTTGATGGGAGACAAAGGTCGCTTAGCAGGCGACTGAAGGAGGGAAGCCTTGAAGTTGGAGAGTTTCTTCTCCTCGTGACCCGTAGTCGGCAAAGCAAACGGCTTGATGGCTGACTGCGGTCGCTTGGCGGGAGAGTGAAGCAACGAAGCCTTGAGAGGCGTGGGAGCGATGCCCTCAGCGGTGGACGTGGACGCGGGCTTCAATGAAACACCCTCAACGCGCTTAGCAGGGGACTTCATCGTATCCCGGAAAGGAGAAGGAGGCAGTCTCTTGGCAGGCGAGGCCAGCACGTTGGTAACCTCGTCTTCTTGGGCTTCTGAATCGGCGCCCTCGCCGTCTTGGTCCTCCTTGGAATCCGCCGACTTCTCTACAGGCTTCAAGTTGAGCTTCTTGGAGGAGCCAAGGACGCTCGCCGGAGGCTTGGTAGGGCTCTTCATCATGGGTCTCGGGGGCGTGTTCTCTCCAGCCAGCTCGTCTTCGGAGTAGTCCTGAGACATGGGAATCTGCGTGACCTTCTTAGGGCTGAGCGGCGTCTTCTCCGTCTTCGTGGTGGCAGCAGCAGCGTTGCGGGTGGCTCTTGTCGGGGCTTTGGGAACAGGAGGCTTTCGCACCGGTCTGGCCCGAAGGCCAGTGGCAGTTGTGGACTTGTCGGCCGTCTTCTTGCTTGCGTCAGGAGCGATGTTTTCCTTTTCGGGTTCTTGGAATGTTACCGTCTTCTTGACGGCGGGCTTTGCTGCTGTGACCGGTGCTGCGCGGGTGCGCGTCGTCTTCTTTACTGGCTCTGCCTCCTTCTCAGGGGCTTCCTCTGCAGGCAGGACCACCTTCCTGGGCCGGCCACGAGTGGGCTTGGGCGGCTCTTCTTTGGCAGTTGGCGGCTCGGCGGCAGAGACCTTGCGTGCAGTGGCTCGCGCACGGGTGGCTCTGCCGGGCGCCGTACTTGATGTTGAGGGCTCTCGGGCAGCTGGTGCTGTGGGCTCCTCTACGGTCTTCTTGGGGCGGCCTCGCGTAGCTCTGGTGGCACGCACGGCGGGTTCTGACTCTTGTGTTTGCTCGTTGTGTTCTTCATCTTCGTGGTCGTCTGATCGGGTCTTCCTCTTGGCTGAGGTAGAGCGCGTCGGGGCGGTGGCAGTCGACTTTGCCTTGGCAGCTGCGGTCACGATCTTGGTGGCTCTCGTGGTTGTTGAGCTCTCGCCCGTCTTTGCGGCTCTGGAACGCGTGATGCGCTTGGGGGGTGATTGGGGCTCCATCTTGTGCGGAAAGTTGGGTGGAAAAAGCAAAGATGGTGCAGAAGGTTGTCGTTTGGCTGGTTGGTTAGTAAAGCGTTGGTTGGAAAGAGGATGCTGGCGGTTATTTCATGATGCTGTGATGTTGATTGGGAGGCTGCCCGTTCAGGGAAGAGCGGGCGAGGGTTTTGTTGATATGGATCTTCGCGTAATTGCCGTTGCCAGGTCAACATTGGGCATGGCCCACTTTCGGAGCGCTGCAACCCTCGTCCGTGATTGGGGGTCCTCTGAGCCCTTGCCAGGTGGTACCCGGGAAGTGCCAGCCGGCCGCCAGCTACGGCAGCGTTGTTGCTACAGACCCCAGCAGACGTCAACATGGACGCTCGAAGCCACGCGAAGAGCTCACGGAAACCCGGCCAGCAACGTCATGCGATGCGATCGTTGGGGTGATCATTGCCTCTGCGTCGCGTTTACCCCGACAACAAACCTCATGTTGATCAACAAAGTCATGACCGAGGACGTTGGTGGTTGTCGACGACATCGTGACTCCATCGTGGAGGTGTTTACTTTGAGCAAGACCACGCATCGTCATTGTGAACAGCATGGACATCTAGGCCACATCTTGGCTACGCTGACGCCATTTTTTGCGATCCCACCTATTGTGTTGGTTGCGCATGCCTGAGTCGCCGTGAGAGTTTGCAGGGCCTGGAACCAGGGCCTTACCTCTGCCGCAAGAGGTGATCAAAGTGATCTGCTGAATCGAAGTCGATCAGCGACGACGAAGCTGTCTGTTTACTTGCGAGGAGAGGTAATCCGGTCGACATTCGACGAGATGCCGTCCGATGCATAATGCTCCAAAACCTGCTGCAAATCACGAAATCGTCATCAGAAGTTGACGGCCACCACCACGCCGTCAGAATCTCTTCAACAACAGAGTTTTTACAGACTTTTCTCGACCGCGCTGAAACACTCGACCTACCTTATTCGAGGGGCCTGCTTACCCCTACCAACCAACAAGGCACACCCTAGCCGCAGTAACGCAGGCACACTCATCGCCCACCACCCAACACCTCGCCCAGCAGACGCACCCTCTGACGGCATCGGCCCTAAAGGTAAACCTCCAATGGTAGCTGGCTCGGGATCGACCCGTCAATTGGGGCGCCCGCGGGAGGCTCATGCAGGCGATAGGGCGAGGCGAGGGTGCGAAAGTGTGGTCACCACCATCCTCTCTCCAGTAGGAGAGCACGCCTGCATCTACCGCAGTACCTGCACGCGCTTGACAACTCTGTTCGGGCGAGATTCAACGACGTGTGTTGCTGACTGCAGTTCACATATGATCGTCAGCCTCTAAATCTGGTCATACAGCTCAACTCGGTTGCTGACACAGTGATCCAATGGCTGTGAGCTGCTCTTCGAGTAATCGACCAACCACCAGCAACCCAAGTCAATCAGTCTTGCTGCTGCGGCGCACACCGTCAGCAGCTTCGCGGATGGCGCAGGCAACAGACGAAAACGCCCAGCCCCGCCAGCTCCGTTGTCCCGCAGATCGATTCCAGGCACCGCTCTTGGCCCTGCTGTGTCGAACGAATGTCTCGTCTGATCCAACACATCCACCCGTCCATCGCTGCAACGCTGCAGAGGGCACGAATACGGGTACGCGCCGAGGTAAGAAAGACAGACAGCGTTGGAACAGGTTCGAAAACTGCGGGCAGCACGGCTCGGCGCCTGTCACACCTGTCCGGATCAGGGAATGACACCTGAAGGCGGAACTCTGTTGGACGTTCTCTCCGTTGCATCGATGCGGATAGAGGCGACCTCTTGTTTCCTTTTCGGATGCTAACTTCTTACACTGTTGTCTCCTTGCATCATCCGGACCCAACACGCCGTCGGCTTTTACTGCGTCTCTTCACCTTGATTTCCCCTTCGTCTGAACTGCCTCAGCTTGCCGTTCATTCCGCGTATTGCCACGAGCCCGAACTTAGTTTCTTCCACTTGACCGCTCCAGCAGGCCGCCTTTCCCGTGGACCTTCGGTTTTGCTCGTCTTTTGGCGCCGTATCGAAAACGAAATTACCGAGGAAGCCTTATCCCCCCGTACTGCATATGTACGAATAAGGGACCAGTTCACAAAGATCCTCGCCTCACATCATCACTACTAGACCCTCCCGACCCGGGCGATCCGGGATCTTTTTCTCATTCGCTCGCAGAGCCACAATTCCGCGTACCCCATCCATTTCATCCTCTCCCCTTCAGCTGCCCAGAAAACGCCCAGCACGGCAGCACAGGCTTTTTACGAGCTGTTCATCTCCCGTCCCTCATTCGCCCGTTCGCACATGAAACCTCTCTCTAAGGGTCAAATCACTTAATCGCCCAGTGGGAGGAGCAAGCTTCACTGCCCACTGTCGCGTGAGGTGCCTGGTTGCCCTGCAGCTGCAGTTGCATTTCTGTCTACCCCGTCACACATTGGGTCTCACTCTCTCTATCTCTCGCTTGACGGCCAAAAGAGAAATAAAGGACCCTGATGATCACTTTGAACTAAACCTCTCTATTTTAACCTCCTCCAACTTCAGCAGTCATTCCCTCTCGAGTCTGAGTGTCATTTGAGCTTAAAATCTCATCTTAGCCCGCTCATCCATCGGAGTTTTGACAACTCATCAAAGCACCCACTCAACATCCACACACCACAAGGAACACCACAGCAACTCACTCACACCCAAACGGACCTTCGGCCCCGATCAAATCGCATCGTTCGCCCGCGCGAGAGAAAGCAACCAAGCATAGGCCAGCCTAGGGTCATCTCTTCTCTTCTCGGCTTCAGAAGGCAAACCCAACCCAGAGCTTGCGCCTGCGGCTCCCTCGCACTCCGACAAGGAAGACCGCACGAGCTTCAATCTCATCTATATTCGACGTCATACCGACCGACACCAAAAATCAAAAACCTTCTCCTTAGCGCGACGGGTCCGTGGAAGGATCAGAAGGGTTACAATCCCCGTCTTTCGAAGCCGTCCGCACCGCACTGCCGCTGCACCATGCGCCTAGGGGGTGATAACTATTGAAATCTATTATTACTGCTGAACATCTCCATCTTTCTTCTCAATTCTCGCTGCCTTCGATCCTTCTTCCTCCTTCTGCAGGGGCCTTCACTTGCCTTATTTCACATCAACCTCTTCTCACTTTTTCTTTTCTTTCAGCTCTCACACGGACGCTCACTCATCACCCGTCCTCGAAAACCCAAAGATACCCCCTTCCCACCAGGCGCGAATCATCTCACACCACCAAAAATGTTGCTCCCATCCCTGCTGGCTCTGACAGCCACAGCAGCGGCCCTCGATCCCGCCAAGCCAATGGCAGCCGGCCTCGCCTTCGGCGCCGTCGACCCCCGCGCTCTCCCGGACTCGCCCTCCGGCGGCTACGCCCCGGCCATCGTCGACTGCCCGTCCGCCCGTCCCACAATCCGCTCCGCCGCAGCCCTCTCACCGAACGAGACATCATGGCTGCCCCTCCGCCGCAACGCAACCGTAGAACCCATGCTCGACTTCCTTACCCGCGCAAACATCCCCAACTTTGACGCCCAGTCCTACATCTCCCGCGTCCGCTCCTCGCCCTCCCAGCTGCCCAACGTTGCCCTCGCAGTCTCAGGAGGCGGCTACCGCGCCCTCATGAACGGCGCAGGCTTCCTCGCCGCCGCCGACTCCCGCACCCCCAACTCCACCGCCGCCGGCGGCATCGGCGGCCTCCTCCAGTCCGCCACCTACCTCGCCGGCCTCTCCGGCGGCGGCTGGCTCGTCGGCTCCCTCTACTCCAACAACTTCTCCTCCGTAGTCGACCTGCAGCGCGGCTCCCAGGGCTCCTCCGTCTGGAAGTTCGACCGCTCCATCTTCCAGGGCCCCAAGGAGTCCGGCATCTCTATCGTGAACACCGCCGACTACTGGGCCACCGTCGCCAAGCAGGTCGACAGCAAGGACAAGGGCTTCGAGGTCTCCATCACCGACTACTGGGGCCGCGCCCTCTCGTACCAGCTCATCAACGCCACCGACGGCGGGCCCTCGTACACCTTCTCCTCCATCGCCGACACCTCCGACTTCCAGTCCGGCGCCCAGCCTTTCCCCATCCTCGTCGCCGACGGCCGCGCCCCCGGCGAGCGCATCATCTCCCTCAACGCCACCGTCTACGAGTTCAACCCCTTCGAGCTCGGCACCTGGGACCCCACCGCCTTCGGCTTCGCGCCCCTCGAGTTCCTCGCCTCCAACTTCTCCGCCGGCGCCGTCCCCGCCAACGGCTCCTGCGTCCGCGGCTTCGACCAGGCCGGCTTCGTCATGGGCACCTCCTCCTCCCTCTTCAACCAGTTCATGCTCCAGAACCTCACCTCCACCGGCATCCCCGACTTCATCCAGTCCGCCCTCACCTCCATCCTAAACGCCCTCGACAAGGACAACAATGACATCGCCCAATACGTCCCCAACCCCTTCTTCGGCTGGAACCCCTCCACCAACATCAACGCCAAGGAGTCCCAGCTCTCCCTCGTCGACGGCGGCGAGGACCTCCAGAACGTCCCCCTCCAGCCGCTCATCCAGCCCAAGCGCGCCGTCGACGTAATCTTCGCCGTCGACTCCTCCGCCGACACGAACTTCAACTGGCCCAACGGCACCGCCCTCCGCGCCTCCTACGACCGCGTCGCCGAGCCCATCGCAAACGGCACCCTCTTCCCGCCCGTCCCGGACGCCAACACCTTCATCAACCTCGGCCTCAACAAGCGCCCGACCTTCTTCGGCTGCAACGCCTCCAACTTCACCCTCTCCGCAAACCAGCGCGTGCCCCCGCTGCTCGTCTACCTCCCCAACGCGCCCTACGTCGCCCACTCCAACGTCTCCACCTTCGACCCCTCCTACAAGACCTCCCAGCGCGACGCCATCATCCAGAACGGTTATGACTCCGCCACGCAGGGCAACGCCACCCTCGACTCCGAGTGGCCTCGCTGCGTCGCCTGCGCGATGCTCTCGCGCAGCATGGCGCGCAACAGGGAGACCGTCCCGGACGCGTGCGCCTCGTGCTTCACAAAGTACTGCTGGAACGGCACCCTCGACACCCGCGACGCGAGCTACGAGCCCGGCTTCATCATCGGCAACGTCGAGACAAACAGTCCTGCCGCCAAGGCGAGCGGCAGCTTCTGGGCTGGTTTGGTCAGTGCTGCCGCCGCAGCCATGATCTTGGCTATTTGAGAGACGTGAACGTTTGGGATAATAACCTTTTTTTTTTCTTTTTTCGATACCACAACCTTTTCGTGTATGAAACTTTTGCGTCACAGGCAACCTCCGATTGAGTCAGGACGCTTAGAAACTGGAACGGCCGTCATTAGCATTACATCACGAACCACATCATGATAGACAGGAAGGGAAAAAATGGAGACGAGAGGAAGAGAGAAGTGCGGTCTTTAAAGCGAGTTGGGGGATATCCACTAATGCAAAGCTTCTTTCATGACAGGCAAAGACCATGCATTTTGACGCCGTGAATGCCAATGTGACACCACCCTGTATGCTCCTCAGTCCCCCATATCCGTTTGCACTCCTCGCTTGCGAGACAAACACTTCAAAGCAAAAATGTGACTTGATGTATGATTCGTTGGCTTCCCCATCCGGCGTATTTGTACACTCTTCGTCCGCTCCACCTCTCGAGCTGGTGGTGATGCCGTGTCATGATATAGTCATTACGCATAATAGCTGCCAATAGTCGGGTAAGCGCGCGAAGTCGAGGTGAGCGAGGATAGGCGGCAAGGGTGCCGGAGAGACGCAGCTGAAGGCGATGAAACTTCCCATCTTCTCAGCTGCACCGACCCCCATTGCCTGCCTCAGTGGTCATTATAGCCAAGACCAATCGCCTCGTAAACGTATGAAGCGGCAGCAAAAGTTGCCTAGCGAGCAGTGCCTTTCGAAAGGTTTGTCACTGCTTTCCGTAGACTACCTCGCCGGTCGGTAAGGACCGTCAACCCTCACATCCTTGATACCATCTGGCATCATTCTCAGCCACTCGGTCCAATTATCAACATCAATGGGGTCATCTCCGATCCGAATCGACAGAACGAGTTGCTGGCCCTCTGTGCCGAAGGGCAGACTCGACCTCATAGGGCCAATATTGAGCGGAGCCAGGAGAATCGACGGCAAACGGGCATTACCAGACATTTGCATGTGGAGAGGCGAGGGAAAGCTGGTGATGGTCTCCTTTTCCGGATTTCTGTCCTGGACGAGGGACGGGTAGTTCGAAAGCAGCTTTGAGTGAAGTTCGGCTGCCGAGAATGGATTCGCATAGCGTTGGGAAGCACGCGTTTTGAGGTGCTCAGTGAGAACTTTGGTGAAAGTGCAACGATCGAGGGCGTCGAAATGTTCTTCGGACACTGCCGCAGCGATCAACTCCAAGACACCTTGTTGACGGTGCATCTTGGAAGATGGGAAGAACGCGGCATCCATAATGATTAGGGTATCTGAGCAGGCCTCTTCCAAAACCTGTTGGATGCCGCTCCACCGGATTGTCTCGGCCTTTTCCACATCCTTGGAGCTGGAGGTTGTTGGCAATCACTCAAGACCCGCACACAGGGAACTCACCTGGCAAGAACCATCTCCCGGTTGCCATCCAGGTATGAATGGCCGTTGTAATAGACAATCTTCAAGACATCGCGCTGGTCGCGATCTTCCACAAAGTCTGTAATCTTCCGTGAAAGCCATCTCCATGGGTTTTTGCAAGCCTCGGATGAAGACGGAATAGGAGAGATTGAAAACGTATATCGGTAGTACTGGTCGAGGACTTCGCTAAGCTCTTTGACCGAGCTTCCAACGTTGAGATCAGGGTCATCCTGCCAGTACAGCAGCAATGCCTGCGCACTGGAGTAGCGACTACGACTGGGGGTGGAGAGAATCCTCGAAACGTTAGTCTGCAAGTCAGACTTCAGGCTTTCGATGCCTGGGAGCATCGGCGGCTTGTCCAGGCGCGGGCCGGACGGCAACGGCGTGCGGATGCGAGATTCACTCAGTCGGTGCTGTCCTGGCGGCGTCGGCGAGTCGATTTCCATCATATCCTGTGCGTCCTGAGGGTACATCGGCTTCACACTGTTCATGAGAGGCGCAGGGCTAAGGGGCCGTTGAGCAGACAGAGAAGGAGCAATGTCCTGAATAGTAGGGCTGTGAGACCTGTGATATTTTCGGACGGCATCCTCCCAGGTCATGTTGTGATGGCTGGGATGACACTTAAAAGGCACGGTTTTGTCAGCAGGGAAGAGCAACTCGATATACACGATATGAGAGTGAAGAACAGTAAAACAACTTACAGCAACTCTCCTGCGGCGGCAGTCATTACACGCGCCGAGCTTTCTAATGAGGGCGGCTTTCTCTCTCTGTTGCTGGGACAAAGGACCGGTTCGCCTCCTGCTCGCGCGGACCCGGTTAGAGACGTCGGAGCCATCCTTGACATGGAATATGGATGTTAAGTTAGGAGAGGTGTCGGCACTGTACGATGTGTTGTTTGTTTCCGCGGACATGTTGCTAGCAGCAGAGGCCGCGGTAGCCTGAGTTGAGATGGACGAGTTGGTGTCCTTCCTCAATGGAGGAGAGGCCGACTGGCCTGGGGTCGGCGGAGGGAGTTGAGGTTGCTGCTGCTGAGGAGTAGGCTGCTGCTGAGCCTGCTGCTGTTGAGGCGGCGGCGGCGAGGGCTGCGGTTGCGGCTGCGGTTGTTGTTGCGCCGGAGTCTGTGCCGACTGGGGCAATTCATGTTGCGACATTGAAGGCGATGCGGTTTGGGGTCTGTTTCCAGACTCCTCACTGCCGTTCTTCGGAGGCGCTTCTACCAGACTCGGAGCCGGATGCATGCTTGCCAAATGTGTTTTCTTGTCCCTTTGTCACAGCAGCAACTACCCTCGACCCATTCTCGGTGTGCGGTGGTTGCGGCGTAGGAGCGTGTGGCGGATAAGAAAAAGAAATTAAGAAGACGACGGGGTAGCAAGAGAAGTAAATCCCCGGCGCGGCTCTCTATCCCACTCAGCCAGAGCGAGTAGTCCTGTTTCCTCTCTCTCACGCGGCTTTTCTTTGTGCCCTGTGAATCGATGTCGGGCAGATTGTGTGATGTGCCCCACCGAGATTCACCGACGCGAGGTCGCGAGCAGAGAAAAAGTGAGGGGTAAAAGAAACGGGTCCTGGGAGGCGGGGAGCAACCAAACAGAGACTGAATGCGCCGAGGCCGTGGGAGGGCAATTGAGGGCCAGAAACCAAGGGGAGTGCACCGCAGTGACCGTGGAAGTTAAAGATAGACAAGATGGGAATTTGGTTTCGGTGGAAGGCCGTCTCAATTCGATCTTCAGGTGTGTGAAGGTGGGAGGAAGAGGGCCGAGGCCAAGGACCGCGAATAAAAAATAAGGTCGGTCGGTCAGGATTTAAGGGTAGGTATGTAGGTACCGCAGGTACGAAGATGGTTAGGTGAGGAAGGTAAGGTATCCGTCCACTAGGTAGGTAGGTACACTACTGCCCCGGGATGTACAGCACAGAGGGCCGGGACGTGCACCGAGTACCGGAGAGGGAAAGAGCGAACGAAGCACAGGCCAGCCAACGACGGTAAAGGAGGCAAGGAAGGCAGGAGCGACCCTGGGCAGGTAAGGTCAGGTAAGGTAAGGGAGGTAGGTCCCGTCTTTCTGTCACTTGCTCTTTCTTTCTCTAGGAGAAATGGAGAAAGTATCCGCGTAAGGTACGTGAGTGAGGATTGTCGTACGCCAGAAAGGTAGCTAGCTGAGAGTGTTCCCACCGGCAGGTAGGTAGATCGTAGTGGTGATGGCGAGGAGCAAAGGCCCGGAAGATAGGTACTTCGGGCCAGGTACCGGTCAGCCCAGGCCGGGACGGGGACGGAGACGAGGGTGACGACGGGGGGCGCGAATTGGGTGTGGTCACAGCACCTCTTGGGTGGTAGTGAGAGACACAGACACGGACAAGGAAGATGGATGTCGGGTCGGTAAAAAGGTGAACCTCTCACGCTGGGGCAATGGACGAGGGGAGCAACAGGTGGGAGGGAAACAGAGACAAAAAGACTGTGAGTGAGAGTGAGGGTGAGAGGTGAAGGCAGGGGTCTGGGTTGTTTGTGTATCCTGGGTTCTGGGTTCTTGGGTCTGGGTTTCTGACTGAGATGCTGATGATTCGACGGAAGTGTCCAGAGATGGCGACTTTATGGAGCGGGTCTGCGTCGTGTCTTGGACTAATCCGCCGTTGTCGGGTCCTGTTGCTTTCCTTGACTTTCTGTCAGACTTTTGTGTCTTTCGTCTCTCGTGCTTCGGAAAAGCGTTGGTGTTGTTTCTGCGACTACTGCGATGCTCGTTGCTTATTACTGTCGTCGAGCTTGCCGAGACCAAGGGCCAGACAGATTCCCCGCAGAGTCCCTGGTCCTCGTGCTTTCACTCTGCGGTTGCAGGGCAGACAATTGGGCTGTAATCCAATGGATTGTGGGTATCGGAATGGGGACTGGGACTTGGAATCCTCTTTTCAGCATTGCGTCTGTTAGTCCTTTCGTCCTTTCTTCTTCACGTAAGGTTTTCCTCACCTTGAGTCTCTGGGCTTCTTCCCTGCTCAGGCTGGACAGCAAACAGGTGCTTCTAAGTTCCAAGAGGCATGATGCAATATGAGTTGTGCAATAAGGGCCGGGACTTTGACTGGCTTACTGATGTTCATGAAGAGGAGGCAATGATACCGACACTCGCGATGAAAAAGCAACTGGATAGAGGGAGGGAGCAACGGCCTAGAAGTCTTTGCGCAAGGAAGAGTATTCCAAGGTTACACGACCCAGCCCGAGAAGCAGCCCGGCCCAGCCCAAGGCAATGCACTACACTTTAACCTAGCCAATCCACCTGCACCGTTCTCAGAACGCATTTGCCGTTGGGGGATACTTTGTATGTACGAAGCCACGGTCAACTAAGGTAAGGTAGGTAAGGTAAGGTAGGTAAGGTAAGGTAGGTAAGGTAAGGCAAGGTAAGAAGGCATGGGATCGAGGTGCCCAAGAGCAACTGCAAAGGGAAGCCGCACCCGCCCCGTGCCGCGGCCGAGGGCGCAGCTGCACCTGCGATTTACGACCCGAGTATCTCGAGTACATGCTGCCACTGCTGCTGCTGCTGCATTGCTTTCCTCTCTCTTCCTTTCTCTCCTTCTTTCTTCCTCTTGTCAGGCCCAGCGGAGCGCTTGACCCGGCACCGTTTAAATTTTTTTAACCCTCGGAGGGGAAGGAGGGGAAAAAAGAAGCGGCTTGGGCAGGAGCAAAGGGTCTAGGGTGGCCGGTCGTGATTGTTTACCTTAGTGGTCACCTTCCCTCATCCACAATCCACACTCACGCGCCATTCTGCAAAAGGTGGGAAGGTGCAAGGTGAGTTGGAGTGGGATGACCACGGCCCACGGGCTGCACCTGCTCGCTGCGCTGCGCTGCGCTGCACCGGGCGGGGTCTCCTACCTACGTAAGCTAGGGTAGGCAGGTACCTCCTTCCACCTTCCACTGCACCTGAAGTCGGGTGTCTTCCTTTCATGGCACGAGGGCAGTGGAGGCGGCCATGTACACCGTGCTGCTCTTCTGCAGGGAAGTGACTTTTATCGACGGTGAAGCGTCGCGTTTGGCAGGTGAGAAGTCAGAACTCACCAGGACCGATCCTGACTTTTGGCGGCATTTCTTGCCGGTAGACCGCCGCTATTCCTCCGACCTTCTTACTTTTTGTTTTCCTGGTTCAACTTTGTAAGGTATGCTTCGGCGTTTTCTGTTTCCTCTCGTCTCGTCTCGTCCTGTGTCTTTTCCCCTTCCTCCCCGCGATCCACTTCAGATCTTAACGAGATGCTTGAATCGAGCAGATAATTATGGGGTTTCGGGTTACCTTCGACTGGTTCGCTCGGTTCAACTTGAACATGTAACGGTGGCCCCCAAGTTCTCATGGGTCAAGGCCGGCCTGTCACCTACTTGTTATGAAGCTGCATGGGATGGATCGGAGCAAGCAGGCCTCGCTTGGGAACTGACAGAGACAAGCAGCCATGGCGGCATCCGGATGGTTCTCTTATTAGAGGAGGACATAACTCGGCAATGGACGAGAGCGTGAGCGACTTGCTCCGAGAGATGCGAAGCGATGCGCATAATGTCGACAGGTGTTTCGGGCACTCGCGCAGATGGGACGCCTGATGCCAGCGGCACCTACCTACCAAATACATCACACCAACGACAAGGCGTCAATCTCATGGAGTCGCATCATATCAGCTTGACGGACACGGCCCGGCCGATGATCTTCAACAACGTCCAAAAATGCCAATGGGCACACGCTCACCGACCAGAGGTGGTGTGTACGTCTGATCTCGGTGTCTCGGCTGAGGAGCATTTAGGCATTGCCCGTCCCTTGGCATGTGCGGGTTTGTCAATTTGTCCACCTACGGAGAAGTGTGGGAGGCCCGAAGAGCTATGCGATCCGTCCAAGCCATCGTTTGGATCCTCGACGTTGCGAGCAAGCCCAATTTCCATCCCGTGCCGTGCCTCTTGGACACAGCGGAGTGCGACAGGCAGGGCCACTTCGTGACAGCCGGCGAGGAGAGGAAAGAAAAAAACAAGCGCCTCTGACGATGCAAAAAGCCCTGGCCTGCGTCTTGCATCTGCCTGCCTCCATGTCCTGGTCCATCAAGGCCAGCAATGGCAGGAAGCTCATGTCATGCGCACCACGTGGACCCTCTCCGGTCCCTGCCCCCGACTCCTGCCTCCCAATTGTCTGTGTCTCGCTCAGCAGATTTGCTCTCCGCTGCGTGTGCTGCGCTGCAACTCAATTGCACTGCGCTGTGCTGGTTGCATCATGCCTCCTCATCTCATGGATTCACACAACGCGTCCTTTTTCAGCACTCAAAACAGCCAGCCATCGTCCCGCCCGCCCGCTTCCCACGGCTCCGCCCACCGAGCATCAGGATCGAATAACTGAGTCGTTCACCTCGAGGCCCAAAAGCCCAATGAATGTCGCGACTGGTAACTGGAAACAATCGGGGACCGTCAACTCGGACCCCACCGCCAGAGAGCCAATCGTCTGGTTTGGCTTCTAATTATCCGCACCTTAGTCGGACATCAACGGCCCAACATCGTCAACAGATCACACTCTGCACTTACAACCTCGCTCCTTAGGAATCGATGTTTCCGCTCAACCACCACTCATTGGTCGCTCCAACTCAATTTTATCTCACACAAGTCTAACAAACTGCAATCTCGGGCCTCAATGTGGCCTCCACACCTTGCCGTCTCCGAACTCACCACTCACCTCTGACCTCGCTCACCTCCATCCATCCAATATGCGTACCGACCGTTGCAGACTTTGAGCTGGCCACAACCACCTTCCTTGCCGCCCCACGAACAAACATCAGAAGCCTGCGACCATTCATTCATTCAACCATCCATCCACCATCCATTCCAGCCAATCGCACCTTGACCTCACCGGGACATACCGCCAGCCTCACCGCAACTCTCCATCCGATAGGTCTCCGCTCAACCCCCCACACTAGCACCTGAACGTTTTCTTTCTCTCACCCCAGTTCACGAATCAACCGGCCTGTCTCAATCCCGGTACCTCTGCAATTCCCCTCGAGCGAGACGAGTTACGCAGCATTCTGCTGCATGCTTTTTTAGACAGCATGCCAGGTCTTGCTGCTCACTTACCCACGCGATGCAACGGTCCAAACATGCCATGCCATGCCCTGGCCGGGTCTAGTCTGGCCTGCTGTCGACAAGGGTTACGGATGAAGACCCCATCGTTCGTCCCGTCGCACATCTCGATTCCCGACAGAGTGCCACCGGCTTGACAGCGGTATCAAGGCAGTTTTCCCGATGACTAGCAAACCGTCATGTCATGCCGTGGCTATGCCTCTGACTCTAGGAAAACTAGCTACGAGCGTTGCAACTCCAATCGACCCATTGTCGAAGGAGGGGCATCAACACCACCCCAGCACGCGAGTCTCCACTCACTCGGAATGTCTGTATTCGTCCTTCCAGGCTCTCTCTCCCGCCGAGTCGGCCGGCCTTACACCGTCGCTATGTGTCTATGATTAGCGGCATATGCACGACAGACATGCGCGAGACTGGTGGGATTCGCGCTTGAGATAGCCGTCGCGCCGTCTGTTTCTGTCGCCCTGCATGGCATGTGCAGGACAACAACATCGACATCGACAACCGAACCTCTCTCTGCCGCAGATGCTCTCAACCGCTGCATTCAACTCAGCGAGCCAGCCCTGCCTGAGACGCGTGCCGATGATCACAACAAGCTCCCCAACATGTCATCAACGTCTGACTAAACGCCCGTCAATCGAGCGTCGGCTTTCCGTCCATCCTTCCACGACAGTTGGAGAGCTAAAAAAGAGGTGGCGGGTATGGATAACGGATGCCACATCTCTCCTTGTCGGGACCCGGTGAGCCTAAGGGTCCCCACCCTTCCGGGCTCATCATTTGTCTCGGTCTGCATTCCTCCGGCCACTGACGATGCGGCCAGCGACGGATCAGCGACCCTCACTGGCCGCGCTTCCCCATCACCGAACAGTGAGGAAAATGGGGGAAAAGTCTCAAATCCCGCGCGCGGTGAAGGGAACCGCAGGATGGGAAGTGTGTGATGGCGCTCCACCTCAAGCTTGTGGATTGGCCAGCCTCCGATATCGCACTTTTCCGCTTTTGGTCAGGCCCGGGAACCTCCCGCCGACCGAAGCCGCTTCAGCGAGGTGTGACAATGGCTAATGGTGGGGGACGGCACCGCGGGCGCGAACGGTCTCTGCTTCGGTCGTCGCCCGGCGTCAAGACGAGCTGTTGGACCAGCCCTTCAGCCTCAGTCACCTGAGCACACCACGATTCTGCCTTCCCGTCCCGGGTGGTGAGACAACCTTCGGCAAGTAGCTGGAGGTGCGGGTTGCAGATGGCAGTGCGTGTCTTTGTGGTCGGTGTGGAGTGTTGCACGGAATCTGGACCGACGGTCGGTGAGTGATCTTAGGTTTGAGGCTCAAACTCAACTGACCGGTCACTCAACGACTCCAACGAGTAGTCTCTGTTGGCTTTACCTTGTGTTACCGATGGTGCAGCGCCATTTGAAGTCACAAGGATGGTGATCGGCTGCTTGTGATAGTGTCCATCATCCCGAAACGCCACCCTATATTGTTTGTGGCGGGAGCTAGAGAACCCTCCGATGCAAGGAAGGATTGACATCCACCTTCGCCAGAGTGTATGATGAGATGGCAGGTTCTAAACGTTGTTCAAAGGACACTACTCAAGCGAGAAACGCCCGCTACCTGATATGAGCATGGGTGACGGGTCACCAAAGTCTGGAACCTTTCTGAAGAGACGTTCGTTCTAGCTTACGTCGTCATCTCGTCATCTACACGACACGTGAGTCAAGTTCGATTCCGGCTCTAAAATGATTCTTGTATCTCCCAGAACCTCGCTGTCTATTCTCACACAACTGCTAAAGTTTGGGTGGTGTCACAAGTCTCTGCGACAGCGGCTGTGATATCTTTGGGTTTTTCTTAATGAGTTCGTTAGCCCTCTCTTGATTCATTCGATGAAGTGGAAGAGTGCAAAGGAAGAGGCCCTGACTTAGTTTGGGCCACTTCATTACTGCTCCCAAAAACCTCATTGACTTCTGCGCCTGTGTTCTGGGAACGTCTCTCTCTGTTGGTCCTCGTTCATTACTGGAATCCACGGTATTCTTGCGCGTATTCATCTTATTTACCACGAAGATAATTATCACACGCCTTTCAGCCGTCTTCTTCACGTCGGCTGAGGACCCTGCAAACACTCGCGTTGCATTTGTCTCGAGGTTCTCCGATACACACAAAAGTGTAGAGAATCACCTCATTTGTCCTCGCTGGCCATGAAGTTGAAGAGTTGGAGGACGTTGTGTAGCCTGCGCGCCCCAAGCTTACAGCCACAAGCCAGACTCATCTTTCTGTTACGGGGTCAAGGGCCCCCTCGGCATGTGCGACCACTCCCGAAGATTCATCATGAATAGCGAGGTGTCGCTGCCTCGGACCGCTGCTCAGTTAGAGAGTTGGTTATTCTCTGCCTAAACGTAGTTCCAGTTGATCGCGACCGGACTTGGGAGTATATATTCAACCTGCGTGCTTTCTCCTCTCGAGTTTTTGCAATCAGCCGGAAGACCATATGCCGTCGTTCGTCAGACGAGGTCCAGGCCCACGCAAGCATCATGAAATTGAATGGCCTCTGAAGGACAATATCTGGCATCTCAACATTGCCTTCTTACGCCGTGATCCGGTCCTTTTCTGCCGTCGTTCTGGTATTATGTTCTGCGAATGAGCCAGGGGTGAGAAGCAACGCCAAGCCTTTCAACTACTCAGTCCTCTTCCTCATTTCACGGTCGCCTTAAGTCTTTGAGAATTTCCATTGCAAGTGCTCTGCGGTATGGTTTGATTCATTTTTGTCTTGTCTTCTGTCTTCATTTGAAGCTGATGATGTCTTCGCTTTTATGCTGTTGCGAGCCTGCCGCATATTCGCCACCTACCACGCATTCCACTATCTACCGGCAGTATATAACGCTATGCTTGTGATATTCGATGTCCGATGGAGAATCAGGCAGTCTCATATCCACCATAATGTTCCCACAATTGAATTCAGATCCTCAGGATAACATGCCAAGACTTTTCCAGGCCGTACCTTGTATTTGGTCATTCGTGGCCCTTCTCGACCGAGTGAAGCTACACACCTGTTTTCTCATGTGTTTTGTCTGTTATTGTCTAAGTATTCAGTTGGTGAATATGTGAGCGGAGCAGGAGAATTACCAGGAGATGACTGTGGCGCTTTTCAAGGTGAAAAAGCCAGATTCATCCGGACTGCATTCATTACTAGCACAAACGCTGTGAAACCTGGATAAGAAAGGGCAGAGACCAAGCGATAGCGGTTACCTCGATCACGATTTGGGCGTGAACACCTCAAAATCTCCCTACCTCCCTTAATATACCTCTACCTGTGTCTCTATTCGAGGCTCTGGTCTGTTTGCTTGCTGGTTGCGGCGGTCCTGACTTTTACTTCCCCACACAACCAACACTCCTGAGCATTCCATGCCAGTCTCTTCAATTAAATGCAGTGGAATATGTCGGTTCCCCATGAAATCTCAAACCCAATATGCTGCTAAGCCCTGGGTCGGAATCAACGCGCGACTAGGACTCATCGTGTGTTTCAACACCCATACTGGACGGCAACATGACGCCCACAGAAAGTTTCATGCTGTAGACTTACCTGTGAACCAAATTGCATTGTCGTCATGCGCGTATTCGCGTATGCGGATAATTTCAATCGTGAAACACGCCGACGATGAAGACTCATTTGCCTCGTCTCCGAAGTCACCTCCGGTGCCCTTTCCAGGCCCCCTGGGTTGCGGCTAACCTCCCTGCATCGGTCATTTGAAAGCATTGAATAAGTCCTTGGGAAGA
Source organism: Colletotrichum viniferum (assembly GCA_020226115.1). NCBI lineage: Eukaryota > Fungi > Ascomycota > Sordariomycetes > Glomerellales > Glomerellaceae > Colletotrichum > Colletotrichum viniferum. Next base: position 1,839,083 of record JAGFBE010000008.1, read on the forward strand.
AGTCCAATCTATCGTGAATCCTTTTAAGTAGACAATGTACCATGCTTGCAGACAATCTCTGGCCGACGGGAACACACTGACAAGAGAGCACGTCGAAGCCAAATGGGCTTATACACCGCTGGCTTCATACCCATCATAAGTCTGGACTCTCGATCAGGTGGGATATCAATTTATCAAATTAAGCGTTAGAATGAGATTACGGGCAATAAACGGTCTAACTCCCATCGTAAGGTGAAATTTCAACGCCGGCCGCGACTTACACAGTCCACCAGGAAAGTGAGTTCATTAAAATGTCGAGTCACTAAATCAATGAAGCAAATGGAATGATTCCCTGTCGTGAGCTATTGAGCGAGGATACTTCAGAGGGGCGGGAGACAGACAACGACCATGAGGACCTTGCTTGATCTTTGCCAAACCGAATGCATCAAACCAGGTCTGTTGAGAGATGGCATCTCAAACAACCGCAGTATCGCATCGCTCGCCACCACTATTCGGAGCCAGACGGTAAAGCCGGACCTATTACTTGTTTTCATCGGTTCTCAGTAGCTTGAGAGCAATTTATACTCAAGAGCTAAAAGGAATGGTTTGTTTTCCTCCACAGCTCCCCTATGTTGTCTTAGTTTGTGCACTTGGATTCGTGAGTAACCCTTCACTTTCGAGTCGCATCTTGTTTTGATGATCGATCATCTTGCGACTGGAGTAATGAGCATTATTGCGTCCAAGTGAGCGAGATTCAAGAGGATGCACAGTGGGTGTGATCTCGTTTACCCAGCTTACCCGGAACCCCCGCCCGATTATTCTTGTTTTCTTCTAATCCTCTGCAGCCAATATCAATCAGTCATCATTGCTCTTGAGGCCATGTCAATCTCCTCGTAACCCATCTACGTGAGCGAAGAAGGAGGTTGGTGAGACATCTCGGACTGCCCAAGTCGGAAAGTGGCGCAGTTTCGTGTTAGTGTGGGATTCTTCGGAGTTCTGTGGCTGTTGCACCTTAAATAAGGGGCGTAGTCAGGGATGACCGGTTGTTCTATCTTTCACCGTCGCAATTGCTTATTTGTGAGACTGACGTCATTTGCGATTGTCTGATCGTTTCACAGCCCCTTGAGCTGAGTTAGCCGCCAAGATGAGCCACGCTTGGAGGAATCCCGCGTGACCAGTGTGCTGACTCTGTGCTCCAGCTCATAAACAGCGTCCCGCCCAACATTGCGCTGCGACGACCTCACGCATCCGACTCTTCGACTACAACACTCGACATCGAGCACACAATATTTCGAACTCCGTCAAAATGGACACGTTCAAAGGAAAGGGCCGTCTGAGCGACAACCCGCCTCCCTACTCCGAAGACAAAGAGGAAATCCCGACATATCAAGCACCCAGCGCCGGCTTCCAAAACCCACCTTCCGACTCGAAACCGCCTCTGAATTCGCTGGCGAAGTTTCCCCCATCCTTTCAATGTTACCTTGACAAGCAGGAAGGATTCTACTACCTCGGTTCCATATCGTCAGAAGAACGCCTCTTCGCCTTCTCCGCTAGCGCAAGACTCCAAACCACCATGCAACCCCTCCATCTCCACAACGGGCCGAGCGAGAGAGACCCCATCATCGTCAGGATGACACAGAAGAATCCCCGCTCAGTCAGCTTCGTAGCCACAATCACCCTCCACGATCCGTCGGACCCGCAAACCGTTGTCGAGGAGATTTCCTACGAAAAGCCAGTGAACTCGCGGTCCAGCTCGGTGTTTGCCTCGTGTCTTGCCTTCCGGATCAAGGTTGGCAAAGAGGGCAGAGAAGAGGAGTTTCAATGGAGGCGCTCGAGTGGGAACGAGGTCAAGGAGCTCGCGCGGCATTCGATTGGAGGCAAGTTGGTGAGGATGTCCGGGCCAAGGGCTGGTGCTGGAGGCAGCAGAAAGGCGCGCCAGCAGGGCTTCTCGGGCGACGGGAATGAAGTTGTTGCCGTCTTGGCACCGAGGTCGAATATCGGGATCGCGAACGGACTGAAGTTCAAGTTTATGGGGACAGGGTTGACAGGGGATTTGGGAGAAAGGTGGGAGAGTGTGGCTGTCATCACGGGGTTCTGGTTGTTTGGAATTTCTCGCGCGCGCGAGAAGGATAGCGTGTGATAGGTGCATCATAAGGATGGTCTCTCTTAGATTCACAGATACCCATTATTGATGATCTGAATATACGGTGTTCATTTAGGATAAGCGTCATAGGTTGACTGATCGGGGAACATCACCACATAGCCGGTTGATGCTCCGGAACGGAGATGGTCCACTTTGGTCCGAAGAGGGGCCGCCGTTGGCTCCGGCGTGAGTCACCCGTTCATGCAAGCCAGGCAAGTACGAGCCACACTCATGCAGAGTCTAGCGCGTATTTGGAACGTCGCCTGAATTTCTCTTCACAGTCTTTATCTCGACTTTCAAGCGTGCTCATTGATTCGATGGAGCGCAATGAACTATTTGTGGCTGAGCCCACCTTGATAAACGACGTACCAGTAAGTTGCCCCAGCCTCCGTACTACCGCGCACACCTTTGCCTCAGACTTCAGTGTCTAATATCCGCCAGGGGAAACCAAAGCTATTCAAGGTATACATTAAGAAGTTCGAACGCCAAGAAGACCCTCGGGCTCTGCAGCATTGGGAGCGGGAAGTAGAGGCTCTCAGACACGTGGGCACCCATGTCAGTGCCTGAACTCGTATGATAGAGTGAAAACCAGAGATCAGTGCTCATCATCTCTTATAGGCCAACATTGTCCAAATTACACACTCTGATGCGGTATCTCTCACGATAACTCTACAGTGGGCACCGGGTTACAGTCTCGATCACTTCATCAAGTCCGACACCAAACGATGCACACTCACACACCACGACGCAAGGTTGCTGTGGAAGCAGATTTCCAGTGCCCTCGCGTACATCCACTCGAAATCAACTATCCACGACGATGTCAAGCCGCACAACATCGTATGGAACGAGCAGCTCAAACACGCAGTCCTCATCGATTTCGGCGCTGCACTAGTCAATCCCGAGAGCTTACCAGAGGGCGGCTGGACGCCTTCCGGCACCCCGCCATACGCGCCACCAGAGTTCTTCGAGAAGAAGAAGTGCCAAGCTGGCGACATGTGGGCTTTGGGGGTGACGATGTTGTTTGCTTTTGGGGATATTCCCCTGCCTGACGGGTCTTGGATTCTACCGCATGTTTTTGAGAACAAAGACGTCAAAGACGAGATGATGCAGTGGCTTTTGAGGATAGAGAGTAAGGGAAAGTCTTTGGATCATGCAGGCGACGGATCATTGCTGGCTCAAATGTTGCATTGGAACCCAGGACCAAGGATCAGTAGTGACGATCTTGTGCGGCATCTTGAAGCTTGATATTCACGGGCTCGGCAAATGCCTTGATCCAATGGCTGGTGCCATGAAACTAAGATTGGTCTTTCTGAAGGCATGTTTTTGTAGAACGTATTCGATATTTGATACTTCATGTAAACTCATCAGCCTTGTTGTGCGGTAGTTTCAACCGAGAACAGGAGTAACAAAACAACACGACGATGGTAAAACCGATGGTAAAACAACTCTTGTCGATCAACTGAAAGCGCTGCGCATATTCGTATTATGAGTTCGTTGTACATATTGAGTGCTTTTTTGGCGTAGACAAAACCTGGCTTGAAGCGCAGATCAACAGTTAAGCTATGGGTTCCGATGCAACCGTGATATTTGCAACGAAGCCAGATGAAGTTTAGTCGCCTATAGACCGATAGCGTTCCACCTGTTAGTCCATGACTCAGTTTGTCGCGTGTTGTGGAAGTATCCGAGTGTGCGAGCTCATCGGGACGGTGCACAGCCTGTTTGTCGGGTGAAAAGGGCCGCTGGACTACTCCGTATATATATGAATCAAACTCATGCGAAACTCTAATAAGTGGTAACGTATATCTGCTCATAACTGATCAACGAAATAGTGAGCGACGGGACTTTGAATTGCATGGCGATCCGGGGTCGCCGGAGGAGGCGTTGAACTTTCGTTGCAATATCTCTTTTTTGCAGTTTCACATATCCGCAATCCTCTCTACCATGGGCTTTCTGGTATATAATCTGCAGGAAACCCCAGACCTAAAAAGCCATCTTGATAGTCACCACGAATACCCCCTTTCAATCTTCTGAAGTTCTGCCGGAATCCCACCGTCCCCTTAGTACTCGACAACCGACATCATGCTCCCCACCACTTTGAAGACCACCCTTCTGGCCGCCGTGGCCATTGGACGAGTCAATTCCCAGAACTCGGGCTCGTCTTGTGCTAAGCTCGGCGACTACACGTGCTCGGGTGTCAACTCGTTGGAGTGCAAGGTGGGATCGGAGGGCAAGTTGATTTGGAACCTGGAGGGCAACTGCCCAGCGAACCAGATATGTTTCATCAACGGAGATGGCAACTTTGATTGCAAGAACCCCAAGGCGTAAGTACAATAATCTATATTGACATTACCAAATACTTGAAGCTGACTTGTACACGCCAGATGAACAACGCCAACAAGTTGAGCACCGAAGTGCCGATCGCATGTTGGGAGAAAAAAAAGGAGTTTAAGCGCAATTGCATCGAGCCAAGTTGGTTTATTGAGAATGAATGAATTTACACGTACGCCTCGCCTCACTGTGCGTATTCATGAATGCACAAAAAGATATTCTACAGCTTGGATCTCTTCTTCTCCTTCTCGGTCTCTGCAAGGAACCTCTTGGTCAACTGGCGAATAGCCAGATCAAGCAACACATCCTCGCTTCCACCAGGAATCCGCGCGCCCGGAACTTCACGGTAGATCTCTGCATGTTACCATTAGCGTCATGCATTCGAAAGAAGTTGATACTTGAACGTGATGATTTACTTTCTGCAATCTCTCCCTTTCCGGTGCGCGTGTACCCGTTGCCAGCGCAGCATACCAATCAATTAAGTTAAAACTAAGGCTCAAGATTAGCTGATTGAATGACTTTTCGCGATACTTTTAATTATTTTAACTAATTTGATTTAATTTAATTTAAATTACTTAAATAGGAAGTTAGTAAAGCTTTTATAATATTCTTAGAGGGTTTAAACTTATATTATATAATAATCTAAGGTTATATAGCTCTCTATTAACCTCTTTACTTAAAGTAGTAACTACTAATAATAATACTACTACTTTAAATTTAGTTCTAGAGGTATTAGGTTTTCTTAAACTATAAAAGCTTTATTAATAGCTTCTATAATATTAGAACTAACTTAGTAAAGCTAAATACCCTCTTATAGTTTATTACTATTACTAAAATAGTAAAAATATTAAAAATAAGTTTACTAAGTATTAGAAAAGTCTATTAATATAAAATCCACTACTAAATAAAGTTATTAATAAGCTTAGTAATTAAAAAGTTAAAATATCGCTCTAATTTATTAGTTTTATTAATAATAGTATTATAAGCTTTACTATTTAACTATTAATAATATTTAGAGTTCTTAACCCTTAAAGTAATAGTAAGTAATAAAAAAATAACTTATTAAAGCTTTAGATAAAGTTAATAATTAATAAAATTAGATCTCTTAGTATACTATTATTCTTAATATTTTTAAAGTTCTTCTTAAGTATTATAAAGCTATCTATAAGTTTCTAGTATATTCTAGCGTTTTTTAAGCTATTATAAACTTTAGCTAAGATATAAAATCACTATAGTAGTATAAAGAGGAGACTTTATAAACTTAATATAATATTTATTAAGTATTTACTAGTTATTAATAATTAATAAGTATAAGTAGTTATAAAAATTAAAAATACTATACTAGAGGTGTTATAAAGGTATATAATTAGACTAAGTATAAGTTAGAATACTATTAATTAATAAAGTTTATAAAGCTACTACTAAAGCTTTTAAAGAGTATTATAATACTTTTATAAGTTAAAATAGTTATTATAACTAACTTTAAGTAAGTTAAATAGCTATAAGATTAATTTCCTTATTAGTAAAGATATTATAAAGCTTATATTAGTCCTTAAGTTAATCTAAGAGGTATTTTATACTTATTAGAATCTCTTAGAGTTAATTATACTTATTACTTTTATTTTAGCTTTTATATCTCTTAGTCTATTTATAGAGTAGCTTAAATATATTATTTAACTTTATAAGGATTTATTAGTTCTTATTAATAAGAGTATTCTTATTAGAGATATAATCTATAGTATACTTAAAGCTTTAAGTATAAAGTATATAACTATTAATCTAGCTATATTTAAATAGAGTATACTTAACTATTATATATATTAAGTTCTATTAAGTAGTATTATTTAGTATTAAGTTTAGCTTTTATAATAACTTCTCTTATAGAGTAAAGATCTTATTATTATTATTAGCTTTATTATTAATAAATAGAAAGCTTTTAGATCGTTATAATAATAATTTAATATACTTAATAATATTCTAGAGCTTATTAATAGAGCTTTTCTACTTCTAGTAAGTTAGGTCTTTTTAGGTTCTATTAAAACTAAGAAGAAAGTTAGACTTCTCTTTAAATACCTTATTATTAACACTATAAATAATAGTATAACTAATAAGGTTAAAGATATAATTATAATATTAAATTTAGCGTTATTTAGTATTAATTTCTATATATATAAGTAAAAGAAAAAGAAAGAGAGCTTTAAGGTAAAAGTTATTATTTATAGCGTTATTAAAAATAGCTATACTAACTTTATTAAATAAGCTCTAGTTACTAAAAATAGTATAAATAGTAATAGTAATATTCTTACTAAAGTAAGTACTAAGCTAGTAATAAAGAGCTAAGAGGTATTATATCTACTTACTTACTTTATTAATAAAGTAGCTAAAAATAGTAATAATTCTATATTAATTAAGTAAAGTCTATAAATTAAATGATATATAAACTTTAGTAAGTACTTTTTATATCTCTTCTTAGATCTATATCTTCTTAGAAGTATAGAGTTAGTTAAATAGATCCTTCTAACTTAATTTCAATTAATATATTTAGTTAAAAATATTATAATTAAAGAAACTAAATATATATTATATATATTAATTACTAAATATTAAAAAGAGGTTACTAATATTAATAATAAACCTAAAAGCTAGCTTTTTAATTTATAAGACTTTATTTTAAAGTATAGTAATAAGAATAGAATATTAGTACTTAAAGAAGGGCTTATTAGTATTAGAATTATTACTAAATATATTTTTAATATAAGATTAATTTTAGAAGATATAGTAGATAGTTTTAAAGTATACTTTAGTATTAGACGTAGTAGAAGCCTTTTAAAGTATATTAAAATACTTAGTTTTATTATAATATTAGTAAATTTAATAAGTATTACTTAGATATATTATTAATATAATTAAAAATAGAATAAAAAAGTAGTATATTTTAAGTACTACTTTAAAAGATCTTATAAATAAAGAAGTCTTTATTTTTAATTTAAAAAGTATAACTTTAGCTACTCTTCTTTAAAATATACTTAATATTAATAAAGTAGTAACTTTTCTATATAGCGTAAAGTAGAGCTTTAAAACTATTATAAGTAGTAAAGTTTTTAATTAATATATTACTAGTAGTTAATAAAGTATAGATCTAAATAGTAATCTTATAAAGAGTTAATAAATTATAGTTAATAAAGTAATTAAAATATTAATTATAAACTAATATAAATATTATAATAGTAGGCTAGAAGTTAAAAAAGATATTAAAAAGTATATATAAGTAAAGTTTTAAAGTATAGAAGTAGATATAGTAGTAGTAGTAATAGTAGTAGTAGTAGTATTACTAGTAATATTAAAAAAGAGTTATTTTTAAAGGTTAGTAAAGAGGTTAAAAATAGGCTTTTTTTAAGCTTTAGTAAAGAGGCTAAAAACATATTAATTAGACTTAATAGTTAAAAGTATATTTTAGCTTTATAATAATATATTAAAAAAAAAATAAGCGTTATAAAATATTTATTAGATAAAAATTACTTTACTAATATCTATTAATACTTATATAGTTAAATAGTATAATTTCTAACTTTATTTAATAAAGTATAAAGTTATAAATTTAAATCCTACTATAAGTTTTATATTACTAATAGTAAATTTCTTTAAGTATAGTTAGTAATATACTTTTATTTTTTTTTAAAATCTTTTAAAAATTCTAATTAGTTTAGAAACTAGATTTTCCTTTTTCTAGCTAACTTTAGATTAATTAAAATATCTAAAACGAGGGTATTATTGTTTTAGCTAATTAACTGCGAAAAAAGCCCTCTTTTGATTATCTAATTAGTTGAATTGATTGAATGGGATTGAATGGGGTGCTGCGCTGCCCGTTGCCTCCGAACAGCAGGACAGCGCATCTCGCACATTCGTCCAGTACGATTCCAGCATTGGCTTTGCACAAGGAGGTCAAGCCGCCAAGTTCCTCGTCCGCAGTCTTCTTGGGCATCTTTGACAGCTGATAGGCAAATGATTCGACCCAAGCAGACTGCGACTCGAGCAATGCTCCGCATTTCGCCAGGCGATGGCGCACGACTGGCTGGTCAATAAGTGGCTTTCCGAATGGCCTATCAGTACGCTCCTTGAACATGCTCGAGCGAAACTTTCCGTAGTCACTCACCTTTCCGAATGCTTCACGTTGAAGAACATACGCAAACGCCGAGCTCAGCGCCACTCTGGCCTGTCGTGTCACACCCACCGAGATGAACATGCGTTCATGATTGAAGTTGTGCATGATGTACTTCATGCCTTCGTTCTCGCGGCCGATGAGGTTCTCTCGCGGCACGCGGACATCGGACAACTCGATGAACGAGGTGCCCGCGATGATCTGCCCAGAGACCTTGAGGCGCCTTCTGGAGACCCCCGGCTGGTCCAGGGGCACCACTAAGAGTGAAATTCCCTTGGCCCCTGAGCCGTCGTCACCGGTTCGGACTGCCAAAGTTGCATAGTCCGCCATCACACCGTTGGTAATCCATTTCTTGGTTCCGTTTACGATGTATTCGTTACCTTGCAGCTCAGCGGTAGTAGTGATGTTTGCGACGTCTGATCCGGCGCTGCAACAGTTGAAGAAAGATATCAGCCTCTTTTCATGAGAGCTAGTGCGTTCGTGCCACGAAAGCTCAACTTACTCTGGCTCAGTAATCGCAATACAAGTTCTCTTTCGTCCGAGCAAAAGCTCCGGAAGGAATCTTTCTTGTAATTTGCTATCGCCATAGTGCAGCAAAGGCGGAATCCCAAAAGCAACGCCAGTAGTGATAGACCCTCCGGGACCAGCCAGGCCGGATCGACTCATCTACAGAATGACGCGGTTAGTCGTGCGCGGAGGCTCGGTATATGTGACGACACCGTTCGTACCTCATCAGAGTAGATCATTGTGTGCAAGTAATCCCATTCCTCGATTGGCACCTGCCCGGGCATGTGGGTAACTCCCAGCTTTCGCAGCCACTCTACGGGTAAGGGCGCCGGCAGGGCCGGGAGAAGGAAGTTGCCATCGGCAAACGTCTTGAATATGTTGGGCGGCACTTCCCCAGATGTTTCCCATTCAAGCGCATCTTTGTTCAAGTTTTCGTCGATGAATTTGCGACACGCGACTTGGAACCTCTTGTGTGAGTCGTTGAAGTAGGGTGAGGGTAGGCCTCTGAGCCACGGCGGGTCTGCGAAGGGAATTCGAGACATGACTTGCTGATGAACTTTCAGAGAGTAGTTACCAATGACGAGAGGTAAAATGCGCTGATTTCTGCCGAATTGCTGCAGATATGTTGCGGTAGGTCAAACGACGAGGCTTGGACATCGACCGTGATGATCACTTCCGTTGTGTCAACCACCTCGGCAGGAAGTGCGGGGCACTTTCACCCCGGCCAAGACCGAGGTCGGTAAGCCGGCCCATGCAACGGCCCACTTTCCTTTTCCGTCCCCGTTCCGGATCGAAGACAGCTCCGTGCCGTGAACACCTGATAGGTATCGACAGATTGGATTTGAATACACGAGTCGCATCAGTCCCCATGGAGCCGGTGCATATAACTTTATGAAAGCCAGCGTTATCAGATTTTCGATGGAAACAACAATAAAGCTCTTCGAGGACGGCTTACATTTCATGAATTCTTCAGACGTAGTCGACTGTCAAGGTCTGTGTATGCGGAGAATTTGGGCGCATCCTTGAATAAATTCAATCATGATATCTTAAGTCGGCACGTGTTCAATTTGTAATACTTTGGAACCTACAGAGACGCGACACAGGGTAACACATGTAGCTGAATATCACCCTACCTCTGAGCTGCTAACTAGAAAGTACATTGCTAGTTATCTAATAAAACGAGCTTTGCGTGATCTCACATTGAACTAATTATGAAATTCGCTATACCATACGCCACCGGCAGAAAGGCCCCTAGTTCACGATGCCAGATTCGTGTCTTGTGGCCTCCTCAACTATTATAAATCATAACAACATCGGTCATTCAAGATCCTTCCATTCCACCAATGTTGTTGTCCTCGTAAAAGATTTGCAGCCAGATCCTCAAGATTACTGGCATCTTTGAACCCAAAATTGGATCGCTCTTGCAACGACCGCCAAGTAATGCTTGGTCGAAGGAACACCTGCATCTCGTCCCTTTCGTCACCCCCCGTCTGCCTCCGTTGTTATTAGGCTGTACTGAAGGAACCAACAGTCCGAGAGAGAGCATCTTTTGAAGAGGCTCGTGGGTAGTGCAATACCGCTCCAAACACCTTTCAGAAAGTCGCGAAGATCCTCGCCCCAATTAGATCCATCATCCATACACGAGTTCGATGATATCACTACTTGTTGTCTAGACGCAAAACCGCTGAAACTGAGGGTAATCAATAGCAATTATAACAAGGGAACCTGGATCAAGATTGTCACCACCACACAAGTTTGAACAACATGACAATTTGGTCATTTTGTCTTGTTTATTAAGAATTTGATGTTGTTAGGAACTCTCAGTCGCAGAACACATATTTGTGATATAAGTAAACACACATAGGTATCTTCTTTGTCTCCCAGGCCTGGAAACAGCACCAATCTGGGACTGAATATACTTATAAAGACGACCAGGTTTCATAAGAGCTCTAAAATAACAATTCATCGCCACAGAGACCTCTGCTCGTTTGCTCTTCCGCATGCAAATAGAGCTCGTTCATCCTGAATGCGATTTTGTACATGATCACCGCCTAAGGACGTCGCGTCGAGCCACTGCACTCAAGCCACTCTCCGGCAACATTGTCCATATCGGGCTCTGCGGCCTGCATACTCCCAAACCGAGGACACTACCATTCACGAGATACGCTCAAGAGAACACTCTTCTTGTACCATTGAGGATGTGAAATCGGTTCGACACATCCAGAGCTCAAAAATACTCACGCTCATTCCGAGTTCATTGCTGACATTCTATCAAGAAGAACTCGTTCAGTTATATATGTCACAATTAGAGAATGGAATCTTCCCCACGGGAAGACGCGCCTTCTCAGTCAAGCGAAACTCCCTACGTTGTTAGAAATCCAGAGCGACATCCATCATTTTCGTTTATATAAGCTCTGGTCACAATGGATGCATTTCTCCTTTCGCCAATGATCCGGTCCTGTAATATTTTCAGTACCCCTCGAGTTTGGAAAACATCCAATGGACCACGACTGATGGGAGATACAGGAACTTTGTGATCTCGACGCCCGTGTGGAAACACCCAAGCAATATTCATGTCATGCTGTCTCTCTTCTCTAGCTCTGCTTGTCTAAGATCGATTCGAATAAGCAGACACAAATGATGTAGTAGAGAACTTGGACACGGCACTATCCCTTTGACGAAGTTGAACGCGAAGAGTTAGCAATAGCAGTGGCCACTCTTTAACCACGCTCATCGAACCATTCTCTCTTCCTTTCTTCTCCGTCACATTGTAGTCAATTCAAATTTCAATTACACAGCAAGATAATTCTTCCATATACAGGAACCAGCAGCCGAGCCCAGTCTGCTCTTTCAGCATCATCATTTCATCCACAGAACAGTTCTTGCACCATATATATCGACAATGACAATATTCGACAATCCAAGCAATGATGGACTCCATCTTAAAGGATCGACGGGATATTTGCTGGTCTCACCGGACGAGGCTTTAGCGCCGACCTGGGCAGTAGCTGAGCGGTGAGAGTGGCACGCACTCCTGAGCAGAAGCTACCATATGACAAGGCCCCTAGCTGTCTTCTGAAGAGTATCCGTCACGGAATACGTCCGAGAGGACACAAGTTGGCGACGATCACATGATACATGAATGACTGCATGAACAACATGCTGGTTGTATCAAGTCACTGATTGCGGAAGCCTAGGGCGTATCATAATCCTGTGTTAATTACTCCTTGCCTAAAGGTCATCATGCAAGCCAATTTCTCTGTGCCTGTGCTGCACGTTCCTTAGTGCAGTATACCGGCCTTTTATATTCTCAAATAGAAGATGAGACCGCGTACATAAGAAAGATTGCCGTGGTCTAACACATGCACCCATGAAGTCCCGGCCCGACGTGGAGTGCGTGTGTGGCCGACGAAGACCCATACCTGCCGCCGCTGGCCGGCAGTGGGGGAAACGCTCAATTTTACGGAAGAACCGAAAGCGTCGACTCGTGATTTGCCGTGTCACTGCTACTCATTCAAGCTACCGGTCAATAATTTTAGTCCCCGGGCATTAGACTTGAAATTAGCTTCTCCGCGGAGCCGCAACGGTACAGCCGCCGTGTCCCGCCGCTCCCGCCCGGCCTACGGCTTGCTTGCCAACGTCGGGAGACTCATGTAGTGCGTACGCCCTGTGTGGGGGGCAAATGCGAGCAACAGCGCATGCTATAACTCTTCTTTCTACTAGAGACCAATCAGTTGTGAGGCCTCAAAGCTTAACTGGATGTAATCGCCTATCACAGGCCGTGAAGTCAAAAAGGCGTTAATGACACAAGATTATTTCTGTATTAGGGTGATAGTGGGAGGTGAGGTGACTAAACAAAAAGTTGGGCTCTTCTAGCTCTCCTATCCATTGGACTACTTTCGCTCTCCGTCCAATGCCGAGAAGCATATGCCTATGATGCTTTTCAATGTACAACATGTACCGTGTTCAACGTGGATTCAGAGCTCGGCCGTATTCACAGAGTGACTCGCATAGCTCCGAGGTTTCGCTTGTTTGCGGCAAAAACCGTTCCGCAAGGGCTTCTAGCGTTCAGTCAATGTCCTCGTGGGACTTCGGAATTTGAACGAAAATTTTCTACGTTCTGCCGTGCTTCGAAACTGATCCTTGCTCGCCGGCGACCACATATCTCGACTGTGGCACTGCTCCGCGAAGATGACTTGTCGAACCACCTCCCTTCCAGACCCCATGTTATTCATGAGCGTTGAGCTGCTAACAAGATGAAAGCTTTGATGCCAAAGACTTAGCCAGAGCAGAATACACGTCAAATTCCACCATTCATCATTCAGTTATTTCTAGGCTTCGTTTCCCGTCGCCCGCTTACGCCAACCCGAACTCGTTCTGACTCTCACATCTTGGCTCTGAGTTGTGCGAGGACATAATGACACGATCCAAGTTGCAGGACGACTGCATTTTCTCCGATCGGGGCGGCATAATCGAAAACACCCACCGCATCCATGCTGCAGTCACTGATGCCGCCGGTAAACTTCTGTACGCCGTAGGCAATCCGTCACGTATGACACTCGCGCGCTCAGCCGCGAAGCCAGTTCAAATACTTGCTCTCCTCGAGATAGAAGGCTTCGATAAGTTTGGATTTGACGATGCGGATCTCGCGCTCATGTGCTCGTCGCACAGCAGCGAGGAACGGCATGTTCAGAAACGTGTCAGACGCACCTTCGAAGAGCCGAGCGGTCTGACTTCGGGCGAGATCAAATGGGGAACTGACGGTTGCAATCTTCCCGCACCGGCTCTACCTCTCAGCAATATCAGTCATCTCTATGCGGTCCTCGCGGACGCGGCTGACCTAGTTGCCCGCGATAGTTCCTCGGTTAGCCAGAGAACTATACACCTGGCAAAGATGTATGAAGCTATGTGGCGCTTTCCAGAGATGGTCGGAGGGGAGGGACGCTTCTGTACAGAGCTGATGCTCAGGTACGACGGCGCAGTCGTTGGCAAGTTGGGGGCGGATGGCTGCTACGGTGTTGCTGTTAAAGACTCGGACGATACTCGGCGGTTGGGAGCAAACTCTGGCATCGGAATTGCTGTGAAGGTCGAGGACGGCAACGAAGAGATTCTTTATGTTGCTGTGATGGAAATACTGAAGCAGCTTGGCATTCGTTCAGAAGAGAAGAGACAGGCACTTGCGGGTTTCCAAGACCTTCAGCGAGTAAACACTGCAGGCGTTGTAACGGGGAAAGTATCTTGCTCTTTTAAAGTGCGAAAAGCTTGGAAATAGGAAGAGTAGATATACGTAGACTGTTCAGTCGGGCATTCCAGAGGTTGTGTTTGTCTCGGTAGGAGCCAAATCCACAACGCCGCTCTCGAAAACCACGGTCTGAAGACCATTCGTTGACGGATGACACGACGTGCAGCGCAGAACCTCCTCCAGCGGCACCGAAGATTTCAGCATCTCAAGCAAGATCTAGATCAAGACATTCCTTTGGGTCTTCGTAGAAAACGCCACCGAGTTCTTTGATCAAACGACAGCGCTCTTCCATATCCTTCGCCAGTTTGATAATCCCCGTCCCCGTCTTGATCGCTTCTATTCGAGGTTTCGTGAGCACCCAGACACCGCCACTTGCAGACCATCCGGCGATGATGACTGGGTCTTGCAAATGCTTCTTTTCCTTCGCCCCAAAGAGCTCAGCGACGGCAAGAGCCTGGTCACTCTTCCACTAAGTCGCGCCTAGCTTGCGCATTCTTTCACAATGGGCGTCCTCTTCCTCTTGATCATCCGAGCGTCGAGAGGGCTTGAAGCGATCCACTTCGAGAAAATCGAGCTCAAGGCGGACGCAGTCCCTGAGAACGTATGTGCCGCCCTTGCTTGGCCAACCTTGAACCCTTGCGCCCGGGCCCAGGCCGAATGATGACCGCACCTTAGTGCTTTCGGATCCAACTCAACGTAAGTTTCTCCACCCATATTGTAGGTGTAGTCTTCTTGACGAAGGATGTGGTCCGGAATACTGTTTTTGATGCCCATGGCCCAAAGTTCTAATGAACGAGTCTTTTGGAAAAAGTAATTGGAGGACAAGAAAAAACACGCCCCTAGCGAGGCGGCAATTATCGTACTAAGAAGTATGACTGACATTTGCATTCGTGAAGACGAAGGTTGGCGTGAGGCTTTCCAAACTTTCTCTTCCGAAGTGATTCTCGGAGGTTCGTTGTTGCCTAATTGTTTGCTGGAAAAACAAGTGGAAATGTCTGGTGTTACGGCTGTTGGTTCCCTTACCGGGATGTCACACAGGTGCAATACCCTCTTTTCTCCTCTCAACCCCTGTCTAATAAGAAGTTCCCAAATTGCGGCAGTGCAATGATTCATGACGAAAGACTACCTCATCGAACAAAAGATTCACTTGGGATGCAGTTATAGTGCTTCTACGACGATCTCGACAGCGAGCAGCAAATAACGCGACAGCCATTTGACATTCTGGCTGTCCAATTGCAATGCAGAAGACGAACTCGCTAAACGCACCAATCCTATTAGTCAAAAGAACCTCGCTGCTTGCTATAACTAATCTTGGGGGCGAGAACAGCTGAGACAGTCAGACAGACGACGCCTTAGGAGTAACGAATGAGAGATGAGTTATGAGAAGCGGGGAATAGATGCGGCACAGCGCGTCTTTTGACGAGGCTGAGCCTTGCTGAACGCAGCAATTTTCCAGCTTCATACCTTTCATGTCTGCCTGGTCGCTCAGAAATGAGTCTATCTCTTCCATCCAGCTCAACGAATCAGGCTATGTCCCGGCGATCGCGAAGCCCAGGTGGCAGAGCCGACTCAGTGATAGGCCTCGAAATCGCTTTGTCGCAGTTCGGGGCAATCCTTACGGATGACGAGCGTAAAAGGCTCCAGACACAGAAGTCTGGGTTAAATGACGCGGACGCCGCTTTCAAGTTCACCTTGGAATTAGATGAACTAGACCCGGTTCGGAGGGGCAGAGTCGTCGCTACCAAGCTCTGCTCACTTTTACAGACTGTTCAGAGTTTCAGTCAAGTCGTTGAGACTTATGTGTCCTCCAACCCCCAAGTTGCGGCCCTGATCTGGGGAACCGTGAAGTTGACATTCATGGTTCGTATTGCATCACCGAATGATAGAGATTGTGCTTACTGAGTCCAAAGGTCTTGATCAACTTTACTACTTATTTTCAGAAGTTCACGGACCTTTTGAGTGGGTTCGATCATCTCATACCGCATCTTACTGCCTACGAGAAACTCTTTCCGAACTCGGACAGACTGAAGAAATCCATATGCGATTTCCATCTTGCCATTGTCACCTGCTGCACGGAGATTGTGAACTTGACTCGGCTTCCGTGTAAGTAACAAAATCCAAATTAGTCAAGACGATTACTAAGTGGCGCCCAGGGCATGAGAAGGCTTTGGCGGCGTTGACAGTATCGTTCGAGGCGAGGATAAAACCTTCTGTCGATAGCATTCGTGCAGCAGCCAACCGAGCCAAAAACGAAGTCGAACTTGCCAAGACTCAACATGATCAATTAAGTAACTTCCAGCGCCAAGAGAACGAAAGGACTCTGTTGAAACGAGCCTGGAAATCGAATAAAACCATTCAAAGAGTTAAAAGAGACGGAGAGATTCAGGCCAAATGTAATCCTTTCTTTCATCACCGTATTATCACAAATTGACATCATGACCTTACTCTTAGTACGCAAGTGGCAGTCACTGCTGAAGAAGCTGTCTCTATTTGACAATGAAACAGCCTATAAGAACGCCAGATCCAAGCGCCACAAGGGAACAGCTACGTGGGTTTTTAGCATGCAGCAATTTCAGGACTGGTATCAAAACGATTCATCTACTGTTCTCAATGTTGCAGGCAAAAGTAAGTCTATCTAGTCCTGCCCGTTTGCCCAGATAGCTAAATCTATATAGTTAGCTCTGGAAAGACTGTACTCACGTGAGTGATAAGAGACTGTATTAGTTTGTGAAGAATTCTCTTGTGAATTTTTATATAATAAAAGGGAATATAAGGACCCTTTTTTCCTCTACCCTAACCTAAGCTAGTCTTCTTAACTACTATATTCTTAGATAAAGGTAATAATAGTAATTAGTTTTTAGAGCTATTTACTATACTTCTTATTAAATATTTTATTAATCTCCCCTATATTATTCTTATCTTTTAAGTTCTTAGTAATCTATTTAAATCTCTATTTAATTTAATAAAAAGCTTAGTTCTAAAGGTTTTCTAAGAGCTTAATATATATTATAAAGAGGTATAAAGATACTATATTATTATTTTTAGCTATAAAAATATAACTAAGCTATTATTAAATATATAGTAAAGTAGTCTTTTTTAAATATTTAATATTACTAGTAGTAAAAGCTATTTTAATTAAATAGAAAGTATATATAAAATTTATTTTAGAGAGTTTTAAATTTAGGCTATAGTATAATAGAGGGCTATTTCTATTTAGCTAAGTAGCTTAAAAATCCCCTTTATATACCCTATAGGTTAGCTATAGAGGTTATGCTCCCTCTATATGTTTCCCCGTTAGAGTTATATAGCAGTTAACAAGGTGCGCCTCCAGGCGGCAAACTGTAAAGAAAAAGTCAGAAGGGAAGAAAGATAAGAGACTGTATAAAATGATAGAATACTAATAACAGAAAGAGCAAATATCATCGACCATATCATGAGGAAGAAGACGTATAAACAGACCATCGCATTTTTCTTCGTTCGCTTTGACGATATCCATAGCAAGAGTTCCGAAACCATCATTCGGTGCCTCGTTCATCAAACCTTAGCCCGAGCAGGAGTAAACGACAGGTTATTGGAGCTCATGGAGAAGTCAGACGAGCTCATGTTTGAATACGAGTCTCTCTTGGACCTTATTTCGCACCATATTGCCCAGTTGGACGACTCCTTCTTTATCATAGACGGGTTTGATGAATGTACCACGACGACCCAGCATTCGGTTTTGGAATTTCTATCATCTCTCGAACAGATTTGTGTGAGAGGAAGAATCAAAAGAGTCATCTCCGCCAGGGACAGCGTTACAGAACTGGTCATGGGTTCACTGCCAAGTGTGACACGTGTCATTGTTGGTTCTGAGGCAACGAATCGCGATATGACGTTGTTTGCGCGGGCGATTCTGAGAGAAAAGCAGGCAAAAGGAGATTGGTGTGTTGGCGAGCCAGGCTTGATCGACGAAATATTACATTTCATCAGTCTCGGAGGTGAAGGGATGTACGTACTCCTATCCTGTCGTCGGTCTGCATCAAAAGCTAACGATCCAGGTTTTTATGGGTTTACCTCACCATTGAGGATATCTCTACACGGAGAACTGACGAAGATATTCGACAAAGCTTATTAAGCATTCCCAGAAACCTTCCAGATACCTTTGATCGGGTTCTGCAGCGAATCGAATCAAAGGGAAATGTTGAAGTCGTCCGCAATGTCTTCAAATGGACTACAGCTGCTTGTTATCCTTTGACACTGGAACAACTCTCCGAGGTGATCAACATCAAGATCAAACAGTTAAATTCTCAAGAAAGTCGACGTGTGAACGGAATCCATCACCTTCCAGCCTGGTGTGAAAATCTAATTCAAGTGGAAGACGGGAGCGAAACGGTACATTTCAGTCACCACTCCATACGATCGTATCTTCTGGGACCTACAAGGAAGGCAATATCGGACTTCGACCTCAATCTCGAATATTGCGAGGACTTTGTCGGCGAAATCTGCTTGACGTACCTCAATTTCGGCGATTTTCAGACCGCTCTGACCCCCAAGTCTAGCGAGAGGCAGATGAACCCTGGGCATATTCCTCTTGGAATTATTGATCAGACCCTCAACAACCTTGGTGCAAAATCTCACGGGAGGCACTTAGCAAGACTTGTCAAGATGCCTTTTGGGAAGTCGCAGCCAACAATGTCATCGAATTCACTGCCACTGAGCGATATCAACATACCCTCAGAAGCTGCTGCCGCAAATTACTTCCCTTTCCTTCAGTACGCAAAAGACAACTGGTCTCGTCATACGGTGCGGATCTCCCCTTCTTCGAAAGCATGGAGTTTGTGGCAGAAGATAGATGTCACTGCTTCGTACGCACCTTGGACAAACCTAGGGTGGCAGACTCCGGGGGTCGCGCCGGTGGGCTTCGATAAAGGTGACGAAAGGTTCGGTATCGCCTCGGATTTGTATCCGGGGCATCACGGTCGGCAGATGTGGCTCGGGTTGCACAATGGAATCGTTTTTTCCGATCTCTTGGACCACCAGCCGCTCCTCGCGAAAATTATCTCCAAATTCATCAGCTGTGGGTTTTGGGTAAACATAACGATTTTAGAAAGACTGTTCAAGCCCAGAACGGTCGGAAACCCTTCCAAATACCCTCTGAAAACCCCTCTACTTCATGCGGAAGTTCGAGCCCATGAGCTTGTGGTCGACTGCGTAACTCGCTACACAGCAAGCGGAGCTGCGCAATGGCCAGGTGATGCACGTTTCCGTCGTTCTTGCCCCGAACCTTTCAGGGGTGAATGCCGGAAAACCATTCACAGACAAACTGCACGAATCTTGGATGGTGATCATGGTCGCAGCTTTGCTATCAGTAAAGAAATGCAAGTGCGAGCTGAGGCTTCCGTCATAGATTTTGACGAAGACATCTTCGCTCGTTTAACGGGAAACATCCTCTTGAAGTACCCAAGGGGTGACATCCCTGATGTCTTTCGAATTGCAATTGAGCGAGGAAGTCCTTGGTCCTTCATAGCCATTGATTCACTTCTGCACCACGAGGAACCGCAACAGAAGCGATATAAGTATCTTGTTGAGAGTCTCATCGAGTTTCAGGACTTAGACACTCTCTTTCATCTCTTGGAATTAAAGCATTCTTCCCATTCTGGAGGAATCGACGTCGTTCGGCTGGAGGCGTTGGAGTCTGTACTAGCGAATGACCCAGATTCTGAACAAGCGATAAAGTATTTACGAGGCGTCGCATTTCAGGAGTCTGTAATATCACCGGCACTATTGTCCAAGTGGGAGAATCGACGACTACGTCTTCCACCAATGCTACGACAGCGTTTCATAGAGCTTTGTATTCCTCCTGGCTTTGAATCTGGGCTGAGCAAGTTACAAGAGCTTTTCAGGCGTGCTGTTTGGACTAGCAGCTGGGACATTGCGGTCGCGTTGCGCAGCTGCATCTTATCAAGCATGCCCACAACAGATTCGGCCTTTGAGCCAATTCATCCGTATACAAGAGACGAGAAAGAGCTTTTGGACGAGATACTGGAATGTTTGACAGAGGTTTCACGTCCATGCAATCAAGAGATCAGAATGGGAAATCCCTTCTTACGCTGTTGCGAGGAGCACCGGAGTAAGGTTTCGGTTATGGTCAATAGCGCTCATGCTGGATTGATAAAAACTACGTCAAGTTTGTTCCATGTACTGGAAACTCTACTTAAGAACCAAGATACACAGGAATGAGTCGTCCTTAAGATTTACATGCATACTAAGCAGTCTCGTGCTATGAAGCTTTCCATTAAAGTTCTTTTAGACGCAGCTATTCATGTATAAAATTCCATTCATGTGACATGTCTAGACACGGCACCATCACTTTGATCAGCTTAAGGAAGATAGCAAACGATACTCGAGTGGCCAGCATGGTATCCTCACCACCGCGTCACGCCATTCTCAACCGCTAGTCATGCGTAAATCTGGGCTTATAAAACACGCCTTTCATAGAATGTCAAAGACTTCATGCCAATCATCATCAACATTGATGATGGCAACTGCATCTCGTTATTCACGGCTGATCTCGAAAGTAACCATGTTATGGCTTATGAGGTTAGATCTAGAAGCTAGTCAGGCATCTGAGTGCGCGTTTTCGTGGCGTTCTTATCTACGAATAACACAGAGACAAAGAAGAAGAAAGCAATCAAGGGGTTTCATAGCTATATATCTCTATCAGTTAATTTCAAGGTACAATCAGTGCGCCAAACCCATGAAACATGTCTAGTCTTCTTCAATCGGGCTTGAATTCTTGCCTTCGGTGGCCGTGGCCATTTCTGGGCATGACTTCAATGGCTCCATGGGACTGTTTGTACGTTTCCAAATAGGCAGTATATTCCTACTTAGAACGTCCGCTGGGGCTAAAATTCGTTCTATTAGAGCCTCTAAGAAATGTCAAATTAGTCCAAACTATTCATAGAAGCTCCTTCTTCCTACTATGAGCAGCGGCTCATTCGTAAGTCAAAGCTCACTAACATATGTATGTCCTGTAGAAGGGTATTAACTACAACTCCCAACAAGCTCAATCGTGAGAAAAATGCTGTCCCTCTACTCAGTTTATGTGACTGCTAAAGAACTCGATTTATCCGATAACTCTCACCACTATTGAAGGTAAATGATCCCATCTTGTGACCCAGAATAGCAATCCATCCCATCATCAGACCTCAAACCCTCAACCTCAAAAACTCAAAACAAGCACACTCACCACCAAGAGTTTCGAAGAATGGACGAACTGGCCACCAACATCCATGCACGGCCATCTCATAATTCATCCCAATCCCACAAACTCAGATTTCCGGTCACGAGATCAAAGAGAAAATGAACAGAGTTTCGAAGATTACAAAACTTCGCCCATGCCAGACTCGACTCAGCCTGTCACCTATCTCCAAGTTAGACAAACCCTCATGAGTCTTCGGCCTTCGGCATACCCAAACAAATAACCAGCATAAAGCACACTCGCATTTCAATACCCGACACTCCACCCACCGGCAACTCATCCCTCGGAAGACGTCCGCGGGCAGCGACTCCTTCTCCTCGGAGGCCGCTGACTCAACACCAACCCTCCCGCGAACGTCATCCCCCGACTCGCGACACCCACCCACCATCAACGCAATCCAATCCCACTTTCATCCCATCTGCACGGCAAAAGAAGAGAAGAACCACTCTTATTCTTTTTTTGCGTCATTCGACCGAACATGCAGACACGTAAATCCAATGCCGCCCGTCGGGAATTCCGTGGCCTGCGCTAGGCGGGACGGGGCACTCATACAAAACACCCTCAAATGCGCGATGCCCCCACTCACACCCAACACTTGGGAACTCCCACTTACACGTACGCGGCGAGTCGCATCCGAGGAGAAAACACTTGCAACCAGTGCAAAACCACCTCAGTTCATGAAGAGAATGCCAAGATGACCAAAATACCTCGACTCAAGATGTGAACGCAAGACTACATCACTGTCATAACATACTCCTAAAAAGTCATCCCATCTCAAACCTTCTCCCCCACGGCATGCAAAGTCCGAACCAAAGAACAATCCCTAAAATAAAAAAGGGAACCATCTCAGAGGCCAGGTCCCATCTCACCACATCGGCCGCCTCCGCACGGCAGCAACGCATGTCGGGAGCGGTCCCAGTCCAGCCCCCAAACGCCAACCGTTTGACACATGCCCCCGTCTTCTCCACCCGATCGTCAGAGCCAAGTCGCTGCTTTCGCCCTCTTCGCTGGGCCACTCGCCTCTCCCTCCCTCACACAGACCACAGCATAAGCAATGACCAAATGATTCCAAACGCTCCGATCAGGCGCGGCCGCGGTCTAAACACGTCGCTCTTCGCTGCGCGAGGTGGTTGATTCGGCAGCAGCCCGTCCAGGGTTTGACTCGGCCGGGATCACGCCCGGACGGCAACACTTCGCAGCGGTGGGATTCCCCACCACGTCCCTTGTTCCGCGCCGACTCTTCCGCTCTTCACTCCCGGCCGTTCCCTCCCCTGTCACTTTAATGCCCTCTGTAACCTCATGCTCGCGAGGCATGCTCCCTGCGCATAGCGAAGTCTGCCGATGTGTCAGCGCCCAGCAGAACCACAGACCAATCGCGTTAGGTCGAGATGGTTCCTGTCATCATCAGTTGACAGTCGTTCGCTGCGCCTACTAGTTCGTCAGACTAGAGGCCGAAGTTCCGTTCCTATCACACAGATCACACACGGCACACACGTCGACCAAAGATAAGCGCTTGCGTCGTCCAATGATGAGATTGGTAAATATGTTCTTTTTGACATCACATCATATCACCCATCTCTAGCCACACGACCTTGCCCGCTAAATCATACAAATGATACCGTTGGAGTAAACCATTCGCCATAGCTGAAAGAGATATATATGGGCTTTATATATGTGAAAGAACATTGCCCGCCATCCGGTTGACCCCATGACACGAAAGAAATAATAGACCGAGAGGCACTCGCCGGATGGCGGCAAAAAGATGTAAGATGATGCACATCGCTGGGTGGGTTTCTCCAATGCATTTCCAGCCAACGCCTTCCCGCTTGCAGTCCAGATCATTCAGCCGACTCTCCCTCTCTTGGCGCGACACTCGCCTTCTCCATGTCGGAGAGCTCCCGGAAGCTGTAAAAATCGTCTTCTGACGTAAACTCCTCCTAAATTTACAGAGCACAACGTAGCGTTGGGATCTTTCTGGTTTTTTTTTTTTTTTTTTAGGTTTTTTTTTAAAGGCGGACTTTTACGTTTAGAAGTGCTCCTTCCAGAAGCGGAAGTTGACTTCTGCGACAGAGGCTTCGTTACAAGCCTTCTTGATATCGCGAGCTGGGAGACTTATTAGTTCAAGGTCCTGAGAAAAGGGTCGTAGGAAACTTACCAGCCACTGAAGGACCGCAGAAGTAGACACCGACAGTTGTGCGCATGCTACCCTCCAGACCATTGAGATAGGTTCTGTCCAGGATACCATCACGCATGGTGGCGAACAGCTTGGAGAAGTTGGGTCGGCCAAAGTTCGTGCGAGACTTAAGTTCGGTGAGAGGGTCGTGGTCCGAACCGACAGAGTTGAGGATGATGTTTTGCGTAGTGTTCATATCCAGCTTCTGAGTGAGGTAGGTGTGGATCTTCAAGAACTCGAGACCGTTGCTGCCAGGAAGGCGAGCAGCCTCATCGGACTGAGACTCGAGAGACGAGAGCAGAGTCTGGAACCACTCGAAGGAACCGGTATCCTTGCAAACCCAGATGAACTCGACACGGCGAAGACGGGTCGGGGGGTTCGGGCCGTTGCGCAGATGGTAGATGTTCTTGAGAATGGAGGCCCAGGGAGTGACACCAATACCAGTACCGATGAGCACAGCGATTTCGTTCTCGAATACGTCTTCGGCGGGGGCTCCGTAGGGTCCGTCGATACGGAGATCGGGCATTTGTTGACCATTCTGAAGAGCAACCTCGTACATTCCCATGGGGTCGACACCGTCGTAAAGCTTGGCCTGGGCGCCACCTGCACCAACCGCGTCACCGAGAGCACGGGTAAAGTCACCGACCTGACGAACGTGAACCGATACGTAAGGGTCGAAGGGGCAGGAAGTGATGGTGAAAGGGTGCCACTGGTAGTTGGAGATGGAGGGCACCTGGAGGAAGAGCCACTGGCCGGCCTTGTACTTGAACGAGGGCTTGTTGAACTGGAGCTCGACGACGTCGTACGGGTGGCGGACGACACGGGTGATCTTGGTGAGGCGGCGGGCACGGACCTCACGGTAGGTACGCTCCATGAGGTAGAAAGCGCCGGACCACAGCTCCCAACGCCATCCAAGGTAACCGATGCAGTGGTCCCAGTAGTCCTTTCCGGCGAATGGCGAGTAGGGCAGAGCAGTGTCGCGGACGAAGCAGCCGGTCGTGTGGGTGTACAGTCCGAGGAAGAAGGGAATGAACAGGTGGTGGGTGTACCAGAACGTCTCGAACGACTGCTGACGAATGCGGGAATGGGCGGTAGTGTACATCAAGAGCATGCAGAGAAGCATGACATGACCAGTGACACCACCAGCCTGGGCGTAGTGAATCTGGATGGCGGTAACGGGACGAATCTGCGTAACCTCGACGTTGAAGAAGCTGGGGCTGTAAGCGTTGGTTCTTTCAGGGTACGCCACGAAACTTACTTGATGTAATGAGCAGAAGTGTGGAGGATGGTGAACAGCAACATGGAGTATGCCAGCTGTCTGTGAAGCCAGAGGTTCTCATCGAGAGGCAGGAAGCGAACCTTGGGTCGGATCCATCGCATGACGGTTCGGCAGACGGGGAGCAGGATGAGCATGCCATCGACACTGAGGACCAAACCAGCACCTCTAGAAATCCAGACGGAAAACTGCAGGGTGTTCAGACCCGCTAGTCTCGTATCGGCCGCTTGCTTCCACCTGAGAGGAGTTAGCCATGACAATTGGCGAAGCTTCAGCACATGGTGGCTCACCATCCGTAGGCAAAGATGCCCCAGTGAAAGGTCCAGAAGAGGAAATGGAAGAGCAGCTTCTGGGCAGTGAACTGCTTCTTGACCAAAACCCCGAAGGTCAAGTCACCCGACATGTTGACTGTGTTTGATTTTCCCTCCTTTGCGTAGATTTATTAGGGTGTCGACCTGCGACAATAGCGACGAGTTGACAGGCTCGGGCCTGGGGCGGAGACGGATCGCGGGAGGATCGAACGAGGGCGGCGCGGCGCGGCGAATCCCAATAAACCCTGATAACCGTAGTGTCCCGTTTCCAGATACTGATTTCCAATCTCTTTCTCCTCGGACCCCGAATTAAAACGTCTTTTTAATACCCAAAGCGGCGCGCGTGACGAACAAAAAGAAGCGAAAAGAAGACCCCAGCCAAACCGGTTGGAGTGCTATGTTTTAAAAAGAGTGATCTGAGCCAGCAGCGAAGGAAAGAAAGGATCTCGTTAGTCGGAAGGGCTCGAGGAATTGACTTGACTCTTCGACGTGACCGAGATGCAACGGAGAAGAAGAGAAAAATGAGGGTGAGAAGAGAGAGGTGGGGGAAGAGTTGACGAAGCTTTCGGCGGGTGGGGGGAAAGTCATAAAGAGACGAGTCGGACGGCAAGTGTCGATGGAGCGGCTGTCTCTGGCCTTGGCGCGCTTGAGGAGGATTTTTGAACCAGGGTGCGGCCGGGAGTGAATCGGTTCCTTGGATAGGGACCAGGGCCAGGATTGAGGATTGACGGGGCTTGAGGTCGAGGAACGGAAGGATAGAATTCGATCCGGGCGGTTTTGGTGGAGGGAGGCGTGGACGTGGTGCGGTAGGTGGTGTGGAATGGGGTGGAGGGACGTGATGGTGTCGGGACTAATCTTTCGGATGTCAGGTGTCCATGAAACCTCGTCAACGGCGTGCTGGCAAGGTGCTGTTCGTCTCTGCAATTGTGCAGAGGCTGCAAAAGTTGGGCGAATCGGTGGCGGCGGCGAACGGGAGCAGGGGTGATTAAGGTGGACAGGACGATTCGGTAGATCAGACGTTGGAAGGGTTTCGCAGTTGGGGGGGGGGAGCTGAGCTGTATCAGTCCGATCCGAGAGGCGAGACTGATCAGACGGCAGGGCCAGGTGCGACAGCAAGTGGGCGGAGTTGAGACGACTTCTGTTAGAGGCGCTTTGACGAGGGGCCCCGAGGCTATCTTGACGTTTCGGTTGCAACAGGGTAGGGGCTTTTTCGCTCTTTTTTCGCTGCCAAAAGACGGGTTGGAGTGGGAATATGCGCTACGCAATCGATGCGACGAACAAGGGCTGGCGATGGCTTGCAGTCGTAATTCGTAGCTATGCGGCGTACCTTACCTCAGGTACGAATATGCAGATGGATGTCGTTTGTTGCTTGGTTTCCCGCGCAGTTCAGGTAGGTCCGCGGCGGCGCGACAGGGTAGGCGTGGTAGGGTACCGTTCTGTTGGGATGAAAGGGGAAAGGGGAAAACAAAGGAAAGGGAGAGGGAGACCGTCTGGTCGGGAAGACGAGTCGAGGTCCTCATATCCGTCCCCCCCGATGCAGTCATGCATCTTGCCGTCTGCCAGTCGTGTCATTGTCTTTTTCTTGCCGCCGGGCCTAGAGGGAATGGATCGAGAAGTGGACAGTCCAAGGTGATGAGCATCGATGAGAAGCACCAAGGACGGGCTCTGAATGGCCAGATTTAATTTTGGAACACGGACGCCAGGCCTGTTTCGGCCGGGTCCATGCTGCTGGGCGCTTAAAGGTGGTGAGGTGAGTGCGAGGGCCAGCGGAAAAAAGGTGAGGCGTGCAGGCGGGAAGCTGCGGTGGCTGGGCGACAGTGACACGGGATTCGCTTTGCGGCCAGCGGGCACAGCGGGGAAGCCACTGTATGTAGAGGGGCACCAATGTGATGGGCCTACTGCATCCCAAGGCTCTCCATGGCAGGGCACCTATGCTGTAAATACCTACCTTAGTGCACTGGCATGCAGCTGTAGCGTCTCGGTAGCTGCTAATTGAAGAACACGGCCACTATTCTCGGGGTGCCCAGCGACCAATGTGCGCTGTCCAAAGTGCCCAGATGCCCAGCATGCAGAGAATTATTGATTGGAAGGCCGGGGGGATCATGAGAGCCAAGCAGATAATAACCTCTCATCACCAATGCCTATCTATCCCCCCGTACCTGACCTTCCTTACCTACCAGATTGTGACTCTGCAACGTGATGACCACGGGATCAATCGGCGAGCTGGCAACTCAAAATAAAGCTTTCCACCGCAGACTACCTTATCGTCCACAAGCAACCCCAGTGCTGGGTGAGGTAGTTTATTGCCCATTGGGTCCAATGACTCTCGCCTTACGCAACTGTCGCTGTCAGTATCCGTGGATTAACTATTAACTCTCGTGGCCTCCCATCATTGCGAAAGAAAAAAAGGTTTGACTGCCCGAGCAACGGAAAGAAAATTAAGAATGAGGAAGGCACAGGGGTCACCCCCACACTCCGACTAGTCTCTTTTCTGCTTGGTGACAGGGGTCGCCAGTTACACATGTGGCAGCAGGAACAGCGGCACAGCAAGAACACCTTTCCTTCCTTGGCCGTCTTGGCCCGTGCACCACCCGCAAATCTCCAAACTTGTCATCCCAGCACCTGCACCACCAAAAGCCTCCTCATCCACACTTTATCCCCGTCGTGAAACCCTCGACCCTTTTGCCAACCCTCACGTCAAACTTCCACCCACCCTCTCTCCGTCCTTTTTCCCTCCAGCACCCGCCCAAAGACGCTTGTCAGCTTATCTCGATCCTAACAAGCCCACCTGTCGCCCGGGCAAGGTTCGCAGGGGCGCCGTCTTCCCCCCCTGACTGTCTGGCACGAGCGGAAAGTCTAAGCCATGTGCCGCCGTCGCCCAATGGCATCCCTCCTTTGGCTCGACGCAATGTTGCTCCCATGCGCCCTTCCCTCTCCTCAGGGTCTCAGTCGAATGGACCACCCAGCAAGACGGCCTTCCATGAGCCCATCCGTGAGCTCCTCAACGTAAGAATCGTACGATAGTGTTTACAGATCACCTGTCTTTGATTCACCTTGCGCAGAATCCCTATTCAACCCTATTTTTTTCCCCGGCTCAAGTTTAAAGACTTCAAGCATTCTCGCTTTTTTATTTGAACCATCAGTCCACCTCGTTCTTGGCTCGACGTTCTTCTTCCAGCGAGGCTGAACCTCTGCCTCGTTCTCGCTCCCTCCAGGACGGACCACCCACACTCGCCCACAACTCTCTCTCCTCCCGTCTCCTGCTCGACCTACCTACCGCCCTGGCCGTTTCGGATACTCGGCGAAATCTCCAACTCGACTCCTCTCTCACCCAATGCTTACCAAAAAGGCAAAAGACTCGTATTGACTCGCCCCCAGTCCTGCACCGGTTCCGCCTCCAGTATCATCGCCGCTCAAGCCCGTCACCGATGCCAGCCAAAACCATTCGCCAGACGCGCTGACGTCTATCAACTAGCCTCGTCAAAACGCCCCTGGCCGCTCCTGTTACTTGGAGCCGCTTCGCCAAGCCCCCACCAGCCGTTTTGCGCATCTTCGCTGCAATCGTCCTCGCCCTCGTCCTGACGCCGCTATGCCAGATCCTGGTGAAACGGCCAACGCCAAACATTGGCACGGCTCTCCACACTCAAAACGGCTTTTATGCCCGCATGAGGCACCAACCTGGCCCACCTGCGTGATCGTCGCTCACACAGACATCCACGACACTCTACCAGTCAGCCTCCGGTCTCCACAATTAACGCCAAGCTTTCTTCAATGCCAAGCTGCCTCCCTTTAAGCTTCCCTTGCCGACAGGGGTCACCTATCATCCACGGCACTTACCGGCATCGTCACCAAGCCTCCGTGTGATAGTCGCCGGCTCAAGGTCTCTCTCCTGAGTCTGGCCTCCACGATGTTGATTCAAATTGAGTTTACGATCTCAGCTTCAACCCTCCAAGCCGCCGCCGATCGACAAGAGGGGTCAAGAACGGCGTTTCCAAACCGACGCCTATCACATCCACAATATCGGATTTGTCATCTGAATCATGTTGCAAGCCCCCAGTTGCGGGCTCGCGGCAATCTTAGCCATCCGCAGCAACATTTTGTCGCGAAATCGACGGCTCTGCCGCTAATTCTAGACTCAACTTCAGACCATCTGTCGCAAGGGGTCAATCTGAAGGCATAGGAAGCTCGTGCCTAGGTCAGCAGGATATCCGTCACCCATCAAACGTCAAATTCCACCTCGGGTCGCAATGAGTCCCTTTCCAAGCGCGCTCAGACCTACAGCGCTTGCCATGGGATGAGCCAATTCACGCACCCGAGATATCCTCCCCGCAAAAGGAGTCGCCGCGTCACCGTCAATGTTGCTTTCGGGCGATACACCATGAAAACGCAAGGGCGCGGAGCCGAGCTTCCAAACCCGCTTCTCGCAAGGAAGCATTCTTCTCATACAGCTGCATGAAGCTGCTGCACTTCTGAGTAGTCTTGGCTGTCCGTGATATCGAGCTGCGGCCGTGTGCTTGCAGTTCACTGCATTTCTTTGCGTAGTGAATTTCCCAAGTCAGTGACGAATTTCCCCTCTCGGAACCCTCAGGCCTTGACCCTGCGTACTCCGGCTCTTGATTCGTGCTCCCTAGACGCGAAGGGGGCTATCAGCGAGGCTTAAGTCGACGTACCTCTGCACATAGTACCAAAGTGCCGGTTAACCTTCGCAATAGCATTCGCATTTGCCCCAATGCCAGATGCGAATTAAGGTTACCTGCGTTCATCTCAACCCAATCACATTCTCCCCGGGTAATGTTTGAACGGGTCGCCGTAATGTCTCATCGCGCCTCAAGCGAAAGTCGCTTGTCATGGGACCTTGCCCATAGCAGCGCTCACCGCCCGAGCAGGCCGAGGCGTTTTCCGTGATGGTTCCAGGGTAAATCGGCTTCTCTTCTTCCCGCTCCCGAAAGTTTCTATGGGGCGGGAGGAGGAAAACGCGAAGAATTTCGTCCCATGGATTGGATCGATACGAAGCGGTCGTATTAGAAGATGAGATTACTCAAGCTACTATTGTCAATTAGGACGCTTAGGCTGTCCACTGCGGGTATTAAGAGCGCTGCTTGAGGCCCCTTCGCCCCGTAAATATGTAGACCCCAAGTCGATATGTCCGCTGCGGAGAGGAGGCGGCAAATCCGATGAGCGAGCCATCGTCCAATTGGATCCCCATCCAGAGATGTGCTGAGGTAATTTGCCTTCTTTCAGGTCTTGCAGAGAGAGGTTCAGGCAGTAGAACGCCACTAATGCCCTTCTCAGCGGGCTGTTTGTATTATCAAGTGAATAGCCAGGCAATAATAACACTACCGGGCAGCAATATTGATCATCACCAAGATCCGCTGTTAGCCTGTTCTGTTTCTGCACAGCGCAACGAGTGCTAGAGGCTGTAGCTTTCGGTCATTCTTGATCGAGATTGCACATGACCATAGTTTTTGCGAAAGCTGTCTCATTGCATGCCATAAATCCCACTGCTTCTTCCACAGTCGCAGTTTATATGAAGTGTCTGTGTTTGGTATCTTGACACTGGACTGCTTCCTTCTTGGCAGCATTGACAAATGTACTTCGACCGTCGAGTCATAGGCTTCTAATTACGAATGATTCACAAAGCAAGATTGAGGCCTTCAACTATCTTGGCAGAGTTTAAAGGCCTGTAAGCCCCTGGGTATCTGCACATCGCATGCACCTCCAACCATCCGACACTTCTTTCACGAGCTTATAACCATATTCATTTCACCAGCTCACGCAGAAGCGCGCGTTCCTATCCTGCGACAACTGATCCGCGATTACCCTCTCGGCGTCCTCACAACCGCCATCCCTTCCGACAACCATCCTCTCATCCTAGCTAGCCACATTCCTTTCGTCCTGGACGTTGACGATGAGTCAGACGATGCAGAGCTGGGTCGGCTGAGAGGACACTTGGCTCGCCAAAATCCCCAAAGCAAGGCAATGATCGAAGCCGTCCAGTCCTCGAACGATTCCTCAGCCACGCTTGAACAAGAAGTCCTCGTCCTCTTCACCGCCACGCCTCATCACTACGTCACGCCCAAGTTCTACACCGAGACCAAGCCCACGACCGCCAAGGTTGTTCCTACGTGGAACTATGCCGCTGTCCAAGCGTACGGTCGCGCTACCATCCACTTCGACTCCAAGTCAGACACCGCGTCAAGCTTCTTTTCGAAGCAGATCGACGATCTCTCGAGGCACACGGAGACTTCGGTCATGGATTGTACGGGAAAGGGTGACAGGCCCGGACCGTGGAAGCTGGCGGAAGCCCCTGAGCGGTACATCGAGCTGATGAAGAAGAACATCATTGGCATTGAGATTGTGATTGAACGTTTAGAGGGGAAGTTCAAGATGAGCCAGGAGATGCGGAAAGGTGATAGGGAAGGAGTTATCCGTGCATTCCAGAGCCTAGACTCTGAGGGAGGCCAGGTTATCGCTAACTTGGTCAAGGAGCGTAGTGACTTGAAAGAGTCTGCGAAGCAGTAGAAACTCTAGCACTTGTAAGATTATCAACTATCACTCCGAATTCGTTTTCTCTCAAGAATGGAACTCAGCAATCTCGAGCCCAGTGTTTACGATGAGCTTCAAGGAATGAATAGCCTATTGACGAAATAAGCTAGTATTCTCCACGACACTTGAGTCAAATTTGGCCGAAAGCCTCAACACGGAAGCTCTGCTTCTAGTTTTCCAAAGCTACCGATGATATACCTCCAATGCATGCTAATTGATCAATTCAATGCCCTCCTTTCGAAAGTCATCTACCTCTGTATGGCTTGTGACATTGGCATCGAAAACGAGATTCGTCGGGCTCTCAACGGCGTATCTCGGCCAAGCATCCACATTCGCCGGCCTGCCTGACCAGGAATTTGGGTCAAGGTCGCCAAAGAAACTTGCCCAACTGCTCGACATAAATTTTGCCAGTTCAAAATGACTCTCTGGCATCCCATCAAGTGGCAATATGTCGGGCCTGTACCCAGCTCCTAGGTAGTTGCGAAACATATATTCGATCTCTTTGAAGTGACCTGCGCCAACTTCAGGCGGGACACCATGCGGAATAGTGTTGAAACGATACGAGTAGGCGGCCAGTCCGTTACTAGCCCATTTCGTGGCTGTCTGTCGACGTGCAGCGATGAAGTAGACATCGCCCCAGTATGAAGCGCTACGGCGGAATTGCGCGCCATACGGTGGTCCGGGACACTGTTGCCCGAGACTTGCGACCACATTCACTGAGAGATCATCAGGATACGCCTGTAATATCTCATCCGGAAAAGATGATGGAAGGCTCGCGAGCGTGACCTTAAAGTCTTCAGTGGTGTTGATGCCTTGCGGGCCGAGAGAGGCCCCTTCATCACTGTTCGCTCCGGTGATAATTGGTACACGTACAAACTCACCGCGCTGTAGGTGTACGCTGCCGCAGTTTTGAACGATATCTCCATCAATGATCGGGCCCAGGTTTCCGTGCGCCAAGTACAAGTCACCCAAAGTGGCGTTCAGCTGTTCGAAGGAAACTTGCCGCAAGCATTGTACACTGTTTGACGTGCCGTTGCACCCTGTCTTCGCCACAACTTCGTCGAATTGGGACTGGTAGACATTGTTTCCGTTCTGGGCTGCGTAGAAAATGGGATTCCCAGACTGCAGTATCGCCGCTCGAAAGAGGCTGTCGTTCCTCCCGGCGTACGCGGTCAAGTGCAAACCGACACTTGCACCACCAGCCGATTCTCCGAATATGGTGACTTTGGTACTGTCGCCTCCGAATGCCGCGATGTTCTCTTGCACCCAATGCATTGCGAGGCGCTGATCCCTCAAGCCGATGTTCGTCAAACCCTCGCTAGCAAATTCATTGGAATTCAAGAAGCCTGCAAGCGGCCACGCATTAGCCAAGGTTTCGGACTAGATTTTCAGTGGGTATCTTGTGCAGGACATACCCCATGCGTGTAGGCGGCAGTTGATTGAGACGCCAATGAATGGCTTCCCGATCTTGACGGATTGGTCTACGAGAAACGAGAGGTTGTAGCGTTGGTCACCGCCACCACCATTGGTGAAGCCACCTCCATGAATCTATAAACCGACTGGAACAGTGGTGTCAGAGTAGCCCGAAGGGCGCACGACGTTGAGTGTAAGGCAATCTTCTGACTGACTGTAGAACGTTTGGTCGAGCTAGAAACGGTCTTATCAGCCATCATGATTTCCAACATGTAGGTAAGTGGGAAGAAATACACCGTATCCAACGCATAACGACGAGTAGTTGAAAGCTTCGCGTGTGCCCTCCCAAGTTTTGTTCAAAGATTGCGCTTGTCGAAACCGCAGGCTCTCAATTGGAGGCTGCGCGTAGGGTATGCCGAGGAAGAAGTCTTGATTATATTCTGCAGAATACCGGCCCACATAGGTGCCATTCTTGAGCTGTGCTGACGGCTCCTGCGAAGCGCCACCTGCAACTATCGTGCAAAGCGAAAGCGTCTGTAGCAAACCAGCGGTGGACCACATCTCGTCAAACAACCATCGGAACATTAGAATGAAGGTTTCGTGGGAAAACATTACTATTTATAAGCGAAATCTCACCGCTTAAATCGATGAAAACATCTCTTTTGTCTCTCACTACCATTATGGAAGACGTTTCCCGGCACAAATTCCCATCGGCAGTTGAGTTAGGCAATCTACTGGGGTTGTGACTCGCCAGTTCGGCTGCAGCTATCGCGGCTATGAGGGGAACCTCACCAAGTGTGGAGAATGGCCTACCAATGGTGTTTTTAACTAGCATTCGGTTTCCCACCGCTCGACGATGCTAGGTTTCTTCGGGCCATCTTATGACGGCTAAATACGATTAATGGCATTGAATTGCGCGAGCCTGGTTCGTGATGCGCAATATATCCTTGGATATCTTCCCCGGGAAAGCTTCGGCGAAGAAAGCTCAAATAAAGCTAAGCGGGTTGGTTGCATTGCAGCACATGGGTACCGTTCTTCTCCTATGGCGCCTCTTAAGGCGATCCTCATTACGGATACCTCACCCCAATTCAACTTCCCTACAGCATTGTGTCGTTCGCCGTGAGGATTATGTGACTTGTGATCCAACACCCAGTCTATTGACCCCCCGTAGGAATTTCAACAGATCGTTAGGTTTTGGAACTTATAGTCTTGCCTCTGCCTGCCTTGACAGCTTCAACGTTTTTTTCGATCACTGGACCCATGACCACGAGAGTCAAACCACAGCCAGGCAGAGGGGGGAGCGGGAAATCAGCCCCGCTCGCTCTCAACTTCTTGATGAGTTCTCTAGACAATTCCGACATCACCTTCTGCGATGAATTCCTCATACTTGGCATCTCTTCTTAGATACAGGCTACTGTGGTGGATTAAGAGTATGACTGCGGAAATGAGTTATTTAAGGGGTCTATCCGAGTAGACTAAATAATGTGAGCGGTAAGTTAAGAAATAATAAGCCTGCAAGTGATAACAGCAAGATAAGTGTTGTGGGAATGAAGTTGCTTTATCGATCTCGCTTTCCTGAACCTTCCTCCTTACTTAATGCCAGAAATGCTGGCTAAAAGTTGCTCGGACGTGGACCACCAGGATTCTCATAAGTGAGTTAAGGGGGCTTCATGATCCTGCGAACCCATACTTTGCACATTTTCCTGCTTCCCCTCCTCGTCACAGACGTGAGGTTGGAGACTCTCAACCCCAATCCCACCGACATCAGGCTCGCCTAGGTAAGTAAACTGTTAGATGACCTTTCGTCCAATCATGCATGTTGATAACTAAAGTGTTTCAAGGTAAGGTCAAATGTAATTTACTTACCACTCTTCTCTTTTTCATGTAGTTGCTTGTCTTGGACATCAACAAAGTCGATGATTCCCTCCCTGTCCCCGTCCCCGTCTCCGTCCACGGATATTTTCGTTGACTTTTGGTCTTCAGAGGCAAGAATGCTCCTTTCTCCGTGCTCAAATTCCTTGCTCATCTCCATAGAGTCACACGTTACAGGCAAGATGTTTGTCGCAGGCTGTGGAGGTATCAATTCAGCGTGATTAACCTCATTGAAAGGCCTTGCCAGTATCTGTCTTGGTGAATGCTGTTCATTCAACCATCTCGTTTCATTCTTCTGAGAGGTTTCTTCTTCATTCAGCGTTGGCCTTGCGAGCTTGTGTAGGCTTGGACTCTGGTTTCTCACGGCCAGCGAGACATTGTCATTAGCGTCGTCATTATCGCTGGGGACCAAATCGTCCGAGTAGTATTCATCGGGGTGATTACTTGCTTGTTGACCGTCATTCTTAGCGGAATACATTGTTTCGTTGCGTAGTTGCGGCGGTGACGTGTATTCGTGATACGGATTGTGATATGATTTAGCATAAAGGCCTCTTTCATAGAGGTCTTGTGCCCTTTTGAGATAGGCCATCTTTTCGTAGGACCTTGTCGACAGTGCTCTAAGGATCATGAACCGGG
Organism: Colletotrichum viniferum; assembly: GCA_020226115.1. Classification (NCBI taxonomy): domain Eukaryota; kingdom Fungi; phylum Ascomycota; class Sordariomycetes; order Glomerellales; family Glomerellaceae; genus Colletotrichum; species Colletotrichum viniferum. The sequence continues at coordinate 1,874,908 of JAGFBE010000008.1, forward strand.
ATTCTTGTACGTTGTAATCACATTGAGCATCTCCGAACTCCAGAAGAGCGCTCCGTAGATCATTGCTAGCGTCTGGCGATCGCTTCAAAATGTAGCGATAAAGATAGGCTCTCAACAGAGCCGACCGATTCCCTACGGAGCGCCATAAGTTGCACAAGTCGACTAAGTATACCTCAGGATTCGGAGATGAATATATCAGCTGCTGAAGGCAAGCAGCTTCTAACAAGACATCGCCAAGGTCTCTCGCATTTCTTAAAACCATTTGGAGCGCCTTCTCCTGCTCGTGGGAGAAGGTGATGGTAACATCCGGCTGCCAGTCTGGAGCCTCGTCTTCGCTTGGCGTGTAGACAACAGTGTCGGAAAAGCATAGAAGTCCACGAAACGCCCCAGGCCTGACATGGGTTTCCCCTCGTAAATTAGATAAATACTTTGTAACGGCACTTTGTCCGCACCGGGCTGTGTCGGTGTTCTTCTCTACTAGAACTTTGGCAATAACCCACTGGAGGTATGGCCGAGACTTAAGATTGGCAGGATCTTGGTGTAAGACTTCAGTGGCGTAATTATGGGCGATCTCCAGATACATTTCGGCGCTCTGACGCTCCTCGGAGTCGTCCAGTGAAGCTTCATACCGACGACTGGCATCAGCCAGGGTCCACATGGCGAACGCTGTGAAGATATCCAATAAAGCTAAGGAGGTCACTTCATCTCCGGCAGAGCTTTCCCAGTGCTGTTGAATGATCTGAGTAACCCCTGCTGCGTTTTGGTCCCGTGAGGACACATATTTGTTGAAAAGAAAACGAATCGTTTTCTTCACCGACATTGTGGCCAGGAGCCCATGACACAGATCTCTGAAGTCCCAAATGCGGTCTTCATGGTGGAGATATGCATACAATTCGCCATATTCTCTTGCAGTATGCTCCTCCGCGCCGCCTACGTGTTTAACAACGCGCATGTTGTTGATGAGACATTGGAACTGAAATTTGGTCAGACAATACTAATTTAAGCACACGATAGGCAACTTACTTCAGTAGAATCCAGGTTTGGCCAGTTTGTAAGCAACTTCCGAAGGTTTGGCGTTTTAATCCGTATATTTTGCGGATAAGCATCGTCGTCAAATTGAAGGGCTCGCTGGAAAACAAGAACCCAGTTGGCCGATGCGGCCTGCTCTACGTCTTTTGGCGGGTACTCCCTCGCCAACTTGGTGAGCGCATGAACGTCTGAGATCTCCAACAAGAATTGACTATACTGATCCAAGACGTATGAGTTGTCGATGAATCTTTCGAGATGATCCTCGAAATATCGCTTTGCCGCCTCAAAGTGCCCAATTCGCCTGAGCTTTGAGAACTCTTCAAGCTCTTCTTCTAGATCTTCATTCACATCCATATCGACGTGCAATGTAATATCTCGACGAGTCTTGGGGTTGACATGGACATCCAAGAAAGGGGATGGCTTGCTGGTGTGGAGTTCTTTCTCAGACTCTCTCTTGTCTCTTCTTCGTTTCACCTCTCGCGTTTTGTATCGCACGGGTTCTCCTTCGCTTCGAGGAGGGCTCTTTGGCTTTCGCTCTGGCTGTAAAGGCGCGTGATTCAAGGTGCTTGTGGGTATCCCGTTAAAGACGTTCGATGTGTGGTTTGCCCCCGACATGTATGGCTCATAGAAACCTCTATGACCTCTCGCGAGAGAGATCTGCCACACTCGTTCATCCCAATAGTCGAATTCCTTTTGTGCTCGTTCTAAATCTAAGAGGAATTGGGCGCGTCTCGTCTCCGTAGCTAATTTGCCATCTTCGTTTTCATCGGATCCTTGCATCTTCCAAAGCTCTCGGATCTTGTGTTGACTGTTCTCTCTTGCAAAACATGCCTCGTTGAGTTCCCGCGAGGCATCTTCATCGGTTTGAAATCCTTGTTGATTGTTATGACGAGAGTCAAACTGCTCTTTTGAAATCGCAACAGCCAGATGTTTCTGATCAGGCTGGTCATCATTGAGGAAGGACAAGTCTGGTCCTGATATCTTTGTGGGTAATTCTGGCGGAAAGGGACCTTGCGCCGCTCGTGATGTCACGGGTAGTGGTTTTAATCGCTCGCTTTCATCGATTGGTGCTTCTGTGCCCTTTTCTTGCTGTGGGCCTGATAAGTTGCGTTGCATGTTGGCTCCCGATGAGAATTTGGTCAACGATAGTAACGACACTATCTCGACCAAATCAACCGACTCAAAGCAAATAGCCCGGCGAATTCCCGAGGTGATGGTTCTAGCTCTGGTCAGATGGTTGATGTTAATGTTGAAAGCAATTGGAAAAGATGACATCGACCTTACTGGCATACCCATCTCCACAGCCACAGGTGGCAAGGTCGTTGCGGATCGGGATATCGCGATCGACCGTGTGAACCCAGAGATACAGAGCAGGAGCGGTTCACGTATGAAACCAGTTGCGAACGGGAAACTGTTGGATGCGGCAGCAACTCAAGGCCTTTCTCCGGGACTTCTAGCCCATAAACCGTACGGCGGTCGTTTTGAGAGTCATCAGAGACGACGAAGTCAGGTTCGAATTTCGGGTCAGAATGCCGCCAGTATGGACCTTCGTCATGGCAATTAACAAGGTACTGTTTGTATTATATCTCATGTAAATACCTATCTAACTAATACTTCAACTCCGTCGAAACCCCGGAGCACGTTTTCTAGTTTGAAATACGCACCAAAAGACTTTGCTAGTTGTGCTGTGTAGATTGTTCGCTCAGCTCCTAGATTGTGACCGTCGTTAAGGTCTCCCGGCCCATCGCCATCTCCATCATTCCTGTTGCGATTATCTCTATTATCTCTTCTCACTGTACGTGTCTCCTGCAGAACATAGCCGAAGTGGTCACTGTCACAGCGTGCCTAGCAAAAGCCAGGACTTCTCCAGACTATGTAATACACTAGGCGACTAGTCTCCTCTATCATTGTGAGAGACTATGCACAATTTGCCGAGCCCATCCGCCTCAAATTATCGCAGGACAGACTACTCACAACTGAATTGGGACTTATAAAGAGTTGTTTTCAGGCGGAATTGGTCGGATTTAAATATGTGTGTCATCTGCGCCCTATCTCTCGATACATAATGCGGAAACATCAAATCCGCGACACACTTCATCGCGCGTCCTTCAAACTTCGCTCTGCCGGCCGGCCTGACAGGCGCGTTCTTTCCCCCGAGCCACACTCTCTGTCCAACACCCAAAAGATGTTCCGCCAACTCCTTGCCCGCGGCTTTGCCGAGAGCGGCCTGAAAAGCCTTTGCAGATGTCACGAGGACGTCAAATTGATATGTCTACAGCGCTTTATCCGCCTGTTCGCGTACGGCGCGACGACCCTGCATCTGGTCGCATACCTCGAGCTCCTGGGCTTCTCGGCCACGCGAATTGGGCTGTTTATGGCATTGACGCTTGTTGGTGATACTTGCATCAGTCTGGTCCTCACTTCTTGCGCCGATGGGGTTGGTCGGAGACTCGTCTTGGCGTTGGGTGCAGCGCTTATGGTCGCCAGCGGTGTTGCGTTTGGGCTGTGTGACAGCTTTTGGATCTTGTTGGCTGCTGCGGTCTTTGGAGTCATAAGTCCCGGGTATGAAACGTATTTTGGTAGACTTTTCGAATATTGGCTGGTCATTGAGCACAGAGGCAACGATATTGGCCCGTTCCGTGCCGTTGAAGAGAGCATCGTAGCCCATCTGACCACCGCCGAGGACAGAAGTGATGTGTATGCTTGGTACAGCCTTGTAGGAGCAGCCGGAACGGCAGTCGGAGCCATGGCGAGTGGCTGGACAGCTCAGTCGCTGACTAGTAACCCCGGGTGGAGCGACGAAGCGGCGTATCGAGCAGTCTTCTACGGGTGTTCGATGTTGGGTGTATTCAAGCTCGCGCTAGTCCTGCTGCTCAGCCGCGACTCCGAGGCGGAATTCGAAGCTCATGACGAATACGAGACAACGCCCATTCTCGGCGCAGAGAGAGTTGAGCCACAGGTTGAGACCGCGGGCTGGAGGCGAAAGCTGCTGCCCGGCATTCAGAAGAGCAGCTTTCCGGTCGTCATACCGCTGTGTCTCCTCTTCGCACTCGACTCCTTTGCTTCCAGTCTTACACCACGGTATGTGAACTTTGTCTATTAGGCTGTCAATAAGAAGCTAACTGGGTGTTTCTAGATCATGGATTGCGTTCTTCTTCCGGTGGAAATTTGACATGGACAACGGCCTTCTCGGATCCATGTTCTTCGTATGCAGCTTCCTAGCTGTGGTAACCACCTTGATCGCATCCTCATTGGCGAAGCGTTTCGGCAACCTCAACGTAAGTATCAAGCTCCCAGGACGATTTCATCCCAGATACTCCAAGCTTACTTGTGAAACCAGACGATGGTGTTCACCCACCTCCCCTCCGCGGTATTCACTGCCCTCCTACCTTTGCCGCAATCCGTCAACGCTGCGATAGTTCTCTTGATTCTGCGGGCTTTAACCCAGTCCATGGACGTGGCACCCAGGGCAGCCTTCGTAGCAGGGATACTGAAACCCAAGGAACGAACTACAGTGATGGGACTTGTCAATGTCCTCAAGACGGCTGCGCAGAGTGTAGGCCCCCTCGGCGTCGGAGTGTTGGTGGACCGTAACCTCTTCTGGGTGGCCTTCGTGAGTGCCGGATGCCTTAAGGTGGTCTACGACCTGGGCCTGATGGTTTGCTTCCGGAAGAGCGAGAGACGAGAGGAGGACGACCCGATTTCTTAGAACGTGTTCCGGTAAGCATGGTGGACGGAGCGAACTTGCTACCGTTCTTGATCAAGATCACAATCTTTGCCAGCGTAGCCGAAAGTCGGCATCACCATTCTTCGCGCGTCCGACGTAGTCCACGACTCGATCAATCATGGCCAGAGTTGGCTTGAACGGCAGGTCCGCTTGCATAATGGACGCAGCTAGGTACCGGCGAAAGCGCTCAAAGTCAGGCCCCTGCTCGGGGGAAGCCTCAGGCATGCGATGGTCGTGGGCGAAGATGTCCCACACCCAATGATACTTCTCCCAAAAGCCCTCCAAATTGTAGAGAACCTCCCCTCGCCATACGTATTCGTTCCATATCGCGCACGTCTGGTTGCCGGGATAGGCAGACCGAAGTCCTTAATCAGTTGGTCGGCCAGTAGTATCAGCTTCCAACGGTACGAGACGAAAGCGCCAATATCGATGGTGAGGTCTGGATTTGTATTCCCCCATGCGGCGGCCTCGAGACATTCTTTGAGGAAGGCGCCGTCGCCCTGCCAGTCGCCAGGACACGTCTGGTAGAACAACTCCGCCATGTCTTGGACACGATAGTAGCACCTTCGGCAGGAGGCAGGACGAGGGTAGCCCCTGGATATGGGGGTTAGGTGTCCATGAAAACACTTGAGCCTGGTCAGTTCGGTCAATCTCTCTGCGTAAAAGAAGACTTCCGGGTTTGTCATTGTCTGAAAGTGCTGAGATTGATCTCTGGCCTTGTCATGTGTTGGCGGCGTCGACGGATTTGGTGAATTTATTGGGCTGCTCATTTTGTCGGGCGATAGAGGAGTCGAACTCTGGCCGACTTTGGTGACGAAACGAAGAAGAACGTGTTTGCGATGTCGCAGAGAAGGAAGGTTCGCCGTTGCGCCACGTCGAATTGCCTTGGTATAAATAACGTGGGGACATGGATAAACACATGGGCTCTGAATCACTCGGTTCAGTTCGCCTTTCCCCAGAGACTGGATCGCGTGGCCATAACGGGACCATGCGGGTGGCTCAAACTTTCTAGGACTCATGTTCACGCGGTCATGATTATCATCAAGGTTGCTGCAGGCCGACCCAGCTATGATCTTCTCGGCAGGTATATGATTGGAGTTCATAGAGGTCCATCGGTGATCGTGAGACACCTCAGCAAGGTGAATGGAGAGAACGTAAATATCGAGATGGAGATGTTTGCGGGAGGGACAACGAGAAGCAGGGCGACGAAGGCAATGAGAGAGAAGAAATAAGAGAAATCGAAATGTGACTGCCCGACATGTAACCATCCCTCTTCTCTGCCAGAAGCTGGTCTGGCTAGACGTCAGTCTATCTGGATCTTGGAGTAAGCTCAGAGGCTTCTCTTCTTGTGACAGGAGTTTCGTACGGCAACAGCCGCAGGAGACATGTTGCCCTCACAACATTCGGCCCGTCGATATTGCCGATGCTCGTTGCCTTGCAGGCGCAGTCTGAACCAACGACTTCAATAATGCAATACTTCATCCAGTCAACGAAAGGGATCGCAAGCATGGCATTGCCCCGCAAGCATCGCTCACGTTCAACGGACACTCTCTTGCAGGCTGGGTAACACGAAGATCCTGGTATCAACGAATTGCAGCCCAATAAGGTAGAAACAAGTCGCGGTGGAAAATCAGGCTGTGGAGGTACGAGGGGAATGCGGAATCGGCTCGTTGCCAAGGATTCGACGGTTGCAGTGGCTTCAAGAGCCGAGCGGGATTGGCCTCCTGTTGTGTACCCGCGGTTGCTGTCTGGAGGAGAAAGAACGTGGCTGTACTGTTTCAGACATTCGAGGGGGAGACTCACCGCTTCCCGCGGTCTGGATCATGAAAAATTCCAGTCATTGATAATCGCGATGAAGGAAGCTCTGGAAGCTGTGGAAGCTGCAACGCAACGTGTGAGGTGAGCACAGAGCCGCTAGCAGCAAGCAGATTGGCATGTGCTGTTGACGAAGCGACAACCTTTAAAACAACTGGAGCTTTGACAGCGCAACCCACCCAAAAAGTCCAGGCGTTTCTACCCGGTCCACCCCCGGATCTGCACTAATCTGTAAAGGGCTAGGGCGCCAGGAATACCGATAACGATAGCGATAGGATCATCCTTCGACCCTCCACTCTTCGCCCAGGATCCCGTCCGGGCTCCCCTCTGCCACCCCGAAACTCAAGGCTAAAAGAAGTACCCTTCGCATGAGTCTCCGGACGCTCCCCCAACATCCTTACCCACAATGGCGTCGCGATACTCTCCGAAGAGGCTCGACGAGCTTCCGGACGAGATACTGCTGCGCGTCCTGTCCTGTAAGTTCCGCTCTGCTTCGCCGTCTTGGCTTTGCACCCCAGATTTTGCAGCTGACAGGCCCGGAATCGGGTTTCCCAGTCCTCGAGCCTCACGACTTCCCCGGCCTACAGCTCGTCTGCCGAAAGCTGCAAAAGATCTCCCTCGATAATAGCCACTGGCGATCACGGACATTCGACGAGTCCCCGTTTCTGGAGTCCATTCAGCGTCGCCGCCGCCTATCCCGCATCGTCGACGACGACGTCATTGACGAGCCTCTTCTGAGCGCTGCCGTGCATTTGAGCCAAGAGCAGAGCGGTACGGAACCGCCGCAGCACTTTTACGATGAAGAGACGGGGGAACAGCGCAGGCAGAGGGATATGGCCAACTGGGACCCTTCGTTTCCGACTGAGCCGGTCTTCTGGTACAACGAGTACATCCAGCGATATGCGCCCATTGCGACGAGCTGGCTGCAGCAGCCGAGGATTCGGGACGGGAACGAAGAGGATACGCTAGACGTCAGGGGGATGGCCCTCTACAGCCCGAACCAAAGCAGCAACGAACTGCTGGCTGTATCGCCACTGGACGATGGGTCCATGTGCATTTGGGACTTGAAGGGGGCTCGTGGGCGCAAGGGGGCCATGGTCGGGAAAAGCCGTGATGGGGTGCTCTATCTCGACGGACCACAGACCATGGGACGGTCTAGGAAGATTGACACTGGGGTGACGGAGTGCATCGCTGTGGACGATTTCTCCGGCAGGGCTTTCGTTGCCGTCCAAGGACATCTGCGGGAGGTCGATCTGAATCGTCTCGAAGTCGCGTCGGAGCAGTCGTTCGAGTGGTCCATCACAGCCCTATCTCCTGCCGCTCCTGGCTTACCACTGACCGTTGGGACATCACTAGGTATTCATCTTTTCGATTACAGGGCCAGGGTGAGGACGCCGAGGGACATCGTCGAGAAAATTGATGTGCTGGCGGTAAATTCTCCGGATGAGTCGCCCTTCGATTCGGATCCGCTACCGGTGTATGCGCCCTTGTCGCAACCCACGCCTCTGAGCATCTTGCATCTGCCGAACCCGAACGACGAGTATTCCTTTTCAGATGATATTTACGTCGCAGGGCGCTTTTCCAATATCCTCCACTACGATCGACGCACGTTCCCGTCGATTGTAGGATCGATTCACTCCGGGGCCAGGCTTTCCAGTCTTGCGTCTTTGCCTTATCCTTTCTCGACGATGGATAGTGAGATACGTCGAAAGGCGGAGCTGTCTTTGGAGCAAGTTCTGGACTCCAAGATGAAGGCCGGAGGTCGTACCCTCATTGCCGCAGGCGAATACAATACCAAAGGATCGTTGGAGTTGTACGGCTTGTGCCCGCCGCCAGGAAACTCCTCCGCAGCTCTCATGCAGAACTCTACCATGAAGAACCGGCAGACGTCTTCTCAGTCCAAGATCCTATCGGTGACGAATCAGGGCACCCGCATCGTCTTTTCTGACGGTTCTGGCCTCTTGAAGTGGTTTGAACGGGATGGTTTCACCGAGGTACGGCGGCATAAGATCGGTCATAGCGAAGTCTCGGAACGGCCGTCCTTGTTCGCGTCAATGCCGGGCTCAGATGATCTTGCCAGAAAGATCTTATCGACACAAACCCGCACCGGGGTGGACAATGTCAACGATGATGACATCTTGTTCTGGACCGGTGAGAAGCTCGGCCTCGTCAGCTTCTCGAGCAAGCCTGGATTCCAGGCAGACGACTTTGAAGAAGAGAGACAGCTGCCGGAAGAAGAGGCGAGGGTTGAAGAGGCAGAAAAACAGTATAACGAGAAGATGAGGATAGCGCTCGAACGCCAAGCGGACGACGTTAGGATTGTGAGGGGTCTGGGACTGGGGCTCCCGGGATAAGATAAGCGATGTGCGTTCTGGCCTTGATAAGGTTACAGAGAAAAGAAAGCTGGGCCAGCGAGGATCATGACAGCAATGTTACGACGAATATTATGAGTAGCAAACAGGGCTAGCAGATAGAGCATATAAGACAGACATAATGAAGAAGGTGCGCCGTCTTGGAAATCCCACCGTCGGCTTCCTCGGATGCCGCTGACGTCGACTTTATCAATCAAGTGATATCGAGGTTTGCGACCCGTTGGGTCGTTGGGAAGAGGGCTCTCTGAAGAGCCTTGACAGTGACGATCCGCCGGCTGCGGGACAGGCCGCAATCAGGGTCGGAGGGGCCAACTTGAGCCGGGCTGGCGCTTAGAACATTTCCACGTTGAGGGGTGAAACAGTTCCGCGCTACACGCGCTGTCTCTGGGACGAACCATGGCCAGACCTTAAATTGACATTGGGTACACATGAGACTACGAAGGGCTGCGAGAATGGACTTTTTATCGTTTGGCATGGCACACGCAAACGTAAAACGATATGTAGTCCACCAATGGGCGACGAGGGAAAACCTGATGAAAGCTATGACCTCAGAGTCTTATTCCAGACACGCGGGCAGGCAGGAGCAAGAGTCAGGTCTTTTTTTGGCAGAAACTTCCAAGAAAATCTCCCGCAGCAGGAGGGCGGGATGGACAGGGGGGCATAAAGATGAGTGGAGCTACCATTCGCCTAAGGAGGAGCGCTAAAGCATCGTGAGCATTACGCGGAACCAGACGCCACCGATTCTCCGGCTTGAGGCTGTGCATGACACGGGAGAACCTCGGTCATTGGCTGACTGAGCCCCCCCAGAAAAGCCCCGCCAGAAATTCCCCCTAAGGAACCAACTAAGGCAAGGACGTGGGCGCTGGGAACGGGCAGGCTGGGCGTAATACCAGTGTCGTCAGGCACCAGCAGCCAGCACCACCGACCGACCGGGACCGCTGCGCCGAGCCAGCCAGCAGACCGTCTGTTGGTCAACGTTTGGATTTGGATCTCGGGCAAGAACCAGCCACACTGCACCTGCGTAATCCCTCCGTCCGCACCGCACCGCAACGTCACTTTCTGGTGCGCCTTCCTTCCAGTCTCTCACTCAGCAAAAAAGCAACTTTTTCGCTCTTTCATCCTACCAAGCGCAAAATATCCTCACCGTTTTGTTTGCCTGCGCGCAACTACACAGAGATACCGGCATTCCCTCATTGAGAACTGCCCAGCATGGTGAGACGCTTGCTTCATGCCCCGCGCGCACCCTATTCCCACCTCCGACTGGCGACCCCGAATCCCCCACCGCCTCCCGACTGCCAGAAGCCACAGAAACTGACCAACGCCCGTGTCATCTCTAGGGTATCTCACGACGTCCCAAGGACAAGTCCGCGAGGACAGGCCCGGCCGGCCCCTCCGGTGCGGCGGGCGGTGGCGGCAAGCCCAAGAAGGCCACCTACGAGGTCACCAAGAAGAAGGAGATTGGCGTTTCGGATCTTACGTTGCTCAGTAAGGTGTCCAACGAAGCTATCAACGAGAACCTCAAGAAGCGATTCGAGGGCGCCGAAATCTACACCTACATTGGCCATGTCTTGGTCTCCGTTAATCCCTTCCGGGATCTGGGCATCTACACCGACCAGGTCCTCGACAGCTACAAGGGCAAGAACCGTCTCGAGATGCCCCCGCACGTGTTCGCTATCGCCGAATCCGCGTACTACAACATGAAGGCCTACCAGGACAACCAGTGTGTCATCATTTCTGGAGAGTCGGGTGCTGGCAAGACCGAGGCTGCCAAGCGCATCATGCAGTACATCGCCAACGTGTCGGGAGGAGAATCGGGCGACATCAAGAAGGTCAAGGACATGGTGCTGGCAACCAATCCTTTGCTGGAGTCTTTCGGAAACGCAAAGACCCTGAGGAATAACAACTCGTCCCGTTTCGGCAAGTATCTGCAGATTCACTTCAATGCGCAGGGCGAGCCCGTCGGTGCCGACATCACAAACTACCTCCTTGAGAAGTCGAGAGTCGTCGGCCAGATCACCAACGAGCGAAACTTCCACATCTTCTACCAGTTCACCAAGGGCGCCTCCCAGAACTACCGACAACAATTCGGCATTCAAACGCCCGAGACATACGTTTACACTAGCAGATCGAAGTGTCTCGAGGTTGACGGAATCGACGACTTGGCCGAATACAACGATACCCTCCAGGCCATGAAGATTATTGGTCTCTCTCAGGCTGAGCAGGACGAGATACACCGCATGCTGGCTGCCATACTGTGGGCTGGCAACATTCAATTCCACGAAGGTCAGGACGGTTACGCCGCGGTTAGCGACCAGTCGGTCGTAGACTTCTTGGCCTACCTGTTGGAGGTCACCCCGGACCAACTGATCAAGGCCATCACGATCCGCATCCTCACTCCGCGAAACGGCGAGGTCATCGAATCCCCCACGAACGTTTCCCAGGCCGTCGCGACCCGAGATGCTCTGTCCAAGGCAATCTACAACAACCTCTTTGACTGGATTGTCGAGCGCGTCAACAAGTCTCTGAAGGCGAAGGAGGCAACGATCAACAACATTGGTATCCTCGATATCTACGGCTTCGAGATTTTCGAGAAGAACAGTTTCGAGCAGCTTTGCATCAACTACGTGAACGAAAAGCTGCAGCAGATCTTCATTCAGTTGACCCTCAAGGCTGAGCAAGACGAGTACGCACGCGAACAGATTCAGTGGACACCTATTAAGTACTTCGACAACAAGATCGTGTGCGACCTCATCGAGGCGGTCCGGCCTCCCGGTATCTTGTCCGCCATGAAGGATGCGACCAAGACAGCCCACGCCGACCCCGCTGCTTCTGACCGCACTTTTATGCAGAGCATCAACGGCATGTCCAACCCTCACTTGACCCCCCGCCAAGGCAGCTTCATCATCAAGCACTACGCCGGTGATGTCGCCTACACGGTCGACGGAATCACGGACAAGAACAAGGATCTTCTGCTCAAGGGTCTGCTCAACCTCTTCGGCACCAGCGGCAACAAATTCGTTCATACTTTGTTCCCTCACCAAGTCGACCAAGACAACCGAAAGCAGCCGCCCTCCGCTGGTGATAGAATCAGAGCCTCGGCGAACGCTCTCGTCGAGACCTTGATGAAGTGCCAGCCTTCATACATCCGAACCATCAAGCCCAACGAGAACAAGTCGTACTCCGAGTACAATGTGCCCAACGTCCTGCATCAGATCAAGTACCTCGGTCTCCAGGAGAACGTTCGCATTCGCCGCGCCGGTTTCGCATACAGACAGACATTCGAGAAGTTCGTCGACCGCTTCTTCCTGCTGTCGCCTGCCACCTCATACGCTGGCGAGTACACATGGCAAGGATCATACCAGCAGGCGGTCCAACAGATTCTCAAGGACACGAGTATCCCCAAGGAAGAGTGGCAGATGGGTACCACCAAGGCCTTCATCAAGTCACCAGAGACCCTGTTTGCTCTCGAGCACATGAGAGACCGATACTGGCACAACATGGCCACCCGTATCCAGCGCATGTGGCGTGCCTACCTGGCCTACCGTGCAGAGTCTGCCACTCGTATTCAACGGTTCTGGCGTAAGAAGAGAACCGGCGCCGAGTTCTTGCAGCTGCGTGACCAGGGACACAGAGTTCTCCAGAACCGGAAAGAGAGACGCAGATACAGTTTGCTTGGCTCTCGCAGATTCTTGGGAGATTACCTTGGCATCAACGCAGCAGCTGGTCCTGGTTCTCAGATCAGAAACGCGATTGGCATCGGCAGCAACGAGAGAGCCGTCTTCTCTTGCCGCGGAGAGATCCTTGAGGCCAAGTTCGGCAGATCCAGCAAGCCTAGTCCCCGAATTCTGGTGGTCACAAACAGCAAGTTCTACATCGTCGCGCAGATGCTGGTCAACCACCAGCCGCAGATCTCCGTCGAGCGCTCAATGCCACTGGGTGCTATCAAGTTCATCGGTACTTCAACCGCCCGCGACGATTGGTTCTCCCTAGGTGTGGGATCGCCACAAGAGGCTGATCCTTTGTTGAACTGTGTACTGAAGACCGAGATGTTCACGCAGATGCAACAGGTCATGCCCGGCGGCTTTAGCTTGAAGATTGGTGAAGTAATCGAGTACGCAAAGAAGCCTGGCAAGATGCAGACTGTGAAGGTCCTCAAAGACTCTCAGCAACCTGTCGACTACTACAAGAGTGGAGCTGTACACACCCAGCCTGGCGAGCCCCCTTCCTCTGTCTCCAAGCCGACACCAAAGGGCAAGCCAGTCCCTCCTAAGCCCATCACCCGCGGCAAGCTCATCAAGCCTGGTGGTCCCAATGGCAGACCATCTCGCACTACTGGCAGCCGGCCGCAGCCCCGCCCAGGTGCCTCTTCAGCGAAGAAGGGACCCTCCATTACTCCTCAGATTCCCGCTGCTGCCAGCTCAGTTGTCTCCAACAGCTCCAACAGTTCTGTCAGCTCAGCCAAGACAGGACCCTTTGGCCGTCAACAACAAGCCGCCTCTGCAGCTATTCCCACACACACCAAGCCGGCTGCCGCGACCAGAATGCCCCCTCCCCCTCCCCCTGCTGCGCCTCCCGCGCCCGGCAGGATCATGGCCAAGGTACTCTACGACTTCGCAGGCCAGCGAGAGAACGAGCTCACGATCCGCGCTGGCGATCTTATTGAGATTGTCCAGAAAGAGAACAACGGTAAGCACACCCGCCCTTTTCGTCACTGCGTATGAAACTAACTTCTCTAGGCTGGTGGCTCGCCAAGCACACCGGAGGCCAAGCCTGGGTGCCCGCTGCCTACGTCGAGGAGCAAGCTCCCGCTCCGGTCGTGGCCCCTCGCCCGCCTCCTCCTCCTCCCAACGGCGCGGCTGCCCGTGGCAAGCCTACCCCCCCTCAGCCTCCCGTCAAGCGTCCCGCTGCCGGCCGCAAGCCTGCTCCTACTTCCGCCCGCGACTCCGGTCTTAGCTTGAACGGATCGAACGGCTCCGACAGCCGCAGCAACACCCCCACGCCCAGCCTGGGCAACAGCTTGGCGGACGCCTTGCTCGCGAGAAAGAACGCGATGGCGAAGAAGGACGAGGACGATGACTGGTAATCGAGCTGCCGCTGTTTCTCTGTGCGTGGACTGTCAGGGACGGTACCGTCGTCGGGTTCTTGTTATAGATCTGGACCCCACCCTGGATTGATGCTTCATGATTGCACGACACGATTGCTAGCTACTCTTTTGGCACTTGATGGAGGGATGGAAAAAAAGAAGACCGTGGAAATGCGTCTAGAGTGGCTAAAGCGGTTCATGGTCACACAAAAACCCAAATCTTTGCCCTTTTTTCTTTTCAAATTCCTTGTTTTTCCTCTCTCGAGTTTCTTTCTGCATACAGGATCAGGGCAACCCTATGGGCGGAAGGGAGGATTTGCAGTCCTGCGTCTTGTGTGCCGACCTTTTTTTGTCTGGTAGAATTTGGAGTCTAGGGGATTCAATGGCATGTGCGAGCCCTTCCTTTGGATGCCCCTCCCCATTGTGTTGGTTTGAGGCGAGGATTAGTATAGAAACCTGGGGAACTATCCCAAGAAAAGATTTCTCTATTAAAATCCGGGTTTAATCGTTTTTTTCTTTCTTTATGTTTGTGATGTCGTCAGATCTGTCTACTCTTCTCCGTCCTTTTGCAGGACCTTCCTCCGACGCAGGATCTCGGCGAGAGGAACGTCTTCGTCATCCGTCATGTCTTCATCCTCGTCTACCCCAAAGTCTTGCAGCCTCTCGCCATCGGCATTCGTCCACCCCGGCTCGCCGTCAGCCCCTTGCTCATACCCGTCGTCAGACTCCTCCGAGACGAGTTCGTAATCCGCTTCCTCCAGCTCCGCCATGAGCCTCGACCTCTCCCCCGCCCACCTCCTCCTGTCCGCCTCCTGCCGTGACTTGAACGCCTCCAGCTCCTCCTCTTTACTTGCGTAACGCGGCACCCGCACGCCCTCCGCGCCCCTCGCCGCCCCGGGCCAGCCGCCCTGGCCCCTGCGCATCTTATCCGGGTCCGGCGGCGGCCACATGCCCTCCGTCCTGTTGATCCCGTTCTCGGGCCACTCCCATCCGCACCCCGTCCCGCTCTTGCTGATTTCGGGGTTCCCCGCAAAGGGGAAGAACCACAAGAGCACGTTGCGCGTGCCCATCGCCTGGGCGAGGTTGTCGAAGATGCCGACGTCGTAGGGGAACTCGACCTTTTCGAGGCGGAGCTTCTTGCCGTCGGGGCCGGTGACGGACCAGAAGTCGCCGCTGCCGTTCTTGGAGGTGCGCTCGCAGAGGGCGGTGTGGCGGTCGAGCTCCCAGCCCTCGATCATGGTCTCGTTGAGGACCCAGCCGCGCAGGGTGGAGAAGAAGAGGATGAAGAGGGCGAGGGAGGTGAAGAAGGTGACCAGGGAGAGGAGGGTGAGGTGGACGAGGACCGGGAGGGAGGGGCCGAGGTAGGAGGGCAGGGCGCGGTGGGCCCAGAGGTCGGCGAAGCGGAGGTAGAGGTGGCGGGCGAGGGTCCAGAGGGAGAGGTTGGTGTAAAGGAGGAAGCGGAGGAAGTGCGGGAAGGTTCGCATTGAGACGCAGTTCGAGGTCCAAGGGCACTGTCGAGGGATGATGTTAGAATGGGTAGGCCAGTATTTGGCAGAGAGGGCTCACGTGGTGGTCCATCCTGGGCACGCAACGGCGGCATGAGCGGCAGTGGTGCGCCCGCGGTGGTTTGGGCGCGGAGCACTTTCTGCACCAGCGGCGGAGGAGGCCGTATTCATCTGGCTCCGGAACCTCGATGACGTCGTCGGGAAAGGTGTACCGGCCGGGGTCGACGGTGCATGCCTTGTAGTAGGTGTACCACAGACATAGCAGTAACGTGTTGAAGATGTAGGTTTCGGTCTTGGACAGCCGGCCGGGCGGGAGGGAGTCGTCGGCGACGTAGAAGAGGATCTGGGGGGAGTAGGCGAGGAAGGCGATCAGGAGGCATGCTGCCGGGACGGCGAGGCGTTTTACTATGGGGGAGTCATTGAGGCCGGACATATTGGCGCCATTGGGGGGGATGTCGAGTGTTGAGCAGCAGTAAAAGTTGAGAATTGGTCCTTGTGGTGGGAAAAGATGGGTGTGATGTCAGCCCACGAAGATCGCCGTCGATGCCGGGCGCGGGATGACGGGGAATACGGAGGACGGTCCTTTGAAAGTGGGTATTCCAAACCGTAACGTCCCAGTCCGCCAGCTGCTGTCTCGTATGCTCCAGGCAGAAGGGAACGGAAGGAAGCTTGACGCGGTCCAGGGGTGGCAGAGCCAGGGTGGGCACGCGTCGTTTAAAGGGGTTTTCTTCACATCCCTCCACCTCGGGCGTGCTGTGCCGTTGAATTGGGCTTATGTAATTACAGATCCTGCCCGCTGGGGGACCCGGGCCACCCCCTGGATCGGCCCAGCTCAGCCCGTTCCTGGCCTCTGGACAGTGTTCGCTCCGTGTTCCATCCGTAAAGTTCGTCTTTGTATGAAAATCCGGCGGAGTGTTCGGGCTTCTCGGCAAGCTCACCTTGTTTCCAATTGACTTGTTTGTTTGTTTTCAACTCGACATTTCTCGTTTGATGGCAGCTGCTGCGGAGGCTTGAACGTTATTCCTACCATCTCCTTTTCGCGGTGATGGCACGCGATGCGCATGTGCATCTCACGGCGCTATGGTAAGCGATTTACAAAAAGGGCCCGAGCAACGACGTTGGAGTTTTTGTTCTTGGTCCTGCGTATTGGTGTGGAAAATGAATCAGTAACTAACGTTTGGTGGTAGTGCTGTTGTATCGTTTCTATGGATTTCGTATAATTTTGAAAGACATTCTCTGGTTGGTAAGAAGTGTTTCGCGCCACAGAGTTTCACAGGACGCTGACGTTTGCTCGCAGAATGGCCGAGGTTGTCTTCCGTTCTGATATTCTTGATATCCGGCGGCTTGACGTGGGGCTCGAGTTACTTGGCGAAATGGCTGCCGGGTGCTGATGGCAGGTTTGGTGAGTTTGACAAAGGGGAATCTTGAAAAGAGGGTAAGAATGAGACTGACCTTCGAGCAGATGAGACGGCGCTGAAGGGCACGTTTGAGGCCTCTGTCCCCGCCAGACCAAGGCGGTACTATGTGCCGTTGTTGGTCTTCATGGTCTTCCTGAGGTTGGAGGTTTTTCATCAGGTAACGGCGCAGTTGCAGTGCTCCACGCCGGGAGTCCAAGTACGTTGACCAAATTTGTGTCGAGGGTTAAATCTGACCATGTAACAGTCTCTTCTGTGCACGCTATTAGTTTTTTACGATATCTACTACTGCCGAAGACCGCTGCCACCTCCAGAGCGCCCTCTCGAGCCATGGGACAGTGCCTGGGAAGACGTCAAGAGATGGCTTAATGGTGCTCATGTCACCATGCTTCTGAGCGCTCTGATTCTCGGCTACGGGACATTCCTCGCCGTCGACCAGGAGCCTCCTTCGACGTTCTTCTGCTCGACTCTCCTGGACAGCCGGGTCCTGACACTTGCCTTCCAACTGCTGGGGCTGTTCTTGGACGCCGCCATCGCCATCATCCTCCACCGGATCCTCTCGTGGACAAAGACAACGAAGCTGAGGCTGAGAACCCTCGGCGTTATCCAGGCCCTGACTGGTGTCTTCATCAAAGTCTTCCAGATTCTCGCCTCTCCTTTCATCTCCACCGATGAGGGATACCCCACGTCCATCAGGGGTCTCGACTCGCTGTACTTCTTCGACATTTTCATCGACAGCTTCACCTTCACCGCGTTGATTGGCTCGCTCGCCATCCTCGTCTGCGAGGCCAGTCCTTACGTCCCGGCCAGCGTCATCACCTTCATATCAGGAATGTCAGCAGCCTACCAAAACGTCACGCGCATCGGCCAATGGCAGATTCACTCCAAGTTCGCCGCCATCCTCCCGCTGTACTTCATCGCCACGGGCTTCGGCTCCCTCTTGTACACCGCCAACATTAGGTCCGTCCTCTTTGTTCGGAGGGTCGTCATCGTTGTCGTGCTGCCGTTCTTCCTCTTGGGCATGACCCTGTATGGCGCGCTCAAGTCGGATACAGTCAAGGGCCACCCCCTCGAGAGGGAAATTTACAACGCCAGAGTCAACGGCGACAGATGGCTGCGCCAAGCCTCGACCAGTGACAGCCTCCGCATCGCCGCCGAAGTTTACCAGGAGAGACACTACGGGCGTCTCCCGCCGCCCAACTTCGACAAGTGGTACGAGTTCGCCAAGGAACGCAAGTCCGTCATCATCGATCACTTTGAGCAGATGGAGAGCGACATCCTTCCGTTCTGGGGCATGAAGCCTGAGACGATCCGCAAGGCGTACGACGAGAGGATCCCGAAGGAGCCGCGGATGGCCGTGGTCACGATCCAAGACAAGAAAGCAATCCATAACTACATGTGGGACGACGAGAACAAGAAGATGCTCGACGCGATGATTGACATGATTCACGGATTCGTAGAGCATCTGTCGGATATGAAAATACCGATTAACCTGGCTGATCAGCCGAGAGTCCTGACTCCATGGACAGATTTGATCAGGTACACGAAGGCTGGCAGGAACTCGTCGAAGAAGTTCAAGTTGCTATCCTCACGATCCGAGGAGTCTGCTGGAGGGTCACCTCCCGAGCCTCCGAAGCCAGATGCTGCGCCCGAGGGCCAGAAACAAGAAGAACCTCCTAAGCAGGAGGAGCCGAAGCAGGAGATCCAACCACCCGCCCAAAACCAACCCGCAGAACCCCAATTGGGTCTGCCGCCCGCTGCACCGCAATCAAACGCAATGGCATACGCCTCCACCAAAGCCTTCCGCGAACTAGAGGCCTCAGTCTGTCCCGCCGACAGCCCCGGCCGCTCAGGCCTCCACTGGAACATCCGCGACTTCTGCTCCGACTGCGTCAAGTTCCACTCCGAAGACCAGTTCATCTTCAGCTGGGCCGAGTCCAAGGCCCTCTGCGACCAGCAGGACATCACCCGCCTGCACAGCTTCCACCTCTCCGCCCCGAAGATCGACCCAATCCAGGAACTCATACCCGTCTTCGGCAGGTCCAAGGCCGACGGCTTCAACGACATCCTCATCCCCCTCGTGCCGCCGGAGGACGAGGCCGCCGACCTCAACAAGCCGTTCCGCCAGCGCAAGGACGCGCTCTACTGGCGCGGCGCGATCGGCGACCGGCCCATCAGCGACGAGGCCCTCCGCGGCAGCCACAAGAACCGCCTGGTGCACCTCGTCAACAACGCCACGGTCGTGGACGAGGTGACGATGCTGCTCGTCGCGCCCGCGCAGAAGAACTACTTCGCCTACGAGGCCGTCCGCGCCGCCGAGGCCAACGGCATCCTGCCCTTCAACGTCGGCATCGCCGAGTACGACTGCCAGGGCCCGGCGTGCGACGTCGCCCGCGCCGAGCTGGGGCAGGTGCCGGCGGACGTGGACCCCCTGGAGCACCGCTACGTGTTCCTCCTCGACGAGGACTCGGCGCCGCCGCCGGACTTTCTGCGCACCATCCGCTCCGCCGGCAGCGTGCCCTTCCTGACGTCGGTATTTGGGGAGTGGTACTCGGAGCGGCTGATCCCGTGGCTGCACTTCGTGCCGATCGACCTGCGGTACCACGCGCTGCACAGCACGCTCGCGTACTTTGTCGGGCTCAACGGCAAGGGCAAGGTCAACGGGCGGACCATCGAGACGGAGTCGCGGTGGGAGGACGGCGAGTGGATCGCCACGCAAGGGAAGCGGTGGGCGGAGCAGGCTATTCGGAGGGAGGACATGGAGATCTACCTTTTCCGGCTGCTGCTGGAGTGGGGCCGTGTTGTGAGGGACGATCGGGACAGCATTGGTTTCCGGATGGACAAGGCGTAAAAACGGGCGTATCTTCTGTAATAGTATATTTATTTTTGAAAAGCAAAAAGTGTGTTATGTGTTCATCTGGTTATTTGGGCATGAATCGTGCCGTTGCCGGGTTGGCATGTTGATTTTGAGGCACGTCTGAAGAGGTGCGGACGCTGTTGATCGAAACCGACAAGAACATGCTGAAACCTAGAAACTCAATCTCTCGTGACTGTTTGAGTTCATGTTGCTGTTGATCGAATACTTATACAGCCGAAGTTCCGATCGTTGACCCGGGCCGGCATCTGACCGATCAGCACCTCATATCGTCAGGCAATCACAACCTCTAGAGAACAGATTTTCAAGGATCACCGCGGTTGCAGAACTATCTCATCGATGAACTCGGAATTCCATAGGGTATTGAGCTTGCAACGCATTATCATACGGCGAGTGTTCGACGCCAGTGAACAACACAGCATGTTTGACTTCCCACAACGGGTCGATCAGTGTAAATACGACACTGAGAATGCCATAGGAGCGTCGATCGGTCTCGCTTCGCAACGCAGTTATGATTCTCCAAAGAGAAACAGGGAGACACCTAGTAAAATTATGTCTCTTCGTCAATCAGCCCAGGAACACGCGTGGTTGTTGAAGTCGTCCATGACGGCGAGAACGAAAGCGGTATGTCGTCCGGGAAAGTGGGGACACCTTCCCCGACGGGTCCGGCACCGTTGCGGCTTTGTCCACCGGCGGCCTCGAGGCTTGCAACAACGTTCCGAACAGCCTCAAGCTTATGCAGGGTCAACGAGAACTCCCCTGCATTCGTTCTTGTCGAAGAGTCTGTTCTCCGAAGAACGACGCATCCATACGCAGCAAGTAAAGACAGCTGTTCCGCTCGGAAGCAGTTCTTTGCGAACCGAAACCAGGAAAGGAAACAAGCTCGCCACAAAACAGAGCCCCTGGATAGGTGGGCTGCGTTATCCCGTAACCTACCTGACCTTACCGAAGGGTGCGCGTTGCTGGGCTGTCCCCAAGACTGATCAAACAGGGGTGAGTCGTTCGGGAGGTGGTTGAGGATGAAGCTTGTTTCAGAGTGACAGGCGGAAGCAGAGTGGGAATTCGGCGGTGGGCGGCCTCGTGAAGAAGCTTGGATGCAAGACGCTTACCAGAGCGACAAAAAGTCAAGTCAAAGGGGGTAAAAAGAGACTGTGTAGGCGAAAACTTCCCTGTAACAGTCCTCGATCACGAGCTGGGCAAAAACCACAGCTGCAGCTGTTGTGGCACCATCAAGTGCCTATCATACCGGGCAGCACTTCAGTGCTTGATGCGGCGGCGCGGTCGCAGCTTGGGTCTACCTTAAAACTAAACCCCCCCCCCGAGCTCCTGATTGCTCGCCTCCGTGTCTGACGTTATTGTTCCTAGGCAGTCTCCTAGCCAGGTAGCCCGGAGACTCGGATGTAAAGTATCTTTCCGCATTGCGACGGTGGAGTGCTACGTGGCCCAGTTGTATCTCCGCGAGGGGTGTGCCTGCCGGCCGCTGCCCAAGGTGCCTGAGAAAAGCTGAAGCTGCCCTGGCTTCCGCGACCTCCAACGCTAAGCCCGCGGCCTAAGCTTAGCCCCTCCCCCTCCAAACATTGTACGGCCCAATGTCACTTTACCCCGCCATTTCTTTCCCAGCAGGGAACAAAGACCGCCGATTGAACCTGACCTCACTCCCCGTCGAAGCTTCTGCTGTGTTGCTGCCGCCGCCGTTACTAGTGTACTGCTGCTGCTGCGAGAAAGATTGCTTACATACCCACCGCCCACCATCTCCGTCCGACTGCTACATCCTACCTCTTCAACCTGCCAAACGTCGCAATCTTCCGTCCGTCTACAACCTCTCACCCACCCCGATCTTCGCGCCAGACACACGATTACTCCATCCAAATCTCCATAGACCGCCCGGCGCAGCCAAAAGCGCCTTCTCTCCCTCCCCCATCCCACCTCCTCCAACTGAGAGCTCCGCCATACCCCGCGCGCGACACATCGTCCCAATACAGCCCACCCGGCATACCACCTCCAAACCTCACAAGCCTCGAAAACACATACCTCCATAAACAACAGCCCAACATCCAGCAAAAATGGTCGACCGGCCCAACAAGCCCGCCGCCCTGGCAACCACGCCCGGCCTGCCGCCCCAAGCGACCGTCAACATCACCCACTCAAACACCCGCGTAACCGCCACCCTCCCCACCGGCGAATCCGTCTCCGTCCTCCTCCACGGCGCCACCGTCCTCTCCTGGAAGTCCGCCTCCGGCCGCGACCGCCTCTGGCTCTCCGAGAACACCGTCTTCGACGGCACGAAGCCCGTCCGCGGCGGCATCCCCCTCGTCTTCCCCGTCTTCGGCCCCCCCTCCGACGCCCACCCGCCCACCGCCAACCTCTCCCAGCACGGCTTCGCCCGCTCCTCTCGCTGGGAGTTCCTCGGCAAGTCAACCAGCGAGGGCAGCGACAACTCCTCCGTGAAGCTCGACTTCGGCCTGTCCTCGGCCAACCTCGACGACGAGACCAAGGCCAAGTGGGGGTACAAGTTCGGCGCCATCTACAGCGTCACCCTCGACCGCGAGTCTCTCTCGACGTCAATCGTCATCACGAACGAGGGCGAGGAGGCGTTTGACTGCCAGGTCCTGCTGCACACCTACCTCCGCGTAAACGTACGTTCCCTTTTTTCTTCGGCTACTCTCACTGCATACTAACTTCTTGACGCCCAGGACATCACAAAAATTTCAGTTCAAGGCCTCGATAACGCCCCGTACACCGACAAGGTCGACGCCGGCGCCGCAAAGACCCAGTCCGGCGACATCACAATCACCTCCGAGACAGACCGCATCTACACGCCCCCCGCCGGCCCCAAGGCTCCCGTCACCGTCGTCGAGGCCGGCGAGCCCGTCTACTCCGTCGTCCGCGACAACCTCGACAACGTCGTCGTCTGGAACCCCTGGATCGAAAAGGCCGAGGGCATCGCCGACTTCGCCCCTAAGGACGGCTACAAAAACATGCTGTGCGTCGAGCCCGGCGCCGTCAAGGGCTGGCAGAAGCTGGAGCCCAACGATGCCTTCGAGGGCGCCCAGGTCATCACGGTGTTGTGAAGGCAGGTGCAGTTGTTCAGGTCTGTAATCTGACAAAGGGGGGTCGCGTCTAGCAGTCGGTGTTCGCCGGTACAGACGGCCAGAGGGACAAGAGGCTCACAAACGTATTTCTTTCGAAATGTCTCGGGGACAAACCAAATCTAGGAAATGCCAAAGTTAGAGGGGGGCTATTTAGACGGCCAATCTACGTTTGCGTGTTTGCGAGTTGTGTGTTGCGCGAGGAGGACGGGGAGCAAACAAACGGTATCATGAACCCAAGCAGGTGAGGGCGGTGTGCGGGCAAAGCAGGGCCCGGAGATTTAACTACTACCCTTTGAAATACAAATCACGATTGAAACGGCCCACGCCATCAAACAAGCTTTTCTTTCTGTATGAAAGAATTATTCACACAAATGAGGAACCGGTGCTGGTCTTGGTTGAATTATGTTTTGATTTTCATTATTCTGGGTGATGGGTGGGGTTCATCAACACCTCAGATGCATGCTTCGCGACAATTTTCCTGGAATACGTAATGACGACGAATGGAACCTTGCTTGCCCTTCCTCCACCCCTCCCTTCCTCGTGCCATGGCTGGTTTTTGGGTCTCCTCCAAAAAGAGAACCAAATTTCTTCTTTTTCGTACAATCAAGAAAAGAATACGTTGCAGCTACCCTGAGTCTCTCCTCCGTCTCCAAGGCCGATGAACCCAAAAGATCTGCGCCGGTAATGCAAGAACAGTTCGTGATGAATAATGTTGGTGTGGTTGTGATTTGTGTGTCAGGAATATTGACATATCCCCGTGGGGACGTTGATGGGAAAATAGAAGAAGACAACGATAACAATAGACAGTGGTATTTGATGGGGATGGTGGTGTTTGTGGACTTCAAGCTCGTCCGCGAGACTCAGCGGCGTAGAGCTCGCGCTTGATGTCCATGAGCACATCCTCCATTTTGTAAACCTCGTCGCGCGACAGGGACGCGGAGCGGAGGTTGGCGAGGACGCTGCTGAGTGAGCCGAGCATGTTGACGTCCTTGACGGGCTTCTCGGCGGGCTCCGCGGGGGTCTCTTCCATGCCTGGGGATGTAGGTTGTGGGGAAAGAGATTCTGAAGGAAGTCCGACGTGAGCCGGGGTAGACGCGGGAAGTTGTTCAGGAATGTCGACCTCCATGGAGTCTTCGAAGGCGGCGCTCGGGGTGGGGTGCAGCTCCGTCGGCGACTCCTGAGATTGGCTTTCGCGGAAGCTTGCCTCCTGTTGCTCGGCGACAACCTGGGATTGGAGTTCGGCTTCGTAGTCATCGCTGCGAGATCCAGTGGACCGACGCGAGGGTGTGTCGTGTGGACCGGGCTGGACGTCCTGAGAGGATGATCCAAGAACGGGAGACATCATTTGCGAAGTCTCAGTCTGCGAAACTTCCGGTTCGGGCTGAGACGACGAGACGACTTCATCGGCGTTATCGACGGAGCGGCGCTTCTTGCGGCGGGTGTCGTACTTCGATGAGCCCCTCTTGCGCTTCTTCTTTCCAGACTTGTCGGGGGATGAAGCCGTGGTTGAATCGGCCGGAGTGGCGAGTGCTTCTTGCGAAAGGGATTTACTTTTCCTGGATCGGGTCTCCACTTGGGACAGAGCAAGCTCCGCCGGCTCATCGTCTTCGGCCTCTTCCTCGTCCGAGTCGTCCTCGCCGCCAACAGTGATGCAGTCCAGCACAGGTGTCTTCTGCTTCTTCGTGCTCCTGGGTGTCCTGTCAGCTCGGGGAGGTGACACTGCAGGGTAGTCGTTGATCGGGAGGTCGCACCGCCTACGGTCGAGTTCCACCACAAGTCTCAACATGCTATTTTCATCGCCGTCACTCATTTCAAAAGACCGGTTGTTAGCAGCGTTGCGCAAGGCAGAGCGAGTCAGAACGTTGGGCGCAGGGCTGGAAGGAGCATCAACAAACACCTCGCCGCCCGACCTTGGCTCGTCCATGTCGACCATCCGGGTGTTCTTAGGAGTAGACGGAGTGTCTTCGGCCTCGTTTGCCAGCGCAGACTCGGTAGTGATGTCCTCGGATTCTTGGGCCTCCGGCGCCGTCTCGAAGGCAGACGGAGGGAGTTCGGGTTCAGCAACGCTGGAGGGTATCATCTGGAATGAGTCGTCAACGGCGGAGCCCAAGTCAGGACTGGTTGATCTCGATTCTTGCTGAGGCGCGACGTTCTTCGACAGCTCAAGCTTGGTAGGCTCCTCCGTCGAGGCTGCAGCCTCCACAGGAGGTGAGCCAGAAACAGGAGAAGAGCTGAATTGCCAGTCCTCCAGTTCACTGCGACTGCTAGATCGCGACTTGATCTGGGAGAGCAGAGGGAAAGGACGGGGTTCAGGTGGCGAAGATGGCGGGTCTGTCATGTCCTGATCGTGGTCTTGTTCGGCAATAGCAATGGCTTGGCCTCGTCTAGGGGTTGGGGTTGAGCTGACGAACTCTTCGTAGCGCTGGCTTCGCTTTGGCGTGACATCCTTGGGAGTCTCGGGGCCCTTCGCTGGAGCGGCGTCAAGCTTAGGAGGTTCATTCTCCTTAGATTGGGGAGCAGGGCTGGAGCGCATCTCAGGGAACATTGCTGAAGTGTCCTTCTGTCTTTCCCGGATTTCCTTCTGTCGCTCCGTGAGAACTTGCGATTCCACGTCTGTGTTGGGATTCAAAGGCGACATCTCGATTGGCGCGAATTGTATTTGTGAATCGTCGTGCCTCAAGCGAGCTGTAGGAGTACGGGCCTTGCCACGCGTTCTTTTGGAGACCTTTTGGGCCTTGAGCTTCGCAGATGAATGCTGTATCGAGCTGAGTGGAGAAGACTGGTTGGACACAGACCGGAGCTTCTTGCGTGACGAACGCGTCGATTCGACACTCAGCATTTCGATGTCGTCCTGAGACTCAACGAACGACCGGTTCTGCCCAGTAGACGCGATGCTAGCGACTTCAAGACCTGGCAAAACAATGTCGACCATAGGCTGTACAGAAAGCAGTACAGCCTTGAGGTGCTCGGGGTACTGAATGTTCTCTGCGTTTTCGTACAGACGATTCCATGTCTCCGAGATCGAGTTGACAATGTGTCGATGCTTGCTTTCGAAGGCGGCGCAAAACAATTCCTCGTACATATCCAAGTGGATTTCTTCCGGCTTGTCGCCTGACAAGATGATCTTTGCGATGGTATCCCAGAGCAACTTGACCTACGCATGGTTAGGAAAGTATTCTTTATTCCATCAGAATGGGTACTTACCGCTTCCGATGACGCAGGGCTCTGCCGAGTCTTGATAATGCCCTGCGAATCCCGAATCCACATGGTAAGACCACTCTCCAGGTTGGCCACGGCCTTTGGAACAAGCTCTGAGTTGCAGCGGGACAAGAAGCCGGCTGTTTCTCTCAGGAAACTGGCGACATTTTCATCGAAACTTCCATTCTCGCCATTCTCGTACAGACGCTCCAACAATTCACCGGTCAGCTTGTACAAGTAGTCGAAAGGGTCGAAGGATAAAGATCTGGGGCCGGTAACAGCCGTACCCCATAATCTTCGCCGAGCTGCTTCAAGAGCTTGTCTGTCAAGCGGATGACTGGCAACAGACAGCAACTCCGTTGTAGCTACAATTGTCTTTGAGGGAATCGTCGCGGCACGTTCTGTGGGAAGGCTTTCCCGAATGACCTTTGCAAGTGGTTCGATTGCTCCTAGGGCCCGACCAGCTTCGCCAGCTTCCTCGCTGGATCTGTTAGACAACAGGGAGTAGAGTGTGGACCAGTGTTGCCAAGGCAAGTTCGGCGCCTCCTTCCATCCGCGCTCAAGGAGCCGAACTACTGCACGGTACTCAGGACCAAGAATCGGCTCGCCAGTCGAGCTGTTCGTCTGAGCACTATTCTGAGACATGTTGAGAGTGGCAATTAGGCAATCGGAGGCAAACACCCATGGCGCATAGGGTACTTGTGCATCTGTGGGTGACCAACTGGGAGGAATGGAAAGCATCTCCTGGGCCAGGTCAGAACGGGCCTTTGGTGATTTGTTTGCAAAGAACGGCGTGAAGACGGCGCGATAAAAGTCGACGAAGTCCTCGTTATCCGGAATACCAGGAGGAAGCCGTGAGACCAAGCCGAACAGATGGTGGAGGGGCGTTCTGGTGTCTCCAGAGGTCTTGGCGGGCTTGTGAGAAGGCGTTGAGACAGGCGTAAAGGTTTGAGTGCGTCCTAGTGAGATCATCTTCTCGGTGAAGGGCAGCAGACCCAAAGCTTCAACTGCTATTGTGATGAGCTCCTGCGCACTTCCCAAGAATCGCACCGCCGTTTCTAAGTCAGGCTCTTTCATGTCGCCCAAACCAGTCTCCCAGTGCTTCAGCAGAAGGCCGCACATCTGCGAAAGGAAAGCGATGGTGTCAACGGAGACCTTGATCTCTTTCGAGCAGGCGGATGCAACAGCTCCCACTAGGGTGCGCCATAACCGATTTACTTGGCTCTTCTTGTCCCCGAGCTCGAGAAAATGCCTGTCCATGATTGGGTCCATGACCTGAAAAACACTGGCTGCGTTGCGTCGAAGCCACTTGGGGTCGATAGATGGAAGCTCTTCAGGTCGGGCGAGAGTCGTTTCCTTAATACGATCTTCCCTCCAGATTCGGTGCGTGGATGAATCGAAGAGACCGATCAACACCAGGGTCATTTGCCGCAGGTGCTCATCGACGATGTCAGGATTCCGCGCAGATACCTTGGGGAGTTCTGTGATCGGCTTCACGGCGGCGTCCCAGTAGTTGTCGAGGAGTGTTGCGCTTGTGCCAGGCCTGAAGGTGTAGTAAAGGAGGTTGCAGATGCTGCCAAAAACAACCTCGCGGATGTGTTTGCTTGTGTATTTCGACTTGATCTGGCTGCCAAGGGGTTGGTATAATGTGGGAAGAAGCTTCACAAAAGACTGGCCCTCAGTATGCATAGACCAAACGAATCGGTTCCAGGCATGGTTCGCCTCCTGCTTGGTCTGTGGGTGGTCGTTGTTGTTGAAGCACATCTGGATGAGCTGCAGCCACTGGTTGAAGTACTGCCAACGGTCGAGCGGACAGCGCATGAAGAGCATGATGACACTCCAGATCTTGGGGACGGATGCAGTCATGGTTCTGTCTTCCTTTTCCTTGGCCATGGCGAACAGTCGTCGGTGGTAATGCTCTGCGTACTTCATCTCTTCAATGGACGCGTCAAAGAGCTCCATGACCTTCCGCGACAGCAACTTCTCCTTGCCGAACGTGTAAACGGCCTCGAAACCGAGGGATATCGCCGCATTTCGCAAGTCTTTGATAGTGCTCAACATGTCTGACAAAAGATCGTTGAGCCAATCGGAGTGGGCTGCCATCAGCTGCTTGGTTTGCTGCATCAACCTCCTATATATCATGATTCGGGACATGACAATACTCTTTCCCTGCAAGTGCTGTTCGATCTTGCGGAGGGCGGCGACCAGGCGGCGGACGCGATCGGAGGTCATGACTTTCGACGAAAAGTCCTGGGTAGCGACACAGTGCATCAGGTGTCGAGCAACATCCTTTGGTGTCGACGAGTCCTCGAAGGATCGGATGCTGTGGTCCATAAAGAAAACACCGAAATCGTTGGGTATCGTTGATGCAATAGCGGGGAAATGAAGGAACGTCGCCAATAGGGAAAGTGCGTTGTTGGTGAGAGGAACGTCGATTCCGTTGGTTGTGGGATTTTTTGATGTAATATCCCGTTGGATGAATTGGACGAAGAGGCCCATCTTGCCCTGCAGCGCAATCCGATCCGGGAGGTTGTTTGACGTCTTGAGCGTCATGACGAGTGTGGTATACGCATCCCGCTTCGAGTCCCTGTCAGCACCCGCAAGCTGCTTGACTGTCGACTCCAACATGTCTGCGATGTTTGCTGGTGTCGCCAGCGTGTCGGACTGGTTGCTGGAGTTCAGTGGACTCGGAGAAGAAGTCTGCTTGAGGATGCCCTTGACTGGCTTCGGTTGCGTCGAGGACGGCGCAGAGAGCGGCGACGGCCTCGGCAAAGATTTGGCGTCGGGATAGATGGGTGCCTCGTTGTATTGTGCCTTGGCCGAGAAGCCCACGCGTTTTCTAGCTCTGCGTATGCTCGGATTCGTAGAGTCGGCACCGGAGAGAGGTGAGTACACATTCGGCGGCGTGTGCATAGGTCGAGGATCGGAGGAAGGGGGGATGACGAGAAGATGCTTCGTGGCAGCAGCATCGATAGCTTGGTTGGTCTCGCGCGGCGGTGTTGGCGGACGAGGAGGTAACGACTCGAGTCGGCTCGATACAACTTCGACAGATCCCATGATGACGGAGGAGTGATGGGGCGCCGGACACCAGCTGTCTCTGTCTTGGTCTCTATCTCGGCTGGCGCATGTGTACGTCGGACTCCTGCCAGCAGAGAAAAGGAGTGACGGACGAATAAGCACACCAAATGCAGAGAGAACTAACGTGCAAAAATCGACCCGTGCAGTAAGGAATGGCAAGCAGAGAGAGGGGATTCCAACGACAACGAGCGTATGGAGATTGACGATGAGGAGGAGACGACCAGGAGGCTGGAGCGAAGCCGTGGACGGGTACGGAAAGATTAGGTATGGAGAGCGGACCTGGAGCACTTTTCGCGGCACGACGTCCGTTCCGCGATGTCTCAAAGTGGATGGGCTGGACAATTGGCTGGGGCGCTTGACGGTGCTAGACACGTCCAACGGTTCCGCGATGCACGTAAAAACGCGAGCTGGGCGCGAAAACCACTTAAAGATGTGGCCCGTGCTTGACGTGAACCCTGGTCAAATCGTTGTCTCGTTGCCTGGGGGTTGGGCGGCGACCGGCGGACCAAGTGGGGCACTGGAATGAGTGGAAACCGCAGGGTGCGTTTCTGGGATTCGCATGGCCAGTGAAAATGCTGTAGCAACTGAAGCGTTGAATGGCGTTCTGCTTAGCTAACTGTCCTGCTTAGCTCATCCTTGAGCCACCCGTGCCACTGCGGCTGGTGACAGAGCAGACCCACCTCACCATCTACCCCCTCGTGCCCCTGAAGCCGCCCGGGGTAAGAAGCAGTCGGAGTGCTGCAGCCAGCCTGTCAAGTTGCTCACGTCAACGCCTGGCGCAATGCAGCCACTGTGGCGTCCCCACGTCCTGCTCTGTGTAACAACAGTGGATCGGAAGCGTAGGAGCTGTCCAGTGTCAGGTCTCGTGGTCTGGGCCGGCTCATCCCCCTTTGTCACTGGATGATTATCCGTCACTTCAGCTGAGCTTCAATTGAAATACCTGACTGCACCAAACTGATCTTCCCCAAAAGCTAGGCTCAATCGCCCGAAAACGTCTGCTCGGAGCGTCGCTGCCGGAGCTTCCTTTTAAATCGAATCTCAACGCTGCATCGAACCTAGCTTCGGGCCATTGGGGGGCCTAGAATATCAAGCCACTTGAATCGACGTCAAGAGCCACAACCACAGACACACCAACCCGTCCAGTTGTACGACCGTACAATCGTTTCCCGCCGAGCGCCAGAAAGACCCTAATCTTTCATCTTTCCATCTCATAGGTAATCCCGTGCGTTCCTCGTCTTCAACGCCATTGCCTGGCCTGTCCTAAATCATGGTGTCTATATTGAGGAGGATGCTAAATGTCAAGGATCGAAAGGCTCGTCGAGCGTCGTCGCCTGCCACTACGTCCAACATCTGTGTTTCTCAGACTACTCTCGGCTCCAAATCCACTACCGAGACCGGCCCCAGGACCGGTCCCCCGCGCCGCGCCATGTCCCAATCGATCCTCATGCAGGCCAACTTGACTGGCAATGGTATGCTCCTGCGGCCCATCCTGGTCTGACGAGCCTATAATTGACCGCCGTCCAGCGAAGCTCGAGGCCGTCACCAGCTTGATGAACAAGCTTGGTGAGGATCTAAAGAGCGTCAGCCTGCTTCCGCAGCGTGAGTAATTTGACTATACTCTTTCCAAAGCTCATATGGCTGATTTTGGCAGAACGAGACGCCGCCCTGGAAGAGCTCAAGATCTATGGACGGGATCCTAGGGATGCCGGCCCCATCTTTACTCCTGAGGTGTGACCTATCATTTACAGCGTTATCATCTAAAGCTGACGCATCGCAGGGTATTGAGATTCTCACGAAGCATGCCTTCAATAGCCCCTCGAGCTCAACCTCAAGAGCTGCATTGAGGGTTCTTGCAAATGCGATGCTGCTGAACCCACAGACCCGGCAGATGTTCGTTGATCTCGGTCATGAGGATAAAGCTTGCCAGAAGTTGAAGAGCGACAGCTTTGATGATGAATTTCTCGCCTCCAGAGTCATCTTCCTTACGACTTACGAAACGAACATTGATCTCCTTGGTCTCATTCAGAAGCACGGTCTCGCGGAGGCCGTGGTAGGGCAGTTGGGCAAACATGCAAAGTTACTTGCGAAGGGGCAGAACAAGTCACCCGTCGACCCTATGGAAGACATGGCGTTGAATGAGATTCTGCGCTTGCTGTTCAACGTGTCTCACTTTTGCTCCTCTGAAGCATCCGCGTTCACGGCCAGCATACCTCATATCATAGCCTTGTTGTGGAAGCAGGACATCTCTCCCAAGAAGCCGCTTGACCCTCCTTTTAACTCCCTAGTCAACGCGCTTCTCAACTTGAAGCTTGAGGACGAGGACATCCAGTCGTCCATCTACCCAAAGAATGAGCCCAAGAAGGTGTCCGAGAGGCTGATCGAGCTGTTGGACCTGTCATTAAAGGCGTACACGGATAATGAGCTGGAGCAATTGACGACACCCCTCGTTGGCGTCCTGCGGAGGGTACACGATGGTGCCCCTGAGGAAGTGAAGAAGTATATCCGCACAACTCTTCTCCCAACTGAAGAGGACAGAAAGGAGGTTCTCGGCCGTGGTACGTCCCTGACGTCCAGACTGCTGCGTAACTCCACCAACCCCATGACCCCGCAACTCCGAGACGCTATCTCACATCTGCTCTTCGACATGTCCGACAAAGATGCGTCCAAGTTTGTCGAAAACGTGGGTTACGGATTCGCGTCCGGCTTCTTGTTCCAGAACAACATCCCCATTCCCGCCAATGCTTCCGAGGCATTCAGCAGCGGAGATGGCCAGCGACATGTCAACCCCATTACGGGTCAATTCATCGACAAGGAGAAAGACGTCGACGTTCCTGAGATGACAGAGGAAGAAAAAGAGAGAGAAGCCGAGAGGCTGTTTGTGTTGTTTGAGAGGTAAGTTTGCTCGTCCATGCATACAGTCCACCACACTAACGCCTAGCAGATTGAGAAGAACAGGCATCGTGGATATTCAGAACCCAGTGGAGCAAGCTGTGAGATCAGGGCGTTTTGATGAATTGGGAGAGAACAGAGTGGAAGAGTTGGATTGATAGGATTATGGCAGAAGGAACACGGGAAGATGAGATACAAAGCCAGCATCAGGAAAGTGCCATGACGGCAAATTTGCGTGGCCGCCAAATCATGCTTCATGTCGGTCTAGATTCGGTGTGACACATCTGCTTGAGGTCTGGTGTCAAGCTGGCTCGATCCAAGCACTGCTCGCTTTTGATACGACCAGCACCTTCTGTTGTCTAGTAAATACCTACGTACACTGTGTTGTCCGAAAGGCTACTAGCAGTCATGTTTCGCCCAACAAGGCTGCAAGGTGAAGCTTGGTCACCTCCCGTCTTCTTTGCCCGTTCCTCCATTGTTTCGACCGGCATCAAAGAAAGAGTTGTTATTGTATTTGCTTATGTTGTGAAGCATTCTGTTTTCAAACTCTTCCCAGTGCCCTTTCCCCCTTCTCCTAATTTTTACGGCCTGGTCAGCGGCTGGCTGGGTGGGAACTTCCCTCGACTGAGAACCGAGGCGGTCTCTCTATTGACACCAGGCGCGACCTTTCACCCGCTCCTGCCACCCGCTCCTGCCACCCGCTCCTTCCCTCTTCTCAGGAGTACCTCAGGCACAATTCAGATTTACTTCTCTCACCCCACCCTGACCAAACTTCTCCCAAAATCACTCTCACCTCAACACGACTCGTAAGAACGCGACTCGCAGAGGCGTCGACGAGCATCAGCCCAATAGCCTTTTCTCACTCAACTCCTGCGCCTTACCACTTCTACCATCCTTACCCATCGATAATCACCAACATGTCGAAGCAAACGGTGTTTAAGGGACGCGATGAGCCCATGACCCAGGAACAGCTCGCCGCGCTGGCCGCCGAGGCGGCGCAACAGTAGGAACAGATACACCATCCCCATTTTTGGACGGAGCACTGATGGAAAGACAGCGCCGAGCAGGAAGCCGACATGGGGGATGACACCATCCCTCAGATCACGTCGGATATCATTCCAGGCATCAAAAACAATAGCTCTGATGCCGACGATGCCGCTCCCGCTCCGAAGCGCAAGCGTGGCCGCCCCAGCCTGGCTCCGATGAAGATCAAGCGTGAGGACTCTGTAGTGCGTCTTGACGAGGTGGAAGCTTTTCAAGGAGGTTCGTCTTCTCAGTATGGCACTCCTCTTGGCACTCCAGAATTGCCTGCCACGTCTCGGGTAGCGGGAAAAGCCAAGCGCAAGTTCGAGCAAGCCTCTGCCAATGACACACAGAAAGCCGGTGTTACGTTCATCTCTAGAGCACAGGCCGCCAAGAAGTCGAAGAACCCGAACGTCGACGGCCATGCTGTTAACAGCGACGAGACTGAGGACGACCCTAAGAGACAGAAAGAGTTTGAGGACGACACTGAAAGACAGAATGAGAGCGAGAACGATGGGGAGGAAGAGAGCGTAGAGGGTAACGACGCGGTCAATGATCAAGAGGTCCCCGTTCAGACCCCCAGTCGCGGCCGCCCCCGGAAGAACATCGCCGCTGCTGAGGCTGACCCTCCGAAGCGCCGTGGTCCAGGTCGTCCCTCAAAGACCCAGACTCCTACAACGTCCAGCAAGGCCACCAGAGGCAGCATTCAGAGCAAGAGACACCGCATTTCAGTACGCCTCAAGATCTTGCAGCTAATCGAAGTGTCCCTGCAGACGAAAACCGGTCTCTCCGATCTTCGGGCAAGAACACCGACGCGACCAAAAAGGTATTTCCCTTTCATTCACTCGAAATGGCAATATGTAGAGACACGGCTAACAATACTTGAAGATCTCAAGCTCTCACACGAGAGGTGTAGCCCAGGTGAAGAAGACACCCAAGAAGCGCCCCACTGCTGTGCGAGCTGAGTCCGAAGACGATGAATATGAGGTCGAGCGCATCGTTGGCGTTGAGCCCGCCAAGGGCAAGAAGCAGAAGAAGTACGAGGTGAAGTGGAAGGGCTACTCCAACAATGAGAACACTATGGAGCCCGAAGAGAACCTCGCGAACTGCAAGCACTTGATCGCTGCGTTTGAGAAGAAGCAATCCAAGGCTGTGAAGAAGTCTTCTGGCTAGCCCGGGGTTGCCAGTTGTGGCAGCTATGTTGCGATGGATCTGGCATTTCTGCTTTACATCACGCGGCCTTGCAGTCGACTCGACAAAGGCATTTTGATATCAAGCTATTGCTGAATTCGGAGGTTTAACGTGGTACGCGGGGGCAACGTATCGGGAATGGGATGGTGGTCGTCGGCAGGGATGTTTGCTGTGCGGTTGGCCGACTTGGCTTTTATTTCATGCAGTCTTTCTTCGTTCTTAGCTAGGACCTTAGCTCCCCGCAAAAGTTTCCGACTGGTCCAATTGACTGCCACCCCTTACGTCTTTTTCAGGGTTTATCAGTGACCTCAACCCTTCCGTCAACGTGTCGTGTCAGTGTGGACGTCAGCTCAACAATCTTCGCTCGTCTCCCACCTCTCTACCAGCCCGCACCTTCCTGGCGCAAACCTTCCGGCGCAAAATTTGGAATCGCCCACGATCCTTGAACGAATCTTTTTCCAAATAAAATTCACGCCACGCCGGCACAACCCCGCCCAGCCCGACCTTCACAATGGATGCCGTCCGCTCCGCCCTCCAGCCCGTAACGCACAACCTCCCCGCCCCGATCCGCGACCTCGGCGTCTCCATCATCGGCGAGCACTGCTACAAGTCCCTCCTCCTAGACATCAACGTTGAGGATGTAGACTGCATCAAACTCGGCCTGTCCAAGGGCATCGGCCTGGGCATCGTCGGCGTCTCCAGTATCGTCAAGCTGCCGCAGATCCGCAAGCTCACCTCCTCGCAATCCGGCGAGGGCATCTCCGTGCTCTCCTACCTCCTCGAGACCGCCTCCTACCTCGTCTCCCTCGCCTACAACTACCGCAACCAGTTCCCCTTCAGCACCTACGGCGAGACGGCGCTCATCATGGGCCAGAACGTCATCATCACCGTCCTCGTGCTCAACTACACCGGTCGCGCCGGCCTGGCGGCCGTCTTCGTCACTGCTCTGGCTGTGGCGATGGGCGCGCTCTTCACCGGAGGCCTGGTTGATATGCAGACGCTGGGATACCTCCAGGCCGGCGCGGGCGTGTTGAGCGTCGCGAGCAAGGTTCCCCAGATTCTTGCGATCTGGTCTGAGGGCGGCACTGGACAGCTCAGCGCCTTTGCTGTAAGTTTTCTCTCTCTTGTCTCTAGCATACTAGGCAAAACGCTTATCAACTGTTTGCTCAGGTCTTCAACTACCTCCTCGGCTCCCTCTCCCGTATCTTCACCACTCTCCAGGAGGTCGACGACAAGCTCATCCTGTACAACTTCATCGCGGGCTTCCTGCTCAACGCCGTCCTCGCCTCGCAGATGGCGTACTACTGGAACGCGCCCTCCGCCAAGGCCAAGGGCAAGCAGAAGGTCCCCATTGCCGCAGCCCCTGGCATCGCTGCGCCGTCAGCTACCTCGACTGCCATGTCCAAGAAGGCTCCTACCACGCGCCGCCGCGGTTAAGCGATGAATTCGCAGAGTGGGTATTGGAACGGTGGATGTTGGTAGATACAATGCTGTTAATATGTAATGCAGAGCACATTTCTGAAAGACATTTTGTGTGGTTTACGTGATGTGTGTGTGCTTTGTGAGGCCGGCCATGTCTTGCAATACCTCATTTGTGTGAATGCAATCTGCTTTGGGTTGAAAATCAGACGTATAAGAAGGTGTGAACATTGTAGGAGACCTCACTCATAATCGATTGACTCGAGAACCATCTCAGTAGCTTGGCAAGTAAACAACATTATTGGTCTTCGACTTGTAGTCTGAAGGAAGTTTCAAGATTATCAAGCCGCCGTGCCGCGTGTGTAGTTCATCTCAAGGATACTCATGCAGTATCCTACAAAGATACCATATCTCGAAGTACCAACGGCATGCCTCCAGCATTGGGTGGGAACTGGTTTAGATTGCAGTCAGGATCGCTCGGGCGGTCCTGCCTAGAGCAAACTTCAACGCTAACTTCCGTTCCGATGTCGATGCTTCATTTCTGACGGCTTTCCGCCTCATCTCAGCCAGTATTTAAGCGAATCCTTACAGAAAGGGATCATCACGCCAGAGATGGAGGATTGGAATTGCAGTTGTAATCTTCTTGTTCCACAGCAGTATGCGTGTGCATTTACCTGGTTTCCACGGTCCAAACATTGGGAAAGACGAGAGGCATGCATCGTCAACGCCGTCTTTGAGTTCCGCATTTTTGGATTTATTCGTCACGAATATTATCCAGACAATCACCACACACGAAGTAGGCGCCGAAGCTCTGTAAACGTACATGTTCGTCTTGGATGTACCCAGGAACAAGAGCTTTCTTCGGCCTCGATGAAGACAAGCACTGGGTCTCCTTGTGATTTGTCTTTTGGGAACCTTAGTATTAAAGTGTCTGAGACTTGAATACCTTCAATCTCAAATCATCTCTCCCAACTTGAAATTTTCAAATGTCTCGCCATAGCTTTGGAAGTGCCTCTGCTAGTATTCAAAGGAGGACTGCAGCATCTCTCAAGTAAGCCGCGACAATACACTTCCCGCTCTATGGGATGGAAACTGTACTGGACACTCCCGTTCGTCTCGGGTCGTTTGAGCTGCTATTCGTCGAGCACTTGCTGCACATTGAATGTTCCATGCATCAGTTGTGTCCGTTGTCCGCCACGTCCTGCTTCGAAAGAGAGGGCAACTACGCAATTTCGCAGCTCGTGATTTGGCAACAGTCGCGCTTGGTATCGTGGGTTTCACTTCCAACATGGATGTGCTGCTGCGGCGTGAAGCACGCAGCTCAATCAGCTTCTACAATGTCGAAGTCATGCTACCAATGGAGTATATTGTCCGGCTGTGAAAATGTTGACCAGAAACCCAGTTCTTAAATACAATTCAGTGAGAATCGCATGAAGCTACAAGAGAGTACGTTTCACAAGTTGTCCATTGAAGGCCAGTAGAAGAAAAAAAAAAGTACGAGGGTTGTGAGAGGCAAGATAGACCGCCCAAGAATTCGAGCATTTCACTGTCGTCCAGTATCGTCATCGTCAGCGTACAGGTCGAATAATCTATAGATGATACATTACAGACGGCTAAGACATGCTCACAACGTGGCCGAAGTCGGTAGGTTGGCCTTGAAACCGCACGCAAGAACCGAGGGGTGGTCAGACTCAGCATAGGATATGATGCTTTGAAAGCTCATTTTTCTGTGGCAAGCATTGCTTCGCTACTGACTCCAGGACACTGTCCCGGCTGAAGAACAAGCAATATTTAAATGATAATGGCTTTGGCAACAAGGCACATACAAATTTACCATAGGCTTGTGACAGATTCCCACTCACTAAATCACGAGGTCCACTTCCACATGATATCACGGCAGACGCCAATGTGCGTGGTGTTTGTCATCATTGGGTTGGAACTGCAAAAATGTTGAGTTCAGCTGCGAATGTTTTGTAGTCTTTGGCGGCCAGTCGCGTGTCCGAATGCGGATTCCGCAGTCCATCATCTTTCTCATCGTATTCCACTTCGGCATTGCTGCATGCCTCCTCGCATGTGTGGGCTCAAGTCACCATTCTATTTTCGTTTACGTGGGCCTGGCAGCTCGCGACCATGCAGCAGTCTCAATGAGACCGGCAGGAGCTACGGTCAGAATGACGTCAAACAGAAAGCGCAGTTGTAGGTTCAGGTTGAGCGCCTTCCCATGCGGCGTTTGATGGGTCGCCCAACGAGGCAAGAAGCAGAGCAACTACGTATGACGTAGCAGGCTCAGCAAGGCTTGCCGTTTGAGGAACGTGGGCTGCCTTATACGAGAGCCCATATTTGTGTGGCTTTAAGGGGCGCGATGGCTTTTCTGCGCCTCTGCCGATGACGCCCGCCCCGAGTTCGAGAGACTGGGAACCGCTGCGGCCATTCCCAGATGTAGATGGCGTCAAAGTGCAGGACTCGTTAGGTTAGTTAGGCTAGAATCCCGCAGAGTCGTGCTGATTCAAGGTCTCGGCCCTCGCGTAGAAGCCTTCACAGCAGGATCTCCTGTCAGGTGACTTCACAGAGCGCGCCAGAGCTTGTGTTCCGCCGCGAGAACGGCAAACATCTTCTCCGATAGCTTCACATGCAAATACACTGGGAATCACGGAGACGAGGAACGAAAATATTGTGTGAACAGAACCGTGGATGAGTTGAGACGGGGAGGGTCAGGTGCCTCCCCTCTCCTGAACGAGGCCGTAGCCTGAAGCAACGAACCAAACCAAACCAAACCGAACCAACGACCAAAACGAAACGAGCCAGCCGAGAACCAGACCGCCGACCCAGACCCATGATGACTAGGTATGCCCGTAGGCAGGGACCCCCCTCCAACTCCAGAAATTCCATCGTCATTCTTTGACGCCGTGCGTCTTCGTCATTGTCGTCGTCTCCGCCGTAACTGTGATGTATGGGTTAGTGAGGGACGACGACGAGGGACGAAGGAGTCTACTCACTTAATCCAACAAATGTTCAAAAAACAAAAAGAACGAGAGCATGTGGCTCAGTGCCGGGTGGCCGCCGTAATGATGAGTACGACGACCACCGCGATGCACCAGAGGGCGAAGCCTCCGAACATCATCATGCGCATGTTGCGCCGTTGGCCGTGGGAGAGGCCAGAGCACTCTCCTTGAGTGATGGCCGTGAGCATTGAGTCGGCTCTGCACGAGGTCATGGCCCATCCCACGAAGGGGATGATGAGGGTGATGGCCATGACCCCGCGGTAGAAGAGCTTGGAGCGCCGTTGCGCGCGCTCCGAGAGCATGTTGGGGCCGGCAATGCCAGCCAGCTCCACGTCGGTGCTGATGACGCGGGCCCCCTCCCTTGTGAAGAGATGGGGGGAGCCCTCCCGCGCCCGCTGGTTGGCGAGGGCGTCGGCGGCCGCTCGGTGTGTGACGCGAGCCGCCTTGCCGCTCGCCGCGGTAGGAGCCCTCTCCTGCAAAGGAGAAGGGCGCGCGGGCAGCCCCGACGTGGGCTTGTTGCCCCAAGTGTTTTGGCGATGGGCTATTTGAAGAGAATCAGATGCTGTTTTGAGCGACGAGAAATGGAGGCGTTGTTGAAGGGAAAATTGGAAGATGGGGAAAGTTGTGGGCGGAAAGAGGAAGTAGGAAGAAGATGGAGGGATCGAAAGCCCTCGCCACAAAAGAATTTGTAGTGAAAGGGCTCAGGGCAAAGGGAGGTAGGGCACAAAAGGGCGGGTACTTACAAGAGAAGGCCTCGTGGTAGCTACCGTTCTTGGTCTGACTGAATTGTGAATGGGCAGAGTCCTTGCGGTTGTCGGGACGCGAGAGACCATAGCTGCTGTCTTGAATGGAAGAATTGGGGCGCATGGTAGGTGAGACGAGGCTGCCAGACAAGGTATGATCCTCCAGGCCACTTGCGCGACGTACAGCTTGGATTCTGGATGCATCCTCTCGAGAGACTAGAGGGAAGGGGAACTTGGACTGGGAGAGGCCACTGAATGTTTCTCCTGTGTCGCTGCGAGGACGGTAGCCAGGGTGCTGCAAAGAAGGGCTGAGGGAGTCCAATTCCACATCATGCCAGTCCTGTTGTCGACGAGTAGGAGGGACAGTGGGCTGAGGGGGTGTAGGGAAACCCAAGTTGGGGAAGGGAGACAGTGGCGACGTCACGGGCTGCGTGCCAGCAGTTCTTTTCCACCAAGGGCCTGTGGCGGATGGAGCGCGACGAGCTTCGTGGGCGTTGGGATGCTGAATGAGAACCCTGTCAGAGACATTGGCAATGCTGCTTCCAGTCATGACTCTGCCGACGGCGCCAGTAGGGAATTCGCGATCATCAGTAACAGTGCGCCAATCTTCTTCTCCATCAAAACCAGCTCTCTCATCTGCAGTAGATGCCATGGCAGCCATGTTGGTGTTGTCAATAGCGCTGTAGGGCTCAGCTGCCGGCGTATTGATGTCATCCGGACCATGGTGCTGGGCGGCAACGGGAACCTTGACTCCAGATGAAGTGACCTTC
The DNA here is from genome assembly GCA_020226115.1 of Colletotrichum viniferum. Taxonomy (NCBI): domain Eukaryota; kingdom Fungi; phylum Ascomycota; class Sordariomycetes; order Glomerellales; family Glomerellaceae; genus Colletotrichum; species Colletotrichum viniferum. The sequence continues at coordinate 1,915,134 of JAGFBE010000008.1, forward strand.
CAGGAGGGCTGGATTGCTGGCGCATGGTAAAATCCTTGCTGCTGAGTCTTGGCTGGGTTGTTAGGCGAGTTGCGAAGATCGTGCGTGTGGGATGAACGAGTACGGTTCACAACAAGGCCGGATGAGGGTTGACTGATCCCAGTAGCGTGATGAAGAGCTTGAGACACTTCTTTCTCCGCACTGAGTCGTGTGACCTTCTCCTTGTACTTGAGCTGGAGTTCTTCAAAATCGTCATCTTCAGACTCTTGAGATGAACAACCTGAGAATGCGTGAAAGGGGTTGAGCCGGCTGGAGGACGCCGTGCCATTGTCTTGTGAGTTGACCCGACTCTCTGAGGCTTTGGAAGCTTGGCCATTATGCTTTGCCTCAGTCTTTGTCTCCACCGCTTTGGCAACAGGCTGGGGCTGGGGCTGGGGCTGGGGCATTCTGGGGAAAGCTGGGGAACAACCCGTGAAGGGATCAAGAAAAATAGGAAAGCGCGTGACATTCTGGCTAGAGTGAGTGGTGTCGAAGTGGCCAAATGAGTCCTTCGACTTGGGAAGATCGTCGAAGTGAGACTGCGGATTTTGCTGGGAGCGGTCTTGGGAGCTCGTGGCAACAGGCGGAGGAAGAGTGGTGCGTGAAGCCATGATGGGAGACGACCTGGGCTCGAGCTTGACTTCGGGAACGGGCTCATCATCAGATACCTGACCCAAAGAAATAGCGTCCTCGGGATAGATGTAGGAGGAATCTTGCCAGTTGTCGAGGGCATTTCGGCTGGCGAATGGGTCATCTGCAGGGTGCGGCTGCTCTTGCTTGGCCTTGGCTTCGGGCAGAGACGAGATCGAGGTGTCGATGAAGGCGTACTCACCATCAGATGGGTAGACAGAAGAGGCGCGAGGGTCCTTGCTGATGGTCTCTCTCTTGGCTTCAACGGCAGATTGGGCGGAGTGGGTTGTAAAGTTGGTGCCATTGCCGGACTGAGTGCCGGTACTGGGAAGCTCTGTCTCCTCGGTCTTCACCTGGCTCTCTGGCTCCTGGGAATCCTTGGACCGATTGGCATCACTCAGAATCTGCTCAACTTGCTCAAGCTGCTCTTGGGTCAATCGCTGGCCGTTTCCCAGGACCGTCTCGAAGGGAAGCTTGGGAGTAGGCGGCGCAATGTTCCGGTGAGCTTCGTTGAATGAGCTGTACAAGTTGCGGTTCGGAGTGAGCGAGCGCTTGGCAGGGCGCTGCATGGCGTTAGGATCAAGCTTTTGGGATGGATAAAAATAGAAGGTGCGAAAAAACTTTACCTCTTTGGTCTTCTGCTTGTCAGCCATTGTGGAATCGACTGGGATTGCGGCTTGTGAAGTATTGAAAACGGATCCTCAGTTCTGCCTCTCGTGAAGGGGCTAAAAAGTGCGCGATGGGGTGAAGATCGTCTCGCGCAGCAATCTCAAAGAGATGAAATGTGCGTCGTACGAAGCCTTCTGAGAGATATTGATACTGAAAAGAATGTGATCTGATCAGGAAGGGGTGCAAATCAGACTTGTGACTGGACTGCCAAAGTAAAGCTGCTTGACCCCCAAAGGATGCGCCACAAGGAGACGCGTAAGAAATTTGTGAATGGGGAAAAACAAGGCCAGAAAGACTGTCGTCAAGGGATGTGAAGAGGGGAGGATTGCCAAAATTTGGTCGACAAGGTGTGGAAAGAATAAATCTCGCCCACGCTGTTGTAGATGGGAGAGGTGGTGGTGGCAGTGTGGGAGAGTGGGAGAGTGGGAAGGATAATTTGTTGTGGGCGGAGCAAAAAGAGTTGTGTCGCGAGAAGAGAAGAGAGGGAGGTCGGCTGCCTGGCGTAGCTCCTGTCTTCAACGGAGGAAGGAGCGTCGATTTTGGACAGGTTCGAGATGTTGGCCGCGAGTGGTGATACTGGTTGCTATGGCTCAGCCCGGGACTCGCTTCCAGGAAAGCGCCCCGCTTAAACACGGTTCAGGACGCCAGTCTTCTGAAAATGCCCCATAATGAGAGTTAAAAGCCTGGCGAGCTCACGGTGTGCAATCAGACCTAGTGTATGATGGGAGGATCTATTTCAGCATGCATAGCAGGTCTATTTGGACTCTTGCTGAGCCCCCAGTCCACACGGACTCCGTACCAACGTGTTGATGAATCTACGCCGCTTATTCTGGCAATTGTAAGTGCGCAATCCCATATGGATGGATGTTTCCCTCCAAGGATGGAGGCTTCTTGTGGATCAGTGTCAGTGCGGATGATGGGACCGAGGTGGGACCCAGAAGCATATTGCGACAACATCGCATCTTGATATCATGAACGACTGTGGACGGGTTCATCTAGAAAGCTGGAATTCAAAATGTATTTAAGTGGTGCATATATCATCATACGGGAGTTGGTCTACTCAGGCAATTTCGATCGGCTTGTAAGTCCATTCGCGCCAGGTCCGCCAGCGGCGTCAATCACGATGTACAAAAACAGCCCAAGGCCAAAGAAATCGATGACATTGGCTCTACTGGTCAAGTTCAGACCAAATAAACATGTCGGTTCTGTTGCGCGTCACAAGGCCTTGTCCACAGCTCCTTCCACTCATTGAAGATCAGGGCTTTGACGACCTCCCACAAAGCCCGATTGGAAAAAAGGAAGAAAAATTATCAAAAGACGAAAATAGAAACGGAATACAGCCTCATGCAGGTGGAAAGTCTGCTGGAAGGTGCACCTGCCTTATTATTTACAAGGTTTTGAGGCGTTGCCGCCCTCGCAACGCTGTTGAGGCCATCTCCATCTCGACAAATTTTGGGGAAGGAACGACATGTCGTTGGAAAGAGCAAACACACCAACCTCCTCCTGGTTAGTCAGCGGGGTCTAGACCCAAGGAGGCTAGTCCAGGCTCCATGGGCGATAGGCGATAATCATTCGCGATAAGAGCACCCCCCTGGTCGATGGACCCTGTCATCCTTCCACCTCTTTGACATGGCAGGACCCTGGACCATCTTCAGGCTCGTTTTCCTCATCCGTGTGTCGGCTCCTACGTCCCGGATTCACTCTCAGCATCGCCCTATCTTGGCAGCCATGAAGTTATCCGCACTTGCGACGATAGTGGTCACGAAGCGCATTCAGGGTCCATCAGGGTCCCGTCCAGCCTGATGGTGTCTCGGTAGCGCCCATCCCGGGCCACTTTTCCATTCCCATCTCCCTTCCTCCAGATCGTTGAAGCTTCAGCTGCTTTGGCAAGCGAAGCGACGGTCGTGAGACTAGTCAATCACTATCAACCAAGATCAACATTTGAGGCTTGTAATCCATCACATTCAGCTTGGCAAAGTCATCGTACAAACCTAGGAATTAGACAATCGACACTGCTAGCTCGTTGCCGATCCACGACACACGAAACATTACTCTCAATCGTGATGGATCTCGGCACGGCAGCATCGCACGACGAACTCCAATTCCCCCTCATCTACCGAGAGGGGAAGTCGGGATACAGGCATCGATGGTTTCCTTCCCAAGACTCGGAGAAGCTGGCGCATTAAAGAGTCAAGCAGATAGAGTTCGGCCTGCCCGCAGTCCGTGCTCACAGGTCTCGTCCGAGCCTAAGGGACCGAAGAATGACAGACGCAAGCACTCAATGCGTTGCGGGCCTCGAAAGACAGCTCTCCGGGCAGCTGGGAATACTTTCTTCGGCTCGACGTGGGCTCAACCCAGAAACACCAGTCACCAGCTGGGGGCGAGCAGGCAAGATCCTGAATGGCATCCCGCCGAGACAGCAAAGATCAGCGGAGTCTAGGAAGGATGGGACCCATACTTGGCGAAGACAGGGCGAAAAGCATTGTTTCGTCGGCGACTGTCACCAATGCAGCGAGCATCAAAATGCCGCTGTCAATCGACAGGACCCGTTCGTGGATATTCGCAGTCCCAGTGCATCGACAGCATTAACAACAAATATTCCGAGATACCACATGCATTGCAAGCACACCGCACCGCACCGCATCGCATCGCATCGCATCGCATGGCGCGCAGTGCAACAACGACCGGACGTGTGTCTCGCGACGGGGTGTAGGAGTCAGCTTCCTGGTCGACTTCGTCGTCTGTTTGGCTCTGCGTCGGAGGATGCTCCGTGGGTCTTTGTGGCCGAGTCGTCATGGACAAGCGTACGCCGTACGGATAGGCAGCACGAGCGAGCGAGCGGACGGCGGACCAGGGTGGGATGCGAAAGAGTGAGAGTGGTGTTGGCTTCCAACTTCTGTTGTTGGCAATCCAATCTCCAAAATATTGGAAGCCTCGAAAAAAGGAGGCGACCACAGACGACGACGATGTGCACGGGTGAGGCAACCAATGAGAGGTCGAGTCCGGGGTCGCGCAGCCAATGATGGGCGGCAAAAGTCCAGCCACCCCCCCCCGTTGCCGAACCCAACCAGATCTGTTGGACACGGCCGACCCTCGCCTCCCGCCCACCACTAATTACGCCTCCAGTTTCCAGTTTCCAGTGTTGTTCCCCCCCACCGCCCCAGCGGGTGTGCGTCCTTGCCATCCATCCCTCGCTCTGCAGCAGTGCGAGTGCTGCTGTGTTGCCGTCGCCGTCGCCGTCGCCGTCGCCGCGGTCGCTCCAATGCCTCGACCTGGACTCTTCCGCCCGCGCTCTGCACTGCATCCGGCGAGCCGTCGATTTCGGGTGGACTCGTGATCTCGAGATTCCTGTGCGGCCACGAGGTCTGGAAGGGCTGTCTGGCTGACGGACTGCATATATGTGAGACGGCGTCGAGCACCACGTCTCCTGCGTCATCAACATCAGCAGCATTAGCTGTGTCTTGCTTGCAGGGAGGGCGGCTCAGGGCAATTGAGATTGAGGCGTGCAATGGCAGCCTTCGAGGCTTGCAAGGTTGGCAGCGCTGGGAGGGTAGGTTCGTCGAGCTCCAACACCAAGACGGCCCTGACGACGCCACGTTCCTTGCACCGGTCGGGGGATGGCAGCGATGGACCTCGCACTAAATCTGCGATGCGCAACGCCGCACACGCATATCCGCCTTAGCTCCTGCACACCGCTCGTACGACGGTCGTCTGCCATCCACCCAACCTATCGAAACCGCAAACGACCCCCAAAACCTCGTCCCGCTGGTTGGGATTCTGCATTGGAGCGCCGGCCAAGGGGGCCTAGACGGCCCATGCTACGCTGTGCGGCCCTGAGCTGGGTCTCTCCATGCATCTGTTGTTCGCCGAGAGAAGACGCTCTCTGGCTCTCTGGCGGGAATTCCCATCACTCCCCCATTCGCCTCACTACCCTACTCGAAACCGTTGTCTTTGTTTCGTTTCTCTGGCATGGGCTTCCCGACTTATCCATTCCTCGTTAGTTGCCGTACCCAGCCATTGGACGGACGCCGTCGTCCGTCACCCTTCTCCACCGGCATGCTCAATGCGATTTCCGGGCGCACATGACTCCAGGGTGCGAAGCCGCCCGTATTTCACTTTCAACCCCCCGGCTTGCCAACCCTTCTCCTACCCCGATCCTCCGAGATTTGCCCTTTCCCATCCATTTTCACCTTTTCACACCCATCTGCAACTCTCCAGACATGTTCAATGGCGTTTTGGGTGGTAGGAGGGGAGGCAAGGCCACTGTCCCAGGGCGAGGACAATGCCCTGAGTCCCGACCTGTACATTATGGGTGGCAAACGACGGATTGGTCATCTTGATGAAGACGATTTCTACGACACCTACGACCACCAGGACGCATTTCCTCAGCCAAAGAGGCCGAGATTATCACGTCTCATTCCCGACTCGGACCCCGGCTGTACACCACCACCACCACGCGGCTCTGTTCCCGTGCAAAACCTGTCTTTTCTGGTTATCCGAGAGCAAACATCGCCGACACCGCCCACGCCCGAATGTGCGGAACCCGATGTCAGCCCATCAGCCATGGAAAGGACCGCATCAGGTTTATCAATCTCATCCGACACCAGCATTTATAACCTCGCCGAAGATGAGGACTCGAGACTTCTGGACGATGATGCTGCTGCCCGAATGGTGGAGGATCGATTGCACCTCAACCGGCGCCGAGCGAAAGACACGCAGCGGGAGAGGATTTTGAGGTCGCTCATTCAACCACGGTCACGCCACGCCGAGTTCTCCATCGACAACGCTGCGTTGGAGAGTATCTTCTCTGCGGCAAATGAGATATTCTTTCACAACTGTCTTTCTCAGCGAGTCACCTGGGATTGGTCTCATGCGTCCAGCGCCCAGTACAAGGACCACATCATCGGCACCACAGCTCTTCGACGTTCCAAGATGGGAGGATTTGAGACCCTCATCGTGCTTTCGAACCCAATCTTGAAAGACAAGAAGTACAATCGACGGCTTCTCATCTCAACATTTTTACACGAACTCATTCACAGCTACCTATTCATCAAGTGCGGCATCAAGGCTCGTCACTGCGGTGGACACACGCCAGGATTTCGGAGAATCGCAGAGCTCATCGATATCTGGGCTGGGTCGGACAACCTGCACCTCCGCGACATGGAAGCTGACCTAGAGCACTTCCGTGAGGACGAAGGTCACTCCTGCGGTCACGGGCCGACATTTCCTGAGGCGTCTCCTCGGGCCATCTTCCACAGCTCTCAGGAGTACCTTTCGCCTCATCAGCACATTTACTACGAGCACCGATCCTACGAACATGACAGACCACGCCCCCACCACCAGGATCGTTGGGATTTTTGCATCAATGATCACCCAGAATACTTTCCTGTCAGTCGGGGTAGTAGTCCCACATCGACGATCCCGACCACGACTGAGGGGGAATTTGAAGAAGTGGAGCCGTTGGAGGAAGGCGAGATCCGCGAGAGACGTGGACGACTCTACTTCCCCGACGATTACGCCTCTAGCAGACACTCATCTGCTCACCACGAACGACATTATGACTCACACGACGGGCGATGGGCCCGTCCCGATGACCGACGAGGGCTGGTCTTAAGCTACAACAGCAGCCCCAGCTCCATCGTCACCATACGTTAGGGGATGCCGGAATGCATCAGCGGCATCGCCAGTCATTGTATATTTACATTTACTTTCATTTGTTTCGCGGGTCGGCACAACGGTGTGTCAAGTTTGAAAAGCATATTAGCATGGCGACGGTGTTATCAATGGTTTTGGCGGCGGCGGTCCTCCATGCGGAATCTACCAGGTGCATCTTTTCGGCTCAACATACGGACGGACTACTACTTTGTAATCCCTTTCCCATCATCTTAGACTCTTCTCCCCTGGCCTGGCCAGGATTTCTACATATCATATTATCAATTCTAAACCAAAGCAGTACACACCACTGCTTTCCCTCGTCCCTCCTTCCCAGCACATACCCATGTTTCTTTCACCATGCTACGCGGGACGCGCAGGACTTCCCAAACCCGTCAAGACCACCCCGCGGCACTGACTGCGGTCGGAATTTGAGTCCTGGGAATGAGCCCAGGCACCTTCTTTGACCCTACCTACACAACCATATGGGAAGGAAGGAACGTGCCCAACGCTGCGACATCTGGCAGCTGCGCCAGACGCACCCAAGCGCGTCAAGGTGCAAGAAACAAAACTTACAAAACGGACCTGTCACCATTATCACTTCAAACTCGAACAATTGCCAAACATCATTTCGACCGTTGCAGCAATTTTAAGATGGCAGAATCACAGAAGAGATCGAGAAATTCGCCACCGCGCTGCCAACACTCCTCCTCGATATTCCGAAAGAACGATCACCTGGTACAGACGCAGTCACACAACATAAACGACATCGCAATAACGTTAGCCGAGAGCATCGCCGGACAAGTGCAATGGACCGCCCGCGAGAAACCGTTGAGAGATAGCGTCGCCCGCATTCTGTCAAAACAAGGATCCGACAAAAGCCCGAAAATCGTTTCAGCCAGCACGATTTTTACCCTCATGAAATTGATCGATGAGCTTTGCTTTCCCGGCCTGCTCTTCCCCACAGCCCACTTGAACCACGCCTCGCATCCGGTGCTTCTCGAAATCGGACAATGGCGGGGTCGCGTGGGGTGGACTCAGGCTCTCCGGACTAAGCCTGGACTACGCAACACCAGTCCGAGCCCGAGCATCTCCATCCGTTTGAGCACGGTCCGCCACCATGCGGACGGCAAGACGGAGGCGCTTTCGCTCCGAGAAGTCATCCAAATCGCGATCCACGAAATGGTCCACGCCTACCTGATACTCCTTTCCTGTCGACAGAAGCAGTGCGGAACAGACTTTGAGACGATGCACCGAGATTTGGATGGGAGCGGGCATGGCCTCGCCTTCGTGGCGATACTGAAGGCAGTGCTAGGGCAAGTGCAAAGTTGGGCACCGCAATTAAAGGATTTTGGGATGACGGACGAGGCGATTGACCCATACGAAGATTTCAGCGTGAAGTTGTGGAAGAGGGGGGAAGGTATCGCGGCAAGGAGTAATGGCCAGAAGGTCTGGTGGCTTGCAGCAAGACCGCTGTGAGTTGAGGACGCGCGGGGTATTGACTAAGACTTGGTCTCCCGGACAACGGCATTCCGAGTGAACATATGGGATGGGACAACTGCTTTTTTTGGTATTCGCTCAAAGACTTGACTCACGGAACCGCACGGGAAATCGAAAGGGGAACGGACGGTTGTTTGTACAGTACAGGGTGGCGCGTAACAAAGCCATAGGACAAGACTGAACTCCCTCACGGGACATTCACACATTCAAGAGATCATAACTATGAGTTAAAATGAGAAGCAACTTATCCATCGAGGTGTCAAATTGCGGATATAAAACTGAAGAAGGCACCTTGGACTCCCCTGCCATCCCAAATCCCCCACTCAATGGTTGCTAGATCTCGTATGCCTTCGCGATTTTGAGTCTTGAGAGATCGAAAATTGATCAGATTCTGGAGGTTATTTGTGACATCAGTGCTTAGGCTCACAAACCAAGATCCCGAAAGTATGGAAGTCAGCATGGGCTCCAATTTGATAATGTTGGCCTCTCTCTTTCAACAGCTGATACTCGGCAATATCGTCCAACACGGATATGAACTCCCATATTGTCGTCGTTTCATTCGTCTTATCTTCGTACTCGCAAAATTCCCAAGCGCAAAGATTCGGAAGACCGAAGTATGAGCTGTCTTCGACCTCGAAAACGAGACGCTCGTGGCTCGTTTCATCAACTTTTTCAAATACATAGTACGATGCCTGCGCGTCGAGGACGGTTTGCTTTTGGCGCAGTCGACGATCGACGAGCCAGAGCCTCATATCCGGGGATGACGTCCAACTCTTCATGGCCGAAACCAGCCTGTGATATTTCAGCCAAGTCGTTTTATCCATGTTATCGGGATAATCGCGGTAAATTCCTTTAAGTCCGGTGTTAAAATCGCGTCTCCAAAAATACTGATATTCTCGGAGGCCATCGATGGTCAATGAACTGTCGAATTCGAGGGCTATGTGTTTGACCATGCTGCTCCCGACTAGCCGGGGTGCAAATGGCAGGAGCTTGGTTATCACCCATTCAGTGTCTATGATGACGTCCCACACCTGCAGAAGTACTAGGTCCTGGCAGGGAAGAACCATGAAGCACCGGGGGCTTCCACGACTGTCGACGCTGAACATTGCCGGGAATTCATCTATTTTTACAGTGAATTCCGGTAGGTGCGAGTGTTGAATCGGGTCCATTACTTTTGAACAAGCGTTGACATACTTGGACCACTTTTCGACGTTATAGTGACGGCATATTGCCATATGAGACTCTTTACATGCGGTGAGGAGGCCTCCATCGACGACGTACGTTGACGGATTCCCCGCGGTCCAGGAATGCGGGGATGTGTCGTTGGCGGGAGTCGGTGCGCCAACGAATCGGCGATCGTCGCGCATCTTCTTTGCTAGGTGTCGAGGAAACGTGTTAGAAGTAGGCCGATGGTCGCGGTAGTTGTTTTCATCGATGTAGGTGAAGATGTGGACGCCTCGGTAGCCGGGTGGGCGAACTGCGAGATCCCAGATTCGGTCTCGCATCTCTCCGGGCAGCATGGAAAACTGGTGGAATGTCTGGGTGGTCATTTCGGTACTTGGCGTTGTAGAATGTTCTAGATGTCGTTGTTTGTCGCTCATGACATGTCGATATTGCAGTTGGGCAAAGTGAAGTAGATTGCAGATGCCCACGAGGTTGGAGATTTTGAGACTGAGCAGCTTCTAAAGTTTTGCGAAAGTAAGTGCTCGCTGTGTTTCAGGGTGCGACCACGACCTTGTTTTTGGAAAAGAAAGAAAGTGAAGTACCTTGCGGTCCGGACGGATACCTTTTGCTACTTGGCCACATAGGGGTGGTAACAGGCGTACATGTCCATCAAGGTGATCTTTTTGATCGATTTACAAACGGAGTTGTCTGTTCTCCTGGACAAGCCTAGTCTTGTATCATGGCATCTAAACTTCCTTAATTTGGAAAGGCTGCTACGAAATAGTTCAAGGGTGCTTAGATCTCTTTCAACTTGTGGTTCTATTAACAGAGAATATTATGTATGTAGTCTATGTCGGATTGTGTATGGTCTTTCCAGGGAATTAGAAACTTGATGAACCAACGATTGTAGTTTAGTTTGAATGTTTGACAGCCTTACAAAGCTTCAAACCTCATGTTGCTCAACAAGAAGGATGGCCTAGTGCTCGACCAACGGTCGCTCTCCGGCATCCAACGTCTCCTGAATACGCTGAGAGGGCAACCACTTCTCAGCAGGGATAAGCCACCATGAGAACACCGCGAAAATGGTGACAATGCCCATGATGACCGGGGCGTAGTTGAGTGTTGACGCCTCTACAGGAAATGCATATGGGGAGAACAGCACCGCCACAACCCAGCCATTCCATAAGACGGCGATCGCCTGAAAGGGGCGACTCCATTTTCCAAGACTCCACGCCGGCTTGGGGAATGTCTTGGGAGTCAGGAAAAGTCTGCCCAGACAGATGAGACCGTAGGCGGCCGCCGACGGTACACCTGCCGCGGAGACCAGCGAGGTGAAGGCCACGGAGGATGGGAGGATTGTGCAAGTGATGACGGAAGCCACTCCCCACACGACGAGAATCGCGTTCCTGGGTTGGCCGTCGACAACCTTGGAAACCCAGGAGGAGTACGGCAGGACACCATCGCGAGCGACGGCGAAGACCAGGCGAGAGGCGGCAAGGACAGCGATAGCAGTGTTCTAGGAAGGGTCAGTCTTCCTTCTGCGTTACGTGGGTCTGAATTTGACTTACAAACCACAATGCAATGATGCAGATGATGTTCATGAAGATGTGTGCCCTCTGGCCGAGAATGGCAGCGTACAAGGGTACGAACGGCTGAGCACCACCGTACGAGAAGAGTGTATCCGCGTCGGGCTGTATCAAGTCAGCACATATAACCGCTGATCTGTGTGATTTAGACTCACAACACAAAACAGGAAAAGAATGACGACAATGAAACCGCCAATGCCGCTGGTCACAGTACTCCAGAAGATGCCTTGTGCAGCCGCGATACTAGCGTTCTTGGTTTCTTCTGCTACATGCCCGGAGGCGTCGAAGCCAATGAGAATACCCGCAGTGGCAAGATACGAGAGACACCAGTTCCATCCTTCGGGCGCGCCGGTTCCGTTGTAGGTCGTCAAGAAGGCATCATGAGCTGAGCGGAAGCCGATGGTGTTTTTTGTGGCAACGGGCAACCAGATCATGTTCAGAACAAAGTCCAACAGGACAAAGCCAGTGGACAGGTAGAATATCCATTTGAAATAGCGAGCTGGGCTACTGTTAGCAGAGTTGCCGTGACACTGACATGGACAACCTACGCGGCAGCAAGTTCCAAATTGCGGCAGCGGCAAGCATTACTTCAGTCGCAGCCCATTGGACCGCCCTGAACTTGATACTTGAGCTGTCAGACGGGAAGTCCAAGTTGAAGACGACAATTTCCTGTTAACTTCATTAGCAACAATACCCAAAGCCACAGTCGGAGTTAAGCCATAACCGACCGAAAGCATGTAGTTGACAGCTCCCTGAGTGTTGCCTGAAGCTTTGTAAGTCTATGCGTCATAGAGTTGACAACAAGTTCTGAACTCGGAACTCAAAACTCACTGGCACAGAACGTTGTCCACGCAGTGGTACTCCACCACGCAACAATGAAACCAAGCAGTCTTCCATACTTGGGCCCTCCAGCTTCAGCAGCCCACAGGTAGATAGAACCAGCAAGAGGAAGCGACGAGCAAATCTCTGCGATGACAGCGGCGGTAATGAATGTGAAGACGCAGGTAACGATAAAACTCGTCCTGTTTGTTGTTCAGCATGCTTGAATTAGCGCAGTGCAGATTTGACCTTACCAGTAAGCCAAGTTTCCGCCAGCTGCAATTCCAGTCGAGAATGTCACGCGGACACCGCCAATGAAGTAAAGAGCAGCTAGTCAAGCTGAATTAGCGCGCGCGTTCTGTTGAGAGCTTCCGATGCGGAACTCACCAAAAGTTGTCGCAAAATTGTGGAAAACATTGAATGTTCTGTGTAACACCTGCAAATCAAGTCAGTTACCGAAACTCCAATAAGGATCTTTGCAACTTACAGGTTTGTAACCTAGGTTTTCCTGCAAAAGTCCCCAGTCAGCCCATACCCCGGCACCCAGTCAGTATGTGTCAGGTCACGCACCAAGATCCGTGTGTCTTTGCTAGACTCTCCCTCGGTGTCGCTGTTCGTGACACCCACGTCCTTGCTGACGGTGCCATATTCCCGCTGCGCAGTCATCTTGGCGTTGCACTCAAGCAGTCTTGGGTGTCCGTCCAAATCAGGCGAATTGCGGGATGTTCGGAAAGAGAAAAACACGCAAAATGGAGAATGCGCGCATCTTATGGTAGGTCCGTCAAATGACCCGAAAACTCGTCAGGTGGGACGGAAATACTCGGCTTTTGTTTTTAGTGAAGAGCGAAACCCTTCCAATGGCGGTAATTTTGACTCGCGTGATGTGGGACTGGACGACGGCATCGGCATGTAGGTACTAAACCGCTTTAGCAACACGCGCAAGCAACAGCCCTCTGTTGTTAGCGAGGTGAGCTCAGATTGCATGGAGATGGCTTTGAATTGAGAAGAATTCTCAGAGATTAATCTATTTTCCCGCTCTTTTTTCTTTGTATCTTTTCGGTTGGCGCATGCATTTTTCTGCGCTCACATTGACCCCAAATGTTGCGAATGTACAAAGGAGCTAGCTCCGCCTCCGGTAACACGGCACCCAGTTTTGGTGATGAATACTTCTCTTAGCTGGCTGCATGCAGCATCGCAAACTGAAGTCAAACAGTGAACGGCATGTCAGCTTATGCGACCCGGTGTCAAGTTTCATCAAACCCGCTGAAGGGCTGTTATCCGGGTTGGACTTCCAATTACGGAAATTCTGCATGGATTTGAAGAAAAAGGCAATCACGCAATCGGTTCTAGCAAGGTGAAATGATAGCGGTCAGACAATTGTCAGATAAAAGTCGCAGTGGATAATCTGAGTTGGAAATAAGTCGCCGGAGCTATTGATGCAATTTCGAAGTTGCCTCGGCTCATGCTCTGAACCTCTTCGTGGACAACTTGAACGCAACCGCACCTGCATATTCCCATTCTCTGAGAAGCAGGTAAACTTTACGGCCTTGGTTTGAATAATAATACTCAGTCATGGCTCTGCTTGCCGTAACACTTTTGGGCCTCATGGTGTTGGTGGCATTGACGATAGTAAAGGTGACAACGATCAATGACAAACACGTTCATCGGTCGACCGCTTACTTACAGCTCGCAGACCTTCACTAAGCTTCGCACGTTGTCTCTATCTCACTTACCAAACGCCGGCTGGGGAGCTAATTACTCACGTCTGCTATGGGTCTTCTGGCAAGAGTACAGAGGCAACGTTACCCTGAAGCTTCCCGAGCTTCACGAACGGCTAGGTGCTTATCGCCACTCAGAGGGTCGCTGCTGGTACAACGAGACTGATTTATGTGGCGACAGGTCCCCTTGTCCAGATAGGTCCTAACGAGGTCTCATTCTACTCCATGGAAATTTACGACGCAGTGCATAAGCTCAACAGTGGTTTCGTAAAAGACCCGCGCAACTATGGCGAATTCGTCCAAGACGGCCATCCAGCCCTTTTCTCAATCACGTAAGCTGACTTGCTGAACCTAAATGAACCATCACTGAGAACAATAAGTCATCCAGAAGAACATGCGAAGCGTCGAAGGATACTTGGCCAGTTGTACAGTCGCAGCAAAATTGGGCATTTGGAAGAGCTAATGCTCAAGCATGTGGACCATTTTGTTGCGATGATTCGCCAAAAGTTTGGTGCATTTGACATTGGACCGGCATGTAGAGCGCTTGAAGCAGACATTATTTGTACCTTGGCATGAAGCATCCCAGAGCTGTATCAAGACTGACTTGCTGTAGCGGAATTCTCTTTCGGTGAGGCACTTCATGCCATTGCTGCTTGGTCTAAAGAAGAAGAGCTCGCGATAGTATCCAAGAACGACCACAAAGCGACGTTGATGCCTTTGGTAGGTTCATCATCAACAGGAATGGAGAATCAACAGACTGATTTGATTAGCTTATGAACTTTCCGACGCTGTATGAGCTTTGGATTTCAATTGAGGACATCGTCTGCCGAGCTACTGGGTCGCGAGTCTCGTACAAACAAGGCCTTGCGCAATACGACCAGGTTTGTAACGTGTCGATGCCGCTCTATCCCCAACTTATGATTTTTTTAGTGGACACACGATGGCTGGACTCGCAACAAGCTCGCCGAGAAACCGCCATCCTCTGAATTTCCCAACTTGATCAGAGTCATGGTTGCAGAGGGAGTTCCATCCCAAACCGCACTGTCCGAAGCCAAAGAGAACTTGGGACCAGGAACAGACACAACTTCAGCTTCATTGGCACACACCCTGTACGCACTGTCCAAAAACCAAGTGTTCCAACAAGCGCTCTATGAAGATCTTGCTCGCGTGGGATTCCCAACCGACTTGACTGCTTTGGAAAACATTCCTCGACTGAAAGCCTGCGTGAAGGAAGGCGTTCGTTGGGCCGGTGCAGCTGCTGCGATGTTGCCCCGGGTTGTTCCAAAGGGCGGCGTGGAGCTTCTTGGTAAATTCATCCCAGAAGGGGTAGGTGCAGTTCATTATCGTTCTGTTTCTGTAATTGTCGTTTGTGTGATTCGCCTTGTCTCTTCTGTGTCTTCTGCGGCTCTTCTTGCCGTTTGTAAACGAAACGTTTGGTTTGCATCTTCTTTCAGTACTGTTCGACTTGTCCAAGAAGATTTGTCTAATTTACTAACCAGCAAAGATCGTGTTGACTTCATCGCCAATTTGGTATTTGCGAAACAAGTCTGCATTTCTAAACCCCGAGTTGTTCGATCCGTACCGTTGGGTCAATGAGAGAGGAATGGCAATCAAAGAAGACGCTCTTCGAGACAAATTCTACGTTCCATTCTCGAAAGGGCCAAACATTTGCATCGGCCCCCAGTAAGTCATCAATTCTCTGCATGATACAAAACCTATCTGACGTTTGATCTGAATAGCTTTTCCTATTACGAACTGTACCTCAGCCTGGCGAAGATCATCCAGAGTTTTGAGTTGGTTGCCCCTGATGAGTCTTCAAGTCACTCATACGGCCACGGCTGGATACCGGTAGAGCTGCCAAAGAGACGGGAATGGGTAGCTGCTGTGCCTACAGACCCGCTGCTCATCAAAGCTCTGCCGAGGAGACAGGTCGGTTGAGAATTGAGGTGACATACAGAATCTGCAGGCATCTGGCGGACAAGAATGTATGAAGCTTATGTGTTGCTGGAGCTTGGTACGTGTGGTACAGGAATCCGATTCTCCGAAACTGTTTAAGAAAAAAAAGTCAGAAGGGAAGAAAGAAACTGTTTGTCACAGTTTCAGCAAAGGAAGTCCAGCAAACAAACAAAGTCTAGAATGATGGGGTTTTATGTAGATCTTGAGGGCTCCGTCCTCCGTGATTAATGCGACGAAATGAGATTGCCATGAACTTCCACACGTGGGGTGAAGTCAGTTTAATTGTTCTCGGCCAATCTTCATAGAATCCCGCCGAAAATCGCATTCCAGCTTTGTTTCCCAGGTCCATAGTCAGTTCTATATCAGGTGGCTATTCCCCGCAGGTCACACTCAGATGGATGTCTACGTAGCGCGTAAGTAATCACTCAACAACGTAGAGCAGATTGAACGATAGCACTCGCCAAAAGCCATGGACAAGATCAACCCATGCCAATTTCACCCGCAAAACATAGGATATCTAGCACATCTGCCTTTGAAGAGAGGCTGCTACTTTCCCCATGACTTGATCAATGAGGTCATAGATGAGATTGAAAAGATACCGACGTCCCAAGATTTGATCCGCGCCCGAGACGAGCTCTGCCACGCCATAGTCAAAGGCTACGCCGAAAAGTTCAAGAGTGACCGTCCCAGTCACCACAAGCACATACGCAGATGCGCTGAGCTAATCGATCAATTGTTCTTTGCCGGTCAACTTACACAGACCGACAGGTATCGGTCGCAGAAAGACCGTTACTGTCTCGAAATCGACATGCGACTTTTCGACCCCGAGATGGCCACTTGGAGCATGTCATCGATCATCACGGATTACCTCGATTCCCCGCCAACTCGTGCACGCATTGACATCAACACTTATGGCGACTACTACAGTGTCGCCGACATCATCTGCTTTGTGATTCATGAGATGGCACATTGCTTCATCGACTTGTTCTCGTGTGAAGGCGGAGCTTGCAGTTGCATTCGTAGTCATTACACACAGGGAAGACATGGCCTGCATTTGTTTGATTTGTTGGACTCTATCAGGAGGGCGATTGCTTCTTGGGTGCCAGCCCATCCCAAGACGTCCGAATTTGCAAAATCGGATGCGGGCGAGTGCAGTCACCCGGAGAGAATTCCGCGCGTATTCCGCACATGGATCAAGAGAATTTTGTCAAAGCATAGAAAACCCATAGAAACAGAGGAACAGAGATAGAAGAGAAGGGATGCATTTGGTTCCAGTCGCGGTTGACTTTTGTGTCTGAGAAACGGGATTATCTATCCTATTGAGTGCTGTACTTTCACTGCTGAGTGCTCTTTGTCGAGCTAATTTGTAAGTTATTGATCTGGGATCATCTGATTTGTACGCAAAATCATAAATTACTCGCGATGATTTCTTCTACCCTTTGAGCCTAGCCACATCCACACTCATTTGCGTTTACTATTTCTAAAACCCCTGTTAATGCGCGATTTTCAGGTTTTTTGCCTGCTACTACTTTTACTGCGTTAATGTAGTTAATTAATAATACGTTTTTCGTTCTTTTTAACTAGCTTAATAGTAATTAAAGTTATTCACACTTAATAACTAATATTAAGTCCTACTAGCGTAGGTTCTAGTATTATATTTATATTTAGAAGTTAATTTTATTAATATAAAATACCTCTAGCTAGTAAGTATAGACTAACGTTAATATAATTTAGTTTAATATATAAACTAAAAGATCTAATATAATATAAAAGTTATATATATATATATAGTATTAGTAGAATATATTATTAACTGTATAATAGTTTCTAAAACGTTATTCTTATTATTTTTAGCTTTTTAAAGTATTTAACTAAAATTAGTTACTTTATAGTATATTTAATTATATCTAAAATATATTACTTTTAAGACATTAAACTAATTTTAGTTATTTATAATTTAAAGTTTCTATTAAAGTTATTTACTACTTATAATATATATAGAAGTATATTTTAATATAGAAAAAAACCTATTACTCTATTTTATAGAAAGTTAAATATAAATGAATATATTTATATTTATGGAGGACGTAGTATTTATAAACTAACTACTTCTTATATTATTACTAAACTATATAAATATATAACTATTTTAAGTTTAGTTTTAAATATTTGTCTAGTTAAAATACTAAATAATAGTAATATAATATAGAATATAGAAAAAAAAGAAACCTAATAATAATATTAATAAAGAAGAAGAAGAGTATAATAATTTAAATAAAAGTTTAAATAAAGAGGAGAATTGAATTTAACTTCTAGAGATAGTTAATATTATTAGCTTAAATAATAATCATAATAATAAAAATAATTTAAAAGTTAATTTAAATAATTAAGAAAACTTATTTAATAACACTAAGGACCTATTTATACTTATTAACCTAATATTACTACTAGAGAATTATTATTTTAATATCTTAGTTAGATTAAAATTTAATTTTATTAGTTCTACTAAATTAAACTTAAGTCTTAATATCTATAGTTAGTAGTTTAAATTAATTAGCCTCTCTTATAACCTTTAGTATTAGTTTTATTAATGAGTTATTGAAGAATAGTTAAAATAGAAGTTTAAATAAACGCTTAAAACCTTTAATATCTCTATTATTAATATATCGTTAAGCTATTATAGTAATCAAAAAAATAGCTTTTATAAAGGGTTTTGATTCTAATAGTAATAAATAGGTATTTTAGTATTAAGATTAGTTTATGGATATTATTCTTAATAATATAAAACCTAAAAAGTAGTTAAAGTTTACTTTTTAGCAGAGTATTGACTACTACATACTACAGTACTACAGGACTACATGTAGTTGTAGTATGTAGTATACTACAAGGAAAAATCCAGTACTATAACTACACTACATACTACTGTAGTTGTAGTATGTAGTATATTACATACTACAAATTATACTACATTTTAGCTATAATATTATATATAAAATTATATATTAATATTAATATTAATAAGTTACTAATTAAATAGTTATTTTAATTAAAATATAATTTAATATTAAAAAACTATTAAGATATATTTATTAATAAAATATATATATAATTAAATATATATATTAATTATCATTAATAATAATTAATATATAATACTATTATATATATTATTATTCTTATTAATTATTAATTAAATAATTATATAACTAAAAACTACTCTTTAATAACTACTAGTTAGTTAATTAGAATTAAATAACTAATTTTTAAAGTATAGTATGTAGTATTATACTACATTACTACAGATTTAAAGGTGGGGCTGTAGTATACTACAAAATTAATAAGTGGGGTTGTAGTATACTACAAAAAAAATTTGAATACTACAACTACACTACACTACATGTAGTATGTAGTATACTACGTAGTTGTAGTACTACTACGTAGTACTTGTCATAGCTCTGCTTTTTAGTTATTTAGTACTAATTAGCTATTTTAGTATTATATATTATACTTAGTTAACTATTAATAACTAAATAGAATACTATCTATATTATTATTATATTATTCTCTATATATATTATATAAAATATAATAAATATTAGTTTAAAAAGTATTATTAGTTATTTATAGAACACTTAAATTACTTAGCTATATAGTATACTCTAACTAAAGTTATAGTAATAAAACTTAGAGTATTATATAGGAGGTTTCTAATTCTAAATAACTTAAGTAACTAGAGAAGATATCTATATAACTTATAATATCTAACCTTTAGAAACTTAAAAAGAATAAGTAAGTAGCTTATACTAATTCTTATAGTAGATAAAAATATATATTAAATATTAAGTATAATAAAGTACTAAATAGAAATAATCTTTTTTATTACTTTATAAAAAGAAAGTTTAGCTTTATATATTATTATTTTATATAGCTAATATTATATAAATAGGTAGTAGAGATTATAAGAGGAGAGATTAACATTAATTAGCTAACTTTAGAAATATTAAAAGAGATTAAAAATAAACTTAATAAGTAATTAAATAAAAATAAAATAAAATTAATAAATAAAGCTACTTTAAGTTATAGTTTAAACTTATTAGAAAACTATTTTAAGAAGTTATTAATAAATAGAAAGCTTACAACTTTAAACTAAATAATTATTCTACTACTTAAGTAAGTATATTTATATTATATACTATTTATATATCTTAAATAATACTATTAGCTCTTATTACTAGTTTTACTAATTTATTCTATAGAACTATTTATTAAAGTATTAATTTTATTGCTAATAAAAGCTAATACCTCTCTAGTTACTCTTTAAATAAAATTACTTATTTTATTATTATCCTTAGTAATACTTAAGAATAAACTTACTTTTAATCTTACTTTATAATATATTAAATAGTTATTAAAATATTATTTATTTAGTATAGCTAAATAAAATATATTATTTTATAATATATTAAATAAGATTAAAAATAAAGCTATCAATATTTACTAACTATATAAAATAGAATTATTTTAATTTAAAAAGCTTCAAATCCTTACTAGTTTTATGTAGAAGATCAAATCCTATATTAAACCTTTTCTTAGTAAACTTAAAGTTACTTAATAGCTCATTAATTTTATATCTATATTTAATAAATATCTTATTACTATTTACTAAAACATAACTTATTATATAATATATAGATATATAATTTAAGCTAATAGATAGTATAATTTATAAGAATAATAAAAATAAGCTTATATAAGTAGTTTAATAATCTTATTTATAGCGTTTAGGTTTATATAGTTAAATTCTTTTCAATAGGATATATATATAATATATTTAACTAGCTAATATTTTCATAAAAATAACTAACTTAATCTTAAATACCTAAACTTAAAAAGTTTTTAATTTATTTTATTACTATTTGCTTAGCGTTAGTTAAATATAAATTATTACTCTCTTAGCTTTTTTATAGATAGATAAAGTAATCTATTTCTTTATTTTTACTTCTAAATTACTCTTAGAAGCTAGTAAAATATACTAGCTTTAAAGAGCGTTATTTATAATAAAATACTAAATAAGAGGTTTTTACAACTTAAGTCTCTATATAGCTATATCTTATTATTTTATATACTATATTATATTATTATTATTATTTAGTATCTTTCTTAATTTATCTATAATATATAAACTATAGATATATACTATTTACTAATAAACTATTATTAAATAGATATAATTTATATAGTAGTAAACTTCTAAGCTTAATATTATTACTAGATTAAGCTTATAAGTTATTTTAACTAATAATACTAATATTTACTTTAAGAAACTATATTAAGCTCTTTAGTATATTTTTATGTTACTTAGAGCTATATAAAACGTATACTAAGTAAATATATAAAGCTATACTATAGTATAGAGTATTAGAGCCTTAAGTCCTCTAGTATAGAGTGAACAGAGGGGGAAGTACCCTCATACCTTCTAACATAAAGCTATACTATAAGTTTCCTTTTTTATTCTTTAGTAAATATTAGTTTAGTCTTTTATAATAGTAATATAAACCTTTTACTAGTTAATTAGTATAAAATAAAGTAACTAGGTAAATTAGTAATACTTTTATAAGTAGATTAATAACTATAGAGGTATATATAAATACCTATATACTATTATTTTAAGTATATATATATAGAATACTTAAATAATATAGATAATAAATACTAATAAGCTTATATAGTATATTTTTAATATATTTATAGCTATTACTCTACTTATAAATATATTACTAACTTTTAACTTATCTTCTTCGCTACTAGTATAAAAAATAAAAAGTCTTTAAAATTCTAAAGAGTAAAAAGAAAAAGCTTATAGTTAAGCTTTATATATTTAGTTTATATATAATTTATATAGTATAATTTGACATAAAAATATACTATAAAGTTAATATAGTTTTTTACTAAAAATACTTACTCTAGAGATTAAAATTTACTTATAAACTCTTCTTTTAATATAGTAATACTATAGTATTAAAAATAGTTTATAATTTAATTTAACTACTAACTAACTATAAATACTAAATTACAGAGAAACTACTTAAAAAACTTATTTATTATATCTACTTATTTATACTAAGTAAACCAATAGTATAGATATACTTTAAAATTACTAAAGAATACCTTAATAAAGTTATAACTTAGTAAGTATAGTAATAAGTATACTAAAAGAATACTAACTTCTCTATATATATCTTTAAATCTCTTAGTAAAATATTAACTTATATTATTTATAATTAATACTAAATTAAGTTTAAAATATAATCTTATAAGAAGTAAAATAGAATAGTTAACTTAATACAAAAACCCCTCTATATTTATATAGCTAAAATAAACCTTATAAATAAGTAAACTATTAAGTAAAAATACTAAAAAGATATGAAATTATTAGCTTTATTTAAAGATATTTTACTTAAATAGTTAAATCCTTTTAAGTAACTAACTTATTTATCTAGTTCTAATATAATAATCTATACTACTCTTATTAATAAAACCAAACTAATTAGTATATATCTTATAAATTTACTACTAATATAAAGAGTATTTAGTATTATTATATTAAATAGTAATATATTTAGTCTTCTTTTATTATTATTATATTAACTAGAAGTAATATAAAATAGTAGAAAGTAATATATATAGGTTAAACGTATTAATAAAAAAACTTTATATCTTATTAAAATAATAATCCTCCTTATTATATAGTAGTTCTAATATTACTTATTTATACATTAATATTAACTTATAGTTATTAATACTAAGTTTTTAAATAGGGTTTAGTATATCTTCTATTAATAAAAATACTTTATAATAGATATAAATAGTTTATTTAGAGTATTATACGAGATCTACTATAGCTTTGTTATTAAAAAATAGTACTAATAATAGCTCTTTAAATAACTCTCTCTACTTTTTACTAAAAAGTAATACTATTATTAGTTTAAATAATTAAATAATTAATAAATAGTAAATAAGAATAAAGATATCAATATAATCCTATTTAAATTATATTATTAGCTACTATATATCTATAACTTAAGGAATAAACTATAATACTTTAATATTTCACTTATACACTATATATATATAAAACTATTAATACAAAAATATCACTTTATACTATAACTATAACTTCTATAGTAGTAATCTAATTCTTTATAATATATTCTAATATAATTTTTAAATACTTTAAGCTAAATACTAAAGAGGGTAAGCTATATAATACGTTCATATATATATAGGCTAGAATTATTAGTTCCTCTTCTAATATAGTGTATAATTAAAATAATTAATATAGATATAATAAAAGATAACAATAATAGTTAAAAATAACGAAAAGAAAGCGTTAATTAATATAATTAATAGTAATTAAACGCGTTATAATATAGTAAAAGTAATAGTAAGCAAAAGACCTAAACATCGCATATTAATATAGGTTTCAGAAATAGTAAACGCAAATAAGTGCAATTTATAGAGGTTTACACTACACTATAAGAATTCTATTTATACTATAATAGATACTTACTAAATATTATAATACTATTTATAATAACTAAAAAAGTTTTAATTTAAGTTTATAAGAGTATTATTAATAACTTTAATAGCTTATAGATAACTTACTATATAAAGTTATATAAAAAGAAGAATATAAGTTTATTCTTCTTCTACTTATTAACCATTCTTAATAAAATTAATTTATTATAATTAAACTTATTAAAATACTTATTACTAAATTAATAAGCCAAAACATAAAATATAAAGTTAACTTTATCGCTCTAATAAAAATATATAAATAAAAACTTTAGCTCTTTACTAATAATATTATGAGGGGCTAGCCTTTAGTTTGTTTAACTTAGAGGTGCCTTAATTATAGTAATTTAAGCTAAAGAGAGAAGGTTTCTAAAATACTCCTTATATAAAAGAAAATAGATATAAAACGTTTATTAAGTAAATATAGTTACTAAAGGTAGAATTACTTAAAGTTTATAATACTACTTAGATATAATAAATAGATATAATTTATAATATATACTTCTTCTCTTTAACTTCTATATAAGTATAAGTTTAGTATAGGTTAAAAGTAGTTAGTATAAACTAAAAGTAAGCTTAAAACTATATTAATCTAAGCTATTTACTACTTTATACTTTATAAATAAATAATATAATAATAGGACTTTTCCTATTTAGTTTACTTTAAGTTTTTCTTTTTTTTATTAACTTATTGTTATAAGCTATACTTACTTATTATATCTAGGCGTTACTATAGATCTATAGAAATTCTACCCTCAGTAACTACGTTTACTTAATAGGCGCCCTATAGTTATTTTTCTTCTATATAAGGAGTATCCTAGAAACTTCCCTCTTTTAGCTTAGATTACTATAATTAAAGTACCCTTAAGTTAAATAAACTATAAGCTAGCTCTTTATATATCTAAGCTTATATTAAACGCTTACTTTATTCGTTATATAGTATAATAGATAATAAGTAGGAAATAGAGCTAACTAAGCTTAAAGTAGTTAAACTAGAAGTAGTATTAAGAAGTATATAAATATTTAAATTAATTTATACTATAATTACTAAACTAAGTAACTAATTTAATAATATATTAATACTACTATAAACTATTAATAAGCTAGTTATAAGGCTAATATAAATAGTAATAAGTAGTAATACTTTAGTACTACTAGTATTATACTTTATAGTACTTCTACTATTAATACTACTAATACTACTACTTTTAGAGCTAAATATTACTTAGGAAATAAGTAATATTCAATATTTAAAACTTCTTTTTAACTTTCTTAAGTTTAGAAGTAGTTATAATAAATATACTATTTAGGTATAATAGATATATAATAAAATCAAAATAGATTAAACTTTCTACTTAAATAACTAAAAAACCTAATATTTCATTAACTTCTACTTAGAACTAAAAGTATAGCTAGTAGTTATAGTTTTCTATAAATCTAGTAGTAGTAATAGCTTATTTAAACTAGACGTCTTTTTAGTATATTTAAACTATACTTATAGTAACTTAAATGTTAAGAATAAAGCTTTTAAAAAGCTATTAGAGCTTAAGATAAAGTATAATAAATCTTTTATTTTATTTTTACTCTACTTTAAATATACTATTATAGAAGTAAATAGTATAGTATAGCTAGATAGAGTTTAGATTAACTACTTATAAAAAGTACTATCTTATAAGCTTTTTAACTACTTAGTTAACTACTTAACTTTCTATAAATATATTAAGTATATAAGCTTTATATAGAATATTATATAGAAAGTAGAAGAATTATATTACATTTATAATATTATATATTAGCTTATAACCTTTAGAATAAAATTATTACTTATTAAGATAGATATAGATAGAGATACTAAGATAATAAAGTTAATATACACTTTATATAATAGGATAAATAAAAGCCTTAATAAGGAAATATACTATTATTTTAAGTATAACTAGATTAACTACTTATAAAGAGATTATTAGAAATTAAAGAGATTAAAAGATAGTTCTAAAGTAGTAAAAGCTATTAAAGAAGTACTATACTAAGACTTAAAAGAGAATAAAAAAGAAGAGAATACTTCTAACTTAGAAAATAAATAACCTTA
Source organism: Colletotrichum viniferum (assembly GCA_020226115.1). Lineage (NCBI taxonomy): Eukaryota > Fungi > Ascomycota > Sordariomycetes > Glomerellales > Glomerellaceae > Colletotrichum > Colletotrichum viniferum. The sequence continues at coordinate 1,940,510 of JAGFBE010000008.1, forward strand.
GTATGAAATTAAGTATTAGAAATAATAGAGGAAAAGTAAGCTAAATAGGAGCAATTTTAGTTAGAATATAATATAAGTAGACCTTCTATAATATTAGTAGTTAGAGTTAATAAAAGTACTTTTACTAATACTTTAATAGACTATAGTTATAATATTTATATAATAGTAGACTATTAGTATACCTATTACCTCTATTTACTATATATTAACTACTAAGTATAGTAACTATATAGTTTTACTAATAACTTAGCTTAAGTTAAAATAAAAAGTATAGCTATATTATACTTTAAAATTAAAAGCTATATATAGTAACTCTTTACTTATATAGTAAAAAGGTTAGATACTAACTTATTCCTAAAGAAGTTATAAATAGAATAGAATAATATTATATATAATATAATAGAGAAATAGGTATTCTATAAGAAAGTAGGAGTTACTATTACTTTATAAAAATAAAATAAGCTTTAAAAAGTAAAAGAAATCTAAGAAACTTACTAACTAAATACTACCCTCTTTATAGTACTCTACTAGAAAGTTATTAGAAATTAGACATTTAAAGTAACTATAGAAATATAAACTATAAGCTTAAAAGATATTAAGAAAACATTTAAAATAAAGAAACTAGAAAACTATTTAAAAAAACTACTATAGTATATTTATAATAAGTTTATAAAGCTCTTTAAGCTTACTAAGTTATATTCTTTACTTTTAAGTTACTTTAATATAAACTATAAAATTTACTTTAAGTATAATACCTCTAGCTAAGAAATGCTCTTATTTTAAAGCCCCTTCTATAGTATATTAAGAGAAAAGCTTCTAATACTTAAAAAAATACTTATTAATCTATTTAATAAAAGCTTTATTTAAACTAATAAATCTCCTATTAGTGTACTAATACTTTTTATTAGAAACCTAAGTAGAAGATTATAGTTTTACTATAATTATTAAGTATTAAATACTATTACTAAGTAGAACTACTACTTTTTATTTCTAATTTAAGAGACTTTTTAGAAAGTTAGTTTAGTAAAATAGTATATAAAGTTAGACGTTATAGCTACTTTTTATAAGATTTATATAATAAAAAGGTATTAAAAGAAAACTACTTTTTATATATAATATAAGCTCTTTAAGTAGCTAGTCTACTTATTTAAACTAAGTAAAGCTCTAGTAATATTCTAGTAATATATTAATAGTATATTCTAAAAGTTCTTTAATAACTTTATAATAGTATATATTAATAATATACTAGTTTATAGTAATAGCTTTTAAATAAATTATAAATAGAAGGTTTATAAAATCCTCTAAGCTTTTAGAGAAGCTAGCGTTAACCTTAACCTTATAAAGTATAAGTTTTTAGTAAAAACAGTAAAATATATAGGATTTATCCTAAAAATAAGTAATAATATCACTTATAATATAAAAAAAGTATAAGTAATTATTAGGTAGAAAGCGCTTATTTTAGTAAAAAAGTTATAAAGCTTCTTAAGGTTTACTAATTATTACTAAATATTTATATTAGAGTACTTAAAAGTTATAAAGCTTCTTACTTTCTTTATAAAAAAAGGAGTACTATTTATCTAAAGTAAAGAATAAAAAGAAGCGTTTTAAACGTTTAAATACTACTTTTAGACTATATTAATATTATATTATTTTAATCTATAAGTTTTAATAACTATTAAGATAAACTATTTAAAGTTTACTTTAAGAGGTATATTAACCTAAAAAGATATATAAAGATAATATTATCCTATTACTATTTACTTATAGAAGCTTACTTCTACTTAATATAACTACTTAATTTATAATAAAGAACTATTAGTAGTAATTACTTATTTAAGCGTATAAAATACTAAATTAAGAAGCTACTTTAGGTTTAAAGTTTTAACTAATTATAAAAGCCTTAAATACTTCATATTAAAGTAGTATTTAATAGAGTATTAGAGTTATTAAATAGAATAGTTATTAAGGTATAACTTCTGATTAAAATACTAACTAAGCTACTTTATAGCTATACTTAATATACTCTCACGCTATAAATAAGATACCTTAAAGGGTTAAAAAAAATAAAACAAAAGAAGAATAATATAAATAATTTCTAACTCTATCTTTAGAAAAGTATATAGGTTAACTATAGTAGAAGCTTTTACTATAATAGTATTTAAAAACTTAGCTTTATAGTATACCTAAGATAAAGTATAAGTAGATAATACTTAATATTAAAATACTTACTTAGTAGTAAAATAAAAAAATTAAAGCTTTCTTTTCTAGTTAAGTTTAAAACTATAAATTACTAAGTATAGTATAAATACTTTTAACTAATTAATATTTAGAAACTAGATCTAAGTATTAGGATTAATAAATAAAAACTACTTTTAGAATACTTTCTAAATATAGTTAATTTAGAAGTACTATAACTTAATAATAATAGACTACTTTAGTTAGAATAATATATTAGCTATTCTAGCTTAGTAATACTTCTAGCTAGAGTAGTTATTAGCTATCTACTAATTTATAAAGAATTATAATAGTTATAATAAAAGAATAATATAATAATAAGTAAAATATAAGCTTCTCTAGCTATTACTAATAGTAAAATAACTATATTATAACCTTACTATAAACTTTATAATAGATCTCCTATAAATAGTAAATATAAGATCTTAATATTTCTAAATAATAGTAAATAAATTTTTAAAAATAATAATTTTAGAAGAAATAATATTTATAGATATAAAAGTATATATAGAACGTTTTATTAACTATTATTACTAATTCTATAAAATACTAAAGTCTATTATTAGTAATAGAAGTAGTAACTAAATAAGTTAGTTTTAGTAATAGTTTTATACGTTTATAAAGATTAAATAGCGCTTAAATATCACCTTTTACTTATAAATAAATAAAATAACTAAACGCTTTAACTAAGAAATCTAAATAGTTCTATAAATAATAGTTAATCTTACTTAAAATAACTAAGAAGTTTATTTATTTTCTATTTAACTAGTAATTAATAGCTATAATATAGCTATAACTAGAGTAAGCCTCTTCTTTTTCACTTATAAGTATTATATTAACTTAATATTTATAGTTTAGCTTATACTAAAGCTAGTAAACTTATATAAGTTAGCTACTAATAAGTTTATTAATAAACTTAAGTTAACTATAAAGCTAGTATAAGCTACTATTATAGTAGTTTAATAGATAATAAAGTAATTAGTAAACGCTAGGAAAACGCTAGCTAAATACTGTAAAGTAAGTAATAAAGTTTAGTTATTATTAGTAAATTTCTATATAGAATAGCTCTATAAGAAGTTAGACTAATTATATTTAAAATATAAAGTAATTAGAGTAATCTTACTAACTATAATTAAATTAAATATTTTAAGTAAAATCTATAACTATTTCTATATTAGCTTATTATATTATACTATAAATAACTTACTTTTAAATTAAGAAGTTAATAACCTCTAATTACTATTTATCTTTAAAAATAGAGAGAATAAATAGAAAGTTAAGTCTATTCTAGTAATATAGTGAAAATATATAAGTAGAAAAAGGCGTTATAAAATATTAATTAAATAAATAAAGTATAACTAGTTTATTTAGAAACCTCTATAATCTTTATAAAATAACTAAATAATTAATAAGTTTAAAGAGAAATATAGCTTTATAGATAAGAATAATAGTAACTTTTAATATATAGTATTATAAATATATAATAATAAGCAAATAGAAATAGAATATAAAAATAATAGTAGAATAAGTTATAATTAGAAAGTTAAAAAGAGATAAAAAAACTCTATTATAGTATAAAGCTATAGAAAAGTATAATAAAACTAAAATAAGCCTAAAATAAATAAATAATAAATAGAATAAAAACCTTAGAAATAATCTTTTTATTTCTCCTATTTAATATAAATAGTAATAGTAGTATTAGTAAGTTAAAAAGTAGTTAGAATTTATAAATAAAAGTAGAATAAAGATATAATAAACCTTATAGAAAACTTTAGCTATATCTAAATAAACTTAAGTAAAATAGTATAACTAAACCTTATTAAGTTTAACTAAAAAGGATATTAAAGTAGTAGTAGTAGTAGAAATACTAAAAATAGAAGTAGCTAGAGAACTAGTAGAAAATATAGAAAACATATTAGTACTAGTAGTAGTTTTAGTAGTAATTTTAGTAATATACTTCTCTTTAGCCTTAGTATAGATCTTATAGCTCTAAATAGAAATAGTATAAAGAAGCTTTATATAAGCTTTAATCTATAGGGGGAGCTAGTAGAAAGGTTAATATTTATATTAAAATAGTAAAATAATAGAGATTTACTAAAATCTATTTATTAACGCTATAATAAATAAAATAATTATAGTTAAAAGAAGTAAACTCTTTATAATAGTAAATAATATCTTTATTACTCTAATAGAATATTAGTTCTATAGGATTAAAATAGTAGAAAAGTAGTATATATATTAATATAAATAGACTTAATAAACTTATTAGAATAGTAAATATAATAAGTAATATTACTTAAAGAATAGTTAGTTCTATAATAACTAGAAAGTAGCTAACTAATATACTTTACTTAAGGATATTATAGTAAATTATAATATTACTAAATATTTTAGCTCTAGTTATAGTAAATATATACTTTAAATAGAAAACTTAGTAGATAAATTCTTAGGTTTTATCTAAAGAGATATTACTAAATATAAACTAATATTTATAAAAGCTTTAGTAGAACGTTAGAAAAGTAATAAATAAGTAATTAGAAAATATATAATAGTAAGCTTTTATATAATAAAATAAGTAGAGAGAGATTAAAAGAAGTTATAGAGGGGGTTATTTTTAAAATTAAAGTCTTTAAAAATAAACTTCTTAGTACTAAAGAAACTAGTAAACTTAGAGTAGTTAAAGAATAAGCTTTTAAAGTTAATAAAAAAAGGAGACTTTATCTCCTTATTAGAGTTAGAGAGAGCAAGCTATATAGAGTTAATTATAGTAAAATAGTAGAGAAAAGATAAATAATAATAAATAAAAAGCAGCGCTATTAATAGAAACTAAATAAATAATAGCTAGATCTATATAAATTAGTAATTAATAGAAATTTAGGTCTAATTAATTTATAAAGTAAATAGACTAAAAGTATACTAAGAACATAGCTATAATAATAATAAGTTAGTTAAATAATAGTATAGAAAAATTAAGTAATTTATTATTATATAGATTAATAAGAAAAAGAAAAACTAGAAATAAACTAAGCATAAAAAATTAAATTATTATGTTATTTATTTATAAAGCGTAGTATAGTTAGTAGTTTAAATTAATAAAGCTTTAAACTTACTTTTAGCTTATATTAACCACTTTTAGCTTATACTTAACTTATACTTATATAAGAGCTAAAAAGGGAGGTATATATTATTAACTATATTTACTTATTATATCTAGGTATTACTATAAACCTATAGAAATTCTACTCTTAGTAACTATATTTACTTAATAAGTACCCTATACCTATTTTTCCTCTATATAAAGAGTATCCTAGAAACTTCCCTCCTTTAGCTTAGATTACTATAATTAAAGCACCCCTAAGTTAAACAAACTATAAGCCAGCCTTTCACACTTATATAGTAGTAAGTTACTTAACTTTTTATAATATTATTTAACTAACTAAATATTATCATAGCTATATTTTTAGTATATTTTTAGTCTATTATTCTTATAAGTTAGTTAGATCTCAATCTTTATTATTTACTAATTTATATAAAGTCTACTACTACTTATTTAGCTTCTATTATAATATTATTTTTAAATTATTTCTCTACTTTTTTCTTATTATTCTACTATCTTTAACTTTATATAGCTTCTTATTTCTAACTTTAATAAAGAAATTAAATCTCCTCTTTTTATTAATACTAAAAGTTTACTTTTTAATTACTTTTCTTTTACTAATTTCTCTAATAATAAGAAGTTTATTGTTAAAGATTTTAACTTTAAAAATAACCTTTTTATAACTTTATTTAATTCCTTTTTATTTACTCTATTATATAAAAACCTACTTATATATATTTTCTAGTTATTTATCTATTATGTTTTTAATATTATACTAAAGCTTCTATAAATATTAGTTTATTTTTAGTAGTATTCTTTTAAATAAAACTTAAAAATCTCTCTATAAAATCTCTTATTTAATATATATTATTACTACTATTAAAACTAAATATTTTATAAATATTATAACTTATTATAATATCTTTAAGTGAGGTATGGTATTTTATTATTTTCTTATAGCTTTTAACTAGTCCTTTTTTAAATAATATTACTTAGTATATTTACTATTTGAATAAATTTATTAAATCTATTTATATTAACATAAATACTACTTCTTTATTATTCTATTTCTATAAAACTAATAACCTACTAAAATAATAATAATATAATCTATTATTATAAGAAATTTACTTTTTTTAGCTATAACTATTTTATTTATTATAATATTAATAAAAAAGCTTTGAAAAATATTTATTATATTATCGCTTTAATATAATTACTAATTGTTTATTAGCTCTCTATATAGCTTAAAGCCTTTATAAAGCTTTTTCATACTACTTCTATTTAAAGCTATAAGATTTATACTAAGGCTAAAAAGAAATATACTACTAAAGCTATAGTTAAAGCTATTACTAATATTAATACTTCTTTTATACTCTCTACTAATTTTCTAGCTATTTTTATCTTTAGTATTTCTATTACTACTTTTATTTTAATATCTTTTTTAGTTAAGCTTAATAAAGTTTAGTTATACTATTTTACTTAAATTTATTTAGATATAGCTAAAATCCTTTATAAGGTGTATTATACTTTTATTCTATTATTATCTTTAGCATTCTAACTATTTTTTAGTTTACTAATATTACTATTATTATTTATATTAAATAAGAGAAATAAAAGATTCATTTTTAGAGTTTTTATTTTATTTATTATTTATTTATTTTAAGTATATTTTAGCTTTATTATACCCCCCCCCCTTTTAGCTTTATATTATAATAAAATCTCTTTATCTCTTTTTATTTTTCTATTTATAAATTACTTTATTATATATTCCTTATTTTATTACTATTTATTTATTATTCTTATTTATAATACTATATATTAGAAGTTACTATTATTTTTATCTATTAAGCTATATCTTTCCTTAAATTTATTAATTATTTAGTTATTCTATAAAGTCTATAAAAGTTTCTAAATAAACTAACTATACTCTAACTATTTAACTAATAACTTATAGTATTTATTTCTATTTATATACTTTTACTATATTACTAGAATAAATTTAACTTTTTATTTATTCTCTCTATTTTTAAAAATAAATAGTAGTTATAGATTATTAATTTCTTAACTTAAAAGTAGGTTATTTATAATTTAATATAATAAGCTAATATAAAAATAGCTATAGATTTTATTCAGAATATTTAATTTAACTATAATAAATAAAACTATTTTAATTACTTTATATTTTAAGTATAACTAATCTAACGTTTTATAAGGTTTTTCTATTTAGAGGTTTACTAATAATAACTAAACTTTATTACTTATTTTATAGTATTTTACTAGTATTCTCTTAGTATTTATTAACTATTTTATAATTTACTAAATAGTAGTAATTATAGTTTAAGCTAACTTAGAAGTTAATTTTAGTTTATTAATAAACTTATTAATAGCTAACTTATATATACTTATTAACTTTAGTATAAGTTAGATTATTAAACCTAAGTTAATATAATAACTATAAGTAGAAAAAGAAAGACTTATTTTTATAATAGCTTTATTATAGTTATTTATTATTACTTAAATAGAAAGTAAATAAATCTCTTAACTACTTTAAGTAAAATTGATTATTATTTATAAAACTATTTAAATCTCTTAATTAAAATATTTAGTTATTTTATCTATTTATAAGTAGAAAGTAATATTTAAATATTATTTAATCTTTATAAGTATACAGAAATATTATTAAAACTAGCTTATTTAATTACTATTATTATTAATAATAATTAACTTAGGTATATTATAGAATTAGTAATAGTAATTAATAGAACGTTCTATATATACTTCTATATCTATTAATAACATTCTTTCTAAAGATATTATTTTAAATGGTTTATTTTTTATAACTTAGAAATATTTAAACGTTATTTTTATTATATAAGAGAAGTTTATTATAAAATCTATAATAAAGTTATAATAAAGCTATTTAGTTATTAATAATAGTTATAAGAGTTTATATTTTATTCATTACTATATTATCTTATAATTATAGCTATAATAGGTTTTTATAAACTAGTAAATAGCTAAAAACTATTTTAGCTAGAAGTATTATTAAACTAGAATAGCTAAAATATTATTCTAACTAAAATAGCTTATTATTCTTAAGTTATAATATTTTTAGGTTAACTATATTTAAAGTATATTTTGAAAATAGTTTTTATTTATTAACTTTAGTATTTAAATTTAATTTCTAAGTATTAGTTAATTAAGAATATTAATATTATATTTAGTAATTTAAAGTTTTAAGTTTAACTAAATAGAAAGACTTTAATCTTCTCTTTTATTATAGAATAAACCTCTTAGTATTAGTTATTATCTATTTATATTTTATTTTAAATTTATTAAAAAGCTAGGTTTTTAAATATTATCATAATAAAGATCTCTATAAATATTAATTTCTATATTTCTTCTAGAGTAAGATTAGAGATTATTTATATAATTATCTTTTTCTTATTTATCCTCTTATTTAATTAGAACGTTTTATTTATAGTATAAAAATATATTAAATATAGCTGCTAAATAGCTTAGTTAATATTCTAAATAGAAATTATATTTTAATAGCTATTTAGTTTAATAGCTCTAACGTTTTATTAAAGATTATTTTTATATAACGTATTTGTAGTTTTTATAGTTAGTTAAAAGTTTAAATCTAAAATAGCTTTCTAACTTAATACTTTATATATTTAAATAAGTAACTGTTATTAATAACCTTTTATTATAAATTAAATAGTTATATTAAGTAAATATTAACTCCTATAAATAAAAAGTAATAAAGTAGTATTAGTTTTATATATCTTTTTAAATACACCTGTATAGCGCAGTGGTGTGCGCCTGGCAGGCCTGTGCGTTACCCAAACGTATAGGCGTCGGTTCGATCCCGGCTACAGGAACCCCTTTTCCTCTCTTCTAATTGGTTAAGGACCCGCTGGAAAAGGTAGGTCCCTCCCTCGAGGGACCTATATACACAGTAGGGCACCAATAGCCTCTAGCTAATCATTATATAGTATTATGTACCCGCATTGCCTGCTTTATTGTGTACTGCGCACGCGGCCTGAGTTTTCTTCCCATAAAGGGTTTCTCAGTAGCGCGTAGCCTAGTATTAAGTAATAGTATAGCGTATTAGGGCCTTAAGCCCTCTAGTATAGAGTAAAATAGAGGGGGTATACCTTCAGCCCGTCTAATATCTTTTTAAATACGTAGTTCTTTTAATATAAAGGTTAAGTAATTTATTTTAATTATTATTAAAACTTATAAATCAAAATAATATAATATTAATATAGTTTAAAAATAATATTCAAACGTTTAGAATATATCTTTTTGTTTTTTATTCTATATAAATAGTATTTCCTTTTTTATAAAAAGAGTAAGAAGCTTTATAATTTCTAAATAGTCTAATCTAAATATTTAATAGTAATTTAAAAACTTTAAAAAACTTAATAATTCTTTTACTAAAATAGATATTTCTTATTTAATAATTATATATATTTTCTCTATATTATAAATAATATTTTTATTTATTTATAGAATAAACTTTATATATTCTACTATTCTTATAAAAAACGTATATTTTATAAAGTTAAGATTTAAACTAGCTTCTTTAAAAATTTAAAAAACTTTATAAACGTTTTATTTATAATCTACTTAAAAGCTACTACTATAAGTTAGTATATTATTAATATATACTATTATAAAGTTATTACAGAATTTTCAGAATATATTATTAATATATTATTGGAATATTATAGAAGTTTGATTTAATTTAAATAAATAAACGAGTTATTTAAAAAGTTTATATTATATATAAAAAATAGTTTGTTTTAATATCTTTTTATTATTTTAGCTTTATAAAAAGTCGCTATAGTATTTAGTTTAATATACTATTTTATTAAACTAACTTTCCAAAAGGTGTTTTAAATTAAAAATAGAGAGTAATAGTTCTAGTATATAATTATATTTAATACTTAGTAGTTATAATAAAACCATAGTCCTCTACTTAATTTCTTAATAAAAAGTATTAATATATTTATAGGAGATTTATTAGCTTAAATAAAGATTTTATTAAAAAAGTCTATAAATATTTTCTTAAATATGAATAATTTCTCTCTTAATATATTATAGAAAAAGCTTTAAAATAAAAGTAATTCTTAGCTAAAAGTATTATATTTAAAATAGATTTTATACTTTATACTTAAGTAATTTGAAAATAAAAGGTATAGTTTAACTAGCTTAAAAGGGTTTATAAATTTATTATAAGTTTATTATAAAAGTATTCTTAAATAGTTATTTAGGTTTTTTAACTTAAAGACCTTCTTAATATATTTTAAGTTTATAGTTTAAACTTTTATAGCTAATTTAGATAACTAGCTTTTATTAACTATTTAGTAAATTATTATAAATAAAAAAGTATTTAATTAGTAAGCTTTTTAGATTTCTTTTACTTTCTATAGTTCTTCTTATTTTTATAAAGTAATTATAATCTCTTTTTTCTTATATAATATCTATTTCTCTACTATATTATATATAATATTGTTTTATTCTATTTATAGTTTCTTAAAGAAGAGGTTAGGATTTAGTTTTTCTACTATACATATAAAACGTTACTATATATATATTTTAATTTTAAAGTATAATATAGTTATACTTTTTACTATAGTTTAAGTTAAATTATTAATAAAGCTTTAAAATTACTATACTTAGTAGTTAATATATAATAAATAACAGTAGTAAATATATTAATAATCTATTATTATATAAATATTATAACTATAATCTATTAAAATATTAATAAAAGTGTTTTTATTAACTCTAATAGTTAATATAATAGAAAGCTTATTTACATTATATTTTAATTAAAAGTACTTCTTTTTAGCTTATTCTTTCTCTATTATTTTTAATATTTTATTTTATATTAAAGTGATTTATTTCTTCAATTCGAAATATCTTCTTCTTTTTTAACCTTTTTTAGATCTAAATATACTACTTCCTTAGTAACCTTTATTACTCTAGAACTATTTTTTAACTTTTTAGCTTTTTAATAGTTTTCTTTATAAATAGCTAACTTAGTTATACTTAAAATAGTAATATATTTCTTTAATAAAGCCTCTTTTTATTCTATTATAAAAAGTATATATTAACTTTATTATTTTAATATCTCTATTTATATTTAGTTTAATAAATAATATTTTGATTTTAAACATCTTAATTTAGTATTAAATATTATAGATATAAGCTAATCCTTCTAGTTTTTAAGTAATATTTTATATAAAGTTTATATATTTAGTATATTTATAAAGAGTTAAATAGTCAACTAAATAATTGAAAAGTTTATAAAATAGTACTTTTTATAAATAGGTAATCTAAATACTATTTAGCTATATTATACTATTTACTTCTATAATAATACGCTTAAAATAAAGTAGAAATAAAATAAAAGCTTTCTCCTATTTTATTTTAAGTCTTAATAATCTTCTAAAAACTTTATTTTTAATATTAAGATCGCTATATATATAGTCTAAATATACTAAGAAAACGTTAAACTTAAATAAGTTATTACTATTCTCTAAGCTATAGAAAGCTATAACTACTAATTATATTTTAAATTTTAAATAAGTATAAATTAGATATTATACTTTTAAGTTATTTAAATAGAACACTTAGTCTATTTAGATCTTATTATAAATCTATTATATTTATATAGTATATTTATTATAACTTCTTCTAAACTTAAAAGGGTTTGAGAGAAGCTTTAAACGCTAAATACTACTTATTCTCTAAGTAATATTTAGTTTAAAAAGTAATAATACTAATAAAAATACTATAACGTTTAGTATTAATAATACTATAATATAGTTATTTATTAATGTTAGTATAGGTATAAGTATATATAGAGGCGTAGTATATACGCCTATATAGTATAGAGTTATAAATAGGCGTATTATAAGCTATACCTACTTATTACGTCTAAGCGTTACTATAAACCTATAGAAATTCTACTCTTAGTAACTATATTTACTTACTAAGCGCCCTATACCTATTTTTCTTCTATATAAGGAGTATCTTAGAAACTTCCCTCCTTTAGCTTAGATTACTATAATTAAAGTACCTTTAAGTTGAATAAACTATAGGCTAGCCTCTTATAGGCGTATATTATAATAAAAGGTAATAATCTTAAGTATTAATAGGTATTTAATTATATAGATAATAATAAGTATAGTGATATATTATAATGATTTCTATTAATATAGTTAGTAAGTTATATCTTTTAGTAGGGAAAAGTGAGGCGAAAGATAACTTAAAATATAACCTATTAACCTGCTAATTATATAAAGTGCTTATATAAGTATACATATTATATAATTAATATTATAGTTATAAAGTATAATAAATAGAGTATTATAATATAAGGTTTTATACCTTAAATGTTATTTATTTATTTATTAAAGAATATTAAAGTAAGTTAAGTGTTATTATTATTTTTATATTATTATTATTATTATAAAAGAATATTATGTATTAATATCCCCCTTTAAGGTATATATAGTTAGTTTATAGTATATAGCTTACTTATTTAATATATATATACATTATAAGTATAAACAACTTAAAACGCTATAGGAAAAATAAGAAAACTATTTCTATAATATATATAATATATTTATAACTAGTTTAAAAACTCTTATAAAATAACCTTATAGGTAAGAAAGTACGAGAAAAACTATTATATTATTTCTTTAATATAGCTATTATTATTATATATATTACTATTATTTTCTTTATTATTATTATTATTTATTATACTAAGTATATTATTAAATATAACTTTACCTAAAGGTTTAATTAATATATCTATAATATTAGATTTAGTATTTATATAGAATAACATTATATCTTTATTTAATAAAGATTCTCTAGTAAAATGATATTATATATTAATATACGTAGACTTTTTATAAAATTTAGGATTTTTAGTTAGCGTTTTAGCTACTAAATTATCTAAAAAGATCTTAGGCTTAGTTATAGTTTTAAAACTTAAATTAGTCAAATTAAAGTTATAACTATTATATAGATAGAAGGCTTTTTTTACTACTTTAGTTAAAGCTATATATTTAGCTTTATAAGTAGATATTACTACTATTTTTTATTTTATAGTATTATAAGATATTATGTTATATAATTCTTAGTAAAATATATAAGCTAATATAGATCTTCTATTATTTAGGTCTCTAGCTTAATTAGAGTCTAAATAACCTATTAAATTCTATATTATATTATTATTATAATTATAATAAATTCCCCTTTTTAGAAAGTTATTTAAATATCTCTATAAGTAATCTAAAGCTAAAAAATGCTCTTTTAAAAGGTTTATTACATGTTTTAATAATATTATAACTGCTAGAGCTATGTTATACCTAGTCTTTAGAGCTAGATATATAAAGGCTCTAGTCTTCTACTGAAATTATAGTATTTCTTCTTTTATAGCATTATAAAATAAAAAACAGTAGCACTATTTACTTATAAAGCTAAATATATAGCTTTAACTGAGGCAGTAAAAGAAGCTTTATATCTATATAATAGTTATAATTTTAATTTAGCTAATTCAAGTTTTAAAGCTATAAATAAACCTAAGATCCTTATAGATAATTTAGCAGCTAAAAAGCTAACTAAAAAACCTAAACTTTATAAGAAATCTAAGTATATTAATATAAAATATCATTTTGCTAGAGAATCTTTATTAAATAAAGATATAATGTTATTTTATAAAGACAATAAGTCTAATATTATAGATATATTAACTAAGCCTTTAGGTAAAGTTATATTTAATAATATACTTAAAATAATAAATAATAATAATAATAAAGAAAATAATAATAATATATATATAATAATAATATACATAATAATAATAATATATATAATAATAATAACTATATTAAAGAAAGAACTTATTAGTTTTTCTCTTACTTTTTTATTTATAAGGTGTTATAAGCTATATCTACTTATTATATCTAAGTATTACTATAGACCTATAAAATTCTACCTTTAGTAACTATATTTACTTAATAAGCACCTTATACCTATTTTTCCTCTATATAAAGAGTATCTTAGAAACTTCTCTCTTTTAACTTAGATTACTATAATTAAAGTACTCCTAAGTTAAATAAACTATAAGCTAGCCTTTTATATATCTAAGTTTTTATTAAATACTTACTTTACTAGTTATATAGTATAATAAACTATAAATAGAAAATAGAGTTAACTAAGCTTAAAGTAGCTAAGCTAGAAATAGTATTAAGAAATATATAAATATTTAAACTAATCTATACTATAATTACTAAGCTAAGTAACTAACTTAATAATATATTAACTTTATTATAAGCTATTAATAAGCTAGTTATAAGGTTAATATAAATAGTAATAAGTAGTAATATTTTAATACTATTAGTATTATACTTTATAATACTTCTACTACTATAACTACTAAGTATTAAATACTATTACTAAGTAGAACTACTACCTTTTACTTCTAATTTAAAAAACTTTTTAAAAAGTTAATTTAGTAAAATAGTATATAAAGTTAGATATTATAGCTATCTTCTATAAGATTTATATAGTAGAAAAGCACTAAGAGAAAACTATTTTTTATATATAATATAAGCTTTTTAAGTAGCTAGTCTGTTTATTTAAACTAAATAAAGCCTTAGTAATATTCTAGTAGTATATTAATAGTATACTCTAAGAGTTTCTTAATAACTTTATAATAGTATATATTAATAATATACTAGTCTATAATAGTAGCTCTTAGGTAAACTATAAATAAAAGGTTTATAAAATCCTCTAAGTTTTTAAAAAAGCTAGCTTTAACTTTAACTCTATAAAATATAAGTTTTTAGTAAAAATAGTAAAATATATAAGATTTATTCTAAAGGTAGATAGAAATATTACTTATAACGTAGAGAAAGTGTAAGTAATTATTAAGTAAGAAGTATTTACTTTAATAAAAAAGTTATAAAGTTTCTTAAAGTTTACTAATTACTACTAAATATTTATATTAGAGTATTTAGGAGTTATAAAGCTTTTTACCTTCTTTATAAAAAAGAAAATACTATTTATTTAGAGTAAAAAATAAAAAGAAGTGTTCTAAACGTTTGAATACTACTTTTAAACTATACTAATAGTATATTATTTTAATTTATAAACTCTAATAACTATTAAGATAGACTACTTAAAGTTTACTTTAAGAAGTATATTAACCTAAGAAAATGTATAAAGATAACGCTATTTTATTACTTTTTACTTATAGAAGCCTACTTTTACTTAATATAACTACCTAATCTATAATAAAGAATTATTAGTAGTAATTACTTATTTAAATATAGAGAATGCTAAATTAAAAACCTACTTTAGGTTTAAGGTTTTAACTAACTATAAAAGCTTTAAATACTTTATATAAAAGTAGTATTTAATGGAGTATTAGAGTTATTAAGTAGAATAGTTATTAAAGTATAACTTCTATTTAAAATACTAACTAAACTACTTTATAGCTATACTTAATATACTTTTATACTATAAATAAGACGCTTTAAAAAGTTAGAAAGATAAATAAGAAAAAAGAAGAATAATATAGATAATCTCTAACTCTACTTTTAGAAAAGTATATAAGTTAACTATAATAGAAGCCTCTACTATAATAGTATTTAAAAACCTAGCTTTATAGTATACTTAGAATAAAGTATAAATAGATAATATTTAATATTAAGATATTTACTTAGTAGTAAAATAAAGAGATTAAAGCTTCTTTTTTAAATTAGATCTAAAACTATAGATTACTAAGTATAATATAAATACTTTTAACTAATTAATATTTAGAAACTAAATCTAAATATTAAGATTAATAGATAAAGATTATTTTTAGAACACTTTCTAAATATAGTTCATTTAGAAATATTATAATTTAGTAATAATAAGCTATTTTAGTTACAATAATATACTAACTATTTTAGTCTAATAATACTTCTAGCTAAAGTAGTTATTAGCTATTTACTAATTTATAAAGAACTATAATAGCTATAGTAAAAAAATAATATAGTAATAAATAAAATATAAACTCTTCTAGCTACTACTAATAGTAAGATAATTATATTATAACCTTATTATAAACTTTATAATAGATCTTTTATAAATAGTAAATATAAAGTTCTAATACTTCTAAGTAATAATAAATAAACTTTTAAAAATAATAATTTTAAAAGAGATAATATTTATAAATATAGAAGTATATATAAAATACTTTATTAATTATTATTACTAGTTCTAAAAAGTATTAAAGTCTATTATTAATAATAGAAATAATAACTAAATAAACCAGTTTTAGTAATAGTTTTATATATTTATAAAGATTAAATAGCGTTTAAGTACTACTTTCTACCTATAGATAGATAGAGTAACTAAACGTTTTAATTAAAAAATCTAAGTAGTTTTATAAATAATAGTTAATTTTATTTAAAATAACTAAAAGGTTTATTTACTTTCTATTTAACTAGTAATTAATAGTTATAATATAGCTATTAAAAGGGGGCAGAGTTCTTAGAATTTTTAGTAATTCTAACCTAAAAGTAAGAGGTTAGATAGGCGTTTTTATAAGTATTAGGCGTTATTATAAGAGGAAAAGGCTTATATAAGTAAATAGAGGCCTAGTTAATCTATAATAAAAAAGACTAAGTAGATAAATAAAAAACATACTTATTTTTATATAATTTCCTATTTTCTCTTAATAACTTTAGTAACTATTTTCTTAGAAAAGCTTTTAGGATTCTTTAGCTTAGTTTATAGAAAAAACCTATTAATTTTTACTTTTTAAAAATTAAATAAAAATAAGTATTTTTAAGCTCCTCTAACTTTAGCTAGTTTTATTTTTATCCTCTTTTTTAATCCTTATTATATCTCTTTAAATATTTAAAGTAATAATAAAGTAGAATATTATAAAGATAATATTACTAAATTTCTTCTTAGTAGTTTATTTTCTCTTAAAAAATTATATAATTTAAGATATAAAAAGAGTAGAAAATATAGATAAAATATAAATTAGTTAAGTTTATATTTATATATTTATTTTTATATCTCTTATAGTTATCTAGAAAATTAATATATAAATATTTAAAGTATTTTAAGGGGTTTTCTACTTAGAGTAAAGTATTTAGTATAATTAATAAGTTTTCTCTTTTACTTTATTATAAAATTAATAACTAATATAGAGAAATATAAGCTAAACTACTATAAAAAATTCCCTTTATAGTTATTTTATATTACTTTACTAAACTAAAGTAGGAAAAACTTAAAAGAAAAAGTAATTTAAATATTATTATATTAAAAGAAAATTTAGCTAATATATTTTTAATTTCTATTTTCTTAAAATAAAAAGTAATAACTTAAATACTTAGAATTAAAAATTAATTAAACCTATAGAAGTCTAAAAAACCTTAAAAAGAAAAATATTTAACTAAGTAGAAAAGAGTAAATAAGGTTCTATATAAGCTTAGTTAATCCCTCTTATTAACTTACTATTTACTTATTTAAAATTATTATATACTATTTTATTATAAACTACTATAATAATAACTTAAAAATAACTAAAATAAAGTAAACTTATTTTACTTTTATATTAAAAACTAAAGTTATAAAAATAATAGTATTTATTTTACTTTCCTTATAAACTTTAAAATAGATAAAATTAATTAATCTATTCTAAAAAAACTTTCTCTTTATTTAAACTTATTAGAAGGTTTCTAATAATATATTAACTAGTAAAAAGAAATACTAAAAAGCTTAAAAACTTGAGATCTAAGTTATACTTATATATAAAAATACTAAAATCTAACTTTTTTAAATTATAAAACGCTATAAGTATAAAAGTATAAAAAGCTAAAAAGAAAAATATTATAACTATACTAACTTTTTAAAAAATAAAGAGGAGAACGTTTTTTAAGCTTAACTAAAAGTATTTCTCTTTTTTAAAAATAATTCTATACTAACTCTATAGAAAAAAAAGTATATATATCTCTTTAGATTTCTCCCCTTTTATATTTTTAAGTAGTAAATAAATAGCTAGAATAAAACACTTCTTTTAAAATCTATAGTTAATACTATAGTTTTATTATAAATTTTATTAAATCTTAAATTTAACTTATAAAAGAGGAAAATTATAAAATAAAGCTATAGAAGATATTACTAAATATAACTAAACTTCTCTTATAGACAGAAAAAAAAAAAACCTAAAGTATAAAATAACTTTACTATTAGAATAATAGAAAAAAAAAGAGATAATAAATATATATATACCTTCTAAATAAAAAAGAAAAATAAAAATAGAAATAATAATAAGAATATCCTTTTTTTTTATTTCTCTTCTCACCTTCTATTATTCTTTTAAATCTATATTATAAGAATTCTTCTATTACTTCTTTTATTAATAAATTATTAGCTCTATTTAAGTTTTATATAATCTTTTTACTTTAGTTTTCTTTAGTAAAGCCTTTTTCTATTTCTTTTTTTATTAATTTACTAGTATTTTCTTTAGAATAGTATTACTAAACTCTAAAGCTCTAAAAACTTTAACTTTAGCTTAAAATAAATAATTTAGACTAGAAATAATAAATAATAAAGCTAATTTAGTTACTAGTAATACTTAGTAAGTCCTTTTATAGGTTTTTCTTTTTATTAACCTTAATAAGAGAGACCTTTTTTAATTTTAAATTTAGATTAAAGTTCTAAAGTAATTATAAAAGCTAAAGTTTTTAAAGTAATAGCTTCTAAAAGTAGTACCTCTAGTATAAATATAATACTTAGAGAGGATTTTTTAAAAGAAAAAGATATATAAAGCTTTTTAAACTTTACTAAATCTTATTAAAAAGTCTCTAAAGTATATAGCTTAAGACTTTAAAAACTTAAAATAGCTAGAGTATTATTCTTTATTAGAAATAACATTTTAGACTTTCTTAAAAGCTATAAAGCTATAGTAGAAATAGTAGAAATAACTAATATTTTAAAAGTATTAAGTATTATTTTCTATATAGATATACTTTTTTAAGCTAATAATTAAATAAAACTTAGTAAAAAAACTTAGTTATAAATAAAAATATATCTTATTTAGCGCTATAAAGCTATAGATAAAGATTACTAGAAACTACTAAATAATTAGATTAATTAGATTATTTCTATAACTCTAATAATAAATAATTTAAACTATAAAGTAGCTATATAGTTCTTATAAAAAATTAATAATATCTAAACTAAAGCTATAAAATATAACCTTAATATTATAACTAATCCTTAAATTATCTATATAGCTATATTAAGATTTAATTAGTTAGCTTTAGATAGAATAGTTCTACTTATAAAGACTAGTATTTATAAGTTATTTAAAAAAAGAGATTTTAATAAGTTTAAAGTTAATTTAATAAATTAGCTTAATTCTAAAACTACTTAGAAGTAAACCTTTTAGATTACTACTCCTATTTATTCTCTATTTTTTATACTTCTAAAAGTACTAAAAAAGAAAGCTTTTCCCTCTCTATAAACTAAAAGAAGTAAAACTAAACTTAACTAAAACGTTAAGAACCTCTAAAGCTAGTTTTTAAATTAATAACTTTCTAATTTAGTAAAAATAATAAATAACTAGAAAATCTCTACTAAAAGAATTATTTATTCTTCTTTAGCTATAGAAAACTACTATTTAACTTTAGTTTATTTAGTTAAAATTAATAAAGAAAATCTTAAGCTTTTCTTTTATAACTTATATAGTTAGTATTAATATATAAACTATATAGATTATAACTTTAAAAAAAGCTATTATCTTTAAAGAATAGCTAATAAAAGAAGTAGCTTAATCTAATACTTCTAAAGATACTATTTCTATAGACCTTAAAATAATAAGTTTTTTATTCTCTAAATAATTATTACTTTATTATAATAAAATAATAAGTTTAACTAAAAAGCTATTATTACTCACCTTAAGAATTAAAATAGTTATAAAGCTATAAAAACTTAAACTACTAAGATTTTTAAGTAGAATATTAACTAACTTTAGTTTATATTTATTAAAGTTTTATAAAACTATAATAACTTTAACTTAATTAAATATTCCTATAAATTTATAGAAGAAAGAAGTGTTATATTAGATAATAAAGTATTTAGTTAGACTTCTACTTTTTAAGTATTAGCTATTAGTAAATAGAAATATAAAGATTTAGTTTAGTTTTCTTACCTATATAACTTAGTATAACTTAATAGTTTAATTAAAAATAATTTACTTAATTTTATAATATCTAGGTTTATAATTATTTAATTAAAAATATATAGAACTAACTTATTTCTATAGAAAAAGTTAAAGCTACTAAATCCTAAAAAAGTTAAGAAAAAAGCTTTAAAATCTCTTTTTAAAAAGGTCTATTTTACTATATAAAATATTAAAAATACTTTAACTATTTTAAAGAAACTTTTTTTTATAACTTTATTCTAAAAATTATTTAAACTTATTAGAAAAATTAGTTATAGAAAAGAATTTATTTCTTAATTAGAAAAAGTAAAAAGAAAACTTAGATATTAAAATAAGAAAAGAAAGCTTTTTTAAACTAGTTTCTATACTTATTAATATTTTAGAACTAGAAAAAATATCTAGAATAAAAAAAGAAGTAATATTTAGTAAAATTATTAAAATTCCTTTTCTAAAACTTATCCTAAAACTATTTTTTCTAAAAAGTAACTTCTAGCTAGCTATATTCTTTAATAGTAAAAATTAGAAATCTATTAAAAATAAGAAACTTATTAATAAACTTATTTTATATAAGTTTTATAGTTTAATTAATTTACTAATTAAAAAAGTCTATAAGATTTAGCTAGAATATAGAGAAAAGTTTATTAGAAAAATATATACTTTTATAGATAATCTAAAAAGAGTTATTTATATACTTATTCCTATAAACTTTATAGACTTTACTAAAACTTTAAAAGAAAACGTCTAATAAACTAACTAAGTTTCTAAATATAATAAAGCTATTTAAATTTAAAACTATCTAAAAATCTTTTTAGTTAAAGTTATTATTCTAATAATTATAAACTAAATAGCTCTAATAATTATTATACTATAACTTATTCTAAAGATCTCTATTAATAATAAACGCTTTAATAACTATTTACCTATATAGAGTATAATTAATATTAGCGTAGAATCTAGTTTTATAAGTTATTAATACATCTTAGACTATAATATTCTAATTTCTATTACTACTTTAATAATAAGAATAATAACTAAAAGTACCTTAAAGTTATATTTTATTAAAGTATACTATATACTTATTTAGATTAATAATTATAAAATCATAATAACTATAATAATAATAAACTTTAAAACTATTAACTATAACTTACTCTTTAGACTTCTTTTTACTATCTCTATTAAACTCACTTTTAAATATTTAAAACGCTTTATTACTACTATAATTAAAATAAAAAACTATAAAAGTAATAAATTCTAGAAGATTAATATTCTAATAGGTTTTATATAATTAGATTCTTTATATTAAATTTAGTACTATTTCCCTAAATAAGAAAACTATATAAAAAATATCTATAATACCTCTAAAGCTACTAAAAACTAACCTAAGATTAACTAAAATCTTAGTAATATATATAATAAAGTTTAAACTTATGTTAGAAGGTATGAGGGCACTTCCCCCTCTATTCACTCTATACTAGAGGGCTTAAGGCCCTAATACTCTATACTAATACTTAATACTAGGCGATGCGCTGCTGAGAAACCCTTTATAGGAATAAAACTCAGGCTGCGTTACGCGATATATAATTAAGCAGACGATACGCGCGTACACAATACTATATAATAATTAGCTAGAGGCCGTTAGTGCCCTACTATGTATGTAGGTCCCTCGAGGGAGGGACCCACATTTATAGCGGGTCCTTAACTAATTAGAAGAGAGGAAAAGGGGTTCCTATAGTTAGGATCGAACTGACGCCTATGCGTTTAGGCAACGCACAGGCCTGCCAGGCGCACACCACTGCGCTATACAGGTAAAGTTTAAACTTATTATATTAATATTATAATAAATTATAAAAAAAAGCATCTTCTTATTTAAGAAAAAAAAGAAACTAACTTTTTTAAATAAAAAGAAGCTATTTCTAAAACTAATTAATACTCTATTCTAATTTCACTTTTAGCTATACTTAATATCTTAAGAACTATTACTAAAGTAATAATTACTTTAATTATAAAAACTATTTAAGTTTACTTTCTTAAAAATACTAAAAGCTAGTAAAACTTTTTTAAAATCTTAAAAAATTAAGTATTTTTTAAATTAATTAAGAAAAACCTTAAGTCTAACTAAGGTTTTATTAATATCTATATAATATATAAATATAAAGATAAAAACGTTTATCTAATTAATAATCTACTTTTAAATAGTTCTATTTCTAATAATTAGAAAAACTAAAAAAAGATTCTAATTTAAGAAGTAGAGAGCTATTATTAGCTTTCTAACTCCTTTTTTACTAGCTATATATATCTATAATTTATATAGTTTAACTAAAGGACTTACTTTATCTTAGAAAGGTTTTTAAAACTTAAAGTTACCTAGCTATATTTCTTACTAAGAGAGATTAAAATACTTAAATATATCCTTATAAATTAAAAAAAAGCGTTAGTATAGGATTTTATAGAATATAAGTATATTAACTTTTATATAGCTTTACTATAGAAAATTAAAATTATTCTATATATTATATAATAAGAAAAAGAGATTTCTATCTCTAAAGCTTTATAAGAGAAGGTTATTAATATATTTAGATTAAAAATTATATAAAGAGTTTTAAAGGAATCCTATAAATTATATAGAAACTCTTAGTTTCTTATTACTAAAAAGGATAGTAATATAAAGCTAATTAACTTATATATAAAATTTAATAAAATTAATATTAGAAATACTTTTATTCCTCTAAAAGCTAATAAATTCTTAGAAGACTTTACTAACTATAAAATTATAAGCTTTTTAAACCTTTTTTTAAATATAACTAAATCCTACTTAATAAATTAAATTAAAACCTAACTATATTTACTATACTTTTAAAACTATTTAAAATATATATTTTACTTTAAAGAGTAATAAATTTAGTTACTTAGTTTATAAAAGTTATAATAAAAATCTTCTATAACTTTATTCTAAGTGTTTACTAACTTTTCTTTAATAATATCTCTATTAAAAAGCTAAAAATAATATATAATAGTAACTATATAGTTAAACTTCTAAAAGTATATTTATATATCTTTAAGTACTTTATAAACTTAGATATAGTACTTTAGAACTTTAAACTTACTAATACTATAATTTCTTTTAAGAAATCTTAGATTTACTAGCTTATTATTAACCTCTTTAGTTATATAGTAAGTAGTAGAAAATATAAACTTAATTAGAATAAAATTATTAAAATCTTTAAATAAGAAAAATATAATAATATTATAGTAATTAAAAGTCTTTTTAGTATTATTAAGTTTTATTAAATATAAAGTAAAGATTATAGAACTATTTCTACTTTATTAGTAAGACTTCTTTAAAAAGAAATACCTTTTAAGTAAAAGCTAGAATAATAGCTAGTTATAGAAACCTTTAAGCTTTACTTAGTTAGCTTTTTATTACTTTAACTTATTAATTATAAAGAGAAAGTTAGTAAAATCTATCTATTTATTAATATAAATACTAAAAAGTAAGGTATTATATTTAGATAATATTATTAAAGTAAAAGATATATTACTTAGTATAAAAATAGAATCTAAACTAATATAGCTTTTAACTATAATATAAGAAAGTTTAAGCTTTAATTAGTCTTATTTATTTTTAAGAAGCTTAGAAACTATTTATATAGTATATAATTCACTTTTAAAACTAATATAAAAATCTTTATAAACTAAATTAGTAGTACTACTTTAGATTTATCTAAAATAGTTTTTATATAATAGATTACTTAGATTAAAATATTTAATTTTAATATTTACTATATATTTAGTATAAAGAATAAAGCTATAGATAGTTTCTTATATAAACTAATAAAAAAATCTAATATTTAAGAAGCTAAATAAAAAGAAGATTTAGATAAAATAATTAATAACTCTATCTATATACTTAAAATAGAAAGAGATCTTAAACTTAAAGTAAATAATCTACTAAGCTTTAAATAAACTTAATCTTAATAATTATAATAAATTACTAAGTATTTAGCTTTATTATTGTTAGTATAGGTATAAGCGTATACAGGGGCGTAGTATATGCGCCTATATAGTATAAGGTTATAGATAGGCTTATGTTGTGATAAAAAGTGATAATCTTAAGCATTAAAGAGCATTTAATTGTATAGATAATAATAAGAGAAGTGATGTATTGTGATGATTTCTGTTAATATAGTTAGTAGGTTACATCCTCTAGTAGGGAAAAGTGAGGGGAAAAATAACTTAAAACGTAACCTACTAAACTGCTAATTATATAAAGTGCTTACGTAAGTATACGTATTACATAATCAATATTATAGTTATAAGGTATAATAAATAGAGTATTTTTATATAAAGTTTTATACTTTAAACGTTATTTGTTTATTTATTATAGAATATTAAAGTAAGTTAAGCGTTATTATTATTCTTATATTATTATTATTATTATAAAAGAATGTTATATGTTAATATCCCCCCTTAAGGTATATACAGTTAATTTATAATATATAGCTTACTCACTTAACATATATATACGTTATAGGTATAAAAAACTTAAAAACCCTGTGGGAAAAATAAGAAAAATATTCCTATAATATATATAATATGTTTATAACTAGTTAAAAAACTCTTATAAAATAACCTTATAAGTAAAAAAGTAAGAGAAAAACTAGTATGTTATTTCTTTAATACAGTTATTATTATCATATATATTATTATTATTTTCTTTATTATTATTGTTATTTATTATATTAAGTATATTATTAAATATAACTTTGCCTAAAGGCTTAGTTAATATATCTACAATATTAGACTTAGAGTTTATATGAAATAATATTATATGTTTATTTAATAAAGATTCTCTAGCAAAATGATACTTTATATCAATATATTTAGATTTTTTATGAAATTTAGGATTTTTAGTTAGCTTTTTAGCTACTAAATTATCTATAAAAATCTTAGGTTTATTTATAGTTTTAAAACTTAGATTAGTTAAATTAAAATTATAACTATTATATAGATATAGGGCTTCTTTTACTACTTTAGTTAAAGCTATATATTTAGCTTTATAAGTAGATAGTACTACTGTTTTTTGTTTTATAGTGCTATAAGATATTATATTATATAATCCTTAGTAAAATATATAAGCTGATGTAGATCTTCTATTATTTAGGTCTCTAGCTTAATTAGAGTCTGAATAACTTATTAAATCTTATATTATATTATTATTGCAATTATAATAAATTCCTCTTTTAGGAAAATTATTTATATATCCCTATAAGTAATCTAAAGCTAAAAAATGCTCTTTTAAAAGGTTTGTTGTATATTTTGATAATATTATAACTACTAAAGCTATATTATACTTAGTTTTTAAAGCTAGATATATAAGGGCTCTAATCTACTACTGAAATTATAGTATTTCTTCTTTAGTAGTAGTATATTTATTTATATATAGTTTTATATTATCTCTTATAGGAGTTATAGATAGATTTATATTAGTTTTATTATATTTATTTAATATTTTTTCTATATATTTAGTTTGATGTATAAAGAAAGACTTATTAGGTTGATCTATCTTAAACTTATAGCTTAAAAAGGTATTAAGCTTCCCTAATAGTTATATTTTTATATGTTGCCTTAGTTTATTATATATATAGTTACTAGTAGCAGTATTATTAGCTGCTAAAAGCATATTATTTATATAACAATAAATTATAGCTTTATAGTTATTTTTATTAAGTATAAATACTACTTCATTATAAGGTGAAACAATAAATCCTAATTTTATTAATATAGCTTTTAAATAGTTATACTATAGTTTAGGGCTTTGCTTTAACCTATATAAAGCTTTAAGAAGTTTATAGCAATATTTACTATTATTTAATTTATAGTTATAATTAGAATTAAATTCTAACTTATTTGTAGTTTTATTATATATAAAACCTATTAGTAATATTATATATATATCTATATCTATATTAGCGTATATAAATGCTATAGTAATATCATACTATAGAAGGGTCTATCCTTTTTTTATAGTAAATATAACTATAAACCTATAGCTTTTTAGTCTATAAGTAGTAGAAAAGGTTTCTAAATAATTAATACTAATATATTAATTATAACCTTAAGTAACCTATTTTACTTTATATTTATATATATTATTTATTTTATCTTTTAATTTCATAATATATACCTATCTACTACTTAATAGATAAATATTATTTAGTTTTTATATAATTTCCTAAGTTTTTATATCTTCTATTTAAGTTACTTCTAGTTATATAGTTTGAATCTAATTATCTTTATAAGGAGAATTTAAGGCTTACTATATATTAGAAGGCTTATTTAATATAATAACTAATAGAATATAAGAAGCTTTATTGATAGTACTAGTTCTAGTAATACTATTATTATTAGTTAAAACGTTATTATTTATTTTATAAATACTAAGAGCAGGATAATTTACTATAGTAAATAATAGTGTATTTTTAGTATTATAAACTATATTATTAACCTATTTATAGTCTTTTTTAGCTTCTTCTAATAGAGAGAGGATCTCTATTAATAACTTAGATTTTTGTTTATTTATTTCTCTATTATTAATATTAGTAGTTTTGATACTATTATTGTGTGAACTAATTATACTAGTATCAGTATTGTTATTACTAGTATTAATATTATTAT
Organism: Colletotrichum viniferum; assembly: GCA_020226115.1. Lineage (NCBI taxonomy): Eukaryota > Fungi > Ascomycota > Sordariomycetes > Glomerellales > Glomerellaceae > Colletotrichum > Colletotrichum viniferum. The sequence goes on from JAGFBE010000008.1 coordinate 1,967,788, forward strand.
TTTTATAATTATTATTATTATTATTAATAATACTAGTCTTATCAATTAGATTTATAAGAGCGTTATTTGTTATAGAAATATCACTACTTATAGTAGGATTATTCCTATAAGAGATAGATTAACTAGAAATATCTCTTAGTAGACTATTATAGGCAGTATTATGTCTATTATTATTAGGTATAACACTACTATTAGTATCCTTAAAGTAGGTATTTATACTTATAGGAAGCTCTTTATAATGAGAAATAAAGGTATTCTCTAAGATTTTAACGTCTTGAGACTATAAGGCTCTTCTTAGTTGTATATCTTAGATCTTATACCTATTAGATCTATAATTAATTATATAACCTTAACGTGCTTATATATCTAGTTTTTCCATTTTAGGATCTTTATTCTTATAATAGTATATACTACCCCATACTTTTATATTATTTATATTAGGTTTTATATTATTTTTTATTTCATAAGGCGTTTTATACTCTATAGAGCTATAAGGAGTTCTATTATATATATAAAGAGTAGTATAAAAGGCTTCACCCTATAAGTAGTATAGTAAACCTAAATTATATAATATTATTCTTATTTTATTAACTATAGTGTATATAGTACGCTCTATAAGACTATTAGGTTTATATATATAAAGAGGTTTTTTATTATATATTATACTACTTTTAGTACATATAGCTTTAAAGCGATAATTATTAAATTCTATACCTCTATCTATAGAAACTTCTTTTATTCTTTTATTATTATTATTATTATTTACTTTAGCTTGAAATTCAAAAAAGCTTTACTAATAGTATGCTTCTTTTTATCTTTAAGTAATTTTCCCTATATAAAATGGGAATATTTATCTATAAAGATAATAAAATATATATATTTATTATATGTAATAGGCGTTATAAGCCTATATAGGTCTAAAGCTATATAATCTAGATAATTTAGATTTTTATTATGAACTTAAGGTTTACTAGCCTTTGTTATAAATTTGCCTTTATAATAGGCTTCATAAGGCTATAAAGTTATATTATTATTATTATTATTTATATTTATTATAGTGTTATCTTTTAATTTTAAAAGACTTTATAAATATATATAACTAAGACGTTAGTGCTATAATTATAGGCTATTATTATTATTATTATTTATATTATTATTTATATTATTATTATTATTATTAGTTATAGTATTAGTATTATATATATATTAATTATTATTATTAATAGGAAACTAGAAGAAATATAAGTTATTCTTCTTTACCCCTATAGTAATAATACAATCTTTATTAATATTATATAGTATAGGTTGCTTCTAAATAATAGAGGTAATTTCTAAAGAATCTAACTTAGATTGACTAAGTAGATTGATACTTAGTTCAAGTATATAATAAACGTCCTATAAAGTTATTTTATTATTATTAGGATATATTATTAAATCACCCTTTATAGTAGAAGTAAGAGTCTTTACTTTTCCCTATTTTATAGTTTTATTAATTTTTTTATAGTTTTTTAATAAGTTATAGTTACTAACAATATAAATAGTAGCTACAGTATTAATATAAATATTAACTGTATTTTCATTTTTATTATTATAACTCCTTACTTTTCCTTTTTCTTTAATAATAGACTAGTTAATTAAATAACCTAAAGAAGGATTATTAGTATTATTTATATTATTATTAGGAGAAGTATAGCTTATATTCTCAAAGAGAATATCTTCTTCTTCTTTATTAGAAGATAAATCTATTAAATCTATAGGATTTTTAGAATTGTTTATAGATATATAGAAGGTAATTTCTTTTAAAGTAGTTATATTAACTACTTTTTTTTCTTTATTTTTAGTATTAGTAGTACTAGTAGAGGGTTTTTTCTACTAGCTAGGTACTTTTTTAGAATATAGAAAAGTGTAGTTTTCTTTAGTATAGTTTGTTTTCTTATAATTTTTGTAGTATAAACCTTTCTGTTTTTTCTAGGGTTTTTTATTAATTTTATTTTTGTTTTTCTTATTAGTATTTTTATAGTTTTTATTTTGTTTTTTATTCTTTTTATTATTACTTTTAGTAGTATTATTAACTACTTTACTACTACCTTTTCTCTTATACTTATCTATAAAACTAGTATATAAAGAGTTTAAGTTATAAATAGTAGGGTTAGTCTTAAGAGACTAAGTTATAGAGGTTATAAAAGCCTTATAAGTCTTATTTAGACTATTAAGTATATAAGTTATAATTACTTAATTAGGTAATTTAAGCTTATTATAAGATAAGTTATCTATAAGTTCTTTTATTTTATTTATATATTCTTCTATAGAATTAAAGTTATCTAAAGAAGTATTAAAGAACTCTTTATAAGTTAAAAACTTATTTATAAAACCTATAAGCTTATATAGGGCTTTTAGATATTCTTAAGTAGTATAGGTATCTTTATTATCTTTTATAACCTTTAGAGGCTTATTATTATAAAATAACTATATATAACTTAAAGCTTTATAGTTTTTATCTTTATTATTAGAAGAAATAGGTTTAGTAAGGTCTATAGTAATATCTTTACTATATAGTAAGGCTTTAATACGTATAGCTTATATTTTATAGTTCTTTAAGCTAATAAGCTTAGAGAACTAGACCTTAAGATTAGTTATTATTACTTTAATAGGATATAGTGTGTAGTTATAAGCTTTATAAAGGATTAACGATAGTGAGGTTATTAATTAAAAAGCTATTATATATATAGTATAATAGTTTTTATAATAAGGTTATAATAGTTATAAACCTAGAAGTTAAAGGTTTAACTTATAAAAAAGAGTAGTTTTTATTTCTTCTTTTTAATTAATATCTTCTTTAGTTAGACCTATATCTAACTAAAGAGATATATATTCTATATAGTAAATTAGTTAAGAAGAAGTTTATTAAGTAATAAGTATAGGTTTAAACTAAATTAGTAATAGCTTAGAAGATAGTTTAAAGAGATAATTTAAAGGATATAAATTAAATAAAGTAGTAATAAAAGTTTATTTATTTAGGGAAGGATTAATAGAAGTATAGTTAATTTAAATAGGATTTAGTATATAGATTTAAAAAAGATAAATTTTATAGAACTAAATAACTAATCTAGTTAGTATTTCTAGTTCTATAAAGGTAGTATAAATAGAAAAGCGTTTAAAAGATTAATTTTTAGTATATATAACTTTTAAGTAAAAGTAAGGCGTTATAAGTAAGTAGGGGAGAGGTAAAGAAGTAGTAGGAATAGAGGTTATTTCTAAGCTAAGCTTATAACTTATTAGTATAAGTATAAGCGTATATAAGGGTATAGTATATACGCTTATATAGTATAAGGTTATAGATAAGCTTATATTATAATAAAAAGTGATAATTTTAAATATTAAAGAGTATTTAATTATATAGATAATAATAAGAGAAGTGATATATTGTAATAATTTCTATTAATATAGTTAGTAGGTTATATCCTCTAGTAGGGAAAAGTGAGGGGAAAGATAACCTAAAATATAACCTGCTAAACTGCTAATTAAATAAGGTGTTTATATAAATATATATATTATATAATCAATATTATAGTTATAAGGTATAATAAATAGAGTATTTTTATATAAAGTTTTATACTTTAAACGTTATTTGTTTATTTATTATAGAATATTAAAGTAAGTTAAGCGTTATTATTATTCTTATATTATTATTATTATTATAAAAGAATGTTATATGTTAACAATTATTATACTTAAAAACTATTTCTTAGATTAATTTTAAGAAATTTAAGTTATATATAATAAAGTATATACTTTAAAATAGTTTTCTTTTTTAAAAAAGAATAAAATTAAACCTTACGCTAAAATAAATAGTTAATAATAAAAAAGAGTAAAAGAAGTTAATCTAATATATATATACTAAAAGAAGGTATAAAAGCTATAATATAATATATATTAAACTCTAAATATAATACGTTTAAAAAAATATATATTAAATAATAAATAATAAAATAAAAAGCTATTTACTCTATATATAAGCTTAACTAAAATAATTTAAAAACCTTTATACTTTTTCTATACCTCTAGTAATTCTATTTTAGTATATTTATATTAATATCTAGAAGATTAGTAATTACTCTCTAGCTAAAGTTTATAATATACTTACTAGTTATATAGAAGCTTATTAACTTTTTAAAAATATTAACTTAAAAATAATAACTAAGTTTATTTAAAAAGATATAATCTACTACTATAAAATCTATAAGCTCTTTATAGTTAATAAGAGATTAAAAAATAAAAGATTTATTAAAAAGCTTAATTAAGTTTATAGAGGATAATACTTTATTATCTTAGTATATAATTTAAAGGTTAATAAACTTATTAAAAAGAATATTAACCTTTTATTTATATTTTTATAACCTAATTAAACTTTAGTAGAAAGAACTAAACTTTAGTCCTTTATATAGCTTTATTTACTAACTAAATATTAATTAAATCTTCTATAAAATACTCTCTTTTTTATTTTATTTATAGTTATAACTTAATTACTCTAATTAAAACTAAAAGTATTACTTAGTAAATATTAAACTAATTAAAAGTTAGAAATACTAAAACTAAACTCTTTTTATATATATAGACCTTTAAATAACTTAATTCTAACTAATAAATAGCTTTTAAATATATTATAAAGTAGTATTACTAAGTTACTAAAGATTATAATTAAAAAAGTAAATATAAAATGTAATATAAAGAGCTATAGGTTAGAGATATTATTCTTATCTATAATATAAAGCTATTTATTAATAAAAGCTTTTTTAATAAACTTAGTATATATTAGTTAAGCCTTTTTTATATCTAGTAAATATTTCTCTAAACTTTATCCTATTTACTTAAAACTCTTACTAGAATTCCTATTAAGTAGACTATAGCTAGTAATTATTTAAAGAAATTTATAGTAAATAAAAATAGCTATTTAGATAATATTTTTAAAATAGAAGTCTAACTAGACTTTAAATAAGCTTTTAATAAGGTTTTTCTTACTATAAATTAACTTAATTTTAATATACTTAGTTTAATAGAAATCTTAGACTTTAATAAGTTATTTATATTAAAAAAAGTAGAAACTAATAACTTTAATACTATAAAAATATAAATTAAGTAATTATAAAAATAAAATAAAATATTATAAATTAAAGTTAATACTTAGTAGAAAAAGAATAAAATTATAGTAAGTATCTCTATAAAAAATAAAGGATTTAATAGCTAGTATAGAAATATAAAAAAACTAAAAAATAGCTAAATTTATAATAATTATTATATTTTATCTATTTTTAGTAAGAAAAGTAATATTTTATCTATTTATACTTAGCTATCTTTATACTATAATTTATATTAACTATATATTTATATTACTTCTTTTATTTTTAATATATATTATTATAAAAAAAAGAGAGATATATAATAATAAAAACTAATAAATATTAAAAAGACTAAAAAATACTAAAAAACTTAAAAGAAATTAATACTATTTCTAAAAAGTTTAAACCTAAAATAGATTAATTACTTCTCTAAGTATAATAAGTAGTAGCTTTTTTCTTTTTCTTTTTATTCTCTCTCTTTAAATTTACTTCTACTATTAAAAAGCTAACTTATTTATAAAGGTTCTTACTAAGGATTTTATAAAAAACTATAATAGAATACTATTATAATTTAAATTTATATTCTAAAGCTAACTTAGTAAATTAGTTAATTAATAGTTTATATATTAGTATAATTATTTTACTTTTAAAATATTTATTTTTAAAATAAAATATTATATTAATATTCTTACTCTTTTTATAAAGAGCGTTATTAGAAATACTTTTCTTTTTATTACTTTTTTTAATATATCTAATCTAATTAGTAATTTTCTAATTATAGTTAAGTTTATATAAGTATAAAGATCTCATTTTATAATATATATAGTTAGAATAAGTTTCTTTCTATTTAGTTTAATAAAAAACGTATTTTTAAAAGAAAATAAATATAGTAACTTAGTAGTTACTCTATTTAGTTTTAAAAAATATCTTTATTTAGTATTTAAAATACTTATTATATAGAAAAAGATTTTAAGCACTATATATATAAATTAGTAAAGTTTTAATTACTTCTAACTTATTTATTTTTTAGTATAGCTATCCCTAAAAGCTAATATAACTCTCTATAATATAAACCTCTTTTATAAAAAATAAGAACTTATTTAGTATTTTTCTCTTATTAATTAGCCTTATATATATTATTAAGAATTTAGTAAATAAATACTAAAACTTTAGAACTACTCCTTTAGCTTTTTTATTAATAATAATCTTATAAATAAAGCTTATTTTATATTAAACCTAATTAATAAAACCTTTAATAGGAGTTTAAAAAAGAGAAAGAGAAATCTATATATAAGTTAGTAATAATTTAAATAGTTTTAGAAAGATAACTTACTATAATTAATAGTAATATAATAAATCTAAATAGATAAATAGTTCTTTCTTTATCTTTATAATTTATAGAAACTAATATAGAAAAGAAAGGGAAGAGTTTATATATTTAGTTTAAAATAATAGTATAAAAATAACTTAAATTAATTTTAATATCTATAATTATACTACTTAGAAGTTATTTAGTTATTATTATAAAGTATTAATTAAACTAGAGATTATAAAGAATAATATATTAAGAGGAGAAAAAAAGAGATATAGCTAAATAAAAAAAACGTACTTTTTTATATCTAACTAAAGAGTTAGTTAATACTAAAAATAATAACTATAAAAGCTTAAGAACTTATTTACTATAGTAACTTATTAATAGAATAGAAAAGAACAATTTAAAAAGCTTTTTACTATAAATCTAAGATTAATTAAACTAAAAAGAACATATTTATTTAAGTTTTAATAGTAAAAGTAAAATAAATATATTAATTAAAATATTACTATTTATAAAAAGAAAGCTTTTAACCTTATATATTTTATAATTAAATTATAAAAAACCTCACCTCTTCTATAGCTATAAATATTAATTTCCCCTTAAAAATATAAAATTATAAGCTTAATTAAGTAGTTTATAGCTATATTTTACCTTCTCTACTACTAAATTATACTAATTACTTTTCTTTCTTCTACTTATTACTCTTACTACTAAACTTCACCTTTATTTAATTACTATCTATATCTTATAATTACTTAAATCTTAGCTTTAAAAATAACTATTTTATAACTTAACTAGCTCTTTCTTTATTTAAAAATTATATTTTTAGAAGAAATATTAACTACTAATACTAAATTTACTTTTATAACGTTTATAAAAAGAGGTACTTTAAACTACTAACTTTCTACTAAATATCTTTATATATTTATATATATAATAATAACCTTTCTTTAATAGATATCTTTATATTTAACTATAATACTTTAAATAAAACTAACTATTACTCTTATATCTTAAAATTATATATTTTCTCTTTTTACTTACTCTTATTAATCTTTAGTAAAAACTATTAATATTATAATTAATACCCCCTTACTCTCTATAAATTTACTTTTTTAACTCTTTTCTTCTTTCTAAAATATCTAATTACTATAACTTAAATAAATAGTAATATAAGTTTATTTAGTATATTCTATATATTTATAACTTAATAGCTCCTCTAAACTACTATAGAATATTATATAATATCTCACTAAACTACTCTTACTACTCCTCAGTTTCTATTCTCTAGAAACTATAATCCTAAGTTCTAGAAAGCTTATAAAACTATATAAGATGTTAACTAGATTAATAGAATTAAGCAAAAGCTTATAATCTATATTATACACCTTTATAAAAACTGATTAGTTTCTTAAGGCGATCCCCTCCTAGAGGGCTATATTAAGGTAGCTTATAATCTAACTATTAGAGACGTTATTAAAAAACAATATGCAAAGGTTCTTATTATTTAGGTCCTCTTCTATAATAACCTTATAATAAAGTATTATAAAGTCCTAGTTAATAAGTTTACTTTATATAATTTTATTATCTTTTTATAACATAATAGTAGAGGAAAATATATAAACCTAATTATTAATTAAAAAAACAGCCTATACCTCTATTTAAATAATATATAGAATATTACTAATAGTAGTAACCTAAGTAAATTAGAGACCTCTTTTAGAACTATAGTTAAATTAATTTATAATTAATATAAAATCTATAAAGTATTAGTAGAAATTTAAGAGTTTATTAATTATACTTCCTTTATTATCTTATAACTCTAAATTAAATTAAAAGAAAACCTATAGAAATATAGTTTCTATACTATAGACTTTATTAAATATATTATTTAATAAAGTATCTTTAGTATTAAGACTTTATATTTAGAAACTACTACTAAAACCTAAAAAACTAACTTAAATCTTTATAAAAACCTTTTTAACTACTAAGTTAAGCTTATTACTAAGAAGTTTAGTTTTTATACCTCACTTAAAAACTTAAAACTAAAACCTAAAACTAGGTTTAAAAACTAACTAAAAGTTTTAAAGAGAAAAAAGTAAAAAGAATAATAAGAAAATAAAGTAAATATAAGCTTTAAAAAAGCTATATCTAAATAGATATTAGTTACTTAAAAGTTAATTAGAGTTAAAGCTAAAGACCTAGCCTTTCTAAGAAAGACTAATAGGATAGAAAATATAGTTTATAATAATAACTTTAATTTTATAACTTTTATTATTAATATAAAAAAGAAAAACTACTCTAAGAAAATATTAAATAAAGTTAAAGATATATAGATTAAAATAGAGAATAAGTAAAAAGAGCTTTACTATATAAAGATTAAAAAAAAAGTTAGAAAGCTTAAACTACTTATAATAAATAAACTTAATAACTTAACTCTAAAGTAATTCCTTATTATTTAAAATAACTTAATTAAAAATATAGTTTAAGCTATATAATTTTAAAATATTTTTCTAGTTCTAACTATACTAAAGAAATAGATAGTACTTAGTATATAGTAAATTAAAGAGATCTAAAGAGAAAACTATAATTAAGCTTATATTAAAAAAGAATTAGTAGAGAGACTAATTATTAACTAGAATAGTAGAAAATATAAGTTAAAAACTAAATAAAATATTAAATATATAAAATAAAAGTATTTAAATCTTTCTCTTTTTAGTATATAAAAAGCTTAAAAAATATATAAAAAGAGGTAGAGTTCTTAAAATTTTTAGTAATTCTAACTTAAAAGTAAGAAGTTAGATAGGTGTTTTTATAAGTATTAAGTATTATTATAAGAGGAAAAAACTTATATAAGTAAATAGAAACTTAGTTAATTTATAATAAAAAAGACTAAATAAATAAATAAAAAATATATTTATTTTTATATAATTTCTTATTTTCTTTTAATAACTTTAGTAACTACTTTTTTAAAAAAACTTTTAGAATTCTTTAGCTTAGTTTATAGAAAAAACCTATTAATTCTTACTCTTTAAAAATTAAATAGAAATAGGTATTTTTAAGTTTCTCTAACTTTAGCTAGCTCTATTTTTATCCCCTTTTTTAATCCCTATTATACTTCTTTAATTATTTAAAACGATAATAAAGTAGAATACTATAGGAATAATATTACTAAACTTCTTCTTAGTAGCTTATTTTCTCTTAAAAAACTATATAACTTAAGATATAAAAAGAGTAGAAAATATAGATAAAGTATAAGTTAGTTAAGCTTATATTTATATATTTACTTTTATATCTTTTATAGTTATTTAGAAAATCGATATATAAGTATTTAGGGTATTTTTAGAGGTTTTCTACTTAGAGTAGAGTGTTTAGTACGATTAATAAGTTTTCTCCCTTACCTTATTACACTATAACTAAAGTAAACTTCTTCTTTTTTACTTATATGTATTATATTAACTTAATATTTATAGTTTAGCTTATATTAAAGCTAATAAATATATATAAATTAGCTATTAATAAGTTTATTAATAAACTTAAGTTAACTATAAAGCTAGTATAAGCTACTATTATAGTAGCTTAATAGATAATAAAATAATTAGTAAACGCTAAGAGAACGCTAGCTAAATACTATAAAATAAGTAATATAATTTAGTTATTATTAGTAGATTTCTATATAGAATAGCTTTATAAGAAATTAAACTAATTATACTTAAAATATAAAGTAACTAAAGTAATCTTATTAACTATAGTTAAATTAAATATTTTAAGTAAAGTTTATAACTATTTCTATATTAGTTTATTATATTATACTATAAATAACTTACTTTTAAGCTAAAAAGTTAATAACTTCTAATTACTACTTATCTTTAAAAATAGAGAGGATAAATAAGAAGTTAAGTTTATTTTAGTAGTATAGTAGAAATATATAAATAAGAGAAAGTATTATAAAGTATTAGTTAAATAAATAGAGTATAGCTAGTTTATTTAAAAACCTCTATAATTTTTATAAAATAACTAAGTAATTAATAAGTTTAAAGAGAAGTATAAGTCTATATATAAAGATAATAATAACTTCTAATATATAGTATTATAAATATATAATAATAAATAAATAGAAGTAGAATATAAGAATAATAATAAAATAAGTTATAATTAGAAAGTTAAAAAGAAATAAAAAGATTTTATTATAGTATAAAGCTATAGAAAAGTATAATAAAGCTAAAATAAGCTTAAAATAAGTAAATAATAAATAGAATAAAAACTTTAAAAGTAATCTCTTTACTTCTTTTACTTAGTATAGATAGTAATAATAATATTAATAAACTAAAAAGTAATTAGAATTTATAAATAGAAATAGAATAAAAATATAATAAACTTTATAGAAAACCTTAGCTATATCTAAATAAACTTAAATAAAATAGTATAACTAAACCTTATTAAGCTTAACTAAGAGGGATATTAAAGTAGTAGTAGTAGTAAAAATATTAAAAATAGGAGTAGCTAAAGAACTAGTAGAAAGTATTAGAAAAGTATTAATATTAATAGTAGTTTTAGTAATAACTTTAGTAATATACTTCTCTTTAGTTTTAATATAGATTTTATAGCTTTAAATAGAGATAATATAAAGAAGCTCTATATAAACCTCAATCTATAAAAAGAGCTAATAAAAAGGTTAATATTTATATTAGAATAGTAAAATAATAGAGATTTACTAAAGTTTACTTATTAATACTATAATAAGTAAAATAGTTATAGCTAAAAAAAGTAAACTTCTTATAGTAGTAAATAATACTTTTATTACTTTAATAAAATATTAGCTCTATAGGATTAAAATAGTAAGAAAGTAGTATATATATTAATATAAATAGATTTAATAAATTTATTAAAATAGTAGATATAATAAATAGTATTATTTAAAGAATAGTTAGTTCTATAATAATTAAAAAGTAGCTAATTAATATATTTTACTTAAAGATATTATAATAAACTATAATATTACTAAATATTTTAGCTTTAGCTATAATAGATATATACTTTAAGTAGAGGATTTAATAGATAGGTTTTTAGGTTTTATTTAAAAAGATATTACTAAATATAAGTTAGTACTTATAAAAGCTTTAGTAAAACGTTAGAAAAGTAATAAATAAATAGCTAGAAAATATATAATAGTAGACTTCTATATAGTAAAATAAATAAAAAAAACTAAAAGAAGTTATAGAGGAGGTTATTTTTAAAATTAAAGTTTTTAAAAATAAGCTCTTTAGTACTAAAAAAGCTAGTAAATTTAGAGTAATTAGAGAATAAGCTTTTAAAATTAAAAAAAAGAGAAGACTTTATCTCTTTATTAAAGTTAGAGAAAATAAGCTATATAGAGTTAATTATAATAAAATAGTAGAGAAAAGATAAATAATAATATATAGAAAGTAGCGCTATTTATAGAAATTAAATAAGTAGTAGCTAGATCTATATAAATTAGTAATTAATAGAGATTTAAGTTTAACTAATTTATAAAGTAAATAAACTAAAAATATACTAAATATATAGCTATAATAATAATAAATTAATTAAATAATAGTATAAAAAGGTTAAATAACTTACTACTATATAGATTAATAAGAGAAAGAAAAATTAGAAGTAAACTAAATATAAACAATTAAATTATTATGTTATTTACTTATAGAATATAGTGTAGTTAGTAATCTAAATTAATAAAGCTTTAGGCCTATTTTTAGCTTATACTAACTTATATTTATATAGAAGCTAAAGGGGGGGGGTATATATTATAAACTATACTTACTTATTATATTTAAGCGTTACTATAGATCTATAGAAATTCTACTCTTAGTAACTACGTTTACTTAATAAGTACCTTATACCTATTTTTCCTCTATATAAGAAGTATTCTAGAAACTTCTCTCCTTTAGCTTAGATTACTATAATTAAAGTACTTCTAAGTTGAACAAACTATAGGCTAGCCCTTCACACTAAAATACTATTATAATATTATTATTATTTATTCTATAGTATATTAACTTCTTAGAATTCTAAAAGCTATTTAGTTTTATTCTAATTATTAGATTCTTCTTTAAAACTAAAGTTATCTATATTAAAAGTAAGCTTATAAATAATCTCTATTTAAATATATTAATAAGTAATATTATAAAGTTTATCTCAGTTATAAAGTAAGTTTTCTCTTTCTCTAAAAATCTAATTATTAGTTATATTAAGAAGTTATTACTCTATTAAAAAGTTATATTAATATTTTAATTCTTTATTAGTTATATTAATAAGCTTTAATTATTAGATTTATAACTTCTTATTAAGTTATTCCCTTAGTTTTCTTATAACTTTATTATTACTAATATATAGTATTAATATAGTTTTAATCTTAAAATTTAGAGTAGTTATATTAACTAAGAGATAAGAAGTAGTAATAAACGTTAGTCTTATAATAACTAGTATAAGTAAGAGTAATAGTTAGTTTCTTAGTATAGTAAAAAGTAATAGTAAAGTAAGAAGCTATAGAAGTTATTATTATATTTATTACGTATATTTCTTAATCTAAGTTCCTCATAAAGTTAGGGGGACTAGTTAGTTATTATATAGATATTATTAACTTATACTAGTCCCTATAGGGTTAAGTAAGTGTTTTAATCTATTTAGAATAACTAAAACTAGTAGGCTTACTAGTAATACTAGCTTATAAGCTAGTTTTAGCTTTAACCCTTATACGTTAAGTTAGTGTAGCGCTAGACCTTTAGTGTATAGGCTAGTTTTAGACTAATCTCCTTTAATAATCTAGCTTAATAGCTTAGTTATTAATACTCTTACTCTTAATCCTAAAAGTTAAAGGTTTAAGTTACTATTAAGTTATTAGTTTTTTCTATTTATATAATTTATTAGACTTATAGTCTTAGTTATTATAACTAGATCTCTTAAAGTTACTATTCTTAAAGTAGTATTTTAATATTTCTTTATTTTTAAAATAGATTTAATAGTTATTATTATAGTATTTAGTCTATAATAGAGATATAAAAAGGTTTTTAAGATTATATTAACTTATTAAAGCTATTTAACTACTAGTTTCTAAAAAAGCTTCTTAAGTTATTTATAGTTCTTAGTAATATATTCTTATTAGTTATAATTATAGTACTTAAAGTTCTAAAGCTTTTTATTAGCTAGTTTAGTTATTATATTAAGGTCTATAAGCTTATTATACTATCTATATATAGTACTTTAGTAAGTATTATTATTCTAAATATTATAGAGTTAATTATTATTATACTAATTATTAAATCTTAGTTAAAGCTACTACTAATACCTACGCTTTATATTAGGTTTTTATTATTTTTTACCCTTTTCTCTATAATATTTAAATAGTTAGTTATTAATTTTAATAGTAAGATTAATATATTATAAGAAGTTATTAGAGTAATTAACTTTGATAATTTTATTTTTTATATTATATTTAAGTCTTTAATAGAATATAAAGATCTTAGTTTCTTTAATAAGATTAAGTTAGATATTAAATTATTAAAACATAGTAGTAAAATCTTTAGTAAACTTAGTTTATTTAAACTATAATAGTTTATATTTAGCTTATTATATTTTATTAAAGTTCTAAAAGAGAGAGTAGAAAGTATCTTTAAAACCTTAGAAACTACTATAAATATTATAAATATCTATAAAGTATTTATTTAGTATTTTATATTTAAAGAATTCTTTTTAAATAGATTTAAACTATCTAAATACTTATTTTTAAAAATAAGTAACTATATAAACTATTCTTTCTATTTAACTAATAAAATCACTATAGTAGAAGTTCTAATAGTTTTTAACTTAAATTAGAAATCTTTTAAAATATCCTAAAATATTATTATAAGTTATTAAAAAACTAAACTTAAGTTTCTACTATTCTCTTATAAATATTAAAATAATATTAGTAGTAGTCTAAAAAATATTAATTTCTTTTTAGAGTTTTTAAATTTATTAAAAATTAATATCTTTTTTAATATTCTTTTCTAGTTTTTTATAAACTTATTTAATATTCTAAAGTTATTTATTAAAGCTATTTATATTTTATTTAGTTTTATTAATAAAAGTTTATATCTCCTTAGATTTATTCTCTTATTTCTAAATAATATATTATAGTTTTTTATATCCTTCTTTAGTAAAGAATCCCTCTTTATTAGAGTTATATTTAAAGTTTAGTATATTATAGTTTTTAATACTAGTAAGTTCTTATATTAAGCTCTAAAACTAGTTATATAAAGAGAATAAAGATCTTAAAATAGGGGATTTAGCTAAAGTATAAGAAGATATATTATCTTTTACTATTAATAAGTATTAATAGTTAACTTACTAAATAGAAGTAATTAAAGTATTATAGTTAGCTATTTAATAATAAGGTCTACTAATAGAAGCTAGAGATTAACGTATTATAATAGTATATAGGAGTTATAGTCTAAGTTATAGGTTATAAGCTTTCTTATAGATTAGTCTTTAAAAACTAAAGTAATTAGTCTTAGATTTAATAAGTATTTATAGTAAAAGTAAGCTAAAAATATCTTAGAAATATTTATAAATTAATTACTAACAAGCTATAAAAGTTTAATTATAAATAAAGCTTAAAGTTATACTATATATAAGTTTTAAATAGTTTCTTTACTTTATTACTAATCTTCTTATAAATACTAATAAGCGTTTAGTAATTACTAGTAAACGCTTAGTAACCTTTACTAAGTACTTAGTAATCTACACTATTTACTTAGTTTTATCTTATTATTATATAACTTATACTATAGTTCTTCTATTCTAAGTAAATCCCTACTATTCCTATAATTCTATAGTATAAATATTCTATCCTAGCTGCTTAACGCCTAAGTAGGTTAGTTATCTATCATCTTTGCTTATAGGTTATAACACTTCTGTTAGTAGACCTTACTATTAAAGAGCTAACTATAACAGTAGGTATAGTCTATAATAAATATAAGTTTTAATATTAAATCTTTAAATAAATCTAAAGATAAATATTATTACTATATATTTATTTACTAAATTACTATATTCCTTTTTTTTAATATAATAAAAAGATATTTAGTATTAAAAAGTACTAAACTAATTAGTAATAACTCTTTAAAATATTTAAAAGTAATAAGAAAATAGAAGAGATTTAGGATAAACTTAATAAACTAAATAAATTTAAAGAATATAAAAATAAAGTAATTATAATAATCACTATAATCCTCCCTAACTATTAAAGCTAAGAGAGGTGAAAAGAGAAGGGAAGGGGGGTAGTTATAAAGGTAGCCTACATACTAGTAGAGTTTCCAAAAAGTACACTTTAATACACTATATCACTTCACAGTGAATTACTCGCAATGATTTCCGCCGGGCGTATTGATGAATGCTGCGAACTAACTTCCCGCATCATTTAAATCGCTTTGCATATGCGCAGGTAAGATGTATTGAGCTGTGGAGTTCTTAAGAAACCTTCGCGTTCGTATCGGTATCGCTTTCGTACCGAGTAGTGATCAGCGGTGAGTTGAGTTGACCAAGATCCAGCGTTTATGCGTGCTCAGCCTTTATTGGCCCGTCAGTAAATATAGCTCCGAACTTTCGCGGATCCCGCGCGGCACGCATGCATTCTATGTCTATGCGCCACTTGGTAATTACTGATCTGCGTAACTCATAAGCTCTGTAGAGTTCACAAGCAATATCCGCTTGCCGATGGGATACAAATGAATTATCCACTTAGTGTGATTGATTTTCCCGGTGAGTCCGAACCCTGAGAGAGAGGGTAGATTATAAATCATACGATCATTTCTGGAGTTGCGACCGGTTCATTGAAATCGTCACCATCACTACACTTAACCTAAGCAGCGGCATCTCCGATCATTCAACATGCGTCTGTCCGTGTCCGTTTTATTTGGTGCGTACGAATCCAGAAGACGCGTTTGTGCTCGAGCTCTGACGAAAGACCAGCTGCCATGATTGGTTCCTCCATGGCCCAGACATATGTTGGAAACTGTGCTGTCGACACTGCATCTTGGAGCTCGGAAGCAGATCAAAGAGCCTGTTGCCCAGGCAAGGTCTCACAGTATGCTCAAAACTGGGAAGTAAGTCACCAACGCGATCCCGACTTCTCTATCAACCCGAGCTGATTCTTTTGCCTCAAAGTGTTGTATTCCTCAGTCTGCATACACAAGTTACCGCAGCTGCTGTCTCGGCCGTGGCAAGGTGGCGTCCTTGGCTGGTACTCAATGCTCTTGAGTGCATGCATATGCATAGAGTCCTGATAGACACTTCAATGGCAGTGATTCCAAGATCTGTGTTTGGGATGAGTCCTTCAACTTATTGTGTGATCTCATCACATCTTTAGCTTCGCTTTTAGATAGAGGCGGCCGATGAGACGTTATGTTTTGGACAATCAGCAAAATTTTCCTGAAGAGCATCGTCGAGGCTACGAGTGGTGATCTTAGCTGGCATATTGTGCGCAGTTCGTGGTCACTTATGGTAGTGCGAAATGCTCCAATGGACTTGGCGCTCGAGGAAATTGAAACACGTTTTAATTATGTCGTTAGCCATAGGGATTGATCGCTTGGGAGGATCCAGTGCCCTACCCCGAACTATAATAAGGCAGAGATAAAATAATATCTCGTTTTAAGCTATTATTGTCTTGTGTTAAAATGGAATTAAGGTTTGTGGTATCAGTTCAACATCCTGATCAACGCTGCCATCGCTATAATTAATCCCGAGCTATCGGGAGAAAGAGCCAAAATGCCAAATCACCAGGTTCCTATTGCGCCAACCAAACCACATGACATCATAACTCGTGAGACCGTCCCGACACCTCATACAGGAGGCAATGAAGATGATGTACTCTGCTCGCTGCGATCTCTCTCAGTCTCCACGACAAAGTTTCCAAAAGCCGACGGCTTCTCCCTAGGGGAGTTGGTCTGGCTAGTTTCCAGTGTTTTGCCAGTGGCAGACTGCGCCACGCTCGATGGCGCGGGCCCAAAGTTGCGGCTGTTCCGGTTGTTCGATGACACAGCCTGTCTGGTGGCAACGACCAGACCCATCCTGGCGAGGAGGGCCTTGAGGGGAGGGAGGCAGAGGCACACCATGGCTGCCGACAATTCGCCCATCGACCATAGCGCGGGTTTTACGTTCCAGTACGTGAAGTCTGCTTGGATATTGAGGAACTGCAGACGGAAGACAGAGATGGCGACGATGCTACAAGGAAAAATGTCAGATTCTCATTGACCTAGATTTTCGAAGGGGAGTGGGTGAGCTTACAAGAATCCGAGACTAAAGATCCCCAACAGGTACCATTTTTGAGAACGAGGGAGCTGAAGCTTCATCAAGGCTGGCAATGGAAGCAAGAAGATGATGACGTCGGTGATGATGCTGCAAGCTCCGAAGACATAATAGAGAACCTGCTGGGACAGGCACTTCGCAGGAATGCTGGGGTCCCAGAACCCAGCGATGGGTGTGCAAAATGCCAGCGACATGATGACAACACTGACTCCCCAAGCTGTCACGAGGACCATAGCAGCAATGTAGAATTTCCGCATGTGGCCCGAAGCTAGGACGCGATAGTACTGGAGGAGGAATGCCATCTTGAAAGACAGATGTCCCAGGCCATAGAAAACGACAGAGACCCAAAAGCACTGTTTGAAGACTGATCAGAAAAGTTCGAAAGGTAATGGTAAGGGCTTGCTCACCTTGGTAAACTCGACATACTCGGGCACAGAGACCGTCTGAATGTGCTTTCCAAGGCCGTATCGCGTCACTGTTACTAGTCAGTTGTTTGTTCGGGAACAAGGATGTGGACAAGACGAACTTGTTGCGATGGCGATTCCGCAGCCTAAAACCGGTATCAGAGAAAATGCTGCGGCCCAGTCGTCCGGCCCAGTTGACTTGACGACATGTATTCGGGTCCATAACCGAAGGACCAGGAAGAAGGTTGAGAGGACGAAACACATCGTCACCACTCCGATAACGGTAGCCGACCTATCCTCCGCCATCTCCTCGGGCGTAAGCTTCGGCAAATCCATGTCGATAAGGAGGCGACACAAAATCTCGCGATGGGTCTGTCTCTTGGGTTGATGTTGCGAAAATCGAAACCTCACCCCGGGACTTCCGGGGGCAGGGGGGAAATTGGTGGGGCAAGCGACAGTTTTATAAACCCATCGATTCGAAAGACAAAAGATTTGCATGATTAGTTATTCTTGGCGAAAGCGAGAGAAGAAAAACGACCACATTCTTTGGCTTGCCTAGACTGGTTCGCTGATTGTCAGCAGGGCTGCGCAACTTTGGACGAATGCAGCGCAAGGCGTCCAACAGCAAAGAAAGCAGCTGTCGATCCGCGGGCGATCAGGAATGTGACAAAAATGGGAAATCGAGGATGCTATTTCGCCGCATCGGGACGGGCTAGTGGACTTCCCCGGTGGTCTAGTTCTCCTTAGCCCACCGTGACTAGATCGTATCATTCCGGACGTGTGGTTGGCGAGGAAGCTTTTGGTGGCGGCGTTCTAGCTCGCGGGACACGGGATACCGTTTTCACAGATCAGCTCATCGGACAAAAGACAAGAACAGAGCATTTCTAACAAAATTTCGATGGGGGCGCTTAGTCGTCGTTCAATTTGGTAAGGACTCGCGCACTAACATGAAGCGCCGTTCTTCGAAGCTGTGCATGGTCGTAAGCCAGCTACAGGGCCACAGCAAGACCCTAGGTTTTCTCGTGTGTATTGCCTCGAGAGGCAAGAAGCTGAGCCTTTGGATGGCGCAGATTTTGAGAGACAGTGCGCTGAAGAACCGACAGCTGCACGTGGCTTTGCCTTGATTTCGCCGAACCGGGTTACCACCGGTCCTTCGACGGCTCCGAGCTGACTGGTTTGACAGCTGAGGGCGTGTATGGTGCTGTGTGATGACTAACTTGGTTCACGGCCTGGGGATTGCCGAGACGCCCCTCTAGCGTTCTCTAGCTTCGCCGAGGTCAGCGAGGTGACGACGTTGGCATGCCTGGTAGGTGTGATGAAGGGTGATGTCTCAGATACAACGTCAAGTTTATCTTGCGTATGGGCTTCAATGCGTCGTGATGCCCTCACGCTGCCTCCGAAGCTCCGTGTGAGTGATGCTCATCTCGGCTTCATCTCGGCTCCGACAATGTAGTCGGGTTGGTGCATGTTGAGCCTCCTTGTGTCTCCTGCAGGGTTTCTGCACGGCTCCACCACCGATTGGAAGTGGTATTCACGTGCTCTCTGTTGGAAGTGCGTCTGACAGCCAAGACATGCAGGATATCTCAAATGGAAACCATTCCCACAATTTAATCGTCTCACCGATTGCTCGGACTTTCTCTGCAGTTGAGCAAACATCTGCTTCCGGTAAGATGTGCTGGTGAGTTGTTAAATAGTACTCCAGGTCTCTTCACCGCCGGACTCCGGGAAGATGGGAAGACCGGTCTACTTCAGTCTGGGTCGATGGAACAGTCGATCTTGTTTGTTGAAGAACCCAAATGTCACCAAGAGATTAAAGCAATATTGCAATATCTCTTCCCTAAACTGCTCAACCGCTTTACATCTCTTGTTTAAAGCTACGTCGTTCGTATTCGTACCAAAAGTCATTTTGCTTGCTGGACACAACCAACAGTACCTCAGTTTTCTTAGCTTGTGGGTCGAGCTTCGCGGAGGCCAGGGTTACTTTCATAGGATCGGGTTCGTGTACCCGGCACCAACGGGACTACGGTGATTTATTTCCGCCGCCTCCTTCAGACCCAGTGACTCGAGTGTTGCCATTGGGGTGGGTGGACTTGAGAGTGTCCGCATCGAGCATTTAATTTTGATCATTGCGACTCATGAAGTAATGATTGCCTATAAGATGCTGTTGGCATGTCAAGAGCGGTGGGTGATCGGGGCATCAACAGAAGAGACATCTTATCCATCATTTTATCACGAGTCCACAGAAACAAGTGGGCAACAAAAGGCGTTACCGATAGTGCGAGGTCACGAGAAAAAGCCAATCGTTACTGGTCGGTTCTGGCGGCTTTGGGGGGGAGAACGGGGGAGATTCCAACAGACAACCTGCTTGTTGATGTTTGCTTCTTCGACAACCTTGACACAGTGCGGTCAGGGATCCAGACTTTCGGGCTCGTGAGTGAATTTCTATTGGTTCTCAATGTTGGTCAGGTCAAAAAAGATGTGAGCGGTTGGTAAACGGCACTTAAGCCCCTGCAAGAAAGGGGCAACAAGGACAGGGGATCCCGTCTCTTCACCCAGGATAGGACGGTAGGGGCATCAACGCAGCACACCTGCATGATGCAACCATCCCAATCTGGCAGGCTAGGAACTGCCCCTTGGATAGTTACGAGAGAACAATATGAAGAGAACAATCGAAAGCCGAAGCTGGCGCGCCCTTCGCCCACAACCTCGGTGTCAAATCTCATCCTTCCGGAAGACCCGTACATGATAGACTTGTCACGAGCCCCCTTTTGGCCTGCGTCCATTGGTTTGGTATGTCCGTAAAGTGGGAGTAGGATGTATCGTGGCTGGAGAACCACAATATCTAACAGAAAATTGAATTTGCCCATGTCCAAATTTGCAATTCGTTGATCCCGCATAGGAGCCTCGCCATTACGGTTTCACTCAGCAGTGAGGCCATTGCGACATCCAATTGCAGGGTATCTCAAGCTGAGGCGAAGTCCGAGAGTCCAAACACATCCCTTTTGGTTGATAAGTGCCCACAAAGCAGAGAAGCAAGGAAGAATAAGATCACGAGAATGATCTTTTCAAGGTATCCCATTCATCACAACACTAAAACCCGCCGAAAATCTATGAAATCCGATCAGCAAGCCCCGTAGGATGTCGAAGACAAACGTGCTATTCCCCTATCTCTAAGTTGTCTGATTTGGAGCCTCCCTCCGACTCCCCAACCCCCCATCATCCATCGCTGGCGAGATTATGCCATAATAGTCATTAGTGAGTTGATCTGCTCGAAGACGTCGCTCTGCTGCTGGTGGCGTGTTCCTGGAGGATCTTAGCCTCTTCTAATGCCTCCCTCCTAGCAAACTCATCGAGTAATTTGGCTGCGGACTCCAGGGGAAGGTCGGCAACGAGTGGACGGAGATGCTGAGTTGCTTGTCAGTAATTTATGCGCAGACAGATGGGCTGATTAACGAGAAAGAGATTATGCAGACAGGGGTTTGGCTGATGGGTAGGGGACAAACATACCGCAGGGAATGTGTCGGATTCTTTATACTTGAACTCTTCCAACATCCGGTTTAGGCGAAGTACCTGCTTCCATGGCACGATGATGTCACCGATCAAGAAGGTCGGAAATCGGGCCAAGGCAAGCTCCTCGACAATCCAGCGACGCTGGAAATAGGGCCGCATCATGAAGTCTGTGGCACCTATCCAACGTGGCGCCATGAATGGGATTTCTCCGTTTGGGCCTTCTTTCCAGAGGTACTCGATCTTTATCGCCCATTCGTGTGTCGGTGAGTAGTGTTGGGGGTTTTTCTCCCGATCACCCGGGTCTCCCCAATGAGGCGGTATGGTATCTTCGATCTCGGCCAAGATATTCATGCCTTCGTCTGTGTGCTCCATCTTGTCGCCTAGCCAGCCGACAACAAGTTCGGCTGACCTGTAGACGTTCCTCATGTCGGTAGTCTGCCTCTGCTTTTCCCACTCGTCGCATGAATTGATGCAGAGGAAATCACACCAGACCCGCAAGACGTTGGTCTCGTTCACAGGACGAGATGTGGGTAGTCCGAGAAGCTGCCTCAGCCAGCGCGGGCCGGTGTGGGGTCTCCGAATGGGCGTTCGCTGGAAACGCTGGGAGATGGTTGGGAAGAATACCGCGCGGATGTTCTTCAAGGCCAGGGACAGATGGGCGGTAACTGTGATGGTCTGGCCATTGACGAGAATCTTGTCGGTTTCGGAAGAGTCTCCAAAGAGTGAAGAAAGGGCAATAAAATCCAAATCGTCGATCAAGCGGACGTTGACCAAGCGGCACTCGATAGGGGCACTGATATCGCGCGCTGACTGTATCTCAATCAGGCGGATCTCACGCCTTGACGAGTCCAGGCGTTTGTAATGGATACCTGTACTCATGTTGAGAGAAGAACTGCCTTCAAACCGGTCCGCAAAAGTGACGTTCCAGATTCGGGACGAAAGAAGTAAGCAAACAGGAGGGAAGTTCCTTTCTGGGAGCCCTTTTTCCCTTCAGCTATCTCTCCGACAAGACTTGTGCTTCGTGTTACCGTAAATTGGAAAAGTCCGAGGGCGGTAGGGCGGGAGACGCAGACAGGCTGGACCGGGGGACTTCTGAACGGCTTGCATATGTCGCACCAACAAGAAAAGGGGGGATGTAGCAAACTTCCAGAAAGCTGAACGGGATATCGGCGTTTATACCAAGAACGCGCGAAAGCGGATCCTGACGATTCCAACAGGGAGTCTGGGAGCCACCACGTTGTTGGCTGCTGCCACCCCTCGGTTGGGCCTTTCAGACGGCAGGGATCATGAAAGCGTGTTGGTCCTAGTTTGTGCTGGGCGATGGTTGGCCCTGCTGGTGCCCCCTCCTCCCCTCCCTTTCAATTGTTGCTATGGATTCATCGTGAGTCGGGATTTTGGGCTGATCCAGATCTTTTATCCTGGTATTGGGATATGTGCCATTAAAGAGAGAAAAGCAAAATGTGACCCTCATAGATATCGTCGACGATCGATGACATCTTCAACTAGGACTCCCCGCAGATTACTACAGCATGTATCTATATGGCCTGTTTACCTCAGGTATTCGTTGCTACCTCCACATGCGTGTTTGCTTTCAGCTGACAGATCGACCATTAGGCATGAACATGGGTTTCGAGACGATTTGGCTCGCGCGCGCATGCAAGCTGGAAGTGGTTAGTGACGGATGGACGATGGCTGCTCGTATTTGTACCCCGCATCCATGACCTTGGGCTGTGAAATTTTGGACGACTTCTTATTGAGAGGAGATCATGTAATGATTTCGGAATCAGTGTCGTGCAACCCCGGATGATCCCCACTTCCCTCGTACATGGAACAGTATGGCCCAGCGACCACGTTGCTCCTCTTAACAATTCTCCCTGTTGATTGTGCAGTCCCAACAGACCCCTGACCCGGCAATCAAGCTCCGTCATCTAGATCGCTGAGGCTCGAGGGAGAGAACACGTTTGAGAAAACTAAAAGTGAAGAACATATAATTTGGTTCAGTCTTCATTGCAATGCATCCCTGATTCAGAATCAATTCTGTATAACCGATGGTGAGCACTGAGGACTGCGATCTTGGTTGTCGCAGCTTCAGGGGTTCATCACCTGGTCGGTATTTTGTTTGCTGAGTCGACAGAAGCAAGATGCCTGCGTGCCATGCACTCGGCTCGGACCCTTTTCCGTTCACACCCCCATGGTACAACTCCTTATGGTATTCAAATCCAGAGATTCAGTCCATGGGTCCTGGTTGCTGCATTGGTCAACAGATCCCTTGCCGTACTCAAGTCGTCCTCCAATGAGCAGGCAACAAACTTCAGTAGTCGACAAACTTAAGGAAACAGGGAGCTTCGAGCTCGCTGTAAGCCCACTGACTTGGATCAATGGCATCGACAGTGCGAATTTTCACGGTGTATCGGTCAGTCTCGAACACGGCCAAGGCTCTGATCATGGATGACGATGGTTGAGATGAGATGGGCAAACAGACATTCAACCGCCGATTCTGCCACGATAACGAATTTGGGTGCGCGTGACGGCCATGGATAAAATGCAGGCCTGCCCATTTGTCGAATTGGTGAATCTTTGACAATAGAAGACAGACAGTGTTTGCCCTGCCTTGAATCCAGTTTCACCGACTTCTCCGTCACGCTTTCTTGCATTTGTACTGTTTCCTTCCTGCGGGCAGGGCTCGAACGTTGCATCGATGTCTGTTACACCTGACTTCGCCGGCCTTGGGGCTCACGATGCTGCTGCAAGTGCATTTTCCTCTTGGGGAAATATCTTCAAGACATTGTGGAGTTCTGGCGGCTCCCACGGCTGGCCGCGCGATGAGGACCTTGCAAAGGATCCTAAGAGACTGGCCTCCATATGCGGGCCTATCAACGCCAGAATGATCAAGGAGATGAACTATTCTGGGGCGCCGGTGCTCAAGGCAGATGCTGTCGAGTCTCTGCTAGAGTACATGTACAGGAGATCAGTTGAGTTTGGTGTTCCTCTGGACACGCCCATCTCCTCCAAAGGATTCCGCTTGGGATACTCCCTAGGACTGGTAAGCTCGCCCCCGACTTCAGATTGCTCTTCAGTGGCGAACGATGTGATTGTTGACTCGTCACACAGCTTGCCCATCCCCGCCACCCCACGGTGGTCCAGGGATTTGTTGGTCTCTTCACATGGCTCGTTGTGCAATACGATGACCTCGTTGGACAGGCAGAGGGGGCAATGGTTGAGGAGGCCATGGCCTTCCACAAGCGTTTCTTCAGCGGCCAGCGCCAGAAGCACAACCTGCTAGAAGGCCTTGCAACTCTTCTACGGGAGGCCTACGACCACTGGGACCCCGTGTTGGCCAACATGCTTCAACTATCCGCCTTGAAGTTTTTGACCTGCAACCTGTTGGAGCGACACGAAGGCTTCTTAAGCTTTGAAGTCACCAGAGCAGGCGAGAAGTTCCCTGATTTCCTCAGAGACATGTCGGGAATCAACGTTGCATACGCCGTCTTCTGCTACCCTAAAGCGATGTATCCTGACGTTTCACAATGGATCGAGGCCATTCCAGACATGGCCAGGATCATCGATATCGCAAACGACGTCTTTTCGTGGGTCTTACTCGAGCATGTCATTTACAGTAATCATTGGCTAACACAGGCTCTCTGCAGTTTCTACAAAGAAGAGCTCAGCGGCGACACCCGAAACTATATTCACAATCGGGCTCTGACCACGGGAAGGCCACTTCTTCAAATCGTTGAGGAGACCAAGGAGGAGACAATGAGTTGTGCCAGGCGGGTCGCGACCATTCTCAAAGGAAGGGGCACGTATGAAGCATCCTGGAACGAGTGCGTCGCAGGCTACATAGCCATGCACACAACAAACGCACGTTACAGGTTTGCCGAAATGGGTCTCGGGGAGGAGCACCCCCTCGCCCCCTTTGAGCACAGGATCGGTGAGCTGTTTGACCGTATGAAGACGGAGATACGATGAAGTTGCCATGAATTCGAATGAGACAGGACAAGATACCACAGTAGGATGTTTGGGGTTTAGGCTTTTTATTCCTCTCTTCGTCGGTCTGAACTAGTGACTGGGAACAGAACAATTTGTAACTTTGGATTCTTATATAGATCTTCGCCAACAACCAATGACTAGGCTTGCCATTGCAGTAACACTATGACAATGCCAACAACGCATGGTCTTTCTGGCACTTGTCCGCCAACATCCTTGGAAGAATTTGTTTCCTGAAGGTTGTGTGAGATCACTTTGATCGGCAGCTTTGCTCCCTGAAACACCCACTGTACATGTCCGGTGCAGTCTTAGTTGTTGGGTACTAGTGGCCTTATCAGTTACGCTAGATATACGACCAGAGTGTGATCCGGCAGCTCAACCCCTTCAGGCTGACCGCCATTTGGAAATCATAAGCTTGCGGCCACTTGGACGTCTTGAGAATACTCTCCGGCGACTGCACTTGGGACTAATAATAAGTTAGTCAGGCAGGAACATGTCAACACATTCTACGTGCCAACCTCCCTTGACACCTTGTCCACCTGCTTCTGGCACCATGCTCCAACAAGTTCACAGGGTTCGGGATGAGTCTACCCTACCCTATGCGAAGTTTCGGGTTGGGCCGTTGCACTCCTCTTTCTTAGAAAAGATCGAGGGGCGTGTGGGGGCCACAACTTGCAAGCCAACACTAAGTAATGTTACATGTGTTAGGTACCTGAGAGAGAATAGCGTAACGTAGCCAACGCTCGGGCTTTAGATATGATAGAACAAGATGGAAATAATAGAATTTGACGTTCTTGTCAAAGCCTGGTGGGTTATGTGCTGGGATGTCATCGGCCTCCTTTTTTCGATTTATGACGTCGCTTGCTGGTAAATCTTGGCTGTGCTGTCACTAAGGTGTTCATTTTGTTCAGCTTCGATGTGACTCTGAACCGCAAGCCTCTAGAACAAATCATGACCAACAAGCTGAGATAATTTCGGTTTACCCGCAAATGAAGTTGGATGTTCAGCCCGCTTCTAGACTCGAGTCACGGAGTTGTCGGGTGGACAACAGCCAAAACAGCAATATTCTATCACAGGGCATTTGCGCGAAATTAACTAGGCATTCGGGGAATGAATGACGGAACTCTCCCTCATATATGTCTCCATCACGTGCAGCCGTATGGGAGGCGAAAGGGTGTAGCCGCAGGTAGTACCTTGCTGTACGATACCATCAATCGGAAGTGCAAACGAGGGAAAAGAATACATAACAGAATCCGCGGACTGGGGAAACGCGGAGGACTTTGCAGAAACCGAAGGCTCAGAGCGCGTTAGGTTGTTCCAATATTTGAATGCAGTTGTTGTGCCACAACACTCACCATCAAATAGAACGGGGAGCGCGCAATAATCGCTCCTTTCTTTAAAGATACAAATGCAAGTGTTGATAGAATGCTCAAGTCAAATAGGTACCGCTTCTCTTCAAACTTGGTACGATGACTTAACCAATGACTATAAGCACAAGGCGCTGGTCAAGTTTTGATATACTAAGGACTGGATAGCAACGACTTGGCCGTTAAGGTGCAAGGAAAATGTATGAGGCCGGTGTGTGTAGAGTTGCGATCACCTTTCTGGGAAGCCCCCCACGGAGAGACATAAATAGTACGAACATCAATGAATTCTTTACCACCAGAACTTTTCTTGCTTCAATACTCAACATCTGGCTTTTCGGGGGTGAAGTTTCAGTCGACTTGAGTCCGACTTGCATACATTTCACACTTGGCCAACATAAGCAAACGAATAGAATCATGGCCGCTCAAGGCTTGCCACACGAGCCGCAAGATTCCGCAGTCAAATTGCTTCCAGTCAAGGCCCGCGAGACTTTCGAACACCCTTGTTTTCCGAAGCTCTGTGAGGAGAGCTTGGCCGAGAGTTACGCAAGTTCATTGGGATCTTTGGGCGATCACCCTCCTTTCCTGGACTTGACACTAGAGAGATACGACGCTACCGACCTCCAGGATGCCACATGCGCGGGATTTCTATCCGGCGAGCGCTATCCACATCAGTTGATGGCCAAATCTGCATTTCTGAAGTGGTACTCTAAACAGTTTGCGCCAAGAGCCTTTGATGGTCCACCACACATAGATATCCACTTGACAACATCACCGCCATCTGCGCAGAGAAAAATATTTTTCAGAGACAGTTTACGCGAAATCATCAGGATGTTCGACGACTATTTCTTTTTCGGCACATTGACTCGACATAGCCCCCGCTACTTACGCCCCTTGGTCCGTCTCGATGCCGGGAATGATCTTCTAAAAACACATATCTCGCCCGATCGCATTTATTGTGGAGGCATATGCAAAGGTAGCTTCGAGTTTGGGTATCCCTACTCTGAAGTTGCTGTATTTGAAGCCCTTCGCGATCACTCGGGACCAATCTATTATGCATCGCTACAGTTCGCAATCAGAACCCTGTTGCATGAGCTGCTACATGCATATATTGACCTGTTCATCTGCACATGCGCCTGTTGCAAAAAAGATATACCAAATACTAGGGGTTTTACTGGACATGGCAAGACATTTCTGAGGATGAACACCTTGATGATGGAGGAGTTGAGGAGTTGGCATCCTGATTTCACGGCCTGGTGGCCCTACGACCTCCACGGGGGGTTCTTCTTCCCGCTTGTAAGCTTCAGGGAGGAGGAGGACGAGTACAGAAAATGGCGTTCGCTACCACATTTCGGACGCTTGAATCCTCTCATTCAAGAGGATTCTCCTGAAAAGCTCATTCGTATGGAGGTCAACGACAGGGGGTGTTTGGTGTCGGTTACATGTACGCATGTATGGTCGAAAACAGAGACTACGAAGCCAACTTCAGAGTCAGTTCCAGAGCCAACTCTCGAAGCAGCTCCAGAACCAACGCCTCAACCGACTCCTGAAACAACTCCTAAGTCATCTTTGGGGCCAGATTCAGGCTCAACTTCTCAAGATCTAGCTGCGATTATAGATACTTCCAAGACGTCCAAAGGCTTCCGACTCTTCATTGCGTCCTTATTCAAGCGAGGCCAAACACTCGTGCCCAAAAGCAAATCTAAACAAAACAAGAAAGATGAATGACAAGACGGAAGCGATTTTCATTTCGAGAATATTTACTCTTACAATAATACATTTTGCGAATTTTTTTCTTTGTTAGGTCCATGGTATAGATAGCTGGCTTCAGTTTCAATAGCGGGACCTCGATTGCAGGCCTATCGAGCCAGCTCGTTCTATCAGCAATCAAGTTTTCATAATTATCTAGATCAAGTCAAATAAAGAAAAGACTCGACCAATCATGAGACAGGCCTTGGTGTGGGTTAAAGCAATGAATGGTATTGTCTCTCAAACGGCAGCGCTGCATACTAATCAAACAAAATAAAATAGAGGGGTTGGCTTGTTTATTTAGCTTAAAAAAGGCCCTGATTTTGCTTACTTAGCTAAACTTAATTTAATTTAACTATATTACCTATTTAGGAAGTTAGTAATACTATTATAAAGTCTCTAAGGGTTAGATATATATATATTATAGTATTTTAAGGTTATATTAACCCTATTAACCCCTCTTTATAAAGAACTACTTATTAAGAGTAATATTACTACTTTAAATCTAGTTCTAGAGGTACTATATCTTCTCTAATAGTATTAGCTTTATTAATAGCTTCTACGATATTAATACTAGCTTAGTAAAGCTAAATACTCTCTTATAGTTTATTATTATTACTAGAATAGTAAAGATATTAAGGGTTAGTTTACTAAGAATTAAAAAGGTCTAGTAATATAAAAGTTACTATTAGATAGAGTTATTAACTAGTTAAGTAATTAATAGATAAAAATATTAATTTAGTTTAGAAACTTTATTAATAATAGCTTTTTAGGCTTTACTATTTAACTATTAATAGTATTTAGAGTTTTTTACTTTTAGAGTAGTTAAAATTAAAATAAAAGAGCTTAGTAGAGGTATTAGAGAGGTTATATTAATAGTTATCTTATTATACTATTACTTTTAGTACTTATAAAGTTCTTTTTTAGTATTATAAACTTAGTCTCTAGTTTTTAAAGTATTCTAACGCTTTTTAAGCTATTATAGACTTTATTTAGAGTATAAGATCACTAAAATAGTATAGATTAGTAACTCTATAAGTATTATATAGTATTTATTAAGTATCTACTAGCTATTAATAATAGAGAGGTATAAGTAATTATAAGAGTTAAAGTTATAGCTATAAAAGCTATATAGGTAAGCTTAGTAGCTTTAAAAGTTATACTTAGAGTGAGTATATAATAGAATACTATTAATTAATAAGGTTTATAATATAAGAGCTAGTTACTTTAAAGATTAGCATAATAACTTTATACTTTAAACTAACTATAATATTTAACTTTATAAAAGTTAAGTAGTAATAAGATTAATCTTTTTATTAGTAAAGTTATTATATAGTTTATACTAGTTTTTAAGTTTATTTAAAAAGT
This sequence comes from Colletotrichum viniferum, assembly GCA_020226115.1. Taxonomy (NCBI): domain Eukaryota; kingdom Fungi; phylum Ascomycota; class Sordariomycetes; order Glomerellales; family Glomerellaceae; genus Colletotrichum; species Colletotrichum viniferum. The sequence goes on from JAGFBE010000008.1 coordinate 1,997,924, forward strand.
ATTTTATACTTATAAGAACTTCTTAGAGTTAATTATACCTATTACTTTTACTTTAGCTTTTATAATACTTAGTTTACTAATAAAGAGGCTTAAGAACTTTTTTAAGCTTAATAAGGATATACTAGTCCTTATTAGTAAGAGTATCTTTATTAAGTAGACGATCTATTAGCTTATTAAGAGTTTTATTATTAAAGATAAAGCTATTAATCTAGCTACGCTTAAAGAGGGCTTATTAGACTATTAAATATATTAAGTTCTATTATATCTTATTATTAAGTATTAAGTTAAGCTTTTAAAATAACTCTTCTTATAAAGTAAAAGTATTAGTATTATTATTAACCTTATTACTGATTTCTAAGAACCTTTTTAAGCGTTATAGTAATAATTTAATATATTTAATGATATTATAAAGTTTACTAATAAGGTTATACTTCTTTTAATAAGCTAGGTCTATTTTAATATTATTAGTATTAAGAAAGTAGTTAGATTCTTCTTTAAAAACCTTATAATTAATACTATAAATAATAGCTTAACTAATAAGATTAAAGATATAACTATAGTATTAAATCTTTTAATATTCTATATTAATTTTAGTATATAAAGGTAAGAGAGAAGAGTAGAAAGCCTTTAGATAGGTGTTATTATTACTAGCGTTATTATATATAGTAATACTAACTTAATTAATAATATTTTAGTTATTAGTAACTATATATATTATAGGGGTAATATTATTACTAGAGTAGGCGTTAAGCTAATAGTAGAAAGCTAAGAGGTATTAAGTCTATTTATCTAATTAGCTAATAAAGTATCTAAAGACTATAATAATAATATATCTATTAGGGGAGGTTTATAAGTTAAATAATAGATAGATTTTATTAAAGGTATTTAGTATCTCCTTTTTAAGCTGTTCTTTTTTAGAAATATAAAGCTAGTTAAGTTAAAGCTTTATACTCTCTTTTAACTAATATATTTAATTATTAATATTATAGTTAAAGAGATTGAGAATATATTAGATATACTAGTTACTGAAAGTTAAAAAGGGATTACTTATATTAATAAGGAAGTTTATAGTAAGCTTTTCAATCTAGTTAACTTTTAACTTAGTAATAGTAATAGAGGTAGAGTAGTAATATTTCTTAGGTAAGTTAGTACTATTAGAAGTATTAATAGAGGTATTTTTAGTATTAAAGCTTTTAGAGATAGAGTATTCCCTTTTAAAGTAGATAAAGCTACTTATAGTAGAGGTAATATATAGCTAATTAATACTACTAGCCTTATTATAGTAGTAGTAAACTTAGTAGGTACTACTTAGATAGATTATTAGTATAAGTATAGTAAGAGGATTAATAAAAGCTCTACTTAGGATATTATTTAAAAGGATCTTATAGATAAAAAAGCTTTTACTTTAAATCTAGCTTATATAGCTATAAGATCTTTTACAAGAGATAGCCTTAATATTAATAAAGTAGTAGTAGTATTAGATAGCATAAAGTAAGCTATTAAAAGTGCTTTAAGTAGTAAGATTAATAATTAACATATTACTAGTAGTTAATAAAGTATATATCTAAGTATTAATCCTATAAAGTATTAGTAAAAAGTTAATAAAGTAATTAAGATATTAGCTAATATTAGGTAGAAGTATTATAAAAGTAAGTAAAACGTTAAAAAGGTATTAAAAGAGCGTATAGATAAATATAGCTTTAAAGAATTAAAAGTAGTAGTAGTAGTAGTAGTAGTAATAATAGTAATAGTATTAGTAGTAATATTAAAAAGAGGTTTTTTTTAAAAGTTAGTATAGAGGTTAAAAATAGGCTTTTTTAAGCTTTAATAAAGAGGCTAAAAATATATTAATTAAGTAGTATAATAAAAAGTATATTTTTAGTACTTCTAATATTTCTTAGTAGTATTAACTTTACTACTAAGAAGTATTTAGCTTTACTTTACTACTTATTAGTATAAAGATATTACTAAACTAGTATTAATAACTACTTACTTTTTTTTTTTTTAGAGATATATTATAATAAAACCTAATAAGTTAGTAATAAGTTTACTATATAGGGAATTATAGAGATATTAGTTTAAAACTAGCTTAGGTTATTAACTATAGTATAAAAGCTTAAAAAATTATAACTTTAGGCTACTAGAAAAGAATATCTAGTTAACTTTTTTGTTTTTTTATTAAATATTTTAAAAGTTCTAATTAGTCTAGAGGCTAGATTTTCTGTTTTTCTAGTAGGCCTAGTTTTAATTAAGCTAATTAAAACGCGCGCCTTAGATATTTGTTTATTTAACTTTTGAGATACCCTCATTTTGCTTGTCTGATTGATTGATTTACTTAATTGCGTTTGATTGGTATGCAGCGCTGCTCAAATGAGACCAGACGGCCACCCAGCGAGGCCTAGAGGTTTCAAAACTCTTGTTGAGTTCCTCAGCCTTTATGTCGAGGGTTTGACATATTTCTGAGGTGCTTACTTTGATGAAAGTTTGCTCGACAAGTTCCAGTATATAGCATCGCCTGTAAACCTATTCTAATTGTTCTATCTCGCCATTAACGACTTGAATTCGCAGACAAAAAGGCATCATCTCAAACACCAAACACCAAACATAAACATGGAAAACCAATTGTTCCCACAATTCCATGAATATCACTGCAAGAGGACTGAAATCTGCTATCTTGTCTCCTTTCCAGAACCTTGCATTCGTCAGCAAGCTTATTCTGCCGAATCGATCCAGCTGCGGCCATTTCTGCCTCTGATACCAGGAACCTACAACGCTACACAACTCGCGTACGAGACGGTCAAGGATTTTGCCGAGGGTCTTGTACATGGTTACCAGAGATCAGCCCGTGACAACTTCCTTACTTACTATATACAGGCGGCGCCGAGAGCAGATGTCTTTCGAGCGTGGCAACAGAACGCTGTTCAGCAAGGGCGGCGATTCCCCCTTTCAGTTGAGGAGTTGGCAGCTGCGTCAATTCTTGACGATTATCTCCATGACTTGATGAAATGTCTCGACGACTGTTTCTTCTTCGGCACCTTGACTCGCGTTCATCAAGGGCGTCAAGCCCCATGTGTCCAGCTCTCTACAGGATATCATGTTCTGAGAGATGAGGCGGGGATCAAGTATGGAGAAACAATTTCTAAGAGGAACTCGTCTCACATCAAAGTATGGACTCTTACAGCGTCTCCATTGTGTGCAGAGACCGTTCCATGGTCAACCATCGTCTCAACTCTGATGCATGAGATGACCCACGCCTATCTCAATACTTTTGTTTGCAATGGTGAGCAGTGCACAAGAAACTCCATCAACACCGTTGGCTTAAGTGGGCACGGAAATACGTTCCTCAAAGTCCATGCTCTTATCCTTCAGCAAATGCGCTCCTGGCATACTGTTCTGGCGGACATGGACTCCGCATGTAGTCTTGAGGGAGGCTGTGTTGATGGGTACTCATGCGCCATTGAAAATGAAGCACATCAAAAGGCCATGGTTGCAGATAGTCTACGGAATTTCGTACCTCTTCGAGCTGACAGTCCCAACCAATTGCTTCGGCTGGTCCAAGGGGAAGTAAATGGCAAAACTATAACGATGGTCCTTTTCCGTCGGCGAGGGTCCCCAGTTCCGCATCCTGATGCTTGGAAAGTACGGTATGCTGCTGATATGGTGCATTGAGCGAATGGGATGGTAGGTATTTCGCAATCTGGTTGAAACTCTTGGGGTTCCTGAGTGATTCGCATCGGCTGTTCTCCATGTTTTTCTTTGTTCATTTTATTTTGGCAAGTTTTTGTTTCTTCGGTGATTGGTTTTGTAGTACTTATCCGCTTTGCTATGTATCCTCGTCGGGGGACCTTTGAGGTCAGCGCATCAGATACCCTGCTAGGCAATGTTGACATCAATATTCGCGCGACTGTTTGCATATACACGAAGAAACAGGTTGGTAATTAATTTCATGTTTTTATATCTACTGGTAGGTGTGACAGAACGAAGTTCATGAGGAAAAACAAGAAGACTGCCCACTTTTCCTGTGCTATAGGTATTACATTTCCCGTGCACTACGTGACTTCGACCAGGGACGATAATAAAAAGAGTAAAAAGAATAAAAGTAATAACGATAGTAGACGACGACAATAGACGACGACGGAGACGACGAGAGACGACGATGAGACATGACGACGAGAGACGACAACAAGAGACGACAACGAGAGACAGTAAAGACCATAATAAAGACGATAAAAACGATAGCGATCACAACGATAGCAACAACAATACTAGCTATAAAGTCTATACGCACTTGCAGAGTTGCTGTAGCACAGGAAAATCAGGCAGTCGACTCAAAAGAAGAAGTCCTAACGTTCAGGTCCTTTCACAATCAAGCAAGAAGACGCGTGCAGTTGAACGCTTCAACCACATCTATGGCGATATGACGTGATATGCGACAACAGCTCATCTTGGCAAATGTATCAGCATACCTTGCTTGCTTTCGTCAGGTTCATGTTTTTTGGACTCTTCTACCGGGAATGACCTTTATGGCAAAGCCACCCTGGGAGCATCGCGGTCGCCTATTGTTTGACACCTTTTGCTACCTCCAGATACTCGATTTGGAGGACGCTGCCCAACAAAAGGCGAAGTGTTTCTGTCGATCCGACTGGATGATTAACCTTAATCAAAGGTTCCGCCTTGGAAGGACACCTTGAGTGAGGTTGTCAAAGAAAGCACCAGTTCGGAATCAATCCCCGCTGCCCTTCTAAGACTTCCATAAGAGTGAGCTAAGTCTCTCCAATCCCGGCGCAATCATGATCCCAGACTTCTTTCAGACAGTAATTCGTTCCTGGACGAGCCACTATTAGCCAGCATGTCGGTGCCTCAAGCGCAAAGGCAGGTGCCCGTCCCGGTCCAGTCTATACAGCCTTGCAACCACGCCACGTTTCCAAGGGCCATCCGCCGAGGAGCCGAGGAAGTGGTGCCCGACGACAGACCGGAGTGGCCTCTACAAGTCCATTCATACGGCGCACGAGACCTGCTGAACAGGACCGTTGCCGGTTTCCTCCACGAAAAGCTCACCGCTCGCCAAAAAGCGGCTCAAGATGGGTTCCACAAACGCTTCAAGGACGGTTCATCTATGGCGGCTATTCTCGACACGATGCCCGCTCTGGAAGGCAAATCACCGCCATTGGACACACTCTTGCGCGACCTTATGCGTTTCTTGGACGACCGCTTCTTCTTCGGCAGTATGACTCGCAGGGGGCTACCAACTGTGCAGCTACAAACAGGATATTCGCATCTGGGCGTCGGAGAGGAGGGCAAGTTGGGTGACGCACGTCAGAAAGGGGAGAACCTTGTCGTAATACGGCTTTTCTCTAGCTGGCGTGACCTAAATGTACCACACAGGACGATAGTCAAGGGTGAGTGGTCAAACATTGTCGGTGTCCTTATTCACGAAATGGTCCACGCATACCTCTTTCTTTTTCTCTGCAAAGGACAGACATGCGAACGAAACAGACTCAACACCTACGGCGTCACTGGCCACGGGCCGGTATTCACTAGCCTCCTGGCTCTCATCATACGGGAGGTTAGGAGTTGGCACAGTGACTTGACAAATCTCTACCCCAGCCATTTCGATGCTGTCACCGGGGCCGACTGGAGATCGTGGGATCTGGAAACCTCGGCACGTATTCAGCAATGGCGTGTTTACAAGTCTAAAGGTTACAGGCCCTTTCAGGAGTTCGTCGGTCGCGATCTCGTTGAGTTAGGCGAGGTGAAGATTGGCGGACGGCTGATTCCACATGTCACTTACTGGCCTCCGCGCTCTCAGGTGCCTTTTGAACAACGATTTAGACGGCGAGTTGTCTTTGCAGGAATGCGACAATGACGATATGGAGTATGGTGGCGACATGGACAATCACTAAAATGACCAGAGCGATGATAACAACCAACACAACAGCCGTAACAATACAGCGACGTCGAGTGCGACGGTCAAAAGAAAGGGGATCTTAGCAGCGCAGGAGGCTATAGAAGAATTGAGCTTGGAAAACAGCCGTCTTCTTCTCTGTCCGTCTTCTTCTCTGTCCGTCTTCTTCTCTGTCCGTCTTCTTCTCTGTCCGTCTTCTTCTCTGTCCGTCTTCTTCTCTGTCCGTCTTCGTCTTCTCCGTCTTCGTCTTCTCCGTCTTCTTCTCCGTCTTCTTCTCCGCCTCTGATCACTGTCGCTATTCTGCAGTACCGTGCGCGTATGTCTCATCGTATTCATATTGGTCCATAGACTGAGTTGAAATGTTGCGGCCCGATTCTGGTCCCTTAGTGGTCAAACACGAGTAATCGTTCCACGAAGCGTTAACTTTTGCTTAATCATTATCCCAAGCGTATCCGTACACATCAATACACATGAATCTCGTCTCAGCATCCCTCATTCCCTCTATGCCCAGTGAAATTTCCTTGTCTAAGCATCCGGGGTATACACGCCATCCTTGCAAAGCACGACAATCTTCTTGAAGAAACGGCGCCACTCGAGCGGATCGCCCTTGATCTTCACGAACCGGATATCCAGCAGCTCCTGTTCCTCGGGCAGCCGGTGCTTGTCGATGTGGATCTCGCCGTGCAGCGACTGCCTCCTCTCGTCGAGCGTCTTGACCCGCAGCGTGGCAATGTGGTCGCCGTACAGGTTCGGGTTGACCGGCGACAGCGGGACGTTGAGGTGGTGCAGCGCGTCGCTGAGCATCTGCACAATCAGCGTCGGGGGCATGTGCGAGAAGAAGCGTGTGAGCGACTCGAAGGGCACGATGTCCCGGAAGCGGCGCGCCGCCTGCGTGAGCGTCAGCGGGACGCCGGGCGTCTGCGAGAACTGGCTCATGGACGGCTCCTGCTCGAGCGACTCGAGGAAGAGGCGGCGGTTCGCAACGCCGGACTCGCTGCGCGAGATGGGCTGGGTGGAGGACACGGCGATGGGGTTCATAGCCTTGAGGGCGGGCCGCTCCCAGTCCCAGGCGACGTCGTTGATCGGTGTCTCGGGCTGCGTGAAAGAGACCTTGCCGGGGCCGGAGGAGTCGAGGTCCATGGCGTCGGCGTTGGACGAGGTGCCTTGCGATGCCGTCGGCTGTTGGCTGAAGTCGATGCGCAGGCTCTCGAGCATCTTGGTGGCGAGGTTGATGGGGTCGGAGACCTGGCCGTCGGAGGTCAGGTGCGGGTTTGTGCGGGTGTACCACGGGTGTTGGCGGACGCGGGCGAAGGAGAAGCGCTTCTCGGGGTCGATGGACATCATGCCCCGGAGCAGGGAGAGGGCGTTCGCCGGTATCCTTGCCCAGAGGGCATCTGTGCTGCGGCCATTGGTCCGAACGTACTCTTGGTATTCCCAGCTGACTTGTGATGGCTCGTCCCAAGGTGTGTTTCCCACGAGTAGCACAAAAAGAATGACACCGCAGGACCAGATGTCGACCAGATCTGGAGAGTACTTGCTGCCGGTGGGCGTGGTCTTGTCCGCCTTGCTGCAGGCGAGTATCTCAGGGGCGATGTAGGGCGGGCTGCCGCAGAGGGTCGAGCTGGTCTTCCGTTGGCCCTTGTACTCGAACATGGTGGCCATACCAAAGTCGGCAATCTTGAGGTTGCCCGTTTCTGAGAGCAAGATGTTCTCTGGTTTCAAGTCGCGATGCGCCACGCCCTTGGAGTGGACGAAGCTCACGCCGCTGATGAGCTGGAGGAAGTAGACGTGGGCAATGTTCTCGTTCAAGCCAACGTCCGCTTCAATCTTGTCGAAAAGGTCGCCACCGCTGGCGAATTCCATGGCGATCCATCTCCAGTTGATGTCCTCCCCGGAAGCGAACCACTCGATGATGTTTGAGTGTTGGCCGACATGAGAATGCAGCGAAACCTCCATCAACAGCTGCTTCTGCGAGACTCTGCCATGTTTAGTAGCATATCCCTTGTGGATGAACTTCACAGCGAAAACCGGTGTTGTCGCATCTTGCGGAATGGCCTTCTTGATCCTGTGTTTACCATGTCAGTGGGGTGCTCCACGATGGGCGATTCGCGAAAGAGGGGTATCCCACGATGCGTATGCGCCCCGTCCAATGGTCTTGGAGATGATCCGGAAGGGCAGATCCGTGGGCAGGGGGTCAAGCTGCGATTGTTGCATCTTGAATTGGTGAGTATGCCACGTCCGGATGGTGTTTAGATGGTTCCAGTGGGAAAGATTGCGGTTGGCTAGTCCATGATGGAGGGCGATCTTGGACGGGAAATGAGACGGTTAACAGGGGTCTTGGATCACAATGGGATGACTCTTTTCTGGCAAACTAAAGGCAGGCAACAGCAGCAACACAATGGGCACAAACAGTGTGCATGATGTAGCTGACTAGGGGAGGCAATTTATGCACAAAGAACCTACTCCAGGGTCCCGATTCAAACAGAGTCGCCGTGTTCATGGCCTGTCTACGCAGTAGGACCATGCTCCACGCGGTCCCATTCCTCCCTCCAGGCACGGAGCGCGCGCATCAACCGCGTAAAGAGCTTTTGGCGTGTTTTGATGCCAATTCCAGGGTCGTTCCAGCGCCACCGTAGCCGACGCGTCTCCATTGGCGGATAAGGAGCCTTATCGTGGTTGCCGGAGCGTTGGCCAGGTAAACAGTCCGCAGCACACCCCCTCTAAAGCTACAGGGGCCCGCCGCCTCGCCGCTTTTGCAAAGAGCAAAGCCGCTGTGGGGCTTGGACTGCTACCCATTGAGACTCAGGCGGTTGAAGTGCGATGGACCAGGGATCAATTCAGAAAGAGAGAGTAAAAGTCAATGGTTTTGGGGAAGTGATTTGTTCGATTTGATTACTTCTGGAATAGCTGCAAAAGCTGTTGCAAGCAATCATTCTTGTGAAAAATGGCTTGAAGCCAAACGCCCGGGCACGTTGCATTAACGGCGTCTTCTTTTTCCCTCCATCTCTTCACATACTTTCGTACGGCAGGTACCGCATGCGGCAGTCCTGCGACCCAACCCTCTGAATTCCTCCAAATTCACTCGCTTTTGATAACGGCCAATTTGAAGATTACTGCTCTTCTTGATTGGTGGGGAGCAAATGTCAAAGTCAAATGCGTTTTCCGAATAGTGACCACGAACTTGGTGAATTTGTCGTAGTCTTTTCGCAAGGGGTCGCACCGTAACTTTTAATGTCTCCATTACATGTGAGGGCTTGAAAGCAGTCAGCTCCCGAGCCTCTTCGTGATGTGATTCAAAACTTACCTTCGAAAACCTCTCTTTCTGCGGCAAACATTGCACGCCTTGATCTTGCATCCCTTGCACTGGAAGACGTACTCTGTCTGGAACTTGTGGCAGAATTCGCATTGCAGTCTTCCATCTCGTACAAGATCCCACCGGATCCATGGATTCTGGTGGCTTGCGCAGTATCGAGACGCCTTGTCAATGGGTTGTCTGGGGAACATTGATGTGTTCTTGGAGCCTTTGGAAGCAGTCTCATGCGTCTCTCTAGCCTGGGACTGTCCCCCTTGGGACCGGTTTCCCGAAGTGGTAGCTGGAGAGGGATTGGCCGTTTGAGCCTTGGCCTTGGATTCTGTGACCCTTTGCAACGATTAGCAAGCTTTCTGATGTCTGGGGATATGTGATAGACTCACGCTAGGTCACGGTCCTGCTTTACGCAGCCGGCCCAAAGGCAACCATGGTGTGCCATCATGGAGTGTGTTCCTGAAATTTTGGGGAAGCAGGAAATACTTTGAAGAGCGAATTAGACGAGTCGCAAATGCAAATATTTCACCGGGCAGAATGAAGTGTGAAGGTGAAATTGTTGGTTCAGCAATCAAAGGTGAGGAGAGGGAGTTGGGGTCTGAAGAAAAGGAGGGTGAGGTTGGATTGGGTTTTAAGCTGAAGTGAGGTGAGGGTAAGTACTTACAGCTGCCCCAAGGCAGGACCAAAAGAGAAATTTCAGATGTCATCTGAGGCAGAGGCGGAAGGAAGTTGCCAAAAGTGGGCAGGCAGCCTTGCAGGAAGGTGCCTGCCCCTCCAAATCGTTTGAGCTTTACCCAGCAAAAGCGTTTGTAAGGGAGAACAAAGACACCAAGAGCAGGAAGGAAACTGCTTTGTGTAGAGTAGGTATGATTCTGTGAAAATTTGATTCTTCCGCAAGATTTGTTTGAAAGGAAGAGAACGAAAAGTTTGGATCCTCTATCAGCCCCATTTTTATGCTTGTTTTCCAGGCCCGCGTGGGATCACACGATGTCATGTGTCTCAGTGCCACGGAAGCACCTCTTCTGTTCCATGGCCTTCCGTCCCCTGGATATGAGCTAAGATACTCTACTGAAGCGTAATACTGTTACTAATACATGTTGGTGATATGTGGTTAAGAGAATGAGATGTAATGTGCTGACTAGATGTGTAGGTCATGCCAAAGACCTGCTTCACTAGATAGTGATGGCTTAAGCTAAGTTAATAAACATGGGACTATCATGTTCCCTTTCATATTCCCGAAGATTGAGATTGGATCAAATAAGTTATTTTACAGAAATTTAGCAGAAGCAGCTATCCCAGGGGGGACGGTACCGTACCGAGCTGATGGCATGACAGGCGAGTGACCGAATGGAGAAAGCAAAATTGAGATGGCAAAAGTTCAATGATAAGACAAGATTTGAATGATTTGCAATTTCGAATATTTTGGGGCGCTGGAGCCTATCTCACAAAAAAACTGATGATTATTTCGCCAACATCTTCTCACAAATGATTGAGAGGAGAATTAGAGGGAAAAGCTTGCCCCCGTTGGCCGGATATAACTGAGTAAAAACAACAGTTTTCAGAATTACCCGTTATTGTTTGAATGCATCCTAGAATTCGTCGAACGAATCAATCCAAGCAAAAAGACGCTGCCATTGCGACGGCATCACGGGCATCTTGAGGTGAAGTTCAACACAGCCAATGACATGTCGTGGCGGTACGTACCGGAAGACCGTTGGCAGCTCGTCGTACGGCAGCGACAGCGCTAACCCGGAAACGTCAACCCAGCCCAGTCGGCGCGTCGCCCAGGTACCGGCTCCCCCAATTCTCCAATCCTAGAAGCCCTCTCGCCCTATGGAATAACGACTTTCTGTTATTCTTGACGCCGCTGCAACTTCTCATCTTTCGCCCCTCGATTTTCTGCGCATTTCTCATTCTCCAGCTGCTCATAAACCCAAGGAGGACCCCCTTCTCCTCCCGATCCAGCATCCAGCCTCCTGCTGTATCTCGTCTCTGTTTCTTACCAGACATCATCGCCTTTGCTTAGACCTCGAGGTCATCGATACCCTCAAAAGCTATTGCTTTCTTCGCATTTCCCAGTATTCGACTTCATCAACAATGGACTACAGCATGGAGGACTCCCAGAACTCTGCTCCCGGTAGCGTCCAGGCAGCCAAGCTCGGTGGCGCCAGGAAGGGCCCCGATGCGCAGAGCGTCACCAAGAGGTATGCGGAGCTCGTCGGCGATGACCGCCTTACTCGTGATCAGGTATACTGACTTTGTGGTCATAGATTGCAGACAGAGCTGATGCAGCTCATGACTTCGCCTGCTCCCGGCGTCTCTGCCTTCCCCTCCGCCGACGGCAACCTCATGTCGTGGACGGCGACCATCGAGGGCCCCGACCAGACTCCATACGCAGGCCTGACGCTGAAGCTCAGCCTCTCCTTCCCCAGCAACTACCCCTACGCACCACCAACCGTCCTGTTCAAGACGCCAATCTACCACCCCAACTTCGACTTCTCCGGCCGCATCTGCCTCGACATCCTCAAGGACAAGTGGACCCCCGCCTACAACATCCAGACCGTCCTCCTCAGCTTGCAAAGTCTGCTGGGCGAGCCCAACAAGTAGGTAGACCCAGCTGAAAAGTGGTTCGGCGCACACGCTAACATGATCACAGCTCCTCTCCTCTGAACGGCGAGGCCGCAGAGCTTTGGGACAAGGACCCCGAAGAGTTCAAGCGCAAGGTCCTTGGCCGTCACCGCGACGTTGAGGACGAGTAGACGTCGAGGCACATGAACGAGAGCTTGCAGAGGGCGACGTCACGGGGAGAGTGGCATTGGAATTTGAGCACTGGAGAATCGGAGTCTTGTATGATTACGGGCCGGCAGGTTTTTGGAACTCTTTGTTAGAAATTGGACTGCATTGCATGGCTGGGACCTGGGTAGGATTTGACATATCCTGTATCTGCGTCTGGCAGACCACCCAGTCGATAGAAAGGACCTTGTCGGACGGTGTGTTGTAACATGAACCACAAGAAAACGTTGTGTTGTCCCAAGAAGCCTCTTCATTTTGTTCACATCCCATCGCCGCGCGCGCGCATAATCATCCCACCGCCACCACCGACCACACACAGCGCGGGGTTCCAAAAAAACAAGAAACAGAAAAGGAAGTCGTCGAATCGTTGGTGGGGAATCAAGCGTTGTTCACATTTCCGTCGATTTTGTATGTGAGACTAGAATGCCGAATGCAACTCCTATGCCTTTATGCCGCCCTTAAACCATCCCAAAGAGAACTTTTTACTCCTCAACGACAACGGTCTGGAGACCCTTGGGGTCCTTGACGTTGACGGCTTGGACGTAGCTGTACAGCTTCTCCTTGGCGCCCTCCTCGTCGTTTCGTCTGCGGGAGATGCGGATGCGGAGTCTGTAGGGGACGCCCTTGACACCCTGCTCCCAGACCTTCTTGTTGAGCTGGGGGTCGACGCGGACGTCAGAGGTACCCTGTGAAGTGATCGAGGTTAGCCGCTGTTCTGTCCAGCTGTGAAGCAGTTGATCCTCGAAGCGCCTGTCGTGTGAGAGACCGGTCGTGGTTGATTGCGGTCCTGGGCGCAGACTTTTCTTCTTGTCGGATCGGGTGAGGGGCAGCGGAACGTACCATGGCCTGGAGCGCGAAAGCCTTGATCTCCTTGATGGCACGGGGAGCGCGCTTCTTGAAGGTAACACCGTGGAGCTAGTAGAGAGACGCAGAGTCAGCATCGCCGTGTCCGTGTCGAAAAGGTTTCCCGGCACCCATCACCGCTCGCCATCCCCGCCTCGGGCGACGGCGGCGACGGCCTCTTGTTGGAAAATACTAACGCGCTTGTGCATGTGGATGGTGTACTCGCGAGCGACGACGTCCGCAATGGCGGAACGCTGCTTTCCGGCAGGCTTCTTCTGCTTGGTCGACATTTTGGCGGTACCTCTCGTCGTCGTTGGTCGTCGGAGTCGGTCGGTCGGGCGATTGTCTAGAGAGTTTGTTCTCAGGATAAATGGCCAATCCCACAAAATGTTGTGTAGAGTCGAAAAAGCTAGGGTTACAGCTCTGATTGGCTCGCTACGGGAGAAATTTCGCGCACGTGAAATTATGTCAGCGCAGCGGCCAAGATTTGGGATGGGTGGAGCTTTGTCGCTGCAAAAGAGGGTGGGAGTGGGACGCCTTGGGCGATGCACCGCGCTGGGCGCAATCGGGGATAGCGCGCTTTCCTTCTCGCTGCAGTGGACCGGCTTCCTGCAGTGCTGCACCATACCTCCCGAGTCAGCAAGGCAGCCCGTCCAGTTGAGAGCGAGCGGTACGTATCGCCGTCCCGACCCAGCCTCCGACGCAGGTTCCTCCCCCCCTGACCAGACGACGAAATTAGTCCCGGGTCTAGACGACGCTTGATCTGCTGTTTATGCCGTGGAGAGCGGCACTTTAGCAACTCCCAAGACCATCACGCTGCCGCGCTATCGCCAACCACACTGACGCTGTCAGTCTGCGCCGTGCGCGATCCTTCCCTTCATACGCTCGTTCAACACACAGTAATTCCAAACCCGGGAGACAATCGACCATCGAACCCATTCAGCCCGCGCCGCCGAGGACCTTGCCTAGGACACCTGCCAAACCGCTCGCTTGGGGGGCCTGTTTGCAGATTGCACCTCATTTACGAATCGCGCATCCTTCCGACGCCTCACCTTTTGACTTCACATTATCGGTAAACAACGACCGACCCGACTTGCCCGATTATTTTACTTTTCCAAAAATTACCGCCGATACCCTTCTCACTCTCCCGTCTTTGCGACACGCTTTCGCTCTCCACCAACATGATGGAGGACCGATCAACAGGGGCGTCTGGCACGCCGTCCCCTCAGCCTGACTTCGAACGCAACCGATTGCCGACACTCTTCGAGGTTTTGAGCAGACGGACGCTGCCCCCCGTCGACCTGTTCTCATTTTACATCTTCATGCGAGACCAGCAAAAATCGGTCGACTATCTCGATTTCTGGTTCGTGCAGACGGAAGCAACTCTCAAACGCGTTACCTGACTAACGACTCGCAAATAGGCTCGATGTCGCTCAGCACATGTCACTGTGCCGTCACTATGTCCGCGAACTTCGCAGATCCGTCCTCGTCGGCACGCCCGACCTGGACAAGTCCGGCTCGAAGCGGTCTTCGGCGATCCTCGACGGCCTCGGCGACATGAGCCACCCGGCTGCCGGCCCTTCCATGTACGCAACCGAGAAGGAGAAGAACCAGGACGCCCAAATGTCGGCCTACCTGCGGGAGGAGGCCCACGACTCGCCGCAAAGCAGCACAGGCGACCACCGCAGCCGACCAAGCGGCGCTTTCAGCCACACGCGGGACCTGACGACCGACTCAAACTCCCCCGCCAACGCCGTCGCGAGACAGGACATCCGCGCCTCTGCCGAGAAGATCCTCTACACCTTCCTTCTCCCCGGCGCCGAGCGCGAAATCATCCTGCCCGGCTCCATTACCCAGGACGTCACCACCGCCATTGAGGACTTTGGCAGAGATGACCCCGAGGTCTTTGACGTTGCCAAGGACTACGTCTTCCAGGCTATGGAGCGCGACGCCTTCCCCAACTTCCTGAGAATGAAGGCCCTGGGCAACCTCATCCCCACCACCCTTCAGATCAGAATGATCATTGGTCTCCTGTCCATGTTTGGCGGCTTCTGGGCTGCTTTCATCCTCATCTTCCTCGATGCTGCCCGTACTACGCGCTGCTGGGTGAGTTGTCAGATAATGTAACACAATGCAGGGGCCCATGCTAACAATCCTTTCAGCTCATCCTCCCTTTCACCGTTGGTGTCTACTTCCTTGCCTCTTACCAATACTCACTGGATCCTGTCCTCGCTCTCATCGGACTGAGCGAGTACACACCCTTCAACTTCTCCCGGATCCGTGAGCCCTACGTTCGTAAGCTCCTCGCTAAGCGGTCCATCATGGTCCTTGCCGTCACTTTCCTAGTCGATGCCGCGCTCTGTGTTCTCTTCATCCTTGTCCCAGGCAAGCGGCTCTAAATAGCAACAAAGAGACGTGGCAGCATCATCGCGCAACAAGCGTCATGTTTGCCAAAAGAGAGAGAGCTTACGACCGTTATGACCACCAAGGATTTTTGAGCGACCTAGTTTTCGGGTTTTGTTTTTCTTTTCGGTCTTCCATTCAGGATACCACAGAGGGTTTTCATTTTTCTCATGGCGTAGAGGGACAAAAAAGAGGCCCCCACGGGAATCATAGGCCTCGCATATGGCGTTCGACAGGAAGGGATCTAATTTCTTCTTCTTCTCTTCAATGTGCATGCACACAATGTCTTGTTTGTGTACTATTACGGAGGAACCAACGACGATTGGTTTCCACTCTTCAGGCTGTGGGCGGGAGGAGGTGGCTGGGCAGCAGGGAACGTCGCGGAGGTTGAGGACGAGGATGAGATTCGAGAAGACTTTTGGCTTCAACGACATTCGCTTTTTTTTCTTTCTTCTCTTATTCTTGATTCCCTAATATTTTCGTCAATGGCATACGTAGATAGGAAACCACAGACCAGACGGACGGACGAACGGGACGAGGCCCCAAGGGGCCGTCTGTATCAACACGTTACGGTTTTAACTGAAAAGTTGTTCATCATCTATCGTGGTTTTTGGTTGCTATGCTGGGGGCTTTCCTAGCTACCCCAGGTATTTCATGACCCGTATCCCATGCTTGATTACCATGTTCTCATACTACTCCCGCCCCATGAGCAAATGCGAGAGCATTCATCCATCAAAACCAACTCATTGCCCAGACCTACGCGCGACCTGAGGCAGTCTTTCGTCTGCTGGCGCGCTTCTTCTCCTGCTCCTCGTCATCCTCGTCCACGTCCATGGCCTCGTCGTCAACCTCTTCCGCGTTGTCCATCATGCTAGTGCTGCCCCGCTTGTTGTACCGACTCGACCGCGAAGAGTGTCCCAAGAACGCCCGCTCGCCGCCGACGACGGCGTGTCCGACGGGGAACTTGCGCGCGTTGGGGTCGGCGGGCTCCTTGCCGGCCTCGTCCACCAGGCGGGCCAGCTTGCGGTCCTGCTCGGCCTTGTCGCGGACGCGGTTACTGGCCGTCTTGCGGATGCTCGCGATCTGGGACTCGAGGTCGCCGAGGGTGGACTCGCAGCGGGCGGACCAGGCGTGCAGGGCGCGGATCATGGGCGGGACGGCGCCAGGGGCGAGGTCGCGGAGGGCGGCGAGGGAGTTCACCTGGACGACCTGCCGGTGGGGGTCGAGGGTGGCGTCGATCAGGCCGGCGTAGATTGCGGAGATGACGAGGTCTTCGAGGGCGCGCGGGGTGGGCAGGTCGAGGGCGGTTTGGAGGTTGGCGTAGGAGAGGTTGGAGCGCTCGCGGGCGAGTGTGAGGAGGGTGAGCTGGCGCAGCTTGAGGGTTTGGGCATCGTTGAGGGGCGGCAGGTTCGGGGTGGTTTGGTAGGCGGCGTATGTGCCGTGGGAGAAGATCTCGAGCTGGTTCAGGTGGGGGAGGAACTCTGGGTTTGAGGCGAGGGCCTGGATCTGAGGTGTTGAGAGGAGTTCTGTAAAGAGGAAGGTGTTTGGGTTGGATGTTGCGCGGGTGATGAGATCGGCGGCGGCGCGAGGGGATGTCGCGGATTTGCTGAGGGCCAGGAAGGGCTGCGATGATATTAGCTTGTGGTCCTGGCGTTGTCGTGGGGAAAGGGTGGCAAGTACCTCCAGAGCGTTGAGAGCTTTCGTTTGCTCCATTCTGTGAGCTTCGCGTTCGTGATACTCACGATTTCGATATGGGAAGGTGGGGTGGAGGGTAGCTGTACCTCAGCTGTCGTCACGATAGCTTGAGGTGGGGTTGGCGAGGCTGAAGATGTAGACCACGACCAGGTTGTTGTATCGGACGACGCCGGACGAGGCTGAGAAGTTGATTGACAAGAGCTTGCGCTTAGTACAGTGCAGTTGACTGTCGTCAGTTGTGGAGGGTTGTAAGTGACGAAGGGGGTGTGTGTTTCTTTGGAGGGGACAAGATCTGAGGATGAAGCTTGTGTCAGATCCGTTTGAGGTGCCGTGGGACGGTAAGGTAGGCAGCGGCTGCTGCAGTGCAGTTGGGAAGGGGGGACGCTACGGCTCCGACGCGGGGCAGCACCGGTAGGCAGCTGGCGGTGGGTCGCACACCTTAATGGACCGTGAGGGTGCCTCTGGAGTTTGCCGCACCACGGCTGAAAATCAAGCTTGACACTAAGGTTTCCGACTGGAATGAACAGGCAAAAACTGGGGATGGCCTCTTTTGTTCTGCTTCGAGGCAAACAGGGGCTGAGGAAAATCGTTTGCTCATCACTGGCACCTGTGGCTAAGCTAAAACACAGGTGAAGAATTGCAAGCAATTCGAGCCGGGGGCTTGGCTTGGGGGGGGCAAGGAACATGATCTTCCAACCGCCACGGCATGGCTGAGATGCGCGCATCTCGGGTAAGTTGCCTCTATCTCGGATTCATAACGTCTCCTACCTTTTGAGGCCAGCCACATCCATGATCCAGTCTGTGGAGGTTTAGGTCTATCAAGATGAGAAGGGGCGCAAAAGATCTGGATAGTAAGTGGAGATCCAACAGTTTATTCCCTTGGCGCAGACACTCGGCAGCTCGGAGGATTGTTGTCCTCACTGACTCCGACGACGGCCGGCTCGGGAGCGGTCATCGTATGTTGTTGACGTCGCCGCACGGCGTCACGCCCGCTGTATCGTTGATAAGGTAAGCGGTTCGGGGTTTTTGCAGTGTAGGATCCATTGGTCGGTCCGTCGGAACTGCGTGAGGATATGGAGAGGGTATCCGGCCGATGCACAGGAGCACGCGTACTACTGCGGTGATCAAATAGTTCTTATCTGAGCACTTCGCGAACACATAGCGTGTTATTCGTCTCCAAGGCACGCAGTACGATCTCACAGGAGCCGCGGTTTGCATTTCAGCAGGGCACGGAGGACGGCTCTCGAGCATGAAGCATAGCGCGAAAAGTCCCACCTCGAGACACGATACGAGGAGCCAATGGGCACATCGGATGAAGATAGTTTGGCCTGGACAGAAAAGGTCAATCGGAATCCAGGAGACCCTTCCTTCTGCCACCCTCAAGTGCCGCAGAGACCGTGCCCCCAGGAATGTTTGGTAGAGTCCTCGCTTCGAAACGAATCGTGGCCCAGCCTCTGGGCTCTGTGGTGCGTCGTCCCGTGGGGCATGCGCTCCGGTCCGAGAGGACACGGGAATTAGGAGAAGACTGGTCAGCGATCGCTGAGTGAGTTTGGTCAGCTTACGGCATGGCAGGACATTGGCACATTGACACGGTACTGCTGTCTGCGTGCCTTTTTTGCCGTCCAGCGTAGTAACTGTCTTAGGTGCCACGCAGACCGCAATGCCCATGGAATAAATAGTGTCTGTAAGTCGTAGGGGTTGCGGTGCACAGCCCAATGCGGCCCATGACTCGGGGCTGAAGATGTTTGGAGGAATGAGACTTGATGAGAGCGTGTCTGACTTGGGCCTCGAGAATGTTCTTTGAGGGACCACAGAATAACCTGCTGCGTGTTCAGTAACCACCTAGGTATGACAGATTCTTAATGTATCCCGTAACATAAGCATCATCTGATGGCATCTCAGATCCTGAGGAACCAACAGCCAACATCTAAGATTTCCGGCCCAGAAGAAACAAAGGTGGCCCGTCAATAGGAAATGGTAGGACGGCGAGAGGAGCCCGGTCCAGCAGTGTGGCGCCTGAGCACCGAGAGATGCAGCGGGCGGGATTCCCAAGGCTGGCAGGACCCGAGCAACCCCATTGGCCGCGGGCCGCCCGTATTCCTTCTTTCTGCAGCCCACCCGAGGCAGTTTTTCAGGGTTCGACACAAGGCCGTCACTGATTCAACCAACTGAAGCCCTCGACGCTCCGGAGACTGGGTGGGTTTTTGGTCGTTTTTAGTCAGGGCCTAGCTTCAGTCTCCAGTGTGTCCGGCATGTCCCAGGGGTTGAGGTGAGGTGTGGGAAACAGCCAGGGCCTCAGGTCAGGTCAGGTCTGGTCTAGGGGGAAAAGGAAACTCGACGGGACTGGGATTCTCACCTGCAAGCACCGCGACCGCAGCAGCTCCAGCGCGCACTGGCCTCAAACCCCTCCCTCCAGCAAAGTGAAAGTGCTGCAGCACCGCGACGGTAACGCTCGCTTCCCCCCCCCCCATCACACCTGCACCGCCGGGGGGGGGAGGGGATGCACCTTCACAGACACACACGCACACCCCGGCCCCAGTTCCACGATTGCGCCAGATGATAGATCCCGGCCTCGCCGCACTGCTTGCGCGCCCACTCACCGGTCCTCTCCTCTGCCGCCGCATTACTTTCTATCCGTTCCTTGCCTCCATTTACCTTGCGGTTAGTGCTACGGAGTCGTGCTGCCCGTCAGTCAGTGGGATTCTGACGCTCACTCCCACCTCCCCAATCCCCATGCATGCCCATCGAGGCAAGACACTCTGGCTGACAAAAGCCGACCTTCCGCTTCCGTCCCTCCCCAAGCTTCTTTTGCCTTCACCTCGTGCCATTGATCTGCCGCCGTTTCCTTCGTGCCATTCCGACTTTGATTCTTAATCCCACCTTACCCACTGACCCTTGACCTCTGCAATTCACCTCCCAGCCCGCTACGACCACGCACCTGCCCAGTCGTACGCATACGCACACGCAAACAGCTTCCCACGATACCCACCGCGCCAGCTCGTACATATTCCACGCAAGCCGGTCTTCTGGAGCCCCCCTTTCTTCCTCGAGAAGTCTTACCGTCTCCTGCCGTTTACATACTTTCGGCCAAGGTTACCGAACTCAAAATTCCATTTGCCATATGGACAGCTAGCCCTACCATGAAGACGTGAGCCAGATAGCTGGAAACCTACCCGAAACCGAAGCACGAACGAAGACCGAGGCTGGCCCTACTTCCGACAACATCATTTTCAAGGCGCATCGATAGCCAAGTACCACAGAAACAATGGCTCCTCCGAATATCAAAGTCCCGGGGCCCGACGACAGTCGGCCCAGGGCTACTCTAGCGACCCCGACTGCGACACAGTGGGCGACGACAACGCTCAAGGTTGGCGGCATGACGTGAGCTAGACTGTGCTACTAGAACTTGTGTCGCATCGTGCTAACGATATGTTCCAGTTGCGGCGCTTGCACATCCGCAGTCGAGTCGGGCTTCAAGGGCGTCGAGGGTGTTGGCAGCGTCTCCGTCAGCTTGGTCATGGAGCGCGCCGTGGTCATGCACAACCCGGAAGCGATCTCCGCCGACCAGATTGCAGAGATTATTGAGGACCGAGGATTTGACGCCGAAGTACTGTCCACCGACCTGCCGTCACCCATGTTCCCCACAGACCAGAACTTGTTCGACGCCGAAGAGGACAGCGGAATGCTGACGACAACGATTGCGGTTGAGGGCATGACTTGCGGCGCCTGCACGTCAGCCGTGGAGGGTGGATTCAAGGATGTTCCGGGTGTAAAGAGCTTCAGCATATCGTTACTTTCAGAAAGAGCCGTCATCGAGCACGATCCGGATCTGTTGACCGCCGACCAGATTGCCGAAATCATCGAGGACAGAGGATTCGGCGCCGAGATCGTGGACACTGGAAGTGCCCAGCAGGAGAAGCCAAGAGCCAGCACCAACCTGAGCAGCTCAGTAGCGACAACAACCGTCGCGATTGAGGGCATGACTTGTGGAGCTTGTACATCCGCCGTTGAGGGCGGTTTCAAAGAGGTGGATGGCGTGTTGCGCTTCAACATCAGCCTGCTGGCTGAGCGTGCGGTAATTACTCACGACACGACGAAGTTGCCTGCGGAGAAGATTGCCGAGATCATCGAGGACAGAGGGTTCGGTGCTGAAATTCTGTCTACCGCCTTCGAAACGTCTACGCACGGTGGCGCATCTTCTACCGCGCAGTTCAAGGTCTACGGAAACCCGGACGCCACACAAGCCTTGGCACTGGAAGCAAAGCTGTCATCCATCCCGGGCATCAACTCGGCTAAACTCAGTCTGGCCACCTCCAGATTGACTGTCACCCATCAGCCGAACATCATCGGCCTGCGAGGCATTGTCGAGGCCGTTGAGGCCGAGGGTCTTAACGCTCTGGTCTCCGACAACGACGACAACAACGCCCAGCTTGAGTCGCTCGCCAAGACCCGCGAAATCAACGAGTGGAGGAGAGCCTTCAAGATGTCGCTCTCCTTCGCCATCCCCGTCTTTTTTATCAGCATGATTATTCCCATGTGTTTCCCCGCGATAGACTTTGGCAGCTGGGAGCTTCTTCCTGGCATTTTCCTCGGCGATCTAGTCTGTTTGGCCCTTACGATACCCGTCCAATTCGGCATTGGAAAACGTTTCTATATTTCTGGCTGGAAGTCCATCAAGCATGGATCGCCGACCATGGACGTCCTCGTCATCCTCGGTACCTCGTGTGCCTTTTTCTTCAGTATCATGGCTATGCTGGTGTCATTCCTCTTCCCTCCTCACACCAGACCTGCCACCATCTTCGACACCAGCACCATGCTTATCACCTTCGTCACTCTCGGCCGCTTCTTAGAGAACCGAGCCAAGGGTCAGACTTCCAAGGCCCTTTCGCGGCTGATGTCTCTGGCCCCCTCCATGGCCACCATCTACGCCGACCCGATTGCCGCCGAGAAGGCTGCTGAAGGCTGGGAGAACGCTGCGACCTCCGGCGAGCCCAAGACCCCCAACCGTGATGGCCACGCTGCTGAAGAGAAGGTCATTCCTACTGAGCTTCTCCAGGTTGGCGATGTCGTTATCCTGCGTCCTGGTGACAAGATCCCTGCAGACGGTGTGCTCGTCCGTGGTGAGACCTACGTCGACGAGTCCATGGTTACCGGTGAAGCCATGCCTGTCCAGAAGAAGAAGGGCAGCTTCTTCATTGGTGGAACTGTCAACGGCCACGGGCGTGTTGATTTCAGAGTCACGAGAGCTGGACGCGATACTCAGCTGAGCCAGATTGTCAAGCTTGTCCAGGATGCTCAGACCACGCGCGCTCCTATTCAGCGACTTGCTGATACTCTTGCTGGTTACTTTGTCCCTACTATTCTGTTCCTCGGTTTCATGACTTTCATTGTATGGATGGTCCTCAGTCATGTCCTTGCAAACCCACCAAAGGTCTTTACTGAGGAGGCTAGCGGCGGCAAGATCATGGTGTGCGTGAAGCTGTGCATTTCCGTCATTGTCTTTGCCTGCCCCTGCGCCCTTGGTTTGGCCACTCCTACTGCCGTAATGGTAGGCACCGGCATTGGCGCAGAGAACGGAATCCTCGTCAAGGGTGGAGCTGCCTTGGAGACTACTACTAGAATCACCCAGATCGTTCTCGACAAGACCGGTACCATCACCTATGGCAAGATGAGCGTCGCCAAGATGAACCTCCTCCCGGCCTGGCAAGACAGCGAATGGAGACGCCGCCTCTGGTGGCATATCGTTGGCCTTGCCGAGATGGGCAGCGAGCACCCTGTTGGCAGAGCTGTTCTGGGTGCTGCTAAGACGGAACTTGGCCTGGACGAGGAGGCAACTCTCGAGGGCAGTGTCGGCGAGTTCAAAGCCGCCGTCGGCAAGGGCATCAACGCACTCGTCGAGCCCGCTGTCACCAATAACCGCACCCGCTACCGCGTCCTCTTGGGCAACGTCCGCTTCCTCCGCGAAAACAACGTCAATGTCCCCGCCGAAGCGGTCGAGGCGTCCGAGCAACTCAACGTCAAGGCCAACTCCAGTGCCAAGAACACCTCCGCCGGAACCACCAACATCTTCGTCGCCATTGACGGCTCGTACACCGGCCACCTCTGCCTCTCCGACACGATCAAGGAGGGTGCTGCCGCCGCTATTGCTGTCCTCCACCGCATGAAGATCAAGACTGCCATCGTCACTGGTGACCAGCGCTCGACTGCGGTCGCCGTGGCCGCTGCCGTTGGCATCTCCCCCGACAATGTGTTCGCCGGCGTGTCTCCGGATCAGAAGCAGGCTATCGTCCAGCAGCTCCAAGACCAAGGCGAGTGCGTCGGTATGGTCGGTGACGGCATCAACGACTCCCCCGCCCTCGCGACCGCCGACGTTGGTATCGCCATGGCATCTGGAACCGATGTCGCCATGGAAGCCGCAGACGTTGTCCTCATGCGCCCCACCGACCTCATGGACATCCCCGCCGCCCTCCACCTCGCCCGCTCCATCTTCAACCGTATCAAGCTCAACCTCGCATGGGCCTGCCTCTACAACGTGATCGGTCTGCCCTTCGCGATGGGCGTCTTCCTCCCGTTCGGCTTCCACCTGCACCCCATGGCCGCCGGCGCCGCGATGGCCTGCTCCTCCGTCAGCGTCGTCGTCTCCTCGCTCCTGCTCAAGTTCTGGACCCGCCCTAGCTACATGGTCGACCCGTCGGCGCAGACTAAGCGCCGCGGCTTCGGTATCGTCAACAGGGTCAAGTACGCCGTGCGTCGTCTCAGAGGCAGGCGGACGCAGGACCAGGGTTATGTGCCTCTGGCCAACATGGCGGACCGGGACGAGTAGAGGACCCAAAAAACGGAAGTGGCGTTTCCTGTGTTTCTTTGTTGTGTTTTTGTGGATAGTTGTTAGAATAACGGGGATCACTACAAAAGGGTGATCAATCAGGGTTTTCTTCCCCACGATTAGAAAATATAGGCTTTCGACACACGTTCAGTTGACGCAGTCTCCTTTGAGTGGTGTGCGTTTGGCTGGGATTTTGTGTCTGCATTGGCTTTACGGTAGCATAGCATTGGAGTCGAATCATGAAGTACTTTTAACAACCTCGTCTTCCTCTGTCGCCTTGGCTTGAGCAATGACGGTGATGGTGGGCAGATTTTGGCGACCCGGTGTCATTGGCTACTTTTCTGGCTTTGCACCGTGTTTTCTAATCCACTTGCTCCTAAACCATCCGTCCCTAGACCATGCGTTGCTGTGCAGAAGTGATAAGAGTGTTGTCCCTTTTGCCCATGTTATGTCCCATTCCAGAAGGGAAGAAAACGCCCCAACACCATGCTATGCAAATTACAAACGAATATGGCACTCGTCGAGAGCGATCTCGTCAGACTCCTGCATACGTCTCCCCGACAATCTGACCGCCGCACTTTGCCCCCTCGCCTTCCTCTTCGCACAGCATCCGGCTCCACAGGCGCACCTCCTCGACGCTGACATTCCTCTTCTCCAGCTCCCACTTGACGCTGCCGGGCAGCTGCATCTGCTGCTGCCCGCTCCCGGCACCGATCAGGGGTACGGCGACAAGGTCCGCCTTCTCGCCGCCCTTGCCGTTGTTCTTTGACAGGATGCCGAAGCGAAGGCCGACCTCGGTGACGGTGACGAGGATGGAGATGACGATGAGAACGATGATGATCCAGGTGATGTAGCTCATCTTGGCGTCGGCGACAGAGTCGGCGAGGATCTCGGCGAGGTCGAGAAACACGCGGCACCGCTCGTTGAGGACCTTGATGCGCGGGTCAATCTCGAGGTACTCGCGGATGGCGACGTAGAGCGGGTGCAGAGTCGGTTCCGAGTCCCAGAAGAAGTTTGGCACGTCGAGAATGTTTGATGCTGTGGGGTGCAATGTTAGGGTTCTGGTCTGCAGAATCCGGTGGCGTGAGAGAAGTAAAACTTACAGAGATTGATGTCGACACGAGACTTGAACAGGCGCCCGAGAATCTTGACGATTTCCGTCCTCGTCATGTTGAGCTCGCCGGTGAGGGCAAGTCGTTTGGGCACGTGCTGCGCGTCCAGCATGGTCTCGCTCATGCGCTCCTCGAAAAGACACAGCTTGGTGCTTTGCGCGATGGCGTGGCTGATGGTCAGCTTTACCATATGGTCGCCCCGCGGCAGCAGCGTGATCATGTCGTTGAAGATGCGCGGCCTCTTCACGTCGGCGCTGTACTCAAAGTGGAACTCCTCCGTCTCAAAGTCATCCTCGTCGAGGGGCCTTGTGATCAGGGACAATCCGTTCTCGTTCTGCGCAAATGTCAAATCGGCCAGGATGTCCTTCTCCTGGTACTCTGTGAAGTTCCAAAACACCACGACGCCATAGGAGAATAAGAACACCTCCGCAAAGTTCTTCGCGTCGGGCGCTAGCCGCGCGAAGGGCGACGCGCTCCCGGCTTCGGGACTCTGCTCGCGGTGCCGCAGCGAGTCATCGTATGTGCCATTTCCGTTCACGGGGCTGCCCGAGTACGCGAACTCGTCAAAGTAGCCTTCGTGGTGGTCTCGCTGCTCGCTACGCTCGATCTCCAGATCGAGCACCGTCTTACCGCTGCCGGGCGTCTTGACAATGGGCCGGCTGCGCACGCGGTAGCCTTCGTTGCCGTTGAGCAGCGGCAAGGAGTAGATCACGTAGAGGCAGTCGTCGTAGAGCTTCGTCTTGGCCTCGTGCTTCTTGCGGAGGAACTCGGCTGTGGACTGCATCTTATACGACTGCGCGGTGCAGTAAGCCGTCAAGCGGGCCAGCTTCTCCTTGCGCTGCACCTTGGGCAGACGCTCCGCGTACGACTTGCCGCGGATGCCACCCCGTTTGCGGAGCACATCGAGCTCTTCGTCGCGCAGGGGTCGGTTCTCCTCTTCCTCCATCTGTCGCGCCATCCTGCTCGCCTCCTCGTCGAGGTCCTCATCGGAGCCAGGCTTGTCGTCGGTCTCGGGAAGCAGGACGAGCTTCTCGCTGATTTTCGTCGTGCGCGACGGCATGTTTTGCTGGCCGGTTCGGGACTGCAGGTTCGGGAGGCCGCTGCTGCCGCCACCACCAGGGCCGGCACTGACGCGGCGAGATCCTGCTACGCTGGCAGAGGAGCCGACAGCGCCGGGTCGTTGAGGTGCAGGCGGCGCCACACGGGGCTGGCCTGAGGGGATCTCGGAGGCATGGTAAAGGACGTTGTCGACGGAGATGAAGCGCATGGCGGGACGGCCTTGGACGGCGCCGATGCCCGTGTTCTGGCGCTGAAGGGCGCCGCGGGGCGGTGGGCGTTCTCGCGAGTCGGTCACCTGTGGCCGAAGCTTGCGTTAGTGGGACGAGATTCAATCAAAATAATTCAATGTTGATGGGACGGGAGAGGTTGCGACGAACAAGAACCGATGGCCCTCGCTTTGCGGACGCCATTGTAGAGTAGTTGATCTCGGGATATCGAGAGAGGTTCGTTGGGATGGGGTGTCGTTACTGCGCGACGAGCATCACGTAGACGATCGCAGTTGGGGTTTCTCTGGAGATCGTAAGATGGCCGAGGTTCATTGGTGGTTTGTCCGATGCTTTTGTCGACATGACGGAAGCAGTCCAGGAAAGAGTTCAGAGCGCTGCACCGCCACAAATCCACATGTGGCTGAAGCTTGTACGTCATACCTCAGAGTGAAAGCTCTCAAGTCAACCTCATCCTAAGGTACATGATTATGAGAGAAATCAATGTTTTCGATCGATTTTTAGATCAATGATTATAGGTCTTCCAAGAGTGCTTGAAAATATGGATTTATCTAATTTGATCAAGAGTTGTTGCGAGTTGGAGATGAGATGGTCGAATGAGACGGAGAACGCACGGCAGCTCAGTCACTCCTGTATCTACTTCCAGCTCAATGATTTCAAAATCGATGCGTCAAAAATAAATACTTGGAAATAGCGATTTGAGTGACCACACAGTAGACAATGAGCACCGCTGCTCAGAATATGAAATCCATGTCTCTTCCCGCCTCAGTAGGTCGGAGTAGGAACAGTACTAGATAAATGTTAATGAAAAAATGGCAAATCCAGAACCTCATTTCTGCCATTTGTAGGCCGAGAAACTCAATGAAGCTTTGAGAGACATCATTGATCCGTCTTTCTGCAATTCTCCATTGACCATCTTTTACTGATCCTGATGTTTCAGCCTGCATAAAGCTCTTTATCACCAACTGCCCGATAGTGATCATCCCCTGCATGATGTTGTTAAGAAATTGCTTGATTCGTCGCATTGATACTCATAATAATAATCATTGCCTAAACGCCCGTGAAATTGGTATCTTTTCCCAGAACCCAGCTGAAGACTCCCCTGCATCTTGTGCGTTTCGAGGTGACCGGAGGACATGAACATCTCCGGCACCTTCATCAACCCAGGGTCGATGCTGTGAGCCTTTCCCCGAAACACATGAAGTCGGCGCAATCCATGGTCCCCTGCTACTAGAATCAAATCATCCGTAATGGGGCTGTTGCTGTCCCCAGCCCTGAGGAGGCTGTCCATGAACCGGCTGAGGATGCTGCTGGTAGCCGCCGCCACCCTTCATTGCCGTGACATCCGGTCTGTTCTCCAACGGCTGGGCAAAGTTGCAAATATGGCATACTACGTCGGTGTAGCCCTTGAGTGACAAAGGAATGACGGGCTAGGACATGGATTGTTAGCTGCGCTCTATCAGACGGTTTGTTGAGCGAAAGTTTCGCAGTATCAAGTCTTGACAGCCTGAGGTCGCTTGCTCCAATGGCAACCGGCGAGGCTGTGATGCGCCAAGATGAGGCCAGGTTCAGAATTGGACTCACAATCCAGCAAAAGGTGAACCACGGATGGCTCTTGATGACGTGACCGGCCATGTTGCCGCAGTTGTAGCACTGACACACCATACCCTCGTAGCCCTCAACGGGCTTGCGGAAGGTGTGCTCGCCGCACACGAAGAAGAAGAACATTTCGGCGGTCGGATCGGAGTGTTCGGCGCAAGACGCGGCGCACAGGTGCAGTAGTTTGGCGGGATTGTTGGACGTCGGCTGATGATGTACTCCTGGCTCTCAATCGGATTGGTGTCTGTCGATGTCGCGCTCAAACGGATTTAGGACGAAGTAGCCGGCGCGCTTCCCTTCAAAATATCAAGACCAACTCGCGTCCTAGGTAAGCCGGTGGTTGTAGGAGAGTGAACCGGAAGCGTTGGATTGCTGCAGAAGCATTTGGCTTGGGAGGGGACCAACGGGGTGTTTAAGTTGCACGCCTAGCAGAAAGTCGATTTCTGATAGGCGTGAAGAAGGGGGCTACTCAATGGCTTTTTAGAGGGTGGCCCAAGCCTTTTTTTTTTTTTTCTGACCAGCGAGCTGAGGGAATGATACGACTGGCACGAAAAGAAAAGAGGGATGAACTGCGGACGCTGATTGATGGCCCGGCGATCGAGTTGGGTGTCACTGGTCTTGCGTGTACTGGCGAGGCGGTGCATCCTTGGCGGTCCTTTCGAAAAAAGTGCCCGCCAACATCATTCACTAGCAAGCACGGCATGTCTCTCGGAGGCAAGAGAAGGCCTTTCGAACCTTCTCTTGAAGACCGGGGACTGGGGCATGGGAAGTCGAGAGGCAGCCCGTGACCTCTCTGACATCTTGGCGATGGAGCGTGCTTCGTGGCAGGAGAAGCAAGTAATGCAGTACAGTTCTCTACCCCGTCATCTGCAATTCTTATGCAGTAAAAGACATAGTGAGGGGAAATTTCCTCTACAATTAGGCTCATGCTTTCGGAGCGAGGTCACTCCCAGCTCGACTCGCTCAGCTGCCCCCTCGCCTGCCCGGCTGAAAACCCGGGGTCATCCGTAGACTACCGACAGCTTTCGAGATCCAGATTGCTGCTGCAGCCACAGTAGAAACTGCGCCATAGGCCTTGCGTCGTCTATTGCCTCTCCAGCAACACCCTTTCAAACGAGTCCGTGAATGCCATCGCCTTCTGTCATCACCAGAAAAGCTTCAGCAGAGAGTTGAGGCAGCCGATGACGATGAGGCGATAGCGTCACCCGCCCTTGCGCCTCCACTCCTGCCCGATGTTCCCGCCCGTCCTTCCCGCCGCTGCAACGCGACAGCCCCGAAGAGGTGACGGCCTGACAGACCGCCGGGTGTCTTCCAGGTGCCCACTAGCGTAAACCTCTTAGCGCCATGCACGCCCGAAGTACCCCCGCCGATGGTTCAACTCTCTCCCCACAGCGTCATGCCGCCCGCACCGCAGAACCAACTTCACCGATCTCCGACTGCCTCGAAAAATTTCCACCCGCGTCGCAAAGCTGCACAACCACGCGACATTCGACTGCCCAACACAATATCGTGACGAGAGCCATTTCTGGAGTGCAAAGACAGATTGGAGGACCGCATTGTCCCGCTGAGATCGCATTGGAAATAGACAGCTGCCCCTGACGGCAGGAAGCTCTGGCAACCTCTGACTCTTGCTCCAGACGGCCAGCCAACCCGCGATAGCTTCAAAAATGCTCTACGACCTCAATATCCCGTGGACACCCTCCACGCCCCGCGACGAACTCAACCGCACAATCAACTTCGCCTCGTCACTGGGCTACGCAGTAGTTGCCCTCAACCACACAGTAACGCCCCCGATCCCATCACAAATAACGAATCCCCTCCCGAAATTCCCACCAACAACGACAACACCCTCACAATCCACAAAGACGCCGACGGTCCTCCACCGCGCAACAGTCCTCCTCGCCGACCCCGCCCAGAACTACCGCCTGCCCGCCCTCGCCGCAGCCTACGACATCCTCGCCGTCCGCCCCACCACCGAAAAGGCCTTCCAGGCCGCCTGCCTCAACATGGCCGAGCCCTCCCTCATCTCCCTCGACATGACCCAGCACTTCCCCTTCCACTTCCGCCCCAAGCCGCTGATGGCCGCCGTCGCCCGCGGCGTGCGCTTCGAGGTGTGCTACTCCCAGGTGCTCTCGACGCCCGGGGGCCAGGGCCCGCCGGACGCCCGTGCGAGGGCGCTCTTCATCTCCAACCTGGCGTCGCTCCTCCGCGCGACAAAGGGCCGCGGCGTCGTCGTCAGCAGCGAGGCCAGGTCCGCGCTCGACCTGCGCGCGCCGGCGGACGTGGTGAACCTGATGGCCGTGTGGGGGCTCGGCAGCGACAAGGGCACGGAGGCGCTGGGCGTGAACCCGCGCGGCGTGGTGGCGAACGAGGGGATCAAGAGGACTGGCTTTAGGGGAGTTGTGAATGTTCTCGAGGTCGGCGGGCGGGCGGAGGATGAGGCCAAGAAGAAGGGCGAAGGGAAGAAGGACGGCAAGGCCAAGCAGGGCGGCGACAAGGGCGGCAACGCCCAGAAGCGCAAGACTCCTGATGACTCGGGGGACAGCCCGCAGCCGACCATCAGCAAGAGGCAGGCGAAGAAGTTGAGGTTAGCGCAGAAGGAAAAGGAGAAGGCTTCATCATAGAACTGGCAGTGGGCTCCGCGACGAGCTTGAAGGAGAGCAGAATCGATGGGCTGGGCAGCATGTCATTTAACCCTTATGATACCCCTTTAGAAAACCAAAAGCATGAATATCATCAGCCTTGCAACTTGGTTTCCTACAACTTACACTCTCTGTGCGATATGCATAGTAGCCAGGTGGGGACAATCTTGTTTCACGCACCACGCCAGCATGGGCATTCATGAGACTTGCTCATTCTCCGATTCGGGCAATGCTACCGTAAGCTAGGTATGATGTGTGAAGAGTGCTTCTCAGGGGTTTGTGATGATGTTGTTTTGTGTGTGAATGTGTGTCAAATAGAGAAATGAATTATATACAACTGGGGTTTTTTGTGTGTGTGAAAGCCTGCTGGCCGCTCCTCATCCAACACTTCCTCATCAAAAACGGAGGAGCGGCCGATTACCTCTTCGCTTCGCGCAACCGGTCATGAAAAGGGGAGAAAATGACCTTGTTCCCCTTTCATTGTCCGGTAACGTTCCGCTTCATTTTCCTCCTATGTACCAATATTCATTCATCCCCCTTTCCCCTTTTGGAATACCGATAAGTACCACCACTTCCGCCCACCAAGAATCGAAAAAAGTAAATCCAACCAAACGTCTTCTAGGGTATTCGTATGCCGCTGCTGCAAACCGTGCTTTCATCTCGTCAACGATGCCCTCCTCCCCCACTTCGGTCTCCCAGCTGCAAATCCAACAATTACGCTTCGCGTATGAAGTGAAAGAGTCGATAAAGTTCGGCGAGGAAGTCCGGGTATAGAAAGGCGGTTTCGTGCCAACTTCCAATGCTAACCAACCACAGTCCCTCACGCCTCGTCGTCCTCCTTCCAGCCCGCGGGCATGACCGCCGCGTGGACCTGCGCGTCGGGCGTCGCGCGGGCCTGGAGGCCGATGGTCTGCTGCACGAGGTTGCCGAGGACGAGCTTGCTGCTGAGCTGGAGGCCGCTAACGCCGGGCTGGGCGGCGGCCGGGTTGTTGACGGCGGCGGGCACCGTCGCGGCGGGGACGGCGGGGGCGACGGCGGGCTGGTTGTTGCTGTTGGCGGCGCCGTTGAGGCCGCCGAGGTTGAGGGACGTCGTCGGGTTGTTACCCTGGGCGGGATTGGCGCCGACCTGCGGGAGGGCTGCGGGCTGCGACGCCGCGGGGGGCTGCGCTGCCGGCGGTTGGGGAGCGGCGGCGGGAGGTTCTGGGGCTGGTGTTAGTCTGGTTTGGAACTGGAGGACGAGAGGGATCTTACCAGCTGCGATGGGAGCAGGCGTCGACGGCGTAGCAGCCGGAGGAGGTGCCGGCGGTGGTGCGGCGGGCGGTACGAGAGGAGCCGCGGGTGGTGGCGGAGGAGCATTACTTTGAGTTACCGTCACGGGAGGGCTATCAACATGTCAGTACTTTTGATGTCCCGTGTAGATCCCCACAACGGCATATCGAGGAAGAACGTACGGAGCAGCTTGCGTGACGAAAACCGTCAACGGCGCGGGGATCGAGGCATTGTTGTAGACGGTCTTGGTCACTGTCAACGGGGGCGGCGGCGGCGGGCAGTTGTTGTTGTTGGTCTTGCCCTTGCCGTGGTAGCCCTTATTTTTCTGTCGGTTGCCTCTATTGGCGCCGTTGAGTGCGTCGAGGATGCCCGCGAGAATGCCGCCGTTGTTCGCTCCCGTCAGGCCCTGGATGTTCTCGGCCTTAACCGTCTTCACCTGCACCGCGCCATTTCCTTGCACATCCACCTCGCCATTCCCTCCAATGTTGACAATCTGCCTGGGTTGAAGCGTATCCTTCCTGTCGACTACCGCGCCCTGTGATTTTATGTGTAAGTCGCCTCTTCTTCCTCGTCCCCTTTTTCTTTCGTCATATCCAGCCCAAGTTTCCCGGTGTAAAACTCACCTGAGCGAATGTTGATAGAGCTGCCACGGCGAAGAATGTACTTTGCCTCATCGTGGGCTCTGAATATGGTTTGCGAGAAGAATGCTGGTGACCATGAGACGTCGCCAGCGTTTCTCGACTTTGTCGTTCCAGACGTATGTTTCCTGATTTCCTTTCCCAACTAACAGGTCGATTTCCGTATAAAGAGCGTTTTTGGTTACCGCAACAGACCAGCCGTCGGTGAAGTTCGGTGGGATCAACCCTATGGTGATTGTTGTAAAAGAGTGTTCTGTTTGGTGGAGAGTGGTCCGTTAAACCTTCGCACTACTCTAACCCTCCGGTCCAGGTTCGCGACTACGATGGATGAGGGGAGTAAAGGTAGAGAAGGGGAGGAGGAGGCAGGAGGAGTAGAGTTACGCGCAAGCAGGTGGCGTGCAGAACATTGTCCGGAGAGTTTGGCGAGAGATAGGACGGCCAAGACCTTTGAGTAATGAAGTGAGAGAGAAGAAGAGCAGCAGGGGAGCCGTGGTGGGCGTGTGGAAACTCTCTCTTGCCAGGCTGGTACCTGAATGGAAAGGGTAGCGGTAGCGGGATGGAGACTGATGAGAGTCGACCAAACACACGGGCAGGGGGGGTGGGTGTGGTGGGATGGATGGGACGGGTCACGGGTGTGGAAGGTGTGTCGTATGAAAGATGATGTTGTTGGAGTGGTGCTCGGTCAAAGAGCGAAAAGGTCACGGTATGCCGTCTTTCCCGTGTTCCTACCTAGGAAATGCTATGCTATAACAAGCCCAAAACAGAGTTTCGTAGAATTCGAAGACGCGAGAGCCAAATGGGCAGAAGAAGGAAGAGAGAGATCGGACGGGAGGGAGCAGAGAGGAACGACGCTCGCAGCTTTAGGGGTGGGCTTGGAGTGAGCCGATGGATAATACGAACATCGCGAGAGGAAGGGAAAATAAGGGGACCACCGGCGGTCATCACGACTCACCACCCTCGCCCAGGAATGCCCAGGACCGTTAAGGTACGCCGCTCTCCGGCGTCTAGATTGGCTCTTTAGGCTTCGGCTTACCGGTTGCCAAATTGATGCCAGGTTGGCTAGTGGGTAGCAGCGCGGCGGAAAGACACCAGAACGGCGTAGGATGGGGTCTCGGCTGGTACGATCTCTGGGTCTTGGTCGAAAGGGCGAGACTCAGACAAGAGGGTCCCCCAGAGGCAGAGGCCCAGATGATGGCAACTTGCAAGGGAAGCAGTCACGACTTGCAGGCGGTTCCTGACGAGAGACAGGGGCGAAGACATGCAAAGACAGGGATGTCGTTCAGGAACCAGCTGCAGCAGCTGCTGCTGCGCGGTAGCCGGTAGGCGGGACCCAGCCTAGCCCTGCGCACTTCAGGGCAGCCAAGAAAAGAAAAGAGAAGAAAGAAGATCCAGGGAGCCTTGCCGACTCGCTGTCGAGGATCTCTGGCAGGCTTCGATCGGAGATGCTGGCCTGGAGCAGCAAAGCGCAGTGGATTCGACGACCCTTGGCATGGAACAACCTTGGGCTGATTGTCCAGGGTGTGAGACATGCCCCAGACGGAGACCGTCTGAGACGGGGGGTGATGCGCCGCACAACTCGCCCCCCCCTCAACTCCCAGCGCCTCCGAAACTGCGAGAGCGCCAGAATTTTCTTCTTCGTGTGCATTCTTCTTCCGTCCTTGATGGCTCGTTGGTGCTGTTTCTTCGCTGTTCCTCGGGCGCTAGGGATCAGTGATGGCAGCGCTAGCTCAGACGTTGCGCTGCCTTACGATAGCACACAGATGCAGCCCATACCGCACGCTGGTGGACGGCATCTCATCCCGTAGGCGAATCAGAGATGGGTGACGTGATGGGTTGTTTGATGAGTAAAGTCATGCGATGATGTTCCACGGCGAGCACGGCATCTTGGTTGTCCATGGGGCGCATCTGTTCTCGTCCATGGATCGTGTGGTCTTCAACCCTTCAAACCTGGGAAATCCCCAACCCTCATCCTCAGTCTCACACAGTCTCACCCTCCTTTAGACGGGTATGCTCAGCTGAAGCCGCAAGGTAAACATGTTTCCGACAGGTAGCGGGATATTTCTCCTTTACGCTTTCACCCAATCCCAGCTCGCAACCATCAACAAATCTCAGTGCTGCTCTGTGAACTGATTTTGACTCGAGGCAAAAAATGAAGGGTAGGAACGGATACGGCATGTATAAAAAAAGAAAACTCAGAAAATGGGAAAATGACGGGAAACAAAACTCTCACCTCGTTTCCCCAGATGATCCGTACCACAGCCGGACAGCTATTGTTAGCGATGTGAATCGTGGGCGGTGGGCATGGGAGATCGCCCTGCACCGCTGTCAGTCACCCACCCCCGTGGCCCCCAAACACACGCTTATCGCTCGCCCATATCGTAGGATGGATGCCTATATCACAGCCATCGTCCGTCAGAGTCGCATTGTAGCAATCGTCGTCGCGTAGACTTTTACTGCGGGAACAAACGAGGGGTGTGTGCGACAGCATCCACGTGAGGATCTATCATCACGTAGCGATTCAGATGGAGCCTCCAGTCTCTTTCCCAGACTAGAGAGGCGGCCGCCGCACGCACTCTTGTTTGCAGTGCTGTGATTGATTGCCTGCCCTTTGCTCCCAACTCCTGCTCGCGTCGCGAAACCATGCGGAGTCTCGGACACTGGACTGGACACTCTGATGTATTAGGTCTCATCCCATCTTTTCTGCTGCTTTAGCATTCGCAGCACGCAAGCAGACCAGCAGAGGAAGCAAAAGTCAAAACTTGGTCCCTTCCCAGCCCAGCCAATGAGCCCATCCGTCGAGACAGGAGGTGTCGCCAGCACGTTGCGATTGCGTAGCCCCCTTCCCCCTCGCAGGTTGCGGCGTTGTAAGAGAACGGACAACGGAAGAGGAAGGGCATTGAGACGACTCCATCGTCCCAAGGTGCTGAGAGCGTGAGAAGCGCTCGCTTCGTAGGGGACTCGCCTCAAGTGGCTGGAGCATTTGGGCAAAACGGGTCAGACAAGTCGCGGGCCATCGGTGCGTGTTTGATGCAATTTGGAAAATCTCGTCCAGTCGTGAGGTATGCCTCGCATGGCGATGCGGCAAGCCACGGGCCAGAGGGAGAGCCTGGAGGCAGGCGGGCGGTCTTGGTCTGGTTGGGTGATGCCATGCAGTTCTCAGCGATAGCATGTCGCGGGCAGCAATAGCATTGCTGCACTGGGTGGAAGATGGCCCTTCCTAATATCGTGAGTGAGGTAAGCCCGCAGTCCCCCACGGAGGCCGTCTGGAATCGACCCATCAGATAGATGACAATGTGTTGCTGCTGAAGAAGGACAAGGTGAGGAAGACATGGTGAGGGCGGCATGTCTCTGGTCGCAGGTCTCCGAAGCCCCGAGGGTGCACCGCCTTGCATTGAGTAAAGGGAATCCAAGACAGCGTGAGACCACCACCCCTTTCCGCGCTTCAATAAGTCGTTGCGATTAAGCCCAAGGATAGGGATGTCATGATCGGGAGACGGGACTGCCAGTCTCGTTCGTTTCACTCAATTCAGTGGAGCCAGGTCTGGGCAGATGGGATGTGGCGTCGATCCACCTGCTTCAAGAAATATTCCCTGTCCTTTCGTGGCTGATGGCTCTGTGGCTGGTGGCCGCGGCCCTCGGTGCTCGTCAAACTCCGATCGCTGGAATGCGGCCATGTACCCGCATCATACAAAATGTGTGGCATCGGTACACGGGCCTGGAAGAACTGAGCCAAACGCGGTGGATCTAGCAAGTCAATGACGACACAACGCTCTCTCTTTCATCGTCGTCTCTCACTGGATTGAGGCTATGCGATAGGTTATCGCGACTGCAGAAGGATTCAGTCAACCATTCTCACCCAGAACTTCCGGAAGTCAATGATGAAAGCGTCAGCAGGATTGGAATTGAATCCTGTTCTTTGACCCTCTCTCTCACTAATACTTAGTCCATTGCGGTTTACTAACAACCATCGTCCCAAGTGTTTCAACACCCTACCAAAGCGTCTCAGGTTCTGAATTGTGACTTGGACAACACAGCAACCAACACGCGACATTGAGAGAACAGCAAACCGCTCACGATGGCGGTCGTTCACGTTCTAGACGATTATTACCTAGCTATCACGGCTCTCATTACAGTAGCATATCAACTGCTCTTCTTCTCAATAGCCTTCAGCTTCAAGTTTGACAAGCTCACCGGTAAGAAATCATGCCCTTCAACTCTCACAACCCCTCTCACAGATCCTCTGAACTGACACCACCTCTCAGACTTTGCTGGCGGCACAAACTTCGTCCTACTCGCAATCATCACCCTCGCGCTCAGCGGCCACCACCATGCGCGCCAGGTCGTCGCCTCCATCTTCATCATGCTCTGGGCCGCGCGCCTCTCGGGCTTCCTCCTCTTCCGCATCGTCAAGACGGGCAAGGACGACCGCTTCGACGACAAGCGCGACAAGTTCTTCCCCTTCCTCGGCTTCTGGATCTTCCAGATGATCTGGGTCTGGACTGTCTCGCTGCCCGTGACCGTGCTCAACTCGCCCAACGTGACGCAGTACCCCCAGCACCCCTTCGGCACCGGCAGGGACGTCGTCGGCATCATCTTCTTCGTCGTCGGCTTCACCATGGAGGCCGTCAGCGACGCGCAAAAGTACGCCTTCCGGAGGGACCACCCGGAGCGCGAGGCCATCTGCGACAAGGGCTTCTTCAGCGTGTCGCGGCATCCGAACTACTTTGGCGAGATCATTATCCAGTTCGGTAAGTCCGGCTCGTGTCTTTCGCTGCGGTGCCAAGTGATACAGACCCCATCGGGCCATCTCACTTGGCGTTTTCGCTTCTTGTCCCCCAAGAAACTCACGACTAACATCGCACAAAGGCATTTACATGATCGCCGTCTCTTCTGCGGCGGACGGTTACGTAGGCGGCCAAGCCTTCAAGGCTCTCTACGCCACTATCCTCGGCCCCTTCTTCCTCACGCTGCTGCTCATGTTCGTCTCGGGCCTGACTCTGCAGGAACGCCCCGGCGCCAAGAAGCGTTACGAGAAGGGTCAGAACTGGGAGGGCTACAAGCGCTATCTCGACCGCACCAGCATTCTGATCCCCTTCCCGCCGCAGCTGTACGCCCGCATGCCCACGATCCTGAAGAGGACCATTTTCCTCGAGTTCCCCATGTACGTTTTTGACCCGGCGAAGCACTCCGACTCTGCGACGCGAGCGGAGCAAGGCGAGCATCGTCGTGAGGACGTATCCAAGCCCAACGGCAGACCAAGCGGAGAAGAGAGCTTGGTTGGACAGCACTCGTGAGAGCATCGATTTTTAGAAAAGGAGTGAGCGGAATGATATTTCATGTATCATGCGTCATGGCTGGGATGACTTTCTGTAGGGATATGAGATGAGATATCAGATACCATTAATACTTTTCCCCAACCTCACCAACACAATCAAAATCAGAGATCTTTCACAGACAACAGCGTCCTAGCACCTTCGAACAACTCTCGCTCGCGTTCTACAGCCTTGTCACAGGAGCATCTCATTGCAGTGAACTCTTCGGGCTGATATCACAAGCCGCCCTCAGGACTGGTCCAGTACAGCCCCCGCTTCCGCGCAGGTCGGTCGGCTGATCAAGCGTCTCTTGCGAGTCTCCATAGTCGGTGTAGTTCGCCTCTTCGGAGTGCGTCTCGGCGCCCTCCGGGATGGGCACCATGGCGTTCTTGGTCCAGATGTGCACCGCCGTCTTCCAGTCGAGGCCGTCGATGCAGCCGCCCTTGACCGACACGACGTTCTTATCCTATGTCTAACATGAGTTGCTGGTTCATTTGTCAGCAGCAAGGCCGAAGGGACATACCGGTGTGCTGTGAATCAACCTCGTCCCACAGTTGCGGCAAAAGTAGCTGATGAGTCACGTTATTACATGAGAACGGGCATGGCGGCTTGCTATCAGACTCACCAGTGAAGTGTCACGCCTGATGCAGTCGGCCTCCTGTCTCTAAAGTCAGCATGTCATCCTACTTTCTTCACAGCCAGCTTCATCGTCTTTCATTCTCTCACCTCACCCCTAGTCCACTCCCCTTTACCCTCATCTGTTCACTTCTCACCACATGCAGCCGCCACCACCCACGGGTTTTGAAAACTCACGCGTAGACGCCCAGCAAATCCATGGCGGGGAGCTGGAACCTGGGGAAGATCGCCGACGTCCCGAAAGCGGAGCCCGTCTGGCGCTTGCACTCATCGCAGTGGCAAATGTACAGCCGCAGGGGCCGAGGCAGCGGCGTCTTAAACGTGACCGCGCCGCATTGGCATCGCGCGTCCATCTTGTTCCGCTTGGTCGGGAGAGAACCGTTGAAATATGACGTCAGAAAAAAAGAAGCTTCGTGGGGTCTCGTTGGCTTCCTGTCGTTGGCTCCGCCCGTGTGACTTCGCGGGGTTGATGAGCGAGAGTGGGTGTGTGTGGTGTGTTATCGAGATAAGCTCCGAGCTTCGATACCCCGGACCGCGCCGCAATAGACGTGCTTTCTCTCCGCCTCCAATTGGGGAAAGAGGAATAGTGCTGGAGGATTTGTGAGATGTAAATTTTGTGAAGTTTCCTCACGTGTCAAAACAAAGTTCCCGATTTCCTCAGAACGATGAAAGTTGAGAAGTCAGCAAGACAAAGGGAAGGACGTTACTGCGGGCGCGGGATCATCCCGCCCTTTTTAAGCCAATGACTCCTTCCCCCAAACCACATGACACACACTCGATCGACCGTTTTTCCCAAGTGACGCACCAGTGCCGACGACAACCCTAGCCCCTGGCATATCAACTTTTAATTTCTCACTCAGGGATCGAAAGAAAAACAGTGATATCTCGCGTTCGGGATGCGCTACTGCGTATCTGCGGCTGATTACGGCCCCTGGTTAGTGGTTACATAGCCCGTGAGTCACGACCGGCGCGGTGCGGGGCAGGCTAGAGGGTGAGACGGGGGCCAGTTTTGGGGGGTGGAGGACCACACCGCTTGTGAGCGAGACTGGCGCGAAGTCACGTGGCTTGCGCCAGGGGTCCTTTTGGGCTGTTGAGGTTGGTAAACGGACAAAAAGGATTCGTTGCGGTTTGGTGCAGAGTTAAGGCGGATGGATGGGATGTTGTGGGGGGTTTTGGGTGGGCTCAAATTGTCGATAGCTTCACTGCATGGGTTAGTCACAACTTCACCCCGCTGTCCTGGTCGCAACTTTATTTGAGAAGCATTCCCTTCGAAAAGAGCTGTTGCTGGCAAATCACACCAGATTAGGTCTGCTCGAAAATCCATGGGCATTGGCGGATGGTCAATGAGTAAGATAAGTGACCAGCAACACAGACCGAAAGATTACCGGATGCTTGACATGAAATATGCACAAACTTGCTATCAAGAACCCTGCGCCCCTAAAAAACAAATCTTTTCTAATCAAGGAGATGAAAACGACCTGCTGAAAGCTGAGCGAAACACAGCAAGTAGCCGAATCGTGAGTTCCACACACGATGGCATTCGGAGGATTGGGAAAGAGAAGGACAAACGGCAGTATCATCAGAACATTTGATGCATTGGATAACGGCTTCGTCATTTATACGACAGCTGATGAGAATATTGTGGCTTCAATCATGCCATTCTTGGGTGGTCACACTCTGACTTAAATAGAAGCTTTTCAACCAGGATGTCCACTTAAATACCCCCTTCTACCTCACAGTCTTGCTCAACACAATCCCAACAGTCTCCGACGGGTTGTCTAGGTCTAAATACTTGGATTTGACAGATATGAAGGTCCTAGGGCTCGAGGCGATGTTACTGAACGTTTCAATGTAAGGTCTCCGTAATGGGAGCCGTCACTTCCGTCTGCGTCGTATTCAAGGCGTGTATTATCTCGAGAGCCCTTGAGAGCGTTTTCATGACAGATGAAGAGCACAGAACATACCTTGGGACACCGAGTGTTTTGACATGTCCCAAGGTATGTGCTGTGCTCTTCATCTTGAAAGAATAGGATCAGACATGGCACATGCGATGTCTTGTTGTGCTGCGAAGAGACGGAACAGTCGGTTTGGCACGCTCACGAAAGGCGTACAATGGCAGAGCTTCCGAATATATACAAATAGCAACCGCCGTGCACTGTATTGTGATATATCTGTGTTCTGTTTTTCTCAAGTGTCTTATATGTATTCGTGAAAATCAATGCACGAAATACGTTGATTGAAGATAGGGGTAGACTTTTCTCACCTCCCCGGGCCTTCAGGTGAGCGTCGAGTTTTCAGTGGCCATGTTACATCTTTCCGGGGGGAAGTGGGCATCACAAAATGGGCAGACCAATTGCTGAGAGGATTCTCGTGGGTGGGAAAGACGCAGGATTATACATTCTCTCGGGAGATTGAGGAGCCATGTTCGTGAATGAGTGCCTTCTCGCTGGGGGAAGTCTACTTGTAAACTGATGGAAAATCCGGGCGGTTCATGTCGTATCTTGAGAGGCGCTCCCGAGTCTTCTGGCCATGATGCTATTTTCTCATCTATATCTTTATCACAGTTCAATGGGCAACGATAAAGCAAACCAATGGGTGGGATCGACTCT
The DNA here is from genome assembly GCA_020226115.1 of Colletotrichum viniferum. NCBI lineage: Eukaryota > Fungi > Ascomycota > Sordariomycetes > Glomerellales > Glomerellaceae > Colletotrichum > Colletotrichum viniferum. Next base: position 2,038,790 of record JAGFBE010000008.1, read on the forward strand.
AGTAATTTTTTCAAGTCACCATGGCGACCTCTGCGATGCTGCTGCTGTTCGCCTGTCTTTTGCAGTAGTTGGTTGAAGAGATCATATAGGTGAACGTAGCTCCCGTTTCGTCTCTGCCGGGCTTCATCTCCATTTACCATATATGGTGGTTCATTCAACCGTACCTACAACCTGAACGGTCGTACTTCAATGCATCACCACCTGCCTGGACCACGCCACAGGGAACGGAGGGAACAGCAAGCTTCGTCCGACAACCCCGACGGCGGGCAGAACTCACATGATCGTTTGTGTCGATGCCTGGATGACGTGGGCCATCTCCTTTTGTACTAATCTATACGACTACATCTTTGGGCGTTCATTCAGGCCTCATGCTACGGAATGAAATCTGCCGCCGTCCGTCTTCAACGCGTAGCGAAGGACCTTCCCCCAGCCCTAACGAGCTATCAACGAGTGACCCTTCGATCCCAGTTAGACCAGGTGCCTGACATGGAGGAACAAATCAGGGTCGAGAAATTGAAGTGACGGTCGACCAGGCCCCGATCTTCTATAAAGTTGGTTCTCAAGCCATTTTTGACCGGGTCAACGGAATGCCCGTGTCACTGCCTCTGTCTTCCGAAAGAGATAGCATGGGCTACAACTTGTTTACTCGCAGCTTCTAAATGATTGGGGACCCTCGCGTGACAATGGCCAAGCTTTGCGACCTCTTCGGTCTCGCTATTCTTTGTGAGGTATGTGGGTGAATTAGGAACGGACGAAGATGGCAAATAGCTCCTTCCCTACGCGTCCCCTCGCTATTTCGAAAAGCGCCAACAGCGAAAGGAAACCAAGCGCAATCATTGTGGAAGCATGCTTCAATTTTAGAGAGAACAAACCCACGTTGCTATTTGTCGACTGCGTAAAAAATCATGTTGACCTTGTTCAACACATCGAGCTTGACGTCGACACATCTGGGATGGCGATTGGCAGCCACGTACATGCCCGGCCTCGCTTGCCGCCACTTTCAGCTTTGCGAAAAGCCTCGTCGAGGTGGACAACATCACAAAAACAAGCGAAATGAAAGAATTACATAGCAAGAGCGTCTCATTTCCATCTGTCTACCGATTGTTAGGGACCTGTCTGTCCATTTTTCACCTGAATGCTTCTATGCGTGTCCGTCCAGCCCGCTTTCCATAGGCCAAACTCCAAACCGTTGCCGAACCCAAGTCCTAATGTGCACACCCAAGAGTGCATGGGATGCCACGCCTGTGTATACTCCTCAGGTAGGAACCAAAGTCCAACCCCCCAAAAGATTCGTTCCCTCCAAAGACAAGAGAAAAAGAAATCGTCAGTCATGGTCTCGTAATCTCATGAGCTTCGTATCGCCCTCCATCATTCCGCGCGTCCGAACAAGCCGAAGAGCTGTTGTAGAAGCTGCCTTCCCCTAGAAGATCCGGTTCCTGGACAGATCCAGTTCCTCCAAGTACTCAGTGCCACCCGTCAACTCCAGCGCTTGTCGTTTGATGAGAGTAGGCAAGGGCATGCTCAGACAGAGAGGTTGCGCTTGCGGGTCATGGCGTTCTTCTGGCGGGGACCGGCAAAGTTCATCTTCTCAGCGGGCAAGAAGGGCTTGTACTTCTTGTCGAAGACGCGGCCACCAGGGGCCCACTCCTCGGGGGCAGTGGCGTGGAGGCGGCCCATGATGGCATTGAGCTTGGTGTTGTTCTCAACGTCAAGGTTGTCAAGGACGTCGAGGTCAGGGTTACGGTGACGAGTGATGAGGTTGACAAGCATCTCAGGGCCATCAATGAAGATGAAGAGGAGACCGCGGACAATGGCGGCGGTGATGTAGCCAACGAGAAGGGCAAAGGGGTGGACGCCCATCCAGACAACACGCTTAGTGAAGGCGTTGACATCGGGGTGCATGCTGGCGAACAAGGCTGTAATAAAGAAGACAGCGAAAAGCCGGACCGGAAGGGGCCAGGCGTAGGTGTAGTCCATCTCGAGGCACTCGTAGCAGCGCTGAGCGAAGGTGAGACCTCTCGTAACGTGACCAACCATCTTGACCTAGAGCTTGTCAGTAAGAGTGATCATTGTGAAGTGGGCAGGGGATCGTACTTTTCGTGAGCGAGGTAGATTTTCCTTGTTCTTAGTGTAACCAGAGAGATAAGTCCTTGTCAAAAATTCCTTGTGAGAAGGAATCTGTTCAGGTCAGTGATTTTTCACGAAGAGGTTGCGAGGCGTGCTCTACCAGTTGATGGAGAGATCTGAGTGTCTCCTTGTTTTTGTCTTGGGAAGGGACGCTGAGAGAATTTCTCGCGTGAGATGGGTTGAGAAGGGTAGAGATTTGTGATGCTAGGGGAACGCGTGTGATTCGACGGGAGAAGAGAAGTAAGGAGGAGTAAGAATACCTCGCGCAAAGTATGCTGAGGAGGAAGGGTAGGTTGAGTAGAAGGTTGAGCAGGATTAGGGCTGCTCAGGTTGAGGAGAGGAAATTTTGTTGTTGTGTGTGGGAGAAAACGAGGCGGTTGGAAAAAAGTTCGAGGGCAGAGAGAAAAAAACAAAGCCGGTCGACGTGTAGATGGTGTGGGAGGGTGGCCGACTTGAGATGGCAAGACCGGGCAGGCAAGCCTGCCTCCTTCCTGCCGCGCGAACAGTGACTGCTGCTTTCGATTCACCATGCTCACATAAGCGACCATGAGATGAGTGAGAGGAGAAAACAAGTCTTTGATAGAACAAGCTCCTTTCTGGTATCCTTTCCCAGCTCCCAATGACTCCCAACTCCTGAATGCCTTCAAGTTCGCCCACCGCCACCCCTATCATTGACCGTCTCTGACCACAGTCATCCAGGCATCAATACCCATACCCATCCTGCTTCTCCCCCTCGCCGACAATCTCCCTCCTCGGCCCATGATCCTCCATCAGTCTCTCGACACACCTCACACGCACCTCGCTGCCCTCCCGCCCCTCATTCAGAATCGTCTCCAAAGACTCGCACCACGCAATCTTCTGCCCGTCGTCCCAGTCAAGCACGCAAAGCTCGACCTCCAGCTCCCTCAGCTTTCCCATCCTCCGCAGGCCCTCCTCGATCCACTCGGGCCTCGGCTCCGGAAACTTGGAAATGTCCATGGCTTGCGCCTCTGCATTGTTGTTCAGCGAGGCAAACGAAGCGGTGGGCTCGAATATCCCACCTCCGATCAGAATCTTGAGCCGCAGGCCCCGGAGCCCGCCTGCCCAGCAACCGCATAGCTCCACCCACTCCTTGAGCGCCGGGCCCGTGAAGTCCCGCCCCAGCATCTCGAGCCGCGTGTACCGCATCTCGTCCCGCTGCCACTTTTGCAGGCCCCGAGTGAAGGCCCGCGCCGCCCAGAGACCCGAGGAGAACCAGTTGACGAACACAAACTCGTTGCTGCGGAACGGTAGCGTGCGCGTTTCCTCGTAGATTTGGCGGCAGGTGCGGAGGAGCGCGGACGGCAGGCCGCAGAGCGGTCGGTGGGGGGACAGCATCGCCTTGTCCTCTTCGTCGGCGGTGACGGCCTTTCGGGCTTCCTTCTTCCGGGGATCGTCATCGACGTCGTTCGCGCCATCGGCGGCGGCGGTAGGTCGCTTTACTCCAGGATCCTCAGCTGCGTCCGGCCTGACAAGCTTTAGGAAGTACGAACTGTATGTTGGAGTCGGGTACCACGGGGCCAGCTGCGCGTGCTGGATAGGGTGCATTGCGTGGACCCAGCCGTATATCTGGAGCCGGATCTCGTAGGGGAGGTTCAGCAACGGGGAGTCTCCAGCTGCTGCTGCCGGCGCGGCGCCGCCGTTCGGCTCCTCAGCTGGCATTGCAAGCACTTCCGCCACTGTTTTCGACATCTTGTCCTTCAATCCGTTCTTCTCGAGCTGCTGATAATATGAAGCAGTGGGTGACGGTCCCCAGCAAGCCATACACCTTCTGACCTCTCGAGCACGTCGTCAAAGGACCTAGAAATCTCAGCAACACCAACTCAAGCGGATATGCTGCAACACAAAGCAATAAGAACAGTGACACAACTTCGAAGTGTGATAAAGGAAAACCAATGGGTAGACAGGGGCACAGATCACACCGTCACAAACACAAAAAACAGGTGTCAGATCGTGTGGTTCCCCAACCCGGAAACGGGGAACGAGGGAACAGCCTCGAATATATCTGTCTGCACCGTACCCCATGTCTATCATCTCCTTCGTCTCACTTGCATCCGCCCCAAGCTCGAGACAAGACGGAAGAAAAAGCAAGCAGACCTACCGAAGCGGCCCCAGATGGCTGGGTCCGGGTCTCCAAACAGGAATCCTTCGCCCGTAAGAAAAGCAGCCCGTTTCAATGGTCTCACCATCCGCCGTAAGCCACGACGCCGTCAATTGGTTCCAGCAAAGGAAGATATGCGTAAACGGGCTGACCGAACCCAGGACCGGGGGACGGCGGTTGGTCGTCAGCATGCGGGCCGGGAAGGTTTCTGGAGATTGGCAAAAGACCCCTACCCCAAAAGAGGCATCGAAGCATAAGCTGACCGCTGCGTTGGCTCTCAGATTCGACGTCCGCTACGAGGCGCCCGACTTTGTGTGTTGAACGTCTGGTTCGACTGGTCTGATCTTGGCGGGAAGGAGGGGGAGGATGGTGTTTGACAGGCGTCAGCCCTACCAACGCGCGTTGCTTTCTCTAGCATAAGATGCCAGCCGCCGGCCACAAAGGGGGGATGTCGTCTAATTGGCAGTGAGGGGTAAGTAGGAAGACCGACGGCGCCCGTAAGCTGCAAGCACATGGAAAGAAAGCAATAATCGAATGGCAGCGGGGGTTGGTTCGTTGGTCCTGAACGAGCTACTTGTTTTGGCTCGCCCAGCTCCTGTTCGGATGGGTCCAACTACGTTGCCCCCCGTGTAACACACCCCTGTCCATTTGAACAGGATCTTTGGTTCGAGGAGGATCAGAGGTTCATGGCCGAACAGCTTCCTGTAGGACGACCAACATGGAGAGTAGTTGGAGAACGCAAAAATGGGAACTTTGTCGGTCCCCACTTCCAAGGGATGAACCCGGTCCCAGCTCACAGCCGGCTTTCCCTCCTTCCGGATCGGCGCTTACCTACCGACATCCGACCTCGAGAGCGACAACTTCCCTCAACGCGCCGCTTCCCGAGGACCCCCCTATTAGAGAAAGAAAGACATTGTCTTGGAAGATCGGAAAGCCGTCAGACAGGCACACGGTTTAATCAAGGTGCAGCATTCCGTAACCTACCGTCTTCAATGGACGATCCCATACAGCGGGCGGCCGGTGGCGTATCAGCTGCCCGCCTCGCGGCATTCTAGGTCCAGACATGTGAGGAAAGGAACAAGACAAACAGACTCTGACCCATCGCTACCGCCTTCGCGCCTCCCCCTCTCGCCTCTTCCCCCAACCTCCTCCCACATGGATTCTTTGACGTTTAAGCTTTCTTCGAAAGATGGAAGAAATCCCCCCCTCATCTTGGCCAACGTCTCCGCACCAATTAGGGCGGCTGCTACGGGAACGCTTGCTCTCCTTTTCATCTGATCATGCGGGAGGAGCACGCCGTCAAATAACGGTTCCCGCGGTCACACGCGTGGGAGCCGGCGCGGCCCTCCGATGCCATGATGTTGGGAGATTTCTGCTTGTGATAGGAGGCCAACGAAGCTCGCCGCTTGGGGGTCAAACTCACGATATTGCGCAAGGCACATCACACATGGTCAAAGTAGCGTCTTCACAGTGTCACGGAGCGGACACAATGGTGCATTCAATCCATGCCTCGTGGGCAATCTTAACATTAACTATACCCCCCAAGCACTGTCTTTAACCAGCTCAACACCGCTAACAAGTGATCCCGTCCCGTCCACCCCCGCTCGCCCTGAAAATACATGGCCAGGGGAGCAGGAAAGCCCAGGACTGTTCCGTCTGTCTTCGTTCATTCGCATGACTTGACACAAAATAAGCGTCGTCTTCAGGTCCTTCTCTCATGCAAAGCGTACACTGAACTTAACCCCATGAGCAGATTAAACGCCTCAAGGCAGTAGTAAGCAAACCGCAAGGAGCCGTCTATAACCCAAGCTTCAGAGCCAAAACCTCCTCTCATGCGCCGAGAGGATGTCAAATATATATAAAGAAAAAAAAGGATACGGAAGAAGCGAAAAAGCGACCCCTTTTGTTTCCTCAACATCCCAAAACTGCAAACCCAAAATGCAAGCAAAGCCGCCCTGAGGACAGCAGGGGTATCAAAGCTTTCTCTCGCGAAAAAAAAAAGCGGAACGGGGGTTTCGTTTGAAGATATGCGTATCGTGATAGGCTGTTGGAAGGTCAACATTGTTGCCTACCATCATTAAAAGTCGGAGCGTTGGCTTTCCAGAGATAGGCCGATAACTTAAGAGAAGTCGTCGCCTCCGTTCATAACCAGTTGGTCAACGCGCTGGACCAGCTCCTTGGTCTCCCTGGCGATCTCGAAGGCGATGGGAGGCAGGGTCTGCGTCCACATGCGCCACTCGCGATCGTTGCGTCCGGTCGCACCAACGTCCTGACCGCGGTCGATGTCCAGGCCCCGTTCGCTGGCCTCAAGAAGTCTCTCGCGGCAGGTGGCCAGGCGAGCGATCATGGCGCCGTTGCCAGAAGCCTCCGTCTCAGAAATAACCTTTCCGACCACTTCGGTGATGCCGTTGATCTCGGACGTAATTTGGTTGATAGAGGCATCGCTTCGGATGGAGCCGACGAGGTTCTGGATGTTCTGAACCAGGATAGCGGTCTGATCGTCGAGGTAGACCTTGAGCTCCTCTGCCTGGTTATCTTGGCGCATGCCGTACCCGTTGGTAGGGCCGTTCTTGTAGCCCATGCCGTTCATTCCATTCATACCGTTCATGCCGTTAGGTCTTCGGTTGTAGGTGTCGGCGGATTGACGGGGGGAGTTGATGGGGCTGTAGGCTGAGGAGTCCATGCTGGCTCTGCCACCAAGACCCTGGAAGGGTGGGGGTGCCTGTCCCAATGGCAAAGGCGCAGGAACTGAATCCTGGATCATTGATTCTTGTCTGGAGGCAGTCCTCGGGGAGAAGAATCCAGTGGAGTCCACAGGCGTAATAGTGCCATCATCGTCGTCCTCGAGCTCACCATCGGGGGTATTGCGAATCTTGACAGCTCGGAGGAGGTCGACGATGGCGGCAACTAGGTGAGAAGCGGCGGCGTCGAGCAATGATACCGGCGAAATGCCACCCGACGCAGCAAAGTTCTTGGACGAGGTAATAAGGTTGTTGGCAGAGGAGGAAATCTTGCCCTTGAGCTTCGATCGCTGCTGCATGAGGTCCTCGTTGGTTTGCGCTGCTTCGTCGATGTCCTTGGTAATCCGGCGAACGCTAACAACGACCTGCTTCATAGAGTCAACGACCTTGTCGGGGTCGTCTGATCGAGCTCTCTGCAGAAGCTCGTCAATGGCAATCTGGAACTTGGTAACGTGAACGTCCTTGACTGCTCCGTTCTGTTGCAGGAATCCCTTCTCGCGCACGTATTTGGCCGCATCCTGCTCAACATTCAACCCGAGTGAAGCAGCGCGCATGTCGCGAAGTTGCGTCTTGGTGCGAGCGTATCGGTTCCGCCACTCGCGAACTTCGCCTTCGAGCTGGTCGATAGTCTTCTCCAACTCTTCTTGCTTTTGCCAGGAAGATCCACTTTGTTGCGATAGCATCTTCATCTCGCGCAAAAACTCACGAGCCTCGCGACGAGCCTCCTCCGTAACCTGTTGCTGCTCTTGCAAGGATCTGCGCAGCTGCTCGTTTTCCCGCTGCAGTTCCCGGTCGGCGTTTCCGGAGCTGACGTTCGCAGCGGCGGTCATGCTGGATTGCCGCAGGTCGTCGACCTGCCCTCTGAGCTGTCTTGATTCGTTGGCATGCTCGTCTTTCATGCGGTCCAACTCTTGTCTTAAGTTGTCGTTCACGTCCTGAGCCTCAGCGAGCTTGTTCTCAAGGCTTAGTCGGAGATCGGCAAACTCCTTCTTTTCCATATTGACCGCCGTCGATCGTGATCGCTCGCCGTCAAGGATACTGTTGATTTCATCGTCCTTCTTCTTCATGACGTCTTCCATTGCGTCGAGCTTTTCCCGAAGCTCTCGGACCTGAGATTGATATTCGTCTAAAAGCTTCTTGTCGGCCTGTAGGGCTGTTAATGTCTCCACTCGATACGAGGTTAGGTTGGGTAAAGATCACCTCTGATGCTACCGCACTTTGCTCCGTGGCCTGGCTCCTCTTACTCGTGCGGTTTGTTGCCGTGCGCTCGAGTCCAAAAGCCTCGTCGCCGTCCTCGTTCGGGCTCGCATCGTCATCTTCTTCCACCATTGTACTCTTGTTCGGCACAATCGTGTTGCTCTGAAACTGCTTCTGCATCGGCCGGTTATACTCGCCTCCCGGAGGCAAGCCCGGCGATGGAGGCACACCATAAGGATCGCCCCGGGTCGGTCCTCCTCGCATTGAGCTGGCATCGGAGGGCCGTCTCGTCCGACTCTGACTCCTACTTTGGCTTCTCGGCGGGTAACCACCATTCACGGTCGCTTGCGAACGGACCGATACGGGGCTACCCACTCTGGGCATATCTCCAGCAGCAAAGCGGGGAAACCTCCTCTCTAGTTCGCAGTAGACGTCGGTCGCGAGATCGCGAAATCGGGGAGGGCCGAGGGAAGACAGCTTCTGTCTCGCCTGGTTACGTTTCGGGTGGAAGTTGGATTCGGGCATCAGGTAAGGGGGAGGGGGTTGAGACCCAGGGCCAGAGGGCCTTCGGCCGAGAGATTGTCTTCGCATCAGCTCATCGAAAACATCGGTACTGAGTTCGAGAAACTGGACAGATGACAGTCGCAGCAGCTTGTCGCGTGCCTTGTTTGGGGGCGTAGGACGGCCTCCTTGGCCGCCATTCAAAAAGTTCTTCAGGGCAACATAGTGTTCGCCAAGGATGCCCTCGGCTTGTTCTTCGCGGATACTCCTTCCGCTCTCACTTCTGGCGTACATGTTTGTTCCGCTGCTGGAGCGGCCGACAGAGGGCGGCGGTGAGGGCCCGCCAGCGCTTCGCGGGCCGGGAGGGAAACCGCCGTTCATGGCGCCGTTTGAGCCTCCGGAATTCGGGGGAGAGACGATGTTGCCACGGTTGTTTGCGTACGGATCTTCGTTGATGGATTGGTACTTGCCAACAGACCATTCACTTCCGCCACCTAGAGAGACAGGTGAGAGAGGCGCATTGCGGCCATTCATGGTAGACCTCGCTGTGTTTTGTATAAGACTCGGTTCGCGTGGGGAGCGAGAAGCAGCAGTCGAACAAAAGGCGGCGCAGGGAACAAAGGGAGTGTCGAGGTAGAAGTTCGGGGACTCTTTGAAGTCGATCGGGGGTCGCACAGAGACCTTTCTTCTTCCTCTTGCAGCACTATTACCCGGCGGAATCCAAATCCAATCAGGCACAGGCTCGTACCCAAAGCCAGTTGCCAAACCCAAAAGCCAGCTGCCAACCTAAATAGTACGTATGTCGCAGAACCTTTTTCCTTTTTTTCTTGCCGCGTCGGATCAGGGTTGTGTCTAAGTCGTCGATGTGGCGGTGGAATGTGTCGATTATGTCGATGTCTCTGCTTCTTCGTCGTACAGATAGAAGGGGTGGATAAGAGGCGTCGGCGGAATCGAGAACGGAAGACGGAAAGGGTTCTTTCAGACTTTCAGAGACACCAGCGGTTGCGACACGGCATGACAGGGCGGGAGAAGGGCGTGTCGGTGTCGAAAGGGAATATTTTTTGGGGGGGATGCAGAGAAAAAGCAAATGGCGCAGAAGAAGAAGAAGCGTGGGACGAGATGCTGCAGTAGAATAGGCTAGTGCTGCACACAGTATGCAATTGACGTGCTGGTATCCAGTAGGTTGTTGGAAGCAAGCAGACGACGACGTAGTACGGGCCTTGGGGGGGGGGGGGGGGGGGGGGGGAAACAGAGACCAAAGCAACCTTGCAAAAGCCCAAAAAAGCCAAGCTGCAAAGAAGAGACGACGAAGCAGCAAAGTATGTAGGCAGTAGGAAGACAACAGCAGAATCCGCGACGAGGTTGTGAGGCATGAAACGTCAAGGTGGCTGGCCGGGATACCACGACCAATGGCGGCAGCGAGATGGCGGCGGCTGGGGGTCCAAAAAGGGGGGTTAGGACTCGTTAGGATGAGCGAGTCCAGTGGGTTGTGGGAGATCTGGGCCGCTAAGAGTGCTGCGCAAGAGGGCCTCCCGTCGCTTGGTGGTGTGGTTTGTGCGCTGTAAGTCAGGCACGCTGCGCACTGGCTCTGGACCTGGACAGTGACGGAGGAGGTGACGATGAATGAAGTGATGGTGGTGGACTGCTCTGGACTGCCAGTGGACGGCTGCACGGCGTAGCGGATCACTGGTGCTGGAGAGATGGATGGCCGGGGGTGCGAGGGCAAGACAAGGGGAAGGGGGAAGGGGGGGCACGATAGTGGAAGGGGGGGAAGGGGAAGGTGCGGTGCAAGTGTGGAAGGGGGTGGAGGAGGGGAAATGACACTGGAGACACTGGCCGTTGTAGTGGCTTGTACCATTAGACCACCGGGACAGGCGGCGACTGCGAGAGAATGTTGCGAACGGTACTTGCAAATTACCATTGGCAGCAGCGCCCCACTTCGATTCCACGCTGATCGTCTGCTTTGGGAGCGTTCCGGGGATGATTTAGGGAGGGACCTGACCAAATGCCCATGTTATTAAGGGCCTTGATCATAGCGATTGCCTCTGTCACTGCCACGCTCTTCCACTTTTTGATGCTACGACGACGCGCTGCCCGACATGGTGACCTTCGCTGGTTGACGACGACGACGAAGACTCGGCTCGGACCTATGCATTTCGAGATCCGGAGTCAGACGGTGCGAGACGAGGCTGTTTCCTGTTCACCCCTTGGGCTTCTGCCGACGAAGTTGAAGCAGGCTTGAGCTTCTGCCGACGAAGTTGAAGCAGGCTTGAGCTTCACCATCAGCCCAAAGTCTGAGGGTGGCCTTGACGTGTGAACAAGGCGAGAATGGCATCTGCCGTTACATGGCGCCCGGCTCTCGCAAAGGCAGAGATCGGGCAAAACAAGCCAAGGCGAGTGGGGACCGGGACAGAGAAGCCTATCGCGACTTTGGACTTGGACATACTTGGTATAGGTTCCCAGAGACAACACAAGACACACGACGCGACGTGGAGAGACAAGACCATGGCCCCTGGCACGCTGAAAAGAAGGAATTCGCGCGGGGAGGATGCCATTCCGGATTCTCATCTCCCGCCACTGCCTGCTTTCCAAAGTTGGCGGTATTGAATTGGGAGTGGGGTTCTCTGCAACTCTGCGCGGGCATTCGGAAATCGCGAATGATTCGCGGGTTCGTCTACACTACCACGCAGTACCTAATTACCACGATGGATGGAAGTTGCAATGCATCCAGTCAGGAACGATGCACAGCGGCAAGGAATTAGCGCCAGAGTTTGTTCCTGCCTCTGACCTTACAGAACTACGGATACACGGTACCTGCGTTCTGACTCTTGACGCCTGCCAGTCAAGTTCCTTCGTTGATTCATTCGCTGCAGTCTCTCAGCTGAGAAGTACCTAGCCCAAGTCACCTCATCCGTGTCTCACATCGACCACCTCCTCCTTCACCCGCACGTTCGTCATCTCTTTTCTTCACCAGCACCCAAGGCAGTTCCCATCGTTCATCCATCCGTCTGTCCGCCCACACACACACGCACCACACCCGCTGGGCTGAGGTACGGTACACGCATCAGTGCATCACAGATTCATGCCGCCGTGCATAGCATCCATCCATCCATCTCCCCTTTCCCATGCGCACCTCCAAGGGGTCCCCCGACGACTGACTGCACTATTCCCCTTCCTCTCTTTCAAATCTTCCTATCCATCCTCCCGATCCCCAGGCCATGTCGCGCCGGCCGCTGCCAGACTCCCACCCCTGATGCAATAACCACCCTTGGCCGTGATGGCGCGGCCTTTCCACAACCCATTGGTCCATCTTGCTGGCGCGCGCTAGCAACAAAATTCGATTGTGGATTTTTGCCAACCCGTCCACCGCGGCCTTCACACGCTGCCCGGGGCCGGGGCCCAGCCTGTCACTCGACGGTGGCGGTGTCTGTGGGAGATGGAGATTCGGAAGACAAGGGCAAGGATAAGGGGGCACTGGCCATGGGCATATCCGGACGTGCCTGACCTTAACCTGCTGTTCAGTTGCATCGAACAAGGATGCCTTTTAAGCATGGTGGAGATGCGATTCTCAAAGCGTCCCTGCGCAAGGGGGCCGGAACTCTGGCAATCCAGTCCAGGTCGCACCGAGACGTTGGCACTGCCTTTGCTTTGCTTTGCGTCTGCAGCCTTCAAGTTCCAGTCTTGACAGCCTGTCACTGTCATTACTGCTTGTCGTCCGTCTTGCCTTGCCCGCCTTATGCGAGCGGACGGCCCTGACAGCCCCGTACTCTTGGCTCTGCTGATTCCACTGACTCTGGACCAGATACCCGTCGCCGAGAGCACTGCAGACAGATATGACACTGGCCTAGAGGCCGCGAGAACCCATGGCAAGGAAGACGGAGAAATACACCAAAATCTTATCGACAATCTCTGGTTGTAGATATCCTTCCCAGAAGAAGTCTCCCAAACAACCGTGCCGTCCGTCAGCCACGGTCGTCAGCAAGATACCCACGGCCTGCTCTGTCCAGACAACCGATGCGCAACCCCTCGTCAACTGCCAATGCCCCATGCACCGTTTTATTGCACCTAAAATTGCACCTCATCTGGCTCGCCCTGCTCTTGCTGCATCCGTCGTCCACGGCCTCTCTCACCAGAGTCTCGACTCTTCTAGCCCTCTTGGGCCACCGAGCGGGATCCATTCCTCAAAATCCAGATCCCCAAATCTGACAAGCCGTCTGGAAGGCCTCCGCCGAGCTCGCCTCGGGGACTCGACATCGCCGCCGCGATCATTCTGCCGTCAGTGCTTTCTTTTTCGTGTGCTCAGAAAAGGCGCTGGCCAACTGTCTTCGGATTTTCAAGCAAACCCCTGATTCGGGTGTCACTAGGTCTCTGCTACCGGGCCAATCACCCTCGATCCCGAACCGAATGCCCTGGGCAGAGGAGACCCGGCCACGAGGTGAGCCTCCCAGGCGACATGTGACATGGCAAGGTACATCCAAACCGCATGAACCCCTCCTCGTCCAACGCGCCCGCCCTGAGACGGGAATGAAGCTTGGCCACGCCCAGCGAACATTCGATGGAAGCTGGCGAAGGAAGGGTGGCCTCGAAGCTACACGAGGGATCGCGGATACGATCATACGCGGGCCTGCGCCCATCATGGAAAATCCCCACCACTTCAAAACTCACAGGGTTCATCCGCCTGCAATTTGCTTCTGCCGTTCGGTCCCGTGCCAGTCTTGATCAATTGCCCGACATATCGCGACTAACCACACGACCAGCAAATGGTTTACATGAGTTTGGCTCACCGGCGAGGCTTAGCAACAATATTCCCGCAAGTGCATGCAAATGAAATGACTATCAAAGATCAGAATACTAACAACACCAGTGACCAATGTTCCACATCATCAAAGCCGTCTTAGCCGCTATCAAACCTCCCGTTCCGCGTCATGTTTTCTCTGCGGCTCTAGCACAAGCGTCAAGTCTATCGATTTATGAACAAAGTCCGAGCAAGACCACAGGCAAGAGGCATGCAAACTCAAAAGACGGAAAAGATCCCAGAGCTGTCGGTTCTTCCTCTTCCTCCCCCACATCCACCTGAGCCAAAAGACCAGCTTAATTTCACTTCGAAGGCTGTGTAGTCTATACAAATTTACCGTGGAAAGTTGCACCGTGAGCTCTTTTGCGGTTCTCAGGAAACCCCGGGAAAACGTCCGACCGCCGACTTTTTGTGCGTGAAACTTGCCTCGACTGAGGCTAGCTCGAAACGCGGCTGCGATAGCTGAAAAAGGGTGCGCGCGGGAATCAACGGCAGCGGCATGCGACGTTGGGAAACACGTTTATCGACGAGAACGAGCAACGTAGTTTAATCTGAGGCTCGGTAAGCCAAGGTTGCATCCGCGCAGGCGTAGGGACGTTCGTGTTTCTTTATGGAGTGATATTATGATTAAACCATCCTACGTAGTTCATGTTCGTTCGCGTTCGTTGTGTGAAAACTCTCTTGGTGCGAGAGCGGTTCCTCCTGGCCCATGAGTCGCGCGCGCAGATTCTCGTCTCGAAATTTAGACGAGGGCCACATGCTCTTACGGCTTCCCTTCTTCTACTCGAGCAACTGTCGTCTACCGGAGCACGTCCGCGTGGGGTATCCCATTCCTAACCCGCATGAATCCTTTCGTCTGATGAGAACAGAAACCGCTCTTGCTTCCTTCCAATTCAACGCGGGACCGGAGCCTTTGTTGTGTATATTTAGACAAACGAGCTGGATCCCTCCTCTGGTTTATGCTTCCCCCGGATGATCCCCCCGCCCGCTTCGCATCGTCCTTCCAGATTGTGATGCGCGATGTGTGTGCCCCGTGGGACCTCATGCCGTCGGGTCTCATGATGATACTAATGTGGTGTGTGCTTTGCCGGAACTTTTTTCTCTCAGGACCGGTCCGTGGGATCTGCGATAGCCGTCCCGGAGCAAAACAGCGAACTGACCATGTCTTTCCGTCGGGAGCTGATCCCCGCCCAAGCTGAGAACGCCCGTTCCGTTTTGCTCCGTGTTTCCCGGAGCCCATAACCATGACGCGGTACGTTCTAAATCTCCGAACTCGAGAGACACACAGAGAGAGAGCATAATCAGAACCAGGCCAAGGTCCAGATCGCAGGCAAATGCGGCCACCGGTCCTGCCACTCCGCGAGGATCTCCGGCACCTTCTCGTCGAAGCTCGCCCTCGCCGACGCGCTGCCGTTGTCGAACACCTCCGCGCCGACCGCCTCCCTCTCCCGCTTGGCCGCCTCGTTCAGGTGGTTCGCGAGGTCCAGGATCGCCTTACCGCCGACGCTCGCCTCCTCGTGGTTGTCCTTGATGTCGACGTTGATGACGTGCACGGGGCGGTTGAGCGGGCTGCCGCGGTTCATGAGGTCGTCGATCACGGCGTCCCAGCAGCGTTCCTCGCAGGTGATGACGATGTCGACGACGCCGCCCTCGGTGCCCACGCTGCCGCGGTCCTCGGTGTGCTGCAGGCGCGGCATGCCGACCTGCCAGTCCTGCCAGCGCTCGGGGCCCCACTTCACGTGGCGGTTGCGGTCGACCATGTTGAGGACGCCGTTGAGGCGGTAGAGGCGGGGGTCCTTGGACTCGAGCTCCTTGAAGATGGAGTCGTACGACGTCTTGTTGAAGTGGTAGACGTTCGGCTGCGTTATGGACGGGCCCGGCAGGCGGACGAGGGAGCCCGTGCCGAAGGAGATTACGGGGTAGTTGGCGTTCGCGAGGCGGAGATGAGACACCATAGATCTGGGTTGCGGGATACGTCAGCAACGTTGTCTTCTAATGGGCTCGAGTGGACGCGCGATTGTTCGTCGCGATCAAGGTAGGTCATGCTCACCTGTTCTGGTTACTCGCGCAGACGGTGCAGAATTTGAGCTTGAATTCTCCCGAGTCGGATGGCGCGCCGGCCTCGCCGTTACCGTTGGCCGATGCGGGCGCCACGGCCGCGGCCTGCGCAGCTCCGTTTGCGACGTCCATTGATGCGGTTGAGGTTCACGATGGTGTTGCGAAGAGCGATGATGGTGGGGCGTATGGATGGAGCTTCACGAATGGATAAGGTAAGGCGCGAAGAGGAAAAGAGGAAACGCGTGGGGCCCAAAAGAGAACGAGTAAGGCAGTAAAAAGTTAGAGAGAGAGAGGGAAAAAAAGAAAAAAAAGAAGAAAAAAGGTCAGCCGTGTCGGTTGGTGTCGTCAAAGTCGTGGTCGTCGTAGAGCTTCTGATCTGTGTCTTGAATTAGCCAAAATTCAGACACTTTAATTGTTCATAAATGAAGAGAAAGTTGAGCGCAAGTTTCAGTTTTTTGCGTATACGGTAAGAGTGTGTCAACATGGGAAATTTAGACAGCTCCAATAAATATAGACTCATCACGCGAAGCTCGAGGAAAAGTTTTTTTTTGTGTGTTCGATGAGTTTTGCCTTACCTTTTGATGTGGGTGCGTACGCGCCTCAATTGACAAGCAAACTCTCTATCTGCTGCTTCACCAAAGCGTCCCTCAAGTCTCTAATTGCGATCCAAAGACGGACGTGAAGGGGCTGTTGAGAGCTCCAAGTCCTAACGATGGATGTTGTGTGTGGAAGAAAGAGTTCCGCAGGCGTCAATGACGTTGGGTTTTGGAGGAAATAAAGTGGAGGGCACCGACGACGGGAGCTCTCCTTCGGCAGAAAGCCGGGCCGTGACCGACCGGATGCATTAAGTAAGCAGCCCATTGACTTTGGTCTCGCCTGCCTGAGGTCCCACTAGAAACATGGATTCAGGGCGTTCCCAAGTGCTTCTCGGAGTTTGCCATTGTGATTGGCTGTTAGGCGCTCGCAGATGCTGAAACAAACGACGCTTTCAAGGGCACCAATCAGTGGCCGGGCCAAATGCAGCTACAGTTTTCAGTGACTCGTGAGCCAGAAATAGAAACGCCAACAAAATTCTAGATGACTTTGGACGTCCGGATGGCGGTTGGCTGAGCATGAGAGTCAGACAGACTGTCTGAAAGAGCAAACAATTGAGCTAAAACAGACGAGAACGGTCGAGACCTACTACTGTCAAAGGCCACATCGTAAAACAGCCTTGCCTGACGGATACGGGCACGCTGGAGAAGCAGGGTGCGACCGAGGAGGCAATGCAGCAAGCATATCAAAAAAGATATGGACCCTGACGGTCTTGTCCTGGAAGGATTCAAGGGCTAGACCTCTCCGGGGGTCTTGTGGCCGGCCCATCAGTTATGTGCTACCAGTGCTACTTTGGCAAGGAAATCTGGCAAGTTGCAAGGCGTTCTGGGTCGGATCGTCGGAGGAATTACCTGCCTCTCAGGGTTGGACTGGGTTGGATGGGTGGCCTGTGATACTATCCTGATGTTAAGCTGCGTGATGCGCCCTGCGTTCTGCGGTCTGCGGACGGCCCAACGCGGCGACGCTCATACTCCCGCTCACCCTATGCCTCGCCAGGCTGTCCAATGATCTGGTCGTCATATGCATTGAGGTGTCTCCCGCCGTTGCGTTGTGACGCTGTAAGCCCGGCGTTCCGCGGCAATCCAATGATGCTGACGAGAGAGACGCATGAAGCCAGACCCCCTTCGCTGCTTGCCGTCCGTCTCTGACCTTAACAGTTCCAATATGGCGCTGGAAACTTCGGTGACCGCTGTTCTGCACGTGGCTTTCTGGGCTGCTGACTTTACCGACACCAGCGAAGCAGCAGCTGCAGCCTCAAGGAGATGCGGGAGACCGTCGATCAGAGTTGAAGTTTCACCACGGTCATTTTCCCACCCTTGGAGAAATGGACGACAGCAGCGCAATTTGCGATGCAGAGCCCATCCGTCGGCTTGTGGGTTGCCCCACGGATGGGCACTGATGGCCGCTGAGATGCAGCTAGTGGAATAGCGCCTGGCTAAGGACCAGATGGTTGTTTGTGCTTCAGGCTGTCCACCTCACTCATCAGAGAAAAGCACAGAGCTCTCTCTAGAAGCTTGTGCCATTTGCGTCGTGA
This sequence comes from Colletotrichum viniferum, assembly GCA_020226115.1. Taxonomy (NCBI): domain Eukaryota; kingdom Fungi; phylum Ascomycota; class Sordariomycetes; order Glomerellales; family Glomerellaceae; genus Colletotrichum; species Colletotrichum viniferum. The sequence goes on from JAGFBE010000008.1 coordinate 2,056,456, forward strand.
GCAACTTTGGTATGTACCACCAGTTGTGTGTGCATTGGCCGGGGCGGGGTCCAGCGTCGATCTTGCGATGCATCTCTGATCTGAATCTTTGCCTCTGGCAAGCAGTGCCGCTAGAGGTATTATGCCCAACTGTTCGGACCAAGACACCAATGTCTGGCCAGTCTTTGCCTCTGCCCTCCGGCGCTGTAGACGTCAATGGATACCCAGGACTGGAAACCTTCATGATTTGCGCCAGGGACGTCCTCGCTAATCAGGTGTGGGCCGGCCGCTGTCTGACCTTGGTGCGACCTGAACGGGAGACTGCGCCGGTCGATGCTGGCGTAGTCAATATTTGTTAATTGATGACAGGCAGACCAAGAATAGCAATGGAAGCCGCCCCGCCATGTTCGTGCTTGACATGCTTCTTTTGGACGCCTAAGGAATAATTGATCTCGCAAGAAACGGTTGATCGAGAGAAGCAGACCATGGGACTCAACTCCAACATGCTTTGGTGCAGCTTGTGCCCGGCGAGTCGTCGTCGTCGTCTGTACTCAGTGATGGACGTCGTCTCAGCCCCTGCCTGTTTGCAGCCTGCCTCCTCTTTCGTCCCGTGTTGGCCGGCAGACCCAGTCCATAACATGGATCAGTCGGGCCGCAGGTTGTACTCACTGCGGCGAACGTTCACGCGTCTCTGGGAAATTCTTACGGCGTAGAGAGCACGGGCGACTCCTGGGGGGACACCCTGGGGATAGAGTTCGGGCTGAAGGGGCAAGTTTTTAGAAGAAAGGGATGCGTAGGCGACGGGCGGGCGTCCGTCACGGTGTCAGGTACGGCATAACGTTGATGAGGAGAAAACTCTGAATAACAGACGGCCGAGTCAATTGGGTGTTGGGTCATAGTCGCGACTCCGCGACACATGGCTGACGGTAGGATGGCAGAGTTTGCGCAAGGCCTGTGTATAGTTGAACAAGACAACCCGGGCAAGAAAAAGGTCGACATGAAGGTTCCTGGAAGGATGCCCTTGGGTTGGTTATGGGACCGATGGAACGGGGGACGGACGACGGGCGACTTACACCAGGAACCACGCAATTGCCTTACATTGGGGCGTACGTACGAAGGGTGCACTGTACTGTAGTTCCAGCGGGACGCATCACAGATAGACTGGAAAAAGACAGACGAGTTGTGAATCTGAAGCAGAGGAAGAAAGCGGAGCTCCCTTCTGGCCCTTGTGGCAACTCATCATTCACGCAGTAGGTACTCTGTCCGACGGGCTTGGCTGAGGGTCGCAGCTGCAAGACAAGATGAGGTACATGATGTGTGCTGGAGGATGCTGGATGCTTGATGCTTGATGCTGGGGACTGGAGACTATTGACTGGAGTCGGGGTGGTGCGTATTCGCATACCTTTGCCGCACAGAGTTACAGACGGGGTTCCCAAGCTGTCCTGGACATGCGGGCTTCCCTGCAGGCAGTGCTGCACTGCACAGCATCTGTTGTCCTGACAAGTCTACTACTAGTCTGGTGGTCTGGAGACTGGGTGCAGAGGTCTCCAGAGGTCTCCAGATATTGTTACCCACGAGGAGGACGGAGGACATGCCCTTCCAGTTCAGATCTGACAGATGATGGCCTGGGAGGCAGGACATCTGATGCATGGCATGGAGACGAGAAATACGGACTGGATACATGGTCTTTGTTAGCAACGGGCAAGTGGGCGGAAGTACCTCGTTCCATTTGGGCAATGGATCCCGCCACGAACTGGAGCTGGCTTGCAAAGAGGAAGTGCATCCTGACCGATTGCAGCAACGCCGCCGCTGACTCGGCTGGGGCCGCTGTTGCTGTTGCTTCTGTTTTTGGTCGAGAGTCGATTGCTGTTGCTCGCAGCCAGTCGGTTCAGATGCCTTTCTCTACCTTACCTCGCCTGCTGAAGGTACCTGGCTGAGGTAGGTTCCCCTCCTTCATCACACCTTTGATTGACCCTGCTTGCCTTTGCTTGCTGCCTCTGGCTGTCTGCCTCGCCTTACTCGTCCTCATCGTGTCCCCTCCCGTCGTCCCCTCTCCCGTCTTTCTGCCTACCTTACCCTACCTACTTAGTACCTGCCTGACCTACCTTACCTACCTATCTTACCTCTTCCTGTACCTTGCCCTCCTTCCCACCAGCTGCTCTGTTCCCGCTCCTCCGTCTCCCTGCTCCAACAGACGACCCAAGGTAGGTACCGACTCGGCCAGTAGGATCACTGCGCGACGCGCTTAGCAGCATCGAGGTGCAGTCCAGTGCGTTTGGGGGTCGAGTGTCTGTTCACAGAACAAAAGCGTTCGGCCGCTCCTCTGTCTGTTCTGTTCCTGGCTTTCCGGTAGAGGTACAAGCACCTGCTCCAGACGCATGGACAGGTTCCGCCCTCTGCTGTCTCGTTCGTCTGCTTCCCGCACCCTCCCACCAAACAAACACAACAAATGCTACCCAAGGTCTTCCGCTAACGAAGCGCCCTCCTCGCAGGGTACGACGCGCCCAAGTACATGTACATCCCCGCGAAGGCAACCTGAGGTGGTCCAGTCCTGTTGGTCTGCGCTGCGTCCGTCTGGTGCGAAGAGGCACGGCCGTTCTGCTTCTGGGTAGGGTACCTTTTTACCTCCCACCATCCAGTCTGCTGCCCACGAACACCGCACCGCAACAGAAACAGCGGCACTGCACCAACACAAACCCAAGCCACTGCCCACCACTACCACCACCTCAGAGGTAGAGAGGCAGAGGCAGAGCGAGAGAGGCATTGGCCAGACGCAGTCTGTAGAAGCAGAGTGTGAGGCAGCACCGGCAACCCGAACCTAAACGAATTATTCCCAACCTCACCTCCACCTCCCCTTCTGCTCCTCCTCTGTTCTTCTTCCAATCCTCTTCTTCTCTTCTCATCGCCCTCCTCAACATCCCGCCTATCCCATTTTCTACGCCTTCTTCTTTCCAACCCACCCTCTTGTCGCACGTCGAGCGACCCCGCGACCTGAATTAATCGCCCGCTGCGACTGCCTTAAGTTCTTGACGCTCCTTACTCAATTTCAACCCTCAGCGTCGCGTGCGACGACTTTCATTTTGCGAAAAACAACCTGGCCAGTCCGTTGCTACCGCTGCTCCAAAATTCTTTCCACCAGCCCTGTTCGATTCCGCATCGATCCATTCACCACTCCGTCCGGCTTCGTCTTCCAACCAGCTTCAGTGCAGTGCAGGGCCGCACGACTTCACGATAACCACCCGCGCGTAAGCCTTCGAATCCGCCGCCTGCTGTGGCCCGACACCGAATTTTACCAATCATATCCTCCTGCAATTCCGGCGACGGCAAGCGCTCGATTGTTCTGCTGGCCTTTTTGTTGGCTTGGTGGCACACGACGCCGTAGGATCCGCGAATCGGGTGCCCGCCATCCTTTTGCTGGCTCCCCATCGACTGCGATATTCTCAGGATGACCACGCTCCTGTCCCAAAGCTCCTCGCCCGCGACATCCCCACCTGCAGCTGCTTCTCCCTCCACAAACCCGAATCACCCCTCACTGCCGCCGCTAATAACCTCCCCTCCAAGCCGCCGCTCGACAGCCCCGAGACCAATGTCGCACGCTTCAAAGAATCGCCTGTCGCAATACTCGACGGGCTCTGTCCCGTCGCGTTCGCGACCCCCATCCCACATATTTCCAATGTTTCCTTCGAGCCTCACCTACACTCTGGTGCGCGATTTCGCCTATCCCATCATGCACCCCATGCATTATGGTCCCCCGCCAGAGCCGTCGCATCCCGCTTCCGGCCTCAGCACCCCTCTCAGCGAGTCGCGCCGCCTCTCCGATCCTCCCGCCGCCTGGGAGACCAAGATGAGTTGGGATACCGGCGCATGGGGTCCTGATGGCTTCGGCAGAAACCACGACCTCCCCTCGGTGCAATTCGCAGACGGCCCGCCTTGGAGCGAGGACGAAGATCTGGCCAGCCCGGTTGTCAGCTCGCGACACCGTAAGCACAAGTCGTCCTCCGCGGCTTTGGGAACTGGGAGAACAAAGACTCGCGACGATGGAGATATTCTGCACCCGGCACAATATGAAAGAGAGCGCGGATTTTATGTAAGCACCAGCGGTGATGGCAGCGAGCGATACTACTTGAACCAAGGAGGAGAGGCAAACGGCCCAGGCGGGGAATATGTCACCTACCCGCCCGACGATGCGAGACATTCAAGCCACGCATACCAGCTGGGCGACCAACCCCCGCGGCAGTACGCCGAACACGAGTACTCCGATGCATCGAGCTCCGCATCATCCCCCGGCTTCCGAGATGAGGACCAGTCCCGGTATTCGCGGGACTACCAATTCACCATTACATCGCCTGACGAGGAGATGCATGGCAAGGCCGTCGCACTTTTTGACTTTGAAAGGGAAAACGAAAACGAATTGCCCCTTGTGGAGGGGCAAATCATCTGGGTCTCCTACCGACACGGCCAAGGCTGGCTTGTGGCTGAGGATCCCAAGACACAAGAGAGTGGATTAGTCCCCGAAGAATATGTTCGCTTGTTGCGAGATATCGAAGGCGGTATGAACAGTTTGACTGGAAATTTAGGTGAGGGCTCGACTTCACCAAACGACGTTGGCACCCCGACCCAAGCGGAGCATCTCACCTACGGCCATACCCCGACAGGAAGCCAGTCTTCTAACGGTTACCATCAACCTGTAGTATCCACGTTTTCTACCTCGAGCAAAGACCTGGACCCCTATCCCACGCAACAGCTGGGAATCCAGTCCGGTCAGCCCCCGCCCCAAGTGGTCCACTATCACGGCCAGAGAGGGGGCAGCCAAGCAAATACGCCGACGCTGGCTTCGCACCAGGACGTCGGCATCATGCGCCGAGGCAGCCAGGACACAACCGCGAAGAAGAGCGACTCTCAGGGCTCCCCCTTGACGGAGGCTACAACCGAGACCACAACCGAGACCAAGACGGTTGATCGATCAAGCACACCAAAGGCAAAGACCCCCAGCGAGAAACCCGCAGATCCCGACGCCATGGAGACGGACAATGGGCCATGATGGCCAAAAGGCACGTTGGCAGCAAAACTCGACGGCTAGATTTCTGGCTTGGCAGATTCTTTTTCCCTGGAGGATCAGTCATGAATCATGTACTATGAGGGACGTCAGGCAGGAGCGTTTTCTGATTTCGGTTTGATGATCAAGAGGCGTAACGTTGTATTTCAGGAGACATAAAGAGAGGAGCCCCTGGTCGGTCGCTGTCAGCATGTAGCTTGGATGAAGCAGAGGACGGGAGGATACAGTACGGAGGATGCATGTGGCTTCAAACGGAGGAACAACGCGCTCGAATACCCGGCTCGAGCGGCGGATGAAAGTGAAGATGTGTTTTAGTTAAGCTCTCGGCAACTGAAGCTGTTTGCTTGTATATAATATATCGGGAAACTCCCCATTTTCCTCGCCAGAGGAATAAACTTCTTTGACCCTGTCCCACCCGCTTTTGATTCCATTAAGCAGTTTGAGCAGTCCGAGTTGGACGCGAACGACACCATCAACGCCGCGCCGCACTGCCTGTAGGCCAAGCTCGTAACGCAACCCTGCGAGCACGTCGTCAGCTCTTGCTTAGAAATACCCCGGTTTTTGCACCTGGCTCGGCCTTCGGGGCCAGCTCTTTATCGGCGGGGATCGGGGGAATCGGATGCATCCCACGTGACCTGTACGTCATCCACCGGCGGCCGCAGGCCAGAGCTTTTGCGGGTTACCCGGTAGAGAGCTCCCTTCCCACTGTCTCGGATCCAACCCCCCCAAGCTGTTTGACCTGCCCGCGAGTCGGACCTCTCTTCCACCGCAACATTTCTCAATCCACGACAACCCTCAATTGACGTCTCCGGTCACGAATACCGCCAATTGAAACGTCAAAATGTTCGCCCGCACTGCTCTCCGGGCTGCGCAGCCCCTCAAGATGGTACGGTTCACCCTTGCTCCAACAGATTTTCCCCGCGGCGGGCATGCTAGATTGTTTGGCATCATCACACCATGCCTTGTCCCGCGCTTTTCCTACTCGGCCCATTCTCCCGCCGTAAGCAAGCTCCAAAAAGGAACTTTCGAGCTGACCATTGGATGTTCCCCGCCACACAGCAAGCCCGCCGCTACGCGACCGAGCCCGCGGCCAAGTCCTCCTCCTCCAGCGCGGCGCTGATCGCCGGCGGAGCTGCCGCCGCCGCCGGCGGGGCGTACTATTTCTTCTCGGGCTCCCCCGCCGTCCAGAAGGCCGAGGCCGCCGTCGGCGTCGCGCCCAAGAAGGCCCTCACGGGAGGCGACCAGGGCTTCGTCTCGCTCAAGCTCGAGGCCATCGAGAACGTCAACCACAACACCAAGAAGTTCCGCTTCGCGCTGCCCGAGGGCGACATGGTGTCCGGCCTTGACGTCGCGAGCGCCGTCCTGACCAAGTACAAGGGCCCCGAGGACGAGAAGGCTACCCTAAGGCCTTACACTCCCATTTCTGATGAGGGTGAGTTATGTTCTTCCTTTTCCCGTGGCGATTGGGCCCTGGAAAACAATCGAAACGGGGAAACCTACTGCAAGAAGCTGTGACTGATGATATCATGATAGATGCCAAGGGCTACGTCGACCTCCTCGTCAAGAAGTACCCCAACGGCCCCATGTCCACGCACATGCACGACATGGCGCCCGGCCAGCGCCTCGACTTCAAGGGCCCGCTGCCCAAGTACCCCTGGACGCCTAACAAGCACGAGCACATCGCCCTCGTCGCCGGCGGCACCGGCATCACGCCCATGTACCAGCTCGCGCGCGCCATCTTCAGCAACCCAGACGACAAGACCAAGGTCACGCTCGTCTTCGGCAACGTCACCGAGGAGGACATCCTGCTCAAGAAGGAGTTCGCCGAGCTCGAGAACACGTACCCCCAGCGCTTCCGCGCCTTCTACGTCCTCGACAAGCCCCCCAAGGAGTGGGTCGGCGGCAAGGGCTTCATCACCAAGGAGCTGCTCAAGCAGGTCCTCCCCGAGCCCAAGAGCGAGAACATCAAGGTCTTTGTCTGCGGCCCTCCCGGCCTGATGAATGCTGTCTCTGGTAACAAGAAGAGCCCCAAGGACCAGGGCGAGCTTGTCGGTGTCCTGAAGGAGCTGGGATACTCTCCCGACCAGGTTTACAAGTTCTAAGGTTTGCGGTCTAAGGCTGTGTAGATGGGAGGAAGATGTTACAAAAAAGAGGTGGAGGAATGAATGTATGACTACTAAAGGCTATAGACGCATAGATCACGTAAAGCCTAAAAGAGAGAGGTCCAGTCGATTGGATCATGCTTGTGCTGAAGGTGACATTGATGAAGCTCATGGGGTTTGCAATAGTAACAACACGTCCCAAGTCTACCGGATGTTAAACGCTGCTGTAACCGTGGAGAGGGATTCACAATTTGTCTCACAGGTTTCGTACACCGTCCTCCTCTTTCGCTCCCTCGCCCACAGTTATGGTTAACGCCTTCCTGTGAGGTAACATCAGGTACGTCTGCTTTCTGAAATTGGAAGTTTGGCACCACTAAGAGACATCTGTCAAATTGAATAGTCCTACATACTTGGTGTATATATCGAATTCGCAACGCTATGAACGTATCGTACAGGTCGATTCGCCTACATTTGATCCAAACCTCGGCCATCGTCTACTTACGTTATTGATAGCTTACGTACGGTATTGTCTTGCCCTCCGCACCAATTAGACGCCCTTGGTGGCGGAAGCGACACACTCGTTGATGATGCCGGACCACTTGACGGCGTTGATGTAGTCCTTGGCATCGATGCTCTCCTGCAGACCAGGGTAGACAGCTTCATTTCGTCAGCATTCAAAGCTCATCATCAAAATCACAATCAAAGGAAAACTTACCTCCAGCATATCCAGTCCACAGACCGGGCGCGAACACGACGTGCTTGAACCAGCTGCGGCCGTCCAGGCCACCAGGGTACAGGAAGTTGCGCTCGATGCCCTTGTAGCTCTTGTTCACCCACACGAAGGCGAGGCCGAGCTTGATCTTGCGGATGATGTTCCACCAGGGGATGTCCTCCTTGAGCTCCCAGTCGACCCAGGCGGCCGTCTCGTCGAGGTTCCACGCCTTCTCGCGGAAGGCGGCGATGGAGGTGCGCAGGACCTGCAGGGAGGCGCGGAATTGCGACTGCGAGCCCTGCGCGTCGGCGTCGGCGACGGCGACGCTGGCGCGCTGGCGGAAGACCTCGTCGTCCGTGACGGGCTCCGCGGCGGCGAGCTTGGCCTCGACCTGGTCGACGTAGCCGGAGAGGGCGTCGGCGTAGTCGGTGGCGTTGAAGCGGATGACGGGCACGTTGGAGAGCTCGGCGACGACGAGGCCGAGGATCTGGGCCATGGTGCGGTGGTAGACGAAGCCCGGGTCGCCGAACTTCTCCATCCAGTGGAAGGAGTCGTAGTTGGAGTGGTACTGGTACACGGCCTCGTCGTTCTCGCCGCCGAAGCCCATGTCGATGGAGGGGATGCCGGCGAAGTCCTGGAAGGCGGTGAAGTCGGAGCCGGAGCCCATGGTGCTGATGCGGCCATTCCAGACGTCGCCGACGGTCTGGCCCGGGACGGTCTGGTTGGGCGAGGGAACGATGTGGGTAATCTCGCGAAGGACCTTGTGGAGGAGGGGTGCGGCAGAGGTGCTGAAGTGAGGGCCGCGGACGCCAACGTCGACGTTGACGTAGGCCACCGAGGCGGCGGAGAGCCAGGGGAGGTATTCCTCGACCCACTCCGTGCTGCCGATGAGGGAGTATTCCTCACCGTCCCAGGAGGCGAAGACGATTGTGCGGGTTGGCTTCCAGCCGGATGCGACTGCGACACCGACGCCGCGGATGACTTCGTTGAGGACGGAGGAGCCGCTGTTGGGGTCACCGGCGCCGCCAGCAATCCAGGCGTCGCGGTGGTTGCCGACAACGATGACCTCGTTGGGGATGGTGCCGTTGACAATACCAATGACGTTCCAGAGAGGGGTCGTGGTGTAGTTTTGCTCGTTGTAGAGGTTCAGGACGACGTTGTCAGGGGTAGGGCCGATGTTGTACTCGACGCCCTTGTATGCGAGGCCGAGGTTACGGTTCCAGTATTTGTTGAAGTCCTTGATGGAGGGGCCGTGGCCATTCAGCGCCTTGAGAATAGGGATGGCGTCGGCGTAGGAGATGGGGATGGAGGGGATAGACGGAGTGGCGTCGTCCACGGGGGCGCGAGGGGCGCCGGGCTTAGAGGGGTAACCCGGGGTGGAGGGGTCACCGGGCCGGACGGAGAGGAACTGGGCGCTTCCGCGCTGGACGGCGCTCGGGTGGCGGGCGGGGCCGTCAGGGTAGGCTTCGTAGCCGTTCTCCTCCGTAACCTTGCCGTCGTCACCAGGGTCGCTATACAGCAGAGCACCAATCATGCCGAGCTCCTGCGCACGCTTGACCTTGAGGCCGCGGAAAATGCCGCCGTACTTGGCAATGGCGATCTTGCCCTCGAGGTTGACGTTGGCCTTGACGAGATCTTCGTAGTCCTGGTACGTGCCGTAGTTGACGAAGACGAAGGATCCAGTCACGTTGCCGCTGGCGGAGTAGCCGTGGAAGGTCGGCACGCGGTTCGGCAGACCGGAGCTGGGATCCTCCTCGAGCACATCCTCCTCAAGCGCGGCCTTGAACTCGACCTTCCAGGCGGACTCCTCCTCATCCTTGGACTTGGAGAGCAGAGAAAGGCTGTGGTCTACGGGGTAGTTGATGTACACATCGTAAGCAACAATGTCGGACTGTATGCCCCAAGACTCCCACTTCTCCTTGGTCCACAAAGCCTGTCGAGCTGTTAAAACGCTGTTTGCTCGCAAGTGGTATCACATTACTTGCCTGAGAGTAGTTTTGACCTGCGAGATGGGGGCCGGCAGTGTAGTACCTGCTCCACTCCTCGGCCTTCTCAGATGAGGGAACCTCAAAGAGGATCTTCTGGACTTCCTCGTGAGTGATGGGTGCACGGTTGAAGCTGTTGGTCAGGGACCAGCCATGGTGGTGATGGTGGTGGTGTCGGGGTGGGTCGTCGACGAATAGCGCAACGACAAAGAAGACGGACCAAAAGATGAGGATGGAAGAGAGCGCGATGGTACAGAAGCGCCGCAAGACGTGATTCTGGTAGCGGGGTCGGGGCGCACCAACGTAGACGTTGGTGATGAGCGGCGTCCGCTCATTAGCCATTTTGTCGTGGTAGCGCTTTCTGTGGTTCGTGTCAGCCGAGTCTATATCACGCAGCTGTCGAAAGCTGAAGTCGCGAAACTCTGATATAGGGAACGAGACGGGCGTGAAGTGATGAATGAAAGCAACATGAGACGCGGATGCGCACGTGTGGCTTACGATGGTGGTTGCATCATCGCGCGGCCACCAGCCACACTAGCTAGGCACCAGACAGAGCTCCAAAAGGACGCACGAGGACGACAGCAACGCGTACTTACTCTTGTGCCATCTTGCAAAAGCACCGGAAGCCGTCACCAGAACACAGTTGACAAGCTTCTCTCTGCGCTTTTTTCCTGCCGCCAGAGATGTAGTTGAAACAGAGTTGGAGAGATTACAAGTCTGGTACGAACATTGCGTGCTTCAGTTGATGTTATCAAGCGTCAATGGGTAACGGTTTTGCCGATCGGCTGCCGCCGGGTGGTGACGCCTCCACTGACACTGGCCACCCACGGGCGCTGATTTGGCTGACAGTCACTGAGAACCCGCCCAGCTTGCCTGCTTCCAGCACTGGCTGACGAATGGGCTTGGCCTCCTTCCTGTTTCGGGGACACAGGCGAGCTGAGGGGCTTTTGCGGTGTCATCGGCGGTCCGGTGCCGACTTCAACACCGGACTCTGGAGATAACAGGCGTGCCTCACCACGCTGCGAGATACGGAGCGTCGTTGCGGTTCACTCGTCGGCGTGGCCTATCCTATCTGCTTATCTCATTAGATCGGACCCCTCAAAAACTCGACGCGTGACACCGCATCGACAGTCTCACTGCGTCCGATCTAGCATTGCACAAGCCTGGGAATATAAGCACGCCTGAGGAAACACAGTTTCGATCCATCGTCATCATAAGAACAGGCGTTGCATCATCCGTTCTTCGCCGTGGTTAGCGGCGACGCCTTTGCCGCCTGTTCCCCTTAACCCCTTCAGCCCCTCGAGTCAAGAGAGTCGAGACACACAACCTCCCTTCTCCTGCGCCTGTGACTGGACATCGGCCAACACCCGGTGATCACGCAATTGATTGGGTGGATTCCGTCCAATCACTCAATCAAACTCTTCCCGGATACGCTGTCTGGCAACCACCACTCTCCGAGGCTGGAGTCTCTGGGTGCGAGACGCTGCGTCTTTGGTGATTTTGTTGCGGCGGTGTGCAATGTCTTTGAACGAAGCAGCGACAGCACCTGTCTTGTCTTAGGGATTCGCATGTTCAGATTTCATGCCGAACGCTGCGCTGGCAAGCCGAACAGATAGGGTGTTCCCTGCGTAACATCCAATGGGCCCGTGATGATTATTCAGCTGGTGCCAGTGCGCCCCAGTGTGTCATTTTGTCCAGCTGCCCACTCTGCGCCCACGTTCCTGCAAGCCACCCCGAGGTTCGGCCCCGGCTTCGGCGAAGTCGGTCAGTCGCCGCCGGGAAAAGAGGCCCCCCACCATGGTGAAGGCTGGACGTCATGGCAACTTGCGGGGGGTGCAACTTCTTTTTCGTCCAAAAAAACAGCAGTGTCTCTACTTTTGCGTTTGAGGCGCAACCACAAATCGTCATACAGCGAGGACCCCTGCCTTTTCCCTCACACCCTCACCGACTCCAACAACAGGAGCAACAACCACAAAGTTTCTACCGACAATCGGACCCTCTGTGGCGGCCGTTGGAAGCGTGCACAATGGCCGGCTTGCAGGCATTACGGGGAGTCGCAGTGCAGCCGGACCATCCATCTCCAGCAGCAAACATCGCCCCCCCTGTTCCAACACACGTCGCACACCTCCCGACCGCCTGCCCGCACCGCACCGTGGTCTGGCCTGCGCCGACCGGGTACGCACCGGGAACGCTGTCTTCCTCGCTCGCTTCAGTAGCAGCGGTTGCAGGCAGGGAAGCCGTGATGGAGAAGTGCGCATTGCTGTGGCCAGCAACACGGGGCACCGCGCAAGCCGAACCAGCGTCCCCTACAAATCTGCAGAGAAGAAGCCAAACTCTCTCACTGACCCGTCCAGTCCATATCCGAGACACATCTATGCCCACGATCATCCCATCTCTGTCGCCAACGCGCAGCAATGCATTTCGACTACTTCCCTCGCGTCTCGCGCTCACGTCACTGTTTACTACCGCCGCATGTCGACACGACCGTTGATGCTGGCGCTGATGCTGATGCTGACCTACTATGCCCACGAACCGTGATGGGTACTTCTTAGTGAACGCCAAGTAAGGAAGGGTACGGCAGGCGGGAATGCCCACCTCCAGAGCGGTGCTCCAGCCAGTGGCTATTCCCCGGTAGGCGAAGCCGAGGCGGTTCCAATGGTGGCCCGCCCGGAGGCGTACGGCCAGATACTCGCCCCTCCACGAATTCGGTGTACTTATTGCTTGAACCAAACCGCAACCCTCTTGTCCCCCTCCAGCCAGTGGCCCAGACGGAAGACAGAGACTTCCGTCAGCATTATTGGACGGGATCGGTGCAAGAGAACGGGGAAAAGGTCGAGTCCCCTTCCTGCCTGCTGCCCAGACATTCCCACTGCCATTCACGGGGCTCGAACTTCTGCAGGAAGCTGGGGTGGTGGGAAGAGGCGGATGACTCCCCAGCTCCGGTGCGGATACATTACCCACGCTATTCCCTGTCCGGCCCAGTGCAGCCGCGAGCCTGCAGACATCGAAGTGGATCTTTCCCGTTAGGACTTTTTTTTTCTTTTTTTCTGCTCTTTGCGCTTGACGAACCGCCTTTCCCATCCGCTGCTTGTGTTCTTGTGACTCCCTTCTCCAATTCTGCCTTTTTCCCTACCTTGTTCTTAAAGGCCGTTGGTTTCCCTCGATTCTAGATTTGCCCCTTCCTGACCTATTCTGCTTTATTGCTATTCCCTACGTCGCACAAGTGCAGACGACGGAGAATTACTACGTCACCAAGGATCCAGAGCCGAAATCTAGACTACCATCCGGGTCGGTCACTTACTCCAGCGTGCGACAGTAACATCGATCCTTGCGAACTTCGCGACTTGGTCTTCTCCCGAATTTGCGGTCACAGATCTTCAATATGGCCAAGCCAACAAAGCCCAAGTTGCCCGCGAAGCAGCTGGCTATTCTGGGTAAGACGCCCCGGCTTTTCAACACTTGTTACTGCGATTGCTTTTAACTACATTTGATCTACAAATGCGAATCCGCGCAACACCACATAGCGCCGGGCAAGTGCCTTTACACAGCCAATGAAGCAGGCACATCGCGGCGTCCGGGATCACACCAGAGAAAACATTTGGAGCATTACGAGGGAGCGTTTACACGAGAGTTGAGAGCGCATGGGTCGGTTGGGAAATTCACGTCTTGTCGCCCGAAGCCGCCTGTCCTTTAGCCACGCATTTACATCCCCTAAGCTTACCATATCTTACTTTCGAATGCGACGTGGAAAATGGTCCTGGTCTTCCGAGCTGCCTGATCAATGTGAACCGACCGAGGTCGAGACTTCATACACCAAGCCCAAGGCGGTTGGCATGTCACTGCTGGAGATTACACCTTGCGCCCGACGTCATATGCATCGCGAAACCTTCATTCGAGGTGTCCTCCAACCTAGTCCGTCTTCTGCATCGCTAACAGTCCTGTGTAGCCGTCGCCCGCTTTGCCGAACCGCTCGCCTTGACCTCCGTCTTTCCGTACCTCCCAGAGATGATCAAAAGTTTCGGAGTAGAACAGAACGATGTTGCGAGATGGGCCGGCATCACATCCGCCGTCTTCTCGTTGGCTCAGAGCTGTACTGCAGTCCCGTGGGGTAGAGCATCCGATCGATTTGGCAGGAAACCGACAATCATTGTTGGTCTGCTCTCGACTATGGTATTCTTCGTTGTTTGGGGAATGTCAACCAGCCTGCCCATGGCGATTACTGTTCGCGCTATCTTGGGCAGTGGTAACGGTAATGGTAAGCATACCCATTAGTTTCGATCACCAATGACGTCTCAGCTAACATGCGCATTCAGTTGGAATTATCCGCACAATGGTAGCAGAAATGGTCCCCGAAAAAGAGCTACAGCCCCGAGCCTTCTCCATCATGCCTCTGGTCTGGTCGGTCGGTTCCATCTTCGGCCCCGCCTTCGGTGGCTTCTTCGCCAAGCCCGCCGACCGATTCCCCTCGATCTTCGGCGACAGCTGGTTCTTCACGACTTACCCCTTTGCCCTGCCGAACCTCCTCGCTGCCGTCTTCTTCCTCCTTTCCGTTACGAATGCGACCCTTTTCCTGAAAGAGACTCTCGAGAGCAAGCGCTATGAGTCCGACTGGGGCCTGACTTTGGGCGAACGCCTCACTCGTCCATTCCGTCGCACTCGCCACTACCACCGCCCAAACACCCGCGCTCGCCGCGCCTCTTTCGTCGACGGCGAGGCTACTGCGCCGCTCGTGCCTACCAAGCTCAACCCACCCGCGCATCCGCTCGAGGACAACAAGCAACCCTTGGAGGCACCCAGCATGAAGGAGGTGTTCACCGCGCAGACGACTATCAACCTTATCTGCTACACTTTCCTCGCTCTTCACTCCGTCGCTTACGACCAGGTCCTTCCGGTATTCCTCAACTACCCTGTTGTCGAGCATACGCCAGAGAATACCCACCTGCCCTTCCAGTTCTCTGGCGGCTTCGGTCTTGGCTCAGACCGCATTGGCACCATCTTCACAATCTATGGCATCACCTGCGGTGTGATTCAATTCTTCGTTTTCCCGCCGCTATGCAACTACTTTGGTGTCCTCCGCTGCTTCCGCGCATGCGGTATGTATAATTTCCTCCCGCTTGCATAAATTCCAATGCTGATGCCTCGCGCAGCTCTGACTTTCCCCGTCGTCTACATCCTGACCCCCTTCACCGTCCTCTTTGAGACGACCTTTAGCCGCTACGCCGCGCTCATGGTCGTGATGTTCACAAAGGCATTCGCAGTCATCATCGGTTTCCCCTGCATGACGATCCTCCTCACGAATTCCGCCTCCTCCCTTCGCATCCTCGGCACCCTCAACGGCTTCGCGACGATGTTTTCCGGATTCGGCCGCGCCTTCGGTCCGGCCGCCGCCGGTGCTGCGTTCTCCTGGGGTGTCGGCAAGGGCTACGTCATCACCTCCTGGTGGTTCCTCGCCGTCACCGCCATCATCGGCGCCGTGCCCATCTACATGCTCGTTGATAGCGATGCTCTCACGCAGTCGCCCGAAACCAGCGACGACGAAGAGAGCACCGATGACGACGACGACACGATCACAAGCACCTCGAGCGGAGAGGCGTCTGGAAGCGGGCGGGAGACGGAGCCGTTATTGGCGAGGAACGGATCGGCTGGGTATGACTCCGTGAGCACCCCGGCCCGCTCATGAGTCTTCTGCATTTCAGCACCGTCTTGCATGGTTTTCTATGAGCGAGTCTTGCAAATAATGCACATACGAGGGTATGAGATACGGCTGACTTTAATGTTTTCAATCGGCTATCTCTCGACACATTTCCGAATTTTCCATATTGACAGCATTTGTTGTTGTCTTGGTTTGGGCCAAAGTTTGTTCATTGCAGGCGCTCAGCATTGCGGGCCGCTCATGGGTTGTTATTCAGGTATCAAAAAGCATTGTTTATGGGTTTTCATTCATACGCATCGATTATCCATAGATGTGCACAGTTCCAGCTGATTAATCTTACAAACATTTCAATGAATTGGGTCTCTCCCCTTCTGCTTGATGTGATTTTGGTAGTGGCCATGATTCAATGAGTGGGATGTCACTCCCAACGTCTGGTTTGCGCAGTTGCGGATTCGAAACAATTGACCGTACTCAGCGAGTGATGTCCAATACGACGTGTACTAGCCGGTAAGTCAAACCACGAATTCATGAATGCAGCCAGCTCGAGGCAAACTAACCTAGTCTCAGCTTATTAATGAGGTATCCTGCGATAGCTTGTCTGGGAACTGCATATCTGGAGCAACGAAATGTACACAAGTCATTGGTCTCTCTGTCTTGTCTTACCACGGCAGGGCTTGGTAAGTCAAACTCCAGTGGATAAGTCTACTTCGCACACATTTATATGGCCCTGATGACATATTCTAAAGGGTCCCGCAGCGGCCACGCATCGCCAGTCGGTATCTCATCCGACTATATGCAACTAAGACAAAGCTGTTGTCAGACCTGGGCGGCCCCGGTGGACTTGGTGGCACAGGAAAGCTGAGTCTCTTGGACGATCTTCGTACGGAGGTGTTTTTGTTTTTGTTTTTCTTTTTTCAGTTGATGTTCGTAGGGTTCTCTTCTTAATCAAGTAATTAAGAATAGCGGATAAGTGATTCACCAACTAAAAGTTAGGCCAAGACTTTGTATCATTGCATTCTCGGTAATGTAGAATTGGCAAACATTGGCCAACCTGAATGGCTTGCAGTCAGCCAGGTCCGGGCACCTAATCGATGCCGAGCCACTTACAGACGGCCCCACCCGCTGCCGTCCACATCCCGGCGGTGGAACCACGGGTCGCGTTCCAGGGCCGCAGATTGTGGATAAGGAAACCGCATTTCAACATTCAACCCCCCTTTGAATTTAAGCCAAGGCGCAAACCTCGTCATTGCACAAGTTCGACAGCAATACACCCTCTCAACTCGGGCCTGACGCCCCCAAAGTCATGATATCCTTTTCGTCGGAAGAGGAAGACCAAGTCCTCTCAGATACCCAATCCATCGCGTCAGAATCCAGCGACGGCGAGGAATTGCCCCCGCGGCCGCTGCATCACAACTACTTCGCGCCCCCCTTCTACGGCCGTCCGCCGACTCCCTTGCCGCCCTCGCCATCGCTGACATCGCTCCTGCGTCCCTCGCGACCGACAACCCCCGATGCATCCGACGACGACTTCGAGCCCGTCCCCCGCGCGTCGCCGCAGGTCCCGACTTACGAATACTACGGCTTCGTGCTGTACCTCTTCTCGACGCTGACGTTCATCGTCTACTTGCTGTGGTCCTACCTGCCATCGCCGTTTCTGCACGCGTTGGGGATCTACTACTACCCGAATCGATGGTGGTCGCTGGCGATACCGGCGTTTCTGACCATGTTGGGGGTTTACATCTACATTGCGCTGGCTCTCTACAACGTCGAGATCATGACGTTGCCGCTCAATTCTCTCGAGACGGTGGTGGACGACGCATCCAAGGTCGGCGTGATCGACAGCAAAGGGCGGCTAAGGGACGGCCAGGCCAAGAGAAGGTCGCGAGACAAGAGGGATAATAGGTTGCCTGGGGGAGGGCTGAATTGGAAGAATATCTGGAACGAGGGGACGGATGCCGTAATGGATATCCCGCTGGCAGGTGCCTGCGAGGTGCTGTACGGAGAAGGGAGAGATTTCGAGTCAGAAGACGAGTACATCGTTACCTAAGGCTGACAGCCGGGACGTGAGGATTTATGACACATTGAATAAGATACCCTTTGATGCAAGCTTGAAGCCATATTCTTCACTTAAAATACTTGTGATTGGTTTGCCTGTACCTCAGCGCATTGGGTAAGGTATCGATCCAGAGTCCTTCAAAACTGTGGATCGTTCCGACGCTCGGTGAGAAACTCCACACCGAGAGCTCGTACAGTGTGTCGCGCTACGACACGGTGGGGTGTGGCTGAAATCTCAGCCTTGCAGCTTCACCCAACCACGCCAAATTTCGACCACGACGCGACCTTCAATCAGGCGCAGCATCGCAACAACCCACCACACCGCCCCCGAATCATCTCAATTATCTCGGTGGCTTGTCGCATCATATCTCCGACTCGATCAAAATGTCGCAACAGCCATTGTCCTCGTCGGTGCAGCCGACTGACATCTACGGTGGAGGTGAGCTAGCAGCGGAACCCCGTCCCGTGGCCGCCTTGCGCGCACGTTGTCACCGTGTCTAACTGTCGTGCAATAGATGAGGTCTCCGCCTTGGTTCTCGACCCAGGATACTGCAGCACTCGCGCTGGCTTCGCAGGCGAGGATGTCCCCAAGTCTGTGTTCCCGTCGTTCTACGGCCGTGTCGGTTCCAACGATCCCCCGACCGACGTATTTGGCGACGAGTGCCTAATCCCCCGCGCCGACTTCGAGGTCCGCAACTACATGAACAAGGACAGCGTCGTTGAGGACTGGGATGTTGCCAACAAGATCTGGGAGCACATGCTCATCACTCGCCTCCAACCCGCGCGTCCTACACCTCCTTCTAAGAACGGCCTTAACGACGACCCTAAGACGGAAGCCGAGGGAGGCGAGGCCAATGGAGATGCTGACGTCGCCATGGAGGATGCCGAGACTCAGGAAAAGGCTCTGCAGGAGAACCCTCTTTTGATGACTGAGGCGCCTTGGAACTCGGCTAAGTCCAGAGAGAAGGCCATCGAGATCATCATGGAGAACTGGGGCTGCCCTGCCTTCTGGCTGAGCCGAACGCCTGTCTTGGCCGCCTTTGCTGCCGGAAAGGCCAGCGCTCTCGTCATCGATGTCGGTGGCGCCAACACCTCCGTCACGGCCATCCACGACGGTATGGTTCTGAAGAGATCCATCCAGAAGTCTCCTGTCGGCGGTCTGTGGCTGTCTTCGCAGATCCGTAGCCTGTGGGAGACCTCAGAGCCCAAGATCGACCCCGTCCCTACGTTCCTCGTCGAGAACAAGACTCCCGTCGACGCGGGTGCACTCCCCCAGTTCAAGCAGCGCCAGTTCGGTTTTAGCATTACTGACTCGTTCCGTACTTACGAGGAGGAGCGACTGCTCACCGAGTTCAAGGAGTCCGTCGTCGAGACTTGGCGCGGCCCCGGCAAGTACGCCGTCCCCCAGAACGAGGAGCTCGCCAAGCTCCAACCCGGCCGCGTCTTTGAATTCCCCAATGGCGCCAACCAGATGTGGCGCGAACAGCGGTACAAGGTCTCGGAGGGTATGTGGGACGAGACGGCAGCGTTCCCGACGGCCAACGAGGAGCTGCGCCTTAACAAGAGCCAGACCATCCCCGAGCTCATCCGCGCAGCGCTCAATGCCGTTGACGTCGACCTGCGCCCTAACCTGCTGGGCAACATCGTCGTCACCGGCAGCACCAGCTTGCTGAACGGCTTTAACGATCGTCTCAACAACGAGCTGACGACCATGTACCCGGGCCTGAAGATCAAGATCCACGCTGCGGGCCTGTCCAGCGAGCGCCGCTTCGGTGCCTGGATCGGTGGCAGCATTCTGGCCAGCTTGGGCACGTTCCACCAGATGTGGATCTCGCGTAAGGAGTACGAGGAGAACGGTGTGAGCATTGTCGAGAAGCGCTGCAAGTAAATGCTTGCTGCCGGTGCCTTGGAATCTCCTGAGTTAAAGGGACGGAAAGCAGGAGTCTGGCGGGGTGATTCAATTCGTTCGCGTTACCTAAGATGGCGTATGGAGTTTTGCGATAAAATTATGGTCTTTTCTGAGTTATCAGAGAAGGTAGGGCGTCAAAAGATTACGCATCGTCATGGTTGTGGATGGAAGTAGTGTCTATGAGTGTGAGCCGCCGAACAGGCTAGATAGTTGTTAAGGAATACACAAAAGTGTCAACCAAGCTGTCTCGCGGTATTGTGAGGATTTCCCCTCGCTTTCTGATGCTCTTGACCATGGATAGGCTTTCGGAAGGGATATCGCGTAGCATTTCCAAACAGTTGGGGGAAGGTGAGAACGATATGGGCTCATTTTCCCACGCTTGATGGTTGCGATTGAAGTCAACATCAAAGGCTTGAATTATAGGATAGTCCATTCATCCACCATTCAGGCATACAATCCTTCAGTTCGTTGGTGAGACTGAATTTACATTCAGACTGGAAGGAAGTCTTGGTAGCTTTAGATAGGCGAGTTTTGCATGCATTGTACACCCGCTCCGTTGTTGGAACAAACCTGAAAGCTAGCTTCACTCAGTTATAAGGTGCTTAAGCAACAAGGCTGAGTAGATCATGTCAACGGAGCCAAGAAAGTCTGTTCTTAACTCTACCAAGCATATCTCAAATCAACAACGTGCGAAACTTGGGCGCTGTTCTCACCTTAAGGTACCTTAAGGTAGGTAGGTATGTATTATGAGCCTGCTTCTTTCCTGACGCAGATTTTCCAGTGTACCTTAGGCAGGCACTATCGCGATGGGGGCTCCTTCCCAAGTTTCAATCACTAACTCTAGGCCTCCTACCTACTATAAAAGAACCTCAATTTTCTCCCCTTTGCACCCACTTGCCTACCTTCTGGTTGAACCACAATGCGCCTCTCAACATTGCCATAATCTTCATTCCTCCTTCTTGGGCCGCACCTCTGAGCACACATTTTATGGTCTTGGAACAGACATTTTTGGCCTGCATAACTTTCCAACCAACAGATCTGTGTTACTACAGCTCCTGCCTCAAAGTATCCACATCCCGAGGCATCACGAAGTCAAGAATTGCTTGGTCGATTTTAGGTATGACAGCCCCCGCCAGTGGTCTCGACTGGGGTAGAAACGGCAGGCACGGACCACAAACGATGGCCGCCTTCGCGGAAGCTGGCTGATTGGCTGACACTTTCCGCCTCAGGCACCCCTGCAGAAATTGCACCTGAGTCACCCAAATTTCTGCGGCTCTACGTGAACTTTCCCTCCTGCTTCCCCAGAGCCGACCGACGCGTCGCCCCATCGACCTGACGAGCTTCCCCCCGACCGAACGCTGCCGCCATCGCATCAGCAACCACATCGCGAGGCATGGTATAGACCCGGAACCCGTCGGCGCACAATATCGGAGGTGCCAGAGGGGAGATACTTGTGCCAACATCGACACCATGAGCGACGAGCCCCCAAAGTCACCCCCGTCTCCGGACGACGGGGACCCCAAGTCCCAAAAGGACCTGGAGGCTCAGGACGACGAGCAAATTTCGCGCACGCTTAGCCAGCTTCAACAAGGAGGAGATTTGGGCTTTAGCTTGGATGAGCCATTCGACCAGTCCGGCAAAGCAGACGATGCGGAGGATTACGAGGATATTAGCGACGATGACCTGCCCGAGGAAGAGGAAGGCGAAGCCAACCCCGCGACTTCCCTGTCCACCGTACCAGGCTTGACGGACGATGGAGGCACGAGCAACGATACAGACGACCTCTTCGGCGATGGCCCTTCATCTCCAATGGAAATACCCGGCCCGCCATCACCAGCGCCTCACGTTCACGATCCCGACAACGCCGATGCGTCGCAGTACCGAGACATCAACTTCGACCCCGAGCCTGGCTATGAGGCCGCTAATCAAGACCCGGATATTCCCGCGCCGGCAGAGACAGTTGAAGATTTGGTCAAGCAGGCGTGGCCAACATGGCAGAAGGGTGTCATCCTGAAATGGAACGAACTCCTCCCCCCGAAGAAGGCCCGATGGATCGAGAAAAAACCGACCAAGAAGCCTAAGACATTGATATTCTCAAAGTTGACTTTGGATCTTGCGGCCGACCAGGAGAAGCTTTTCCGCATCCCAGGCACTGCCGCTGCGACAAGGAAGCAGAAGCGTATCGACGATGACACCAGGGGATTAGTGACATGCACGCAGCAGGAATCGTCGGACGAAGCCGAGGCTGAAGAGTTCAACCTCGAACAGGACTCAGATTCCGAGGCGGTCGCTGGCTTTACTCTGCAGGACATCGAGATGGTTTGCGACGACTGGGCTGGCCGCATTGAGCAGGCAGAACACGACTTTCAGAAGCAACGAGACCAAGAAGCCGCCGCCCATGCAGCAGAAGCAGCATCCCTCAAGCGCGCCCACGACGATGCGTTTGACTTTGACTGGGAGGAGTTCATGGATGACGAAGAAACCAAGCCGCCGCCACCAAAAAAGACACGCCCGCCTCCGCCCAAGGGTCTTCCGGAAATTCCACGCTTCACTGCACCCTCATTCGACTCATTTGAGGATGTAACAAAGCGCTCTTCTAAACGAGTTATTCTGGACTTGAACGATCCTTACCTCCTCCTCGAGGAAGCCGAATCGCAACGTGGTCCCAAACGCCAGCGGGTTGAGCAGAAGCTTACACGCATGGCCAACGGTCATCTTCGACCCGACCTCTCTCAACGGTTCAATATGTCAAACGACGATGCGTATGAGGCTCTCAAGGAGAATCACCAGCACAAGGTCAGAGCAACTCTTGGCAATCTTCAGGTGGAACATAGTATGCCTGCACTCAAGCTGGCATGGCCCTTCTACAAGGTCAAGCTGGACATCCGCAGAGATGGTTACCATCGTCCTTACTTCAAGTTCGGTAAGCACGAGCGTCAGGTGATCAGGTTCAGTAAGCTCGGCTTCCACAAGCGCAAGCAAATGAAAGGCAAGGCCCATGAAGTTTTCCGCACCACCAAGGACCTGGGCATCACAGACAACTCGACAGCCGTGTTGTTCGAGTACTGCGAACGCACACCTCCCGTCCTGTCCAATTTCGGTATGGGCAACAGAGTCATCAACTACTACCGGAAAAAGAAGGTCGATGATGAGGAGGCCCCGCCCAAGATGGAAATTGGTGAATCCCATATTCTCCTGCCCGAGGACAGGTCGCCCTTTGCAATCTTCGGCGAGGTGGAAGTTGGCCAGACAATGCCTACCTTGCACAACCAGATGTACAGGGCACCCATCTTCAAGCACAAGCCGCGCTCGACCGACTTCCTCTGCGTTCGGAGCTCAACAGGAGTGGATGGATCTAACTGGTACCTTCACAAAATTGACCATCTTTACGTCGTTGGACAGACATTCCCTAGTGTGGAAGTTCCGGGGCCCCACAGCAGAAAGGTCACCAACGCTTCGAAGAACAGAATCAAGATGATCTCTTATCGTATGATGAGGCGGAACGAGCACAGCCTTGTCAATCTTTCCGAAGTCACAAAGCATATTGCAGACTCGACCGACGCCCAGAACCGACAAAAGCTGAAGGAATTTCTGGTATATGCCAAAGTTGAGAAGGGTCTCTGGGGCCTTAGACCAGGAGAAACACTGATGGACGAAAATGGCATCAGAGCCATGATTAGGCCCGAGGATGTTTGCTTGATTGATGGCATGCAGTTGGGCATGCAGATGCTGGAAGACGCCGGGTTTGACCCTAACAATGTCAACTTGGAGGACGATAACGACGAGCCTGCCGAGGAAGACGATGACGAGCGCACCGGCAAGGGCGGCAAGAAGGCTGCCGAGAAGAACGAAGAGAAGCTCGCGGACAAGATGGCACCTTGGAAGACCAGCAAGGCCTTTATCGACGCGTGCGCTGGCAAAGCTATGCTCAAGCTCCACGGTCAGGGTGACCCAACTGGACATGGTCTCGGTTTCAGCTTCATCAGAACCTCGATGAAGGGAGGTTACCTCGAGACTGTTCAGAAGGGTGGATCCCACACAACGGCGGCTGATGCCATGGCCGCTCATCCCGATGCTATGCGCAAAGCGAACAACGGCCATGCCTACAACGTCAAAGAGCAAGAAGCCATGTACAAGAAAGGCATCCGCGAAATCTGGGAAAAGCAGAAGTCCAACCTCGAAGATGGCACCCAAAAAGACGACGACCTCGTGGTCCCACCGCCGGCGGATGAAGACGACCGCTTCTACCCTCAAAGGGCCCAGACCCCTGCTCATGTCGACGAAGGCATGAGTCAAATCACCGGATTGACGACCTCAACAAGTCGGAACCAGCGAAAGCGACTCAAGATTACCCGTGAAGTTCTCAATGAGGCAGGTGCTGTTGAGCAGAAAACTGTCATTATTGAAGACCCTGTTATAATAGACCGATACATCAAGAGAAAGAAGGAACTGGAGTTGGAGGACTTCAAGTACGGCTTCCCATCACGCTTCCCCCCTCTCGACCCTATATCAGGTCTATTATTCAATCTTCATGCGATCCCTGCTTACATTTACGTGCCTCTAGCATCTACGAAGGAAGACCGACCGGAGTCGCTGACGACGATCATCGCCGACTGGTCGAGTAAGGAGTACCCTTCCGTAGATGCTGAGCACTTGATTGACGTCCTAGCAGAATTAATAAGGAGCTCGAACGGCTCAACCGAAACAAACAACGAAGAATCGGACGAGAGCAACAAAAAGGACTCCACCGATCAAAGTCCGGCCTCGACGCTGGCTCACCCGAAGCAGACAGAGCGGCCACGGGCACAACCCGCAAGTGTGCCAATTGTGGACAGGTCGGCCACATCAAAACCAACAAAAAGTATTGCCCTCGCTGTTCTTCAAAGTCATCCCCGCCCAACATCAGATCTGCGGAGCCTCTTCAGGACTGGGGCAAGGCGGTTCAAGCTCAAGGCAAAGCTGCTTCGCAAGCGCCGGCCGCGCAGAGCCCCGCAAAAGCCAGTCCTTCCAAGGCAAAGCCGCGAGCGTCAAAGCCTCGAACCCAAGGCCAGAAGCCACAAGGCCAAAACTCCTGAGGTGTCCAAGGGACAGCCGAAGGCACCTAAGCCAAGGCGCAAGACGTACAAGTATAACAAATACAGCCATAATCCATACTGGCAGAACGTCAAGCCCAGGGTCATTTGATCTCGGCAGCCCTTGGCGATGGTTTCCCACGCATCATTTCTTCGCTTCTTTTCGGTTTTTCTCATTTCCAGCTGTTTTTTCGTCGCATTTCGCTTTCCTGCTTGCTTTCTCGACCTCGACCCTCAAACGAACAGTTGGCTGACAGTTTTAACCAAAGGCTTTGTCCTATGCTCAACGGCACTATGAAAACCGATAACGGTATTGCAGAGCACGGTGGCTTCGGCATGTACAACGCGCCAGCAGCGAACGCCGGCTCACCCGGGCAATAATCGACGGCGCCAGGTTCGGACGAAAACCGGTGGCAGCTGTCTAAGCTGCGGCAGACCAGACGTTGCAGCGTCGCATACCGGATTATGGTTGAGACGACAACAGGACCGGACGGCCGGTACCTGCTTCCGGCGCTTACCAATAATCTGCGACTCTCTTGCAGCCAGCCGCTTGACTACCGACGAACGTTCCAGAACGGGGAAGATCTCCACACCCAACCGTCCCCGGTTGCTAACAATAGGGCTACGCCAAGTGATTCCCGCATGGGGTTCAGGCACAACACCAACAACCTGATGTTGATGTCAAAAACCGCCAGGGACATGGAGGTAGTAGGGCGCGTCTGGACCAGAAAAACCTCAGACGTGGGGTTGGACTAAAGTATCCAAAATTGGAATCGTACAATTGACTCCTGCGGGGATGTGGATTATGGAGATTGGGAATCGGCTTTTCAGTCGTGGACTTTGGGTTATGGAAACATTGTTACTGGGCAGCACATACGGAGAAATCTCCCGAAAACGTGGAACTCGGGGCCGGGGAAGGGTTTTGCAAGCGGTTCAGCAAATCAGAGCATGTAATGATGCATCGGCACGGCGTCTGGTGTTGTTAAGTTTAGCCCATAGCCGCCAGGCGAGCAGCTAATCACACGAAAATCATTTGAGTGACAGAGCTCCAACAAGTTGAAATGCAATGTGAAGAAGACTACACCAGCTGACTTGTGCCGAGTATCCTGGAATACCCCATGCGGTGACTGTTGCTCGAGGGCAGCAGTAAGGTACGCAATCGGTGTGGTGTGGGTGGACGACGCGGGAAGGGGGGTATCAGGAGGCTCAGAAGGCTGGTATTGGCCAAGAGTGTACATTGTTCGATGGCTGGCTGACCGGGGGAACGAGATGCGGCACAGCAAAACATGGGTCTCGACGACAGACGACGGGTAGACAGGTCGGGTGGGGGTTTCTTCCTAAGGACTGACTTTGCATCACATTGAGTAGATTGGCGAATCGGGCAAAACAGACCTGAACGGGGCGCGTGAGGGGGCACGGGGGAGCATGGAAGGATGCGTGTGTGCCGATGTAACAACGACGAGGAAGAAAAGGGCACAAACAACGATGGTTTTAGCGGCCCAAACCTATGTGCTGCGTATGCGCTGGTTGCTGAAATCACCGATGACTTGCTGATGATGACGAGGTGCCATGTAAGCCAGCGTTGCCTTACAGCCTTAGGAGAAATATGGAACGGAGAGAAAGGCCAAGGGGAGTCAGACGAGGACGACGTGCATGGCCTTGGAAATGTGTGTGTGTGTGTGTGTGTGTGTGTGTGTGGTGGTGGTGTTGGCGGCGGTGATACAGGTTCAAGGCAAGCAAGCCAGAGCAAGGTGAGGAAATGTCCAGTCAGTTCAGTCGGTTCAGCGACGGGCGACACAATTTACCCACAGAAAAGGTGGTACAGTACGGCAAGGGTGCGGGCTAATTGGCCCGGGACGAAGCAACGACCACACCGTCAAAGTCGCGTGGCTGCGGAGCGTTCTCACGCTAATGCTAAAAATAGGATATTTTTAGAAACTGGCCCTTGGGACTGGGATGTGACCTTGACACCGAGGTGTAGTGTAGGGGAGGGGAAGGAGAAGGGCAGCACGACAGGCATATGGAAGGAACATGTGCAGGACTTTCTGCTTCGGCGGCTGCCAATCGGCTTCCGAGGTGCGCCCAGGAACGTCGCCCAGGAACGTTCCTGTCTTGGCCTTTTCCACCGTCGAAACATGCATGGTCGACCTCACACCGTCACAAGGAGAGACAGACACGCACAGAGAGAAGGCTGTCCTGGCGGTGGAGGAGGATGAGGATGAGGTGGAGGAACCTTTTTTTTTTTTTCTCGGTTCTCCAACTCTCTTCCCCCTCATCTTGCGAGATGCACGATTGCGTTAGCTCTGATGGAGCTTTGGTCGAACACCAACGGACCGACCAATCTCGATGGAAGGGGAAATCTCCCGACGTAAGCTTGGCTCCCATGGTGAAGCAACCAAGTCTATGGAGGCTTTCTCGCTCCGTTGTGAGAACCCCCCCCCCCCCCCCCCGGACAAGTTGGTTTAGCGTCATGTCACTGACGGCACGCCGGCGCTTAACTTAATCATATGGTTATTTCGAATGAACAGGAAAAAAAGGTGGGATGGCGTTTTGGTGACGGGGTCGAGATTGCGACGCCGTTCTCCTCGGACGAATTGTTGAGAAGAGATGGCAAGTTGCTCCGTGTTGGTAAAGTTAGACTGACCGGGGTTGCGTTGAATAGCCTGATGGTAGCAAAAAGATAGAGACGAAGATAGTTTGTTGCATGTGAGGATGGACATCCGAGTGGTGGTTCCCTTCTTTCCCTGGGCCGCGTTCTTGGGTCGTCTTTTTCGACGTCTAGTCTTACAGCAACGGTCACAGGCTTGTATGATCGAGGAGCAGCAGTTCCGCAAAAATGATGCTATCTTCATAGGGATCTGAGCTAGGATTGGCGTTTCTGGCAAGATCTCTATCTCTTGGCTTTATTTGTTTTTAGCTTCTTCTTCTTGGCTGTTGTTTTGAACGTTTTCAATGTTTTGACGGGAGGAGCCAGAATGGTAAGACGGAGGCGAGATGCCCAACCAAGGTGGGGAGAGAGGCCGTCTCTCAAAACAAGAGACAGCGGCTCGCGGTGCGAATGGGTGCATGTGGTTCAGGGTTGACAGGGCAATAATGGACGCGGGGTATCGTCGTGGGTGGAGTAGTGTATCTAATTCAAGATGATGGGCGACTGGGTTCGTCGAACCAGGCGCGGGATGTAGACGAGGGTTTTTTGATGGATGTGAAGCGAGATCTACGGGTCAGAACCATGGGAGCGGGCGGACGTTGTCAATGGCCCGGCCGATATGGGACTCAAACTTACGTTCGGCGGGAAGGCCGGTCCAGTGCATGCTGTCATGGTTGGTTCCCTTTTGGAATCAAGGTGACATGCGCACTTCTGGCTCGCCGAAGGAGGGGAGGGGGGTCGAAGGGACCTGGCCCCTCGCACGGGAGGATGAGGGGCCCGTCCGGGGATGGGAGGTCTAGTCAAGCTGGTTATGGAACCAGGGATTTGCGTTGTTTGGTGATGGCCTCGCATTGTCGTCGGCCAGGGGAAGACACGAGGGAAGGGGGGGGGGGAGGAAAACAAAGGGGCATTGGAGGGTTTACACAAGTGTTTGTGTCTGAGTGTTTTCCCCCTTCCTCTGACCACAGTCCGCCCGCGCCAAGGGAGAGGGTCGAACTCAACTGTCCGACGAGACGGGAAAGCCGTTGAGGGTAGAGATATCGATAACAGGTGAGGTGGTTTCGAATACAACATGATAAGGTAGGTCTGAGATACCTAGGTAAGGTACCCGACTTGACAAAGGATGGCAGATGGCGGCGGAGCGGCGGTATCGGGTGCCCTGTGCTGCCGTGGCCGTGGCTCTGGCAGCGGCTCTGGTGTGGCATTGGTGTAAGTCAGTCTGTATGCGTGTAACTGTGCCTGGATGCAAGTTTCTCGTTCCTGCGCCGGCGGCGGAAGAGAGGCTCAATCTGCGGCCCGGGCACGTTGTTTGGTGGTGGATGACAGTCTCCCTCCCTCCTGGCCGTGGGGCCTGCCCAGCCTTAGGGAGGTTATGCGTTTGTGCGCAGGTAGGTTTGCCCGGGCTGTACATAGTACTGTCGTGAAAGCAGATTCCGTCACCGATGACGGGAATTGGGTTGATGGTGGTGAGTTGAGAACTTGAGTTGAGAACTTGAGTTGCTGGCTGGACCACGTACTGCCGTGTACCTACTTACACAAGTCCAGGTAAGGTTCAAGGGGGGAGGCGTCCGGCAATGGCTCCGGTGTCTCGGGCGGATTGGGATTGTCGTTATCGATTTCCGTGGAGCCAGAGTCGAGTTCGAGTCGACTCGAGCGAGTCGACGCCGGCATTGCGATTAATTCTGCCCGCCCGTGGAGCTGCTGCCACCACCGGCGCAAGCTCCTGCTCCTTTGGAGCAGAGGTGAGAGGTTAGCATAGTGCTCTCTCCGTAGAGAGCATAGCATATCGAGAGGTATCCGCAATTAATTGCCAGGCGGCACCGTCACGTCGCACGCACCTCACGTCGGCTAGACGTCAGATGTCTCGACGACACCTGCCACAGGTATCTTTTCTGCAGTGTCTCACTAGCTCTGACGCCGTCGCGATGGTGGCCGGTACCTTTCCCGGCCGGGGCTAGTACCTGAGGACCCACCAGACCCTGATACAGTGCGCAGGACATCGGTGGAGATTGCATCTGCACACGGTACGACACATGCGTTCCGTCGCAGGTCTAGACAGTGCGGGCGGCCAGTCTCAGCTCCCATCTCATTCCCTGCCTCCTGAAGTTGTCGTTTCACGAGCGTCCAGCAATGGGCACCAGGACCCCCAGTCATAGAACGCACGCACCAAGAGCCTCGCGACCTTGCCCTGTCGGTGGTGGTGAGGACGAAGGTGAGGTGCGAGGTTCAGGTGGAGGGCGGCGGCCGGCTGGCTTCAAGCTTGACGGCGGGCACAAGGGGCGGGGGAGACACTCGTCGAGTTTGGGAGCACAGGAGCTGACCGACGGCTGCAAAGTGGAGGCTGCAGGGCCTGGAGACAAGAAGAGGGCCGCTGGCCCGCCATATGCCTGCACACTTGGTACCTCCCTCACCTCACCTCATTTGCCTTACTCTCACGACCACCTACCTTACACCACACCACACCACACCACCAATCGACACCGCGCGCGCACACACACACACACACACACACACACACACACACAGGTGACAGAGTAAGGTACTGCGCAGGCAAGGAACGGTGCCGGGTACTGGTACTGGTACTGGAGCACACCCCCCGCCCATTCTTTTTTTCCACGTCCTTTCCCTGTTCGCTCTGCTCCCACGCTTCCCACTCCGTCAAACCCATCCCATCCCATCGTCCACCACACATCCCCTTGTCTTTCCATTCCCCTTCCCAAAAGTCATCAAGCTGCTTCTGTGTTTCTACTCTTCTGACTGGCTGATACCCCCTTCCGCTGCAACTGTACCGTACCCTTTACCTAACTACTGCTGCTGCTGCTGCTGCTGCTGCTGCCACCACCATATCTCTCTTTTTTCTTTCCCTCCCCTTCCCTCCTTCCTGTCTGTCTTCCCGCGCTCCCAGGAAAAAAAAGGTGAACACGATCGCGTCTATTATTAGAATCATCCACGCCAGATTCAGCCCCATCGACCTGCACCACAACGCCTGTCCATCCCAGACCTGTCGCATCTGCACTTGTAATGGGATCAATGTACGTTCTCTTGACGCATCTTGAGCTGCTCTCCCCTGCTCCAAACCCCAACGCCTGCATCGCTTCAGATCCCCAAGACCCCGGGATGCGCTGCGCTGCCTTGTCCCTGCCCACCAAGCGAACCAGTTCGACTGACGGATCACCAGTTGGGGATTACAGCCCACGAGACAGGCCATTTAGATAAAAGCAATCAGCCCTCCCCGGCCAAACTTTTGCTTTCCGCTCCAGTTGACCAGCCAAGCTTGTTGCTCCGAAAGCCGTCACGCTCGCCTCCTCGAGCCTCAACTTGTCTCGCGAGTCACCTCGACAGGATCAGTCGACGCACCGCCTGAGACCTCGCCGCCGCCGCCGCCGCCGCCGCCGCCGCTCTTTTGCCAATCGGTTCGACGTCGTTTCCCTCGACCTCGACCTCGACCTCGGCCCGGTACCACCCTCAAACCCCTCCTCCCATATACCATCCACCCGCGTCAGTAGCTCCGTAGAGCGTCCGGGTCAAGATGGGTCGCAGAAAGATCGAGATCAAAGCCATCAAGGATGACAGAAACCGCTCTGTGTAAGCTTGCCACCCCGCGCTCGTCGTGATCTATCGCGGCTTTTGGCTGACTTGTCGCGTCGCATACAGCACCTTTCTCAAGCGCAAAGGCGGTCTGTTCAAGAAGGCGCACGAGCTTTCCGTCCTCTGCTCAGTAGACGTCGCTGTCTTCATCTTCGGCAGCAACAAGAAGCTGTACGAGTATTCTTCCACAGATATGCGAGAGATGATCACCAGATACACATACGTAAGTCGCAGACGAAAGAGCACGTCGCGATCACCAGAGGCTAACCCTCGCGCAGCACGGCGGTCCGAACGAGCACAAGGGCCCCTCTGACTTCAACGGCGGCAACGACGAAGACGAAGATGAGGAGGGCGATGGCACGCCTCCCCACGGAGAGTCAATGGAGCCCCAGATGATCCCCCCTCAGTTCCAAGGACAAGCGCCGTTCCCCCATATGCGACACCACACCCCGTCAGCCTCGCCGCCTATTCCTAATGGCATGCCCTTCGCTCAACACCCCGGGCATCCCGTGCAACGCGGGCATACGCCGCAACCGGGAATGGGATCGCGTCCCGCCTCCAGGCAAGACATCCGCCGCATGGGTCCGAACATGGGCCCTCAGCCCGTCGGCCCTCCTGGATCTCAGCAACCTCCTGTCAACGGTTTCGCCTACATGCCCAACCCGGCCATCTACAACCCGCAGAACCAGCCCAACATGCCGCCTAACATGCCTCACGGAATTCCCCAACATGGCCCTCAGTATCCTCAGTACCCGCCGAACCCTCATCCCCCGCACATGCAACAGTACATCGAAGAGCAGCGTCGCTCCATGCCGCCCAACTACCCGCAACCGCAGGGACCGCCACAAGGCCCAGGACCTCAGGTTTCTCGGATCTCGCCATCTCCGCCGCAGCCTCCCACTCAGCAGTTGCCTCCTCAGCCGCCGCACATCTCACCCCCGCCGCCACAGCCTCAGCAGCTTGAGCCTCAACAGCAGCCGCCGCACCCGTCACCTCAACCTCAGCACCAGCCTCAGCCCCAGCCTCAGCAGCAGCAACTACCGCCGCCGCAACCGCAGGAGACCGCGATGCCGGCCCCAATGGAGCCGCGATCTGAAGCTCAAGATAGACCTCAGCCGCCATTACTGAACACCGACAGTGCTATTAAGAAGCTGCCGCAGCGCAAGCAACACAGCATCTTCACGCCCATTGACGAAAACCGCTCCATTCTTTCCCAGCACTTGGCTTCATTTGCCTCCGATCAAAGCAACGGAAAAGGTCCTCAGCTGCCAGACCAGGCGAACATCAAGATTGAAGGCAGCCGCTCCCAATCTGTTGATGTTGGCGCTGTCTCTAGGACCAATGGATCTACCTCGTCTCCACCTTTGCCTCAGCGCGCCACCTCCACGTCGCTAAACAAGACTCGCAACATTTCCGTGTCGTCTATCCCAGAGACAACGTTTACTCCACCTTCTCGCACCAATAGCATGAAGATTGGAGGTGGTGCGCGTCCCCGTTTGAGGGTGGAGATTCCCGACGAACCTTCGGATGGCGGTAGCGCAACTGCCGAGTCAAACTCTCCTCGCAACTCGACAGATGCTACATCCCAGACGACTCGGCGCCATGCATCCGATTCGCACTCTTCCGGTATGGTGCTGCCACCGCCATCCCCGTCCGCCCAAACGCTTCTGTCAGCCGGTGCCACGGGCCCTCCCAACCCGTTTGCTCGGCCGCCGCCGCAGCAAAACAACAACAACATAAACAGCAACATGAACATCGACACGCCAGTCTCTGCTCTTCCCTCCCGATTCCTGAACAATGAATTCCTCCCAAGCCCGAGCAGCTTCTACCCCGAGTGGTACTCGCGCGGTGGCAGTGACAGCAACACGCTGCCTAGCCCATTGAATTTCGCGACTCCTGTGGTTGGCTCAGGTCCCAGTTTTCTGAGGGACGACAACGCCACCAGTACCAAGCGCAAAAGTCCCGAAATCAGCGCAACCGGGCCCCACGATGGGCCCGACGTTGGCAACGAGCCCAAGAGGGTCAGGGTTGACTCTTAAAGCTTTGATATCCCTTCGTCTTGCCGCATTTCTGTACCATCTTACCTGCATTCTGGCCTCCTTCAGACCAAATATGGAGTGCATTTGGTTCTATGATACCTCTTTCCTTTCATTTCACGGCATTAGCGTCACGTAAGGTTTTTTTTAGTCCACGTTCTCTTCTATGTCTGGTGGATTACCAAGCTGCATTATACAGGCGCAAAAAGGGACACGGACAAGTATTGTTTTATTTTGATTTTTAATCTATTGTTTCTGTTTGGGAGGAAGCTTCTCATCCTCGAAACGGCTCATGGGATTTGATGTGCACATGGGACATATGTGAGATGATCAAAGGCAGGAAGAGAGGAGTATCCAGGGGCGTTTGGTGTTTTATTGTAGATTATCTAGCCAGTGGTTGGTTGGCCAGTTTGAATGAGTGTTGATCTGAAATATTCTATGTGTTCCTTAATGACGTGAGCTATGACCTGCCGGGCCAAGATCATGAGAAGCCACTAGGTGGGTGGCTACCGATTGGCCACGCCCTTGTTCACGCAGTGATGCACGTCCCGCTGGACTCGGGAAAGACTTGGACACAAAACCCTGCAGAGGGGTCTTTTGAAGCGAGAGGCCGATGTTGCTCATAAGCGAATGAATGTCTGGCGGCAGATATGGGTTCTGTTCAAACTACCCGCTAACAACAATCTAATATTGGAAGCGGGAGGGACTCCCACTTTAACCAACTCCTCGGTAGCGCCATGACGGAGTGGAACCGCAATGACATTCCGGCTTTTCTGAACAAGCATCATTTATCTGACAATGTACACACCAGCAGCCAAAAGGCGACGGCTCGATGATGCAAGCAACACGCTACGGAAGCCATTCAAGTCACCGGCGGTAGTGCGCGACCGCGACGCGGCAGCGGGAGACGCTACCGCATCGTCGCCACGAACAGATGCGGTCGATACAAACTCATCCTCGACCCGGTGCGGCGGTAGCGCTACGGGTGCCACGGCACAAAGGAGCGGGATCCAGCTCACGACCCCCGCCAAGCAGCTCAGCACGCCCACCCGTCGTCCGTTCAGCTTGTCGCGGCCTCAGCGCGGAGTCTCACCCTCGCCTTTGAGAACGACGGGCGACGGCACACCGACGGGCATTAGGACTGCGCGAGATGTGGCGGGCCGCGAGGAGATCATCAGACAGGCGGAGCGGATTCGAGGAGGATGGGCCGGGGCCGGGTCCGAGACGGACGAGGAGCTGGTCGTGCTGATTGCGAAGTGGAGGGCGGCGAGCCGGCAGGCTGCTGAGGAGGTGTTTGAGGCGTCCAAGGAAAGGGTTCAGAGCATGGGTGGGATGAAAGCTTGGAGGAAGACGAGGAGGGAGGAGCAGAAGAGCTTTTTGGAACGGATGATGGAGGAGGAACCTAAAAGAGATCGAGATGGGGATGCCGACGAGGAGAATGGATACTCACCAGACAACGTCGGAGCCGAGAATGACGGAAACAAGGACAATAGAGACGAGGATGGAGAGAGTGATGAAGACGAGGTGAGACCTTCTGATCCAATGGAGGAGACACGCGGGTAACTGACATGTTGCAGGAGTTCACTCTGGGAACGATGCTGAAGAGCATGAATATTGATTTCGAAGTCATTGGCTACGATGAGGACACCGGATGGTGGAGGGACGGCTGAGCGACAAGCTTGCCGTACGCAGGCCATCATCTGCTTGCCAAGACTGCACCCCGCGACAAACGCCTTCCGTGACGTTCCCGCGCTCGGAGCAGCCCGACATTCAGCTCTAACTCGAGATCCTTCCCGAAGATTTTACGTTGGTAGAGGAAGGTGGCTATCTCGACTTTGTTGTTCCATCTTGAAGATGGGATTGGTTGGGCAGATGCTACAGTTACGGCAGAAAGGGCCCGAGACCAAAGCACCTGGTGAACCGCGGAATCGTGCGGTCGAGGTGGATTGAGTTTTTCAAGCATAACGCGGGCAACGGGGTCTGTTGCTAATTAGCTCCTGCAGAACAGCCCTACGTCGTCGAAGTGGAGGGGCGCGGAAAACGAGATGAAAAGGAAAGTGCGCACAACTCTATTCTTTCCACCTTTCCGCCTGTGCCTGTGTATGTGTCTGTGCCTGTGCTTTTCGGCAAGCGGTTAGGTATGGTGCTGCTGCTGCTGCTCGTCGACTGGTGCTGCGGCCCCTCCCCCCTCTCGCTTTGAAGAGGAGAAGGCCTGGACGAGCAGGTTGATCATGCCAGGGTCTCCCGGATCTGCTACGCGCCTTACTTCAATCAAGCTTCGCCTTACGCTCGTCTAAGCCTTGTCTTGCTCATCAGGGTTATGCGGCTGGCTACTGGTGGTATGCACCAGCCTGGGCCATATGAGAATCGGGAACTCGGGTTCCACGCAGTAAAAGACCACCTTACAGAGGTCTATGCGTACGCTGCATACGAATGGAATATTGAGATAGAGTAGTTAGGAAGGAATCGGGAACCACAAAAGACCACCTTAGCGCTGGGTTGCTGATTACATGCAGACACACGTCCCCTTCGTTCTCGCCTCCTCTCTGCGTCTCTGAACCATGCCCAGCTGATGATGGCACCGTGGCTGACACAGCCGATGATCCGATCTTCCTGTCCATTCGGCATGCATCAGCGGTGGTCAGTGTGTTATTAAGACCACAGGAGGCCTGTTAATGTCTCCGGTTCTGGCGGCCGGTGGTTATTACTCAGTGCCCGGTTCGGCGTGGGCGATGAGGGGGAATATCGCGAGTGAGGCCATAATCAGCGACTCAGCGAGACTCAGCGAGGGGGAGAAAGGGTTTCCGCGTCGTCTTCGCTCCGAGGAGGGAATGCTACGGTATGTGACGGTATCTACAACAAAGCTGCCGACCAATGACTCTCGTCTGGATCCATCCGAAAAAGAGAGGTGCAAAGGTGCAAGCACCAGTGGGTTTCCAAGCGTTGTGGACCTGTTCGTGGGGATATTAGGCCGTCTTGTCGAGTATATGCATCCGCCTCCCGGTGGTGTTTCTGGTCGTGATTTGGGGTCGACTTGGCTGCTGGCCGCGGGCAGCGACAAACACGGCTGAACGGCTTCGAACTTCGCAACGTCGGGCGCAGAGTGTATCGTGTTTGCCCTGTTGTCGCCGGTCCGCTGGGCGATGGGCGACAGCGACCGTCTTGTGGTCTCTGTTGCTGCCTCTAAGCCTTGCCAGGTCGTCGGACCCGAGAGGGATGAAACGGTTCTGGTGCATCAGCGCTGCCGCAGATCAGGCACGTACCGGTCGGTCATCATCACGCCTAGCACCCGCTCCCCGACAAGCTTCGCCAGAACGGCAGTTTGGCGGCTCGTAGGGGAGATCTCTGCCCCACCTTTCCTGTCGGACAGGCCAATGAAAGACGGGTTTCCGAGAGGTAGCCAACCCGGAAACACCAAAATCAACATCCAACCACCCCTTTCCCCACAGAATACCTGCCTTTACTATGGAGCACACTCAGTACTGCAGTAGAGAAGTGAAGAGAGTTAACCATGCGATGGAGCAAAACCCAAAAAAAGGTGGCCGACCGCAGCGCGCCCGCCTGCGCGAGCACCACCTCTGCACCCGCACCCAACCCCATGTCCGAGAGCAAGAAGAGACGGGGGTTGTTTTGTATGGGTGGCTGGTTTGCTCGGTTCCAGGCCCTGCCTGTTCCCTTCCTCGCCCGTCAAATAAGGTCCTCGACTCTCTTTCGCGTTCGTCTTTTTTAGTTTTCCTGCTTGATTCAAATAAATGATCTCCCGCATCAACTTAAATCTTGGCGCTAGTCTTGAACACTCCTTTGACATCCCACGAACCAGACATCGTCCCCTCCCCAATCCGACTTTGTTGGCTCCCATCCGGCGTAGTTGATCTGCGGCCCATTCCCATCACATCAACAACAAGCGTCTACAAGCCACGCTCGACGACAGCGAAGTAGCGGGACCGTTGACTGGCTTGGCGAAGGGAAGGATTGGAAAGGAGGAATAAGGGCGACGATCGCTACTTCACACATCATGAGCGCCTACGCCATGTTGGACGCTCGTCAAACCGTCGTTAACGCCAACGACTTGCCTCCCGGTTGGGTCATCCAGAATGGTCGTGCTATTCCGTGGTGGTACAGCAGGGTAAGTTCATCGAAATGCCCTTCATCGCCGAGACAACACATCTAACACACGTCTACAGACAGGCGTTATCGTCAAGTGGTCCGTCTTCCTAGGCCTCACAACGCTCTTCGCCGCGTTCCTCATCATCGGCTACATGCACGGCAAGAGGCGACTCAAGAAGGGTCTCCTCCCTCTCGGCTACCACCGCTGGCTGTTCAGCAGAGCCCAGCTCGCCCGCGTCGACAGCCGCTACGCCTGGCCGCAGGCGACGTACAACAACTACCGCCCCGAGTACTACCAGCAGCAGCAAGGCTACTACGGGATGCAGGGCATGCCGCCCCCGACGTACGACCCCAACGCCGCGAGGCCGCCCATGTACGCTCCCCCCGATGGAGGCTCCAAGGTCGACCCGTCGCAGGAGTACGGCATCACCCCGCCCCCGGGCCCGCCTCCCCCACCCGCCGCCATGCCGGCAAACCACACTGGCCAGTCGTATCCTTACAGGGCGCAGTGATTTGGTGTTTCGAAAGGAAAGCGTGTATGGGGTAGCGTCGGGAAAGAGGAAGAAGAAGCAATTGCTGGTTCAAGATGAGACGGTGAAGATGGCGAGCAGAATCATGACGAAAGACTACTTTGTATTTTCTCACGCACTCAGAGGCTGGATGTCCAGTGCGATTGCGAGGCTCAACGTCTCGGTATGATGACTATAACTGTTGTAAATCGTACAAAGCAGTAACCATGACAATAAGATCAAAAAATGATACCATAAAAACGCCTCGCTGGCCTGGCTACTGGTGCCGATTTGCCCCGCCTTACAGCCGTGGATATCGTTATGTGTATATATACGTAGGTACTCAAATATTTACTTGCCTGAAAAGGTGCTTGCTAGTCCATGTCCATGGCATCGGGGTCGTATTCTACAGGTGCCGAAGCCTGAGGGGCGGATACGAATTCGGCGGGCGGGGGAGGAATGTGTTGTTGGGGAATAAACGGCGGGGGCATCTGCACCGGCTCGCCTTTGCCCTCACGTTCGAGACGCTGTCTCTCACGCATGCGGGCACGAGACTCGACAATGGCCTTGCGGACGCTGTCTTGCTCTTGGGGGATAGTCAGCGACGTGGGCTCGTTGTAGAGGACCATCTGCATGCCAGCGAGTTGGCCTTCGTCGTTGGCGAGGATATGAGGGGGAATGCGAGTGGCGCGCAGGTGCTTCTCAATATCCGGCAGGAAGACCAGTTTGCCCTCTTCGGGTTCGCTCTCAGACGAAGACAGCTCGTCGTCAATGTCGTAGATGTAGACCTTGTACTTTGAGTCGTCAAGCTGCATCACCTCATCATCTGCAGGGGGTTTGCGGTCACGCCGGCGACGACCACTGTGCGGTGTGCTTGACGGTGTTGCTGACGAAATGACGTCTGGGGATGCATTTGATGCGGAGGCGATGGGATTCTCCACGGGAACGTAGAGCTTCTGGCCATTCTTCTCTGCATGGGAGTCAGCAATGCATGTTGCAACAAAACTCAATGGGAGGGAAAACTGTGGCTTACCCAAATTCAACAGACTGAGTCTCTTGGACAACCGCTCATTGTCCTGAGACTCGGCCTTCCTCTTGCGCCTCAACTGCCTCGTCTGTTGATGTTGGTGCTGGTCCGCCTCCAGGGCGTGGGCATCCAGGGCGTGGGAGGGCGTTTGGGCCCCGTGCAACAGCATTTTAGGGGCGGCTGCTTCTAGAGCCCGGGTCTCGCTGGAACTTTTTCTTCCCGCCTCGCCAACTTCCTAACCCCGTTCAAAACTCGAACCGCAACTGCCGACCCGGGACGACGACAACGAACCAGACTCGACGAGAATGTTCAATTAAACGCGGAGCTCGAGGCCGGCCACTAGGATCGCAGCACGGAGAGACACAACGAAAAACGCAGTGTGGGACGACGGACGCCGCAATCGGGTGCGCGCGGAGGTGTGAAGAGGAATACGCTGACCGCTGAGCTGGTTTTCCCGAAAGGTGGGTGGTGTGGAAAAGGGAATATCCCGTCGCAAAGCGTAAGCTCGAGTGAGTTCAGGTCGACGGGCGGAAGGCCAGGGCCAAAGAGAGGCGATAAGAAACCCAACACCGGCGAAGGTTCAAGGCGGATATACGTCCGGCTGGGCCTGGATTTCGACCAGGCGTTTCTCTGCTGAAAGGAGCTCGGTCGCTTGTGGCTACAGCTGAAGGGTCGTTGTTCGTTCTCGAGAGGAGCTGGAGTGAGGAAAAGAGGAGACAATCGACGGTTGCGTCGGGATCGCAATTCGCTGGTGGCCTTTTGTGGTATTTGAGGGGGAATGACCAAAGCTGCTGTGCTCGTGCTAGGGGCGCGTTCGCTGGCGCGGAGCTGCAGCCATGGGGGACAGCTGGGGAGGAGCAGGAGCTCTGGCGCTTTTGTACCGCATTTGACTCATTCGACTTCTTGTAGAAGTTTCTACAAAAGCGCCGAAACCCCCTCGTCAACTACCGCCCTGCACCACCACCCGCTCCCGCACCAGCAGCAGCCCAGTGTCCCGCTATCGCTGCCGTCGCTGCCCCTCCTACCCCAAGTCCGAGGCAATGCACCAAGCCCAGCATCAGCACCAGCTGCAGCACTAACAAGCTCGTCCCGCAACAAGAGTCACACCCGCCGCGCCGGCGACCCTGATATTTCGCCCTCTCCCACCACTCCCTCCACTACCGCCAATCTTCGCAAGAGAACGCCGGTCAGATTCCAGACGAACACCGTCACGCCTCCGTCTGGACTAATCGCATCGAGGGTTTTCCCCTGGCAGAGGTGCTTTTCTTCTTCCCCGACTTTCTCTACTGCAACCATGGCTGAGCAGCAGTGGCCCGGCGCCGTCGTGCGCAAGACTTTCTTCGACTTCTTCGAGAAGAGGGGCCACACCATTGGTACGATATCACCACACTCCCACCAACAACACCATGATGCTGCATCGCGCACATGTCTGCGCTGATCATGCAATGCCTCTTCCTCCGTTGCATCCTTGTGATTGTACCAGTTCAACCAGCTAACCTCCGCCGTTATCGCTGCAGTGCCCTCCTCCTCCGTCGTCCCTCACAATGACCCCACCTTGCTCTTCACCAATGCGGGCATGAACCAGTTCAAGCCCATTTTCCTCGGAACGATCTCCAAGGCCGATCCCATGTACACTCTGAAGCGTGCGGCCGACTCTCAGAAGTGCATTCGCGCCGGCGGCAAGCACAACGACCTTGACGATGTCGGCAAGGACAGCTACCACCACACTTTCTTCGAGATGTTGGGCAACTGGTCTTTTGGCGACTACTTCAAGAAGGAGGCAATTGAGATGTCCTGGGAGCTTCTCACCAAGGTCTACGGACTCGACTCCGCTCGTCTGTACGTCACCTACTTTGAGGGCAACCCTGCCATGGGTCTCGAGCCGGATCTGGAGGCGAAGAACTTGTGGCTGTCTGTCGGTGTCCCCGAAGATCACATCCTGCCTGGTAACATGAAGGACAACTTCTGGGAGATGGGCGACCAGGGCCCTTGCGGTCCTTGCAGTGAGATTCACTACGACAAGATTGGCGGCCGCAACGCTGCGAGCTTGGTCAACATGGACGACCCTATGGTTGTGGAGGTCTGGAACAACGTTTTCATCCAGTTTGACCGCCAGGCCGACAAGAGCTTGAAGTCCCTCCCCGCTAAGCACGTCGACACTGGTATGGGCTTCGAGCGTCTCGTCTCTGCTCTCCAGAACACCGTCTCCAACTACGCCACCGACATCTTCACCCCCTTGTTCAAGAGGATAGAGGAAGTTACTGGTGCTAGGCCATACACCGACAAGTACGGCGCTGACGACACTGACGGCATTGATACTGCTTACCGTGTCATTGCCGACCACATTCGTCTCCTCACCTTCTCCATGTCTGACGGTGCTGTTCCCAACAACGATGGCCGCGGATACGTCGTCCGCAGAGTCCTCCGCCGTGGTGTCAGATATGCCCGCAAGTACTTCAACGCCGAGATTGGCTCCTTCTTCTCCAAGATCCTCCCTGCGCTCGTTGAGCAGATGGGTGAGCAGTTCCCCGAGATTGTCAAGAAGCAGCAGGACATCAAGGAGATTCTCGACGAGGAAGAGGAGGCTTTCGCCCGTACTCTGGACCGCGGCGAGGCTCAGTTCGAGAAGTACGCAAAGGAAGCTCTCAAGAAGGGCGAGAAGAAGCTCTCCGGTGCTGTCGTATGGAGGTTGTACGACACTTTCGGTTTCCCTGTTGATCTGACCAAGCTCATGGCTGAGGAGCGCCAGCTCGAGATTGACGAGGACGAGGTGAAGGAGGCACAGGAGAAGGCCCGTGAGGCTAGCAAGGTCGTCAAGAGCGCTGTTCAGACTTTCGCCAAGCTCAACGTCCACCAGATTGCGGAGCTCGAGAAGGAGCTCAACGTCGCGAGGACAGACGATGAGGCAAAGTTCGGCAAGGGCGATGCCAAGAGCAAGGTGCAGGTCATCTACGATGGAAAGGGTTTCGTCAAGTCCACCAAGGACCTCGCTGAGAAGACCCCATTGGGTCTGCTTCTCGACAAGACGAACTTCTACGCCGAGTCCGGTGGCCAGGTTGCTGACACTGGCCGCATCGTCATTGACGATGTTGCCGAGTTCAAGGTTCTTGACGTTCAAAACTTTGGAGGGTACATCGTCCACAACGGTTACCTCGAGTACGGCGCTCTGTCCTCCGGTGATGAGGTTATCTGCGAGTACGACGAGCTGAGGAGATCTCCTATCCGCAACAACCACACCGGTACTCACGTTTTGAACCACTCTTTGCGTGAGGTGCTCGGCGACGATATTAACCAGAAGGGATCTTTGGTCGACAACGAGAAGCTGCGTTTCGACTTCTCGCACAAGACTGGAGTGACGATCCCCGAGCTCAAGAAGATTGAGGAGTTCTCCAACACCTACATCAAGCAAAACGGCAAAGTCTACGCCAAGGAGGTCGACCTCGACCTTGCCCGCGGCATCGAGGGTGTCCGTGCTGTCTTCGGCGAGACCTACCCCAACCCTGTCCGCGTCGTCTCCGTTGGTGTCGACGTTGACACCATGCTCGCGAACCCCAAGAACCCAGAGTGGCGCAAGTACAGTGTCGAGTTCTGCGGCGGAACCCACGTTGAGTCGACTGGTCTCATCAAGGACCTCGTCATCGTCGAGGAGAGCGGTATTGCCAAGGGTATCCGCCGCATCATCGCCTACACCGGCGACGCTGCTCACCAGGTCCAGCGCGAGGCTGTTGAGTTCTCCAAGAAGCTGGACGCCCTTGAGGCCCTGCCTTTCGGCCCCGGCAAGGAGCAGGAGATCAAGACCACGCAGCACGCCCTGAATCAGCTGACCATCTCCACCCTCACCAAGGAAGACATCAAGAAGCGCTTTGAGAAGATCGTCAAGGCCGTCACGGATGAGCAGAAGAAGCGTCAGAAGGCCGAGGCCAAGACTGCCCTGGACACCGTCGTTGGCCACTTCGACAAGAACAAGGACTCGAAGTGGTTCGTTGGTCAGCTCCCCATTTCCGCCAACGCCAAGGCTATTGGTGAAGTTGTCAAGCACTTCCAGTCCAAGGACAAGGAGCGCTCTGTCTACCTGTTTGGCGGTAGCAAGGACGAGGGCGCGGTCGCCCACGGTGTCTATGTTGGAACGGTAAGTTGACCACATGCTTCTTCTATGAGCACCGGGCTAATTCAAGTAATAGCACCTTTCATCCCAGGGTGTGACTGCTGAGCAATGGGCTACCCAGGTCAGCGGAGTCATTGGAGGCAAGTCCGGCGGTAAGGAGCCCGTCCGCCAGGGACAGGGTACCAATGCGGAGAACATTGATGAGGCTGTTGCCACCGCTGAGAAGTGGCTCAAGGAGAAGCTCAACATCTGAGCGTGATGAAAATATTCCCGCTGCATGCCATGGGCGCATGTCGGCAACCAATTCACTTTTGTTCAGGAACTAGACGGATAAGGCATATGGGTGGAAAGGTCATGTTGTGCACCCGTCAGGGCACACAGGAGTAGTTTGAAGAGATATCAAAAGCAGTTCCTCTCACACACGTTTACGGCATCAAGATGAAAAAGGTTAAATGTGCCATCGCAGAGAGTTTCCACGGCCCACGGGGTATATGTCCTTTTTCTCTATACAAGGTCGTTGTTTATACAGTGACCAGAACACTGGC
This sequence comes from Colletotrichum viniferum, assembly GCA_020226115.1. Taxonomy (NCBI): domain Eukaryota; kingdom Fungi; phylum Ascomycota; class Sordariomycetes; order Glomerellales; family Glomerellaceae; genus Colletotrichum; species Colletotrichum viniferum. The sequence continues at coordinate 2,099,543 of JAGFBE010000008.1, forward strand.
GTTCTGGTAGTAGCTCAGAAGGGGGTTCTCCCCGCTGCGCGTTTGGGTGTCTTCGAGGAATGCCCAGCGCTTCATGAAGTCGCCGTGCGACATGAGTCTCGTGAGCTTACCCGTGATGGCCTGGTACACGGTCTCCATGACATGGAAGTCTGTGGGGAACATGATGTCAAAGTAGCCCTGGTGAACCTGCGGTTGGTTAGCATAGTCTCAGCCACCATCAGCGCTCTCGTTCTCAAAGCTTACCAAAGGCGTCGTGACGGGCACCGTCTTCCGCTCGTAACGAGTCTGGACAACAGGCGCATTGAGACCCGGGATGGCGTCCGGGAGGGAGTGGAAATCGCTCGTCACGAGACGATGCGCCGGGAAGTACTTCTCCAGCACATCGAAGAACTGCATCAGCCGGGTGGGCACGTACTCCGCCTCCGAGAGGTTCGGCATCAGAGGCATGCGGGACTTTAGATTGCGCAGAAGACGGTTCGCCGGGTACGGTGTCGGGTACCGGCCGCCCGTGGCGGCGTCGCGCACGCGGAGGAAGCGGGCGAGGACGGGGTCCAGGTCTGGGGAGTAGAACTCGTAAAAGTCGTTGTCGCCGTCGACCAGGACGGAGCCCTGCAGCGGCTCTTCGGTCGCCAGGTCGTAACGCACGCAGTCGTGGGAGAAGTTGTCAAAGACCTCCATGGCTACGAAGAAGCACGGCGAGGGGACTCTCTCCGACCATGAGAAGATGGACTTGTTGATGATCTCCACCTTTGAAGCGTGGCCCCTCGAGTCGGCGGTGGACAGCAGGTGGTGCTTCTGCAGCGACGCCAGGGCCGGCGAGATCTCGATGATGCGGTACTGCGTGCGGGCGTACACCTGCGGATCGAGGTCGCGGATGTAGTCGAGGATGTTGAGCATCAGCGTGCCGCGGCCGGCGCCCATCTCGTAGATGATGAGGTCGTGGTAGGGGTACGTCGTCAGGCGGTAGTTGGACACGAGGTACCGCGCGATGGCCTCGCCGTAGTACGGCCGGAACAGCTCCGTGGGGGTGTGCCACAGCGGCCGGGCGTCGTTGACCCCCTCGCGCTCGTCGAGGTCGTCCTCGAACTCGGTGTACCTCCTGCCCAGCTCGCGGTAGAACTGCGGCTCGTCCTTGAAGGCGGGGAAGTCGAAGGACTGGCCGGGGGAGAAGATGACGGCTTGTTTGGAGAAGTATCCGTACGCCGGGTTGTACAGGCTGTCCTCGATGAAGTCGCGCGTGAGCATCTTGACCTTGCGCGGGCGGGTGGAGCGGGCGGCCAGTTCGGCGGAGGTCAGGGTCGGATACGTATCGAATTCTTCGGTGCGGTCGCTAGGGAAGAGGGATGTGCGCTGCTGCCATTTGGACTCGTTTGTCCGCTCGCCTCTAGGTTGGGACGTCTTGACGGCGTAATGCCGCCGTTGCTGTTGTGGTTGCGCTGCGGCGGCGGCATTCTGGGTGTTGTGACGGAGGGTCGGCAGAGAGCCGGCGGCGGCGGCGGTGGTGGTGCATTGCCTGCGGGATTGACATGCCGGGCGGCGGAAGAGCTCGCGGAAGAGGCGGGTGACGAGAGGAGAGTCCATCCCGGAGGTGAAGGGAGATTTCCGGCGGTGAGACGGGCGGATCCAGCTCGCGGGCCGTAGGAAGAGGTCAACAAACTGCCCAAAATCGCAAATCGTCGGCTCCTCATTTGGCATGGGGGGTTCAGTGTTCGGGACATGGCCCGAGCTCCTTGTTGGACGGGGCAGCTGTTAATCCGCCGATGGAGGGCACCAGCTCTGAGTCGCCTGGAACTGCAGATTGAGGCTGAGAGCAGGGGTCCAATAGAGCTTAAATGACATCACATTTTAGCGGGGTGGTCCCCTGTAGTGGGAGATGGTCAAAATTCATGCGCACGCGACCGCCTGTTTGTTTTTTTGACCAGTGACTCGCCAGCTCCGAGACCGCAACAACACGCATCTCGAAAGAGAAAGAGAGAACAAGAAAGGTTGTTGCGGCAGACAATGGAGCAAGACACATGACGCAGACAACATGTCTCTAAGCAATCATCCAAAAGCCTACGGCTCTGCCGCCCTGGCGCTCGCCTTTACGGCCGGCATACTGGTCACGTTGGGCTTCAAGGACTTTTACCCGGACCTCGAGCGCCGCTACCAGCGCCACCGCACACGAAGGAGGGAAACCGGTGGCTCATCTACGGACCCCTCTAGACGAAGCAGTGCTTTTTGGGGACCGCCGGTGCAGCTGGAGGACCATGAATCGGGATCGGATGCGGACGCCGCGGCGCTCGGCGCATGGAACCCGCCCCTCATCGCCGAGGGCGTCGCGGGGGCCATCGGGAACACGCCGCTCATCAAGATCCGATCTCTAAGTGAGGCCACGGGACGCACGATCCTCGCCAAGGCCGAATTCCTCAACGCCGCGGGAAACACGCCCAAGGACCGCGTCGCGCTCTCCATGATCGAGGCGGGGGAGGCATCCGGCTTGCTTGTTCCTGGGCGCGGGGACACCATCTACGAGGGAACAGTCGGCAGCACGGGTATCTCGCTGGCGACGCTCGCACGCTCAAAGGGATACCGCGCACACATCTGCATGCCCAACGACATGGCCATGGAAAAGGTCGACCTTCTCCGCCACCTCGGCGCGACGGTCGAGCGCGTGCCGCCCGCCCCCATCGCTTCGCCGGAACACTTTGTCAACCTCGCCCGTCGGCGCGCGGCCGAGCACGCCGCCAAGGCAGGCGACGGCAGCGTTGGGTTCTTCGCGGACCAGTTCGAGAGCCCTCACAACTTTGCCGCGCATCTCGCTACCACGGGACCGGAGATCGTCTACCAGACCGGCGGCAGGCTCGATGCCTTTGTGGCCGGCGCGGGGACGGGAGGCACCATTGCGGGCGTCGCCAAGTACCTGAAGGAAGAGGCCAAGGTGCCGGGGCTGCAGGTTATTCTGGCGGATCCCCAGGGCAGCGGGCTCTACAACAAGATCCGCCACGGCGTCATGTACTCCAACACAGAGAAGGAGGGCACGCGGCGCAGGCAGCAGGTTGACACGATTGTGGAGGGCATTGGAATCAACCGCATCACGGAGAACTTCGAGGCTGGACGGGAGTTGGTTGACGACGCGATCAAGATCACGGATGAGCAGGCGTGTCGCATGGCGCGGTGGTTGGTGGAGAACGACGGCATCTTCGTCGGCAGCAGCAGCGCTGTCAACTGTGCCGCGGCGTGCGTTGCGGCTTCGCGGTTGCCCGAGGGGAGCCAGGTCGTCACCATCCTCTGCGACTCGGGCACCAGGCATCTCAGCAAGTTTTGGAAGCATGTGGCAGAAATGGGTCTCGAGCAGGACGAACACTCGGCTGATTTGTTCTCCGCTCTCAAGATCGATCCCGCAAAGAAATGAAGAATGTGCATATGATCAATGCCAATGAGACGACGACTCGATGATTCTTAGTAGTCTTAAGATGAATCTATCGAAACCCTCCTCTAGAGTGCAAATCCCCTCGATATGAGCACACCGTAAGAAGCAAGAATGATTGCCCAAGCTTTTGTTTCCGGGGCGTAAGAACGGCTTAAAGCAATGAAAAAGGAGGCCACATTTCCTCATCCCCAACTCCGAACCAACCGAACCGCACTTTCCGAGTGCCAAATGCAAGACCGCCCGTGCTCAGTAACGGGGTATACGCGAAAACACGCCGTCAAGTGGATAAAAAAGAATCGAAACCTCCGCAGCTACGGTTACCGGCTTAAGAAAACTGGAGGCATTGTTAGTCGGTGTCCGCACGAAACATAACAGCCACGGAATAAGGCTTACCTTCCAGCGGTTACCGCAGACAGTGCATTCACAGAAGGTGGTCATAGGCTCATCAGCACTGCGCGTCTGCGCTTGACTGTAGCTGACCTTCTTCTGCTTGCACTTGCCGCAAGTCAGAGCATCACTGATACTCTTCTCCGCCATGGGAACCTGCGCCTTCTTCATGTTCTCCTCTTGGAGCAAGTTCTCCTTCTTGCGCTGCTCCGCAGACTTGAGCTCCTCCTGCGTCATCGCGACGAAGCGATCGGGAGTGATCTTGCCCTCCATAACATTCACACCAAGCTCCTTGTTGGTCTTGACCTTGAGGTTGGAGAACAGAGATCTGACCTTCTCCTTGTAAGGAGCGCCGGCACCCTTGAAGTGGGAGAAGGCGGCAGCCTCGACAGCGACAGCCTTAGCGAGGACGTCAGCGACAGATGCTGTGGAGCGGTAGGCGAGGCCGTTGTAAAGGAGCTCGATGCAGGCGTCGCGAACGCTGTCGCCAGTGCGCTTGGTGTCGGCGCCATCTTCCTTGGCACGGCGGTTCTCGGCGTTGCCCTTGAAGGGCTCCTTGGAGCTGCCGGAGGACGAGGGCTTCGGGGCGCTCGCGGTCGTGGGGGAGGGCGCGGCAGGGGAAGATTGCTTCTTGAGCTTGCCCTGCTTCTCCGCCTCGACGAGCTTCTTCCACTTGTGAACCAACTCGGTCGCGGCGCGGGCGATATCCTTGTTCGAGTTCGACCGAAGCTTGCCGACGAAGACACCAGCGCGGGTGGCCTGGGCGATTGTTAATTCCTTCCCAAGCGACAAATACCTGCTTTCATCTTATTGCGAAATAATATGAGAGAGAAAAAAATCGGATGGGCGATTTTTTTTGAGAAGGTGTGATGACGTACTCGAAGCATCTCCTCGGTAGGAGCGGCCTCCTTCTTGAGGCGCTCAAGAAGAGCCAAGGCCGAAGAAGGCGGATCGTTGGCCTGAACGGTCTTGTTGAGCTGCTTGATGCTGGACTCAAGCTCGCGCTGATCCATCGTCATTGTGGGCGATTGTGCGCGCGTTTATTTCGGGTGGATTGGGGTGTTTGTTGATGGTGTGCGCGCAACAGGCTGGTGGGTTTATGGACAGTGAGGTTTTGGAAGGTGAGGCTAAGTTCCTGACCTCAAAAAGACGTTTGGCATCAATCGCGCCGGAAGCTAAGTGGGGCAGCTGGGTGGTGAGGTCGTGTGCAACGTTCCCCGGATTCGGCTCTATGTTTCACCGGACAGGTGGTGGTCGGACTTTGGGGAGGATGTGCTGCCGCGCGGGGTGATGCACCTTCTGTTATCGCCTGGTCCATGTGACCTGACCAGGGGAAGCGAAGCTTTATCATTGTCGAGTCACGCTGCCACATGGTCCCTGCTGCTGCCACTGCCAATACAGCGGATTCAGTGGAGGAAGCTACCCACTAAAAGCTACCTTGCCCCCAAACAACAGCTGCTATGCAAGGGGCGCCTGCTGGATCCTATGACGCCAGACCGGGACGTCTGTTGTGAATGTCTGTGAACTTCATCTTTACATCTCATTGTTATAGATCGTCCTTTGTCTGCCTATTTTGCCCAGAACCGTTGTCGCAACCCCTGTTATTAGCTCCCGTCTGATGACTCACTAGCAAGTCTGCAGAACAATCATATTCTCTCTTCCCAACTACAAATATACCGAGGCGGTCGCATTTCGCGAACTTTGTATCTATCTCGCCACTGGACGTGGTCAACGCGTTTCCAGGGCATATACGCTCAGCGCTTTCTTGAACGACGGGCCGAGTCGCCCATGGACATCGTTACTCTTGCCAATACTATATATACACATTATTTCTTAGGCTGAGGCCTGTCTGTCATCCTCCAAGTCCTATCAGCCTTATCTGCCAACGCGATGCCTTCGCGACGCGAGCAGGAGCTTCCCGTGGAGAGCTCATGGCGCCTCATTGAAGGCGGCGAAAATGACAGCTTCGACACGTCTATACTCAACGATCTCGAAGACGACGATGGTTTTCAATCAACTGACCCGTCCCAACTTCCTTCGCAGTCTTTCAGCTTCGGCGCTTCCCAAGAGTCGCACCATAGCGTTCAGGACTTTATGAATAAGGCGGATGATGAACGGGTAATCCTGCGCTCTCCGTTCCAACCTACCGTTCGCCACGACACCAGCCGGACCCCGGATCCTGAGTTTTACATGCCCTCCGTCCACATGAGTTCCGGCTCAGGCACCAGTCCCCGAAACAGCAGCGGCCGGTCCTCGAGGACCATCCGTCCCGGCGACGATTCCTACCAGCTACAGGACGTGCGCCGTCGTGCGATCCGGCAAGCGAGTGGTGGAAGTCCTGTCAAATCTCGACGTGGGGATCCGAGAAGGGGCCGTGGTTACTACGAAGACCCAGTTGGACGGCCGCGGGCGGTTTCCGAGAGACTATCTGAGAGCCTCCCGAATGCCCTCTTCAACATATTGGCCTGGGTGTTCAACATTATCGGCATGGCTCTTGGATACGTCCAAAAGCCCTTGGCTCTGTGTCTGGCAGTATGGCTCTTTTTCGGCGCATCCATGGTGCTTCAAAACATGGTGACGAAGTCAATATCAACATCCCTCTCCCCGCTTTGCCGCATCCCGGGAGCTGCATACCTAGATCTCCCGTTCTGCCCCTCCCCCGGTCCACTGAACGGCAAGACGCAAGATGCCGAGTCCGCAAACGTCGAGTTTGACGACCTGATGAACGTCCAGTCGCAGTTCGAGCAGGTCCTGGAACGCAGCGCTGATGGCGTCTCTCTGCCCATGGAGATGAAGCGCTCTGAATCATCAATACGCGACCTTCGCACCATGGTGCGATACTCGGAACTCCCGCAGCGAGAAGAGCTCGTGCACGAGTTTAACGAGTACGTTGATACGGCGCGGCTGACGGCTGCCGACCTGCAAAGGTTCAACGTCCATGTTGGATCTGCCGTGGACTCGGTAATATCCATCAACCGCTGGACATCCCGATACCTGGATACACTGTCTACCGCGGAAAACGCCGACGTCTCTCTCGTATCCCAATGGACGAACTGGCTCTTTTATCCATTTACTCCAACTGTGACGCCCTTCTCGGAGCGTACGCTGTTGGACAAGTATATCGAACACACGGCTCTCGTGTCAGACCGCATTGCCGGACTCATAGTCGAAGCGCAGGGTGTCCTCCTACTCCTCTCAAAAGCCGAGGAGAGCCTGAACCAGATCTACGAGGTTGTCACGCGGTCCTCGAACTCGGTCAAGTCTCGCAGGGACGAGGTTCTCTGGACTATCTGGACACTCGTCGGCGCCAATAACAAACGCCTCCACAACCTCAACTCGCAGCTTTCACTGCTCCGCCAGGTAGACCGCCAGCGTCTCACGGCCGTGGCGCAGATCTCGGCCCTCATCGTCGACCTCGAGAAGATCCAGGCTGGCCTGGGAGACCTCCGCGATCGCGTCGCCGCCCCCGAGCTCGTCCGCGACTCGCCCGCCGCCATCCCCTTGACGGTGCACATCGAGACGATTGATCGCGGCGTCGAGCGGCTGGAGGAGGCCAGGCAACGCATCCGCGCCGCCGAAAACGATCGCATCAGGGAGGCGCTGGCGAGGGGCGGCACGAAAGAAGACGACAAACTCATTGAAGGTCGCACTCGCTCATGATGAGGAGGTCGAATTTGAGGTGCCGGAGAAGAGCGTTGCCAAGAGAAAGCCAAGAAGGGCCAAGGAAAAGCCAAGACATGACATGGTGAAAGTTTAGGATATAGTTTCCTCTGCGCAAGTAAACGTGTTTTTTGAGACGAGCGGGCGTTCGGATAGAAGCGAGCAAAGTACATTGGATGAGGGACGGCATTGCTTTAGATTCGGATGAAACAACAATAGCAACGATACCATGACTGAAGTCGTGTCTTTTCACCAAGCAATAGATGGAACTCTGTTTTTGGTCTTGGAAGTTTAAAATGGTAATCTTTCATTCAGGATGCGACTCGCTCGTTCCAGGCCGCTGGAAGAAATAGCCAGGCCTGAACTGTCTGCCGTGTTGCCTTACTCGCCGTGCAGCTGTCGGCATACATCACTAAATACTAAACTTTTAATATCACGCATGGCATCCACCGACCCCGCCGTTGATGCATGTCCTTTCCCTGTAGGGTATATCCAGTCCAAAGATGAGGAGGCCTTCTTGAGAAAACCCCCTTCGAGAAAAAATCCGTCCCAAAATTGTAAAACGCTAAAAAGGCTGTGCCGAGCCTGCCGAGTCCAATCGTCGTCGTGAGAAATGAATCAGTCTCCTCGTCACCCAGAGTGGTGGGGCAGCCGCCGGGAGAGACTGTCGTTAGGCTGTATCGTGTTTCGTCATGTTCCCTTAAAAAGACACTGAAGCAGTCCTGTCTGCCTGACCAATAAAACGCCTGTGCACCATGCAACCCCGAGTTTTGAAATGCTTCGAAAGTGCGGGTCATGAAAACCCTGGAAAGACCTTGACGACGTAGCGCTTCCCTTGAGTACTAGTTAGCAATGATCATTCGACTCGATAGATTGGCAAACGCTTACATATTGGGTTGCGCCCGTCGGGGTCGTCGAGCGGCGTACCCGCCAATGCCCGCATCCGAGCCCGTGCCAAGGCGGAGGGACTCTTACGTCCTTCCGGCTTTGAATGGGTCTGCTTGGTGTCGTCCGAACCGGGCATATGGAGGCGCAGGCCACCCGACTTCCGACGTTTGCCTCGAAGACCGTGATGTGCTGCCGGTGAAGCTTGAGGCGGTCGTGATATGGGTTGAGTAGGCTCCTGACCGCCTGACTGACTTGAAGGTCGATCTGAATCTTCCTGCTCTTCTTGTGTCGGCTCTAGGGTTGACCTACGCGGGTCTTCCGTCTCTGCCGGTGCAGGGGTGCGTGCGGTTGCTGACTCTTGTGCTGTTTTCGGGGACCTGGAGGTTGTGACGGGCGTCATCGGCGTTTCCTTCGGGGATGATGCCGCTTTGTCCGTGCCGAACAGCCGTCTGCCCCAACTTTTCCCTTTGACCTCCTCTTCCTCGTCATCTGACTCGACGACGATAACCATCTCTCTCAGCCGTCTAACGGCCCGCTCTCGACGGACCATTCCATTGGTGATCTTAGGGCAATAGTTGCGTGGTAACATGTTCCTCTTGCAAATCGGGCACAAGGAGCTGTTCAAACTCAAAAACTCGTCAATGCACTCCGGATGGAAAATATGCCCGCAAGGCAATTCTCGAATGATGGATTCGCGATCCACGTAGTTTTCGAGGCAAATGTGGCACTGAGGCTGGAAGTTGGTAGCAACGGTGCTGGTGGCGCTAATCACGCTGGATCTGCGGGCTCTTGATTTCGGTGCGGCGGACTCAGAAACGGTACGCTGGCTTCGTGGGGATCGGACAGACTTTGGTGGTCTTGTCGTTGCCGGGCTGCTGACCATTTCCGGCTGAAAGCTGTACGTAAACAGCGGGAAAACTTTGACATGGTTGATCGGCACCGTGATTCGTTTGATACCCATAGCCTCCAGGTCGACCTCTCCACTCAACACTCTCCTTCGTAGTGATATTCTTCGTCTTCTTTGCACTAGATGCATCGTAAGTGATAAACAGGCAATAATGAATATGACGACTCCGACGACCGTAAGAATCCATGTCCACATAGCGGGCACACTATCTCGGTCCTTTACAGTCAACTCGGTCCATATGCGTACATAATCGTTGTCGTGGGGGTCATATATGTCCTGAATCTGGTCTCCGTACGGTATTGACGATAGATTTCCAGAGTATAGACTGAGTTGGCGCATCATCTTGTTGCCTTGGGCGCCGGGAACGGCGAAGATTGGGAAGCGGTTCTGGGACCGCCATGCGTCGTTGTCGTCGAGATCCCATATTGGCGAATCGGCGCCCTGGGGTTCTCTCGTTGAATTGTTTGGCCTGTAAAAAATGAAGGCACGGATCGGATCGAGTCGGGCAGAGGCGAGATACGCCAGAGTACAGGTGGCGTTGAACCATGGTGCTAGGGCGATGAGGTTGTAGTTTGTGGGAGGTAAAGCAGCCTGGGTGGTTGCGTTTCGGGGGATGATGTCGTACTGCTGCTGGTAACATGGATTCGCGACAGCGAGATCGGGGACGTAGAGAAGGCCTCTGATGATGCCATCTTCGGTATCGGAATTGGTCAAACTCAAAGTGGTGAGGTTCTCGACGATTGTGTCTTGGTATGCTATGTTGCTCTGCGCATTCGGTTAGGGGAGAACATCAGTAGACAAGCGACGATGAGGTGACGTACCGAGAGTGATGTGATATTCCTAATAATCGTCGAAGGGACGGTGTTTGCACCTGACCAGACAGGATTACTGAACAGCAGACTGCATCATGGTCAATATTGATGATACCTTGGACTACGAGGTTAAGAGCCGTAGCGGGGGTAGGCCGGTCTTGATGGGGGGTGGGCAGACGTCGCGTCTGCCCACTGAGGCGCTGTTGGGTATCGTGACGCTGAAATACATGCTATGGTGTGACGACTGGACAAAAAGCCTCAACGCTGAACAGGAGGGAAACATGCAGGATTGATAGCGACCAAGGGAAGCGACATTAAAGAAAAGTAGAAGGATTTTGAAGAAAATTGCTGAGACATACACGACATTTCGAATCTGTTCGAGAGCTATGAGACGTCAGTGGATGATGCCAAGACCGGGGGATTTTGGCACCTCTTGGCCGCGAAAAGGGAGACAACACCAGGCGATTTGGCAGCTGCAGAGAGCAAGTCACAAAGCGTGGCTTCTCGAGCGACACATCGCCGTATAAGGGAGAATATTTATTTGACTTACACATGCTTTCCTCACATGTTAAACTAGGAGGTTGAGGGCATTGAAACCATCAACCTCGCAGAAGAACAGTTGTGTGGCGGCTGCTCTGGGAGGACGGAGGTGACAGTGAGAGAGAGGCAGGCCAGGCGAGTGAGAGGGAAACAGCAGGCGATGAGGGTGAGAGGCCCGGGAAATTGTCGTGTTCAGGACTCGGACCGCTCTTGGGATCCAAGGTCGGTCGAGGCGGAATAGAATTCGAGAGGCTGCGGATTGCTGACTGGAGCCTCAAGATCAACGTCTCGAGGGCAGGAGCCGTGTCGGAGCGCGTGGAATTGGGAGTGGTCGAGCAAAGCGAGAGAAGGCAGGAAGAGCTGAGAAAGGGACGAGTGAGGATGAGAGCTGGGGCCCGGCGCGATTTTCAATGCCAAGCGGGGTTCGACAGATCGTTCCCAGTGCGCTGCAGGAGCACACTGCACATTGATCAAGTCGAGGTGTCGAGGGTGTGGTGGGCGTGCGTGGGTGCCCGTGGTTTGGTAGGTAGTTACGGTATGGGGGTGGGTGGTGGATGGAGGATGACTGACAGCGACAGGCGCAGGAGCGGGAGCGGGAGCAGGAGCAAGCAAGTCAAGACAAGGACGGGCAGGGACGGGCAGGGACGGGCAGGGACGGGCAGGGGAGAGCAAGCAAGCAACCAGAGTGCGGGTTAGAGAAGCAAAACAGCAAAGGCAATTGATTACAGACGATGAGAGAGAGGGCGTCGGTAGCAGTAGTAATATCTCTCAGCAACGTAACGAACTGACCATAAGGCCCCTTGGGCAGGCCGGACAGGCACTAGGGGCAAGGTCGGAGGAGGTACATGAGATTCTGCGCAACACGGGGTGTACATGAAGGTACCTCGCCAAACATTGGCTTAGGCGTTTGTCAATTGTAGGTCAGTCGGCAAGTACGAATGCCTACGGTACGGATACAGGTATTCGTAGGAGGACAGGAGCAGGGGGGGCGAGCGAAAGGACAGGACAGGCGCACCGCATCGCACCGCACCGCACCACCCACACAGCCTCCCTTCCTTGCCTCGTCCTCGTCGTTGACCTCCATAGGCAGCCAGTCTGGTCTTTTTGTTTTGTCGTCCTTCCATGTCATCGTTCCCGTTCATGCCGCTTCGTTGATTTTTGGATGCATGTCCAGGTCTCGTCGGCCATCTCTCTCAACATGTTTCTCCGACAGCATGCAGCTTGATCTTCATTCCTGCGTGCATCTTGCGCGGCTCGTTACATCCGCATTTCCCTCAGTCTGGTTCCTGACTCTCGCACTCTCCACTGACACACCGAGTACCTGCTGTTACCAGGAACGGATAGGCAGGTCCACCTGTCGACGCTGAGCACTGGACAGTGGTGGAAGATGGTGGGTGGGGTCCGATGGAACCGTCAGAGTTCTCCGGTAGCCAGTGAGAAGCCGCTCATCCGCGTCGACGCAGGTAGCCGAGTTAAGGCCCCCATGCTGCGTACGCCCAGTGTGGCACCCGACTGAGCGTCTCCGCTAACAGAGGATACTCGTACCCCGTCCGCGTATTGTGTGCCGGGCAAGGAGCAGCCTGTAGAAAAAGAAGCGCGATGCTGCTGCAGGCTGCAGACTCAGAGCCGACCAACCGACATTTGAATGCCACCGGCAGCCACGGCACACACGGGCGGCACCACCAGAAACCAACACTCCAACCACCAAAACGGCAGCGGCACGCCCTAAACCTCCCCAAAACCTCGACCCAACCCTCCGTTCTCGTCTGCCAAACAGCCACTGAGGTTGCCGCTCTTGCCGTTGTTGTTTGTCTCGACATGCACAACCCCTCCAACAATGGAAAGCTTTCCACTGAGGTGTACCTACCTCATGCTCATCTCCCTCGCTGCTTGCTGGCTGCCTCATCATGCACTCGCCCGACACCCGACGCCCGGCGAATCGGACGTCAATGGAACTTCGCTCTCGTCGCTAAGCTTTTTGTTGCCTCGAAGCTTGTCTGTCTGATCTTTCTGCTAAATCGAACTGCCCCGTCTCCCGTCGCCCCGGTCCTCTCCTCTTCCTGGTCGTTACATCCAAAAACATTGCTACACAGAGGTCTCTCGGGTCACCCACACCCAGCCCGGCTCCGAGGCCTTGCCCAATAGACGTCACCTACTGGCCCTCGCCAACGACCAAGCTGAGGTGAAAAAAGAAACGGCTTCTCCGTCTTTGTCTCTCGTCCTCTACCTACGTGCCTACCTACCCACCTACCTCCCCATGTGCCACAAATACCTGCCTGCCCCAAGGTCTCGCCAATCCCGCTAAACAAGCAGGTCATTCGGTGCGGAAGAGGGAACCTCCTCAGTGTCTTGGCGCGGAGGAAAAGACCCTACCTTAGCCTCATCACCTCGAGGCACGTCGCTGGGTCCGGATACAGGCACCAACAGTCCCCGGTCGTCTCGCACTACCTAGCCAAACCACTTGCCTACCGTCAATAACTACAAAGTACTCTGTACGAACGTAGGTAGGTAGAACACCTCAGACAGGACCGCCTTCTCGGTCTCAAAACCCTCCCTCAACGAGAATTTAACTTTCTGTCTCATCAAGGACCCGGTCCTCCCAGACGGCAACTTGTGCCGACTGTTCCGGACTCGACATGCACCGACTGATGTCTAGTGACAGTTAGACGATGTCCGACCGGTTCTCTCGGCATTCACTCACTCGGGGTTCCCAGCAATACGGCACCCTTCGCGTGCTTCTCTATCCCAATAGACCCTCTCCTTGCAGACCGTCACACAAGTGACACAAGCCCATCTGCCCTCGGTTGCATATCTTCCATCTCATGCCACGCGTGGTTGCATCTGCAAGCCTTGGGACATGTCATACAACGAACTCGATGCTGCCGGTCCTGGGGAGAGGATCGTATCGTACGATGCGACCAATGGAACCACGCATCCTGAGATGACTAGCTTGCCCGCCCTCAATATCGTTGTCGCTACAAGTATCAAAATGGGTGGGCGCAAGAGTCCAACGGCACAAGCAGGCCGCGGACGGTTTAAACGGCAACAACGTGCATGCGCCGCCAGACCGCTTCTCATAGACAATCGACTATCGGACACCCATCTTGCGTGGCCTGCGTCCCACGTCCCGGTTTTGGCCAGTGCCGCACAAGTTACAATACAAGATGACAATTGCCAGCGCCCAGGAATCCTACGATAGACGTCCCGCTGCGAGCCAGTTCGCGGGAAAGGCTTCTAGCGACTGTACACCCTTCTAGCTTCGATCGCTAACCGCCAATGCGCCTTGGCATCCCCATACAAGTCTCGGAATCTTTCAATCTTCGGACGCTTGTGGTGCTTAAGCTGAAGTCTGTCAGCGACCAACTGTCCTTCCGCAGGCCTTGTCAGCAGCTGTAGGTCACAGCGCTTGTGTATTTTCTGGCGTCTTGATTCAATATCGACCAAGTGCATGAGAGGAGCGCAGGGTACCCCTCACAGACACAACGCCCGGGCAGACGTCATTGAAATATTGGCTGTTCGCCCGGTTAGATCCACCAGGACAGGGCAGGACAGGGGCAACGGCTCCCGCCAGTTCTTTGGGAAATGTGCCGTTCAATCATAGCCTGGCAGATAGCGAAGCTTGTCGAAACTGCTCTTGTCTCGAGGAGATTTTCAGAGGCTGGTCAATCATCGACATCGCTCGCTCTGTACGGATACCTACCAGCCGCATTGACACTACGCGCCGAAGATGCCGGTTAACCGCTTGCCGTCGCTTGTCCTGCGTTTCTTCCACTGTCTACGCTGCCTTCGGCATCTTACAGGCTCCCGGCCGCGAACTGGCGCCCCGTCCCCCTTGTCGAAAGCGGCACACAAACCCGAACATCACTTCTACGTCATGTGAGTCCAAACGTTTGATTCGCCGGCGCGTCTCGGTTGGCTGCCACATAGATACGCCTGCGAAAGAAGGAAACCATTCTGGCGAGTTGGCAAGCACTTGCACCAAAGACCGCGCGGCCTCTCGTTGGCGACGTGCCTGCGACAAAAGATGATTTGCCCCCTTGGGGCAGTGCCCAACGACAAGGCCTTGGGTGCAATGTCGCTTTCATCGAGCATCTTGGCTTTATCTTGGCTGCCCTCGTCTTGGGGGCTGCTGGGTGTTGTAGCTTCACAAGAAGCGGGTTGCCCGTCTACTGCCCAGCCCACAGCCACCGTTGATATCCATTTTGCTCACGGCAGTCATGTCGGAGGGTATTAAACGGGCTAGTGCAGCTCTGCTTTTGAGATGCCAAGCTGTACCGGCGAACCCTGTCAGCAATGGAAATTGAAGAAGCTATTCGACCTACTGCAGCTGCGGCTTGGCAACCCGGGACGCTCAGTTCTTATCAGAGTTGTGTACTCTGTACGCCAAGTCGCTTTCACCATCCCATCTCGCCCCGAGTCTTGGAGCAAGATGTTGTGCTCTGCTTATGGAGTCGTAGCTCACCTTGCGACCTAGGAGTAAGCACGTTCATGCACCAAGTGCAGTCAGGCGCCCTAGTTCTGGGGGTTTGGCTTGACGAGCCCGTTGTACACTTCTTGTATTCAACTACCTATAACCTTGATATCAACGTGATGGAGGGAGCACGCCACAGCGCATGGCTTCATCATTCCAGGCAGGGTCTGCAGGACGAGGCGCATCTAGTTCCGCCTGCACCCGCTCTTGGCCGTGATCTCCGCCGGGCACGACACCTCCTTGAAGGACACGCTCGGGTTGTCGGCACCCTGGAACCAATCGAACCGCCAGTAGCATCCGGCCTTGAGCTTCTCCGGGAACCCGTCGCACTCGGAGCGGGAGCTGACGCCCCCATATCGCTGGCCCCACCCGTTCGGCGGCGCTCCGTACTGATCGGTGCACGCATTGAACTGTCCCACGCCGCCGCCGGGGATCTGTAACCATGTCAGTGGCTGATCGGTACTACTAGTATTCTAGCGGTGCTCCGCAAGTTGCGTCGAGCCGATGTAATAGTGGGGCATATGTCCGGGTCCCGGAGATCGGGGCGCCGGGACGGTGATCATCGGGCCCGATCCGCCCCGTCCAACCTTGAATCCACCCAAGGAGAGAGAAAGAAACCCATATGAAACAAGAGAAAGTGTCTAACTCACAGCAAGATCAAAGTGATTCTGCCCCAAATCGCCCCCGGTATTCGTGGCCTGCACAACCATCTTCTTCCCGCTCACCGGCCCGCTCGTGAACGTGAGCTCGTAGCACGCGCAGCACCACGACGCCTCCGTCCCGCCCGAGATCCGCACCGCCGCCCAGCCGTACGCCAGGCTGTCGCTGACGGCCCACGGCGAGTTCGAGCTGCACATGTACGCCGACCCGCCCGCGTCGCAGCCCGACTTGGTGGCCCCGCCGTCGTTGAGCCGGTTGTCGTTGCGGTCGCACGTGCCCACGGGCCCGGCGGCGAGGGAGGCCTTCCCGGGCCACGCGCACGACGGCTTGCAGCAGTCCCAGTAGCGCGTCGTGGAGCCGGTGCCCGAGGCCTGGGAGGCGGCGAGGGGGGGCAGGGAGAGGAGCGTGACGAGGGCTTGCGTGGCATGCATCTTTTTGTTTTTCTCTTTCTTGCGGGCTGATTGCAACTTTTGGTGATTTGTTCGAGGGTGCCTTCTGGCGGTCGAGATGAGATGTTGAAGAAGGTTTTTGGGTATGTGTATATATAGTTATCCTGGGCTTGCTAGAGGGTTTCAGTCGGATTGAGAGGTTTGTTATATAATTACAGGCGGGAGAGCAATATGTCAAAACCATGAACAAACTACACATGAGAAATACTCTTTCTGAGTTGCTTTCAAAGTGAAAAGGACGGGGAAGACCTGCCCGACCAGCCGACACCATATTGCCGGTACCAAATAACACACAAACTGACTTGCCTCGTGCCGTCCGCAAAACCTGCATCGATCGAGCCGAAAATCAGTCTGTAGACGCCGGACACACCACCGACTAATACAAGGCCGATATAACCAGGGGCCGCGGCACCCCGAGAGACAAGACCGTGGTTCTGGGAATTTAGCAGAAACCACGCTTCCGGGGCCTCATGTGAGCTCAAATTTGCGATCTAGGCCGATTCATCCAAACGGAGAAATGTTCCGACGGCAGTCGCGCCGATGGGTGCGTTGGTTTCCCCGCAATCGTCAACGTTCGCCAGGGGTAGATGGGATGCAGAGTAGAGTAAGGTAGGATCCGGAGCTGCGAGAGAAAACCCTCCAGGGGGCAAGAGATCAGCCGGGTAATTCTTACGTGGCTGAGAAGATTTTATATATCCGGCTGATAGTGGGACTTTTGAGGACCGGCGTCATAACTTGTTGTTCCAAGTTGTCAATTGTTCTGCCATTAATTATAGCTTTGAATTCATATAGCGCGGATACCACGGCTCGAAATGTCACAATACGTTGTAGATCAGTTTTGCAAGGCGCACAACATGACCTGAGGGTAATGAGCACAAGAAAAGACAATATAAGCGGATACTGAAGACGGCGCGAGAGGCAAGTCTTCAGACGACGTCAGCATGTCACTTGCACTAAGACCATGATCAAAAGCATATTCAAGTCGCTACCAAATCAAACGACAGTGTAATCATCTGAAATCAAGGCTTTTCGTTATTGAGCTTCGTTAACCTGTATCATCAACCGCCCCCACCTACTCCAGTTAAAAGCCTGTCCATATCGACAACCAAAAGCAACTAGCATCGGGTCTGCGTGAACCCATGTCTAGGTGATTCAGCAGCAGCAGTTCTACCATCTGCGGTTGTTGTTGTTGTCGCCGAAGCTCTCGGCAACCTTGCCGATGAACTCGCCGAAGCCACCGCCGCCCTCACGACGCTCATCGTCGTCGTCATCACGGCGTCGGCCGTCGTGCTCCTCCCGGCCGCCATAGCCACCCTCCTGACGACCACCGTAGCCGCCTTCTTGGCGTCCGTAACCGCCCTCATCATCGCGGCGGCCTCCGTAGCCACCACCGCCGCCGCTGCCGTAGCTCTCCTCCTGACGACCGTAACCGCCGCCGCCACCACCACCGTAGCCGCCCTCGTCATGGCGACGACCACCGCCGTAGCCACCTTCATCCTCGCGGCGACCACCGCCGTAGCCTCCACCTCCACCGTAGCTCTCCTCCTGACGACCGTAGCTGCTTTCCTCGTGGCGACGGCCACCCCCGTAGCCACCCTCGTCGTCGCGTCGACCGCCTCCGTATCCGCCCTCATCATGACGACGGCCGCCGTAGCCTCCCTCGTCCTCGTCGCGTCGGTTTCCACCGCCGTAGCCACCGCCGGTGCTGCCCTCATAGCGGTGAGTCTCGGTGCGCTGCTCGTATCCACCGCCATAGGAAGGTCTAGTCTCTGTGGTCTCTTGGTACTCGTAGCCGCTGGCCTGACGTCCGCCTTGGGTATCCTCCTGCTCGTAGCGACGGTACTCGGAGCGGCCTCCACCGCCAGAGTACTGAGTCTCCTTATACTCAGCCTGGCCGTACTTGTTGCCATGGTGGCCATACTCAGTCTGAGTCTGCGTGTAGTTGCCCTCGTCGTCGCGACGGCTGCTGTGGCGAGACTCGGTCTCGTCCTTCTTGAAAACACCGCCGAGGATAGAGCCGATGAGTCCGCCAGCACCTCCACCACCACTGGACTCCTCTTCCTCCTGCTGGTGCTTGTACTGGGGGATCTTAACGCCCGCTTGCTGCTGCACCAGGCCGGCTATGGCGCCAGAAGCACCCTCAAGAAGGGCGCCGGCAGCCTGGTCGGCAACCTTGTCCTCCCAGTTCTTGGGCTCGCCGAACTGCTTGCGCATGTGAAGCTTTCCACTGCAGCCGTGGCCGTGGCCAGTGTCGTGCTCGCCCTCCTTGTGGTTCTCTCCCCGCTGGACGCCCTCACGGCTCAACTTGCGGCGGTAGTCATCCTGCTGGCTTCTATCCATGTTGTTCCACCACTCCTCGACGAACCGGAAGATCTTCTGGCGTCCCTCAGTCGCACCATCCTCGCCCATATCGCGCTGAGCGGGGTGGTGCATGACGCCGAAGATGATGCGGTTGATGGTGCGGTTAACATCAACACCCTCATCATCAATGGCCTCCATCAGCTGAGGCACAACCCACTGCACAGTCAGAGCAGCGCAGCGGCCAGCAATCTCGTTGAGAATCTGAAAGTGGATCAGCCTAAATGTCTCTCAGCACTGAGGGACATAGGTAGCTACTTACGTTGGTAAAGTGGTCCTTGGACAGCATAGAGTGAGTAGGGTCGGTGCTGCGGTCATCATCGAAGACGACGTGCTGCTCCTTCTCACTGCTCTCGATGATCTCGGCAGAACCAGTGCGCAGCTCGTTGCGGATCTGGTTGATGACAGGGATGATGAAGGGGGCAATGAGAGAGAAGACAAACTTGGAGAGCTGCTCCTCAAGCTGCTCCAGAATCTTGGGCAGGACGGGAATCTTCTCAATGGCCTCGCTGATGCCCTGCAGAATCTCGTCGTGGAACTGAATGGCAGGCATGATCTGCTTGAAAACGTTCTGGATGTACTGAGTGAACTCCTCGGGGTCTCTGGGAGAGACCTGCATGTTCTGGAGCTGCGACTCGGCAGCGCTGCTCTGGAGCTCATCCACCCGGTTGCTCTGGTGCTTACCGCCAAAGATACCATCGGGAATCATGTCCAGCAAGTTGCGCAGGATGCTGGTGTCGTTGTTCTTGCTCTCCTGAAGGGTGCCCTCGAGCTCCTCAATCTCATTCTGAGTGAGCTTGTCAGAGACTGTGATGGGATTAGCTAGGCTCAGCCGATGAGATCTCGATAAACCTACCCTCGCCAGTAACGGAGTGCAGGAAGTCAACACCACCGAAAGTGCCAGTCACAATCGGATAGACCTCGTCTCTAGCGCCCTCAAGTCTAATGCGGGTGTCTCTGCCGACGTGGGGGAATGTGTCGCGTTCGCCCATCTCGATGAGGGCAAGCTCGGTGTAGTTGCTGTGCGCGAAGAAGTCTGCGAGCCGCAATCGTTAGTAACCTTACAGCTGAAGGTATAAATGTCCAGTATCGTACCTTCCAAGCAGTGCAGACCGGTACCCATCAGGCGCATCGCCTCGTAGAGATCGGCCTCGTTCTTGTTGCGACCGTATCCTCGGGCGAGCTCGATGCAGGTGGCGAAGAGCTTGCGGACGTGAGCGGCAGAGGTCATGATGCCGGCCTGCTCGTTCGCAATGTAGTTCTTCATACCGGTGCGCTCGTCGATGCCAAGCTCGACACCCTCGTCGACGGGGCCTCGAAGGCGACGGTCGTACTGGCGGGCATCAATGTTGTCGGCGTAGTTCTTGGGGTTGTCGATGTGGTCCTCGGGGCGGTAGCAGCCCAGTCTGTCGGCTGTGACCTCGAACTCCCTGGATCCGTAGCCGAAGCTAAGGAAGCCCAGGACACAGAGGAGCAGGCGGATGGCCTCGGCAGAAACGGACTTGACGGTACCGACGTCAATGGCTTGAGAGTAGTCTCTCAGCCAGTTGCCGAAGTAGACACGGGAGACCATCATCTTGGTGAACTTCTTGCCGTTCATGGAGCGGGCCATCGCGAGGGTGAGGAGCGCATCTTCAATGTCGCCGTGGCGCCCTGGTTTGCCGCACGGTCAGCGTCTACAGCTAGCAAGAGGTAATTGGAAACAGGCTCACAGTTCTGGCCCTCGATCTTGGAGATGCCGGCGATGTTGCCAGCTCCGAAGGCGTGAGCCGGCCGGGAGAACCAGACCAGCACGATCAGGCCGACCAGCAATGGGTAGGACCTGGCGTCGAGCATGATGACTTTTACCTCGTATCTCCTCTCTCGTTGTTTTATTGGGGGGTATCTTGTTTGTATTTCTGTAGAGACAGCTTAGTGGTTGGGTCAAGCGGGGCAGAGTTTGCAGGAGAGCAGATTTGGTGAATGATGGAGGGAGGGAGGAGAGGTTATGAAATAGGTAAGGTAGGCAAGGAGGACGGGAGGTTATGACACGGCCAAGGGGTGAAGAAAAGGAGGGGCCCTTTGACGGTTCAGAGGCGGTGGAGGGGCAACACGAAGGACGTTACTGCGGTATTCCAAGGCTGGCTGGGTTGGGGACGTCGAGTGTCTGGTCTGGCATGGAGAAACTTGGAAGTCGGAGCTATCAGAAGCCATAATGACAATCAAACAAGCGGACGGTGCTCCAGTAACGCAGCAGAGGCCAGGCCAGATCCAGGCCAGTCCAATCCGCGATCTGATGCTTGTGTCTGTCTGCCCCTCCCTCCCACCTCTCACATCCCACCTGCCAGCGTCAAAGAGGGACTGGAGGTGGTCTGTGGTCCAAGCCCCAGGTGCCATGGCATCATACTACTGCGCAATAGCTGCTGCCAAGACAACCCCCCCACCAATGCCAGCGGACTGTGTAGAGGGGCTTGCGGATGCCGATTGGGAGCTTGAATCAAGACAGGGGGATGGTTGCGAGTTTGGTGAATTGCTGGACGGCGGCGCTGAGAGCACGGGTACCTGGGAGCTGTAGGGAACTTACATACACGAACGAGGTATCTGAGGTAGCCGACGACTGGCGGTACGCGGTAGATGCACGTCGGAATGGGGCAGGGGTCTGCATCAAGCTCAAGCCAGCTGTGGATTCGGTAGGTGATCGTCGGTCCTCGGGATGCTGTTGTGCTTAACTGTCCGGCGGGCGCGTCAGACAGACCTTGGCCAGCTGAAGGCTGTGTGAGGTGAACCGCGAGCAGTGCGAAAGCACGGTGCCTTGCCGTGACTTGGTTTGCGTGCCTAGATGTCAGGAAATCCGATAATTTGTGGCCGCCGATAGTTTGATAACGCCTGCGGGTGTTGGTGAGATGACGCAGTCTTAGTTTGCACCCGATGACAGTCTAGGTTTTTTTTTTTCCCCTTCACGCTCTATCTGAACGACGGCGAAAGGCGTACATCTTAACACGATGCTAATTCGCACCTCAAAGTAGGTAAGGTGGAATTGGAAGCTGCAGATACGTCCCAGGACTTTCGAGACAGGGTCATCTCATCAACTGGCCTTTTTTTTTTTTTCCTTTCCCCCCCGCCCCCCTTCTTTCGCCCAGAGTACTTTGCTGTTCCTAGTGTGGCAGCTACGGGGGTCGATGATGCGCAAACAAGCTCAGTCTCGGATGAGCAATCGACAGCTGCTCGCCCTGGCCAGCGTTCATACTTTCAGCGAGGGCTGAGGCGAACCCAAACTGAAAATAGGAAACTGAAAATCACCTTTCTTCGGATGGCCACGAACCCTGTCATGTCCATCCCTCGTCTTGTGCCTGGCGTCGTCGGGTGCTGGGCCTGCCTGCCATCTGCGCGGCGGCAGAAGGCGACCGCTGCCCGCATGCCGCCAGTGCTTTTACCTCATCGCGGCTGTTGGAGGGTCGCGGCGTTGGCCCGCTGCCAATGGGCTGCCTCCAGCGAGCTGAGGTCCCCATCAAAACCGATGGGGGTCGCGTTCCAAAACGGGATGAGACGGTCGGCGTGGTCAAGGCCAGCTCCCAGGAAAGGGAAGGGAAGGGAAGGGAAGGGAAGGGAAGGGGATGGGAGAGGGGCTTTCACCTGGTGTCACGGGAGGAGGGGCAGGGGCAGCTTTTGCCAGCTTCCACTGTGCATCGATGCTTCACTGCGTACGCACACGGAGAGCTAGCTGACAGCTCTAGTCAGTAGGCGCTTTTAACCATCATCCAACGACCCATTTCTCGACGGCCGCGTGGCTGTCGCCATCGTCGCTGGTCTCTCGGGTCGAGAGGAGTGACGAAACCCAGAACCGAGCTTAAGCCTTGCTGAGAAGTGACACTGATGCTCTGAACACCACGCAGAGAAACTCACTCGCGCTCCCTCGGTCGCAAACACGGTCCAAGACAACGACCGTTACACAGCTTCCTCCCGGAGCCACCATCGACAGAGGAGGCGTGCCTTACATCATAAGTGCCCTACCCAAATTACACCGCAACCAATACTCGACACTGGACAGGCTCTCTGTGCTTATCGGAAACATTGAAATGCGTAGTCTGTCGGTTCATCACACATGCCACAGTGAGTATGCTCACCGCGCCTCACTGGACAGGAGCAGTCCTCGACGCGCGTGTGGAAGCTACCCCTCGTCGCGAGAGATGGGGCCATGAGACATGCCGTTACAGAGGGGCGCGCTGTGGCTCGATACAATGCTCGCGCCACGATGTTGTGGTTCGGGCAGGTAAGCGAGAAAACGTGGTCGCGCAGCCGCCTCAACAACCGGCCCTCGAGAGTAACTCAAGGAGCCATGCGCGCGATTCAGTTTCCAATGGCCAAAGTAGCCCCTGTCAGATACGGAGATCACCAGCAGCATGCTCATCTGAGCATTGGACTCTGTGCAGAGAATGCGGCCTTTTGGCAGGCTGTTGTTTACGCGTGGGGTTCATCGCCTCACATCAGAGTGGCAGGCTGCGCAAATCCATGTGCTGCATCGGCGATTCTTGAGATGTCTTGGACATACCTGCCTTTTGCTCAGAGGTCGTCCTCAAAAAGCCTGCCATCATGAGCGCTGCCTACCTTAATGGAAGATACGCGCACGTAAGTATGTAGCAGATAAGATGTCGCATCAGGCATGCACTAGGCCAGCGCTGAGGGCCTAGCTCGGTGAAGTTCGGTGACCAGTCGGTGGCCTCGGTGAAAGTGCAAGCCATCACCTCCATCACTTTGGGGCAGGCTGCCCGTTACAGCCATGTGCTGTGCCTGGCCAGCGAGGCGGTAGTCACTTGCGGCATTGCGTTGCCGTTGTGCGGAGAGTATGTGCGTAGAACAACAACGCGTGTAGGGGTACGCGTTGCCACCACCTGCACCTCTACTGATAGCCGTATTGACCAAGATAACTCTAACATCACAGCACCTACACAGGTTATAGGAGATACAACGATAGTGATGATCAAAAAAAGACCACAATCTGTTCGATCAGAGCACACTCGGGACCTCAAGCCTGCTGAGCATGGCTAGACCGAGCTGTCGGCTGGCGCCCTGATTACGGCTCATATGCCCACAATGAGGTACGCTGGGGAACAAGGCAGTTGGCAAGCTTGAGTCGATTCGAGAACAGCTGGCGTATGCGAATGTGAATGAGAGCGAAAGCGACATGTAAGACAGATGGTAAAGCGAGGACGGTAGGTGCCTATGTACAGAGGGGATGCTGGACGAAGCCAGCAATCTGGGCTGCCCAAAGCCGAGTTCGACGCTGTTAAAAGGACCATGCCATGGCTTCCATTATTAGGGAACGTCAAAAGAAGCGTCCACTTGCGAGATCAGGTCTTGATCAAGTCGGACAGGTCCAGTGATCATGCCGAAGCCCTTGTGGGCGCTGGACAGTTGAACCGATCACCTAATTGCGACGGCATCGACTGAGGAGGATCTGAGGAGGATGGAACAGAAAGAGACGGCTGTGGTGGAAGACGCCTGCGCTGCCCAGGAGGCCTTTGGGGCTCGGGTCGTCGATGGCAGAGGAATCATTCAGTCCCGGTCACCAAAGTCACAGGCAGATTGCTGGGTTTTGCTGGTCAGAACAGGGCGCCTCTGAATGGAATGTTGGCATGTGAAGCGAGGCGCTGTTGACCCTAAAGGACAGCGATGGGGTAAGAAGTCGGCGCTGGGCGAGCACAGTCTGGACGAGGGACAAGTTCTACCACAGCTGAGACTCAGAGGGAGGCACGAAGGGCGCTGAACATGTGGATGGGATCAGCGGCAAATCTACAGAGTGTACGTTACAGAGAAAGAGAGACGGAGAGGGAGCTGGAAAACTCTCCAGGCGGCCTTCTGACGCACCCCGCTTTCAACGTGATCCTCTCTCTTTTCCGGCTGATCACTGATCCCTCAGGCCCGACATAAGAGAGGGCGGGGAGAGAACAGACGTGGGAATCGACGGACCCAAGGCTCCCAACAATTCAGCGACAGCTGGGCCTGAGTCGACTGAATATGGGGCACGTCGCTGAAAGTACCTAACCCAGGAGCCATCTGAAGGAGAGGGCCGAGGGAAAGCGCCTCGGCAGGAGGGCACCTCAGTAAAATTGTGCCTTTTGAGGGGACTTCGAATAAGGCAACCGCCGACGAGGACAGCTTGCTTTGTGTGCCCTCGGGCCTGGGGGGCGCGAACGAGCAGGTCGGATCGAAGGGTGGAAGCCTGGTGGTGCGATAACGGGGCCTCAGCTCTGAAGTTTGGGAGGAAAACACAGCAGCAATAAGCAGGACAGTGGGGAAGGCCTCAGAATGTGGCCGCTGTCGGCCGCTGTCGGGGTGGTCGGGAGAACAAGGGATTTTCTCGGGGGCTTTGGGGGTGTTCGACTCGCAGTGCGTGAGAGGACGATGGCGAGGAAGCTCGTCACCAGAGGTTCCTCAGGTCAGACGAGAGGGAAGCCCATCGCTTTCAACGGCGGCCGCTCTCCGCTCTGTTCAGGCACACACAGGCGGGGACAGGCGCCCAACACTGACCTGCCAGAGGTCTTGCTGCTTTAATGGGCAAGGTGCGTCGGATGTGCTGGGTGTCCCAGAGAGAGAGAGGGAGAGAGAGGGAGAGAGAGAGAGAGAGTCCCGCCGAAGCAGGTACGGTTCCTGGAGTACCCAGGCCGACAGGAGTGTTTGCACCCCTGGTCAGCTCAGATTTGTTGTATTTCTTGTTGTTCTTTCCGGGTTCCCCTCAGGCGAAGCCACAGCGAGTGCCCCCATCCTGGGCCCCTCATTGGGCGACAGGGCATCATCGCTAATTGAGGTGTGATGGTGCACACGCAGGAAATGTGGGCGCCCGCCAGAAAATTGGGCGCAACGAAAAGTACCAGGTATCCCGTCACCATTACCACTCCGCTGGAAGTCCTGTGCAGGTATCGCCAGAGCATCAGATCGAGGTCCAGCAGAATAGAGGGCGCGCCCAGAGGATTGAGACATCCGCAACGGCCACGAACGAGGGATGCACGTGTTCGCATCGATCTGGACAGTTATTAAATGCCCAGAAAGTCATACGGCTGCCCCCAAGAATAAGAAGCAATTGCCAACGCATCGCAACTTGGGCGATAGCAGAATACAGCAAAGGCACAACAAGGCTTTGGTGGTCGGGAGGTTTAGGTCCTGGGCGGCACCTCGAGAGCAGCGAAGTCCAGTCACCTCAGTCAGGTACGGTACCTGTTGCAGGTACCTGCCTACCTTTTGCGGTGACCGGGAGGTAAGGGAAGTGCCAGGCGGGCCGCGGGTACGGTAGAGGAAAGCTTGCAGCACCAAGCCTCGCCCTCTCAATGGCCCTGAGTTGGGGTGTGATCGTGTAGGGTGTCTGAGGCGGCCTGGGTTGTGTGTGCTTGTGCTGTTCTGGCCTCATTGTGGCTAGCCGTCTGGGCAGGTGCGTGCTGTTTGCTGTAGTCTGCTGAGAAATGGACACTTTGCGGTAAATGGGTGCGTCTGAGAAAACCGGGAGCTTCAGGACACCTGGGCTGAAGGGAGCTGGAGCAAAGATTTCGCTGAGCACGAGGTGCTGCTATTGCTGCCCTGTGCCAGTGGAGAGCGTCGCTCACAATGAAAGTGCACACAAAAAAAAAACACGATGCTGAGGGGCGGCGCATCAGCAATTGCCTACTGCTGCTGGCTGGGGCAGCAGAGCCAGACGAGAGACCGATCGGGCGATGGTCGAGGGATTTTTTTCTCGTCTTTTACTGATTAGAGGCCCTGGGTGGATGCCGCCTCTCGGGGGGCTGCAGGGGTGTCAGGCACTTTTTACGTGTCGCATGATGTGATTGAACGAGAGAAGGTTCGTAATGGGGTGCCAGAGAGGACAGTGAGGAGAAAAGGGCTGCTGTTCGGAAGGCCTGGACACCGGGACAGCTGGCCTAGCTGCACTTTTGGGCTGGAGCCCTGGGCAGCGGCCAGGCTGACCACCAGCGGCAGGCCCGTCACTCCCAGTTTTTATTTTATTTGGGCGGACTCGCACCTGCCCGAATTTTCCCCCCCTCCTGCGGCCCCCCCATCCCCCAAGACCTGAGTGCACCAGATCACTCGCTACCCCCTCCCCGGCAGGCTGCACTACATATTCGGCTCAGGCCCTCCCCCGACCTCCCTTCCCTTCCCTCTTTTTTCCCCCGTTTCTTCACTTTCCCAGGCACCTCTCCCAAACTCCTCCACCACCAACCCCCAACTTCTTCAGCGAGCTTCGCTACCATCGTCGCGCATCAAAGCATCTTCACTACAGCGCCCACTGGCCTAAAAAACAACACTCGCCAAAAACACCATCACAATGCCCCGCCCATCCAAGAAGGTCGCCGCCGAGGCCCCCAAGCCTCCCGTCGCCGCCGTCCCCGTCGCTCCTGCTCAGCCTGTTGCTCCCGTCCAAATCCCTCACAGGCACATTGATGTCGAGGGTTTCATCCGCGTCCGCGATTCGGTAAGATGATTTTTACCACGTCCTGCCCATTCGCTCCCACCGAATATTCGGCCTGCCCTGTCCCAGGACCGTCACCAGAACGGGTAGAACGCCCCGGAGTCGAGTCCGTCCCAGCTTCACCTTGCAGGGCCTACGCGCTTTGGTTCTCAGCATCAAAACATTACACCCATGATCAACGCGCGCATCTTACCTTTTTGCACAATTTCCCTCCTCTTCTCTCTGTGCCGTGCCCATTTTTCGCACAGTTTTCCCTGCGAATGCCAAGTCTCCGCGATTGAGCAAGCCTTGTCTGCTGCTCGCAAAGCTGCTTTATTTTGCGCGAGACGCGGCGCACTACCGTCGATGTTTACTTTACATGTTCCCATGCATGTCGAACCCGCGCCTTGCTTTGCACCTGCGACCCACACAAGCTCTCAAGCTCAGCTACAGCTTCATTGCTCACTTTCATACACACCGAGACTTGCTTCAAACATGATGCTGACCATATTGTGCAGGTCCACCAGCGCCTCATCACCATCCTTGAGCTCATTAAGAACTTCTCTGAGGACTACTACCGCCAGACCAGCCTGCTTCTTGGCGAGCCTGCCAACGAGGGCATTCCCGGCATTGACCTTCCTCTTCTCAACCTTGAGCATGCCGTCGCCCAGAACATGGGACTGCCAGCCCTGGCTCTCCAGCCCGGCGCTCCCTACCAGCCTGCCCCCGTTGAGGAGAAGAAGGAGCGCAAGAAGCGCACCCACGACCCCAACGCTCCTAAGCGTCCTTTGACCCCCTACTTCCTTTACATGCAGACTGCCCGCCCCATCATTGCTAGCGACCTTGGTGAGCAGGCTCCCAAGGGTGCTGTCCAGGAGGAGGGCCAGCGCCGCTGGAAGGCCATGAACCCTGTCGAGAAGGCTGGCTGGAACAACGCTTACCAGTACAACCTGCGCCTGTACCAGGCCCGCGTCCATGCCTACAAGCAGGGTGGCAACCAGGATGCCAGGCTGATGGATGACGAGGCTGCCCTGAAGTACGCCGAGGAGCACAGCATCCAGATTGCCCCCTCTGAGGCTGTTGCCGATGAGAACGATGCTATTGCCGACCAGCTCACCCAGGGCGCTTCCGTTGATGCCGTCGGCGAGGATGACGATGAGGAGGAGGCTCCCGCCCCCGTCAAGACCCCTAAGAAGCCCGCCTCCACCCGCAAGCGCAAGACTGCCACCCCGGCCGCTGAGGCCGATGCTAAGAACACCACAACCCCCGCCAGCCCTGACAAGAAGCGCCGCCGCACATCAACCAAGGCTGCCGACGCCGTTGAGGAGCCTGCCACTGCCAAGAAGAGCCGCAGCAAGAAGAAGAACTAAATGTTGTCTTTCTTTCGCTTTTCTTCTCTTCTGGTTTCTGGGTTTCTGGGTTTTTGCAAAGATGATACCTCACTGCTCGCGGTCCGTTGCTGGCCTCTGGTGGCCCCGTAGTGTTGGCGGTTGCGCCAAAAGGACCGGACTGGGGAACAGGACCACTTCTGCTTGGGTCCTTGGAATCGTTGCGCACATTTGCGCATGGCGTGTATGATTTTTTACGGGCGTGATTAAGGATCTCAAAGGGTAGGCGAGGTATACAAAACGCTCAAGCTATGGTGAGCGAGGTGGATCGACGGCTAAGGGATCTGGTCTGGTCGGCATTTGTTTTTATACGTTGAACCCCTCTGGGTGTCCTGTATGTATTATGACGGACATGAATCAACAAAGAATTGATCGTTACTCGTTCATCTCATGTGACTTGGAAGTTTCAAACACCGTAGTTGAGGAATGACTTGAGTCGATTGATTGAACTCTGGACCCATGTAGGCTCTTCATGTCGTTCTAACTGCAGTTGATAAGGTAGTCAAGTGATGTTCATCGCTTCTCGCCGAAGACTGAGGCGTGCGTTTAAATGAAGAGCGTCATGTTAAACTCTTTGCTCTTCAGCCAAGGTTAAGAAAAGAGGTTATATTGCTTTTTTGGCTGATTCATACTGCCTGTATCCATGTCATTAAGACTCCCATGCTCGTGCTTGCCCACTTCCCCAACAATGTTCTCCCAAACCAAACGACATGCTCTGCTTGCTCCCTTCTTCCCCTCACTTGCTTAACAATTAATATGCCGTGTTACTCATCCAACCCACCGGCGACTACAAGTTCCCTTGTTACTCCATTGACTCCATGCTACTGCTGCTGCCAAGTTAAATACGCGTTGCGTTGCGCTGCTCTGCCCCCTCTCCTCTCTCTCACTCTCTCTCTAGTACACGTAAAAGGCCTGCGTCAAGGGCAACTCCTCGGCCGGGTCGGCGCGGCAGACCTCGCCGTCGGCCTCGACGACGTAGCTCTCCGGGTCCACGCGCATCTTGGGCATGCTGTCGTTGTAGCGCATGTCCTTCTTGCCGACGTTGCGGCAGTTGCGGACGGGCTCGACGCGCTTCTTGAGGCCGTAGGAGGCGATGGCGCCCGACTCGATGGACGCGGCGGAGACGAAGAGGACGGACGAGGGAGGGACCAGGGGCGCGAACATGGGCCGCGCGATGATGGGCTGCACCGTCGGGATCGAGGCGTTTGGATCACCCTGGTTGGGAAGTCAGCAACAGTCAAAAGGCGTGGTAAGTGAAGGGTGAGTGAAGGTGAGACTTACCATTTGCGCCGACGCGATGAGACCGCTCTTGATGACGAGAGTGGGCTTGGTGCCGAACCACGCCGGGTCCCACACGACAAGGTCAGCCAGCTTGCCGACCTCAATGCTGCCGACAAGATGGCCGAAGCCCTGCGCGACGGCCGGGTTGATGGTGTACTTTGACACGTAGCGCTTGACGCGGAAGTTGTCGGCGCCGGTGCCGTCGTCCTCGGGCAGGAACCCGCGCTGGACCTTGTTCTTGTGCGCCGTGTTCCAGGTGCGCAGGACTACCTCGCCGCAGCGGCCCATGGCCTGGGAGTCGGAGGACATCATGCTGATGGCGCCGAGGTCGTGGAGCGCGTCCTCCGCGGCGATGGTCTCGGCGCGGATGCGCGACTCGGCGAAGGCGACGTCCTCGGGGATGTTCTTGGACAGGTGGTGGCAGACCATCAGCATGTCGAGGTGCTCGTCCAGGGTGTTACGAGTGTAAGGCCGCGTGGGATTTGTGGACGAGGGCAGCACGTTGGGGTGCTCTACCACGGAGATGATGTCCGGGGCGTGGCCGCCGCCGGCGCCCTCGGTGTGGTACGTGTGGATGGTGCGGCCGGCGAAGGCGCTGATGGTGGACTCGACGAAGCCGGACTCGTTGAGGGTGTCGGTGTGGATGAGGCACTGGATGTCGAGCTCGTCGCAGACGCTGAGGCAGGTGTCGATGGCCGCGGGCGTGGTGCCCCAGTCCTCGTGGAGCTTGAGGCCGCAGGCGCCGGCCAGGACCTGGTCGCGCAGGGCCTCGGGCGCGGAGTCGTTGCCCTTGCCGGTGATGCCGATGTTGAGCGGCAGCGAGTCGCAGGCCTGGAGCATCTCGCGCATGTAGTTCTTGCCGGGCGTGCACGTTGTGGCGCTTGTGCCGGCGCTGGGGCCGGTGCCTCCGCCGAGCATCGTCGTGATGCCCGACGCGACGGCCTCGTTTGCCTGCTGGGGGCAGATGAAGTGGATGTGGGTGTCGATGCCGCCGGCGGTGATGATCTTGCCTTCGCCGGCCACCACGTCCGTACAGCTGCCGACGATCATGCCGGGCGTCACGCCGTCCATGACATCCGGGTTGCCCGCCTTGCCGATGGCGGAGATCATGCCGTTCTTGACACCGATGTCCGCCTTGTAAATGCCGGACCAGTCGACGATGAGCGCGTTGGTCACAACCATGTCCAAAGACTCCGAATCCGGCCGCCCCGTCGCTTGGCCCATTCCTTCTCTCAGCGTCTTACCACCGCCGAACTTGCACTCGTCTCCGTACACGGTAAAGTCCTTCTCAACCCGGATCCAAAGATCGGTGCTGCCGAGACGCACCAAGTCGTCCGTCGTGGGGCCGAACATGGTCGCATAGGCAGAGCGCTCCATCTGGTACAGCTCGGTGAAGTTGAGGATGGCCGCCGGCTCCGGGGCGTGGGCGAAGCCGGCCAGCTGAAGCTTCTCGACAATCTCCTTTGCCCTCCAAAGCTCGACGCCTCCTGTTGCCAGTCTGTTGCCGCCGCGGATGACCTTGTGTCCTCCAATC
Organism: Colletotrichum viniferum; assembly: GCA_020226115.1. Lineage (NCBI taxonomy): Eukaryota > Fungi > Ascomycota > Sordariomycetes > Glomerellales > Glomerellaceae > Colletotrichum > Colletotrichum viniferum. The sequence goes on from JAGFBE010000008.1 coordinate 2,130,703, forward strand.
TCGACGAGTGTCACAGTCTTGACGTCGCCGGGCTCGAAACGCACCGAGGTGCCGGCTGGGATGTCCAGGCGGTAGCCATACGACTTTTCACGGTCAAACTCAAGCTGGGGATTCGTCTCGATGAAGTGGTAATGTGAGCCGACTTGGATGGGACGGTCACCTCTACTCGTCACCTTGAGTCTGATGCGATTGCGGCCTTCGCTTAGTGTGACTCGTTTTGAGGCGACAACCACAGCGCCGGGTTGCTTCTTGGGTTCATATACTGTCACCTCTGGCAAGGCAAAGAGGTCGTTGCTAGGAATAGGGAGAAAGCTCCCGTATAAGGCGCGGGCCAGGTCACCATCGTCTGTCGAGATGGGACTGTGGACTGTCACGAGATAGGTACCTGAGGGAAAGGTGCCCTCGACTTGGATCTCATGTAGGGTACTACACACAGCGGGGAGGACATGCCGTCTTCCCAACATGGTAGCACCCAGGCTCATGAGGTCGGCGACGGTATGGTTGCCATCGCGGATGAGCTCTTGCAAGTTGTTCGCGATGAGAGCCTGCGGTTGGTGTTAGTGCACGCGAGATTGGACGGCAGCGATACCACCGCGTGGAGGGCTTTTCGTACCGTTGCTTCCGAGTGGTTAAGCTTGACGCCCCGGGCAAGGCGCCGCTGGGCCAGGAAGCCCAATTGAGAAATGGTGAGCTTATCGAGCTACAATCACGACGTCCCCCGTTAACGTGCCGTTCAGTTTGCTTTGGCCCGCCAAGGCGACAGGGATATGTAAGAGAGCGCGCGAGAGAGACAGTTGGGGTACAGACCTCTTTTGGTACGAGATGCATCCTGGCGAGCTGGGACTTTCAAACCAGAATCTCTCAATGATACGCAAAACAAACAAAAGCCTGGGGAAGTTGTTGATGAGAAAGACGGAAAGAGATTGAGATCCTCAAGTCAGCTAAAGACGGTAATGTGGCGCCCACCCCCCAGACCAGACCAGAGTTCCCGTCCCCCAGCACCACCTGCCAGAGATAGCGGCAGTCAGCATGTGCGCCCGCGCCCGGGCGCCCAGGCCCGTCAATCAGACGGGAGAAAGAGGAAAGGGAAAGGAAAAAAAAAGGCGCTGGTGGCCGCCCTTGGGCCTGGACCGGCGGCCAAGTGGAATGATTGATAAGACCCGGGCCCTTGGGTGAGTTCCCAGAAGGGCAGGCTCTGATAGGCCCCCCCCACCAACTGCCCACCGTCGAGCAGCTACCCCGCACAAGGAAGGCCCTTGAACGACCGGCACAGAACCACCAATACATGCCTCGCTTCTGTCTAATAGGCATTACGTCCAATTTTAGGCGATAAGCTTGAGCGCCGTCGCATGCATCGGGCCGTCGACGCCTTCCCGAACACCACCTCCCGACTCCAGGGCATCGAAACCTCCCACGCTTGCCGTACATCCGGGATTGTCAACTGACTACCTATTGCTTACTTCACACAGACCTGGAATCTTGTCGGTTGAAAAAGGGTCGCTAGTACGAGTATTACATGAGTCGAAATGGGCGATGGCGAAGAGTTAAGGGGACGAAGACGTACTATCCAGAACAAAGCCCAAGCAAAGACTTGGAGCCCGAGGCCTTACTTCATGTAACCTCTGATCCGGGCAGTCCTCCTTCTCAGGGAGCCCTTCGACGAGAGAAGCAACAAAGCGACAATGTAAAAGACAACTACAACGAAATTGCATCCCTCGTAGCCCTGAATGCCGCAATGACCTGAAAAGAAGCCGACGACAGACGGAATATCCAACATGTTGGTTTGGATGTGGAAGCCTCGCTCAGGGAGCTTCACCATGGCCGGGCTCTTGGATTTTACGCCAAATAACAAACAGAGACTCTCTGCCAATAGAAAGTAGCGCATAACTTGGATATTCTCGGGGTTAAGACACCTTGCCATGTTGGACATGGTCTGGCTGTTAAGGAGGCCCAAGTCGTTGCCGGATGATTGTGAAAACTCCAGTGCTTTCAGGAACAGGTCGTTTGCGAGGGGCTTTGACTATGCCAAGATGTATGACAACTTTTCCAGGAGTTTGAATTCCTTTCCAGTTTCCGCATGTTCGCGCTGCCTGGAATTCAGCATCCCCAACCCGTGTAGCCTCATCCGATGGCCACGAAGACCCGTAGGCCTCTCTACCTTGTGACTGCAAAAGACTTGGTCATCCAACTCATTGAAGATATTTCGTCGTGTTGTTTCCGGCGATTCATTCTAAGGCTTGATATCATAAAGCTCAAGTCTGAGTATGAAAATAATTTACTACACTTTTTCGTGATATGTACAACACTCGTTGTCGCCACTGCCACTTTGTTCTTCTCTTATTTGCCCGAGTCGAACTACGTGTGACTGTCACCCTTAGAACCAGCACGAAAGCATCCAAGAACGCACGATCCGTGTAACCAGGATGAGCGGATATAAGTAACCAACCGTACTCTCTTCTTGATGAGAGTCCACATCACATGCCTTTTTCTCGCCTCTGGTCAACTCTGCTTCTGACCATCGCCAACTTTTCAGACCGCCCCAGTCTTCCCCTGGCCATGATGAAATTGGTAGTCCTCCTCATCGCCAGCACAGTCTGCTCCGTCCTCGCAGGCCTGGACAGCCGGGACACTCAACAACCTTGGTGCCATCGGAAGAAAGTTGGCCAGATTCACATCGGCGGCCAGCCGGTTCCGGTTAACTACCGGTACGTTGTCAATGCATATCATGTTGAGGATGATATCCCCAAGGTGTGTCACAAGCTGTGGATGGAACTGAGGAACTTCTGGATGTGCCAGTAAGATCTCTCCCTCTCCTGTCTCCTCTGTCCTGCAGATGTTGGGGAACTATTTGACGCCCTGCTTGCCGACTAACACGCCGCGCAGGGTCTGGTCTTTTGGGCTGTTCAAGCAGTTCTGCCGCGAAGGCACCGAGAAGGGCATGCTGGAGTGGGAATTCGAGACCGGCCTGGCCTGCAACACGGGGATGCTCGAGGCCGCATGGTGGGAGGCTACCAAGAACAGGTACGGCAGAATTGGCTGCGAGAAGAAGTGAGTCTGTTTGGTTTTCCGTTCTGCCTCAGCCGCAAACAGAATGAGAAGGATGTGCGGTTCCACTTCGATGTAAATACTTTTCTAGAGTGCAGCAGCCACGATGTCATCTCGGCGCCACTGCACAGAGAGTTTGGAATTTGCGAAGACAACTCGATAGTCAACCTGATCTTCTCTAGTCGTGAACCTTCCATCTTTATATAAGACTCTTCTCGTGGCCGTCAATCCAGCAACGATCTCGAACATCTGCATCTCATCAGGTTCGAACATCAGCATTCCACCAAGTTCAAACACCAATATTCTGCCAATCATGAAGGTCTCAAAGCTAGCTTTCCTCATCCTCGGGGTGACACTCCTCTCCCTCGCCAGTGCAGAACCTACTGGCGGGAAAGGCAGAATGCGCAAGCCGGAGGTTTCGTGCTTCCTGAACCTCTATGGGCTTACCAAGTTCGCGCCGTCGTCTCGCCGATACTCAGGCAGAACGACAAACCTCCCCGACGATGCAAACATTGGCGAGATCTGCAACAGATTCTGGAAAGGACTGCAACAGTTTGGAGTCCAGTGAGTGTCACCCTCTTATGTAGACCCTTCCGAAGCTTCATCGATTGCTTATCATCGACTTGCAGCTGCGCGGCTTGGTCTCACGCTGCGTATCCACACTACTGTGGGAAAGACCGCGGACGCGACGGCGAGCTCGCGTGGCAATTCGAATCCGCCATTGGTTGCAACAGAGGCATGGTTTCAGCGGCGTGGTGGGAAGCCAGTGAGGAGCCCCTTTCCCATCTTTTCGAGTGTTTGACGACGGGGTTGGCTAACGTTACCAGCTCACAACAAATACGGCAGCTTGGATAAGTGCCTTAGGACGCGCACCAAATCCATCATACCGCACCCTTATCCCGTTTAGAGCAATCGACAACGAGAAAAGGAAGCCAAAAGGGGTGTATGTTTAGATAAGCCGTCGAGGAGCTTAATCCGCCTTTTCGAGGGTTTTACGACCGACAATTTGGCTTCTGGCTTTCAATGATTGCGGGTTGAAGAGGTGCAGGGCCATTGAACGGCGAGCCCACAGCGCGTGGCAGTGTTTAGTAAAAGCAGACGTATCTTCAAGGAGGTAGAGGGGCGCCTATGTCGAGGCTGACTTGGTAGTCGACTTGGACATGGGCAAAACGTTGGCTGTGGATGCAATTCTGGGTTGAGTAACCGGTATCTTTGCTCTTCTGACCTGGTCAAGCCATAGTTGCTATCAATAACTCCCAAAACACCTTATTCGTTCGCACTAGGCCTCTCTCTCTCACTGTTTCTATGAATGCCCAAACGCCGTCGACTGTGCCCAGTGAAAAGTCGTATTGCCTGCCTCCCACCGAAACCAAACCCAGAAAGTAGAGAGTTACTAGTCATAACAGGTGTCAAACTGATTCATTAGACAATGAACATCGCAGAGCAACCGTTTACTCTTCCTCAACCTCCTCGTCCCATTGTGCCTTCTCCTTCTTCATCAAATCACCCATGATCCCCGCCCTGAAAATCGACGAGTCGGGCTCTGAGCTGCGCGGAACCTTGCCCAGATTCTCGTCATCGAATACTGATCCTATAGTATCGATCCAACGCTTGCGCCGCTCCATGAGCGTCTTGGTCATATCGCCGATGCCCGGCCTGGCCATGCCAGCCGCGCCGCCGACAGCATGGCTTCCGCCTCCCGCGCCGCCGGGACGCTTGTTCTTCTTGCTCTTGCCCATAGTACGCGTCCTCTTCAGATACGCGGCCTGGACCTGGGAATCAAGATCCTCCAGAATGGTTTGGTACTCCTGGTGGGCCATGCGCTCTTTGACAAGCTCGGTAAGTCTGGCTTTGCGTGCGCCGTTGATGAGCATCTGCTCTCGCAGGCGACCTTGTAGGAGTCGTAATCTGGCTGCGACTTCGTCGTCGAATGCGCCGTCGTACTCGCCCTCAAAGTTTCCTTCCTGCGGCAAGAAGCCAATATGCCTCAGCTCTTGCTTGATTCGTTCATCGACCTGCGTGTATTCTAGTTTTGGATGTGACGCCTTCTTCCACGCCTCTGAGTTCGATTCCGGCATGAAGGCTGCTGGGGGTACTGGCGGCGCCTTATCGTCGCTGAAACTCTGCTGCGCATCTCCGTTGTCGCCGTTTACGCTACCATTCATGGCCGTGTCCCCGTTGGTGATACCATTGACGCCTGTCTTCTCTTCATCGGCCTGCGGTCGGTGTTCGGGTCGCATCGCCTGCATGAGCCGCGAGAGCAGCGGTCCCACGGACAGCTTATCGGTTTCCGCCACCTCGTCGTCCATGTTATCAATGGCACCACGGGCCTGGTTGGGCGCCAACTGCTCGCGCGCGTTCGGGGGCTTGTCGAGTGACATGGCGCCATCCTCCTCTGCCCAAATCTCGGTATAGTGTTTCTTGCCCCTCTTAGGCATGTGGAAGGGCGTCACGCGATCGCCGCGCTCCCTCAAAAATGCTAGATCCTCTTCGGCGAATGGTCGGAAGTATGGTTCCATGTACGTCGAGAAGGTCGAAAAGCTGATCTGGTTACTGGGCTTGGCGCTGCTAAAATCCTTGTCGGGCGGATCTCCTGCGATGAGATCGGCCAGATCGCTCTGGGGAAACACGGCGACAGAGTAAATCTGCCTCAGCTCGTCTGCTGACATGCCGGGTTTCGTTGGGAGAATTTCGTAGACGGTCGGGTCCGGGAAGGTTGAGGGATCGTCGCCGAAAGTGTGAGCAGCGGGCTGCGCCTTTTTTGGCGGCGCGCCCTCGTCTTCTGAGCTCTCCTCCTCTTCATTTTCCTCTGCTTTTGTTTTGTCGTCGACTTCCATTGCTGACGGAGTGGCGGGTGCGACGGGTGACAGGGAAGAACTGGCCGAGTCGTTGTCGCGCGAAAGCTTTCGTGGTTTAGTGGATTCCCGAAGCGGGGATGACCGCTCTGGAGCAGCGGGTGAAGTCAGTACGGTGGTGAATACGAGGATGATTCGCGGTAAACAAGTGAAATCCCAATAAGTGTCGCATGCCCCACGAATAAACCAAGAGCACGAAAAAAAGTGAAAAGGACACTAGGCCAGGCAAGGCCGAAAGAGGTTGGTGACCTACCGACTGCTGCATCCTGGGGTGCCAGGGTATCTGCGGCCTTCCTCTTCTTCTTGTTCGTCTTGCCCGTCTTTTTGGAATCGCCCTCGGCCTTGACACCTTCCTTGGCGTCCTCGTCGACGTCGTTGATATACTGCTTACGGGTGCTCGCCAATATGCGCATTCCCCTGTCGCAGAAATTGCTCCGTCTGTCTATGGTCTCCTGCAGGCGCTGGAGGCGAGCGATCATGCCATCAAGGCTCTTGGAGTCCGGGATGACGGCGTTGGACGCGCCCTGGTCAACAAGGTCGTCATAGTTGAGATTACGGAACTGTTCGACGCGTAATTCGAGATAGTCGGTGTCGACGGCTTCGATAGGGGGCAGGCTGGCAGATGGAACGACGGAGCTCGGGGTCGTGTTGCGGCTGCGCTGTCGCATGGCATTGGGCCCGGCCTTCTTGCCGGTGCCCTTCTGGCTCGCAGCGGGAGGCATCGCTTGCTGTCTGCTGTCGGTTTTCCCAAGTGAGACCCAGCTCGTGATGAGGCTAGATCATGCAGGTCGTCGTCTTCGAACGTTGAGATGGAAAGAGATGTCGAGGTTGGAGTATCGAGAGCTGACGTCGAAGGGTCACTGGAAGTCGAGATCGCGCCGCCCGGCACGCCAGCATGCTTCTTGGATTGGTTGACTGTGGTAAAAGTATGGGTCGAGCGCCCCCTGCATTGGAAGTTGATGGGCGCACCCGTGTAGTGTCCTGAACGCAAAGTCTGGGGATGTACCACGGCAGCGACGCCAGCAAAAAGGTACTTGGTGGCCCCTTCTTTGCCAGTGGATTTGGGGTAAGGTACCAGGAAGAGTTCTGGGCGGCCACTTCTAGGAGCGCCCGCTCATTATGGCATTTATTGCAGTGTCTATTCGACACCCTAGGAACCTTGACAATATTTCTATTGGTAAGTTGGTGCTCAGCCTGAGTTGTAAGTCCTAGACAACTACTACCAAAGGAGGTATCCATCGTAAGTAACTCGGGCTTGTAGTGTGTGGTGCCCACTACTGGATTCCTAGGTAAGGTACCCTGCCTACAGACATAAGGTATGGAATGCAGCATGAGAATGAAAAGAGCCTATGGTATATGAAGACAAGGAGTGATAATAGGATGCCAAAGTGCATGAATGAAACACAAGTTAAGAATGAAGACATGGAATGGGCATCGTCCAGTTCTGGACGTTGTCGTCTACAGGGCATCATGTGGGTAACACCAGTATTGATTGACATGCAGCAAGCAACGAATGCAGGGACCATCATTATTTTCGTATATTTTCAACGCTTGAGCAACACCTAAGAAACATTCTTGATATTCCGCACAAACCAACTCTCATAAATCATCACATTCAACCCCAACGCTACCCATCGAATTCCCAGAAACAGTAGCATCTGCGGTCATGACCTCACATCTAAAGATAGAAACTGGTAATCTCTGAGCCGCCCGCGCGGTCCATCTCCGGCGTCGGGGGAGGGAGGTTCTCCGTCTTCGTGCAGATCCAGCACGACGCATACATGTTGACACGGTCGATGCAAGATCCTGGAGTGCGAGCGCCGACACGCTTGGGAGAGAAGCCATGAGCCTCAAACACCTTGATGTACCAGGGGCTCAGCCCTGACGAGCGCAGAAGCACGCGGCCGCCCGTCTTGAGCGCGCGGTTGAGCTTGGTGATCTGGGCAGCCGCGGCTGAGGAGTCGGGGTCAAACCAGTCCATGCTGTCCATGACGACGGCGACGGTCAGCGTGCTGGGCGCGATGCGGTTGATGACCTCGTCAATCTCATCCGTGTGGATGCGCAGGCCGTCAAAGGCCGTCGGGCGCGAGAGCTTGGCGTGGGCCTTCTCGGCGAGGTAGTCTGGATGGCAGCGGCGGGTGAACTGCCCCGTCATGGAGACCATGTAGTACGGGTTGTTGGTGGCGATGTGGGTTTCCTCGGCGACAGGGTCGAGGGTGTCGATCATGTAGCGCCAGACAGCGTGGGAACGGGTCTTGCGAGAGATGGGGTTAGGACCCTTGACGGCATCGCTCTCGTAGTGATCGTTCTCAAACATGGCAAGTTGGTTCTTGGGGACGCCAAGGGCAGACCAGAGGAAGCTCTCCTGACTGACGACAACCGTGCTGACGAGCTTCGATAGAAGAGCGGGACGGATCTTGGTGTGCCAGATTTCGCGCTGTTCATTCAGTGTCTTGGTGGCGAGGAAGTCTTTCACAGCACCAGCGCAGCCGAATATGCGGGTCAGCCATTTGAAGCAGCGGATAGCGTGGCGAGAGCCGCCGGTGTCGTAGAGACCATAGCCCTTGTTGTTGGTGAAGACGTGGACGTTCTTGAGCCAGTACTGGAAGGCACGGCTAGACAGGTGCGGGGACAGCTTGTTGAGGAGAAGGGTGCGGAAGTCAGGGTGCTTGCCATCGCCGAAGAGTTTCCAGAAGTCCTCATACGGGAGAGCCGTGTAAGATGCTACCTTGAGCTCGAGCAGGTGGTTCTGTGTGGGATTCAGGTCGACGGCGTGGATTCTCGCAGGGCTCTGCATGGCGTAAGAGAGGATGTTGTCACCGGCGCTAGTGATGGCCAGAACAACATCATCAGCACCAAGCTTGAGCAGGCGCTCATCGACCTGCGAGTCCTCCCACGTGAAGGCGTAGATGTATTCGTCGTTGAACTGAGTGTGCTTTTGGAGGCGGTCGTCGTAGTAGATACGCCAATGGTGGTTCTGGTAGAAGAAGGCGGGCAGAGGAACATTGGCAGATAGGTTCTGGATAGCAGCCATGAATGCCTTGGAGCGAATCTCAGGCGCAGCCTTATCGATGGCGCGGGTCAGGGCATCCTTCTGGTTGGTGGGGTACAGGTAGGGGGAGTTGGTTGCAAGTGCGTCGATCTTCTCAATAATCTCGTGAGGAAGACTGGAGGAAGAGAATGGCTTCTTGTGGCAACCGACCCAGATGTAGTAAGGGATGTGGCCGAGTGAAGTGTTCCGAGCGTTGATGTTGAGCATGCTACCGAACTTGTATTCGAGGTAGTCACGGCGGCCGGCCTCGAGGCCGACGCGGTCGAGATCGAACCAGGCACGCCAAAAGGTCCTCAAGAACCAGTTGACGTGGCGCCCGACGAGTCCAGCAGTGTAGTTGCGGAAAGCAAAATCGATCTCGGACTGGACGTAGAAGTCCACGACTCCCATGATACCGTCGGGGGACAGAAGCGAGGTGAGCGACTCGATGACCGAGTAATAGTCGGGCTTTGAACCAAGTCAGTTACAGTGTTGACATGGCAGGTGATTTACAAGACTCACAATCATGGACAGGCTGTACGACATGGTAATGAGATCCGCACGACCATGCTCGTCTTGCTTCTTGGAGAAGTAGCTCATGACAGACGAGTGAGGAGGGATGCGGTTGCTTGGAAGATCATTCTCATAATCCTCCAGGCGAAACTTTCTCGCGTCCTCGCAAACGACCTTGACATTGTTCCAGCCAAGTCGTTCGAAACGCTGTCGAGCAATCTCGCAGAGAGAGGGGGAGAAGTCAACAAGGTAAATGCTGGAAAAGAACTCGGGGACGTTGACGAAGGCGGACATGGCCTCAATATTCCAGCCCGTTCCTCCACCGACCTACGGCAGAGTCAGCTAGTCACTTCGGATACTGGTGTTGCGCAGACTTACATCAACCCAGACGCGCCTCTCCTTTTCTCCCTTCTTTGAGCTCTTGGGGGCCTTCGCCTTCAGCTGAGCCGCGACGAGTGCAAGCATATCCTCTCTGCCTTGCAGGAGGGGCTTCCTGGTAGCATCATAGACGCCGGCCTGCTTCTTGTAGAAGCTTTCGAGGGCGCCCTGTTGGTTGCCCTCCTTGTCGCCATCGTGCGGCTTGATGAAGCAGGAGTAGAAAAAGAGCGAGAAGGATCTCAGCAGGCTGGGAGCCTCGCCGCTCTTTGTGTCGTTTTTGGGAAGAATTTTGGAAAACAACAGGCCGCCAAGGATGACTGCGCCGAGTCCAGCAAAGGTTGTTTTGAAATCCATGTCCAGGGGCATAATGTTACCACCAAGAGAAGCCATGGTATTCTCTCATTTCATCAGGAGCAGAGAGGGTGTGTTGAAGCAAAGCCAAAAGTCAGGACAAGTTGAATTGGCAGAAGAGAGAAGTCTAGAGAAAGAGGAAAGAGGCCAGGGGCATAGCATTCGTGCATTGGGAGCAACGTGAGTGATATATACCCTCCTCTCCATGCATTTACCTATCAAATGGCTACTCGACCAGGCGCATGTATCATCTTTATGGCATTGATGGTTGTAGATTGCGAGACGATACAGTATCGTATACGCAGGCAGGGGCGTCGTAGTCTGAGAGATATGCATCACCGAAATGCTATTCTCGAGAAGTGAAGCAGATTAGACCCCCCGCGGCGCCGTCTAGGACCCTGAGTGAAGCTACCCCACTAACAAGAGCAGCTCAATTGAGCCCAGCCAACCCCGCCAGCTCGTTGTCGAGCTCTAGGGTGAATGCAAGGTGGGATGCCCATGCAAGCGCAGGTGGAGCAGCCCGTGTCGACCAATGGCCAGAGCACATGGGCAAACCACCTGGATGTCAACGCTGCGTCTCGTCAACCGACCTCGTCTGAGCCAACGTGCCTTGCGCCAATCCCTTGTGAGGTCAATGGCACGGGAATCTGCGAAACACACCAGCTTGCCTCTTCCCATCTCGTGGGGTGCTTGTCCCGGTTTGAGTAGCATGGGCGATGTCATCCCCTGATCCCAAGGGTCACAATCCCCCATTTCCTCCTTCAGCGCTGCGGCAGCACCATCGCAGGACGTGCCACGTAGATTGTCTCTCAGAAGATTCGCGTTTATCGCGTAACCAGGAGATTTCTACCTTCAATAGACTGGCTCGGGAGCAATTCAGGAAGCTGGACCTTGAGGAACCTGAGATCGCTGGTGCCGGAAGCTTACATGGATGCGGCTCAGCGTGCGCCATGCGCCTATCTCAATGCTGTCGTGGCTTGCCAATCGACAATATGTGTGTCTGCCTTCTGGATTCTGGACCGGACCGGGTGTGGATGATTGCTTGTTGTAGTGCTTGTGGTGCATGACCACAGTGCTGCGTATCAGCGAGAGCAAAGAGCAAGCCGTCCAGGATCGGGCGGGTAGGACACGATGCCAATAAGAGATCGGCCCCAAAGCACATGGCCCCGTTTGCGCCGCCTGGGGAAATGGAGCGCTAGAGGAGAACTTGCCATCTGTCTGAGGGGATAAATGCCCAGTGGAGCCCTTGTCGACGATCAACGGAAGAGGATCACGACGGCCTGTCCTCAGTCGTAACTTCTTCCCAAATACAAGGCGCAACCCCGACTCTTCCCGACAGGACGACCGTCTCAGAGAAAAAAACTGCCGTCGTAACAGAAAGGCCAGTATCTTTGGAAAGTACGATTGCCGCCTTCGGTGGCATCATACTCGATGCCTCGAAGCTACGACCATATTCATTTCCTCTGACCACGGACAGTCCAACACGGATGACTGAAAGGCTTCAGTAGAGGAGAAGGCATAAAAGCGGACATCATCTCCGAGTAGTAATGATTTAAGAGGAAGAAGCCACTGAGTTGGCCGGGTTGAAACAGTGCAGATCATGGTGAAAAGGCAAGAAGGTTGAGGAGAAGCACCAAAAGGACATGGCCAGCTAATGCTGCACTGTGTGACTTACTAATGAAGCAGATATCTTCGCACAGTAGGCCCGGCCCGCGAACTTATACCTCATAGGATCATGATACCTTGAACTCTTCAACTACCTATTGACCGAGGCGGCAGTCGAAGGCCAGATGTATGGTATCGGGACTTGACGTCTCGGTTCTCCCGTACTGGAAACCTCAGGATGTTGACAGCGCCCACCGATAAAATTGAGCCTCAGCAGCACGTCGGAGACGAAACTGATCTCGCGATCTTCACCTCATCACTTCACATGGTAGCTGGATGTAGAAAACAAACACACGACACCTGCAGCAATAGGCTCTTACCCCGCATTTCTAATGCGATTGCAAGATGACGGCGATCTTGTTCACTACCTCAATTGCCATCTAGCTGTCTTTCATTTGAGATGAGAGGTTCTAGCCCATTGATGAGCAGCGGTTTGAGTCGCACTGATACTTGATCCTTAATAGTTTTGGTTCGAAGGTGTAACGCCCTATATTTGTCTTGGTTCTTTATGTCCGAGAGTGCAGGAGAAGAAACCGACTATTTTTCCTGTGCTAGAGCGACCACTTTTCCTGTAGCTATACTCTAATCACTTTATTACCGTCGCTTCTATTGTTATCGTTGTTATTGTTATAGTTATCCTCGTTCTCGTCCTCGTCCTCATCGTCGCTGTCGCTACTATCGCTTTCGATATGAGTGATCAAGTGCACAGGAAATATAGCCGCGCAGACACAGGTAGATTAGGCGGTCTTCAATAGGGAGTCCATCACTATAGCCAATAGGCGAGCCAAGAAGAGCCTGGATATAACAAAGAATAAGTAAAGTTGAGGGTGAAGCCTCTCGTTCTGGACGAATGCCAAGAGAGTACGCCCATTAAGGCATGGATAGCAAGCGCCTCACCTTTACGCCAATATGGCGCAACTGATCAACCGTACGTCGGCACATTGCATCCAAATGAAGAGAACGACGTGACTTGGCCCCGCATCGTAGACGCCTATCGTGTCCAGTCAGACTTTGGATGCCGGTTTTTTGGCTTGAAGATGCGAATGTCGTCTTCAGCACTTACATGGCCTGGGCCTGCGTCAACACCCCCCGCAGTGTAACACGGGCATACAGCACAATGCCCCCGCCAGGTTCATTGACAAAGAATTCAATTTTTGCCTAGACTGGTGATTGTACACTGGCCATTCCAATTCTAAACCCTGGCGCCCCCAAATCACGTACACATGCCCTCCCCGCGCCCCCTTTCACAGCTTCCAAATAACCGGCCAAAAGCGCCGTCTTCCGTAGCTCTTCTCCCACCATTAATTCTATCGGTGGGGTTTCGCTATCAGGTAATGATTTTTAAACATCAACTCTCACACACTCGAACGCTTCCTCCGACACCTGGTAAGGTACAAGCAAGGCTAACCCGCCCAGATCAAGCCTTCCAGATACGAGCGACAGCCTCGGTGACACCAACGTCACTGGTCTCGAACTCGTAGAGACCGAGACCGACGAGGACGGTCGCGGCATTCAGCGCCCACATGGTGCCCTTGCGGAGCTTGGGGTACGTGCGGGTGGGGACGTAGTCGATGATGATGTTCTGGAAGCCGGTGTGGGAGTGGATGAGGATCAGGGAGCAGAGGATGGCGTCGGCCGTGGGGTTCAGGGAGCCGGCGGCGAAGGGGGTGATGGTGATGGGCACGAGGCCGGCGGCGAGGATGCGGTCGAAGCTCCAGTGGTAGGATCCGTGGGCGGGACTCGGGGGAGGAACGGGGGCAGGGTCGTTAACTGTAGATGTCACGGGTCAGAAGCGCTTCGCGGCGGGCTCAAGGACTTTGATCTTTGTCGTACCTCCACCCTGGACAACCTCTGTGGATAAACGATTAGCAGGCAGTTCTCAAGTACATCAGGCGCATGCAGTTTTGGAACGTACGAGGGCCGACGGGCAGCAAATCTCTCTTGGCGGTGGTGTGGAAGGCGGCGACTCTTGTCGTGTTGTTGACGAACTCCTTCTGGACGGTAGGCTTGAGGAAGGCAGAGCGGGATGCGCCGGTCTTGGCCATCCGGGCAGCCATGGCCGTCTGCCTCAGCAGAGCAGGTCGCACAAACGAAGCCATAATGTGTATGTTGCCGAAACGGATTGCGCTGAGGCTCGTCAATTGGTATTCGGAGTGGCAGGTTGGACGTTCGTTCGTGGACTCGTTGCGTCGAGGGTTTGCTGGACTTGGAATTGGGAGAGAGAATTAGAGTGGATGATGCACTTGACCCGACGCTCTCGATGATGGGATTGCCGAGGAGCTTATTTCGAGTGTGCTGTGATTGGCCAGCTTCTCCCGAACGCTGGAAATGCTCCACGTGATTCGGATCGCGGGCAACGACGGGACCTCTTCGGGGGTCCATCTGAAGAATTGCGGGGATCCGGAGAAACAAAGATGCGGGCAATGTCTTATCGCGATTCCGATACCTGGGGGCGTTAGTCAGCCACGTCAAGCGCAAAACACCCCCTACTCACGTAGGGGGCGAAAAAACAGGGTTTCCACCCAAAAAAGGGGGTTTCTAGCTAGTCGCGTAAAAGTCGCGTTTTTCTCGTTTTGCTACTAAAAAACGTCGTTTTTAAGACTATGCTATGACCTAAAACTATGCTTTTTTTAATTACTTCTTTTAATCCTTGCTACTAGGATACCTCGCTAAAGTGATACTAACTTAACGCCTACTAAATAGGCTATATAGACGTTATATACTGTGCGACGTTAAGCCCTCTACTCTAGCTACTCTAGTAAACCTCTATTTATAGTGCTATTGATTTAAGCTATTACTAGAGACTATAAAGTATTCTATATAGTAGTAAGAAAGTATTTAAAAGCTTTAGAGGCTAATTATAACCTCTCTATACTACTCTAAGAGGGTAGCTAGCTAAAAGTAGTAATAGAAGCTAAAAACTTAGCTTTAGTAGTATTTATAATATAGCTTAATACTACTAGCTTCTTAGTAACCTTAATAATCTTTAAAGAGATAACTAACTTACTTTAGGCTATTTAAAGTATAAACTTTATATTAGACTACTTTATAGTATCTTAAATAGCTAACTACTTAGAGTTCTAAAAAGAATTAAGAATTAAGCTTATTAAGGTTCACTAGAAAGGTATTAAGTTTAACTTAGCGCTAATCTAAAAGTTCTTTAATTAGTATAACGCTATAGCTTAAAAATATAATCTTAGGCTTTCTAAGATATAGAACACTAATAAGTCTAACTACTATATTAGCTACTTTAGTAGCTATATATATATTATTTTACTCTAAAGATAATAAAAGTAAAGTAAACTATAAAAAGTTATTAATCTAGCTAATAGAGAGTTATATACTTTTATTAGTATTAGTAATACTATTAGAAACACTATTCTAGCTTACTTTATCTTTAAGATATAGCTAATTACTATTTAGGCTAATTATAATGTTAATAAAGGTGTTTGCTTTATATAGTTTCTTACTACTTTCTTTAACTAAAAGATTATAATAGATTATATTAAGCACTTTAATATATACTTATTTAAGTACTTAGTAAAGTTCTAGTAATTTAGGTATACTATAGAGTTATAGTTTAGTGTTAATACCTATAGAAGCTACTCTAATTAGCTTAAAATATATAGCGTTATACTAAAGGTTTATGCTAAGTTATATAGAGATATCTTCTAAGAAGAATCTAGTGTAAAACTATATTATTTACTCCTTTTAGATAGCTTCTCTAGGTATATTAGTATAGATCTTATAGAATACTATATTAACTTTAATATTATTATTAGGTTTTTTCTCTCTTACGCTATATATCTACTTCAACTTATAGATATAGAAGTCTTTTAACTATTTAAAAAGACTTACTAGATAGTACTATAAAAGTCTATATAAAGTAGTAACCTCACTTTTATATATAGAGACTTTATTAGTAAGCTTTAGTAGATAATAGATATAGTGTTTACTTAGGCTAATATTATAGTAAAGTTCAAAAAGTTAGGTATCTAGCTAATTAGAGATAATATAATCCTCTCTTAATTAGTTAAATATATATAGTTAGCTTAAGTTAATATATTTAGCTACTTCTTCTACTATTTACTAAATAAAAATAGGTTTAAAAAAGCTATACTATAAGTAGATATAATTAAGCAATATTATACTGCTAAATAGAGCTTTTCTACTTAGAGAAGTTATAAAGTAATTAAAGCTATAATTAGTAAAAATAATCTATACTATAAGAGAGGCTAGAAGTATATTATTAATTAGAATAAGTATATAGAGATATAGTAATATAAATAGCAGACTTAGTAAGATATTAAACTAGCTTACTTATTTATTATAAGTTTAATGTTTATAGAGATTAAAGAGCACTATAAGAAGTAGATAGAGGAGGCTTTATAGAAAAAGCTTAAGTAGCAATATACTACTATGAAAAAAGAGGCTTAGCAGTAAGAAAAAGAATTAAAAGCAAAGTATAATACTAATAAGTATTAACTAATTAATAAATATATAAAGAGATTGAACTTTATACTATAGTTACACTATACTAATAAGTTTAATAACTTTATTCCTTTTAATAAAAAAAACCTATAATAAGTTAAGCTACTTAAGTCTTCTAAGTAGTAGATCGATCTTAACTTTATGCTACTACTAAAAGAAGTATTTAATACTATTAAATACTCTAAAAAGCCTCTCAGCTACTTTAATATTAGAGAGTTATTAGCCTTAAGAGGGTACTACTTTAACAATAGTAACCTAGAGGTCTTTAATAATATTAATAACTTTATTAAAGAAAATAGTAATAGTATTATATTAAGTGTTAATTTAGTTTATAACTTTAGCGATAGTAATAACATTATTAATACTAATAAGCCTAAGTTACTACTGTTACTAGCGCTAGCTTTACTAGCTATACTAGCGCTAGCAGTAGAGCAGTAGACGCCCTATTTCGCTCTATAAGAAGGTCTAATATATTTCTATATTAATAGTACTATAGAGAGTAACCTTCTAATTACACCTCTATTAATATAAGTAGCAAAGAAATAGAAATATATTATTAATAATATAGAAAGTGATAATATAGTTATCTTCTATAGCTTATTAATACTTATACAAGATATATAGATATTATATATATAGCTAGATAGCTCTACTTAAGAGCAATATAATAATACTACTTTTATCACTATATAATGTAGCTAAGGCTGAAAATTATATCATAAAAAGTTATTAATTTAGTGGGTTAATACTGAAAAATGCCACTTTTGGTGATCTGGGTGGAAACCCCCTTTTTTGGGTGGAAACCCTGTTTTTTCGCCCCCTACGTGAGTAGGGGGGCTAGCGTTAGCCTGCGCCGCTTGGACCCCCGGGTAAGGAAATTTTTGGAGCTGGCAGAGGGTCTCGTCGCGCAGCGAAGAGCCAGCCGGGGTGGATGTGGATGTGTCAGTCAATTCCGGGGCGATTGCAGGTTGAACATTCGACATTGGGTCCCCACCAAGTCGGTCTCTTTCGTCCTTTTCAATGTGTTGACAAGTCAAGCGTTCCAAAGCGGCTTACACGACGAATTCGCCTGAACGATGTTGTCGTCATTGGGGCCCCGCCTCCCCGAATTGCGGCGGAACATCTGCAGTCGATGCGCCAGGGTACCGGCGGTGCAATTGTTGCAGAATCAGCAAAGATGGATCACGCAAAAGGTGCTCGAGAAGCGCAAGAATGCGGAACTCGACTGGGAGAACCGCGCTGAACTAATCAAGAAAGGAGAAGTTCCTCACATCTGGGATCTCTTCGAGGAGCGTGGCTTCATCAAGGACGTTGCAGGGTGAGCATCTTGGCGCCCTCTTCCCCCTCAAACCCCTCCAAGGCCGATGGCTAACCCCAGACCCAGACGTACACCACAAGTCAAAGAGCTCTTGCGAACGAAACGGATAGGCGCTTATGTCGGTGTCGACCCGACCGCCCCGTCACTCCACGTCGGCCACCTCCTGCCCTTCATGCCGCTGATGTGGATGTGGCTGCAAGGATATCCTGCGGTATCGCTGGTTGGAGGTGCGACGGGTAGAATAGGCGATCCCACCGGCCGGTTGAAAACGCGCGAGGCTATGGCGAACAGCGAAATATCAGTAAACATCACAAAGATCCACTACCAGATGAAGAAGATATGGGCCAACGTGGAAGCGCTTGCCCAGAAACATGGCATAAAGCTGGACAAATCGGCGAACAGGGCCTTGGTGAACAACAACATGTGGTGGCAGAGTCTTTCAATGTATGAAGTGATGAAGAGACTGGGGCGTTACATGCGGATAGGGCCTATGCTGACCCGCGACACGTAAGTACACATGGTCGCTCTCTATCAGCGGGCTTATTGCTGACTGGGGTAATCAGCGTCAAGAACAAGATGGAAAACGGCGACGGTATGTCTCTCGCAGAGTTCATTTATCCCATGATGCAGGGATGGGACTTTTGGCACCTGTACCAAAAGATGGGTGTCCAGATGCAGATCGGAGGCTCCGACCAGTTCGGCAACATCGTCGCCGGCATCGACGCCGTCAAGACGATCCGCGACTCAGAGGAAAACCCCCTCTTCAAGATGCCCGGTAACTGGAAAGATGACCCTGTCGGCTTCACAGTGCCCCTCCTCACAGACAGCTCCGGCGCCAAGTTTGGCAAGAGCGCCGGCAACGCCGTCTGGCTCGACGGCGTCAACACCAGCCCCTTCGACCTCTACGGCTACTTTGTCAGACGCTCCGACGCCGAGGTCGAGAAGCTCCTCCGCCTCTTCACCTTCATGCCCATCGAGTCGATCCAGAAGACCATGGCCGAGCACGCAGAGGACCCCTCCAAGCGCATCGCCCAGCACACCCTCGCCTTCGAGGTCGTCTTCCTCGTACACGGCCCCTCGGTCGCAGTCCGCGAACAGAACCAGCACAAGTTCATTCACGGCAAAGGTCAAGCCCCCACTGGCGAGGTCACCGAGGGCAAGCAACTCACCCTGAACAACGCCCCGAAGATGGACATGCAGCTGCCGCACGACCTCATCTACAGACAGGGCATTGCCCGCATTCTCTACGCCACAGGCCTGGCCTCCTCCGTCAGCGAGGGCCACCGCATCGCCAAGCAGGGCGCTGCCTACGTCGCCGCGGCCCCGGGCCAGGACATGCGCGGGCTCGTGCCGGGCAACCTGGACTGGACTCCCGTGAAGATGTGGTTCCCCGAAGACGTGCCGAAGTTCCTGATCGACGGCCGCGTCCTCATCCTCCGCAAGGGCAAGCACAACGTGCGCATTATCGAGGTCGTCACCGACTTGCAGTGGGATGAAAGCGGCAAGGAGTACCCCGGCGAGCCCTTCAAGGGCAAGACACGCAAGACGATCCAGAAGTTGCGGGAGATTGCCGAGAGGGATGGAGTGAGGTTGTCCCGCAAGGAGCTGAACCGCATGGTAGCGGAGAGGCTGGCCGAGGAGGAGACGGAGATTGCCGTTGTGAACAATCCGGACATCAGATTTCCTACGAAGAGCGAGCGCCAAAAGGTGCGGGACGAGCTGATGAAGGCCAAATAGAAAGAGTTGACTGGAGCTCTAGAAGTCACGATACCATGTACAATGCCTGTACACTGACATGTATAACACGCTAAATAAAATGTAAAAATACCATTCCCATCATGAATTCCAAATCAGATACCTCAACGATAGAACACCGTCAAATCCCCGCTCGGCACCGGCAGAGCTTTGAGCTTCTCCATGATCTCCGCATCCGTCAGGTTGTTCTCCGTGATGATCTGGTCAAACGTGTGGCACCCGTCCGTATACTTCTGCAACGGATCGCCGCCGGCCTTGGGCCTCGCCTGTCCCGTCGCCAGCGCCGCCAGGTACTGCTTCGAGACGACATACTTGTGCGCACGGTAAAGACACCCCTTGATTACGCCAAACTGCACCAGCCGCCGCACATCCACGTACCGCAACACGTCGAACCCGGCCTCCTGGTGTCCGCGCAGCCACTCCATCACGCTCTTGCCCACGCAGAAGCTCGTCATCAGCTTGATCAGCATGAAGTTGCTGATGCGCTGCCGGGCGTGGATGCACACGTACGCCGCGCACTCGTCGACGATGCCGTCGCGGTCCGCGACGAAGTCGTGGATCCCCGGCCGCGGCGCGTAGCACGACCCGAAGAAGAACATGTCCAGCAGCAGCACGGTGTCGTAGTAGAGCAGGTGGCGCAGCGCGAGCTTGGCGAGGTCCAGCGACACGTCGGCGGCCCAGGCGATGCGCCGCACGTCGTTGACGCCGTCAATGTGCGCGACCACCTTTTGCATCGTCAGGTCCCACGTCGGGTCGACGATCTCGGCGAACTTCATCTTGGCGACCGGTACGTGCCAGCCCTTTACCTGCGGCGGGGTGGCGTGGTGCGGGAAGAGCTTCATGTTGATTGTGTTGGCGTCGTCTTGCGGGGGGCAGTGTCAGTAGACCAGCAACGACTCGCTTCGGAAGAAGATATGAGCAACTCACCGACGGGAATCATGCACTCGCCGTAATTATTCAGATCCTCCTTGACAATCTCCAAGAGCGTCTCAATGGGTCTGCGCTCCCCTCCCCCGGAGCCCTCCTGGCTCAGATACTCGTTCTGCTTCTCCATCTCCTTGAACGTGACCGCGAGCCGCCGCACCACCGGCTCATACGGCGCCTGGTCCGCATCGACATCCAGCACGATGCCAAAGTTGAAGATGAACTCGTTGCGCTGGTACTTCTCATGCGGGATCAGCACCGGGAACCCCAGGACGGCGTACTTGCCCTCCGGGTCCTGCACCGTCATGTAGCGATTGAAGAAGGCCTTGCGCGGCATGATGTACTCCTGCATCACATCCCAGTCGATGAGCGGCGGCTTCGTCGCGCCGGGCGCGGATGTGATGCATCCCGGCGGTGACTGAGCCACAATGTGCGGGCCTATCGAGTGGCAGATGGTCAGCGGCAAGATGTAGGTGAGGGACGTGGTTGATGAGGCTCTAGGCGATGATTTGGGTCTGAGGAGATCCATCACTTACCCTCCTTGGGCAGAAACCTTGCATAGAAAATGCCCTGAATCATTCTTGCTACATTTTCAGATGAAAAACATTCGTCGTTGTTCTCTGTAGAATCCCAGCTGTATTAGCGGGATGACCGATGAGTTGATGGAGGAAACTTAGTCTCGTTGAGGTGCACGTTTTCTGAGCTATGTGATGTGGACTAGGTAATCGCCCCATCAGAGCTGCCTTATCCACGAATGTCACTTCAGTCATCATGCCGACCCCAAAACTAAATGATATAGCAATATCACGAATCAGGTTAAGTGAATCGCACTGAATGATAATTTTATTTGTCAATGTGAAAACACGAGGAACTACTATTACAGCAATCCTCACTCCAAGCCGTCCGTGTAGAAACGTAAAGCGAACAGTCATAAACGTCGTGCCTGGTCAATTTCCTGTCTCCTCGAAAATGCCAGTACTAAGGCCCAAGGCAACTAGGTAGGGTATGTGCTTCTCCCTTTCAAAAGGCCTATCAACCATTAAAGCGTGTCCTCTTGCGACGCTCTCCTAGCCAAATGGCACGACCTCCCTGCTTTCCCCCGAATAACATGCCTCCACAGTCATTAAGAGCTGAGAAGATGCTCAATCGCACCCTGCACACTGCCGCCGCTCCTTCTCAGAGCTGCCACGTTTCTATCAAAGTCGAAAAAGCCCATGTCGTTGAGCTGGCGCAGCTGCTCAGCGTAGCGCTCTTCGGGAGGACGGTTGTCCGGGGGAGCAGGAGAGCCACCTGCGCCTGCGCCGCCTGCACCACCAAGTCCCCACATGTTCATCATCTGCTGCATCATCTCGGGGTTGATCTGGCCAAACGGAGAGGCGAAGGGGTTCGCCGGTGTCTGTCCCTGGCCTTGACCCTGACCTTGGCCCTGACCCGCGTAGGGAGGGGGCGCGAAAAGGGCAGCAAAGGGGTTGGCCGGAGGCGGGCTCGTGGTGTTGCCGCCTTGCGTACCCTGAGCATTTGCTGTAGCTCCAGCAGTGGCTCCGGTTGTGTTCTGCTCGCCCGTCGTGGTGCCTGCAGCACCGGCGGCTCCGGCTCCAGCTCCCGCGCCTTGGTGAGGAGGCGCAAACGGGCTACCAGGGCCAAACAGCGCACTGAGATCACCCAATCCTTCCATACCGCCACCCATGGGAGGCATACCAGGGAAGCCTGGGAAGCCAGCGAATGGATTGGTCTGGGCGTTTCCTTGCTGGCCAGCGGCCGCAGCTTCAGCCGGGGTGGTGTCGGTGGCGCCGGGTGCTGGGAAGGCCGTGTTGCCACCTCCTCCGGCCATGCTGCGTTGCATTCTCATTACGTTACGGAGCATGTCCGGGTTCGTCATCATCTGGCGCATAAAAGGTGACTGAATGATCTCGCGGGCATTAGGAACGTTGCGTAGATGAGGATTGCTCTGAATCATATAGTTAATGAAGTCGGGGTTGTCGAGGGCCGCATTCATCGTCTGGAGCATCGAAGGATCGGCCAGCATCTGGGCCAGCTGGTCGTCGGATGGCGGGGCGCCCATCTGAAGCGATAATATTAGCTCATGCAACGGGGTGTTGGATTGTAAGATTGGGTAGGTAAGGACTTACACCTCCATCGGCTCCGAAAGTCTCGCGGCTGGGCAGGTTGATATGACCGGCGTACCTGGCTCCTGTGAGGCCGGCGAGAAGGTTATTGGCGGTACCGGCCTGCATGTTGGTAGGAACAGCAGGAGCGGCGGGTGCGGAGGGGGAAGCGGCCGGCTGAGGCGCGGGGTTGCTGGCGGCGCTCTTGACCATGTGGATAGTGTTGTTAGGCTTGATCTTGTAGGTGGCGAGGCTATCGTCGTTCTTCATGACGCGGCCAGAGTAGATGAGGCGCTGGCGCTCAACGGGGACCTTCTCAAAGTCGTCGCCGGCCAGCTTGGTCTTGAGGTCGAGCACGGTGGCCGACTCGGGCATGGTGATGACGTGGTTGCTATCCTGGCCCGTCTTCACCTTGAAGGTGACCTGGGCATCATTGGTGCCCTCTGCGTTGTCGGCCATGGCCTTGTCCAGTGTCGATGCTGCGTAGATGAAGCTTGTGTGTTGTTGGATGTATGCTAGGTATTTCGAGTTCGGGGTATCGCGAATGCAATGACGATGTGGCTGCTCGTGGATGAGCAAGTCGCGGAGAGGTAGAGAGGCAAAGAAAAGGGTGGAAGAAAGATGAGAGGAAGGATGGCCAACGAAGAAGGAGCTGTTGGAATCTCGGAGAATAGACAGCAAGGTGGGTAGACGAGGTTCGTGAAGCCGGACAGAGGTAGAGGTAGGAGGAAGAGGATCAGTTATTAGGCAGTCAAAGGTAGGTGGCCGGACGGTCGGTAGCTGCGGTCGCAGATTGGACGTCAGTGGTTGGTGACGGTGGATTGGACACTTGCACTCGCAGTGTGGGCTGGAGCCGAAGAGGGGCAACACTGGTCCAGTGGACAGTGGGCGCTGTGCGGTGCAGCGTTCGCCAGTGGGAAGCTCACGAATTGGGTGCTCTTTGCCGCAGCACGCTAACGCTGGTGGGGCGGGAGTGCCAGGGTTGGCTCGGTCAGGGTTCCAGTGCGACAGGTGCATTCGGGTGGGCCAATGGCGCTGTGGTTCCGCGATCTGGACCGTCTGCTGCTGCTGCTGTTCCCGTCCATCCGCTGTCCGCGTTGCAGCAACACACAGACTCGACTGAGGGACTGTGAACATACCATTCTCTTTATCTCTTCCATGCTTACCCGTTGGAGGCTTTGCATTGCAGATCAGCCCGAACAGAACTCTTGCAACTCGTCAGTCGCATCTGTCAATGGTCATTGAGTTTGTCGCAATAGGGGCCCCAGATTCGCTACCACGATACCTCTACTCAGGTACCTTATCCAGGGTCGAACAGGCAGGCAGTGAACACCCCTAGCTCCAACTAAAAGCAGCCTAAGGGTGCTTCAGAGTCATCGTTTCCATCGTCATCCATGGCCTTCCACATCGATTTTGTATTCAATTTTGATGGTCATGTAAGAATGCCATCTGATGCCAAATATCACCAGCATGTGGCCGCGTTTTTTATTCTTCCTCTGATCTAACTGAGGTATCTCAAGCGAATTAACCTGGGAAGCTGGTTCTTGACCGACATCTCGTGAACTACAGCACCCGATTGACATTCATTTTATCTGTCCATAACAGCACTGTTCCGACACGTCGTGTGCGAATCTGCATCTCGTCAACACCATGCCGTGACACACTAGCCACGAATTCATCACCGTCGTCGCCACACGCCACGGCTGGTGCAGTAGCAGATATGACGCCAACACAACAGCGGCAACGTGGCAAGTGTGGCTCGAGCCCCAGCTTTCTCCCCCGGAATTCAGACACCGACCCACCGATTATGCCTCGGCTCTCCCCCCCCTCGGCGTCTCTGAGACCGTCCGTCTGGGGTAGCAACCAGCTGGGTGTAAGCTCCGAGAGATTGCACGAAATCACATCTTAAGCTTTGAACCTCCTCGTATTCTTCCTCCGTAGACATCTCCAGCTCATCCGGTTACCTCTTCAGTAAAAACACAACTTTGTACACCGTCAACTAAGTTTCATTCGAACCTCCCTCCTTTCCCTGTGCCCTTAAGTAGCCGATCTAGATCACTAAGATCCATCACAATGCGCGGCATCCAAATCAAGGAATATGTCAAGGTACGCTCACCGACGCAGACACAGCTCACATGAATAATCGAGAAAACTCACACGCTCGATTCAACAGTCTCCCAAGGAGCTCCGTGTAACAGAACTCCCGGAGCCCGTTCCCAAAAAGGACAATGAATACCTCATCCAAGTCCACGCCACCGCCGCAAACTTCTTCGATATCCTCCAGATCCAAGGCAAATACCAAACCCAGCCCCGTAAGTTACCCTGCCGTCTCATCCATAAACCTCCCATCTCACACCCAACCCAGCATTTCCGTGGACCTCCGGCTGCGAATTCGCCGGCACGGTCCTAAAAGCCCCGGCCAAGGCCAAATTCCCCGTCGGCGCCCGCGTCTTCGGCGCAACACAAGGCGCCTTCGCCGAGAAGTGCGTCGCCCGCGAGACGGAGCTCCTCCCCGTGCCGGACGGCTGGTCCTTCCAGGAGGCCGCCGGCCTTTTCATCACCGCCCCGACCTCCTATGGCGCCCTCGTCGTCCGCGCCGGCATCAAGCCCGGCGACATCGTCCTCGTCCATGCCGCCGCTGGCGGCGTCGGCCTGGCCGCCGTCCAGGTCGCAAAGGCCTTCGGTGCCACCGTCATCGCCACGGCCTCCACCCCGCGCAAGCTCGACGTCGCCAAGTCTTTCGGCGCCGACCACGTCGTCGACTACCGCGATCCCGAGTGGCCCGCGCAGGTGAAGAAGCTCACCCCGGGCGGGCGCGGTGTCGACATTGTCTACGACCCCGTTGGCATGGTCGACGCCAGCACAAAGTGTACCGCGTGGAACGGCCGCATCCTCATCATCGGTTTCGCGGCTGGCAAGATTGAAAAGGTCGCTATGAACAAGGTTCTCCTGAAGAACATCAGTCTTGTGGGCATCTTCTGGGGCCAATACGCCGTGAGAGAGAAGGAGACTGTGGTCAAGGTCTGGGAGGGAATCATGAAGCTCGTCGCCGAGGGCAAGCTGCGCGGCACAGAATTCACAGACGAAGAGTTCGTTGGACTCGACCGTATTCCGGATGCCTTGATAGCTCTGGGTAGTAGAAGCACGTGGGGCAAGGTCGTCGTGAGGGTTCCCCAGGACGGCCAGAGTAAGTTGTAGAGCGGCGAGCGGACAATTGCAACAACGCGGGATATTACAGACTTTTAGAAATCAACTTGGGTACCTTTGCACTTGTGGTATATTCTCTTGTTTAGGCTTCCACTCATTGGAAGCTAGCGTACGCCCCCTCTATCTCTTTGTGTTCATGCATTCGTAATCATCCCTTCCCATGTGTCCGATTCGCAACCCGAAAACAAGCGAACAAATATTGCCGCCCTCTCTATGCACTTCCCGTCACCTGGGTCAAACTCCAGAACTTCTGCAGTACGTCCTTATCCACATTGATGGCCCACTCCTGCTCGAATTGCTGTTCGCCTCCTGAGCGCTGGACCACATCTTGAAGGCGCTCCTTGACAAAGTACATGGCGTTGACCGTGTGAATGGGGTCTTTTTGGGTCCATTCCGTCTCCTTCAGGCTTTTCGGCGTCTCATAATCATTGGGCTCCATCTCTGACCAAATCAGAGAGTCGGTCCCATCCGTCAAGCCGTCCTGAAGTTCGGAAATGGTGCCTGTCCATAGTGTGAAGTAGTCCTGAAGCTTGGCCAGAGCCAAGTTCTGCATGGGTTGAGGAAGTTCCAGGAGACGCGTCAGAGCTAGAAGGGACAACTTCTGTCGCTCAAGATGATCAACACCATCGAGATGGAAAAACCACTCCCCGCTCAGCCAGGCCCAGACGTGTTCCACGGGCCCAAACGATGACAGCATCGTGACGAAGAGCGCCGGATCGGCAATAATCAGTCGAGAAAGGATCGCAAAGTAGTCGCGCTCTGTTATAGTGCTCAACTTGCTAACCTTCTTGTTCGGTCCAGTGGTTTGGTTGGCCTCCCAGGCATTGTGAAGGTTCTCCAAGATCTTTTTGAGGAATCCAGTCTCCAGCATATCTTGGATAATGACCGACGTGCCATTGGTTCCGCCCAGCTCAGACGCAGCACGAATCATATATTCGATGCAGACTGTGCCCTGTCGAACCTGTTCCCGACTCTTGGAGTCGAGGACCCCGGATAAAGCCTGCAAAAATGGCCGTCGCAGCCTGTCCTCGAGGGCCGCCTGTGTACCCAAAAGAATATAAGACTCAACGACCGAAAGGGCTACTGCCGCGGTCTCAGTCTGGTACTCCAGAAGAGGCAGGGAAAGCTCTGCTATGCTCATAATGTCAGCAGAGACAGGAGGGTTGCTCTGCATCAAAACCGAGTTCCACAGATCTAGAACTTCGTCAATCAAATATGTGTGGAGATCAGAGCCAGTCTTTGCTGCCTCTGACAATAGAGGGACCATCAAGTGCTGATATCTCTGAGAATCACTGCCCATAGACATGACTAAGGCGGCGAAGATGGCAATGATGGCTTGCTTGATCATGTACTCCTCTGTTCCAGAGTTCTCCCAGATGCTTGGAAGACTAGACATGATGAAATCTCCAAACTGGGAAACATGATGCTCCAGTCTCGTCACCAGAATGCGCATGGACTCCAAAACAGCCAGCTTCGTCTCGTCGATGTCAACATTCTGAAGCAGTTGAAGAAGCTCATTCAGTACATCGGCGGCATAAGGGAGGAAAGCTTCCGCGCTGAAAGCAAGCTCATCCACGATCCATCGAAGTTGACGCGCGGCGGTAATACGAACGACGACATCGTTTGTAGCATCGGAAGGATTAAGGAAATGACGGAACATTTCGTAGATTAGTGGTCTGCTACCATCAGCGATTTTGACAGTGACCCATTGGCTGACCATGATCGCGATTCGGCGGCGGAGGACTTTGTAAAGAGGTCCTTGCTGCTGGGCATCCTGAACAACAGTAGAAACCAGTAAGGCATCAAAGTCGAAGTGATTGGCAACGTTCGGTGCGGCCAAGCCCAAAGCAGTGTACACTGCCTCCTTGGTAGCGATATCTGCTTGTGGGTTTGTCGCAGTCTCAAAGTAGGAAAGGAGGGGGGGTATCATGAGTTGCTTGAAGTTGACGAGAAGGTCCAAGAAGAGTTTCTCGGCACAGGGGCGCACCTCCCATTCGTACGCATTGCCTTCACTCTGCTCTTGTTGCTCCCATTCCTCTGGCTCTTCTTCCCAGGCGTCCAGATCCGCTTTCCGGAAAACAAAGAGATGTGTGATGATAATGTTTGCCATTTGAACCACGAAGTCGTCCTTGAGAAGCTCCTGCTTGATGAGGGCCACAGCATCGTTCTCGTCCTTCTTGGCCTCTGTGCTCTTGTACTTGAAGGTTTGCTTTGGGTAGAACGCTATCCTCAAACATGATCTCATCAAGAGCAGGGCTCTAAGCGCGAGCCTCTCCAGCAAGGGGCCCTCCACCTTGGACTTTGACTCTGATTGTCCAGAGTCACCGGATGACTGGCGAATTCCCCCCGACTTCTCGAAGACTTCGGCAAATTTGGCAACCAGGTCCCAGTATGCGTGTACAAGGGGTAGAGAGTTAGGAAGAACAGCGAAGCTGGCAGGGTGTGACTCGGACATGTCGATGTGAAGCTTGGTAAACTGCAAGAGGTGCTTTCCTACGGTATCTTGGTAAGGGGCCGGTACGTGAGAGTCGTGGCTCACAAAACCGAGGAACTGGCCGAAATGGTTTTGTGACACAGTCCAAAACTGCTGAACCGTCTTGTCGTTATGCGGTGACTCGTAGCCAACAACGAGCAGGCGGCGCAGTATCTTGAGAGAAATCAGGCTGATGAGCATGGCCAAGTCGGCCTCATCTTCGTCGCCACGTCCGTTTGTGAGGAATCCCATCCAGACTGCCGACTTCTCCGTGTAAACTTCTCCAAGCAAGTACACAATTTCAGGAGTGACGGATTGGAGTGCCGTTTGCGATCTCCGCAGACGAGCAGTGCCCAGTTCCTTGACAACGCGGAGCAGGATCTGCAGAGAACCGTGCAAATGTTGTTGATTGCCATCCTTGGAGCCTCTGACAAGACCAATAATGTTGGACAGGGCATCCGGCCAGTGTTGAGGGTAGTCAATTCTAATGACCTTGGCGGTAACCAAAGAGTTGTGCAGCGACAGGCCCTTCTCCTCCTCTTCCAGTGTACCCTGGAACAAGCGTTGTCGAATGAGATTCTTTTCCTCGGGATCCAAGCCGCCTTTGATATTTGAGAGCAGACGCCAGCACTTGTCGATGCCGTTCTTGAGCTGGATCACGGCCAGGAATCGGATGTCGAAGGGAAGGGACTTGTCCAGGAAGATGGTCTGCGGTAAGGAACATTAGCTTATGGTGCCAAGTCAGAGAAGCTGATTGGGGAAGCTACTTACCTGCAAGGAGGAGAAATAACCCTTCTCGGTTTCCCACGATGTGAGCTGCTGGCCAGCGGCCTGTCTACGGGCATAGTCGGTCGAGGTCGCAGACTCGAGGGCTCTGCAGAGCTCCTGCAGGCTGAGAGGGTTGGCATCGCCGGGCACCTCAATAGCGAAGCTCATCGTTGCGGTCTTCCTGGTGAGCGACCAAGACGTCGGTACCGGTTTCGTTGGTCCCAAAGAGGTCGACGTAATGACGTTCGAATCGGAAGGAGGTTATCGTATGGAAAAGGCGGCGGGGAGGCGGTAGGAAATTTAGGCACGCCAGGCGTTATCGCCTGTGGCGGGGCAACTCACTAACTGGCGCGTTGGGACACTCTCACAGTTAGGTTCCGGGTTGGCACAGGGCGCCCATCGCGGGGTAGTGGGGCGCTGAAGAAACGGTGCACTGTGCAAATGGAAACGGCAAGCAGCCCAGGATCACCACACCTCAAAAGGGAAAGAAGGACGACGTGAGGCAAACCTGCGCGCTTTACTTTGCTTGCCTAAGGTAGGTGCCTGGGGTAGTTAGAAACTTGGGTACATACCTTATAGGTACAAAAAGAAGGTTTCTTCGGCTGATATTGAATGTAATTTCCTGTCCTATCGTCACTGACTTCCAGAAGCAGCATTTCGAGCATGGGCCTAGCTGCTTGAGCATGGGCGGGAGGAAGCATGTGCCACACTACCTCTTCAATTGCTGGATCTTGCATCACCTACCTTACCTTTTCTGTGCCTGAAAACCCTCGCCAAGCAGCTCGCCGAGGTCAGACCAATTTGCTCTTCGGCTGATATCCGGCCGCATTGTCAGACACTACCCCCTGTTGCGCATTCCCTGATACAGCAAGAATGTTTGTTGCGATTTATTAAACATGTATTTCCCTAATGACTATGAAGAGCAAACTCCTAATTGTTTTTATTTCTGTGGTATATATAGGCAAGCTATAACTCCTCTTCCTGTCGGGTTTGAAATATCAGACTGTAGCAATCGCAAAAAGCTTGGATTGCTCGACGTTGACAAAAACCGCTTTTTCCTTCATGAAACAAACATTGAACATGATAAATCGAAGAAAATACAACACAACATGTGAAAATCTCCCCTTCTTTCGTAGTCGCCAAGCCGACCTTCTCTTAGACTTGAAATGTTCCAGTCAAGCCCGTACTCCAGTGGAGCACTTCGTCCGCTGTCCGTGGTTCGGAAAAAGCGAACATACTAGGCTCTTCCGCATTCCCCGAAGATGTCATGTCGTTGATGAAGGCATCTAGACACGGGTCAAAGTGCGGGACCATATTACGGTGGCTCGTGGCGTCCATGTCTCTCAGCAAGTCATTCACCTCGTTACCAATGTTCTTCGCAATGGGCCACATCTCTCCGGCAACCTTCAAGACGCCCAAAAGGAGGTCAAGCTTCTCTCGCAAGGCGGGCGACTGGACTGCCCCATACATCTTTGCGTCGAGTAGGGGCAGCGCAGCCCCTCGTAGTCCGATTATGCATGCCGGACTGTACTTGGCTGGAGGCAGCGAAAAGTTGAACAAGCCGATAGTTGAAAGTCCTGCTTGGAGCGCTGTCGAGCACTCGAGCCACTGGTATGGTGCAGTGTGAGATACTGGATTCCGAGACGGTGGTGATTCGCGTGTCTTGAAGAGCGGACCAAGACTCAAGAGATCTCGGATACCGAGATCAAAGGCTCCGAGGGGCAGCTGCATTCTTATTCTCAAACTGAAACCATTACGTCAGGAGCCTGGACCAGAAGCAGATAAGGGTCAGTCACATACCTGTGAGCGTAGGCCATTGCATGGAAGAATATCATATCTACCGCGCCACCAGAATCGACCAACTGTTGCTTCCACTTGGGCAAACTGATCAGCCATCCGACCAGTCTGGAATCGGCTCGGTCGACGGTATTTGCTAATAATTCACGAGGCAGCGTAGACATTGGGAGAATCAACTCCCCACAAAGCCGGCAGAGGTCGATCAAGTAAGTCCACGAGGAATAGCTTCTATCGTCCATGGGATCCCTGTCGTCGTACTGTGCCAGAGATATGGGTTGTGGTATTTCCTTTTCGCAGTCAGCTTCGCGTACCAGAGAAAGGTAACAGTCCACTTACTCCTGACTGATACTCCCATTCTTCGCAAGGCAGTCCCGTGGTTGCCACGACCCCAAGGAGGGTGAAACTCAGCAAGCCCTCGCGCATCGCTCGCATGTTGCCATGAAAATAGAGTGCCCAATATGTTCTGCGGAAGCTTTCGGCCATGAATAGATCTGGCTCGGCATCTGCAAATGCCCTCTCGTGCATTCCAAGGTCAAGTGCCATCTGAACCGCCGCATCCATCCAGCCGTTGCTTAAATCCACTCGGTTCTCTCCAAAGGCCGCCACGCTTAGGACGAGAAGCCCCTGGACCGTCCAAGGAGTCATTGGGAGCCCTCCGCTAGCCAGACTGAACGCTTTCTCCCTCAACTCTTCCGAAGAGATGGCTCTAGAAAAGAGAGATCCCACATAGGTGATGCAGCTGGCGAGGAAGTGAAAGGACTGAGGGTCAGACCGGATATGGCTTAGGAGCTGGGGCTTGGGTAGAAGCCACGAGTGTGTGTCGTGGAAGTTGGTGAAATAGAGGTCGAACAAGAATGAAGTTGGCGAGGCCGTCCGAG
The DNA here is from genome assembly GCA_020226115.1 of Colletotrichum viniferum. NCBI lineage: Eukaryota > Fungi > Ascomycota > Sordariomycetes > Glomerellales > Glomerellaceae > Colletotrichum > Colletotrichum viniferum. The sequence goes on from JAGFBE010000008.1 coordinate 2,162,257, forward strand.
GGTCGGGGAATTGTGCCTTGTTCAGCGACCAACCTCCTGGTAGCCTGTCGACGACTTTGATGGGAAAGTCAAAGTTGGCCAGTTCTGGAGAGGGAAATGATGTCGCGGTCTCCGATGGAGCTGAAGGGGGTCCAATGGGATCGTTGATAAGGCTTCGCTTTTTGGGATCTCGAATGCCTCTCCTGGACTTGGCATAGTAACACGTCTTTTCCTCCAAGCGGCATCGAAGGCAAGCAGGCAAAGCTGAGTCGCACTTAACATGCTTGGACCTGCATGGAACACAGGCCAATGATGCTCGAATGGTGGCCTTGGACCTCGTAGCGCCGGCACGCGGTTGGAAATCCGTCATGCCACTGGCTGACCCCGGGCTGGATGTCGTCTCGGATTCCATCTTGTGTACCGCGAGCCTGGCCACAGCTTGTTCTTCGTAGGTAGGATCAAAGAAAGAAGAAGTTGATTGTTCTGGAGCGTTCGATGGCCTCGTGATGATCAGAAGTCGAGCGGCGAGGGTTGGCGTTGTTTATGTAACTCGTAGGATGATGAAGACGACGGCAGGTGCGTCGTGGAGCACTCTCAACCCTGGTCAACTCGGCCGGATGCCTCAATGTTACGTTTTTCCATTAAACGGTTCTGGCAGGTAAGCAATGCAGTGACGCAAGAGCAAAACGGGCAAAGGTGTGAGTGCCTGAGTAAAGTCGGTATGAGCAGCACCGACTGCTGCGGGAGGCCCATGTCCGCCGCCACTCCGCACATGTTGAGAGCCTGGTCAGGCATTATTCCCTCGCCTGGATGGGGTTTGAAGGACGAAATGGCGTGGATATGAGTCTTTGAGCCATAGAGTGAAAAATAGAAGCAGCTTGGTAAGCTTCTGTCGAGGGTCCGTATTGGGGCTGGGTTACGTCGAGGCTGGTCCAACAACACCACCACGCTCCGGTTGATTGGACAAATAACGTTAGGATGTACACCTGGTTGAAACGGGTCTTAGTTATCCTGCACGTGTAGCACTTGCTAATCAGCCTGCTGCACGTTGCCTAGGCTGAGCCTTCCCGCTTTTCCCGTCAGCCCTAAGAGCTGGCTCAAAGTCATGTCTGGCCGAGTATTGGATTCCGATTCATTCTCCAAGACGCTGGAGCGCGTGAAATTTCCATGGTACCTGAAGCTCACGATATTGTGTTCAAGAAGGATGGGCTTGAAATAGCCAACAACCGTTTGATACATGATGGATGTAGGAACGGGGAAATTTGCGTGATACCAAGGAGAACCCAACTTTGGGACGGACTTCCCGTGCTGTCAGCTGGCGCAGACGCCTGGCAGAGCTCCGAACCTCCTCGGGGGCTGTAATCAGAGCATTCCCTGCTGCCAGGCTTGCTCGCTCATGATCCAAATTGTGACTGAGTAACGTTACCTCATCGTGGGAATTCCATGAAGCAAACATGCGCCACGATTCAGCCAAGGGTATCGCTTAAGTCCGATAGCTAGATCAACCATCATGCTCAAGAAGCGGGATAATGAAGATTCCAGAGCAAAGGGCGGGGACCAAAGAACGCCACGCTTCTGCACCGGAAGACAGGTCATACGAGCCGGCGCAGCCATAACAGCTCTTTTGCAAAGCCATCCCGACTTTTGGGACCGGGGGAAAGGGTTTCGACATAAGCTTGACTTAGATTCTCATCTTGATGACCGGGCAATGGCCAATCAGGGGGACGAGTAGATGTGATCTGGGCTGCGGTCAGTTCTTAAAGTCAGCAACGTATTGGTGGTTGCGTAGAGGGTGCTTCCTGTCTGGGTGTAGCTGCAGGCTCTGGCATGCCGGTAGGTCAAGGTAGCGAATCGTCGTTCGAGTATCGCTTGGAGTGCATAGGCCCGACAAGCAGCGGTGACGATAGAGACAAGAAGAAGGGAACAAGCATCAGAATGGGGACTGGCGTGTGCGGCCATATCCGAAGCAGGGAGCCTAGAGGGCGCTGGAGGTCGCGTTGAGTTCGTCCCAAGCAATCAGAGTTGACGCTTCCCGCCGGGATGAGGCCGGGACCTCGCTTGTCGAGGTGACACACCATCTGAGGTAAGCTGGTTCACCCGCAGTGTTGATGCAGAGTGCAATGCATGACAGATATGGTTTGTAAGATGGTCGCCGACGTCCCCAAAAGTAGTTTTGACGCCGTGACTATGATGTGGTAATATTAAGGTCGGGCAAGCCACAACAGGGGACCTGCAGGGCGGACGGAGGTTTGGTCGGTATTCAGACTCGAATATCGGGGTCTTTGATAACGGACAGTCAGTGGAGAGCCGATGGAGGCATTCGTACCCGGCGCAACGTGGAGATCTTTGCAGGGAGCAGTAAGGTAGGTGCAAAGGGTGGCCCGGGCGCCCCGGTACGTCAGATGCTCCGCCGGCCGACATTTCGGCCCAGGCCACCGCCTGTCCCCCAGCATTGTTGCCCGCGGCAGTGGACTGGCCTACTGCGAGTCGCTCGCTGGAACGGCGGACCTCGGCTCATTTTCCGACACCCATCCAACTTCCCACCCCCCCCCGTCGTCTTCGACAACCTGGGCAAGAGGTGTGATGCTCAGCAATTTGCATCTCGCCTGCACACTCCACCGCCCAATGCCGCCCAGATGACATCGACCAACTTTGCGCAAGCGCAGCAGCGCCTGGCAGCCCGACGACAAGCCCGCGAAGCAGAGAACGCCGCCCGAATCGCCGCGCAACACGAATCATCACGAGCACGCGCCCAGATTGACCGGCTGCCCTTCCCATTTAGCCGACTCGGATCAGCATGGGACGCCATCTCCTCCCAGGACGGTACGCGTCCGGCATTCAGAGTCGGACAGGTCGACGCCGAATTATTAGACGACGAGTTGCTGGAACTCCTGCGCGGTCAGGTTGGTGATGCGCTCAAATACTTTGCCGGCGGCCACCTGAAAGACGACTGGTCAGCTGAGATTCTCTTGGCACTGCGCGCGGTGCTATTCAAGCTCACCGTGTGGGATCACGATGCGACCTATGGTGCAGCGTTGCAGAACCTGAAATATACCGACGCGCGCAAGGACGGCTCTGTTTTGGTGGCGCCCTCCAGATGGCAAAAGTCCCTCTACGGACTGGCGACTGTCTTTGGAAGATACGGCTGGGACAAATGGGAGAACTGGCTGCTGGAGCATGACGAGGGATATGGTGATCCCAATCCACGCCTCCAGCGACTGTCGCGCATCACATCGAGAATCACCACCATACACGCGGGAGCAGCCTTCGTCTCCTTCCTGGTTTTCCTCCTGCAGGGGAGATATCGCACCCTCTTGGACAGAATACTACGTATGCGCCTCGCCCCACCAACAAGCCAGGTGAGCCGTGAGGTGTCTTTCGAATACCTCAATCGGCAACTCGTCTGGCATGCCTTCACCGAGTTTCTTTTGTTTGTTCTCCCACTTATCGGCATCAATCGATGGAGGAGATGGATATCACGAACGTGGCGCAAGACAAAATCAATCATGACGACTAGCGGAGACGAAGAAAAGTCGGCCAACGGAGAGTGCGGCTTTCTGCCGGAGCGCACTTGCGCCATCTGCTACCAGGACCAGAACGCTCTGGCAACTACGGAGACCGAGATCATGGCGGCTGCGGCCTCGAGCGGTGTCATTGGATCGGCCCAAACAGATATTACGAACCCATACGAGACTATTCCTTGCGGTTGCATATACTGCTTCGTCTGTCTCGCGACCCGGCTGGAGCGAGAGGAGGGCGAGGGTTGGACCTGTCTCAGGTGTGGTGAGCTGGTCAAACAATGCAAACCCTGGAGTGGTGATGTTTTGGAGCCACCGAAGAAATCGCCGACTTCCAAGGTTGTGGCCTTTTCAGAAGACTCCAAGGATGCTGAAGTTGAGGCCGAGGTTGACGGTGAAGAAGAGGATGATGACCGCAACGGAGTTGACTTTGTGGACGTGCCCAAAGAGAAACAATATTCTACGGATTCAGAGGAGACTGAGGACTCAGAGGGGTTCGAGGAGACCATGGACAATGACGAGAACTAAGAGGGACTCTGTACAACAACATCATGACGTTCGGCCTTTTTGATGGGCTCTTGCATCTAGATTACCACCTAGATCTACGCGCCGTGGGTAAACCGGCACTTGTTTCCACTGAGGGGAGTTGAGGCGATTGTAAGAAGCATGCATATTTACGATAATATCTGGGAATACAAAGACGGCGACGGTATTCAACCCTTCAATCTTCAATCTCATTTCGTGTGCTCATCTACCAAACATCATGCGGCCCCCGGCCGGCGGTCGGAGGACTGCGAACTCAGCATGAGGTCTCCACAGGCCAACACATTCGAAGCTCCGCCCAAACAGCGCTAGCGCCCGGTTTGCCAGGGGGCCTGATCCGCCGTGTCCGCCAGAAAACCAGGGACCGTCCCAGGTACACGGGCGCCCTAGCGTCATAAGCCACTGAAATTCCAATTTACACTGGATGAAGTCCGGGATTCCTTTCCTCACACCACAAGCTACTACTGTACGACATCGAGCAAACATTCCTGCCAGACCCGCGTCATCCTGGATATAAGCAAGATCACGATAAAGCAGCATTCACTCTCGCGGGGTAATACTTCCTAGACTTTAAGCTCGAGCGCGTATCCCAAGCATTTCAAATCCAACCAACAACTGTCGAGAGAACTCGCCTGCCAGGAGTGGAAAGTAAACAAACCACACCCAATGTCGCGAAGATAGACGATACCCTCCAAACTGCGAAGCGATGCCGAGCTTCTTCCAATTCACGCAAGGCAACGAGTCCCGAACCCGCTTCACGAGCGACTCGTCTCCTCTACTAGGTCGCTTTCGCGCCGTACCCCAAAACTCCGATGTCAGCGGCCGCCGTCGGCGTTCCAGCACCCTCGGTCTCTTCTCCAACAATCGTGGCAGTGTGCACGTCGGCTACGGCGCGCTTCTCTCTGCAGCTGGTCTCGATGACAACGATGATGGTGCCGATAGAGTCGACTTGGTGGATCTGAGCTTATGGCAGCGGACCTGGCGCAGGATTGTCGACGTTTGGGTAGAGCCGAAGCAGAGTGCCGTCAAGAAGGTGGTTGACGTTTGGTGGAGTCGGTATGGATGTCTGGTGTTGATGCCCGCTGCTCTGGTATGTCACCACCAATGAATAGGCCCTTTTTTGATTGCAAAATGAGTACTGATTCTGATACAATGCAGGCCATTGCGTGGTGTGCGCTGCCGTTTCCGCAATATCAGTTTCCTGACGACGATGACGACCGTAGTGACCCCGGGTCTGGCTCGGGGCGCAAAATACCTGGTCACGGAGAAGCACGAGTGCAGATTAGTTTCTGGTTCTTCCTATTCGTCTACTATGGCTTCTACAACATTACCGCCCTGATTTGGATCACCAAGGTCTTCAATCTTTACAGCCTGAACTGGTATGAACCCCCCTTCCAGGTGTATGGAGGAAGTCTCCACTGACTTACACGCTCACAGGTGGCCGCAATCCCTGGGCTTCCCGGTCACCATGTCTCTGATTGCCATTGTTTCAATAGTAGTGCCTATCCCGCTTTATCTTACCCCAGAAACACGGTTCCTCACTCAACATAACACGGCCTGGATCTCCTGGACGTTTATTGTCATGGCTATGCCGGTAGCTATAGCGTTCTGCATTCTCCTTACCTCAGAACGCCACCTGAAATTACGCCACTCGCTCTCTGAGACGCAGCGGATCTTCACAACGTCTTGGTGGACTGGTGAGGCTGAAGGAAGTATCCCTCGGCGAGATAACCGTCGCCGGCCAAACCTCAGCCACGACTCATTCGACCCGGACGCGGCGTTGCAGGTCGGCTCAGAGCAGCCCAGACACTTGACCAGCGTGAGGATACGCCGTAGATGGCTGCCAGCCAGCTTCGTCCGTTTCATCTGGTTCTGTCTGGCCTTGTTTGTCGGCCTCATGGCGTATGTGATAGGAGAAGCCTACGCAGAGATCTACTTACGGACGTTACCCCACAACAATCTGGAGACAATCGTCTACGTCTACAGCTGGATCATCACGGTCCATCTGCTCGACGCCTTGACAGGTTGGCTGCTGGGTATTCGCGAGGGTGAACGTGTTGGGAGCTACCCTCTCAGCTGGGTGTTCAAGCTGTAAGAGAACCCCTTTTCCATGTTACAGACGGCACATCTAACAGAACATAGATACTTCATGCTCACCTACCAAACCTACGTTCGCGCGCTATACGCCCGCCTTCGCTCCCCAGAGCAATTCGTGTATCTTCAGATACTTTCCAGCAGCACGCTCATCATCCTCACCCCTTTAACGATGTCGCGCCTCTACCACCGCATCACCGTCACCCTCAACCTGACAGACCAGTCCTACGCGTCATATCAAAAGGTCTGCACCCGCAACGTTTTCATTCGCTTCCTCGCGGAGAACGTGTCCATGGCGGCATTCCTCGGCAGCGTCCTGGTTCTACACTTTGGACCAAACAAAGACGTCTACCCCTACTTCGCATTCGACATGAAGGAGGTTGGCGACGATTACGACTTCAACCTGACCTTCTGGGCCTCCTCGGTCACATGGGGCTGCGAGCTTGTAGCGTCCATCTGCGTCCGCGTGCTCATACGCTACATTTTTGGGGTCGACGTCGGTATGGAGGGAAAGCTTGATCTCGCCGTCTGGCCTGAGCTGCTACCGACGAGTGTGGCTGTCATGTTTCATGTGCTTCAAAACATGTTCTTCTCCATCATCCGACTTCAATTTCCTTGAAGACACCTACCACGACGGACTACTTCACACCCCATTTGGGACGTTGTTATGCCTCATGCTGCCCAATCTTATCGTCGGCTTCATTGCCTCTTTTTATGAGGAATTAGATGGCATCGACATTGGTTTACAGCCGTACCGAACGTATGGTCTTTTTTGATGACTGTTTTTCGACATTCAGCATACTTCTGTCCTCAAAGATGAGAGGAATGGCGAGTTGCATGAATCGCGTTGTTTCTTCAAGACTCTCATTGCGTTTTTTTGGGTTGGTCTTACGCGCATGCCCTCATGGCAACCGTTGCGGAAGACCAAACGAGAAAGATACCCCTTCCCCTTTTTTTAATGTCTCTCACGACCATTAGATGTTAGATACCACAGTTTCAGAGCATGACCGCGGCGTTTTCGTTCCTTTTCATTAGACAGAAAGAAGACCGATGAGTAATAGAAGTAATGAGACGAAGATTACGAGAAACAACACGATGACGCTCCTCCGATAATGAAAGGGCCCTTGGCGCGCGCATGCACATCATATCATCTGCAGCAAGCGCGATAGGGAACAATAGCCCAAGACATTTTCGTTGCTCGGTTGTCTCACACACACTCACACACACACATATACAGCGAACCGGCGAGAGAAGAGGGTGTCTAGACTTTTTAGGCCCCCCATTTGGCTGATTGCGGCCACCTGCATGACGCTGTCCTACCCACCCCCCGGCCCAACGAGCGACGACACCCTCCGGGACGCTGCGGCGAGGCTGCCCACTGACAGCTCGGTCAAGCTCCTGTGCTGCTCGGGTTACCGAATGAGAGCGTCGCCGGCTCGCTGGGACGGTGTGTTCATGTTTGCAGATGTAGAGAGCACAGAAACCAGATTGCCCCCCGCGCGCAGAGCGGTTCGCGACAGACAGACAGACGGCCGACTAGATATGATCATGTCGTTGATAAGCCCGGCAGCAGGCAGAAGCGCCCTCTGGCCAGTGTAGTAACTACCTTAGTCAAGCACGTCGGGGATCACCTCTGAGTCGCAGTAAGCTAAAGTGCCCCCTAGGAAGGGACGGGCCATCAATTGCCAACTGGCACGAATAAGGTCTGGCTTTCGTCCTCTCTCTCTCTCTGGTAGTAGTGGCGCGTCGTTTTCGAAGCTTGAGCAACGTCAGCATATAGTTACCCACATTTGCATATCGAACAACAGCATGCCTTCCCCCCCAAAAGTCGTGCACCTGCCCAGCCAATGGCGCCGAGGCCGGGTGGGAGGAGGCGGTGAAGAAGGGACGCGGTTTGCGCGCACTACGAAGGTTCCGGTCAAAAGTATTCGTACATCCCCACTTTTAATCACAGTGCGGCTAACCAGAGGCTGGCTAAACCTCAGCGCTAGCCCTAGCGCCTCTAACTACCCCTCCACCCTACCTTAACGTATATAGTCAATTTTACCACCCCTACTATTGCAAAAAAACGCTGAATTTTTACTATATTACTATAACCACCTAGCGTAACGATATATTGTTAATTTAGCGTTATATTTAAACTTTTCTACTTTCTTTTACTTAGTATTAGAATTTTCTCTATTAAAATCGCTATTATCGTTAATTTTAGACTACTCTACCTCCTCAGCGTAGTAGCAGCGCCCTGCGCTAGCTTTGCGATGTAGATTGAGGTTATTAAGCCTATTAATAACCTCTTACTATAGGTTAATAATAGTAACTACTCTCTCTTCTTCTTCTTCTTTTACTAAGAACGTTATAATCTCTGTTCTCAATTTTTCTTCCTCTATACTTATTAGTAGTAGTAGTAGTAACTTCTCTTTATATTTATTCCCTCTTTTTAGTTGAATTACCTACTAAATATTACGTTAGATATGCTCTATATAGTGCTATAACTTTTTAATTGGAAAGTTCTGCTATCGCTCTCACTATATATAAGTTAGGCGTGCATAGCTTATGATATTAATGAGGCTTTGCTGTTGTTTAAGATATATCTAAAGTAGCTCTATTACTGAGAGATCTAGAGAGTTTGCTAGCTATATTAAAAGCTTAATGCCTAACTTCTGCTAGAACTTATAGTTTTAATACTGGGTGTGAGGGCTAGCGTTATCCTCTTGTGCTAGCATTTTTACCCTTTTAGGATAGGTATATTGCTTCTACTTAATAAAAGGTATAAAAAGTGCTTTTAGAACTTTATGCTGATATTAATATTAGTTAATCCCTCTTTTTTTTAACCTGCAGACTATAGTATTTGTTTTAATAGTATACTTCTATTGCTTAAGCTTTAAAGGCTTCTTTTTTAAGCTTACTACTCTTATAACTTCAGCTTTTTTTTATCTAGCTTAATCTGCTACTTTATAGCAAGCGTTTTGACGATCTATCTACTGCTAGTATCTCTCCTTCTGAGCTTTTAACTTTGTTAGTTATATATAATATAGTCTAACTTTATACTAGTAAAAATAGCCTTAAAATATAAACTTTTATTTATTTTTCTAATGCTATTAAACATAGTAGGTTATAAATACCTCGTTTAGCCTCTGCTAAACCTTCTGTTTCCTATAGATTGTTTCTAATATTATAGCTGTCTTATCACTCTATATAACCCTCTTCTAGTCTTTAATCGTCTAAGCGCTATACTTTAGAGCTTATTAAAGGTGTTATCTCTTTTGTTAGTTATTTAGGTTTAGCTTTATTGTTAGTTTAACGCTTTAAAACTGCTTGCTTTTTAGATATTAATATATAGTAGACCTTAAAACTAATATATTACTTTTAGTAAACGTGTAGTAGATCACATTAGCTAACTACTATATTAAGTACTGCTTAGTTGTTAAGTTTTTTGTTAGAATACTAATAATCTAGACTTTAAAGTCTTTAACGATATGTAGGGGGCGCCTACTTTGAGGAGCGTTAGTTATAAATATCTTGAGAACTACTTCTCTTAGAATCTATCTTTAATTAATAGCTTTTTAGTGTATTAAGGTAAATATACTTCAGGGTATATTGAAGTCTTTATATATCTTAGCGATAGACTCCTTACTTAACCCCTATAGGGTTAAGGCTCTTATATGCGCGCTGTTATCCCATTCTTTCGACTTCACAGGTATTATGGTAGCATTAGTAGCGTTCTTTTTAAGGTAAGGTTACCCCCCCTTTTCTAGTTTTAATCTAAAAGAGTAGTATAGTTGAAAATGATAGTGTGGGCTAATTTTTGGTTAGGGTATCCTCGTTTTGGGTAACTGAAGTTGGGGCCTAATTAGGCAAGGGATTAACTATAGTGAAAACGACGAAAAACCCCTGATTTTCGCACTGCGGCAGGGCCCCCCTGATGTACGAATACTTTTAACTGGAACCTTCGTACGGTACGGGACCTACAGACTACGGCGTCTGTAGGTCATCCAAACTGACTCATTTACGGGGCGCCGGAGGCACGGCACGGCATCTTCTTCTTCCTGAGGCATGCTGACTTGTATTGAACACCTTTTAGCTGCGGAATGTTTACCAAGGTTGTAACGGAAAGCCCCGGTTGCGCAAGTTGTTATGCCGGACGGGGACCGCCTCGACCTTGTATCGGAACGTTGTGGGAAAAAAAAGGCCGCTAATGCAACAGATCTTGATGTTGCTGCTGGTCCCTCCGGGCATGTGAGTGAGTCGGGGTCTCTCGTCCATGGATGCTGCCCGGCGTGTGGGCGAGTGCAGGGGTGCCGGGCGAGCAGGAAACAAACGTATTGAAGGTTTGGCTCGGTCCCAGAGATATCGAGCTGTAGCAAGGTAGTCTTCCTGATGACTGCCGGCTGACCGAGCAGAGCCTTTTGTTTCATTGGGAAAGGCAATCGTACGGGCATCTCGCAGTCTGTTTTATGTCTAGGATTCTGGAGCTGGCGGATGAGTTCAGGAGCCCCCGAGAACAGAAGGTTGCATGTCAAAGGACGGCAGGGTTACGACGGTTAGCATCTCCGTCCGAGCCGCCCGGGGATACACACATTGACAGGCAGTTGAGGGCTTGTAGCACAGTACCTAGCGACGTACGGGACGCCTCAAATGCGACCGACCGGTGGAGATGCCGCGTCTCGTCCACAGCTTGAACGGGGCGGCTGTTGCGATCCAGACCGGATCGACCATGCACACTGTTCACAAGCTTTCCCAAGCTTGATCCGGGAAGATGGATGAGTGTCTGGCAAAAGGCTGACAGAACGTGGCCTAAACCCTACGTTGCCAGTCGGAGACCCATACGTCGTCAGCTAGAAATAGACACCTTCAGGTAAGGCGGTTCCAGGTCCAGTGGCAGTTCCGGGATGGTGCTTGGAAATGATCGGATAAAATGGACGCAGAGGATTCGGATGGAACTTGAAATATGGGGGCACCGAAGAGATGCCGTTGCAGATTGCCCGTCTTGGGGGATCCGTATTGTCTGAAGATCCAGGCACCTTGGCTGAGATATCGGTTCACCAGGGCCTCTTTGTGAGCTGAGTGCTTGGTTGGGTAGTTCATCGACTAAAATGTGGTGTGGTGGTGGGACGAGTACTTTGTGATTGATACCGTTGAGATGTGACGGGTGAGCAGCGTAGGCACCGCCGGGTGAAGGAGGAAATCCCGTCGGACATGGGTCCGTTCGTGTCGAGGCGCGGGGGTTGCGAGGCCGTTCATGAGCGGTATTGACTTCTGATTCGACAAACGCCCTGGTCGTGACTCAATGCGAAGTGATGGCAGGATGATGCGATGGTGGTTCGCCCGTTGCTCTAGACTTTGATGGTCCAAGGAGTATGGACGGGGAGGATGAGACGTTTCGACGGGATGAGTGGGGTATAATATGATTATTGATCGAATACCACGGTGAAAGTCAGACAACGTATGGAAAAGGACCCTGAAACATCAAAAGCTGACGATGCAGACCGGGCCTGGAGTGCGTAGGGGCAGGCGGAGATCGGTAAGTAGGGCAGGTGTAAGGACCCTGGCTGACACAGCGCTTTTGAGTGTATCCGTAAACTCGTCCTGCAAGGCAAGATGGCCAGCTGAAGCACGTTTGTATGTGCTACCGGGGCTTTTGTTGCTGAAGTGGGTTTTTGAGTTCCGGTTTGACCTTGAGTTTGAGCTTTGCTGGATATGGACATGCTGGTCCGATAAAGCAACCGTGGCAGGCCATAGAGCCATTTATTGAGCAGGTTGACAGAACGCAGCATCCTCAGAACATGGTAGGCTCGTTGCAGAAGCTGTGGTTGAGCGATGGTATCTTAGGCTGGCGAGAGGACAGGGAGGTGCATGGGCTGAATGCATCTAGAAGCAAAACAGGAACGAGTGGCGTTCTAGGGAGGTGCGGAGAGGAGGGATAATGGCATGTAGGAGGATGTGTTAATGGTCTGAATTGCACGCACGTAGCGGCCCCATCGAGTTTTCCGGTTGGTCGAAGGACCTCCAAGTACCGGTCCTGCCCTATCGTCTCCTGTCCCTCTCGTCTCCTCTGTTTCACTTTTCTCCACTGCACATCCGCCTCACGTCTTCCGGCTTCTCCTGCGTCGTCAGTCAACCTCGTCCATATGGTATTGTGATAATGGATGCCTCTTTCACAACCTTGTTGAACGACTCGCCACGGACCATGGGCAACTTCAGACGTTTGAAACGAGCCGAATGTTTTCCGCATGGTCGGGCTGCTACAATCCCCACATGTTGAGAGGGACGTGTGGTCTGTAGCATCTGCCCTTTGAACTTCAGTTGACGGCAACACAACACAGTGACAGTAACACGGGCAATTGGCTTCAACATCAGCGTCAACAATGTCAACCTACCGACCGCCATTGGGATGACCGTGACCGCACGGCACAATGGATCCCAGCCGATCCGAGCCCATCAACAACCTTATTTGGTTACCTACCTTATCCGTACGGAAGATGAGGTCGTGGAATGGCGTGGCATCGTTGTACCACCTACATGCGCATGCAGGAAGCTGCACTGCATCAGCCATCGCTGCATTCCCATTCATCAGTTCTAGACAGGACAGGGAAACGGCAAGGTCCCCGGCCTAATCCAGTCCAGTATCCGTACAGCGTTGGTGCCCCGGGACCACAGCGGCGTCGGGCTCACGCTCACGCTCATGTTCATGCTGGTGCTGAGCTGCCTGATGTGCGTGAGACAGAAACACAGCAGCTTGCACCCCGGTCTGGGTCTCTCGGAGATGGTGGCATAGTGGGGTAGTGCCTCTTTGCTCCATGCGAGAGCTGCCGTCGTTGCCCGTCACTGATGGCTCGGCGGTCTTCTGGTCGGAGAAATGATGCTTGAGCACGTTTTGTTCCTTGGGGACGGATAGGTTGTTATCGCCCAACATCGGCAAGATACAGAAGGTATCCGAAAGAGTATCCGAGAGAGGGATGGATGGGCCTGTTGCAGGGAAGAGACAGCAGAAGAAACAAAATTACCGCTGGCCTTATCTACCTTGGGAATACTAGCCCGCGAAGAGAGCTCTTCCCTATCTTGCAACAAACAATGAGGCAGGCCTTGCCTGGAGCCATCCCGTCGTCTCTGTCATCGGAGGCGCCAATGCCAATGCTCAGGCCCAGGTCCCGTCATGGCTGGCTCTTTTGCCCACTTTGAACCACACGTACCGCCGTAGTGACACCCTACCCGTATCACAACTCTCCACTCCTCTAATCGATGGCGCGCGTTCACTCTCACCACCCTTTTTTTTTTTTTTTTTTTTTTTTTTTTTTCTTTTCCCTTCCCCTCCCTCGTCTCGTCTACCCGTCCCTTCATGATCCTGGACAACCACCACCCGGCACGCCCCTTCTGCGCGCCATCTGCCAGCCTGCTTTCGTGCTTTTCCTTCGTCTTTTCCTACAGCACAGTACCGACCTACAACTAAGGTACTCTTCCTTGCCTTGTCTCACCCTCCACCCTCCTCCCCTAATCCCGGCGAGCCGAGCTGGACTAGCCTCCGATTTTCAGTCCACAGTCTGATGAGTCTTTTCTCACACACCTCAATTCTAACCGCACACACACCTTTCTGGTTCGGTCAACAATCCCTGTCCCACGCAACGGCACCTTAGCAAGGTACCTACCTACTAGGTAAGGTAGGTAAGTAGGTAGGCAGGCAGGCAGCGCAAGGCAATGAATGCGCAGGTAGGTGCCTATTGAGTGAGGTAGGCAGGTACCTTACCTCTGTACTTACCTACTGACTTTGGTGCAAGTACTCAGTAGCTGTAGCACACACAATACAAACTTCCCGTACCTCGACTTTCCAGGTTGTGACCTAAACACCTGGCCCATCCGCACTTTGGTTGCCAACCTTGGCCTTGGCCGTAGCTCTACGACCTGCCGTGCCTGTTCTACCTGCCCGCCAGTTGTCGCGTCCCACACCCCTCCTTTCACTCACTCCGGGATCCGACCCCAAAATTTTCTCTCTGCCAACCTAGATACTGTCTGTACCTGCACATATCATTACCAGCCCGCCCGGAGACCTACCTTTATCTTCCTCCTCCTCTCCTCTCTTCTCTCTTCAACATGTCCTCTGAACAGATTCCTCTGTCTAACGACGCCTCGCCGGCACCAATTAACCCTCTGGCCGCCCATCCCGTCCGAGGAACCGCCGACCTGCCCGCCTCAAACACCAACGCCTCTCAAGATGCCCAGGGACGACAGCCCTCCTCCGCCGCCGCCGCCTCCCCCGAACTCGCCGGTGGGAAGGTAAAGCTCCAGAGCGCCCTGCGTCACTTCGCCGACTTCCCCATCAAGGGCATCGACTTCGTCGACATCATGCCCCTCTTCCTCGACCCCTCCGTCCACGAGACCCTCGGCTCCGTCCTCGAGCTCCAGGTCAAGGAGGCCTTTGGCCAGCAGATTCCCGACGTTGTTGTCGGCCTCGACGCCCGCGGCTTCCTCTTCGGACCCGGCCTGGCCCTCCGTCTCGGCACCGGTTTCGCCCCGGTGCGCAAGCAGGGCAAGCTGCCCGGCCCGTGCGTCACCGCCGAGTACCAGAAGGAGTACGGTTCCGATTTCTTCCAGATGCAGCAGGATGCCATCAAGCCGGGCCAGAAGGTCCTGGTTGTCGACGACATCATCGCTACTGGTGAGTTTTGCGACATGCGGCCGGCCGCAGAATTGCCCCTCCATGATTTCTGCCCCTCCATCGATTTCGCAAGTGGCCCCACTAACACTACCCACCAGGCGGCTCCGCAAAGGCGGCGGCAGACCTCGTCAAGCAGCTCGGCGGCGAGATCGTTGGCTACCTCTTCATCCTGGAAATCCCCGGTCTCAACGGACGTGAGAAGCTCGGCGACACCAAGACCGTCATCCTCCTCGAGGACGCATGATCGAATCACCCTCGATCTTCTGACCCCCGGCATCGGCCCCGATATAAGTCCCCATCGACCGACCTATCTCCCGAGGCCCGGCGGCCGACAACATCTCACTTTTCAATTCTGGCACGCAACATGAGAGAAAAGCCCATCAACGTACATAATCACCCATTTTGGAACATTCTTCTTGTCGGCGCCAAACGAGGGGCCTCAACCTGCCGAGACACGATTCTTCCCCAACAACCCTGCATGAGACTTGACTTCTTTTTCGACTCCTTTCCACGAGGAATACAATGCGCGACAGTAGATATCGCGCTGGCGTTTAGGAACACTTAAAACATAAGTCGGAAGGCACACTGATTGAAGAGACGCCATTCATAGAGGTTATGAGATATATCAAAGATATCGGCTCACTTTCCGAGTCGATGTGCGTAATCTGGGTTCTTAACAACTCAAAACGCGATGAAAATTAAATACCAATTTCAGCATGAGAGCAGGTCTACCCAGGCTTTTCGTCATTGTAAGCAGTGACTCCCAACGGTCATCCCACGCTGCATGTCTAAGACACGCCGAAGTGTGGGGGCTGGCTATTGCATGTGAGTGGAAGTCACCGACTTTCATCAGCTCGCACCAACCAAACGATGGTTCAAGATCTTGCGCAGAGATCCAAGTGCGAAGCGAAGCTACACCATCAGACGCAATACTACAAGATTTGTGTTCTGGATATGATTTCTGCAACTCACTGTAAGCTGTTTTTGATTTGAGTTCTAAAGGGACAATGAACGCTCCTTTAGTCCTTTTGAATATAGGTAATCTCCGGTCATGATCGATTCGTTCTCGCTATGCGCAATGTACAATGGTAGGAACTGGTTGCACGCCACCAATATCTCGAGGAAATCTGATCTTATCTCTGCTCAAGCTGATGCGATGGCTCAGTCATCGAGACACGTTCTCGGACTGCTTCATCCCTTGTTCGAGTCAAGGGGTTCTGTAGGACTACTCATCTGTGATGAAGTAAGTAATGTTAGGCAGCAAGAGTTGTATTGAAGGAGGAGACTACATCGCTTTCCCGTACCTTAATGACTATATTTCCTGTGGTCCCTACATGCTTGTTGTCTCTGCTGTTATTTTATTCGTATTTCTAGCCCTCACTTTTCTCACTTCGGATACATTCACTCTGGTCGCATGTTAATCCTCTCCTACCAGCTATTACTGTTTAATATACAGACCGTCTTTGCTTGGCCATGCCCGCATGCCCTGAAGCTGACGTCTTACTTACCTGGGTGCCATCCGTCTTCAGGCTCACCCAAGTCATCCAACACGATCGTCGAATATTGATAAAATATTAATGTTCAGCCAACAAGCCAGCTCTATGTAGAATTCGGTTTATTTCCGACACTAACTCCTTTCACCGGGAACAAGTGGGACATGACAAACGGATCGTCAACCCGGATCTACAGGACAGTGCAACACAAACATGCCACATATGGCGAGGACCCCGCGAAGACGTGATGGCCATGATGTCACCCGCCGCGCCCTGCCCCTCCATTCACGTTAGATACCCCACCTCCAGCTCACTACCCTTCCTCAGGGAGCTTGGTGTCAGAAGAGGGGGATCTACTTGGGAAATTGTCGAATACATCCCCGGATTCAGACAGCTGTTTGGGTTTCATAATTCGGGCGCCTGCAGTGTAATTACCAAGCGTCGATGAGCTGGTAGACATCCCTTCACAATGATAGGCGATGCGGGGTTGACTTTCATATAAGAAACACGACGCCCAGCATACCCGTCTACCTCATGACAGCCAAGCGCTTCATTCACACAAACCGGCGAATCCCACGAATAATCCCACGAAATGACCCTGAAAATTTTCCTGTGAGTCGTTCACAAATCGGTCTAGAAAATGATCCTCATTAATTAACCTAACATCACAGCACCGGCGTGACAGGTACCGAACGCTTTCCTCTCTAGACACAGGCGGGTTCTCGACTTACACACTCACACAGGCTACATCGGAGGCGACGCCTTCCATGCTCTCTATAAGCAGCACCCGAACTACGAGTACGCGCTCCTCGTCCGCTCCGAGGAGCGTGCAGCGCCTGTGAAGAAGGCCTATCCGAACGCCAATGTTCGCATCGTGGTCGGCACCCTGACCGACTCGGACATCATCGAGAAGGAGGCCGCTGCCGCCGACATCGTTGTCCGTACGTCTTGTGTCCTGCTCCGTGAAGTTTACATGGAGAGTACAGTATCTGCACCTTTGATGTACTGAATGTTGACTGCCATCTCTCAGACACCGCCGACTCTGCGGACGATGTCCCCTCAGCGCAAGCCATCGCGAAGGGTCTCGCCGAGGGGCACACTGCCGAGAAGCCCGGCTTCTGGCTTCACGTCTCGGGCACGGGAATTCTGCAATGGGTACGAACAATATCCCTTCCGTCCCGTCCTTTTGTCTAACACACGAGGGGCCGACAGTACGACCAAAAGCACGAACGCTACGGCGAGGCCCCCCTCCCGGAGCAAGACTACCACGACATCCGCGACATCGACCGCCTGCTCAGCCTCCCCGACGAGGCCATCCACCGCAACGTCGACAAGCTCGTCCTCGACGCGAACTCCTCCGCCGCCGTCCGCACCGCCATCGTCTCCCCGCCTACAATCTACGGCCAGGGCCGCGGGCCCGTCAACCAGCGCTCCATCCAGGTCCCCGCCCTCGCCAAAGCCACGCTCGAGAAGGGCTTCGCGCCGATCATCGCGCCGGGTAAGACGGAGTGGAACAATGTGCATGTGCACGACCTCTCGGCCTTCTTCGTGACTCTCGCCGATGCAACGCAGGACGCTGGAAAGAATGCTGACCCGGAGGTGTTTGGGCCCCGGGCGTACTACTTCGTCGAAAGCGGCAACCACGTCTGGAGCGAGGTCGCGCGGTGGATTGCGGAGGAGGCGTACAAGCAGGGGTATCTGCCGGCGCCGCTGACCAAGCAGGCTACGATGAAGGAGGCGCTGCAGTCGGAGGGGGTGTCGAATAACAGCTGGGGTCTCAACTCGAAGAGCAAGGCCGAGAGGGCGCGCAAGTACCTTGGATGGGAGGGCAGAGACAAGAGCTTGGAGGAGGAGATTCCCGCGACCCTGTCATGGGAGGCGAAGTTGTTGGACTTGCAGCCGCACGAGAAGGTTAGAAAGTGAGCTGGAGGCCACCCGTTTGATGGCGTGAGGGCCAGGTGAGCATGGTGAAGATTAAAATGACCGTTCATGCAATTTGAATTGAGATCCATCTATTTCAATGTTATGGATGATGAGATGGAGGCCGTTTCTAGTTAGTCCTCCACCTGCTCGTGGTCAATGGCGAAAGTGACAGTCATCTCAACCTCATTGCTCCACCCTGGGTGCAAGCCCATCTCCTCCCAAGCCTTCTCGATATCAATCTCCAGTACCTTGTCATCATTCTTGCAAACAGACACCGCGCTGACAGGGATGACCGAGTTTTGAATGGTGACGAGGAAATCATCGTGGATGGTAAGCTCCGGCAATTTAGAGATGTACAGACCTGGACATGATGTTAAACTTCAGCCCTCCTCCAGGGAAGCTCAGGGACTTACCAAGAACGCCCAATGCTTTGAGACGGGTTTTGAGCTCAACCTTGCCGTCGTGTCGCAGCAAGAAATCACTGTTGACTATCGCCGCTGCTCCTGTCATCTTCGCCACGAGGCCCAAGTTGGCAGTCCACACTTTGCCCTTTGACTCGCTGTCAAAGCTGGAAAGGGGATACGCGGTGAATATCTCATATCCTCGTACGTCCACCGAAGTGGTGAGAGCAGAAGCTGGTGTGCCCGGGGTGACAGGCGGGCTGACTTTTCCAGACGAGTGGGCACGAACGACGTAGCGCATGGAAGGCAGAACGCCAGCGAAGGAGCTGAGGGGGATGATCTCTGTCAAGGATCGGGCCGAGATATTGAAAACGCCCAGAATGGGAGTGCCCGTCACGGCTTTGCCGTGGTAACAACCGATCTTCAACAGGCCATCATCGTCGTATCCAGTGTACGGATCGATGGTCTTCCCTATGACGCTGGGACGGAAGATGACGGTCTTTCCACGGATCGTCAGCCCTGTCATTTGCTTGATGAGATCCAAGTTGTGCTGTCCCGGGACGTCGGTGATATAGATCGGCCCGCCACTGACGCATCGCGCTGCAGCATGGAAGCTAGAGTAGTCGTGTACGGTCTGGAACATATCCCAGTCTGGTAGAATGTTCAGGTGCTGCGTGAGTAAGCTGTTGTGAGCGTTGGTCCATACGTGCCAAGGGTGTGAGGCTGGGATCTCAGGGAAGAAGTCGTCCGAATTTCGGCAGAGAATCGCGGGCTTGTTCCGAGGAAGCTGGTTGTAGAATAGGATTTGCGGTGTTTGCGACATGCAAGATATGGCTTTAATGCTAAAGTGGCGTAGTGAGGATATCGTCCATGCATCTAGATAGGCATCAATGAGCTCGCGACGGGCGGTGGCTGAGACCCATGTGTCTGTCATGAACTGGGCGTCTGTCTTGACACCATCGATGCCGCAATCGACGAGGAATTTGTAGAAGTCATTGTAGAACTTGTCGACGTCCTCTTTAGCTACAACAGTCATCTTGCCACCAAGAGGTAGGTTCCGTCGCTCGGCATCTTCTCGAACGATCTCAACCGTCTTGTATTCCTTGGCAATCTTGCCATCCGGAGAGATACCCGCCCAGTAACCTTGAAAATTAGTCATGCCAACCGTACATGCTTTGAAGTATCTCACCTAGTAGGGCATGCCACACAGCAATGTGCTGGATATGAGGATGCTTCTCTCGAATGTGGGCAACCGTCGCTTTCAGACCCTTTGGGAAAGCCTTCGGCTCGGCCTCAAACTCACACCAACCATGTTGGAATTGGCCGTGGCCTCTGTAATCGATGGTCTGCCAGTTGTCGTCGATGATGAGACTGGTAACCTTGATGTTGTTCTCGGTCAGTTTGTCAACAGCGTCGAACACCTTCTCATCTGTGAGACGCTGCCCAAGCGCGTTCCATGTACCTAGACAGCCACATCAGCTAAATGCTTCCAGGTTTATGCGGTGGATATCACTTACAGAAGCCGAGTCCGTCATACCAGTTCTCCATCCATTCCGGCTTGACGCCTTCTTCGATGGCTTTCATCTCGGCCTGCAACTCATTGCTGGCTTTCTTCTCTGCAATAACATAGTGTCTCGCCTGGTACATTACTGCAGCATTCGCGCTCTCGAAGTTGTCACCAATGGCAACGAGGATCTTTGCGTTCTCTGACGAAGATCCGTCGTTGCGAGCCTATCAATGTCAATCAGAGACCGCAATGTCTGCTCACGAGATTCAAACTCACGTGAACGGATAACTGCCCAGCATCATCGTGACGGAAAACAGATAGCACATTGTTGACCCCGCTCACGGCAAGGAATACAAGATGCTTGCCCTCGGAACTCAGGAATGAGCATAGTACAGCGTCTTTGTCGAGATGAAACGAGGTCTTGCCATGGCGGGGGGCTAGCCAGGGACTCCAAATACGAACGAGAGCAAACCATCTGTCCCCGTCAGTATCCTGGAAGATGTACAACCCAGCCGCTGACCGTATGATACAGCTACCTGGCGGATCTCAGGATATGTGGCGGCTAATGACCTAGGCTTACCTCTGGAAGCTTCCCCATGGCATACCCAACGAGATGTTAGCAAGCTTGGACTCATCGTTGTCAACAGCGTCGATGCCGGTTTCCAGTGACCATAGACGAGTACCAGGACACTGGCTCATGAGAGATTTCACATTCCATGCAGGGTTGAAGCCTGTCACAATGTCTTCGAGACGTTCCGAGACGCTTTGAAGCACTGGGGCCGTGCTCACGACGACGTTGCCGTCGCCAACACCAAGCTCATCACGGGTCCATCGCCATGAGTCGGCATCCGAGTGTCTGAACTTCAGCGTGAACTGAAGCGATTGGTTGACTGAAAGAGAGGCAGAGAAGAAGAAGCGGCTGACGTGGTCTGGGATTGCCTGCAAAGTCGTCGGGCTATCATCAGCAATACGACGCAAGGCCACCTCCGCCCATTCGCCTCCATCGCTGGACTGCCATAAAGCAACTTCCCATGGCTCGTCTGCACGCGAAGCAGGTATCTCGAGAACAGCCGTCACCGTCAGTTGCCCAGTCGAGACCTGGGTGAACTGACCCAGAGGAGGGTAGCTCTGAATTATTGCTTTCATGTTGTCGGTGATGGGCTCAGGAGCTGGCTTTTGTTTGGAAACGAACAGCTTTTGGAATTCGTCGACGAAATTGTAGTTGTCTGATGGCATCTTGATGTCATACAAGTCAATGGTGAGATGGCCTGGCCCTGGTGCAGATGGGGGGATGTACGGATTGCTTTCAGATGTATGTGGACCAGTTGAATGAGGGGGTTTGGGTCAACTACGAAGGTAAGGTAGAGTTGGGTTTATGTGACACAGTATGGCACCGACGCAGAAGCATGGGATGGGCGACATCTGCAGAGGAAGTCAAAAGGCAGTCTTGTGACCTGCTGCACTAACAGCCAGCCAGATCGAGTCTCAGCTGCGCAAATGGAACTTCCATTGACGCAACCGCCGGCCGCTTGGGCACGGGCAGGATCCGCTTAATTGGCCAATTGGCAGCTGCTGCCAGCACGAAAATACTCGACGGACGGTGCCCAGCAACGTTGCGCATGCGTCGGCCCACGCTGTTTGAGATGTGCGCAAATGTTGGTGTGGTCGAAGGAGAAGTGACAAGTCCGTCGCTGGAGAGCAGCATCGTCAGCTTTGGGTCAATTGACCGTGGTGCAGGTTTCGAGAAACATGTTGATGTTATTGGAGTGATGATATCAATGAGTGAAAGATGCCTGTGAACGGATCTCGGATGGCACCCAATTGCACATTGCGGTACGTACCGCCCCATCGTAGAGTTGGAATTAAACGTGCCCTGATTGGCCACGCCCGGAACAACTCGGGGCCAAAAGTGTTTGGCGCCTGGCATCCAAGGCACACACGGCCCCAGAAAGCTTTCTGAATTCTGAGCCGAAACCTCATCGAAAGATTTCACAAACACCTCATATCACTCCCTATCCTCCACAACTCCGCCATGGCGTCCCGGAGACTAGCTTTGAACCTCTCGCAGGGGCTGCGAAGCCGGGCAGCTCTTTCCAGAGCGAGCCCTCTCACCCGGGGCTTCGCCACGCCCGCCAGCACCCCCTTCGGCAAGACTCAGACGACGACCTTGAAGAACGGACTGACGGTACGACACCCATCGCCTCCGCCTGCCCTCCCTGTCACTCAATTGGCGTCACCACGCCCGTCGCGACAAGATACTGACGTCGGATTCACAGGTCGCTACCGACTACTCCCCCTTCGCCCAGACCTCCACCGTCGGTGTTTGGATCGATGCCGGCTCAAGGGCTGAGACCGACGAGACCAATGGCACCGCCCACTTCCTCGAGCACCTTGCCTTCAAGGTAGGCCATCGATGCGCCGCCAATGCGATGACCAACTCCCGCTTAACACCAATCTAGGGTACCTCAAACCGAACGCAACAGCAGCTCGAGCTCGAGATCGAGAACATGGGTGGTCACCTGAACGCCTACACCTCGGTTCGTTCCTCTCGACCGAACTAATCACAAAGTCCTCCCCATTGACACTGGATAGCGCGAGAACACCGTCTACTTCGCCAAGGCCTTCAACTCCGACGTCCCCCAGTGCGTCGACATCCTCGCCGATATTCTCCAGAACTCTAAGCTCGAGGAGTCCGCCATTGAGCGCGAGCGCGACGTCATCCTCCGCGAGTCCGAGGAGGTCGAGAAGCAGATGGAGGAGGTTGTCTTCGACCACCTTCACGCCACCGCCTACCAGCACCAGCCCCTCGGCCGCACCATCCTTGGCCCCCGCGAGAACATCCGCGACATCACCCGCACCGAGCTCACTAGCTACATCAAGAACAACTACACCGCTGACCGCATGGTCCTCGTCGGCGCTGGCGGTATCCCCCACGAGAAGCTCGTCGAGCTCGCCGAGAAGAACTTTGGCGGCCTTGCCTCCACCAGCCCCCAGACCCAGGCTTACCTGCTCTCCAAGCAGAAGGCCGACTTCATCGGTTCCGATGTCCGTGTCCGCGACGACAATATCCCCACTGCCAACATCGCCATCGCCGTTGAGGGTGTCAGCTGGAACAGCGACGACTACTACACTGCCCTCGTTGCCCAGGCCATCGTTGGCAACTACGACAAGGCCATTGGCAACGCTCCCCACCAGGGCAGCAAGCTTAGTGGCTTCGTTCACAAGCACGACATCGCCAACAGCTTCATGTCCTTCTCCACCAGCTACAGCGACACCGGGTGAGCAGCCCCTGGCTGATTTTGTCATTAATCCTTGCTAACCATGGCCAGTCTCTGGGGTATCTACCTCGTCACCGACAAGGCTGACCGCATCGACGATCTCGTCTACTTCGCTCAGCGCGAGTGGATGCGTCTGAGCCGCAACGTCAGCGAGGCCGAGACTGAGCGCGCCAAGGCCCAGCTCAAGGCTTCCATTCTCCTGTCCCTCGACGGCACCACTGCCATCGCCGAGGACATCGGCCGCCAGCTCATCACCACCGGCCGCCGTGCCAGCCCCGCCGAGATCGAGCGCACCATCGACGCTATTACCGAGAAGGATGTTATGGACTTTGCCAGCAGGAAGCTTTGGGACCAGGACATCGCCATCAGCGCTGTTGGAAACATTGAGGGTCTCTTCGACTACGCCAGACTTAGGGCCACCATGAAGCCCAAGTACTAAATCTGCCGGGGGGGTTGTGATTTCGAGGAGATTAGGGTATAGAGTGTATGAGATACCGTTTACAGGCTAGTGTATCATAAAGACTTCCCTTGTTCATATGTCGGTGACATTCGCAAGCGTAGCACCACGACGGCCTAATTCTACTTTGTTCCCGAAGACCGACAGCGAATCCCAGCACGGAATTGACTTGGGCAGGAGTTGAATTTGCCATGTTCGTGGCTGTGACTTGTTAACTTGCGATACAATACCATATCTAGGTACTGAGGTGAGCAAAAGGGGCTGCCCGGGGAAATCATGCAAGAAATACGTGCAGGAATGAAAGTATCGGGGCCCGTTTACCCTGGGTTGATGGATGGCAGGCGGTACTCGCGTACCCAAGTTAGCTAGTACACGTCCTTTTGTCGTCGTTGTTGTCGCTCGCGTAATCGGCTAGCACAGCTCCTTCCTCACTTCAGTGACGCACCTTCCTTACGAACCACCCGGGACTGCCTGCCTGCCTACTTGGTCGCTTTCCGTCCGAAGATCCGTCAACCAGTTCAACAGAGATGGGCCAAGTGGCCTAGTTGGTAAAACAGCTCATTCTTAATAAATCAAATACCTCCCCAAAGGTTCTGGTTTTCCTAAAGGGGTTGGGGCGCTCGTTCGAATCACTGCGGTGGAGGGCCTTGAAGACGATCGTCCGTCTTTTTTGCTCTTTAGCAATTTGCGTTTCTTCCTTTTGCGCTGTATTGTTTTTCTTTGTTTGTTTGTTTTACCTGTTTTTTTATTTCTATGGTATCGAAAGAAAGATCTCCTAGTTGAGATGACTGGAGTGAGATTGAGAGATCAAAACGGTCCACTTCCCCTGGGGAAGGAGGACAGCCCAAGGTTCACCTCATGATGTGGAGCCACTTGACACCGGCGCATACCTACCTTCTGCCTGCCCAACGCGGCTGGAATCAAAGAGATGATGAGTTGAACCAGACACTGTACAGGGTTGTGGGATCGTCATAAATCAGACCAGCCATTTTCGGAAGGAAAAAAAGAACCCAATTTCTATATCCAATGACTTTTCTGGTATAACTACATAACTTCATATTTGATCCCGAGCCTTTCCATTTTGTAAGGTCCAGATTTACTGGCGGTTCATGTGCTCAATGCGGATCTCAACAGCTCTGCGGTGAGCCTCCAAGGCCTCGGTCTTGGCTAGTTGCATAACAGCATCGCCGACGTTGCGCAGACCCTCGGCCGTCAGATTGGAGCTTGTGATGTGCTTGACGAAGGAGGCAAGGTTGACTCCAGAGTACTGCTTGGCGTATCCGTATGTGGCTGCGCTATGGTCAGAAAATGTCAAAGAGTGTATAGGAAGTAGGTAAACTTACGCAGAGAGTGGTTGACACCGGCAGAGTAGTCGCCCACACTCTCAGGTGTCCACTCGCCGATGAAGACACTGCCGGCGTTCATGACCTGCTCGGTCACCTTCTCGGCGTCCTTCAGTTGGAGAATCAAGTGCTCGGGAGCGTAGTCGTTGCTGATGCGCATGGCCTCGTCCACCGTCTTGACCTGGATCGTAACGGAGTGGGCGATGGATCCGCGGACAATGTCGACACGGGGCAGAGCCATGGCCTGGTTGTGAAGCTCGTACTCAATGGCCTGCAACTGCTCCTCATTCAGGTCAATGGCGATGAGCACGACTTGGCTGTCAACACCGTGCTCTGCCTGGGAGAGCAGATCGGAGGCAACAAAGGCGGGGTTGGCATCCTTGTCGGCGATAACAAGAACCTCGGAGGGGCCAGCGGGCATGTCGATGCTCACACCGGCATTGGTGTCGTTGCTGACGAACATCTTGGCAGCAGTGACAAACTGGTTTCCGGGTCCGAGAATCTTGTCGACCTTGGTGCAGCTCTCGGTGCCATAGGCCATGGCAGCAACGGCCTGGGCACCGCCAGCAAGGACGATGCTCTCAGCACCGACCTTGTGGGCGACGTAGACGATCTCGGGGGTGAGGCTACCGTCGGCGCGCGGCGGAGAGGCGAAGACGATCTTCTGGCAGCCGGCGACCATGGCGGGAACACCCAGCATCAGCGCGGTGCTGGGCAGGACGGCAGTGCCACCAGGAACGTACAGACCGACTCTCTCAATTGGTCTTGAGAAGCGGCTGCAAACAACGCCAGGCATCGTCTCGACCTTCAGGGGCTTGTCCTCCTTCTGGGCGGCGTGGAACTTGCGGATGTTTTCAAAAGAAATGTCGATGGCCTTGATAGACTCAGGGGACAGCTGCATGGCCTCCTTGGGGAAAGGTGCCTTAAGAACGGGTGAGGTCAGAGACGTAGCCTTCTCAAACCTGTGGGTGTAAGACAAGACTGCCTTGTCACCTCCCTTGCGGACCTCGTCGATGATGGGCCTGACGATGTTCAGGATGGCGTCAGGAGACTTCTGCGATGGGCGCTTCAGGACCTCATCAATCTCAGAGGCTGAAGACTTGGAGAGGTCGTATCTGCGCATGGTTATCCTCTCCTCTGACTTCTCCTTGGCAGCAGGTGTCGGGGCTGGTGCTGGTGCTGCGGCGGGAGCAGGAGTAGTCTGGATGCCCTCCTTCTCCGCCCACTTGCCCTTGGCGTTACCCGTCCTCCTCTTGACCTTGAATGCCTTGGCGTCGAGATTCCTCTCAATGTCAGCCAAGCTAACGCCGGCGCTGACAGCCTTGGTGAGGGCAAAGTAGATCAGGTCCGCGGCCTCGAAGGCTACTTCCTCCTTGGTCTTGGCATCGCAGAGCTCCTCTGCTTCTTCCATGATCTTGGCGCGCAGGAGCTTCTCATCCGAGAAGAGACGAGCGGTGTAAGATCCCGCAGGAGCAGACTGCTTGCGAGACTGAAGAGTCTGCTCAAGACGGGGGATGCCGCTGAGGTCGCCAAAGCAGCCGTGCTGGTCCAGGTGGCAGAAACGGCCGGTTTGCTTAACAACAAACTTGAGGGTATCGTTGTCGCAGTCGAGGCCAATGCGGACCAGCTCCTGAGTATCCCCAGACGTAGCGCCCTTCACCCAGAGACCACGCTTGCGGCTCTGGTAGATGCCGGTTCGTGTGCGAACGGCCTCGCCAACGCTCTCGGCGCTGCTATAAGCAAGTCCCAGGGCGGTGCCCGATTCATCGCACACAACGGTTGGGATCAGACCATCGGGCCTATCCGACTTCCAGAATGAAGAAATCAGCTTGGAGAGAGAAAGCTTCTTCGCGTCCTCCTTGGCAGCAGTCAGGCCGTCTGAAGGTAAGACGGGGATGGCGTTGCACTGCTTGGCAATGTCGACAAAGTGCTCCAGGGTGGTCTCCGGAACCGGCTTAAGGAAAAGGTTGGGCAGCTTTTCCACTTTGCAGCGCTCAATGAAGGCGCCGAGGTCGCACACTGTCGAATCAAAGTCCTTGACGAGGACGGCGTGCTTGGAGGCGGCCGACGTAGAGACGTCGGCGGTCTTGAGGACGGAGCCCACCCTGGATCCGAACTCCTCATACTGAGAGAGGTTCTCCGGGGCGACAAAGACCATGCGGGCTCCGGCGTCGAGGAGAGAGACGACGTCGTCTCTTGAGGTGATGCCGGTGACGTCAAAGTAACCGCGGAACTCTGCGTTGTGCTGCTTCAGGAAGCGGTGGAACTTTTCCAGGGTCTGATCGTTGGCCTCGAAGAAGGGGGCTCCGAGCACCGAGACCTGCTCGCGGTCGAGGCCGTCCAGATTTGCCAGACCGGGCGGGACGGCCACGCTGATAAGGAAAGGAAAAGGTAGTGTCGTCTCCATGGCGGGCAGCTGCTTTCTGATCTGGTGAGGGGTTTCTCACATGCAGGGAAGCAAACGGATAAGGAAGTTCAAGGACACGGGAAGTGTGGTTGAAGAGTAGCCCGAGTCAATGGATTGGGAAAGTGGAATGTCACTCTATAAGATCCTCTCGTTGGTGACTCAATTCAGGGAAGGCCCGCCGCTAAAAGTAAAAATCCTCAGAGTGTGACACCACCACTCCAGCGTCGGGGTGGTCCTGCATCGGCGTGGGCGGGTGTTATGGTGGGGCAGCAATGCAAATTGCCCCTCCATGCATGGAAGTCTGCCCTGTGTCGAAGGTCATCCAATCCACGCCCAGCCGATTTGCCCGTTGAGACCCCCTGTCCAATGTGGGATTAAGCTATGGTCAGTGCGTCTGAGAAAAGAAGAACGGAGCGGATCAATCCTCGCGCCGCCGACGACCCCGGGCAGCACTTGACGAGAGCTGTACCGGACTCCATAGCGCGGAAACGGCTAACGAACGCGCTGAGCTGAGCCTTGTGGGCAGCTCCTTCCACGAGCGACCCAACCGCGACTATCTTATCGACCCTGACGACTGTTCATTCACCTTGACATATACTAATCCAGACGAGGCAATCCAATCCCAACTTTCTTCCCATTCATATCGCCCTACTTTACAACGAATCCCTCCGATTTTCACTTTCATCAGAACGGAAGGACCTCAACGCGTCGACGTCCATATCCATCAAACCCCGGCCCATCGCAAGAGGCGACACCGTCACACCGTCCCTCTCTGCCGCCGTCGCTGCCAGGCAGCATCGCCAGCATGGCTTCACAATCATCCGATCCGCAAACAAATGGCGTGCCAGCCTCCTCAGGCGCCTCCGGCTCACAAACCGTGAACAACACCCAAGCGACCGCAGCGACGACAGGCTCGCAGCCGCCCTCCCAGTCCCAACCGACCCAATCCACCACACAAGCGCAATCGCAACAACCAAGCTCCCAAAACGCACAGCAGCAGCAACAGCAACACCAGCAGCAGTCATCTTCATCAAATCCCCTCGGGAGCAACGCATCGGCCCCGCGCCCGCGCGATTCGCGCATGATCGAGCTCCTCCTCACCTCCCAGGGCGTCACCTCGTACGAGGCCCGCGTGCCCCTCCTCCTCCTCGATTTCGCCTACCGCCACACCTCGAGCATCCTCGGCGACGCAATCTACCTTTCCGGGGACCCCTACGTCGCCCAGGCCGGCTCCAAGCCGACGGCCGGTGCCGCGGCGGCCGCCGCCGGCACGGGTGACGCTGCCGTGACCGCCAACGCAGTCAAGCTCGCCATCTCTGCGCGCTTGGGATACCAGTTCCGCGGGGGCGGCGGCGCGGGAGGCGTGTCCAAGGACTGGCTGCAGGAGCTCGCCCGCGAGCGGAACAAGGTCCAGTTGCCCAAGGTTGCGCAGAACGAGTGGGGCCTGAGGCTGCCGAGCGAGCGCTTCGTGCTCAGCGGCGTCAGCTGGGGCTTGAAAGACGTCTGGGAGGAGGCCGGCATCGAGGACGACGAAGAGGAAGACGAAGATGCTGGTGCAGGCGGTGCCATGGAGGGCGTAGAGACGACGAACAACCAGAACGACGCTGCGGATGAGGATATTGGCGGAGACGGCGTCGAGGGAGGTACAATGGAGGATGTGTTTGGCAAGGACGTGAACGAAGATGCGGACATGGGAGGGACGTCTTAGAAAGGGTACCGATCACAACACACATCTCGCACATGATCGCGCCGTTAGTCCGAACTTTGGTATCAGTTGGCACTCCAGGCACAGTGGCTTTTGCATCACGCAACCCACTGCCAGTCAATGGGAACTAGCCGATGTGGATGCACCTGCGCGTCCAGGCTTGGGGAAAGGAGAGGTGCCGTGGAGCTTTGGGCAAACACGGCTATTACTTAGCATTTGGAATGCAACACCCAGAGGAGTCGGGGCCTGCGTTGGCATCAGATTAAAATAGGAATCAAAATAAAGCAGAGCATCCACAATTCCACACATTTGGTCCAGAGCTTGTGATCGCTGAGGTGGGAAAAGGTAGTGTCAATTCAGGAAACACTACAGTAAAAGCACCAATTCAAACGCCTTCCGCTATGCAAAGTAATGCCCGTCCGCGAATCCATCCAACCAACCATGCTGTTGTTCCCCAAACCGCTCTTTTAAAAGCCCCCGGTAATAGTACAGAAGTTCGAATCGCAATATTAGTTCGCACCTGTAGAAGTAACATTAGGGTTATACACCGCGGCCTGTTCCTCCTTTTTAGCACACTATTTCTGCACACCTTTTTCAAGGGTGAGATGATTTACCCCTGTGATCAACTCAGCGCCGACGTCTTCCATAAGCACCTTTTGGGTGGGTGGAGAAGACTGGTTTTCCTTGCCGCTGGGCTGAGGTGTTCGCTCGCGCTGCGCTCGCACGCTATCGAGGTCCGCTTCGTCAACGTCATCGTCCTCTTCATCTTCGTCTTCGGCGTCTTCGTCGTCAGCGTACTCGTCCTCCATCATGGAGGCCGTCATCCGCTCGTCGCCGTCGACGCTTCCGCTGAGGATGCTCTCTCGCTCGTCACCGTATTCATCAATGGAGCCTCTCGAGATGTAGCTTTGGCCCATCTCGTCACCGATGTCTTCGTCATCGTCGTCGGCGTCTTCTTCTAGGTCGGCCTGCTCATCATCAGAGTCGCTTGCTGAGAATTCATCCAACTCCAATGGAGTATCCCTCCAGTACTTGAAATCTGTGTACTCTTCTCCACCACCCTTGACGAGAGTGCTAACAGGTGGGAAGAAGTGGTCTACAACCTCGTTGATGTTGATGTAGCTCAACTTGAGCTTGTTCAAGCTCAGTAGATCAAGAGACACCTCGGCATTGGAGTTGATCGTGAAGATGCGGTTCCTCGGAACATCCACTGTTCTGTACGAAATTTGGTCCGTCAAACGGTTTCCAAATCCAGCGTAGAATGGCGTCTGTTCCCGACCGTACAAGTGACGAATGTCACGAAGAGTAGCCATCTTGAATACCTCGGGCTTCCGGAGGTACACCTCACGACGGAGTGCGGCCATAGTACGGTCCGGGGACAAGATTGTTGGCCCGCGCGGAACCCGGTATTCTCCCTGCTGGATGCCAGCCAAGTATGCTCTGGTGGTATCGGACTGTCCCACTGATCGACTAGTTAGGTACATGATGTTGTAACCGTTTGCGACAATGTCGCTGTAGAGTTTAGCAACACCAGCGTGCGTCCAGTCCCTGCCAATCATGTTCAAAACATGACCCAGCGCATCCGACTTGGTGATGGTGCCGTCGATATCCGAGATGACAACAGGCACCTCATGTCTCCACAGGTACATATTGGCGTTACATGTCGCTCTGTTGACTGTGAAGCTCATACTGTTCTCACCGGGCTTCAAGCACAACGCCTTCAGCTGATCGCTAGTCAACCGCAGCGTCTTGGCGTAGTTCAGGTTTGGGTCTCCGGCTGACGATTGAGGCGGAGTGGTCGGAGGAGTCTGCATGCCAGAGGCGCCGACATCCGACTCAGTTCTCCTATGGATCGGAGTAGGCACGGTAGTCGTCACATCGCTACCGTCGCTCTGGTATCCCGGGTCGGATGCAGCATCAGCTGCGATGGCCGTTGGCCGGTAACCTGCCTCCATAGTCTTCTTCTTGGCTGCCTCTTTCGCCTCCTCGCTGCTGTAGATCCAGATGTTTCCATGTTCGTCCATACCAAAAAGGGAACCAATATCGTAGTTGCCTTCAAGCTCTTCAGACAAGATCTTACGTGCAAGGATCTCAGCACGGAAAATGTCCTCCTCGTTGCTCTTGAAACCGGTCATGTCAAGCATGAGGTCGCCCGTTTCGGTCACGCGAGTAGGAATGTTGTTGGCGGAAAGCTCCTTGGAGAGCATGCGCGCCCGCTCGACAGCATCCTTCGCTGCCAGAGGTGGAGGACTCTGCGATCTCTCGGACATGGCAAAATCGGCAGAGCTTTCGCCGTACTCACGGTCACTGGTACGAGCCGACTTGCGCAACACATCGTCGCTATAGGGACGGAGGTTCCAGTCATCTGATCTCGGTCGTCCGTGGGTTAGGTCTGGTGATGTGGATAACGGGGTAAGAATGCCTGGAATTATTAGCTTCTGAATGTGCGCCTGGGGTCACCAGAGGACGGGCAAGAGACCAACCGTGGTCCCGAGGGAGAGTTGCGCTGTGAATTACTGAAGGAGGAGGACGCTTAGGTCTCCTCTCTTCGGAGTCCAGGTCCAACAGATCCGGTTCGCCCAGTTCGGAGGACGAGGGGTTCTCAGGGTTCAGGGGAGGGCTCGATGCTGGGGATACCAAAGGCGAGGTTTGTAGATCCCTGGGGATATTGTCGCTGGTTTCGAAGACGAAAAAGGCCTCTCCTTCCTCTCCAAGTTTCATGGAGTAGTTCTGCTTGACGCCGTTGACCTTGAACTCGACCTTCTTCTCATAGGGCCGAAGGAGGGAGAACTTTCCAAAGCGGACGTGGAAAGGCGAGCAAGCCAGGGTGCCGTCTTCTTGCTCAACGACAATCACGTCGATGGCGCCACTCAGAGTGGCCGGGTTGATGGAGTTCCATGTCGAGGAGACGGAGGCGCTGAGGTTGCGAACGTACTGCATGGTGACTATGGAGCTACGCCCTTGCAACGGGGAGGAGTCTTGGATACGGCGCGGGTGTGCGATCGCAGAGCCAGGAAGGCAGACGTTGTGAAAGATACGATGCGATGTGCAACAGCCTCCTGGTCTCTTGTATCGTGGGTTCCGCTCAGCTGTAGAGACCAGACAGTAGGCGGGAGGGTTCGGGGTTGAAGTGGTGTAAAGATGACGAAGGTGTAAGGAAAGCGACGAACGAATGGGGCGGAATATTGGCACAGGTAAGGTCGGTTGATGGACGATACGAGCGGGAAGCAGAAGGACCTGGCGGGCAGCGGACAGGGGGGAAACAGCAGTGCACCCCTGCTTGTTGGACCAGCCCAACAAGCCAAGACGCCCTTGAATGCTCTCTGGGGCTCTTTGGCTCACTGCAAAACGGCGGCAGTGAGGTACCAGAGTGCCCGTGGCTAGGTGGTTTTGGTACAAGCGCGACAGGGCCAGCTCGCCCACGTTTGCTGGGTAGAGAGTACCTAGCAAACGGACAAGGTTCATAAAATCTGCCGCGGATCATGTGAAGGTGGACATTGAGGAGAACGCCATGAGCGGCGCATCCCCCCAATGGCAGCCCCTGGCCCGAGCCATGCGTCGCTGTGCGCTCACTGTACTGGCCGCCTTGAGCCGCAGATAAGGCCACCTCTACTGCACTAAAAGGAGGAATGCCGGCATCGATATGAGAACGGCCAGCCCTGGTGCACGCGCGAAGGGCCGGTGGGCTTGCATGCTGGGCGGCGCTAGGCCTTGGGCCGAGGCCAAAGATCTGTCTGGTAAGGCGCCTAAGCTGGAATTTCCCTCTGCAAGTTCACGCTCAATGCGCCCTTAGCTCGAGGGCCGTCGGAATTCGGAATGCAGAAATTTTACATAGTACCTTTCCATCGTCGAAGTTTTAATTCTCTTCTTATAAAAAAGGAGAATCCTCGTTGAGTGGCTGCTGCTCCGTGGCCTGGTGTCCTGGTGCCGCCTCTTCCTGAGTGTCCTGAAGGACATTTCCTTCGCACGGCTGTTCTGCTCCGGGACGGCACCTCGGCCGTCCAGCTCACATGGCCAACAAAAGCGAAAAAAAGGCCATGGGTGGTCCCCAATTGAAGGAGAATCGCAGTCAGCTTCGCTTCACCCGCCCAACATCTTCTTCCCCCCAGCCCAGCCTCCCCTCTTTCCGCTCTGTTCTGTTGTGCAGAGCCCAAAAAACACACAGCAGCAAGGCCTGTATTGTGCACCTAATGAATACGACACTCCACACTCTCACTCACCTAAACCGGGCCAGTCTGCTGACTCGGTCCTGTAACTGAATTGTACTCGTGACACTTTTTTTTGGCGGGCGGATGGGTTTGCTGCCTCCAATGCTCCAAACGCTCCATCCGAATTCCCCAAAAAGAAACTCCAGCCCAAGTCTGATGTCATTGCCCAGAAGGAGGGACTTTACCCCTCCATCCGTCGTCTGTCGTCCCGCCTCTTCCACCACGCCGCCCTGAGTTCGATAGTATTTCACCCGCACACGAACCATGCTGTCATTCCCTCTGACACCCAAACTCAAAAAGCTAGGCATCTCGTTGCCGTTCCCGTGTCTCTGACATGCCCCATCCTTCGTCATTCATCCTTCATCGTCTTACACACCGCCGTCACTGACGAAACTGGCGCTGCTACCTCGGGAAAAAAGAGACAAGAGGGGCAGGCAAAAAGGGACAAGAACACTGCCGAGAGAACGAGGTCACCTGCACATGTGGGCGCATGAATCACGATCCATGTGGTAAACACCAGACACACGCTCGCTCTCTCGTCCCCATAAAAATTTCTCTTCGAAAGGAGGGGAAGGGGTCAGGGACGGACGGTTAGTAAAAATAAAGGAGGCTGTTTTTGGGGACGTCCAATCCCCGGCTGGTTATTTGCACACACACACGCAGTGTGCGGTTGTAACCAAGCATACCCCTTCCTTTGGATCTCATGAACTGGCCCAAAGATCTGGCATCCCAAAGCTTGGCGGCGGCGGCTCAGACGACAAAATCAATTTTCCAGTGGGCAGATGCCACGCCTCCGAGCCGCCACAAAGTGTGCACGTAAGGAAATAGGGCTGCCTTGACTGTGCTTGGAGATCTTAGTCTGTTGTTAATGGTCACTTGCCTTCGCTGGAGGACAATCCTCCCATCGCAGAAATACGCCAGGAACTAATGTACGTGAGCAGTAGACGCTCAAATTCGTCCGAACATTCCGCAAAAAAAAAAAAAAAAAAAAAAAAAAAGAGAGGAACGACTTGCAAGTTAATACCTTCAACAGAATAGATGCAGTGAACCAGAACTTTTTTATATTCCATACTCGAATCACGAGAAATGGTGACTTGCTATCCAGCAACTAATCCGTGAACCCGAACGGTTGTTTCAAAAATTATCGATCCTGTCGAACGCCCATCATCCCGTATCATTAAGTCATACACTTACTCAACCTCCAACACGGCGGGAGCCTTGACCTCCTTGCCGCTGAAATTCTCCAGACCCTCGCCGCCGTAGCTGAAAAGAGGCGAGACCTCAACACCGTCCTCGGTGCTCTCGCCAGTGACGATGCCGCCAGCGGCCTCGATCCAGCGCTTGCCTTGAAGCATGATGTCGCGCTTGCTGGTATCGGGGTCGTCCTCGCCGGTGCCGCGGGCGTTCTTGAGGGGCGAGAACTCGTCCTCGCGCTTCACCTCCATGGAAGCGAACTTGCTCAGGTCTAACATGGGGAAGACGTCGAAGACGAACTGCTCCAGCTTGATGCCGTTGGGCTTCTCGGGCTTGACAGTCTCGCCAGACTTGAGGTCCGCGTAGGGAATCTTCTTGCGGGCAATGTGGTGAGGCAGCTTGTGGGCCCACTGGGGAATGCTCTCGAGGAAACGGAACGAGTAGTAGTGGTTGACAATGTTGGCGGCACGGAACTTGAGGACGCCGGGCTGCTTGGAGTCCTGGGCCTCGGCAGTCTCCTTGTCAATTTCGGAGTACTCGACAACGTCGGGCTTGCCGTTCTTGAGCAGAATCAAACCGACCGACTCGGTAGCGTTGCGCTTGCGGACAACCTTGGTGGTGATGTCGACGTCCTTGGAGGCAGAGAAGCCAATGAAGACGGGATCAGCAACCTTGACGAGGCAGTTGTCGACGCAGTAGGCGTGGATGTGCTCGATGCCCCTCTTGCGCATGTCGCCCATCACGTCCGAGACGACGAGCGCCTGGTAGATACCTCCGTTGCCATCAGGGGCAACTGCAACCTTGCCCTTGGACTCGAGAAGAATCTTGCCCTCGTTCGAAATGCAAGGGAGCACGCCCTGCTCGAAGATGAAGACGTTGGACTTGTCCAGACCGAAGTAGTTGTTCTCCTGGAAGTACTTCTCCGTGGGGCCGCGAGTGGGGCCGGAGGTCATGACGTACCACGGGACGACGGCCTTGCTGGTGCCGGCCTTCTTAGCCGCGAGCTCCTGGACCTTGCGAATACGCTCAGCCTGGATCTGGAAGAGGGACTTCTTGCTGGGAAGACCAATGTCGTAGCAGCCCTTGGGCGCAGAGCTTCCGAGTCTGGTGCCCTGACCGCCTGCCATCAACACAACAGCCACCTTGTTCTGGCCGATCAGGTCGAGACCTGACTGGTACCAGCTCTCAATATCTTCGGGCTTCGAATCGAGGATACTGGCGGTGGCGGACTCGGGTAGGGGCTCGAGACCGGACTGAGTGGAGGCATCGTCGGTCTTGGGAGGGTTAAGGGCGCGGTCGGTGATCTTGTTGATGTGTTCAGGGTCGAAGCCGGACAGCTGCTGGTAGAGGGCAGCCTTCTCGGAAGAGGGGAGGTCGTCGTAGAAGGTGAAGACCTGGTCCTGGCCAGCCTTGGCGTACTTCTCCTTGAGCTGGGAGAGCTGCTCGGCAGAAGGCTCGGTGGCAGCAGGCTTGTTGGAGCCGATGTTGAGAGCAGACTTGATTGCCTCCATGTTGGGTGGTGGGTGTGGTGTGGGTATCTCGGGGGGAAGCTATCAGTCAAGTCAATTGCGGCTGCTGATGATCAGAAAGCAGTCTGATGTGATGATTACAGAAGAATGAAGGTTGAAGGCTGAAGCAGTAAGGCAGGAGAAGACGAAAAGGCGGAAGAGACCAAGTAAACAAACGAGGTCGACAGGAGGTAAGGTAGCTTACCTTACTTGTAGTCCCCGCCAAAGACCCCTCCATGGTCCAAATATAGTGCCGTAAAGGGGGGGGCAAGCTGGGTGGTCGTTGTCCAGGTCCCCGCTAGTTGTCAGGTCAGATCAATTGGCTCAGTCGCTTTCAGATGGGATGGAGCCCCTCATTCCAGGGCAGCGAGACGCCTTCAGGGCATGATAGGTCGCTTTCAGCTGCGAGCCCCTCACTCCAGTTCGTTTTCAGGGGATGCTCAGGAGCCAGCCACATCAGCACATGGCGAAATGCTCCCGGGAAGGGCGATTCAGGGCCTGCACCCTACGTAGAGGGTAAAGTGGCTGAGGCAACGCATTTGCTGCGTACAGGTCCGGATACGAGGACGAGGAGACTCGAGCTGGAACGCTGCAGCACGGAAGCGCATCCTTAGCTCACGTAAGAAACTTGGCAAGACGTGATGATCATCATCATTCGGCAGCCACATTGGTTGCGGGAGTCGGGGCTGTGCGACTTTGAGTGGCAGAAACTTGGCGGGAGGCGCCGCTAGGTGAAGAGCAAGTTGTCAGAAAGTAAGGTTGGTAGGCGCAGATAGGTAGACAGCTAAAGGCGCCATCGTGCAAGACTGTTGAACAGCAAGTAGTGCCGAAAGCCTGGTTTGGCAAACCGCAGGCCTCAACTACTAGGTAGATGTTCTTCAGTTTGACCTAATCGTCGAATATCTATCTTGGATACGCAACTTGCTAGAGGACAAAACTTCATCGGAGGAGATGAAACCGAGTCAAGAGCTCTCAGTCCCAAAGGAACCCAAGACGTGACTTAGCGGTGATTCAGCACAGGCGAAAAGAACCGTGCTTTACACCTGAGGACCTTTCTTCTCGGTAAGGCAGTCAGTCATGAGAGCTTCATTTCATCAATTATCTGGAAAGAAACCACGGAGAAGCATCAAGCAGACCTACTACCCCTCATGTTTTCTGGAATCTCAGAATGACGGCATGCTACCAGCCCTGCGCGTATGCGTGATCAGGGCCAAAGACCGCAAGGTGGT
Organism: Colletotrichum viniferum; assembly: GCA_020226115.1. NCBI lineage: Eukaryota > Fungi > Ascomycota > Sordariomycetes > Glomerellales > Glomerellaceae > Colletotrichum > Colletotrichum viniferum. The sequence continues at coordinate 2,199,694 of JAGFBE010000008.1, forward strand.
TATTCTGCCCGCCCGCTTGGAATTAGGCTTTGATATACGGAAAGACAAGATGAGTTTAATTCGAGAAAAGAAAGGAAAAAAGACATAATAGAGACTGGACCCCTCCTCAGTCTCTCTGCCTGCTCTCATTTCCACCATTCTTGCTTTACGGCTGCCTGCATATGATAGGTAGACTACCTACCCGGGAAGTGACTCTCGTGCCTCATTCTCGAGTGCTCCCTCCTCTGCAGGCCTGCCCTGCCTTACCGCCCCTCCATCATTAAGCCCTCCCCGTTTCCATCCTTTCAGCCCCAAATTGCCCGGCCGGCATCCGTCGCCAGTAGTAAAGTAGGCACGAATATGCGTGTAGGGGCATGTCCTGATCGCCTGCATCCGCACTGTGCAGGCCCCTTGCCGCGATACACGGTGCAAGGACATTGGTTGACGGGAACCCTCTAGGTGAAGGTGATGCAACACCCTGTGCCAGTACAGTGTGAGAGTGGTGTCGCTGGTTAGCGCTCCAGTCCTCCCATGTAGTGGAGGTTGTCAGAGCCAGACCTGAGCCTGCCCGCCCGCCCTGGATCGGGTTGGGTCCCGTTTGGCTTGGCTCGTGGTCGACGTCGCCGCCGCAGACTGCCAACTGCCGAGATTTTCTTCCATCCTCTCCCATTCGCTTCTTGACCGATCTCTGTTACCGCCCTCCCACCCAGAATTTCCCCCCCCAGCGAGAGAGGACAGGCGAACGGTCTCATCCTTCGCTTTTTCTTTCGTACCTCCGCTCCTTTCTTCTGGTTTTGGTTCTGGTTAGGCTCCTGTTTCTTTTCCTTTTCCTTACCGGCTCGACGCGGCGATGTTATGGACCCTGTTCGTGAAAATCCTCTTCGTCAGCTTCCTCATCGCTTGGTGGCTTAAACGACCTCAGGGCCGCTTCTACAAAGCCTTACTCTACGCCGCCTCAGCCGCCGTATTCTATCTCGTCGCCCCCCTCTATGCCTCCCTCTGCCTTGCCTGGTCCGTCCACTACACCCGCGAGAGCATCCGGTACTGGAGTCTAGATGAGTTGCTTCTTCGACATGCCAGCATGTTGGTGACACTCGCCGCAGTCATTTGGTAAGTTGCTCCGCCCTGCCTTGCACATGCGATCCTACTGCCACCTCCCTGCCGCCTGTCTTCCTTGCGCCCATGCGACTGACACGTCCCCGTCTAGGCTGCTTCACCGTGCCTGGCAGACCCTCTGGAAGCCCACCACCGACTTGATTAGCATTCTTGGAGTCGACGTTCCCGAAGCCCCCGATGTATCCCTGGCCGGTATTAAGAACGACGCCGCTACCCTCAACTGGACGCGCCCCTCTCACAACCGGCCTGTACAAAAGTTTCTGATACAGGTCAATGGTGTCAATGGTTAGTCCGGCCAACGAGGCCTGTCGTGCGCTGTGTTGTGGGGTTCTGACAAAGTGCTGCAGTTGGCGAATCGAGATCTGAGGAAACGGCGATTACTGTAACCGGCCTCAGGCCCAATCATTGCTACAACATTCGCGTCATCGCGGTCGGTCCGAATAACTTCCAAGCCGGGAGCCAAGTCATACGATTACGCACATATCGATCCGATGGACGGCCAGAGCTAGGAAACTCCCGTCTGCCCGACAGCTTTCAGGACCAAGAACCCCGATCCAGTCATTCCCAGTGCACTGAAGAGAATGGCGGACGCAGTCAGGTTCCTACCATCGAGGCGGCGCCCTCCCTCGAACCCGGATCGGCCACCGCACGGGAACCCGCAACCAGTGCCGGTCAGAGACGCAACACCGTCAACCGACGACACTCCCCATCTATAGCGAGCCAGGAACAGCCAACTATTAAAGATCTGTCGGGCGACCATCCCGAGGCGTCACTGAAGGATTTGGCCGACACTCTCGAAAAGCAACGGAAGGAGATTGACGATACAGCTGCACTGCACACGACCGAGGAGACCGAGTTCAGGCAACTTGAACAGCGTCTCAAGAAAGAGAGGGATGAGAAGAAGAGAGTACAAAAGGAGAAGGATGATGCCACCGCACAGCTCAAGCAGAAGGTCAAGGCTAGTTACGAACAAATGCGCCAAGCCAGCAAGGACAAGGCGAAGAAGGAGAATCAACTCAAGGAGAAGCAAGATAAGCTCAAGAAGGTTCGCGACAACATCGATAAGTGGACTACCGATATCGAGAACATGCGCAAGACGCGCGAGGGTTTTGCTGCCGAAAAGGAAAACCTGGAGAAAGACCGCGATCTCAAAGTGAAAACTCTGATCGAAGAGAACGCGGCTCTCCAAGAGGAGTTTGATCAGCTTGAGGCCGAGTACAAAGAAAAGAGGCAACAACTGAAGGAACTCGAAGACGAACGCAAGAAACTTCCCGGTGGAGAAGAAGACGATACCTGGCGAGAAGACGACCGGAAGATGAAAAGGGACTTCGAGACCAAGCGGAGAGAGCTCCAGAGTCAACTTATCATGGAGAACAGGAAAGCTCAGCAACTCGACGGGCACTTGCATATGCTAAACGCTCAAATGTATGCTGCAACTCAGCAAGGCATCAATTTCTTCAACCAAGCGAATTCCTCCGGCGTCGACTTTGAACAGAACGTACCGGTACAGATGAAGCGAAGAAGCCGAACCGGAAATTCAATGTCGAACGCGGCCGTTCCGTCTCCGACTGGACTTTACTCCGCTTCGGATTCTCCGTATGGCCCTCCAAGCGGTTTCGGGAGTCGTTCGGGGTACGGTCAGTTCGGAGACATGCAGGCCAACGATGGAATACCAACCGAACAGTTTCTTGAAGCAGACATGCGAGCCCTCACTGCGGGCGCTCCGTTGAGCCCCACAGCCCAGATGCTGCTGCCATCCGGAATTTTAGGCGACGACTTTGATGATGAGCCTCATAGCCCCAACTCGTTTTCTCGAAGGAGTCCTTTCGCGCCAGATCAGCACAACGATGCTCATTCGCCAGCGCCATCCGGCAATTCCAAAAGTGCACATTCTAGTCCTCCGGGGTCATCTCACCAGCAGAACTTCCCTCCTTTGTCCTCAGATATCGCCGACCACACATCCCTTAAAGATGTGGCTGCTTCTTCGGGCGCACAGCCGTCGCCGTCGGGGCACCGGCTTGGAAACCTGTTCGCGTCTTTCCAACGTAACAGAGGCGGGAAGAGTGCCGAGGAAGGCGGCCCACTTCTTGGTAGTCTGAAGCATGGTCAAAGCCAATCTTTCCCACGGCAAACCGACGATTCAGAGCCATCAAACAGACGCCGGACTAGTTTCTCATCGTACACGCAGAATCGGAATTCTGCTGGACCAGAGACTCTTGAAGGAAGCACATCATCGCTCGTACCCAAAGGTATGCTATCGTCGGCTAGGCGTCTCGTGCCTTTTGGCGGTGTCTTTGCGGATCGCGATCCAAGCAGCCCGAGACCTGCTTCCATGGCATCGGCAGATATGCCACGCCCATCTACAGATAGCGGACCCTCTATCTGGGGTCATCCGGGAGATAAGAGTCGCTTCTGGACAGACAATAGTATGTGGACTTCTCGGAACCCGTCTAGGCGACCTTCGATCCACGGCTCCCCTGCGGCTTTGAAGACAACCTTGGCGTCGGAACAAGATGAGATTCTCCGCGACGAGGTGCTGAAAGACCCCAGTCAAGTCGGTGTCATCGGAAGCAGACCACCAGGCAACAAATTGACTGCAGACGCTAGAACTTTGAGTGGGCGTCTCAATCCTGCAGCACCGACTTTTATCGGAGGTTTATTCGGTTGGAAGGAGAAGGACGGCGACCCGAGCAAAGACAAGGACAAACCCAAATCCAAGGATAAGTCCAAGGACAAGGGCAAGGACACGAAGGAAAAAGCAAGGGGCAGAGATGCTTCCGCTCCCAGCCTCGACTTGCCCCAAGGTTACGATTCTTCTCCGAATGAGTCCAGAAAGTCTCGCGATGCCTTCTCCATCCACACGCAAACGTCGGTCTCAGAATCTCGAGAGTCTTTGACCTTGGATCGAGCGTTATCGAGCACGCTTTCTGACCCCAACTCCATCGCCAAAGATCAGGAAAATGTTGTCCGCAAGCTCTTTAGGAAAGGAAGCTCCAGCAAGTCTAGTCTGTCTTCTCGGCTGCGTAAGGAATCCGGGCTCTTTAAGAAGGGCCCCGGAAGCACCACGAACTCGGACAAGAATATGTCAGCGGAGAGATCTAGCTTCGGCGACATTGACGACTACGGTGAGGAGGGTCTGCTCGGTCGCAGCTATGAAAGCGTCTCCGGCAGCCCCTCCTTTGGCCCGTCCAAGTCCAAGGAGTCGAAGGAAAGCAGAATGACGGGCTGGAGCAGCAAGTTTTCCATGAAGAAGAAGGGCAAGGACAACAAGGAAACCCCCGAGTCATCACACCGGGCCCTCGATAGCGATGTTGATGAAGAAAAGAAGGACATTTGAGTCCCAGCGTCAATTACCAGGCAGTCTTAGCTACGTAGTGCTCTTCGACAAAAAGAAATAAAAGCAAAAACTCCGCCATTCCATTTTACCTTATCGTCTCTTGTTGCACTTGTTGTGCAGAGTTCCGCTGCAAGGTGCGGTATAAACCCAATAACAAAAGAAACACAGCATTACGCAACACCATTTGAGAAACTAATATCGTCGTCAATATACTATCTCTTTTCGTCTTGTTGCTTGTAGTTCTTCCCAGCCGTGTGGGAAGGGAAGGCGGTGAGGCTCCTCCGGCGGCAAAAAGTCTCAATTAGCAAGCTCCGTCCGAATGCACGGGCACTTCCATCCGAGAGCTCTGTCGCTCTGGATTTACCCACCTCCGACGACGGGCCACTATCGAGCCACCCGCGCAAACCCAAACGCCCGCCAACGACGAGAGAAACGACAACCGATCGAAGGGCGAACACGCACAAGCACGACCCGAGGCGTCGTTTTCGAGCAACCGATACAAAAAGCAGGACCACCAGTGGGTGCCGAAGGCAGATCTTCCCCCGGGACATTCGTTGATGGCCGCGATGGCGGCTCCGAACCCGACCGGCGGCGCCGGCGAGGGCCTGCCGATGCCCTCGCGCAATCCGCTCCCCTTATCGGCATCCCAGGAGGCGCAGATCAGAGACATCTACCACCAGCGTGTACGCAGCGCCTGTGCGCCCGAAATCAAGGGTAAAGTCCCCCCCCCGTCTCCTCCACCAACCCCTCGTTCCCACGTCAGCCTACCTAGGCGGGGGAACTATAGCGGGAACACCTGTACCAGTCACTTCTGGCGATACAGTAGAGAAGGCTAGCTAACGCTTTGTGCCCGCAAACAGCATTTGCAGATTGCGCTCTCAACAGGACATTCACCGTGTCCTTCGTCTGCAGTGACCAGCTGCGCGCGATGAACGGGTGCATGAAGGCGCACGCCACGCCACAGAACCACGACGCCGCGCGAGAGGAGTGGTTCGCCAACAGGCTCGAGAGGCAGCGCGAGCGCGAGCGCAAGGCCGTTAAGAAGTCACAGCAGGAGGACTTCATCCGCGAGTGGTGGGGTCTGCCCGAGAAGGATGCCGAGACGAGGAGGAAGGAGGAGGAGAAGATGAGGATGGCCGAGAGGGTTGGCGGGTATGCTGCTCGGGACCGGAAGCGGTGGGAGGAAGAGCAGGCGGCAGCGGCGGCGGCGGCGGCTGCGGCGGCTGCGAAGAGGTGAAGAGGAGGACGAGGACGAGTGGGAGAGGATGAATGCATCGTAAGCCCGAGAGGATAAGGGTATTGGAAAAAGGGGTCGGCGCGGGGCCGGCCGAAGAGAGTTCAGATGCATATATGTTGGGCGTTCCGGACTCGTGGCTTGGGACACCCTGCTCTAATGGCGCAGGCATTTCGGCGTGTATAAATATATCAACACCATGTAGACTACAAATCACCAAAAAGGGGGCCGAAGCCGAAGGACGGCGGTCATGATCATCGAAGATTTGCCAAGGTCTTCTTTTGAGAAGACCTGCAACTTTTCTATTCAGTGACATCCGCATTCCGAGTCTAATCTTTTTTCTATGTAGCTTTCAAATCCCATAGGTCTTGTTGACTCTTTTGTGCCCTTGCAATCGTAAGATTCCTCCCTATAAACGCCAGAGTCCATTTCAGAAACACAGATACGACTTGATCGGAGCCCACTAGGCCTTGTTCTCCAGGGACTCGGCGGGAAGAGTGGCAACCTTCTCCTCGAAGAGCTTGGTAGCGCGGACCCAGACCGGGTTGGAGCGCCAGTTCTTGAGTTCCAGGAGAGTAGGCAGCAGGTCATTGCTGAAGGCCTCGGAAGCCTCACGGGGCAGCAGACTAGGCAGGTGGTCGATGCTGATGACGCTCAGGGGCGGGTTGTCGTAGCCCTCAACGGGGACCGTAGGCTTGTCGAACGTAGTGGCGACGGTGTAGATGGGGACTAAAACATTTCACTTAGTACGAGCTGAGAGTGGCTCACGAGATTGCGACTTACTAGGGTTGTGGGGGTTGGTGGTATCAGCACTGCACCAAAACGGTTAGCATGCGGTCATGAGGATAGAAGGAGTCGTGGTGAACAAACCTAACGTCGCAAACAACGCTCAGCTTGCGACCAGGAGCCTTCAGAGACTCGTGGTTGACGAAGTGGCCAACGGGTTGGTTGAGGTAGATGCAGTTGACGAAGATGTCAGACTCAACAATCTCCGGGAAGGTCTTTCCCTTGCGCTCAGGAGCGGTTGTCTCCTGGATATCCCACTTCAAGATATCTGCGATACCAGCCTTCTCGGCCATGGCAACTGCGCCACGTCCGCAACGGCCAAGGGCTCCGATGACCATGACACGCGGGGTGTAGCCTGCCTTGGCAACACCCTCGGCCAGCGCCTTCTTCACGTCTGCGATCAGAGCATCCTCGTTGGGGTAGCTCTCGACGCTGGGGTAGGGCTCGCCAGGGTGAGTGAGCTGCCAGGCCCAGTTTGAGATCGCAAGCGCGGCACCTGCGAAACCAGCGTGGACTGATTATAGAGTCAGGACTGTGATGGAGTAAGGAAATATTCAGCAGCTGAGAATTACTCACAGCCAAAAGCTGCCACCCGGCGACCGGAGTCATCGGCCAAGAATTCCAAGTCGAGGAGTGTGCCGTTTCCGCGAGGGTAACGGGACAGGGCCTCAGCCCAGCCACCTTGCCTAATACATTGTCAGTCACAGAGACACGGGACCTTTATTCAGTGCTGACGGTATCGTACTGCTTGTAGCAATGCTGTCACTAGTTAGCGCGATTCAAAAGTGTACAATCCAGGGCTGCATACTTGGAAGTGAATGTAGGTGTGGCCAAGAGGGCTACTTCCCTCCTCAATCTCCTTCAATCCCAAGACGAAGTATCTTTCGCCGTCAGGGGAGGAGGCAGTCGGGACATCCTTCCATGAGCCGGTCTCGACAAGCTTAGCGCCCGCCTCCTCGAACTCCTCGTCGCGGAAGAACCTTTGGTACTCCTTCTGCTGGGGGTTCTTCTCGACGTGAATCTCGTATCCAGCCTTGATGAGGGCTCGGGTCGTGCTCGGGGTGAGGGCACTGCGGTGCTCCAACCACTTAAGAGTCGTTAGCAATTACACTCTCGAGGTCACTTCGAGGGGCATCCCAAAGCAATTGCGACAAGAGTAGACAAACCTTGGTCTCGGCGCGAAGATGGATGATAGGGGCAGACATTGTCGCAGTTTTTGTAGAGAAAATGATTGACCTGAATTGACTCAATTGCGCAAGTTTATGTGTCGAGGGCAAATATCGCGACGTCGAGGAAGGTGTTGGGGAGAGGAGCTTGAAGTATGATGATGGTGGGGTAGTTATGAGTCTACGGATGGCAAGGTAAAACATCCCACCTCTGACTCCTACAGGGAGTTACAGTAGGGGCTCGTACACCGCCTTCGGAGCGCGGGGTACCTTACCTTACAATGAGATGGCAGTGACTCAAAGTTTTTGCCCTGGCCTCAGCTCCTTCCATCCCGTCAACCAAAAAAAAAAAAATCTTTTTCCCAGCTGCTGCCGGTGATTTATCCGCCAAATCAAGCATGTCCGCTCATGCCAACCGGCATGTCATGCAGGTACCGAGCCTGCAGCCACCAAATGGTCGTCCGAACCAGTCTATTCTCAAAATTTGTCGCCGATGATTGTGGCCGATGTCGCAACAATCTCTACTATGGTGCCAGGGTCCACAGCATGATCACCTTATCGACAGGACATTTCAGGTTGGCATCCCAGCCAACAGCAAACTGCCAATCACAATCGCGACATAATCAATTGCGCTGCTACAGACGCGCTCTGGGTTTTTGATCTTGAAGCAACCCGAGGGCGCCCTCGGCCATGCCCCAGGACAACTCGAATCCTCTTCCACCAAGCCCATATGCGTGGATGATGGTCCGGCCATCAATTGCATCCTCTCGCTCAAGTCTCAAGCCTCCTCTGCGCGTAGGTCGACGGCCAACAACGTCTTTGAGAACGCGATATTCGCCGCTGTCACCGAGAATGGCAGGGTAGGTGGCAGCAAAGGTCTTCAGGATCTGTTCCCGCAATTCTAGCGATGGCTCAACGTCCCAATTGTCTGGCTCCTTGGTGCCTCCAACTATGGTACCGCCGTCAAAGTTTCGAGGCACACAAAATGTCCAAGATCCATCCGCATTCTGTCGCGTCACTGTTGCCGGGCTGAAGTTGGCCACTGCACAAGTTTGCCCTGGGAATGTTTTAGAGGACTCTTTCTGCGGAGAAGTCAAGGAATCACAAACCTCTAGTGATGAACGAGTTCTTGTCACCAAACCCGAAGCCAGAGCAATTGACGACTGTCCGTGCGTCTGACAGCTCCTTGATACCAAAGACCTCAAGAGGGTCGCTGAGCTCTTTGCGAATCACCTTGCCTCCTTTCCATGCGAACTTACGCAAGAGGAACGAGCAGTAAATCATGGGGTTGACACACCATGTCTTATACTCGCAACCCCACTTCACCTTGTCATCAGGAAACTCGCTGGGACTCAGACGCCTGAACTCGACCAACCCAAGGCTTTTGGCTTTCTCCTCCGTGAGCGCCTTATATTGCTCTGGAGGATCCTCGAGGTACTCGATACCGGGCATGAAAGTGATGCCCGCCTCGGGATTGCTTTTGAAGAGCGACTCCATATGCCGGAATGTTCTCAGAGCCATGGCGTGATCACGCTCCTCCATCTTGTTAGCCGGTATCACCCATCGATTGTGCGCCCCGCCCCATTGCGATGTGTAGTTGACCGAAGCCTTGGCATCAATGGTCTCGAATGGGCTCGGAAAGTCCCTGGCTACAATCGTGACCTCGTTTCCTTCTTGCTGGAATCTTACGGCGATGCTCAGACCGATCACGCCGGCGCTGGATCATGTTAGCTGCTGCACACTGACATGAGGGGCTGTGTGGGGTGATTACCCGATGACTACGATCTGCGACATGATTCCGGTAATATAATCTCAATGTTGCTGTGTCCAGGCTCAAATATCATGAAACCTCCATGGACTTGACCCAATATATGGGTTTTATCCAATCGTCGTTGAGTCAAAGGTATTACTGAAGCCAACGCGATCCTCAACTTAGCGGTGGTCCGGTCTCCACCTTTGGCTCCAACAACGCCGACCTCGGGAGTTGTTCCCGGGGGTGCCCGGTCTGGCGAGCGTTCGGCCGAGACTGGGGGTTCCGGTCAGCGGGACTCTGACCCGAAGGCCGCACCGACGCCGGCTGATACTACCGGTCAATACATACTTTGGTCGAAGGTGGTCCTCATTTGCACCGGACTATTGATTTTACCCTCAGTCCGTAGATGGGGTCGTTGATCAGGCATTCTTTGTACTCAAGTTCTGTCGACAGCACCTCAGACTTGCAACGGACTTGATCTTGCGACTTAACTAGAAGCAGCGCCGAAACATGAAGCTTTCTACATCAGCAGACTCTCGATCTCTTGACACTAGTTATTGAGCCTTTTCCAAGGGATTATGGCCCGATTTTGCTTTTTTCGAAGCTACCTGGAACGGAGACCTGCATGCCGACCGCATTTGGCCTGGCCCTGCGCACAAACGCAGCCAGACCCAGGCGAGGTGCTCAATCAGCCGGCCACATTTCGTTCCTGCGTCGCATTTTCACATCGGCGCCCAAGGGATGTGCAGGTCGGCATCTCACTAGCCAAGGCGGTCAGAGTCGAAGAAGTTGCACCAATTTTGGGGTGTTGACCAATCGCACAATGCTCGCGTTCAACCAACCCCGCGCGCCTGTCTCTCAACCCCCTGGTCTCGGCGGCTAGGACGCAGTGTGATGGCCCGGTTGATTGGCCCAGCCCGCATCTCCCAATCTATTTTCGTCTGGCAACTCGACCACCCTCCTGCCCATCCCCTCCATCTTCTTGGCTCTCACCACTCACCGCGGCCCGTCAGGCAAGCCAGCGCTTACCAGGTCTGCCGTGGGCTACCTGCCGTAGTTGAACCCAGTATGCTCCGTAGTGCCGGCGCTTTAATGCCAGCAGAGTATATACTCTCGTGGTTCTGTTGGCAATCGTATGTTGACATGCCTTTTTCCCCTTTCATCTGGTTATCTTAACCAGTGCCGCAATAACAAACCGACGTTCTGTTTGTTCTCAGTTGCCGGCTTGTTGGGACCATGCATCGGTAGCAGTTGGACTACCTATTATTCATTCCATTGTGGCATCCCCCCTTTACTTGTGAAGAGCCTGGGAAGCATCAACCAAAGGGGAATCCCAACGTTCGATTCGAGAAGCAACACAGCCCATCATGTCGGCTCAGCCACCCTCTGGAGGGTACTCTCTCTTCCCGAACCCCAACACCAAGCCCGCAACGGTACGGAGACCGGCATCTCGGACTCGAACATCGGAGTCTCGCGAGCGCTCGCGGACTCGGGCTGTGTCTCCGGAAACCATCGACTCGGTAACCCCACCCCGCCATGGAAGACAGACGCCGCAGCAAAGGATGCAGTCGCCGGTTGAGCGATCGCAAACACCGCAAGAAATCCGTCAACCCCAGCCCAGTGAGCAACACGCCTCACCAATCAACCGCGAGTTGCCGCCACTGCCTTCAGAGGCAGTTTCGCCTGTCCAAAGGCCTGCCCCCACTGTTGAAGTGCCGCCTCGGTCAGACACTGCCTTCTCTCAGGCGCAAACACTAGCACGGAGCAACAGCCATCGCTCTCGCAGCTCGATAGCAAAGCTTCCACTGCCTGGAGAGCCGTCATCGTCACAAGAGCCTGCTGCTCTTCGGTCCATCTTTCCCCAGTATAACCCCGAAGTGCCGCTCAATCAACAGGAGTACTTCCCGACTCAGACCAGTCCAACTCATATTCCCAGAGCTGTCATTAATCGAACAACGCGGTACCCGGAACGAGAAGCGGATGGGCAAGAGGCTCAGCACAGAAGCCCGGTGAGAAGTCCGATGAGTGGCGGTTCAGCGCCAAGATGGCCCAGAAGGAGGATCGAACCTCCCATCATTCCCAACGTTTCGACAAATGAGCAAATGAAGAACATGTGGAAGGTCACCAACGGCTGGAAAGCCTCCCCTTCTGAAGGCAGAGTGTACTGCATGAAGCTATCCCAGGAAAAGGATGCTCCGGTCTACACCTTGTCCTCGACATCTCAGCCATTCTACAACCTCAGGCTCGATCCCACATCTGCATCCGCATACGTTACTCTCAGTCGGCACGACCCTAACAAGGTCTACAAGGCCCCGAGCCCAACGGCTGGCTCTTCAGCCAGTAGCATCCTCAGCGGCGTCGTCGGCAACAAGGACAACGGCAAAGGCACTGAGAGCAAGCACTGGCAAGAGGTCCTCACCACCACTCTCGAAGAAGAATCCCGCAAGCATCCTCCGAATGATGGCCTGGTTGCCCTTCTCTATCCGCAAGCAGCGGCCAAGATGGCCCTGGACAGGCCAGACGACATGACCGCCATCGTCACCGCGGAAACGGAGTGCGCACGGCTCGTCTGGGACGACGACTCCAGCTCGCACTTCGTCGTTCACCCAGCGTTGGCCACGCCCTTTTGCGTCACAATTGAGCGTTCACCCGCCTGGAGCCGGGTCGAGTACAACTTGGAGCACCACGAGTCGCCTCAGCACCTCGCCAAGCTGACCCGTGACGGTACGGGCGCTGGGTTCCTCGAGGTCGACACGGCCATCGCCTCCAAGATTGAGAGCTTCTTCATCGTCGACGTCGCCGTCACGGCGCTGCTGCTGGTTGCGGCAAGCGACGAGAAGAACTCAAAGGTCGAGACTTTCGAGCCTCCTCCCGCACCGCGCGAGCCTGCTGGCGGCGAGCGCCGGTTTAGCAAGCGGGAGGAGAAGAAGCGTGCGGCCGCCGCGCGCAGGGGCAAGATGGAGGAGTTTGAGATCGACGTCGAGAGCCAGGACAGCAGCCTTGGCAGCTTCGCGAAGCTGGAACAAGTCGGAAAAGAGACGCGCGACAGGATGCCGTGGCCGTTGAGGGCGCTGTTCAAAGTCTTGTCCGCTCTGTTCAAGTGCTTCGTGTGGTTCCTGACGATTGGCTTCAAGGCGCTTGCTGCCATCGTCAAGGGGTTGGCGAGGTGTGTTGGCGTCAAGTCGAAATGATGACGGGAAAAAAAAGCATGAGTTTGCATTGAATGCAATAATGAGATACCACTTTGTTGATCCGGGTTCCTTTTTTCTAGTATTTCTTTGGGGCCGCATGGTGTTGGGAATAATTGGGCTTCGTTTATGAGACCTTGTCCTGGACGAGGACAGGAGCGATGAATTTCTTTTCTTGTACATCTAGATCTATACTCCGGGGCCTGGGTATCGCATGACGACTTTCTGAGCGTGGCTTCTCACGCCGCTCAGATATTAGGACGAATGAAGAACACGAAAAAACACACCATGAAACTTTTGTTCGCCGACCGCAAATTTGACTGAAACATGCATCCCGTGTTCACCTCTTCCGCGTCCGAACCATAATCTTCTTGCCCTTCTTCGTCACACCGCCCGAGGTCGCCGTCTTGGCCATCTTCGCCCGCTGTATTTCGAGGTGATCCTCTGTCTTCGCCAAGATCTTGAGTTTCTTCTTCGCGTTTTGGAGCTGCAACCGTAATAATTGCAGCTTCTTCTCTTTTTTGCGTTGCGCCTCCTCCTCGGCGTTGTCTTCATCGTCGAATCCCTCGAACTCGTCCTCGTCATCGTCGTCCAGCTCCATTGCCTCCTTATCGATAGCCTGTTCCCTCTCCTCGGTGCTTTCGGCAAAAACAATCTTTCTAGGCTTTGCGGAACCCGTCTCGTCGTCGTCGCTATCGTCGTTCGTGGTGGTTGCGTTGATGCCGCCAATGAGCACGATCTGCTCCTCCAGGCGCTTCACCTCCTTGGAGATTACGTTGCGCATGGTGCGGATGTAGCCGACATCCTGCGTCTTGAGCAGACGCACCGTGTCCACATCCATGGCCTTGTTGCCGCGGTCGCCCGCAATGGTGCCAGACCATTTCTTGCCGTCCTTGAGGCGCGAGCCTGGGCCGGAGCGGCTGAGCATGCCAAAGTAGAACTCATCTTCGTTGCGTTCAGAGGCTTTTTGGCGCAGGTGCTTGATTGTCTCCTTCTTCTTATTGTAGTCCTTGGCACGGAGGGAGTAATCCTGCAATTCGGAAAAATAGTTAGTAACGGGCTTTGACGGGCGCGCATCGTGAGGCCAAGTTTAACGAACCTTGTGTTTTTCGAGGAGACCAAATCTTTGGCGCTCCAAAGGTTGAGCACGCTCCCTGTGGGAGCGCCTCTGTACGGCATTTCGCATAGACGACATGGTTCTTTTGTTTTGGACGCAAAACCACCGCTCGTGATCTGGTTGCTGGGAGGCGTGAATAGAAGCCGACGATGGTTAGCGCTTCTGGGAGGTGGGATACGGCAGAAATTTGAAAAATTTAGGCGGTGAAACAAGCTCCAGCCACATCACTCTGTCAGTGTGGCGCTGTTCCCGCTTTCACTGTCCGTCCCTCGGCCGACAAACTCGGGCCGTGTTGTGGGGCTTTCTGCAGCGGACCACCGTGCCCAACCTGCACCCCCGAGCCGTTGTCAGCCACTCTCCCCACTTGTGGCCGCTACGTAAGTGTGCCGTGCAGCCCGTCAACTAGGTTCAGTCAGCTCTCAACCCTTGAAACATGTCAGGTACCATGAAACGACACGCTATCGCGGCTCGAGCCATCTTCCCAGTCTGGTGCCATCTTCCAGAAGACGACTCATGACAGCTGCGGTGTTGTCATGTCAGTACATGGGCCCTGGGGAGATGGAATGGCATCTACGTATCCGACATGGCGAACCATTGAACGATTCATCGCGGACAAGGGTATCTTCTCCACGCAGATGGATCGTGATGTGCAACCCACGTTGCATCCGCAACCGCCCGCATCTGTGATCCTCCGTCATGCTGGATGAAGATCTAAATTCTCAGCTCATCTGCATGTTTTCAGCAAATCCCATATCCCCCATCCCACCCACGATCCTAGGCCAAGCGGCATCCAAGCCACCGCCGAGCGCGTCCAATCGCGAGGTCATCGGCAGCGCATCCACGGCCACGTCCTGTATGTCCGGGGGATCTCCCCAGCACGGACAGCACATGGTCAGCGCCAACGAACCATGGGTCTCCCTTCGTGTTTCACGGAGGACACACACCACAGCAGCAGAGCTTCGAGACGTCAAACGCCGCAAATGGCAAAAGACCTGCACCACGGGCTTCGCGCGGCTACTGTCCGATGACGAGAGACTCGGAGAAGGGCTGACCTTTCTTTTACAAAACCACCCGAGCTGGCCTGTTTCCTCTTGTCTCTTGCAGCTTTCATGTTTCCGTGTTTGTTTCGTTTCCACGTCTAAGTCCGTTTTATTTCATCCAAAATGGTTGCGAAATTTCATTTACGGAATTCTCCTCCGACATATCGGGTGCTTGCCTTGTTTGTCGTACTCGTCTTTGTCAGTCTTCTATTTTTGAAGGAGGAAGTCGAGGAGCCGACGATACCACGTAGTAGTTTCCCATACAGCGCGAGCAGCTATGATTGGTCTCTACACCCCCAGAAGCATCCAGTGCCAGACGCTGAGATGGCACGCTTACCCTCAGAAGAGCCACTGGAGCTCCCCAGAATCCAGTTCGAATTTGCGGCGGAACGTTCAGACAGTCTGAAGAGGGACCTCGGCCTCATGAGCTCTCGTCGTCATGAGGTCAGGAATGCTTTCAAGAAGAGTTGGCAGTCTTATGTGAGACATGCCTGGGGATACGATGAGCTGCAGCCATTGTCACTGAGAGGAAGGAATCGATACAACGGATGGGGGGCTACACTGGTCGATTCTCTTGACACGCTGTGGCTGATGGGCCTACACGACGATTTCAACGATGCTGTTCAGTATGTGGGCGCCATCGATTGGAACAACTCTACGGATCCAAGATGTAACCTTCTTGAGACGAATATTCGCTACCTTGGAGGCCTGCTATCTGCATACGATCTAAGTGACGAGCCAGTACTTCTCAACAAGGCTATTGAGCTGGCGAACATGCTCTACGCCGCCTTCGATACCCCGAATCGGTTCCCACCTTATACGTTTAACTTTGCGGATCTCAGAGCCGGAAAGGTCTTGCCTGATCCTTATCAGAGCGCTGCATCGATTGGCAGTCTGTCACTGGAATTCACAAGACTGGCTCAAATTACGGGAGAGTACAAGTTCTACGACGCAATCGAACGCATCAAGATGGCTTTCGACCAGATCCAGAATGAGACATTGCTACCAGGACTGTGGCCCAACTTCATCAATGTTCGTGATGATTTCCAGACCCCGAACAACATTTTCCGTCTAGGCGGAGATGGAGATTCGCTTTACGAGTATCTGCCGAAGATGCACGTTCTTCTCGGCGGTCTCGACCCGGCTTATGAGAGGATGTACAGAAGCGCTGCGAAGGCGGCCAAGGCTCAGCTCTTGTACCGCCCGATGACGCCCAGGATGGACGATGTTCTCTTGCTTGGAACCGCCATTGTGAACGAGAAGCTCCTGAAGATCGACCAAATCGCCGAACTCGAACACCTTTCCTGCTTTGCTGGCGGGATGTTTGCCATGGCCGGCAAGCTTTTCGAGAGCCCGGAAGACGTCGAGGTTGGCGATAGGCTGACCAGGGGTTGTGTGTGGGCTTACAAGTCTTTCAAGATTGGGATCATGCCCGAGAAGTCACAGATCGTCAAGTGCGACACGATTGAAGGCTGCCCATGGGATGAACAAAAGTGGGCGGCCCAGAGCAGCCGCCATTCTCCCAGGGGTTTCTCAAGGATCGACAATCCCCGCTACAATCTGCGCCCCGAGGCCATCGAAAGCCTGTTCATTCTCTACAGGGTGACTGGACGAGAGGATCTGCTGGACATGGCATGGGATATGTTCCAGGCCATCCAGAAAGCGACTGCAACCGACGACGCTCACGCTGTTGTGGCTGACGTCACTTACTCGCAATCACGACAAGAGGACAGTATGGAGAGTTTCTTCTTCGCTGAAACCCTGAAGTACTTCTACCTTATCTTTTCGGATCCAGAAATGATCAATTTGGACGAATGGGTGTTCAACACACAAGCTCATCCTCTCAAGCGACCTACGGCGTCTTGGAGCGAAGCCTGATTTACACGAAAGAAGCGATGATTATGATGTTCACTAATATTAATAAGACGTGGCACTCCTCTGTGCCGCTGAAACACATATGTTCAGGCCATTCCATTTTCCAGATGATGGTAAAGATACCTTGAGCATTCGATACCCCTCAGCTTCCCAACGACGGAATCTATCACTGTCTAGTCGTGTTGGCCCCTCCTCTCCCTCCTAACTCGTGTCGTTTGCGGTTATATCTTTGCGTTTGGACTGCCTCGAGGAGCTATTTGAGCCATCAGTGGACTCCAAGGGTCTGCGTACGCTCCAATCCCGCTCGAGCCCTGGATCCAGACGGAGAGCATCTTCGACGAGCCTGGCCATAAGATCGTCAGTCTCTACAGATCATTATGGATACGATGGGGATTTTGGACATACTTTTGGATTGGGTTTTGCCTTGCTCTTTACAGCTTTTGGGAGCGTCGTTCGCAAATGCCACGGGGCGGTTCTCGAGCTGCCGAGGCATGACTTTGAGGAAGGGGTTGATGAAAAGAATTGGCTTTGGCCAGATCTATTTGAATTATCTGCCTTCAATCATGTAGTCATGAGCCAACAAGTATGGTTCAGTGGAGTGCAGGGCTTTTATACAACATTTCTAACAGCAAAGCATGCTGCTGCCCCTCATTCTGTGCCGCCAGCGTCCTCAGCTTCCCATTCTGCTTGCACGCCTTGCCGTTCATGACACAGAAGGCTACCATATTTTCTTTTTTTCGCGCGCAAAAGTCGAGATCGCCTGGTCTCCTGATCTCGTATACCTGACGGCCATGGAGACCAAACAGGTGGTAGTTCGGTTTGGTCTCTGCAGGAGAGGCTGGTTTTCGAGACTGCCTCCGCAAGGTCATATGTAGCGCATCATACGATCAAGACTGAGGAAATCTTTCGTGGCTGATTGGCTCGCCAGTGTTTTGACGGCAATCTAGATCAAAGACATAATAATGAAACCTGCCTTAGTGGGCAACATCGTGCATATAATGACAGCGATCTCTACCTGTCAAGAATGTCTTCCAACAAACCCTGTACCGTTTTGGTCGAAAACATGCATATCTACATGGAACTTATCCAAGATATATGACCATTCTCCTGCATCCATGCGGCTTTTGACAAGCTAATCCTCGAGAAATGAGAGCTGACCACTTTCTCAAGGTTCGAGGCTCGCATCGGGGCGGAAGAAACTTTCCAGAGAAATACGTGCTGTGACGGTTCCTGCAGATTGATCTTATGAGGACGTGCATGCGAAGTCAAGGCCGCTGAAGGCAACGTAGGCGCAAGATATTGACGATACTCTCGCGGCCAAAAATCGGCTAATATCAGCCAATACCGCTCCGATCAAGGTGAGTTTGTTGCTTATATTCATGAGGAGCTACGAAGCCTCAATTGGTAGAAGTGCTCTATTCAAGCAGGAAAAGAACTGCAATTATGACTGTAAGACATCCTAAGAGTGCATGCTAAGATACTTTCTGCATTTGAAAGAGGCTAGGTGAATGCTTGTAAGTTCCTAGTAACTATCATAAACAAAAGAAAATCTGAATGGTTTTGATGAGAATTCACTATGAGATGGGAATGGGAATGGGAATGGGAATGGGAATGGGAATGGGAATGGGAATGGGAAACAAGGATCCAAGTCCTATTGCTTATTGGTCAAGCGGCAACGCTGTCACATCCTATTTGGATTAAGCTTACGAGGTAGATCTGGTCAAGGAGACTGTCATTATTGCTTTTTGTCTGCGGCTTGGACCGCCGGCAGCCAGCAATACAGTCGGCCCGCCAAAGGCATACTAACTAGCCTCGCCGATACCGATCGCAAACGTACGATTTGCGCATGAAAGGCCTTTCGTCCTTGGGCGTCCTTTCAAATTACGGAAACTCTTCCTCAAGAAATCAATTATTTCACAACTTGTCGTCTATTTGGTTTTACCCCCTTCTACTCCAACATTCCTCTGTTGTTCCCTTCCTCTCTCTCTCCCTCCCTCTCATCCTGCGTGATAACGATGGCTCAGGCCAGAAGTCACATCTGCAATCTTTCAATGTTCTCTCAAATACTAATCTGTGGGCTAGAAGAGCTGGTATATTCAACTGCTAACAAACCAGGATCTCCAGTCAGGCTAAGAAACATTTGGCTTTATGATTCAATACACCAGGAACTTATTTAGATTCTCAACGGTTTGGCACTTATACTGCTGCAACTACCTAAGATAAACAATAAAGCGAATCAAGTTTTAACAGTCTGCAATCTAGTAACGACCGGTGGATCTCCACGTCATGCTGAAGAGTTTCATGTTTCGGTTGGTTGTTCTTCATCTACTCAGTTGACTTGATTCATATGCTCGCATTTGAATTGCCTCGAGGGTTCAATTCGGCGCGCACAGGACTCCAGGGATCGTCGTAGGTCTGACTTTCGCTCGACCCTTTGATCCAGATGGAGAGTATTTCTGATGAGCCTGGTCCGCTTGGTTAGATTCATGAAGCAGGTGAAATAACCAGGAATCAAGTCATACGTGGTGAATGAGGCATGGTCAGGCTCTCAGTTTTCTTGGGAGCATTCTCTGATGATGATGTCTCGGTGGAGTTCTTCTGATCGGAGGGCATCTTTCGAATCACTCAATAACGGAGGATGATATGAGGTGTAACTTTGGCTGCACTTAACAGATTTCACCGTTGAAAGCTACCAACATTTACAAGTGAACAGCATGATGATGCCTTGACGCGGCGAACCAGACACATCTTATGCAAGCGATGTCACCATATTGTTTCTCCTCCGAAGACATCAATATGATAAACTATTGAAAGAAATGAACTTTGGGGAGCCGTGAAACCAGAATTTCTAGGTAACGCTGTGATGGCATCCAACTCCTACGTACCGAAGCCTTCGCCAAAGAGTAGGCCAAGGTGGCCGCAGGAGAAGATCTTTAGGAAGCCTACCATACATTCTTGTGTTAGCAAATAAGAAGCCCCAAAGCCCTGCTGGGACGTAACTGCCAAGCGGCAATGTCTCGAACGGAAGGGAGTTTGGGGAACCGCGCATGCTTTTGTGTAACAATGGAAGCTGTCCAAACAACCTCAATGCACCCAAGCCTTGCCGGAAAATGGGCGAAGGGTCGATGACACTGCGGCCATGTGGATCAACTACCCAGATTTGAACCCTCTTCAGGTAGGCATGATGTTTAAATAATGTGGCTTGTCATGACGGGACTTCAAAGGGTCTACATAGATAGATTCTTTTCAGGGGGCATGCGGTATGTCCGCATCCCGCTACGGCAACTTCGAGGCTAGCCTGCAGCATCGAACGTAATTGGTATTTCGGGTGCCCGAGCGTTACACAATGCTGCTGCAACCCAAGCGGAAACAAGAGACCAAGACGACTATGTCAAGTATCGCCTACAGGAGGTTCGGATGATGCATTATGTTCATCATTCTGTTGACGTGTAGCATTCATTGTCTGATAGCCTCGGTCTGTCGATGGTACTTGCTTCCGTTGAACGTTTGGACAAAGAATAATAAGCTGCAGCATTTAGCAAACAGCTTCGGCTGTCGACGATTCAACTTGAAATGCAAAAGTAGGGTCGAATTCATGTGACGTTGAGACTGATTTTGGTTCTCATCCGGTGAAACGCACCCCGAGGCCTTCTCCTAGGGCCAGCATGGCACATCCTTCCCGGTTTCGTAGGTGTTATTTTTGAAGACCGACCGAAGCTTTTGTATTTTTCCTCTATATGTACTCACCAAAAAAGGTTCTAAAACATTCAATCTCATCAAGCTGACTACCATCTCTGCGAGATTGGTTCAGTTTTCTGGTCAACCATCGACGCCAATGAGCGCGGAAATTTGGCTATCTGCCAAATCATCATTCCGCTGTTTCCACATGCCCACCTGTAGTTTCATATCATGGTCCGTCGCGAGCCATCTTTGTATTTTCATCACCCATTCACTCGTCATCCTCTTCAGCCACCTCTTCCTCATCCTGCTTGAAAACAGCCTTCTCTGCCAATGCCAATGTCTGTCTCACAGGCAGGCCAACTACATTATCGAAGTTACCCTCAATCTTCTCCACGAGCACCAATCCTCCTATTCCCTGAATACCGTAACCACCAGCCTTGTCAGCTCCCTCTCTCGTCTTGACGTACGCATCAATGACATCATCCGGCAGACCGTTATCTTCCTGTGCAAAGTACACCTTCGTCTCCTCGGTATGTGTCGCAATCTCGTAGCCGGGCGATCGCGCGTCCTCCCTGGGGGCAATCACGCACACAGCCGTCAGCACGCGGTGCAGTCTCGTATCACGCAGATGGCGCAGCATCTTGATGTGTTCAGCCTCGCTGCGGGGCTTCTCCAAGACGCGGCCGTCGCGAGTGACGATGATGGTGTCGGCGGCAATCACGACGTCCGGGTCGGGGATCGATGCCAGGTGCGTCTGCAGGGCCGTCTCGTATACGTCAAGAGCCTTTTGTCGCGCCGTGGCGGCGACGTACTCATAGGGGCCGTATGCGGACTTGTCGAGGTCCTCGGGCTTCGTGGAGGGTGTGATTTCGAGGTTCGTGAGGCCGACCTGCGCGAGTAGCTGGCGGCGTCGCGGGGAGGCGGAGGCGAGGACCACGCGCTTGGATTTGAGGTAGGAGATGATTGGGAGGTTGAGTGGCAGCGGCGCGCGGGGGCCGGGACCGGGACCGCCGGCTGGTGGTGGTGGCCGGGCGGCGGCACCGGCTGGGAGACCGTGTTCGGTCGAGCCTTTGGAATAATCCGGTGGGGGGTCGGAGAGGAGCGAGGTCTTGACGTCGTCTGACATGTTTGAGGAGAGACGTCTGTGCGGAGATTGGGGGGAAAAGAAAGATGCCGAGGGACTGTTGGATGGTAAGGTAGGTCGCAGCTGAGAATGTCTCCGTGTCTCGAAGCTTGTCAATGGCAAGGGGGGAAAGGCACAGCTATCGGAAAGAGAGGAGGTTTGTCGGAATTGTGGGGTGGGATTTCTTGATTCCCAGATTCTGGATGGGCAATGACACACCGGAGGCGCTCATTGGAAGGCACGCCGTCACCGCCCAGACGCTGTACCCACGGCCACGACTTCGACATGCCAACCCCGCCAGATCCACTTTCTCTTATCTTATCAGCCGTCATACCTAATGGCGAAGGGGCGCTCAGCTGCCGCCGTGCCAGCCCTGCCTGGCGCGGAAACAAACGTGCTGCAGGAACTAAGTTGACAGGGGGGCTGCAAGTCCGACAATGCGCAAGGGGGGGAGGGGAATCAGATCTCATAAGACACCCGGGTCTTCTTGCTGGCGCAAAACGTAAACGCATGTGATCGTTGAAACACACACTACTGCCTACCTCACTACCTCAACTGCCTTCGCGGGCCCTCCCGAGCAGATTCAACGACACACCATCCCCCATGAATCTGCACGACGTAATCGAGTCCTTTTTGCGCTGTTAGTTGATTCGTCTCTTTCATCGCCTGCCTGCGCGCGTCATGTCCTCGCCCAACAAGTCCAATTCTCCGTCAGGAGCCGCTGATGGCGACCAGCCTGAGGAGAAGCCTCGCCTGACCGAGGCCGAGAAGAAGCAGAACCACATCGCATCTGGTAAGGAGTCTCTCCCCAATCCTGTCATTTCAACCCGTACACAACGCAACCACCTGTGCAGAGCTGCAAACTCAGAGACGGGGACGCTCTCGCGGCGTGAAACTCATGTTCTTACATTCTACGAACAGAGCAGAAGCGACGCCAGGCGATCAGGGAGGGCTTCGACAGGTTGACAGAATTGGTCCCGGGCCTCGAGGGCCAAGGGCGCTCGGAGGGATTGGTTCTGAAGAGGACCGTCGAGTTCATGCGCGATCAACTCGCGGAACGGCGGGCCATGGTTGAGCGCCTCGAGAACAGTGGCGTGGAGGTGGACGAGAAATTCAAGCGCTGAATCAGTCAGTCAGCCCAAGTAGCGTTCCATCTCGTTATTCCACGTGTGCTAATGCGATTACAGTGCATTGATTAAATAGTCTGGCAAACGGGGTTTTGCGGTGTTCGACATAATGATGCGCTAACGTGCCAAGCATCAATTTTTGACAACATTGAAGGTCGGAGATGGAGACGAGTATCAAGAGCAGGTTAATGGCGCGATAATCGGAAATGATTAATGAAGGAGGGTTTCATGCTGTTAATCCATTGGCATCATAGCATCATGACTTTTAATTCCCAATGCCAAGCCAACCTCACCGAAGGGGTTGTATGTTGTACACGTTTTTTTACAGTTGTGAGTCTATTGGTATGTCGCCGCCATTTCTTTCATCTTTTCAAGCAGATCACCGGGAGTCATGTTGGCCTTTCCCTTGTAGCCGGCCCCCCGGTCGCTCACGGCAACTGTTCCGCTCTCGACGTCCTTGGGGCCCACCACAACGCAGAGACTGTATTGCTTGCTCTGCGCCTCTGCAACCTTCTTCGACAGCGGCCGCTTGCTGGCATCAACTTCAACTGCGAAGCCGGTCGGATGCGGCTGCCTTGCCCTATCATGACTATGGCCCGTCAGGACGTTCTTGACTTCCGAAGCCCATTGCAAGACAGGCTCCGTGTCGTTGAGGCACAAGATTGCAACCTGGCGTGGGTTCAACCAGAAAGGCCACTTGCCCTTGTACTCCTCGATCAAGAGCGCCATCAGACGCTCAACGGATCCCAAGATGGCGCGGTGAATCAGTACGGGCGTCACCACGCCGTTCTGCTCCAGCTCTGCCGCGTCAACTTCCTCCAATGGCACGCCCTGGGCCTCTTGTTTTGGCGCAGGTGCGCTATACTCAAGCTCGAATCTTTGAGGAAGTTGGAAGTCAAGCTGAATGGTGCCAGCCTGGTGAGACTTCCCGTCAGAGTCACGCAACATGACGTCGATCTTTGGACCGTAGAATGCGCCATCTCCCTCCTTGATCGTGTACTTCAGCCCAGCCTGCTCAAGAGCATCGCGCAGCTGCGCCTCTGCGCGCTCCCATTCTGCATCGGTGCCGATGTAATGATCCACCGGTCTGGTAGACAGCGCAAAATCGAAGTAATCCAAGCCCAGGGCCCCGTATACAGTCTTCATGAAGTCGAGCGTCTTGAAGACCTCTTCCCTGATCTGGATAGGTCGGCAGAAGATGTGGCCATCGTCCTGGTGGAAACGTCGCACGCGCGTCAGGCCACTGAGGGCACCCGAGACCTCGTTCCGGTGCAAAGGACTGAAGTCGGCGTAACGAA
Organism: Colletotrichum viniferum; assembly: GCA_020226115.1. Lineage (NCBI taxonomy): Eukaryota > Fungi > Ascomycota > Sordariomycetes > Glomerellales > Glomerellaceae > Colletotrichum > Colletotrichum viniferum. Next base: position 2,223,514 of record JAGFBE010000008.1, read on the forward strand.
TGGGAAGGTCGCGGTAGCTGCGATTCTTCGAGGCGAAGATGAGGCAGTGTCCAGGGCAGTTCATGGGCTTGAGGCCATAGTCTTGGTCCTCGCCCTCCGCTAGTCGACTCTCAGCACCCTTGCCCTCTTGAGGGGTCTCTCTATCACCACAGCAGCTCGTTGCCGCAGCCTCGGGGGCGCGCGCACGGCTGGTGACGGTGTACATGTCGTCGGCATAGTTTTGCAGGTGGCCTGACACCTCCCAGAGGGACTTTTTGTAGATGTTCGGTGTGATGACCTCGTCGAAGCCGTAGTGGGTGTACTGCCGTCGCAGAAAGTCCACCAGGCGATTGAAGACTCGCGTGCCGTTGGGAAGGAAGATTGGGGAGCCGGGGCTGTAGACGGACGTGGTGAACAGCTCCTGCTGGACGCCCAGCTTTCGATGGTCGTACTCGTCGGGGCTATCCGTGGGCGCGGCGGGTTTCTTGTCGGAGTACCATCTCTTTGGTAGCGGTTGAGGTCTCAGTGATGCATTTCGCAGACTCGGGATCACTCGAAGAGCTGGTCGAATCGCCCGTGCGGGAAGCATGGCGCAAAATGTCGCCAATTGGACGTCATGCCATTTGACACAGGAAAGTCTGAAAGCTCGCGAAATTGTGATGCTGGGATCTTGCAGCTCCGTCACACAAGCACGCTAGCGTCGAAATTCCCACAGGGAGCGGCACAGACCATTTCATCGCTTATCTTATCAGTATTCGGGACGGGGCCATTGTCCTGAACTTCCATGTCACCACCCTCATCTTGCAAGCAGCAAGCCTTGTTTAGACGGGCATCTCGCCGTTGAATCTTTTGCATCTTTGGTAAGTGGAATTTTGAAAGACCTCGTCAACGTCTTTTCGATCTGAAGTCGAAATACCAGGGGAGTTAGGGGAGTTTAGGATCCACAGTCCGACTGTGTCAGTCGCTCTTGCGGTCGGGGAGTTAGGGGACCATTCACAGTGTTGCCGGGAGAACGAAGCGCTGGATCTGAGTATCAGTCAAGCATCAACTGCCCCGAATCAGCTAGTTCCAATTTCAACGACAGCCAGGAAATCTATGGTGTGGTTGGTTTCGATTCAAAGGTTATTGGCAGAAAGTGACTCCGCATGAAGGAGAACTTGAGACAACAAGCTTCAGAGCTAAGCTTCCAACCCACTCAACGGCGGACTATTAGCATACCTTGTTGTCTGAGAAGCACACACACTGAGCCCTCAGCGGCTGTCGGCCTTGAACCTCGGCAACTTGAGGCCGTCAATTCTTCAGAGCCAACCACATCTCGTGGCAATCGTCACAGCTTGCAGCAATCGATCGGCCATGTGACATGCCCCAGAGCTTGATTTTGATAAGTGTAATTGCTGAAGAATCCCCCACAGATCTTTGTCAGCCAAAGATACAGGTTCAACCGTTGATCTTAAGGATCGTCGTGTGTCGACCCAAAGCGGGAATGTTGATTAAACTAGTCAACCGATAGTCTTCGTAGAAAAGAGGAGCGTTGAGGCGACGAGCCACGTGTTGGCACCCATGAGCTAGCACAGCGGAAACTTCACGGCGATACGGCTAGAGCAGATGATGATCCGCCAATTTTGAAAACTTCAACTCTAGGAGTGTAATTATTGTTCTATTTTCGCTGTGGAAGCAACCTAGTTACGGTAGGTGATTGTCTTCGTCCTCACCCACTCGTCCAAACCTAGTATCGAGTTGAATCTACCAAAACCGCTAGACTTGACTCCGCCGTGGGGCAGGCCGCTCTCGTCGTGGACAGTCATGTTATTGATGTGAACAGCGCCGGACTCGATCTCCTTGGCAAAGCGAAGTCCGGTCCGCAGGTTCTCGGTAAAGACGGCAGATGTCAGACCGTACTCGGTGTCATTGGCAATCTTCAGCGCATCCTCCTCGGTGTCAACCTCGAAAAGTGACACTGAAGGCCCGAAGGACTCGGTCTTGTAAATGTCCATCTCAGTGTTGACATTCTTGATGACGATGGGACGCATCCTCGTCTTGGATACTTCCTCTGCCTCGACATTGCCAGCAACGACGGCGGCGCCTTTGCCAACGGCGTCCTTGATGAGCTTCTTGTTCTTCTCGACGGCAAGCTGATTGATGAGCACAGGCACGTCAGCCTCTGATGAGAAAATCTTGCTGATAGACTCGGAGAGCTTGGCCTGGAACTGCTCGGAGACCTTCTTGTGCACAATGATGCGTTCTGTGCTCATGCAGATCTGACCTCCGTGAAGGAATGAGCCAACAGCGCATTTGTCGGCAGCGAGGTCGAGGTCGGCATCCTCCCACACAATAGCCGGGGCCTTGCCGCCGAGCTCAAGCAGTACGGGCTTCAAGTGCTCTCCGGCCTGCTTAGCAATGATGCGGCCGACGTTGGTGCTGCCGGTGAAGTTGATCTTCTTGATTTCGGGGTGCGCGATCAGTGACGAGGTGATGACTGCGGCGTTGGCGGGCTCGTGAACAATGACGTTCAGGACACCCTTGGGCAGACCGGCTTGGTGAAGGCAGTCGGCCATTTCGTACATTACACGCGGGGAAAGCTCTGAAGGTTTGAAGACGGCGGTGTTTCCGGCAGCGATTGGGAACGCAATCGATCTCGCGCCCAAGATGTAAGGCGCATTCCTGCCAGCCGGGTTAGCTGAGACGTCACTCATGCCGCGATAAGGATGGCATACCAAGGCGCAATAGCAAGCACAACACCATAGGGTTCCTTCAGAACCATAGCGCTCACGTCTGGATCTCTGGTTGCGGGGACAGTGCCCTCAACGGCCACAAGACGTCCGGCGACGTCTCTGAAGCAGCCAATACCGAGGCCGAGGACGAAGTCAGACCAGCTCTTGGCAGCGCCAGTCTCGTCGCACATGATTTTTGACAACTCCTCCTTGCGGCCATCCATGATATCGGCAGCCTTCAGGAAAATGTCTCTGCGCTCGTTGGGTGTCGTCTTGCGCCAGCTCTTGAAAGCCTTTGCGGCAGAGTCAACCGCTGCGATGGCATCCTTCTCAGTGGCACTTCCGCACTTGTGAACAGCTTTTCCGGTAGCGGGAGACACTACTTCGAAAGTCTTTTCAGGGTAGACCTTCTCTCCGTCGATGAGGAAAGGGACGGTGAAGCCTCCCGAGCCATTGGTTGTGTTCGTCATGGCTGAACTTTAATTGTGAGGTATTTCGACGGAGAGGCGGAAGAGGGTTGAAGAAGATTTTGAGAAGGAGTGAGATAGTAGATGTGACAGGATTTCTTTGCAAAGCTACGCGAGCGAGGAGTTCAGCCTGATTCTTATAGAGCTCTCCGAACTAGCCACTAATCGACATGGAACACTTTGGGTGCCCTTTGGACCCTTGCCCTTTCGACATGCCGAAGTTCGAAGCCACGCCTAGTGCACCCAACCCCGCACTCGGAAAGTGGGCACGGCGAGAAACTCTGAGACTGCCTAGCCATGTGCTTCTGACTTCGCATTCCTAAAAGGACCGTCATTACCAATTTGCTTCCGAATCCTTCAGCACAGTTGGGCGCATCCCCCGGGCGCATCCCAGCCGGGTGTGGGATCGGGGGGAGATACGGACAGGGACCCGGAGTGGATCCGTCGATTTTGTGTGACCAGTTGGTTCGCATCGCCGGCCGGAAGCCCGCGTACGTATCCGTCTGTGTGCTGTGCCGCTGTTGGAGGGGCCCATCAAACAGATTCCTTGTCCAGGACCGACATTTCTGCAGCGCATGCGCAGCTGAAACTTTGCAGTGCCCCTAGCGACGGTTGTAATAATTGCTCGTCCAATCATCGACTGAAAGTGGTCAGAGATAATTGAATCATCAATGGGTGGCGCAACTCCCCGAGATGCTCGTCCGCAACGATACAAATGTCCCAATTCCAACTGCTTGGCACCGGCGTCTTGTTTCCTTGTGAGTGGGTCCTTTTGGAGTATTTAGGAGTTAAGCCGGAAGCAACCGAGGGCCAGTGGAAGATCGGATTCCGAGTCGCCCTTGGGGACACAATGCCCGCGCGATTGAGTCGCGGGACCACCCTGCTGCCTCCGAGTTTTCGGCGAGGGTCACCACGACATGGATTTTGCGTCCATGAAACCATGTCCGCATTTTGGTGTTATGAGGGTAAATCGACCCTGGCACGGCGAGAATAAGAATGAGACTGTCGCGAAGTGAGACCTGTCCCTGCGACCGCTTGATACGCGGGTCGTATCGCAAATGCATTCGATAGTCACACAGTCGAGCGTTGATTCGGCATGGCAGCGGCGCTTTGTGTAGCTCAAGGCCACATTCGCCCACGAGATGCTGTGGCGTCAATATCAAGTGACAAGAAAGAAGGGTCTCCATTTGCCCTTTGTACGATGCCGAATGGCTACAGGTAACTTTGTCCTCATGCGGGAAGCGCGGTTGCACTTTTGGGCAATGCAAAGCCGGATTAAGACTGTTGCGACTTTTTGAGCACTGTTGGGTCAAGAAAAGGCTGAGGCACTGCTGTCGTATCTACTTGAATAACCTCAACTGCAGCCGTTAGCTTTGGTTTTCGTTTCTCGCCTGCAACAGTAGCACCTCACCTGGCTTCCGTCGGGATGCAGATCCAGGGACGGCAAAATGCACGTCGCGGGTTCCTCTGCGAGCTTCCGTGTATGATCCGCTTCCTTGGTAAACTGGTGGTAGTGCAAGTTCGACTTTCTTCGGGGTCTTCCCTGCCTGCTTTCCGGCTTGCTCGGACATGATGTTTGGATTATGGCACTTTCAATGCTCAGGCTGGGAGGCGGGGAAGGAGAGATGAGGATGGTGCAGAGCAGTCCCAGGCTGTCGGTATTGCTGACGAAGAAATCTAGCGAAGGTTTGAGCTGGGAAAAAGCAGCCACGAGTCAGATCTCGGAGGGGATTCAGGGTCGAACAAAGCCGTTCGTCTGATGGGATTGTCTGCTCAAGAGTTCTAGCTACCTTGATGCATAGCTCCATCGTCCAATGCTACTGGCGGGCTGCGAGTGTGGGCCCATCTGTGAGTGCTTAGTCACCGGTCCCATTATTTCCAACCGCAACTGCACTTTTCGACCAGTCAATTCCAAGAATCGTGCTGCCAGACAGGACAAGTGCACTGTGGACATGCGAATTGACACCCGCAGTTTCCACTTTTGGTTTCTGTGCTGTCACAGATGGAGCGCTTACGCTTGGCACCAGAGCAGGAACCAGCGGAGTCGTGGAACTCTTCTCCAGCTGCATTACGCGGTAAAGGCCGGACAGGGTGGATATCTGGAGGGATGGGATAACGATATCGGAGGGCGAAGTCGGTCTCAATGGACAATATGACGTCTCTGGCTATCGATGCTTATCCTTTTTGCCCGCGAGTTCCTGGGTGTGTCATACATGTCTGTGCACTGGCTTCCAGCCACGAGCAGCGGTGGCAGGTGCCCAAGTCTATCTCAGTGAGAATCGGGTGCTAATCCTCCGACGGACACCATGCCGTTTGGGGAAGCTGACAGGTGCGAACGGCTTCTATACCGGTTCTCGACCCCGCCCGCTGCAGAAAGCTGCAAGCGGGGAAGCGAGGACTCAGCAGCCCAATCCAGCCAATCACGAACCGCGTACCAGCCATTCGCTCTCCATCAGCGCCCCCGAAGAAAGCCTTCCAACGGCCAAAAAGAAACAGCGAGTGGGAGTCAGACGCACCCCCAGGGCCCCCAAGTCCCTTCCTTATCCACCGGGCCACCGCAAATCTCTTGCCTCGCTCTTCAGGTCAAAATTGTAAACTTCCCCGCCCTCCGCATTCGGCCACACCAGCTCCCACCTCACATCAACAATTCAACACACTTGTCGCGACACCGGACCGCCGCCCCAGTGAGCTTGAGCCCAGCTCACCATTCGAGAGATCTCCGATTGCCGAGTCGTTCCTGCGACCTCCGTTCGCACCTCACGCCACGCCCGGCGCGGGAGGGGTCCCCCGATCCCGCCTGTGCTGTGTCTGTGTCTTGTCTTGTCTCAGCGCGACCGACCCTCCGCCCTCCGGTGCCCTGCATGGACGGTCCGGCCATAATATCTGCCGGCGGGGCCACGCCCGTATCGCCCACAAGCCCCGTGAGCGCAAGGCATGCGAATAACGGTCCTCCTAAGCGGAAGCGTAGCAGCATGGCCCTCGATAGTAGTCCCGGTAGCAATGCTGGGAACGACGACCACGACGGCGAGCCTGACTCAAAGAAGCGCCAGCCAGGTGTGAAGCGCGCCTGCAACGAGTGCCGCCAGCAGAAGGTGAGTCACCCACAGCATCACAACAGCGGAAAGAGTCACGTAGCTAACGAGATTCCAATTGGAACAGTTACGATGCGACGTCGTACAAGATCCCTTCCAAAGTTGCTCAAGGTGTAATCGTCTCAAGCTCGAATGCAAGATCGAGTCAAACTTCAAGCGCATTGGAAAGCGTAGTAAGCATGCCGAGATGGAGAAGGAGATCGAGAGGTTGCGCCGCAACATCGCACGCGCCCAAAACCAGGGCTACACCGTCGAGGACGACCAGGAGGACCTCCAGTCCCCCATTGCGCAGAGCGTCTACACACACACCCGGAACCCGTCCCTCATGGGCTCCGACGAAGCTGTCTCCTCACTGTTACATCTGAAAAGAGGAGGATCGTACAGCTTACCACGATACACTCACGAGCTGGAAAACGTGCGTTTGACCGAAGACTCGGTCAACCAGCTCTTCCACGAGTTCTTCGCATATTATCATCCGTTTCTACCATTTCTCAGCCCGACGCAGTCGCCCGATCAATACTTTCAGCAGCACTCCCTGCTCTTCTGGTCTATCATCTCGGTCGCAGCCCGCAGATACAGCGCAGATACGCACCTATTAACGTCAATATCTGGCCCTCTGACGCGGCTGTTGTGGTCCACTATTGGCGATGTGCCCAGCAGCTATTTCGTCGTCAAGGCTCTCTGCCTGCTGTGCACGTGGCCCCTTCCCACGAGTACAACCAGCGCTGACCCTACGCATATCCTGTGTGGTGTCATGATGAAGGTCGCGACGGGGATTGGTCTTCACAGGCCAAACCACAGCCAAGACTTCTCTCGCGTGTCTGTGGATCTCAACAAGGAGCAGCTTCATGACCGCGTCCAGACCTGGGCCGTCTGCAACATTGTGGCTCAAAGCATAGGTACTGGCTACGGCCAGCCTGCTTCGACCCTCTACGATTGGACCTTGGCCGTTCGACGGGGTGAGGACGGGCCATTCCGACTGACCCCTGAACTAGAGGCCAGGCTTCAAGTCGAGAGATTTTGTGACAAGGTCTCAAAAGAGATGTACAGCAATGCCAGTGATCCGAGAGGAGTTGCCGGGGACGAGCATCGAGCCATGTTGATGAGAGTTTACCGTAAGGACTTTAACGAACTGCAAGCTTCGATCCTCTCCCAGCATCTGGGTCCTATCGTCAACTTGCATATGAGAGCTGCTGCTCTTCACTTGCGATTGGCTGGCTTTTTCGACTCTAGCACAACTCCTGGATACATCGATGACTTGATGGGTCTCTGGAGAGCAACGACAAGTTTTCTCGACAATATTCTAGAGGTTGACAAGGTCACATCGCCTGGGCAAAACTCACCTGGGCAAATTCTGCTCTATGCAACAAACTACATCCAGCAGATGCTGATTGCGGCCGGCTTCGCTCTCCTGAAGCTCATGCGGTCCTTCTTTTCGAAGACGATCGACTTTGACCGGGGGCGCAACCTGTTCCACCAGACCATCAACGCCATTCGCGCGACAAGCGTCGTGAACAATGATCTTCAGTGGCGCCTCGCCGAGCTGATGGTGCAAATGTGGAATGGAGCCCGACTCGACAACAACCAATCCTTCGACAATGATGATTCTCCGCTTCTCATTGACGATACACTGCAGCTCAAGGTGCGATGTCGCCATAGCATGAGTCTCGTTTTTGACTCCGTCTGGAGATGGAGAGAAGAGTATCAGGCCCAAGGTAGAGGGTCACTCGATGGTAAAACCCCCAGCCCTTTCTCCCCTTTTGCGCCCTAGCCATTGCATCCAGGTCTCTGCTTCGGTGTGACTGTGATGACTGACTTACGTGCCACCCCAAATAGCCCTGAAGCAGCCTACTAATCCAGACTCAGCGAACGAGTCCTCGGCGTCATCGACCCATTTGGACAGCACTCTCATGCCGGCAACCCAAGGACTGCAAGCGAACAGCATGCTCGCTTCCAATGGAGCCCTCACCCCAGGAGCCTCTGGTGGACTCGGAAACCAGTCAACGAACAACATGCTGGGCGGCATGAACTACGGCGAGTCGAATTACGACTTCTTCGATCCGCAACACTGGATGCTGGACGGCCTCCTGGACTTCAGCTATAACTTTGTGCAGCCTGTCGAGGGCGCCTAGGATGTCCTCATTTGAAATCAGTATATTTCATACGCACACGTCGTTCGTCAACGCAATCATAAGGCTCGTGGGGCAAAAGGAGAACGAACGCCCGCAGGTTGGGGGCGATGTTTCAAAGCTGTACACAGCTTGAATTCGCAGCTTGTCAAACCGGGGTGAGTAAATGCCCCTTGGCAGACGTTGCGATGGGCCCCCTCTTGGGGTCCGGGGATACAGTGACTAGGTGTGCAGCTCTCGGCGATCCTTCCGCACTCCTAGGTGAGCGATGTCGTCGTTTCACGATGATTACACCCCCCCGAACATACATCATTGGTGCCCAAAGGCACGTATTTTTCCTGTTACGCTATTTGCCTGCCACAGCTGCCGGTGCCCCACAATGGAAACCATTCTCTACCCAAGTTCGGCGTCATGCGTCTGTGGTTTCGTTATTTGGCATGTCACTGTTGGAGGTGACAATATAATCACGCATGGTCGACGAATGATCCCCACGACATGATGAGTCGACGTCGGGTTGCGGCTTCTCTGCGGGCGGTCGTTATTGTTTTGTACGTTTCATCGTTTTCTTTACTTTTCTCGAGTCCTCTCTCAGGGAGGTCACAGTGTATTCGTTTTCGTTTCTTTCTGGGAACCATCGAGGCATTAGCAACGGCGGGAGCAGGGCTTTTTTTCCCCATGGGTACACACTTGATTCGTCACACAAGATGTAGTTAGCTGTAGCGTTATTGAATTCCACAATGTTTAATTCAAAGTCGTTCCAACCTACCTGGACCAATTCCATCAAAGGACTAGTTGCTTAGTGTTGTCTGCGGGAGATGAGGGTGAGACATGGCTGGGTCACCCAACGGTTAACCCAACGACACCGCACCCGTGGCGTGAGTCAAAGGGGGAGGGACGGTTGCCGCATTCGCGTGACGACGGATCAGAGTGAAGGGATCGGTGAAGTGAAGGGAGACGCGAGGTCCGCGGCGGTGACTCAAGTCATGACTGACCGTATCCCCAACGACATGTTGGTGTTTGGTGCCTGTCAAAGGCATCCTCGCCGACTGAGTGAGTCCAAAGGCATCAACTAGTCACACCGAGCTATGGACATGCTGACTCGACTGTTGCCGGAAGGGCGCGGCAGGTAATCTCACCTAAGGGGGAGGGGAAATCCAACGGACGATGGTCGTGGAGTTTGTACAGATCAGGGCCCCTTTGATAGAGGAGGAACAATGGGTCGTGATCGAGGGTGCGTGATTCGCTCGTCAACGAGAGGTTTCCAAACTGCCGAGACATCACCATCACGAGCTTCGCAGAGTGGGTTGAACTCTATGGCTCACACCGACGTAGCAGTTGCGGAATTGGCCTCTGTGATTTGTCCCCCTTGGGAACCAAATCTCCAGAGCAATGTTGCGCCCGGATCCATTCAGAGTTGTTCCAGTTTACAAACGACGGCAAGAGCAACAGCACCAACTACTACTACCGGTACGAAGCATGTGATGGTCCATGGATGTCGAGAGCTTGCGAGTTGTTCAGCGACAGGGAAAAGGCCATCATCAAACGATCATTGGGTCCTGAGGGAGGTTCCTCGTTCTTCAGCTTCATTTGGCCTCATTCCGAGAAACCGGTACACACGATGCCCATTCGCCAGGGAGCGACTGATTAGCCGGCCGCCGTGATGGGCCGCCGTAGATTTGACTCCATCACCGCTGGGCCCTCGACGAACCTCTCGCCGGCGGAGGACGGGCAAAGCAAAATCTATCGGGCAAGGCTGGGCCTGGACTCATTGGTGCTGCGGCTTCGCATCACCGAGAACCAACTCCGACTCCTTGCCTCCGTGTGTATGTGTACAACCTCGAGAAGTATCTCAGGTCCCATCCCTTTCCTCCACCACCGCCGCCCCTCGCGGGGATGGATTGCTTCCCATGTCTAGAGCCGCTGCGCAGCGCTTGCTTCATCCCCGTAGGCTCTCGTCACGCGAGTTTGAGACCATGCGGGGTGAGGGACGGACGGCCATGGTTGGTGGGAGCTGGTGAGGAGAAGCGAGGCGAGGCAAGGCAAGTTGCTTGTACACAGCCCGGCGAGGCTGACTTTCAGTCTTCTTTTTACGGATCGTGGAGGTAGAGCAGAGTATGGAGAGGCTCTCTCTATCTGTCTCTGGGTACGGACGTATGGTCGGTCTCACGTCGAGGGGTACGGAACGGGGCAGTGTATGGCACGTCTGCTGCTCTCCGGGGAAGAGGACGGAGGACCGGGGGGAGAGGCAATGTTGTTTCTTCGAGCGGTGTGAGGCTTCCAAGGGGGCCCGACGTCACTGCCTCGTTCGTTCGAGCCTGTACCCAGGCTCTGTTTCTCAATCGAAAGAGGTGTGCGTGGGGAGTCGAGGAGTCGAGGGGTAGTAGCTTCGATCAACGGTTGACTATTGAGTCATCGTGGGGGCTGGGAGGAAGCTGTCTGTCAGGTACACCACGGCATGGCTGGTCTTGTTCGCGACGAGGGGGAGGGGCAGGGTGGTGAGGCTATCCGAAGCTGGTCTGCTGGTTTGTTCAAACGGGCGAGACACACACATCAGGTGGACTGGTTCGCGTGCTCGAAGGCGGGAGTGGCGGCCGGGAACAACCTTAGATTGCGGACACTGCTTCCTCTTCGTGCTATTCTCGATCGTAGTGGAGAGGAGAGGGGGCTGTGATGTTCACTTGGTGGAAGAGATCAAAGTCCGAGAAGGAGATAGGTGGTTGTGTGCGGATGTGGATGTGGGCGTGGTCCTCGACGAGGGGCCCGAGGAAGCTTGGGGCGTGTGGGATTTTTTTCGTCGATTCATCGTCAGAAACGTGGATTTCTCCCGCAGCAGGTTTGGTTTGTTGGGGGCCTGTTGGTCGTTTCTCGCGGTTGTTGGTTGGTTGTCGTGCCCCTTGCAAGAGACCTTCTTGTTTTTTTTTTCACAGCCTCCGCCGTACTGGGGGCTCCGCCACGCTTTTTCACCAGCATCGCAGCGAATGAACTTGGAGAATAGAGATAGGGTGAGAAAAAGAGGTATATGGCAATGCCATCATGTGTGCCTCGTTCCTGCAGACGAGCTGAAGGGAGACAAACAAGCTGTGGTTTCAAAGCGACCGGCCGTACCTGCGAGTGCTTGCTGGGAGCTGGAGAAGTTGTAGAATCACAGCAGACGACGCACACAGAAAGAGACAGGAGCAAATCAGTTCTGACGAGCGTCAGAGCTGCAGCCGACCTATTGGGGTGCCTAGGATGGAAGGCACAGCGTTTTGCGGCATAAAACATGTTACTCTCGGGGAGGGTGACCATCGACTCGATTGTTGGTCCCTCCGCAGCTACTACAGCAACTACCTGGCCCGACCCTTCGTGAGAAGAAGCGGTTTTTTCTTCTTTCGTCTTTCAAATCGCGCTTGTCTAAAGAGTGCCAAACTTGAAGAGGTCTCCAATTGTATGCGGCTGTTTTCTCATTCGCTGTTATCCGCGACGACCGTTGAACCGGCCGAGCCGGTGGCTTTGCAGGACACTTGGCCGCAATTTCGGGCCTCTTTTGTGGCCTCCTTGTGACGGCCTGGTGGAAAACAACGTCAACGCTGCGCTCTAAGAAGACGATTTAATCTGTAAAATACGCCTTACAAGGGCGGTGCTTTTTTTCCCTTTGGCCTCACTCAGTGTCATCATCTTCCCGTCGAACCAAACCCTGGTGGTGAAGCTTGACATGGTCGAATGATGGAACAGCCAGGCGATCGCCGGTCCTGCTAGGAGGGGATCGGAATCGAGACTGATTCGCCAAACGTAGCCTCGAACGCATCTCAGCTTCTACACCAAGGTCGTCCATTCAGAAGTCCTGTGCAGATTAGAGTGCTGATTGATCTCCACAGAGGCGTAGCAAGCTCTTACGCCAACCAACGGCGGCTTTTGAAACAAACGAAGGAATTCGATTTACGGCCGTTACGCTACCGCCGCCGGCCCGTGGAACGGGAATGGAATCTCTACAGAGATGGCTGCAGTGCGTAAGGGGCGCCTGAAAGGCTGAAGTGCCGGAGGATTAGGATCGCTTTCTTGCCCCTCTCCTTATCCGATGCCACCATCACGCAGGTGGTGGCACATTCTGGGAGTTTCTTCAAGGAATTCTTGTCTCATTCTACGTTTTGGACGTCCACAGAGCTTGGCCTTTTGGGTGGGGGTTGGAATGAACTTCTTTCAACCACGGGACCGTTTTGCCACTGTTCCAAATTCGAACAAGCGGAAAACGTCCTTACGGACGCAACCAGCGAGGCCTAACGCCCGCCTTTGTCCACTTGGGCTAGTCCAGCCATAGGAGCTCTCCCACGGCGTGGAAGAAGATGCGGCGTTGTAGTATTACCACGCCCCCCTTTTGGCCAGGGCTCTAGTCTATGCGATGCCCTCGCTAATAGTAGCAGGTTCTCATCACGGCTCGGCTGGATGTGTAGCCCATGATTCGTGGGTGCCAGGGATGGGTAACGGCAGTCTACGGGGACCAGCATTGCTGGAGATGGGTGATTTGCTTCTCCAAAACGTCGCTCGATTGGCCGGCAACTTCAGGAGGGCCCACGAGGAGGAGGAGGCGTGCCGTTCTGAAAAGTATCTGTGTGCACAAAACTGTCCGCCAGTGCGGGAGGCTTTTTTCACCACCTACTCAAGGCAAGAGGATGGTGTGGTGAAGCCGTCCGGCGGCTGTCATTGCTGCAGGTTCTTCCAGAAAGAGCAGTCAAGTTTGTATCGTTTGGCACCATTGCGCTGTAAGGGATGGCTCGCTGTGACTCGAGGGCTGTGGATGGCTGAACGTCCATCGATTTGCGTGCTCCTAGCCATGAAAAGCCTGAGCCCCTGGGCAGGACTGGCCGCCTCTAGACCTGGGTGTGGATCGCTTGATACATGGAAAGGCCCAGGAGGGGAAAGAAAGTCTCGTGGCGGATCTACTCGTACTTCCGAAATGTCCTCTGAGTGCACCAGGGGCCTCTGCAAGTCCAGTCCATGTTTGGGAGGACCTTATACTTCGTTGACTGCGGAGAGCAGTGGAGTCTCGGGGTTGCACGGTGCAGACAGTGAGTGTCATCGGACCATTTCCCACTGGAAATCTCGGACGGAGAAGACCAGGTGTGCGGCAAGATCGCCAAAGCCTGAGCGTCCTCTGCCCCCCTCGGACCAATTCGTCATCTGGCTGGGGCCATTAAGCTCATGGGTGAGCGACTTGGCGAGGGCATTCAGAGAGCTAGTGCTCTGCAGCATGATAATGGTGAAATTCGCGGCACGAAGACTGCTCCTGACAGGTGCTTTTGACGAGCTCTTGACGCCAGCCATGGTCGGTTTGCTTCCTCCAACAGGTGTGATCAGACGAGATGCTTATCTAGGTCTAGAGGGGGGGACTTGTGATGAGTGTCATGGTACCGTCGTCCGGGATAACCAGGAGGACCAGTTGAAGTTCTGCCGAAATACCGTTTGGCTCTCATTCTGGCCCGACAGACTGGTAGCGCTCAAATTGCATGAGTTTGCGTGTGCATAATGCAACGTCAGGAGGCCAGTTTTTGAAGAGACTGCAAGGCGGTGTTTGCTTGAGGCCGACCAAGGTCGTGAGAAAAGAGACTCACAACCGCGTCGCAGACCGGTGACAAACGCGAGCAGCGGGGTGATGTGTCTTGAGGGCCAATGGGGGCCACGGAATATGCGACTTGGGCGCTAAAATTGCAGAGGAATGCAGGCTGGGGCTGCACTCACTTCCCTATCAGGCTGATATTCATCGGCAGGTTCTCCCTGGTCGAGCAGACGACGGCCTGCTGCACCGATAGCCGGGGGCGGACTCGGGTCTCACGGGTCTGTTGACCTGAGGCCGGGCCGCTGTGGTATCGTCCCGCTTGTCAGCACCGCATCTCGATTCTGGTGACTTTTCTGGCGACTTTTGGGCCGCTTTCTGGGCCTGGCCGCAGTGCTGCATGGGCACAGCAATCGTCAAACCGGCAAAATTGACCGGCAATGAGTAAAGACGAGGCAAAGGCGGCGAGAGAAGAGCCGAAAGTGTCCATTGAGGCACAGACCTAGGCTGAGCAGGCTTAGAACCAGATGCCAACTCAGCCCTCTGTGTCGGCACCTATCCATAGAACAGATCTGCAGGTACCGTCGTGAACCACGAGGCAGGACCGGGACGAGAAAGGCGGCACGGAATGGCACAACTATTCGTCCAGCACATCGTCTGTTGGACTTGAGCGTATTGGCAGCAGGGTTCTGACATTGGCGGTATCCGCATCTAGGGCGATCGCAGAATCCGACGACCGGGCGGAAGCATCAGCAGCAGTAGCACCAGCAACACCACCACCACCCTCAGCATCGCAACTGGGGGGCGGCGGGTTCTGCAGCATCGACCCGCATGACGTGGGAGACGGATGACGGGAGTGATGAAGATGGCGGCGTGTAAGCAAGCGTGTGTGCCGGTGTGGGTGGGCGTGAGATGGCGGTTAGAAGAAGTCGACAAACTGGATTTCTCGTTCGGCGTATGTTGGTGATGGTGTTCGTCTGTTGGAAGTGGCTTTGTTGGCCGTCGAAGTCGGCCTCCATCGACCGCCCAAGGCGCACTGTCCAATTAGTGGTTGATCCTCGCTTAAACTTCGCAACGCGGCCAATCACGGAAAGCAGACGCGCGCGTAAGGTACCTGGGTACTTCCACCGGGACTGTGACTGCGACTGAGGTGACTCCCTCGAGGGTGAGCTCCGAATCTCAGGCCCCAAATGGTAAGGCGTCAAACTGGGGTGTGCTGTTCAGGGAAACTCGTCGGACGCAGACGGGGAGGGGGGGTGTGCCTCGAGACCTCGAATCACTGCCCATTCCATCCTGGTCTCGACCCGACAGTCTGGTTCGCCCATGTCCTTGTAAGATTTTGAGACTCATGATTTGTTCGCTTCCACCGTGCATCGTGGTGGTGTGGTCGAGTGACGAGTAGCGTTCCTCGCAAAACAACTGGGGGTTTCCTCCGGCCCCCCTCCTGAAGCCAATTGTCAGTCGCTCTCCTCTGCTCTTTGCAGAGAGCTACGTGGACATGCCCAGCAGGTACATATTGTTCTTCTTCTTCAATCAGAGCATGTTCGAGGGTTGCGTCTCAGCCAGAAAGTCACCCCATGATTCCCTGCTTTTGCCTTTTTTCCTCTCTTCCCCAATGAGGCCCCAGGGCAAGGAGTAGAAGTCATTCTATGCCGTGTATTGGTCCGGATTGGAGATGCAGGACCGGATATGTGGGGAAGGAAAATGCTATCAACCATTGCCTTCAGTATCAGCCCCTCCTCATTTCGGCTTCTGAGTCCATCGTAACCTACGCAGTATGAACCTGCCAGCTCAGGCATGTATCTTTCGCAGCTCAGGGCGGCAGCATGTGTGGGCTGTCGAGGACTCGAGAATGCACAGGTTGTGTATATGGAGTCCAACGCCTTGTGTCAGCACCAACAGCCCAGATTATGCCGTGACCCTCTCACCGCACAACGTGGATCTCAGATCGTGCCGGGCAGCGGCATCCCATGGGCCCGTGAGATCGGACGGACGGTTCCCGCCTCTATCCGTTCAGTACCCGTTCGTTTGCTCTGTCCTCTGTTGCAAGACCCGCGCCGCTACAGATACGCTTGTGATTGTTGTTTGGGCCGTGAAGACGGGTTGCTGAGGCACAGTCAAGCCTCCGCATCGCGAGCCCGACCGGACCGTCACTGTCGTCATCTAGGGGCCTCGATCGACAGTGAAATGAGCAACAAGCTGGATGCCGGGACCGACAAGTGGACAGGCCATGGAGACTCGATGTCACGGGAGGAGTCGAAACACTGCAGCAGTACACAGTTCAACCAGCTGGTCTGCAGCTGCGTACCGCGTAAGTGCAAGCTGCATCAGCAAGGGATCGCCCTGGTCCTTTTTTTTCTTTTTCAATCTGGTAATGAGCTGACATGAGGGGTTTCTGGTTGTCGGGTTGAGCAGTATACCATGGCATAGGGACGAGCCCCGAGGAAAAGATAGTCTAGAACTGGGACAGCCTCGGAAAGTGTACCAGTAGACGACGACTACCTAGTACTCGGTAAAGGAAAGTAAGGTAGCAAATCCAAGGGCCTTCAGTCCGGGTTTTGCAGTTCCACTGTCCAGATTTGCGGGAGGAGTCGTCCCTTCAGACAATGCTCCAACTTCAGAGGGCCTGCCCATGTTCGCATCCCGGCCGAATCCACTGGCAGAGATTCGACTCGAGAGAGTCGAGTCGTCTTGTGTGAAGGCCCGCTGCCGCATCATCCACAAGGGCGCTCGCAACCCCACCGTCCCTGGCCTCAGATTTGCACCTGGTCTTGGGCACTGGCCACTGGCTTCCGAGATCCTTGGCACTCCTCCAGCAGCCCCAATGTGGATTGAGATTTCGGAGAGACTGACGGATGTCGGGCCAATCTCGTCCATCATGATGCGCAAGCCCGAAAGCCTTCCTGCTGCCGGTCATACCAAAAGACAGAAAGAAACATTGTGCCTTGGGCTGGGTCCATTGAAACGACTGCAGCGTCGCTATTCGTAGAAGCACTGCCAAATACCGCGCAGGCAGGCATGCACGGCATGTTGTACGTCACACCAGATGCCATAAAGAGGTAACGCGAATATCCAATGACGATGCTGAAGAGAAAAACGGATAAGAAATGCATGGGAAAGAATTAGCATGCACGGCATGGAGGCGCGTGCCGTTCGGCAGAGTCAAAGTCAAAATCAAATAAAATAAAAAGTGACGCAGATACTCTGTACGCCAGACTGCCATTGGCAGTGCCATCCATGGCGAGGTACGACGCCGGAGACGAGTGGCTTTCCGGCCGTGGGAGATCCTCCCCTCCACCTCGGTCGGTAAGGTATCGTACATTGTCCCGTCCTTCATGCCTTCCTGACGAATACCTTAGTTATTCACAGCTGCGGGATACCTACAGTGTGCACTTTCTACCTTACCTGATTTGACCTGCCTCCAGTCCACCTCGTCAGTGGACCCGGCTGCAGAAGCTGCCTTCCGCCGGCTACTGGGTAGGTACCTCACCTTGCCCGCTCTTTCGTTTGCCCATTTGTTGTAGTGTATCTTCGTGCCTGCCGTAGGGCATGTCATTCTCGGGAACGGCAGGACCTGAAGAGATACATGGGAGGTACATTGAGTCCATGCACTGTACTGAGTAGGCGTCAGTACCTGCTGCGTATCCGCAGATGCCAAGAGAACGCATTTTCTGCATTGGGGAATTTGTGGAGACATAGACCCGCTTCACTCTCCCTAGACCCACAGCCGCACCTTAGACCCCGTTCCCCGAAGGCCGTTACGGTACGTACGGCCTGCCAATCACCAATCACACGGGAAAGTGGGTCCAGACGTGGACGAGGCACTCGGCCGTTTCCCTCTGCCTCTTTCTCCTCTGGCCCCGACCTCCACGCGCTCGCACTTGTGTGTACACCCCCAAACTGAGTCTGAATCCTCTCCCGAAATCTCGTCAACGGTCGTCCGGTCACTCCCTCCCACCGCACGCTGCTTCCCGCAGAGTCTCTTTCTCTCCCCTCTTCTTAACCCCCCCTCGCCATCTGTGGCAATACCCTGTCACCCTTTCTCAGGCTCTGTTTGTTCCATCTCTCACCCGCCTTATTCCCAGAGCCATTCCACCATTCGTTCAGCCATTGGAACAAATCTCATCACAATATCCACAGCCCACCGGCATACTCCACGACCTGGCCACAACGCATACAAAGAACTGGGCTTCTTATACTACGTATATTACGTGCAGAGCAGAATGCGCATAACGTGCAAACTTGGTGTAGCCATCCATCATTACTGTATGCTCCGTTTCCCAACTTCCTCCCGTTCTTGTCTCACCTTTTTCTGTCAATCAAGGCTCGCAGCCAGTCACTCAAAGCTGATGGCCTAACAGCTGCTGCTCTGTCTCCAAGATCAAGTCTAATCCCTCTTTCCTCATCTCTCAACTTACTATCCACTAGGTGTTCCGTGTCAGCGGCAACTCGGGACTGCCCCGTCAAGCCGATCCATGCTAATCCGGGCATACTTGGTGTTTACGTCCGTAAGTGCGTGCATAAAGTTTTAAATTGTGCGGACTGAATAGCCCCCAATGTCACAATATGTCCCCCTCCGTCTTCATATATCGCCGCCAACGACTTGATCTGCATTTGCGCTGGCCTTCCACCGCCCGCTGCCAGGTAGAATTGCTTTTCGACATTTACCGAACACATCAGTCCTTTCCTTTGGATCTTTGCTTCATCCGCCCCATGGGACATGTGGAGTGAATCCATATATGCGGTCACAATGCCTGCTCTAAGATAGCAATACAACGAGTTGCATTGCCTTCAACTCCATCGACATCTGCAGTGCTCCGTTACCACTTACTTGCGCCGGTCGTATCTGCATACCGGCTGGCATTGTTCTGGGTCTGATCATTTGCGTTTCATCGCAATTGCAACTGTCATAGGTCCGGCTTGCTCTCCGTCTTCCATATTCAAGAGCCAGCGGACGCGGTCCCGATGTTGATGCTCTTTTGCGGCGGAAACTGTTAATTTCTTCAAAGGCCCCCTACACCCCTGTCTGCGTTGATTGCGGCAAGAGAATCGCAGCCCGGAAATTCGCAGAAATTGGCTTCCGAGTCTTTCCCAAATCACCATCCCCTGCCTTGTCCTGGCTGCCCTACAAGACAACTAACTCCATACATACCGTGCACCATCAGCCCAACCCAGGAAACAGAAGTTTGGGGCGCCGCATTCGCACAGCGACGCTTTGTCCATGCGCCCGCTCTGATCTTGCTGGATAGGCTTGAAGCGAGCGAACCCATGAAGGATACCCATCTAGAATGGCTATTTAATCTATGTTAGACTCCATCAGCCTCTCTACTCACGCCATTCGCGTCAGGATAGGTAGATCCTGGCCCGAGCACGCTGGACCGCAGCTTGACTGGAAGCATTAGCCGAAAAGAGGCACAGCTACCACTGCAAAATGGGCACAGCAAGAGACCGGAAGGCGGTGCGGTGTCTTTGATGGGACAGGACAGGCAAGCGAGACAAGGTAAAGCACAGCTGTGTAGCAGAATGGGATGTGAAAAGTCTTGGTAGTGAGTGGCCCGGATCAACCATTCCAGCTCGAGGCTTGGCCATCTGTGCCGTTCTCCTCCTCTGCCTAAGGTAGTGTGATGTGCTGCTCTTCTCTCGCTGCAATGCGGGCATCAAACTCCCGCGCCTTGCCACCCCCAAAGCCCTACGGCCTATGGCTGCCTGCTTTGCCTGCCTGGCGTGTCTTGTGTGTCGTCCGGCTCCCCAAGCAGAAGCAGTCGAGGTTGCAGTATGCCAGTATCCGAGATGGATGCTGCGACCGGCTCCGAATCTGCTGTGCTGAGCCCTGCTCATCAGTCGTTTCCTTCCCCACCCGTCCCACACCTGTCAATCGTTTAGGCGCTTCGAGACGGCCGCAGACGAAGCAAGCCAGGCGAGTGAGTGCCTGGGAGAAAGTCTCCTATGCTATGCTATGCTACGCTACCTACGCTACAGCTATGTCCTCACCGCGATCACTGGCAGCATCGGTGAAGACAGACATGAAGTGCATTTGCTGTAATGGGAATGTAGACGGACTCGAGCTGACCTGACCTGACCTGACCTGGCCGGTGGCCTGGCCTGACTGGGCTACGCTGCGCTGCGACTTGACTGGCGTCTGCAACTGCGCGACTGCGTCTTCTTGCTGGCACTGGTAACCTCTTGGGATCTTTCCTTCTCCTCTCAGTCTGTCCATCTGTCTGGCTTCTGCCCTTGCTGCCGAGTCCTCGACCTTCTGCCTCTCCTCCTCCTCCTCCTCCTCCTCCTCCTCCTCCACCACCACCACCCCTCGTTCATGGTGTTGTGTGGGCACACACCCCCCTCCCCGCTCTATCTCTCTTTCTGTTCCTCGTCCACCCCCAAAGCTCCATCTTCTTCTCGTCGTCGTCCGCAGCCAGGTGCAGCTTTCAAATCGACCCGCTCCTACCGCTACCCGCACTCAACAGCCCCGGGCGGCTATCGCCTGCGAGTGAACTAGCCCCATCCGTGTCCCCGCATGCGACTCTCTCATGGCCCGTGTGCAGTATACAACGGCTTCAAGTACCTCGTGTACCTCCAGCATCGAGGCCCCCCGGTCACTTCTCAACCCACCCCGGCGATGGTCCCGCTGCCTACTGTGCCTTTCTCTGCGTCGTCCCAAAGAGTGGGCTGGCTCAACCTGGACCAGTCCCCTCAGACGGACCTTCCCTGCAGAGAGTCCAAACCTTTTGATCGGCCATTGCTGTCCACTTCTCTCGTCATTAATAGGCCGCGACCTTCTTCCTGCCATCGCGAGGCTCTCCTCCTCCATTACCTACCTTACATTTCAGACACGCCCCGGTCCAGAAAGGCTGACTCGAGTTTCTTTTTCAACTACTTCTTAACCTGCCTTCCCCCCTCTCTGAACCACAACACATCATACACACAACAACGCACATGCGCCTTCGAGGAGTGGACCGACATCACACCAGCCCTCGAGACGTCTCTCAACAACACATTGAACATTAGCAATCATCACCTACCATTGCTGTGGCAACTCGTCTCCAGATATTCACCTCGCCATGTCAGACCAACACTACATTGATCATCAACAAGACGGATATAGAGACCCCGTATCCCAAAGGTGTTCTCCAGTGCCCCAGGCTCTCACAAACAACTACCCAGACCTTAACAACAGTCCTCCCTTCAACGTAAGTTGCCATCACCTGCGTCACATCCATCATTGGAAGTGGCGTGCCCAACCCATAGAATCTAACCAGTCAAAGGTTACTCAAAACGAGCCGCATCATCTCTTGACCCCGCCATCCGGCATCAGCTCGCCGCCTTCCATCCATCAAAACGTCAAAATCATGCACCACCCCGCCGCAACAGCAACCATGTATCACTCCAGTCCGCCCGCAAACAACAGGATGTGCTGGACCAACCACTACGATCTAAGTGCTCCACACAGCCAAGCTGCTTCTCCGATGCCCATGAACATGCACCCAGACGGCCATTTTGAACAGAACTACCTTCATGCCGAGCCGCAGATCAAAGATGAAATCCCCGAGCCACCTCCAGGGTACCCCGATTTCGGCTCTTTTGGTGTTTCCGGGCAGCCAGACTCGGATCATGGCTCTTTGTCTCCTCAGCTTCAAGCGAACTTCTACCCCATTCCCCAAGACGGTGTTATGTTCGAGTCGCATCCACTGATGAACGGAGCGGACTTGGCCATGGCCCACCAGTCTCCCTACCCCCCTGCCCACCAATTTCCTATCAACGCACAACCCACCGGATACCCATCACAACACAATTTCCAAGACAGAGACGACATAATGAGACGACCGAGCTACGGTGGGCTTCCTTACCCCAGCCAACAGATAGAGCGCCCAGTTGCCAGTCCTCGGCTGCAACCGAGACAGCAGACTCAAACACAAACGCCAATGCCAATAGAAACGGAAGAAGATCCACAAACAAAACCCCGTGTGAGGAGGCTGGCTCGTATGAGGAATCGTGACGACGAAGACGACGCCCCTAAGCCCGTAATACAACTACCCAACCAGTCGCCCTCAAGCTCGTCTGTAGAGGACGAACCAGCCACGCTCATTTTCAAACCCAGCTGCCCTGACCAAGAACGATGGCTCTTTCAAAGACGTGCTGAGCTAGAGGATCAAAAGGGAAGTGGCATCTGGGCAACGATCACAGCCGAATACAACCGGAAGTACAATGCGACTTCTGATATCCCGCGTCTGCAGATGGTTTGCAGCAGAGGAAGGGCTCCGTACCTCGCATGGCACCCGACAGATGTGAGTTATCAAGACCTCTATGATTCCTGCAAACACTTTCTAATCCAGAACAGGACGACAAGCTTCGACGAGCCATCCTCTTTGACGAACAGCAGCAGATGCAGAGGGTTTTCGCCAAGTTCAAGGAACTCGGTGGCGGCGCATACGCCCACTGGGGCCGTAACGATCTCGAGCTTCGCATGGTGGAACTAGGCTGGGCAGACGTCCACGTTGAACCCTCGCCGTTGGACTCCAGCGTCAGCGTTCGGCGGCGCAGGAAGCTCAACCGCCGCCAGTCTACGGCCCAAGATGCACAGTCTAGGTTGAACATGACCGAAGAGGACCAGGCGCAAGTGATGGAAGAGATCGTCGCACACAGGGGCATCAAGCCTGAGGATGAGGATGCTGAGGTGACCCTCCACGAGATGCAGAGAATGCGTCTCCAGCACCCCAAAAACGCCCGTGTGACGAAGCAAGAGACACAGGAGAGCCTCATCGCAAGCGGTGGACGTGTGGCAAAGATCGCAAAGTCTTCAGCGGCAAAGGCCAAAAGCAGGAGTCGCGTGCAGAGATCAAAAGCTGCATAAATATGCCCACGACAACATCTACGCAACCATTCAACACCCAAGACTTGCTGGCCATGTTTTCATTCTACTTCTCAGCCACCTGTCATTGATTTTGGAGTTCAATGCTTTTCTCGGAACCAAAGCTGTCGGAACGAACGCATAGATTGTCGAAATGTTTTCCTTTTTCTCCGTAAAGATAGAGATAGCATCACTCATTTTTTCTTGTTGGGGTACACGGTATACCCGGTTGGAATAGCGGCAATGGGTGGGTCGGTTGATTTTCAGTTGGACATGCATATCATCATTTTACACATCTTACGCTTCTTGTACATACTTTTATTCCCAAGATTTTGGACACATGCATCACCACACGATCAATACCACGGTCTATTGGACCACCTGAACTCTGTACCTCTCGATGGACCCCTTTTCTATGTGATATCATCGTGGTGGACTCTTGGCCTGCCTATTTCGTCATCCTGCCTATTGATAAACACACAGAAAACAACAATACGTCGGCTAGGGCAAGTCTCACAGGGATACCAAGGAGAGGGGAACAGACTCGTCAAAACTAGGCACGGCAGGCAGAGCAGGCAGGAGAGCAGGCAGAGATCCCAGGTTTTCGGGACCAAGGCGACATTACCCCTCGAATGATCAAACCATCATCGCAGTCGCCGACAACACGAGAATGTCACAGTGACAGCGGCTACGTACGCTTCGAGAGTCTCGAGGTCTCATAACCAGGGGGGATGGGATGCCGTCAAACAAAGGCAAGCTCGTCCGTTGCCGACGTCAAGTCGTAGGACATGTGCTACGCCGTTGCTGCCTTTGGGCCATTCACCTCCAATCTCCCACGCCCAACAGCAACCTCCTCCACCACCAACATGCCGTAGTCTGGTGAGGTAGTGGTGGTGCTTCCCCATGCTCCCTCCCACGCCTCTTCAACGGGCGCCCCGTCTGTGCCCCCCGATGCCGAGGACCCAACGACCAGGAAAGCAGAGAAAGCCTGCGGCTGTGGCTTTTCCAACCACCCACACACCTTTTCTCCTCCCCCTCCTCTTCTTCCTCCACGCTCCTCCTCCTCACAAAATTTGTGATGAACCCAACCCCCGACCGACGGATGGATACACTCACCACCTCATACGACATCCACAGCCAGACCGTGTCCGCGGCCCTTCTGGCCCGGATGCGACAGTGCTGGTATTCCGCCGCAGGGTAGCCCCCCTTCTAGGGAAGGGGGTCCCCTCCCCCCCAGCCAGCGATCCAAGTTTTCTTTATTCATCCTTTCGAATTAAGTAGCGGCGCTGCCCATCTGCTAGTGTAGTGTAGTCCATGCCTGCTCCAATGGCATTGCTGCCCTGCGGCTGGCCCGCCGGCAGCAGCAGCCCCGTTTACATGAACAGTGGGTTTCTTGGGGGCAGGAAGAGCGCGCGCGGACCGGGTGGCCGTGGGCAGGGTACAAGGCCCTTTCGGCTCGGGTCATGGGAATGGAAGGAGGCAGGAGGGGGGAGGCAGGAGGAGGGAATAACAAAGTGCGAGCGAGTGGGCTCTCTCTGGAGCCTCTGGAGGAGGCATTCCGCATCCATTATCACGATGGAGCCTGGAGAGAGCAGAATAGACGAGCAATTGAGCAGCAGTCAAGGTTGTGAAGTAAGGTAACAGGGGGTGGGATAGGGATACATACGTACTGCGTACAAAGACAGCAGATACAGACACACAGGGTCACATCTGTAGCGGCGACAAACGGCGACGAAGTTGAACCTGACAGGGCCAGACAGGGCAAGGCAAGAGACCAGCAAGGGGCTACTCGCACGGGGCAAGATGGACGACGAAAGGACCGCGCATGAACAGGGAGCGGCGCGCACCAGCCTAGCACGCCTAGCACACGCCAAGCTAAGGTAGCCAGACAAGGTGAGGGGACCCTGGAACGGTGCTGGTCACCGGCCGACCTGTGCCTTCTGACGCTGTGTGTGTGTGTGGTTTTTTTTTTCCTCCCCGGGGCGTCCCCGTGTTGCCCGTGTCCGCCAACCCCTGACGATACTCTCGATACCCTGGAAGAAACTGAACGGTGTCAGTGGAGAAGAAAAAGGGCAGACAACGGTGGGTACTCCAGCCGACGGCCCCACTGAGCGGCTTCCGCGCACTGTGATTGTCCCGCCAAGACGACTTCTCGGCTTCCCGGGGGTTGCCTCGCTCACGTGAAGTGGGAAGCCTGTGAGGAATACCGGGACTTGATTGACGAGATAGCCTGGATAGCATACTGTCAACAAGATGAGATGAAGAGATATGGAGGGACGGGAAGGATCCCGTATCTTACACAAACTGGCTTGTCAAACATGATCCCATGTACCTCGCGAGCTTGGTGACGATGCCGCTGAAGACTTATCACTGTCAGTCAGTTTTCGAATATGCATACGTCCCGGGCCGGCTGGACAAGCAACGGCAAGGCAGGTAGCGAGTATTCGTATCAGATAGTAGCGTCAGAGGCGCGGTGATGATGGCAGCGACGAGCTTCCGCTGAAGACATAACTCGAGACAGAGGGAGTGTATGTGCGTGGCATACACACACACACACACACACAAATGGTATGGGGTTTGCCCGTACTCCAGGTTCGTGGGTGCTTCCTTCGGCCGGTATCATCGTCCTTCCTCCGGACCAAATATCGGGCGGTTCTGTCTCCAGTCTTTGCTCCCCTTCCCATCCGTTCTCGTCGAATCGAAACCTGTTGCGCGCCGAGGTACGCATTATCTCACAATCTCAATCTCATTTACGTCCCATCCCATGGCCTCATCTGATGGTGCGAGAGGGTCCAGAAGGGTCAAGACGGCCGGAGAGGGTCGGCTCCTGACGAGGTGATGCCGGGGCAAGAGGGAGTGGCGGCCGGATCGGAGAGAAACTCCTCTTTTCCCCCCTCCTGTGCCTCCCTCAGGCCTTGACCGGTCGTGATGGGGGACGTATTTCCTGGCCTGTGATTGACTCTCGTCTTCCCAGATTCCGGGAAAGGACCTCAGTGTGAAGCCAAACGACCAGGGGCCCTGAACAGGTGACGGAGTGATGAACACCCCTGTTTGCAAATCAAACCTTCGGAGGCTCGGTGTGAATCGCGGGCACTGGTACGTGCGCATTCCCGACGCCCCCTCAAGAGAGGCCCCGACAAACCTGGTCGAAGGCGGGTGAGGAATGGTTGTTCCGCACTGTCCCCTGTTTGCGCCAGTTGTGGAGTCATACGCTTTTCTTGCGCCAGTCTGCTCTCTTCTGCAGAGACACTTCATCAACTGTCCCAGGAACTCGGTAAATTGCTGTGGGCAAAATCGAATAACAATGCCTGGTTTTGTCCACTTCTACGACCCTGAACCTGGGTCAGTCCTCTCGGGGTTGATGGGAGCCGCTGCTGCCTCCTTCCCATGTCCATTGACGGGTCCGTACGGGTGTAAAACGGCAACGCGAAATGCTCCCCTGTTGATTTGCTGCTTCGTTCCCGTGCGTGAGATTCTTGTCTTTCTCGGGTGGTCTCCGCCGTTTCTTGCTTCTCAGATTTTCCTTGACGAAACTGTTGCCGAGAGATTCACCTGGGGAGACGAGATGGGGAACGACTGATTCCCCGCTTATTTGGCCATGGGGTAGCCGATGGGCGTTGATCAATTGGGGAGCCATTGGGCTGAGCTGCCATCCGCGAAGCGATGTAGCCCTCTGTTGCAACTTGCCGTGCCTAGACCGGCAAACCTTGTCTGGTGCACACGTCAACATCGTCTGGCCCATTTGCTTTTCTGCCGATCTTTCTGCTTCTTTGTTTGTCCCGTCACGCAATCTGCTCTTGTCCTGTCCCAAAAAGGCATTGACTTCCAGATTGCTGCCCGCAACTGGACAAAATAGTCGTCCGGGTTCATGTTTGGTGTATGTGAAATCTCCAGCGCCAGGGTTGCTCGTTTGTGTAAATTTGATTGGCCCTGCGCCGCTCTGAACCGCCCTTCAACTTCCAACAGTCCAACAGCAAGACTCGCGAAGCGCGAAGCGCGTGTGCCAGCGTGAAAGAAAATCATGCCATCCATCACGTCTGTCATGCATGGGATCCGGAGCAAGCTGCCAGATCATCCCTAGACTAGCGAAGAACGGGCGAAGAAGTGGCCGGGAATTCTCATTTGCAGCGGCTAAGCCACGACTGATGCGGTTTCCAGCCAATTGCAAAGCATACCAGTCTGTCGGGACACTCTCTTGTCGAATCAAAGCCGCAGAATGGAACCGCCTGCCGGGTTGAACCTTTCCCTTGCATTGGGCTTGCAGAATCCCATACAGGAGCCAGTCGAATCGACTCGAACGGTTGTAACAGGGAGGTCGTCCTTCCCCTCTCTGCTTTTCCACCAGTGGGCGTCTTCTGCTCACAGTTCACTGGTGGAGTGGCCTACGCACTGCGGGCAGAAAGCTCTGCTTGCTGAAGTCTGCAGGCCCTCCGTTTGATTATTGCTCTCTTGCAGCCTTCGATCCAGAGTATCGGGACTAAAGTCGGTGAAGGTACGTAGTTTGCGTACTGCTGTTTACAGCAAGGCGTCCACGTCGCTGCCGCTCTCCTGCCTGATTTGAGCATCCGAAACGCACCGGGATTAACTGGTAACTGCCTTCCTGCGCCTGGTATAGTACCCAGGGTCCAAGGCATTGCGCCCGTTTTGCGATTTTGACCTGCGGTAAAACGGCCGGCGTATGGACTCCTTCGAATATGTCCATTCACTCTAGCCTGTTGGGCCTGGGACTATCATTGAGTCGAGATTGATGGCTTTGCGAAGTGCATACAAGCAGTATACCAAAAATAAAGCCTTGAGATATGAGGCTGAGCTTCTCTCCGTCCTAGCTCAAGGCAAGCATGCAGCAGCATGTCCTCGATGCTCCGGACTCGGGATGGCAGTGCGGACCCTGGACTGCGGGCGTTGTAGTAAAGTGATGACGGTCGTTGCCAAGAGCCTTGTGCGGCGAGTTCGGTGCGTGGGTGGCTTCGTTTGATGGCGTACCAAGTACATCATATCCTTGTTACCGGCAACCGTCAGGTAAGAGACGTGATTTGTCGCGTAAGCGAAAGGTCCACTGGCAGTATCCACCCAGGCTGAAGACCTGGCTCCCTGATCCCCAGGCCTTGGACCGAAATGGTAATACGTCAAAAGCGGTTCATTACTGGCTTGACGTCGTACTGTGAACCAATGACCAGTTTTCCAGGCTGGAACCCATGATTTGCATGCCCAAAGTTGATGTCCATGGTCTCGAAAATGGCCTGGCAGTGTGCGTAGGCAGTGCGCGGCCCGTTCTGGCGGCCGCCTCTAGTCTGATCACACACCCCTCCCCCCTGGTGTTTCCTTGCCGTGACTCAAACGAACTAGGTAGACGTCACGGCCAGACAGCAGAGTTGCCCTGAAGCGGTGGTTGCCGAGAAGAAGTTGACGTTGACATTCGTTTCTTCGGGTATGATTCGGACTCGCCTGAGGCAGAATGGAAAACGACCCTCATGGAGCCTGGAGGTAGCCTGGGGTTCGTGGAGATGCGAAATGCTGCAGTACGACCTGGAGGACGTTGTGCCCAGTGGGGTGAAGTCAATATACTTGTAGGGCATGTTCTTTGGAGGCCTGCTCTGTGCACGACAGAACAAAGTCCGATGTTCCTCGATCTTGGAATGCGTGGATGCTGCCTGCGCTTATGCGGCGCGTCTATCTCCATCAGCGTAAGCGCTCTCAAGCTCTGTGTCAGACCTGTGAAGTTGAAGTTGAAGGATTTGGCGCCGTGGAGTTGGCAGGAGAGCTTCTCTTAGCGTCCGAACGCACTGGCCGCACCTTGTTCTACCTTCTCGATAAGATTATTAGCTCAGGCCGTAAGCCACATACACAGTGTATGTACGTAAGCAACGGAAAGCCTCCACCTTCTACGATGGGTGATGAAAAAGGGAAAACTTCGATTGCCCCTCCTCGTAACGTTTGTTGATGGCTAAACCAGCGACGGTCTTGGTCGTTGTAGATGACGTGGATGTCCCACGGAACTGCAATTCGGACGAAGCTGGACAGAAAAAGCCGTATTATCGTATCGACTAGTACGGTACCTTACCATGCCAAAGTAGTAAGTGCCCGAGAAGAATAACCGCTCAATGCTGCAGAAACTCTAAAGAGTAAAGAGAAAGCGGCTCCTCAGCCTGTGCCGGCAATGCTGCGACTTTGCACTCTCCTCAGCGGAAAGCTCGCCGGCGCCTGTTATCACGTCAGCAGACTTAGCAGAGAATTCCTGACCATTCCTGCACAAGTTCAAGTGAAGGAAGCGTGGGATGCGTTGTCATTTCCTGGCCAGTCAGGTCTCTTTCTCTTGTGCGGTCGTCTACGCAGTGGACCACGCCTCTTTGACCTGCGATCCAACATTGGCCTGAGCTGAAATTCCTGCAGATAAGAACAAGGCGAGTCAGGGCACTGGCGACAGAATCTTGCATTTCGAATGCTATTCTAGAAAACAGTATCCTCAGACTTGCTCTGACTCGGGCACGTTCATCCGATCTTGGAAGACTCAGGTTGTCGCAAGATGCCAGCAGATCGTGCTGAGTCAGTTTTTTGGTGGTTGGGAGACTTTCCACTAGCCACTTCACTAGCCACGCTGATGTCAAGGCTCCACCAATCGGAGACGCAGAAGATGTCTGTCTCTCCGTCTGATTGTGGCTGCCAAAGGACAGACAGACGCATCCGTTCCATCTCCGTCTCCTTCCATCCCACTTCGAAATTCAAGGAGGCACGAGACCTGCCTAGGGACGCCATTCTCTCAATTCAACGTCCATTTTCTCTTCGTCGCACATCTTATTATTCAGTGATACCCGATGCTTTGTTTTTGATTCTCACGTCAATTGCATCATTTCAATGATTCCATGAAGAATCACGTCACGATCCGCGCATAAATCGAGGCATCTGCCGCTGGCAGCCCCCTGGTTGATGGGAAACCTGTCTGGCCCTTAGCTGTGGAGAGATAGCATCATCATGCTATCGCGAATTCTTGTTCTGCTGTATCTGTGTCTATCATGGCCTGCAGCTGCGTCTGCAATCAGCACCGCCAAGCTTGCCGAACTGCGAAATGCTACTACTGACGTCTTTCATCATGGCTGGAACAACTACATGGGCATCGCTTTTCCCGAGGACGAGGTTAGTACATCCCTAATGTTAGCAAGGAGATCCAGACAGTGCTGACCAGAAGTTCTAGCTGCGCCCGGTTTCCTGCACCCCGTTGACGCGCGATCCCGCGAACCCCGCCAACTACGACCTGAACGACGTCCTCGGAAACTACTCCCTTACCCTGATCGACAGTCTTTCGACCCTGGCAATCCTTGCAGGAACTCCTTCCGATCAAAATACTGCCCTATGGGCTTTGCAAGAGTTTCAGCAGAGCGTCACGACGTTCGTGGAATATTACGGAGATGGTAGGCCGGGACCGTCCGGGCAAGGACTCAGAGCTCGGGGCTTCGATCTCGACAGCAAGGTCCAGGTGTTTGAGACAGTCATTCGCGGAGTGGGTGGATTGCTGAGTGCACATTTGTTCGCTGTCGGGGAGCTACCTATTCCAGGGTACGAACCGGGGCACAACCACCAGGAAGACGAAGATTCGGACCCGCTAGAGCTGCCGCCGATATCATGGCCAAATGGCTTCAGGTATGATGGTCAACTCCTCCGGCTGGCATTGGATCTTGCGGAACGACTTTTACCTGCCTTCTACACCAAGACTGGGCTGCCGTACCCACGAGTCAATCTACGGCATGGTATCCCGTTTTACGTCAACTCCCCGTTACACAAGGTTTCACGTGACGACCCAGACTCCCCTCGAGCCACCAACGAGAAGACAGACACATGCAGTGCTGGTGCAGGAAGTTTGGTCCTCGAGTTCACTGTCCTTAGCCGGCTGGCGGACGACCCGAGATTCGAGCAACTGGCCAAGAGGGCTTTCTGGGCAGTGTGGAAAGGCAAGAGCGAAATCGGTCTTGTTGGGAATGCGATCGATCCTGAGAAGGGTGAATGGGTCAGCTTTGACTCGGGCATCGGCGCTGGTGTCGACAGCTTCTTTGAATATGCTCTCAAAAGCCATATTCTGCTGTCTGGCCATGAGCTACCCAATACCACGACACGGAAGCCGCCTACTGACCGACTATGGCTCGATCCTAATGACCTTCACGATACGCCGCTGACACCTGAAGAAAATTCTTCTGGGGCCTTTTTGGAGGCTTGGCACCACGCCCACGCAGCTATCAAGCGGCACTTGTACAATGATGCTCACCACCCATACTACATGACCGGTCATCGAACCCGCGGGTACGCATTTACGAGCTGGATTGACAGCCTCGCCGCATTTTATCCAGGTCTCCTCGCCATGGCAGGTGAAGTGGAGGAGGCCGAGGAGGCAAACCTATTATACACAGCGTTGTGGACGCGTTACGGTGCTCTTCCAGAGCGATGGTCGGTTCGTGAAAGACAAGTTGATTCGGGAATCGGATGGTGGCCCGGCCGGCCCGAATTCATCGAGTCAAATTACTACCTCTACCGTGCGACCAACGACCCCTGGTATATTCACGTTGGAGAGATGGTGCTCAACGATATCAAGAGACTGTGCTACACTAGATGTGGCTGGTCTGGCTTGCAAAATGTTGACACTGGGGAGAAGGCCGACCGCATGCAGAGCTTCTTCCTTGGCGAGACCACCAAGTATCTCTACCTCCTGTTTGACCCAGATCATCCCCTGAACAAGCTCGACGCAGCGTACGTCTTCACAACCGAAGCGCACCCGCTCATCATTCCTCGACGAAGGACGAAACCAAAGAAGAAGAAAGAACATCGCCAACAGCCCAAGAATATCAATGTCTATTATGACGAGAACTTCACCAACACCTGTCCGGCTCCAAAACAAGTCCCGCTGACTGGCTCGGTACTTGCCGCCCGACCGGACGTGTTTCACGCTGCAAGCTTCGTCAACCTGCACACCATCTCGAACCCACACAGTGGGGTTGAGACCGTTCCTGCGGGCAAGGGAAGCAACGGCTCTATTTCTCGGTACAAGGCGAACCACGCATTCTTCCCTTGGACACTGCCGAGGTCTTTGATTCCTGGTAATGGTACTTGCGCTGCGTTGCCCTTTAAGCCAATTTTGATCATCGAGTTCCCGTCCAGCATCCAGCAGAGCGGCGTTGGTAGCGCTTTCAACAACCTCTTTGCGAACACAGCTGCCTTCAAGACACCGGTGGGCGTCAGAATAGCCGCCCTAAATGGATTGAAGATCCACTTTGTGCGGGAGGATTCATACGACGCTGCTTACGACCATACATGGCGCGTCACGCAGGTCAATCACATGCCGCTCGGTCGCGATGAGCCAGTCCACATCGACGCGGATCTGTTGAATGGCATCTCCGACCCTCTATTCAACCGGGTGCGTTATAACGGTTTCGTGGAGCTGATTATGGCCCACGGTCAACCCAAAGTCCACAATGCTAGCGAGCCAGTACCTGCTGAAGGATTGGAGATTAACATCAATGATCTGGAAGATCAGGTACAGTTGGCGGAGGAGCCTGGGTCTGACATGCAGGAGGACCAAGCATCTTCCAAGAGCATGAACACGGCGTACAGGTCGATGCTCAAGTCCATGATTCGTGCCGTGACATCAGTCTTTGATCCTACCAATACCCCTGCTCCGCGCCCTGCAGGAAGTCAAGAAAAGTTCTTCATTGAGAGCTTTATGGGATCAATATCGGTGGGGAAAGGAGCAGTGCCTCTTCCCGACACTCCTGATGCGTCGATTCCCACCGACGACGAGCCACCGAATCTCCCATGGCAAACTGTGTACCTGGCAGGGTATGCTTGCGACGGGCGGCTTCCCGATGAAGCACCTCGTCAGCATCAAGTCATCGTGATGCGACGTGGGGGCTGCTCTTTTAGTGAGAAGCTTGCCAACATTCCTTCCTACACGCCTTCGTTACGTGCCTTACAGCTTGTCATCATTGTCGACGAAGAAGAGCTTGACAATAATTATGTCTACAGTGCACCCGACTTGTGGGAGTATGAACTTATCAAACCTCACTTGGATGTTGAGCAGACAACACCGGCAGGGATGCGAAGGCCGCATCCCATTGCTTTGGTGATGATCCGCGGAGGTGGCCCAGAGGCATATGAGAAGTTTGGAAACGCTCTCGGTGTAGGAGTGCGGAGGAAGTACTTCATCGAGACGCAGGGGCGGAGAGTCGACAACATCATCGTCCTATAGGAAGGGCAAAGGCGGAAAGTCACAGAGGTGTCTGCTTTCAAGCGGTGGTTTTCGATGTTTTTTTGAGAGCATAGCGTGAGGGTTGTACTGGTTGTACATACGGGTCTGGAACCAGCTGCATGATAGATACCACTTGGGGATTTTGCGAGGCCTGCAGGCCGTATAGACATTGAGCGTTCATCTACCAAGCATTATTTCTCGATGTGAGTCTCCGAGCCACTTGTGTCGTTCCCTTTGAGTTCGAAGGACCATGAAAAGCTGCCTGCCACTGCCTGCCTGACAAGCTTCGTCTGTTGATGCGACTTCGAGTAAGGTAAATTTGGCATATTATGTGGGTCTTTCCCAGAGGAATTACCAGGGGTTGGACGTCCCTGTGGCGACTCGTTTGGAACAGTGGCGCGAGCTAAGGTAGGTACGGAGTAGTTGATTGGCAGACTGCTGACTTGAACTCAGTTTGCATCTCGTCTCATCAATTGCTTCATCATTACCATCAGTCATTTTGACTTCGACAACATTTGACTCTACTTCGAAGGACCGCTCTGCCTATAGCAACGGACGAGAGCACCTGTCATTACATCTAGACATCACCACACAAACCCGATTTCTGTGCCTAGGCAAGAGATATACAACCAGGGGATTCATTTCACCAGATATCGGTCACTAGATGGTTGCACTTTCTTTCTCGTCCGTCGTTGTAATAAGCTTCAAACCCAAATATAGGCCATGGAATCCCCGTTCTTCGACGGCGCAGAGCCGCAACCGAAACCCGCAAGCTTCCAGGGCCGCCTGCAGCTTCAAGATTTCATGTTCAAGCACGAATCCCCGTCCCCAGCAGCATCGCCGTCGCCGGCCCCGTCACCACTCCGGCGTAGCCCCCGGAAGCAGACCCCACACGGCGGCCCCGTCGTCCGCTCGCCAGCCCGGGTCACCAAACCCACCAGCACCACACCGCGGAAGGTGAAGGCGGAACCTCCCTCGACCGCCGACGACGAGGAAGACACATCACTACACCGCATCCCACCGCGCAACACAGCAACAAAAGCGAAGCGCAAACGCCAGGCAAGCGGCTACGCTCCGCCGTCAACCTACGCGCACCTCTCCCCGCTGGTCGACATCCTCGCGCCCAACCTGCTCATCCTCTTCGTCGGCCTCAACCCGGGCCTGCAGACGGCGCGCTCCGGCCACGTGTACGCGCACCCGTCCAACCTCTTCTGGAAGCTGCTCCACTCCTCGGGCATCACGCCGCGGCTGTGCGCGCCGCAGGAGGACCGCGAGCTGCCCGCGCTCTACGGCCTGGGCAACACCAACATCGTCGCGCGGCCGAGCCGCAACGGCGCGGAGCTCAGCAAGGCGGAGATGGACGAGGGCGTCGGCGTGCTGGAGGAGAAGGTGCGGGGGTGCAGGCCCGAGACGGTCTGCGTCGTGGGGAAGAGCATCTGGGAAAGCATCTGGCGAGTGCGGCACGGCAGGGGGATCAGGAAGGAGGAGTTCCGGTACGGGTGGCAGGATGAGGGTGAGAATATGGGCGTTGTGAGGGAGGGTGGTGATGGTGATGATGAGAAGGGGGAACCTTGGGCTGGCGCGAGGGTGTTTGTTGCGACGAGCACGAGCGGACTTGCTGCGACCCTCCGTCCGGCGGAGAAGGAGAGGATTTGGCGGGGGCTGGGAGAGTGGTGCGAGACCCGGAGGGCCGAAAGAGATGCAGCTTTATGGCGCTCTTGACATATTATTCATCACATAGCATTGGTTACCGGTACTAGTAGCGTCGAGTACTATTGGTAATAGACTGTCTCGTAATATCCACCTTCAAACTCAGTGTTTCTGTTGCCAGGTCCAGATCTAATTGCCCGGTCCAAGAAGCCTCCGTGGTGGGTATCGAGCGCCCAAAACTCCTTTCGAAAAATAATCATACAGCCGACCCGATTCATGCAGACGTTTTCCATTATGTACAGTTGGGTCATATTCGATTGCTTATGCGGCGAAGACCGTGGCCAGGACCACAGCCAACATGGGCCAGAAGCCGAGGGCTTCAGAAACGGCCCGGAAAGCGGCAGAAGTGGTACCGACGTCGTCAGAACCGCCAGAGGCGGTCGTGCCGTTGGGGAGGGTGCCGTTGATGAGGATGGTATCGGTGTTGTTGTAGATACCCTTGGTGACGACAGACTGGTTCAGCCCCTGGTAGCTGCCGTTGCCGAGGAGGGCACTCATGTACTCGGTGCTGTTGTTCTCGTCGCATGCGCAGGGCTGGTGGTCAGCGCAACCACAGATAACCGGCTTCGTCTGGTTCTCGCGCGCCGACTGGTTGTAGAAGCGATAAGGGTGAGAGTAAGGGTACATGTGGGCGCCCGCGAGCCAAAGACCGGGCCAGAAGGCGAGACCACCGCCGATGAGCAGGAATGGGGCGATGGAACCGGGACCTCTTGATGCGCCGGCTGCGTAGGGAACCTTGGCACCGCCGCCGTATGATCCGCCGTAGGCCGGCGCGGGGCCGCTGCCCGTCTTCGTTGATCCGCCGGAGCTGTCGCGGCTACCGCCTCTCGCGGAGCCTCCGGTACCACTGGCACCGCTGCTGCCGCCGCTTCTGCCTCCGCTACTAGAGCCACCTGTACGAGAACTTGATGAGCCACCAGAACTTGAACCGCTAGAGCCAAAGCCAGAGCCAGAGCCAGAGCCAGAGCCAGAACGACTGCCGCCGGAGCGACTGCCGCCAGATCTACTGCCTCCAGAACGACTCCCACCGCCACTGCTGCTACTACCTCCTGATCTTGACCCACCTGAAGAGGAGCCTCCTCCTCTGCCGCCGCCGCCGCCTCCGCCGCCCTTGCGCTTCCACAGCTTCTCGTCTTCATTCGCGTTGCTGTCGCGCTCTTCTACTGGTGCGAGGAATGAAACGTCTGAGGCGTGGAGGCCGGGCTCGAGGGCTGCGGCCCACACAGGCGCGAACAGCGTCAGCGCGACGACTGTGAGATCTACTCTCATTTTCGGTTGCTACGGTGCGTTTGCGCCGGTTTCGGTTCGCTCGGTGGGATGTGCGCCGATCGTCAAGATGCGATGTTGGAGCAAAAGTAGTCTTTTTGATGGGTGTGCCGTTCTAGCCGCACGCGACTTGAATCAGAATGGCAGATAGATGACTGGGGGAGGGATTGTCGTAAGATGTGGTAAGAAAGTGTAAAAAATAGGCTTCGGAGGAACAGCAGGTGGGAGCGGGTGCAATTTTGTCTCTTTCCGTTTCAAGTCGTCTCAGAGTGCCAAGAGCTGCGCTGTGCCCGCCAAAACAGGGATGTGTCGGAGTCACTCAATTCCCGTCAGACTGATGTGTAATTGCCTAAGTGGTTGTTGCCACCAGCCTATGATGACATGCGACTCGGAGACTTCGGTCCAAAGGGGTGTGTTCCCTTCCGTCACCGTGTTTACCCCAGAGTCTGGGTAAGTGGCCCTTGTGGCGCGTTTGGGGTTCTCTTTGATGATCGACGGCCCGGGCGATTTAAGCGTCACCTCTGGAAAGGTGAATGCGCGATGAAGTCAATGAAGGATTCGGTGTGGTACAAGCGTCTTGGTAAGAAGTGAATGTGCGAATAGGCAAGTTTCTCTGAGGTGTGGAGTCTTGGTAGGTGTGGTAGGTGAATCGTTTTGTTGATGAGACGACTTTCCGAAAAGAAAAAAAGTGCCCAGAGCAAGGGACGACATGTTTTAATACCATTCAGGTCATTCAGGTCTTGACTTCCTCCGTCAATGAGGACCCTGATACATCGTCAGTCAGCCCTGGCGTCAGGGTACTTGCGGCGCCGCCGTGGGCAATCCTTCGCGTTTGGCTATGTTCATCCTGATCCACAAAGCTTCGATCCCGGAGATGTTTGTTCCTGCTTCCATGTATCCGTAACGCGCGACTGCACTGCCCGCAGGCAACAGAGCTGGTTTTCAGATTGGTTGAAAAACGACATCTTTCTCGCTCCCTCCGTTTGCATAACTCGTAGGAGCATTACCACAAGGGTAAGAGCCAAGGCCCGCCACTGACATGTCTTTGCCCGCGCCGTTAAGGATATTCACCGCTAAGACATATGTATGATGATTTTCGTTTACCCACTTGGGAAAATAACATCGGTCAGCCAGGTGGCTAGTGACCGCTACTACCTTAGTACCATGGGTCAAGTGGAAAAGCTCAGCCTCCATCAGGAGGACATGATAGCTTCGTCTTCA
The DNA here is from genome assembly GCA_020226115.1 of Colletotrichum viniferum. NCBI lineage: Eukaryota > Fungi > Ascomycota > Sordariomycetes > Glomerellales > Glomerellaceae > Colletotrichum > Colletotrichum viniferum. Next base: position 2,260,695 of record JAGFBE010000008.1, read on the forward strand.
TGTATATCATTGCCTTCGCCGTATCACTCGTCCTCGTTCTAGTTGTATTCTCTTTGGTCTCTTGCTCTTCAGAGTCCCGGGACAATGGAATGATGCCGGGCAGTTCCCTGGCTCATTGCTGCAAGTTCATGCATGGGTACTTTGGCCCCAGAGGTTTCTGCCCAGTGCGCCTGGGTCCCCCAGGGTATCTCGCTTATTGTAAGCTTAATTGGTGGCTGGCATACATAGTAAGTACAGTGGCTGTCGCTGTGGTAGCGGAGGCTGTGCAAATGCATCATACGCCCGACACTGCTGAAGAACTTCTGTCATTTCATCACTCCACCATCCCGGAGCAATAGTCAAGCTAAATAGCTTCAGTCTGCGAGATCAAAACGATATGATCACGGGGTAGATCTGGTTGCCTTACGAACTGCTGCGAGGTACCCAGATCGGATTTTCCCCGCCTGTCTCATCCTTCTGCAGCCAAATCTCATGCAAGTTTAGCAAGTACCTGGATGCCTTGCGGTTTGCCTCGCTTGGTGCTCCACACTTAGCATTCAACAACCTCACTGCAGTCGGGCGGCGAGTATTGGCCCCTCGCATAATCATCACACCACAGACCACGCCTGCTTTTGACAAGGACCCATCTCACCAAATTCTGCTGTCGCATTACATTGCTTTCCATCTCTGGTATCGCGAGAGAACCGCCATCCTGCAACATGAGCGGTTCTGACAAGAGCCTGCTGGATCGCCTGAGTGCGCTGAAGGGCGGCAGCCCTGGCGTCTCATTAGACCGTTCATCAAAGTAATCAAAGCCAAACTCACCAATAGACCTCATATGGTTCATAGCAGTGCTAAGAAGTGTTCAAAGTGCCCTGAACGTCTCTCTTACGGCCATCGAGCCCGCCAAGCCCCCCTCACGAGAGGACGCACTGTCCGCCCGGCTTCGCTCTCTCAGAAACACACCCGAGCGCGAGGTGCCACCACCACCGCAGCAGCAGTCACACACCTCAAAGGCCGTCGGTCACGAGACCGCAGCCCGCGGAGAAGCCGCAAGCTTATCGCCGGCGGGGCCCCGTGGGTCCCACCCGGCGGCGGCACCGCCTCAGTCCCAGCCTCCGACGGATGATGTCGATCCATTTCTCGAGACGGATGACCAGACCCTTGAAGACCTGCTCAGCGACGAAGACCTCGGCTCGCAGGAGCAGTGGAACTTTGACCCCAAGGCTGAATCGGTCAAGGTGAACGCCCTTCTAGAAGAACTCTCGAAGGCTTCGCCCGCCCAGCACGCCCCGGACAGTACCGACGATGGCAACGATGGCGGGAAGGCCAGGGACGCCGACGATTCGGACGGCGAAGAGATGACCAAGGAGGTGGAAACGTTGCTTTCCCAAGCTCTTGACGATGCGCGGCTCAATACGCAGCCCGAAGATGTGCCTGACCCACCAAGCAAGCACCAGGGTGCTGCCGATGAGGCCGGAGAGGACCAGCAAGGTGACGGCGACCCGGGCTTCTCCCTCCCGTCCGTGCCCTCAACCATTGCAGCCCCAAACTCCGACAAGGTTGATGATGACGGTAGTCTGCCCGCCCTGTCTCTGCCGTCGGTCCCATCGGGCCAGCCGAAGCACGAGGACCTTGACGACGACCTCGCGGCGCGGATGGCTGCCCTAGGCGGTCTCGGTGCTCCGTCCGAGGGAGGTATGGGCCTGCCTTCGGTACCTACGTTCCAGCCCGCCGATCGGGCAGTCAAGAGGTTGACGTCAAAGGCGGGCTACACGGACGAGGACGCCGACACGTGGTGTACTGTCTGCCTGGAGGACGCAACGCTGCAGTGCCTCGGCTGCGAAGACGTTTACTGTGCCCGTTGCTGGCACGAGATGCACGTTGGACCCGCTGCCGCGTTTGACGACCGCACCCATAAGGCAGTCCGATTCGTCAAGCCGAAGAAGGACCAGCAGAGGAGAGTAGCATTGGGAGCATCATGAAGTTATGAAAATGAAAGTTTTGAGCATTCTGTGAGAAGATACCGAATTCCGTTTTCCCCCGTCGCCGTGTGCCATGCCGTACCTATTTGAAAAACAAATTTCCACACTCCTTGCTAGTAACCCGAGTCTTCCATGCGATGTGCTTATGTTACAGTCCTAGCATGTGCTTAGCAACCTAATGTCTCGTGCCTATAACCTAAGCCTCCGTAGAGCGGCCGCCGTTGTTATTCTCTGAGGTGCCGTAAGTGTTCTTAGACTTCGACCGCCCCGTAATATCCTGCCACGTAGCACCGAATCGGCGGCCAGTGCTAGCCAGCAAACCCTCCTCCTCGTCTGCCTCAGCATCCTCGTCGATCTCAGACATGTTGAGCTTGGGCGTCCTGAAAAGACCTGTCACGAAGACGAGGAGGAAGACGCCAAGGAAGACGAACTGCGCCCAGAAGTCGAGAGCGCCAAAGAAGGGCCAGGTGATGGTGATGCGATTCAAGAACTCCGCCATGATGGATGGAGTGCACACTTTCAGGGCGTCCTTCTCCAAGCCTTCAGAGCATTGGACGAGGTAGTCGGGCCTGTCTCCGCAGTTGGAACCGTGAGGGGCAGTGCAGAAAGTTTGTGTGCCATAGATTGAATATTGTGGTGCCACCATGTTAGCGATGGCATAGTTGATGGCCAAAATGATGAGAGCCAGCATGACTGTGGCGATCAATAGAGCTTGAGGGGCAGTCCTGCCCTTCCGAATCTGGAAGATGCGGATCCAGAGGAAGCGAATCCCAACAGTTGCAATGCCCGTGATCGAGCTGCTGAAAAACAGTAAAACGAGGAGAGCCATGAGGATGTAGTCAACTGGGAAGGCCTTGGCAGACTGCAGGAAGATCCAGTTGATGGGCTGGAAAATGTTGACATGGCCAAGGATGTAGCCACATCGTTCCTTGCAAAGCGAGTTCTTCGCCTTGTCAATGCCTGTGATCAACATCGAGACCCAAATCAAGATGGACAGCAGGAGAATCAGAACACCTCCGAGCAGCTTGATGGGCCTCAGAACGGCGCAGATCTTCAGCCAGATTTTGTAGATGGTGCTGTGACCCTCTCCCGATGCCTCCGCCGCCAGTCTCTCCCGACGGGTCAGAGTCCTCTCCTCCCGAATGAGGGCCTCAAGCTCACGCCTGTCCTTGGATGACATGCCTTCGGGGCGTCCAGCATTGCGCATCTCCAGCTGTCGCTGTCGCTCGCGGTTCTGTTCCAAGGCGGAGGCAGTGTTCTCTGAGAGCTGAGGTGCGGAAATCGAGGGCGCTGACTTGATGAATGACATGGGAAGAAGAGCGAGGCCGGCCGCGGTGTAGAGGATATAGAGCAGAGTGCCCAGAGTGACGAGAAGGCCGAGTGCGAAGGCCAGCGCCTTTTGCCCATTGTTTTGAACAAGAACCCGCTTGAAGTAATCCAGATCCCAATTGGCCTCCGAGTCGCTACCGGCAGCTGGCACGAAGAAGCCGATGAGGAAGAGAATCACGACCAGAACAACGAAGATCAGGGTGTACTTGAGCGCGCTGACCAGGCGGCTGCCGAACGAACGTCCCTCCTCGACCTCGATCTCATCGTATTCCTCGTACCAGAAGTATGCGAAGGGAATCACAATGAGACACAGCAGAGCGTCGAAGCTGTAAAGGGAGTAGTAAACGATGCGAAGTGTCTGCAGAATCTCGTAAACCCGTTCTTCGGTGGCCCAGTCTTTCTTGACCCCGAGTGATGCATGAGTCGTGGACGAGATGAGAGCGATGTCGACAGGGAGGAGCAGGACAGTTGCGAGGAGAGCTGTCAGACTGACGATCGCAACAACGCTGACTATGGCAGATCGCTCCCGGGGTGCCTGCCAAGTGAAAGTGGTGATGATGGCTGCCAAAAGGCAGAGGCCGACGGCAACAGCATACGCCACCCAAATCAGGCTGGTTTGGAGGAGGCCGGCGTTGGCCATTTTGATCGCGAAACGGCAGCGCCTCTTGGAATAAAGGGTGTTTTTTGGGAACCAAAATGTTTGGCTGTTTTGCGCGAAGTCGAATTGGAGGGGAGCTGTGGATGAGGTGTCGTCGATATTTCACTCTGCCTCATTCCAGAAGGGGGGAGCTCCAGAGCTACGATGGATGGTAAATAGTGACGGAACTACTGAAGCAGGTAGCTTGGGCAAGGCAGGTAGGTGACGCAATAGCGCCGTTTAGCGCCTTCTGATCCTGACCTCAGTCGCGACAGAGGCGCGTGCCATTGACTGAGGTGGCGCTATGACCAGGATCCAGTCAGTGCTTGCAGGCGCAGGTTGCTGAGGTGAGGTGCCCCGGGCTTCACCTGCCCGGAATTGAGGACTTTCTGTTGATCCGTCATCCGAATTCTGCCCAATCAGACGGGGCAGCAAGGACCCGCGATTGTTTAGAGCTCGCACGCCTGCAGGAGAGCTTTTGGCGATTTGCGACGATCTCGACACGACCTCACCCGAGCATCTCTCTCGCCAAATTCGAAACCTATGACAGCGGGCGGCTCAAGGGCAATCGCCTGAGACTGTCCTCATGCAGTGCTATACCGAGCTCACGCCGCCGACTGGCGTGCAGCACAGCCTGAGTCTCCCTTTCCTCTCGGCGCAGAGCAACAATCTGGTCGTCGCAAAGGGCTCGCTGCTTCAAATCTTTGCAACAAAGACCATCTCGTCAGAGATTGACCACACGCAGAATCGTGAGAAACAGACCTCGAGGGCTGATACCCAGTACGACCGCCGATTGAACGACGACGATGGCCTCGAATCCTCCTTCCTTGGCGGCGACGGCATGCTAGTTCGCGCCGATCGCACCAACAACACCAAGCTTGTCCTTGTCGCTGAATACCCAATATTTGGAGTCGTGGCAGGCCTTGCGAGAATCAAAATTCAAAATTCCAAGTCTGGAGGCGAAGCTCTTTTGATTGCTACAAGAGTGGCTCGTTTGAGTCTGGTGCAATGGGATCCCGAGAAACACGCACTCGAGGACGTCTCCATCCACTTCTACGAAAAAGAAGAGCTCGAAGGCTCGCCATTCGATGGCCCGTTGAGCAATTACCCAACTCATCTTGCTGCCGATCCCGGCTCCCGATGTGCCGCTCTCCGATTTGGCTCCAGATACATCGCCTTCCTACCTTTCAAACTAAACGATGAGGACATGGATATGGATGACTGGGATGAGGATGTGGATGGACCTCGGCCGGCAAAAGAGCCGTCAGCAACTGCGGCTACAAATGGAACTAGCAACTTAGCAGATGTACCATACTCAACGTCATACGTCCTCCCTCTCCCGCAGCTTGATCCCAGTCTCCTCCATCCTGTGCACCTCGCCTTCCTGCATGAGTACAGAGAGCCGACCTTCGGTATCATCTCTTCGATGCAGCGCCGCTCCAACACCCTACCTCGGAAAGACCACTTCTCCTACAAGGTCTTTACCCTCGATCTGCAACAAAGGGCATCCACGGCTATTCTTTCCGTCAACAACTTGCCGCAGGACCTCTTCAAAGTCATTGCCCTTCCAGGCCCTATTGGAGGAGCGCTTCTCGTCGGCACCAACGAGCTGATCCACATTGACCAGTCTGGCAAGCCCAATGGTGTGGCGGTCAATGCGTTCACCAAGGAGACGACCAGCTTTCCTCTGGCCGATCAGTCGGAGTTGGATCTGCGGCTCGAGCACTGCTACATTGAGCAAATGTCTCCTGAGAATGGAGAGCTGCTCATGGTGCTCAGCGATGGTCGTTTGGCCATCATCGCTTTCAAAATCGATGGACGTACCGTTTCCGGACTCAGTGTCAGGATAGTACCCGCGGAGGCTGGAGGCAACGTTGTGCAGTGCGGTGCCTCTTCGATTTCAAGGCTGAGCAAGCATGCGTTCTTTATTGGCAGTACTGGTAGCGACTCCCTCGTTGTGGGTGTCACCCGGAAACAGGCACAAAACGCGCGGAAGAAAACGCGTTTGGTTGACGACTCTTTCGCGGACGACCTCGAAGATGAGGATATCGACGATGACGACGATGATGATCTTTACGGCGAAACCACAACGACAGTTCAGTCGAGCACAGCCGCTAATGGCGTGCCCAAGGGAGGAGAGATATCATTCCGCGTTCACGACTCTCTCCTGAGTTTAGCTCCGGTCAAGGATATGACGACGGGCAAGCAAGCTTTCATCCCGGAGAGCGAAGACGAGAAGAACTCGGTCGGCGTCGTAGCTGATTTGCAATTTGCGGCTGCCGTTGGCAAGGGCAATGCAGCTGCCATCGCCATCATGAACCAGAACATTCAACCAAAGGTCATTGGCAAGTTTGAGTTCCCAGAGGCGAGGGGATTCTGGACCATGTGCGTTCAAAAGCCGATTCCAAAATCACTGCAGGGCGATAAGGGCGCAAATGCTGCTGTGGGCAGCGAATTCGATGCTTCATCTATATACGACAAGTTTATGATTGTTTCCAAGGTTGATCTAGATGGTTACGAAACGTCAGATGTTTATGCTCTTACAGGCGCTGGTTTTGAGGCTTTCACGGGGACAGAGTTTGATCCTGCGGCAGGTTTTACGGTGGAGGCGGGCACGATGGGAAAACACATGCGTATCATTCAGGTTCTCAAGTCTGAGGTGCGATGCTACGATGGAGGTGAGTTATCGGCACTTATAACTGTCGTTCAACGCTGACGAACAAACCAGATCTCGGCTTGAGTCAAATCTTGCCGATGCTTGATGAGGAGACGGGAGCTGAACCACGAGTCGTCAGTGCCAGCATCGCGGACCCCTATCTCCTGCTGGTACGAGATGATGCGAGCATTATGGTTGCTCAAATTGATAACAACAACGAACTCGAAGAGATGGAAAAGCAAGACGACACTATCTTATCAACACAATGGCTTGCCGGGTGTTTGTACACCGACACCACCGGTGTGTTTGCTCCAATCCAAACCGACAAGAGTACGCCAGAGAGCCAAAGCATTTTCATGTTCCTGCTCAGCGCAGTGGGAGCTTTATATGTAAGTCCGTTTCACAACATTTAATTTCCAACTTCTAACGAAACCAGATATACGCTCTTCCCGACCTCTCAAAACCGGTCTATGTTGCTGCTGGAATGACCTACGTCCCCCCATTTCTCTCTGCGGACTACGCCGTTCGTCGAGGCACAGTTCAAGAGACATTGACGGAAGTTCTCGTGGCCAAATTGGGCGATGCCACGGAGTCTTCGCCATATCTTATTGTGAGTTCTGTTCGATGAAAGATTTAGGGCGTATCATTCTGACTCAGTTGACAGCTTCGACATGCAAACGACGACATTACTATATATGAACCCATTCGCCTTGAATCGCAGGACAACTCCGAGGGCCTTGCAAAGACTCTCCACTTTCAAAAGATCACAAATCCGGCTTTGGCCAAGAGCCCAGTTGAAGTAGCGGATGACGATGCCAATGAGCAACCTCGTTTTGTTCCTCTTCGACCGTGCGCAAACATCAACGGCTACAGCACCGTCTTCCTTCCTGGTGCTTCGCCATCCTTCATCATTAAATCTGCCAAAAGCGCTCCCAAGGTGTTGGGTCTGCAGGGCATCGGCGTTCGTGGCATGAGTTCTTTCCATACCGAAGGCTGCGAACGCGGTTTCATTTACGCCGATTCAGAGGGGCACACACGTGTCACGCAACTGCCCGCCGACACAAGTTTCGAGCTAGGCGTGTCCATTCGCAAGATCCCAGTCGGAGATGCTATCGGTCTCATCGCCTACCATCCTCCCATGGAGACGTACGCCGTTGCCTGCAGTGTGTCGGAGCCCTTTGAGCTCCCCAAGGACGACGACTACCACAAGGAATGGGCCAAGGAGACCGTCACCACGTTCCCGCAGATGGAGCGCGGTATCATCAAGCTCCTCAGTCCCGCCACATGGTCCGTCATTGACACTGTCGAGCTCGATCCCCACGAGGTTGCCATGTGTATGAAGACGCTCCACCTCGAAGTGTCCGAGGAGACCAAGGAACGCCGCATGCTTATTGCCATCGGCACGGCTATCAACCGCGGCGAGGACCTGCCCATCCGTGGCCGCATCCTCGTGTACGATGTCGTGCCCGTTGTGCCCCAACCTGGACGCCCAGAGACGAACAAGAAGCTCAAGCTGGTCGCCAAAGAGGAGATTCCCCGCGGCGCCGTCACCGCCCTTTGCGAGGTTGGATCGCAAGGCCTGATGCTCGTCGCGCAGGGGCAGAAGTGCATGGTCCGTGGCCTGAAGGAAGACGGCACCCTCCTGCCTGTCGCGTTCATGGACATGAGCTGCTACGTCACCTCCGTACGCGAGGTGCGAGGCACCGGCTACTGCCTCATGGCTGATGCCTTCAAGGGTGTCTGGTTCGTGGGCTACGCAGAAGAGCCTTACAAGATGATGCTCTTCGGAAAAAGCACTGGCAAGTTTGAGGTCTTGACAGCAGACTTTTTGGTCGATGGAGACGAGCTGCACATCGTCGTCTGCGACAAGGACGGCGTCATTCATGTAATGCAATTTGACCCTGAGCGTAAGTCTCCCCCGTATCCCCGATTGCTTGGCAAATCACTAACCATCCGCAGACCCGAAGTCTCTCCAAGGCCACTTGCTGCTCAACCGTGCCTCCTTCTCGGCTGCGCCGAACCACCCTACTGCAACCTTATCACTGCCCAGAACCACCACCGCACAATCCGCATCCGCGTCCAAGAACCCACCATCAACGCTCATGCTTGCTTCTCCCACGGGTGTTCTTGCGGCCCTGACCCCGCTATCAGAGCAGGCTTACCGACGCCTGACATCCCTGTCCAACAGCATTGCCGCAGCGCTCCCTCACGCAGCCGCCACGAACCCAAAGGCCCACCGGCTCCCGCCCCTGGACGCGCGCCCGCCGGGCGTCGACACAAGCGCCGGACGCACCATCGTCGACGGCGCGCTCCTATCCCGCTGGAACGAGCTCGGCGCAGGACGCAGGTCGGAAGTCGCCGGCAAGGGCGGCTACGGTAACGTGCTGGAGGTCCGGGGCGAGCTGGAAGGGATCCTCGGATGGAACGGGTTGGCCTACTTCTGAGGCAGTTGTAAAATAGGAGGATCATCGCGTTGGGGGCTGAGTATCTTTTTTGAAGTTGGGCCTTTTGGAACAAGGCCTTGGTGCAGCAATTGCGAGAAAGCGTTTTCAAGAGGCAAAAGTTAGATCGACGACACTTTTGGTAATAGGAATATTCGAAAACCAAGTACATTCACAATGTGACCATTGCTTGCCTCACGTGCTGTGATATGCTGGTCGTCAAATGACGCAATGCGCGCTGTCATTTAACGTTATTGAGTGCCATTACCATGACTAGAAATCTAACCTCATGCTGAGGTGCCTATGTTTGTCCTAATCTATTCTTCGTAATGCCTTTCTAGGCAATCGTAACTCAAGCTCGTCGTTGGCCCTGAGGCGTTCAAATTCATTTTCGCTCGAAGCAACACAATGCTCTTCTCTCGTGGTTGACCTCACCAACCGCAGAGCCAATCCCTCCGCCCATACCTTAACAGTGTTCCTTGTATCGCACACTCTCATACCTTTTGGTAGTTACTAAATATTCCGAGAAGCGCAACCGAATAGGCGCAACTAAGACATTACGTCATGGCGACGTGGTATTACATGAGAAATAAGCCCAAGACTAAATGACCTGGATGTGACATCTAGGCTGTAGCTTGATGTTTTCGACGAATGCTTCCGAAGCGGCGCTTCAGACCGTCACTAAGACGCTTGCCAGTGCTGTTGTGACGGCGCACATCTGCGCTGTTCGACTGTCCGGCGGGCGTCTCTGATGGGCCGGGCCTCCCGTCGGCGGCATTGCTCACGCTACGCTGACGAACCGTGGCACCGAGATTCTTTCGTGACTGGCTGTTGGCACCGGGATGCATCTCGTACTCAACAGGGCCGTTGCCGAGGGACGCCTTGCGCATGCGCTTCTTCTCCTTAAGATCTCTTTCGTAGGTGTACGAAGGCTCGCCCTTTCCTTTGAGATCATCAGGGTGGTACGGCTGTTCTTAGTCAGACATTGCAGATGACGTCAAAATTGAAACAGCAGACTTACGATTCCATCCCATCGTTTGTAAGCACCGCCCTGCGCGTCAGGCTCGCGCATGAGGTCCGCTCCCTCCTCATAGTTCATAACGTTGCCGCGCATGTCGCTGCTGCCGACGGGGACGGTGCCGGTTCCTTGAAGAGGAACATGCTTGGTAAGCGAATCTTGGATGTATTCCCGGGGAGTTGCTCTCAAAGCCTCCTCGTTGGATTCCTTGACGGCCTCAACTGGGGCGTACTGCTTGTTGCGGTTGCGCGACGCCAAAGTGGCGTCATACGGGCCGCCATGGTGGTAGACACCACCTATGGTGTCGAGCCCGTCAATGGTGTCGGTCATGGGACCATTCTTGCGAGTGCGAAGGTGAGGAGCGCGGTCTGCTGCGCGATGCTCCTTCTTGAGTATGTCCAGAGGTCGGTGAGACATATCGCCGTTGTATCTTTGGTTCAATGAACCGGAGCGACGGAGACCGCTAGGGACGTTGTGATGGTTTACGCTTTTGCTCCGCTGGACAGACGGGTCGGCACGACCTTCTTCTTCGCTGATAGGCCGGTTGCGCGCGCTGAAGCTCCGCGTGACGCTAGTACTCGGAGGCAGACTGTTGCGAACACTGGTGCTGCGACCTAGAGGCCTGTGAGGAGCAGAGGACGAAGCAGGTGAACCGGGTTCTCTGGGCGAGGGCAGTGATGCGCGGTTGTTGTAAGTGGGTGAGAACGGGTTCGAAGAGTGAAAGCTGGAGCGTGTTGGGCTCGCGGATGTAGGCGGGGTTGGATACGACGAAGCCTTGCTGTGGCTCCTATGACTTCTCTGGCTCTTATCGCTCGGCTGGACCGGGTCTTTTCCTTTCTTCCTCTGTGAGAAAGTACGAAGCAATGGGTCAGGGTTGATGAATGAGCTTCCAGGTCCGGTTTCCTGGCTAGGTTCAGGTGCAGTGAGTGGATCAAGCAAGTAAGCCTTTGCCTAAGAAGAATAATGTTAATTGAATGTGAGTTGAGAAGATGGACGCAAGAAGACGACTGGACACGAGGAGTTATAGATAAGAAGTCGAACGACAAGCAAGGACGCGCATGTGTAAGTGGAGGGACCCGTATTATTTACGTCGTCAAGGGCTTAGCTGCAGTCTGGATGATGCCAGCCAGCTTGTCGAGGTCCTTGGAAATCCGATGGCTTGGATGAACAGTGACGCAAGAAGGGACTTCCAGCCGCCTAAGCTTGGGTGGCTGAACCGTGCAGTGCAGGGGACCCGTCCGTACCTTGCTTCCCGGGTTTGGCAGGGGTAGCTTGGGTAGACTTGGGGCTTAGAATAGCAGGCAGGCTTGGGCACGGGCAGAGAAACCGGTCGGGCGTGCGTCCTGCCCGCGAGCGCCTTGGGGGGGGGGACGGGACGATCGGCTTCGACCACGTTGAGTGAGTTCTTGGGCCTCGAACTTTGCTGGGGGCGGCAGCAGTGACGGAATGTTGGAGCCGTAGACGGGCGAGACGGAAGATGACAAGACGGTGGATGCGACGGTGACGGGCTAAAAAGAGTGGATACAACGAGGGAATGGCAGACGAGAACGTGAGCGATGACGATGATAGGGCCGACCGTAAGGCCCAGGCCTAGCCAGCCATGTTGAACCGCAATGAGTGTTCGTCGAGATAATAGTACGACAAATGATGATGGATGGGGTCCGTGTTTCGTTGCAATGCCTGTAAATCAAAAACCGACCATGGACTTACCCACTGCTTGTTGCTGCCCGAGTCGTCCATATTGTTTTTGGTGTAATTGCTGTGGCTGTGTCTTTTGTTGTGGTTCTCGAGGGTCGTCGGGTATTGGCGCAATACGCAGCACAGCAAAGCGCAGCGATGCAATGCAGCAGAATGACAAGACGAGAGATGAGAGGACGCAAAACCCGGGGACAGAGATGCAGGTGTGAGAGCCCTTTTGAACAACAATGCAGTAGTAGAGGTGGTCTTCACCTTCAGCGTCGTCCGCTATTCCGTTTGGTGGGATGAGTGAGGTGCACACACCCGGGGGCGAGGAGGGCGACGGACGAGGACAAGGACGACAGAGTCATGAGGGTGTGGGCGTGATGCCGACGACAGGCACAGTCAGTCCAGGCCTTTCAGACCAGGCGATCCCAGCCCTTGTCAGGCAAGTGTGAGGTGCGCCAGTGTGCGGATGCAGCGTGGCCTGCACCTTCTTCATCGCGGCGCTGGGCTTCTGGGAACATGCCCGGACGGGGAGTGACCATCATGGGACCTGCGCTGGCCGGGTCGCCCGAGCTTGCCATTGGTGAGAAGTTTTGTGGTGTTCTTTTGGTTCTTCTCTGGCAGGGAGGGGGAGGGGAAAGGGAAGGGAGGGAGGAGGGGTGGGCATGTGCGAAGGGACCGGATGATGTGGGTGGGAAGGCGGGGACGGTGTAAGGCGATGTGAATGAAGTAGGTACCATCTAGCAGTTGCTGCTTATGCTCCTTACCTGGCAAGCCTGGCTCTGGTAGCTGCAATCATTGGACGAAAATCCGTCACCTTCTGTTTGGAAAGTAGCTGCACATTCATGCTCCTCATTAATAGTTCTTAATTGCAATGCCTGTGATTCTATGCTCACCTCCTCAAAACCACCGTCGTCCAAATGTTCTCTCCATATATCCCCTCCGCCGTCCAGAGTCAGGGTCCAAAGCGCCCCGGCCCCGATCCGCACACGAGACATGTCGCCTCGCCCATCACGTTACCACTTTCCCCTCAGCGGCTCCGCTGGCAGAGACACCTAACTTAGATCCACTCGGCAGGGCAAGACCAAGACCACGGCATCCTCGGCGGCCCAGGGACCAAAGGAAACAATGAGAAACGAAACATTTCAACCGCTAGGCCACCTTAGCTCAGCCACCAGCACGCCGTCAGCGGGACACGCGGGCCTTTAGAACCTCGTCCGTCTCTCGTGTCTGTTCTTCTCATCGTCCTCGCATTGGCTCCCAATTCCTACGTCATGCGATCAGCAAAACCTTAAAAAATCCCATTTTAGCCAGGGGACCAGCAGCCACGACGCGCCGCAACATCCCATTTACCAGACCACCTCTCCCACGCAGCAACCGTTACAGAGCTGATACCACGAGCAAATTAGCAGACCACTCATAAGTGCCGCTATTGATTGCAATGCGCGTCTGGGTGAAAAGGAAAGAAGAAGAACAAAAAAAAAACATGCAATGGGTCACCCAGCCTCTCACCGAGCTTCCGAGTGGCCCTTCCGGGGCGCCAACGGGGCTCGCCGCAAGTCCCCGGTCCACGTCTCACTGCCCCTCAAGTCAGGGCCATGCTTGCTCCGATACCTGGCGGAACACGTCGCCCTACCGGGACCGGTCACTCGCTGTCAACAAGTGAGAGCCATAAGCTTAAAATTATACCCCGTCGGTGTTTTCATGCTGGTTATGGGCGAAGATGAGCAGTGCTGCCCTCATTTGCGCCGCCTTATGCCGAGACTAGAGGTCGTTCTTACTCACGCTCGACGCTCAGTCAAGCTCACGATGCTGCTAAAAGTCTAGAATTTCAGTAGATGCCGCCCATAAGCAGCTTCGACAAGGCAGCTACGTAAAAGGTTTGTTGCTGATTGTAGTTGCGTGCGCGCCTCATTCAGCGTGCATGGGGAGCTTAGACCTTACCTTGCGTATGACGTACCGGGATCGAGATCTGGCTGAAAAGCTTCGCTCGCAATTCGCAAGGTGTCAACTGCCCTGGTCTTTTCTTACCACCGCCTTTTTGTGTGTATGACTGACAGGTTCCACCACCCGCACCCGCCTCTTTGCTATGGCGCTTTGATACCTTCACGTGCCTCACGTCTCTCAACTACCACTGCGCGCTTCTAGGCGACCTCGCAGAACCCCTCAGGCGCAGCAAAAAGCAAATGCATTACGCTCTCGCCCGTAGCTCATTGGCCTGATAGCTGTACCGGCCAGCTTCCGTCGCGTCCCGCAGACCCAACCGGGTCTTTCGCTGCGGGATCCCCCATCTAAGACCGCGGCCCCCAGCTCCCCGCCGCCGGGCAATGGCTCTCGTCGACTACTCGTCGTCCGACTCGGCATCTGAGCCGGGCTCACCCCCGCCCAAACGCCGCAAGGCCGCCGACGGTGGCCCGGAAGGGCCCGTCGCCAGCAAACACAACAAGACCACCGGCACTGCTTCATCCGCGAGTCAACCGGAAGGCAACTCCGCACTGCCTCCGCTCCCGGAGGAATTCCACGACTTGTATGCCTCCACCGTACGAACCAGCACCGCCGATGATCCCACCCTCCATCAAGGTCGGAAGCGTGCCATTCCACACATCGTCGGCCACTGGCCTTCTCACGTCTACATTGAATGTAAGTTTTACACACGCAGTCTCGCTCTCTCTCTTTCGTCTCTCGAGCTTACGAAATTTCTCCAGGGCATCCAACAGCATCCCAGCACGCACTGCTCACAAACCTCCTAGCCAAGATCGCGCCCCTTCTCAAGTCTCAAAAGCTGCAGCATCTACTAACCTCAGACCTAAACGCCCCGCTGCCCCTCCACGTCTCCCTCACCCGCCCTCTCTCCCTGACCACAGCTCAAAAGGACGACTTCCTCTCCGCCCTCACCTCGTCCGTCTCCCACGCCACAGGGGCCTTCATCCTCTCCCCGCGCGGGATAGGCTTCTTCAAGTCCCCGGACTCGGACCGCGCCTTCCTGATCCTCCGCGTCGCCGACCCCGGCGCCTCCTCACGAGATAGCAACAACACCACCGGCAAGAACCCGCAGCTCCGCGCCCTGCTGACAAAGTGCAACGCCGTCGCTCTCCGCTTCGGCCAGCAGCCGCTATACCAGGCCCGCGCGACCGAGCTCGTCGACGACGCCTTCCACGTGAGCATCGGCTGGACATTTGGCCTGCCGCCCGAGGACGCGTGTCTGCAGACGCACGGGATGTTGCGGCTCCCAGAGTTTGCAGAGGTGAAGAAGTGGGAGATTCCCGTCTCGGGCGTCAAGGCCAAGATCGGGAACGTGGTGACGCATGTCCCACTGCGGGATGCGCAGAAGAGGGATGGCGAGGAGGACAGTCTGTTTGGATGAGGGTCGCCGCTATTCGTCAAATCTGCATGCGCGTCACAGATCAAGGAAGCCCGATGTGCCTTCAGTGAAACACTAATAGAAGTGTTGGTATCAATTTGGTATGTACAGCCTGGTCATGGTACCAGCACAGTGTGCCCTTAGTCTTTCCGGGAAAAGGGGACAAAAGAGGAAAAGAAAGACAAAAACGCCATGAGCCCCGCCCGGCCATGCAGTGAGTAGATGCCATGCTAGGATGTGAAAAATAAAGATGTCTATCTACAACTCGTCCAGCGGCCGCCTCTGGAAGCTCCAGTTCCTCTCGATAACGGGGAGGCCAACGAAGCCTTGGTACAGACGGGCCAGCTCTACTGCGAGGATGTTGAAACTACCACCTGAGTTAGACTTTGTCGACTATCAGCACAGGGTCAAAAACTTACAAGGTCTTGGGGAAGGCGGCCCAACGCGAGATCACGAATTTGGTAGCCTTGATGAAGCGGCCGAATTCTTCATCAAAGGCCTCGTCGAAGGCTTCCCTGACGGTCTGTTCCGATCGAGGCTTGTCCTCTGGGTAGTCCTCGGCCGTGATAGGCTCTGGCTCCGTTGACGTGACCACATTGTGCGGCTTCTTAGCCCTGTCGGGAATCGCAGTGGTGGGTTCGGCGGCAGCAGCCACGGCAAGAGCCTCCTCGGCGTCTACCATGGCCCGGAACTTACCAATGGCAGCCAAGGAACTACTAATACGAGCATAGGTATTGAAGAGGGCGACGAGCTCGGTGCGCTTCAACACGGGGATGTCCTTGCTGTGGTTGTCGAATTCGAAGAGGACCTTCAGAGCAGTGCCGTAGCCGGCAGTCTGGAGCTTGCCCCAGAGGCGGCACTTGTCGCAGCCCACACAATCCATGACACGACTGACATTGCGGAAGCGGTTGCGGAAGTCCTCTTTCAGGGACGGTCCCTCACCATTCTTAAACATGAGGCTCTCGTCGAAGATCTGCGGCACACTAGCCGCACCCTCGGTCACTTCGAGAATCTTTGCTCTGGTGGCAGCGTCCTGGTCCAGATCCCCCGTGCAGAAGGTATAGTCTCTACCCTGAAGATAAGGTCCCAACTTGGCGATCGCACGAGTGACCAAGGCATAGTTGAAGTACAGGTTGCTGATCCGCTCTGGGTGAGTGTGGAGGCGTTGCTTGTAGCAGGCCAGGTTGGGTTGCCATTGACCGGTAGTCTGGTTAAGGAAGTCCCAGCAAAGATGAGTGCTGATGCTCGCGTGCATGCCCGAAACCACGCGGTAGAAAACCCGCTTCTCGATACACTCGTCTTCGGACTCTAAGCCGGTCTGGGCGACAAACGGGGCGTTGGGCTGCTTCTCGCGCATCTGCTCCAAAAGCTGCTCTCGTCCAGCGGCCTCGAGAACCTGCCTGAAGTCTTGCGCCGCTGGTCCCTTGTTGCTGACTTGTGACTGACCCAGAGAGGCGGAATGGGGGAAGGAGCTCTTTTGGAAGCAGTTCTCCCGGTAGATGGCGTCCCAAACCTGGGCGGCGCCAACTCCCGCGTATCCAGTGAAACGCTCGGGATTGCGGAGGAGGCTCACGTAGTCTCCCTTCGAGGTTGCGCTCTCATCCTCCGGCACGCAGTAGTCACGCTCGTCGCACTCGTCGTCGTATTCCACTACACAGCTTTCGCCAACCTCGTCGCCCAGCTTTCCTTGTAACGGTCGTTCGGGGCGCTCGTGCTGCACCTTTCTCGGGGGGTGTTTCGCCAGGGGTCCTTCCAATTTTCCAAGCTCGCTCGCCCGCCAGACTTCGGGAATATCCTCCTCGTTATCCAGGGTCTCAACGGCACAGGCGATGTTGCCGCACATGCCATTCTCGTCGTTCCAGAAGGGGCATTTCTTGTGGAAGAGGTTCAGTCGGTAGTGCGAGAAGAAGTCCGTCGAGCTTGTAAGGTCGTCGACGAAGGGCTTGACCTTGGCGTTCAGCTTGTCGAGGGTAGAGTACGAGGCGCATGCGTCGGACACAATGGCCTTGGGCGAGATCTGGTACGATGCGTTAGAGACGGAGAACCGATAGCGAGATGCCGCTGCGAGGGCACAGGTCGCGAAGAAGAAAAAGAAAACGGCGGCATACCGCACAATCATCTTGGGCGCGTTCGCATTGGACTGGCGACCCCAAGAGCGCGAAAACGGAGAGGAAGAATAGTCTGCTTGCAGACTTCATGTTGAATAGTTCGCCGTGGGCGGGGATGACCGGACCGGACTGTTTAATATGCGACGCAATGACAAGAACAGGTGGTCGCAGGAGAAGAGGTTGTCAACGGAGAATGCGGACGACAAGTTTCCAAAGGTTAGCTGAAACGTCCAGAGTGTCCGGGCTGGATGCGTGGATCCGAGGCAGTCTTATGCCTGTGGCGCCTGCAGCGTGCAAATAAGCCGAACGGGTCAGGCAGCGCCAAAGGTTAAGTCGAGTGAGGTTCGTTTTGGCGAAACGGCCCGGGGGCGTTGAAAGCTAGAGATGAAGTGTAAATGGGCCAGGTGTGGTTCTCCAATCTTGTCTCAAGTCTGACATAAAGATGGAGGTGGCATGAGCATGGGCCTATCACCGCACGATCGACGCTGTTCTCTTGGCCAGGAGCTCTGATTTAAAGTCGGCCGTGGAACCCTGGAGGACGTTGGAGAAGATGACAGCGTGGATGGCTGTGCAAAGACCATAGACAATAGGGTAAGAGCGAGAAGACCAGACAAGTGGCCAGCAATTAAAACGGGATCGTCGGGGCCTTTTGCAGTTTGCCAGCTTTCCTGTCCTCAGAAGTGAGGAGTCATGTCATTCATTGGATTGGAATCTGTCCTCAATCTAACATCAAAGGCAAAAACCGTATGCGTAGGTAGCACACAGTACAGCACAGTAGGACCTGCCAAGCGTGGAAGCAATAATGGAGCCCACCCGTCAGGCTGATTAATTCGTCGGAGCTGGGCCCTGACTCCCTGGGTGCCGTCAAATATCGTACTACACTTTATCTGGCGAGGATTAGCTGATCCTCAAATGCGAGCCCGATCCCAAGTACCTCGGTCGCCTGGGGCACGCGAAAGGGTACATCGCTCTCAGGGCTGTCTTACGGGGGCGAAAGGCTAATTTAGGCATTGGTGAAAGGTGTCCTTCTTGGTGGAAAATCAGCAGATGCAGGAGCCAATTGGAACCACTCTGGCGCCAAATGGTTCCTCATGGCTTCCGCCGTTCCAGATCGCCTCTCGGATGCCGCCGCCGCCATCCAACTCGGCTTGGTGCATCCGCAACTTGCCAATTGCAGACCACGGCGCCTCTGTTATACGTCTGGCTACCCGTTGTCCCCTGTAGCCTTGCCCGCTTTGCACATGCCGACATCAGATGCACAAAAACTCACTTTTGTGAGCCTTCTCCAGCTTGCACATGTTCGTCATCGCGAAGTCAAAAGTGACGTCTCGCACTCTATCGATCAGGACTACCTATGGCATGGACCAAAGAATATGCAATAAAACTGCTGTATTATACCGCATGCACAGCATCCCGTCTGCATGTCTTGCCATAGCACACCATGCTTTTGGAACAAAACGCTGCCCAAGCATGACTACTATCGTTGTGTCTCACGTCACTCTAAGCTTCGTCGCATGTCCACGAGCTAATAGGATGCTAGTCCTTGCTGGTCTCATGTTCAACTTGATTGAGCTTTTGAAAACTGCATGACCGCATTGAATCCACGCGTCTATGCCTATGTCCCTAAGCTCCGTCTTCATTATCGTCGTTGGCCGAGCTATTCAGGCGATAGCCAATAAAGACTATCTATACAACCGGCGCGCCGCTCCTGCTTGCTGCCCAGGGTGCGAGAGGCTCTCGTTGGCTGCCGTTCGCAATTTCTGCGTTGGCAAAGTTCAGCGGCATCGGCTTGGAAGAAGACGCGCCAGCCCAGCACGCCGAGCGATAGAACTCCTCCCTCATCAGACAGATCCTCAACTGGGTCCCAAGACAATCAACAGACAGCAAGCAGTACAGTCCAACACTAACAAATCCCGATGACTCAAACCGCCCAAATAAATGCAATAGCCGTAATGGTATGCGCCGTCTTTTACACCATTTGTCATGGCCCCCAAAGACGAGGTATTATTATCTCCCAATCTCTTCTCCTGAATCTCTAGAGAAAACTTCCGTCATCAATGGCCGTCATTCGTGTCGTTGAAAGCGTTGCCCACACAGGAAATCTGCGGAGCGGGAGGCGGGCATTTGTTCCGCGTTTGCAGAGTAACAAGGAATTCGCCTCGCTTCTCGAATCACTGAGGGGGCTGATAGTTGAGGGGACGCCTATGGCAGCATGTTAGACAAACACCGTGGGGGCGAAGTCAAGGGAAAGGCAGACGAACTTGAACAGCAAAATATGCGGCTCCGGCTCATGAACCTCGTAATGCTCCCAGCCCAAACTCTGCACATCATGTCAGCCTGTTATGTTCCGTGCGGGAGAAGTTCGGACTCATACCTGAGTGATACCAAGTGCGCGCCATTCCTCCTCCCAAAGCAGCTTCAACGTTCCGTGGCTGGCATCATGGTAATCTTTGGGGATAGCCTTGAGCATGGCTTTGGGAAGCTGCACATGACGGTACTCGAATTCGCTGTCGGAATACCTGGATGTGAAGGACTGGGTCAGTTCCATGCGGTCCCTGCTGTTGTGCACCAGCACGAAGGCAATGATGGACTGGAGGTGCTGCATACCGTGCCGAGTAGTGGATGGAGTCGATGAACTCGTCCAACCGACCCCGTTCGGAGTCGGACAGAGGGCGCGGGACCTTGTTGCGACGGCTCATGTCGATATCCATGGCGGCTGCTGTGTCTGTGTCTGCGTGCGTTTGCGTTGCTGTCTGTGGGATGAACGGGTGGCGTCTAGTCTCGGTACCACAAAGGCGAGACAGCCGGCGGGGTAGCTCTCGGTTCGGAGACTACAAGAGTTCGAGTGACGGGTGACAGCGAAGGCGACAGCGGCGACGGCGGTCGGAACTGGCGATGCTCGACTCTCGGACGGTTGGGGGTCTAAGGACGCGAGCGAGGAATCGGGACCAGCAGTTCTAGGTCAGGCGACCTAAGCCAAGCAGATGCGAGGTCGAGGGTGGTAAACAATAAGTGCACGCGGGGTAGGCAGGAATTGACGCTGAAACAGGCTGTTCCAGCTTGACCGACTGACTCAAAGGGGGGAAATGAGCTGGGAAGCAACGAGAGACGAGAGAGGGAGGTCGGGGGACGGAGAGCTGAAACCGATCTCGAAAAATATGGCGGAGGAGGTGGCTGGCGCGCAAGAACGAGGGGTTATTATTCAAAGAGTGGGAAAAAGATATGGCCTGTAAACAAAAGTCGGATTGGATCTCAATTCAGACCCCAGCACCACGGCCGCCGGTCCACCTGTGACCGTCCACCACTCACACACAGTGCGGCTGCCACCAATTGGCCTTTGGGGTCCGAGGCGTTTTTTTTCTTCTTCTTCCCTTCGCTCCCCTGCGGCAACTTCCGCTTTGGTTAGGTTGGCCCTGCTCAGGTGTACTGCGGTACCAGGCCAAAGTAAAAACACACTGTCAGGTCTCTGCGGGTCAGGCAAACCAGGGCCGGTACATCGCTCACACAGCCATTCAGCAGTTAATCCAGAGCCTCGAGTGGGCCGCAAGTCCCCGCGATACTTGCTCCACGGGTTTTACTTACCCATCACACCATAGTACCGAGGCGCTGTATTTCGGATCGAGAGTACCTGTGGTGGCTTACCTAGGACCCGACTCACCAACTCCCAACACTGACCGACAGACTGTGTGAGAGCGGTGTGTCGACTTTTTTTTCTTTCCCCTAGCTTTCCCCTTCCCCTCTGCCTCCGTCCTTCCTCTATCGCGCCCGTGACATCTCAGTCTGAGAATCCGCAACGGCTGGATCCACCCAACCGGCTGCCAACCGGCACCAGCCTTCTTCCAGTGTCCCAACAGCGACGGTTCTCTGCATCCGTACACTCCACTCTCTTTTCACAGCATTTTACGGTCAAGAACCACACGCCTGCCAAGTTCTGGGCGCCTCGAAAATTGCTGCGTACCTGAGGCACTAACGAGCCTGTCCCTCCATCTGCCAGCTGCCAGTGCACCCTCGACAATCGACCGATTCAACGGAGAGTTGTTCATACCCGTACGGGCAGATCCCCAGCTTGCAGCGCGGCCATCTTCATTGCGAAGTATCCTCCAGCCAGCAATCACAGTGAGGGAAAGAAACCCAACCACCTTCTATTCAACTCCAGCAACAGCTCTTGTTTGTCAGGCCACAGAACTTTTGACCTCGCCAAACCAATGGTTCTTTCCCGAGCCTTCCCACCTAGGGAGCTGCACTAGAAACTATCTTACATTCACCTCTACCTTGAGCCCTCAGCTTTTCCCTTCCAGCACAAACACGCTAGCCACAGACTGCGTCCTGTGCCCTGCAGCCCTGCTCGCAACCAACCTTGCGACGGCCCACAGCCGACACCTTCCCCGACTTTACCTGCCACCACCTTGCTAACTGATCGATCCCCCGATCTCCAACGACGCGTCTTTCGCAAAGCAGTCGCAGCACCACCATCGCATCGACCTCCACAAGTCGCCATCTTCCATCAGCCATTGCACCCACTGCATAGACGGCAGCTATCTGCAACTCGTATGATAGAGAGCGCATGTCTCCGCGACCACTGTCCAACAATTTTTGATGGATCACAAGCGCAAATCGTCCGCCGCAAATGGCGCGACCGAAGGTGCTGATGAGCGCGCCGCAAAGCGCCTCAGATTGTCACAGGTGAGCTTCTATTCTACCCCTTCCCCATGCTGTCCTTGGTCACTCGCCTCTTGTTCGCCCAGCTTTGATGGCCCGGATCTGCTCTTGCAACCTGTCCCCTCCCGCGTTGCATTCTCACAATGACTTGCCTGCAACCTCCGGGGCCAGCCGACAGCCAGGCCAACCCGCCTGCACTTGCCATCACCAACCATTTATCCCACAGTACCCCAGTCTGCCTGAGCTCCTAGCATCCACCAGCAGTCTCCATACCCCTCCATAAGGCATCCTACGAGAAGCAGAGATGAAATAGACAGGCTAATATCACCACTACGCAGAAATACAATCTCAGCAAGCAAGAGACTGTCGAGTCTACCACCGAACATGGCCTATTCTTCCTGGAACAGATCCGCCAGACCAAAGATAAGAAGTGAGTCTATCCTTGACGTACTACGATGCATCCATGACCATCAAAACCTGTTTGGAGGTGCACAGCCATCTAAACAGTAGACGCTGACAATCAATTCTTCCAGTGGCCGGCTCGTGGCAGGATACTTCGAAAAGCTCCCCTCAAAAGAGAGCACCCCCGAATACTACAAGAAGACGCGCATGCCGATCTCGCTGTCCATGATTGAACGGAAGCTCAAAAAGGGAGACTTTTCTACCCTGACCGAGCTCGAGAGCTACTTCAAGCGCATGGTGACCAACGCGAAAGAGTTCTATCCTCGCAACACCCAAATCTTCGACGATGCCGAGAGGGTCCGAAAGGCTCTCAGCAATTACATGACCAAGACGAACCCTGCATACAACGGTGGCAACTACAGTGCCGTGCCGACGCCTCTGCCTGCCTCTGGTGTTGTAGACGAAGTTGAGGAGGAAGACGAAGACGACGCGACCCCTGCCAAGACGGGCCGCCGCAAGTCCCAGGGGAATGCGAAGCCTGCGGAAAAGCAGCCCGAGGTTGACGAAGGCGATGAGGACGAAGACGAAGATGCCGAGGAAGATGAAGATGAAGAGGATGAAGAGGAAGACGACGACGCCGAGGGAGAAGAAGACGACGATGAGGAGGCGAGCCAGTCCTCAAAGCGCGCCGCGATAATCATCCGTCGCAGAGGCCCTGGCAGACCTCCCAAGGGAGTGACGCCGCGCAAGTCCAAGGGTCGTACTAGCACACCCAGTCGTCCTGACTGCGAGTACGAGGACGTTCCGTACAAGGGTCTCACTTTCCAGGCAGCGCAGGAGAAGATTGTGGAAGAGATGCTGCGCAAGCGAGAAGACGAGTATGTCACCCTTTTTCAGGAATCCACAACTGCATCCGTACTGATTACTTGTGCAACAGGCCCGAGGCGTATTTCGAGCCTTTTGTCAATCTACCTCCCCGTGCCCTCAAGGACTATTATCGGGTCATCAAGGAGCCCATCTCAATCAAAAAGCTCCAGAAATCTGTCAAGGGAGTCAAGGGACGAAATGAAGCCACGGGTACCAGCGAGTTCAAGAACTGGGCTGCGTTCGAGGAGAGCGCTAGCCTCCTTTGGAAGAACGCTTGCTTCTACAATGAAGAGGGAAGTGAGATTTACGAGTTAGCCCAGGAATTGAAGGTGAGATTTTCGGCGGGAAACGGCGATCCTTCATGGTAGAACTAACTCGGGTCAAGGAATTCTTCCTGGATGAGCTGAAGCAGGCCAAAGCAGTTGTCCCAGAGCCATCACAGCCAAAGATCAAGTTGAAGGTACAGCAACCTGCGGCAGAGCAGCCTACTACGTCCAAGAAAATTACAATCCATGTGGGAGGCAAAAGCGATTCGGCGGACTCACCGGCACCTCCTGTTCCTCAGTCTGCAGGCTCTCAAGCAAGCGAGCAGATCGCCCCGAATGGCACCACGCGTCAAGCTGCTAACCCTATCATGCCAGCTGCGATGGACAGAATTCGAAGCACTTCGGCGGCCTCTCCCAGTCCTTCAGTAGCTAACACTATCAAGCGAGAAGATGTTATGCGCCCTTCTCCTGCCGGTACGCCCGGTCACGCGAGTACACCGTCGGCTTTTCCACCTCCTGGCCAACCCGCAGGACTGTCCAGCGCAACTTTCCAGCCTATCGGTGCTCCGCAGCAACAGGCGCAGCCGAACGGGGTTCAGCAACCTAGCAAGCCTCTCTGGGACCAGAGACTTCGCGCGCCTGGCAAAGGTAGATTACCGTGTTCTGGTTTAGGTGACGCCATACTAACAGTTTTATAGGCATTGCGGATGCCCTCATCTCTAGCCTCAAGGTCCAGACTCATCCGATGATCAATCATGATCGTCGGTTTGAAGTTACCGTCAAACCTCTCGAGAAGGTGTCCCAACAGTCGGTTACGGTTCATATGCCTGCCAATCAGCTGAGGATTCAGATCGTTCCGACCTTGCCTGCCTTTTTAGAGAAGGAGGGACGCCAGTACAGACTCTGGGTGATCATCAACCGGCATACACTCACCCCGGTTCATGGAGTTCCAGGTCAAGTGCTTTCAACCGGCGAAAGGGTATTCGAGGCCCAGCTCCAGGCTGGTATTGTCAACACCATCGAGGTCCACGTTGTTGCAGCATTGCCCAAGGGCCAGAAACTGCCGAGTGGTGAAGACTTTGAAGTGGAGCAAATGACGGTGCTCGCCAACGTCGTGAGAAACTAGGAGCCTCCGATCAGCATCAGTGACGCATCCACTCCTGTCGAACTATTGGGGGGACACTTGGTCGGTTCAAACCATCAGCGCACAGAATCGTTGGGTGATACCGTTGGCTATCGTGACCGTAGCGCTGCTGAACGGGCTGTAGGTTTCCTTGCCCCAACCTTGCAGGCACTTTGGGACAAAGCTGAAGAAAAAAGGGTCCATGGCGACCTCCCGAACCATCTTCTCGATCGGCGCCCCGAGGCATACAACATTAGCGACAACGGTTATACACGCTACCCCCCGATGCACTATTCGAGTCGCGTGCTGTTGCGACCAGATCAAACGCGGATGACTCCGCAAATTGTTCAACCCACAGCAGCGGCTTCGGAGATCAAGCCTCGCAAGCGTTTGCCGGATTACAGGCTGGCTTGGTCCTTGCCATGTGAACAGAAGCCGGATGTGTCGCCCACAGCTTGGTCGAACCTGCCAGACCCGTGGCGCCCGACTCAACCGAAGCCCCAGAGCCAGCCTGAGGTGAGGGAAGAGCCCGAGAGAGGACTTCATAATGGGCAATCTTTAAGTCTTGAAGATGCACACTTCGCAACGAGCTACATTCTTTCCATTGGGCCCGATTTACTGATGAAACTGGGCAAGCACGCTCGTCCTAGTTTGCTGATGCGGGCCTGCGTTTTTGATGAGAAAGTGATAAAAGGACTCGTCAAGGGACTTGTCAACTATAATAACAACCTAGCATTGTTCACCGATCAGGCTTCTATCAGCGCAGTAACGATCAAATGGATATCCATGCTCAGGGAGGCGGACGCTATGGGCGACAGAAAGAAGGGTCTGATGCACCTCATGGGCAGCGTAGCACTCCTACTCGATGACCAGGACATGTTCAACAAGGTTCTGCGACACGTTTCCCCGATTTGAGCTGCGTGGTACTTCAAGTTCGCAGGGCATTCGCCCATCCACGGAGAAGAGGAAATTGGTTTTGAATGGTTGGTCTGGTCAACATTCACAGAGAAGTCGTCGTTTGTTCTTATATTGCTGTCGTTGTGGGACTATTTCGATATTTGCGGCCCGTTTATACGCCTTCAGATCTGGGCATGGAAAGGCGTTGCTGCTACTAGGGTATTGCCGTGGTGGGTTGGGACGGACAAATATGTATAGATAGATAATAAGTGTTCCATCACCAGAGTGGTTTTTGCATGCGTTGCTTTCTCTTCCATCTCCAGGGCAAGTGCTTTCACGCCGGAATCAAGATGAATTTGATGTCACCCGGAGTTCACTGAGGCAAGTGTCCGTGAGCAACTCTGCTTATTGAACGTGATGCGAAGCTATCCCTCCATGGAGCCAGGATGTCGTAAAGCTGCGCAAGCTTTGCGCAGAGAACTTCGTATTGGAGTCATACTTGCATGACGTCGTCTGGGGATCCGTAATTCAGCTGTGGATCCTAGTGGGAAAATTGGGGCAGCGTTTACCCCAGCAACCGGCATGCAAGCAGTGTCTTGGAGGACGTCGGTAATGCGGCCGGGGTGCCGTCGGACCCTCCGACGTAGCAGCTTTCTTTGTGCGACGGGGGCTTCGGGGGTCGGTGGGCTCTTCCCGCCCAGAAGGACAGCAGACCTGGCGTCACATTGTCTTGTCTCAGATGCAGCCTCTTGCGTATCCGTAGTTGGTGAGCACGAGCACAAACTCTCGTTGTTCTCGACATCTACGAAAGACATTGGGCTGGGCGTTGAAATAGGCGCGGCAGGTTGCATCACTAGCAGCAGCCGGGCCGGCGGCAGTTGATCTGATGTCTAATCTGTGCAAGCTGGTTGGCACACAGGCATACGGTTCAATAGGAAGGTGACAAGAGAGTCTACGCTGAACTTTGTGCATTCGATTTTTCGTAGCCGACTCCAATTGACTCCGATACCGTCTGAAGTTGATCAAAGGTAAAACACCTGAAGAAGCCAGTTGGTTAGAACCACAAGGCCGGGTCAGCTCGTTGAAAGAAAGCTCAGCCAGCTTCTGCTGGTGTTCCCTCCACAGCGGGTAGAATGAGTCAATTGACCAATGTTGGAATCGAGCTCCCGTGCGGCATGCAACGCCCCCGTTGCCGCGTTCTCTCCGCTGCTGCACAATGTGAAAAGCGCGCCTCTAGCAGACCCTCCTGCTGCAAGAACCCTGTTACCAATGGCAGGCGAGGTCTTCTGGGCGGTCAAATCATCCAATATTGGGGGTCGCCAGCCGTCGGGAGACTGACGATTGAAGGAAAGGCGGTGTCTGTCTCCAGCACCACCAGAAAGGCTGCAGGACCAAGCCGACTGCACTGAGTGACCACCAAACACCTCACTGCAGCAAGGTGGCACAGTGGACACGGGCCAGAATCCGGGCAAGCTGCAGCATGTGGCATTACCATTTCGAGGGCTAGCGCGGAAGCAATGTGGGAGATCGATCTTCCGATAACGGGGGTTTGATTGGCCGGCGCAAGGAGCGGATGCCACTTCAGCCAATGGGAGGCTCCTAAGGCAGCCCACTTCAGGTGGCATCTACCTAGCGGGGTACAGGCAGGACCGACGTAAGGACCGGCCCTGAAATTTGTTAACTCGAGAGTCAATGGCACGGCGCTGCAGCGTGGTCGGGGGTGTAGGTATTTGTCTGAAGCGGGGCCAAAGAGTGGAAAAAATTCTTTTTTTCGTCAATTGACTGGTCGACCAAGGTTGGCAGCGAACGCCGTACTCGGTCATCACTGGCCATCCCGCCCAATCCACTCCTTGTAGCGTCCGCCTCGCCTCAGTCCGCCTGCTTCTGGCTTCCCAGCATAATTTTTTTCCTTTACATACAAAGGCTGCCTCTGCCACTCTCTCCCCAGTTACGTCTCTTCTCCTGTGACTCAACCAGCTTTACCCCAAAATCTTGTATAAATATCGTCACCATCCAGACTCTGGAAATCCCGCCTTCCATCGATTCGATCCATCAACCCCGAACCTCGACCGCCGCTGTATGAACATACAAAATGTGCCCTACTCCTGATGTCCCGGCCACCAACGGCCAGTCCAATGGCACCAATGGCCACACGAACGGCTCCAATGGCGCTGCCAACGGCAACAACGCTGGTGCGTACTACGTGATGCTTGCGCGACAACGTTTCGACCGTGACTGACTCTTCTCGCGTCCAGACCACCCTGGCTACACTGCCATTCCTGTAGGGACACCCAAACTGGCTTCCCACCGTGATGTCCTGTTCTGACTCCGATCGCGCAGACCAAGCAGAAGCACAGCAACCCTTACCAGCCGGTAGGAGACTTCCTCAGCAACGTCGACCGTTACAAGATTAGTATGTTCTGCCGTTTTCTAGGCCCTGCTCTTCAAAGCAGCCACTGACTGGAGGCGCAACAGTCGAGTCCACTCTGAGAGAGGGCGAGCAGTTCGCCAACGCCTTCTTCGACACCGAGACCAAGATCAAGATTGCCAAGGCCCTCGATGACTTCGGTGTCGACTACATCGAGCTGACTTCCCCGGCGGCTTCTGAGCAGTCCCGCAAGGATTGCGAGGCTATCTGCAAGCTCGGCCTCAAGGCCAAGATTCTGACTCACGTCCGCTGTCACGTAAGAAGTCTCGCCATCTCGTGAGCAAGACTACGTCGCTAACCAATGAACAGATGGACGATGCCCGTCTTGCCGTCGAGACCGGTGTTGACGGTGTTGATGTCGTCATTGGCACCTCTTCCTACCTGCGCGAGCACTCTCACGGCAAGGACATGACCTACATCATTAACGTGGGTCTAACTTCAATTCCGAGTCGCGCAATGACTTACTGACAGCTTTGATGAACAGACTGCCATTGAGGTTATCCAGTTCGTCAAGTCCAAGGGTCTCGAGATCCGTTTCTCCTCGGAGGACTCCTTCCGTTCCGACCTCGTCGATCTGCTTTCCGTCTACAGCGCCGTCGACAAGGTCGGCGTCCACAGAGTCGGTATTGCCGACACCGTCGGTTGCGCCAGCCCCAGACAGGTCTACGACCTCGTCCGCACGCTCAGAGGCGTTGTCAGCTGCGACATTGAGACTCACGTAAGTCGCGTCTGAGTGCGAAGATCTCATAAAAGGCTCGACCATGCTGACGCGCGAGATTTAGTTCCACAACGACACCGGATGCGCCATTGCCAACGCCTACTGCGCTCTTGAGGCTGGTGCCACCCACAGTGAGTTGCTTTGTGGCCAGTGCCTGGGAAACTACTTGCTAATTGCCTGTCGCAGTTGACACCTCCGTCATCGGTATCGGTGAGCGCAACGGTATCACCCCCCTGGGTGGTCTGATGGCTCGCATGATCGTCGCCGCCCCCGAGTACACCAAGTCCAAGTACAAGCTCCACAAGCTCAAGGAGCTTGAGGACCTGGTCGCCGAGTCTGTCGAGATCAACATTCCCTTCAACAACTACATCACTGGCTTCTGCGCCTTCACCCACAAGGCTGGTATCCACGCCAAGGCCATTCTCAACAACCCCAGCACATACGGTATGTGGCCCAGCTACAGCGTTTGGCCAGTGACGAAAGCTAACTCGGAGCAGAAATTATCAACCCTGCCGATTTCGGTATGAGCAGATACGTCCACTTCGCCTCGAGATTGACTGGATGGAACGCCATCAAGAGCCGTGTCGAGCAACTTGGCCTCACCATGACCGACGCGCAGGTCAAGGTCGTTACTCAGAAGATTAAGGCCCTGGCAGACGTCAGGCCAATCGCCATTGACGACGCCGACTCAATTATTCGTACTTTCCACTTGAACCTCAACTCTGACGAGGAGAAGCCTCTTCTGCCGAACCTGACTGCCGAGGAGCAGGCCAAGTTCGAGCAGGCGGAAAGAGAGCTTGCTGGCGAGCCGGAGAAGCGTGCACTGGATGAGGCTGCAGCGGAGCCCGCTGCCAAGAAGGTTAAGGCGTAAAAATTGTTTTCGGCATACATACGGGACTTCAAAAAAGGGGGCATCTGCTTGTACAATCATAGAGGGGAGAGCTACAAAAGTGTTTAGTTCAGATACCTCATCATATCAACGACGAAATGGAACGTTTATACTACGTAATTTTGACGCAGACTCCGATGTCGCTGATGCTACAACTTTCCCCACGAACCAGTAGAGCTCTTGCCTCGAGAGCTTCATCGAGGGCAGACACTCAGGCCACGTAGCTTGCAATGACATTTGCTATCCTTCCCGTAGGCTCACCGCCCTCGGTCGCAATAAAATCAATGGTCATCACGTCGCGTGCCCGTTGTCCAGGTAAAAGTTAGCTCAGACGTGGACCGGGGTCCAGTTGGTGGTGGGGCTTGGCCAAGGAGCTAAGATAAGATAAGCAGCGGCAGAATGCAAAAAAATAATTCACTGACAACTGGGTGTCTAACCGCCCGCGCTGAATCCCTTCTCTGTACCGGCAACGTCCAAAACTTCACCTCGAGAATGTGCATCCTTCTCATGCCCTCATGACACAATAGAAGCCGATCGAAATATCTCTTCTGAAAGTCGGCTTCAATTTTGACCGATCGAAACAACGGCCACGACTATAAACACAAATTCAAGATGGATGCGCACGCCCTGCTTTCGCGGCAAGGGTGGCGCGGCAAAGGGCACTCCCTCCACGCAACGGACGACGCAATCGGCCTCGCGAAACCGCTCCTTCTCAATCGCAAAGATAACACCAAGGGCCTCGGCCAAAAAGCGCATTTCACGAGCGACACGTGGTGGATGAATGCGTTCGACGAGCAGCTCCAGGGCCTGGACACGTCGAAGAAGGGGCAGGTCACGCAGACCGTCACGCAAGGACGGCTGAACCAAATCGAGAAGGTTTCTGGCGGGAAATGGATGCTGTACGCGAGCTTCGTCAGGGGCGGGTTCTTGGATGGGACGATCAAGGGTCCGGAGGAAGAGAGCGGCACTTCGACGCCGGAGAGCCAGGAGACGAGTGGCGATAGCGAGGATGGAGGCGTCAAGCTGTCCAGGGGCAAGGAGAGGGGTGAGACTAAGGAGGAGAGGAGGGCGAGGAAGGCTGCGAGGAGAGCGAGGAAAGAGGCGAGGGAGGCGAGTAGAAAGGAGTGGGCTTTGAAGAAGGCGAAGAAGTCTAAGGCGGTGGAAAAGGCCGATAAGGGGAAGGCGAGGGAGGAGTCTAAGGAGGAGAGGAAGACAAGGAGAGAGGCGAAGAAGGCGAAGAGGGAAGCGAGGAAAGGAAAGACCGAGTCTGGGTGAGGTTGATCTGTCCAGGACATGGATCAGCTATAAAACCAAGGGTCTCGGGCTCACAGGTTGACAACACTGCCGACCGGGAGGAAATCGCGCCGTTCACATGATGAGCGTTAACGCTTGGTGACTACGCATCATCGGGCAAGGCCGGTGATTGCCGCATGGAATGCACCAGCTCGAAAGACACCACTGGCGCAGCATATACAGCGCTGCTTGAGGCAGAGATTGCGATATGGATATAGAATCGGAGCGCAAGATACACGTCCGCGGTGTAACGGTATGCTTTCCAGCATAACCGGCCGCCGTAATTCAACTTTTACGCCATCTAAGCTGCCGACGCTCACAGTCTTCTGTGGTGCAGTTCTCTGTCTCTCATGTAAAGGCTTCGGGCCCATCTGAACCCCACATCTAAGGTTCTTTGGGCGTCTTACCCGGCTTATTGGACAGTAGCCACGGCCTCCTGTCCCAAAAGTCGTCCTTGATGATGTCCAGATGCTCTATCACGACGCGGGCCTTGTTGCGCTTCTTCTTTTCCTTCTCGGCCTGCGACTTGCTCTGTTGCGTTGGTTCGGCCAGGGCATCTGCAGCTTCGGACGCGTTGTGACTTCCGGGCTCGACGAGTTCGTACTAATACGTTAGTATTTTCGTAATCAAGGGAGGGTAGATACTCATTTACGTCTCGGAAGATCACGCTGCCCTTCTTGTACATCTCAGGCTCATTGTTATAGTTGATGTTGAATTTCGAAAAGAGAATCTCATTCTTGTCGCCGGAGACGGTGCCCTGGAAAAGTTTTAGTTTTAATTAGAACGGAAAGATCGCCCTTGTTATATGACTTACCGCAAGCATTTGCTCAGCTGTCTTGTTGTCATAGCCGCCTAGTTGGATCAAGGACCAAAAGGTTGTGTTGTACAAGTTGTTGATGTGGCCTATAAGAATGAGTCAGATCGAAATTCATGATGTAAAAACTTCAAGCAACACTTTGCTGCCCGTATGACTCAGATATGTCAAAACTTACAGTCAACCTGACGCCAGCTCGTGTAGTCTCTCAAGTTTGAGACAGTAGGATAGCAAACAGCCCTGCCATCAAAACTTGGCAGAGGTGGTGAAAGCGGGGTATCAGGAAAGTATTGTGACCACAAGTAGATGTAGTTGGCAGTGAACGTTGATACCACTGTGCTCACTAGCTTACTAGAGGTTTGTGAGCTTCTGTACTGTTATGTCCAAGGGTTCTCGTGTTTCCTACCTGGCTCTTCTTTCGAACAGCGTACATGATTTGTGGAAGACGAAACTGTACTCGTCGCTCACACCATACGCTATGGTGATGTCTGGAAGTTCTGTTACCACCACGCGCGCGGCCGCGTTCATGAGATCGAGCGCCCTTTTATCGTTCGGCTTCTCGAACTGGTACTTGGCGCATAGTCTGTGAGTCGGTCAGAGGTATTCAGTTGTTCGTCTGGTCCGATGTCCCCTTACTTTGTGAAACCTCTGCCGTCGATACGAACCACAATCCATGTATTTGGAAGAAGGGTGTCAGCTTGCTCGAAAGCCTTTACATATTCGAACCTGTGACATGAGTTAGTCAGGTCTCGAGCTTCATATCGGGCGACCGTACTTGGAATTCGCCATTATGAGAATATTCGTGCTGAGCCTGCCAAGGTTGATAGGTGAACACTCAAAAATAGGACATGGGGCCGAGGATAAAATAAGAGGAATCGGGCTCGGAACAGGAGGTCGGGAGTCGTCACCCTCCTTTGACATGCGTCAACCCTCGAATGACAGTCAGAGATGGATTTCAGGTAGAGTTCGAGTGTAAGGCGGGCGGGAATGGTGGGGGAGGGGTTGTCGCTCCTTCAGTGGGGTTCGTCGCTGAAAAGCTGCGTCCAAGTGCCCAAAGGTAGGTCCCTGATCCCTGTAACCTCTGCTGTCAGCCTTGCAGGCGCGATGGAATAAAGGCAATCGCAACCGCGCACGGCTAAACGATAATTTGCGACTTTGGAGCTCTCAGGCTTCCATTTTCTCAATTATTTACCAGCACCTTGTCGCTTTGAAATTGGCTGCTCTTGCCCGAATATCTTCGCCCGCAGCCCTATTGAGCATCATGAATTTTCTGCTCAGCAACGAAGAGAACGAGGCCATTGCCGCCGTCGAGGCCATCAATGCGATCAACAACACAAATACGATTCGGTCCGGCCACTCAACATGTCTGCGTTTCAACCGAGCAGGCGACCTTCTTGCTTCTGGCAGAGTCGATGGAACAGTGGTAATTTGGGATATTGAGACTATGGGAGTTGCCAGGAAGATGCGCGGCCACAACAGGAGCATCACATCACTAAGCTGGTCAAGATGCGGCCGGTATCTGCTATCGGCCTGTCAAGGGTGGAAGGCCATTCTATGGGATCTCAAGGATGGCAAAAGATACCGCGAGGTTCGCTTTCGAGCCCCTGCCTACATCGCCGAGCTCAATCCCTTCAGCCAGTGAGTATAACCCCCCCACAGATCAGAAGAACTTAGCTGACGCGACAAGTCACCAGTTTGTGGCCTCCATCTTCGAAGAGCAACCAATACTCGTGGACATCTCAGACGTGAACGATGTGAAATACCCACTGCCATCAGCGCCGAAGCACCCCGAGGGAGAAAGGACCGAGAAGCAGTTGAAAGAGGATGCGAAACAGATGACAACAGTTACGATTTATACTTCTACCGGCGAGCACATACTGGCTGGCACAAACAAGGGATGGGTGAACGTCATTGATGTCAAAACGAGAAAGACCATATACTCGGAGAAACCTTGTAGCGGTGTTATCACAACACTGCGTCTCAACAATTCGGGGCGTGTGTTGTTGATCAATGCGCAAGATCGTATCGTCAGAACCTTTCACATTCCGAATCTGGCGGCGGAGGACCTGGACCTCGACACGGTACACTTTACGAAGGAGCACACTTTTTCGGACCAGGTCAACAGGCTATCTTGGAACCACGTCACGTTCAGCTCAGCTTCCGAATACGTAGCAGCGTCGACCTATAATAATCACGAGATATACGTATGGGACAGAGGCATGGGAAGCACAGGATTGATCCGAATCCTAGATGGACCCAAGGAGGAGCAAGGTGTTGTCGAATGGCATCCAGATCGACCGTTCATCGCTACGTGTGGCCTGGAGACGGGGAGGATATACGTCTGGTCCGTCATCCCAGAACAGAAATGGTCGCGACTTGCACCAGACTTTGCGCAGGTCGAAGAGAACCAGGAGTATGAGGAGAAAGAGGACGAGTTTGATATCTACGGTCAGGAGGAATTGACCAAGAGGCGGCTGGACGCCGAGGACGAGGATATTGACGTGGTCAGCTCCGACTTTCTTCACGTGAACAACGGGGGGAAAGAAGCGTTCCGCATGCCGATTCTTTTCGATCTTGGCGAGAGCGACAGCGAAGAGGAGTTTGTCGCGGTATCTACCGGAACCATGAGGAGAAGGAGTCCAGGTGCGGACGGTGAGATACCGGATAGCGAGGTAATTGAGGAGAAGATTCCATCAAGGAAGGGAGCAACCAAGCCGTCGAAGGCCGGCAGGAGGCGATGAAGGACTCGCTGTCACTTCAGTGTGGTGTTTCGACAGCTCCAGCAGCCCGGTTGAAGCGTCGGTGTAGACGCGTGACAGGGCGTTGGATCGCGTAGCTATGGGACGAGCTTCGGTTGGCGTCCAGACCCCTGCCAAATACTTAGCGCGACGGCGGTGATGCCAGACTCCAGCTTCGTACAGCT
This sequence comes from Colletotrichum viniferum, assembly GCA_020226115.1. Taxonomy (NCBI): domain Eukaryota; kingdom Fungi; phylum Ascomycota; class Sordariomycetes; order Glomerellales; family Glomerellaceae; genus Colletotrichum; species Colletotrichum viniferum. Next base: position 2,295,171 of record JAGFBE010000008.1, read on the forward strand.
GCTTTTTAATAGCAAACAATGCCCAAGTGGTTTTAGCAAGCGCAATTTGAACGTAGTCGTGCCTGAAAGAGTGCATCGAGACGTCGAGAAACGACCTCGAGTCAATGAACAAAATTTTTTGACTCATCAGCCAGTTGCAACTTGAGGCCAGTCAGCCAGTGCGCCTTCCAACGAATCTCCTTCGAAACGTCAAGGTAAGGTAGAGCTACGTTCTGTCCTCATAAGGGATTGGTGCGTTTCAGCATTTTTGCGGGTACCCGGACTACCTCCAGCAGGAGCCTTAGGCACGCGTTCCCAGCCAGAGCAGGAGAGAAAGGAGCGTGACTGCCTAATCCAGCTAGCGCCTTTTGCCAGGCTGCGCCAGCCGCCTCCAGGCAAGATTTCTCTGACCTCGCTCCTCGCTTTTGCCTCCAAGGCTTCACATCTACAACTACCGACAAGCCATCGCTTCACCACGCGCATCGTCGGAGAGCGCGTCAAAGCACCAGCACACTCCTTTCCGACTCGACGACCGATATCACGATCGCGATTTTTTCTTCGACTCGCCCGCGCTCGGAAGCCGCGATTGGGAGGAACTGTGGAACCTTCTCCTGGGCCGCTGGCCGGGGATTGGCGTGGTCAAGAGCGCCATCATTGGAACGACTTTTCGCGACCTTTTGCATCTCGACGAGCATTTCGTACGATAGAATTTTGCATTTCCGACTTCTTGCGCCTGCTTTGCGACCTTTTCAAGTCGCGTAACGACTATCTGCGGCATCCGCGTTTTTCGCCCCCGGACTCTGCCAGTCACGCTTCGACACCCTCCTTCCCGACTCCGACAAAAAAACTGGCAACATGGCGAACCTGTACTTTACGCACTCGAGTGCGCCAATCAAGACTGTGGAGGAGATCCAGTTTGGTCTGATGGCGCCCGAGGAGATCAAGAATATGAGTGTCTGCCACGTTCTCTACCCCGAGACCATGGACGAGACGCGCACCAAGCCTCGTGACGGCGGTTTGAACGATCCCATGCTCGGTTCCATCGATCGCCAATTCAAGTGCAAGACCTGCAACCAGGCGATGGGCGAATGTCCAGGTCACTTCGGCCACATCGAGCTGGCCAAGCCTGTGTATCACCCCGGCTTCATCAAGAAGGTGAAGAAGGTGTTGGAAATCGTCTGCCATAATTGCAGCAAGGTGCTGGCGGATAGAGTTAGTCTAACCGGCGTTGCTTGACAGCCACCTTGACTCGATTGTGCTAACCTGCCCATCTCAGAGCGACCCAGAATTTCTGCAAGCCGTGAACACCAGAGACCCAAAGGTTCGATTTAACCGGATATGGAATATCTGCAAGAAGAAGACCCGTTGCGAGAACGAGACCAAGGAGGTCAAGAATGACGATGGAGAGTACAGTTTGGGAATGAAGCAGGCTCCCGTCAACCACGGTGGTTGCGGCAATATCCAGCCTAGAGTTCGTCACAAGGCGTTGCAGCTCATCGCCAAGTACGAGTCTTCTGGCGAGGATGGTGTCAAGAAGAAGGAGGAGCCTCAAATCACACCCGAGATGGCTCACAACATTCTGCGCCGCATCAGCGATGACGACCTGAGGGACATGGGTCTCAACCTCGAGTACGCTCGTCCGGAGTGGATGATCGTTACTGTTTTGCCAGTTCCGCCTCCGCCTGTTCGTCCTAGTATTTCTATGGACGGCACCGGTCAAGGCCTGAGAAACGAAGATGATTTGACCTACAAGCTGGGTGATATCATTCGAGCCAACAGCAACGTCAAGCAGGCCATTCGCGAAGGCTCTCCTGCTCACATTGCTCAAGACTTCGAGCAGCTTCTGCAGTACCACGTTGCCACCTACATGGACAACGACATTGCTGGACAACCTCGTGCTCTCCAAAAAAGTGGTCGTCCCGTCAAGGCCATTCGTGCCCGTCTCAAGGGCAAGGAGGGTCGTCTCCGTGGAAACTTGATGGGTAAGCGTGTTGACTTCTCGGCACGTACCGTTATCACTGGTGACGCCAACTTGTCTCTCGACGAAGTCGGTGTGCCCCGAAGCATCGCTAGAACTCTCACCTACCCCGAAACAGTTACGCCATACAACATCGGCAGGCTGCACGAGCTGGTTCAAAACGGACCCAACGAACACCCTGGTGCCAAGTATGTAATCCGCTCTGACGGAACCAGAATCGATCTTCGTCATCACCGTCGAGCCGGTCAGATTTCGCTCGAGTACGGCTGGAAGGTCGAGCGTCACTTGATCACGGGCGACTACATCATCTTCAACCGTCAGCCCTCCCTGCACAAGGAGTCTATGATGGGTCACAGAGTCCGTGTGATGCCATACTCTACGTTCCGTCTCAACTTGTCCGTCACCTCGCCCTATAACGCCGATTTCGACGGTGACGAAATGAACCTTCACGTCCCTCAAAGCGAAGAGACGAGAGCAGAGGTCAAGGAACTGTGCTTGGTACCGATCAACATCGTGTCACCGCAAAGAAACGGTCCTCTCATGGGTATCGTGCAGGACACTCTTGCCGGTGCCTACAAACTCTGCCGTCGTGACGTTTTCCTCACCAAGGAAGCCGTGATGAACATCATGCTCTGGGTTCCCAACTGGGACGGTGTAATTCCCCCACCAGCTATCATTCGTCCTCGACCAAGATGGACGGGTAAGCAGATCATGAGCATGGCTATTCCCAACATTGTCAGCTTGCACAATGCCCCGGATTCCAAGGAAGACAACCCGCTTAAGGACGAGGGTCTTCTTATCCAATCCGGTGAGCTCCTTTACGGTCTGCTTTCCAAGAAGAACATCGGTGCTGCCAGTGGTGGTATTGTCCACATCGTCTACAACGAGCACGGCCCCGAAGCGTCTATGAAGTTCCTTAACGGGGTTCAACAAGTCGTCAACTATTGGCTGTTGCACAATGGTTTTAGCATCGGTATCGGTGACACGATTCCCGATAAGTTGACCATTGAGAAGGTGCAGGTACATATCGACGAGCACAAGGCGGAAGTCGAGGCCTACACTCAGCAGGCTACCGCCAACGAGCTCGAGCCTCTGCCCGGTATGAACATTCGTGAAACTTTCGAGAGCAAGGTTTCTAAGGCCCTCAACACTGCCCGTGATAAGGCTGGTACCACTACACAGAAGAGTTTGAAGGACTTGAACAACGCCGTCACCATGGCTTCGTCTGGTTCCAAGGGTTCGTCCATAAATATTTCCCAGATGACTGCGCTCGTCGGACAGCAGATTGTCGAGGGTAAGCGTATCCCTTTCGGGTTCAAGTACCGGACGCTGCCCCATTTTACCAAGGACGACTACTCTCCCGAGGCTCGTGGTTTCGTCGAGAACTCCTACCTCCGTGGCCTGACGCCAAGCGAGTTCTTCTTCCACGCCATGGCTGGTAGAGAAGGTCTGATTGATACCGCTGTCAAGACGGCCGAAACCGGATACATCCAGCGTCGTCTGGTCAAGGCTCTTGAGGATGTTAGTGCCAAGTACGACGGTACAGTCAGAAACTCCCTGGGTGATATCCTTCAATTCCTGTATGGTGAGGATGGTCTGGACGCTATCTATATTGAGAAGCAGCGGATGGACCACCTCAACATGTCAGACAAGAAGTTCGCTGACCGGTTCCGCCTCGACGTCATGGATGAGACCAGACCAGACGAGCTCGATTGGCTTGAGTACGGTAATGAGATTTCTGGTGACCCGTCAGTCCAGCAACTTCTGGACGAGGAGTACGAGGCTCTCCTTCATGATCGCAAGCAAGTTCGCAAGATCAACTTCAAGAGGAAGGACGACGAGTCGATGCAGCTGCCTTTGAACATCGTTCGTCTGATGGAAACTTCCAAGAAGCTCTTCGCTGTCGAAGACTTCCAGCGGAGTGATTTGAAGCCTCAGGATGTCATCCCTGCTGTCCAGGCTATGCTCAACAGAATGACTATCGTTCGTGGCAACGACGAAATCTCCAAGGAGGCCGACCGAAGCGCCACCATCCTCTTCAAGGCGCAGATCCGCTCCAGATTGGCCTTCAAGCGTATTGCTTGCCAACAGCGCCTGAACAAGATGGCTTTCGAGCACGTCCTGGGAGAGCTGGAAGCCCGTTGGGACCGTGCCTTTGTCAGTCCCGGTGAGATGGTTGGTGTCATTGCTGCGCAGTCTATTGGTGAGCCTGCCACGCAGATGACCCTGAACACCTTCCATTTCGCTGGTGTGTCTTCCAAGAACGTCACCCTGGGTGTCCCTCGTCTCAAGGAAATTCTCAACCTGGCTCAGAACATCAAGACCCCGTCCATGGTCGTCTACCTGAGTGGCGAGGAAAACGCCAGCCAGGAAGCTGCCAAGGCCCTTCGAAGCACTGTCGAACACACGACCCTGCGGTCTGTCACAGCCATCACTGAGATCTACTACGACCCTATCATCACCTCGACTAACATTCCTGATGATTTGGATATGGTCGAATCCTACTATCTCATTCCGGACGAAACTCACGACCGAGCCGAAGATCAATCCAGGTGGCTGCTCCGTCTCACGCTCGATCGCCAGAAGTTGCTTGACAAGGAACTTACTGTCGAGGACGTTGCTAGGCGCATCAAGGAGGAGTACCCCAACGATCTCGCCGTCATTTTCAGTGACAACAACGCCGAAGAGCAAGTTATCCGCATTCGCCCCATGCACGCTGGCAACGATGATAAGGACGAGGATGGTGAGAAGAAGATGGAGGACGATGTCATGCTTAAGAGATTGGAGACTCACTTGCTGGACACGCTTTCTCTGCGCGGTGTTAAGGGCATTGAGAGAGCCTTTTTGAATAAGGAGACGAAGCTCATCGAGACCGAAGACGGAGCATTGCTGGCCGCCAAGGCTGATGAGCGTTGCTCAGAGTGGTACCTGGATACCTCTGGAACTGCTCTCCGCCAGGTCTTGTCTGTCGACGGCGTCGATTCCACTCGCACATACACCAACCACTTGTGGCAGGTTGTTGAGGTCTTCGGTATCGAAGCGGCGAGATCGGCACTTGTCAGAGAATTGACGCAGGTGTTGGCGTTCGACGGTTCATACGTCAACCACAGACATCTTGCTCTTCTTTGCGACGTCATGACCTACAGAGGTACCATCTCCGCTGTCACTCGTCACGGTATCAACCGTGCAGACACTGGTGCTCTCATGCGTTGTTCCTTCGAGGAGACGGTCGAAATTCTGCTCGAGGCTGCCGCTGTTGGTGAACTGGACGATTGCCGCGGTATTTCTGAGAACGTTATGCTCGGTCAGATGGCACCGATGGGAACCGGCCACTTCGAGGTCCTCCTCGACCCCAAGATGTTGGAGACTGTCATCAGCGACAACTCGCGCATGGGTCTCATGCCTGGTATGCCTGTCAAGGGCGGCGAGGCCGGAGGTGCTGCAACCCCCTACGACTCTGGCTCTCCCATGGCGGATTCTGGATACTTGTCGCTCAGCTCTCCTGCTGCCGGAAACTTCTCTCCCATTGTGGGCGCTGGCTCAGATTCCCCTGCCGGTTTTGGTACCGAGTACGGTGGAGGAGGCTTTGGTGGTATTGGTTCTGTTAATCCGTACTCGGCGCAGAGCCCGGGCCGGCCAACAAGTCCATTCAGCACGTCACCGACCTCGCCTTTCAGCAGCTACGGATCTTTCTCGCCGTCCTCGCCGAACGCGGGATACTCTCCCACTTCACCACTCATGGACGGTGCTGGCGGTCGCTATGCGACTTCGCCACAGTTCAGCCCTTCCTCCCCGTCGTTCTCCCCGACGTCACCCATGCTGCGACCCACGAGCCCTGCAAGCCCCAACTACAGCCCGACGTCTCCAAGCTACTCGCCGGCTTCTCCCTCTTCGCCAAGGCACTACTCGCCCACCTCCCCAGCGCAGTACGCCTCGCCCACCTCGCCGAGCTACTCTCCTGCCAGTCCCAACTACAGCCCGGCATCTCCAAACCTTCACGGGGCTGGTCCCACGTCGCCATCGTACTCCCCTGCGTCGCCGACGTGGTCGCCAACTTCACCGGAGGCGTACTCGCCGACAAGCCCGAGTTTCAACCAACGAACTCCTGGGGCGCAGCAGTCTCCGACCAGCCCCAGCTACTCCCCAACCGTAAGTGTACCATGACTCCTATGAATGCAAACCTGGCAAGTTCTAACATGATGTGACAGTCACCTTCTTGGTCTCCGAGAACCCCTGGACCCGGTGGTTCTGGAAACTAAACGTGTGTCGAGCTCTGATGAGGCATCCGATCGTGCCTTCGGTTCGCCACTTTCTTTTACTCTCCTAATACGCCGACTAATGATTCTACGGCTAAACTGGTTCTGGTTGATTGGAACATTGCATCTCATCACAGACGCAGGCTGTCACTGATCTCTTCTTTTGCGCGGAGGAAATGGTTGCTATGCATCATAGAAGTGCTCCAGAGACAACACACAAAAACAACACAAGATTGCGCTAAGCAAAATGGCTAGAGGGAAAGGTACTGGACAGGAAGCGGCACGCATATCTACACCCCCACAAAACAAACGATTAAGAAAAAAAAATTCCCAAAGGAAGAAAACTCTTTCACGGCGTGGTTTCTGTAAAAAGCTGATTTGTATTATATGCGATGGGGGTTTAAGGGGCAAGGAGGGAGGGGAGTGGACTCTTGATTTTGATGGTTACGTGCGACGGAGAGATGAGGTTGAAGGACTCCCCGGCCCAGCCCCCTTTGTTGGAAGAGACAAAGACACAGATTGGACTTTTCTCGCGAGGGAGAGGAGGTTTAGTTTTTTTTTTACCCCCCTACCCACCGAGGACACTCTGAAATGAACCAAGATTGGTTTTGATGCGAATAACACTGTGTGCAATGCGTGTTGTGCAATCTCCTATGTGTATAAGTGTGCAGCATCCGACAGACAGAGCCTCTGCTGTGATGATGACCGTCGACCTGCATCGTTCCGAGTGTGTGCCCAGTCGTTGCAGTTGCAGCCCGAACATCGCGTTTACTACTTCAAGAAAATGCCAAACGGTGGGCAACAACCACATCCAATTTTACCGCTCCAGGGCAGGGAGAAAGGTGGGGGGTTCGAGGAGCACGGTTGGGGAAATGTGTGTCGATGGAGTCGGACGTGATCTACGGCGTTGTCATCACTTACTACTCCTACTGTTGAACACAACCCACGCCCCCCCCCCCCCCCCCCCGTTGCTTGGGATCCCCTGGTCAGCGGTCGATTGCCAGTGGAGGAGGCATCAATGCTCAGGCTTGGCGCACTGCAGGGGTGCACTTCAATGGCGAGACTCTGGTCGCAGCGCGATGCTGCATAGGTATGACGCGGGAATGAGGCCACGGCAGGGCATTGGGGGTTGTACAAGGTTGCGTGCGGCCAGAAAGAAATAACAAGAGGCGCAGAGATGGCGACGGCCACAGCAACTGTGAGAAGCAACCCGGCAATTGCTGCCGGTACGGCGCATGTTGAGAGTAATGCAGGCAGACATTGTGGACAAGCTGGGTGGTTGAGGTAGTGGTAGACGGTATGCGTGTGGTGGATGTGCGTGCATACGTGCCCGTGTTTTGTGTGATACTTGTGTCGCGACAACCACGGTCTTGTTAAGCGTGCGACGGCGGCGGTGGTACAGCTGAATATAAGCATACAGTCTGTTGCACTAACAGCGTCTGCCCCCCCTTTTTGCTGAAATTACGTACGCATAATCCCTGTATATATATGAAAATTTGCCTAACGCTACGTAGATATTTGTAGTATAGTAATTAATCTATTTTAATAGCTTTAATTAATCTATTCTTATTAGATCTTACGATCTAAGGATATTATAATACTTCTTAAATATCGCTATACACTTTAATAAGTAAATAATAACCTATCTAAGTATTATCCCTCACTTATTACTAATAGTATATAGAAATAACGATATATATAATAACTAGTATAGGATATTACTAGAGATCCTCCTTAACGCTTTATTTTGCTATTAATTAGGATTATTATACTTACTAAGAGGGCTTATTAAGCTACTACTACTAAAGAGGTTACTGAGGAGGTTATTATTACTAAGGCTAGTCTTAAAACTAATAATTTAGTAGTTTTTAAGTCTATATTACGAAAAAAGCATATATATATAGCCTCTCTATTATTATAAAGAGCTTTAAAAACATCCTCTTATTAAAAAGTAATAATAATATAGAGGAAATAAAAAAAAGATCTATTATATATAATCTAGCTCTAAAGTATTTTATTTTTATTAATACTATCGTTTTAACTAAACTTAACTTTAGTTAATTTAACCTCTTATTAAACTACTTAATTTATAGATAATATACTTATAGCTCTTTATTATAGCGCTAATAATATATTTATATTATTCTTTAATATATTTAAAAAAGAGGAAGATATAAGTAATAATAAACTAACTTTACTATAAATCTAAGTTACTTATAGCTTAATACTTAAAGGTAATAGTTTACTTATTTTTAATCTAACTATTAAAAGTATTATATATAATAGATTTAGCTTTACTAGTATATTAGATATAAATAGTAGAGACTGAAAAGTAGATAGTAATATTTAACTTAAAGTAGAAGTAGTTTATTTATATAATCTAAAGAAAGCTAATATTACTATTATTATTACTTAGAAGAAGCTAACTAATATATTTAAATTAATATTAATCTTCACTTAGATATATCTATCTACTAGAGGTATTACTTAGCTAAATATTCTATAAGTTAATATTATTCTCTCTCTTAAATAAGTTAAAAAGAGAAGTAAAGTTTATCTTACTATTAAGTAGTAATATAGTACTATACTAATCTCTAGTAGAATAGTAACTAGTATATAAACGCTTTAAAAAAGTAATTAAATAAGTATTTTAGCTAGTATATAAGAAGTAATTAATTATAAGCTTAATAATCTTATAAACGTTAAATATTAGAAAAAGGGTATATATAGATAACTTCTCTATATATATATCTACTTAGAGTACTATAAATATAAAAATAGTTTAAGTAATAAGAAGTTTAACTAGTATTATATATTAAGCTAAAAGTATTATAAGATTAAATCTTACTATATAGAGAAATAAATAAAAGCTATTCTAAATAAGTAGATTAGTATTAATAATATAAAACTACTTAAAGAACTACTAAGTAAGATATTTTATAACTAGTTTATTAAGAATAAGAAATACTAGAATAAGAGAAGTAGGAATATTATTAAAGTTAATAATAATTAGGAGATAATAGTAATAATAGAAGAGAAGGCTAAAAATATTATATTTCTATTATTAAGGTTAAAATCTAGTCTAACTAATACTAATAGTAATATTATTATTAATATATATAATAATATAGAGGTATTAAATTGTTATCTTTAGTATTTTAATCTATATATATAGCTACTACTACTGCTATTAGTATATTAGCTATATATAAACATCTTATAATATTTATTACTAACTCTTCTACTATTAAACTTTCTAAGTATTTATTAACTAAGTATTATACTTTTAATTTATTTATTTTTGCTAGTAGTATTAGATTTACTTTAAAAAGCTTTAGATTAAGTAGCTAGCTTTATTAGACGGGCTGAAGGTATACCCCCTCTATTTTACTCTATACTAGAGGGCTTAAGGCCCTAATACGCTATACTATTACTTAATACTAGGCTACGCGCTGCTGAGAAACCCTTTATGGGAAGAAAACTCAGGCCGCGTGCGCGGTACACAATAAGGCAGGCAATGCGGGCACACAATACTATGTAATTTGATTGGCCAGCGGCCGTGGTGCCCCACTGTGCATGTGGGGCTAGGGACCCACATGCACGGTGGGTCCTTAACCAATCAGAAGAGAGGAAAAGGGGTTCCTGTAGTTGGGATCGAACCGACGCCTATGCGTTTGGGCAACGCACAGGCCTGCCAGGCGCACACCACTGCGCCATACAGGTTAAGTAGCTAGCTTTATTAAGTAGTTTATATCTATTTATAATAAGTAATATAATATTAATAAAGAATTTAAAAAGAAGCTATAAAAACTATAATTAATAGATAATAGCTTATAGATAATTTATAAGTTACTAGATATTTAGTTTACTAAATAGAGATTTACTTAAGATCTTACTAAAGATATTAGAAACTTAATTAAATCCTTTATAGATAATAGCACTTACTATATAGAGTAGTCTAACGCTCTCTTTAATATAATATCTCACTCTAAATTTTATTTATACTATTAAGAGTTAGAAAGAGATATTTATATAAAAATATATATTAGATTACTAAAAGGGATAATAGTAGTACTAATTAAAAACTCTATAGTATTAGTTTTAAGTAAGTTAAAGTTATTTTAATATATTAACGCTTTAATATTATATTAATCTATTAAGTAAGAGATCTATAGTATACTAATTAAAGTTAGTTAATATAGTAAGTATATATAAAGCTATTTACTATTAAATATAGCTAACTTTATAAGCATTTTAGAACTTTTTAGTTTTATTTTATTACTACTACTATTAATATTATAGATACTATTTATATAGTTATAGACTAAATAAGATAAAGTTAAGCTAAATAATAAAGATAATTAGATTTAAATCTTAAGTAATATATTATTAATAGAGATATATTACTTAGAGGAGGATAAAGAAGAAAAGTAATATAGTAAAAGTAGTGTAAAGTTTAACTATATATATGATTTTTTTATATAATATATTTAACTATAGAAAAGTCTACCTATAGCTATAGATTTAATACTACTACTCTATATATATAAAAGTAATAAGATTACTATAATTTTAGATCTATAAATAATATAATCTATTTTAATACTTCTTAGTTAGTTATAGTTAAAGTTTCTAATTATAATAGTTAAAGTTTATAACTATAGTAATATATTATTATTATAAATTATTACTATAAGTATTAATAATGCGTTTTAACTACTATATAGGTAAAATTAATATATATATATAGCTACTAATAAGAATAATAGATAATAATAAGTTTTTTATATTTTAGTGTAATTATAGTTAAATTTTTTATAATTTTACTAGCTATAATTATAGATCTAATGATTTCTTATTTTATAACAATATAATTAAGATTTATTATAATTATATAATAAAGATTTAAATTACTTACTGATATTTAATATTTATAAATTATCCTCTTTTTTATAGTTTAATATTATTAAATATATGCTCTATCCTATTAAAGTTAATAAATAAATAGTAGAAATAGCTTTTAATCTAAAGTAGATAATATTTAATCTCTATAGTATAGTTATATAGATATTCTATAAAATCCTAATTATTATTCTTATTATTATTCTACTTTAAATATATCTTCCTAATATATTACTTTAGATTACTAAAATACTCCTTAATAAAGTTAAAGTTTAATAAATATAAAAGTAGAAACTTAAGATTAATATCTAATACTTAGTATAACTCTTCGATTTAAAGTATATAATAGTAGGAGAGGTTATTTATAATAATAATAGAGTTTAGCTTTAGAAACTACTTATACTTTAGAATAAAGTACTTTTATAGCTAATAAAAGAAGCTATTACTATTAGTTATATTATAGTATATAGTTAAATATAGGATACTACTTAATATAAAAGCTAGTAGGATTTATATATAAGAGTTCTAAAACTAATTAATCTCTATAGTTTAAAATATAGTAAGCTTTTTTAGTATCTATCTAATCCTCTATATTTTAATATCCTTATTAACGCTAGATTTATTAATAAATACTAGCTAGTTAAAGTAATATTATTATATATAATATAGGTATTTATATTATAGTTTATTATTTTACTAAGTAGTAATAATTATAGACTTCTTATTTATCTAGCTAAATAAGTTTAACTATTAACTAATTATAGAATAACTAATTTAGATCTTAAAAGCTTTAAATAGAAACTTTTATATCTCTTTAAGAGATAGATTACTATAGTACTATAGTAGTTTAAAAAGTTTTATATAATATTAGATTTCTATCTTTTATTAATTATAGTAGTACTTCTTATATCTTTATATCTTACTAGTAATATTATATTATAATTTATATTATTAAATTATTTATTTAATATAGCTAATAATACTTACTAGCTTATAAGTCTTTTAGTCTTTAAATAGTAGTATTATTATAATTACTAATAGCTATAGATTTAATATTCTAAATATTATTATATTATTATTATTACTTAGTATCTTTCTTAATATATCTAGTATAATAAACTATAGATATATACTAACTAATAGTAAATAATTAGTAACTAGATATAACCTATATAGTAGTAGATTTTTATATTATAAATAAGTTAAACTTTTAGAATAGTTATTACTTTTATTAGCTACTAAACCTATTTACTCTAAAGAACTATATTAAGCTTCTTAGTATACTTTTATATTACTTAGAGCTATATAAACTATATACTATATAAATATATAAAATTATATATTAAGTCTTTTTTTTTATTCTTTAGTAAATATTATTTTAATTTCTTATAAAAGTAAAATACACTTTTTACTAGTTAATTAGTATAGAGATAAAGTAACTAGCTAAGTAAGTAATATCTCTATAAGTAAATTAACTACTATAGAGGTATTAGATATATACTTTATATCTCTATTATATAGTTATACGTTTAAATACTACTATAACTATAGTAATTAATAGTAATTAACGTACTAGCGATGAATTTGATACGTTTTGCGTGCGATATAGAAAAATGCGCGTTATAGCGTAAAATTGGCTTTTTTTTATGTTTTTGCATAAGCGGGGAAAAAAAGGGGGGGCGGACGCTGTCAGTGCAACGGACTGTAAAGTAAAGTTGGTGCATGCGTGACTCTGGACATGAGGCCGGTCAGCGTACAGAGCTGTACCTTAGGCTGGTATCCGCAATCATCTTTACCTGAGGTAAGGCGAGACAAGACGGGCAGAATCGACGTGCGCCCACATCATCACGTCTTCCAAGGCGAGACTGGAGTGGACGCTTGCTTGCCCGCTCGCCTGCCTGCCTGCTTGCGCCGCCGCGTGTCCACCTCGACTTGAAGACGTGACGGCGAGGCCAGTCGGCATGGATACGAAGGCGAGGGTTAGTGGCCTCGTACGTATCCGCACGTAGGGGAGAAAGGCAGAAAGAAAAAAAGGAAGATCAGGGTTCCATTGAGCAACGCAACAACAGGCAAGAGTCGCAGCTGGAAACCGGACAAGGCGTGTCCAGGCTAGTCCAGTCGAGATAAGGGCCTCCCAAAAACCCGGCCGGTGTGTTTCTTGCGTCGCAAAGCCAGGTACCTGGAGCAAGGTCGGGCCAGGGGCGGAGGATTTGATGAGACGACGTGACGTTGGCTTGGTGAAATGCATGATGGAGGTGTGGTGAAGCCAACAGAGTAAATGCTGCAAAAAAAAAAAAGCTCCTGCTTGCGCCGGTCTTGTCCTTCCTGTCTTGAATATGTCACATCCTGAGGTACAGGGCAAGGACAGCCAGGCGACGCGAGGACATTGGACCCTCTCTCCTTCTTGCCCTCCAGCAGTGCCTGGAAATACCTTTGCTTCAAGTACCTACCTTAGCTCTCTCTCAGCTTTTGCCTGGACATGGCGGCTCCGAGCTGGAGCTCGTGCCCGTCTGTCAATCTCCCGGCCCACATCATGGCCGGTGCCCATCACCCTGGTCCCCGGTCTGCTCCATGCGGGCATGGGCATGCTCATGTTCGCACGCACCCTACCTTACCTTTACCTACCTACCTTAGGTACCTTACCTTACCTCTACCTATCCGTGCTGCAGTAGCTGCGTGCAGCGTGAGGTGAGGTTCAAGAGAGCTCCCCCAACCCCTGCTGACCTACCTTCCCTCCTGGGTACCACCTTAAAAACGCAGTGCGCACTGTAAGCCCAATGCTGCTTCTGCTTCCTGACCCCAAAGCAGAGTGACGCCCTCCCCGTCGTCATCTCATCTTCTTCTGCCCATCCCCCCCTCCCTCTGGGCCTCTAGCCTCCGACTCGCCGCTCTGCTACTACGCCTGTCCTTGTCCACATCCTCTCGCCTCGATGTCTGTCCCCACGTACGTCCTTTCGCATTCCCGCCGCTTTGAGGGGCACATTGGAAAAGGCATGCATGGGTGATGGATCTGAGGGCGGGTTACATCCGGAGAGCGTGTCCTATCCTGTCATCGTCGGGCAGAACTCTCAAGTCTGGCGAGACCGCTCGGAAGCGCGAGCGCAAACTGCTGCTTGCTCCCTCTGCCCTTCTTCTGCCGTGATCTTTGATCTCTGGGCCCTCGCTCTGCTGCTCTTCCCTGCCCTGTCTGTTTATGCCCTTCCGGTCTAGTTCAGTCCGTCGTCAGGTAGCCCAGGCCTAGTCTCTTTCCTGTCTTCCGCCGTCCGGGGTCGCTCCGCAGAGCAAGGCCCAAACTAACGCATATCTCGTCTAGTCGACCATTCATCGTCTGCTTCCAACTCGCCTCAGACTGCCTGCCTGCCTGCCTGCCCATGTTTTGCCGGCTCCTCGCAGCATCTCTGAACTGCCTGACCGGCCCGTCTTGTTTCCACCGGGAAGGGGGGGCTTCGTCGCACAAGCTCAATGCCCCCATGTTCCATGTGAGTGATCCTTCTCGCCCACCCCCAATCCGACCACGGCCTGAGATTGCACCTTTAAAAATTGATTTTTTTTTAGAAGATGGACACAGAAGAGAGGCATTGCACATCTCATCGGACTCTCTCTCTCTCTCTCTCTCTCCTACTCTCTTAGCGCGCATGGGTTAGTTTAGTACACCCGCCGTTACGCTAAGCCTGGGGGGCAGCGTAGCGTAGCATACCTAGCGTCGAACTGCAATGAGGCAGGGTCGTATGGCGTGGTTTAGTCTCGCTTGTTCCGTCTGCCCTACATAGTACAGGGACGGATGGTGTGAATTCTGACAGCTGCGCCGCAACCGCTCTGGATTGGTGCATCCAGTCTCTCGCCGTGTGCCCTGTTGGTTGCCTTATATTGTCGACGAGCCGTCCAAGTGGCCATTCGGACCTGTCCGTTGTTGTTTTTTTCCCACGGCTTTTTTCTTTTCTTGTTTTCCTCTCAGATATGTCGTTGGCTGCACTCGCCTGTTTCCCTCCCCTTATTGTGCGACATCCGTCGCTACGGTTTTCTCCTTCTCCCGTCTTTTTCGCCTTTTTTCGCCGACATTTTGCAGGCCAGGGTGCTCGAGAATGCTCGGAAAAGAGATGTATGTATGCATGGCTTTTGCGGAAGCTGCGTTTGTTGTCCGCAACGCTGCCTCGCTTGTCGCGCGTATCATGCATTCCGCTACGGTTCCGGCCTCTATTGCGACCTGGCCTGGCCGCCTGCGCCTGCGCCTGCTTAATAAACACACTCGTAGAAAAAAAAGAGGGCGGCCGCCCATCACATGACGAGACCCTTATGCTGGGTCAAGTTTGAATCCCACCCGCCGTGCGTTTTGAATTGGGGCCCGGCGCGGCCTTTCCCAGCCTCACGCCCAGACGGCCGGCTGGCCGGCTGGCCGGCCGATGCCCTCTTTTACATCTTGCGCCGCCATGCACCGCCGCTGAAGAAAAAATGAAGAAGGTTCGATGGATCGTTGTTGGATGACTTCGCCGTCCATGTACCTCTCTGTATCTACGCGCATCCTTCTTCGATCCCGCCACCAACACCGTAGCAAGGGTCGTTCTTCAGGTTGGGGCCAAACCGTTGCCTATGAATCATGCAATGCCCTCGGCCGTTGGATGTGCGGGAACATACATGCGTTTTTTGCAGACGGACCGCTCCCGCTCGCTCCCTGCCGTGCCGCCTCAGTATTTTTCTGACAGGTAACACCAGTTCCACAGTATTCCGTCGCCCTCCTCTTCTTCGTTGCCGACCTTGCCCCCATTCTAGTGCCTCTGTTCGGGGTCCAAGACGCTGGCTGGTCTTAATGTGGCCCGACACCGCATGCAGCCCTCTGACAGACCGTCGGTCATGTCACTGCTGCCTTGACTCCTCTTTCAATTCTTGCAACGAGACTGGTGGTTTGGAGCGTAGTTGTGGAAGGATTGAATTGACTGCGCCATCGCAGAGAACTATTGACAGGCAGAGAGAGATAGCGAGAGAGAGAGAAAATCTGGCCATGGCCAGCCCCAACGTGCGAAAGTTGGGTGACTGCCCGGAAAAGTCTAAAGAAACACCGCGTCTGATGCTGAAAACACGCCCCAACCATGTGAACAGAATCAAGACATCAAGAAAATGGTCCCCTGGCGAGCGAGTTTCGACAGCCCCAATGCATCGCCATCCCCCAAGGTTGCTGTCGCCAACATCGCCTGACCGTTGAAGAAGAGTATGAATGTGGGCGTGAGCCCTATGGCTCCATGCAAAAGCCTGACGAGAGGTCATAGTCTTTGGACCGTCTCCTTTCGTGGTGGTACGGGCGCTGTTCTACACGGCGATTCACATGTTAGCAGCGCACCAGGAAGATGCAATCAAGGGCAATCCCAAAACTAACCTACTGCTTTGCTTGACAAGCGGGCGCGGAACAGTACCCATCCGTCTTCTGGGGATCTTTTGTCTCCAGCTTGCACGGTTGTGAGTTCTTCTTCTCGCGGCATTCTCTGATATAAGACTCTGTGTGTCCGCACTTGGTGTAGTAGTTGCTGTGTTGGTTGCACATCTTGATTCGGAGTGTTGTGTTCAAGAACAAATACTTCAATGTGCCGCAAAATATACGAGATCAGCGCAGAGTAGTCTCTTCGCAACGAGATGGTAATTTGACAAGACTCCAAGTAGGCCGGAGGAGGAGCAAAATCAAGCAAGCGGTCGTTGAGGAAGAGATGGGTTGGCGGGAAGCTTGTGAGTCAGAAGTTGCTGTCTTAGTCTTCAGAGTCGGTGTTGTAGTTGATGTCCTTACTGTGGTTGCTGGATGAGGAACGAGAAGCTTTGGAAAGGAGGGAATGAAGTCGGTCTTATAGTTGTTTGTGACACGAACCCAAGGTCGTAGTCATTTATTGTCTTGGGGTTGATGGTCGGGAAAGGTGGGCTGACTGGTTTGCCATCGTCAATAATTGCCAACCAAGCAAAGCAACGAGGGTCAGCGAAAGCTATCACACCGATGATGCCAAATGGAAATAGACGCAGGCTTGGCTGTTGGTTGTTTGCCAGTCTATCCGCGATGCTGCTGTTGGTAGGGCCGCGTCGGATGCTGGTGCGTCAAACGTCTTGTAATATTGCCGCAGGGAGGGCTGCGACTTGTTGGAGGGATGTAATGTAGAAGATGTAACGGGCTGTGACAGGCACTTGTACCTTGAATGTCGCGGTACTTGTGAGAGGGAAGCTGGCCTGCGGATGCGGACCGGGCAGATGGTTGATTTGATCCGCCCCTAGATATGCGGTCGGGAGGCGGTCGTCCTGTGGGGTTGGATGGACGGCCGTGGAGAACCCAGCCTATGCAAGGCAACTAAACCCTCACTACTAGCTCTCCCGGGCAAGAGTAATGGCCCGGTTGTGTGCTTCCAGCTCACAACTACGGCCAATCTGTTGTTCTTGAGGGTGTTTAGGCCGGCTTATTCGAAGAAAAGACAGGCTATCTCCGAAGAGGGCGTGAAGCCGGCTCCTGTCCAGACAGCAAGACCAGGGTCTCGTGCAGAGACCTTTCTGGAAGACGACAGTCGTTAGATGTGATATCTACTGAAGATGAAGGGCCCCCAAACTGCGCTTGGGAGGCGCGGTCGTCAATTCGGGCCTGTTGACGCAAGTCTTGTTGTGTTGTAGCAGGAAACGAGATGTGAGTAGACAAGGGGATATCCTCAAAGTAGCCTTCGCCGCCCCACGACTTTGAACTGCACCTGAGATAAAGACTGTCGAATTTTCGCAGGTAGAAGCTGACTAGTAGGCGTATTCGCGGTGTTGCAAACTGAAGTTTGTCGAGAACAATGTTGTAAGAAGAGAAAACAGGCCGAGGAAGAAGACGACAAGAAGTGACCAAAGCCACCCCGCCCAATTCACTGGCTACCTAGCAATAACGGACACTCGCGGCAGGGAAGGCGTTGCACCTCTCGTGGGTTTCCATTGCCGCATGTCACCCGCTGGCCGCACGTCCCATTTGGGGAACGTGGGAAACGGACAGGACGACGACGAGGCCGAGCAGGGTAGAGCTTGACGTGGGTGGTGGTGGTGGTAGTGGTGGTGGTGGTCCAGGGTCATGCCGCAGTGGTCGGTTCCCGGTGTCCAAGGAGCGGGCAAGCAACTGCCTACAAAGAAAGCAGACCCACCTGCCCGTCTTCATTTTGATTGTACATGGCCAGAAGATGTCCAAAGACCCCTCGTGGGCTGGTCCTAGTGCATCCGTATACCAGGAATACTCCCAAGTGTCGAGATGACGGTTCAGTGTCACGAGTGGATCGCTCAACGATGTCGCACATGGGTGATCCGCGTCAAGCCCTGGTTTACTTGTTTGGGCATGGCCACTGCTTGAGGCCCTTTGTATCCGTTTGTGTAGCTCTTCATTTGTCTACCACAGTTTGCCGTCCCTTCAGCAGTCTTGGGTATAAGCTCAGACGAGCAAGCCAGTCATGTACTTAGCCCTGCTGGCTGCCACATGGCAGCTTGCCCCAACCAGCTGGAAAAGATTTGAGGTGACGGACAGCCTAGAATAGCCAAGCAGGCCATGGCGCAAGCGCACTTTACGCCGGAGTGGTATGAAGGATAACTTTGTCGTCGTTGGCCAGGTCGAAACCTGAAGTACGGGGGTGGCCATAGAGCAGGGAAGGCCCAAACAGGTCGAATGAGGCCGCAGGTCGAACCGCAGGGCGAAGACAAGAACCATTCAACGACGGTGTCTACGTTGCTCCCCCCATGTGTTATGTGTGATTGTGCCCCGTCCCCCGGAACGAAAAAGAATTGAACTAGAGCAATGGCCAGAAGGAGGCAGGGTAGAAACTCCGTAGACAGGCGGACGATCGGCCGGATGGGCCAAGGCCACATCCACATCCACATCAACGTCCCTGGACAGAGAGCGAACCCTGCCTCAGCCAAATCCAGGTCCCGGTCCCGTTAAGGGTAAGGGACAAGTTTGTCAGGCAAGTTTGATGTGGAGCAAAAGAAGGTTAGGATGCATTGCAGCGGCGCTCGCCCGTCACAATGGTGTCCACGGTTGGAGCGTCCATGACAGTCGATGGTAGGCAGTATTCGTAAGTGATGGCAGAAAGTAGACAAGCGGCCGCTGGGTCGGACAGTGATGGCTGTGGTGTTCTGTGGTGCATAGTGTAGCGGTAGGTCGGAGACAGGCGGGAAGCGACATCATCGACCAGGGGTTCACCTTGAGAGTGGAGTCGACAACCGAGGCCGGACTCTGTGGAAGTGTGGCCCTGTGACACGGGTACGCAGAGTCGCAAATTGGTCACGTCCTTCATCATTCCTCTTCTCGGGAAGGGAAGACTGCGCCGCTTCGATCTTCCGCCAAGGCCAAGACAGCCCAACGAGGTTCAGTAATGGGCCGCTCTGAGTTGCGGCTGTGGTCGTAGTAAAGGATATCTGGCCCCCGTTGGGGTGAGAGAGCGGCCAGCGGCCAGCGAAGGAACCCAGCAGACCTGGGAAGAGAGAGGCCGTCAGGGATGTGGCGTGTAAGTGCGAATTGGATTGCAGGGGAGCGAAAGGACGTCGCAGACCAAGAGGAGACCAACGTCAAGGTTGAAGCCGGGGGCCGCACGACCGATTGAGGGTTGGCGGATGAAAACGACGGGCGTGTAGGCAAAGAATGCAGTGAAGGTAATGGAGGCGGAATCTGGAATCTGGTCTGGTGTGCAATGGAATGCAAGCTAAGCCCAGGGAACGGAGGCCAGGAACGCGGCCGTGTGTGCGTCTGTGAAGTGGTCGACATCTAAGCCGGCCATGACACTAACAAGCCATTCTCGCCCTCATTCGGTGTGCCGGTGGAAGTGGATGACATCTCTCTGGAAGCTCCTGCACCTGCACCTGCACCCGCAACTGCACCAACCGCGATTGGAACGGGCAGGAGGAGTGGGTAGATTGTGGGCTTTCCACATGTGTGGGAGATGAGAGGCGAGATGAAGCTTTGGGGGAGAAGGGGAGAAGGGGAGAAGGGACGGGGGGGTTCGTTCGCACCCAATTCGGCAATGGCACTGTGCTGTCCGTTGTGAAATGGCAGTCACCACACGGTGTGGATTACCTGCCTACCTGCCTTATGCATATACCTACCTAATGAGAAGGAAGCAATGTCCAAGGTTGCTTCCGGTAGTGTTGTTGCCAACGACAGGTCTAGGCAACTTCAACCCAGCACCAACAACAGTGCGGCCAAGTACCAACAGCAGGGGCAAGAAAGAAAAAAAAAACCCCCCGACGGCAGCAACACCTCGAACCTCACCGCGACTTCTCACACAATTCGCTGACCGTCTTCCAGATAACTCGACACATCGCATGCAGAGACCCACCGTCGCCTTGCCCTCTATCATCATGGGACCGTCCGTCTTCTCTCCTTCGGCCGTTGACGAAGCTGGGATCAGGAACCCAGGAACTGTGCCTCTTCGCTGCAATTTCCATGGTTTTCACTGTTCTACACCCGAAGCAATCTGAGCGATAGGTTACATACACGACGCTGTCCAGTGTCCAAAGCGGTACGTTCTGTGGCCGTCTCCTTTGTGTCCATGTCTGGGGAAGCGCACTTAACCTTACCCACCTCACCTTAGCACCTCTCTGTCCTTTGGGCCAACTAGGAGCAGGCAGTTTTGCAGCTGAATGAGCTGATGTTTGGCTGGCAAAAATACGATTGGAAAGACTTAGCAGCTGCCCCAGTCGACTGCCTTAGCAGCCAACGCTAGGTATGTTAGCATCCTTCGACATACGTCCGTACACTACTCAATCCACTGCGCAACTAATCCAACTCCATCGCTGACCTAGAGACTTCGATGACCTATCAATAAGACCTATTCAGAATCCGAGCCTTGGCCTCTTTGGTGCGGCCACTAGCTGTGCTGCACTGCCCAGCTCGTTGGTTGTCGGTGGCCTTGGAATGCACTTGTCTGCTCCTGCTCCACGCTTCGAGATCCCCCTATCCCGGCCCGCCCAATGCTTTCCGCCCTACCTACCTCCAGGCTCTTCCCGAGACATCCTCTTCGCTCGTCCGCAGTGCGTGCAGAAGGCACAGAGACTTCTTTATCGGCGTGGCGTCCCGATGGCTCAGATCCTCATCGTCAACGGCAAATGCCCTAGACACACACTTGACCATAGTCACAACGGTGGCGCCTTACAAGCTCAACTCTTAATGCCTAGGGTATATAGCAGCTCTTACGCCACCGCGAGATCTCGTAATCGAGCCATTAATGTCTGCTCTGTATCGCGGCCTGCCCGAGACGAGGGGGCCACTTGATCCCAAGATTCATGTCCAGCCCAAGGCCAAGCAATGAGGGGAGGACGTATCTCAGCAGCCACCTCATGCAGTGTCGATATTCACCAATCTTATGGAAAGACTCCGCATTGTCGATGCTGTGTGACCGACAGCACCCAGGTCACCATCCATCGGCTCACTCGCCCACCGCTTCGGTTCTTGGGTTGGTTGCGTCCATGTACTGGCCTTCCGCTTTGGTCCGCTCCAGGGAGGGTGGTTATCCACACGCACACACACACACACATGCACACACACTCTCTCGTGGTGGTGGTCCGTCATTGTATGAATCTACCATCAATCTGTTCCAACACACTGCACCGTCTCATGCGGCCGAGCGTGCGACCTGCGCTTCCCGGCAGTCTTACCAGGCAAGCTTGTTCGAATGTCCTCGAGTTCCTTCGACCGCTACCTGCTCCCTGTCATGAGATGTGTACTCTCCGAGCACTCCAACCTACCGACGGATGAGGTACCCCTGGTGCTGGATGCCCCTCTCTCCCATGTACCGTTGCCTTTCGGCGCAGACAAGTACCTCGCATGACAGTGCTGTTCCCCTGGGCAGCCCCTACCTTCTTCAGCATTACAGACTCCAACACGAGCTCGGCATCAACCCCTTTTATGGCATTCACGAAAGACTTTTTGATCAACATGGGGTCTGTCTACCATTCTGCAACAATTATCAGTTCCCAGCCAGAAAGGCTGACATCACGGCAGTCGCTGACGCCAATGAGCAAGAGCAGTGTTTACCCTGACTTCCTCTCTAGTGAATACCCAAGCCAGTCCGTTGGCATTCGCCGCCAGATCACCCGGTAAACTTCATTCTGAAGCTCAGAATCAGCCCTGACCAACATCTCGGTTGCCCATGACGTTGCCGGTCGACAGGAAGGCCCACCGAAGTGATTGAAATCGATGGTCGACAGTGCAGGTTGAAGCCCGTCTCGAGAGATACTTGTATGACATATTCTACCGCAACTAGCGAAAGAAAAATCGACCCATCTCATCACCATGCAGTCAGAATCAACAACCTGCCTTAGGAAAACCGACGAAAGCAGCAGGGATGAATGTCAAATTATTGCTCGTCTCTCGAGCCTTGCCCTCCTCGACAAGCGACCCAACAACACATCAAGGCTGCTTAGCTGCAACACTGCCCCCAACCGGCGGAAGTGAGCGGATGATGGTTGGCCCTGGTTCGTTGCAGCTTTGGATAGTTCCACTTACAACTCGGCAAAATATCGCGGCGCCAACAAACAAAAGCGCGATTGTCGCCAACCGAGCAGACCAACTGGAAATTGAGCGAAAAACAGCTTGCTGATCGAGCCTGGCGCAGAACAACCTGAGGTCTCTTGAATCAGGCGAGGTGTGATCCAGGTCGCAGCGGCGGGTGTTTGGCCAACAACCAATCAGCATGCGAGCCCGTACACCCTGGTTCATATAAGCGCTCTGCCAACGTCTTGGGGCGCAACCAACCCGACTACATGGTTGCCTTTCGTAGCCGCCCATGGCAGCAGCTCAATATTCAGAATAACGACAGAATTCATGGCAGACAATAGGCTCCTCGAGCAAGGGACTCTTGATAACTCGACAAACCTCGCAATTGTTCGGGCAATTCTACCCCCTTTCAGTGCTCCTCGCCGATGTCCCAACGACCTCGAGGATGGCCTGGAAGCAGGGATGCCTGCATTCAGCCAAAGAAGCAGCTCCTGAAAAGGGCAGAAAAGAACAGTTGAAGACGTAAGATCACTCGTTCATTGGATGTACAGAGGACCTTTCGCCGAGATGACATCTGCACCTTGTTGTTTCTCGTCACCAACAGAACCAGGACGCCTGAGCGTGGATTCGGTCTTGGTGAACATCTGCGGATCGAAACACCCGTTGAACACCGGACACGAAGCTGCGGGCGAACATCATGCGTCTTCGCTCGCCCTAGCTCGGTCTTGCCCTTGTTCGACGCTCCTGATCCCGCAGCCATTGCTCGAAATGTCTAGCCCCTATCCGCTCCAAGCCCGCACCCGCATAGTGCCAGCCTTGACCGGCGAGGAATGTTGCAATCCTTGACGGATAGAGGGGACGCTAGGCAACCATCACGCATCCTTGGAAGCGAAGACATACTCATCGATGTTGGAACGACTGCGTCAAGTATCGTTTGGTACAGTACTTCGTGCCATCCACAAGCAAATATGCGTCAGGTGCCCACTAATGCAAGCTCTCATCACCAGAGATGCGTCTCGGTTGTGATGAGGGTAGAAGGAATCAGCAACAAGGTTTCCCCTCACCAAGGTGATGACAGATTGCCCATGGTGGCTGCTTCATTTCCGCATCACCGCCCTTTGCGCATGGGCTGCTGTGCCACCCAACGTACTGTTGATCACCTTGTTTGCCCACTTCGTACGAGGAACTCGCGAGCGGCCCGCAGTTTGCATGCGAGGCGGCCTTGACACCATCTCATTGTCCGTGTTGGTCATCCTTCTCGAACTTGGTTACGAGTTACTTGTCACCAGGGAGTAACCGTCACCTGCTCCCCCAAATTGCGGACTATCTCGAACCCCTCGCGGTCGCCGAATCTACATGACGCAGTGAAAAGGGCAGAGAGAGCTTGCCTAACCCCTATCTTGCATCAGAAAAGGTATCGTCTTGGTGATAATGACCAGGCGTGTCCATCAAGATGGAGAGGATTCGGAGTGTTGCCTGATTTGTGACAAGACCTGCAGGCACTGGTCAACACCCATCAACTATCAAGCGGCTGTTAGTGGTCTTCGTGAAAGTCCCCCGAGGCGGCGTTAGATGCGGAATCTTTGAACTCACCCCTCTCTTGGTCTTGCGCAAGTGGGAAGAGCGAGTAAGTGTACTCGCGGCTTCGGGTCTGGAGCAACGATGACGACCGGCTGACGTTGACCATTGTCTGACAGTTGGGCTTTGCTGAGTGACTCAAGGTCAGAGACCTGAACGAAAGTTTCGCCCCAGCATGGGCATATGGAAGGAGGAACTGTCGGGCAGCACTTCATCTTAGTGTCGTGTGCAGCCGAGACAATGAAGTACGAAGGACGGCCAGCGTCAACTTTCATGCCGCCTTGTGACCGATCATGGACCACAATCCTATAAGGAATCTTCTGAGCGGGAAGGAGCCACAGGGCTGAAGCATCCAGTGCCCGGGAAGAAGACAAATGCAGGGCAAGTTCGATCGAGCTCAGGATTCGATTCCGAATCCTACAAGCAGGAACAAACACATGGCAATGCAGGCGGCGCCGTGCCGTGCCGTGGCATACCTCACCATACCGCACCAGCCCGTACCAAACACCCGACGATACGGAGGCCAACCACCCAAGCAGCCGAGCGGCCGGCTACTGGCGGGAATCCACTGGCGGGAATCCACTAGCGGCAATGACGGCCGTGTCGGGCAATGTTATGTCAGAGGAAGGGAAGGATTGGTTGGGTGGAGACGACGGAACGGAACAAGACGGCGACGCAGTCAGGAGGAACAGAGCGACGCGTGCAAGAAGGGCTTCAAAGCCGGCAGTCTCCGGGTACCCCACACGCAGCCGAGGTGTGCTCCTTTGCTCCGGGGTGAAATGGGGTGATGGGGGTAGTTGTGGGTGGCATGGCAGCCCCAGCTTTGCCGATTCTCGTCCTTCCGAGAAATCCTCTTTTGTCTCCGGCGCGCCCAATGAGACGCGACCGGCGCTCCGGGGCCCAGCAACTTGGCTTCGGGTTCTGGACTCTACCTCACGCTTTGGGTATTGTTTTCCTCCAAGAGCCTCAGGGCCGGCTTTCTCCACATTTTTGTCATTCTTCCGGTCTTCTGATATCAAATCTGGTGATGTGTTCTTCACAACTTCATGATGGCGAGCCTTCAGGATGCACCCGTCCGCCTACAATCCACTCACCACCACACAACCCCTGAGCCCCCCGCTTCACAATTTTTTTTATTGCGGGTGGCTGGCTTTCCTCTTTCTCTTTTTTTCTTCAAGCGCACCAACCCCACGTCGGCTGCGGATAGCACAGCGTGACAGCGAGCGCCGTAGAGAGTTGCCAGAGTTGCTACAAGTAGACTCAACGCAGACAAGTGCTGCAAGGATACATCCGCCCGCCCGCGAACACTTTCCCTTCTCTTCCTTGTGCTTCGCCTACCCGTTTGTCAGAAATCCGCCTCTGACCAATTCTCATTCCACCGCTTCTCTTCTCTTCTTCTCCCGTCTCGTCCGCCGTCGTCGTTGTCGCCCGACATGGGCTCAGCCAATTGCGGGCCCACCTGCACATGTCAAGACGATCTTTCAATAGACTGGTCTAGGTCCCAAATAGCACAGAGCAAAAATAACGACGTCGTCGCAAAGCCCGGTCATTTTTGACACTTGACGGTGAGCGCTTTTGATAAGTGGTTTCAGAAGCGCCCACGGCGGTGGGCCGCAGATCTATTTTCCCCAGAGGGACCCTTTTCATCCTGCGTGTTCTAAATATTTCTCGATTTTCTTGCGCTTTGGCAAGTTTTGAGTCTTGACTTGTTATCGCCGCCTTCCTGTACGAGCGAAGTTGCATTTCCCCCGAATGAAACGCCTCGGTACCCAGCCGTGCGAAACAACTGGGCGAGATGAAGCCCAGCCCCGGTAGAGAGAGAGAGAGATCAAAATTTAGATCTCTTGGCCGTGGCTTGTTTTGCATCACGGCGTACCCCGGCTGGCTGAGAGAGTTACCCAGAGGCCGAGACAAGGCACCGCAACACAACGGCAGAGCTACCACGCACATCATTGCCTTTCCTCGTGCATGCCTTCTTGTGTGTCGTGCCGTGGGGGAGGACGCAAAGCCAACACAGCAATCCCGGCATCCCATCCCCATCCCATCTGATCCTGTCCCATCCATCCGACATGCTTTCCTATCCTGCCTGGGGCCTGCCCGGTTTGGCTTGCCACCCCAAACCCCATACGGTCTGCGTAAAACAATGTGTCCGGCGCAAGTGGCTGGGGGCAGAGAGGTGCGCCCTCGGTGCGACAGGCGCGCCATTCAAATCTTGGGAAAGAAGAGAGTGATAGAGATTGGCAAGTATGTACGCGGCAGCAGTAAATGCACCCCGGCGTCTTTGGCAACCGGTTGCTACCCGGTTGGAAGCGGACATGGGCGGCCGGCAACAAGTCACCTCACTCTCCGTCGTCTTACCAAGACTCAAACCATCCATCCCTCCACGAGGAGGGACATGGACGAGGAGGGGGAGGGGCGCAAGGTCTGCCCTCCGCTGACCCAGGTATGTCCAACATATAAAGATGAACAAGCGTCCCCCCTCTCCATCACATATTATCTCATTCTCCAACGCTCTCAACCTTCATTATCCGCTGGCCGCTCCTCTCAGTCAAGTCCAAAGCTCAATCTCTACCATCCGTCTCGAACAAAAAAAGCAGTTGACCTGTTTCCTCCATCCCACACCGTCCTTAATCCAAACAACAACAACCAAACACCAAACACCACCGCCAAAATGTCTTCTCCCGTCGACAACTCCGTCTTCCTCTCTCTCGCCCCCACCACCTCCTCCTCCTACCCATTCAAGGTCCAACAACAACCCGCGGCCGTCGCCTCGCCCGCGCCCGCTCCCATCAAGCGCCGCACCTCCAGCGTCAGCAGCGCCGGCAGCAACGGCCTGCGCTTCCTGAAGCTCGGCCCCGTCCACTACGGCGAGCACCCCGACGAGCACAAGGAGGACTGGCACCCCGCCCTCCTGTCCTAAATTTGGACGATGATCTTCTGACCTGCCCGCATCTAAATGCGAGAGCGTTCGTGTCAAAGTTTGGAGCGGCAGCAAGACAAGGTTTCGTCGCTAGGTGCAGGAAACCCTGATGGTTTTTTGATCATTATCAGCAAGCGAGTTAGAATGGGAAGACCACTCCCAAGGACATGGCGCAGGATCTCTGGTTTTTTTTTTTTAACGACTCTTTTCCTTTCCTCGGGAAGCAGAATGCATTCGCACGGATAGCGAGGACCAGGCAAATTGTGTCCACGTGAGATACAGGACAAAACCGAAGCCCATTCGTTTATAGAGTCTGGGACGGAACGGGGTGGGAAATTTTTTTATTTTTTTTGGCACAGAAACCAGGCAAAAAAAGTATCTTTTCACACAGAAACTAGGAAAAAAATACCACAGGAGTTGAACGGCCAAACCTCCGTCTCGCTCTCTTTTGCATCGTGCTACTAACTTGCTGCCTGCATGTTCTGTCTGATATGATAGCAACGGCTACGCTAGTCTGGTGCTTTTGTGTAGACTAATCCGCAATTGGCGATTCGCCAGTTGAAGAAGGGGGAGAAGGAAAAGTCGCCATGCAGGATGTGGGTGGTGGGCAGACAGGTTTGCTGCTTCGGGTATACCGCCATTGGAGGTTTGATGGCTCTACGCAGCACATTGCCGGGTTACGCGGATCAAGGGAAGGAGGAATCACATGTGTCAGGCGAGCCTGTGGGGGACAGGAGAGGGAGAGACGATGAGATAGATTAACAACCCTGGGGCAAGCGAGGAGCCAGTGAATGGCTGCTGGCCCCAGACAGAGTGCCAGCGCGCGCAAATCTTCACAAGAAATACGGCGGTATGAAGACAGAAAACCAAGCTTCGCATGTGGATCTCTTCATGCAATGATCTGACATCTGACCCCGCTGATCAGGGAAGGGTGCAAAGAATGCGAAGAGACAGAGAGAGAATGTGTGACCCGGATGGGCGGTAGGCAAGAGAGGTCAGGTTGCGCAAGTGTCGAAAAGGGTGGTGGAATGCGCTGGTCCCAGTCCTTGCCACCCCTCCTTTTCCATCTCTCTTGCTCTCTGTCTCTCTCTACGACTCATTTCAAACCAGGCAGTTGGCGTGGCGGCTTTGGGTTGATTGATTGACTGACGGAGGATTGGGAGGGGGGCTGAATGGTGTGGGGTGTCGGTGCCGCATTGGAGACCGCGATGTTTGACATTTTCATGGAATCAGGATTGCGCGTTGCTTGCTAATTACCCATTTTCTTTTTGTTATGTGGCAGTTGGTTGACATCGCTCGGGGCACATTGAGACACAGAGAAAGAGAGAGTTTAGGAGGGAGATGAGAAGGGCGGGGGGAGAGAGACAGAGAGACAAGTGGGTGGTTGATTGACGAGGGGGTTCTTGAGACACGTGGGGTAATAGAGACATGCATGACAAGAGACACAGAGAATATCACGATGG
Source organism: Colletotrichum viniferum (assembly GCA_020226115.1). NCBI lineage: Eukaryota > Fungi > Ascomycota > Sordariomycetes > Glomerellales > Glomerellaceae > Colletotrichum > Colletotrichum viniferum. The sequence goes on from JAGFBE010000008.1 coordinate 2,323,714, forward strand.
GCGCGGGGTGCCGGGGGGGGCTTTTGGGGTGCATGGTTTCGCTATGCCGAGGCTGAGCGCACTCCTGGTGCCAGCTGGAGAGGTCTGATGAGTTCTTCGAATTTCCTTTTCCCACTAGAGCGTTGGGTTATCGCTCTTGGCCCTCTTGGCTCTCTCTATCTAGCGAAAACCATCGTCGCCTAGGTACCAAGAGATGATCAACGGGTCTTGGATGGAATGTAGCAGCGACGCGGATGTTGATGGTTCGCCCTTTGAGCCGATGTTGTCCTGCGTCTCGGGAAGTTTATTGCAGGTTCGGAGTTCATTCGCACTCGCTGGAGTTAAGCCGCCAAAGTCGGTACGGGGGAACCCCTCAAGGCAACTCTGCTTTGCAGGGCTCTTACGTTTGCTGCGCTCGACAGCAGGTCTCGTGCAGACGCGACGAGTCAGGCCGGGTCTCTATCAGTTTTCTGGCGTACCTGAACTGCAGGCAAGACGCGACGCCAGCGATGTACAAGTCATCTATCTCCGGCCGTTGAGCGGCTTGTCGCGTTGGCGGATCGGCGTCGGAATCTGGCATGCAGTATCGGCACCCGCGCCCGTCTCTGACAGAGTTTCCCTGCATCTGCCGGAACGTGAGATGAGCGACAGAACCTTGGACAGAGCAAACAGAACACAGCCATTCGCCCTGTAAATCCCGACGATGATACGCAACCACAGCCCGGGTTGACGTCACCACGCAAAGGGAAAAGGGGGACGTTGTGGTGGTTGGCATGTGTTCGACGGTGTTCAAGGGATGGCCCTGGAGTATGCTTTGTTGATCCGATGCCAAACCACCTCCCTGGCGGTGCAGCACTCATTTGCGTTTGCCCTTGCCGAAACCCCTGCAAATGCGGGATTTTTGGGTTTCGGCTACACCACCACCACAAACGTCAATTAGCATCGTCTTTTCGTTATTTTCCGTTGTTTCTACTATTATCGATTAATTATAGACAATATATAACAATTATATAGTATTATAAACTTAAACTAACGCTATTATTAATATAGTTATATATCCCTTATAATAGAATTTATTAGCGCTATATTTCTATATATAATATATAGATATAATAGAAAGCTATAGCTATAACTATAATATATACTAATAATATAATATAAATAGCTTAAGTTTAACTAATATATTATAGCTCTTATTCTTCTCTATTAATCCTATTATATACTAATATATTAGCACTAAAATAAAGAGATATAAACTAATTAAATAAATAACTTATATATACTAAATAATACTACTATCTCTTAATATAAAATAAAAAGCTCTATTTAGAGAGCTTTTATTAGTTAGACTTTTTAATACTATAATTATAGTAAATATAGTTTAATATATAAAATATACTATTTAGTATTATTATACTTTATTTATTATTATAAAGAAGATATTAAAACTATATTAACTAAAAAGTTCTAATAACTATAAATTAATACTATTATATAAAGAAGTAATACTTAAACTATTATGTAATAGGTTAGATATCTATCTTAATAAACTATAGATATTTCTGATTAATAAGTTTAATCTAAAGATACCAATCTCTATAATTTTATAATACTTAAAAGTAATATAATAATAGAAGAAAAAGATTAAATATATTACTCTATAGAGAGATAATAAGAAACGCTTAAAATATTAATAAGATATCTATAATATTAGAGCTAATTAGTTTGTTTTTATTAATAAAAGTAGTATTAATTACTATAATAAAGCTAAAAGAATAATATAATTACTAATAGATATTTAACTTTTAAAGAGAAATATATTAAAGTAGAGAGAATAGTATTATATATTACTAATACTTATTCTTAATAATATTCTTTACTATGTTATATATTCTAGCTATATAAACTAAAAAAGCTTTTTATATTAAATTAAGTATTCAGTATTACTACTTATAAACCTATTTTTAAAATAAAACTTAGTTCTAGTTATAGGTAATATAAATTAATACTATATATTAAAGCTCTAAATAATATATAATACTATTAGTATTTATCTATTATACCTACCTCTATACTTACTAAATTATAACCTTATAGAGGCGTTTTTTAGTAACTTAAAAATATATCTATAGCGTTATTTTATATCTTATAAATAGATAGATATAATATATATATTTTTTAAATAGCTTTTCTATAAAATAGTTATTACTATTAGTTAATATTTAGATTAAGTTATAAACTACTTTTAATATTATAAAATTAATATATTAAAAGAGGATTTCTTTAGTTAGAAAAAGAGGAAAGTCTAAGTATAAAATATTATAAAGTTATAAACTTATAAACTTAATAATAATTTTATCTCTAAAGTATTTACTAAATAATAAGCTAGATATAGCAATAATTCTATATAAATAGAAGAATATAATATAGCTACATATTATTTAAGTTATATTTCTACTAGCTTAACTATATATATATCTCTCTATTTAAACTATATTTAAGCGTAATAATTATATAGTAATAAAATATATTAGCACTTCTATAGCTATTAATAATATTTATTATAACGATTATAGCTAGTATCTCTTTAAATATACTTAACTTAATAGTATAGCTATAGCTAGAAGAAAACCTTATAATTATAAAAGCTAGAAGAAAAACTAATAATTATAGTTAAAGATATTAAATAACTATATATAGTCTATATATTTATACCTTATAGAAAGCTACTAATTAATAATATATAAAAAGGTATTAAATATAATAGATTTATATTATATAGTAATTATTTTTACTATTTAGCTTTAGCTAATAGAGTTTAATAGTTAATAATAGGAATAATTCTCCTAATAGCTTAGCTTATTAATAATATTCAGCTTGAAAATCTATTTCTATATAGCTTATTTACTAATAGTCTACTAGTAAATAATATATATCTATAGTTTATTTATAATTAATATATTAAGAGAAGTACTAAACAAAGATAATAATATAAATCTAATAGTTCTATAGTAATTAATTTACCTATAGAGATATTACTAACCTAGCTACTTACCTTATTTTATACTAATTAACTAGCTAAAGGTTTATATTATTAGTATAAAAAACTAAAATAATATTTACTAGAGATTAAAAGAAGAGATCTATAGTATAGCTTTATATATCTACTTACTATATATATTATATAGCTTTAAGTAATATAAAAGTATTCTAAAAAGCTTAATATAGTTCTTTAAAGTAAATATTAATATTATTAGTTAAAACAACTTATAAACTTAGTTAAGTAATAATATTAAGCCTAAATAACTACTTCTTATAATAATTGATTAAACGTTTTTAATAAAGTTAATAATATATTACTCTTTATATCTCTCTATTTCTATATATATATATTAACTAGTTAAATATACTATATATAAATCTAGTTATTAAAAATAGTAAATAAATAAGTAAAATAAATCTAAATTATATATAACTAACATTATTATTAAAATCTTTACTTTTCTAATCTATTACTTTTAAGCATTTACTTTTTATCTTTATAAAATAAGCTATTTTCTAGTTTATATTAAAGATCTATATATAAATATATTAGTTAAATCCTCTTATAAGGCTATATTTAACTTATTAGACTTAGATATAAAATTAATAAGCTATTTTATAACCTCTATACTACTTAAAAACTATTTAATTTTACTTTTAATTATAGGTATAAAATTTAGTAGAACTTTAAGGTTTTTAAACTATTCTATATCTAATTTTTAAAATTAATATATATTAACTACTTTATCCTTAATTAAGTTTGTAGTTATAATGCAGCCCCCCTATAAAAAGACTACAGAAAAATTCACCTTATATATAGGTATAATTCTAGAAACACTATATAGGTACTTTAACCTATACTCTCTACTAATTAAGAAAAATAGTATAGAAACCCTATATATTCCTACTAGTAGGCAAACCCTCATATAAAGTTAAATATACGCTCTAGCTAAATAGACTAGCAGAACAGCAATAGCGCTAGCTATATAGCGTAGGGCTAGTAGTAGCAGCGCTATATATAGTAAGACTAATTATATTAGAGCTAAATAGGTTACTAAAGCTTTTATAGCTTAGTAATACTACTATATAAAAGATAACTTTTTAACTAAAGAGGTTATTATAAGAGGTTCTTATAGCTAGAAGTATAAAAAGCTCCACTACATATAAGGCTTTATATTTATCCTTCTTCTTCTTTTTTACTAACTTATAAGAAACCTTTATAATATTAGTACTTAACTCTATATATAGATACTTTAAACCTAGTATACCTATTAATATAAATAATATATAAAAGCTTATTATAGAGTTTAATATTAATTAGATTAATAAAACCTACTCTTTCTTTATATAATTTAAGATATATAGAGAGTATATAGTTAGAATAACACTTAAGAGAGCTTTTATTAATACCTCTATAGAAGATCTTATAATATATAACTTAATTAATAGTAAATATATAAACTTAGTAATAGAGGTAAGTAAAGTACTTATATATTTTATAGAGTAGCTCTTCTTTAAACAGGCTTCCTATAATACTAAAGCAGAAGTAGCCCTCTAGGGATTAGTAAGTACGCCTTACGCTAAACAGAGAGAACGTTACTGATAATAGTATAGCTACTACTAGGCTTATCAGCTTAGTATACTAATTTGCTTGTAGATAACGTAAGGTATACTAAAGGCGTCAACTAGCCTAATTAAATAAGAAGACTGTAATAATAGTAATAATTTGCTTCTAAAGAAGCTACTCTAGTAAGTAGAGCTTAGTGATGCAGCTATAATAAAAGGAGTATGTTCTAACTTATATAGCGGACAGTAAAGCAGTAATAGAGATGGTGTTAGTAGTGTAGGTAATGCGTAAGAGAGAGGATAGGTTAACAGTTTAATAGTCTGTGTTAGGCATGCGCCGATCGCAGAGATCGGGCACGGGCCACACAGGCCCCAGGCCACACAGTATTTAGAAAGCCTCACACACATAGGCTAGCAATGCAGACTTCTTCACAACACCAACCATACCCCTACCTTTAAGCACTTCGCCCAATCTGCCTGTGAGGCCACAGGCCTCCAACAGTCTGCAGTAATTAAGTAATTATAAACCACATCATTACTGAAGTGAAGTTAAAGATTGTAAAGTTATGTGCATATATAAGTGTAGCTGAGGTTAGGAGAGTTATAATTATGTAACTAAAAGCTATGTGTATTGTTAGGAGGCGTAGAGTTAGGAGGTCTGTCGCACTAAGTAGATAAAATCATAGTGAACAGCTAGAGGCCACTTTATCCTTAATATTTATTAATAACTAATAGAAAGCTATATTTTATTCTAAAATACTAAGTAGTATATTCGTCTATAACTATTTAAAATATTATAAAATAAAATTAAAGGTAAACCTATTTCTAAATATAACTAGTAATAATAATAGAATTAATATTTTAAAATGAAGTATAGCTAGAGGAGTATTAACCTTTATTAGTAATAATATTAAAGTCTTTATAGAGAGCTTTATAAAAGTAGATAATAGAACTAATAGAAGAGGTTAATAATATAGCTATAAATATTGATACTATATATATAGTATATAAAATAATAGTATATCAATTTAATTTATGAAATAAAATCTACCTTTAGTTAATGATACTTAAAGAGCACTATCTTAAGTTATTTAACTACTTAATACTATACTTAATGCTACCTTACTTATTAATATAGTCTTCTTTACTATTTCTTTTATTAGCTAAGGTTTTAATTATTTTAAATATTAGAGCTAATAGTTTTTTAATAGTAGTACTACTACTTATAATCTCTAATATCTATTTAGCTATAATATCTTTTAATATTTAATAATATTTAAGGTTTATATTTCTACTAATATAGTAATAATACCTATTATTACTATTTAAGTAGTAGTTATATTTAGAAGTAAATAAATACTTCTATTTATATTATAGTTCTATATAAGTAGCTTATACTTACTACTCCTATATATAAAGTTCTATCAGCATTAAGTTAAGCTATTAAACTAATATAAATTATATACTATATTACTTAGGTTATACTTTAAATAGTATTAGTTAATTTAATATAATATTATAGTTATTATTATCTACTTATATTACTTATAAAGTTAATATTATAGAGCGAGGTATATTAAATACAGATTAAGGCGTTTTAATTATAGAGAATACTACTTATTAAACTAAAGTATTCTACTTAATTATAGAATATATAGAGTATTAAAATAGTATTATGAAGCGTTAAAATAGTAGTATTAATAATATTCTAGCTTACTATTAATAGGTAACTATAATAAGTATATAATTTTATAATAGACGCTTTAAACTAGCTATATTTATTATTAACCTCAGTTATTTCTTTAATTTAGTATTTTTAGTAATAGTATTAATAAGGTAGTCTCAGTATATAAAATATTATTAATAAGTTAATAGGCGTTGCTTAAGACTTTTTTCTAAAATTATATCTTATTTAGACTTATAGAATAGGTTTATAACTTTAATACTAATTTAGTAATCTTTATATAAGTAATTAAACTTTTTTAGTAGTTATTCTATAATATTATAGTTAAACTAATATATAAGTTTAGTAATAAGATTATAAGTTTTAAATATATAGGTATAAATATTAGAGATAAACTTTAATTTAAACTTAACAGAAAATATAACAGAAGTCTTAAACTAATAAATCTTAAGTAGTAGGATAAATTCTTTAAAGTTAAAGAGTTTCTTAGTAGTATTAAAAGTAAGCCTTTTTTAATATAAGTTAACTTTCTCTTTCTCTTTAAATTTAATATTTTTAAGGTTCTCTAAGCTTATTATATTAATTATTTTATACTAAATAGATATTTCCTCCTCTTTAGTTTTATTATTAATCTTCTCTTTTTAATCTATATTATCTTTTATACTAATATTATTTTTATTATTTAGTATTTTAGTTAGAGGGATATTTAAAGCTTAATTTATAAAAACTATATATAGTTTACTTAAAGATATATAGATTTAAGTTCTAGTTAGCTTATAAATACTACTACTTCTTTAAATATAGCTATATAAGTTTATATTTACTCTTATTAGTAATAGATCTATAGAACTCTTATTATATAAAGATATACCTCTATATCTATTTCTAGTAATTATTAACTTTATAGATAACTCTATAAGTACTAATAACTAAAATTAGTCTAATTTTTTAAAAGTAATATATTTTAAATTTAATTAAGTGTGCTAAAATGTTATAAATTTTAGTTTAATTCCTCTAAAAGCTAATAAAAGAGAGAATAACTTCTTTATAGCTATTATATAATTAATTATATATTATACTAGTATATATATATATATTATACCTTTATACTATATTAGATCTTATAATATGTATAATAAATCTTAGGCTTATAAAAGCTTATAAGCTAATGCTATTATATATAATAAGATCTTACCTCTAAATATATATATTATACTTTACGTAGTTTCTAGAGCTATAAATAACATTAAAATACAAATAAATTAATATAAATAGCATTAATTACTAGTAAACTAATCAAAAACAACGAAAAGACAATGCTAATTAACGTTTGGGGTAGTGGTGTAGCTGAAACCTAAAAATCCCGCATTTGCAGGGGTTTCGGCAAGGGCAAACGCAAATGAGTGAGGTAGAATGGCTGAACGAGAGCCAAAGCCAAGCCAGACTCAGGCGGCGGGCCGGCCCCGAGGCCCTCTGCCCTCCGACACGCGCCAAGATTGGACGGACAGACCGCCGTGGCTTGTCGTCCCAAGTTTCGCGACCGCTACCGCTGCCGCGGAAGTCTGTCCCGAAGTTCGTTCGAAGAAATGGCTTCCTGGCCCCCATGTCAGCGAGACACAGATCTCACAGTCTGTTCGGTTGTGTGCTTAAGATAAACTGAGGCGAGCAAGGTCGGTAGCACAGCCGATTCGTGCGAGTTTCACGCCAAGCTGCGCGGGATCAGCTAGCTGTTCGACGTTTGAAGTCTGAGAGTCACCCCCATCTGCGCACGTAAATAGAGGCCGTGGGGGTTTCTGGTTCCTCTTTCTCGATGTGAAGCAATCTATCAATCTTGGCGGTTTGCGATTGTGCTGGCCTATGCGATGGTGCTGTAAGGGGCCCTTGCGTGTTTGTTTCTATGAAAAGATCTCCCCGGGGGGCGGAGGGTAGCATCCGGACTCGGCGTGAGGCTCGACCGTCGTGTTTCGGTGCCATTCTTAGACGAAAAAGGGGTGGGAACCGGAAGGGGGGAGTGTCGCTTGGTTTGGGGGCCTCGCCAAGACTCCGTCAAACTGACTACGGGGCTCCTCGCGGCCCCACCCGGCGCTTGCGGGTCTAGCGGCGCGCCGGGGGCCGGGACATTTCCCGCAATGGGCCTCATGTTACTTGGGATGCTCCAACAGAGAAGCTCGAAGCTTTTGAGGTGGGTTTCGTTAAGGAATTACTTTAGTTTTGGACCGTTTCCCTCGGGGTATTCGGTGTCTGAACTCGCTTGATCTCACGCCTTCAAGGTGACCGGATTCAAAATTTGGCTGATAGCCTGGCTGCTATCTATCAAATATGTTTCGGCTTAACCTTTTTGCAAATTATACTCTCTACTCTTACACAAGCCTTAGGATATCGAAGAATGGTATGACTTCCAGTCAGGCGAGCAGCAATAATGGGCGAGCACACACGACATAATACATGCGACGCTGAAACCTATCCATAGCAACAACAACTTGAATTGAGGTATGGAGCTAATGAAACCCGATTTGTAAACTTTGTCAATTTTACTTCCAACTTAAACACCTTGAGTAGAATCCACGGGATTTTGTGATAATTTTGAACATTTTACTGCTGCTCCATAGGTGGCATCTCAGTTGCCGAAATGATTTCCCCTCGACGGATTTGCATCAACGATACGGGATGTACCACGTCCGCCGTCAAATTTAGAGCGTGTATGGCGTCCCCATGAGACTTCCATTCGCTGGCGTTGATCAACTGGCCCCTCTTGACACAAACTTTGTGTCCTTGATTCCGTTCTTGGGCAAAGTCTTCCCACAGGTTCTCAACAGACCCCGCGAGCTTGAACTCCCAAGATGCCCTATATAAGATTTCAACCGCGGAGGGGGTGATGCGGCAGGTGAAGGCGAAAGCATGGCTCTTTTCTGCATTCCAGAGCTCCAAAGTTCGCAGCTCCGGCATCTTACGTGCGAGTTTTGCAGCTGTCTCAAGCATCTGTATTATGCCCACTTCATTTCCGATGTGGAAACTTGGCGATGTAAGTGCTAGGGTTTCAAGCTTCAGCCAGTGCAAGGCAGGCTGGCCTTCAGCGATAATTAAGAATTTGAAGGCGTCCACAACGTAGGACAAGCACAGCTGCTCCAATTTACAGGTGCTCATAGCGAGACGGTGAATCAGCTCTTCGGATTTCAGCTCTTCGGAAATCAGGTCTTCGGAAAGCGCTTCGTAAGGTCCAGGTGCGAGTGACGGCTTGATTTCTCCGAATGCCACCAGCTTCTTAAGCTCACTAGAATTACATAGTGCGGAGAGTACCCTAGAAACCACTGCCTCACTTTTTAGCTCGGGAACACCGCAAGAAATGGCAAAAAAAGAAAGGAAGAGAGAATGGGGCGAAGGAAAGTGGTGTAGTAGGCTTACCTGACCTGAATTGTAGATGATTAATGTTTACCCGCACCCTCCAGAGCTCCTGGTGTAAACATTCAAGATTTGGAAGTGCCTTAACCATATTCTCCCACAATGTTACGGACAGAATTCGGCGAGTCTGTCTGCGAACGAGAAGACGGTGCACCACGTCTACTGTGGGAAAGCTTTCCTCCATGAAGACGAGGCCGTACAACATCATGTCCGACCACAGTGAAGGAATCGCTGTTCGACAACAACTGACACATCCAGACATCGGATTTTGCGATGGTACTTGGTATCCGATTGACGAGTGTTCCGGAGCTTGAGTAGATGATGAATTAATCCCATAGTTCTGAAAGCGGTAACGAAAATCACTCGGGGAGTGAAGGCCAATCTCAAGAGTCAGTCCGTCATTATCAGTGCCACGCTACCAGTTTTTCAGGATCGAGAAAATCCCATGCAAAGCTTGTTGAGCAATTTTAATATCTTTGTAACATCTTTCCCAGTATCTTTCCCGGTGATCGAAGTTGTCGCCACGAGGCTTATGACAGCAATCGCAAGGGTAAGTCGCCATCTCGATTTGAAACCAGACGTGGCGGACAAGCCGTCTTTGCCGCGGGACCATGTTCCCGAGTTGCTGATGCATGCGTTTCGGGCTCACCGTGAGCCTTTGGAAATGCTCCTTCTCGAAAAAGGCCTGCCAATCTCGGTTGACACACGCATATTTAAGGAGATAGCGATCGGGCTGCTGAGTTTGGCGAGCGTACTGCTGAACCAACGTTTTGAAGACGACATGCCACAATTCGGGCGGAAGTCGGGAACTGCTTGTTGATTCCATGGCGACAAGTTGAACTTGAGCAAAATGCGGATGTAGCCGACGTTCCCAGTTTGTAGATGTTCGAGTTGAGCTGTAGGAATTGAAAGCTGCGGGAATAGAGTGAAGTTGAGTCGATGTAAAAATGTTGCGAATAGGAGGAGTTTTTTTATCAATCGTTTGGAAAGTTAAGTTTCATAAACTGCCATTGGAGTTCCCTAAGACTTTTGCGGCACTCCATATATGTTCTTCCCCATGAATAACACAGGGTTGGACTGAGAAGTCAGGAGCCACAGTGGTGACACCACTGACCTTCTTCAGTAAGTAAAAACCCGCTCCCGAGCTTCAACTATGTCCTGAAGGTGGCCGAAGCTGGGCATGGAGCATTTGTGAAAGTCTTGTCTTGCGAGTTATGTGCGTGCAGGTTATGAGGGATAAAAAGGTGTATTATAGAAGGAACTATTTAGAAGGGTGGTCTGCATTGCGGGTTAATATCCACACGTGCGGCTTACGTAATACTGTATATTACGTAGTAGGTAGTGAGACTATAGCTTAGATTAAGGGTATTATAACACACCCCCTTAGACGTTATAGATAGCTAAAAAACCCTATTTCTTACTACTATATACTTAAACTCTATCTAAATTTATTATATAGAATATATAAAAATAGTTCTTAAAATGATAAAATAAATAGATAAATGAAATTAGTATTTATAGTTATATTTATAGAATATAAAAGTACTTAATAAAGTTATTTAGTTATTAAAGTAGGTTATAAATATACTTAGAATTTATAAAATTTCTTAATATAGTTAGTATAAGTTATTAAGTATAAGTAGTAGAAGTAAATAAGACCTCTTATATCTTTTTATAATTAAAATTTTCTTCTTTAGACTATTTATACTTTATGGAAATAAGTTTTTGAAAATCCCTAGTTGCTTACTATAATACTTATATATTATTAAAATAATTACTAAAGCTTTTAGTATAACTATTAGAACTCTTACTAACTATTTAATAGATAGAATTTATTATACCTATTTCTAAAAAAAAGCTACTATTTATACGTATAAGGCGTATAAATATAAGAAAGCTACTATTAATACTACTACTACTAATAGCCTCCTTTCTATCTCTAATAATAATAATAATAAGGAGTATATTATATCTTTTAACCTCTCTATATCCTTCTCTCTCTCTCCCTCTAGTTTTACTATCAAAGAGGTTAAAGATAAAAATAAGTATAACTACTTATATATATACTATTCTAAGCGTCTTAAGTGTTAAAAGTGTTATACTAATTATCTAAAATAGCTACTTAAAAACCTCTCTACTATAAGGTCTTTTATAAGAAGTACTTTAAGTCTACTTTTATAGATAAGACTTAAGGTTACTATTATAACTTTTTATCTATAGCTACTAATACCTCTAGTATAAAACGCTATAAGAAGAATTAGTATATATTATATACCTCTACCTCTTATAGCTATTTCTACCTCCCTCTAGCGCTGATTATAATACTTTTCACTTATTACTTCTAAGAAGTTATAAAGTCTAACTTTACTATTTAAGCTATAAATATAATACTTTTTTAGAAGTATTTTTTAACTTTATTCTAACTTTAAATATAGGATTTTAATTATTAAAGAGTTAATATTTAATATATTTTTACCTTTATTTAGAGTAGTATTACTAAAACCTCTACTCCTATTATACTTACCTCTATACCTCTAGCTACTCTTCCTCTAGCTTTTACTACGCCTACTATATCTACTACTCCTCTTATTATACTTACTATCTTTAGTATTATACCTATTATTTTCTCTCTATTTAATAATAAATAGAGAGTTATTTCTAGTTTTATTATAGCTAGTAAGCTCTTTATAGCTACTTTAGTTTAATACTAGTAGAGCTAGTTAAATATACTTACTACTACTTTTTATACCTATTAAAGCTAAGCTTTATTATTAGGTTTAGAGGTTTTTATATATATTTAAAGCTTTAGCTTAAGATAATATTTACTTTTAAGTATTTTAGACTTACTTTTAAGCTTTTATAAGCTAAATTAAGCTTTCTAGCTATAAAGCTAAATATAGACTTTTTTTTAGCTACTATACTATTTTATTTTTAACTATTTCTACTTTATATCTTTTATAATAAGTATATATATATTTACTAAGTTAAGTAGTATATAGAGGTATTTAAATTTACTTTTAGAAAGGTTCTTTATAAAACTATTAGTAAGTATTAAATATATAGATATATAAGCTATATTAAAACTACGTTTTTAGAACTTCTATTATAACTATATATTTTAAATATCTATATAGTAGAGATATATTATAATATATTTTCTATTACTAACTATAAGTTAAATTATTTATTAATTATTATAGTTAATCTTTTAAATATTTTTTGTTATATTTTTTACTATATCTTAAAAAGTCTTTTAAGTACTATTACTTCTTATATAGTATTTTTAAAGTTTAAAAGTTCTACTTCTATTATAAATATTATAATAGTATTTTAATATATAGCTTTCTAATATATTATACCTCTAAAGAGGAATATAATATATCTTTAGGCTAATCTTTATATTTCTTATTATCTATAAATAAGATATTACTTATAATCTAAAAAGCTTATATACTTCTTATATTTTTATAGTAAAAAATAAAAAAATATATTATATAGAAGTATTAAATCGTTTAGTTAACTACTACTATATAAGTTAATAAAAGGTTTATAAGAAAACATAAAAAATATATAGCTATAAACGCTATATCTAAACGTATTATTATTACTAAATAAAATATAGAACTAACTTTCTCTTAATATTCTTTTATATATATAGGAGAAGTCTATTTTTTATTCTTCTTAAGTTCTCTAAGGAGTAATAATGTTATAGAATATATTCCCTTTTAAAGATTAAAATACTTAATAACTTTCTTAATATATAAGTTATATACTAAATAGACCTTTTAAGCTATATAATCTCTAATAACTTAGATCTTAAAATAATACTTAATAGTATTTTAGTTCTTAAGTTTATATTTAGCTTTTAGCTTATTAATAATTTATTTTACTTTAGAGGAATAATTTTAGTAGTATAGAATAAGAATATTATCTATATAAAATAAAAGTAAGACTTAACGTTTAGAATTTTAGAAGAGATATACTTCTTTTAAGCTTAATATACGTTTTAGTTTCTTTAGAGTTATTAAGAAATACTTATACTAAAAGAATAATATATCTCTAAAGTTATATAGAGCTTTATTAAGTTTTATACACTTTCTTTTATATTTAAAACCTTCTAAGAGTTAATAGTAAATTAAAGGTTTATTTAGATCTTTTTTAGTATTTAAGAAAGCGTTATCTATATTAAATTACTATACTTTAAAGTTAAATTAAGCTACTAAAGCTATTATAATACAAAACGTTTTTATAGTAAAAGTTATTATATATATATATATATTCTCTAGAGTACTCTCCTTCTAGAAGTCTCTTTATATATTAATTCTAGCTTTAAAATGCTTTAGATTACTATTTATATTAATTTTATATATAAATACCTATTTTAGAAGTAGAGGTCTTAAGTATATAGATTATTAGTCAATTTCTTGCTATATTCCTTTTTCTTATAGCTTTTTAATTTTAAGTTTTACTACTTTTATAAAGCGTTTATATAAATATTTTAAAAGTATTAGAAGTTTTTTCTAGCTTTAGAGAGGTAATTAGAGCTTAGATATATATATCTCTTATTTTAAATTCTCTTTATTATATTTCTATTTCTAATTTCTAATATAACTATATATATATAAGTAGAGCGTTATATATCTAAAAGAACTTTTTTCTACTATATTCTTTATATTTAGTATAAACGTTATAAAGAAGGCTTTCTAAGCGTATTAATCTTTAATAAAAATACCTTTTTCTTAATATTTAATCTTAGTAAATAACTGTTCTAACTTATTTCTTTTATATATTATATTAGATTAAATTCTTAAGATATTATTAATAAATAAAATAAAATCTCTAAATCGCTCTAGAAGCTGTTAATTATATTAGCTTAACTAGCTTACCTTTTTATAATCCTTCTAATTATAAGCTCTGTTTAGAGCTTCTTCTAAGCTTTTTACTTTATATGTTTAGTTTATAACTTTAAGTATTTTATCTTTTAATTTAGAAAAGTCTTTAGGAAGTATTAGTACCTTTATCTCTTTATCTCTATTAAGTATTAGTATTCTAAATTAAATTTAAAGTTTACTATCTTTACTCTGACTTTTATTAAAAATAGTATAAATACTATTATCTCCTTCTAAAGCGTCTATAATTTTCCTCAGTTTATTTATAAGAATTATTATATATTTAGCGCTTTAGTTTTTCTTTTCTAGCTTCTAATTATAACTTAAAGTTTTAAAGTTTCTTTAAAGATAAAGAGACCTTTTAGAAGTCCCTTTCAGATCTCTTTATATGTTATAATATTTTATAACTATATAATTAAGGTTTCTTACTCTTTAAGAGTGTTTTCTACTATATCGTTAGCTTATTTTCATATACTTAGAAGCTTAAGTACTAAGTTTAAAAATAACTTAAGCTTTAATTCCTCTTCAATAATATATTATATAATTTCTACTAATATTACTAAACATTTATCTTCTTTTAAATAAAATTTTAACTTATTAAACTATATATTATATATAATAACTACTCTCTTAAGTATATATACTTAGATCTTATATAAATTATATATATTATTAACATATCTAACTAAGTATTTAATATATTCCTATAGAAATACTTTATAGTATATCCTTTTTTATCCTTTTTTACGCTCTTTTTTAAGTATATATACCTAATAACTATATATATATATATATCTATTCTTAGTGTAGTTAAAAGTTTCTTCTAATTATAGATATATAAAAAGAAGCTTATTAATAGAAATGTTAAGTATACTATTCTTCTTTAACTTAATTTAATAACTTCTAATTAATCCTTTACTATAGAGATTAATTAAAAAGATAAATCTCTATAAAAGTTAATTCTACCTATATTTCTAAGGGAAGCTTAATACTTTCTTATATCTTAATACTTCTTAGAATCGCTTTCTAGTTAGTATACTTTAAACTACTTATAAGTTTCTTTATATCTGCTAGAGATATTTTAATTATAATTCTATTATTTTTTACTTAGTATTAATACTATATACTACTATTAATAGTAATTATAGCTATTTTATTATCCTAGTAGATAATATAAATTACTAATCTATATTACTTTCTAACTTATTATTCAAAATAGAAAAGTATTATAAAAACTTCTTTAAATAAATATTATATTAGAGGGAAACCTTATAGCTTACCTAAGTATATATCTTTAATAATTAGAATATAAAAAGCTTCTGACATTACTTTAAAAAGGTAATAGAAGATATCCTAAAAGATATAATAGTATAAATAAGTCGCTTTATTTTCTAATTTTAAATATAAAATAACCTTTTTTATATAAGTTCTTATTAGCCTAAGTATAAGTATATATAAAGATGTAGTATATAAGCCTATATAGTATAGAGTTATAGATAGGCGTATATTATAATAAAAGGTGATAATCTTAAGTATTAATAAGTATTTAATTATATAGATAATAATAAGGGAAGTGATGTATTATAATAATTCCTATTAATATAGTTAGTAGGTTATATCCCCTAGTAAGGAAAAGTGAGGGGAAAGATAACTTGAAATATAGCCTGCTAAACTGCTAATTATATAAGGTGCTTATATAAATATATATATTATATAATCAATATTATAGTTATAAAGTATAATAAATAGAGTATTTTTATATAAGGTTTTATACTTTAAATATTATTTATTTATTTATTATAGAATATTAAAGTAAGTTAAGCGTTATTATTATTCTTATATTATTATTATTATTATAAAAGAATGTTATATGTTAACAGTTCTAATATATATTTTGCATTATATCTATATTAAGCTTTATATCTTCACTTCTTAAATGTTTTTAACTATATATATAAGAGTATTAAAGCTTAAGTAGCTAGAATAAAGATACTAAAGATATATATTATCTAACTAATCTCTATAGTAGTTATATATATCTTATCTATAAGAGGTTTTTACTAGTCAGATTATGATAATAATATATATAAAACTCACTAGTATATTTTTAAGAAAGTATAAAGAAAGAGAGTTATATTTAAAGAAAACTAAATTATACTTTTAAATTAAAGTTATAATAACTACGCTTTAGATAAGGTTTTCTATATATAAAGTATAATTAAGTCTATGAAATTAGATCTTTTACGTATTAAGGTAACTTTTAGATATAACATTAATATAAAATCCTTTAATATAAGTAACATTTTTAAGTGTGAGGTTATCTAATACCTATCTATTTTAACTTTTAAAGATCTTTTTAAAAATATAAGTTTTTTAATTTAAAACTAAAATCTAAGTTATACTTATTTCTAGACCGTTTTCTAAGTTAGACTTTATATAGAAGTTATTTAGTAATAGTAATTTATTATTAACTAAGTATATAGTACTATAGTTATTATAAACTATACTATATAAGAAGATATATAGTAAAATAGAAGTGTTAAGTAAGTATATCTTTAGTATAATCGTTTTAAGAAGGCTCTATAGATTAATTAATATAGCTATAATATTAAATAAAACTCTAGTATTTAACTTATAGCTAGATCTACTATTTTAAATTATTCTTTTTACTATAGTTTCTACGTTATTAGCTTCTTCTACTATATAAGCTACTTCTTTTATAATTAGAATTACTTATCTAATTTAAGATCTATCTTTTATATATAATAGTAGCTTTAGTATTTATTTATTTACTTTAACTAAGTTTAAAAAGAATTTCTTAAGCTTTATTATTATTTATAGAGATTTATTAAAACTTATAAAACTTTTTATAAATATACTTTAAGCGTCTATATACTTTAGAGGTCTAAGAATATTCTTCTCTATATAAGTAATTATTAAGATATATATTAGAAAAGCTATTAGATCTTCTTTTTAAAGTAGTAAAAAGTATATTCAATTTCTAAAAGCTTTTAGTAAATAAGTTTTTTTAAGTAAAAGCTAAGAAAATAATTTTATACTATTCTAAAATATATATTAGAAACCTTAAATTAGTATTTATTATAAACTAGGTTAGCTTAATATAAATTTAATTTAAAATAGATTAATACTTAACTACTTTAAAGAAGTTTTATAAAATAAGTTCTCTTTAGATTTTTAGAATATTAAGTCTCTTTATTTCTATATAGTAGTAATACTACTCTATATATTAAATAGAAAGATTAATATTAGAATTAGCTTTTTTAAATAAATATAAATAGTTCTTATAAACTATATTAGTAATTATAAATATAATAAGTATAGGCTATTTTTTTAATTTTATATATAAAAGCTTATAGTATTACTTCTAACTATATTTTATTATTTAGAATAGCTAATTTAGCATTAGTTAGAATAAAGTTTAAAACTATTTTATTAACCTATATTTAGAAGTTAAAATAATATATTGAGAAAGTCTATTAATTTAAAAAAGTTACTATATAATTTTTAACTACTATATTATAGTTTAATTTAATATCTTTATAAATAGTAGTTTAAAATACTTATAAAGACTTTAAGAGAGAAAATAATCTTATTACTCTATTAGAAATAATACTTACTTCTTTTTTACTTTTTTAGGTTCCTATAATTAAATAAATATTCTTTAGTATACTTTTAGTAACTTTTCTTAGACTTTTAGCTTTTTCTAGATATATTTTCACCTATTTATTAAGTTTTTCTTAATATTTTATATTTAAGAAAGCTTAATATTTAGTAATAAACTTAGTAATTTTTAGAACTTTAAGTATTTAAGAAAGGTTAGTATATGTTAGCATAAGTATAAGCGTATATAGAGGCGTAGTATATACGCCTATATAGTATAAGGTTATAGATAGGCTTATGTTGTGATGAAAAGTGATAATCTTAAGTATTAAAGAGTATTTAATCGTATAGATAATAATAAGGGAAGTGATATATTGTGATGATTTCTATTAATATAGTTAGTAAGTTATATCCCCTAATAGGGAAAAGTGAGGGGAAAGATAACCTAAAACGTAACCTACTAAACTACTAATTATATAAAGTACTTATATAAGTATACGTATTATATAATTAATATTATAGTTATAAGGTATAATAAATAGAGTATTTTTATATAAAGTTTTATACTTTAAACGTTATTTATTTATTTATTATAGAATATTAAAGTAAGTTAAGCGTTATTATTATTTTTATATTATTATTATTATTATAAAAGAATATTATATATTAATATCCCCCCTTAAAGTATATATAGTTAATTTATAGTATATAGCTTACTCACTTAATATATATATACGTTATAGGTATAAAAAACTTAAGAACCCTATAAGAAAAATAAGAAAAATATTCCTATAATATATATAATATATTTATAACTAGTTAGAAAACTCTTATAAAATAACCTTATAAGTAAAAAGGTAAGAGAAAAACTAGTATATTATTTCTTTAATACAGTTATTATTATTATGTATATTATTATTGTTTTCTTTATTCTTATTATTATTTATTATATTAAGTATATTATTAAATATAACTTTACTTAAAGGCTTAGTTAATATATCTATAATATTAAACTTAGAATCTATATAAAATAATATTATATCTTTATTTAATAAAGATTCTCTAGTAAAATAATACTTTATATTAATATACTTAGATTTTTTATGAAATTCAGGATTTTTAGTTAGCTTTTTAGCTACTAAATTATCTATAAAGATCTTAAACTTATTTATAGCTTTAAAACCTAGATTAATTAAATTAAGATTATAACTATTATATAGATATAAAGCTTTTTTTACTACTTTAGTTAAAGCTATATATTTAGCTTTATAAGTAGATAGTACTACTATTTTTTATTTTATAGTACTATAAGATATTATATTATATAATCTTTAAAAAAATATATAAGCTAATATAGATCTTCTATTATTTAGGTCTCTAGTCTAATTAGAGTCTAAATAACCTATTAAATTCTATATTATATTATTATTATAATTATAATAAATTCCTCTTTTAGGAAAATTATTTATATATCTCTATAAGTAATCTAAAGCTAAAAAATGCTCTTTTAAAAGGTTTATTATATATCTTAATAATATTATAACTACTAGAGTAATATTATACTTAATCTTTAGAACTAGATATATAAAGGCTCTAATCTACTACTAAAATTATAATATTTCTTCTTTTATAGTAGTATATTTATTTATATATAATTTTATATTATCTCTTATAGAAGTTAAAAATAGATTTATATTAGTTTTATTATATTTATTTAATACTTTTTCTATATATTTAGTTTAATATATAAAGAAAGACTTATTAAGTTAATCTATCTTAAACTTATAGCTTAAAAAAGTACTAAGCTTCCCTAATAGTTATATTTTTATATATTACCTTAGTTTATTATATATATAGTCACTAATAGTAGTATTATTAGCTACTAAAAGCATATTATCTATATAATAACAAATTATAGCTTTATAGTTATTTTTATTAAATATAAATACTACTTCATTATAAAGTAAAATAATAAATCCTAATTTTATTAATATAGCTTTTAAATAGTTATACTATAGTCTAAGGCTTTACTTTAACTTATATAAAGCTTTAAGAAGCTTATAGTAATATTTACTATTATTAGACTTATAGTTAAAATTAAAATTAAATTCTAACTTATTTATAGTTTTATTATATAAAAAACCTATTAGTAATATTATATATATATCTATATCTATATTAGTATATATAAACGCTATAGTAATATTATACTATAAAAAGGTCTATTCTTCTTTTATAGTAAATATAACTATAAACTTATAGCTTTTTAGTCTATAGGTAGTAGAAAAGGTTTCTAAATAATTAACACTAATATATTAATTATAACCTTAAGTAACCTATCTTACTTTATATTTATAGATATTATTTATTTTATTTTTTAATTTCATAGTATATACCTATCTACTACTTAATAGATAAATATTATCTAGTTTTTATATAATTTCCTAAGTTTTTATATCTTCTATTTAAGTTACTTCTAATTATATAGTTTAAATCTAATTATCTTTATAAAAAGAATTTAAAGCTTACTATATATTAAAAAGCTTATTTAATATAATAACTAATAGAATATAAGAAGCTTTATTAATAATACTAGTTCTAGTAATACTATTATTATTAGTTAAAACGTTATTATTTATTTTATAAATACTAAAAGTAGAACAATCTACTATAATAAATAATAGTATACTTTTAGTATTATAAACTATATTATTAACCTATTTATAGTCTTTTTTAGCTTCTTCTAATAGAGAGAGGATCTCTATTAATAACTTAGATTTTTAGTTATTTATTTCTCTATTATTAATACTAGTAGTTTTCATACTATTATTATGTGAACTAATTATACTAGTATTAGTATTATTATTACTAGTATTAATATTATTATTTATATTATTATTATTATTATTATTATTCTTATTATTAATACTAGTTTTATTACTTAAATTTATAAGAGCGTTATTTATTATAGAAATATCACTACTTATAGTAGAATTATTCCTATAAGAGATAGATTAACTAGAAATATCTCTTTATAGACTTTTTTAGGTAGTATTATATCTATTATTGTTTAGTATAATATTACTATTTATATCCTTATAGTAGGTATTTATACTTAAAAGAAGCTCTTTATAATAAAAAATAAAGGTATTCTCTAGGATTTTAATATCTTAAGACTATAAAGCTTTTTTTAGTTATATATCTTAGATCTTATACTTATTAGATCTATAATTTATTATATAACTTTAATATACTTATATATTTAGTTTCTTTATAGAGGGATCTTTATTTTTATAATAGTAAATACTACTTTATACTTTTATATTATTTATATTAGGTTTTATATTATTCTTTATTTTATAAAGCGTTTTATATTTAATAGATCTATAAGGAGTTTTATTATATATATAAAAAGTAGTATAAAAAACTTCACTTTATAAATAGTATAATAAACTTAAATTATATAGTATAGTTCTTATTTTATTAACTATAGTACGTATAGTACGCTCTATAAAACTATTAGGTTTATATATATAAAGAGGTCTTTTATTATATATTATACCGCTTTAAGTATATATAACTTTAAAGTAATAATTATTAAATTCTATACCTCTATTTATAGATACTTCTTTTATTCTTTTATTATTATTATTATTATTTACTTTAACTTGAAATTTAAGAAAAGCTTCACTAATAGTATACTTCTCTTTATCTTTAAGTAATTTTCCCTATATAAAACGGGAATATTTATCTATAAAGATAATAAAATAGTGATATTTATTATATATAGTAAGCGTTATAGGCTTATATAAATCTAAAGTTATATAATCTAAATAATCTAGATTTTTATTATAAACCTAAGGTTTACTAGCTTTTATTATAAATTTGCCTTAAAAATAGGCTTTATAAGGCTGTAATTTATTATTTATATTATTTATATTTATATTTATATTTATAGTTATATTATCTTTTATTTTTAAAAGAGTCTATAAATATATATATCTAAGACGTTTATGCTATAGTTAGAGGCTATTATTATTATTATTATTATTATTATTATTATTATTATTATTATTATTATTATTATTATTATTATTATTATTATTATTATTATTATTATTATTATTATTATTATTATTATTATTATTATTATTATTATTATTATTATTTATATTATTATTTATAGTATTATATATATAGTTATTACTATTATTAATAGGAAATTAAAAGAAATATAAATTATTTCTCTTTGCTCTTATAGTAATAATATAATCTTTATTAATATTATATAAAATAAGTTATTTCTATATAATAGAAGTAATACCTAAGGAATCTAACTTAGATTAACTAAGTAGATTAATATCTAGTTTAAGTATATAATAAACATCTTTAAGTACCCTGTATGGCGCAGTGGTGTGCGCCTGGCAGGCCTGTGCGTTACCCAAACGCATAGGCGTCGGTTCGATCCCGACTACAGGAACCCCTTTTCCTCTCTTCTGATTGGTTAAGGACCCGCTGCAAAAAGTGGGCCCCTCCCTCGAGGGACCCACATGCACAGTGGGGCACCAACGGCCTCTGGCCAATTATTATACAGTATTGTGCACGCATCGTCTGCCTAATTGTGTACTGCAACGCGGCCTGAGTTTTCTTCCCATAAAGGGTTTCTCAGCAGCGCTTTGCTTAGTATTGAGTATTAGCATAGAGTATTAGGGCCTTAAGCCTTCTAGTATAGAGTGAACAGAGGGGGAAGTACCCTCATACCTTAAAAAAAAAAAAAAAAAAAAAAAAAAAACATCTTTAAGTATTATAATATTATTATTTAGATATATTATTAAATCACTCTTTATTTTAGAAATAAGAGTCTTTACTTCTCTTTAGTTTATAGTTTTATTAATTTTTTTATAATCTTTTAATAAGTTATAGTTATTAATAATATAAATAATAGCTATAATATTAATATAAATATTAACTATATTTTTATTCTTATTATTATAACTTCTTACTTTTCCTTTTTCTTTAATAATAGATTAGTTAATTAAATAACCTAAAGAAGGATTATTAGTATTATTTATATTATTATTAGGAGTAGTATAGCTTATATTCTTAAAAAGAATATTTTCTTCTTTTTTATTAGAAAATAAATCTATTAAATCTATAGGATTTTTAGAATTATTTATAGATATATAGGGGGTAATTTTTTCTAAAGTAGTTATATTAACTACTTCTTTTTTTTTATTTTTAGTACTAGTAGTACTAGTAGAAGGCTTTTTCTACTAACTAAATACTTTTTTAAAATATAGAAAAGCGTAGTTTTCTTTATTATAGTTTATTTTCTTATAATTTTTATAGTATAAACCTTTTTATTTTTTCTAAAATTTTTTATTAATTTTAATTTTATTTTTCTTATTAGTACTTTCTTAGTTTTTTATTTTATTTTTTATTCTTTTTATTATTATTACTTTTAGTAGTATTATTAACTACTTTACTACTACTTTTTCTCTTATATTTATCTATAAGACTAATATATAAAAAGTTTAGGTTATAAATAGTAAGGTTAGTCCTAAAAAACTATATTATAGAAGTTATAAAAGCTTTATAAGTCTTATTTAAACTATTAAGTATATAAACTATAATTACTTAATTAAGTAATTTAAACTTATTATAAAATAAGTTATCTATAAGTTTTTTTATTTTATTTATATATTCTTCTATAGAATTAAAGTTATCTAAAGAAGTATTAAAGAACTCTTTATAAATTAAAAACTTATTTCTAAAACTTATAAACTTATATAAGGTTTTTAGATATTCCTAAGTAGTATAAGTATTTTTATTATCTTTTATAACCTTTAGAAGCTTATTATTATAGAATAACTATATATAACTTAAAACTTTATAGTTTTTATTTTTATTATTAGAAGAAATAAACTTAATAAGGTCTATAGTAATATCTTTACTATATAGTAAAGCTTTAATATATATAGTTTATACTTTATAGTTCTCTAAGCTAATAAGTTTAAAGAACTAAACCTTAGGATTAATTATTATTATTTTAATAAAATATAGTATATAATTATAAGTTTTATAAAAGATTAATAATAGTAAAGTTATTAACTAAAGAGCTATTATATATATAGTATAGTAATTCTTATAATAAAGTTATAATAGTTATAAACCTAGAAATTAAAAATTTAATTTATAAAAAAAAGTAGTTTTTATTCTTTTTTTTTAATTAATATCTTCTTTAATTAGACCTATATCTAACTAAGAAGATATATATCCTATATAGTAAATTAGTTAAAAAGAAGTTTATTAAATTATAAATATAGATTTAAATTAGATTAGTAATAGCTTAGAGGATAGTTTAAAGAGATAATCTAAGAAATATAAATTAAATAAAGTAATAGTAAGAGTTTATCTATTTAGGGAAAGATTAATAGAAATATAGTTAATTTAAATAAGGTTTAATATATAGATTTAAAGAAAATAAATCTTATAGAACTAAATAATTAATCTAGTTAGTATTTCTAGTTCTATAAAAGTAATATAGATAGAAAAGCATTTAAAAGATTATTTTTTAGTATATATAACTTTTAAATAAAAATAAAGTTTTATAAATAAATAGGGGAGAAGTAAAAAAGTAGTAAAAATAGAGGTTATTTCTAAACTAAACTTATAACTTATTAGTATAAGTATAAGTATATATAGAGGCGTAGTATATATATTTATATAGTATAAAGTTATAGATAAGCTTATATTATAATAAAAAGTAATAATTTTAAGTATTAAAGAGTATTTAATTATATAAATAATAATAAGAAAAGTAATATATTATAATAATTCTTATTAATATAGTTAGTAGGTTATATCCCTTAGTAGGGAAAAGTGAGGGGAAAGATAACTTAAAATATAACCTACTAAACTACTAATTATATAAAGTGCTTACGTAAGTATACGTATTATATAATCAATATTATAGTTATAAGGTATAATAAATAGAGTATTTTTATATAAGGTTTTATACTTTAAACGTTATTTATTTATTTATTATAGAATATTAAAGTAAGTTAAGCGTTATTATTATTCTTATATTATTATTATTATTATAAAAGAATGTTATATATTAATAGTATAATTATCTATATCTAGGTTAATATAATCTTAGAAACTTTATAAATATATATAAAACTTAAAATAAATATACTATGTTAACTAGTTATATTTAAATATAAGAATATATCCTATAAGAGGAATTTTATTATTAGTAGAAGATATAATTAAAAATAATAATAAAGAGGTTAATAAAAAGAATAGAAATAGGTTTCCTATATATAATTTATAGTAGAAGAGTAAAATAAGCTATTAATAGAGCTAAGCTCATAACTCTTATAAGTTATATATATATAGGTTATAAGGAATAAAAAGGTGTATTATAGAAAGAACTATTTAGAAAGGTAGTCTATATTATAGGTTAATATCTACACGCGCGGCTTACGTAATACTGCACGTCACGTGGTAGGCGGTGAGGCTGCGGCTCAGATTGAGGGTATCGCAACATCTTGTAGTCTGAAACGAGAACTAAGCCACAAGACTAAGCCACATATCTACCCAGGTAAAAGTAGGTGAACCTTCTAACCCGTATATCGATAGTGAGTCTGCTCTCTGTGTCGTCATTCGTGGTCTCTTATGGCGTTTGACCACCCCCAAAGACACATACACGCCTCTGCAGCTAAGCACCGAATCAGGTGGATAATATGTTATAACAAGACGGCCTTGATTGTGTAACTGACATCACGAGGTTACCCTGACAATGCTCAGCTCATGATCCTGACCGTAGCTTGCAGCAAGCTTTTTCCAGTCTACAGGAATCAGTTGCCATGGCCCCTTGGGATGGCCCTTACAGCACGCCACTCCCTCATGAAAATCGCACCAGAAGTCGCGATGGATAGGGTCGACAAAGAGTTCCGCCGTCTCCAGATCCGGGTCGGCAAGTAACCGCAGCAAGGCCTTGAAGGGCTTCGACTGGGTAAAGGCATCGTCTCGCCTCGTCATCGCCGCCCGCCGCCCTTGGGCATCGACGGCATCATGGTTGAAGACCACCTTGTCGGTGCTCGTCGGATACAGCACGAGCTTGAGGTGGCGCAGCGAGCCGTTGAGAATCATATCCGCCACGGCCGGGGATATGTGGCTCTGGAATACATTTCCCAGGCGGCCGGGCGAGAGCTCCAGGAACTTGACGCGGCGTCGGGCTCTAGTGTTGCCCAGAAGCCACGGCGTGCCGTCACAGATTGCGCGCTCGAGAGCGGCGCGGGGCCGGCCGCGGAGATTGAGGATAAAACGGTTCTGTTCGTAGAAAATGGCGGAGCCGGCGGCGTAAAGAAGTGGGTGGGAAAGCAGCAGGTCGTGCGGGAAGGGTATCTCTGTGTCGACTGTCGGTCCTACCTGGATCGGATTCGGGAGGAGGCAAAGGTATGAGATGATTTGGTCACGGATCTCCTGGGGGAGGTCGAAGAACTTGTCAAAAACGCGGATAGCCATCGCAGTGGAGGTTGACGGGCATGTATCGGATCAGCCCGTACGAGGCGTGGAGTATGATGGACCGTCGTGTTAGATGAGAGGCTGCTCCTGGTAGCTCTCCGCTGTTCAGGCGTGATGAGTCGGCGATCGGTTGGTCGAGAGACAATGAAAATGGAGGAGTGACGGCAAGAATGAAGGGGCGTGGGGGAGGGGGGTTACCTAATTGACGTCTGTGAGCCCCACAGTGGCAAGTCTACTCCGCGCTGGCCCATTCCCCTTGTTAGTTTTATTTCAACTTCATCTCTAAGACTACCTATCCTAATGATGAAACTTTTCCGGGTTGGCAGATTTTGAGAGTACAAAGATTAATAATTCATTCTAGCTAGCTGCCTTGCTCTCATTCGAGACCGTCGCTTAGAAATAAACCTAGCAACACCTAAGCATTAGTGCAGTCTAGAGCAGCGAACGACTGCAACAAACCCGTTCGGAGACTTTTGGGTTGCAATCAAGTACCGATTCGAAAACAAACAGTCAGCTTGTTGTTCATGACTGCATACCAAGACGGAAATGTCCCCAAGATTCGCAAACTCTTAGGCACGTCACGGTGAAGCCCATGTCGCTAGGGAAACTTGCTCTCCTTACAGGTCTACTTATAAGAAAACGCAAATACAACTTCGGGCCCGTAGTAAGCGGTCTCAAAGCTACTAATGTCGAGACTCAACTACTGAGCCACTATTCGGAATAAGACATGTTGCTGTATATATAAGAAACGCAGCAAAGTATCTCCACACCTACCTTTTCCCACTGCTGGCAACTAACTTCGTCCATGTAACCAAAAACTTTTAAAGAAGCACAAGACACAAATTGGCTGGCAAAATTAATCTTGCACGCTGTATCAAAGCGGTCGGCAACATGTCCGGTAGACCTGCGGCCTCCGGACTCCGGCCCGGCTTCTGCCCACCAAGCGGGCCAGCACTCCGCGACCCACGCTTGAGCTCTAACGACCACGATCCCATGCGCCTTGCCCCTCCCTCAAGGCAATCTTGTCCTCGCGATCTCCACAATGATTTAACTGGTCTGGTGGTGTAGTTGGTTATCACGTTAGTCTCACACACTAAAGGTCTCCGGTTCAAGTCCGGGCCAGATCAATTGTTTTGATTTTTGAGCATTTGGACCGCTGAGAGGGTGCCCTGTGACTTTTTGAAGATGTTGCACTTGAAATGATCAGGTTCAGGTCGGCTCTGAGCCAGGGAATGTCTCGTTTGACCGCTTGGTTGGTGTTCAGAAACGTAATTAAGCACGAGTTTAGCTAAGAACAATGTCGGCGAGAACAATCCCCGACTCTGATGCTGTAGTTTCCGAATTGATTTCAGGGTTCCAAGTCAATCAAGGCCCGGCCATGAATCTGGAAACCACGCAACCTGGAAACGATACTGCATAATATTCGTCTCTGTTTCGCAGATTCGAGAA
Source organism: Colletotrichum viniferum (assembly GCA_020226115.1). Taxonomy (NCBI): domain Eukaryota; kingdom Fungi; phylum Ascomycota; class Sordariomycetes; order Glomerellales; family Glomerellaceae; genus Colletotrichum; species Colletotrichum viniferum. The sequence continues at coordinate 2,351,878 of JAGFBE010000008.1, forward strand.
CGGCGAGCTAAGTAAGACTTGCTGTTCACTGCCATCCATGCCAATGCAATCGAACTCGTTTCTAATCATGAAGATAGTTTACTATGCGCCCTCAGAAACAATATGAGTGTGAACAACCCCCGTGATGGTTACTTGTTCTTTGGCACGAATACTGGAACACCGAAGAAATGAAGAACAGACTCCTTCTATGAGACACTGGGACCGGTATGGCCATAATTCCGTCTTCGTTATCATTCCTGTTTCCATCCTCCATGTCCATCCCTGGGCTCCGCCCTCTGTCTCCGTCCTTAATCCTCTCTGGGCTCTGTCCTCCGTCCTTGGGCTTCATGCTTCGTCTCCACCCCAGGGCATGAAGTGCACATCAGAGCCACCCGAGAGCGGGAACGACGTTGACGACGACGACGACAACGACAACGACGGTAAGACCAACAGTGACGACATCACTCTCAGAAACATGTCACGCTTTAATGAAGACTGAAAAGTAACGTAGACGTAATTTCATTTCATGTCGCCCTGATCCTTTCTACAGTGTCTATGAAAGCCGTAGAAGACGGCACCCGGAAAGCATTCCCTCTCTCCCGAGAGGCATGCCATGTGTCGTGAGTGTGTGAGAGATGGTGTGGAGGTATAAGAGGGAGGAAGGCGGCTGGAAGAAAGAGGAACTTTTAAGTGCCTTTTGATATCACCTGACCCAAATTATTCGCATCCTGGCCTGATTCTGTTGGGCCACCCAAACGCAAGAAAGTTGAACCAGATAAGCAACCCTTCGCCAGGCCCTAAGGCCATTTTTAGTTTTCATTTAAAACCCTTTAGCGGGAAGACATGGCCTTGGTCACGAGACGCTTGAGGGCGAGCTCCTGCTTCTTGAGGTCCTCGGCGGCAGAGTCGGTGATCTCAAGGGCAGCCATGGCCTCGGAGACCTGCTGCTCGATCTTGTCCTTCTGGCCACGCTTGAGCTTGAGGGACAGAGTGGGGTCGGAGATGATCTCCTCAACACGGCCAATGTAAGACTCAAGCTGCTGCTTGGCCTCGAAGCGCTTGCTGAAGGCCTCGTCGTTGGTCTTGAACTTCTCGGCGTCTGATATTCATTAGCAACGTCATTCAATACTGTGACTGGAAGCTGCACATACCGTTAATCATGTTCTCAATCTCGTGGGAAGAGAGCTTGCCGACAGAGTTGGAGATGGTGATGTTGGCGCTGCGGCCGGAGGTCTTCTCAGTGGCGGTGACCTTGAGGATACCGTTGACGTCGACCTCGAAGACGACCTCAAGGACGGCCTCACCAGCCCTCATGGGAGGGATAGGAGCAAGGGTGAATTCACCCAGGGAGGTGTTGTCCTCGCAGTTGACACGCTCACCCTGGTAAACGGGGAACTGAACGGTCTGCTGGTTGTCGGCAACAGTGGTGAAGGTCCTGTGAGTGGATGTTAGCCAGATTCGAGACGAGAGAGAAAAGGATGTCAGATCTTTTTAATCGTGGGTACCGTGTTTCCGCGGGGAACAACGGGGGCGAAGATGTTGCCCTCCATGGCGACACCGAGGGACAGGGGAACGACGTCGAGGAGGAGAAGGTCGGCGGTCTCGGCGGAGGTGGCCTTGCCGGAGAGGATACCGGCCTGGACGGCGGCACCGTAGGCGACGGCCTCGTCGGGGTTGATGCTCTTCTCGAGCTTCTTGCCGTCGAAGAACTCGGACAGAAGCTTCTGGATACGGGGAATACGGGTAGAGCCACCAACGAGGACGATCTCGTCAACGCCGGACTTCTCAATAGCAGCATCCTTGAGAACCTGGGCAACAGGCTCAATGGTGCCGTTGAAGGCCTTGGCGTTCAGCTCCTCGAAACGAGCACGGGTGATCTGGGTGGTGAAGTCCTCGCCATCGAAGAGAGAGTCAATCTCGATGGTGGTCTGGGCACCGGAAGAAAGGGTACGCTTGGCACGCTCGCAAGCAGTACGGAGACGACGGAGGGCACGGGCGTCGCCGGAGAGGTCCTTCTTCGTCTTGCGCTGGAAGTCCTTCTTGCAGTGCTCGAGCAGGTTGGTGTCGAAGTCCTGGCCACCCAAGTGGGTGTCACCAGCGGTAGCCTTGACGGTGAAGACACCGCCCTGGATGTTCAGGAGGGAGACATCGAAAGTACCACCACCCAAGTCGTAGATGAGGACGTTGCGCTCCTTGCCGGACTTGCCAGCGCCAAGACCATAGGCAATGGCGGCAGCAGTGGGCTCGTTGATGATACGGAGGACGTTCAGGCCAGCAATGGCACCGGCGTCCTTGGTAGCCTGACGCTGGTTGTCGTTGAAGTAGGCAGGGACGGTAATAACGGCCTTCTCGACCTTCTTGCCGATCTTGGTCTCGGCGATCTCCTTCATCTGTTCGGGGTGTAAACATGTTGCTCGCACAAACTTGGCGCCCGGCGTACAGGCCGAGCAGCAGAAGAAACGTACCTTGAGGAGAACCATGGAGGAGATCTCCTGGGGAGAGAAGGTCTTGGTCTCGCCGAGGTAGTCGACGGAAACCTTGGGGCTGCCGTTGTCGTCAACGACCTTGAAGGGCCAGGACTCCATGTCCTTCTTGACGGTGGGGTCATCGAAGCGGCGACCGATAAGACGCCTGTGAAGAAACGGCTAGTCAGCAAAGTGTTTGGTGATGGAAATTTTTTCGGCTCCTTTTGTTTTACCCCTCCTTGGGCGGGGAAAATTTCCGTTGGCCCAGATAGAGGCATCAGAGCAGCGAAAGAGACAGGCGCGGCTACTCACTTGACATCGAAGACGGTGTTGATGGGGTTCATAGCAGCCTGGTTCTTGGCAGCCTCACCGATCAGACGCTCCTTGTCGGTGAAGGAGACGAAAGAAGGGGTGGTGAAAGAACCCTGCTCGTTGGCAATGATCTCGACATTGGTACCCTCGTACGTCGCAACGCAGGAGTAGGTGGTTCCTTTAATGAGGAAGACACAATGTTAGCCTTTCTGGTTTCTGCCATGTGTAGATGGTGTTTGCCCGTGGGCGCTGAGTGGTGATGGGATTTTTTTGGCTGATGTGTGGTGGTTTGTGGTGGCGATGATCGGTGATATCTCTTCACCCCGCAAAGAGGGCCGACAAGAAGGGCATCATAACGATGAGGAGGGGTTGCGCAACTTACCCAAGTCGATGCCAATGGCACCATCGTAGACCTCGTCCGCCATTTTGAAGAATTTGGGATATTGCACAAGACAAAGTCGACCTGTGTGAGGGGTGGAGGAGGGAAGGTAATGTTGGAGGATTGCGCGGAGGAGGAAGATATGTGAAAGAGGGCGGGCGGGCGACGTGGGGTCCTTTCAAAAGAATTTCTCTCTCGCACTCAACACAACCGAACAGAGATTTTGTCAAGGCCGGCAAAAAATAAATTTCGACTTTTTTTTTCTGGGCCGGGGCCCCACCAACCCCCCCTCTAGCGTGAGACCGGCCTAGCGCAATGCCACAAATTTCGAGGGCGGCGAGGAATTTTTGCCCTTTTTCCCGCCTGGCTTGGTGGGCTTATCTTATCGGACCCCTGTCCACCTTGGTTTTTTCTTCCTTTCCCCTCGCTTGCCCTCAGCTGCCGTTGAATTGGACTTCAATGTGTAGGAGAGGGAGGCGCACGGCGGCTATTCAATGAGGTGGTGGCTGGGATTGCCATCGTTTGAATTGGCCAGGTTACCTCCAGATACTCGTTTGCTTCATTGGTGCTGTAACTGCCCGGCAACGGTCAAATGTCTGTACCCAGGCAGGTCGCGAGAGAGTCTCTCCTCTATCAGGACCTTACATCAGTGACTTCCGGGTGAGTCTCCGTCTGATACCGTGACAATCCGACTACCTACGAGTCGTCCTCTCATTTTGCCATCATCCCTCTCTTGCCGCTGCCCAACTCTCGGCCCCGACATGGCTTTTCTCACCGCCTGACTCGGCTTGAGCAAGCAACCCAGGTGCCTGGCAGTGGACTTCCGGCCTCCTGTGGCAACACAACAGGAGAGCCCTCCCTCCCGGCGGCAAACCGGTCTCAACTCCTATTTTGTCCCGAGTCTGCAACCTGAAGCCCGTCATGCGCATGTCGGGCATCCCGACAGTCGGACCTCGCCCGCAGCGACCCCTCTCTCTTGCTGCCCGGCCCTGTGTGATGTGCCTATGTCCTACGTATCCGTCTGCACGTGGCAGCCATAGTAGACTTAGGTAACATGGAATCTCTCGTTCCCCTCAGGCGTCTTCTAAAGGGTCCTGCCATACTTGTCAATATCCGCTAAACGATTGGCTCTCCTGCGTTGCCCTCGCTGTTCAGACGAACGTTCAGCGCTCCCCGACTCCCCTCACGACATTCCGTTGACGTTGGCTGAAAGTGGGCTTCGAGAACCATTTGATGCGCATTGATAGGTTAATCTGACCACGGGAATCTCAAATCTGTGCGGCCCTTGTGCTTGAGAGGGGAACTGGTGGATTCGCAAGCGCTTGGACGAGGTTTGCCGATAGTTGTCTAGGGAACACAGCCCAACCCTGAAGCCCTTATCCCCCACCATCACGCCCACAACTTCGCTTACCGCTCCACAACATAATTGACTTGTGGCTAGTTTCCTGGCACCCGACGATACAGTCGATCATCAGCGCCGATGGTTTAGTGGTAAAATTCTCCGTTGCCATACAGCAGCGTCGGGGAGCCGGGGGTTCGATTCCCCCTCGGCGCAACTTTTGCTTTTGCTCCCTCACTAAAGCTCACCGGAGTTGTACAGATGTCGATGATGGATGACCTCAAGCAGTTCAGGTGGTTTTGTTTTTTACGTCTCACTTGAAACAGCAGTGGCCAAGACTGCAGGCCTTATTATAATAAGAACTAATGGCCAGGCTGGATGTAAAATCTTTTAGAGCGTCAAGTAACGTGTATCCCACTGCTGTCTATCACAGTTGAGATGTACTAAACGTGCTACGGCAGGCAATGCGAACGATTGAGACGGGTGGCATGTTCGATGCATGGGAATAAATGAATGAATGAAGTCTAAACCAGCTTGCTCCTAGTAAGCAACCCCAAACGCCATCAATCTGACAAACCGTAAAAATCAAATTGTCGCCGTTGTTGTTTCCCTTTCTGGTATCCCAAACTGCCGCCATAGAGCTGTCAATTGTTGAGAAGTAATCAAGTCGTATTTCTGCCAAACCCGTGCAACGAATTTATGAATCACAAATAGTATCCCCAAAAGCCATAAAGCTGCTAGAATGCGCATCACTAACTCATCGAGGAAACGCCGGAAAGCAAGAGGGCCTGCGCGGAGACGTTTAGCAAGGGATGTTTTGGGTTGCAGAGTCATGGAGTACTCCATTAGAGACCATGTGAATACCTCGTCGTCGGCGTCCGGATCCATCAGCCCGAGATAGTAGACCACACGAGTATCCGCAAGCGTAGTGATGGTATGGCCAACCGCCTCTCCGTCGCACTCGACTGACTTGATAATGTCCAGACGAGGGACGACGCATATCATTACCCTTGCAATCCTAGCTGGCGGTGCGTCTTGGGTATCTGATCCCGTGGTTGAGGGAACATTTCCGCAGGCCGCAAGAGCGCGTTGGAGCCCTGCTGGACACAGTTCGATTTGGTCAGGACAGTACTGGTCGCCTGGGTGAAGCCATGTGAACTCGAGCACGGAAGAAGCACGCTGCTTGTGCACGGCGAACCAACAGGCATATGCCAGACAGTTGTGTATCTCTTGGTAGATCGATTTGATGTCGGGCATGTCCTGGTCGGGTGGCCATGTTCGTCTGACCCAGTTCAGTACTGGAAAGATGAGCGTCAAAAGCCTCATGGCCACTTTGTCAACACTCGGCCAAAAACATTGCGGCATGCCGTGAGAGTGGCCGAGCATCATCTCCACAAGTGTTGATCTGAGCCTTGAGCGTCGGATGCCTACAGGTGACTTCATCAGCGATTCTGTTCAGTTCAATAGTGCGCAAACTTGGCTCACCTCCATCGTGACAATAGTCAGAGTCCTGGGCATGAAGCTGCTCGGACTGTTTCTTGGTCGCCCCGAAAAGAAGCTCCGAGAACACCTGCTCTTCAAGGACTAGCATGATGACTGCCCGCATCACGCAGAACCGTTTAGCCTTGCTTGTCATGAGGTCCTCCCACGGAGTTGGGTCCATTGGGTCTGGCCGGGCGACCATGCCGACGATACGCTCAAGATGGAACTTTTCGCCATGATGTTTGCGGGTTGTAGCCCAGACGGAACCATCTGGAGGAAGATCTCCGCATCGAAAGAGATTTTTGACTAATTGCTTGATATTGGACGCAACAGAAGCATAGTGTTCCGTGAAAAATTGGTTGTCTAGTCTCTGTGATGGGGTGATCCATTGCAAGTCGAGGCGTCCGGGCTCAAAGGCGCGCAGGTCGTCCAGGTTTAAATTCTGCCTCCGAGGCAAAGAAACCAGGGGCGGTATATGCTGGCCACTATTGTTCTTTGGTGGTTTGGAAGCATTCTTGCTTCCTTGTGAGTATGAGGAAGACATGGCACAAGCGTAACTAGTGAGTTCTGACGTATAACTCGAAAAGATTTTGACAGCAAAACTGACGGGCTGTTAGACTTGAGTGTAGATGTTGATCGTGATACTGATTTGCATATTCGCTTTGGGCGCTAGCACGAACTTAAGAAGGATAGGCAATAATTCCAGCAACTCAGTCTTATTCATTGTTTCCGATCTCCTCAATGACGGGCTTCATCACGGGAGCAATGTTCTTTCTTGTACAGTCCTCTTTGAATGCACAAAAGGCAGATGTCATCTTTGTGCCCACCTTGAAGACAATTCTCCTCGCCATATCGACCGCGTTTGAATGGGAAGCACGATGATCTCTTGGTCAAGTAGCAAGAACCCGCCGAAAAACGGCCAAAGAAATATCATCAACAAAGACGGCCATGTTTCTCGCCGCCCTGCATTATTCAGCCACAGAACACGAACGGAAGCGGAAGAAGAAAAAAGTTTGCCCTGATTTATTCTTTTCAGGGCAGTAGGGGTGGCCTCTCAATATCATTCGACGAACTACGTCCTTGCCCGAGATGGCAACATGAGTCGATGTTGACCTGGGGCAAATCCCCTGAGGCTTGTTTCGACGGGAGTACCCTTCGTGTTTCAGCGGTTGTCTCCGTCGGCTTCTCCACGCAATAGGCGATTATCTGCGGGAGGTAGCAGGAGAAAGTCTCTAGCCAGGCTCAAAAATCAGGAATAACCAATTGAAGCCAAGGTGTATTGCAAGTAAAAGCTGAAAGTGCGGATTGACTCAGGTCGAGCAAAGTGCATGGATGGATCACCTAGGTTACTTTAGAGCCAGGGAAAAGCTTCTGGAAAAGTTCGGTGCAGCCCGAAGCCAAGAAAGACGACGCTCGCACCCCGAAGACGAAAAATAAATCTCGAAACAGGGGTGCGTCCTTGAGCGTAGGAAGGGGCAGGAGAAGGGGCTGACAATGAGTCGGTTCCAGGTTCTGGCAAAGTCGCCGTTGAGAAGGTTGCAAGGGGCATGTAGCTGGCAAACAAAACAACAAGACAAGATACCTGACTGTGCTCCCTCTCTGAATGCTGATTGTTATTTTCTGTACGACCTGAGTAATGGTAATTTTGCATTGGTGGCATGCGTTGGCCAAGGAGAGGCGAGCGTTGAGCACTGCAGGGCTTAAGCCAGACAAACAGAGACGGATTGGATGGCATCAAACTTTGAATTCCAAGTCTCTCCTGGGCAGCACCGCCCTGACAGACGTGACGGCCTGGAAGACGGCCCAAGGTCTGGTCCCAGTCAAGACCAGGTTTACGGAAGTTTAAGCAGCCCAGTGGATGCATCTTGCTCCAATGGCCTCGCCTGTCGGATGACAACCTTGCCCGCTAAGAAACTGTGTCGTGTGGTGAGTGGTGACTGGCGAGGAGGTCCATTGCGCATCGCCCTAACAACCCACCGACTGTGTGAGCGAAGCCTTTGGCGAGCTGTGGGCTACGGTGCTGGCAGGTGGGCGGGACCTGGGTATGTAGGTAGGTAAGGTAGGTAGGTGAGGTACTTGGGCACCTTGCCTGGCCGTGGGAAACCGCTTCACTCCGACGTACGGCAGGCAGGGCAGGCAGTGCTCTGTCCGAATAGGTATCAGAGGTCTAAACCCCACTTTTTATTCTTCCATTCGGTTGGCCCGCCCGCTTGGGCATTTTTTTGCGACTGAAAGCACCACACTGCTCGAACCGTGACTGCTGAGCGCAATCCTCTGCAAAACCTCATCGCAACTTCCTCGTCCACGAGAACGTCACCTTCCCTTTCTCACCTTAATCACTCACCGAGCCTGCCGATATCCGCTGACGTGCCTGGCGCAACGTCGGAACCCCCGCATACTTGGAAGTAGTCAACTGTGATCCCCCACGGTACCTTCCCAACAGCGAGCAAACCGTCCTCACGAGCGGAACCCTCCCACTTTCCTACTCGAGTCGAAATACCCTCGTCGACCTCGCCCCTCTCCTCTCGCGTCGTCAACCTCCGTCGACATCTTCGCACACATACTCGCCCGTCCGAGTGATACCCAGTTGTCACAACCTCAAAAACATCAACACATCTTCACAATGGCGACCTCCGTGCAAACGCCCACAAACCCCGACCAACAGGTCGACCTCTCGACCATCCCCATCTCCCCCGAGGGCGCCGAGAAGAGCACCGAGACCAAGGAGAACGATACCGATAAGGACATCACTGTCTTCCACGACAAGGACAACTTCAACGTTAAGCACCCACTTCAGAACAAATGGACTCTCTGGTTCACCAAGCCCCCCAGTGGCAAGGTTCGTACCTTCTCGTTGCAAATGTCGACAAGTTTCACCGCCTAACTTTGGAAATAGGGTGACAACTGGAATGACCTCCTGAAGGAAGTTATCACCTTTAACTCAGTGGAAGAATTCTGGGGTGTCTATGTACGTGCAATCTGCTTCCCTATCCCTCACGACCCCGCCCCCCACTGACAACGTAATGACAGAACAACATCGCTCCCGTCTCCGAGCTGGCCCTCAAGTCCGACTACCACCTTTTCAAGGCTGGTGTCCGCCCTGAGTGGGAGGACGCTCAGAACAAGCACGGTGGCAAGTGGTCTTACCAGTTCAAGGAGAAGCGTGCTGTTCCTATCGATGACCTCTGGCTGCACGTGATGCTGGCTGCCATTGGCGAGACTCTGGAGGGTGAGGACGACGGCGAAGTCATGGGTGTCGTTGTCAACGTGCGCAAGGCTTTCTTCCGTATCGGTGTCTGGACTCGTACTATTGGCAAGAGCATTCCTGGCCGTGGTGACGGAGATGTGGCTGGCGGTAAGGGACGTTCCCAGGATAAGGGCCGTGAGATCCTCCTGAACATCGGCCGCCGTTTCAAGGAGATTCTGAACCTGCCCCCCGGCGAGAGCGTTGAGTTCTCCGGCCACACGGACAGCGCACACAGCGGAAGCAGCCGTGCCAAGGCCAAGCACACTGTCTAGACGGACACGAATTCGAACAACACGACACACGACTTTACCCTGCATTTTACCGGACTTGTTGGTTTCTTCCTCCTTCGAGAAGAGGCCAAATGCGTCTACATGATATCACTCCTCGCATTTCTTAAGCCAACCTTTTGTGTCTGATGCTGGTGGGGAACACCAGGTATCGGGCGTTGCTATGCATCAATGATAACGCATTTCAGGGACGGAAAAGGTTTTCTTATGATAGTCTTGGGAGCCCCGATGAAGGCGTTGCTGAGAAAACAAAAATGGCTTTACTTCTAGACGGCCACGATCGATAGTACATAGGCGGACGCGAATCGGAATAGATACCTAGGTTTTAGGCCAGTCGCCATGTCCCCTTTGTGAGGCGCTTAGACTTGCGGACATTGCCTCGGACGTCCTACTTCCTTTCACCATGAGTGACAGCATGCAAGTTGTACTAGCTGAGAGGGAACATAATCGATGACGAGATCGGCAGAATCACCGGACCATTCAACATGAGCCCCGTTGGAACAATTCGTCCCAGATTGTTCGGACGATCGTGTGAGGGTGACATGTCTTCTTTTCTCTATCTCAAATCTAAGGCTCCCCTACTCGAACAAGTGTGTACCTATCTACGGATGTATGCACAGAGCAAATATTATTACATTTCATCACCGCTGAACTGATCTTCAAACACAGCCTGGACCAGTTGTTTCTTGTTAATTTTGCCCATGGCGTTTCGCGGGATGTGGTCGACGACCTTGAGGACCTGCGGGATCTTGTAGTTGACAAGCCGATCTCGGAGGGCCCTGCGCATGGCCATGGGCGACCAATGCGGCACGACGTCCTTGTTGAGGATGACGACGGCGCCGACCTTGCTGCCCCACTTGCCCGAGGGGACGGCGACAACGGCGGCCTCGGCTACCTCGGGGAGGGACAGCAGCTCGCGCTCGACCTCGAGGGCGCTGACCTTTTCACCGCCCGTCTTGATGATGTCGGCGCTCTTGCGGCCCTGGATGAAGTACATGTCGCCCTTGGCCCACGAGGCCTGCGCAGCGTTGAGCCCGGCGCCGTCGACGCGGCGGCGCACCGCCACGTCGCCCGTCTTGAACCATTTGCCGCGGCCGTCCTCGCCCTCGAGGAACTCCTTTGCGGTGGCCTCGGGGTTGCGCCAGTACTCTCTGAAGATTGTGGGGCCGCGGAGCTGGATCTCGCCGGAGCGCTCGCGGCCGGTGGCGGGGTCGACGTCCTCGCCCGGGGGGATGACGGCGCCGGTGTCCATGTCGACGAGGCGGGCCTCGACGCCGGGCAGGGGCCAGCCGACGCTGCCGTCGACGCGGTCGGCGAAGTCGAGGCCGCAGCTGAGGGCCATGCCGACCTCGGTCATGCCGTAGCGCTCGAGGAGGACGTTGCCCTTGCTGAGGGTCTTCCAGGCCTCCTTGATCGGGGTCGGCAGGGCGGCGGAGCCGGAGATGGCGAGGCGCATGTGTTTCGGGGAGACGGCCTCGCGGGTGGGCTCTTCGGGGTCGAGGGGGAGGGCCTTGTGGGTGGCGAGGAGGCGGGAGTAGACTGTTGGCACGACGGTGAAGAAGGTGATTTTCTCCTTGGGGGGTGGTGCGTGGGTTCCGTTGACGCCGTTTGTGCCATTGGTCCCGTTTGTGCCGTTTGAGGTTATGAAGGGCGCGGCGAGGCGCTTCCAGACGGCGTCGGCGTTGAAGGGGAACATGAACTCGATCGTGGAGCCGGCGAGGAGGGGCGTGAGGACGGCGTTGACGGTGCCGTGGATGTGGTGGAGGGGCAAGACGTGCAGGAGGTGGTCTGCCGGGGTATAGTTCCACGCCTCGATGAGGGACTCGGACTGCGCCGTCAGGACGGACTGCGGGAGCAAGACGCCTTTCTAGGTGGGGATATTAGCTTGCTGTTCAATATCCAAAATTGAAACCCAATGGCTCTTCCTGCGTACCGGTCTGTTCGTAGTTCCCGAGGTGTAGAGCATCATGCCCGCACCGCCGGCGTCGGGGCTGTCCAGCTCAACCTGCTCGTGCGGGGCACCACCCTGGTGTTTCTCGAGTTCGAGCTGCGCGGGCTTCGAGACGAGCTCTGTCGCGAGGACCTCCTTCGCCTTGGCGGCGAACTTGGCCGAGGACACCAGGAGCGAGGCTTCGCTCTGGTTGAGGATGTATTGGAGCTCGGCCGCGGGGAAGGCCGGCGAGAGGGGGACGGCGATGGATCGGGCTGCGAAGGCGGCGAGAAGGGTTACTGCGGAGAAACGCATAGAGTGTCAGGAGCAATGTTCGTATTAATAGCCTATGTGACAGGAGGGTTTGGCAGTTATTGCGATCTCTTGGCTTACCTACATAGTCGTAGCTGTTCTCCACCAGGAACGCGATGCGCTCGCCGTTAAGGTCCGGCTTGCCGGACGACTCAAGCAGCTGGTTCCGCGCGCGGCGCACATCGCCGAGCAGCTCGCCATACTTGAAGCGGCGGCCGGAGAGGGAGTGGACGACGGCGGTGGACTCGGGGTCGTGGCGGGAGATGGCGTCGAAGAGGGGCAGCCTCGGGAGGGATGTCGTGGAAGCCATTCTGAGGGATTGCGAGGCGCGCGCAGCGGCAGCGAAGAATCGGGATGGTTTGAGACGCGGGGGAAGGTTGTTGTAGGTTGCGGACGGTACTCCGGCGGCGATGACGGCGGCGGCGGCTGAGAACGGTGTTGTTGGCGATGCTCGGGAGCAGCAGCAGCAGCAACCGGGCCGTCGTGCTACATTCCGCAAACCGGAGGCCAACATGGGTGGGGGAAAGGGGAGGGGGATCAAGATTGATATGCGTCCGTTATCAATTGCGTTATGATTAAGGGATCGGAGGCCGGAGTGGATATTGGGGGGGACGGACCCCGTCGATGTGGTAGGCAAGGCAAGGTAGTGTTGCTCTCGGGAGTCGGGTTAGGTAGGTGAGAGTGCAGTGCAGTGCAGTGCAGTGCAGTCTGCAGCGTCGTGGTGTATGAGGTGCGGTCGGATTCTTTTTTTTTTTTTTTTTTTTTTTTTTTTTTTTTGGCACTGCCTGTGCTGGTACTGGTAGCAGAGTGGTGGTGGGTGGTCTGCGGCGGCGCTGTCAGGTCCCGGATCGGACTTCTCCCTGCAGGACCGCCGGCTGGATCTGCCGAAGACCGGACGGAAAACTGTGGCTTGCTTAGCGGGGCGTCGAGAAGCTTGGAGCACTTTGAGGTGGTGTGGTTGGTCTGTGATGCGGTGGAACGGTTCTCTGAAGGACAGTGGGAGTCGGGGGTGTGCGTGCGCCGCGGGTACAGTGTGGTGTCCGGCGCAGGTGGTCCACGGAGGCCGTGATGGCGGCTGCTGTGGCTTCCATGTGGTGAAGGACGGTGGGTGGAGATGTCCACCATTCCAGGTTCATCCAATGTCGTGGGACGCGGGCAGGGTATGAATGAAGATGGGATAATCAGATGTTCCAGTCCAGTCTCTACACCAGCACGGCGGGCAGCAAACACCATCGTCACATTGTCACATCCATGGAAATCATCAACACTACTACATCACCGCAGCACGCCGAGCGTTGAGAAACGTTAGTGGGGACAGTTTGAGGCGGCGGACCTTTGGGATGAGGTGCCTATCCGTCCCTCCATCGCGTAGCGTCCCATAGGGTTCCATTCTGTAGCTCAAGAGGGATGAGACGGACAGAAATGGGGGTGAAGTTGAGAAGAAGATGAAGGATGAGACAAGACGTGTGCCTCTGTGCGCATGTCGGCTACGTATCCGTACATCTCGATGCTTCCCATCTCTCCTGTCGACTCACCTTCCTCACCGTCGGTTCTTCGGCTCGCTATGCTCATGTGAGGCCGTTGCTGCTGCTTTCTCATGCTTGATGCTTGCTACATCCTGCTTGCTGCGCTTCTTCTGCTTCTGCCGCTGCAAAACGGCGCCGCAATCACACGTCACCACCGCACTTTCACTCCTGGACTCTTGGAGTTCCATGCAAGGCCCACGTCGTCCTATTTAGAAGCTCACTTGTTCTCCGCCCTCGCGCATTGGCGACATTGTGAATCAACAACAGATAGAAAGTCTGGGACGGCCGACGGGGGCGTTTGGGCCTTGCTTTGGGTGCTTGGGGGATGGGAAGGGAAAAGCAGATATCTGGACACGCCTTTTTTTGTGATCAGGTGCCAATGATGCCTTGCGCTAAAGCGGAGCTGTGCTGTGGTGCCCGCAAGGCCTCGTGCTCGCAGATGTCAGAGGAAGGGATGCGCGGTGACGGTGACGGAGACGAGGGGACGGTGACGGGGGTTGGGAAACACGCGGTGAGCGTTTCTCTACGTGCGTCCTCTGCCGCCAGCAAGTGAGTGACTCCTCTGAGCTCTCTCCCAGAGGACACTAGCCTCTCCCACTCCGCGCGGGCGGTATGCAGCCCATGCTGTGGACGGTCAACAAATGTTCGAGGTGGTCACCGCGTTGGACCCCCCGGTTCGTTTCTGTCCAACGTCTTCCAATGGCTTTCTAGCTTTCTTCCAGCCCGGCCCACCCTGCGCACTAAAATCGTAAATGTGACTCCTCATCACCCCTTTACCGTCCATTGGGATGTGACGGGACCGGCATGGGGAGGACACACCACGGGTTTTGACAGGGGGGCAAATGGTCCGTGGAAAGAAGCAAAGAAGAAGGGCGGTGGGCATAACAGCGAACCAGAATCCAACGCAAAAGCAAAGCTAACCACCTCACCTCACACTCACACGAGGAAGGCCTGGCGCCAGGCCCGGGGTGTGTACTCTGGTAGGCAAGAAGCTGAACCCGAAGGTGTCAGCCAAGCGGCGGGAACACGAGGAGAAGGGGGCGGAAAAAAAGTAAAAGAAAGAAGGTGAACCATGGAAGGGCACCGCTTGGAGGGGCGATGGGCACATCTGGCACCATGGACCTGGTTGCAAAGAACAGCCCAACCCAACCCGTGGGCCCGGCCAGCGAAGCCGTAGAGAACCTGGAAACGCAACGCTCATCAGTGTGGATGGGTGATGGAGAGAGTCTGAGGTGAAGTTTTCTGTACAACAAACGCCCCCCGCGCCCTCCCACTCCCACCCGACTCTCCTCCCCGGCCGCCGCTCCCTTGTCTTCCCTGGGCTCTGGAAAGACTGGAGGTGAGTTCCCTGGAGTGGGGTCCGCCGGTTACCAACCGGAAGGACAGAGGCACGCTTCCCGGCCCGCTGATTGGCCGGCATCCCGGTGCCATGTTGCCTGCCAAGGCCATCCCGCATGCCGCTCTTTTCTCACCGACACACCGAAACTTCTTCTGGACCCCTCACCCCCCGTCCCGGGGTGTTTGACGAAAATCTGCTGCCGCACCTCTATAATTTTTTTCTCCTCCCATACACGCACACGCACGCACACAACAACAACCTTGCAACCGTACCTGAAGCCTTACCGCACATTCGGTCTACGCTACACACTCCACGTCCATCCTCTCTGTCGCCTCTTGCTCCCCGTGCCCGTACCAGTCCACACCGCGCCCTCCGTACCTAAACCGAAAAAAGCTGTTGGGCTAGCAAATCCCTATCCAGTACACGCGCGCAACTTTGCTTATTCCCTGTCCTTGTCTTGTCTGTTCCTGGCCCTGCTTGCCTGCTCGATTGCTTGCTTGCTTGCTTGCCGTGACCTTGACCTCCGCCGCCGTGTCTCCATCCACTCTTTCACCACACGCTCTCTCTCCAAGGTACGCCAGGACACCTTGCTCACCTCCTTTTTGCGACACACGCCTTCATACTACTTCAAGTCCCTCCCTCTTCTCTCCTTCTTTTCTCCTTTCCCCTCTCTTCTTATTCCCCATGAACACATTCCGCCCCTTCGTCGGTAGGATTGGGAGTTTGACTGGAGGATTCACTACAACACCAACAACACTACACATACCAAAGACCTACACTCAAATACCGATACCAATGTTGCGCAGATACGCCCTCGGTTTCTCGGCTAACGCCAGACCGCCAAACATGTCGTCCACCACTCCCATCGAGGACACAATTCGCGCCAAGGTACGAATGTTTCCCCCTCCAAGTCGACGAGACGAAAATGTTTGCTGACATGCTCCAAAAGGTCACCGCCGCGCTCTCTCCCTCCACCCTCGAAATCTACAACGATTCCCACCTTCACAGCCATCACAAGGCCATGCAAGGCCAAACCTCCAAGGAGACACACTTCAGGTCAGCATCCCCCGCGAGGCGTATATCAATGAGCTTCCTTTTACTTACACCAATGGCCTCACAGACTGGTCATCGTTTCCGACGCCTTCGGCACCAAGATGCAATCCGCCCGCCACCGCATGATCTACGCCCTGCTCCGCGAGGAGATGTCCCGCGAGGGCGGCATCCACGCCCTCCAGCTCAAGACCCTGACGCCCGAAGAGGAGGAGAAGCAGAGAGAGGCAAAGGCGGCCAAGGCCGCCGCCAAGCAGGCCGAGGCTGAGGCCCAGTCGTCCGACGACTCTACTTGAACAAAGAGGGAAAAACAACGACGACGAAGATGAGATGACTTTTTTTTTTTTAAACCAAACCACGGCAACGAACCAAAACGAATACCAAATATCGATATGAGAGAAACGAACGACCATACCAGTTGGGAGAAGACGAATGAATGGGCAAAACCAATGGGAAAAATTTCACACCACCGGGCATTTTTTTTTGGTGTAAACTGTAAAACGGAGTCATGCTTGCTTGCTGCGACGAAATCACACAACTTTTTTACGAACGAATCGGATAAACGCCAATTTGTAACGGGATTATCGACTTTGGCAAATGTTTTCTACAAGGGGCATTTAGATACCTTCAAGACTCTTCAGAGAGCCGGTCGCGCGAAAAGCACCACTAGATCCAGTCTAGACAGATTGATTGCCTGAGCAATTCAGAGTTGACTTTTGCTTTCAGAGTACCATAACCGAGTCCGTACCATTATAGTCTAATACAACTCTACAAATATCACAAGCTTGGGGTATCATACATGTGTAACACTGAAGACATTCTCCTCTTGCTCATCCCGCGTGAAGCACCAAACAACTTCCTCCCAAGTAACATGGACAGAATCAAATCACACCTAACGTCACCGTCATGTGAATCGTCGGGCATCAGACAAGCTGCGTGTTCCTGGAACACCCTCCGCAGACAGCTTAAGCATCCCCGCCTTTAGGCGCAGGAGTGGATCCAGGAAGACGTCCCTGCTTGAATAGCTTCGCGATCTTTCTTCTGTAGGCCTCCTGTTTTTCCTTCTCCGTTTTCTTCGGCTTCTTGACTCGTGCGTCTTGGGTAGAAGCGGAGAGGGTACTCCGTGCCGGGCTGCTAACCGCAGGACGCGAAGGAGGGCCGAAATCGAATGAAGCGGGTAGAGTTCGACGCACGGCAGTCTTCTCCGCTCCCGATGTCACTTTGTTTCCAGGAAAGGCGGCCGCGGTCTTCGGTGCTGGTGGTGGCGTCTCTGCAACGGTTCCAGTCCGCCGTCTCTCTGACAAGGTCCCATTCGCTTGGTCGATGGCGGGGACCTTCTGTGGAGTAGACCGATGAAGAGGGGAAGTACGATGGACCGTTGGGCTCTCATGCTTGATAATCTTCTCGGGACCGGCCGCTTGGACTGATGTAGGGCGAGATCGCGGGTGGCTCGAAACGAAAACCAGATCATCATTATCTGAAGTAGGTGACTTTTGACGTCGCAGCGTTGGTGTGATTGGAGAGACACGACGCGGAGGTTCCTCTGCTGCCATTCGTTGTTTGCCTTTGTCTTGTCGGCTGGGGTCCAGTTTCGGTTCGGGTAGAGAGGCTTCATCGCTGGTCTGCTCTCCAATTATGGGAGCCTGAACGACCTCTGATGCAGCTTGCACCTCCCTAGGCGAACGCACACCTTCAGCAGGCGAGCGGGGGACGGTAGTGCCAGAGGCGCTGGGTGGTTGCTTCGTGTCATCCTTCCGCATACTGGCTACTGGCAACGTCGGTGAAGCGTGCTTTCTCGGCATCGAGACATTCGCGGCCGGCCTCTGCGGCGTTTCAAGAACAATCGGCGAAGACGAAATTCCATCCAAGAGCCATTTCTTGGCTTCTCCGACCTCTTCGGAGTAGATTTCGAAGATTCGATCCAGACTCTCGGCCGTTACCACTTCCTTCTGATAGACGGGCCGATCAACATTGGCCACGTACCATCTTATGGCTGACATTGGCTTTGCAATAGAGGACGACTTATCTACTTCATCCATATATGAAGTGTAATCGTCCACGAATGCCCGGATGAAGTCATCGTACAGCCATTTGGGAAGCTGATGCTTGCGCTGAAGTCCCTTGACCACAATGCACGCCCTGACAAAATCGGCAACACTCCCTGTGAAAGACGGGTATGCGTTCTGGAAAGCCTTTGCGGGTTGCTGCAAGAAGCATTCCAAGGTTTCCTCTCTAGGAGCATGCAATGGCAGCAACATGTTGCCTGAAATCGCTGAGTCGTTTTCTGCGTTCGCCACAGCCGCTTCGTCTCTGACGGGAGCTACGACTGCAGAAGGCTCGACAGTTGGTTGGCGTTGTAGCGCAGTGGGGTTGGCGGTTTGCGCAGCTCTTCTCTCTCTTGCCAGTCGTGAAGCCTTCGCCAAAGGCTCAAGAGCTTCGTGATTCAGATCTTCAGGAAGGGAGAGCTTTCCATTGGTTTGCCTCGAGATTGTGCGGTAAAGACAGCCGTCGGGTTCAGCCCATAGACTCAAAAGATCAACTCCTCCATCAATGGCTAGCTTGGTGATATTCTGCAAGGTCTTGAGACTGCTGAAGGAAAGAGTCGATCGATACTCCTGCAAAAGCGGCGGAAGCCAGTCGGACTCCGCCCAATTGTCATTCAACCACTGGATGAGTTCCCGTTTGTCATCTGCCTTCTTCCAACGTACGGGATCGTTCATACTCACGCGTAGCACTGGCTTTTTCATGCCAATAGTCTCCTCTTCAGCATCTTCTATGATCATGGGATCCCGTTCCTCTGCAATTGTTGCCCTCTGCTCGTCTGTAATTGTGGCCTCCGGGAGACGTGTGTCTGACTTCGAACCCGAAGGTTCTTCTTGTGAAGCCAAGATATTCTCAGCTCCTGGAACGCGGGCGAGGGTTCTGGGAGCACCCGGGGTATCGTGAACAACTTGGGGCGCTTGAGCGGACTGGTGGGAGTCGGCCGCGTATGTCGAGGCGATGCAGGGGCCTGATGATACCGGTACACGATTCTCTCGGGGCTGAGAAAGAGGAATCGTAGGCAACTCATCTGGCGTTGCTTCGAGTGGGCGATCAGCAGTGGATGCCCCAGGGGAGGAATCGAAGGTGATAAGTTTCATGTTTCGCCTCTCCTTAGGAGTCGATGATTTGAAAGTCATTCGCCCGTCATTATAACTTGATGGAATCATGCTTCCTTGTCCGCACGGGGGGCTGGTGGCAGCTTCAGACCTCGTCAAAAGGTGGGCTGCGATTCGATTGATGGGCGGCGTTGCTTGGAAAAGTGCGTTCGGAATGGCTGTCTCCAGTTCGTCTTCGAAACCGCCGCTGCTGGATGGGAATTCCTCAACACGGCGGCGCTTCAAAGTTGGCTGAGGAAAGTTGGCCGGTGGATCGAAGCGTTTGGGGGCAGGTATGCTTGGTGATGAAAACTGAGGAGGACTGCTTGGGAGGTTTGCCGTTGCTGCTGTGGCAGGAAGCTGACTTTCGATTCCGATTTGAGACTTGATGGAAAGGGTCGGAGATGCAGGTTGGTTGGCCGAATGTCGAGGGCGCTCTGGAGATGAAGGCCAGGAGACCGGGGTTCCTGGAGGAGAGGAAGAAGATGAAGAAGACTGCCCATGGTCAGAGAAGTTGTGAACAACAGCTGGTCTTGCGTTTCCCGTCGGGGAAGGCACACTCGAGACAGGCGCTCTTGGCTTCTGTGCCGGGGGTGGAAGGGTACGGGCAGCGTAGAATTCTTTGAGGCTTTCAAGGACCCCGGCAGGGAGGTTAGGTGGTCCATTGTGAGATGTGAACCAGGAGTCAGGTCTGTCAAGGAGCTTTTGCTGGTCCTTGGGCACCTTTGCAAGGTTCCGGCTGATGGTGTTACCTTCACTCAGAAGTGCTTTGAAGGACTGAGGCGCGGAAGAGCCCGGACTGCCTCCCAGACCAGTCATTGTGACAATGGGTGTGATCTATGTTGGTGGGAGGAAAAAACTGTGCCGATTGGCATCTGTGCTGCAAGTGTAGATCGCCTCACTTTGGCGCAAGTGCCTGGGTTGATGCTGCTAAGGGTGTTGGAAATTATCGAGAGGAAGGTCAACAAATGGGAAACTTGTTGACTTCGGGGACCTGAGCTGGAAACGGATGGGTCTGGTCCGAAGTTAAAGTCACCAATCCGAGCCTCAACCTGAGGTGGCCCAGAGAGGTGTCACTTCAAGTCGTTACCCCGTGGACGACGGGACTTGAAGAGCTGGGCGGGTGGGAAGCTTGCTGGAGGTGACGCGCCGGAAACGCGTTTTTTGGTGTCAACCCTTAAAGTCCCATCCCTCCAGCGTGCACCTATCTTAGGTCTCATAGCGACATGCCTGGCACTGCGGGGTCCTGGCTGACAGCCCGCCCGACTTGGGGACGTGGGGCAGCACTGATTAGGGAGGACTTGGTCCGAGCTCTGGTTTCTGGGAAGACACCACGGCATCTGGATCAAAGGTGCGCAATTCCAGAGGCAGAGGCAGAGTACGTACCTTGTATAGGTGGGTCGCAGTGGCCGCTGGGCAAGTGTCGGAACGGGTACCGGGTACATCCACATGCACTGCTACTACCGCTGCAACGGCTCTTGATCCGTCCTGCGAATGCTCCCCAAACATCCCCAAAGCCAAACATTCCAAGGCATCACTCTTGGTAAGCCCGGCTGTACAACGCAGACCTTGTATCTGAGACTTACCGACTGCCAACTGCCCACTGCACCACCAACATCCACCACCAGCTTCGTCATCCCCGTTTGACGATTCCACCAACTTGGCAGCCGCTGGGCCACCCGGGCCTAGACCTTGACGGGATAGTGCTTGCTGGCTCACAGATGGTCCGTCTCTAAAAAGAACCCGGTGCCGACTTGAAGACATTAGCTCCCACTGCAGACTACCTAAGCGTGCTAGGCATACATACCTACCTTAGACGACAGACCACACCCTTTTCTCCTTCATCGCCCTACCTACACAACTACCTAGAGCCTGACCTACACCTTCGCCACGTCGTTTCTCCTCCTCGTCACCTGCGCCCCTCCTTGGACCCTTGATCTCGCCCGAGACCACCGACCCTGTCGAGACGATCCGATACTTACCTTCTCATAAATACCACGAACACGAGAGCCTTCTTCAATCGGCCCCCCACCGCCGAACGCGTCTCTTTCATCCGGCGCATTGCGAATACACACTGTACGACCCGGGCAGGACTTGACGACGAGGAGAAGGACTGGCGTTGGAAGCTTCCCACGACACCGCATTTTCTCTCCGCCGTTATGTCACTCTGAGGTTCGGCTACGCATACACTGCCTCCGATGTCGTAGCGACCCCCACGAATCCCTCATAGCCTAGCTGTTCTATCTCTGCCTCTGCGCAAGATGGCCAGCAACATCAACCCGAAAGCGAACTCTCCCGCGGTCCTCTCGACGCCCCCGGGCTTTAGGAGCCGCCATGACTCCATCAACTCAATATCTACCGCCTCGCAGGCCGATAAAGACCAGTTGGCCCATACTCTCAATCGGATACATACGTCAGCGAGCCAGTCCGACTCTCTGACAACCTTCAACGATTTCGCTCCGCCTCCCGCCTCCCTCCCCGCGACGGAAACCAAGGCGCTGACTGGCGAGCTGGTTCAGAACGGGCTCAGCGGTCTGTATAGTCGCCTGAAAGAGGCCGTCGGTGCCGTTGGAGCAAGGACACAGGATACGGATGATGCCGACAGTTTCGACGCGGCGTCGAAGCATAGCACTAGCACGGTCACCTCGACCAAGACTCCGGCAGCCTCCCTTGCTCGCGTCGAGAGTGCTGTTACGAGCTCTTCTTTCAACTCTAATGACGGGCCCATGACGGCGACCACGTCTTCGGGAGTAAATACCGCCATGTCGGATAGCCAGTCTCAGCCCCCTCAGTCCTCCAAGGCTACCTCCATATCTGCCATGACAGCATCCAAGTCAAGCACCTCGAGCCGACAAAGTATGCCTAGTGTTGCCAAAGCGTCAGCAGTCACGGCTATCAACCCGGAGGTCGCGCCCGCCACGGCGACAAGAAGCCTGCCACTCGCAGAAGACGGTCCTAGTCGGTCATCTGGCAGGCGCAGCATCAGCAAGCCTGATCCTCGACCACTAGTCATAGGCTCCGACAGCTCCCATAAGTTTGACGTTCTCGAGCCCAAGCCAACCGCCGCCATAGATCGAAGCCATGCAAGCTCCCGCCTGGTAGGCGTTGATGGACCTGCTGAAAAGCCTCTGAGCCCTATCAAGGCCAACGCTCCGCCGCTAGCTAAGTTGCAAACGACGGACCCTCGATCACCAGTGTCTTCGGCTGCATCAATGCTTATCGCGCCTAAGCGACCGGCGGTTATTGATCGAATCAGCCGCTCAAGATCGCCTGGGTATGCGCCTTCAAGATCATCGTCTATGGAGCATGTCACCGCGGAGCCAAGCCCAATCAGCACCTCGGCACACGATTCAGTGTATCATGACTCTTTCGCTCACGACTCTCAACCGAAGCATGGAAGGACTGGGGTACTCCGAATTCCTGGGACAACGACTAACGAGGGCGCGCCAGAGCAAGTCAACGCCAGACTCGATCGTATGCGGCGACAAGTGCTGAGCAAGGAATTCTGGATGGCGGACGAAACGTGCAAAGAGTGCTTCATCTGTGGCCAGCCGTTCTCGGCATTCAGGCGGAAACACCATTGCAGAACTTGTGGCTGCATCTTCGACTCCAAGTGCACTTCCATTATTCCGGCCTCAAAGTTTGGAATGACTGGCACTCTGCGAGTATGCAAAACATGTCTGAAAGTCATCAACCAGCGGCTTTACGAAGGAAGCGGCTCTGAAGACTCTGGTGATGACTCGTTTCTGCCGGCTATTTTCCGACAAACCAAGGCGACCCCCAAGGTCACGCAAGCCGAAGCTGAGGTTGAAGAGCCCAGTTTTGCGGACAAGATGGAGGGCTTGAATGACGCCAGATCTGTTCAGACCCCAATGATGGCCATTCCTGCCACCAGACGAATCAACGACTCAAACAGGAACTCTGCCATTCTTGAGATTGATGCGCCGCAACTAAGTCGTCCGAGCTCGTCTCGCTCACTCAGATCTCTGACCTCCGCGAACCGTCCGCAGTCGTCAGGTCACAAGCGCCATCATTCAAAACATCATAATAACTTTCTGGCACGCTTTAAACCAATGCCAGCGCCAGATGTTAACAGCGCTCCCTTCCGCAAAGGCATTACCGATGAAATGACCAAGAAACCAAAGTACCCGGCATTTCACGATGACAATATCATCGACCCAGAATTGGCTGCCTACATGTCAGACGAGTCCAGTGGTGACGAGCAAATGAGCATATTTGCTACAATGTCAAGTGCTGATCTGCAGCCGTCAAGTTACGATCACGAAAAGTCCAGTTTTGGGCCATTTTTGAGCGCGGGCAGGAGACACAGGCTCGGCCGAGGAGAAAAAAGTGTCAGTGGCTTGAGTTTCACGAGTCGAGGAATGGATGACAACGCCGGCTCCGGTAGCCTCATTGGCCATGGTCGGCCAGCAAGGAGACGCAATCTCAGCAATGTGAGCCATCAAATGCGGTCTCCACGTCCGAAATCTGGAATATTCAAAGGACCCTCGGCATCTAACGAAAATGTCTTCACTATCGAGAATCCCGCCATAGAAGCTACTAAGCTGACCAGGAGCGACTCCATGCAAGACGACAAGCAGCCGCAGGTGGAGCTGAACCCGTCGAGCATGCTCCATGTGAAGAAACTCCTACATCAGTTGCTCGAAGATTCAGGAATTCCCAACGTACCCGCTTGGGAAAGGGCTCTAGTTCCGATCTTGCTTCAATGTACAGATGACGTTACGCCCGACATTAGGGCTGGCGACGATATGGACATCCGCCATTACGTCAAACTCAAGAAGATTCCGGGGGGCAAGCCAGGCGACACCAGCTACGTCTCCGGCGTCATCTTCACCAAGAACCTCGCCCTGAAGAGCATGCCTCGCCGCATCATCAACCCACGTATTGTCATCGTATCGTTCCCTATCGAATACCAGAGGCACCAACAGCATTTCATGAGCCTCCAGCCAGTCATCGAACAAGAAAAGGAGTTCTTGCGAATCGTCGTCAATCGCATCATCAATCTGCGCCCTCAGCTACTGCTCTGCGAAAAGTCTGTTTCTGGCGTTGCTTTACAGTATCTTTCTGAGGCTAATATCGCGGTTGTGTACAACGTGAAACCGTCAGTGATTGAAGCCGTATCACGGTGTGCGGAAACAGACATTATTTCTTCGCTCGACATGCTCGCCTTGCAGGTCCAGGTTGGAAGGTCTGGCGGCTTCGAGGTCAAAACCTACGTCAACAAGAGCTATCCGGGCAAGAAGAAAACATACATATTTTTGTCGGGCTGCTCCGAGAAGCTTGGCTGCACCATCGCCCTCCGTGGGGACTCTACTGAAGTCTTGTCAAAGATGAAGAAGATCACGGAGTTCATGGTTTACGTCGTCTACAACTTGAAGCTGGAAACATGCTTGATGCGAGATGAGTATATCCAGCTGCCCGCTGAGATCGATGAAGCATCGTCATTGGCATCATCCCTTCGTCAACCTCCGGAGGATGCTCCGCGATCTCTAAGCGCGTCCGTTGAGAGCGCCAAGCAGGACGCTGCAGTTGTCAGTACGTCGACCCCCGAGCTGCCTTCTCAGACCAGCAACGGTACTTCAATGGTCACCGCCGAAGGCACCGTGTCAACCGAACAGACTGAGGAGCCATCCGTGGAAGAGAGGCCCCCTCTTGTGTCCTTGCACGCATCTCACGTCCCGCCTACGTCCCCCGAATCTCAAGTGCCCGAAGACGTGCCGATGCCAACGTACTACAGCGACATGGTTGCTAGATATGAGACGAAGATTCTTTCTGCTTCACCATTTGTTAAATTTGCACAGCCTTATCTGCTCATGAAAGCTCGCGAGCAAGAACGACGTCTGGTTTACCTGAAACGATTGAGAGATCAGGACGTTATAGAGGAACAGACAGATGCCGAAAAGTCCAAGTCGCAAAAGTTCCAACTGATCAAGCCCGAGATGGTCCATGCGATTGGACAGCAGGCCCCGCGGCAGATCATGGAAGTACTCCACGCCGTCCACGACGCTGAGTATGATAAGGCGCTTTACAACTATCAGACTCAGACAAGACAGTGGGAGAACTATATTCAGGGCAACCTGGATCTCTTCGATCCTTACTCGCATCAGAACATTGTTGTGCTGTACTCGGAAATATGCACAGAGACCAAGATCCCATGCTCGGAACCTGGGTTGATCGCGATCGGATTCTACGACGAGCATGTCGATGACAGCGGAAGCATGGACCCTGACTGCACTTTGGGCCAGTACATTGAAGATCTCTGTCTCAACAAGGATTCAATATGTACAGCAAATGGCTGTGACCGGAAGATGACTGAACATCACCGTACATACGTGCATGATGAGTCACGTGTCACCATCTTCGTTGAGCCAGCGGCTCCCAAACAGCGCCGTTTAGTAGACGGTATATCCATGTGGAGCTACTGCAAGATTTGCAAAAAGGACTCTCCAGAAATGGCCATGTCAGACAGCACCTGGAAATATTCCTTCGGAAAGTATCTTGAGCTTCTCTTTTGGAGTAGGGGGCTGCGACTTCACGATCAGACGGGCTGTGCCCACGACCATCATCGAGATCACATCCGCTACTTTCAGCACCGTGATACGTGGATCAGAATTCACCACGATCCCATTGATCTCCTCGAGATCATTGTACCCAGAGCTCGGATCACATGGAAGGTCGAGAATGACTTGAAGCTCAAGAACGAGATTTTTAATAAAATCGAAGAAAGATGGGTGCGCTTCGTCAACTCCGTCAAACTTCGGATCAAGAGCATTCGCATCGACAGTGTCCTCCCTGAGAAAGCAGATGCTTGTAAGGCAGAAGTCGACAGGCTGGCCAAGAAAGCACAGGAGGACCAGATAGCTTTGATCCGCCGACTTCAGGAGACCTACGTTAACTCCAAGTACTACGAGGTTATTCCCTTCAACGCAATCGTCAGGGAGATGCTGGAAAAAGCTGGCGACTGGGATGCTGCATTCTCCAAATTCGAGATCGATTTCCTTCCTGACAAGGATTTGCGGCAGCTGACAATGATTCAACTCAAAAAGATTTTCACGGACAACGAGTCTCGAGAATCGCTGCCTTCAACTGACGGCACGGCATCGACCGTTGATACTGGAGAGCCCCCCTCACAGACGTTCTCGGATGTTGATGAGAAGGCTTCGACACAACCTACGGATGCGAGTGAACCCAGTGGTGATGGAAACACAGATGCAGCAAAAGCCGAAGAGCAAGGAGCAGAGGAGACGAAGGAGCAAGAACAGGAGTCGCTGGCAGAAAAGCAGCCCGAGATCGATTCAGTCACGACTTCTGCTCCTGCTGCTGTGCCAGAGGTAGGGGAGCAAATGGAGCAGAAGGACAAAGAGATTGCCACTGAGGAGTCTACGTCCGAAGACAGCAAGATTAGCACACCTGCAGAAGTTGTGCTGGAGCGGGTAGAACCTCTCGACCTTGCCACGCCTGGGTCGCCCACCGTCAAACCGCCCTTCTCTATTGCTATAACCGAAGAGAACGAACAAATATCAGGATCTCCCAGCACGGCAGAACCGACCTCTCCCGGGTCCAGGCCCCCGCTCACGACTGTTTCGACTGGAATATCTCTGTCTGAAAAGGTTGAGCAGATTCGTCGTGAGCAACAAGCCATGGGCGCCGGAACGCCATCAACGGGGGAGCCGGTCGAGGCATCGCCGAAACCGAAACCAGAGCGAGTTGTCGCCCGCAGGAACCCGATGCTTAGAACTCTTTCACAACCTGCCTCGACACTGCCAAGATCCCAACCAAGCTTTGCGAAGTCAATAGTGCCGAAGGATGTCAGCGATACCGCAACCGAATCGTCTTTCAAGATAGACAAGAAGCCGTTCGACCGCCTCACATTGGGAATGAAAAGCCATAGGAAAGCTGGTCCCTCTTCGATTCCTCGGCTGATTACCAAGAAGAAGGATTCACATGTGTCGTCACAGGTGTCTAGAATTGCCCGACACTTTGAACAATTGAGCCGCGAATTCGAGAAGGAGAGGCAACGTGAAGATCGTCGCAAACGTCTGGCGAAGGGGACTCAACCTCGTGCGGGATTGCCACGGTCTGCAACTAAGGCCATTGTCGAAGTCTACCACAACATCGACAATGCTGTCCAGGAGCCTGGGCCTTCGGCAACTGATCACAATAACGACATCAAGATTCTTGAGCCTAAGACGGCACCTGTTACTCCGGCACCCAACACGGTCCACACCGAGCCGACACCTGAGCCACCGGCCGAAGAGGCACAACTTGCGCGAGAAGTCGCCCCTCCGTCGGAAGAGCAACACGTGGGTGGCGAAACAGACGATACTGCAACTGTCACGGCCAGTCACGGTGGTTCTGATGACGAAGGGCAGAGTGATACTGAACAGTCAATTCTAGACGACTTGCTGCCCGATGTCAAGGAACTAGCCGACTCCCTGGAGCCAAGCACGGAAATCCCTCTCGAACTGCCAAAACACCAGAAGACCAGTCTCATGAAGATGCTTACGAATTTCTGGGCTGAAAGATCGGCAAGCGGCTGGCCTCAGCTTGATTATCCAGTCAACGCCAGCGATCATATTTTCCTAGACTCCGATGTCATTGTAAGAGAGGACGAACCAAGTTCTGTCATTGCGTTCGCTCTAAGCTCAGATGACTACCGCACTAAATTGGCCGATATTCGTCGACAAGAACGTATCGCAATTCAGAGAGACTACGAGGCTTCTAACATGGATGGCAAGTCATCAGGCATGTCGGACACTGGCGGTGAGTTCGTCATGGAAGAGGGCGAGTTGGAGAAGAGCCTACTCAGGGCCACGGGAACCCATCTCAAATACCAATTCAGGGAAGGGTCCGCAACAATGCTCTGCAAGATCTTCTACGCGGAGCAGTTCGACGCATTGCGTAGAAAGTGTGGTGTTGCGGATCGCATCGTCGAATCCCTCTCTCGTTGCCTGAAGTGGGACTCGAAGGGAGGCAAGACCAAGTCGGTATTTCTCAAGACTCTCGACGATCGCCTCGTGCTGAAGGGGTTGTCTCCCATTGAGACATCTGCCTTCCTCAGATTCGCGCCAGCTTACTTCGGCATTATGGCAGAGGCTCTCTTCCACGATCTACCCTCCGTGATCGCAAAGATGCTGGGATTTTTTCAACTCATTATCAAGAACCCTGTCACAGGTATCGAGATCAAGCTGGATCTGCTGCTCATGGAAAATTTGTTTTACGATCGCGGCCCAACTCGTCTTTTCGATCTGAAAGGCTCCATGCGAAACCGAAAGATTCAGTCTACAGGCGAACAGAACGAAGTCCTTTTGGACGAAAACATGGTAGAATTCATATATGAGTCCCCCTTGTTTGCGCGAGAGCATTCCAAGAAACTCCTAAGAGCATCGGTAAGTTCAAACCCATTTTTGTTGCAAAGCACTGCTAACAGTCCAGGTCTGGAATGACACTCTGTTCCTTGCACGCCAGAACGTTATGGACTATTCGTTGATGATTGCAGTCGACGAGGCTAAGAGAGAGCTAGTCGTCGGCATCATCGATTGCATTCGTACGTATACATGGGACAAGAAACTCGAAAGTTGGATCAAGGACCGCGGGTTCGCGGGTGGTGGCAGAAATCGCCCGACAGTCACCAGTCCGAAGGAGTACAAGTCTCGCTTCCGAGAGGCTATGGCTAGGTACGTCTCTTCTAAATATTGTTGCCATCACATAAACTAACGTATCATATAGGTACATCCTTCAGGCTCCAAACTGCTGGCATCAATTTGGCGCGCCTCAGATGGCCAACACCATGAGGCCGCGTTTTGAATCTGATGTCAAGCTTGAGTGAGTTGGCTGCTTCGATCCCAGCCTTCAACGATCTTTTATAAGAGTCCCGTCATTCGAAAAGTCGCAACGGATTACTGCATTGGAGGCGTTTACTTGAACATGGAAAGCAATAAGGAGAACATGGAGTCCAATGTTAGCATGGGATGGTGTGCTGTAGCAAGGGAGAAGCTGACATGGCGTTGATGATTTACGGCCTTGAAATTCAGATACCCAGTAATGACATCAATGACCCCAAGGTATCTTTACATGAATAGTCTCGGCATGAGGTGGTGCATTTCTTGAATTGACGTGATGTGGAACAAGCCGTGTAATTCTCGGGTGGATGCAGTAGGGTGGTTCTCTTGATTCACAGGCACCATTTAGGGCCGCTGAGCAGCTGCGTAGGCCACTAAACGCTTTCAGCGGCGTCAGCAAGGCACCCTGGCATGTACCAAGCCTAGGTAGGTAGAAAGCTCAAACCCTGTTCAACTCATACAACGTCGATTCATCCCACTTCGTGAGCCTGGTTCTACAAAGTCGCAAACATTTCAAATTTGCTAATCACACAAAAAACGGCACGGCACACCTCTAATGTCAATAGATCTAAACTGGGAGACGCTCACCACGGGCCCCGATGGCGAGGCGCTGGCCCTCCGGATCCGCGACTTCATCCACACAAAGTTCCAGGCGGTTCCACTGCCGCGCTTCATCAAATCCGTAAAGGTACACGACTTTGAATTCGGCGCCATCGCGCCCGAGCTGGAGCTCAAGGACATCACGGACCCTCTGCCGGATTTCTACGAAGAGAACCCAGACATTGAGGACGACGAGGAAGAAGATGAGGACGTCCCCGAGCCGACGCCGCCGACACCGCAGCAGGTGCCCAGCGAGCTGAGGGCGGCTGAGAGGAGGAGGCCGATGGAGGATATCTCGGTGCCGCCGAGACTTAGAACGCATCCGCTGCGCGGCCAGTCTGGCGACTTTCCGAGCCCGTTCTTGGGGGTGTCAACGCCGGGGATTCTGGGCGGGACGTCGAATTTGCATTATTTTCAGTCCCATCTCGGGACGGGGTGGTCCGGCACGCAGACGCCTCTCGCGGCGGTAGCTGGCGCGCATATGGGTAACAGGCTGGACACCTCGGCCGTCGTGTCGCCCGTGAGCTCGCCGCTGCTCAATGGCTACTCGCCGAGCCACAGCCGCCATGCCTCGTTGAGCTCGATATCACCCAGTGACTTCAACCCGGCGGCGTTTGCCCAGCAACAGCAGCTGCAAGACCTGCGGGAGAAGGCGAGCGTATCGACGTTGGCACCCACATCCGCCGGGGCGTCGCGGCCGCCGACAAGGGATACGCACGTTCCTACCGATTCTGCGCCGATTCAGGAGGAAGACGACGAGGAACAGGACGAGAACGCGCCGCGGTTCCGGGAGCCCAGGCCAGAGGATCTGCAGGCCGTCTTCAGGATCCGGTACGCGGGCGACGTGCGGCTGCGGCTGACGGCCGAGATCCTGCTCGACTACCCGATGCCCAGCTTTGTGGGGATTCCCGTGCAGCTGAGCGTGACGGGTCTCACGTTTGACGGGATCGGCGTGATGGCGCATATCCGTAAGAGGGTGCACTTTTGCTTCTTGAACCCCGAGGACGCTGCGACTGCGGTTGGTGTGGACGAGGCGGGGCCCACGGAGCCCGGGAAGAGGTTTGGCGGGCTGTTGCAGGAGATCCAGGTCGAGAGCGAGATTGGGTTGAGGGACGGCGGGAAGCAGAGCCTCAAGAACGTGGGCAAGGTGGAGAGGTTCGTGCTGGAGCAGGTGAGGAGGATATTCGAGAACGAGTTTGTGTATCCCAGCTTCTGGACGTTTTTGGTGTAGACGTCGGCGTTTTTGTTGTTTGTTAGCATGGCATCAAAAGTAAAGTCACTGGGCAGCGCAACGGTTGGAGCTGAAAAGGCACATGCATGATTGCTTTACAATGGTATCTACTTGCAAAGAGAAGAACTATCACCCCTCTCGAAACTCGGAAAACATCATCAAGTGAGAGTGCTCTTGAATCCTTGGTAGGCTTGCTGGATGTCCATTTCCAGCTCACGGGCCTGCTGCTCGCTCAACTCATCTGTGGCCTTCATCTGGTTCAAAGTGATGAGCCACTGTACAATCTTGCCCCTGCTGTCAAAGTCGCGGTCTGTGACCTTGTTGACGGACTGGATGACGTCGGAGAGCAGGGGGTGCAGCTGGTCCTTGGAGAGGAGGCCTAGCTTGACGGCGTCGAGGAAGGTGATGAACTCCTGAGTGGCCTCCAAAATCAAGGCGCCACTGGTATTACCTGCGGCAGCGGGAGCCGGGGCGGCGCTATAGGAGGCGTTTACGGTTGTTGAGGGCATGCCGACGCGGATGCGCTCCGTTGCGCGGGGGACCTCGAGCTGGTAGAATCACATTGTTAGCATTGAGGTCGTGGATAGAGCGGTGCCTTGTTGTTTGAAATGGTACGTACGTCCCATTTCGCCTTGAACTCCTCCAGGTCTCCAAAGGCTTTCGCGACGGTTTCGTCGGCCAAGATGGACTTGTATTGCTTCAGAGACCGCTCGCAGATCTCGGTGTAGTCGGCCTCGGGGATGGCGTCCTTCAGGAATGCCTTTTCGAGCTCGTCGAGGGTGACTATGATGCTGAAGATCTCGGCGAGCGAATCCTGCAGGTCGCGCTCGGCGCGGGTGTCGGCCAGCTTCACCTCCTGCCGCGAGGCATCGTCATGTTAGCACGGCTGCGTTGCGCTGCGGGGGGCGGGGCAGATGACATGGTCGCTCGCTGGGCGGTGGAAGAACAAGAGAACGGGCACGGTACCTCATCGAGATTGATTGTTGCTGACAAGGTCGTATTGGGGATATAGCTATGCGGCGTAGGCGCATAGGACTGCCGGGGCATCATCTTTGCGGCTGGGTTCGAATCGTCACCGGCTTCATGGTCGATCAGTGGTCGTCAGGCACAGCTTCGCGGGAGCTGCTGAGCTGCAATGAGTGTCGCAGCGGCCAGGCACACCACACACCTCCAAGACAAAGTCAGACATGGGTGTCCACTGTCCGGGCAGGTTCCATTCCGCAGCAGGAGCCTGAGCGTTGGACGTGGGCCAGCAGGTGGCGCTAAGGCCATAGATGGCTTAGCGGGACTCGACGATAAGATAAGCTCCTCCAAAAATTTTGCTGAGCGTTCTGCCATTGAAGTTCCCGTTCCACGGTCCCTGCAGCCGCTTCCTTCCTTTCCCACGACTCCCCAATAGCAGGATCCCAATTGACCGGCCCGTCCGAACCGTTCACCATGGGTTCCTCCAAGAAGAACCTCAAGGCCACGAAGAAGTTCGAGAAGAAGCACCTGAAGGGTGTCCTCGACAAGAGGAAGGAGACCGCGAAGATCAAGCAGCGTGCGCAGGTCAAGGCCAAGAAGCAGTCGAAGCGGCCCAAGGATGAAGAGTTCTTCAAGGGCGACCCTGCGGCGAAAAAGCCAAAGGGCAACCAGAAGGATGCTACCGTGAGCGCCATGAGCGTCGACGACTTTTTCCAGGGCGGCTTCGAGGACATCATCGACAAGAAGAAGGGCAAAAAGCAGACTGGCAAGCGGAAGCGCGATGCGCCGGAGGGAGACGACGACGACTCGGACGCAGGCAGCGGCTCCGAATTTTCTGTCGAGGACCAACCCGTTGGCAGCGACAGCGAGGACGATGCCCAAGACGACGACGATGCGGACGACGAGAACCTCGGCATGACGCAGGCGGCTATGGACAAGCTCGCTACCGACGACCCCGAGTTCTATAAGTTCCTGAAGGAGAACGACCCCGAAGCCCTCGACTTCGACGAGAACGCCGACATGGCCGAGATCGATGAGCTCAGTGCCGGCAGCGACCAGTCCGACGACGAGCAACCGAAGAAGAAGCGGAAGAAGGCCAAGAAGGAGGCCGAAGAGGAGGTCCTGCTCGACAACGAGCTCACACGCGAGATGGTCGCCAAGTGGAAGAAGTTGATTGTGGAGAAGCAGAGCTTGCGCGCTGCGAGACAGATCGTGCTGGCGTTCCGCTGCGCTGCCCATCTCAACGAGGACGACGCCGAGGAGAGCTCCGCAGCAGCGCAAAGATACAGCATCAACAGCCCTGAGGTATTCCACGACGTCTTGATCGTCGCCCTGAAGCAGATTCCCGCTGTCGTTTCCCACCACCTTCCCATCAAGGAGTCTGCCTCTGGCAAGATCTACGTGCCCACCGACTCCAAGAAGTTCCACACTCTCTCGATCATGATCAAGACGTTCACTGCATCCATCATCCACCTACTCGGCACACTGTCCGACGACGCCACCCTCAAGCTTACCCTCGGATCATTAGAGCCGCTTGTGCCCTACCTGCTTTCCTTCCGAAAGCTCCTCAAGGTCCTTATCAAGACGGTAGTCAACTACTGGGCCAGACCGGCCAGCTCAGAACCCACAAAGATCACTGCTTTCCTCGTTTTGAGGAAACTGGTCGTCATTGGGGACAAGGGTGTTCGTGAGACTGTTCTCAAGGCGGTGTACCAGGGACTCGTGTCAGGATCCAGGGCAACAAACATCAACACCATTCAGGGCATCAATCTGATGAAGAACTCTGCCGCAGAACTTTGGGGCATCGACCAAAACGTCGGCTACACGACAGCCTTCACTTTCATCCGCCAACTGGCCATCCATCTGAGGAACAGCATCGTGAAGAAGGAAAAGAACTCGCATAAGATTATCTACAACTGGCAATATACCCACTCGCTCGACTTCTGGTCATGTGTACTTGCCGAGCACTGCAGTCCCCTGAAGGAGGCGGAAGCGGGCAAGGAGGGCCAGTTGAAGCTTTTGATTTACCCCCTCGTGCAGGTGACCATGGGTGCCATGCGCCTCGTCCCCTCCTCCACGTTCTTCCCCCAACGTTTCCACCTGGTTCGCTCCATCCTGCGCCTGTCTCGCGCAACAGACACCTACATTCCCCTCGCCTCCGTACTCCTCGAGGTTCTCGACTCGGCCGATATGAAGCGTTACCCCAAGGCGTCATCCATCAAGCCGCTCGACTTCAACCTCGCTTACAAGGCGGCCAAGTCCTACCACCGCACGAGAGTCTACCAGGATGGCGTTGGAGAGCAGCTCGTTGAGCTCTTCAGCGAGTACTTCACCATCTGGGCGAAGAACGTTGCCTTCCCCGAGTTCTCCCTGCCTGTCATTATTCAGCTGAAGCGCTGGGTCAAGCAGGCGCGTAAGATCAGCACGGGCAACAAGAACAACAAGGTCATCTCCATGATCGTTCTCCTGGTGCAGAAGCTGGAGGCCAACGCCAAGTTCATCGAGGAGAAGCGGTCAAAGGTCGAATTCGCACCCAAGGACCGCGCTCAGGTGGATGCCTTCCTCCGCGACTTTGACTGGGAGAAGACGCCACTCGGTGCCTACGTCGTCGTGCAGCGTAAGATGCGCGAGCAGAAGGCCAAGGCTCTGGAAGAAGCGAGAAAAGAGGATGAGAAGAAGCGCAAGGAGGAGGAGAAGGAGGCTCTCGCTGCCAATGCCGAGGGTGATGATTCCGAGGAAGAGTACGGTGACGAGCTCATGGACGGTGAGGATGGTGAGGATGCCGATGGCATGGATGAGGATGAGGATGAAGAGGACGATGTCATGGAGGATGACAGTGAGTAGACAGTTGTCGAGTGAGGTGTGTAGTAAAAGTGTTTTGCGGCGCCGAACAGGACGCTGGTGTTTGGGAATATCATGGAGGCATATGCAAATAATTTAAGAGGCTACAACTCATTCCAAGCGGCATTTTCACTTCCCCTTTGCGTCGTTAAAAGTCTTGAAACAATGTGAATAGCGTCGTCGATGTGGCTTGAGCTGTTGCGTTGATCTGCAGCAGGCAGTCCCTCCTTACCCAAGCATGATGCAGAGGTGGAGGCGGTGGTGGAAATTAGCACGAGCACGGGCAACTAAACCCGCCTTACAGCGGTAAGACTGGGGCGGTTTTCACCGCCCGTCCTGCAACTGCACCGCTGTAGCGTGGCACAGGGCCGGAATAGGCAAGCAGCAAGGCGAGGGGGACTGTTGATCCATCCTCCTGATGGACAGACGTCTGCCTAGATCGCCTACGGAACCTACATCTAAATTGACTTCATCCCTCTTCCTACCTGTCCACTTCTCACAGTCTTCAACTCTGTTTCCCCGTAAACTTATGACAAAACTGCGATTCGCAACAACTTTACAAACCGAGAACCTTACACTACAAATTCACCTGCATGAAGTGAGCGGTGATTGCAACCATGGCTCCCCTTGCTGCGGACCCCCGCCAGCTAATGGTGGTCCTCAACCCGGCCCGTCGCCGAGTATTCTACACGCTACTCTTTGATATTACTGGCTACATGCGCACGCAGCTCGAGCTCAAAGACGGCGAATACAACGTCTCAGCAGCCGCCAGCCCTTCACCTCAGGACCGCAATGCGGCACCCCTCTTCGTCCCGGACGCGGCGGGTCAAGGCGGTCGGAGCAGCCCAAGCCATCCAGACCGCGGAGGCTCCGGCGTGCACAGCGCCCAGCTTGTGGCTCTTCGTAAGGCGGCGCTGAAGCACTTCGACGAGTGGCGCAAGGATCTTCTGGACAAGGTCAAGGAGATTGCATCTGCCAAGGACGATGACAAGATCTTCGCTGCCCGTAAGAAGCGTCTCGACGAGATGGAGAAGCTTAGGCGGGAGTCTCCTAGTGCCGGGGAGGACTTGATGAACTTTGGGAATGCGACACCTGTGACCCCTGGGGCGAAAGAGGTTGACAAGGAAGTTGCTATCCTGCAAGAGCACTACCACCCTATCCCGAACCGTTTCACTACGATCCCGCTTGAAGATCGAAAGGAGATTCTCAGCTGTCTTTTGCTTCTCATTCTCTCGACTGGCTGCTACTCTGCTCATTCCAGAGTTCTGGCCCTGTACCTGTGTTCCGCCTTCGAGCTTCCCATCGCAGCTCTCATCCAGGAGGAGACAGAGATTGCCAAGTCCTTGGTCGAATCTTCGACTGCGGCCGAAAATCAGAAGGCGGGCATGTCAGCAGAGGCTGAAGCCGCGAAGCGACGTGAAGAAAACAAGCAGAGCCGCTTCTGGAAGGTCGGCTTGGCATCCGTGGCTGGCGCAGCCGTAATCGGAATAACTGGTGGTCTGGCAGCGCCGGTTGTTGCTGGTGCAATCGGCGGTCTCATGGGTAGTGTTGGCCTGGGAGGTGTTGCCAGTTTCCTCGGTATCTTTTGGATGAATGGTGCGCTTGTCGGCACGCTTTTTGGAGCCTACGGCGCCAAAATGACGGGCGAGATGATGGACACTTACGCCAAAGAGGTCGAGGACTTTCGCTTCCTCCCACTCAAGGACGAATGGGGCCAGGACTACAAACGAGCAGATTCGGATGGAAAGCAAGGGGCACGGCTTCGTGTCACAATCGGCATCAACGGATGGCTTACGGACGAGAGCGACATCACGAAGCCCTGGAGGAGTTTGGGCGACGAGTCAGAGGTTTTTGCATTGCGGTACGAAATGAAAGCCCTCCTTGCTCTCGGCGCCGAGCTGGAGAACATGGTATCGTCTTACGCCTGGAACTTTGTCAAGGTTGAGATCCTCAAGCGGACAGTTCTGGCTTCCCTCTGGGCCGCCTTGTGGCCTGCCTACCTCATCAGCGCCGCGACCAAAATCGACAACCCGTTCAACCTCGCGCGGAACCGTTCAGACAAAGCTGGCCGTGTTCTTGCCGACGCTCTCATTGCCAAAGTTCAGGGGGGACGGCCGGTGACTTTGGTTGGGTACTCCCTGGGTGCTCGAGTAATTTACTCGTGCCTCAAGTCACTTGCTGAACGAAAGGCCTTTGGGCTGGTCGATACTGTGGTTCTGATCGGAGCACCGGTTCCATCCAATCGAGAACACTGGCAAGTCCTCCGATCGGTAGTGTCTGGACGTATCGTGAACGTCTACTCTGAGACCGACTACATTCTCGGCTTTCTGTATCGTACGACGTCACTCCAGCTGGGTATCGCTGGTCTTCAGGAGGTGAAGGACATTGATAGGGTCGAGAACCTCAACCTGAGTGCGGAGGTCAGCGGGCACTTGCGATATCCCAGCCTGATCGCCAAGATCCTGACTCGATGCGGTTTCCCCAACGTTAAGGGCGGCGAAGGAGCGATCGAAAAGGACGAGGACATCAAAATCACGGATGAAGAGGCGGGTTCTCAGATGGGGGAGCTTATCCAACTTGAAGCACAGCCCGATCCCGCCTCTGAGCCGCAGCCGATTCGGTCGAAGCAGACCGCCAGGTTTCCCAACGAATTGCGCCACCCTCTTCACCCTGATCCACCGGTGCAGAAGAAGAAGAATCCCAACCGCAACAAGGTGTCAAGAACTGGAGGCTCTTCAGTCTCGGAGGCTTTTGATCCCCTCGGTGATCAGGGCAGTGACCCTTGGAATCTGTCCACCCTCAGTCAGAGCAGGAAACAGCCAACGTCACCCAACCACGAAGATCTCATGAGTCTAGAAACTCAGTCGCAACCCAAGCAGTCGAACAGCTCGAGAGCTGCTGATCCCCTCAATCTTGGCTCGCTCGGCCATAATAGCGAGCAGACCATGCCCGCCAGAGCCCTTGAGAAGACGGTTGAACCGAGGAAGGAGATTGCTCTTTCGTCAAGACCTGCCCTTGGCCACTCATTCCAGAGCGACGGTGCGATAAAGTCGCACGCTCGTCCTGAGTTGCCTGTGAGGCCAAAGACGCTTCCTGTTCCAGCACAGGAGGACTCGGATGACGATGACGAGAGCTTCAAGGGCATTCAGATGGTGGACAATGACGGGGACATGACGACGTTTTCGGAGCCGTTGAGGGCTGGTTAGCTTAGAACGCCAGGGTGAATTCTGGTAGAAGAACACGCATGGGACAACAGTACCCTTATGAAATATACGCCGTGTTTCGATCTTTAGTGTTGAGTTATGTGATCGCAAGCCGCACCCTTATACCCACATGATGAGATGATCACCAACGGTATTGGTAACTTGACTTTTCAATATTCTAAAAGTCAGTTGCAGGTTCCCGCGGTACTTACACCGAGGAGAAAGAAGAACTCATCAAGTGAATTTGACTCATACTTGAAGCCAAGTTGTGTCGTTGTGTACTTGACCTCTGACATCCACGTGCTGCAAATGAAGTATATCGGCGTAATGGACAGATGGAAAAGCCACCTCGAAATAGGTCAGATGGCATGAGCGACAATGTTTCTCCCGAGTTAAGTGCTCTAAACCTTGATTTCTCGCGCACTAGCCACCGAATGAACCGGCGCTATACTTTTGTGTTGTTCCCTATTTCTTTTCATGTATTTTATAGCGATGTTTCACTCGCATGCACTTGTTGGTTGTGTAGAAAAGCATCATCAACTATGAGATGCGATTTACGCAAGACGAACGAGATTCACGGCCGTAGCCAGTATAGACGGCGGGGCCAAGGCGCTGTTAGACAGCTCGCGGTTCAAGTGCTGCGAGCTGTGTTGAAGTTAGACGGCGATCAATCATCCAACTTGCCACACGAGTTTACTCTTGAGTTCATTCCCCCCGAAGTTCCGACGAAGGTACGTAATACAACAGATGCAAGTCGGCGAGTTGAAGAGGATTTTCTTTCGGTCTTTTCCAGACTGAAGGGTTCTGCCAAACGTCATGGGCGTCCGCCCCTCAAACTTTATGCTTGGATCAGGGATAAACGATGCTGGCAGGGTAGATGCTGCTCGAAAGGAAGCGATTGCTTCGCCCCCGAGACTCATCCTGAGCTTAGTTCGGTCTGATGTTGTCAAAAGAGAAGTCTGATGATGAAAGAGGCTGAAATGTCATCTGCATGGCATATCTGAAATGAAAAGAAAAGAGAGGCTCCGCTGTCGCTGACGGGCAGGATCTCATCCGGAGATGGAGCGTAATGCACCTGTCCGCAATGGCATGCGCTCCGACGGGTCAGGATCCACGATGTGGTCTTTGACGCAGATTCAAATCTGATTCTGAAGTCTCGCATCCATACATATGTAAGTATGTAAGTGGTGGCGCAGGTGTGTGGTTTGAGCTGCACAGAATATCGTTCAAGGCTCCGGGGCGTTGGAGAAGAATGGAACCAGTGAGATTGCGGATGGTCATGAAGGGGGGCAGGAGGAGAAGATTTTGGCCCTCGTGCATGAAGCAGAGGCAGGGAAGGGCGGGATGTTCGCAGGGATGGCGGATCCAGCGGTATGATTGGCCCCGACGAAAGGGACCCCTGTGCCTGAGACGGGCAGGGGACGAGGTTGTAGGGCGGCTGTCGGGGTTCAGCGGCGGACCAACAAGGCGGTCAGTCGAGGTCAGATGAGCGTGGGCCACGGTCGGAGGGGTTTCCGACCAGCGAAGCAGGCGGCATTGCAGGGAGGACAGTGGAAGGCCGGCTTGTGAGTTGTGAGTTGTGCGTTGTTGTTGTTGTTGTTGTTGTAGTCGGCTGGGTTGATGAGTGGCCGGTCATGTTTGCGAAAGGCAATCGTGGGGGAGCGCCGTTGGCTCGGGTTCCGTCTGGCCGTGGCTCCTCGTTGCGAAGCGAGGTCAGGCTGCCGCGGGTCTCAGTTATGGCCTCTGTTCTCGGCGCCCACAATCCTTGTGCGATGGGAGGAGGGGAAATAGCCGAGCATCGTGGTGCAATGGATAATGGGCGGTGGTGCGGTCGTGATAGGAGCGAGAGCAGACTGCAAGTGAAATTGATAGGCGCCGCGCGGAGGCCTGTGTGTCCCGTTATTTCGATTTCAGGCACAGTCATGCCCCGGCCAGCAAAGAAGAGTGAAGACGATGCGTATGTCATCATCCCAGACTGGTCGCTGAAGCGTAGTGTAGAATCAGACTGACTCGGGTTGCCCCTGTTCCACGGTCATGGTTTTTGACAGAAATTGTTCTGACTTCCTGTCGAGCTTCCTGGTGAGAGATAAGAGCAACGCACGAATCTCAGGAGGAGCGGCGAGGGATACGATACGACAGAGACGACAGCCTAAAGAGACGAACATCGCTGCTAGTCGTTAGGTTGGCGACGATCTGGGCGTTCCAGGCCATGCAGGGCGGGTGGATTCAGTGGTGGTTTTGGGCGTGCAGATGACTGTCCAAGACCTTCCGGGTTAGCCTGGGCAGAGGGACTCCGGCATATCCAGTCCGGTGGATGAGAATAAGGAACGCTACCGCC
Source organism: Colletotrichum viniferum (assembly GCA_020226115.1). Lineage (NCBI taxonomy): Eukaryota > Fungi > Ascomycota > Sordariomycetes > Glomerellales > Glomerellaceae > Colletotrichum > Colletotrichum viniferum. Next base: position 2,391,701 of record JAGFBE010000008.1, read on the forward strand.
GCAGCCAGCACCCGACTGGTACCTATCCGTGGATGGCAATTCGCCTTGTCTGGAGCGGTACCCGTTGCCCGTGTAAGACGACGACGGAGACTTGTTAGGGGTCCAACCTTGGAAGTACCGAGCGCACAGCGCAGAGTGCGGGGCGACATGCCGCGATAGTTGCCTCTACTGAGGTGCATAGGAGGAAGGTTCACACCTTCCCGACAGTCCAGTGTTCGCAGACGGGAAACTCAATCCATGGAGCCGCCGGTTGGGGGACTTCAGGAACGTGCGTAGAGGCCTGTTGGTGATGATGATGGTCCTTTTGACCTTTTCTTAGGCAGACCAGCCGATACGGCCAAGGCAGGAAGCCACCTGGTTCGAGAGGCACGGAAGGCAGGCACCACTACCAATTGGCAATCTGAACTGCCTGCCTGCCTGCCTTACTGGTGCGGCCCAGTGATAGGTAGATACCAAGGTAAGGTACCTTACCACGAGAATCCATCCATTGGCACGGTACTTCCGTAATGTTGAAGGTGCTGGTATCTTTCCCTTTTTTTCTCCTACTTTTCGGGACCTTGCTGTCTTGTCTTGATGGTGGTGGGCGGTGCTCGCTGTTTTATTTTTGTCAGCTAAGGCATTCCCAGCCCCGGCCACCAAATCCTGGTCGTTGTGTGTTTACGGTGGCTAGTCCTTACCTAAGGCAATCCACGCCCGAATCCCCCGTTCCACGTCCACGTCTTCCAGGCCGTCCACTTTCACGTCCCACGACTGCGTCCCACCAGTGACCCGACAGGCCCACGATCAAGTCTTCAGTGTCCAGTGCCCTGTGTCCGGCGTCCTACATTCAATACCTGACCCGCATCCACACCCTGCATCCTCATCCCCGTCTTCGCTCCCAACTCAGCCCGCAACTCACGCAACACACCTCCCACCCGCCTCTCGCCGTTGCCTTCCGACTTCTCCCCGGCCACACTCTTACCTTTTCACGCAATTCTCCTCCACCGACACCTCTGCAACCATCTTTTTGGCCTTCAACTCTCCAGAACCCGTGCGCACAAAACCCAACAAAGGACCGCCCAAACACCCGATACCGTTCTTGTCTTTCAAAACCTCCTTCTTCGGACGACCTAGCGACGCCGCTGCGACCCTAGCTCCCTCCCGAACCCCCTCCTCACACGACCTGACGCACGACCGGACCGACGACAACAGAATCAAAACCGTTTTACGCCCTGCAGTTCCCAACCGAAAGTTTTTGCGTCCTGCTACGACCATACTCTGCGGCTTCACGCCAGTTTACGACGACAAGACGACAAGACGTCAATACAGATCGTATCAGCGAGTCATCTACCAAGATTCCCACCAAGCTCTGTCGCCCTTACACCCTGCGCCCCGATTTTAGCCATAACTACGGTCCTCCTCTCGCCATAGCCGGCGCAACCTCAAGATGAAGGGACGTCCAGTCGACCAGCTCGTTTACGAGCACATGTTTCCGAAGCCACGCGCGAGCGATCCCCAGAACTTCCATGCCCTTTTACAGCGCAGCCTCATCCTGGAGGTTCGTCAAGAGGTCCACTCATTCTACGGTCACCTCGACACCCAAGAAGCAAAGTACCCAGGGCTCGACTACTGCAACCCCATCCACCGCATTCGCCTGAGCCGCTGGACCTGGCACCGTCGACTGTTTCGAGCTTTTGACAACCTTCGCCTGACTCACAACGAGATTGCAGGCTTGACAAAGTGGGAGGGCACAAAATGGGCCAAGGAGCGCTTCGAGAAGGAGCAGGGCATTACCATTCGTGATACCGCTGGTGACGGGTTTCCGGACTGGGTCGAACCAGAGGATCGCCCACCCGTACCCAGCCGTAATGCGAGATCACAGTCAGTAGAGACGGACGATGCGACCGACCCCGGCGATGAGGACATGGATGGCGAAGAAAGCGACGAGGAGCTCCACAGTGTTGGTGAGGCCCTGAATCAAAGACTAAGGGAGAGGGCAGCGCAGCGGGAAGCTGGAGATATGTCTACCGTTCTCGACGAGGAATGGGAGCAATGGCTAAAGAACGTTATCGAGAGCGGCGAATTGCCGTTCATCAGCAGCAGCCAAATTGCACAGCGGGGAGTTGCCGACGCTGCCCCGACGCTTTCGCCCTTTCCTCCTGGAATGCTGACCGCTGCCCGAGCTGGACAGTGGCAAGCCATCCCTGATTTCCTTCACGACATAATCCGCCGTACTCTCGAGTCGCAAAATCCCAGCGGCGATGATGATGTGTCTCCGCCACCTCATGCCAGAGAGCGCAGAGGTACCGACGAACACCACATTGGCGGTATTGCAAGTTGGCGACGAACTCATTCAGGTCTTCGTCTTCCGGTTGGCGATAGTGCACCCGCCCCACCATTGCATCGCGCAGCGCAGGCTCCAGGCGCTTAGCAAGTCCTGGGTCTCACCCCCATTCTACAACAAAATACCCCAAATTCCCCAATGACCCCGCCGGAGCTCGCACAATACACAGAAAACACCATAGCCGACTTCCCACTCCCACTTACCTATCCGCCTTTGGTCACGCGAAGCGGCTTTGAAGAACGCTTGGAGAGACTTCAATCGGCTTTTCAGCAAATCCAGGACCGCCAAAGGAATCTTTGACGTAGCCCGAACTCGACTCTGGCTACTGAACACCTGAACATCGCTTGGGGTTCTCTTTCTGGGACTCTTTCAAAAGGAGCAGACCAGATACTACTACCTTACAATAGATTTGTTTCGAGATCTCTGGTCACAGGGGAGATCACCTACCAACTGCGAAAAGCCCTGCACAAACATCACCCGGTTATTCCCCCTGGCGTTGGAAGGATTGTATTTCATTTCCTTTTCGAGGACTTGCGAGGTCTGCAACAGTGACTACAAGGGATTACGAGAAAACGAGAAATATGCATTCGAGGGCCTGCTCCCAAAGATGCTCTCTTGTGTTTAGCGAAGTACCCTTGACTACAAAAGCGGTAATTTGATAACAATTCAAACATGATATGATGTGCTTATTCTCTTCTTTTGGAGCAAGCGTGATGTTTTGCTTCAAAGCTTCATGCGTATGTAACGGGCATATCGTGCAGTAATAATGCGGACGCCCTGTCGCCCGTAAACGCCTTTTCTGCCCCAAACGCACCTTGAGCTTCTTGAATAAACATGAAAACCAAAACTGCAGGCTCCTCAAGTAGGATTCCCAAGCAGACCGACGCCAACTCCTATTACCTTTACCTGAATCGCCTTCCCGTGCTCATTACACTCATGAAGCAACCTGTGCCATGTTAAACCTCTTTCGCGGTGGAACTCCCCCGCCTTTCTACGGTTCGAGGTGAGACCACTCGGGGATAGCCTTGATCTGCTGCCACATGTACTTCTCCAGCTTATTTGCACTCTTCGCATACGGCGTGGACTCGTTATTGTACTTGCGGCAGTTGTCGAAGATGAGCTTGGCGTCGCGGATGAAGTCCTCGGGAGTGGCGTACTGGTCGGCCTCGAGCTTCGTCTCCATGGTGCTGAGGTCCATCGGCTCCTTGATAACCTCGTAGTAGTCGGCCACGTCGTCCTTATTGACGGGCACGAGGAAGGGCCAGGCGGACTGGTGGTTCTGCAGGTCGTTGAGGAGGTGGAGAAGCTGGTTGTAGTTGGGCCCGTGGCGGGGCTGGCGGGCGAGCTCGTCCATGTCGGGAGACCAGCCGGAGGCGCGGATGGCGTCGATGCTGAGGGGGTCGATGGGCTTGGCACCGCCCTTCCACTCCTTTGGGGGGGCGTGGACGATGTGGGATTTGGAATAGGCGCGGATCTTGGCCTGCACGCACTCCTTTTGCTTCAAGAGCATCCTACCCATCTCGAGATACCTGATGCGCGGCAGCATTGAGCACTGCATGATTGTGCCACCTTCGTAATCCTTGATATATCCCATCCACACGCTCTTGTCGAGCGTGATCTCCTTAGTAAACCCTTGCTTTTTGAAGTATCCAATGGCATAGTTGTCGGCGTATGTGAGGAAGTGCATCACGTCGCTCGTGGCCTTGACGTAGTCCTTCAGATGGGACATGAGATGCGCACCGTAACCCTTGACCTGCTGATCGGAGCTGATAGCACAGAAGACGATTTCGGCAAACTGACGGCCTTTGAAGGGGCGGTAGGTGATGCCGCCGACGACTTCGAGGGGCTTCTTGACGATCGCTATGGACAAGTGGGTCCGGTCGTATACCAGACGCGCAATATAGTCCTTGGGCATTTTGGGTAATTGTTTTTGAAAGATGCATTTGAGGCCGGTGAGGATGATGAGGGATTCGCGCGCGTTGTCGTTGTTTACCACGCGGAACTCGATTTCGCCGGTACGCTCTTCGATGACGGCGGGCTGCGCGGGCGGGTGGTCAGCTTTGCGGGTCCGTGGCAGAGGGGTGGCTGTGGTGAAGGTCTCGACGCGCTGGGAGCATCACGACCACAAGCCAGTACAACACAAACCTTTTCGGGAAACGGGATAGGTTTCATTGCCGGCTTCTTTTCTGGCTCTGCGGACTCATTGTGCTTCACCCGCTTGGTCGCGGTTGGCGAGGACGGGTCGTCCTCGGCTTTGCGCTTCGCGTCTGGATCGTCGCGTTAGGACACTTTACGCAGTATAAATCTAACAAGCATCATGCGACTTACTTTCTTCCTTCATTTCGACCTAAGTATCGAGCCTTAACAGGCCTTAATCGACTAAACTTGTCAATGGATGTTGTCGTGATGCCTGAAGGTTGATGACATATCGCGCTAGGCTCTGATGTTTCTCCGTGGCCGGTGTCCGCAGAGTGGGGCTGGGGGATGTGCTCTGCAGGGGCAGACGGGATGGCGCTAAGCCGTTTCTGTTCAGGCCACACTTCAATGTGGGTCGGCCTGGAGCTTCGAACACGTTTGGGGAAGCTACGACCTTCGTGAGCTTGCGCACGCCAGCAACACCTACTGAACACCACTGGCAGTGAACTACTTCGCGTAAGCAAAGGACCGACCACTCTCTCGAGATACTCGACACGCCAATTGATCCCCGACCGAACAAACAAATCCCTCTCCTCGACCACCTAGCAGATGGACTCCTCCCTGCCCCAGATCTGGCAAGCTGCTGCTAGCACGCCGTTCCATCCCGCCGTTGCCAAGGACTCGCAATTCTTCATTGCCTTCCTGCTCCTCCTCGCGGGTATCTCGATCACCGGGGTCTTCGCTCTGAGTAAGAAGTCTCCCGTTCCTACCAGGAACCTAGAAAATTGTTCTAACTTGCCAAACAGACCGATCCCTCACCAACATCCCGGCCCTGGGTGTTCCTGCTTCTGCTGCCATTGCGTGGGTGTTTCCGCCGATGCCTCGCCGTGTGTTTTTTCTTTTGCTGACGACGCTTGCACAGATTCGGAACGGTGTACATGTTCTGCGCGGTCGGAGTTTACGTCTAAGATACCCCAAGAGTCATTTCAATTCGGCAGCGGCCTTGTACTTTAGAAACAACCAAGAAAGACCTTCCATAACAACTGCCTCCACAATTCGGGTGATTCCACCTGCATCGCACAATTATAACACACAATGTCGGGTGCGTTATCACAGGCCGGAGCGCAGCCCGAGCCCATCTTTCGGGCTGTAGCGTCCTCGACGAAACCTCTCTACCAACTACTCAAGACTATCAATTTCACCAACAAAGTCCATGTCCAGCTACAGGAGGACGGTATCAGATTTGCGGCCGACCTTTCGAGGGTCTTGCAAGGTATGATAAGCGTCTACGGGGTATTTGAACAACTCGTAGCTGACGCAACCTAGGCACTGCGTTCCTCGACAAGAAGCTCTTCACCACGTACTCCCTCAACCTTGGTGACGGTGCCGATAGCTCGCAACCGAACTTACCCAACTTTCAAATTGCGCTGCCTGCCCTGCTCGACACTCTGCAAATCTTTGGTGCCGTCGATATTGCGACCCGCACACAAAGGGCGGAACAAGACTCATATCACAGCAACATCCGCAATTACCGTCCAGATGCGTTTAGTAACCAGGCTCTGGGAATCGGCGGCACTTGCAGCTTGATATACAAAGAAGAGGGCGGTCAATTTGACATCGTGATTGAGGAAGGGGGCGTCAAGACCACGGCAAGCCTCACGACATATCTGCCGGAAATCCCAGAGGAGATTCCCTTCGATCGGGACAACCTTTCTTTCAAGATTATTATGCTGGCGCGCTATCTGCTCGACGCGCTGGCCGAGCTGGCCCCCACCGGACCTAACCGCCTTACCATTGCAGCCTCGAGGGCTTCGCCATACTTAACCCTTTCCGGCGCCGGCGATATGGGCAGCTCCAGCGTGACATTCGCCAAAGGACGCGAGCTACTGGAGACTTTTTCGATCCACGAGGCATGGTCGCAGTCTTACAAATTCGATCTGATCAAGTATTCCACCGAGGCGATGCGCATCGCAAGCAAGGTCAGCTTCAGAGGCGATGATCAGGGGGTTTTGAGTCTCCAGTTCATGGTCGAGCAGGAGAATGGGATCAGCTTCCTGGACTTCCGGTTTGTGCCGTACATCTCTCACGACGACGACGAGGATGAGGAGGATGAAAGCTTGGACGCCTAATCAGCTTCGCGGGGGCCACAGTCCTACGGGGAAAAGCGCAAGCGAGGCAAGGGTATTCCGATCGGTGGATGTCCCGATGGCCGTAGACGGGCTATTCCATCTGACTTTGTCCATGATTAGCTAACACGATATGGCTTTGCCCTTCCGCATCCGTCGAGCCCAACAATGACCCGTGCTCCCCATTCCCGAGCTTAGAGCGAATAACATGTAGCTAACCTTTCCTCGAAGAACTTGGCTTCGAGTCTGCAGGACGCCTCTACGGGAATGACAGCTCTGGCCCGCGGACCAAGTGGCCCAGGCTTCTGTCAGTATGCACGCTTGTTTACCCGTCCGATTTATCATCGCGGTAGGAATTTGCCCATCGAGGCCTCAACGCGGGAAAGCGACGTGTCTGGCGTCTAGTGGGAGGCCATTCCAAGAGCAGCATTCCACAGCCCACCACGGCCACCAGCCCAAGCCCCAAATGGGCGGAGACCCAAAGGCTTGGGTCGCCTACTCAATGGGCGAGCGAATCCGAGGTGATGAGAGGGAAGAGAGAGCGAAGAAGTCTTGTTCGCAAACGGCAAGGGCGTTGGCGAGGCGTTGAACGGACATTGTTGATGTCTCGGTCAGAAGAGTTTTCTGACTGGACGCTGCGGGCCATCCGACCGGAATGCTCACGCCGTCTGGCAGTGCCGTGATGCGTGGCTGTCCTCTTCTCCTCACAGGCGGCAGTTGGGCATCATATCTGCTGTCGTCTGTTTGCGGAAAGCCGCCGTCACCTCTTCCCTCTTGCGGACGTAGCCATCGTGAAGCCGGCCCTGACTAGACCACTTTTCCTTCCTAATCGTATTGTCGACTTTTGAACATTCCACCTGAGTGGATTAGAGTTTTTTCCCCTCTTTCCTTTGACTGCGTGTCCGTTTGTCGTTCAATCGGCAACCCGCAGTTCGACTCACTCCCGCGTGTCTTGGTATGTCAACCGTCGAGATCTTCTTCGACTCTCTTGTCTTATAAATCCAAGGTCTCACCCGCCCTTCTGCAACCGGACTTTTACTCCCATCATCAGCTTCAACAACAACAATCACCAGCTTTCAACCAAGCAACCAACAACTTCTCTACTTCCGACAACGCCCGTCGAACAACCCCCCCAAAAAACCAAGATGTTTTCCCCCAAGAGCAACACCAGCAAGCGCAGCAGCTGGTTCGGCGGTGCCTTCAAGAAGGGCCACCGCAGCTCCAGCTCCCGCGACTCCGTCTCCTCCTTCGCCAGCTTCACCTCAAAAAGGACCAGCCGCAGCTCCTCCCTCTCCTCGCTCTTCTCCAACGGCGCCCCTGAGGAGCAGGAGCGCCTCATGGTCGACGAGCCCGTCAAGAAGACGCCCTACGTCCCGAGGCACGCCGCCAAGTCTTACATCAAGACGACGACGAACCACAAGATCCGCGTTAACAGCGAGATCTTGTAAGAGAGACACAAAATCACATCCAATCATCGATACCACTTAATACCACACACAACGATACCCGGAAGAGTTCAACTCTGCAGTCCACTCGGACGAAAAAAAACATCAAAAAGATAATCAGCAACCAAAAAAAACTTCTATTCAAAGAGACCACCAATATTATCGCCGCTGTTATTTTATGCAGTCATCACCAGGCGCTTGCTACCCTCGTCACTTGACGAGGCGCGATCGGTTGCTCATTCTTCAGTGGCGTTAAGAGATGGGAAAATAAGCCGGATTTACTGGCAACAGGGGAAGAGGGGCAGATGTCTTGAGGAGGAGAGATATATCTATCACTACCCGATTACATATGGCCAGAGGGAATGGCCTGTTGGCTTTGGGTTTGGAGCGAGGAAGGTGAGAATTGCGACTTTAGAGTAGCATTTTGCCCGGCCATATAGAGATGAGAATACCATAATTGTTAAACGAACTTGCCGATGTTACGGTGTCTTCCCGTGCTTACTCATATCCAAGCGTGCGCTTAAGCCGGCGTAAGACAGGCCGCCATTTTTACTTGAACTTCATATAGCCTGGTGACTTTACGGCAAGGATAGTATTAAGAGAACAATCAGCACGGGCAAGCGCCGGGATATATCCAGATCTTGTGGTAATATGGTCAAGATGCTGAAGGTCTCTCCACAAGGGACTGGCGGATTCGGTCCCCGGTTCCTATCTATCAAACTTATTTCATGGAATTCCTTTCTACTGTGCATTTCGGTCTAATCAATCTTTCTTTCCTGTGTTTACTGTCAACGAATCCGTCCGGTACCGATTAAGGAGTCAGTAGCCATATGCTAGCCACGCACGGCGACCTTGTTCCATCTTCTGCATCTCTCACACTGGGCTGGCCTATCAGGCTTACTGGGTTGACTGGCAAAGATTGGGTGGAAACTAACGGACGTATATAATTCGTATAAATTTCAATACGATTTTTTCCATCTGCAGGCGGACCTTCCTCGGCCAGATCGAGAAACCTCAAAATGTCTCGCAACTGTCGTGAGGATCGCGTGTTTGCCAAGGTGGAGTGCTTTTCTTACGTCCGTACGGCACCGATGAACAGAACAAGTCTACCGTCTATCCGTACGGGGCTTACGAAACCACCGAGACAGGCATTTAACATGAGGGGGCCAACCGGCCGAAAAAGCAAATACTGGGAGATGGGAGAGAGCTGGATCGGCGGCACGCATTCAACTGTGCCTGTCTCAGTCCTCAATGCGAACCGTGGGGCACGTGGGACGTGGGTGTTGATTATTGCGGTGAGCAAGAGAGCAGCAGCAGGCTGTCTATGTCTAATTGGTTTTTTTTGGCCGTACGGATATGAACTCGTTTTTACGGACGGACGGAGTTTCGGTTCAGCTTCGACCAAGTTTTTGTCCTCATCCCCTGCTTGTCATTCCCATGCCTGTCATCCTTATTGGGGTTAAGGTTTCTCTTGGGGAGTTGGGTATATAGATTCTGGTGGTATTCTAGGCCAAAAGGCCCAGGTATTTAGATGGAGGGGTGACGCCCCCCCCCTGTTGCCCATGTGCGGCGGCGGCGACGGCGGCAGCGGCAGCAACAGCGGCAGGGGTGTTTATGGCGGCAGGGGTTGGCCGCCGATGTTCCATTCGAGAGGTCTGAAATAGAACGGCGTTCTGGGCATATGACGGAGGGCCGACTCAGGCGCCTTGCTGCACTTTGCAAAGATACGGAAACGCGAGCATCTCGTGAATTATCAGCAATTTTAGCATACCACGCAGAGCAATGGCATAGAATTCCTGGGTAAGATGAAGGAAGTTGCGGGCTCGATGATGTGATGATCAGGCGTGGTGAGGGACGGCCGTGGCGATCGGGGTTGGAATGGGCAAAATGTGTGGGTTTGAAGAGTTTGCGTTGAAGAAAAAAGCAAAGTGAGCGAGTTTGTTTCTTTGTCGGTAATTCTAGAATCGCAGTTGGTTGGAATGGGTTGGGTTGGATTGAGTGATTGTTCCTCCTCTCTCTCGCCTCTAGACCTGATCGAGGCTCATTCATCAGAATCGACGGGCACCTTGTCAGGAACCACCGGTGCACCCACTGGCCCCCGAACCCCGCGCGCTAGCTCCAGGGCACAAAGACGGTTCCTGCAAGGGCCAGGAACCTTCTCGACTCAGTGACAGGGCAGAGCAGAGGTCAGCTGGAGAGGCAAAGAGGGCGCCGTTGGGGCACAGTGGGGGGGGGGGGGGGGTTATGGCAGTGGAGGCAGGCAGTCACTCAGTCACTCAGGTCAACTTATTCGCAACTCGAGGAGAGAAGGTCGACCCAACCTCTGCATGTTTCCTTAGCCACACCACAACCACAACACAGCCAACTGCTGGATGGGGGCGGCGCACTTCACTTTCAACACGAGTTCCTTTGCTTCTTCACCGGCTCATCCCAGCCAATGGAACCAACAACAGTCCATCGTCAACGTCACCGGGCATAGGTCGTCGGTCCAGGGTTCGTGGGTTCGCCGTGTCTTGCTTACGGCCGATGGCCGGGGAAGCAGTCGACCGCCCCGTCTTCGCACGTCTTTCTCAAATCCCAGGTCCCGTCGATATCCTCTTTTCGCTCTAGCCTGTCTGGCCGAGTCTGTTGTCGACATCTTGCCGGACCGACTTGCACCTTGGATTATTCCGCTGGGAAAGCATCTTCTTGGAATTGCTTGGGTATGAAACAGGCCCCCGTCCTCTCTGCCACTACCACCCATGGACTTTTTGTCAAAATCCCAGATGGCGTCACCGGGAAGGCGCATGAGAAATGCGGCCGCCGCCGACTCTTTCTTCTTCCAAGTATCGTTTCTTTTTCTTTTTGCTTCCGACCCGCGCCTGCCCAGTCATCGTCGCCCCGGTTCGCGTCCAACCCCTCATTCGGTCCTAGAGGCTCTGCAATGATCTGCTTTGCTCCGTATCGACAAGCAGTCCCGGCAACAAATTGATTGAATGACACTAGCACGTCTGGGTTTGTCTGTCTGCCTGTTGCTGTTAAAGCCGTTCTTGGTAGGGAGCGTGGAAGACCTCAGCAAGGTGGTATCTCAACCCCCCTGTAGCTTGGCTGCCCAGCAGGACTACGTTACGTGCATGTTGATCCGGGAACAATCAATCGCCTTGCTATTGACAGATTGCAGGTAAGCTGCCGTCGCTGCTGTCTCGACCGCAGGCCTAGCAAGTGCTGAACCCTTGGATGATGATAACTCCCGGCAGTTGGACGTGTCAATCTGTCATTTCAGAAATGTCCGTCAGCAGTCTGTCAGTCAGTCGTTTGCATCTGCTGTGTTGGTGCTAGCATGTCCCTTTTCAACATTGTGGCATCGTCAGTCGCTGCATAGACGCAGCAAGGGCGCTGTCTGATCCCCATGGCTCCCTTGTCCTGTCACCGTTGGGGCCACTCTTGGGTGAATGCTATACCTTGCTGGGCGCAAGCTGCGTCCATTGTCAGGCTCTACCAGTCGACAGTCTTTCTCTCCCCTGCTTCTACTTTCGCAAGTTGAACTCGTGGGCAAAAGCTAGCGAGTCCTTGCCAGGGAGCCGGACCGGATGGGAATCCCACTGGTCGCCCATCACTGCACGGCGCCGCCTGCGTCGTCGCACAGCGAGGAAGTCCTCGAGTCGCATCTCTCTCAGGCCTGCAGGTGACCGATGGTCTCTCTTCGCGGTGCGACATACGCCTCCAATTGCGACGAGCGGAGCTGATCCTGAGCTGATCCGTCACTCTACGTCGGCCGCGATGTTCCATATTGCTCGATAGCTACGACGGCGCGTCAAGCAACGCAACCCCTCCTCCTCCATAAGGCTGACTGCACGATGGGCTGGCTGGCTCTGTGAGCCGGGGCGGGGGGCCGCAAGAACCATGGAAACGACGGCAGAGCGGCGGCGAGGTATTCCAAACTTAACAGCAAAGCAGTCTATCTGGAATTCATATCTTTGTAACAATCACATCTCTCACGCCTGGAAGAGCCGGCGATGAACGCATGCAATGTCACCCCCCCTGGGCCGTCGTCGCCCGCCGCCCACCACCACGAGCCAGCCAGCCAGCCAGCCAGCCAGCCAGCCAGCCAGGAAACCAGAAAAACGACCCCCGACGACAGTCTCCCGCCCCCCCTTTCCTCGAGAAAAATGTCCATTGCAGAGGCATACATAACGGGCCAGTAATAGCAACCTGCCGGCAGAGACAGCCAATAAGCGGGACAAAAATAACGAGAGGAGCCGGGAAGAGTCAACCACCTCGACCCCAGGCCGATGGGCAAGACACACGAACCCTACAAGCCTCCGCCCTCTCGCAGTTTGCCTGCACGACCAGACAGGGATCGCATTGGCTTCTTGCACCGCCGCAGCTCGCACCGCACCATTCCCATCGACCACTTCCACTGCCACCCTGCATCTTGTCTGCCATGGACCTCCGGATAACGCATCCACGCATCCAACTTGCTTGCGCTCGCTCGACATGCACTGCACCCGTACGGACGACAGGCAGGCCAGGCAGGCAGAACCATACATATCAGCTGGCCCAACATGGCACCCGGCTCGCTTGCTTTTATTTGTGATACTATGTACTTGCAGATTGAGAACAACATACATACAGCCAACCCTCGCGGCCTTTGCCTTTGCCTGCGGATGACCTCCATCCCTCTTTTCTCTTTGTCCTGTTTCTTTCCCTTGGGTTGATGGGTCTTGCTCTCAGTCACGTCACCTGTTAAAGGCCCCCAAAGAGACAGAGCCCCCCCACCCCTTCGTGTCCTCATAGATGTCAATGTACCAGTCGATATAGAACCATACTGTCCCGAACAGCTGCATGATCCCCTTTGTACGCCCAGGCTCCCCATCAGGATGTCTCGGTCGAGCTTCAGCATCCGGAGGTTCATCTCGCCTCGCCGCTCACAGGCGGTCGACGCCGAGGAAGAACGTCGCCACTCGGAGGACTCGGCCGCGAGCGAGGACCTCTTCATCTTCAAGTCCCGACATAAGCAGCAGCAACAAACAAAGTCAAACTCATGGGCGCCGGCCAGACGTCCATCCAACGCCAAGGCCCGCAGGCCATCGAGGGAGGACACCCTCGTACGAAGGACACAAAGCATCAAGAGGACCTCGACCGAAGCCGTTCCCTTACCTGAGCCTTCACCCAGCTCGTCCTCCAGCTCTTTGTGCAGCTCCCAGAGTCATACAGATACAGCCTCGACGAACAGCAGAGATGCCGTCCTTTGTCCGCCACGGCCGCCGCCTCGAGCGTCTCGTTCGTCGGCACCAAAACGTCTCGCGGACCGGAGACATCTTTGCATCGCTCCTTTACAAACACTACAGGACACCAAGTCTAGGACCTCGCGAGAACATCCTGCGCTGAGAGGAACCCCTGCCAGCTCAGCGTCACGAACAGACAACAGCCCGGATGACTGGTCACTCAATGTTCAAGACCTCATCCGAGAAACAGACGAGGCATTCAAGGCCGTAGGGACAGCTATCGAAGAAGCCAAGGTCGCCGTCTCGTCTTTCAACAATCCAGAGACGAGGCTTCCATCATCTCCTACCATCGCCAACATGGATTCGCCTCTCATGTGGTCAACGAAGCCTCACGCCATTGCGAACAGCACTCCTCCCCTACCCCCTCCAGTCCGCAGTGTATCAGGTTCATCAACGTCCAGACCCCGCAGGAAGAAGTCAAAGAAGGTCAAGCGATCAAAGTCACGGTCCAAGAAGAACGCTCGATGGCAGCTCGGAGAAGAAGTCGTCGACATCCTCAGCGGCCAGTTCTTCCGCAAGATGGAGGTCAACGAGCTCCTCTCACCAGACCACCTTCAAGCCTTGAGGGCCGGCCGGGAGAGTCAGGCTCGGATCTCGAGCGACACCGCGAGGACAGTCGACACGGACGGTAGTGAGACACCCGTCGAGCCTTTCCATCTCCAAGACCTGCCCCGCCGGATAGGAGCAGCAGGTGTTGGCATGGTGGTTACATCCAGCGACACCGTGTCACATTCTAAGCTCCTCGACCCAGCCGTGCAACGGCGCTTCTCGGTGAAGGAGAAGTCTCCGCGGCGAAAGAAGCCCGCCGCCGCACCCGCCAGAGATTTCACGACCAGAGACACCGCGGAGATTGACGACATGGCCGCCCCTCCCCCTCCGCCGGCGAAGAACCCGCTGAGGTTCGCGCCACGGCCGCAGGCACCACAGCTACCTACGATACCGGAGGTCATCATCACGACACCGGACACGACGACATATTCAGACACGACGCAGAAACAGCCGACGCGCACGTTCGCGCCCGTCGACGAGGACGACTTCGTCTTCCTCCAGTCGACAAACTACACACTCAACCACCCCAACCTCCGCCACGGACAGATCCGCTTCCCCAAGTCCGACGTCGTCCAGGGCATGAAGATCGACCCGGACGACACCCTGGACTGGACCGCGTTTCAGATGGCCATCCTCGGCGGCGCAGGCGACCTCTGCTCGGACCCGTCGGACTTTTCGCAGCGGTCGGAGGCCGACGAGACGGCGGACCTGGTCGACTGGTTCGAGGAGTTCGGCTTCGACCACCACGGCCTGCTCATCTCCTCCGCCGCCGCCGCAGCGGCACTAGCCAGCCCCGCCAGCGTCAGCGCCAGCACGACGGCGTCCGAGTACTCGCCCATGTCGTCGGTCTCGACGGACATCAACCTGCCGATCCCGGTGGAGTTTGAGCACCCGAGCGGGTTCTGGAACGAGGGCAAGTTCGACGCGTCCAAGTTCCTCACCAAGGGGTGCAACATCCGGCGATGGACGATGGAGGGCCACCCCAAGCGGTACAACCGCGAGAGCATCGAGAGCCTGCCGCCCAGCCCGATGATGGACCTTGTCATGGTGAGGGGCACGGACGGGGAGGCGGAGGTGGTGCCGATGGGGTACAACCTCGGGCACGACCTGGGAGATTTCCTACGATGGGAGGCGGAGCACGTCTACGCTACGGGGGTGTACTGAGAGCGGGAGGCATACGATATCACACAACTTTACGACGGGACGAGGTTCATAGGCATGAACGGGAAATGGACAATCATTTACAGGGTAGAACGAGTCTAAATGAAAACAATGCATAATTCGAATCCTCTCTGATTCATGATGTGAATGATCCCTTGGATGTGACTGTGACTGCTATCAAAACTACGATCGTTGCTGGATTTCTTCTCCTTCACTTAGCCACATGACAATCATCTTCTCCTCTGCGCGAAGCGACCAACGAAAGTCTGGTTGAACCCGCCGATCACAAGGCGGTACAGTCCGAGGGTAGCAGCCATGATGGGTTTCTCTTAGGGCTGAGCTGCCTGCTCGCTGCCTGCTGTTGCTGCTGCTTTCACCCAACATAATGGTACAGTACGGCCAACACTGTCCCGCTCCAACGGCCCCCAATTGGCCACAGCCGCCGGCAGCCCCCTCGCCCGCGTGAGCGAGCACTTGAACCCCCCCCGGTGCCGACCCCCCACCGCGGATCGCCCCGGCAAGACCCGCACGCTAGTCGCTAAGGTAGGTAGGGCACATTGATGGACGGGGCAGGCTGAAATGGACCGGGGGTTGGGTGAACCGTTGTCGCTGGATTTCCAGCGGTGTTTTTCTCGCCGCCGCCGACGCGCCAAAAAAGCGACAACTGAGCAAAAAATCAACAACACGACCAACGACAACCAACTGCATCGTCAGCTCTCCGCGCTCCGCCCCCCCTCGTTGACGCATACACTTTTCTTCACCACGACCCCACGCCGCTTCGCCCTATCTCTCGCAGGCTCAGGCATCTTTCTCGCATGTTCCCGCGCCGCTTCTTCGCAGAGAGAGAAAAAGAACCCCTTGCAAGGACGACTTTGCGGGTCCCCTGGCTGAAGGTGTAAACTCACCCAGCTGCACCTCGAGCAACTGCCTAATCCGACGGAAACCCAAGAGAGCACACTGCTCCTCACATCGCCGCCACTGTATTTTGTGAATCGCAGAGTCACATTTCACCAAGCTCCTGCGTCACGAGTAACGGATCACGTTGGAACCAAACCCCCAAAACCTCGCCGCGCGCATCACACTATATTGTCTCGTGTTGCCTAGCAAAACACAACCAACACAGACTCACTTGTCAACCCCTTGCTTCACCTCACCTCACCTCACTCACCCAACCCAACCCCCACCCTAGACCAAGATGATCCGCCGCCCCGCAACGGCCCTCTCCATCACGGCAGAGGACATCGCAGCCTACGAAGACCGCCGCGCGCGCGAGGCCATGCTCCGCGAGCGCCAGGCCCTGATCCAGGCGCAGCAGCAGCAACAGCAGCAACGCGTCCTCCAACAGCAGCAACAACTACCATCGTCGTCGCCGCAGCGCCAGCAGCAGCCGTACGACCCGGACATCTCGGCCGAGGAGTACGCAGAGTACGAGGCGCACCAGGCCGAGCTGCTCAGGCGGCAGAGCGAGATGATGAGGGCG
Organism: Colletotrichum viniferum; assembly: GCA_020226115.1. NCBI lineage: Eukaryota > Fungi > Ascomycota > Sordariomycetes > Glomerellales > Glomerellaceae > Colletotrichum > Colletotrichum viniferum. The sequence goes on from JAGFBE010000008.1 coordinate 2,408,188, forward strand.
CAGCAGCAGCAGGCGCCGGTGCAGCGGCTGGGACAGCCGGGCCGGGGTGCGGCTGTGATGCAGACGACGCCGACGCCGGGAGACGGTGGCCGTGGGGGCCGCACGAGGGAGGACAGGATCGGCGTTGGACGGCGCGGGAGGTGAAAAGTCGTTTCTTGTCAGGAGTGTTGGGTAAGGGTCGCGTATTGGATTTTCGTTGGGTTGATTCGTTTTCACTGCATCAAGACAGATCACTGGAATAGACGTCATGCGATAATATCAGTGATGTTCTCGAGGAAAGAGATTCGTCTGTATTCCCCTAAAGTCGTCTCATCGAGCTATTCCCAAAAACCCAAGCCATGCCAAATTCGTCAAGTCGTGCCAACAAGTGTCTAGAAGGACCGTTTGGAAACGGGAACAGTAAACAGGGCATGGAACGGTATATCAACAGTGAAGAGAAGGAAAGTCTGGACAGTCCAAGAAAATGACGAAACCCCGCTAAATGATAAACCGGCTGGAAACAAAGAAACCCAGATAAACAGAACCCACATTCTCCCATTGGAGCTTCAAGCTTTTCCGCCTGCCCCCAACACCACAGAAGAAGAAGACTCCAGAGGACCTCCTCCGATGCACCCCATGCCCCATGCCCGCCATGTCGTAACGCGTGTAAAACAAAATCGTCTGTACAAGAAGTGAGAAGAGAGTGTTGCTGCTGATGCCAAGCTCAGTCGTCGAGTGTGAAAACCTGGTTTGTCCCATGGAAATGTGACAGATGGACACGCTCGGTGAGAAAGATGCTTTAAAACGGAAACGCTCGCAGGCTTTCTAGACCATCCGAAGTGGGCTGAACGCCTTGCCTACGGTCGCGCTCAATTTCCTTGGATGGCGAAGACACATCTTCCATCTGCATCTACGGCTTGTTAGCAGGCGTCCGCTGTCTGTGGTGGACAAACTTACATTGAGGATGACATTGGCTTGCTTGATACCAGCAACCTCAGCGAGGTATTTGAGCCGGCCCCTTAAGAACCGCTTCTGTCTCGGGGTTGCAAAGTCGCTGGTGTAAGCCGTGACCAATGGCCAGAGAATCATGAGCCCAGCGGCTCCCTTCAGCGGATCATCTGGCTTGGTGTTTTGTCCGCATGGAAACTGTGCCACGACGACTCCGTAGCCGTTCCACTTGCAGAAGAAGGGTGCCGAGGCGATGGTGTCATCGATTCGCAAGATCGCCGAACCCTTCAGCTCTTCGTACTCCTCTCCCATACGGTAGTCGTCTGGTGCGACCAGCCAGGCCATACAACGCAAGATGGTGGTTGTCAACATTAGATGGCAACACCACGTGGCAACGTGCAAGATGGCTAGCGGAAGATTGAAGAAACCGTAAATCGGTCCATTGAATGATGGTGCCGTATCGAGTTCGTTGTCTTGCCGATCCATAACCCAGTCGACAGTATCAACCTTCCATTGCGGGCTCGGGTCATTGTTAAGCTTGCGGAACTTGGCCTCGAGCGCCTGGGCACGTTTGAGAGCGTCAAGCACCTTTTGAATCGTCTCGGGCTTGCGGTCCCCGGCACCCAGGATTCTATCAACGTCCTGCCTGATTTGACTGCTCTGAATATCCATGCTGGCGATGGCGTGTTGCATACGTCCGCGACATTCGTGGTGAAGCAGCCAAGTAAACTCGGCTACCTCTGGTGAATTTGGCAGGCAGTGAATTGACAGGCATTGGTTTCTGGTGATGGCGAACATCTCCTCGCCTTCGGGTGTCTCGAGTCCTTTCTGTCCCCTGAGTTTCACGATAATGGCTGCTCCCTTCATGTGGTTGGTGTACTCCGCAATGGAATCCCGAGATGCGGTCAGAATCTATCCATTCGTTAGTCCTCTTAACACTTCAAATATCAATCCGACGCGCTTACCTCGTAAAATGCCAACATGAGAACGGCCCCAAGTGTTTGGTCGTTCTTCACTTCCTCAGGGTCCATGATGGCTTTGTTCACAGCCCTCACAGCTCTCATATAGTGGTTCTGAGCGTGAAATAAGGCAGAGCTTGCGTTGACGGTTCGTCGACTCGCCAGAGCCGCCAAGGACACGGCTTTGTAAGCTTGTGAGAGACATTTGGAGACGTTCGGTTGACTCAAGAACCGAGGAAGGAAACGGTAATAGCCCCTGGCAGTGGGCGTATAGGGTACAATGATGAACTCTGATAGGAAGTAGCAAGAGGCCTGTTCGTCGAGAGAGTCAAATAGGGACAAAGGAATGTCTTCGTCGTCTTCGGTCGAGTCATCGTCTGCGCGGAACGGAAACGCAGCCGGGTTCGAGTAGTCGAACGTCTTGTATTTTGGCCCAGCCACCGATGTCAAGCACTGCTTGTTGCAGACTGGTGATGGGCCCTTGCCTTCGTCCTCTGAGCTGTCTTCACCCCTCGACTTCTTGAATCTCTTAATCGTCGCCTCGGTCTCATCGCGGATATTGGCCTCGAAAGGATCGCGGTAGCCAGGACACTGACGCCTGGACTTTTTGCACCGCATGCAGAATGGCTTGCCTTCATCACACTTGATCCTCCTGGCCCTGCAAAGCTTGCAGCCACCAGATGGCTTGCCGGTGTTTACCATTGTTGCAGTAGTGTGTTTGGTATGTTGAGAGCGGTGTCGTTGTTCAACAGATCGTGGAAACCAACTCCGGAGGGTATGAGGGGCCGAGCTATTTTTCACAAGTTTTGGTTCCGACGTCCCAAAAACACAGGTTCCGAGGTCAATCTTTCGGGTTAGACCAAAAGGCGAGGGCCGGTAGATCAAGCGGGAGGGGAAAGAAGAACACCACTATGTCATAGCGACGAACTGCAGGCAAAATTGTGGGAATCCGCGGTACAGGGCTGGTTGATTAGCAGCCCGATGCCTGGTTGGCAACAGAACTACGGAAGGGCTGGATCACCGATGGGACGCCTGCGAAACTCAACAGCGCCTATTCGACGCATTAGCGAATGGGAAAACTTCTAACGATCGAGCGGGATCGCGCCGTTGGCGGAGGACGATCTCTGGTGGTCTGGGATTAGGCGGATGGTGTATACGTTGTTGTCTGGCCTCCCCGAAGGTTTGTTTCATGCGCCGCTAAGCCCTGACGAGGCGCGGACTGCAGTCGATCAAGGGTGCTCCCATCGGTGCTCGAGCGCACAATGTTTGAGACGGCAAACGAAATGTGCGAGGAGAGATCAGCAACGGCCACGATCCTGGCGTCGATCATCCGGGGGATAACCCGGCTCTTCGGCAAGCCGGTCGATAAATGGCACCTCAGACAGGTGTCAGTCAGCGTATGTGTTTGTGCGCGCCAGCATGTTGGTGGCCTGGAAGGACATCTTCGTTGAATCTTCTCCAGCACGCATGTATGCCCAGCCGCTAGGAGTTTGGCATAAGTCTCTTTGGTCCAAACATTCAAACAAAGGTGGTTCATAGCGAAGGGTCGCCGAAGTCTGACCGCAGACCGGCAGGCAGCCGCCGGGTCCTGCGAGGGGAACAGACTTAAATGGCAGTATCGGTTCCGGCCCCGGCTCCGGCGAATCGAGAGGAACTCGACAGACAGTGAGTGGAAGAAAAAAAAGAAAATCCCTAGCAGGGAACATGGCGGAATGTCTAGATCCCGCGGGGCGGAGCGCGTCATGGTATTGACGAAGCCTCTGCCATAGACCCGGAACGGGGCTAATTAGGCCAATGGATAAACGGGAAGAGACCCGTTGGCCCATGGGTAAAGACGGCTCTCATTGAGTCGGACGGCAGGACAGGTAAGTCTTGTCTGAGTCGGCGGTTCCAGCGGTATGGTAATCGGATGCTTGCCCACCCACACGCGACACTTGACGGCGTGGAGTTGCTTCGTCATCAAAGGTGATGGGATCGTTTCATCCGGTTCAGCCCGAACCCGAAAGGGTAATCCAGTCGCGGGCAATGCCTGGAAAAACGTCCTGCAGAAGGCGGTTGTTGTCAATTCTAACCGAACGACGAATGTTGACTGAACATTGACTGAGGACTAGTAATCTTGTTCGCGTTCCGTCGTCAAGAGGTTGTGGTGGATCGTATTCGAGAAAGGTAAGTTGTAATCAAAGCTTCGAGACGGAAAGCTTCGTGTTTCTATTGAGCTCAAATCTGGTGCCAAACTGTGTTTGTAGATGGCAGGAGGGAGGGACTGTTGCTCGAGGTGTCGAGGAGGAGGGTGGACTGGCCGAGAGTGAATCAATCATCTTAGCGTCAAGTGCAGGGTGCACTGGGCTGGAGTGGGTCCAAGAAGGATCAGCGGTATCCACTTTTTAATGTAGCGTTGGCGCGGCAGCTGCCAGTTTATTTCAAACGTCCATCTTCAACCTCTCAGACGTTCGTCTATCTGATTGACACTGCCCATCAAATTCAAATGACAACCCACGACATTCCCTGGACTGACTGACGCGCATGTCCACTGCATGAATCCAGAATCCAGAATCCAGACTGCCGAGAGAACTGCTCCTCGTCATCATGGCTGCCAAGTTTTGCACGCCTGTTTCTCATCCCCCAGCCAGCGGTGCACGAGGGAAATCTGTGCGTCGTTATGTGCTTGATGAAGCTCACAGGAACGCCGTTCCATCGGCACTCGCCGGTAAATCCCCAGAAACGACCGATGTCCATCTGTCAGATGTCTGATTGGGCCGTGATGATGGCAACCGCCTGTCAAGACTTCAGGCCCTGAGGAACCAAGAGGACGAAGCGCCGGAAGGCGAATAACAATGCTCCAACGCCGAACCAAGCGGCATCGACAAGTCCATGCAGCGGCAACAGTCTGCAATGTCGCTCCGCTCGGCAAGGGACGTCCACCTGTCAGAGTCAACCAATGCCGCGTGGCATCAACTATCAGGTTGCCGGCACATCTGCACTCGCACGTCCCCTCCAGCTGCAGAGTATCGACACTGCTTTGACATTCATGAGGCCCGAGTTCCTCAAGCCTGCCATCCTTCAGCTCTTCAGGGCGACCAGCTGATCGGGGATAGGTTGTAAGCCGCTAGGGCCACGACTGTAAAGGGTCCCTTGCCGTTGATGTGCGGCATCCCACTCCAACGGTGAACCGGTTTGTCTAGGAGTTTGCCGTTCTACGAGACACGACAAGAACACGAGGAACTTAGCCAGCAACCCTTCATTATCAAAGCGACAGCATGTCATTCATCCGCTTAGTCGGCGTCGACGATTCTGCTCAGCAGAATTGTCTGACGGTTTCAAGAAGGCAGCTTGGTCTGTGACACACCATCAGGCGGTTGTGACTCAAAGGGAGGCAGTCACACTGTCAGACTGACTTAAGTCGACACTCTCGAGTCTGGCGGGGGTTCCCCGTTCAAAGGCAAGGTTCTGACAAGTTTGACGTTTGGTTCCCACTGGCCATCGTCTCCACGAATCTCATGAATTAGCCTTCTCTTGGCAACTCACCTGATTCCCCGGGTCAGACGCCACTTTCCCAGGAGCCACTGACGGAGCATAGCAAGTGCATGAGGCGAAAGGAGGAGGGGAAGTGTAATATTGAAGTATATCTGTCAGTTCCTGCCCATCACAGATTGATTTCTTATGTTTTGCCAACGCCCGCAAGTTGCTCGTTTTCGTGAGGATTAGCTCTTTCCTCCGACAATTGCTGCTGCGGACCAGGAAGGTCGCTGAAGGCTGGACCGTCTCAGCCATTCGGGTGGCCACCATCGGAGCTCGGAATCAACTCTAGCTTGGTTTTCGTAGCCGGCACGATGCGGCTGAGTGGCCACATTGCGGCAGGGAAGGCCGGTCCAAGGGTTTCGGAGAATTTCCTGCTCAAATCCTGTCTGCATAATGAGTCGTGACCTGCACGTTCATCTTCGCTTAGCCAACGACCAGGGCTCTTTCGACAGGTTAAGGACTACCCTCGTCTTTTTTCTCCTCACTGTCTGTCCTTGGTCATTATCGGAGCAGCTACGGCTAGTCATTTTCCTGCGGTCTCTGGAAGGCTCCGATGGAATTTCGGCCGAGCGGCAACAGGTCGGGCGGGGATAGGCCCGAGTATTCGGTCAATTTGGCCCGCATATGGAGATCCCGACTTTTAATCTCCCGCATATTTCCCTCCCCTCCAAGATATCTCACAGGGAGGTTCCCGAGATCCACCATACTTATAGCGATGGTCCAGCGGACAGGCGTGTCGCGCAACTGCTCGAGATTCGAGCGAATTCGGGTGGGGCCGGAGGGGATCAGGCGAGAGTGAGTCCGACTCAAGGCGGATGACCAGCACCCGGCAAATGGGGAAATTGCAAGATGACGCAGACGAATCCTTCATAACTTTTGCTTCTTCGGGCAAGTGCCACAATCGGAAAGAAATTGGAAAGACTTGACCAACACAATTGACCAACAATATGAATTTGCAAGGGAATATTTGGTCCCCCAATCAGGCTAGCTTGGAATGTTCATTTGGCCTGGTACTTGCACGCAAACCTGCCTGACTACCAGGCCAATTCACCGGCGCTAGCGGTGTCCGCCACCGGGTTTGGACCCACAAATGTCCGAGCCGTCAACGGTCTAGCCCGGAAGTGCACCCTTCGGCAGAACATTTCGCCCGTCCTGTCCGTCGGAATGGATGCGACTCACGATCGCGTTGCTTGCCGCTCTGGCCTGCACTATATTGCGCCGGTGTGCCCTCCGTCGGGCGAAACCCACCTCAACTCGATCGACTGGTACATCACGACAGCCCTGCGGACCAAGCTTTTCCCAGGCAACTATTTACGGCGGAGTAATTGATTAGCGTCGGGATTACGAGAGGCCCATCCCTTAGCGCGTCGACCATGTGTTGAGCCGCAGACAGGCATATTGTGTATGTATGGCTTACCAACAGGGGTTGGCCGTGGATGCTGTATGAAGAAATCTCCTGACGTGGAGCGGAGAGAATGAGAAGTCGTTGACAGCGTTCGAGCGTGGATGCTCAGCTTTGTATTTAAGAGGCATCTACTCTTGAATCACTCATTCACAGCTCGGGTCCACAGTCTCTGAATAACAGTACCCCTTTATCAGCATCAAAAGCATCGAGTCTGCAATTTGACCTCTTGTCTATCCATCCATCACCATTACTTTTCTCGAATCATCTCCAAACTACCACAACCTTCAAAATGTCTTCATCAAAACCACACATACCACCACCACCACCGACAGTGGTCCTAGAGAAACGAACAACACACGTCGATAAAGATGGCAAACTCATCTTCAAGCCCTCGCGCGAGTTTCTCCTCGCCTTCGGCGCCCTCTGCACCGTCGCCCTAGCCGTCGCCTTCGACGCCACGACCCTCTCCGTCGCCCTCCCGACAATGAGCGCCGAGCTCGGCGGCACCGCCCTCGAGGCCTTCTGGTCAGGCACCAGCTTCCTCCTCGCGAGCACCGTCCTCCAGCCCACCGTCGCCGGCCTGAGCAGCATCTTCGGCCGCAAGCCCCTCGTCTACGTCTCGGCCCTCTTCTTCGCCGCGGGTTCGGTGGTCGGCGCCGTCGCCAAGAGCTTCCGCGTCGTCATCGTCGGCCGCACGATCCAGGGCGTCGGCGGCGGCGGCATCCTCGCGCTGTGCGAGGTCATCGTGACGGACCTCGTGCCGCTCTCCGTGCGCGGGCAGTGGTTCTCGCTGCTCTCGGCCGTCTGGTCCGTCGGGACGGTCGCGGGCCCGCTGATCGGGGCCGGCTTCGCGCAGAACGTGACGTGGGCGTGGATCTTCTGGATCAACCTGCCCATCATCGCCGTCGGCGTCGTCATGATCTTCTTCTTCCTGAAGCAAGCCAAGATCCCGGGGGATATCGCGGGCAAGCTCGGCCGGTTCGACTGGCTGGGGAGTTTTCTCTTCACGGCGGGCTCGACAAGTTTTCTGTTTGGGATCTCGACGGGAGGCGTCATGTATGAGTGGAAATCCTTCAGGTCGCTTCTGCCGCTCGTTCTGGGGGTCTTCATCCTCGTGGCGTTTGAGATCTGGGAGTTGAGGTTCGCAAAGGAGCCTATGATTGACAAAGGCATCTTCAACAACTGGACCATGGTTGCGAATTACATCATGACGGTATTTCACGGCATGATTCTCTGGTCTCTTCTTTACTTTCTCAGTAAGAAATCTCCTTATGCGCTTTTACCCCTTTCTTGCTTCAATGCTGATGGCTCCGCAGTCCTCTACTACCAAGCCGTCAAGTCATACTCACTCGTCGTATCTGCCGTCGCCGCCCTCCCCGAGACCCTCACCGTCGCTCCCGCTGCCATGGCCGTCGGTCTCGTCGCCGGCATCACGGGTAGATACCGCTGGTCCATCTGGTCCGGCTGGGTGATCACGACCCTTGGCGCGGGGCTCCTGTGCCTTATGAAGCCGGGGACCACCGCGCCGGCCTGGATCTGGCTCAACATCCCCATCGGGCTGGGCACCGGCATGCTCTTCCCGGCCATGGCCCTCTCGATCCAGGCGGCGTGCGAGCCGGCACTCAACGGCCAGGCCGCGGCGTTCTACTCGTTCCTCCGGACCTTTGGCCAGTCCCTCGGCGTGGCCGTCTCCGGCGTCATCTTCCAGAACGCGTTCCGGGAGAAGCTGGCGGCCGTACCGGACCTGGCGCACCTGGCAGACGAGTACTCCCGCGACGCAACCATCGTGGTGGAGATCATCAAGCAGATGCCGCGGAACACTGTGCGCGCCGAGCTGGTGGAGGCATACTGCGACGCGCTGAGGGCGATTTGGATCAGTCTGATTGCGTTTTCTGGGTTTTGCATGGTGCTGAGTCTGACGATTAAGAGGTACAGCCTGGATCAGGAGCATGTGACGGAGCAGGGGCTGGTGACCAGTGATGAGACCAGCCGGGAGGATTTGCAGGGGCGCAGGGATGTGGAAAGGGGCGCATGATATAGACAAAGATGTTGACGGGAAAGGTCTAGACAGACAATACGGTAGAGTTTTGGAGTTACTTTCGGGGAGAAAGCGATGTCACCACTCTTTAGATTTAGATATTGATACCTTCTTTCGACATTTCAGAGTGTCGCTCTAGGTGTGACCATGTCTGATAAAGCATGAGCAATTAATTTCCTCTAGATTTAAGAAGTAACGCTGCGGATTCTTGCGTGTAGGTGGTCTCTTCCTTTGTCACTTGTTACTATCTTACTCGAAGGAGAGATTTTAGACAGAAAATCCTACTGTAGACAACCCACTTTACTTGAGCATATCAAAACAAAGCGGATGAATCAACAACCCTCGATTGGGTGAGTACTCCCAGTGAATTGCAGCTGCTAAGATAAACGTCTAGCGATAATGGGGCCTTGACTCCATCACTCAAAGTCCGCTTGTTTTCTCGGAAGGAAAGACAGGCGAAGCTCTTGCTGTCACGGGTCTGTCTCGCTCCTATCCCAAAAACTGCCACTTCACCATCGAGTCTCGAGTGGGAAAAGTCAACAACCCCCCGAAGGACTCTACTCACCACCAGACCACCTTCCTCACGACAACCTCAACCTCACTCGCTCCTTCCATCTCACGCTCTTTTGTTAGACCCTTCAACCGACGTTAGCCAACTTGCTACCATCACCCCCTATCTCGGCCACCCGACTTGTCTGAATATACCCTCCACCCGACTACACTACCAAAAAAAACATCGCCGACTTCACTACGCACCACGAAAGAACGGGCATCATTAGCACACCAAGCAAAAAAACGACAAAACACATCGTCACACCAAACAATGTGCCAACGAATCTACGTCCACTTCACTACCTGCAACTGCCAACTCTTCCACCGCCGCAACAAATGCGCCCCCGGCCCAACCTCGCAACGCTGCCTCTCCCGGCCCTTCCACCCATCCCTCGTCCATAAGGTGGAGCGCCAGTGCCCCTACCACCACCGCATCACGCGCCTGCGGAAGGGCTGTCCCGAGGCGAGGAGCCTGCCGCAGGGCTTCGTCAACGCGTACCACCTCCCCATCGCCAAGTCCATGGCCGCCGCGGCGGACGAGCGGGGATGCCCGCGGGAGAGAAGCGAGGAAGTCGGCGGTGGCAAGCGCAAGGATACCGGCGGGGATAACAGACCGCGCAAGAGGCGCCAGACGGAGCCGGGGGAGGGGCATGCTGTGGCGGAGGAGATGGACGTCGACGGGAGCTCCGGCTCTGAGCCGTCTTACGGATTCAGGACATGCAGGCAAGATCTAAGCGACGTCTTCAAAGCCATCGCCGACGCTGAAGAGTTTGAGTACGACACTCTGGACGAGATCGTGACCAAGGAGCCGGACTCTGAGCTTGACACCACGGATGAAGAGGAAGAACCGAGGAGGTCCCGCATAGCGCACGAGACCGAGTCGGAGCGCGTCGAGTACTCTGCGCACGATCGCATGTCGCTGGCCGGCAGCGATATTCTCACGGGCCGCAGCAAAGACTCTTCTAGGGAGGGCCTCGACGACTTGCTCCAGTGTCTCCAGGTCCGGAGTTCTGGGCCTTCTGAATACGGGGGCACTTCTCAACAACATGGCTTGTGCCCTGGCAAAGATGGTCCCGTTGACACCATCATGGTTTCTTGCTTCCCAAGCGAGGATCTCATGTCCGACGATGAAGAGGACGAGGAAGGAGACGGCTTCGAGCGAGAATGGTAAGACGGTAGGAAACGTTGGTTGTATTGGCAGAGCATAGCATCGATTGGCTTCATTTTGAGATAGAAATGCATTAACGAATGGAGAGATGTTCCAGCAGAATATTCATGTCTCATTGCCCTATGTGCACTCTCGGTCCGCAAGGTGAGATACGCATGTTGTACAAAGATTGAAGCGTCAAGATTGATCATCATGATATCCCTTTGTATGTCCACCAGACCCCAAAATCCACCAAAATCGCTCAAGATTGCCCGCTGAAATCGATGCCCATGGTCCAAATCAATCCCACGCCTGCTTGGTACTGGGATATTGACGCCCGCCAACGCCAGAAATCGTGGGACTGGCTCCGCGCGGTTCCTTGTACCTCTTTCTATCATCTCTGAACTCACGGTCCCGAGGTTCCCAGGGAGGCTCGCCTCGCTCACGCATGCGATCTATGTCGGCGTGGCTGCTGGTGCGGCGCTGAGCCTCCGGACGCACAGGGTGCAGTCGCTCCCGCCGCCGGCGAGCTTCCCTGTCCTCGTCCCTCTCCCAGTCTACTACCCGCTCTCCTCTGTCGCGCTCTCGATGTTCGTAGTCTCTGTCTCTCTCCCTGTCGCGTCTTCGATCCTTGTCCCTGCCGCGCTCTCTGTCACGGGCTCTTTGCTGCCTTTCCCTTTCTGCTCGCTCTCTCTCCTCCACCTCACGCCGCCGGTGACGCCGGCGCGCCTCTTCCTCGGATTCAGATTCTTCTGACTCATCCGGAGCGATGTCGGGCCAGCTGCGGTTCAGCTTCGACGTGGGAAGATGCTCACGGCTGCGACGGGAGGGTGGATCGCTCCGGCGACCTGAAGTGCTGCGCTGCCGATCCGGTGAACGGCCGTTGGGGAGGATAGATGCCACTTTCTCGCTGATTTTCTCAACGATCGGGATGCTTCGACGGCGAGGGTCGTCTGCCCGTAGCTCCGAGCGATGCAGACGAGCCCCTGACGGTACTTGAACCGATTGGGGGGGAGGAGGCATGCGCCGGAAGCCTGGAGGTGGGGGTTCGTTGGAATGGTGCGTGTGAGGCCTGCGCTTGGATCGTGGGCTCCCTGGCTCCTCGGAATCGGAAGTCGAGGAGGACGAGTAGTGACGAGGTTGACTATGTCTTCGAGGTTGCATGGGTGGCCTATTTGGGTGGAGATGCTCCGAAGCGTACATGGGATCACCCGAGGGAGATGGATAGTCGGAGAAGCTTCGGCGGCGGCGATCATCCGGTGAATTCTGATTCTGACCTCGGTACCGTTCTTGCTCGGGAGATCGGGCTGCTGGAATGTTAAGCCGGGACGGGGGATAACGTCCGCCGTGACCCGGTACATGACTGTAGGCCACTGGCCGTGTCGGCGGGGGAAAGTACTCCGTCTGGGGGGCGCGCGGAGGTGGTGATGCCTTTGGATAGGGGTTTCGAACGTGCACGTAGGCGGCCTTGACCCTCGGCTCGTCCCTTTCCGGCGGCCAATTTGAAGGTGGCGCGCCAGCGGCGGCGGCGGCGGCGGCGGGCTTCGGAGCGGTCGAGTCTGGATTGGGGGTCGCAGCTTTCCTCAACTTCTCGGCGCATTTCTTGTGCCACTCAGAGATCCCGGGGTCTGGCTGGGCGGGAAAGGCGTCGTCGGGCAGATCTTTAGGAAACGGTTCATTCGTCACAGGATGCTTGAGATTCCAATTCTTGACTGCGTTTTGGATAAAGGGCACATGCTCTTCCGGGTCTAGTAAGATTTCGATTATTTCCCATCGCACAAAGCCGCGCTTTGTCAGAGCCGGTACGGAAGGGGCATCGAAGTCGTTTTCGGAGGGTTGCAGGGAGTGTTGGCACCCAGTGACCTGCCAGATGTAAGATATGGCGGGGTAGGGCATTTCGATGAAAAGGGCTGCGATGACGGCACGTCAGCATGGCAAGGTTGCACATGGTGATCCAAGGATATGCTTACCGTCATAATTGCCGCCAACCGCCTTGTAGAAGGCGGCAAGCTTTTGAGGAGTCAAGGCCTGAACATTTTTGTCGCCGATTTCTGCAATCTTTTGTTGGCGGGGTATGTCAGTTGTCGCCTGGAATTGCGAAGCGGGGTGGTGAGGCAAGGGCGGGCGGAAATGGGGAACACGATCAGACGTACAATGTGGTTCGCGATGGCGCGGAGGAGGGCGTCTAGAATCGGGGTTGGCGCCTTGTCCTGGTTGATCAAATAACCATAAAAGTTTGGAGGCTTTGAATCTGCAGGTTGTGGTTGTGGTTGGGGTGGAGGTTGAGGTTGAGCCTTTGGAGACTCTTTCGAGTCTGGCTCTGGGGTCGCCGTCGCCATCCGGGGCCGAACTCTACATCAACAGTGTGCCTTTGCGGGCAGGAAGGTCCCGGGGAAGAAACTGTGGAGATCGGATGGGCTGGGTTGGGTAGATATAACGGCTGTGGCTTGTGCTGGTCGATCTTGAGTCGGTAATAAGAGCGTTTGACGCGGCGGGCGACTTCAAGCGAGCAGCGTGGCGTTGTAGTATGCGTCTTGTCAAAGCAAGCTGCTGGATATATGGAGGGGGAGGGGAGACTAGTGTCGACTGCGAAGGGAGTCGGAGGGTATCAACATGTACTAATAACCGAGAGCTAGACGGACTATGCCTGGGATGCGGGCCGCCATAACATCGTCATACGAGACGGAGATGTAATGTAGGCAAGGTAAGGTATGGTATGGCAGGCAGAAGCAGGCTGAGGCCAAGCAGCTGCAACGGTGAGTCAAGTAGGCTCTGTTGTGGTAGGCGCACGCAGCCGGCAATATGCGCATGCGCGAAGAGAGACGAAAGACGTTGGCGCGCGTGGGAGTGCGTATTTGTGAGTGTGTGTGGATGCGATGGATGATTCCAGTCCGGAGGGTGTGAGAGCGAAGCGACGGCGAACGACTCGAGGGAGGAAGGCTGTTTTGGTTGATTTGAGCTAGGCGGCGCGCGGGTGAGAGCTGATGATGTAACTAAAGTACTCGGACTGCAACTCCAGGTGGACAGGGTACCTGCACCTGCAGCTTTACCTTGGGTTTACCGCAGTAGTGGTGAGGGTGAAGACGGGACGGTTGAGCACGCGTGGATGGAGGTTGGAGGGGTCAAGTCGCAAGCTACCTACTTAGCACCTTGGGTATGGACCTGCACTGGAAGGAACCCTCGGTCAGAGCAGCACATCGTCAGGCAGAGACGGGAGACCAAGAACAGACGCAGACAACGGAGGGGCTGAACATGGGTACCGCAGTACGAGGGACATGGGACATGGGTAGGGCAGCAGCAGGCAGTCAGGCTGGACAGGGCAGTGGCAGGTAAGAATAGCGATCAAACAGGGAAAACGTTTGGCTGTTGGGCTGACACGTGCACCCTGGCATGGCACAGTTTTCCTTCCCTTCTCTTCTTCCCTGGTCGTGGACCTCGACACAGAGAAAAATAAATAAATGGGGGTCATCAGATATCCGGCCGCTGAGATGCGATGCGATGCGATGCGATGCGATGCGCTGCGCTCTGCCTTCCACTTGGGGCACGGTACCTTTCACTTTTGGGTGTACCTACCTTACTGCTTATTCTTGACCCTCACTCAACGTCTTTAGGCTTCCTCCGCTTTCCCACCTCCAGCTTCCATTCGTCTGACTTCCGCCGGTTCATGTGCATTCTCGAATCACACTGCCGTACGGCCCCCATCTCACACGCTGCAAACGACTCGGGCTCCCCGGCGCCTTCATTCATGTTGGGTTGGAACGGTGGGCATCCACACGGAATTGGTGTTGACGAGTTCCTCATTAAACACGACTTCGACACGAGATAGGGCAAGGCAAATGCAAGGCAGCTAATGGGCCATGGCCCATACTAAGGTATCTCGCCAAGTGCAACTTTGGCGGACCAGCGATGCCCGTCGAAGACGATGGATGCCCAGCCCAGCCGGGCCCCCGGGATCCAGCCTGGAAGTCTGCCCAGGTGAGCCCTCTTCGCTGGAGTCCGTCTGGAGACGGCCTGCCGCGATGTGCCTTGTTGCGGGGGCTGGCACCCGCTCAGCCGCCGTCTCGTCTCAATCGTTGCGTTGCGCCATGCGTGTATGATGTAGTCGCAGCCAAGGTTTTGGGATTCCCGAATCTAGCGGTGAGCAGGTGAGCAGGAACCCGTCACAACCAGACTTACGAACGAGGCTTGCAAGGTCCCGGTGCTGTGCATTGCGCCTGTTGCTATCTATGTATGTACTGACCCTACCAAGATTCAACTCTATGGTACTTTGAAACCACACCAAGATGACCACCACCCTGAAAATGCATGGGCCGCCGCCCACCAACAAACCAAACCGCCTGTTCGGCACCTTTTCCAGAACTATCTATATCTTACATGAATCTGCTCCGTCCCAAAGTCTCCAACCCCTGTCTATACACGACGATCGATATTCTGCGAGAATCCCATGCCCTCAACCCTTCCTCAAGGGAAGGCCGTATACCAGAGCCCAACGGCGGCACCGGCAATTGAGAAGAAGCTCCTGACAATGTTGAGCGTCTGCCACCTCACGAGCAGCTCTCTGGTCTCGGACCATCCCAGCGCCACCACGCCCTGCGCACCCGCCAGGAGCCTCTCGTTGGTCGGCCCCATGAAGGCGAACGTGTACGGCACGATTCCAAGACCGAGTGCCCCGGCAACGACGAATGGCTTCCACGCGAGGCCGTGCCGGTAGCGGTCGTAGGCCGAGTACGCCAGCGACAGAAAGGTGAGGCCCGCGACTTTTGGGCCTATGGACATGCCGCGGTAGAATAGGTTTTGCCACAGCTTCAGTGCATCGATCGGCTCTGCGCTGGCCTCGAGAGCCGCGGCGACGCTGAAGATGGACAACGACTGCCCCGCGCCTGTGCTAAGAGTTTAGCGACTGCGAATGACACGACGAACCCCCCCCCCGCAGGCGTGAGAAGAGCCTACCTGCCCACCAAGCGCATCCGAGGATGCCTGTGGCAGTGATGATGTTGTTAGTCAAGCCTAGTTGCGACATGTTGATCTAGAGGGCTGTGTGTAGCTACACGTATGTGTGCGTGTACACGTGTGTGTCACTGATTGCCGAGTGTCTGAGTCGAGTTGGTCTCACTGCGCTTGTCGTGATGCTGCTACACAATCGACGATATGGTCTTGGCGTACAGCAACCTTTTTTTTCGATAATTTGCTTTGAAATTTATCTAGGTTTCGGGACGATACCCGTATTCGTTATATACCAAGCCGTTATGTGGACACAACGGCGCCTACAGCCGCCGACTCTCGATCGGGAGAATCACGGACGAGCAAAAATGTCCGAGGTCACAGTGGTGGTGTCCTCCCGTCCCGCTGCCGCCCGCCAGCCCGGACGACCCCTGCTTGCCAATGGGGTTCTCGAGGCCTGACCACGCGGTGATCTGACTTCCACCATCTCCCGGGATTCCTCGCAGTCGGTTACCGGCCGGTCGTCTGAATCCCGGGGTCGATTGTGCCGATGACGAAAGACACTGGTGCGCGTTCATTCGGACAACTCATTGTCCAAAGGTTGAGATTGCGTCCCAAGTTGACACGGCGGTCCATCCCCGCCTGCCTCATTCAACGTCATATAATTAGCATAGAAGCATCGCCTCGCCCCGGCTATGGTCTTGGCTATTGCCTGGGCCGCCTGATGCCGTATCCGACGAGGACGACCTCCGTCTGCTTCTCTTCGTCCACCTCCTTCCACACCTTAAACTTTTCAAACCCCAACTTCGTGAGAATCTTCTGGCTGGCAGGGTTATCCGTCGCCGTCACAGCCGTGAGTATCTCCTCAACGCCCCCCTCCCCCTCGCCCACCCGCCCCGAGACGGCCTTCTCGCCTTCCACGGAGGCCCTCTCGACCGCCATCTCGCACTCGGAGCGGGGCAGAGACCACCAGGCGCCGAGGAAGGCCTGCACGAACTCAGTCGCGTACCCGCTGCCCCAGTATTCCTTCTGCAGCATGTACCCGATCTCGGGCCAGCCCAGCTCGCCGCCGCTGGGCTTCTTGCAGCCGCCGATGCCGATCCACCGGCCCGTCGCCCGCAGGCAGATGGAGACGTCGTAGTTGTCGGCGTCGTGGGGCGGCAGGTTCTGCGCCAGCCGCGCCCGCGTCTCGTCCAGGTCCGCGTCCACGCGCCCGACCGCCGAGAACCTCATCACCTCGGGCTGCCTCCGCAGCGTGTGCAGGGCTTGCAGGTCGTCCGCGGAGACGGGCCTCAGGATGAGCCGCTCAGTGACGACGGGCTGTCGTAAGGCGTGTGGCGGCAGGGGCCGCGTTGGCAGGGTCGTCTTGACCGTTTTGAAGTCTAGCGGTTCTGGGCTGATATCCATGATGACTGGCGTTTTTTATATATGTATATAGTCTTGGTGTCGATGTGATTTCTCTGATGCCTTGGTAGCGCGTCTATTTCCAGGCGATGTGACCTGGCTTCAAAAGCATGCGAATCCAGGCTTGGCTGAACTCTCTTCGAACCTCCCTTTATTGTATTTAAAGTACAGATTATGTTGTAAAATCGAGATTGACTCATACCGTCGGCCAGTTTCCTTTACAGGAGAAGCAAAGCGACGAGGGCTTCGGCTTTATCGCGCTTTACACTAGCGCATGAAACGGGGGTGTCAAGCTCCGCAGTATGACTAGGACCGCTGGTGCTGACGACCATCTCTCCCCCTCCTGTCATTGACTGATTGACCTTCCCTCTTTCCCCCGTCCCGGAGGCTCAGCTCTCTGCTCACCAACAACCTGGCCGGCATCCTTCCTGGGACACACACTCACACAAACCAACTGCATCCCCGGGGACCAGCAACGCGACAAAATACGGCCCTTGGCAAGACATCCTTGGGCAGGGTTTGGACCCCCCCGGCCCCCGAGTAAAGAACCTTTAAGCTTTCCCCGACCGGCCCCAAAGTGGGGATCACGGCCGTGCCTTTTTTGTGTAAGGAATTTTGTCGTTGCTGAATGCAGATCGAACCCCCATTCTTTCAGGCACATCAGCCCTTCGTTTCCACGCCCTCCCTCCCCCCTTCTCAGCACCGCCAAGCGAAAAGTAAGACAACGACGACAAGACTTTTGTCTTCTCCTTCTTCGTCAGCAAACCCAGGACTGATATATGTCCATAGCAGTTGTTCAACCTCTTCTCGACAGCTCGGCGTGTATCGTGTCCAGTCTCGCCATTCTCAATGCCTTGGGCCGACATCAGCTGGGCTCACCTGCACCCATCTCACTCACTCACCACGACCTGAACTTGACCTATCCTGACTAGCGAGCGACACATCACATACGTCAGCACTCGACTTCCCATGTGAGATTTCACACACATCTCACTCACATTATCACACATTTCGCATTAAATTACACACAATACAAGACATACTCCCGCGAACAATGACACCGCCGGCATCAGGCGCGGCCTCGCGCCAGCACCAGCAGGAACCGAGCGGCAAACAACCCCTAAGCTGCGCAAACTGCCGCCACCGCAAGATCAAGTGCGACAAGGTCCAGCCCCGGTGCACGCAGTGCGAGCGCTCCGACCTGGACTGCGTCTTCCCCTCGCGCAAGCGCAACCGGAAGCCGCGCCAGGGTCGCCAGAGCGAGCTGCTCAACCGCATCACCCGCCTCGAGAGCATCGTTTCCAAGGTCGACTCGGGCAACCTCGACGCCGCCGCCAAGGATGCCGCCGTGGCGGCGGCCGCGGCCGCGGCGCAGGTGCAAGCCGGCCGCGGGCGGAGCAGCAGTTCAGCGGGAGCCGGGGCCGGAGGCGGTGAGTCGGATGAGCCGTCGCCTGCCGCCCCGGGGTGGGACCATCCCGCGCCGCCGGCGAACCTGATGAGCGCCGAGTTCTGGGAAAACCTGTGCCAGGAGGTCGAGGGCATGAGGCAGGCGCTGGATCAGCCCTCCGACGGGGACGAGTCGTCTGAGGACGAGGCGCCGATGAAGACCCCGGAGAGCTCTGCGAACAAGGGCCTGACGCCGCCGGCGTTGTCGGGGTTGATTCTGAGCAGCACCGTGGCGTCCCCCGGCGGAGAGGAGATGAAGCACCCGCCGCGCGAGCAGATTCTGTACATGTGCAGGATCTTCTTTGAGAATGTGGACCCGGCGTTCAAAGTGCTGCACCGGCCGACGACGTGTGCCGAGATGGAGGCGTTTGCTAACGCACCAAACAAACGGATCGACGATGCCACGGAGGCCTTGTTCTTTTCCATGTACTTTGGGGCCATTACGAGTTTGTCAAATCAGGCATGCGTGGAGAACCTGGGCGAGGAGAGGAGCGTCCTTGCCCAGCGTTACAGGGAGGGCGTGGAGAGGGCGCTGATCAAGGCGGATTATCTCAACAGCACCGACATCAAGACCCTCCAAGCCCTCACAAACTACGTTGTAAGTTTCAGCTCGCCTTTCTTGACACAATTCGGGGTTACTAACGCGCAAGCAGTGCTTCCTCCGCACTCACAACGCAAGCAGGGCGTCATGGGCCCTGATCCCCCTCGTAGTCCGCCTCGCGCAAGCCCTCCACCTCCACCGCGACGGCGTCTCCCCTCCCATCCCGCCGTTCGAGGCCGAGATGCGCCGCCGGCTGTGGTGGATGATTGTCGTGCTCGACATCCGCGCCGCCGAGGACCGCGGCACGGACGCCGCCATCCCGCGGCAGTCGTACAACACGCGGCTCCCGTACAACCTCAACGACGACGACTTCGGCCCGTCCACGACGACGCCGCTCGAGGACCGGACGGGCCCGACGGAGATGACGTTCTGCCTCTGCACGTCCATGAGCTCGGGCATCTTTGGCAACCTCCGGCCGCGCCACCCTCAGCTCGCGCTCGACAACGACGGGACGCCCGAGCCGACGACCTCGGAGGATGAGATCATGGCGCACGCGCAGCGGCTGGAGGCGCTCTTCGGGACGGCGCCGCAGAAGTCGTCGTCCGCGGAAGACGGGAGCGGCGGCGAGAAGGACGCGACGCACCTGCCTGCGAACCACGCGGCGGTGACGGTGCGCATCATCATCCTCAAGATGTGGCTGTCGGCGCAGTACCCGTTTACGCCGCGGGCGGCGGTGGCGGCGGCGAAACCGCGCGTGGCGCGGGAGACGATGCTGCGGACGGCGGTGAACACGATCGAGCTGGTCGAGTTCAGCACGAGCACGTACCGCGAGCGGTTCGGGTGGTGGATTGATAGTTATGTGCAGTGGCATCCGCTGGCGGTCGCGCTGGCGGAGCTGTGCGTGCAGACGCGGGGGGAGCTGGTGCAGCGGGCGTGGAAGGTGGTCGACAGGAACTTCTCGGAAATGGGGGCGCGGATTGCGGACACGCGGCGGGGGACGCTGTGGAAGCCGCTGAAGAAGTTGTTGAGGAAGGCGCGGGCGGCGAGGGCGGAGGCTCTGATGGGTGATTTGAAGATTGGTGGAAGTGGTGGGGGTAGTGCGCGGGCTGCTTCGACGACAACGACGACTCCGGCTGCTGCGTCGACTGCAGCAGCAGCTGCGCACACGGGGGCTAAGCAAGATGAAGAGGAGGACGAAGACGACGACGGCGATGTTGATGTTGATGACGAAGAAGAAGAAGAAGAAGAAGATGGGGATGGCGATGTAGCCGTTGACGTTGGGGTTGGGGCAGAACCGCGTCAACAAATGCCGCCGCCACCGATGCCACCACCAGGCGCAGTGCCTCCGGTCCTGGCACCCATTGGTGTTGGTGTTGGTCTTGGAGCCGGCATTCCTCTTGCGCCGATGATAGTCGACCCACCGCCCAACCCAGCCGTGCCGCCGCCGCCACCGCCGCCGCCGCCGGAGGATATGGCCATGTTCGGTAACACGCCGCTCTGGGGCCATCCGCAGGATCTGATCAACCATTTCGGATTGCAGATGGACGCTGGAGACTTTTCCTGGGACTGGAGTACGTGGAGCGAGTTCGTGGACGAGGCGAATACGGAAAGGTCGCCTGGGGATTGATAGATTGTGGAGGGGATTGTACGATAATGTGTTACGCCTATCAGTCTTTAGAAAGGGAGCAAGATCCCATGTTCAACTTTCAGTATGTTTAGGTGTGGGTTGTGATTCGATGTGGGATGCCGAGATGACCTGAACGTGAGGGGAAGGCAGCTGCTGGAAATACTCGTTTTATATCACCGTCTACGCTGGCCGGTTGACGAGACTGCCAAGTATCAACTTTTCGCTGAGGTGCTATGGTACGGCTGGCCAAGCATCTACGTTATAGACAACCTCGACTGATACTTATGACGAACCCTTCGCCGGGACGTTACAGTGTCACCGTATACGTCCTTACATCATGCATTCCAAGGTCTTGGCTCTCAAACATACACTCTTCCACGGTCATTATTGTCCCTACAAGACCTGTCAGGACCTAATCAGCAGGGCGTCGCAGGGTCAGGGACATCTCTCTCGTGAATACCGCCAAGTAGCCAGAAAGAATGCCCTGTCCCGCGATACATAGGTCGATCTCTACGTTGCCGACAGGGCAAAGGATACGCTGGAGGAGTGCAGTGACACTCCAAGCCATGATAAGGCCCAATTTCATCCGTGGAATCGATGCGGGATACCGCGATGATGCAAACGCTGATAATTACTGGAGTCACACTTGCTTGATACTGAAGGTCTTGGCTCACGAACTTGAATTGACACGGCTCGGCCGAGCAGGCATCTTGGCCGTGCTTCCTAGGAAACACGAAGCCGACCTGCTGACCGAGCCAGACTACCAGAGGCATTATCTCATAATCAAAAAGGTCATGATTCACAAGCTTCGTACTCAGGTATCGTCATTCGCCGGGTCTATCAGGACTTTTTTGGTCATTTCCCACTTGTTTTGGCCATGCTCGAAAATTGATTCTTGTGATTCTTCATTCCATTTTGTGTGGCCCCCTGCCTTCAGTAAAGCAAATGTGATAGTTCCATGAGACCTAGTGAACACCTGCCAGTAGTAGTAGTAGCCCGCCCCTCCATTTGTCGAAAACCAGAGAAACAACGCCCCGCACAGTGAATTTATGCGAAAGTGGTAGGGCGCTTCGCGGAGAAGATCTTCTGGTTGGGGATCTTGGGGACGCGGTGGGGGAGGGGGAAGGAAATGCCCTTGGTGAGGAGCTGCTTGATGTAGGGGCGCTTGACATCGTCGGCCTTCTCGAGCTCGACGACCTTGAGGATCTGTTTGGGGCTGCGTTAGTGGGACCGGCCGAATCGCAGAAAGTGAGGGCACGTGACGTACGTGGATGGACCTGAAGCGGGCACGGTGGCGGGCAGCCATGTCGGAGTAGAGAGCCTCGACGGCGTCGGTGCGGGACATCTCACGGTACTCCTTGTACATGTTGTGGGTGCCGGAGCGGGAGTCGTAGCGGATCCAGATACCGAAGTTCTTGACCTTGAGGGGGTGCTTCTCCTGGATCTGTGCGGAGGGGGGAATGCGTTAGTTCGCTGTCGTCTGGGCTGTTGATCGTGATTCTCGAGACGACGTACCTCCTTGACGCTGACGATCTCACCGGTGGCCTTCTTGACCTTCTTCAGGCCGCGCAAGAAGTACCAGTAACGGGACTTCGCAACCGTGGTGTTGGGGGCGAAGATGGTCATGCGGTACAGGGCGGGAGTCGGGTTGGACTCGGTGGGCAAGTGGCGCCCGATGACCTCGTATTCCGTGAGACGACCTGGAGCGGAAATCTGTTAGCTGCGTGCCGTCCCGGTGTCAAAAAAGTTCCTCTGCGCCAAGACCAAGATTCGTTTGCGTTTGCGTTGACCGATGCATGGTGCAGTTGCTGTAGGAAGAGCGTGGAGAGATTGTCGACTGCAACTGCTGTGCAGAAATTGCACGTCGAAGGCCGTTAGGGCGTAGGTTGTTGTTTGATCCCCAGTGTGTCAAATTGGAGGAAGCCCGCCACGTCAAGGTAAATTTGTTCCGGGGCGAGAGGTGCCGTGAACTCTTTCTCTAAGGTAAGGCAGCGACTCATCGAAAAGACAATTGCACTCCTCCGTCGCCCCAGTGCTATCGTCGTAGAGTTGAGGTCCATCACGAGCGTCGAAAAGTTTGTCGTCGGTTCGCAAATTTCGTTCAGGTCGCGCATTCGCGTCCAGGTCTCGCGCGGGGAGGGGAGGATTTAGAAATTATTGTGCTTACCCATCTGCTCGACTGTTAGATAAATATTCCTTCCGTACCTTATGGCGATTGGAGACTTACTTTGAATTGCTGGCCGATGGTCGAATATCCGATATCGTGGTGGTTGCTGCAGGGTCAGTTCCGATTCAAAGGGAAAGGAAAAAAAGAGAATTTGTGCCTTGAGAAATGTTGTGTGCCAACTCGACCTAAGCGCGGCCAAGCCTTGTGGGGTAAGGGCTGTGGCTGGTGCGACCGGTCTGTCTCCACTTGCGCTTGCCTCCGCTCTGCTGGGTGTGGCTGCGCCCGAGAAATTTGACGACCGTTGATGCCTGGATTCGAGGGCATGAATTTTCCCTGCCTAACGACAGACGCTGTTCAGGGTACCGCTGATGGTGTCGCCTCTTGGCCAATCACAGCGCGGCTTGGACTTGTCCGCAGAGAACGGGCATATCGCAGAGGAGACGACGCACCCTGGACGGATCACAGAGGGCCACTCACTGCTAAAGACTGAGTACACTCCCGCCTGGACCCAGCACCTCGTTAGGGACCTTAGTTGATCGGTCCAGAGAGCATTGATTCGTCGCCTGTCGTCCCAACGTCCATCTCAACACCCCGGTCTCACCTCTCTGAGGACTCACCGTCAGAGTAGCTGCACCTACATCCAACACAATGGAGGGCCATTTCGAAGAATTTCGCAACGCCTACAAGGCCAGGTCGGGATACTCACTCGCACAAACACTCCAGCCTTTCAGTCCGCTCAACAAGCCAGACAAGCTACGCTCCATCTGGCTGAGCACAAACAGCCAAGATGTCAAGAACGACGTCAAGTACATGCTGCTCGGGCGATCATCTGGGTCTCGGAAATTCAAGCTTGACTACGAGGAGACAAACGGCTGGGTGGAAGTGTATTCGGCATATTGGAAGGCTATTGGCGAGATTCTCAAGGTAGAGGGCGACTCCAGCGCTGGAGGTAGGGTGAGCTCCCTGATACATGTCTTTGCTGCATGGGGAAATGACTAACACCGACCTCAGTCATCATCGTGGACCAAGGTCTATGAGGCATGGAAGGAGCTTACCACCGCACTCATCCGTGGCTATACGAACTATGGATTCGAGGCGTGGACGATACCGTGTCTCTACACCGCCGGCAAGCACTTGCGACTTTTTGCCATTAGCTCAGACGAGGAACGTAACAACACCGATGCGAACGCCAACGCGATGGAGCTTGGCGACGACTTTGACCCTGATTTGGAGAAGCAGAAACAGCTGCGTGATTGTGAACAGCAACTGAAGCGCATTTTCACGCTGTGCCTAAGTGACAGGTCGGTGGTATGAACTCTTTGGAAATGTCTCGACTGACAGTTCTCAGAGCGCCCCTTGAAGACTCAAGGAAATGGGCCATCTACTATATCATCAACCTCCTCTTCAAGACTTATTTCAAGCTCAACTCTGCCAGTCTTAGCAGGACTATTCTGAAAGCTTTGTCAACAAATCGCGGAGACATGCCTCCTCTGGAGGCTTTCCCCAAGTCCCAACGGGTGACGTTCAAGTTCTATGAAGGTGTTTTGTTCTTCTTGGAGGAGAACTACGTCGAAGTAAGGAAGCTATGATGCAGTCCTTCAAATCACTGCTGACAACATCCAGGCTGAGAAGCACCTGACCGAGGCTTGGTCCCTGTGTCATAAAGACGCTAAGAGCAACCAAGAGCAAGTCATCACAAACCGTCCTGGCCCAGCACAACCGCTAACTTCAAGCAGGAGGATTCTCACCTATCTCATCCCATGCCACCTCCTCACAACGCACACACTCCCAAGCAGCAGACTTCTCGAGCCCTTCCCCCGCCTGCAGAAGCTCTTCCTGCCGCTCTCAAACTGCATTCGCAAAGGCGACCTCCGCAACTTCGATCTAGCCCTGCAAGAAGGAGAAGAGGAATTCGTCCGCCGCCGCATCTACCTGACCCTCGAGCGCGGCCGCGATATTGCCCTACGCAACCTACTTCGTAAAGTCTTCATCGCCGGTGGCTTCGAGGAGGCCAAGGAGCCCGGCGCCGCTCAGCTTCGCCGCACCAGAGTTCCTGTCGCTGAGTTCGCGGCCGCCATCAGCCTCGGCAGTCAAGAGACTGTGGACCCAGACGAGGTCGAATGCCTGCTGGCCAACATGATTTACAAGGTATGTTGCGTCATCATTCTTTCGTATCCTGCACCGCGTGCATCTAGTGATGGCAGCTTGCCTGTACACGTCGCTTTTCGGTGAGCCAGTCGGGCGAAAAGAGTTCTGCAATTTCCTCACGTGTCCATCCCGCGCCGTTTTATACTCACCGTCACCCGTCGTCTGCCTGCTAGGCAGCATCATCACGTTGGTGACGGTGAGTGCCCAAGGCAGCAAACCTTCACAACGTCCTACCTCACACCCAATTCCTATTGGCCATCGGCATGCCGCCTCATTTCCAGGTCCACTAACACCGAATGCAGAATCTCATGAAAGGCTACATTGCGCGAGAGCGCGGTATTGTCGTCCTGTCCAAGAACGGTGCCTTCCCCGGCACAGGGGTATAGTCTGCACATGAGTGGTGGGTGGGTGTGGGTGATGTCAGTGGTGTAGTGGGATGGACAGAGACTACAGACGAGGTGCATCGGGCTCTACCGGCCGAAGGAAAGGGAGACACATACATGACCGTAGGCCTTATCTCTCTTAAAGCAGCGATGCTGTTTCTCCCCACCCTTTTGTGGTGTTTGTACCTCTTCCAATCCAGAATGGCCGCCTCGGCGTCGTGGAAACAGCCTCAGCGGCGCAGTCGTGCATATAGGTTATGCATGTTAGATTCCTCGTGGTGGAGGGGGGCAGACCTGTGAATACTCATCAAAAGTCTATCTGGACTCCTTTTTCTCGGTCGGCAACACTGACGCAAATTCTGCGGTTCGTCCGACTGTGACTCTGTTCTCTCTCGTGTTTGCATGGTGAGTCGTGATCGCGACGCTCGCTTCCATCATATGGGCACTTGTTCCACCGGGCTCCAAGTCCCCTCTTCCCCGGAGCGACATTGCCCCTCCCAAAATTCTACCAGTCACTCAGAAACAAACCCCGCCCGCCGTGAACTTTTCAGTCCGCGAACATGGTTCGCAATCACGCACGTTATACTTCGAACCATCCAGCTAGCCCCCATCAAACCCCCCGACACAAGGGCAACCAAATAGCTCGTTTCTTATCCGACCCAAAACCCAACGGAACCGTTTCCCCGAGTACTTGTCACAACAGAAAAATTTCAACCACTCGGCGTAATGCCCATCCTCTCCGCCGTGACTAACGTCTCACCAAATGTCCAACCGAGCCAAGGATGTTTAAAGTGCTTGGATCCGTTAGCGGCCGGTCTCCCAAAGTGGGGCCGGTCCCCTTCCGTGACACTGACTATCACATCCCCCCCCCCCAAAAAAGCGTGGTGTGTATGGTGGTAGTATCAGACATATGACTCACACACGAGTTCAGGTGGATTTCACAAAATACGCCGACTGTGGCAGCCTTCTAGCAGAAACGCGGCGGACGCTAGGAAAGTGGTGCGGCAGGCCAGGAACCGGGGGTGGGTGTGTCTGGTTCCCCGAAGACTGACCAGGGCGAGATAGTCAGGGGGGTATGTGTGGGTGTGGGTGGGTTGGCGTTGGTTTGTCGTCGTTTAGAGAAGGGAGGGCCGTTGCCTTGGTCATTCACGGTCGTTCACGGCAGGGGTATGGGGGCCGGAACCGAGGTTTTGGGTCGGCCTGTTTCGAAGTTTGCCATTGCCGAGAAAAGGGGGCTAAAACCAAGACTACGGCGTATATTGAGATTCTTCTGACTTGAATGGCTTTTGGGAATAGCTTCAAATTCGGAATTGGATTGTGAATACGCAGGGCACTTCAATATAGCAAATACAGTCACATCAACTCCTGTTTGATTACGACGTAAAGCGAGTGTGAAGAATGATAATTTTACAAGTAATCCGTTCTCCCAGAAAACGCAATCTGACTTTCTCTCTTTCGTCTTTCTTTTCGCTCTAATGATGACGGAAAACCTCGTGCCCGGCTCTTTCAAAATTCAGCCGTGTATGAGGGCTGTCTGCCGGAATCTCAACATAACCACCAACGCTACCCCAATAATGTGTGTTCCCAGAGTCTCTTCTTCTATGAGAGGGTCCTCGACCTCTGGAGAGACGGATGATAATTGTACAGGGGTTTCTCGTGAGAATGTAAATCAAAATAAAAGGCATGGCGACAAATGAGAAGGATGGGAAAAAATACATGTCCGTCCAGCAACGCCGTAGCCGATCCCTTCCTTTCGGAACTTCAAACGCCATTTTTGTTTATATTGTTTTGCCGTTTGTTCAAATCAAGAAGCTTCATCGACCCATGCGAAACAGAAAGAAAAAAAGATATGAAGACAAGATTGCGTGAGAACGTGAAGTCATTAGGTATGAGGCGGGTATTGGTGAATCTTGGATGAGGTGGGGATGAGATGAAAGTTGGGAATATGAGATGAGATGATTAAAATGTGATTTAGCGGCCGCTGCGGGGAGTGCGAGGTGTGTTTCTGGTTAGAATATTAGCGAGAGCACAGTTGAAATGTCGATCAGGACAACTCACGCAGTCGAGATGTCATCAACATGGTTGCACAGCGCCACGAAGAGGTCGAAGAACAGCTGAGTGCCTCCGTTGTACATCTCCAGCTGCATCGTGCCGCTCCGCTTGAAAGTGCTGCGGCTGCGGATGATCAGGGCGAGGTAGTGGGCTCGCAGCTTGGAGTCGCTGTCGGGTGTGTGGGCGTAGGCGTATCTGGCCGATGAGAGAATGGTGCTGCATTGGATGCCGGATTCTGCGGCGGTGGTTAGTATAGACATCTCCAAGACCACGTTGGAAAGTACTCACGAAGACCTTGCTTTCTCAGAGAAACACGCTTCAGCTCCTCAAGCCCGTACTTCTCAGCAGCACAGTAAATAACGGTATCTTTGAGCAAGTCACCGTCGACACCGTGATGGTAGACAGTCGACTCGATGCCCTTGCCGTCATCAGACAGCTGCTCGATCTCCCACGAGTTGCGTCTCTTGTTGTGCACCAGTCGCGGGTAGTAGTCGCCCTTGTAGAGGTATTCCAGAACCGACGAGAAGATCTCGGGTTCTTCGTCGGGCAGAGCGATGCGTCTGGCGGGGGCTGAGGAGGACGAGGGCGAGCCGTCGATGAAATTGCCTCCTCGGAGGGCGGCCTGGAAGAAGGGGGATGCGCAGAGGACGTCTTCGTGGGCGGCGAAGAGACGCTGTTCGGTGCCGACGACGAGTGTCACGATCGCGGAGGTAAGGTTGCTGTTGGTGCGTTGTGTTAGCAGGCTGTAGAGTGCGCATGAATCACTACCGAAACTTACTTGCTCATTTCGGTGTCATGGGTACTTGATGAAGTGGCCGTGGCCGTGTTGGGCCGTCTGGTCGCACGAGAGTCGCGGCGTTTTGAAACGCCGCTGGTCTTGCTGAATGATGAAGTCGACTTGTTCGATTTGTGGCCCTTGGAGAAACTGCTCCTGTGGCTTTGCGAGGGGGGCTGTTCATAGCGTCTGGCGAACATTGTGCTGGTGAATGACCGACCGGTCGGGGTTGCGGAGCGATAATGGTAAGTGTTGAATTAAATGTAGGGGAAATCAACCAAAATCAAAAGCGATCGTAGAAATGAGAAGAACGATCCAAAAGATGGGTGAAAAATGGTTGTCGTGATTTATTGACTTGAGAGAGATTGCTGACCTACCTAAGGCGCCCGTGAGAGAGAGAGGAGAGAGGCGAGAATTTTTGGGTAGAAACGGGGCTCACGAATCTATATATACAGCCTGATAACATCCCAGCACGGTCCCCTACATCTCTCCCCTGAGGCCTTGCTGCTTTTTGTGAGGACTGAGGCGACTGGTGATGGGGAGGTCATTGGACGCGTTTCCCACCCCTGCCCACGCGTCTGTGGGTCCTCGACTCCTCACGTCGGGAATGCGAGATCACATGACCAGACTCAGGGGGGTTTTGCGTGCGCCGGGCTGGCTGCCTCCAGTTTTCACGCCGGATATGGGCACTGGCGGGCAGTGCGAACCGGGCGGATGCTAGCAGCAAGCCATTCCGCAGGGATGAGATGGTGCAACTGCACACCAAGCGAGTCAGAGAGCCCGGTTTGGCACAGCGTGCCAATCTTAGGGGGTTGGGGTCCTGAACTCTGGCGACGAGGTAGCCTCATAGCACCTTGCGTGCGTAGGAGTACCTCTGGACGCGAGCATAGGACTGCCGACGCCGTGAAGATGCTCGACGAAGCTGCCTGGAAAGATCCACGTTAAGGCAGCGAGAGAGTGTCAGTGCTCTGCCATCCTATCACCAAGCTGGAAGAAGAAACGTAGGCTTTGCCCCTGCCTGAACTATGTTACACGGAAGGCAAATTCGTCGTCTATCAGATGCCGAGGCGATTCTCCCCTTTTACGGGTCAATTCGACTTCCAAGTTTTTTCTTCCAGAAGACAGAAAACGGGCCATTTCTTCTTCGTCACTGGGAGTCGAGGTTGAGAAAGTTTTGGGTACGGAACCGTGCGCGGCACATGGGTCTGACCCTTGAAGCTGTGACGAACCTTTGCACGCCATAGGCCCGGCTCAATCTTTGCCAGCGGATTTGACCCGGCATTCCGGAAGATGTCGTCGACGCAAACTGATATGCCCCTGACTATCCGCATCACGAATTCACGACAATTCTCTTCAAAATTCCACATCGGGAGCGGGAGATTCGGAAACGTTCCCAGCTTCGAGACACCCCGGAGGAGTCAAGAGACAGGCGAAATCCGAAATCATGGTAAGATATCGAGGGTCTTGCCCACTTTCAATGACACATGGTCCCGTTGTAATCATCAATACCGCGATGTTGTCACAACGTCTGTTGTGCCTAGTACTTCACTTGATGTCATGCTCGCAATCAGATTTTAGCCGCGACCTGCTCAATGGCGTCGGCGACTGCTTGACGACCCTCCAGTCTGATGACGGCATCGTTGTGGAAAGCACCACGAACCGTCCTCTTCTCGACCGGTAGCCCGAACTCCTCGCAGCGCCGGACCAGCCTCGCGCCGTGGTCCGCCGGCACTAGCTCATCCCTCCCAGCTTCCACTATAGTGACTTGAGGCTTGTCCTGCCCCGAACTGACCCGATGATTCTTGGCAATCCCCGCGATGTTGGTCAAGCTATCCAGATGGTTGCGCAAGAACGGCCACAGGTGACGATACGGCACCCATTTCTGGGGGTACAGCTCACCCAACATGTCCCGTACGGACGTGAACGGCGTCTCCAGGATCAACGACCTTAGCCGCAACGTGGGCGGGAACCCTTCCCACGCTGCGAGGTTCGTGGCTACCCCAGAGCCGATGCTCTGACCCCAGATCACCAGCTCTAGTGGCTGCTGCCTGTGCCCGACGTTATCCTCGTGCATCTGCCCAATCCAGCGCAGAGCCGCTTGCGAA
Source organism: Colletotrichum viniferum (assembly GCA_020226115.1). Lineage (NCBI taxonomy): Eukaryota > Fungi > Ascomycota > Sordariomycetes > Glomerellales > Glomerellaceae > Colletotrichum > Colletotrichum viniferum. The sequence goes on from JAGFBE010000008.1 coordinate 2,438,324, forward strand.
TCCAGGTTGATGCCCTTCTCAGAGGGGCGGCCTCTCGACCTCCAGTAACCGCGGTAGCTCAGGCACACCATTGTATATCGCGCGGGCCGCTTGCTGCGCTGCAGCGTCCGCAGGACCCATGATAGGTCCGGCAGTCGTGGGGGAATGGACGATGCGTTTCCTAATCGCAGTCGTGGTGAGCCTTTGATGCTTATTGCTAACTGCCCGCAGAGGACAGCAGGGGATGGGGCGGACCCTGAAAGTAGAGGACGTAGATGGACGGCACGGCGAGGGGCTCCGTGGGCGACGTGGTCTTCTCGTCGCCAGTGGATGTCACCGAGGCCACGCATAGTGCCAGATCCGTCCCATCGGCGGCCTGGACCCTTTTCTCCTCCCAGCGAATGCCCCGGCACTGTTTCTCGTAGTCCTCGATCCGCTCGCGGCGCGCGGTGGGCGGCAGTCCTGGCATGTAAATGATCTTATTCTGGAAGACAACCATCATGAAACACTTCCACGTCCATAAGGCGAGCAGAAGACCGGTGAAGTACAGAGGGGGCAAGAGGAACGCATCATGCAATTGCCTCTTCTGGGTGGTGACGCCGAGGCGCGACAGCGGCGGCAGCGGTAGACTACCCGTCAGAGACGTGGCTCGCCATGGCGAGGTGACGAGAGGTGCGTGCGGACGACGAGTACGGCGCAGGAGATGCCCAATCGAGGAGGGGCGGATGGCATGCATCACAACCGTTTGCGAGACATGGAGGCGTGTGTCGGGCCGTGGTGTGGTGGTGGTTGTGTCGCCGGACCCTGAGAATGGAAGGATGGAAGATCGGTCTGAGTGCAGCGCGGCGGCAGAAAGTTGCGGCAGCAGTTCAATTGGGGCCGGGTAATTCGCAAATCAGGGTCCGTCGTGGACTGAGGGTCATGACATGGCGCGCATGTGTTCAAAGACGACTGGACTCGTCCAATGTGGTCGGCATGCAGCCCGTTCCGTCCAGAGACAATGGGCGAGACAATGCGGGCAGCAACGAAGGCGGCTCGAGGTATGAGGTCCGCAGGATTCCAGCCCGATTTGAGGTAGATGGACAAGATGCCTTCGTTGACTGCACCGTCTTTTTTTCGAGGTTTGCAGGGGAACACTTTATCCTGCCTGGTCAAGGGGATGGGAAAGTGCCAAAACCCGACACGATGGCGAGTTGAGACAGCGCTGAACCACTGTGACGGCACCCACCGTCTTTCGTGACAGGGACCATTCGAGCGACAATGAGCTTCCATTGATTGCTCCCAGCAGCATGGAAGGTGGCTGCATCTCCACGTCCCTCTCTGATGGCCGGGTGACCTGCCCGACCCCGCAGTGCCCGCCATCGCCTGAAGACGCTTCCATTCAAATGACATACCGCTGATGATACCTACCTGCCTCCGAACAGGTAATACCTAGGTAGTAAGGTACTGCTGGGCTCCCATTCCGCGGCGTGATTCTCGCAGGACGAGACCCATTGGGACGTCATACTCTAGCGCCAAACGTCCCTCGTGGATCTGGAACCATTCCGCCAACCAGCGATCCCCAAACCTTCCAGGTTGGCAGTGTTCTGGGCTGTCTCTTCGGAAGGTCCCTGGTGCTGGTGGCCTGTGACGCTGCGCCAGTCCCACAAGCCATCCCATCCCCGTCCAGTCCAGTTACTTATCACCTCATAATCTGCGGGCAGTTTACAGTGCGTTCACTCAGTCACTCGCAGTTGTACCACCACATGCATGTGTTGTTCCCCTCTCCAGGCCCGCGGGCATAATAAATAAATCAGACAGACCCAGGACCCGGCTGACAGCCAAACCGACGCCAGATCAAGATTTCCCATCCTTATCCCAGCATGCGACACAGAATCCTGATTCTGCACGTCCTGTCAACAACATAACCCCTCCATCTCGAACGATTTCCCGACCTCCATATTTCCTCAACCCCCTTGTATCAACCGAACTCCCGTCTCCAACCCCCGCTTAAACCGCCGCGAACCCGCCGCTCACGCTGAGAAATCATCATCACCGCTAACCGTTCCTTACTTTTCCCCGCCATTTTTGAAAACCGATCAACTTCGAGACCCGTACAGGAGCGACGCTGAAAACCACACAACCACCAATTCTACAACCCATCCGCGACGAGACGAGCGCAATCTACACCATGCCCGGCTCCGTCGACCCCAAAACCCCCACCGAGCACTCGCCGAGGCAGTCGCCGCGCATCGAGCTCCCGGAGGAGGAGGAGGGCTCCCCGCGTCACGATGGCCAGGCCAGCCCTGGTATGAGGAATAGCAAAGGATGGGATGGCAAGCTCAGGGTACAGCGGACCGCCGTCCTCGCAAACCCCGAGGTGCTCTCAGATCCGGAGTCTGACGACGAGAACGTGGTGCCGGGCGAGGAACTCCCCGCGGATGAAGGCAAGTTTGCTGATGCCCTCACTCACCCGTGTGGAGCCGCAAAAACAAAAAAAAAAATTCGTGAAGAAACGTCCAACAGGCTAACCCATTATCCCCCTCCCACAGACCTCCTCGACGGCGAAGATCTAGACACTGACGAGCTCATCGTCTCCCACGCCCGCGTCGCCTCCATCCCAGCCCTCCGCCTCGAGCGCTTCACAAAAGTAGTCCGCCTGTGCCTCCGCCAGAACAGCATCCAGGACATTGACGGCCTCTCCGCCCTCGCCCCGACGCTTGAGGACCTCGACTTCTACGACAACCTCATCTCCCACATCCGCGGCCTCGAGGACCTCACCAACCTCACCAGCCTCGACCTCAGCTTCAACAAGATCAAGCACATCAAGCGCGTCAACCACCTCACCAAGCTCAAGGAGCTCTTCCTCGTTGCCAACAAGGTCGGCACCATCGAGAACCTCGACGGCCTCGTCAATCTCACCAGCCTCGAGCTCGGCTCCAACCGGATCCGCGTCCTCCAGAACCTCGACTCCCTCAAGAACCTCGAGGAGCTCTGGGTCGCAAAGAACAAAATCACAGAGCTCACCGGCCTCGGCGGTCTGCCCAACCTCAGGCTCCTCAGCATCCAGTCCAACCGCATCCGCGACCTCTCGCCCCTCAAGGACGTGCCCAGCCTCGAGGAGCTGTACATCTCCCACAACGCCCTCACCTCCCTCGAGGGCATCGAGCAGAATGAGAAGCTGCGCGTGCTCGACATCTCCAACAACGCCGTCGCGAGCGTCAAGGGCCTCAAGCCGCTCAAGAACCTTGAGGAGTTCTGGGCCAGCTACAACCAGATTTCCGACTTTAACGAGGTCGAGAAGGAGCTGAAGGACAAGGAGCAGCTGACGACCGTCTACTTCGAGGGCAACCCGTTGCAACTCAGGGGGCCGGCCGTTTACCGCAACAAAGTCCGTCTGGCGCTGCCCCAATTATCCCAGATCGACGCAAGTAAGTGTACAATCGCAGGTTGAGCGGTCGAGACCGAGATTGCTAACCAATCTTTGCAGCCTTTGTCCGATCATAGCGGCTTGGTTGACTCTGTAGCATGAATTTACGAGGCCGGCATGGCGTTACAACGGCGTTTGATTAGATCCTTGGGGCGGCCGGGCAGATGAACATATCGGGATCTTTCTTCTTCACTCGAGATACCTCTTTACCGAGCGCTCTCTCTTGACCATTATGTTTGCTGAGCATGGAAGGGAGCATTTTCAGGGACGGGCGGGCGGCTATTCTGACATTGGCGAAAACACGCTGCAGCATGCTGTACAAGCGGGAACAACAGACTGTCTTGGTCACGGCTTTGGTTGTATTGTAACGGCAGATCACAGTCATGCCGAAGGGAAACGGCTATCTAGATACAATCGACGCACAGTGCGTGGTTCGACAAACACGCGATATGGTTCCCTTGCACACCGCCAGTTGTGGACTACTAATATGCCACTTTGATGGGCAGGTGCTGATGATATTGCAGGTACGTATTATTGTTTTGGATCGACAATGCATCATATGCAGACCACTTAACCGAAGATCCAGAGCTTCTCAGTGGGGAAGTACTACTAAGTGTTAAATTTTGCCTTGAACTGAGGAAACACCCAAAGAAGCTTACGTTTGCGGGCTGGTTGAAGCGAGTCTTGCGGTCCAGGCTGCTGATCTTGTCAATCTCTGACTGCTCGAGGTCGAAGCTGGTGCAGTCGAGGTTCTGGGCGAGGATCTCCTTGCGGCTGGTCTTGGGAATGACAGCAAGGCCGCGCTGGGTGGCCCAGCGGAGGAGGACCTGAGAGTTGGTCTTGCCGTGCTTCTTGGCAATCTCAGAGACGGTGGGCTCCTCGAACAGAGGAACGAAGTCGGTGGCGTGCTCCATGTTGAACTCCTTGAAGGAGGCAGGGCCGAAGGAAGAGTAGGCGGTAACGGCGATACCCTCGTTGGCAGCCAGCTTGATGAGGTCGGGCTGGACGAGGTAGGGGTGGTGCTCGATCTGGAGGGTGGCAGGGGGGATCTTGGCGTAGCGGAGGAGGTCGTAGAGGAGCTGTCCCTGGAAGTTGGAGACACCGATGCTCTTGGAAAGGCCGCTGGCAACAAGGCTCTCCATGGCAGTCCAGGTCTCCTGGATGGAGGCCTTGGAGGGGCGGATCTCGGACTTGCCGTCGTAGTGCCAGCCGGGAGGGTATCTGACGGAGGGGTCGACGTACTCAAGGGCGACAGGGAAGTGGATGAGGTAGAGATCGAAGTAGTCGATGCCCCAGTCGGCAAGCTGCTTGCGGACGATGGGCTCTACACGGTCGCCATCGTGGAAGGTGTTCCAGAGCTTGGAGACGAGGAAGAGCTCCTCGCGCTTGACGATGCCCTCCTTGATGGCGCGGGCAACACCCTGGCCGCACTCGACTTCGTTGCCATAGTCTAGAGAAGAAGCGCCGTTAGGATCACGTTTGTGTTCACACTTGGATTCGGATGCGTGTGATGGAGGCCCGAAATTTGGTTCATGTGATTGATGTCGGGGAAGACGGGGGCGAGCCCCGAGTGTAAGTGAGTGGTGACAGGGGAGGGGTATGAATTAGGCTGGGGTGCAGGGATGTTGCGGAGAGCTTTCCGGCGGAATTGCACTGATGGGAAAATCGGCCTCTGCAGAAATGCGCACCGATCATTTTTGGTGGGGTGAAGGAGGGGTAACTCAAGCTTCCAGAAATCATAGAGGGGATCAAGCAGACCACCACCACCACCACGGGCCATTGACTGCGGGCAACGTGTTTTTCGACACACTTTCTTGCCCTTAGGCCCTCTCCCGCGATCGTATCATTTCTGGCTGCGTCGTCGTGGCGGCGATTGAACGCTTGTACCCCTCCCTATGTCCTGGATCGCAACGAAGAGACTGGTGTTGTTTACTTACCACAAGCGCCGTCGAAGAGACGGTAACCGGCCTTGATGGCCTCGTAGACGGTGTCGGCGGCGATAGCGTTGTCGACCTTCCACAGACCGAAGCCCACCTGGGGCATCTCAAAGCCGCTGTTAAGCTTGATGTTGGGGACAGCCATTGTGACGTCTGGTTGTCGTTCTGATTGGGAGAAAGGAAGATGGTGCCAGAAGGAGAATGGGGGTATCAAGAGGCACACGAAAAGACTTGGGAGAGAGGAGGAGAGAGAAGGGCAGCACTTGGGATGGAGAGGAGGCAAAGCAAGTAGTATTTATAACAGGTACACACGCATACGTCAGGTGCCTTGGGTCTGTGGTTGCCAGGCAGATTGACCAGACGGACACGAGGCAAGACTGGTCTGGCTCGGATTGTAGGTACGGCAGAGCATGGTAGCTATAGATACACCTCCTGCTATCCCCTGCATCGACAACTCGTACCTTTCCCCAACCAGTCTCCAGATTCAAACAGCCTATGGTTCCGTCACCGTACAGCACTGGCGGCTCATTAAACGCATGAGAGGCTGGCGGCGGGGGAAGGCACCTATAGGAAAAAGTCGACACACAGATGGTTTGCCCCCAGGCCGAGCCAACCAGCCAGGGGTGGCCGCTGGAGAGAGGGCTCAGGCGGCTGCCAGACCCGGTCCGCGACGCGGCAATACTTTGGGGAAGCGATTGGCATGGATGAATATCAATAGGCAAAGATAATGCACCGGACCTTTAGGGCCTGATCGGAACCGTCCTGCCATCTATTTTTGCTATCTAAAAAAGGACTTCTAAGACTTATACTAGGCGGGGCTATAGTATAGGTTAGTCTTAATATACTTTATATAAGTGAAATAAGTAGAAACTTATATAAAATAGGCTTTTAGAGCTTACTATACCTTTTAACTAACTTTAAGTAAGAGGTTAAATATTAATTTTTATATTTTATTAGTTAGAAATCTACTAAGCTATATAATAGCCTCTTTAACACTATAATACTAGTAGATCTTATAGCTCTAAGTAGCTTACTTAGTAATAATACTATATATTACTTTAAAATATAGTTTAATAATAAATCTAATATAGCTAACTTTAATAATAAGTTTAGCTTAAATATTTAACTAATTAACTCTTAAACTAACCTATTTAATAATATATAAGTTAATAATAATATCTTATTTAATAAAACTTAGCTTAACAATATATAAATAGATAATATTATAGAAGATATAATAGAAGATAACTAGTTCTCTAAATTTAAGCTAAAAAAGCTTATATAATAAAAAAAGTATATTAAAAAGTTCTTTTAGCTTAATACTATTAAGCTAAAGCGTAGCTATATTATAGAGAAAAATAATAAATACTTTAATTTATATAAATTATTTATTAATATATTATTAGTAATAAAGTTAATTTTCTCTAAAATAAGCTATCTTTTTACTATTAATAACTTAGCTATAAAGTAGAATAATATATACTAAATATACAAAAAAGCTTTTTAACTAGTTAATAAGTTAAATACTAAATATAATAATAAAAGTAGTAAGATCTCTATAACTAATAGTATATAAGAGGATTAAATTACTAAAAATAAAAAATAAAAAAAATCTATAGTATAAAGAGATACTTTAGATCTATATACTTTATAACGCTATATAGATTAATATTAAGCTAATAAATAATAATATTATAGAAGTTAGAGATCTTAGTAAACTAAATAATAATAATAATAATAAAATTCTTAGTAAAAATAATAATTAGCTTTAAACTCTAATCTAGCTATATAAAAAGCAGTATACTACTAATTAGAATTCTAATAAATATACTAAAAGCTTAAGCTTAGCTAATAATATACTTAATAAGTTTCAAAGTAGTTAATTAATTAATAAAAAGATAGTAGTAGTATAAACTAAATTAGAAGTAAAAACTAAGTTAGTATATATTTAGTATAGTAAGCTTAATAATATTATAATAAGAAATAGTAAAACTATTATAAAAGCTATTAAAGTCTATATAAGTAAATATAGCAAAAAGCTTAATAGTAATAGCTTAGTAAAAGTATATAAATACTTTAAAGCTAACTTTATATATACCTCTAGCTTCTATACCTTCCTATATATTATAAAATTAGTATTATTAGAGAAATATAGTATTTTAAAATATATAATTAAAGTTAATAAAAGAGATATTTATATATAGACTAAAAATAGTAAAAAATGTAATTTTAACTTAATTTAATATTAAAAAAACCTTAAATTATTATAAACTAATAGAATTACTCTATTCTTAATTTTACTCTATATATTATTAAATTAATATTAAAAAACCTAATCTAATAAGCTAATAAAAACTTCTTATCGCTCTTATTAGTGAATTTCTAATAAAAGTAAAATTAGAAAAATAGCTTAAATATTATATTAAAAAATTATCTATATTACTACTTTAAGAATAATATTAATTTATTAACTAACTACTCCTCTTCTAACTATACTTCTTAATGCTAAATTACTATTTACTAGTAAATCTTTAAGTTTCTTTTTATATTTATAACCTTATTAGCTTTCTTTTATATAGTTTAGAGGATTTTAGCTTTATTATTAGCTTTATAAGTCTCTACTACTACTTTTATATTATATTTTCTAATTTTAATAAAGTTATATAGCTTAGTTATAGTGTAAATAATTTTAATTTATATATTAAAGTTATATTTAGATAGCCTCTTATAGAGGATTATAAAAACCCTCTTTAAGACCTTAAAGACCTTTTTAACTTTTATCTTTAGCTTTATATAGTATAGGTTATATAGCTTTTTTATACTTATAAGCTTATTTTTACTAAACTTTTTAAAGTAGTATTTCTTATTTTTAAATAAAATAATAATATTTCTTAAGTTATAAGTAAAGCTACTATTAGTAAAATAGTACTTCTTATTAGATATTAAAAAAGAATATACTAGTGTTTAGTTAAATAGAATTAAATTATTAAGTAACTTCTCTATATTAGTAAGTATATATATAAAAAGGTAATTAAAGTCTACTATTATTAGTATATTTTATATTAACTAACTTTTCTAATTATAGAACCTTTTTTAGTTATTAGTAGTAATAAATATAAAGATATAAGTACTATTAAGAGCTTTAATATAACTATTAAATTAATATATTATTAACTTAAATTTAATCTCTCTTAATATATATAACTATAATAGTAACTTAATAAAATGTTTATAAAAAGTATAGAGGGCTACTAATACTTTATAGAAGATTACTAATATAATACTTTATACTATATAGAAGTATAAAGCTATATTTTACTATATTACTAACTACTTAGCGATATATAAAAAAATTAATAACTTTTACTCTACTATTTAGTTTCTTATATTAATAAGTAAATACTACTACTATAGCTAGTTAATAAAAATATTAAACTCTAACTTTATTAACTAAAATAGATCTCTAAAGTTATTATTATTACTATTTAAAAAGTCTATAGTAATAATAATAGTAACTTTAATATTTTACTAAATAGTAATAAGATTATAAACTTTTTATAAAGTATATTTATTAATCTTATTATTATTATTATTATTATTATTATTATTTGTTAACACAGGTATAAGCGTATACAGAGGCGTAGTATATACGCCTATATAGTATAAAGTTATAGATAGGCGTATATTATGATGAAAAGTGATAATCTTGAGCATTAATAGGCATTTAATTATATAGATAATAATAAGAGAAGTAATATATTGTGATGATTCCTGTTAATGTAGTTAGCAGGTTACATCCCCTAGTAGGGAAAAGTGAGAGGAAAGATAACCTAAAACGTAACCTGCTAAACTGCTAATTACATAAGGTGCTTACATAACTATACATATTACATAATCAATATTATAGTTATAAGTTATAATAAATAGAATATTTTTAGTTAAGGTTTTATACCTTTAACTTTATTAGTTTATTTAATATAGATTATTAAAGTAAGTTAAGCATTATTATTATTCTTATATTATTATTATTATTATAAAAGAATATTATATGTTAACATCCCCCCTTAAGGTATATACAGTTAATTTATAATATATAGCTTACTCACTTAACATATATATACATTATAGATATAAAAAACTTAAAAACCCTATGGGAAAAATAAGAAAAATATTCCTATAATATATAATATATTTATAACTAGTTAAAAAACTCTTATAAAATAACCTTATAAGTAAAAAGGTAAGAGAAAAACTAGTAAGTTATTTCTTTAATGTAGTTATTATTATTATATATATTATTATTATTTTCTTTATCGTTATTATTATTTATTATATTAAGTATATTATTAAATATAACTTTACCAACTAGCTTAGTTAATATATCCGCAATATTAGACTTAGAGTCTATATAAAATAACAAATAATCTTTATTTAATAAAGATTCTCTAGCAAAATAATACTTTATATCAATATGCTTAGATTTTTTATAAAATTCAGGATTTTCAGTCAGCTTCTTAGCTGCTAAATTATCTATAAAAATCTTAAGCTTATTTATAGCTTTAAAACCTAGATTAGTCAAATTAAAATTATAGCTATTATATAGATATAGGGCTTCTTTTACTGCTTCAGTTAAAGCTATATATTCAGCTTCACAAGTAGACAGTACTACTGTTTTTTATTTTATAGTAGTATAAAATATTATATTATATAATCCCTAGCAAAATATATAAGCTGATGTAGATCTTCTATTATCTAGGTCTCCAGCCCAATTAGAGTCTAAATAACCTATTAAATCCCATATTATATTATTATTACAGTTATAATATATTCCTTTATTAAGATATTTATTTAAGTAACCCCATAAATAATCTAAAGCTATAAAATACTCTTATGAAAGGTTTGTTATATATCTTGATAATATTATAACAGCTAGAGCTATATCAAATCTAGTTTTTAAAGCTAGATATAAAAATGCTCCAATTTACTGTTGAAACTATAGAATTTCTTCTTTAGAAGTATAATATTTATTTATATATAGTTTTATATTATCTCTCATAGGAGTTATAGATAGATTTATATTTATTTTATTATATTTATTTAATATCTTTTATGTATATTTAGTTTAATATATAAAGAAAGACTTATTAGGTCTATCTATCTCAAACTCACAGCCTAAAAAGGTACTAAGCTCCCCTAATAGTTATATTTTTATATATTGCCTTAGTTTATTATATATATAGTCACTAGTAGTAGTATTATTAGCTGCTAAAAGCATATTATCTACATAACAACAAATTATAGCTTTATAGTTATTTTTATTAAATATAAATACTGCTTCATCATAAGGTAAAACAATAAATCCCAATTTTATTAATATAGCTTTTAAATAGTTATACCATAGTCTAAGGCTTTATTTTAACCCATATAAAGCTTTAAGAAGCTTATAGCAATATTTGCTATTATTTAATTTATAGTTATAATTAGAATTAAATTCCAACTTATTAGTAGTTTTATTATATAAAAAACCTATTAGTAAAATTATATATATATCCATATCTATATTAGCGTGTATAAACACTATAGTAACATCATACTGTAGAAAGGTCCAACCTTCTTTTATAGCAAATATAACTATAAACTTATAGCTTTCAAGTCTACAGGTAGTAGAAAAAGTTTCTAAGTAATCAATACCAATATATTAATTAAAACCTTAAGCAACCCATCTTGCTTTATATTTATAGATATTATTTATTTTATTTTTTAATTTCATAATATATACCTATCTACCACCTAATAGATAAATATTATCTGGTTTTTATATAATTTCCCAAGTTTTTATATCTTCTATTTGAATTACTTCTAGTTACATAGCCTGAATCCAATTATCTTTATAAGGAGAATTTAAGGCTTGCTGTATATTAGAAAGCTCATTTAATATAATAACTAATAGAATATAAAAAGCTTTATTAATAGTACTAGTTTCAGCAATACTATTATTATCAGTTAAAATGTTATTATTTATTTTATAAATACTAAGAGTAGAACAATCTGCTATAATATATAATAGTGCACTTTTAGTATTATAAACTATATTATTAACCTATTAGTAGTCTTTTTTAGCTTCTTCTAATAAAGAGGGGATCTCTATTAATAACTTAGATTTTTCTTTATTTATGTCTCTATTATTAATACTAATAGTTTTCATACTATCATTATGTGAACTAATCATACTAGTATTAGTATTATTATTGCTAGTATTAATATTATTATTTATATTATTATTATTATTATTATTATTATTAATACTAGTCTCATTACTTAGATTCGTAAAAGCATTATTCATTATAGAAATATCACTACTTATAGTAGAATTATTCCTATAAGAGATAGATTAACTAGAAATATCTCTTTATAGACTATTATAGGCAATATTATATCTATTATTATTTGGCATAATACTACTATTTATATCCTTATAGCAGGTATTTATGCTTAAAAGAAGCTCTTTATAATGAGAAATAAAAGTATTCTCTAAGATTTTAACATCTTAAGACTATAAGGCTCTTCTTAGTTGCATATCCTAGATCTTATACCTATTAGATCCATAATTAATTATATAACCTTAACGTACTTATACGTCTAGTTTTTTCATTTTAAGATCTTTATTCTTATAATAGCATATACTACCTTACACTTTTATATTATTTATATTAAGTTTTATATTATTTTTTATTTTATAAGGTGTTTTATACTTAATAAAGCTATGAGGAGTTCTATTATGCATATAAAGAGTAGTATAAAAAGCTTCACCTTATAAGTAATGTAGTAAACCTAAATTATATAGTATAGTTCTTATTTTATTAACTATAGTGTATATAGTACGCTCTATAAAACTATTAGGCTTATATATATAAAGAGGTCTTTTATTATATATTATACTGCTTTTAGTGTATATAGCTTTAAAACAATTATTATTAAATTCTCTACCTCTATCAGTAGAAATTTCTTTTATTCTTTTATTATTATTATTATTATTAACTTCAGCTTGAAATTTAAAAAAAGCTTCACTAATAGTATGCTTCTCTTTATCTCTAAGTAATTTTCTTTATACAAAATGGGTATATTTATCTATAAAGATAATAAAAAGGCTATATTTATCATAAGTAGTAAGCGTAATAGGCCTACATAAATCTAAAGCTATATAATCTAAATAATCTAGATTTTTATTATAAACCTGTAGCTTACTAGCTTTAGTTACAAATTTGCCTTTATAACAGGCTTCGCAAAGCTGTAAAGTTATATTATTATTATTATTATTTATATTTATTATAGTATTATCTTTTAATTTTAAAAGACTTTATAAATATATATAACTAAGATGTTAGTGCTATAATTATAAGCTATTATTGTTATTATTATTTATATTATTATTTATATTATTGTTTATATTATTCTTATTATTATTATTAGTTATAGTATTAATATTATATATATATTGATTGTTATTATTAATAAGAAACTAAAAGAAATATAAATTATTCTTCTTTACCCCTATAGCAATAATATAATCTTTATTAATATCATATAAAATAGGTTATTTCTATATAATAGAAGCAATATCTAAAGAATCTAACTTAAATTGACTAAATAGATTAATATCTAGTTTAAGTATATAATAAACGTCCTATAAAGTTATTTTATTATTATTAGGATATATTATTAAATTACCCTTTATTGTGGAAATAAAAGTCTTTGCTTCTCCCTATTTTATAGTTTTATTTATTTTTATAGGATTTTTTATAAGGTTATAGTTGTTAACTATATAAATAATAGCTGCAGTATTAATATAAATATTAACTATATTTTCATTCTTATTGTTATAACTTCTTACTTTTTCTTTTTCCTTAATAATAGACTAATTAATTAAATAACCTAAAGAAGAATTATTAGTATTATTTATATTATTATTAGAAGTAATATAGCTTATATTCTCAAAGAGAATATCTTCTTCTTCTTTATTAGAAAATAAATCTATTAAATCCATAAGATTATTAAGATTATTAATAGATATATAGGAGGTAATATTATCTGCAGTAGTTATATTAACTACTTCTTTTTCTTTATCTTTAGCACTAGTAGTACTAGTAGAAGGCTTTTTCTACTAGCTAGATGCTTTTTCAGGATGCAGAAAAGCACAGTTTTCTTCAGTATAGTTTGTTTTCTTACAATTTTTACAATATAAACCTTTCTGTTTTTTCCAGGGTTTTTTATTTATTTTATTTTTATTTTTTTGATTTTCCTAGTTTTTATTCTGTTTTTTATTCTTTTTATTATTACCCTTTATAATAGTATTATTAACTACTTTATTGCTACCTTTTCTCTTATACTTATCTATAAGACTAATATATAAAGAGTTAAAGTTATAAGCAGTAAGGTTAGTCCTAAGAGACTAAGTTATAGAGGTTATAAAAGTCTTATAAATCTCATTTAGACTATTAAATATATAAGCTATAACTACTTAATCTAGTAATTTAAGCTTATTATAAGATAAGTTATCTATAAATTCTTTTATTTTATTTATATATTCTTCTATAGAATTAAAGTTATCTAAAGAAATATTAAAAAACTCTTTATAGGTTAAAAACTCATTTATAAAACCTATAGGCTCATATAGGGCTTTTAGATATTCCTAAGCAGTATAGGCGTCTTTATTATCTTTTATAACCCTTAGAGGCCTATCATTACAGAATAACTATATATAACTTAAAGCTTTATAGTTTTTATCTTCATTATTAGAAGAAATAGACTTAATAAGGTCTATAGTAATATCTTTACTATATAGTAGAGCTTTAATATGTATAGCCTATACCTTATAGTTCTCTAAGCTAATAAGCTTAAGGAACTAGACCTTAGGATCAGTCATTATTGCCTTAATAGGATGCAGTACGTAGTTATAAGCTTTATAAAGGATCAATAACAGTGAGATTATTAACTAAAGAGCTATTATACGTATAGTATAGTAGTTCTTATAGTAAGGTTATAACAGTTATAAACCTAGAAGGTTAGAGTTCAACTAGTAAAAAAAGTAGTTTTTTATTCCTTCTCTTTAATTAAGATCTTCTTCAGTTAGACTATTATCTAACTAAAGAGATATATATCCTATATAGTAGATCAGTTAAGAGGAAGTCTATTATACTATAAGTATAGGTTTAAACTAGATTAGTAATAGACTAGAGGATAATTCAAAAAGATAATCTGAGAGATATAAATCAAATAAAGCAGTAGTAAAAACTTATCTACTTAGAGAAAAATCAATAAAGGTATAGTTAATTTAAATAAGGTTTAATATAGAGATTTAAAAGAGGTAGATCTCATAGAACTAAATAACTAGTCTAGCTAGTATTTCTAGTTTTATAAAAGTAGTATAGATAGAAAAACGTTTAAAGGATCAATTTTCAGTATATATAACCTTTAAGTAAAGATAAAGCTTTATAGGTAGATAGAGGAGAAGTAAAGAGGTAGAAGGAATAGAGGTTATTTCTAAGCTAAGCTTATAACTTGTTAATATAGGTATAAGCGTATATAGAGGCGTAGTATATACGCCTATATAGTATAAAGTTATAAATAGGCGTATATTGTGATAAAAAGTGATAATCTTAAGTATTAATAGGCATTTAATTATATAGATAATAATAAGGGAAGTGATGTATTGTGATAATTCCTGTTAATATAGTTAGCAAGTTATATCCCCTAATAGGGAAAAGTGAGGGGAAAGATAACCTAAAACGTAACCTGCTAAACTGCTAATTACATAAGGTGCTTACATAACTATACGTATTACATAATCAATATTATAGTTATAAGTTATAATAAATAGAGTATTTTTAGTTAAGGTTTTATACCTTTAACTTTATTAGTTTATTTGATATAGATTATTAAAGTAAGTTAAGCGTTATTATTATTCTTATATTATTATTATTATTATAAAAGAATGTTATATGTTAATATTATTATTATTATTATTATTATTATTATTATTATTATTATTATTATTATTATTATTATTATTATTATTATTATTATTATTATTATTATTATTATTATTATTATTATTATTATTATTATTATTATTATTATTATTATTATTATTATTATTATTATTATTATTATTATTATTATTATTATTATTATTATTATTATTATTATTATTATTATTATTATTATTATTATTATTATTATTATTATAGTTAAATAACTCCTCTAAAATACTAGTTAATAAAGTAGTAAGTATTTAGTAATCTCTTACTTTAAAGTCTATTATATTAATAAGATTTTAGTAAAATAATAAGATAAAAGTTTATAAAATTAAAAGAGAAGAGTTAAAAAAAAGGTATTTTTTTTAGTTTAAATAGGCTTTTTTTAACCTTTATTAAAGGAAATACTTATTTAACTAGAAAGTTACTTTATATAAATCTAGCTAGAGGGTATATAAGTCGCTCTATATAAATCTCTTACTAGAAGAGGTATAGCTACTTAAAAGAATTAGATTATTTGTTTTTTTACATCTCTATAGGCGCCCTTTTAGATAGCAAAAATGGATGGCAGGACGGTTCTAATCAGGCCCTTAGCAGAGGCGGCCAGCTCGGAGTGGAGAGAGGCGGGAGATGACTGAGATGGGGTGGCCGCTCCACAACGCAACGCGCCCAATTGTGCGTTTAAATCAGCCTGAGCCCTTGAGGGGACCGTGAAGAAGACCCGGATTTGGGGTAAATTTGGAGTTCAACCTTCCCTTCGCCTCTTTGTCGCTGGAACCCTGTGAAGTTTCGCGGGAAGCCAAGAGGAAGCAACGGTAATCCAAACTCGCATGGTTGTCATTCAACTCTGATGCTGGCGGCTTTGGTGGGCTGCCACTGGCTGTCCAACACCACCGTACTCTCGCCGCGAAGGGTCTTGTGCACCCCCTCCAAGCGCGATGCAGACCTGTCAGTTCAAGGTTGGCTTGTCAATCAAGGCCGTGGGAAACACCGCGCGGGGTAGCTAGCTGCTTTTGCACAGGGCTTTCCATGAGACATTGGTGCTTGTATCATCTGTCGCGGAGTGTCCTTGATCGAAGTTGCCTCGCATTTTCCAACGGTATCCGCTCTGCTGGTCTGGGCCGTCTGGCCTTCCAGAGGTGCTCTCTCTGTCAATCGCTGTTTCTCTCCAGGCCCCGCTGGAAAGGTGCTTTTGTGGAGAATGATTTCGCCGAGACCCGATTAAATGGCATTTAGCCTAAATACCACCCGGCGCGGCTAATTGGCTTCTTTTCTCCATCACGAACGCTTCTCTGCAGAATTGTGTCAGTCAAATGCCAATGTGCTTCCCAAGTGTTGCTCGACTACTACGCGGAGCCATTTACGTGGAAGACCGTTGCAAACGATAAGACCCTTCTGTTCTGACCAACAGCCAAGCACGCCAGATCAAAATCACAGGCTGAAGTCGGCCGGATTAGCGAAGCGCAGCTACGCCGCTGCCAACGCGGAATGTCGCACTTCCCATCGCCTCTATTCATGCATCGCGGCGCATTTGCCGGAGCGATTGGTATCCACGTGCGCGGGCGCGTGGGGTGTCGACGGAGCTGGCCCCATTAGCATTCATCCGGGTGGGTAGCTGTTAAATTGACGGGGTCGTTTTATTATTCTGCCCGCGCTAGCTATATCTAGTATAGCTCTCGGAATAATAAGTAGCTGTCTCTAGACTAGAAGTACTAGTCTAGTACTACGCTTATAATATATTAACTTCTCCTTTCTATACTATAATTATAATATATAAAAATAGCTTTATTATCAGAGCATTGACAAGTACTACGTAGTATACTACATACTACGTAGTATACTACATACTATATGTAGTGTAGTGTAGTTGTAGTACTGAAAATATTTTTGTAGTATACTACAGCTCCACTTTTTGTAGTATGTAGTACACTATAGCCCCACTTTTAAATCTGTAGTACTGTAGTATAATACTACATACTACACTTAAAAAACTAGTTATTTAATTCTAATTAATTAACTAATAATTATTTATAATAGGTTTTTAGTTATATAGTTAATAAATTAGTAATTATTAATTATAATATTAATTAGTATAGTATTAATTATAATATACTATTAATAATAATTAATATATATATATTATTATTTTATACATTAACTAATAAAGATATCTTAATAGTTTTATAATATTAAATTATATATAAGCTATAATAACTAGTTATTAAAAACCTATAAATATTACTATTAATATATAATATTATATTTAATATTATAGTTAAAATGTAGTATAATTTGTAGTATGTAGTATACTACATACTACAACTACAGTAGTATGTAGTGTAGTTGTAGTACTAGATTTTCTGATGTAGTATACTACATACTACAACTACATATAGTCCTGTAGTACTGTAGTATGTAGTTGTCAATGCTCTGATTATTATTTAGTATCTAAAGCTAAAAATATATAGAGTATCTTAGAAAGTATTTTTAAGTTTAAAAAACTAAGTTTTTATATTACTTATATTCTTTTTATTCCGTTTTTTACTCTCGTAGAAGGGCTATTTTTATATAAGAAATAAAAAATATATATATATCGGAGATAGTACTTTGGGGGACTTAGCTTTTTTTTTTTAGTAGCGGCGGAAGGGTTATTCCGTGAGATCCTACTAAAAAAGGCTTAGCGCGGGCAAAATAACAAAACGACCCCGTCAATTTAACAGTAACCTCCGGGTGGGCCTGGCTTCGCCGCGCCCTGACTGCACACCCTACTTGTTTTATTCATTCTAATTGTTCTAACCAAAGAGACGCCAAGCGGCGATGACTGCAGTTCGACAAGTCAACAACTTCCAGCCAAATCCATCTTTGAAACTAAATCGCGATTTCTTTCGTATCGAACAAGAACGCTCCCCTTATGCAACTCGGACTTGAGTTGAGGTGTCATTGTCCTGCCTCCGGATTTGGAAAACAACTGGCCAGCAGCAAAGGGTTCGAGGCAACTTGGAAGGAATGAAGACCACAATGGATGGTTCAAAGGCTGCGATAATTGATCATTCCAAGTGGACAATGATATTGGGGTTTTGTATCCTCGACCCATAAAGAATGTCCTCGACAAGAACAATAGCCTTTGTATACTCACTCTCAAAATGTCTCCTTTGTACGGCTTCCTTCGAGTTGAGTTGGCAGCTATACAACGCTGTATATATATCATATTGTCCAGTCTCACATCAGAATGAATATCAAAATCCAACATCCACTCAATAATACAACCAGCTTACACACCTTTTCTGTCTTACATTGACTCCATCGACAAATTTCATCGCACTTTCAGACAACCAACATGGCCAACTACCAAGGAAACCCAATGGCGGGCAACAATATGGCTGGCCCAGCACTCCGATCCCTAGCACGAGATCCGAAAGAGATGAATAGGCAGATGATAATGCGTAGAACCCGGCTGGAAGCTGCCCGAATCAGGGGAGACCTCATTGTAAAGGCGCAAGATGGCAGCACCAGCGTAGCGCAGCCTTTGGGTCAGTTTAATCCAATGCACACAGTCAGGAGCCCGTACGCCGGAAGACAATACATGGACGACATCCACCAGGAGATAGCGCAACAACAGTACGGTCCCGACGGAAACCGAATGGCCAAGGGCTACGGCATCACCCTCAAGAGGATCTTGGCCGCTGGCGGCTTTGGCATCGCTGCTCTTGTCGAACATAGGGGCAACCGCAACGTGAGGACGGATTGTGTGATGAAGATTGAAAAGACCCGCCCTGCCGCCTCGTATGACTCGATCAAGCTGGAGCAGAAGGCTCTCAACGTAAGTCTACCCTAAACGACATCAGATATCATTTGCTAACTCGTTGCTCTAGAAATTCAAGGGGGCTAAGCACATTGTCCAAATCCTTGACTTTACGAAAGAAATCAACGACAAGAGAGACGCCGAAAACGAGGGTAAGAGACCATACGTGCCCAGATCGAGTCCAGAGGCTCGGGACAAAAATTGGGATATCAAAGTCCAGCGGGAACGCAGCTTCATCTTGATGGAGTATGCCAACGGAAAGAGTCTTCACACATGGCTGAACAAGTCTAGTCGATCTGGCAGACCTTGGCCTAATAAGGCTCTCTGGCTTTTGTTCAAGTGCCGTAAGTTGAGCCCCGGACTTTGACACATATTTCTGATATACTGACATGAACCACGCAGTCATCAAGGGGCTTATTGGAATTGGATACCCCCCAAAGGAGAACTATGGACGGGATCACCCTGACTGGGATCCCAATAATCCCGTTGAAGAGTCCATCCCCGACACCAAGAAGCCCCAGCAAACTGTTCATTTTGATCTGGACCCCAAGAACAGTAAGCGTGTCATGAATTACTTTGTGAATAGTAATGCTGACTTTGTGTACAGTCCTAGTGAGCTTAGAGCCACACGGCCCTATGCCGCTCTTCAAGGTAATGTCACAACATGTCGCAAACTGATTACAAGCTAACGCCAAATCCAGATCTCGGACTTTGGCTGTGCCAAGTTCTTTGACGAAGCTAATCAAAAGCCGAATGAATTCACGTAAGTTTTGCCTTCATTCAAAGTGCCAACCTTTGCTGACATGACTTTTCTTTTCTCAGGGAGGAAATATTCTGGAGAGCTCGCTCGCTAGGAAAGCCGGGCTACCACACACCAGTGAGTAAACATACAGAAACAACATCCGTGGGCATACTGACCCTTTTAGGAACAATTTCATAGGTCCTGGGACTCACTTCGGCCCTTCAACGACGGGGAATCCAACATGTTCCTCGAAGGTAACAAGCCATCAATTGCTGGCAACTACGGTATGCCCTCCAACATCTACCAGGTTGGAGTCATCGTGAGTATCAACCCCTGAGCATCTCCTTTTCGACCACGGCTAACTTGGTGATAAAGATGTGGTGTGCCATTACAGGGGCAAAATTCCAAGATCCCGTCGTCGGGTGGAAAGTCGGCGGAGAAGTGACGTACGGAAGCGCCCTCGGAGATCCAAGATTCAGTCACATCGACTGCAACCTCAGAAAGACCGTCTCGATGTGTCTGATGGAAGACCCCGCGGCCCGGCCGACTCTGATCCACCTCGATGGCATTATTGACTTTCGACTCCAAAGTCAGAATGGCCTGGAGTCGGACGACCACGTCGCGAGATGGGCCAACCAGTTCTTCAGCAGCCCGCGCGTCCCCGGTGACGGCCCACCGCCGCAGCCGCAGCCGCCCCAGACGAAAAACGGGGAAGAGTATGACACCGACGACGACGACGAGGAGCCCGTTCGCACTGGCGACAAGAGAAAGCGGACGGGAAAGGATGGCAACCCCCAGCATCGGGGCACCGTCTTGCGCCTGAAGACCGTCCACAACCCGGCCCCGGGAACGATGCAGCAAGGCGGTCAGCAGCAGCAGCAGCAGCAGCAGCAACCGCAACAACAGCAGATGACTATGAACCAGATTCATCCAGGCACGATGTATCCCATGCCTCAGAGACAAGAAGGATTCGACTTCACCCGCGATAGACAGCGGCCGCCGCCCCAGCAGATGATCATCGACGCCTTCCGCGACGTCGAGCTGTATGACGCGACACCCATCGAGAAGAAGGATCCTCCCCAGACCTTCAGCCGCATGCGCTATCCTCGGACTCGTGGGCTGGAGCCAGCACCACTGCTGCAAGTACTACAGCAAGAAGTGCCACTGCAGCAGCCGGAAGGTCAACAGCAGCCGGGAGGTCAACAGCAGCCGGCAGGTCAGCAACCAGGAGGACAAGGACATCAGCGGGGCCCGAGTCTCAACCCGGCCGCAGCAACTTTCCAGCCAAGCGGGCAATTCGTGAACCCTCGCAACGGTTTGCCTGTTCAGGGCCAGCCACAGCAGCAATGGCAACCTCCCAACCCGAACCCTCCCCCGGTTTTCGTCCCCCCTCCCGGACTGCCTCTTCCCATTCCTGGGCTTCCTGTCCCCCCTCCAGGGCTACCTCTTCCTCCACAGTGGCAGCCCTACGTGAACCCATTCCCGGCTCCAATGCCGCAGCAGCAGCAGCAGCAGCCACAACGACCATGGCAGCCCATGAACCCGAACCAGAACTACAATCAGAATCTGAACCAGTTCCAGCCCCAACAACCTCAGCAACCTCAGCAACCCCAGCAACCGCAT
Organism: Colletotrichum viniferum; assembly: GCA_020226115.1. NCBI lineage: Eukaryota > Fungi > Ascomycota > Sordariomycetes > Glomerellales > Glomerellaceae > Colletotrichum > Colletotrichum viniferum. The sequence continues at coordinate 2,459,850 of JAGFBE010000008.1, forward strand.
TGGAGACCTAACAACAGCAACACAGACGCCTTTGCTCCTCTGCCTTACCAGCAGCAGCAGCCCGGCCGATACCTATCTCCCTTCCCTCCCGTACAAGCACCGCCGCAGCACTGGATGCCCGGCCAGAGAAAAGGGTTAGTACCGCCGACCCCCAAAACTGACAATGAACCAGGGCAGCAACAGCAGCCTCCCCAGGATGAGAAGAGCTATCGTCAGAAATTGATTGAGCAGCACAACTACGACCCGTACCCCGATGTTGCATCTGATGATTTGGAGATGCATCTTGGCCCGTTTGAAGACTTAGTAGTACCCTCCTCTGGTGCAGGGCGATAGGAGCTCCGGCAGGCCCGAGCTGTGTTTAATGAGTGGAAGATGTTGAACAGCTGATTCATAGGTTTCCAAGATGCTGCGATGGAGTTTTGGCTGATGTCTGGATTCTAGAGGAGTTTTGGGATAGAACGGACTAGAAAGCTACTAGGCCATGTGATAGAATTGTTACTCTACATTCAAACCAATTTTTGGACTTGAAGATATGTTCAAACGAAGGGTATCTTTGAGATCTCGTGCTATGCTAATGCTATATCCGTCCCTACCGGCCCAGTCCTTGTCCAACTCCATATACACACAGTTAAGAAAGATCACACAACTTTTGTTCAAGCCCCCAGTCCGAAGTTGGCATACCGACACTCGCACTGCCCCTCTCCGGCCGCCACACTGACCGCGTTCCCATCAGAATCCTTACACTCCGGGCCCCCGCCGCTCTTGATCTGCGTAATCTCAATCTGCCCGGGCCAGTTAGCCCACTTGCTCCCGTCCGACACGGCCGTCACGTTCCCGTCCGCCGCCGCCGACCCGGCGCCGACGCTGCTATTCTTCCGCGTCCACAGCGTGGCGCTGAACGCCGTGTCGGCGTACACGCACGTCGCGGCCTTGTTATCCGCCGCGATGGTCTCGGAGGGGACGACGCTCTTGGGCAGCGTAAAGTTGAAGACGAGGCGCTCGTTGTACGAGTTACCGTCGAAGAGGGCCATGCTGAGGTTGGCGAACTGCGGGGAGAAGGGGTTCGCCGACGAGGAGATCTGGTAGGTGTACGAGTTCCGGGGGGTGATGGTCCAGTAGTACGTGGCGAGGGAGCCGTTCGCGGAGCCCGAGGTGAGGGAGTGGTTGTACGTCTCGTAGGGGAAGCAGCGCCACGTCGCCGGGTTGGCGGTGCAGTTTGTGGCCACGTCTGCGAGGGCCGTGTTGAAGGCGAAGGAGCCTGCTGGGAAGATGTTTGGGACGGTTGTGTTTGTTGGCGTGGTTGTACTGAGGGTGGGGGCAAATGGTTTGTTAGCTTTTCTGGTGTAAGTGAGAATAAGCAGGGGGGGCAGATTTACGTTTGTTTGCGCGAGGAGATGGTAAGCCCTGTGGCCAAACCGACCACGAGGCCGATGATCATGATGAGCAGGACGACCATGTACCATCTCCGCCTCCTTAGTTCCTTTGCTTTCAACACCTTTTCATCCCTGTTTTCTATCGGGCCCATAGGGGTGGTGATGGGGAGCCGCTGCGAACAGCCCTTGTACGTGCTCCGGGGCGTCGAGGCGCCCGAGTTGGGCCCGCTGCCGCCCGCGATGCTGCTGCCGGCCGAGGAGCCGCCGGAGAGCAAGCTCCTCGTGCTGACGGTGCTCCGGGAGCTTTCGCGAGAGGAGCTGCGCGAGTAGGCGGGCGGCGGGACGGTCGGGTACGGGTAGGGGTGGAACGGGTGTGCGATCTTCTGAGGGCGGCCGTACAGTTTCGGTTTTGTGCTGCGGGAGGGAGGCGGAGGCGGGAGGGCTGCCTGGGATGGGTGCGCGACGGCCGGGAGGGAGTCGTCTTCTGCTATCACAGGCATGCGGCCTGCCAGCATCATTGCTGTGCGGACCGAGGGGGAGGGAGACTTGGGCATGGTTGTGCCTGGTGTTTCCGCCTTTGTGACTTAAGTTTTCGGTGTAGTCAAGTGAGGTTGTACAATCTGGGGTGTGATATCGGGGCTCTTTTTTGTTATATTGTGCCAAGTGGTGGTCGGGAGGTGAGATTGCAATGTCGTCAGTCCTTATTATGCGTGTATGTGGTTGTTGGAGTCGGTTAGGCCTGAAAAAGCCCGTGGCTCGATGAAGACGCCGGAGAGATTTGAGCCGCAATAGATGGGGGATAGGATGTGGAATCCCAATCTCTCGAAGTGTAACGATCTGACTGTGTAAGAGAACGTTTGCGGCTCACTGGACCGTGGTTCTGGGATTTGCAAGGGGGCAGAGCGGGTTCTACGATGATCAAAGACACTGATCGACGATCGAAGGACCTGATATATCAAGGCAATGGACAAAAGGGAATCGGATTCTACGGGGGTAGGCTGGACGCCGCGCGTGTGTAGAGGCAGCAACGGATGATTTTCTGACTTTCCATTCAAGCAAGCGGTCGCGACTCAGCTTGGAGCCCCCGAGGGGAAGTACGACAAAGGAAGAATGGCGTGTTGGATTTTGGGGCGAAGATCGACAACTTGAGTCCCGGGCCTGGTGAGAACAAAGAAACGAACGGGTGGGGAGGAGGAGGAGCAAAGAAAAGGCTTCGTTTCAGAGATCTCTTGGGGACTGATACTGGCAAGACTGGGGAGCCAGCTGCTGTCCGAACCATGTTGGCCGGCCGCAGTGAAAGCCGCATTAGGAATGCCGCCGAGGATCAAGCTATCTCTCCTAGAACTTTGAGGTATGGTGGGGAGCGGTTGGTGTGCTGTGCCGTGTCTGGAGGCTGAGCTCAAGGTGCAGCAGGCAGGGCAGGGTAGGGACTCGGCGTCGTCGACGTTCAGCTGAGCCTGGCGCTTGCCAATTCTAGAATTCAAGACTTTCTCTTTGGCCAGCACATACGTGAGAGGTGCGTTGCCGCCACGGGAAGAGCTTCCTTCCGAGCAGGGGTCCAGCTGGCACTCTGCAGCGGGGAGGTCGAAGACAATTCCCCATTTGGCGGCTCCCAAGATATGTCGCTGTCACCTCGGACAGGGTTATCTAAAACCTGCCATCGCAGCACTCGGCACTACCACGAGGCTTGCAGGGAATAATCGAGTCCTGTCAAGGTAACGGGCCAGCGGGCAAACCGTCAGAAACCTGGACGGCGAAGTGAACAAGGGAAAAGAAGCTCGACGTCGGAATGGTGCCCCACAAGTTGGCCCAGCAAATAGTCTGAGCGATAGTGGCAGTCTAGTCAAAGCCCTCATTGGTTGATGGAGTTTTATAGTAAGACATGGCTAACTACTTCCGGAAATGGATGACAGGGACGGACTAAGGAACGGCTGGATGGCGCGACGGCTTCGTGGATGGGACAGTGGGGGGCAATGAACCTCCGAAAGTCGTCCTCGGGAGTTGAAATTGTGGTTGTGCGTCTGAAGACTGAGGGAAGACCAGCACGGGGGTCTCCGAAGTTGGAAAAGACTCAGGGGTGAGGGGCGGACGCAGTGGAAGTGATGATGTCGTGGGGGGAGGCCTTGGCGGTAATAGAAAGCCGGGCACCAGGTATAATGATCTGCTTGCCGGGCGAGGAAAGTGCGGCGGAGAGGATATTTATGTTCAAATGTGTATTGGTGCTCAAGCCACTGACATCGCGGAATCTATCAACAGATTTCTGGAGTGATTGCCCTCTTCTACAATGTGATGATGCTGATCCTCCCTCCCATTCACACGCCGAATGTATCGTGTAGTTCAGCAGCAACATTTAACCAAATGTTCCACATCACGCGTCACCTTCCTGGGCCACCTCCTTACCCTTACTCTTCATGCTGTCGCTCTCGCTCTCGGCGTATGATGGGGGATCCAAGGCATCGCCGCCAGCAACCCAGACGCGCGACAGCTCCTCCTCAATCTCTTGACGCCTTGCTTTCCACGTCTCCACCTGCTCAAGGCGCTCGCGGAGATCTTGCAGCTCCTTCTCGACTTGCATCTTCTCCCTCTCCGTTCCGATCCTCTCAAATTCCCACTCGTCACCACGCTCACCCATGCCGAGGATGAGGTTGTAAGTGTGGTACTTCTTGAGGGAGGCACGCGTAGAAATGGTAATGAGTGCTGTCTGTCGTTAACAACCACGGTCTTCGCGCTGGAAAGCTGTGACTTACTGATGCCCTTCTCCTTGCACATCTCGTAGAGGTATCCTTCAACATCCTGGGACACGGCGCTGGTGCCCTCATCAACGATGGCGTACTGAGGTTCATGGTAAAGCATGCGAGCAAAACCCATTCTCTGCTTCTCGCCACCACTTAGCACATCCTTCCACTCTTTGCGAGTATCCCAGCCGCCCTCGCGGTCAGGGAGGTATCCCAGGCGAGCTTCCTCCAGGATGCGCTTCAAGTCGTCCTCAGACTTTCGCTTCTCACGCATATCATGGTGGCCGTCAGGGTAGATGACTTGGTCACGGAGGGTACCGATGCTAAGATATGGCCTTTGTGGCAAGAACATGATGCCGTCTTGGCCAATATCCTTGGGCCGACTGACCAATCCGCGGTAGACGGGCCAAAGTCCGGCGAGAACACGAGCAATGGCCGTCTTGCCAACACCGTTGGAGCCGGAGATCTAATTGTGTTAGGGTTGAGCTGACCTTTGGCGGGGCTGTACTTACCAAAAGATGCTCTCCTCTTCTCACCACCATGGACAACGACTCCATTAATTCCTCGCCGCCGTTAGGCCACAAGGCTGGGGCAACAACAGGGACACCCTCCAAACGAACACCGTCGAATCCCTTCTGAATCGTACCTTGAACGTCAGAAAGGGAGTACAGCTCGTTCTGTTGCCCGCGTAGGTAGTACGCATTGGCATGGACTCGGTGAAGGGTGGAGATCAGAGTGTATACTCTGCTGGTGTAGCCTGCAAGTTCTGAAAGGTCCTTGATGGAGTACATCATTCTTCCACCGGCATCGGCCAGTGAAAGCATAAGACGCTTGTTAGTGATGAACTCCTTCATACGGCCACGCTCTCTGCTGCCCTTGGCAGCTGTCTCAGCCAACTCTGCCGCACCACCAAGACCACCCCAGGCGGGCAAGAAAACTGGGAGTGATGATAGCAGGTAGCCATACGCACTCCAACTGTACTTGAGGATAAAGTCCTCGAGCATGTTGTAGCGAATCTTGAGCATGTAAATGCCCTCCATCCAGGTCTTGAGAGACTTGAACTCCTTGTTCAGGAACGTCTTCTCCATGTCAGCACCACCGTAGAAGGCAATCTCCTCGGCGTTGGCGATAAGGCGCGCATGGAGACTCCTGAAGTCTCCTTCTTTGCGACCCTCAACGGCTTTGAGCTTGCCAAAGGGAGGCGATAGACGACGCAGAATGCTTGCCGTCAAGAAGTAGTTGCTCAGCAGACCCGTCAGGGCTAATGGTCCTAGAGACCGGAAGAGTTGATAGTTGAACACCATCAAATCGACAAACGGTTTGCCGAGCGACGAGTACAGGTTCGCCGCAGCGGCGCAGAAGAGCGTCAGATCTTGTGTGATGAACTGATCCGCGCCCTGGCCAACACCACCATCCAAGTTGGACAGTTTGTAGTAGTTGAGACTGTCGTTCAAGTACAAATCGTGGATATACCGAGTCAGCCTGGTTCGGAAGGCGATGGACACCTTGGATTCGAGGAACTTGATCATCGCATTCGTGTAAGAGGCGAAACCGCCGAGACCGCACCACTGTGATTCCGATTAGCCACGAAGAAACATGGGACTTTCGAAGCGCTTACCTTGGCCAGTCCCCAAAGGAACTTCTTGCCGTGTCCCGCGACAAGATCTCTAACAATCTCACCGTCAAGGCGGGCAACAACAAGCGACAAGTATGTCCGGAGCATCAGAAATACACCATGACTCACGAGCAGACCGGCCTCTTTACTTGACCATCTCGGGATCATGATACTCATCAGACTCAGGAATTGGTGGAGGAAGGCTAGATTCAAACCAGGCTTGGTCTGCGCCGACGGGACAGTACCATCGCCCAGGCCAGAAACACGTGGTGGGTTCAGGAACAACCTGCGGTGCGCCTCGAAGGTCAAGGGCTTGGTGGTCTGGATGACAACTTTGGAGGTGCCGTCCTTGTAAGGAACGTATATCGTCCGAGAGCCGTCCTTGTTGTGCAGCCACGAATTCGTGCGGACGAGTTTACGGCCCTGCTCGCGCTCCTCACGCCGCCGCCTCCACCATCTCCTCCCGCCAGCGGCGCTGAGGACAATAGAGGCGGCAAGAGCAAGGACACCGAGCTGCCGGGTTGTGCGAGATGTGTTTTGGAGACGGGTGCGGATGAGAGTCGAGTACTTTTCGATAAAGGCGGCGATTGCCTCCTCTGCGGCCGACTGGCGAAGGGTCGATTGCTCGGCCATGGCGGCAGTGGATAGCAGCGGTACGGGATGATTCGGTTATTGTGAAGGGGATCGAGTCGCGCAGGCTCGCCGCGAATGGGAATTACGTTACGAATGCGCTGCCATCACAGGACGGAATCGACGGGACGGAGTGCGGCTCGAGTTGGTTTGCGGCCGTCGAGGTTGAAGCACGGCACGGGAGGAGGACACGATGCGACGCGATGCGATTGAGAGTGGTTTGTTGCTGTGTCCGTTTCGCCGGCGGAAAACTGCCGGCCTTGCAAAAAGAAGTGCGCTTTGCAAAGAGTCCGGCTAAGCACGTGGTCGCATTAGCAGCCTGAGTCGTTAAGGTGTTTGGAGATGGACACGCCGGACGTTGGTTTGGGGGGCTTTGCTGGCTCGTGATCCATTACGACATGTGAATGCCGGGGACAGTGGAGTTCCGAGGCAGTGGCAGAGCGTGGAGGTACCTCTTCAACACCCGAACCGGTGGATAACTTGGGGAAAGCTGGTGCTGATGCTGGTGCTGATGCTGGTGCTGATGCTGGTGCTGGTGCTGGTGCTGGTGCTGGGGACCTGGGGGACCTGGGGGACCAGGCGGTCGCAGACGGTGCTGCCCGCTGCTGCGTTGCTGGGCGCTCTCCACTGCATCGCATGTGAGTGGCTGGCTTCGAGCGGGAATGACGCTAATCCGCCAGGATCCGGGGAGGCCTGAACGAATGACATCCGGCAAACGACGGATGGGCTTTCCAGATGACAACCCCAGAATCGGATGTGGGGGAGCCAGTCACAGACAGCTACGGACAATCACTCACGGGACGGTCACATGACGGAGCATGAGGCCAGGCATCTGAAGTGCTCTTCGACTTCTCGCGGGTCGGAAACACCGTCGCTCATTGCGGATTGGATGCTGGAATAGTTGACGTCTGCGATTCCGTGTACTATAGCTACACCGCGGCATTTGGCGTCGTCGGAAATTTCACACCTCCTGTGACAAGATACCCAGGCTTCCCCCGCGATGCTTGGTAGCAGTATTCATGGTAGCACTTTTCATGGTCTCTGGGATATATCGAGGTTTCCCAGAGAGAACATAGGCCGACTGCGAAGTTTGGGGTTATTCGTGACGCCTGAGAAGTTGGACATGGCGTTGGATAGACGAGAGGGAAGGTTAAATGCCTGCTAATTTGACATTGCAGGAGATGTCAGTATCACCTCAAGGTAGCAACAAAGACCGACAGTAAGGAGGCCTGAGAATCCCATCGATCAATACTGAGGACTTGGTTCGGGGAAATGCAGACCATCTTCTTCTTTCTAGACTATAGCCTCCCCCTTGAGACGGAGCCAACAGTACTCTGAACCATTCTCGCCATTTGCAGAACCGTCCCTGTTCAAGATTCTGCGCCAGCAAGGTACAGATGACGATGTCGACATCAGGCTGCTCACGGAAAAGAATACTCGGAAGAGATGGCTGGGTGAGTTGGCTGGGCGAGCACCATTTCCCGGGATCTTTAGAACAATACGGAAGACCGGCCTACACACTTGTGAACGAGGCTGTATGCAATGCTCCCGCAAATGAAACTGATAGTTAGATAGATGGCGGATGTCTGATCCCATATCACAGCCAGTACGCATTAAGCTAGGCACCGGGCACGATATCGAAGACGCCGCAGTCCGCAGTCCGCAGGTCAGGACATGCTTGACATTAGACAGCATGGCACGTGTCGATGCCAGACTTCGAATCTGGCTAGGCCTGGTTTTCACGAGGTTGGTTTTGAGCCGTGTTTGGCGAGAGGAACTTTTGAAACAGACGGAGAGCGGTGAAGCAAGTAGGTTGGATTAGCCGCCGCAAGACGTAGACGGCGCAGCGGTACTGTGATATCGCGGCAGGGCTACTATTCTAACCCATCCATAGAGCAAGAACAGCATAGCAAGCACGTTAGAAATGACTGAGCAGACTTGACATCACTCGTGCCATTTACCACACCGGTCTCTACGAACGAAGCACTAAGTGGCAGACAGATGGTGCCCCGTAAGTTGCGGGCATTGCGGGAGGCTCATTTGACGGCCCCTCCGCCCGGCCCCGGGGACAAGGTCGGATAGGTAGGTATCGATGGACGGACGATGGGGGGTCTCGGGCCATCAGATGTGATACAGCGGCACGCAGGAACCACGCCGTGCATTTGCATTGCTGAGAATGCTTACACAGCGTCCTTGGGAGGGCGTTCGGATACGTCCACTCGTGAATTGTAGGGCAGACGATGATGGCAAGTCTGGACACAAATAGAACATGCAGGATTCTGGCTCCTCTCCACAAGGGCCGGGCTGCTCTCGACAGCCACCTACCATGTGTTCGTCGTCATTGACTTCCGTAGGGGCAGGAGAGAGACGCCGTTGAGAGAAGAAAGTACTGTCCACGCGGGTACGTATTCTAGAACGAGTTTCCGGGCGCCCAGTCATGTCTGGTCCCGGTCGTCGTTTTGTTTCCATCCGAGATGGAAGCTGGCCGGAAGAAACCCAAGCAAGCAACCAAGCAGCAAGGAAAAAGGATGGGATCCCCGCAAAAAAAGCATTGCTCGCACGCACCGCGCCGGCACGGCAAGCATCTCCACCCACACACACCACACCACCGAGAACCACTGAGCTTGCAGAGCAGCACACGCAGGAACCTCCGCCACCATGAGCCTCTTTTTCTGCTTTCCTTCTGGAGGACTACGGATGCTCTCACCGCAGCCCTGGGAAAGCCCGACATTTAATCTCGAATCTCTGACGCAGCGCTGGGGATTGGTCTGTCATCCAATGTGTCTGCCGGCTTTGTATGCGGTACGCGCGGCGCGGGACATGCAGCCGGGAACGCCCTCAGTCGAGGTGCGTACGGATATCTTTTGAGTACGTACGTCAAAGCAGGCGCCCTGTGTGCCGGCGATCTAGACCGCTGGCGATGAACGACGGGGGTGCAGAGCTTGTGAGCACGGAGAAGTTAAGGAGCAAGAGAGAGTCTCGAGCTTCGAGAGCTTCGCTTCGAGCTTGACTTGGAGCCATCTCTAACACAGTGGGCCCAGCCCCGAGCACAGCAACGAAAGGCGGCGCGCAGGCGGCCGTGATCTCTGGCAGGTCGCAGCCAGAGCGGAAATCGGAATCGGGTGAAGCTTCCCCTGGACCGTGGACGGCGGTATTGCCGCTTTTGCGGCTCATCCACCCGACTCCTGTTGCCCCCGTCGTCCCCCCCGTCACAGTGATGACTTGAACCCCTTGGCGCACCAAAGTGCGGTGCCTGAGTGGGCGGCGGACAGTGGGCACCCCTTGCTCTCTGGTTCTCTCTCTCGCTCTGGGAAGCCCCCCTTCGTGATGCAGCGAAAGGGGGACAAGATTCTGGATTGAGTGTTGCATGAGGTGCTGCCCAACCAGTGCGTGTGAGATCAGTCACTCAATCGGGCGGTAACATGGCCAATCAGGAAGGAGGGCCCAAGGGTTCTGGGTCCCCACCGGCTGCGAGAGCTTCCCGTTCGTCTGTGGTTGGCTGCGGTCTGTTTCTGTCTTTCCCTCTCGGATTTGGAGAATTGCGAAGCAGCATGGGCATCACATCTTTCTTGCTCTGCTGGGGGGGGGGGGGGCTTTTGCTACTACTCGAGCTGCAGATGGCTTACTCGTGAACGATGTATTTTCCTGATGGCCCTGCCAGCTCCTCCCCCTTGCGCGTGCTCGTGATATCTGCACCTGTGTTTCTGGTGTAATTGAGCTACCTGCAAGTCCACGAGAGTGAAGTGTCGTACCCGCGTGGATGGTGGTGGTTCCTCCTTGGCCCTGGCTCCCCTCCCCTAGCTAGCACGTTTTTAGTGGCTACGACTCGGGCGGGTAATAGACGAGTGGATGGAATCACTGGCCCAGAATCAGGGCGAGTAGTCTGAGAGGTTGAGAGGGTACTCGGAGATGTGCAGCTAGCTGCATGTACTCCTGGGCGGATGCCCGCTGCCAGAGCAGAGAGAGAGAGAGAGAGGCTAGGCTAGCGGATGGTGTCGCGGCGGCCGGGACGAGAGTTGGGACTGGACGGGGGACCCGGCGCGCATTGAGAGAAGGCGCCCGGCTGACCTTACCCTGTCTGGCCCGGCGTTAGACCAGACGCTCGCAAGCAGAGACGGCGGCGGCAGCATCCACTCGCACTTGCGAGCCTTACTGTCCAGGGTTAATTACGGGCGACCCTTGGCGGCGCAAAGTCGCAGCGCGTGTCGGGCTTGTTGCTTACACGGTACACCACCTCGGGCACTCTGGGGTGGGATCATGGCCCTCTCGTCGTCGTTGTCGTCGTCGTTAGACAGGTCTCGTCAGAATGTCTCTGGCTACGACGGGTGGACCGTGTCAAGGAGGTACGGTTGAAGGTCTGAGAGTGTGGGTTTGTTGTTTTCTCTTGTTAGGAAATGCTCAGAGCCTCAGAAGGGCGTAATTTTATGGGGCGCCGATTTCTTTCTGGATGAAGAATCAGGACAATGTGAGTGCATGGCGCACCTTACTCGTCGTGGTCGAGGTTGAAATAACACGGAACTGGGATGCCGAGTTGGCTCTTTGACAAAGGGTCCGAATTCCCATTTCTGAAAGAGCCGCCTGGACATCTGTGCCATATCAAATGTACAGATACTGTACCACAGGTAAGTGGATGCCAAACTGATTGCAAGGCTCAGGCTCTCAGCGGATGGAAATCACCAACGTTTGTGATGCTATGCAGTAGAGGGCAAAAGATGATCGGTGCCAGTCAGTGCCAGTGCAAGGCATGTCCCCGTCAATGGCCAATTTCAGGCTCTAGCTCCTGAGCCGCGAGCGAGCGAGGAGCGAGTGGTGTGTGATGGGCCGGGATGGAACCTCTCTTGTGTTCCCACCATGGAGATTTCTGTAAGATGAGCTTGGCGGCGAGCCATGAGAAACGGGAGATGAGACACGGCGTCTGATGCGGCCAGATAGTCGTCTGGTCTCTGGCACAGTGTGCAGCTGTCAGGTGGTCGGTGCATCGGTGGGTGGGCCCCCACGGCCATGGCGACGGCGCACTGGTGCAGACGTCACTGTTTCCGCTGTCTTGGGTGTGGAAATTGCATTAACTGCATAGGCCGTGCACAAGACAGGCCGTGTGTTTTGGAGAGAAACACAGTGATCCTGCCTGTTCCCCTATCGTGCCCCATCTGCCAGCCCGGCTTCTGCTTAACCAGGACGGGACGGGCTAATCTCACCGGGAAATCCACCCACACCCTCCAGCGTCGCTCCCATCCAGCGTTGCTTTCAAAGGCAAATCATCTCGCTTGTGCTCTCTGGTTTTCAGCCTCTGGTCTCTGATACGCCCACCAGACCGTCGGGCTGTCTGTCTGTCTCTGTCTCTCTCTGCACTTTCTCTCTCCTTGCTCGCTCGCGCGCTGTTTCTCCCACTCTCACTTCTTTTGCCCTTCCAATCCCTGGACCTTGGACCTGTCCTCCTCCTGCACCTGCAGCGCTTGCCGTGCCTCTGCTTCTGCTTCTGCTTCTGCTTCTGCTTCTGCTTCTGCTTTCCCGTCTCGCCTCACACCCCCCTACCTCACCCTCACCCCCCGGGGAAACCCATTGTCTTGCCTTCCATTTTGCCTTGGTCTTAATGCTGCTGCAGCTTCTACTTTAGCACCTGCACCAGAAAGCGTGGCCTGGACTACCTGAAATTGGAACTGGGACTGGAACTGGAACTGGACTCGATCTGACTGACGACTTCTTCCTCCGTTGCGCGCTGCTTTGCTCAGCTTGCTTACCTACTTTCCTGCCTGCCTTATTACCTTGCCTTGCCTTGTCTTGCTTAACGTCTATTGGACCACACCACCACCCACACCCCCCAAAAGCCCATCATCCATTCTAATCTCTTTTGGCACCGCTGCCGCCCATTCTTCCTCCACCCCCCGTCTTTCACTTTCAAAGCTCACGCTTCAACCCTTTCTCACCAAGTTCCCCTTCGGCTGGGTCTCGTTGCTTCTCTTCCCAATCCTCCATTCCTCGTTTTGCGAACACTGCGCTGTTCGTTCTCCCCGAATCGCCCAACTCCAACGCCTCGCCTCGCCATCATTCCCCCCTTCAAGCTCGAGCGATATTCGATACCAACCCTTTTGTTACCCAAAGAATCACCACCTTCACTTTGTTACAGCGAACCTTAATTCTAGCCGCCTGCGTGCTGTTCCCTGCAACCACTCTCTACTTTCGCCCACTTTCCCCCCCCGTCTGATTCCAACTAGCATCAGCATCAGCACCAAGTACCACCGCCATCCACCACGAACCACACACAGCACCACCACCACTACTACCACCACCGCCGCCGCTTCTTCTCAGCGCACCGCAGCACACCTCCTTCAACCTCCAGAGTCTCCCCTCCAGGTCCTCCGTCCCCCGAACGAGCCTGGCTTGACTTGACTCCAACCTGCGGAACGGTACATCACTGAGCACAGGTTACCTGCTGGCTCCCCCAGCCACTTTGCCTCGCCCACTCAGTCATTCCATTGGCGCCGCTTCCTGCGCGACCGAGCCCAAACCATCTTCCATTCTCCGCGTTCGACCGACTACCTCCAAGGACGTCGCTTCGCCCTTCCTCCTCTTCCCCCATTCCATCCATCGTCCACCGCGTCGATCGTTTCTATTCGAGACAGCTTCGCCTTCAATCTGGACCGCGCGACGAGCACTGCGAATTGGCCTTTTACGGCCGACATCAGCTGAGTTTAGGGGTTGAGGATTCTGGGAAAGCTTGCCGGACCCGACAAGAAAGGAGGTGAGTGACGACACTCTTTCTTTGCCTACGTTTTCCAACCGGTACCCGCCGCCAACTCGACCACTTCACGACGCCCATCAACAACCCTGTGCTTGCGCGATCGTGTCGTGTTTGACTTGGGGCATCATTGCTCAGTGATTTGTTCCGCTCCACACGCGCACCATGTGCGTGTGCTTCGTGTCAGAGGCGCCTGCGCTATGCAAACAGCACCTCGGTCATGTCTTAGACCTTGGAATGAGAGGATGAGGCGGAACTGTGTCATGGATGATCTAGAATGCACACCGGGATGATTACCAGCCCCTCCTGAGTCCTCACCGCTCGGTCTCTCTCGTGTTGTCGCCTCGCTTGACCGGTTTTCGCGGCGTTTCGCTAATCATCCCCAATCTAGTTCGACAGCATCATGTCCGAGAAGCCACAATCATCCAACCCAGTCGACGAAATCACTCCGCAAAACCAACAGAACGGCCAGTCAAGTCAAGAAATGTCCAAGGAAAAGGTGCTTCTGGCACCAGAGGAGGGTGGAAATTCAAAGAAGGGTAGGAGCTTGCTGCATGTGCCGTCACGGTCTTCCTCGCAGCGCAATCAATCCTCTCCGACTTCGACAGGGCTGAGCGGAATCACAGTCAGCGATTCGAGAAACAGCATCGGCGGCCGATCAAAGGAATCCAAGGGTAGCATTCTGGGGCGGCATCGAAATGGCAGCGTCGGCAGCCACCGATCCGGCATCGAAACCGAACCGACAAACACCCCCGGCAACACCCAACCGAACTCCCCCGTGAATCCCCCGCAGAAGAAGAAGAAGGGCGGCATCTTCGCATTGTTCGGCTGCTGCGGAGTCCCCGACAACGCGAACGCTATTGAGAACGGCGACGACGCCGTCCACAAGCTCGACAAGCTGCCTGCGCGGCCGACAACTGCCAAGTCCCGTCAGCCGACTCCACAGGAGCAGCCGATCCCACCGAACAAGCCGCAAATCCACGAGAAGCAACCGCAGCCCGAGCAGCCAATGACCGCCGGCAACGAGTATAAGGGTAAGCGCGTCTCTAACACCACTACGGCCGACGACTCTACCGTCGGCGGCCAGGAGGGCTCCGATTCAAAGCACGCGACCGCCCTCGGTACCGGAGCTAGCGCCAGCACAGCTGCGCCCGTCATCACCGTCGAGTCCACCACCGGCGGAAAGGTTCAGGATGCGCAATTAGAAGAGCCGGAGAAGAAGGATGTTGGGGGGGATGAGGCGATGCCCGATGCGACGCCCGAGCCCGAGGAGTCCAAGCAGCAAATACCGCCGCCGGTCGAAGACGCACCGACAAGTCAACAACTGCCGGGCCCTCCGCCGCTCCCGACCGCGGAGAACGGATCCATTGATTTGGCAGGCCCCGTTGCCACCGAGCAGAAGTTCCTGCTGGGCCCAATTGCCCCCGAACACAAGGGCCGAAAATGTCTTGTGCTCGACTTGGATGAAACGCTCGTTCACAGTTCATTCAAGGTATGAGAGATGCTCCATCGTCCCCATTTGCGGTACTAATATGTCGCAGATTCTCCACCAAGCCGATTTCACCATACCCGTAGAAATCGAAGGCAACTATCATAATGTGTATGTGATCAAGAGACCGGGCGTGGATCAGTTCATGAAGCGCGTCGGCGAACTTTATGAAGTGGTGGTCTTCACCGCGTCTGTTTCTAAGGTACGATATATCGTCTCCCAATGCCACGGCCCCAAGCTGACATTTTGCAGTATGGCGACCCTCTTCTGGACCAACTTGATATCCACAAGGTCGTTCACCACAGACTTTTCCGCGAGAGCTGCTACAACCACCAAGGAAACTACGTCAAGGATCTTTCCCAGGTGGGAAGAGACCTGAAAGACACAATCATCATTGACAACTCCCCCACGTCGTACATCTTCCACCCGCAGCACGCTGTCCCCATCAGCAGTTGGTTTTCGGACGCACACGACAATGAGCTGCTGGATTTGATTCCCGTTCTAGAAGACCTTGCAAAGTCGGATGTCCAGGACGTCAGCCTGGTTCTCGACGTTACACTTTGAAGCTGAAGATACCAATTTCTTTTCTTCGTTCATCACCTCCGAGGAAATTTGCAGGACCGCGGTCCCATCATAGCGGAAGGCGTTTGGGTTGCGATGGTTCGTTTCCAGCAGGTGTAGATGTATCACTGTCTAATCTTACCTTATAATGAGCAATGGCGGAGGTACCAGACCGAGCCAGCTCACGGCGGCTTGTACGCAAAGAGCTCAGGGGCCGCTTCAAATGACCTCGAGGATGACACTTCATCGAAAAACCTCGGATTCGGAAAGGGACACAAAAAAGGGGGCACTTGGGAGCTTGGGACGGCCGGACGCTGAGCTGCTGACGCTCTTCTGGCACCTCAGTGTGTTTTTTCTTTTTCCGGCGCCCATGTTTTGGAAGTGCACACGAGAGGAACCTCACGAAAGACACCCATCTGTTGTTGAAGACCAGTCACCACCAAAAAAAGGCGGGGAAGGATACCATGGGATGTCGTGTTGGTTTTCATTTGGGCAGGGGACGCCCTTTTCTGTGGCAGGATATTGTTTTCCCTTTGTTCATTCTCTCTAACTTTTGTTTGAATCGTACACACAACACACAACACACTCTCACACCACCACCTCCTTCACCCCAGAGTCATATTCCTCACTCTCTTCGAGTCTGCCAGCAGACTCTTCTCTATTATTCTGCCAGTGTAGCAAGCCAAGTGTTGAGCGGAAGCAGAGGACAGACGAGGGAAAGCCTTATTTTATTGTATTTCAACTAGTGCTGCATAAGCTGGCGCCGATCAGATGGAAAGGTTTCGGCTGCAGAAAGCGGCTGCTTCCTAGATATACAGTACCCCCTCAAATTCAATGAAAGCGTTCAAAACTTGTCCGAACTACTGTTGTTCTGATGATGCAGTATGTGCCAAAGCGGGAAATTGGCGTTGGAGCGTGGACATGCAGAAGACGGGATTACCATGTCTGCCACGCGGCGACTTTGATCAGTTGATGGAACCAGGATGGGGCTTCCTTTGTGGACCTGGAGAGGTCGGGTTAGGCGCTGTCGCTTGCTGCGCTGAGGTGACCTTCCGGCCAGGGACCCGTTAAGGTAGGTAGGTAGGTTCGCCGCCCCAGCCCAGGGGGGGGGGGGGCACCTCAGTGGTTCTGAACATCGGGTCGGAAAATCCCACCACCCCCGGCCAGCTGGCTGGTCCCCTTTCCAAAACTGTGGCCTCAACTCTGCACATTTGAGTCGCACCGTAGCCGACGCCCCCAGCAAGAAGCTCGATCGTCCATCACATCCATCCACCCAGACCACAGTCCGTCCTACGTGTTTCCCTTCTTCGACCAATTCCGAAATCCTGCAGTGATCTTGGGATCTGTTTACCGTCACACTCCTTCACAATGGTTAGTCTTTCCTCGTCAATGCACGTCGGCGACGCACAGGAGGCTCTTTTGGAGGCTCTTTTGGGGCTTAACTGTCCATCTCGCGATTCGGGAGCTTGCACGCGACCTCATCTTCGCTTCTGGCCACACCATTCAGGCCGAGGATGAAGACGGCGCGTGTAGGCTGGGCTTGGAGCTTCTATCGTCGCGCGACATGGACTGTTGCGAACAGCGCAATGGCAGGCAGGAGAGACAGAATGGTTATGCTGACCCGACGATTGTACAGTCTTCCCCTCGTCCCGCCTCTCCCGTTGACTCGCCCGCCGCCGCCTCGGGCGCGAGCGTCGCCCGCCCATCGTCGCCCACTCCCCCTGGTGGACCTCGCACCGCCATCCGCCGCCGCGCGGCCGCCGACCAGAAGGAGAAGATCGCCAATGCGCGCCCCAACAGCACGAGGGCCGCCGGTGCTGGCGGCAGCAGCAGCACGATGCTGAGTATGTTCCCCTTCGAACCTGTGTCTTTGGCAGCTCGCCCTGCGTTCGCGACGTGGAGGTGGCGGAAAGAGAGACGGCTTGGATATGTGATAGAATTGGATGCTAACGCGCGGTGATTGCAGGGCTGTACACCGACGAGTCTCCCGGTCTCAAGGTCGACCCCGTTGTCGTCCTCGTCCTTTCTCTTGTTTTCATCTTCAGCGTCGTTGCCCTTCACAGTGAGTCTTTGCCGCTCCCCTGCCTCAATGGTTCTACCAAAGGGAACTTGTCCTTTGCTAACAAACGGATTTCAGTCATTGCCAAGATCACCCGCAAATTCTCCAGCTAAATTACCTGAATGAAAGTTGAGGGAAGGACGGATGACGCGATACGAGCCTCTTTCGAAAGCAAGATGAGGAGAACATGGGGCTTTGGGCTGTGGCCCTAAGTGAGCTATCTATCAGAAGCGGAGCCGTTTTCGTGGTGGCCCGTCTCTGCAGCAGACTTGGTACTCGACGGACGGCCTCTGAGACGAGGGAAGCATTCATATACCAAACTACACAAAAGCAGCAGCCTTTTTGACGATAATGGAGGGTGGGATTTCGTGGCCTTGATTCAGAGGAAGACTGAAGGGGGCGGCGGAAAGACAGAAAGGGAAAAGCATGATGGTATGCCCGCCGCTGTATTATACCTCCTTTTTATGCACTTTTATACCGACATGCGGTTTTTTGGGACGAGATCTTGACAGAGTTGTTCGATGGGCGTCAGACCTTCATTTCCCAGCGGTGATACTGGCCCCCTCTCCCTTTCGTAAGAAGTTCGACTTTCTGGTGACTTCTCCTTTGACCTGATGACCAGGAGCTTCCTAATCGAGGCCGATCCACTAGGTCCACCGAGGCGAACGGGCCTTGTTGTTTACATTGTGGAGTTGAGAGGGGACTGTCATAGGCGTGGGAGGATGGGCTGTTTGGTACGAGACGCAAGCCATTCGAATGAGCAAAGCGTTATTACCTACTTCCTCTTCCTCGTATTCGAACGCGACCCGCGGATTCCAAGATCATGCTAACAGGCTGTGGCTATTGCGAATATACCTCGTCGTCGAGGGGGGTGGGTGGGGGGGGGGGGGGGGGGGGGCCGATACCTCCGTCCTTGGAGCTGTTGGCTTCGGAAGACATCGCCACGGAGGTCGAACATTGATGTCTGGTGTTGTTTTGTCACGGGCGAAGTTCCCGCGCCAGATACCGATATAGTGGTATGAATGATTATTCGATGACCGGACGAACCCTATTGGATGGTCTTCGGGCGAGGACCGTATCAGCCAGCCTGTGCTTTTGGACGATTCCTGCCAACTACCATGGAAGTATACCTCGCGGAATGGCGGGCGTATGGATTCATCATGTTCATGGCGAAATTCGATTCCAAGACTACCTCGACTCTGGATTTGTAAAGAAATGTTCTTGATTTGATTTGAACTATTGCTGGCTTGGGATGAGCGGCTATGTTGCATTTATTATTCGTAATTCTGATGTTGGCATTGTGATCATCAGAGCAGTCTATAGTTAAGGTAGTTGAAGCCACCTGATGATGATAGGGTCCAGGTAGTTTGTTTCCGTGTCGAGTGATGGAAACGCACTATGGCCATCTGATGGAGTACATGGCGAGACTTCAGACGGACCGGTTCGAGTGAATTCTTCGTGCCTGTACAATTGCAGCTTGCGACCCGTCCTGATACTTCGCCTGCGTCCGTGTTCTCTTATCACGGGCTTTACCAAATCCTTCCGTGTGTCAGTCTGAAGGTTACAACAACGTTCCGTGGCTTTGCAGGATCACTATTCATTTCCCCCGACTGTTGAAGCCAGCGACAGCAGTTGTGTGGTCCGCCATTTCTGCCCACGACCCCATAGGTCACATCTCGACCGTGTCGTTTCGTATCTGCCTTCGGCGTTCATCTCCGTTGGCTCTCGTTCAAACTTGCCGCTTCCGATCTGGCACCTGGGAATAAGGCGCGGGCCATGCCGACCAGGGGATTCGTTTACCTCGTATCAGCCCACGCGTCCCTCACGTTGGTTTGATTAGGACCCAGATCCCACGAGGCTGTCGCCAGACTAATCACGAAACTCTTGCTGCCTACGCCCGATAGTTCATGAATTCTGTTGCCAAGAATGAGACGCGCACGAAGACAGCAAAGACAGAAAAAAAAAACGAAGACCCTGTTCGCCGTCTGTGGCTGTGCGGGGAGGTTCGAGATCAACGGCCCCCAATCGTCCCAACCAAGAGCGTTCATTGGACTCAGACGCCGCCGCCGCCCCTTCTTGGAGGATCTTCAGCCTGCGGCCCGCAATCCATTGGACGACCCGTTTAGGGTTGGACGTCATAGCTGCCTGCTCCTTTTTTTTGTAGTGGTGACAGGGGTGTGCAGTGTAGCATGGTATGTGTACCGCTCCGTGCGAGTCCGAGTGTGCGATTCGCCCAGCTCTGGAGATGTCAGGCTTCGAAAAGCCAGTCATGGCATTGATACGCACCGTAGTTCAAGCTGGCATGGTATGGCGGCAGACGGGTGCGAGTGCGGGATGGCGGTGCTGTTGATGCATGCATCTTGTGGTGAACTGGGCCAAGGTCCGTTCGGTAGGGAACCTACGGGACACTCTTAGGCGAGAGAACGTCAGCGCGCCCATGCCATAGGTAGTTGCCCCACCTGCAATCATGTTCCTCCTCTTGGGTTGCCTCCATCCACTCTAGCTCGGCGTAGGTAGGTAGCACCAGGGTCTAGCCCATGAGCTTGATTGACCTTTGGCTCTGATGATGAAACGGGGCTGAATATGTGTTGGTCTGCACATAAGGCAAGGCACATGCATCTTTGAATCCTGCATCTGCTCCTCGAAGCTTCACTCATCGGATTATCAGTGCCACTCGTCGACAACACTGGACACACGCGAAGTAGCTTTTGCTCAACTGTGTTTGCCCCTCTCGTGCCACTTAGCTTGCGCTCGTGCATTGCAACGGCTCCCTTGGCAGTATCCAGCGCAAAGCTCCGTCGCCCATCGTTCTTCAATCACTTGAGCTTCTGGCACCGTCTTCACATCTCTTCATCATCGTACCGTGATGATCTAACGCTCGACTCACTGCCGTCAACCATTTCCATCGTCTCTGGTCGCTTTCCCCGTACCAGCCGGCGAGTCGCAACCGCAACCCCGCACCATGACGGCTATCAAAGGCCAAAAGGGCGAAAGCTCGAGCTCTGCCCCTCCCCCGCGCCGACCCAGCGACTTCGACCTCGACAGAACCGACAGCGCAGAGGTTCCCGACGCCCTGGTTTCTGATGGCTTCAGTCTGCCGTCTTTGGGAGCCGACGATGAGCCTCTGCCCACGTACGGCGACCTCCCCGACCAGCTTCACTTCTCCCAGTCGGGCGTAGAGGCAGGCGCCAATGTCACCAGTGCGTTCCCTCCATGGACTTTCCCTGGCGGCCTCCCAAACCAATAGCTAACTTTCAAACCCAGTCGACGGTCGAGTCAACATCAACATCAACCAGAGCGGCAACCGCCTCGCCGAAATCCTCGCACCGACCATCGCGCGAAGCCAGCTCCTCGCCGACAAGCAGCCCCAAGGGCCCCTCCCACCCGCTTATATTCCACCGTCCCTCGGCGGTCAACCAGGCCAGGTTCCTCCCCCGCAGCTCAACGTTGTCGTCCAGATCGTCGGCTCGCGCGGTGACGTGCAGCCCTTTGTCGCGCTGGGCAAGGTCCTGAAGGAGACGTACGGCCACCGGGTGCGCATCGCCACGCACAAGACGTTCCAAAAGTTCGTTGAGGAGAATGGGCTCGAGTTCTTCAACATCGGCGGCGACCCCGCCGAGCTCATGGCCTTCATGGTCAAGAACCCCGGCCTGATGCCCGGCTTCGACACCCTCAAGAGCGGCGAGGTGAGCAAGCGCAGACGTGGTATCGAGGAAATTCTGCTCGGTTGTTGGCGCTCGTGCATCGAGGCCGGGGACGGACTGGGCCCGCCGCCGAAACCACATGGCCGGGACGCGCCGATGGACAACCCAATGGGCCTGATGCCAGGCGATGAGTCGCAGAAGCCGTTTGTGGCGGATGCCATCATTGCCAACCCTCCCAGCTTTGCGCACATTCATATTGCCGAGAAGATGGGGATTCCGCTGCATCTCATGTTCACCATGCCGTGGACGCCCACACGCGCGTTTCCCCACCCGCTGGCCAATATCCAGTCCACCAACACGGACCCGGTCATGACCAACTACGTCTCGTACGCGCTGGTCGAGATGATGACCTGGCAGGGCTTGGGAGACGTCATCAACCGCTTCCGAGAGAAGGCGCTGGATCTGGACCCCATGTCGCTCATCTGGGCACCGGGCGTGTTGAACAGACTGAGAATCCCGTACACGTACTGCTGGTCGCCGGCTCTCATTCCGAAGCCGAACGACTGGGGCCACGAGATTGACATTTCTGGATTTTACTTCTTGAACCTAGCGTCGGCATTTACCCCGGACCCTGATCTGGCTGCGTTCTTGGCAGCCGGTCCGCCTCCGGTTTACATCGGGTTTGGGTCTATTGTCGTGGACGACCCGAACGCGCTGACGAGAATGATTTTCGACGCCGTCCATCTCACGGGGGTGCGGGCGCTTGTCTCAAAGGGCTGGGGCGGTCTCGGAGCTGAGGACGTTGGGCTGCCCGAGGGCGTCTTCATGTTGGGCAACGTGCCGCATGATTGGCTGTTCCAGCATGTTTCTGCGGTTTGTCACCACGGTGGCGCGGGCACCACTGCAGCAGGAATCCAGGCCGGGAAACCAACGATCGTGGTGCCGTTCTTCGGAGACCAGCCCTTCTGGGGTGCCATGATTTCCAGGGCTGGGGCCGGTCCAGACCCCATCCCGTTCAAGCAGCTCAGTGGAGAGAAGCTTGCGGAGGCAATCCGGCATTGTCTAAAACCCGAGACCCAGGCTAGAGCGCAGGACCTGGGCAACAAGATTCGCGAGGAAAAGGGAACTGACGTTGGCGGTAAGAGTTTCCACGATCACCTAGACACCGATGCACTCCGGTGCTCGATCGAGCCCAGCAGGGCAGCGGCCTGGCGTGTAAGACGCACCAAAGTTCGCTTGAGCCCTATGGTTGCAGCGGTCCTGGTTGACAGGGGTTTGATCAAGTACTCAGACCTCAAGCTGTAAGTTGCTCACCGCCCAACCCGCCCCTGCGTCTAAGTGGAACCACACCACCCTTGCTCACACACACGCACACAACTCACAGATACCGACCAAAAGAATACATCACTGACGGCCAGCCATGGGATCCCGTTTCGGCGGTGGCCTCGTCCCTGGCTACCGATCTTGGGAACATTGGCATGGCCGTTGCGGATTTCCCTCGCGAGATCTTCAAGAGCCGGAGCAAGGGAGACAAGACCCCAGAGCCCCCAGAAATCCCCTTCAAGGAGGGCTCGACATCCCGTACGAGTCTGGTCCAGGGGAGTGACAAGTCATCAACTGCGGCTCCAAGCTTGCATGCATCAGAGTCTTCCACGCAACTAGGCCTGGTCGAAACAGGGGCCTCTACACCGACCTTGCCCTTGACCCCGCGTGAGACCACATCGTCTGCGCCCCCCTCCCATGCGCCTTCCGCCACTCCTTCCATGGTCTTCAGTGGACCAGATTCTTCTTCCATTGCTCCTACAGAAACAACAACACTTTCTGATCAGTCCCGTACCAGTCGACCGCCAGGAAGCCCAGGAAAACGATCTGCCATCAGGGACTCCTCCCCAGTGACCGTTGGAGTTGATACGGCTGTAGCAGCCGGAACGAGTGTTAGTCGAATCGTTACCACCGGTGTGAAGACACCAATGAACGTTTGTCTCGGTCTGGCTCGGGGTTTCCGGAACGCCCCGCGGCTGTACAACGACGACACGGTGCGCCCGCAAGAGAAAGTCACTGATTTCTCGAGCGGTCTCAGGGTTGCTGGGAAGGAGTTCGCATTTGGCATGTTTGACGGCATCGGTGGACTTGTCACGCAACCACTTAAGGGTGCTGAGAAGGAAGGCGGAAAGGGCCTCATTAAAGGTTTCGGAAAGGGTATTGGTGGTCTGATTTTTAAGCCTGCATCTGGTGAGTTACTGTTTCTACTTTTCATAGAGAAGACCATCAGCTGTCGTTCATTGCTAACCCATACAGCCGTCTGGTCAATTCCAGCCTACACGATGCAGGGTGTACACGCTACTCTCCGCAACGCGTTCGCGACCAGCGTCCTGAATTACATCATAGCGTCCCGCATGAAGCAGGGGCAGCAGGACATGTACTGTGCCAGCATCGCCGAGCGGGAGGACGTCATTGTGCGGTGGAATAACAAAAAGTACGACTTGAAGAACTTCCAGGCTATGAAATTGAAGGAACAGCGAGAGAAGAGCGACCGACCTCTGTCGCCACCAGGGAAGACCGACAGCGGGCTGTCGCCTCCCGTGACGGGTTGGACACACACGAGACACATGTCTTTTGACGAGCGAAAGAGATTGCACGCCCGCAAGGAGGCATGGAAGAAGGGGCACGTTGAGGCCCTGGTCCCCGAGATGGATGGAGACCTCCCGCCATCACCGCGAACCAGCACTGCTACCGACAGCGTGGTCGAAGATGAAGAGTTTGAGCGCGCCATCAGGGCCTCCATCAGGGAAACGTCTCGCGGAAACCCAGAGGATGACGCCAAGATTGAGCAGATTCTCAGGGCCAGCATTAACCACCTACGCAGCAGCGGCCATCCGCTCCCGGACGCCCGCCCACGCCCGAAATCGCCCCGCCAACTCGACGAAAAGAACCCCGACATCTTCAAGAACTCGGAGCTGGAGATTACGGACGAAGAGTACCAGGACCTCATCGAGCAGGCGATTCAGCAGAGCATGGCCGCGCACTCTCAGGGAGGAGCCCAGCAGTCCCCGCAGCGCACACCGCAAGGAATCGACGACGAAAAAGAGTTCCAGCGGGCCCTCGAGGAGTCCAAGAATGCCGCGCCGCCGCCTGATTACGAAGACGACGAGGAGTTGAGGCGCGCGCTGGAAGCGTCCAAGATGCACCACGACGACGGCGCGGCGGATGAGGACGAGGAGCTGCGAAGGGCGATTGCGGCTTCCGAGGCGGCGCACAAGGACCAGATGAGCCGACACCAGGCCGCGCGGACGGAGGAGGACATTGTAATGGAGTACGTCAAGAAGCAGAGCCTCGCGGAGGAGGAGTTCCGGCGGAACACCGCGGCCAAGGGCAAGGCGCTGGACGAGTCTGACGACGAGGACGACGAGGAGTTGAAGAGGGCCATGGAGGAGAGTCTGCGGGGTAGCGGGGGTCGGGCGGGGCAATCCAGTTTCTGAGAGTGACTCTTTTCTCTTTTCGCTTCTTTTTGCTTTTTGTTGGGTTCAGAGATAGAAACGTATACTACGATACCAACGAGATAACGAAATAACGAGGACAATCCATTCATGTGGTTGCTTTTCCGTCATGGTGTTCTGGGCTACCGATTCACATGATCATTATTGAGCTGAAAAAAGACTAAAGAGTCTATTAAGCATGGAAACCCTCCGCACGTTGGTCAGCCCTTCCGCGGATAGATCGACGGCAGGTCAGGCGGGCTGAACACGGCCCAGTTCCCATTCTCCCACGTCGGGACGGCCTTGTGGAAGCTGATCCTCCACGGGTTCTTCCCCTGCTCTTCGAGCTCTGTGACGCGCACGAGTTCGAATTCATAGTATCCCTAGATCACCCGTCAGTTTCCTAAAGACATCGACAGAAAGGCGTAGGGATAGCAGAAACGAAGAAAGGCTTACACCGTTCTGCATCAACCCACCACCCCGCGCACCCTCCCTAATTAAGCTGGCCATGACATTCGCCCTAGCCCTGCACGTCTCGGGCCTCATCACCGACGTCGAGGTCGAAGTCGACGGCTGCGGCAGCTCCGCAACGATGCCCGCGAGAAGGTGCTGTGTCGCCGTCATGCCAGATGCTCAGTCTTCTCGTGGATCGCCGAGTTCATGGCGTTGCCATGTTTAACTCCCGCCAAGTCGCGAAAGGAATCGCATCCATGGCCACACCCTCATTGTAAGGCGCTAAACTCAGGTCTCTAAAATCCGCTCACTCAATGCTTTCCGGACTTTACATAGCCTGCGGTCTTGTTCGCGCGAAAAGGATCACAAGATGAACCACCAGAAGTAAGTAGCTAATAATATTGTTTCTCTAGTCAGTCTTGGTTCCAAGGATTGGAATATCTGCGGCCTAGTATACACTTCTCGTACAGACCAACTCGTTGGTTTGATTATCATTCTCCTTAGCTATCCTCCATTGCAAAATCCCGTTCGTAGTATTTTTGTGTGCCAACTTAGTGAATGTGAGCATCGTCCGTAAGCCAATGCATGGTATTATGCCAACACCAGGCAGGTGTGAAATCAATGCAACTTCTCCTTGAGGTAGATAACGGCTGCATATCCTGCGCAGCACTTCGTGGTCATTCCGTGAGAACACCAAGGACACTTCACCGTGGTCGAGATGATGCCACTGACGCCCAGATTGCGGTCCTCGACCATGCCATCGGGCTTTGCCATGCACTCATAGACCTTGCTCGGAAGGTCGTGCAAGAACTTGCAACTGCAGCATTCCACCAGCATCTTTGCAACAGGCTCCACGTTGCCATCAGGAGGCACGATAGACGACCGAGGCGCGCGACTTGATCGCGGGGGAACCGGCATGGACTTGCGAGCCTGTTCCAAGTAATTTGACGGATTCGAGGGCGCCTTAAGAGAGACGATGGACTTTCTTGCATCGGCTGACAGAGGTGACGACTGTGCCACCGTCTTGTTCGCCGGGCTAGACGCCCGCTTGGCCGAGCGTGGCGGAGGAGGCGGCACCAAAGGCCGCGGAACCAGAGGCTGATGCTTCAGCTTCGGGAGGAAACTCGTGTCGAGAGCCAAATCAGGGCTCGAGCGGCTCTTAGACAAGCTCGGGCGACGCTGAATGGAACTCCTCACTTGCTCCTCAACCGTTTGGGGTGCATCCTCGAACTCCTTATGAGGAGACCTCCGATCAAGCTCCTGAGAGTTAGACAGAGAGACAGAGGTCGTTGGCGATCCCGCTGCGGAAGCGTATTTGGAGCCGTCCGTGAATCCAGGCGTTAGGCAGACATCACTGTCAGATTCGCAATCGGCAACGCTCGCTTTTCTGCCAAACTTCTCAGAGACAAGTGCTTCCAGCTCAGAAAGATGAGACTCGTGGTTCTGCACCGGGATCTGCGGAGGAAGGCTGATTCTCGGGTTTGAGGCGATGGGTGAGGTCGTGGCCATGGCTGCCTTGTGGGAAAGTCTGTATGATCTCTCATCGTTGTCGACGACCACGGCCTCGTTGTCTACTCTGCGCACCTCCCCGTCGACAGGGGGTAATCCCTTCTCGGACTGCGGCCTCGACGAGTCAGGTGTTGTAGCTGGCGACGGTGAAGACATGGGCTCCTCGAACGAAGACATTGAAGACCTGTCTGTTGGACGCGCGGAAGAATCTCTTGACGGCATGCTAGACTCGGCAGACTCGACGAAAGGAGGGCGAACGGGAGGAGCCGAGAGCGGCAGGTGATCCAGACTTGGGCTCGAATAGCGGGAGCTTGACGTTGAATCCGGTGTCAAGGTGGTATCACGTACGGCCCGAGCGAAGTAATTTGAGACTGGCGGCTTGGAGGCGCTGGGAGAGACCCTGTGGAAAGCCGCTTTAGCGGCATCCTTGAAGCTTCTGATGGCCGCTCCAGGAGTTGGAGGAAGCTTCTCCCGGGAGGCAGATCTCTCAGGAGGCAAGGGGATCTCTGTGGAAGCAAGCCTTGACATGGGTGGCTGCTCTGACAGTGACCGTTCGAATGAGCCCTGACTCGGGCTGCCCTTGGCTGGAGGTGTATATGGCAGCCTGAAAGTGATGAGAAAGTCTTCTCCCTGGCCATGAGGTCCATTGGAAGCATCGAGATTGGTCAGAGATCCGTTGCGTGGAGGGAAGTTTGATCCCATCGGGCTGGTCTCCGACGAAGACGAGTAGGAGCGCCCCTGATGATGTGGCCGGTTGGACTGCGGCGGGTAGTGTGATCTGGCGGAAGATACCCTGACCTCGTCCTTGTAGCCGGTGATTGAGCGGTCTCTGCTTTGTTGACGGTGCTGGTGTACATAGCTCTCTCTTCTTCGGCCTCGCTCTTGCTCGAAATCAACGCTCGGCTCGACCAGGGTGACTTCAGTTTCCTCGCTGTCCGTAGGTACAGGTACCTTGTGTTGCGTCGATCTGTTCTTCCACTGCTGAAGCTTGCTGACATCCGGGACAGGTGGTGCCGTGGGAGACACCAATGGCTGATTCCATGATGGAACCTTCATCGAGTTTTGCTGTGGCTTGGGTCGGAGGCTGCGATCATAGTCCATTCCCTCACACATGGGTCCATCCGAGGCAGATCTCGGGAGTGTTGGAGGGTGGAACCCGCCAGCAACTTGCACTCTCACCTCAGGGCCGAACGATTGAGCTCTCTGATTCATCAAGGAGACTGGCGGATTCGGCTTTCTGAGAGGCATCCCAGAGGCGGCCTGTCTTTCTTGATCCAATTTCAACCCACCAATGAAGCTTGGCTCGTCGTTGGCTTGTGACTGCGGCTTCTGGCCGGTCAAAGCCGCCTTCAACTGCATAGCTACTGAATCTGATCTCTGCCTGGCGTGCTGCGGGCGCGGCGGCGGCGGTGCTGAGTAGAAAGCTTGAGTGCTGGCTGGTCTGATTTGCTCGTCGGCAAGCATGATGGGGCTTGACATCGTCCGGGGGGCACTGGGAGGTCTCTGTGAAGGAGGGGTCTTGTGCAGCTTGGCTCCCAGCCTCTTCGCGATAGACTTGGCCTCCTTCTCGGCCAACCTGTCGGCTTGCTCCTTCTCTTTCCTGCGCATCTTGTCTTCGTTCTTCTTTTCCTTCTTCTTCTTCTGACCGAAAGCTTCCCAGCTAGGCGAGTGGCAGATTGAGGAAGCGTCGTCTTCGGCTGGCTTATCTTCGTTATCGACGCCCAGGAAGGTTACGGTTTTCTGCTTGTGTTCGTTGGATTCCCTTCCCTCTGAGCCGCGGTCAATCTCAGGGATGTTGTTGGCCGGCGGTGGCACAGATATAGAAAGGGAAGGGACGGCAGTGGTTCTGCGCACAGCTTTCATGGCGGAAGGAAGAGGCTCAGGTGCTTTGGCGGGGAGCGTGTCTCTGCGGCGTGACTGCAAAGGAACAAGAGGCTTCACTGGCGGGGGAGGAGGAGACTGGGGAGAACGACCATTAAGTTGTTGATTCAGAACCTGCTGAAACGCCATGTGGGATAGGTGAGCGGGCGTGGGTATGGAACGGTGCCCCTGAAGACGCTCGAGCTACGAGGTGAAGCGTGTTAGTGGAGGGGAGGCTATACTAGTCAAATTGGTGTGGATGCCATCGAGGCTGAAGCTGGCGGGCTAGGACGGGCTTGGCTCACCTTTTGGATATGCTCGAGTTCGAGCATCTTCTGAAGGCTGTCAGACCTGTCGCGTCGGGGCTTGCCCGGCTTGCGTTGAGCGGCCGCGGAAGTCATTTTCGGAAGCAAATCGTTTCGAGGCGGATTTGGAGACGGGGATATTGAGGGTGGGGTCGTGGCGTCAAAGACGGGAAGGATACGCGGCTCGCGGACGCAGAGTGAGAAAAGAGGTTAAGGCGATGCTAGCTGTGGCGTCTCGATGTTGTCATAATCCTCGTTGACGTTTGTTCTTGTTTGTTGCAGAGATTGGCGAGATCGACGAGCGAATGAAGGAAAAAAACGGTAAAACGGCTCGACGGAATGGTCGGAGGTTGCAGCAAGAGCTGGCGCGCGACGGTGAATGGGTGTTGAAGGTGACAGCAAAGGCGAGGTGGGCGCCCGGAAAAGACGGTGAATGAGCGAGGCGATGAGACGAACGAGAGTCGGCAAGAGCTAATACGTAGGAGGATCGGCGGAGGGCAGGTCGAGGAGTGCAACGAAGTAACGTTTTCGTGATACAGAAAAGCAGATGTCCAACGAGGGTGAGTTACAAGAAGGAAAGGCCAGCGGCAAGGTGATATTTGGGTCAGGTCAGGTCAGGACCAGAAGGAAAATGCAGCAGCAGCAGCAAAGAGCAGAGCAGGAGCTGGGGTCCAGGTTTGGATAAGGCAAGACCGGGAAAAAAGAGAACGGCAAGACGGGAGTCTAAAAGTGGTTCTCGAATGCGGGATGCAGGCAGTCAAAAGAAGGAACCACAGATCGGGAAAGCAGCCCTGGTCGACGGAGAATCTAGAGCTTGTCTACCGGGAGAGACCCAACACCACAGACGGGACATGCATTGGCGGAGGCAGGAAACGATGGACAGCACTCTCTGCACCGGGCCAACCTGGGGAGAAACAGGTCAAAGTCAAGCAGAGCAGCCTTCTTCACCACGACTGCAGTCATGCCATGGTCAGATTTCGTCAGGTCTCGTCTGCACGACAACCGGGAGGGCCATGGCCATCGAGCGGGACACGGACTGGGGGCATCGGCAACGGTCACGGGCGCCGTGGGGGAGACCTTGGATGGATGTAGGTATGGATGAATAGATGGATGCCTACTCAACATCTCCAGCAGGAGACCAGGCGGAGGGCATCAGCATGTGTTGGTGGTTAGCATCAGCAGCAGCTAGTAGCATAAGCACCGCGCAGTCGTCCAATGGAAGGACCCGTCCGGCATTCGGCCCAAGAGTGAGGGTGCTCAGAGGTCAGCGCATTGCAACTTGGGGTGACGATCAGCCCTTACTGCCGTCTGAGATGAGGACCGGGTACAGGAAAAGCTGCAGCAGGTGCGGAAAGCGCAGTAGGCGAAGCAAGCACAGGTGCAGACGCAGGTCCAGTTGCGAGTGCAGGTTCAGCCGGACTGGCAGGAAGCGGGAGGCTAGGGCAGCCAAGCAATGTTGAGAAGAAGAACAATGTACCTTTCCGTGCCATGTCATCGTGGATATATTGCCTGATACAAAGGAGACCCAACGGCGGCGTGCATGCAACTCATCTGTTGGTGGGTTGAGTTACACACGCGCGTCCCGTCATGGACGAAGGCGGCAGCCACGGTAACAACGAGACACGCTCCGCCAGGGTTGGTTGAGAAAGAGTGAAAGAGGGGAACATGTCGCTGTCGCAAGCCCACATCACTCAACGGCTGATGTTGGCCTGGCATGTGGACTCTGAAGGCGGGATTCAGGATGTTTTCCACGGGCACACATCATATTTTCCAAAGGTGTAATGCTTGATACGAGACTTTGGCGCGTTGGCTCGCTCCAACTGGACCGGGGATCGCTGCAGGCGCCACTGAGGATGCCCCGCTGTTAGCGAGGGCCCGCCAGTTCTCCTGGCTGATCAGCACCGGGACAGGGACTGGGTTAACACGGACGCTATTTTGAGCTGAGGTGGGAGGAAGGCGGAGACGGCAGCAAGGATTACCTATCTAACCAGTGTGCCAATCCACGGGTGTTTTTCACCGGTTTGCTGCAAAAAGGAAGCGACCATGGCCACGCTCGCCCGCTGTTTCCCCCACATGGCCCAGCGACAAAACAGGGCCTCCTCGCCTCCCGGCCGTTGCAGGGACCGGCTTCCACCGTGGCTTCTCACCTTATTTCCTCGCTTCACCTGAACTTGAAGCTGTGGACTGACAGAATGGCTGCGAAGCCGAAGCCCTCCACGCCGTCAAGACTTCATCCCACCCCATCCATCCACAATAGGCTTTCGTCACGGACATCTCCTCTGTTCTCCCGCATCCTCCATTCCTCCTCCGTCCGACCTTCTTCCACTGCGACCTGCTCACAGCTACCTTTCAGCTGCCATTAAGGTTAGGGTTTGCCCGTCTCCCAAGAGCTCACATAATGCCCATCCTGCAGCTGGACGCAAACCAATAGTCCCTGACAGCACACTTCGTATTGCGTCGTCCCATCAACTGACACTTGCATCCCAACCACTCACGGCGCCTCCCACACCTCCAACATCACCACCATCCTGCATGGAATCGTGGATAGGCTTCCCTGCCCTGCTTGGCCCAAGCTCGCCTTACTGCGCAGACCAGAGAGCTACTACTTGCCAGCTACCCAGCTACTGCCTGCCAATTGCCTACCACAAACCCTTCATCCGAAAGACGTGTGGCGGCGAAGATGCTGCAAGCCAACAGAAGAGCCAGAAATAGCCCAACCAATTGCCTTCCGTCCCAACCACTCGGCATCCAAAACGGACAAACGACACCGTCGCTGCCTTTCGCGTCCCCAAAGACTCATTCATCGGCGACCACCAGTTCTCCCCACATAACCACCTGCCAGGCCACCCCTGGTCCGATCGAAATTTGCTGTAGGCGACGTCCCTTGAGCTAGTCCTCTTCTGCTACCCGTCCGAGCATCGCCTCATATCTCAAACCGAAGCTACCATACTCTGACGACAAAGCGCTGCCCGCACGAGCATCTCGTTTGCAGAGCCCATCGAAACAACCTCGCGGAAACTCCAGTTAGTCTTCTCTGGCGCCGTGGGCGATCCGCTGGGTGCTTTGGCAAACCCGTCCGACCACGCAGAAGGCTTGTCGAGCCGTTAGCCAGTGACGACCGAATTTGAAATCACGTTGCAGGCGTGCAGGCAGGCTAACATCACTGACGGCTCGCCATTTTTCCACGGTTTCCCGATTGACCGCATGGGGATAGAGCGATTGGGAGACTGCATTGAGTTTATCTCTTGGGCTTCTCAGGTTGATCAAGCCGTCAAAACACTGCTCGTTGCATTGCTGTTGTTTCTTCTACTCACTACTGCAGACATCGTACCGAAGCCTTGGACACGGCGCACCCGGCGCTGGACGCCGAACTCATAAGCCGATTCACTAATCATCTCCTAGAACCTTGAGACATGCTCCTTTTGGTTCCCGCCCAAGGGACCGACACAGAAGGAGCCTGACACCAGGAGGAGACGTATCGAGGCACTCATGAGTGCTCTGAAAACAGCTTTACTGTAATCGTAACGAATAGCAGGGTAGAGATGCTGCTACATTATGCATCAAGTGATGAACGTCGAGGTAGACGAGGGGGGCGCTAATAGTCTCAGGGCTCTGGGAGATACATAGGATTAAGAAGACCGATGCCAACTCCTAGATCTACGAATCGGGACATCAACTCGCCAAACAGGCTAATGAGGATTGGCGCCATCCATCATCCGCTCTTTCTCACGCATGTACTTTTCCACGGGCTCAGGTCCCGGACTGAAGTGCATGAAGAGCTCGTTACCCTCGTCCCAGTTGATCAGCCCCGACGGCATACCGGTTCCTTTGTCCTTGCGGAAGAGCGAGTGCTTGTTGTGGCGTACCCAGTGCTTAACTCGCAGCCTCGCCTCGTTGTCGACCTTGAGCTTTACTGCGATCCACTTGTCCTTGGGGCGATGATCGCACGTCATCATGGCGTCTGGAGACGACGGTGCCTCCGCGGTCTTGAGGACTCCCATGTCCACCCACATGTTGTATTTTGTCTGCTGGCAAGGCAAGGTAATTTTCAGAAACTCGAGGGCCGGCGAGACGGTGAGGTAGATGCCTCTCCGTGGATTGACCAGCGTCTTCATGAGAATGTCCATCCACGTCGCGTACAGAATGGCAAAGTCGGTCTGGGTGAGATGGGTCGAACCTTTGATCGTCATCATCCAGGTGAGTGCCTCCTGTCCCCTCGCCTCATTGCAGATTTCGACAAGCCTGTCAAAGTTATCCTGCCAATGCATAAAGGCCTCCGATCCGATCGACAGAAGCGGCTTCTTAACGCGGTGTCCAGCGTTCTCTCCCGCTCGGGGCGTGGCGGGACCCCAAGCGTCGAGGATGATGCCTTGACCTACCCAGCCGAGCGACTCTGTCCGCAGCATCTCAACTGTTGTTGCCCCGCCAAATGAATGGCCCATCACTGTCACGTTCTCGAGGAACATCCTCTCCTTCCAATCCGCCCAGTCGATCCCAGTGAGACCCTTAGAGCTGGACGCCACATTCCCCTCTCTTCTTAAATTCATGGCCTCGACCTCGTGACCGCGACCCTCGTTAATCTGTTCGAGTATCCAGTAGGCTTCCTCTATTTCCGACATTCGCATTTCGATCTGCGCACTGCGCAGCACCACATCGACTCCCTTGGCACTGTTCGGTGCTGTGTCCTGGGCGTTGTCCTTTGGGAAAAGGTAGTCCACGCAGTAATACTCACTGGTTCCCTTGCTGCGCTTCCATATCTTATTGGCGGGAACGTGCTTGCCGTTGGCCTGCGCAAACGAAGAGTCGCTGTCGGAGGTCTCTCGATTCTCGGGGATGTTGACAATTGTCCTGGCTCCGCTTCCGCCCCGATGTTCCATGGCTACCACAATGAAGCCGTAGCTCGCCAGCTCCCCGCAGATGGCACTGTAGCACAGTCTCGATCCTCCCAACCCGTGACTGAATATGATGACGGGAAACTTCGGTTTTGTTGATGTCTTACACTCCTCATTTCTCGCGGCCTCGCCCGCAGGGCCGTCGTCCGTCAGCATGTCCTCCGGCCAGCTTTCCGCCAGCTTGGCGTTCCTAAGCGCAGGAAGCTTCGTGAACATGGTGGTCGCAGCGATGTACGCCGTCACCGGCAGTTCTGGGATGCTCGCGAAGTTGGCATATCCCTTGCAGGTGTTCAGCCTCGGACGCGGGAGCCATCCCACACGCGAAGGCTTCCAAGTCTTAGTCGTCTTTTCCCTGTCTTCACCGTCTTTGGCCGTGTTGTTTTTGTTATTGTTGTTGCCGTTGGCGGTGGGCGTGCTAGCCTTGCGGCCGTGCCTGGATACCGGGTCGCCGCCTTCGACCTTGGTCTTGAGAGTGCACGGGTAGAAGACGGCGAAGAGCACGGTGTCGAGCCTCAGCAGCGGGACGTTGTCGCGCCTGAGCTGGGAGACGGTGCGCGGGCGGCGGGCCGGGGCTTCGATCTCGAGGAAGCCCACGCCGTACGGCCCTGTGTAGTAGGGCAGCGTGTGGAGGAAGCGTTCGCGGAGGGTTTTTGGCGGGTGCTTCTTGGCCGATTGGCGTTGTCTGTCGTCCTTTGGCGGGGGTGTCTTCTCAAACATTGTGTGGCCGATGTGTGAATGCGAGAAGCAGACGTGATGGCAGTTTGAGGTTCCTGCTCCTGTCAATGGCCTGTCTGGCCGCTGGTTGGCGAAGACCGTCGTCGATGAGGGCGTGCCCGATGCCTCGTGAAAACCTCAGGATAAAGAGCGAAGGCGGTTGTCTGAATATAGATGTTCTCTCACCGGAGCATGGCTTGAGGAATTTCGAGCGCAAGGGGAATAAAAGGAATAAGACAACAAATCGCCCTAGGGAGGAGGTCTAAACATT
Source organism: Colletotrichum viniferum (assembly GCA_020226115.1). NCBI lineage: Eukaryota > Fungi > Ascomycota > Sordariomycetes > Glomerellales > Glomerellaceae > Colletotrichum > Colletotrichum viniferum. Next base: position 2,494,172 of record JAGFBE010000008.1, read on the forward strand.
CCGGAGTGTTTTGCTGCCATCGCAGAAAAGAGTTTAGGTTTCAATTCTCAAGAAAGCGCCACGGCGAGCGTCCCATGTCTCTTATCCCCTTTCGTTTCTCGCTCGGTCGTCGTCGGCCATTGTATTTGGAAAGTCAAGGTAAGTCGTCCCATGGAAAGGACAGTCCAGAGGGCAATGGCTGCTCCGAAGAGTCCGGGTATTTGTGCACTGACGTCATGCAGGAAGGAGTCTGGTGTGGGGTTTTCTTTCTCGTTTAGCAGCACCGCCCGCGCCGCCCCCGGATGGTGTTTCCGCGTCGGTAGCGTACCTTGCAGCAGCCCGGGCTGTGGGAATAGCAGGGGGCAGTTGTGTCTTCCCATTTTATTTTATTTTTCGTTTCGCGACAAGGTCTTATTTCCGTGGAGAAGCGAGACGTATTTGACATGTGAGACTCCAGGGGGGAACAGGTGGAAACCGTTGTGTTGGTTCGTCCTTTGCTGTTTTGAATCACTCTCATCTTCGTAGGGCAGCAAAGGTTTCACTCAGCAAGACAGTCTTCAGAAGGGAGACAGACACAAGACCGTGCGCAGTTCGGAACACGCAGTAAAAAGCAAAATAGAAGAGCTCAATTCCTCCTGCTGTCGCATGTAACATGGTATCTGTACGTTTGAGTGTGAAGGTGTGTTGAGACACAAAACAGCGGCATGCCGTTGGTATTTTTTCCTCTCCCCCGTATGCCCCCAAACACCCCCGTCTATCCGAATACTCCGTCTCCAATTGACATCGTCTGAACCTCAGAAAACTCCTCGTGTTCGTGTGCCCTGAATTCGGCACCGTGTTCGCTGCGGGATCTTCTGTAACCAGACGCGCGATTACGTCGTTCATCCCGTTTTGGAGAAAGGTCGATGTCCAATCCGGGGCGCCGGGAGCGAGGTTCGGGTATCGAGTCGCGTGCCTCCCTCAACGACGTCGCCTCCTCTTTCTCCCCGGATGAATCGCGCGCGTGCTGTGTCGTGTGCCACTTACCCTGTAGCAGGTGGAAGACTTGGCTTCTCGGTGTCCAAATGGAAAAGCCGGCCCGACGCTTGTCTGGACGTCCCGACCGGAAGGGGGAATCGTCGGTGCCTTGGTGGAGTCGGATGACGCCAAGCCTACGTTTTCAAGTCGATTAAAATGGGGCCACATCCGGCGGCCGGTCCGAATCTCTAGTCCCCCTATCCAAACGTCCGGTAAATGTAATCAAAATCAAAAGGTATCCACCCCCGCCTGGCCTAGCCTCAGTTCTGGTTGTAGCGGTTGTTGTCCAGCACGCCGTCGAACTGCCACAGCTCCGGCTGGTACTCCATCGGCAGCCGCCAGTCCGCCATGTCCATGAAGCCATTGAAGAACTGGGGCTCGGACTGCGGGCGCATTGTCATGTCGACGAAGCCCTGTTGCTGCTGCTGCTGCTGGTCCGACATGGACAGACTCGTCATGGGCCCCAGCATGCCGTCCGCCCCGCCGTTGATGCTGCCGCTGCGGACGGAGGCCGCCGTGGTGCCCGTCATCGGGGTGTCCGGCGGGAACCCCGCGACAACAGACTGACGCTGCATGCCGGTCCCGGGGGACGTGCCGCGGAGGGACCCGGGCGGGGCCTGCAGGGCGGAAGTCTGGGGTCGGGCGACGGGGAGCATGTGCGGGGGCAGGGTGGGGGTGTTTGCGAGGACGGAGGCGGCGACGTCGGCGATGACGCTGATGATCTGGTACGAGACGACCTTCTCGTGGTCCGGGTCGAACTTTTCGAAAAAGGTGAGGACGGTCCGGATGAGGTCGAGGTCGCGGCGGGCGCGCGGGGAGGTCTTGTTCTGGAGGATGTTGACGAAGAGGATGTCGACGGACCAGGCCACCTGGTAGAGCAGGTATCTTTGGAGGTTTTGTTAGTAAGATGTTAGAATAGACCGGGGTGGCAGAGGGGAAGCTTACGGGGTGTAGGGGTGTTCGATCTGATGGTAATTGAGCAGGGAGATGGCTGCTCGAGACGCGCTGACGCAAAGGGCCAACGAGGGCCCTATGTCGCCTTGCTCGAGGCCTTCTTGGTCCTCCAGAGCCGGGAGGCGGAAGGCCGCCGAGTGTATTGCCACAACGAGCTGGAAGTATGTAAAGTGCAGCGTCGTCAGACATACCATGCGAGCAAAGTCGCCGTCCAGGAGCGCCTCGACGCGCTCCGGGTGGATCATCTCGGGGAGGCTCTCCCTCCACTCCTGCAGCTCCGCGTCGAGGCGGCGGATCTCGGACTCGAGCTCCGCGGGCGGGACGCTGCTGCGCGAGTACAGCGCCGCCGAGATGCGCCCCTGGATCTGGGCGAGGCGGACCTGCTGCAGGAAGAAGTTGAGGGTGACGTCGTTGGGGTAGTAGTACATGGCGTAGCCGTCCGCGGGGTGCTCCTCGGGCAGGTCGAGGAGGAAGTCGTCGTGGATGAGCGGCGGCTTGCCGAGGCGCAGCATCAGGTCGTGGTCGAGGATATAGGCCTGCCAGAAGAGGCGGCGGCGGTGCAGGCGTTCCACCGGGTTGAGATTTGACGCGTCGGCGAAGGCGAGGTCCGGCTCGGGGCGGTGGTAGCCGGACATCAAAAGGAGCTGGACTGTGAGGCCGAGTAGTGTCAGGGCGATGTGGTTGTCGGACATGAAGCTGTAGTAGAGGATCTTGATGCGGTCAGCACAGATGAAAAGGGGGGCGCGACGAGGTAGTTGGGGATATGCTTACTATTGACAGTAACGATCCTATCGTGAGCGGCGACGGCGTGCGTAGGACTACATTTGGGATCATGCCGAGGGCGTTGTGGATGTACTTCTCGTAGTCTTCCTTGTTGCGCATGCGGTTCCTCTTGCGGAGGGTGTGGGCGATGATGGAGTTGACGGCCATCCGCCAGCCTGGGTCGGCGATGGGCTGGCCTTGGAAGTAGGCGCGTAACGCTGCTCGTACTTCATGCTCTTGGAACAGCCGGATGCCGGCGTTCATCGTCACCATGTAGTCTGCGATATGCCATGTCAGTGTCGTGCTCACGACAGAGCTCATGAGGCGTCACATACCGTTCACGCAGTCCATGATGACATGGTTGGGAGGGAGCGGGTGGTTCAGCTCATCGTGCTCCAGCCACGGCTCCGGCCTGAGACGATCAAATTTGGGGTGCAGGCCGTTGAGCGCGTTACTGAACCGTGAGTCTCCGATAAGAAGCTCAATCTGCGACAGGCCTTGCGGTGAGAGCAGCGAGCAGGCACCTGAGAGGTCAGCCACGTTAGCCGTCGTCTTTCTCTTGATTGTCATGATTGTCCAGATTCTCGATGAGCAGACAGACTCTGGACCTTGGTAGCTAGCCAGGACAACAGGTCGAACTGCTCTGCGGAATGCCCAAGGGGGTTAAGTTATTCTTACCTGCCGCAGCGACCACCTGCTCACTAGGCGCCCCCACATAATACGGCCTCGCCCCGGTCGACGAGCTGGCGGACGGCGGCGACGGGTACGTTTCAGGGTTCCCGGACGACGGGCTTGCGCTGCTGGCCTTCCGTCTCGACAGGGGGGAGTGGGAGGCCGAGACCGAAACCGATGCCGCCCCTGCGGAGGACGTGTTTGCCGTGGTCGTCGCCACCGCCGCCGCCGGTGGTGTTGGCTGTGTTGTCAGAGGTGAGACGCTTGATGTTGCTGCTACTGCCGCCGCCGTCGGCACTGGTGCCGACGCTGAAGCTGAGGACGATGATGCTCCCGCCGGCTCGTTGGACTGTGGCGACCCCTGGTGGTTCGTGGTCTGGAGCTCCTCCACCAACTTCTCCATCTGTGCCAGCCTTGTGACGACATCCTCATAGAGCCTTGGTATTATAATGTTAGCAAAGTTCCATGTCCGATACGATCGGCGGTAACGGCCCCGCCCGCGCTGGGTTGAAGGGCGGCAGGCCGCGCGGGATGGTAAGGTAAGGCCAAGGATCGTCACGAATAAGGGGAAGGGGGCAGAGTAAAGTGCAGAGAGGGGGGGGGGGGCCAGCAAACTCACGGTCTTTGACGCCGTCCTGAAGAGCGTCGACCTTCGGGCCAAGTACATTCCAAGCCATACCTGACGCAGTTGGAACAGATTGGCGTCTTGTGGTCGCATCGAATCTGTAAGATGCCGTACCGGATCACCGGTCCGCCGTCAGCCAAGATGTTCATACGACAAGCTGTTATTCTCCGTTCCCCGTTTTCTGCCCTCTCCCCTCACTGCCATCAATCTCCCTTTCGCCCCCCCCTAGACAGTTTGACCCAGCTACCCGGTAATGGTTCACGGGATCGCGTGCGTGCCCGCCCCAAATCCACCACGGCGAGAATTGCCGCGCTCCCCTGATGGGCCGGCTCCTCAGCTTCACCCATTCACAGAGCCGGACGGGGCAGGCGGCCACGCGATCCATGGGTACGGGGAGGGGGTGGAAGAGGACTATCTCATCAACATACCTTGCGGCGCCGACATGGAGTGCAAGCCAACGGACGCGGCCTCGGAAGTGCGTCGGACCCGCGGTTCGCCGCTTGTCCGTCTGGCGGTGACTGCTGAGCTTCGGGGCTCGGCTCCATAACCTTTTTTCCCCTCCTCTGTGAGGAATCCCTCGGTTTCGCTCTTTGGGGGGTTCCTCGCTCTTGGCACAAATAAAACTGGACTTGTTCGGCGTGCGGTCTACCTCATTGATTGTTTCTCGACCTGCAACTCTTTTTTTCTTGCTTTCCCCGAGCTGTTGGAACCGAGAACGAAAGGACGAAACCAAATATCCGTGGCATGTGGTCCCTCCTTTTTTCCCCTCTTTTTTGCCCTCACCTTCTTCGCGCGCGGGCAAGTTGGAGACCGTACCGTACCGGGTCAAGGAAAAAGGGTAAAAGAGAAGAAAGAAAAGGCCAGCTGAGCGTCGCTGCTGCTTGCGTCAAACAGACAGGGCGACGGTGTTTGGGCTCGGGGGCTTAGGGTGGTGGGTGGTTGGGTTTGGGGGCCAGAAAAGCATGTCCACGGGTGTCATGGAGGGGTGAGTGCCAGCGCCGCGGGAAAAGACCCCTACTAACCGCTCGTTAATCCCTCTCTTTTGTCGTTGTCTTCTCTCTGGCTGGTTGGTTGACTGGCTGGTTCTCCTCACCGATTTTCTTCGTCGGTGTCTCTCGTTGGTTTCGGCGTTTGCTTCCGTAGCGTTGAATCCTTCGACTGATCGTCGCCCACCTCTTTCTCTTCCCTTGGCTTGTCGTCGTCGCGCGCTTTCTTTTCCCTTTTCGTACAACTTGTTCGCTTCTCTCTTCTCTCCTTTCTCGCTCTCTCTCACTCACTCTCTTCTCTCTCTCTTGCTGTCTGGCCCTTCTCGCAAATTGGACAGACAGGCTCTTCTCGACGCGGAGATCTTCAGATCTCCGTCCGAGTGCGCGGATGGGCGCATACGCGGTTTATACCCCAAGGGATGCAGTGCGCCCCCCGACGCAACCTGATGCTGGTCTTGTGTTTTAGGGGTGAAGTCTAAATGCCCAACTCTAATCCGTTCGGGCAAAGCGTCCGGGGAGTGGGGTCCGTCTTCCCGACCTGCTGCCCGCAAATTAGGCCGACTCGTATTATCCGTATCCTCGTCCCTGACGGAGTAGGGCGGTGGCATCCCGCCGATGCTGCGCCGAATCCGCCGACCAATTTATACAAGTGCCCATCCCAGCCAGGCCCGTACACCGTCAAAGTTGGCCTCTGCACCTCGGCCTCATCTTCTTGCCTCATCCTCATCCTAGGAGATGATGAACCGCGCGAACTCTCAGTGAGCTAATATTGGCCAGCGACAGCAGATTGTGCAGAAGGGGAACAAAAGGACCTAACGGCGTGCAACTCTAAAAACCACTTAGCCCCTCCCCACTGTCATCTCCCACCGAGTCAGTCGCCGATTTCGCTAACGAACTTACGGCCGCGGGCCAGCACTGCACTGCACTGCTGCTGCTGCCATGGCTTACAAATGGATGCTACGCTGCCTACCTCAGGTTGAACGGGGATGTTTCGCGTCAGCTTCGTCGACGACGAACGAACTGCAAAATTTGCTGAATGCGACTTCAAAGTCTGTCGCTTACACCTCCCACAAATGGACTGCTACCGATAGGCTGGTACGCCGGACGATGCCCGATCATCCGGACCCCTCGCGAAGAACGGGAAACCCCTTTCCATGGTCCTGGGATATATCATGACTTGAGATGAAGGTGTCTGTCTCGATTTGGATCTCCCCTCCGAGGTCGCATCTCGCACAGCACTAATGCAGGGCCGTTTTACCCACAACCCACGCACGCAATGAGCACGTTGCGACTTGTTCAATGCCTGAGACGGCGCAACTCTAAAGAGAGGAGATCATGCCCGCCCAGAGATTTACAACGGTAATACCGTTAGGCAAAGTCTAAGACACGCTTGCTCTCAGCAACCGAAAGAGGCAATCCTAAGACATGCGCAGCAAGGTATACTCTTGAGGGTATAGAGGCTGTGCAGCGACGATAGGCGGCCGACAACGCAATAGACTTACGATACAAGTGTACACATGAGCAGATAATATGAGGGGGTTTTAAACAATTATCCACTACCCTCCAAGTTGAGGCTGGCGGCTGAAGTCTAGACTGACAGCTGTTAGTTGGACATATCTCTCTGTGCTGGGTCTAGTGGCCTATGTCGTTGTCACTATCATCAATCTTCTAAGCTCTATGCTTGTCTAGAATGTAGGTGTCTGAGTGGCATCCATAGACACAGACTATGTCACGTACAAACTTGGGACGTAATTGCGTGTAGCTAGGAAGGCCAAGACCTGTCAAAAGCCGTTTCACATACTTGACTGGAACACCATCCAATTGACGACCAGTGTAAAGCAAAGGACATAGCTCTGGAAAGGATAACCTGGCATCAGAACAAGGAACACGCCAATCACTGCAACGTCGCAGGAGTTACTCGCGAAGGTTCAGCTAGCTGGTATTTTCATTACATCGCCGTTAATGCAATGTCATACCTTAACTCCGTGATCGCAACTACCTATGTTCACTAATCTGTTCGACAGACCCCATTCCAAAAGGCCATCTCCGTGGAACACAAGCTCAGCACGTCCCGTATTTCAGCTGTCTTGATTGGGTTCCAATCAATGTCGCTTCCATCCCTCTGCGTCTGCATCTCTAGACTTCGTCGTCTTCAAGCATCGTTGTCACCGTCGTCATATTCGTCATCCCCATCGTCCCCATCATCTTCGTCGTCCACTTGTGCATCTTCTTGGATAAGTCCCAGTCTAACAAATTCCTGATGCAGTTTCTCGAATCTCATTTGCCCTTCCGCTGCGCAAAAGACTGGGATTTCTCGCTTCGCAACATACGCCCCGTCTCTGTAGACAAAAGCTTCGGGGTAGATATGGTGGTGGTCGAGCAATAAACAGGAAATATGAGTAATCTGTTCAGACGGACGTGCCGTGGCTCGGTTCCATAAGCCGTTTTGGTACTCGATGAAGGTATGCGCTTGGAAGTCGATCGCCCGTTCCAGGATATCCTGGAAGATTTTCTCTCCGTTCGTAGAGTCCATGTTTTTTTCGATTTCTATCTTTTTGCTGAATGTGTTCCCAGGGTCAGCGACTGAAACGAAAAACCTAGAGTGAGTGTAGTGAAGGTCCGAGTAAGACGCTTGTGACTTACGCCAGTGACGATTGGTACTTTGCTTTGGTGGCATCGACGAACGCTCGAAGTTTCATAGAGCCCAATATTACGCTGGCAATCAAATCATCCATGTTCTGGATGTCATCTTGGCGTGTCTTGATTGCAAGGTGCTCCATCTCTTTCGTAGAGAATCGATGCAGTTTGCACCTGCCCTCGGGCGGCTGGAAGTCTGGGAGTAGCAATGGACCACCAGTACCAGTGGCTTGAACAGTACCAGTGGCTTGAACATTACTAGTGGCTTGCACAGTGACGAACGTAACAGTCTTCAGTCGAGGCAAGAAGTGGTGCAATATTTCCCGTATAAAGATTTGGAGGATGTGCATGCGCCTTGCCGGTACTCGCACTGCCAGATGCTCCAAATCTGGAAAGCTTCTAACTATGTAAGACAGCTCTGACACCTCTCTCATGGCGTCTATATCATCGACATTGTGAGCTAAAGCCATCGTCTCTACCGTGGAGTCGACATCAGTTGGAATATGGTTGACACCAGAACCATGTGCGTTGAGCAACGTATCAAGTTCGTTTCGGAAGGGTCGATGGGGCGTGTCGCAGCCAGCGAGGTCGGAGTAACGAAACGGAATACCACTGATTTTGGTGTTGAAGACGAAGTAACGTGTTTCGCGACACACATGCACCAAGGCCGGAAAAGCAGTATCGACCACCAAGGTAGAAAATACCGACGTTGCAAATATCGAGGGCTTCTGGAAGACGCAGACCTCAGGCACGTCATCAGGAAGCGAAAACTTCCAGACCACGGCTCGAATCTCTGGTGGAAGGACGGATAGCTGCCCTGTCGCCATACTGTGCTAGTCGTTTGGGGGTAACTTTGACGTGGTGATCGACAAGAGTGATGTCTGCAAAGTATGTGGATAGTCGAAATGTGAAGAGAGGGATGTCAAGTCTGCAATTGTGGAGGCGAGGAATTATTCGTTTCAGGCGGCTACACTAAGGGGAGGTAGGGAGGTAGGGAGGTAAGGGAAGGAGCAAATGAGAAAATACTACAGGCGCTTGCTGTCTAAGGCAGGACCCTTGAGTAATGCCACGTGAAGGAGCTCTTGCCCTTTCTAATCTGGGCCATGTTTACGTTTCTCAAAATCATCGACATCCTCAAGGCCAACAAACACAACCACGCCTATCCCGATGCCTACGTCAACCCAACGCATGACGAGGCGATGACGATGGAAGACGACGTTGGAATACGACGCGAGACGACAAAACAGAGACGACGACGAGAGACGACAATGACGAACAACAACGGCAATAACTTCGACTCTCAAGGACGACGATGACGGACGACGATGACGGACGACAAGGACAATGATGATAAGGACAACGACGATATTTACTATTAAATGTCTCAGGTTACCTGTGGACGGCATTGCATGGAACGCCACAGTGGTAAGACGTCAACAGTTACATTTGCTTCTACAACGTTTATTATTATGACTAACAATAGACTAGGTCTAGAACATAGGCAACTGCCAAGGGTATCAGGTCATGAAATTAACGCCACACATCTATGCTCTCGACCAACGAGTGATCGAGAAGTGCTCTCTTATGAACCCATTACTTGCGCCTGGAAGGGCTGTTGGCACGACTGTTGGCACGGCTGTTGGCTCTGCTTGCGGAGGGAGTACCTCTGGGAGTGCCGCGGGGGGTGACTCTGCTCTCGCCGAAGAATCTCGAGTTCTGACTCCTCTGGCGGACGTACCGGGGACGGTCGGGAGCATCGTCACCGGTGTTTGCCGTGCTGGTGTCTGCACCACCCTCGACGTGACTCGGGCGACGCCCGCCGGCATCATCCTTGGCGTCGGCGAGCTTCATAGCAAATGGCGAGCGAGCGCGCAGAGCAGGTCCCTTCCAGTAGATGACGAAGACGGCGGCAACCAATACAAAGGCGATACAGAAGAGGATGGTGCAGGCGTACTCAAGATTCTTCCCACTCGCGGCCCCGATATTGGAAAAATAGGGATTTGATGCTAAGCTGAGCACTCCAGCCAGGAAATCTCTTGCAAATCCGTTTCCACCGGTAGCTGAGGCGGAGTAGGGTCCGTAGGCGCAGATCATGTAGTCGATGGTGGCCATGTAGATGGCGTAGTTAGCAATACCCACAATGGCAGCGAAAACCATGGAGCCGATCCAGTGAATGGGCGGACCCTGGATAGTCCATGCAAAACCGATCAGGCCGATGGGCAGACACGGTGCGGTGTACAGGAGGAACCACAGGCGAGACTCGTACTGAGCGCGGTCGTCTTGGGGCTTGGCCTTACGTTCCTTGATGTTGCGCTTGATGGCGGGGATGAAGGCCAGCCAGGCGATGACGTATCCAATGCCGATGGGAATGAAGGCCAGGCCAATATCGACGGTGGTGAAGTTCCACTGCTTGTAAACCAGGGCGAAAGATTGGATGAACATGAAGATAAGGGCGTCGGAGAAACCGGAGAGGAGTGACAGAACCAGGACGATTGGCTCGGTAACAAACATTTTGAAGGGACGGACCCAGGTGGAGATGACTTCCTTCATGGAAAAGCGGTCGGCGAAGGGGACAAGCTCGTCGGGGCCCCAGATGTTGGGGTGGCCGGCAGCCCTGCGCTTCTTGGCGATGCGGTTCATCAGGATGGTGCTGCGGGTCTCGGGGACGGTGAAGGCGTGAATCAGCTGAATGGCGACACCGAAAATGAGCTGGACCCAGATGGACCATCTCCAGTTGAGGTACTCCTCCGTGAAACCGCCGACGATGGGGCCGAGGACGGAGCCAAAGACGGAAGAGAAGACGACGTAGGCGACGGCGTACTGCTGCTTATCTGACTCGAACAGGTCGGCAATCATGCCCAGGGTGACGGAGCCACCAGCAGACGAGAGACCGCCGAGCGCACGACCGACCAAAATGGTAGCGAAGTTCGGGGCCAAAGCGACCGGGATCTGCCAGATGTTGACGAACAACAGGGAGAGCTGGAGGATCGGCCAGCGACCGAACTCTTCGGACCACGGCGCCCACAATTCGCAGCCGAAGGCGTACAAAACCAAAAAGATCATGGCACCGCAGCGAGCGGCCTGGGCGCTCACACCGAATTCCTCCTGGATACCTGGGATGGCGTTGGAGTAGAGCGAGGTGTTGAAGTTCATGGACACCTGAACCCAGAAGATGACGGTCAGGATGGTCCACTTCTTCCACTTGGGGAACGAGTAGCCGAGCTCATCGTAGCAGTCGTCCTCGGTGATTTCGTACTTGTCGTTGGTGCCGAGTCTCTCGAGCTTGGCGCCGTTGCCGTTGGACGGGTGCTCGCCGTGGGTGGCGCCGGGGGTGTTGTCGACTTCTTTCTTGACAGCATCTTCGCTGGAAGTGTTGCCGTTGGCGGAGCTCTCATCGCGGGACTCGAGCTTTTCGTTGGCTAGGTCGAGGTCCGCCTGGTTGATAACCTGAGGCGGCTCGTCGACGAAGCGTGCGTTAGACATGTTGGGCTGTTCTCATGCGCGGATGAGAATATCAATTGCTTCAATGAAGTCTCCTATTTTCAAGGAGATCGAGAGGTGAAGAAAGAAGGAAGGTAAAAGTTCCTCCGATCACGATGGTTTCCACATGTAATATAGTAGCACAACTGACTTTCGGAGACGCCTAGTAGGCCAACCTTGGGAGACCGAGGACATATAAAGGCCTAACCGTCCATACGTTAGGCTCAGTCCGCAGAACCAGATCTTCGGACGGAGGCCGAGGAAGAGGCTGCGCGGCTGGCCGCATTCTCCAGGCGGTCGAGAGCCATCTCCCCCAGTCCCCCAGTCCCCCAGTCCCCCAGAGCGCAGACACCCACCCGTGACATCACCGGCAGAGGACGGTGGCGCGAAACAGGCAACCTCTAGCGCAGCACGTCCCACTTTGAGATGCAGGGCGGGTTGAGGTAAAGCAACTAGTGCCGTTCGTCCTCGCCCGAACGTTCGACTGGCCGCCCATTTGTCTGGGAATAAAATCGGGACAGCGTGGTCCACAGGCGGTGGATGCGAGGAGCAAGTCCGGAGGAGGGTCAGAGCGATTGCGGAGGATGAGACACACGCGCTGCTCTAGTGCGTGATCGCGCTGCCTATGCGTTGCTGTCATTCCATCGTTGACGTCGACAGCCGCAAAAAAGCGTTGGCCGGATATAAAATGTGTGTGACCTGTGTGATGTTTGTGGTGGTGTTCTCTCGCCCTGTCGCGGCTTTGCCAAGTTGCGGCAGAGCGGCAGCCAGCTTGGCAAAGCGGCCTGCAAAGCTTGTTTCCAGGAGGGCGTAGGGAGGCGGCTCTGGTGGCGGCTTAGCAGTCCGCCGTGCCTGGCACCGCTTCCGGCGCATGCCATTGGTCGCGACAGGGAAGCGGGTCGTTGTGCGTTCCCTGAACGAGGGCGATGACGAGCCATTCTTTTTCATCATCCAGTCAGTCGGACTGCCGAACAGGGCAAGGCGGCATGCGGAGCGCGAACGGCTCTGACTATGACGTCCTTCGTCCGGGGAGTCCGAACTACTGTACTGCATAGTTAGTGAGCACCTATCCTTCGCTCTCCATCCCATCCCCAACTTCTCCCCGCAACAACAAGAGTCTCTGTTTGACGGTAGCTGAAATCCCGACAGCGCGTGAGATGGGATTTCCTCTTGTGAAAATTAATCCGACTCAGCAATCATGTGCTCAAGCATTAATGTGCAAGAAATAATTGCTCAGGGTGTGCCAGGACATCGAGGTCGATCAACAGCCAGCCACTCCCGCAGCTGCAGCCGCAGCCCTCCATCCAACGCCCCCTCGTCCCATCTAGAACCAGAACCTGGAAAGCCAAGCCCATCCAGCCGCATCACCACACAGGTTGGCCATCCGAATCCTCCCTTGACGGCCCGACTGTCGATGAAACGAAGAACGCACAGCACCACCAGCTCATGAAGTCTACCGCCCCCCTCCCCACTTCTTCGGAGCCTCCATCTGCAAGATCCTCACGTGAACGCCGCACAGGAGTCTCCGGCCACAAAGGGTGCTTTCTTCATCGGCGTTTACCCGTCGGCATCCCACCGCTGTGGAGGTCTCGTACGATACAGCCGACTGTCGTTCAATCCAACGTTACTCGCCCCTCTGTTCGATCTCGAGATTGCGCCGGCCGCAAGATCAGATACGCATGAAGACGGCCAATGAAGCGCTCCCAAAGCCCTGAATTTCTCAACCTCAATGTGGAGGATTATGTAATGACGTACCACCACACATCCACTCGTTCGTTTCCTCCTCTGCACCTGGAGAACTCCACGTGCGGAGGTTGAACGTATTTCCCCCCTTCCTAATCCGTCTCCACGACCAATCACACGTCCTTGCCGCTTGCGCATCCCACGGGGAGGCAGAAAGAGGCAATCCGTGGCGTCGAAAAATAAAGGCGAATGCCGCCGTGATAACGCCGACGACGATTGTTCACAGTCACGAGGGGCGGTGAAAATTTCTTCCCAGTCGACCTGTGCGGTGCTTTCCTGCATCTGCAATTCGCGAATCGCGATAGCCATGGACGTTGGCCGAAGAGATCGCCACGGACCCGTGCGTTATGCCAAGGGTCGATGTTCCGAGCTTGACCTCACTTGGCTCCCCGGTCGATCACCAACGGCAGGCCGATAAGCGCCGCGTTGCGATGGGGCACGATAATTTTATGGCGAATGTTGTTCAATAATCATTCCGAAAAGAAAGAGAACCAACTCTGGGTTCTGGATGTCTTGCGATCTATGCTACGGACCCAACTCCGACCATCACGAATCCTCTCTGTCAGTAAGATGTCTGACCCGCAAACTTGGAGACCCAAAACCCGAAGGCCGCCACTTCGCGATTGCCCTCCAGTGCTCCTCGACCTCTCGGTCCATTTCATGAGTATATTCACTCGTCACAGCGTCGTGGAAAGCCTGCTGTACGACTTCCTCCAGCGACACAGTCGCATCGCGCTTCCCATCAAACGCGCCCGCGAAATTGGAGAGAAGCGCCGTGTGCAGCATCCGAAACCCGTTGATCACCTTCTCCACATCCTTCGGCGCCGGCATGTCCAAGTCCTCGTCCAACTCGACTCGCGCCGCTCTCGCCGCGGAATCCACGGCGATCTGGAAAGCGCCCGCCCAGAACCCCACAAAGCCGAAGTGGGGTTTGAACACCCGCCGACGTGGACCCGCACCCGTGTCCGTGCCGGCGGTCAACAAGCGTTGCGGCACAGGCACCCCCCAGATGGGCACCTCGTGACGGGTTTGGAAGTCCACGAGGTAGGGGTTGTCGGTCCAGGCCCATCGGATGGCGAACATGAATTCCCAGGAGAAGGTCAAGTCCTCTGTGGGCGTGACTCGATGAGCCGCTCTCATGTCCCGGATGAGGGGCTCCATTAGTGCGGTGACTATGTTGTCGAGGCAAGCGTCGTCATTGTTGAGCCGTCGTGAGTTACGTAAACCCCCTGTGGCTGTGACAATGTCTGGGTGATGAACGATCTTTGGTAGGATTCGGCCATTATGCGGGGTTTGGAACCATGCCTTGCTGCCGTAGACAGCGCTGCATACCAATCAAACGCAATTAAGTAAATCAATCAATCAGACAAGCAAAATGAGGGTATCTCGAGAGTCAAATAAACAAACGTCTAAAGCGCGCGTTTTAATTAGCTTAATTAAAACTAAGCCTACTAGAAAAACAGAAAATCCAGCTTCTAAACTAATTAGAACTTTTAAAATATTTAATAAAAAAATAAAAAAGTTAACTAGATATTCTTTTTTAGTAGTCTAAAGTTATAACTTTTTAAGCTTTTATACTATAGTTAATAACTTAAGCTAGTTTTAAACTAATATCTCTATAATTCTCTATATAGTAGACTTACTACTAACCTATTAAGTTTTATTATAATATATCTCTAAAAAAAAAAAGAGTAAGTAGTTATTAATATTAGTTTAATAATACCTTTATATTAATAAATAGTAGAGTAAAGCTAAATACTTCTTAATAATAAAGTTAATACTACTAGAAAGTACTAGAAGTATTAAAAATATACTTTTTACTATACTACTTAATTAATATGTTTTTAGCCTTCTTACTAAAGCTTAAAAAAGTTTGTTTTTAACCTCTATACTAGCCTTTAAAAAAAACCCCTTTTTAATATTACTACTAATATTACTACTACTACTATTATTACTACTACTACTACTCTTAATCTCTTAAAGTTATATCTATTTATATACTTTTTTAATACTTTCTTAATATTTTACTTACCTTTATAATACTTCTACTTAATATTAGCTAATATCTTAATTACTTTATTAGCTTCTCGCTAATACTTTATAGGATTAGTATTTAGATATATACTTTATTAACTACTAGTAATATATTAATTATTAATCTTACTACTTAAAGTACTCTTAATAGCTTACTTTATACTATTTAGTACTACTACTACTT
Source organism: Colletotrichum viniferum (assembly GCA_020226115.1). Taxonomy (NCBI): domain Eukaryota; kingdom Fungi; phylum Ascomycota; class Sordariomycetes; order Glomerellales; family Glomerellaceae; genus Colletotrichum; species Colletotrichum viniferum. The sequence goes on from JAGFBE010000008.1 coordinate 2,509,245, forward strand.
TATTAATACTAAGGCTATCTCTTATAAGAGATCTTATAGCTATATAAGTTAGATTTAAAATAAAGGCTTCTTTATCTATAAAATCCTTCTAAATAATATCTTAAGTAGAGCTTTTATTAATCCTCTTATTATATTTATACTAACGATCTATTTAAGTAGTACTTATTAGGTTTACTACTACTATAATAAAGCTAGTAATATTAATTAGCTATATATTACTTCTACTATAAGTAGCTTTATTACTTATCTTAAGAGGAAACACTCTATTTCTAAAAACTTTAATACTAAAAGTACCTCTATTAATACCTCTAATAGTACTAACTTACTTAAAAAATATCACTACTTTACTTTTATTATTATTACTAAGTTAAAAGTTAATTAGATTAAAAAGCTTATTATAAGCTTTTTTATTAATATAAGTAATCCCTTCTTAACTTTTAGTAACTAGTATATCTAATATATCCTTAATCTTTTTAACTATAATATTAATAATTAAGTATATTAATTAAAAGAGAGTATAAAGCTTTAATTTAACTAGCTTTATATTTCTAAGAAGGAATAACTTAAAAAGGAGATATTAAATACCTTTAGTAAGATCTATCTATTATTTAACTTATAGACCTCCCCTAATAGATATATTATTATTATAGTTTTTAAGTATTTTATTAGCTAATTAAGTAAATAAACTTAATACTTTTTAGCCTTCTACTATTAGCCTAACGCTTACTCTAGTAATAATATTACCCTTATAATATATATAGTTACTAATAACTAGAATATTATTAATTAAGTTAGTATTACTATATATAATAACGCTAGTAATAATAATACTTATCTAAAAGCTTTCTACCTCTCTCTCTCACTTTTATATACTAAAATTAATATAGAATATTAAAAGATTTAATACTATAATTATATCCTTAATCTTATTAGTTAAGCTATTATCTATAGCGTTAATTATAAAGCTTTTAAAGAGGAATCTAACTACCTTTTTAATATTAGTAATATTAAGGTAAACCTAGCTTATTAGAGGAAGTATAGCCTTATTAGCAAACTCTATAATATTATTAAGTATATTAAATTATCATTATAACGCTTAGAAAAGTTTTTAGAGATTAGTAATAAAGCTAATAATAATACTAATACTTTTATTCTATAGGAAGAGTTATCTTAAAAGCTTAACTTAATACTTAATAATAAAACATAATAGAACTTAATATATTTAATAGTCTAATAAGCCCTCCTTAAGTATAGCTAGATTAATAGCTTTATCCTTAATAATAAAACTCTTAATAAGCTAATAGATTATCTACTTAATAAGGATACTTTCACTAATAAAGACTAATATATCCTCATTAAACTTAAAGAAGTTTTTAAGCCTCTTTACTAGTAAACTAAGTATTATAAAAACTAGAGTAAGAGTGATAAATATAGTTAACTCTAAAAGGTTTTTATAAGTATAAAGTACCTCTTAGATAAATTTAAAGACTAATATAAGCTATATAATAACCTTACTAATAAAGAGATTAATCTTATTACTATTTAACTCTTATAAAGTTAAGTATTATAGTTAGCTTAAAGTATAAAGTTATTACGCTAATCTTTAAGGTAACTAGCTTCTATATTATAGACCTTATTAATTAATAATATCTTATTATATACTTATTCTAAATATAACCTTTAAAGCTATTAAGCTTATCTATATAGCTTTTATAGCTATAACTTTAACTTTTATAGTTATTTATACCTCTCTATTATTAATAACTAATAAACATTTAATAAATACTATATAATACTTATAGAGTTACTAATCTATACTACTTTAGTAATCTTATACCTTAGGTAAGGTTTATAATAGCTTAAAAAGTATTAGAATACTCTAAATACTAGAGACTAGGTTTATAATACTAAAGAAGAACTTTATAAATACTAAAAGTAATAATATAGTGAGATAACTATTAGTATAACCCCTTTAATACTTCTACTAAGCTTTTTTACTTTAATCTTAACTACTCTAAAAGTAGAAGACTCTAAATATTATTAATAGTTAAATAGTAAGGCTTAAAAAGCTATTATTAATAAAGCTTCTAAACTAAATTAATATTTTTATTTATTAATTACCTAACTAGTTAATAACTCTATTTAATAATAGCTTTTATATCGCTAAACTTTCCTAACTTTTAGTAAGCTAGCCCTTAATATCTTTACTATCTTAGTAATAGTAATAGACTATAAGAGGGTATTTAGCTTTACTAAGCTAGTATTAACGTTATAGAAGCTATTAATAAAGCTAATACTATTAGAGAAAACATAGTACTTCTAGAACTAGATTTAAAGTAGTAGTATTACTTTTAGTAAGTAGTTCTTTATAAAGAGGAGTTAATAAGGTTAATATAACCTTAAAACACTATAATATATATATATCTAACCCTTAGAGACTTTATAATAGCATTACTAACTTCCTAAATAGGTAATATAGTTAAATCAAATCAAATTTAGCTAAGTAAGCAAAATCAGGGCCTTTTTTGAGCCAAATAAACAAGCCGACCCCTCCGTTTTGTTTTGTTTGATTAGTATGCAGCGCTGGCCGTAGATGACCTCTGTGTCTTGGTAACTACTGTTGTCGGCAGGTAGCTTCGACAAGCTCATGTCTTTATGAATCAGTATCCATTCAGTCATACCAACGCATCATGGTGCTGTGATCGGGCTTCAACTTACAGACGGCAGGATGTAAAGCCTGCACAATGCGCCAAGGAAGGAACTCTAACCACTCGTCAGGGAACATGCCACCTTGAAAGCCCTCCTGCTCCAGCTCAGCAGCCCGAAGAATTTCCAACAGCCTCTTCTTTGACTCGGTTGACATAGTAAGCAAGTCGTGGAAGAGGAAGGAGAAGGCATCGCTTCGACCGAGGGGGAGTTTGTTACCCCAGTGCTCGCACTCCGAGTCGCAAAACCTTTCCAAACGACGGCGAACCCAGACGTGTCGCCGGCTTGAATTATCAATGAGGTACATCAGTAATGCAGCGATGAGAAGAGCGACGAGAGTGGTGATGAACAAAGCCTTGAGAGCTAGGCTCTGCGGTGGTTTGGACTGCTCCGGCGCGAAGCGTGAGTCGTGCATAGTCGGGTCGTGGAAGAGTGTCTGCTGTTCTTGTGGAGTCGTGGATTCATGCAAATGAAGTGCTGACCTGTGTTATTGAAGAAGGATGATCAGGAGCAAAGATATACTGAACCTGGAACCCAGGCACTCATGCTCTCCTGTCGTTGAGAAAATTCCATGCAGATGGAAGTTTCCTTCTCGCAACTTCTTGGATTGACTAAATCATTCGAGGGTAGTCCATCCTAAGTTGCCAGTCTCAGTTGTCTTTCAATGCCGTGCATGGTCCACGACAGACAAGGAATCTGCATCTCCAACTCAGACACATACCACGCCGACAACAACGCACAGAGCCCATGTCCTCATGCTGATGGAGATTTAGAGATGAGTTCTTGATGTTATGAAGCCGGGGAATGAAAAGGGTTGCCAATGCTACCTTACTCAAGGCAGCATAGGTGTAACGTACTATATAACAACCCAGTGGCAAAGTTTTCAAACGAATTTCTGAGGTTTGCGTAACCTGTACTACATGCCTCTAAGTTTTATAAGTAACCTTTAATTATATGTTATCTGAGAGCTCCTTATAGCATGGGTGTCATGCTGTGAAATAGCAGCTAGACTTTTCTAGCTAAGGGAGCGGCGGAATACGTCAGCCTTTATGTTCTTTATTATTCTAGTTGTACCTGTTATCATCCCTGTGACTGTCCCTATTATTATTCCTATTGTTATCCCTATTGTTATTATGACCTGTGTAACTCTTCTCATCCCTGCTATCATCAGCATCTAACTGAAAAGCTAGATGTTAAATCCACCCAGGGAGCAAAGTTCTCAAAAATTCAACAGTAGATATAATGCTATTGCATAGCAAACATGCAAAGTAGGGGCAAACATGCTGCTGAATCTTTATTACTCTATACTTCTAGAAAGCTGTTAATTCTTCCGCCTAAGTGAACAAAGGCAATTGGTGTCACACAGTACGACGGCTGTGGAAGACTCTAGATGTTTTCAGACGTTTAATTTTAACATATCAAAGGAAGTTTGGCGTAATTTTAACTCTTGTACGACTCACCGTGCGAAATGACGTGTTTTACGTCAATGCTCTTACCTGTTTGCACGGCTCAGCAGGAATTGTGTTGTTTCGACGGGTAGGCACGGTCAAGTACAGCCCATTCAGTTCTTTGTTTAAGACACCCCGAAATAACAAACAGAAGACCCCTGTCAAACAGTACAGTCCTAAGATTTAAAGCTGATCAATCCCTAGAATCATGAATATTTTACAGATCTCGTCCTGTCAAACTGTGGAGAAGTCAAACATTTCGAAACTGGACGCCGTGGCGCCGTCTGGGAAGTCAATCTGGTCTGCCAGGAACGTTGAGAACCTTGAGTGCCATCGGTACGGACAAAAAAAGAGCAACCACTGTGACTGTTCTAAGACTTGCTGATATAGTATTGATCGAAGGAGATAGACACGTCCCGTAGTGCGTCACTCGGAGCAAGCAGTCCGACTCACAGCCCGCCTTGTGCACCACAAACCCAAGTTTCAGATCACCGAGAGTATGGAGATGTGTTTGGTCCAAGGAGAACCAACTGGAAGGAAGCGTTCCTCTTCTTCTACTTGGATATGGAGATATGTCGCTGTGAGGAAGACATGAAGGCCATCAACGCAGAAATCAGACGAGCGCTGCGCACAAATTACAAGTCCTCGAACATTGCCGCTCTCCCAAGTTCATGGGATTACGTCTTGCATTTTCTCCTGCGATTCTTGCGGCGCCTGACTGGTAATGGATTCTGCGGCCCTCCCCTCACCTGTTTGTTTGCTGATTAACGGGCTTGTCACAGGATCAAATGTTTCGTGGAATCCCGACAACGAGTACAAATGGATCAATAGTCCGAGAACGTCCAACGCGTCTGTAAAGCCATTTGTTGACTGGATCAGCCTCTAACGGCTCTTTAAAAATCCTGGAGAAGTTGGCCGCAGTATTTTGAACCATCTGGAGACTGTCGCCTATGGGCCGCTGGAGTCGCGCCTGTATACGACGACCGACGATGCCTGGTATGGCAACCCGTATCTCGTCGACTTTGAAAACAGCCAAAGCCTCGAGGGGCCGTGGAGGGTGCCCTTGATGGCTGGATTCGTGTTGGAACATGACGAAACGGACGGCATTGACGATTTCTTTCGAGAATTCAAAGATCGAGTGTCTGGGACAACCCACATTGACTTTGACTTCACTTTCGCAACAAAGCAAGGATACGCTGCTCTGGTGACCGACACCGAGATTGCCATCAACCGCTGCACCCTCAACTGGTGCAAGCTGTTTTACACATACCTGCTACATTGGGCGCTGGCAATGCTAAATGGCAGCCCAGGGGCGAGACTTTACCTCTCTCTCAAATCACTGCTCGACAAAAAGGAGGTTGCTGATGACACAATGGCGGTAAATCATGCGCTGTGGCAGGCCATCACTGCATTTAATCATCCAGTTGAGATGCAAAAGGCGATGACCCGGTCGGACGCATTTCGATCTCCCACGGGTTACCCAACACGACCTGACACGAAGCTGCCAGCAAAAGCAGAAGAGAAAAGACCTACCTACTCTCCACCACAGACTCAAAAGCATTTGGTCAAGTTGTCACCGCACCGATCTCCGCAGAGCCAGCCACTGCCATCAACTCAACCGCCACGCACCCAATCATCATCGACTGTTGCGCATCCAAGTGAACCGCTTCCTACGATGGAGTTATCTGATAAAGCAAAAGGAAAACGACCGATGCGATCTCAGTCGACAGCAGATGAAGGACCGGCATTTGACGATAAGCTGGAACGGTTTATATCACAGCATCCGGAAAAGGCTGCAACTGCATCACCACTCAAGAAAATCCGAACGGGCACGGGAACGCAAAAGAATGTCAGAGGAACGCCAGCTGAAGTTATCGATATGCAGAGATCTACAGAGGTCTCTGAATTTCAACCAATCAACGCACCAAGGACAACCAGTCGATCTGCCAAGGACATACGACGAGCCCCTCCGCAAGAGACCAGGAGGTTTGCACCTGTGAGGGCTTCCAGCTCTTCATACTCCTCGGAATCATCTAAAAGTGAGGGATATGGATTGAAAAGAAGGCAACCGCAACGCCAGGCTTCCCAAAGACCTACCTACAATCTGGAGTCGCCGGCCGAATATGAGAGTACCTCGAGGCGGAAGAGACGATTGTCGTCTACTGATGGTTCGGACTACAGCCCACCTCCGTATATGTCTGGAGGGTTGACGTGATATTTTCAATCGACCAACTCAGTGTTGTGCGCGCATTCCAGCACGGTTTCGCAAAGTAGAGTGTGGCGCATATTGAACCGGGGACAATAAAGTTGACACAAGATACGGAGGCCATGTGTGTAATTCAAAAGTCCGGTATTATGCGTGAATAGTAGCAAAATAATCCAATAATCTTATCGTGTAGACGAGAACCAATGAACCTAAAGTCCTGCAGCTCAAAAAAGACCCGAATTAGGATGGATGAGTGAGTCCACATCAAAGGCATTGTCCAGGTATGAGGTCCAAAAGCAGTCGTAAAATAGATGAGGGTTTGCTTCAGTGATTTCATAAGGGTCGAAGTCCCGAGTTTGTGAGCCGTCGTTGAGCGTTGGAGATGTGTCTTGGTGTCCACCTCCGCCATCAGAGGCAGATCGGTTGTCATTGACAGTCTCGTGGAGAGAATGACCGCCTGGGCTGGTAGGGTGCTACGCATCATGTAAGTAGCCGTTAGTACCGGTGCATTCGTTGAGACAGGTACTCACAATGCTGGAGGAGACTCGGACGATAGCACCGCCAGAAGGGGCTGAGTCTTGGCCAGTCAATCTCGTCATCAGACTGACGAACGATTTCGAGATCCAGATCCTTACTGGCCAGGACTTTGATAATTCGCCCAACGCCAAGAGACATTGGCGTGACTTGTTCTCCGCCAGCTGTCGGCGAATGGAGTCCTTGCGGCAGATTTCGATGGTGTGCATGGACAGGGCGCCAAACAAAGCCGGCACTCTGTAGCTGGGTGAGTATGGCTCTCACCGAGGAATCGAAGTGCTTACAGATGGATTTGTGCATATCTAATGGTGTCTGCAGAAAGTTGGTCTTCTGCATTGCGAGTGATGGCGTCTGCTGCCACGCGTGCTCGTGAGTCCCGTTCCTTCTCTTCTTGGGAGACTATCTCAATGGACTTTGGGCGAAACAGAAGTATTTGACAGTATCTGGGTATTGCATCAGCATATCACGCATAAGTACCTGTTGTGTGGGTTCACTCACTGATAGTTGAAATGCAGCATGCTGGCCCAAAAAGGGGCACCGAGAGTGCCGTCCAGGGGAAACATCCGAAGGTTCTCTGGTAGTTTCCGTTCCCACCCAAAAAGTTTCTCTTTGAGAGTTTGCGTCTCGAACTGCTCTGTCGTGGGATGGCGAGGACTGAACTCCGAAATGAGTACGTCGCCAACTGTATTGAGGCGTCAGCATGAATGCAAACTGTGTCTCACTGTGTAGTCCACTCACGTATTGCTGCCAAACTTGTCATCTCAAGAACATAGGATACGTGATATTCTTGTTGAGTGGGAATAAGTCTTTGGTCGTAATGCAGATCAAAGTGGAAGTCATCCTCATCTAGGGGCTCAACGTCGCAATCTTCGTCGCGGATACGACATGGCCGGCCGAACGCTGCAGAGAGATGCCGCTCACGGGTCTGAGTTTGTTAGCACGGAAGGACCGTGTGGGCAATCATATACTTACGTAGATCGCCCACCAGATTCTCTTCCTGAGAGACTTTGTATGAGGGCTGAACGTAGAAGACTGTGACATCCTATAATGAAGTCAGCAGAAATTTCGAAAGCAGAAGCGGGTATCTCACGAGCGATGCATGCCCATGGACTGCGCAAAGGTCGTCGCACAGCCAACCCAATGACAGTGATCCTTCTGCTCGTCGTAACCAGCCCACCAAAAGCCGATCAAAAGCAAGCAAGCCACAACATTATGCAACTTTCAGACTGAATTCTAAGGTTTCCGTCTAAAGTTAATGGGTTGAACAGGTGGCGAAGATCAACCCAGATGAAGAGCCCAGCGTTCCTAAACAAATGTTAGCATGCACGACTGTCACGACTTTCATTCGATAAACTTTTGGAAAATTTGCCTACATTTCGAAGTAGCTGATGTTGTGCCCCCGAAAGAAGGGGGTGGCCACACGGTAGTTTTCCACCATGAGGTCTGTCTTCTTTTCCATGAAGGATTGCATCCATATTTGGTCATTCATCATGGACGCCCAGACATCTTGAAGAACATGAGGTGACCAAGAAAACATACTAGCAATGTTGTGTTAGGATCGTGGATCAATCGCAGACGAGTGAGCCAACCTAATGCTCGACATCGCCCCCAGCATAGCCTCATTCTTCGTGTACACCATGCCCAGACGTAAGGCATTGGCACAAAAGTCTTTAATTGTGCCGTATAGGACGTGCAGTAAGTTTGCATCGATGACATTGTGAAGGTCGAGTGAGAGGACAGAAACAAATGAAGCTTGACCTAAGATTGCTGGATTCGGGAAGACAGATTTGGCGTAGATCTCGTCAGAAATGAAGTGTAGCCGATTTCTACCACAGAAAGAAGCGAACTCCCGTAGTGTTTCTGCAGGATAGCATCTACCCAGAGGATTATGTGGGCTTGATGAAAAAAGGATAAGCCATGATCTGTATCGCCACTGTGACACTGATTCCCTCCAGAAGTGGACAACTTACTTTGAGATTAGCAATGCGCGGACGTTCACACCTTCCCCACGAGCCTTGTCCAGAGCCGCTTCAAGAGCCAATCTGTTCACTTCAGGTCGGAAAATATCCTCAAGGTTTGAGCATCCTTCCATGCCCTGATAAGAGACGCCGATGACTCGTGTGTTGCTTCGATTCTGAAGATCGAAGCTGAAGCCGTTGTAGATTGGTTGCGGAACCAGTATGCCCTCGCCTTCGTCGCAAATTGACCATGCCACTGCATCTAAGCCACTGGCCAACCCAGGCGTTATAAAGAGATCATTGGCCGTGACTGCATCTCGAGGGTGAAATTCCTTGTTCATGAATGTAGCAAGAACGCGACGGAGGCGCAAAGATCCCCGTGTTCCTGTGCTGTAAGTCAAATGATCCAAGGGCAGCACATTGATCTGCTCTCGATGGTTAGTTTGATTTCTGAACAGAAGCCATCAAGTGATTCTCACAGTTTCCTTGATGAACTGCGCAACTTCCTGGTGCATTAGTCTGTTCTCAGCTAGGCGCAAAATGACCCTACACCCGTTATTAACTTGACTATACCACGGCGCCTTGAGATGCTACCCACGTTCCATCGGGATTACTTGGTGGCCATGGATTCGCCATGGACTTCTCCCGCGGTCCCCATATGTCGCGATGAGCGAAGTTGTCAGCGCCTCTTTGGGATACATGGCGCTGTGATCTTGCCCACTGGACGCGATCGTCTTGAGTGACGTGGTCCATGCTTGTTCGGTCCCTGCGAAAAAAGGAGTACGATATGCTGGAAAACAACCAAGTCTTCGTTCAAAAGAGGACAGAGACGGCTTTTAAATAATTCAGCACCCTTCAATTATTCGGTAGTTCTCCGTTGCCAGTAGAGCTCGCGATTCAGAGTCGATTTGACCTCGGCGACTTTCGACCTAATTGATAGCAAGCAAGACTTAGGGACTCCGGCACCACGCCAAGCCACCTCGGGCTCTCAATAAGTGGAGACTCGGTGACGTACATCACCCAGGACTAGTGTCACCTAGTTGCCAGTCTTTTAACAGTAAGAAATCGCCCTGCATCGGCGTTTTCTTCTGTTCTTGTCGAATAACCTTTCTACTTGGATGATTGTGTCAGGTTTGATTGGTGCCAGACCTTATGTGGAATTGAAACGTAACTCTCACCACAACGGACTCTCAGATGCCTTCAACTCAGTTATAGCTACGGAAACATGGGGCTTGAGGGCAATGAAGGGGGCGAAAAGCTTCCTACGCAACCACACAATCCAAATAACTCGAAGTTCCCGAAGACATCAGATCTTGACCCGGAACCAGCCAGGAGAACCGACCCGAGTTCTTTCGTGGTGTCTTTCGACGATGAAAGCGACCCCTGGTGTCCGCACAGCATGCCCCTATCTCGCAAATGGCTTGTCGTCATCATCGTCTGCTTCGGAACAGTCTGCGTGTAAGCACATCGGCAAATTTAAATAAATAGTTTCTCCCTGCTGACATCACACTCAAGTACCTGCACCAGCTCGATTTACACGGCCACCTACACTCAGATGAACCCCGAGTTTGGCGTGTCATCCTTGGTAGCAACCCTGGGCCTCTCCTCTTTCGTATTGGGGATCGGTCTCGGGCCGGCAGTCATCAGCCCTTTGAGCGAATCTTACGGAAGAAGACCAATCTATCTTACCACATGGCTCCTGTTCATCATATCGACAATCCCGTCAGCCGTCGCCAGAAACATCGAGACGATTGTCATCACACGATTCTCCAGCGGCTTCTTCGGCGGAACGTTTCTCTCAGTTGCGGGAGGAAGCTGCGGTGACATGTTCCCTCCTCACAAGATCCAGACGCCAATGGCTCTTGTATCTCTGGCTCCCTTTGCAGGTCCTTGCACCGGCCCCCTTCTTGGAGGTTTCATCAACTACTATCTCAACTTCAGATGGACGTACTACATAACGATCATATGGGCTGCAGTTATCTTGGTAATGCTTTTCTTCTTTGCTCCGGAAACTTACCACTCGGTCTTGTTACAAGCAAAAGCGCAGAGTCTCCGGGAGGAGACTAGAGACGACCGTTATCATGTATCGGCTGAACATTCCCTGCCAGCTTCGAAAACAAGAGCTGTAGCAACATCAATCATCCGCCCCTGCCAGTTTCTTGTCTTTGAGCCGATGTGTCTCTGCTTGAACATCTTCTCAGCCATCCTGCTCGGAATTTTGTACCTATTCTTCCTCGCCTTCCCTATGGTATTCCGCAACCAGTACGACTTGAATCTCTGGCAAGGCGGGTTGACATTCTCGGGCATCATCATTGGAATGTGCTTGGCGGCCACCACGACTCAAATATGGTCCAGAATCAGAGGTTTCTTGCTGGAAAGCCATGGGACGAGCGAGCCAGAGTTCCGACTACCTCCAGCGATGGCTGGCGCGTTACTCATACCAATCGGCCTTTTCTGGTATGGATGGACGGCACGGCCTGGTATACACTGGATAGTACCAATTATCGGGTCATCCGTATTTGGCTGCGGGTTTGTGCTCCGATCATCAGGCAATGCAAATTTTCAACTGACATTTTGGACTTTGTAGGACCGTTCTCGAATTTACCGGAATTTTCACGTTCCTCGTAAGTGGATGATTTCTCAAAAAGTGTACCGGTTTCAACAGAGTTACTAACCAAGTGTGAAAGGTTGATGCCTACAAGCAGTATGCGGCGTCTGCAATGGCCTCAAACGGTCTCACAAGATGTACAATTGCAGGTACGTTGACACTCAGTTGCACATATCAAGTCTGACTCAAGTAAAAATGCTAAATGCTCTTCAAACAGCTGCATTCCCACTTTTTGGTGTTCAGATGTACGAAAGGCTGGGCTACGAGTGGGCAACTAGTCTTCTTGCTTTCTTGACTCTCGCCATGATGCCCTTCCCATGGCTGTTCTTCAAATATGGGAAGAAACTCAGGGGAAGAAGCAGATTTGCTGTTCGCACCAAGTAGAAGATACCCGAATTAGAGATCTGACACTGATTGAAAGTTGCGGCGATCAATTTTCTTGAAGGAGCTCATTCAGCCGATCTTGTATAGTTGCTTTGTCGCTATGTTGAACTTCAGGCCGTCGCATGTCGCCAAAGCTCCTTGTGAATCGACAATCTCCTCAAATTTGAGCAAATATCTACTTTGATACCCTCTAAAGCCTCATTGACAACAACTGAGGCTGAAAGCCTCTGGGTGGAATGTATTATACGTACATCTAAACTCGTTGTCGTCATTACCGTGCCCTCCGAACCTCTGCTTACTACTTCAATGTTACCTATGGTTTACTTTGTCTATCACTTTTCTAAGTTGCTTCTAATAATTTCTCTCATGCTTTCGTTTAACACGAGTGTCTACTTAAGTTGACCGAATTCCTCCCAAGATCAACACGAGTCTTCTTTAGCAATCACTCAACGAAAAGACACGCCCACCAGCCAACATGACCGACGCTGACGACATCGACTGGAAGGAGGCTTTCTGCTGGTTCTTCTGGGATGTCTGCGCTAGAGACGAAGATGAATCGTATGAGCCCGGCACCTACGACGACTTCGTGTCTGATTTTGTCAGCCGAGAGCGACTACCAATTAACACCATCGATCATCCGAGATCGTGGGACCATCTTTTGTGGCACCTCATGCGGGCTACGGTTTATGACAGAGGCAAGTAGCGTTGAGAAAGTTTACCGTGACTCACTAACTCATCAGGTCTTGGTTCCGAACCATCGGAGGCAGGAAAATACGTTTGGCTCGAACGCTCACCGTCGCCGAGGCAGAGACCTTTCGTGAATTGGATGGACTTCAATGACACAGATTGGGACATGGAAAGCTTCGAGATGGCGCCAGAGCCTAAATCCTCGTGGGTTCTGGGATACCTCGAGAGCCGCGCCTATGGTCGATCCTCGGTCCAACCCGGATTGAAAATGACGATGGCGGAAGCTTGGTCTCGAAACCCCCACCTTGTCAACTTTCAAGCCACCTACAATCTTCCCTTACCCTGGGCTGTTCCTCTGCAGAAGAGGCCAGAGGACAATACCTATCAGATCCTATCAACTTGGCCCTTCAGGATCGTGTTCGACAACAGCCTCGGCGTTGCTCATCTCATCTCAACCGGGAACGGAGACTTGGACCGCAACGCCATCAACGAAGCGCGATACTACTTCACAGGCATGCTCCGTTGGGCTCGCGAGGTACGAGTCTCAGGCCGAGTGTGCAGCATCAGACCATACATGCAAGGTGGACGAAATGCACTTAATCTTGCTGCGGGCCGGCAGGTTGCTCTGTCTAGAGCACTCTGGCATGCCTTGAAGGCGCTCCAAGATCTAGGAGAAGAGTCACTTGCCCCGAAACCGCTTGCTTCTGTCAACAACAAGCATCTTTTGTTGCCTTTAACACCACATGCGAAGAGGGACGCGCCGGCGATGGATATGTACAGCAAGATTTCAAAGAAGCAGAAGAAACTGTCATATCTCTGTGAGGTGGACGAAGATTCAGAGTAAACTTTAGAAATCGGGAAATGGCATTTTGTACCATACGCGTGATGACATCTAATTTGAGACTACTGGTTTGGCTGAGTACACAGTCATTCGATGAACATTTTCCTACGATGGCCTCAGTAAAAGAACACTCCATAATATAAGTGACGATACTAATTGAAATTTCAAGCAACAATAAGTATACAGATGCCGCATGTACGAGCCTAGCCTGAACTGAGCTTTTGCGTGACATCAGTGTCCAAGAGTCTGATTCTATCCAGACTGAAGTCTTGAAGAGCCCTCCACCACGCCTCCATTACAAGCAAATGTCCTCCAGATACGACTAGCCCATGGGACCACCGTTCTTGCTCGCTGATGAGCCTTCCTGCCAGAGTCGAAAGATCACGTCTTGGCACTCCTGTGTCCATTGCCCATCGAAGCATGACCGTGTGGAGTAGCTTGAAAAGACCGAGGAGGCAGACGCTGCTAGGGACTTGATGATACAGCTCCAACTGCACTGCACCACTTGAGTGAACCGAAAGTTCGAAATCGATTGGGATTCGGCGAATAAGTGGCCCTTCAAGTGTGCTGCAGATCACCTCCGTATCATGGACAAGCCACGACAGCCGGCGTGGACCCTCTACGGGAGAGGAAACAGGGACACCCCAAGGCTGGACGTCATGTCTTCGCTCGAAAGCTTTAAGGTGCATATTGCCGGACCAATATTCTGATACAGTGAGGTTAGGAGTGTTGATGCCTTGGAGCTCATAAACAGACGTCATGTGCTCAAGAAGTTGCTCCATCGCTTGAGAGATGTCACCACCGTCGTCCAGAATCTGGGTGCAAGCTTCAACGCCTCCCCAATTCACAAAAGGCCGGCTCTTGCCAGGAAGAGAAGAGCAAAAGTCTATTGTCAGCCAAGGGGAGTGTCGGTTTCCATGTGGAACAAAGGGTGCACATCCTGTAGGCTTTGATCAGAATATCCATCGGAACCGTGATACTTCACGCGAATACTTACCGAACTGGGCATTCAACTGGCACATAAGATCGAGCAGAGCTTCGCCCCAAGAGACCGATTCAAAGTTGGCGCCCAGCAACATCGGCGGCCGACTTTTCTTGAAGAACTCCAGTATAAACCCGTCGACAACTTTGGCCTCTTCAGGGCGTTTCCGCTTGTGGTTCCAGTAAGAGAAAAGAAAGACACCCACCCAGTCGATTTTGTGCGGCTCCATAATGCTGAATTCCAGCGATATCTTCTTTGTTAGGGAGTGAAAAGAGAATGAGAAATGACTTTTAAAAGCAATATCTTGGAGTTGACAGATAAAAACAATGACCGGCGTCTCTAACGAGGATTTAGAGAGTCGCGGGAGCGTACAGGGCTTGGTGAGTACTCCTGTGTAGTGCGAGAGTCAAGTAGATGCGAGGGATTTACGTCCTGGAATGTTGATACTTAAGAGTCGGAAGGGGGAAGAGATCTGAATACAAGAGACCATTACGTAGACGAACAAAGAGCTGATAGGGAAAAGCAAAGTCTGTTGAGGTGTCCAGGTTCTACTATGAGGATCTGTCTGTCTCAGCACTGACCCGAAACCTCAGTTGGCGGTTGACAAACACTCTTTTCACAATGAAGACCGCTACTGGTTTCTGTGGGTCATGATCAACTGTTTTTTTCTGATCAAAAGAAATCCTACAGGTCACATGGACCGATGGCACATGTCGGTACAACAATTTGACTCGGTAGCTCAAATATTATGATTCTCCGTTATGTCAAAGGTAGAATTCTCAATGTGATCTATCAATTGCGATCCTCTCAAATTTCAAAGAGACAATTGGCCTGTGCAATAATTTGATTCGTCTTCTTCACCATCAGCAGGGCTCCGGACCATCCCGTTGTAATCGCCTCCTTGCCCTTCTCAACACCGGCCTCATGCAGTAATGTCTCAATCTGCTTCCGCAGCATCTTGACCACGTCTCGGCCCGTGCCAACCAGCTCTGGGTGGGCTTCACGCCAACGCGTAACAGGGCTCACCGTGATCATCATATTTTCCACATCATCCATGTTCCAAGTCAGTTGATGGAAGAACTCCCCGTCCTTGTCAACTATCCCATCTTTGTTCCATTCCTTGCGATAGAATGTGCTCTGATCGAACTCGCGTATCGGATTCTCCACGGTCCAGGGCAGAGGCAGATCCTCATACAGTGTCTCGCCAATGTGGTTTCCTTGAACCATGTAAGGCACCAAGTGCTGGTTTCGGAACTCATTTAGAACACCCTGGATGTGCTCATGGTTTGGCACCGAAGGATGGATGTACATGGAACTGCCACTCCAAATGGCGACGGTGCCACCGGGCTTCAGAACACGGGCTGCAGCGGCCCAGAAGCCGGGCATGTCGAACCAGTGAGCAGCAGTTGCAGCCGTGACAAGATCGACGCTGCTGTCCGCGACCGCTGGAGACAGGTTCGAGCCAAGTTCTTCGGCGGTAGATACGTCGAAACGGATGGGTTCTGAGTTGCCAGAGACGCCGCCAAAAGACCGGGCGGCGGCAATCATGCCCGCAGCAGGGTCAAGACCGATGACCTGTTTGAAGCGCGGGCCAAGGCCCCGGGCAACGGTGCCGGGGCCAGTGCCGATGTCAAGCAAGGTGTCGAGCCTGCCACCGGTGGATTTGTGGTGGTCGATGATGATATCGTAGAGACAGTCGTCATAGACCGGGCGTCCCTTTGCGTAGACCTTGCCTTGCTCTGCGGTGTATTTGCGGAAAGTGTTCTCCCGGGGCACAGAGGTTGGAGCGGGCGTGATAAGGGTTTCAGCCATTGTGAGTTGGTGTATTAGTCGTATTATGGGATTATGGGAAAGAAAGTCTTGGTAGAAAATTGATTATGATTTCTTTTGATTATGATGTGTTTGAAGGAGGTCTGATAATTTGGGATGTCTTCGGCCAGTCTTTATATCCCGAAGACTGCCATGTGCTTCTGCTGAAGTCAACTCAGATGAAAGGGAGGTCACTGCGTCTGCCACGATCATTGGCAAGAGACGACCAACATGGGCCCACCAATGGCCTTCCAAAGAAGGATGACCAAGCTAGCGGGAGCGAATCAGAGCTGCTTCTGTGGCGTTTCCGCTAATCCCGATTCAGGCCAAGAGTGCGAGTTGGGACCACAACCCCCCGCCGATGCGCTGCCGGCCACCCGGATCCCGCCCGGCTCCCTTGTCGGGCTGAATCCCCTGCATCTTTAATCATGGGCTTACATTTTCACTCTGAAGATTTTCCATAACACGCGAGCGAAGGATCTTTCGTCAAAAAGTGAACGAAACTTTTTCATTGCCACCTGATCTCTCCTTCACAAGTCTGTTTTCACTTATCGGACTGACTAGACGGGCTTCTAACCGGAAATTTCGCTCAAAATCCGAAATCCGTCGGCTTTGTTGACCCCTGACTGAACTCCGGGATTGATCAATCTCTTCTTGTGCTTCTTGCTACCCATGATGGTCTACTACGGTGCCCTCAGCAAAGGATGCCAGCGCTGTCGAAAACGCAAAGTCAAGGCATGTGCTATCTTAAGTCCGACTATTCCCCAGCCTAAGGTTTGGTTGAACTGACCGGGATAGTGTGACCAACGAAGACCGGGATGCCTCAAATGCGAGAAGGGCAAGGCGCAATGTCCCGGCTACCGGGATCTGACAGATGTTCTCTTTCGCGACGAACGTTCAAGAATCAAGAACAGATTTCACAAAAGTCCTGAGCCGGAGAGAGATGAAACTCTCCTTGACATCCAATTACACGACGTCTGCACAGGTACAGATGTAGGGCTAACCGACTTCGTACGGACGGCCATCTCTTCCGGCACAATATCTACGACTTTGGGCCAGACACTAGAAGACCGCGCCGCCAACTTTTTCTTCGCATATTACACGACAACTGGACCGCCATTTGGTGATACCTATCAGGAGTGGTTGGCACAGACGTATCTGGAAGACATCCCTAGCAACGTCGTCCGAGCAGCTGTCCAAGCCGTGGGGATGGCGGCGATATCCAACGTACACAACGCACCCGATGTGATTGTTCAGGCCAAAGAACGATATTGTCAAGCCTTGAAAGCTACCAACTTGGCCTTACGAGATCCGACCCTGGTCGCGACGGACTCAACTCTCATGGCGATCCTTCTGCTGGGGCTCTTCGAGGCACGTATCCATCATCAACCGAGATGACGTTGACTTCCACCATAGACTAACGTCAGGACAGACTGTCACTTTCGAAAATTGGAGAGATTACCAGACGTGGGCGACACATATCGAGGGAGCCACGGCACTACTACAAGTTCGCGGCCAAGAACAGTTCTCTCGTGAGTTGGGTATACAACTTTACATGCAATTCAGAGATCAGATAGTGAGTTGGATGACTTACAACATATTATCCAAGAATCTGACTTTCGTAGCTTCAAGCCTGTATCCAGCGAGGCGCAAGAGTCCCCGCAGCTTTGGTGGAGGTGACTACAGAATTCGAGTCTAGCAGACTTGGGATGCGCTACGTAAATAATCGCCCAGGGTCTTTGGCTCTAATTGGGTTCCGAATCGTCAATCTCCGCGCATATCAAGAGCCAGCGAATTACGGACCCCGATGCGATCTGTCAGATCATACTCGACATCAAAAGCGACTTGCAGGCCTGGGCAGCGCTGCAGACTCACAGGGCTTACTATGTGACTGAGGTCATTGAACCTCGCACCGGGACGTATTTCAACGGAAAGCGTCACGTATATACCAGCGTCTGGGGAGCGCAAGTCTGGAATAATTGGAGGTCGTTGGGTATTCTGGCTAATGAGATTCTTCTGAACTATGTGGACCAGCAGAACGCGTATAATGAGTCTTTGAAAGAGGCAATGCGGTTTGAGGCCTTTTCAGCAATTCGAAACCTGTCGACCGATATTTGTATATCAACAACAGATCTCTCTGGTTCGCCAAGTAAGCAACCCCGGTCCCCGAACAACGAAATCTTGTCGTCAACTAAGTGCTTTGCAGGAGCGTCGACGATGATTTGGCCACTGTACATCGTGTCGCAGGAGGAGATGAATAGTGCCGCAGTGCGGTCTTGGGCTGCGGATCATCTGCATGGCATCAAAGTGTCTTTGGGAATCAAACAGGCTGCTGTCTTGGCTGATGCTGCGTGCCCAAATTGGAGGGAACCCGGACTCATGTCGAGTATTGACATCGGGTCATGATGAACTCGTGAATAATCTGTGTGATAGGGTGACGGGGATTTGTAATTGCATGGTACCAGGTATGCAATACAGTATCGATTGGTTTTGCAACCCCATTCCGTGTACTAGATGAACTGCTCTCATCTCAAGTCATTGGTCACATGTTTTCTCCCGAGGAGGCTGGAGCGCCTCCGCAAATCTCGCGCCGTTCGGCTGCAGGGTCTGAAAGTTTGCGTATATCTACAAACCTTCACTAGTCGGCGACGCGGCAAGTGGTAGAAGATGGCGTGGGTCTGCAACCGACCGAGATAGAGTTCGGAACAGCGTCTTTCGGGGTCTTCATGCTGGTCGCATGGACAGTATCAAGTTGTGGTTTCGGTTAAATCGTCGCAGAGTGACGGTGGAAATGGGCGGGTATTTCCGATCCACGTCCATCTTCACCCTCTACCCGTTTCAACCTGGCGAGAACCCCGCACATGTGTGCTGCCTATGATTTGCGCCATAATAGCAGTGGTTTGTATGAATGAACGCTTCTCAATTGGTCGTGTAAAAGTAGTATGAATGACTCGAAACTTTGGTGCACTCGGAGCTGTGACCCTGTCGCCTGGAAGCTTAAGCTCCTCGGTGTGATCAAAAACGGAAATGTAAACATACTTCCCCATCTGGAGCTCCCGCATTGCGACACCTCCCACTTGGCCCGAATAGATTATAAAACTCAGTGACGGAAGCACCTTATGTGCAGGAAGAATTGTTTCTAGCTGGCATCTGAGTGCAATTAATCACGTGCAGCTTTCTCCTCAAATACCCTTTGAACGTTTTCGCAGACATGGGTTACACGATTTCGTGGACACCAGCGGCGCTTTTGCCGCTGGTCCTCAAACTCGCCGCAGTCTTTGTTGGAACTCTAGTATTGAAGGTTCTTTGGAAAGCGTTTACTATTCGGAGGAAGTTTAGGCAAGTGAGGGCACAGGGCATTGTAAGTGAAGAGCATCTCCGACCATCGTGTCAACATAGGCTGACCTCAAATTGTAGCCCATGTTGCCCCATTCCTGGATCACAGGTCATCTGAAGGTGATGATGGAGTTCCGGAAGGAGTATCCGGGAGACATCAACATTGGCAACTTTCACCCGTGGATCATCAACAACTACAAGAGATACTTTCCCGAAATGGATCACTGCCCGCCTGTTATCTATCTCGACCTGTGGCCTGTTCTCAAAGCGCCTATCGTGGCCGCATACAAGAACACGGTTGCGGCTCAGTTCACCCAGACGAAGAATCTCGACAAGCATCAGATCTCTCTCGACTTCATGAATCCCCTGACTAAGGGCAAGGACATCGCCACCCTGCAGGCCGACGAGTGGAAGAAGTGGAGAGGATGGTTCAATCCTGGATTCAGTTCCAGGAATGTGTCGATGATCGTTCCTGAACTAATTGAGGAGATCAAGGTCTTCGCCGACAATCTGAAGCAACGAGCTGGTCCAAATGGATCTTGGGGTCCTATGTTCCAGCTGCGCAACATGACAACAGCCCTGACTTTCGACATCATCGTCCGAGCCGTCTTGTAAGACCTAACCTAATTTCTCATTATCTCAGCGGGAACATGATTTACTTACATGATTCAAAGGGACGAGCGTTTGAACGAGCAGAAGAACAAGACCGCTGGTCCGCTCAGAGTGGCTCTAGCGGACCAGCTCAGGCTGATGGGCATCCGACAAGCTTTCAGCTTTGGCTATCTTTTCCCGTGGCAGAACAGGGCCGTTGACCGCAACAATGAGATTGTGTACAACCAGCTCTACCCTAGCATTATTCACTCTCTTGAGTCAGGACTGAAGCCTGCCAAGAAGAAGACGGTGCTCAACCTGGCGCTGATGCACCTTGCAGAGGAAGCTGGCGGCCGCGTTGCGAACCCAGCCACCGACCCCGAGATGATGGACACTATTATGGGCAACCTCAAGACCTTCCTCGTCGCCGGCCACGAGACGACAGCCAGCGCACTTTGCTTCATGTTCAAGGTGCTTCAAGACCATCCAGACTGCTTGGCCAAGGTTCGAGCGGAACATGATGAGGTCTTGGGCAAGGATCCTGATCAAGCAGCCGAGATTCTCAGCCAATCACCACAACTTCTGAGTTCGCTGCGCTACACACATGCCGTCATCAAGGAAAGTCTGCGGCTGTACCAGCTCGCGTCGACTATGAGAGGCGG
This sequence comes from Colletotrichum viniferum, assembly GCA_020226115.1. Lineage (NCBI taxonomy): Eukaryota > Fungi > Ascomycota > Sordariomycetes > Glomerellales > Glomerellaceae > Colletotrichum > Colletotrichum viniferum. The sequence continues at coordinate 2,529,997 of JAGFBE010000008.1, forward strand.
TGAAGCAGGATTCTTCTTGACCGCAGAGGGCAGGCAGTATCCTACCGAAGGGTTTCTGGTGTGGGATGGCGGGCCAGGCATGCAGCATGACCCCTCGCTATGGCCTGACGTTGACAAGTTCATCCCGGAGCGCTACCTTGTGCCTGCGGAGGACCCGTTGCACCCGGTCAAGGATGCTTGGAGAGCCTTTGCAAGAGGTCCCCGAGACTGTATTGGACAAGAGATTGCTTGGGTTGAAATCAAGCTGGTTGTCGCTCTCATCATCCGAAAGTTCGATGTGGAGGAGGCTTGGGATGAATGGGATGCTGCTCGGTAAGTTTACTCTCTGGTCTATGAACACTGGGGCCACACAGCTAACAACTCTCTCCAATAGCGGCATCAAGGGACAGAAGGATATGGTGAGAGGCCAGCGATTGTACGTGGCCGGCGACGGCATTGGTCACCCCAAGGACGGTATGCCTGTTCATGTGCGGCTCAGACAAAAGTGAACACATGAATCGATACCTTGTATTGGTTGAATGTCAATCCAACCAATATGTGGAACCTCGAAGCAGATCCCAGGTCCTCGCCTCCTCGGAAGCTAGTCCATGGCCGTTGTGAATTGCCGCCGTTGGCAGGAAGAAAGCGACCGTAATCAGATTTCGTTCTTGAGTTGATGAGCTGTGATGGTGTTACACGGCATCCATGTCGACTATCATTGATGTTTGTGCTCGGCAGTAGCGCGTATTCACAAAATACGCGGGAATTTCTGTCAGGGTAGGCGAGGCCGAAAGGCGGGATCACCTTACCACATGGATCAGTCTAGCAATAGTATCCGGCGCAGACAAGCAGGCTTGACAGGTTCAACTTGTGTGACATACTTCGTACTTGTTAGACGGAGAAGAAACCAAGATGGCAAATCAACAAGAATGAGTTGACCGCACACTGCAGGCCTTGCGTAGAGGCATATATGGACTAGTACGTCATCGCGGGATGAGCATGACAATCTCGGGCATATTTAAATCGGAATCAAAGGGAAAGAAGAAAAGTTACCAGAGAATCAGGGATTTGTGTGCGCGCCTCGATGCTTCAGGCGCTCACCCCAGTGTCGCCGCAAGCAGCTCAGTTCAGCTGCACTGGTGGCTTGCAGCGTCTGGTCTCAGTCTAGCTTACGCGCACCACCCACGTTCCAACGTTGTCGTCCCGCCGAAGCCGGTGAGAGCTTACGAGGCATGTAAAATCTGACGAGCTATTAATACCTGGAAGAGCCTAGATCGGCAAACGGCAGTCTCGGTCCTCGTCTCAGACGATCGCGAACAATCGGTTGTTAGTGACGTTTGATCCGGACGGATGGCTGGAACTGAGCAGTAGCAGTTGCAATCAACGGGGATGCGGTGTGCCGTGGGCTCGTAACGCAGCCATCATGTAGTGGGCGTCAGTACTTCGTCTGCGGTACATAAAACTACTGAATCCGGAATCGCTGGTGGCCTCTTCCGTCATTCCCTCCCAGGTTCCCGGCATCTTTGACGCTCAACCGTTGAGGCATACTCGTGCAAGAAATCTTGGCTCCAACCCCATAAGCCGCCGTTGCCTACTTTCTTTCCTGGGCGTTCACATTTCTTGAACCCACCATTGATGCACTGTGGACCCCATCCATCATGGCCCACATTCTGAGGCTCTCGGCCCTAGTTCTCTGTGCCAGCCATGGGGTTCTTGGTGATTCAATAACCGTGGAGGGTCCAGGTGTCAAGTTCGTGGGTCTGCAAAACAAGACTTCTATGTAAGCTCCCTCACTGAGTTTCTCATAACCCGAGTCGTAAGTAAATACTCATGCCGGAAAAGGATCAACACTTTCATGGGCATCAGGTATGCTCAAGCACCAACTGGAAATCGGAGGTGGAGAGCACCGGTGCTGGTTGAGTACAACAACGAAGTTGACACACCTTTGCAACTCATTGACGGAATACGACCGGGTCCTATGTGTGTTCAGTCCAGTCCATACTGGGGCTTGGAGGGCGCAACAGCAGCTGCTCGGGTAAGAAAGCGAGAAGACAATGGAGACGAATCCGAAGATTGCCTTTTGTTGAACATCCAAACACCTATGATACCAAAATACCAGAGACTGCCTGTCCTCGTATACATACATGGGGGAGGTAAGTCAGGAGGAAAATCATGTCTTCGAGTGCTCCAGCTGATACTCTTCAAATTCCAGGTTATCTCGCTGGTGGTCAAACTGCAAGCACTGGAGATAGTCTTGTCGGCCAGTCGAATGGGACAATAATCTTTGTAGGACTGCAATACAGACTAGGACCGCTTGGCTTTCTATCCGGAAACGATGTTAAGAAGGACGGGACAGCCAATGCTGGCCTCCTGGATCAGAGAATGGCTCTCAAGTGGATTCGATCCAACATCCACATATTTGGGGGCGATCCTAACCGCGTTACTATCTCTGGGGGCAGCGCGGGAGGGGGCTCTGTCACTATGCAGATGGTGATGTACGGTGGATCAGAGGAAGCACCATTTCAAGCAGCGATTCCAGGTGGGTGTGCCGTTCAACGATGGACTTCGCCTCCATAACGTTGCACTCACTCTAACACAGGCAGAGTTTCCGTGGTGGACCCCGCTATACGATAACGGGTGGCAGCAACAACAGTATCGAGAGTTCTTGAGGGCAGCTAGATGCTCTTCATTGAAGTGTTTGCGAGACGCGTCACTTTCCCGCATACGTTCAGCTACAGAGACTGCATTCAGAACAGCCTATCACCACAAGGATTACGCATTCGGGACATTTTACTGGGGCCCGGTGGTCGATGGACACGTCATCCCCGATCATCCTGCTCGCCAATTTAGAAATGGGCATTTCACGAAAGTCCCCGTCATGACGTATCGAAACTTTGACGAAGGATTCCTGTTCACCAACTTCTCACTGGCGTCAGAAAGCGAGGTTATGTCTGATCTCGCCTCTCTATGGCACGACTCGGACGGCTTCTTTGCTGAGACTGTATCGATGCTCTATCCTACGAGTCTTTACAATCGAACCCACCTCGACGCCTTGACTATTTACCCCGAGGCTCGGGAGGCTGGGATTTTAGAATCTCCTCTTTCGGACTCTTTCGTGAAGCGTTCCGCTATCATTGGCGACGCTCTAGTGAATTGCCCAACCAGACATATTGCTAGGTCAGTAGTCAAGCATGGCCAACCGGCCTACAAGCTCGTCTTCGACGCAGGCTACCAGTTTCACGGAACTACAGATTATTATTTGTACAGTAGTGTGACGAATGGTAAGTACTTCGCGAGAACTATCCTGGGGAGGAATTGTTGACTATTGGAACAGCCGATGGCTCGAATGGAGGAGAGTTCTCTTTTCCTGGAAACGCGACCTTGGCCAAGATCATGCGAGGCTACTATATTTCCTTCGCTCTCAACCATGACCCCAATGGCGACGGCGATAAAACAGCGAAGCCTTCGTGGCCTAAATATCAAGAGGAAGACTCCAAAGTTCTTTGGGTTGGGTACACAGATATTGAGGGTCGCGCTGATCCGGACAACTCGGCCAATTGCCAGTTTCTGCTAAACACCCGTGGTACCAACTGCGGCCTGGTTGAGGACTGGTAATGGGCAAGTTTTTGAATGGAGTTTCAGCACAGATACCCTGCGAGCTTGAAGTTCTCAGCCAATTCTAGAACCGAGAGCTCGGCCCGAGAGAGACGTACATAGTGGACAGGCACAAAATGTTCATTTTGACTGTAAATCTATTCGGAATGATTTCCTTTTTGCTCGTGTGATATTTCAACTCAGTAGAAGCCAAGGGATAAGCGCATGACATGCAAATGACAATGAGTGCCACAATACCAGCAGAGGGCAAACTGAACATTAGCATCCATATGACGATTCACCTGGCCTTTGGGGCAGATTCTCGTATGTCGTACTACCAATACGCGAGGAATTGCTTTCCTGGGCAAAAAGGGATACAAAACCCCGACGTAGTGAGGACCCTCGGCTATGGCCACACTCCGCGTATTCGGGCTGGAACCTTACCCTGGCTGACACTAAGCAATGGGTAAAGCTGGCCATTTCGTATCGACGTATCAGCGTGGAGACCCAATGGTCTAATGACACTCAAAGTTTACGCTTCGGGCAATCTGTATCAGTCACAGAACTCAGCATTCCCTACTCGCAGAGGATGCCTTATGTGAGCAGCTGGACTTAGGTGTCACGAAATGTAGAGGTAATACGCGTACTCAAGTTCTTGCTATTCGCCGATCTCATTAGGACTTTCGTACAAAGGTACGGCGGGCAAACAACTTGCGGCAAGTATGTGTTCCTCGGGACTCGGCTGAGCATTCCAGCGAATAGGTAGTTACGTGTCTAGGTTCATTGACCTGCATGTTCAATGCCAGATCTGTCGGTGAATCGGGCAGTCCAACCCGAAATTTCATCCACGGTGAAGCAATTGTTAGTATCATGAAGATAGACGGGCTTGTTCAACCTCCAAAACAGGGTTTTCTCGATGGGTCGCGAGACGGTTCTGTTCCCAGTGAACTGGGAACCAGGTCAGTGGCCTGTGCTAACCCAGGTTGAAGGGATCATTTCTGGATGGGAGCTGCCATCTGATGATCTCGGAAAGAGTATGAAGATTGCCGGTCAAGATGCTGCAGGGACGGACGCCATTGATTTGACCGAGATACATCTCAAGCCTTCTCATCTCGTCCACTGGCGATATCCGGACGAGAGCAAATACAACATTTCGCCTGATGATCCGAGTTGCGGGCTCCAGCTTGCGCCTTCCTTCGGCAATCTTTCGTCAGTTGTTTCAAACACGAACGGTGGGGGCTTGAGCCTTTTGGCTCGCCGGCAATCTCACAGCCACTTCATATTCAGCATGGACATGACCTTTTCCCTCGACCAAGATGGAGATGAGGCCGGCGTGACTGTGTTTGTCAGCGAGAAAACACACATTGAGCTGGGAGTCGTTCAAATGGTACAAACCGACACGAACATTACCGGTCGTGCAACTCCGCATCTGCGATTTCAAGGGACGTCTAATGGCATGTTAATTGAGTCCTCATCACTGGTTTCTCCCCAAGAGTGGAGAATTCTGGCGTTGAGGATGGAAATAAAAGCCTTCAACGCGACTCACTACGCGTTCTCTGCCGGGCCAGCAGCGCATCAGTCGCAGATGATAACTGTCGCATACGCCCGCGCGTCACTCATTCGTCCGATATTCACAGGTAAGCTTCGAGCATTCGACTTCTGGCTGTCGATAAGATGACTCATCTAGGGGCATCGCTTGGAGCCTATGCAACGTCTAACAATGTCGACACGGCAGCACATGCTTGTGTGATCAGGTTGAGGTACCAAGGAGACGGTGAATTCTTGGCCTGATGGAAATGTCTTGATTCATGCCCCTGCCTAGTACAAGATGAGAATGACATAATCCTTCAAAAACTCTAGATGAACCCCATTGTACCCGTGTAGCCTGTGATCGTAAATATCCAAGACCTTACAATACAACCCTTGTTTGTTTGTACCCCCCTCTACATGAATCGCTTCGTCATTTTTAAGACATGAAAATATGTTCGATAGAAATTCTCAGACACGAAAACATGTTCTATAGAAATAAAGTAGGTACTAAATAGAGACAGTCTCTTACCGAGGTACCACGCCTACAAACTTACAGGGGTTCGATTGTACACAGGTATCTGACCAGTGACCCCCGTCGTCTTCATGAGCCTCATGACCTACAGTCTGTTGCACTGACAGCGTCCGCCCCCCCTTTTTTTCCCTGCTTATGCAAAAACATAAAAAAAAGCTAATTTTATACTATGACGCGCATTTTTCTGCATCGCACACAAAACGCGTCAAATCTATCGCTAGTGCGTTAATTACTATTAATTACTATAGTTATAGTAGTATTTAAATATATAACTATATAATAGAGACATAAGGTGTGTATCTAATACCTCTATAGTAGTTAATTTACCTATAGAGATATTACTTACTTAGCTAGTTACTCTATCTCTATACTAATTAACTAGTAAAAAGTGTATTTTACTTTTATAGGAGACTAAGATAATATTTACTAAGGAATAGAAGAAGAGACTTAATATATAACTTTATATATCTATATAGTATATAGTTTATATAGCTTTAAGCAATATAAAAGTATACTAAGAAGCTTAATATAGTTCTTTAGAGTAAATAAGTTTAGTAGCTAATAGGAGTAATAACTATTCTAAAAGCTTAGTTTATTTATAATATAAGAGTTTATTACTATATAAGTTATACTTAGTTATTAATTGTTTGCTACTAGTTAGTATATATTTATAGTTTATTATACTAGATATATTAAAAAGATACTAAGCGATAATAATAATATAATAGCGCTTAGAATATTAAATCTATAGCTATTAGTAATTACAATAATACTACTATTTAAAGACTAAAAGATCTATAAACTAGTAAGTATTATTAGCTATACTGAATAAACAATTTAATGATATAGATTATAATATAATATTACTAGTGAGGTATAGAGATATAAGAGGTACTACTATAGTTAATAAAAAATAGAAATCTAATATTATATAGAGTTTCTTAAACTGCTGTAGTACTATAGTAATCTATCTCTTAAAGAGATATAAAAGTTTCTATTTAAAACCTTTAAGATTTAAATTAGTTATTCTATAATTAGTTAATAGTTAAACTTATCTAGCTAGATAAATAAGAAGTCTATAATTATTACTACTTAGTAAAGTAATAAACTATAATATAAATACTTATACTATATATAATAATATTACTCTAACTAGCTAGTATTTATTAATAAATCTAGCGTTAATAAGGATATTAGGATATAGAGGACTAAATAGGTACTAAAAAAGCTTACTACGTTTTAAACTATAGAGATTAATTAGTTCTAAAACTTTTATATATAAATCCTACTAGCCTTTATATTAAGTAATATCTTATACTTAACTATATATTATAGTATAACTGATAGCAATAGCTTCTTTTATTAGCTATAGGAGTGCTTTATTTTAAAGTGTAGGTAGTTTCTAGAGCTAAACTCTATTATTATTATAGATAACCTCTCTTACTATTATATACCTCAAATTGAGGAGTTATACTAAGTATTAGATGTTAATCTTAAGTTTCTACTTCTATATTTACTAAATTTTAACCTTATTAAGGAGTATTTTAGTAATCTAAAGTAATATATTAAGAAGATATATTTAAAGTAGAATAATAATGAGAATAATAATTAGGATTTTATAGAATATCTATATAACTGCGCTATAGAGATTAGATATTATCTACTTTAGATTGAAGGCTATTTCTGCTATTTATTTATTAACTTTAATAAGATAGAGCATATATTTGATAATATTAAACTATAAAAGAGAGAATGATCTATAAATATTAAATGTTAATAAGCAATCTAAATCTTTATTATGTAATTATAATAAATCTTAATTATATTATCATAAGATAGGGAATTATTAGATCTATAATTATAATTAGTAAGATTACAAAAGATTTAACTATAATTATATTAGAGCATAAAAAACTTATTATTATCTATTATTCTTATTAGTAGCTATATATATATATCAATTTTACCTATATAGCAGCTAAAACGCATTATTAATACTTATAGCAATAATTTATAATAATAATATATTACTATAGTTATAGACTTTAACTACTATAGTTAGAGATTTTAATTATAACTAACTAGGAAGTATTAAGATGGATTATATTATTTATAGATCTAAAATTACAGTAATTCTATTGCTTTTATATATATAAAGTAGTAGTGTTAAATCTATAGCTATAGGTAGACTTTTCTATAATTAAATATGTTATACAAAAAAATCATATATATAGTTAAACTTCACACCACTCTTACTATATCACTCTTCTTTCTCATCTTCCTCTAAGTAATATATCTCTGTTGATAATATATTACTTAAGATTTAAATCTAATTATCTTTATTATCTAGCTTAACTTCATCTTATTTAGTTTGTAACTATATAAGTAGTATCTGTAATACTGATAGTAGTAGTAATAAAATAAAACTAAAAAGTTCTAAAACGCCTATAAAGTTAGCTATATTTGACAGTAAATAGCTCTATATATACTTACTATATTAACTGACTTCAACTAGCGTACTATAGATCTCTTGTTTAATAGATTAATATAGTATTAAGGTGTTAATATGTTAGGATAACTCTAACTCACTTAAAACTAGCGCTATAGAGTTTTTAACTAACGCTACTGTTATCCCTCCTAGTAATTTAGCGTATATTTTCATATAAATATCTCCCTCTAACTCTTAATAGTGTGAATAAAGTTTAGAGTGAGATACTATATTAGAGAGGGCATTAGACTGCTCTATATAGTAGGCGCTATTATTTATAAAGGATTTAATTAAGTTCTTAATATCTTTAGTAAGATCTTAAGTAAACCCCTATTTAGTAAACTAAATATCTAGTAATTTATAAATTACTTACAAACTACTATCTATTAATTATAGTTTCTATAGCTTCTTTTTGAACTTTTTATTAACATTATATTACTTACTGCAAATAGATATAAACTACTTAATGAAGCTAGCTATTTAATCTAAAGCTTTTTAGGGTGAATTTAGTACTACTAGTGAGAATAAATAAATTAGGAGTGTGATGTTTAGTTAATAAGTGTTTAGAAGGTTTAATAGTAGAAGAGTTAGTAATGAATACTGTGAGATGTTTATATATAGCTAATATGCTGGTAGTAGTAGTAGTAGCTATATATATAGGTTAGGATACTGAAGATAATAATCTAGCGCCCCTGCGTTACTATATATATTAATAATAATGTTACTATTAGTGTTAGTTAGGCTAAATTTTAACTTTAATAGTAGAAGTGTGGTATTTTCAGCCTTCTCTTCTGTTATTACTATTATTTTTTAATTATTATCAACCTTAATAATATTTCTACTTTTCTTGCTTTAGCGTTTCTCATCCTTAATAAACTAGTTGCAAAATATCTCACTTAGTAGTTCTTTAGGTGGTTTTATATTATTAACACTAATCTATCTATTTAGAATAGCTTTTACCTATTTCTTTATATAGTAAGATTTAATCTTATAATACTTCTAGCTTAGTATATAATACTAGTTGAACTTTTTATCGCCTAAATTATTCTTATATTTATAGTACTCTAAGCAAATATATATATAGAGAAGTTATCTATATATACTCTCTTTTTAATACTTAATGTTTATAGGATTGTTAAGCTTATAATTAATTGCCTCTTACATACTAGCTAAAACACTTATTTAACTACTTTTTTGAAGCATTTATATATTAATTACTATCCTACTAGAGATTAGTATAGCACTATATTACTACTTAATAGTGAAGTAAACTTTACCTCTCTCTTCAGTTTATTTAAGAGAGAGAGCAATATTAACTTATAGAATATTTAACTAAATAACACTTCTAGTAGATAGATATACCTAAGTGAAGATTAGTATTAGTTTAGATATATTAATTAGCTTCCTCTAAGTAATAATAATAGTAATATTAGCCTTTTTTAGATTATATAAGTAAGCTATTTTTACTTTAAGTTAAGCATTACTATCTACCTCTTAGTTTCTACTATTTGTATCTAATATACTAATAAGGCTAAATCTATTATATATAATACTTTTAATAGTTAGATTGAAGATAAGTAAACTGTTACTTTTAAGCGTTAGACTATAGATAACTTAGATTTATAGTAAAGTTAGTTTATTATTACTTATATTTTCCTCCTCTTTAAATATATTAAGGAACAATATAAACATATTATTAACGCTATAGTAAGGGGCTATAAGCGTATTATTTGTAAATTGAGTAGTTTAATAAGAGGTTAGATTAACTGAGGTTAAGTCTAGTTAAAATAATAGCATTAATGAAAGCAGAGTACTTTAGAGCTAGATTATATACAGCAAATCTTTTTTTTACTTTCTCTATATTGTTATTACTTTTTAGTAAGAGGACGCTTTTAGAGCTCTTTATAATAATAGAGGGGCTATATATATATACCTTCTTTATAATATAGACTTAAGAGCTACTAAATTATTAATTTTAGGACTAGCTTTAGTAATAATAACCTCCTCAGTAGCCTCTTCAACAGTAGTAGCCTAGCGAGCCCTCTTAGTAAGCGTAACAATTCTAATTAATAGCGAAGTAGAGTGTTAAGGAGGATCTCTAGTAGCATCCTATGCTAGTTGTTATATATATTATTATTTCTACATACTATTAGCAATAGGTGAGGGATAATGCCTAGATAAGTTATTATCTACCTATTGAGGCGCGTAGTAACATTTAAGAAGCATCACAACGCCCTTAAATCGTGAGATCTAATAGGAATAGATCAATTAAAGCTATTAAAATAGGTCAATTGCTATACTACGAATATCTACGTAGCGTTAGGCAAATTTTCATGTATATACAGGGATTATACGTGCATAATTTCAGCAAAAAGGGGGGGCGGACGCTGTCAGTGCAACGGACTGTATCCCCCCTGTAAATCAAAAAAGAATGCAGGTTGGTCCTGGGGCTCTTCTTTGATTTCTACAACCTCCTCGCGCTTCCCAAAGAACCTATCTCTCATATCTCTCAGAGACGGTATTGCTTCTCCGGTAGCCTTCGAATCTGCAGCCTCCTCGCGCTTCACAAGAAACCTATCTCTCATAGACGGTCTTGTTTCTGCAATCTCCCTCGATTCTGCAGCCTCCATCCTGTCCATAAACCCCTTCACCACAGGATCAACCATCATGCCGTCCCGCAGCTTGGCTATCGTACAACCTTTTATCTTGAGCCCCTTGAGAGACCGAGCCCGGCTCAGTGCTACATAAGCCTGCCCAGTCTCGAAAACATTGCTCAAATTCGCCGTGACACGGTCCAAAGTCAGACTCTGACTCTTGTGGATGGTCATCGACCAACCCGGAATTAGAGGGATTTGCGTGCGGCTTAGCAACCAGTAGGGTGATGTTTTGCCAATATTGTGAGCAGTGGCGTCGGGGCCGATGATGCGACGTATCCCGTTTGTGAATTCCACTTCGGGGACTGCAGGACATCAGCATTACAGATAAGCCAAGGGTACGTTGTAAAAATTCGTGGGTAGACGGGCCTGGCACTTACACTCTCGGGGTGTTACTTTTGATGCGATGAAAGTCACCATGTGGTCATATCGATGCTGAGCTACGTTGAAACCGTCGGGGTCATGTCTGTAGTTTTTATGATTGGGTTGTTTAGGCATTTCTGCCAGGGGCTTGAAGCCGATAATTTTGCCTTGTCTGCCGTTGCAAAGGCCTGCCCCTAGATCGATCTGCGGGGTGTCAGACAATCATCTCTCTCATTTATGCACAAATTCTGGCGATGTGAAGGATATGCTCACATTTGCGAGTGGGATGACCGGCATATCTACTTTGAGCTCCGAGCACATGGCATAACGGTGATCATCAAGGCACTTCAATGGCCGTTGCAAAGTCGGTGCCATTGCTAGTTGGTTTAATACCTGTCCACGGTTATGATCAGCACTCGTTCCTGCCAGTTGAGACAGGTGCCTGGGCGATTGTGGACTTACCTTGTATTCAACAAATTCCTCAGGCAGGTCAGCATTCTCAGGCCCGCAAAAGTCATCCAAACAGAAGTATTTCCGCGCTTTATTCTTGTTCTTTAGATTTTCTTTTTTGTTGTGTGCGTCGACCTCTTTATGAGTGGCGTAAAGCTCGGTCCCATTCTCAATATCGGTCTCATGTGCCAGGAGGAGGTTGACATCTGGCTTCGAGAGGGGTTTCCCAAGTCGACACTTTTGTAAAACGCCGACGAACGCTTCGTCCTGTTGACGATGAATTTGTTTCAAGTGCACGTACTTAAAGTTGCACTTTGACCACTCTGGAGACTTGAAAGCCCATTTATCATCGTCTGAGAATCGACCGTGCTCTTGAGGATAGGAAGAGCAGGAGCTGATTCGCGATGTCTTGTTCATCAGACTGTCGCATATCATGCAATGTCCGAACGGTTTCACCGGGGGCAACTGGCAGAAATCACCAACAACAATAACTTGCACCCCCCCGAACGGTCTAGGGTCGTTTCGAATGATACTCATGACGCGGCTTAGTCGCTCGAAAAAGTGATTCTCGACCATGCTGATCTCATCTATGATGATCACATCAGTTGCGTCAATTCGAGTGAAGACCTGTTTGCTGCGCGCCTTCTCAACGAGACCCCCTTTTCCGTTCAAGGGTTTGGCCAAGTCACTGGGCGTCCACCCAGCGTAGTTAAAGGTTGTTCTCCCACCAATATTGACAACGGCTTGGCCTGTAGGTGCAAGAAGATGAGTATCCATCTCTCTGGATCTGAACTCATCGCGGAGAGTTTTGACGAGGACTGATTTCCCGCAACCGCCCGACCTGCATTTCCGACGCGTTAGTAGCTGTGTGGTGATTGCTTGAATCTGCATTTGCCTCAAGCGCTTGGGCAGAAGCTGTTCATGGGAATACGTACCCAGTGATAAATAGATTGTGCCCTTGCATAGCGAGATCCATGGCCTCCTGCTGCTCCGGACATAGGATAGGCTTGTCAGGAGCTTCTGTTTGTTTTAGTTCATGCGTGATCGGCATCTCGGTGACCGCCACCGCGACACTTGCAGACGGTGCCGCGGGGACGGCGATGAAGTCCTCTGATTCATGCTTGATCGGTACCTCAGTGACCGTTGCTGCGACTCTTTCAGTTGGTGTCGTTGGGGCTGCGTTGGAATTTGGGGTCGGAAAATGAGAAGCGATGTAATCGGGAGGATAGGGGATGGGTATGTGGTATTGAGAGATATCAGGGAATGGCGTGACAGAAGCGCTGGAAACGGCAGCATGGGGAAGGGTTGCGTAGCATGAAGAATTGTGAGGTGAGGGCGGGTCAGACGCGGAACCAGAAGCCCTTGTAGTGTTTGGTGGCGGCAGATCATACTCCTGCCTCCTAGCAGCGGCTTGTTTGATAGACTCTACCGCACTATACTCCTGTCTCATAGGAGCTACTGCTTGTGGCATCTGTCTCGTAAGCTCTGGCGTGCTATACTCCCACCTCCTAGGAGCTGCTTGTTGCAATTGATTCGTAAGCTCTCGTCGGAGCCTGCTCACCTATTTTGCATTAGCTTCAATTAATTCCACTTCGGCAAAGGGATCCCTTACGGCCTCAGAAAAATTCTTGGTGCCCACGACTTTAGTGAATCCTGTCAGTGAAATTCCTCCAGAAAGCGAAGCCCATCTCGAGCAGGTCGCTACCTACAGCCAGCGTTTGAAACCCCGTTGGTTTGGGCCTGACAGGCTGTCCAGGTCGTAAAGATTCCGCATTGATGTCCTTTCCAGACGATATAGTATGCCTTTTTCCTCCCTGAAGCATACAAGTCGGGAGGGATACCCCGTGTGTATTCGGCCAGCAGGCGATTTACCTCGGCCTGGATCGGATCTCTGGAGGAATTCGCAGATGATCGTCCATTGCGTCGAATTTAGGAAGCATCATGCGATCGTTGCGATATCGCTCGGTTATTTTGGTAGATGTTCGTTGAATTCGTCGGTCCATCGTTGTCGTGGATGGGGATGTACTCGGCGGGAGGGATGTGTTGTCGCTGGCGCTTCGCGGGGTGATTGGAACGCGACCTGCCCCGCGACCGTTTGCGGTTCCTCGGAAAGTCTATGCGAGCGAGCAAAGGTCAATGAAGTCCCCCCCAAGTATACTCCTTCGCAGCTGGACAGGCTTACCTGTGAACTCCACCATTGCTTCGTGACTAGGTAGTGTTGTACGGAAAGGGGCGCGCCGTTACCATGGATCCCGTTGGCTGCACGTCACCCCTCAGGATAACCCCAGCTTGGAAAGATTACATAAGAACCTTGATTGCCGAGTGTGGCGCACGGATGAATGCCCAATGAATGACAGGCCCAGGCACCGCGTGTGCACGGACTTCGGAATTCTGAGATTCTCGGAAAGCGCGCGGTGGGCCCAGGCTTGCTTCACGATGAAATCCACACCGATCGTTGAGTCGAAGTCAGTTATCGTGCTTGGGCGGCGGCTGCAGTCCTGAACTTTGGAGATGTCTATTTGACGTGGAATTGATTGTGGGATCATCTGTCGCCCTTGTTCGATGATCGAGCCGGGAGTTGAGGCAGCGCCCCGAACACGGCGCTTACCTATAAGGTACCTTATGATAGGCTGGGAACATGCAACAACACGATTGAGATTTCCGCAGCAATGACCAGAAAAAACTGGAAGTAGCTGTGTTTCTCTCCTTTGACGTATACGCGGGTTTCTACAGCTCCTAGGATTCCGATCACAACGCTACTAGTCCAGTTGACTGTAGGTGTCATGTCAGCATGGATGATCGTTGACCTTCCTCTGCAAGGGTTTCTCCCATAAATACCATTCGAATTCGTACGTTTTCTTGGAAATTGGAACCATAACATTTCTCACTCTTCACTTGTTCAATAATCCGACCTTTGAGGGAGATCTCATGATGAAGATTGGTGCAGTCGCACTCATTCTGGCCAGCGCAGGTATTGTGCTGGCTGCTGAAGAACTGCCAGCTTGCGCCAATGACTGCTTAGCATCCATCGCAAAGAAGCTTGGTTGTTCTTCTTCTGATCTCGGTTGTTTGTGCGCCCAATCCGAATCCCTCTGCGAAAATGGCCGGTTCGCTGGATGTGGTTTTGGAGACATCGGACGTAAGTGGTTGATTAGAGTCACTATCCTGATGGTAGTTGTTCTAACTTAATTCAGCTGCTGCAATATGGGCACCAAACACTTGCGTGAAAGTCCACAGCGGATCTGCATCTCAGACTGGATCGTCAGCTATTCCAACCACAGGATCCGTCGCAACAACCAGTGCCCTGGCCGATGTGCCTTCGGCGACCAATTCAGGAAATCGCAAGCAGAGTACGCTTGAATTTGCCGGGATTGCTTTGGTGGCATGTGTAGTCTTTGTTGAGTAACTGATCGTGAAATTAATGAGGTACTTCCCTTTCGAGCTTCTGTTTCTACGTCATGGGTGGCTACATCGATTCAGCAAGTTCTTCGCAAGGCCAGTCCTTTCGTAAGGGTTCTTGTTGTTTGGTCTTACTGGTTAAAGTTGCGAGAATGACGAGCAAGTGAAATGATGTCTTTAGTCCCGCACGAAGAGAATCTCTATGGTAGTCACAACACTGCGTACGTACGAAATGCAGATACAGAGTGTTCGATTTGATGAATCAATAGCTTTGTGCGCCATAATGAGTTCGACGAGTATCACACGCTACTTCAGGGGAGGAAGCTGCCTAGCAGCGCGCATTCGTTCCCAAGAGACAACGTATCCATCGACTGTGTCAATCTCTTCCGCAAACCCAACCTCTCGAGACCTGGACAAATCATATTGCCGATCAAAGTCATAGTCGACCAGCATGAAGTGGGTATGCGCCCAGCCTTGCTTGTCAATGAGCTTCTCATCGAGGCCGTGTTCCTTGGCCAACGCTGTCCACACATCTCTATGCTCCGTCACGAAGTCCTCCATCTTGACTGAGTTAGCTCCAGGTCCCTCTCCAGTGAGTCCGAAGTGGGCGCAGAGTCCAGGCCAGACTTGAGACCACGATACCGTCTTGCCGTCTGCCATGTTGAACACGGCGCCGTTGCCACACTTCTCCGGGTTTAGAGCTGCGTAGATCTCCATCTTTGAAAGGATATCCTGGAAGGTATCGGAGTGTGTTGAATGGTACCCGTGCTCGTAACCCGGAAAGGGGACACTCGCGCCTGCGCCTTTGACTGCTCGGTAGATGCTCAGGTAGAGGCCGATACCTTGAGCCATGTTCATCGGGTTCGGGGTAGGGGTGAAGCCCACGATGCCATCAGGGCGGATCTCAGTGAAGGTCCAAGGCTTTCCCTCGGAGAGCGATTTGAGCGTGTCGTATTGCGTGTAGTAGAAGATGTTGCTTGCCCATGGTTCGGGAATTCGGTGATAGTCCTCACGAAGTGGGGCCTTGATCTCAAGTGCCTTAGGAAACTCAAGACCGTAGCTGTTCATGGCGAGACTGAGCAACATGGCCTAAAGCAACAGATACTGGAACACTTACCCCTTCCCTCCTGTTTGAAGAATAATAGCCTGCAGCTTGGGCGAGACTTGCTCAATGGCTCTTACAGCGGTTTCCAAGAGATTCGTATTCTTTTCCTTCAAACTTTGAAAGTCGGCCGTCTGTATGTACGCTGCATTAATGTCAGTCTCTGCACTTCAAGATATGTGGCTTTTAGGACGCCACAACTAACCTGTGAAAAACACGTGGGAGACACTGTCGATGTCTTGAATCTTTTCTTTCAGAGAGTCGGCGACCTCCTCTACGGGCTTCGTAAGATCGATTCCGGAGACAATTGAAAGACGCTTATCTTCCGGTAGCTGCGCCTGTTGTAGGCTGAGAGGACGGTTCGTCGTTCCGGTGATGCGGTTGAACGTTGTAGGTGTAGGATAGGTCCGAGCTTGGTTCACGAGAGACCAGCCAGAAATGCCGGAGGCTCCAAGAATGAGTGCATGTGCCACACTTGTGTGCTTCGAAGTGATTTTTCCTGATGTGACTTGATAATATGAATTGATGAGAAGCATTTAGAACTTTCCTCCTGACATTTATACGTGATAATTCGCAAATCAACTACGTTATCGCTGACAAAGGTAGCTCGGGATATGAATTCCGCGTACCGCGCAATTGGTGGACGACATACTAGTCGAAGCATAGACCAGCCCATCCTAGACCGCGCATTCCACGGCTTCCGCTAAAAGAAGCAGCAAACTGAGATTTGTCAAGCCATGCTCTAGGTGGTTTGATTTAACGTCATACTAAGAGTCAAATCTCAATCCACCCTATCACGACAATCTGAGAATCGTCATCCCGTCGGCTTCAGGTGGGCTTCATTGCTTTGTTTTAACATGATTGGCTATGCTGCAGTGTAGTTCAGCAGCAATACCTGTCCAAAACGTTGTCTCGATTGCCTCTATGGGGTAATTGCCAATGTAGTAACTCCGAATGCGCTGACAAACAATAAAATTGGATCGTTATGTACTACAGCATAACGTCAACACACATCAAGTAAACGCATGGCATCCTTATCTTGGAGTTCTCCAAGTTTATCTGTAGAACGACGTAGCGCTTTCTAGTCATTGGCAGCTGCTAGTAATGTGCGATATGATATGTGCCTATTTTATGATAGAGCTGAGAATTGCCTTCGAATGCAAGACCTCACTCGACCTTGGCTGAAGTGACCTTAACCCACATGTTCTCTTCCACGAAAACGTTGTAGCTGTACGAGTCCCACGGCTTGACAGGGTTCGCAAGCTCAAAGTCGAAGTTGCGCATCAACTAAACGATGTAGTTAGTATTCCTGCACCGTTCGAGTTAACCAGATCGTGCAGGTTGTAGCTCACCTCAAAAAAGGTCTTGAACAGCTCCATGAAAGCGACAGGCTTTCCGGCGCACATGTAACGCCCATAGCCGAATGCCATTTCCACCTCACGCTCCAAGCTAGCTCTGGTGGCATCATCAACCTCTAAAAAGCGCTCGGGCCGGAACAGGTCTGCATCTGCACCAAACATAGCGCGAGACTTAAGCATAGCAGGCGCATTCATACAGATAGCGGTGCCTCCAGGAACAAAAACGCCGTGGATGGTTTCGCCCTGAGGAGGAACCGTCTTCGGGTAAAGTCCAGTGGCAGGAGCTCGGATGCGAATTCCTTCGTAGATCAAAGCCTATTATTCGTAGATATATGTTAGATGTGAGATGAAGATTGACAAATAAAGGAGGCACATACTCTCAAGTAGGGAATCTTGGTGCCCTCGTCGTACGTGATAGGGGTCGATACACCAGACTTGACTGCTTGCTGGATTACATCTTTGAACTTCGAATAAACTCTGGCGTTGCTCATCAAGTGCAGCAGTGTGATTCTAATCACAGATGCAGTAGTGTCGGATCCAGCAACCAACGCAAAGAGACCCTCTGCCTCGCACTCTTCCCTGCTCATGCCGTTCTTGATCCAAGATCCCTGTCGCGTGTTAGTAGAAATGGCAGCGATGGCTTGCTCGTACACCACATACCAACATGTCCCGCTGTTGCTCTGAGCCGGTTTTGAATCTTTCACCGACGTGCTTCTCAGCAATTCTGGGGATAGTTGAGTTACTAATACCAGCGGGATGCGACACTAGGTAACAACTCACCCCATCATTTGGCCCAGCCCGCGCTTATCGGTTGGTCGTGGGCCACTGAAACTGAGGAACCACTTGGAGAACATGACGCTGCGGAGAATAGGAGCGTCCAACATAAGCGCCATCACCGGCCAATTTTTCCTCAAATCTCCGATAAAGCCAAAGACATCCGCGTTCGCGTTTAGATGGCCAAAGGGCTTTCCGAATGATGCGCTTGTAATGACGTCCATGGTCAGGAAGACCGACAACTCAGCCATGTCGACTAACACGTTGGTGTCTGCATAGCTTGTCTTGAGGAGAGTGATGAGACTGGTGATCTGCTCGTCGACGCTTGGTTCCAAAAGATCGATCTCACGTCCCGCGTAGCCAGCGGCTGTCTTAGCCTTCATCTTATCATGAAGCGTCTTGTCCAATACGGTGATCATTGTGTCTTGGTAAGGGTTAAAGCGGGCGGAGATGTACCAGCCGTCTTTGCCATAGTCGCCACGCACAGCATTTGCACGCCGCAAGACCTCTGAGTCGTCAGTGAGGAGCTCATTGGGGCCTACGCGGACCAGGCGGCTGTTATAGTCGTCATTGATGGTTCGGTATAGCTTCTCCTGGCGGGCGCTTCGGGCGATTTTTATGATCCAAAGATAAGAGAACGACCCTAGAAAGGGACCTGGAATATGTCTAAGACGGTACCAAGCAAAGAAAGATGTGCTTATGTACCAGGAAGTAAAAAGAAGCAGCCCCAGCAAGGCCAGGCTTGCAGGCGATGCTTCCAACAATGAAATCGGAAGCGCACCCATGATGAGGATCTTGTGACAGATTGTCTGCTAAAGGATAACGCAGGAGATGGCCGAAAGATATCTTCCAGGAGAAGAGGGCCCTTTTGAAGAGGACGTCTCCTCTTGATGGGGATGAAACATGGTGCGATAAGTCCGCTGACATGTAAGCAGCGCGTTGTATCGCGTTTCCATTTGGCGGCCCTGAGCATGCCGATCTTCAGGGTTGAGTCGGGCTGCGGCAATTACGATGGAAATAGCTCAAATGTTATTCGCCCAGCATTGTCGTGTTGCACAAGGGTGGCACCCGACTGCAGCTTGGCGGCCGCTTGACGTAGCATTCTGCCGTTGGGCCTTAGCATGCATTCACGACGACTGCAGAAATTAAAGTGAAGATCAAGTGAGGAGACGTGGCAATCACATATCACAACTTGCGTAATGGGGTAATTTGTCCTTTTTGGTGCTGCAGACGATACGAACGTTGTTGGTCAGAAGCGTGACCTATTTGTTGGTAGATAAGCCCCTGGGAGGGCAGGGGTTGGAGGAAACGTACAGAGTTGATGCAAATGCGCATTGTCGTGATTCTACATCTTCCTACATATTGAGACCATACTTCATAGTGAATAATGGCCGTGGTAAAATGATCTCAGACGATTAGACCAGTAATCTGGAGACTGGCCGCGACGGCATGTCAGCACAGGGAGATCTACGTCGTTCGAAATGGATATCATCATTCATCAACCGAGGCCGTGACGTTTCTTAAAGCAATTGACACTGGTGAAAGATGGAGGAACTTGAGAGACAAAGATATCATGGAGATTCTACTTCTGTTAACAAATGATACAAATGCCTATTCGAATTGAAATACCTGAAAGTCGGAAACATCCTCAATCTACCAAAATTCAGTTGTTTGCTTGCCCGAATTGTTCATACATCAACTCGGCTACCTTGACTGCAAGATCCCACAAGGTCGGCGTGTGAATCAAATCGAATAACGGCAAGTCGACAATGCAGCAACGCTTCCAATGCACCAGTTCCTTAGAAACGTTAGCTTCCGTTTGATCGATCTTGAGATGCTGGTCATGGAAAAGAAAGAGCAAGCCGGACGCTTGATGAGAGATCATAGATGTGATGCAGCTCGTGGCTGAAGGTTCTATCAAGAGCATCCAGCCACTTCATGTCTTCCCTTACTCTCAAGTCCAGGAGTCTGACAAGTTCATGCAGTCTGGAAAGCATTTTGGGAAGATTGTCCTCGAATCACGACCTGACGATGTGGTGATGGTAAGCAAATTCCTTTTCTTTGACCTATTAATCACCCCGTCAAGGCAAGTCAAGCTGACTTCAACCAGGCCACGCCGTCACAGAAAGCATCATGGACATTCAGTCCAGACGCTACCTACATAACATCCTTCGGATTGGGAGGTATTGGACGCGGAATCGCTAGGTGGATGACCAAGCGCGGAGCTCGAAACTTGGTTCTTCTTTCGCGAACGGGTCCTATGCGAAAGTCAGCTCAAGCGCTGATGGCTGAGCTGAAGTCAAAGGGCGCCACGGTTGTCTGTCCGGCAGCGGACGTTACAGACGCAGCAGCGCTCAAAAAGGCGCTTGATGATGTCTCAGCAAAATTTCCCCCAGTCAAGGGTTGCATCCAGGCTGCCATGGTGCTCAAGGTACGGTTACCCTAGATCTTGCTTCTTCTTTCCAGACCCAATTCTTACTCTTGGACTAGGCTACCCTATTCGCAAATATGTCGGTAAAGGACTACATGACTTGCGTTAATCCAAAGCTGCAAGGCTCGTTGAACTTGCAAGAGATTCTGCCCTCAACCATGGACTTCTTCGTCCTTCTTTCATCTTTCGCGGGTCTAATCGGTGAACCGGGCGAAGCCAATTATGCTGCTGGAAATACCTACCAAGATTCTCTGGCTCGCCATCTAGTTTCTAAGAGCCAGAAAGCTGTTACGATCGACCTTGGCATGATGGGTTCAATTGGCTACGTTGCTGAAAGTCTTGACAGAGCAGCGCAGCTAGAGCACATTGGTCTCGACGCCGTGAGACCCCATGAGCTATACAACATCCTCGACGAAGTCTGTGATCCTAGCCTTTCTCTACCCTCTACCCTGGAGTCCCAAGCGGTCTTCGGTGTTCCTAAGTTCCAGGATCCTCGATCACTGAATGGCAGGACACCTCTATGGAAGCGAGACCCCATTTTCATTCACCTTCGACCGTCAGATGACAACTCCGAGCAAGTTAATGGCGATCTTGGGTATGAGACCCTGAGCTGCCGGCGTCTCCTCAGCTCTGCCGAATCGCCTGAGGCAGCAGTCGAGGTCGTCATACAGGGGCTTGCTCAAAAGATCTGGAACATACTCAAGGCGGATGTACAAGTCGATCTATCTGCTCCACTGCATTCTTATGACGTTGATTCTCTTGTTGCGATTGAGCTACGGTCATGGATTGTCAACGAGATGGGTGCGGAGATGACCATCTTTGAGCTGATGGGCAGTGGCGGGCTGGATGTTCTGGCGCCTCTGGTTGTTAAGAGAAGTGCTTTCGTGTCGGTGAAGGGTTATCAACCCAGCTGCTGTTTTTAACGCTTTTGATCGCCAGGAGTTCTTATATGAAGTATATTTTTTTGAATATTGATTATATCCGTTGTTCAAATGAACCGTCGCATGCCTTCCACAACTTCAGAAATCCGCCTTCCATCACCTCAATCACCTGTCTCTAAATATAATATACGATGTTTAAGTTTGTATTTAAGATACCAGGTCTAAGATTGCTATTGTAATCTTCTGCACGAAGTCCAACATACCTGGCATACGATGGTCGCCCTCCTACTTAAGCACAGATATACACTTAAAAATATCCTACCTATAGATATTTATAGATACCTAGGCACTTAGGTAAAGTAGTATAGGTAATCTATAGTATAGATTCTAAGTTATAGATCTCTATAAATATAGTTAAAAGTATATGTAAATATAGGAAATATCTATCCCTATAGATAAATAGTTATAATAAATTTAATAATAAATTTTATATAATATTTAATTTTAAGGATTAAAAGTTAAAAAAAGTATTATAATTATAAAGGGAATATTTATTTATTCCTATAGCTATTTATAAGCTTATCTACTATTTATAGACTATATTAATTCTAAGCACTAATTTTATTATTAAAGTTAGTAATATAAACTTTTTTAAGTTTTAGGATTATTTATGGTAGTAATACTAAAGTTATTAGTAAGAGTATATCTAACTTTATAAATATAAATATTTAATAAAGAAGCTAATATAAATAATTATTATAAAATAATAAATAACTTATACTATATAGTAGTATTATACTAACTATAGCTTACATCTTAGGATATATAGTAGATTTCCTATATAAGTTTAATATCTTTCTTTATAAGAGTAACTTAACTAATATATAAAGTAGTAAGATATAATATTAGAAATCTATTAGTATAAATTTAAAATAGAATAAAAATATTTACTCTTAAAAATAGAAATAAAAAGTAACTTAGTAGATTTTTAGAGAGCTTAGAGAGATTTAACTATAAAATAACCTTCTTAGGCTAGCTTTATAGTTTAATATATCTCTTAGATAAAATACTAAAAAGGGAGTTTATAGAGGAAAAAGTTAGTTATCTTCTATAGCTATTTAATATTTTAAAGAATATAACTTAGAAAGTATTAGAATTATAATAATTAATTAAAATAATCTAACTTATAGCTTAAAACTTAGTATTTAGCTTTTTAAGTAGTACTTTTAAAGTTATAGTAGTAGTAGTAATAGGGGAGGTCTAATTTAGAAAGTATTTAGAGAGATAAATATTAATAAAGAGGATAAAAATAAAAAGAGGAAATAATATTAACCTTATTTTATAATAAGTTAAAGATATATTAAGGAGAGAAAAAGCTAAAATTAAAAGAGAATAGATTTAGAAATATAAGTTAAAAGTATAAACTAAAAACTAATTTCTTAAAGTAGTTAGATTACTAGCTAATATTACTAACTTAGCTAGTATATACCTATAAAAATAAGAAAAACCTAAAAAGGTTTTCTCCTCTTTTTTTTACTTACTCTTTTGATATAGTTATATTTAAATATAATATAATTAGATTTATTTAATTTTAGAAAAGAGTAATCTAAAATAATATAAATCCTTTTCTTTTAAAGTAGTATTTTAAATATATAAGATTTATATAATAATATTAAATTTATCTTATACTAGAAGGGGGCAGAGTTCTTAGAACTTTTAGTAATTCTAACCTAAAAGCAAGAGGTTAGATAGGCGTTTTTATAAGTATTAAGCGTTATTATAGGAAGAAAAGGCTTATATAAGTAGATAGAGGCCTAGTTAACCTATAATAAAAAAGACTAAGTAGATAAGTAAGAAATATATTTATTTTTATATAATTTCCTATTTTCCCTTAATAACTTTAATAACTACTTTCTTAGAAGAGCTTTTAAAGTTCTTTAACTTAGTTTATAGAAAAAACCTATTAATCTTTACTTTTTAAAAATTAAATAGAAATAAGTATTTTTAAGCTCTTCTAGCTTTAGCTAGTTCTATTTTTATCCTTTTTTTTAATCTCTATTATATTTCTTTAATTATTTAAAGTAATAATAGAATAGAATACTATAAAAATAATATTACTAAACTTCTTTTTAGTAGTTTATTTTTTCTTAAAAAATTATATAACTTAAGATATAAAAAGAGTAGAAATTATAAATAAAATATAAGTTAGTTAAGCTTATATTTATATATTTATTTTTATATTTTTTATAGTTATTTAGAAAATTAATATATAAATATTTAGGGTATTTTTAGGGGTTTTTTACTTAAAATAGAGTATTTAGTATAATTAATAAGTTTTCTCTTTTACTTTATTATAAAATTAGTAATTAGTATAAAGAGGTATAAACTAAACTACTATAAAAGGTTCTCTTTATAGTTATTTTATATTATTTTATTAAACTAGAATAAGAAAAGCTTAGAAGAAGAGGTAATTTAAGTATTACTATATTAGAAAAAAATTTAGCTAATATATTTTTAATTTCTATTTTTCTAAAGTAAAGAGTAATAACTTAAGTATTTAGAATTAAAGATTAATTAAACTTATAGAAGTTTAAAAAACTTTAAAAAGAAGAATATTTAGCTAAGTAGAAGAGAGTAGGTAGGATTCTATATAAGTTTAATTAATTCTTTTTATTAACTTATTATTTATTTATTTAAAATTATTATATACTATTTTATTATAAACTACTATAATAATAACTTAAAAGTAACTAAAATAAAATAAATTTATTTTATTTTTATATTAAAAGCTAAAGTTATAAAAGTAATAATATTTATTTTATTTCTTTTATAAACTTTAAAAAAGATAAAATTAATTAATTTATTCTAAGAAAACTTTCTCTTTATTTAAATTTATTAAAAGGTTTTTAATAATATATTAATTAGTAAAGGGAAATACTAAAAAGCTTAAAAACTTAAGATCTAAGTTATATCTATATATAGAAATACTAAAATTTAACTTTTTTAAATTATAAGATATTATAAATATAAAAGTATAAAAAGCTAAAAAAGAAAAATATTATAATTATATTAACTTTTTAAAAAATAAAGAGAGGAATGTTTTTTAAGTTTAACTAAAAGTATTTCTCTTTTTTAAAAATAATTTTATACTAACTCTATAAAAAAAAAAGTATATATATCTCTTTAGATTTCTCTCCCTCTATATTCTTAAGTAGTAAATAAGTAGCTAGAGTGAAGTATTTCTTTTAAGGTTTATAGTTAATACTATAGTTTTATTATAGACTTTATTAAATTTTAGGTTTAATTTATAAAAGAAGAGAGTTATAAAGTAAAGTTATAGAAAATATTACTAAATATAACTAGATTTCCTCTATAGAGAGAAAGAAAAGAAATTTAAAATATAAAATAACTTTATTATTAAAATAGTAAAAAAGAAGAGAGATAATAAATATATATATACTTTCTAAATAAAAGAGAAAGATAAAGATAGAAATAATAATAAAAGTATTTTCTTTTTTTTTTATCTCTCTCTTTATTTTCTATTTTTCTTTTAAACCTATATTATAAGAATTTTTCTATTACTCTTTTTATTAATAAATTATTAGTTCTATTTAAGTTTTATATAATCTTTTTATTTTAGCTTTCTTTAGTAAGGTTTTTTTTTATTTCTTTTTTTATTAATTTACTTATATTTTCTTTAGAATAGTATTATTAGATTTTAGAGTTCTAAAAACTTTAACTTTAGTTTAAAATAAATAATTTAAATTAGAAATAATAGATAATAAAGCTAACTTAGTTATTAGTAATATTTTAATAAGTCTTTTTATAGGTCTTTCTTTTTATTAACTTTAATAAGAAAGACCTTTTTTAATTTTAGATTTAAATTAAAGTTCTAAAGTAATTATATAAACTAAAATCTTTAAAGTAATAGCTTCTAAAAGTAGTATCTCTAGTATAAATATAATACTTAGAGAGGAATTTTTAAGAGAAAAAGATATATAAAGCTATTTAAACTCTACTAAATTTTATTAAAAGGTCTTTAGAGCGTATAGCTTAGGATTTTAAAGATTTAAAATACTATAACTTAAAATAGCTAAAGTATTATTTTTTATTAAAAATAACATTTTAGATTTTCTTAAAAGCTATAAAACTATAGCAAAAATAGTAGAAATAACTAATACTTTAAAAGTATTAAATATTATTTTCTATTTAGATATATTTTTTTAAACTAATAATTAAATAAAACTTAATAAGAAAACTTAGTTATAAGTAAAAATATACCTTATTTAGTACTATAAAGCTATAGATAAGAATTACTAAAAACTACTAAATAACTAGATTAATTAGATTATTTTTATAACTTTAATAATAGATAATTTAAACTATAAAGTAACTATATAGTTTTTATAAAAAATTAATAATATTTAAACTAAAACTATAAAATATAACCTTAATATTATAATTAGCTTTTAAATTATCTATATAGCTATATTAAGATTTAATTAGTTAGTTTTAGATAGAATAGCTCTATTTATAAAGACTAGTATTTATAAGTTATTTAGAAAAAGGGATTTTAATAAGTTTAAAGTTAACTTAATAAATTAGCTTAGCTTTAAAGCTATTTAGAAGTAAACTTTTTAAATTACTACTCTTATTTATTCTCTATTTCTTATACTTCTAAAAGTACTAAAAGGGGAAGCTTTCCTCTCTCTATAAGTTAAGAGAAATAAAGTTAAATTTAACTAAAGTGTTAAGAATTTCTAAAACTAGTTTTTAAACTAGTAACTTTTTAATTTAGTAAAAATAATAGATAACTAGAAAATCTCTACTAAAAGAATTATTTGTTTTTTTCTAGCTATAGAAAACTATTATTTAGCTTTAGTCTATTTAGTTAAAGTTAATAAAGAAAATCCTAAGCTTTTTCTTTATAACTTATATAGTTAGTATTAATATATAAGTTATATAGATTATAACTTTAAAAAAAGCTATTATTTTTAAAAAATAGCTAATAAAAGAAGTAGTTTAATCTAATACTTCTAAAAATACTATTCCTATAGACCTCAAAATAATAAGTTTTTTATTTTTTAGATAATTATTATTTTATTATAATAAGATAATAAGTTTAATTAAGAAGCTATTATTACTTACTTTAAGAATTAAGATAGTTATAAAGCTATAAAAGCTTAAGTTACTAAGATTTTTAAGTAGAATATTAGCTAACTTTAGTTTATATTTATTAAAGTTTTATAAGATTATAATAACTTTAACTTAATTAAATTTTCCTATAGGTTTATAAAAGAAGGAAATATTATATTAAATAATAAAGTATCTAGTTAGACTTCTACTTTTTAAGTATTAGTTATTAGTAAATAGAAATATAAAAATTTAATTTAGTTTTCTTATTTATATAATTTAGTATAACTTAATAGTTTAATTAAAAGTAATTTATTTAATTTTATAGTATTTAAGTTTATAATTACTTAGTTAAAAATATATAGAGCTAATTTATTCCTATAGAAAAAGCTAAAGCTACTAAATTTTAAAAGAGTTAAAAAGAAAGCTTTAAAATCTTTTTTTAAAAAAGTTTATTTTATTATATAAGATATTAAAAACACTCTAACTATTTTAAAGAGATTTTCTTCTTTATAACTTTATTCTAAGAGTTATTTAGACTTATTAGAAAAGTTAGTTATAGAGAAGAATTTACTTCTTAATTAAGAAAAGTAAAAAGAAAACTTAAATATTAAAATAAGAGAAGAAAACTTTTTTAAACTAATTTCTATACTTATTAATATTTTAGAACTAGAAAGAGCGTTTAGAATAGAAAGAGAAGTAATACTTAGTAAAGTTATTAAGATTTCTTTTCTAAAACTTATTTTAAAACTATTTCTTCTAAAAAGTAACTTCTAGCTAGCTATATTCCTTAATAGTAAAAATTAGAAATTTATTAAAAATAAAAAACTTATTAATAAATTTATTTTATATAAACTTTATAGTTTAATTAGTTTATTAATTAAAAAAGTTTATAAAATTTAGCTAAAATATAGAGAAGAGTTTATTAAAAGGATATATATTTTTATAGATAATTTAAAAGAAGTTATCTATATATTTATTTCTATAAACTTTATAGATTTTACTAAAACTTTAAAGAAAAAAACTTAATAAACTAACTAAGTTTCTAAATATAATAAAGCTATTTAAACTTAAAACTATTTAAAAGTTTTTTTAGTTAAAGCTATTATTTTAATAACTATAAACTAAATAGCTCTAATAATTATTATACTATAACTTATTCTAAAGATCTCTATTAGTAATAAGCGCTTTAATAATTATTTATTTATATAGAGTATAATTAATACTAGTATAGAATCTAATTTTATAAGTTATTAATATATCTTAAACTATAATATTTTAATTTTTATTACTATTTTAATAATAAGAATAATAGCTAAAAGTAACTTAAAGCTATATTTTATTAAAGTATATTATATATTTATTTAGATTAATAACTATAAGATTATAATAACTATAATAGTAATAGATTTTAAAACTATTAATTATAACTTATTTTTTAAACTTCTTTTTACTATTTTTATTAAACTTACTTTTAAGTATTTAAAACGCTTTATTACTACTATAATAAAGGTAAAAAACTATAGAAGTAATAAATTCTAGAAAATTAGTATTCTAGTAGGTTTTATATAATTAGATTCTTTATATTAAATTTAGTACTATTTCTTTAAATAAGAAAACTATATAAAAGATATCTATAATACTTCTAAAACTACTAAAAGCTAACTTAAGACTAACTAAAACTTTAGCGATATATATAATAAAGTCTAAATTTATTATATTAATACTATAATAAACTATAAAAAAAAGCACTTTTTTACTTAAAAAAGAAAGAAAACTAATTTTTTTAAATAAAAAGAAACTAATTTTAAAACTAATTAGTATTTTACTCTAATTTCACTTTTAGCTATACTTAATATCTTAAGAACTATTACTAAAGTAGTAATTACTCTAATTATAGAAACTATTTAAGTTTACTTTTTTAAAAATACTAAAAGTTAGTAAAACCTTTTTAAAGTTTTAAAAAATTAAGTATTTTTTAAGTTAATTAGGAAAAACCTTAAGCTTAACTAAAGCTTTATTAGTATCTATATAATATATAAATATAAAGATAAAAAGGTTTATTTAGTTAATAATTTACTTTTAAATAGTTTTATTCTTAATAATTAGAAAAACTAGAAAAAGATTCTAACTTAAGAAATAGAAAGCTATTATTAGCTTTCTAACTTCTTTTTTACTAGTTATATATATCTATAATTTATATAGTTTAACTAAAAGACTTATTTTATTCTAGAAAGATTTTTAAAGCTTAAAGTTATTTAGCTATATTTTTTACTAAAAGAGATTAAAATACTTAAATATATCTTTATAAATTAAAAAGAGATATTAGTATAGGATTTTATAAAATATAAGTATATTAATTTTTATATAGCTCTACTATAGAAGATTAAGACTATTCTATATATTATATAGTAAAAGAAAGAGATTTCTATTTCTAAAGTTTTATAAGAGAAAGTTATTAATATACTTAGATTAAGAGTTATATAAAAAGTTTTAGAAGAATTTTATAGATTATATAAGAACTTCTAGTTTCTTATTATTAAAAAGAATAATAATATAAAACTAATTAACTTATATATAAAACTTAATAAAATTAATATTAAAAATACTTTTATTTTTCTAAAAGTTAATAAATTCTTAAAAAACTTTACTAACTATAAAATTATAAGCTTTTTAGACTTATTTTCTAGATATAACTAAGTCTTCCTTAATAAGTTAAGTTAAAACTTAATTATATTTCTTATATCTTTAGAGCTATTTAAAATATATATTCTACTTTAAGAAGTAATAAATTTAGTTACTTAGTTTATAAAAGTTATAATAAGAATTTTCTATAACTTTATTTTAAGTATTTATTAACCTTTCTTTAATAATATTTCTATTAGAAAGCTAAAAATAATATATAATAGTAACTAAATAGTTAAACTTCTAAAAGTATATTT
The DNA here is from genome assembly GCA_020226115.1 of Colletotrichum viniferum. Taxonomy (NCBI): domain Eukaryota; kingdom Fungi; phylum Ascomycota; class Sordariomycetes; order Glomerellales; family Glomerellaceae; genus Colletotrichum; species Colletotrichum viniferum. The sequence goes on from JAGFBE010000008.1 coordinate 2,559,607, forward strand.
ATATATCTTTAAATACTTTATAAATCTAAATATAGTACTTTAGAACCTTAAACTTACTAATACTATAATTTCTCTTAAGAAATCTTAGATTTATTAATTTACTATTAACCTCTTTAGTTATATAGTAAGTAGTAGGAGATATAAGTCTAACTAGAATAAAGTTATTAAAATTTTTAAGTAGGAAAAGTGTAATAATATTATAGTAGTTAAAAGTCTTTTTAGTATTATTAGGTTCTATTAAATATAGATTAAGAATTATAAAACTATTTCTACTTTATTAGTAAAACTTTTTTAAAAAGGAGTATTTTTTAAGTAGAAGCTAAAATAGTAGCTAGTTATAAAAACTTTTAAGCTTTATTTAGTTAGCTTTTTATTATTTTAACTTATTAATTATAAAGAAGAAGTTAGTAAAATCTATCTGTTTACTAATATAAGTACTAAAAAGTAGAGTACTATATTTAAATAATACTATTAAAGTAAAAGATATATTACTTAATATAAAAATAAAATCTAAACTAATATAGTTTTTAACTATAATATAAAAAAGCTTAAGCTTTAATTAGTCTTATTTACTCTTAAGAGGTTTAAAAATTACTTATATAACGTATAATTTATTTTTAAAACTAATATAAAAGTCCTTATAAACTAAATTAGTAATACTACTTTAGATTTACTTAGAGTAGTTCTTATATAATAGATTACTTAGATTAGAATATTTAATTTTAATATTTACTATATATTTAGTATAAAGAATAAAGCTATAGATAGTCTTTTATATAAACTAATAGAAGAATTTAATATTTAAAAAACTAAATAAAAAGAAGATTTAGATAAAATAATTAATAACTTTATCTATATATTTAAAATAGAAGAGGATCTTAAACTTAAAATAGATAATCTACTAAGTTTTAAATAAGCTTAGTTTTAATAATTATAATAAATTACTAAGTATTTAGCTTTATTATTACATTTAAAGACTGTTTTTTAGATTAATTTTAAGAAATTTAAGTTATATATAGTAAAATATATATTTTAAAATAGTTTTCTCTTTTAAAAAGAAATAAAATTAAACTTTATATTAAAATAAGTAGTTAATAATAAAAAAGAGTAGAAGAAGTTAATCTAATATATATATACTAAAGGAGAGTATAGAGGCTATAATATAATATATATTAGATTTTAAAAGCGATATACTTAAGAAAATATATATTAAATAATAAGTAATAAAATAAAGAGCTATTTACTCTATATATAAGCCTAACTAAGATAATTTAAAGACCTTTATACCTTTTCTACACTTTTAGTAATTTTATTTCAGTATATTTATATTAATATCTAGAAAATTAGTAATTACTCTTTAGTTAAAGTTTATAATATACTTATTAGTTATATAGAAACTTATTAACTTCTTAAGAATATTAACTTAAAGATAATAGCTAAATTTATCTAAGAAGATATAATTTATTACTATAAGATCTATAAGTTTCTTATAGTTAATAGAAAACTAGAAAATAAAAGGTTTATTAAAAAACTTAATTAAATTTATAAGAGATAACGCCTTATTATCTTAGTATATAATTTAAAAGCTAATAGATTTATTAAAAAAGGATATTAACTTTTTATTTATACTTTTATAACCTAGTTAGATTTTAGTAAAAAGAACTAAATTTTAGTTTTTTATATAGCTTTATTTACTAACTAAATATTAGTTAGATTCTCTATAAAATATTTTCTTTTTTATTTTATTTATAGTTATAATTTAATTATTTTAATTAAGACTAAAAGTATTATTTAATAAGTATTAAACTAATTAAGAGTTAGAGATACTAAAACTAAACTCTTTTTATATATATAAACCTTTAAATAACTTAATTCTAACTAATAAATAGCTTTTAAATATATTATAAAGTAGTACTACTAAGTTACTAAGAATTATAACTAAAGAAATAAATATAGAATATAATATAAAGAGCTATAAGTTAGAGATATTATTTTTATCTATAATATAAAGCTATTTATTAATAAAAGTTTTTTTAATAAGCTTAGTATATACTAGTTAAGCTCTTTTTATATCTAGTAGATATCTCTTTAAACTTTATTTTATTTACTTAAAACTTTTACTAGAATTCTTATTAAATAAACTATAGTTAGTAATTACTTAAAGAAATTTATAGTAAATAAAGATAGCTATTTAGATAATATCTCTAAAATAGAAGTCTAACTAAACTTTAAATAAACCTTTAATAAAGTCTTTTTTACTATAAATTAACTTAATCTTAATATACTTAGTTTAATAGAAATCTTAAACTTTAATAAGTTATTTATACTAAAAGAAGTAGAGATTAATAACTTTAATACTATAAAGATATAAATTAAGTAATTATAAGAATAAAATAAAACATTATAAGCTAAAATTAATACTTAGTAGAAAAAGAATAAAATTATAGTAAGTATCTTTATAAAGAGTAAAGGATTTAATAACTAGTATAGAGATATAGAGAAACTAAAAAATAGCTAAATCTATAATAATTATTAAATTTTATCTATTTTTAGTAGAAAAAATAATATTTTATCTATTTATATTTAGTTATTTTTATACTATAACTTATATTAACTATATATTTATATTACTTTTTTTATTCTTAATATATATTATCTTAAAAGAAAAAGAGATATATAATAATAAAAACTAATAAATACTAAAAAAACTGAAAAATACTAAAAAACTTAAAAGAAATTAATACTACTTCTAAAAGAATTTAAACTTAAAATAGATTAATTACTTCTCTAAGTATAATAAGTAGTAATTTCTTTTTTTTTCTTTTATTCTTTTTCTTTAAATTTACTTCTACTATTAAAAAGCTAACCTATTTATAAAAGTTCTTACTAAGGATTTTATAAAAAACTATAATAGAATACTACTATAATTTAAATTTATATTTTAAAGCTAACTTAGTAAATTAGTTAATTAATAATTTATATACTAGTATAATTATCTTATTTCTAAGATATTTATTCTTAGAATAAAATATTATATTAATATTTCTACTCTCTTTATAAAGAGTATTATTAAAAATACTTTTTTTTATTACTTTTCTTAATATATTTAATCTAATTAATAGTTTTTTAGTTATAGTTAAACTTATATAAATATAAAGATCTCTTTTTATAGTATATATAGTTAGAATAAGCTTCTTTCTATTTAGTTTAATAAGAAATATACTTCTAAAAAGGAATAGATATAGTAACTTAGTAGTTACTCTATTTAACTTTAAAAAATATCTTTACTTAGTACTTAAAGTACTTATTATATAGAAAAAGATTCTAAATACTATATATATAAATTAATAAAACTTTAACTACTTTTAATTTATTTATCTTTTAGTATAGCTATTCTTAAAAATTAGTATAACTTTCTATAATATAAACTTTTTTTATAAAAAATAGAAACCTTTTTAGTATTTTTCTCTTATTAATTAGCTCTATATATATTATTAAGAACTTAGTAAGTAAATATTAAAACTTTAAAACTACTTCTTTAGTTTTTTTATTAATAGTAATCTTATAAATAAAACTTATTTTATATTAAACTTAACTAATAAAACCTTTAATAGAAGTTTAAAAAAGAGAAAGAGAAGCTTATATATAGGTTAGTAATAGTTTAAATAGCTTTAGAAAAATAACCTATTATAACTAATAGTAGTATAATAAGTTTAAATAGATAAATAGTTTCTTCTTTATTTTTATAATTTATAGAAGCTAGTATAAGAGAAAAGGAAAAAAGCTTATATATTTAGTTTAAAGTAGTAATATAAGAGTAACTTAAGTTAATTTTAATATCTATAATTATATTATTTAAAAATTATTTAGTTATTATTATAAAATATTAGTTAAGCTAGAGATTATAAAGAATAATATATTAAGAGGAGGAAAAGAGAAATATAGCTAAATAGAAAAAATATACCTTTTTATATTTAACTAAAAAGTTAGTTAATATTAAAAATAGTAACTATAAAAGCTTAAAGATTTATTTACTATAATAACCTATTAATAGAATAAAAAAGAATAATTTAAAGAGCTTTTTACTATAAATCTAAGATTAACTAAACTAGAAAAAATATATTTATTTAGGTTTTAATAATAAGAGCAAAATAAGTATATTAATTAAAATATCGCTATCTATAAAAAGAAAGCTTTTAACTCTATATATTTTATAATTAAATTATAAAAAACCTTACTTCTTCTATAGCTATAAGTATTAATTCTTTTTTAAAAATATAAAATTATAAGCTTAACTAAATAGTTTATAGCTATATTCTATTTTCTTTACTATTAAATTATATTAGTTACTCTTCTTTTTTCTATTTACTACTCTTACTACTAAACTCTACTTTTATCTAATTACTATTTATATCTTATAATTACTTAAATCTTAGTTTTAAAAATAACTACTTTATAACTTAACTAGCTTCTTTTTTGCTTAAAAATTACATTTTTAGAAGGAATATTAACTATTAATACTAAATTTACTTTTATAATATCTATAAAAAGAGATACTTTAAACTACTAACTTTCTACTAAATATTTTTATATATCTATATATATAATAATAACTCTTTTTAATAGATATTTTTATATTTAACTATAACACTTTAAATAAAATTAACTATTACTTTTATATTTTAAAATTATATATTTTCTCTTCTTACTTATTTTTACTAACTTTTAGTAAAAACTATTAATATTATAATTAATACTTTCTTACTTTTTATAAATTCACCTTTTTAACTTTTTTTTTCTTTTTAAGATATTTAATTAGTATAACTTAAATAAATAATAATATAAGTCTATTTAATATATTTTATATATTTATAACTTAATAGCTTTTTTAAATTATTATAGAATATTATATAATATCTTACTAAATTACTTTTATTACTTTTTAGTTTTTATTTTTTAAAAACTATAATTTTAAGTTTTAGAAAGTTTATAAAACTATATAAAATATTAATTAGATTAGTAAGATTAAGTAAAAGCTTATAATTTATATTATATATTTTTATAAAAACTAATTAGTTTCTTAAAGTAAGACTCTATAGGTAGTAGATATATCTACTCTATCTCTATAAAGAGAATAGCTTCTATAGCTTTTTAATTTCTATTTTAACTACTTTAGTGAGATAAATATTAAACTAAGTAAAACTAAATATATTTAGCTTATATAATCTAATAAAAAACTCTCTAGAATTATTTTTAAAACTATAGAGCTTATTAAGTTTTTTATTATATTCTAAAAGTTTTATAGAGTATTAAAACTTAGTTAAAATAGATCTTTTCTAGTATTTAAATAGATAAATATTAATAATAACTTTATTAATATAACTCTAACTAGATACTAGTAGAGTAGATTCTCTTATAATAATAGTAAAAACCTAACTTAAAGAATCTAAAAGTAAGATATCTAAGTAAAAATCCTTTTTAACCTCTATAATATATTAAGGTTTCTATATTAAAATAATCTCTTTTTAGAAAGCTATATTA